>OX465088.1:98419665-100963715 GCA_949987675.1 Chymomyza fuscimana
GCCAATTTAGATATAAGCATATTTTCGGAAAATATTCGTATTTTTTACTTATCGCTACTAATCTAGATGTACATACTATTGGCCCAATTCTAAAGCTAAAAAGATTACAACTATGCACCAAAACCATCAGTATAATTATAAGGCTAAAATCACGTTCAGATGTAACATATATATATATATACATATATATATATACATATATACATATATACATATATACATATATATATTTACATATATACATAATATACATATATACATATATACATATATACATATATACATATATACATATATACATATATACATATATACATATATACATAATATACATATATACATATATACATATATACATATATACATATATACATATATACATATATACATATATACATATATACATATATACATATATACATATATACATATATACATATATACATATATACATATATACATATATACATATATACATATATATAATATATAATATGTCCATTATCCAGAAAAGGATCGGACGAAAAGACAAGAATAAGAGGTAAACTACAGGATCTAAAATTCATTCCGCATAAGCAAATCATGGCTTAATTTTCCAATCTGTATAACACAAAGAAAATATATTTCACCACAAAGGCTCTCCAAGTGACCAAAACATTTGACACATGTGCAACTATTTTCACCATATGTTCATGTTAAACGCGGCAAAATTGTTCTTTATCAAGAGCTCTATAAATTGGATATTCTTGCATACTCGCTCTTCAGTTGCATACAAACAGCCAAAGCCATGGAGGTCTCCAAAGTAAATATTGTTGCGGTACTAGCTCTTACTTTAGTAGGACTTGTCGCAGCTGTGGATTACTGCGCTTTGCCCACCTGTCTGGACAAGCACATTGCCTGCAACAATAAGGGAGTAAGTAATGGAGATTCGATCCAACGATTCGTACTAACCAGATGTACTTCTATAGAACTTTAGTGCCGAGTGTCCTAAGGATGTACGTCAGGTAGATACAAATCCTCATCGTAAACTGATTCTTACACTTTTCAATGAGTTGCGTAATAATGTTGCTGGTGGAAAAATTGAGAACCTTCCCAAGGCTGTGCGAATGGCCAAGATGTCTTGGTGTGAGGAGCTCTCCCATTTGGCGCTCTTCAATGTGAAGACCTGTCAATCCTTGGCTGATAAATGCCGCAGCACTGAACGTTTCGCATATGCCGGTCAAAGTAATGCCATCTTCAGCTACAGTGGAGCGGAGACCGAATACTCCGATTCGGAGATTATCAAGGAACAGATTGAAAACTGGTTCTCTGAGCGCACTAACGCATCACCTGAAATTCTTTCGAACTTCCCTGAAGAGCTGCCCAATAAGAATATAGCCAAGTTCACACTGGCTGTGGCCGAAAAGAACACCCATGTTGGTTGTGCTGCCGTAAGGTTCAGCAAGGATTATTATAATCACTTTGTGCTGACTTGCAACTTTGCAACAAGCAATATTATTGGTCAACCTGTCTATACTCCTGGAGAGAAATCCACTAGTGGTTGCAAGAATCGTTATGGAGCTGCCTTTGACTATCCCAACTTGTGCTATGCTAAGGAAATCTATGATAATGAGAAGATCGTCAAGGAAATCAAATTATACTAATTGTGGCACCCAGATTGAGAGTAGTAGTTGTGTTCCTGTTGTTCCATAATTTATTATTAAAAATAAATATGATGCTATAGTCAGAAAAATCTGACCAAAGTAATTGCTGCGTTTTTCTAACATGAAGTAACCTCACGGGCTATTGATTTCTTTAACGTAGAATTTTATTTTCCAGTAAAAAGTCGAGTCGGTATCTAATGATCTCTTCCAAATTTTGTTTGTGGAATTTCAGGGATTGACGGGTTGGTATTAAGTAATTTAAGTATTGAAAATGCAGATCTGTTTGCGATACTGCGGGGAATTCTCACAATTGAAAATAGTATTGTCGTACCCTTATTTAAGTTACTTCTTCTGATAGGTATAGGGGGAATTTCTTCTCGTCTGACCTGCCTTATAGATTCCGGCTAAAGTTTCGTTTTAACTTAGGATTGGGCTATTCAATACAAGGTTTAAGAGAGTCCTCGAACAAACCAATAAAGGAGAAACTTTAAAATATTACATACCGCAAAATTTTGACAATATCAGTTCTGGGATTGGTACACTGTGATACCTTTCGATGATCACGATGTATTCAAAATAGTTTTACCGTTCTGATCTCCCCCGTAGTATTTAAAGCCTTGAATTGTTTATACCTTGCAGTCTTTAATCACACTGTGAATGAACTTTGAACCGCCCTTGCTTTCATGATGACCACAAGTCATTATTTGCTTCATAAAGAAAGGAATTTTGCTATCAAATTTTTAATTCAGACGCTTATAAACAGACATCGAGATCCTCAAACTGTTCGCAACGATTTTAATATCGTTAATTCATCTCTAGTTATCTTATCTACCGATAGTATTTTCGCTCAGCCATAAGATTTTAGTTTGGGCAGTCTTACCATTATATCTACCGCTAGGAATCTCGAGCCTTACTAGGATACTGCTTCTCATCTACTAATAGTATTTTCGTTCAGCTGTGTCCTTCGCTTTGATCTTGTATCATTTTTCAAAGTTGCATTGCGTTTCGCTTAGACAACTTAACGAAGTACAATCGTATTTTCACTCAACGCCCGCCATATGTTCAGCCACACAGTAAACATGGCAAAATTTTTCTTTATCAAGAGCTCTATAAATTGAGTTTCTTCGATACTTGTTCTTCAGTTGGATACAAACAGCCAAAGTCATGGAGGTCTCCAAAGTAAACATTATTGCGGCACTAGCTCTTATTTTAGTAAGACTTGTCGCAGCTGTGGATTACTGCGCTTTGCCCACCTGTCTGGACAAGCACATTGCCTGCAACAATAAGGGAGTAAGTAATGGAGATTCGATCCAACGATTCGTACTAACCAGATGTACTTCTATAGAACTTTAGTGCCGAGTGTCCCAAGGATGTTCGTCAGGTAGATATAAATCCTCATCGTAAACTGATCCTTACACTTTTCAATGAGTTGCGTAATAATGTTGCTGGTGGAAAAATTGAGAACCTTCCCAAGGCTGTGCGAATGGCCAAGATGTCTTGGTGTGAGGAGCTCTCCCATTTGGCGCTCTTCAATGTGAAGACCTGTCAATCCTTGGCTGATAAATGCCGCAGCACTGAACGTTTCGCATATGCCGGCCAAAGTAATGCTATCTTTAGCTACAGTGGAGCGGAGACCGAATACTCCGATTCGGAGATTATCAAGGAACAGATTGAAAACTGGTTCTCTGAGCGCACTAACGCATCACCTGAAATTCTTTCGAACTTCCCTGAAGAGCTGCCCAATAAGAACATAGCCAAGTTCACACTGGCTGTGGCCGAAAAGAACACCCATGTTGGTTGTGCTGCCGTAAGGTTCAGCAAGGATTATTATAATCACTTTGTGCTGACTTGCAACTTTGCAACAAGCAATATTATTGGTCAACCTGTTTACACTCCCGGCGAGAAATCCTCTAGTGGTTGCAAGAATCGTTACGGAGCTGCCTTTGACTATCCCAACTTGTGCTTTTCTAAAGAAATCTATGATAATGAGAAGATCGTTAAGGAAATCAAATTGTACTAAGGTTGCAAAAGAGGGCTAAAGGCCTTATAATATAATTTATTATCAGCAATAGATATGTAAGATGATACAATCCGCCGGTATGTGTTATTTTGGGTTATGGTGCGATTCGGGGTCGTATCAATTAGTTGTGTGATATAGCAACTAAAATGTAGAATGACAATTGGTGACCTCTTCTCGCTGGGTAAATAAATCTTCTGATCACAGAATATATGGAAAAACTTGCGTGGATGGTAAAACCTGCCTGCATTTGCTCCCCAATTCTATACATAAGTGAACTTTAGGCTTTTTGGCTTTTTTGCAATGAAATGGTGCCCTCCATTTGCTCGTAACCTTAAATTTTAATTAGAAGAATTAAGCGAAACTGAGTAAATTTTATTTTATCCCAAAAATATCAGAAAGATTGTCAGGTTAACAGAAATGAAATAAAAATTTGAGTATAAATAAAAGGCATTAAAACTTCGTTGTTTCGACTTTATTCTTTGGTTGTTGTTGTTATAAATTTCATTGTTATTGAAATGCAGAAAAGAAGCAGAAGGAGGTGTTTCATTGCCTAACTGGTTGTTGTTGTACTCCATGTTGTGTGTTGTTGTTTTTGCTGCTGCTCTAGCTTTGTAAAGGCATTTCCTGCACTTGTGTACCAGGCAAAGGCAGTGCATTGAAAATCTTGCACAACATGTCGTATACGCAATATGTACTCCCTTTGCTGGAACAGAGAGAGTGCAGCGCAGCCAGAGAGCGGGAGTAAGGAAATGCTAAAGAGACTTGAGAGACATGCCAGCTAGTTAAGGCCATACGCGTCGCATTGACAAACAGCAAGGAAATTGCTTTGGCAGCTAAATGAATTTTCAAGTTGCTAAGATATAAAAAAAATAAAAATAATGAAAACAACTTCTAGGTGCAATCAGCAATTCCCGCTGGTTACGCTGTTGGGATCTCTGTACAGTGACTGACTGATTGCGCTATGCGCTGATCCACTGATCGTTTGGCGAACTTGCCACAATTTGCTACCAACAGCCTTGCCAAATTGGTTAAAAGAAAGCGCAGTAGCTGGATGCTGCATTTGGACGCCATTGGCCATGGTCAAGTCAACATGGTCAACAAATCTAATGCGCTTGTTAACGCCAATTGCACAAGCTGTTTGCAATTTGGCCAACGGTAGCGTTTAATGTCCAATTCGTTTCGCTGCTCCGACGTCTAGAGATCGCTGCTGTTCCACTGCCGCCGCCAAGTGGAAAATCAACTTGTCGCCTGCCAAGTAACGAAATTTCAATTAATGTCCGCGGCATCGTTGACTCCACTGACGTATAGCTCGACTTGGGCATGGCCTGGAACGAATGTCATAACTCAGCTTAATTTTAAGGCAACGGCAAACGAACCAAACGCAGACTTTTAGGGGTGTAACACACTGCACACATTTGAAGTACGATAGTAGCAGACAATAGACTTCTCTCCAGGCATGGGCATGTCAAAGGCAGCAGCTACTAGACGCACTTAAGCAGCAGCAGTAGACGACGAATTTTACGGCTGAGTACAGTAGAAGCTCAGTATTGGAATTTAATTATATACTTACAAATCAAAGATTTTATAGGGTTTAACGTTGGAAACGTAACTGGGATTGTTAAATTCACCCATTTTAACGGTTATCCGATAGAAAAACAATCTAACGCTTTTTCTCATGCGGAACTTATGCAAATGAAGGATAAATGGAATTCTTTCAATTTTTTAATTTTTATTTATTGTACTATATAACTGTATTTACGTCCGGCTGGCTGTATTTAAACAAGAGCTAGGGATAAAAAGTATTTCAAAAGGGGTATTTTAGATTTGCAACAGGGGCAACGAGAGGAGGCAGATCATACTTAGTTTAAAAAAAGCAAAAAATTATCCTCAACTGGGAATCGAACTCTGGTCTCGAGAACACTCTACTAGCTGTTACTTTCCGATTTCATATTGCTTTGTAATAATTTGGGGGTGGAAAAATGCGTACAGGAAGAAAAACAAGTTAACTCGATCTGGCTGGATGTATAAGGAATGCAAATATCAAGTTTTTTATATTCTAGCTCCTACAATCTCCAAGATCTAGGTGTTCACACAGACGGACGTATGGACATAAATGTCTACATGTACTTATTTTGTCCATCTGATCATAGTGGAGGTAACTTCGGGTCTGCGACGACTCCTACTACGTGTGACATAAAGCACAAACTTATTCTACTCCTTATCTTAAGGTTAAGGCTGGATTAATTGTAAATTCTGAAAATTTATAATATGTACGGAAAAATATTATAATTTCGGGACCCTCCTTTGTAAACTGTAAACCAATTTCACTTTCTGCAGATACGTTACTCAATACGATTTATAAGCCAACAAGCGCTAATTGTGAAGGGATTGCCAATGCTCAACTGCTCTAAAGTCCTAGCTATCTTAGTAAAAACTCAAAACACGTCCCACCAAATTTAATTTCTGAAGATTCACTGTAGTTGCTTGTTCCTGTTGAGTTGCTTTCCTGGGGAAAGTGCCAGAGATTGGGAACAAGCAAGAGTACGCCCGAAAATTGTTAATGGGTATGCCAACTGAAGTGTCGGTTTGTGTATGTGTGTGCTCTGAGGCTCAAGCTTGGGCCTTGTTTCGGGGCTTGACTCGGGTTCGGGTTGTCTGTGAGTTGACTGGGTTGACTGGCTGGCTTCTAGAAGCGTCAGACTGTAAACGTGAAAAAGCCAAAATTTAAACATTAAATGTAAGTTACACAGACAGTGGAACACACAGACACAATTACGGGAACACCATTTACACACAGACTTATAAATAGATATGGAAAATGAAGCAGTTGAAAAATTGCCGCCAGTCATTTGGCGCGAAATTCAATTCCCGCCTGCGTTGACATGGAAATGTTGGCAGTCGTGGACCCCGGTTGACTACCTTAAATGGCAACCAAAGCAACTGCAGTCAGTTTTTATCATGACGATGCTGCTGCTGATGATGATGATGATGATGATGACTATGATGATGATGCGGCTTCTCCGCTGCTATCGAAACCATTTTGGCTACGCTAAAATATGACTGCGACTACAGCTTACTTATGCATAGTGATATGAGCAGAAGTAAATATAGCAGTGGCGTAGACAGCTTTTTGCTATGAAGGGGTCACATTTATTTATGTTTAATTCCATGAAAATTGCTTCAGAAGCTTCGAAACTGAAATCTTATATGGTTTAAAAATGAGTAGGGGCTTGGTTATAGTTCTATCTAGATGCATGCAAGTGGCCAAATATCTTGCATAAATAACGATTTTGAAAAAATGTTGCGGGGCGCAATGATTCCAATTTTGGGTGATATGGCTGAGTAGTATTGTAAAAAACAGAAGGATTTTGTATTCTAAAGCAAATTACTATGCTCCTCTATGCCGTCCCAATTGTCTCTTCCTCTTTGCACAAGGAGAAGTTGAGCTTTGAATTCGAATCACGTAGTGATATCCTCAGAAAATTTACTTGCATACCATAGATACTTTCTCGTCAATGTGAACTGTATCTGACCGTTTTTAGATGTTTCTCATTACATTACATCATTTCAATCAAGCTTTAACTCCAAATTTTTCTATATTTATCGGCCAATTTGTTAATTATATTTAAGAGCACCTTATATTCTATACTTTATTTATATAACAAGTCAAATATTTCCTTAGTTCCCTGATTAAGAATTACAGATAACATGTCAAAATATTCAATGAACAATTTTTATTTTGACAATTGAAAATAAAAGTTATTTCGTTATTTAATTTTACATTTTTTTAATTAATTCTTAAAATTAAAATCGCTGACTTCGGTCTCTCAAGGATTCTAAAGGAAACCCTCTTATTCCCGGCAGTACGGACTACTGTACCGCTCAGGAACACTGTACAACATGTGGAACATGGGAATACCAGGCCCAGCTGGCTCAATTAGGCCAGTAATTAGGTCGTAAGTGTAGGCAGAGGCGTCTACATTGAGGAACTCAATGTTAGGACTTCTTTTCGTCTCCCGGATCACTGCAAGGACTTCCAGGCGGAGGTCATGGCAATCCAGAAGGCTTTTAACAACAATAAAAAAACTACAAGTAGGTAACAAGGACATCTGCATCTACTCGGACAGCCAAGCGGCTATAAAGTCTCTTGCATCTTTGATATCACACATGAAGTCAGTGGAAAACAGTCGCTCGTCCCTGGAGGAGATGGCTCAGCAATTTTCAATCCACCTCATTTGGGTCCCAGGACATAGGGATATCGAGGGAAATTGTATTGCGGATGAACTGCCTAGACAAGGAACTACCAGCATCCTCCTTCAAGACAAGGAGAGCCTGGGTAAACCTATGGCTAGCTGTAGACTGAGGTTACGAAATCGCACTCCCTGCAAACCTGATGTGGAATCGCCATAACCGGACACTGGTTGGTGCGAATCCATGCATCCAGGCTTAACGCTTCTCATCACGATTTCTGTAGAAGCTGCGGTGATGAGGAAGAGCTAGAGACGGTGGAGCACCTTTTATGTTACTGTCCTGGTCTGTATCCGAGTCCCAACTGCCGCCCTAACCTAACCTGGTTATTGTTTATATGAGGAAAAAAATTGATCTATTTTGAAGGTAAATATAAAAATATTGACTTTGCTTATCAAATGATTTTTTTATTTTCATTATAAAGACACTAATCGCCAAAGGCAAAAAACCATTGTAACAATCGAAGATATTACATAATCTTAATGTCAAAATCAGATGGAAAAACATGGAAAAAAAATCAAGTTCAAATGCATTTTTAAACATTCTATGGACGGATTTAAGTTGTTCCTGCACGTTAATGTTGTATATCAAATTTGTTGTAGTAGTGAATCAAAACTTTAAAAATTCGAAAACCTTTAAAGATTTACTAAAAGCAAATATTTTTTGAGCTACGATTTTGTGCCCTAGTCGACTGGGTGGCTAAAAAAATAAAAGTTTCCTTTTATGTTAAAGCGTCTCTATTCGCATTTTTTCACCCCCTATCTACGCCACTGACACAAAGTATATGTGCGTGTGTTGCCTTTTGGGTCTGTGCGTGTGCGGAAATATGTATGGCAAACATGGCGTATGCGCAATCTGAGTTCTTGCTGCATTATTTGTTGTCTCTGCCAGTGTCGCCCTCTGTGCGTGCCAGTTGGTTGGACGTTCCTGAGCTCAGCTGGTTCCTGCACAGTCTTTGGCCCTTTTGCAAATATTTATGCTTTACATTTCGGTTCGGCACATTGTTTGAATTTATTTGTTCCACGCCATTGTATGTACTCCGATGTTGGTTTTATTTTATTTTTTTGATTTTTCCGTAGTTTGTACGAGTGTTTGATGATTATTGTTGGAGTGTTGCTTTTCGGTCTTGTTGGTTTCCAATGGCAAATGGCAGACGTGTTCATATGGATTGTTTGCTCTTTGCACACATGACTCCTCTTTGGGGTCATGTCGATTTGATGAAACAATATGCAACGTCAATTGAGACTTTTTGTGATATCTTTCTTAAATACACATACCCAATTATTTGATGATATATAAATAGGAACAATAATATTTTGCATAATATTATAATAGCAATTAATACGAATTATGAAATACTTGCAATTTTATCAAATTACTTTTGAAATAAGAAGTATGCTGTATTAAAAGTACAAGTTTTTGAAAATAGTAAATTAATTAGAAAAAGCTGACGAATTTATGTTTATATACTCTTTGATGTGAAGAAAATTCGTATAAAAGTAGAGAAGCAGAGATAAAAATATACTATCTGATGCCTATAGAACTTGAAGACAAAAGGATGAACACATATCCCTTGAATCGTATAAGTGCCTCAAGTGTCTTTTGGCGTCAGGTCTTCTTGACACCAACACTATCCCAAGATATTGGATGCTATCTTCAAAATATTTAAAAAATTGGGAACAGTGGTTTCGCAAACGTCAGCCTAGAGTTACCAAAAAAAAGGGCAAAGTTTTTAACAAAATGGGCATTTATGCCTGACCCAGACCATTTAAAACGAAAAGCAGGGCATTTTTGCCCAAGAGAGTGTTGTGAAAAGTTTCAATATCTACAAGGTTGAACATTTTTTTTTTACTTTTTTGCCATTAGTTTTTGCTTGTGGGGCTATAGAAAATTAGTCAGCAGCTCAACTGCTAAAACAAAAATATTTTTTTAAATATAATTAAAGTAATTTAATCGCTATTAAAGATAAAAAATATATATAGTACTGACAAATATCTTTTATGCCTTCAAGCAGTATTTTTTTACAAAAACTTTTTTTAACCAAAATCAAAGCACGCTATATGACAGTTGTAAACAGCTGATTTTTGTTGTTCATATGGTTACTCGGGTATTTTTGCCCTTAAGCATTTATGCCCGACAAAATCAGCACCCCAAATGAATTTTCAAGTTTTACTGAGGATAAACTGGAATATTTTGGTGAAAAATTTTCTGCAGTTGAGTTTTTTAATCTCAAAATTGTAGGGAACATCTTTTCCAAACGTTTTGCCAGTATTCCCTTTATAAAATATTTTCATGGTTGATAAATTTGAAGCATCGTCAACAAAACTTTCTAAATGTTATGGACGGATTTCCAAATTTTAAATAGATTTTCTTTCTGGGCTCTTGCCAGTTTCCCCTTCAAAAGATTTTGCCATGATTGATCAAATTTTATCGATCAGTAAAAAAATTTTTTTTTTGCCGCATAAGTTAACTTACTTTTTTTACATTTTTAGTCAGAGTTAAAAACAAAAACCCGGTCCAGTGGATTTCTGTGGTTAACCAACAAATTTTGAATTCAAACTTTTTTATACTGAAAAGTCGAAATTTTTTTTTTTTTGCGTTTGCTTATCTTTATTGTTATTAGTTGTTATCAACTTCTCTTCATAAAAATACAATGAAGTTGTATTAAGCACCGGAATACTTTACTATTAAAACTTTATTATAGCCAATAGTATATAGTAGGCATCCTGTCACATGTAGAACGCTTTCTGACGTCATAGAGTTTTGAAACAGAATAATGGGAATTCAAACAGGAACTAACAAAAAACGGAAGTGGCATTTCCAACGGCTTAAGGCAATTAAATGCCAAGACACCTAAGATTAACTATTTGTTGGATTAATGGCATTAATGGGTTTTATAACTTTTAGCAAACATCCCTTAAGATTTATTGCAGCGCATTTCAATGTTACCACATCAACCCAATTTCCCAGAAAATTTGTCATCATCTGCATATATTTGCATTTCAAGATAACACTGTAAACGTTCACTTTAACCTGTCAACCTTGTTGGAGATGGAATTGACACTCTCGCAGCTTTTGATCATATTTACAGGGACTGGCGTTGACATGTAACAAAATTAATGTAAATTTAATTAACTGTGCAGTCTGATTGAGTCATTGTCAATACCTGGCAGTCAGGGAAGTCGCAACGAAATATTTAGGGGGGTTTAAAAATGTGTTGGTATATTTTAAAGGCACTCAGCTGACCATTAAATAGTCTACCATCCAATGTTGAGACTAAGGTGACGTTACCTAAATTTCCACTAAAAAATTTTTCAATATTCAATTATTTTTTTCAATAATTTAAGCAAATGGCTCCAATATAAGTATTATAACTGTTAATAAATTGTTGCGTAATAATAATACCTAATATAATGATAAATTACTTTGAAATCTTTATTTAATAAATTACGCATATTTCTCTTCAAATATAGAAGTAAGCGTATAATTTTGGTTTAATTTTAATCTTTAAGTCTGGCTGTTACTTTAACCGTGAATTTACAAAATTTTTCTATATATATCTTAAATAAAAAATATTTTTTGATAAACTTTTTATTTTTAGTTCAGGATATTACCTTTCCGTGGAAATGCCGCTATTTATATAAAATTTGTTTTGGGACTATTTGAAAACATTGGGCATACAAGAAATTTATTCATATATTCGAAATCAATTTTTCGATAAATATTCCGCAAAGATCTTTTCAAAGTTCGGCTAATTTAGAAAAAGTATCCAGTCAGAGGAACATTTATTGGTATGCATTAAAAAGTATATAAAATAATGATAAGAATCAATATAATGCAGTGAATGGCGTTCGGGCGTCATCTGCAAAAAATCCAATTCACGATTTCAAGTTGCCTTTAGAGAAGCATTTGTTTTGTATGCTTTAAGAAGTACATAAAAAAGAATAAATTGGGGAAGGAGATCGGGTAATTGAATGTCAACTGAAAAAATTTGTATTCGTGATTACAATAAGTATTTGGAATATGAATGTGAGAATGTAAAGTATAATGTAAGTCGACGGAGTTCGGTTAATTTAATATCATCTGTAAAAAGTCCCATTCATAAGAAGTATATAAAAAAAATAAAATGCAATCGAAGTTGAGGACAGAGTTCGGTCAATTTTAAATCATCTGCAAAAAATCAGATTCTTGATTTCAACATGTCCTCACAGACTACATTGCCTTAGTATGCACCAAAACTGCTCAGGTGTAATTGCTGCGAGTACAGTTGCCCCCCTTGTGACGTCACTGCTGTAATTTATTGCCAAATCGATGTCAATGGCGTTGATGCGTCTTTTAGGGTCTTGACGACCTTGAGCATTTGTTAATTTCAAACTTTTATAATTAGCAATTGGTAAAAATTGGACACAGAGTTAATGTGATTATGAGTATTGTAAATTTATTGGCACTTGTTAAATGTTTGCATAAAATTCAAATTCATTCGACTGAAAGTTGCCAAAAACAACACAAAAACGCTTAAATACCATTATAATAAATAATAATCGGACAATGAGCTTGCTAAATAACTTCTAATTGTTGTGTAAATAGTTGCGTTTCGGCAGGTGTCAAAAGGTAAAAATCTAAAAAAAAAGGCCAAAAATAAATTCAAATGTGTTAAATTGTCAAACAAAAAAAAAAAAAGAAACTCTTAAAAATGTTGTCAAATTTTTTGTATAAATCTTGCAGTTTAAGTCAACCCGTTAGCTGCGCCCAAAAATGAAAACGAAAGGTCCACAAAATACTTTTTACAAATTTTATAGAATTCCTTTGTTTTTTGGCTGTAAACACGCGACACTCATCAATCATTTGGGGGAGACTATAGAGTTTAGAAACAATGCTGTACAGTTTTGTAGCAACGAATTTTATTGAATTGACCTAACTCTTTCACCAAAAAGGTTGCATTCAAAACTCCCGACAAACTTGACCCTGAAAAGCGGCTTGATCATAAGTCATTTGTGGCATATTGGTTATTGGCTTAAGCCATAAACATGTCGCATATGTTGCAATTTGCATTTGACCCTCATAGTACGATAGTAATGAACATTACACAATTATTATATGTACGTGCCTAAGCGCATTTTTGACGCGTTTTAAGTGCGTTTTGTATGACAGTGTGACCAAATTATTGACTTTTTCAGCGCTACTAATAATGCTATTTTTTTTATTTTTTTTTTTAAGGTAAGCTCTTAAGCTGTTAGGTGCCCAACGAGGGATCCAAATCTGAGTGTGTAGTTGTGTATCTGTATCTTCAACATTGTATCTGAAAAGTCTAGGAGCCGTGTAAACAGCGTGAGAATTTTATTAAAGATTATCACTATGGCAGTGTCAGTGTGTCGTTGTTGCTGTTGTCTCTCAGTCTCTCCGTCTTTCTGTTAGTTCTATTCTATCTTGATTCTTCTTTGCTTTGCAACTCTGCGTTTGGTATTTGTTCTAGCGATTTCCGCAGTTTTAGTTTTGATTGTACTACTTCACGCCCAGTTGGCACTGCAAATCGTCAGTCAGTTAAACTGATGGCACCCCCGCACAGTGGTCGAAATAATCGATACAGCAAGATTTAATTAATAATGTCAAAGAATTTTAAATAGCTTTGGGAAACGGTAAGCAGAGCGCCTTGGGTTCATCTAAGTTTACAAGCCCAGACAGTAAAGAAACAAATGGCATTGGACAACTAAAAAATTTTTTATAAGCTGTTAAATTTTTCGAAGAAAAAAACCTTAACACGAAGCCACCAATTGTCTGCATACTCTAGTCTTTTGCTCGATTCCAAATAAAATTGCATCTGTTACTAAAACTATCACTAAATTTACCAAGTGTTTGAAAGTAAACTTCAAATGCAATAGAACTACTTTAAAAGTTAAATAGTTACATAAACTTTACCATTAAACAAAATAAATGTTCACGTATCTACCCTATTATTAACTTTTAACAAATTATAAGTGAAACTGCTTCTTAAGGCTTTATACTCTGAACACTTAAACTCGTAATAGGTCAATTGTTAGGGATGGGCGATAGTGTATCGATATATCGGAATATCGATATTCTTTCTTTGGAAGTCGACTATTTTGTATCGATATCCATGTTCGACGATATATCCGATATCGATATTTTCATCCGATACTGACGATATTTACGAATTCGGCGCCAAAACTATGCGTGCAAGGTGGAATGGCCACTTTGGGCATAGAAAATGATTTGACTGCATCGGGGAAAAAATTGGAGACGTCGGGACACAACATTCTGGCTAACTCGCTGCACATTACCATTTCATCAGAAAAATTATTTTTGGGAAAGCACATTGTTGCCGTGAGCAATCCTGTATTGCATTTAGATACGGAAGATCCAAAAAGTATTGCGAGAACGGAGATGAAAGTTTTTTTTCACGCCAACAGTCTCCGCTGTACTCCAATCCACTAACCATATGGGAGCCGCTGCCGACACAATTCTTGATTCTTTACAAACTAGCAAGGATATTTGTTCCGGCTGTTGCGACGTCTGTTACCTCGGAGCGACCATTTTCCCTTGCAGGGAGAATAATGACCGACGAACGGAACCGGCCTTTGGCTTGTGTAGACGATTCTTTGGAGCCTTTTTAATTTAAATTAAAAACCAGCCTTTTGGAATAATTGTAAGAAATCCAGATAAACTGATTATTTGTATGTGTCTGAATTTATGTATGACTTATTATTGTAAAACTGATATTATTCATACAAATTTTTTGGACGATATATCGAGATATCGATATTGTTTGGTCGATATATCAATTTTTTAAATCGGTTTCATCCGATACACATCGATACTGAATATCCCTATCAATTGTATCAAATAATGTCGTATACGGATTTTGTGTAGATATGTATCTTTATTCGTTTAGGAGATATGGCTTGCCACATAATACTCGTAAAAAATGTAAAATCCAATATATCAATAACTCGATAAATAATCGGAATATGTATCATCAAAATCGCAAATTGACGCAAAAAATGTTCATTTAAGCTTAAAGCAGTTGCGAATCATAAGCAGGTTTTAAGAAATTTGTTAGTTACTTGCATTCAAATATGGCAGCACTACCTTTTGCTTTGTCAGACGGATGATCAGCTCTTATATCTTGATATCCTCTTAGGATAGGATTTACTATTAAAATGCGTTTTCTAGATTAACTTTGTATCAATATTATTAGTCGTTATAGAGATTTATTTCATTATAATGGTTGTGGAACAGTTTGGCATTGCATAAAGCTGCACGAATGTCTATTTCCATAATTTATTTACAAGGTCCATTATTTGTTTTCGTTCTCACCCCATTAAAATTGGGAAGGAAGGTATTGAATGTTTTTCGTTGGCTAAATTTGATCTGGTTTTCCTTAGATTTGTTTTTTTATTAAGGAAGCAGACTTTTTTTGTGATAAGTATTTGTCTTGATATATTCTACAGCCTTTATAGCTAACAGATTGGTTCTGAAAACAATTTGCACTTCAGCTGCTTTTGTTAATGGGATTTTTTGAGATTATTTCAAAGCCTGGCGTGTTGTTTTTTTTTTGACCTCGTATTCAGATTCGTATTCAGGGCCTCAAAGACCCGTCACATGTAAAGTTCATCACGTAAAGTAATCGCAACAATCTGCGCAGAAGCTATTAATTACATTTAGCTAGATTGCTAATTTTGACCACTGTACTCTGTGCAGAACCAATTGTAGCAACAAACTTATTACAACACAACCAACAACCAACAACCAACAAACTAAACAAACAAACATGCTGCAATTATGGCTTGTTTGTCGAGCTTAAAATGCCCCAAACTTACACTGTCCAGTCAGCCTGTCGTCCAGTGTTGTCTGCCAATTAAACTGACTAGGCGCAGTTTGCTCTCATTTCGCCGAGAGAAAGCAAATACCAGAAGACAAAAAAAAACAAAAAATAAGTTACCAAAAGGGTCCAGGTGTGTTTAGAGTTGGGGTCTAGTATCTCTAATACCGATCTACGCCGTTGTTGTTGTTGTTTTTGGATGTTGTTTATGAGTCATAGAATTGGGTCAAGCAGCAGCAGCAAAAACATTTTTAAAATCAAATCAGTTAATTAATTTGCCTAACTCGAAGTTTGCCGCTGAATTTAATACTTAAATTTATGTTGTCATAAAACTTTGTAATTTGTTTGTAAAAAAAATGCAGGTATTAAAACTGGCGTCAGTCGCTCATAGAATTAATTGACAATGGTGCCATTTTTATGCCTCCTGCCACAAATGTAGTCACGGGTAATAGCTGAAATGATATATGTTCTTGCATATGCATGAGTCTTTTTATGTACTCGTTTTTTTTTTGTTATTGTTTTAGACCGTTCGACGTTCCTGGCGCTCATGCAAATCCTTAGACACAATTCATGTCATAGTCAAAGGCAAACTTGCCGAGCCATTCATTAAAAGGGTTCAGACTTGTCCCCTTGGCTCATTAGTTATGCAGTCAGCGTATTTTCCAGCTCAGCTTTGTGGCTGCTGTGGGTGCAGCTAGCAGGGGGCGGACACCTGGAGTCAGTTCTTGCATTGCGGTTGCCATGCAATTTGCTTATCCGATCACTTTTGCTAATTCGTAGCACATTCTAGGCGCCAAAACAAAAGTTGCATGCCAGACGTGTGAGAAATAATAATTTTCCATTTTTTTTAAGGTTTGGAAAAGCTGCTGGCTAAGGAAAATGCAATAGTTTTTCAAAAACCAAATGATTCATGAATTGTATAGTACAACTATACAATACAAGCCATTGTTAATAAATTACACTTGCTAAGTGTATGTTAACGTTGTCACTAAGTTTGCAATTTCTGATGATAATTTGTTATTCTTGGGGAAAAACTAGGAACACCTTTTTGTTTTTTTGTTTTGGACAATATAATGGCCAATAAATAACTACTCTTCTCGTTTTGAAGCTATAGTTTTGGAATGATTTGTAATACAGCGCCAGCAGTATCCTACCTGACTTAGGTCTACTTACTGCGACTGGGGATAGCGACTACTGCTCCACGGCTCTGAAATTTGATGCAATTTTCCCGGAGAGAGAGGATTGGAAGCTAAAAACTACTTTTGAAGGAAACGAGCTGACAATCTACACTGATGGCTCGAAGACGGAAGAAGGCACAGGAGCAGACGTCTTCTCTGAGGAACTTGCGACGAAGCTTTCTTTTCGCCTTCCCGACTGGTGCAGCGTTTTTCAGGCCGAGATTTATGCAATCTGCCAAGCGGCAAAACTTATTAACACCCTGGATGAAAGTCCAAGGAAAGTTTTAATTCTCATCGACAGCCAGGCTGCAATTAAGGCGCTCAAACTTGTCCGTAACACGGTAACAGCGCTAAATCACATCCACCACTCAATCACCCTCTCTTGGGTACCGGGGCACTCCGGTGTCCCTGGTAACGAGGAGGCAGATGAGCGTGCTAGAAACGGTTCAGCTCTGCCAGGCATCCTTGCGGTCACGGATATAGGAAGACCCTTACAGGACGTCGTATTGCAAATTAGGAAGACGGTCAGAGCTCAGGCGGACAGAGAATGGGACTCTGTGTCCGGTTGTCGCAACTCCCGAGCACTCTGGCCACGGTACAATCCAAAGCGAACATCCGAACCCCAACATTTTCACAAAAACAGGACAAGGATGGTGGTAGGAGTGGTAACGGGGCACTGTACCATAGGCCTACGAGGAGACGAGGAAGAGATAAAAAGTATTCAATACCTGCTATGCGACTGCCCGGCGCTTCTTAGAAGACGAACCCAGTTTCTGGGAAAACCATTCTTCGAAGACCTGGGCAGTCTGGGAAATGTGTCTATAGAGGATCTGGCTACGTTTGTTAAATCCTCGAAATGGTTCTGTAATAATAGAGACTTAGGTGATTAGTAGTACCCAATAGTTTTTGATCCTCTTTTACCCATTGTCCCTTCCTATAATCCCTTCACCAATTAGGCATTACAATGGGCCATAATGGTCTCTGGGTGATATCAGCTACAGGTTGAGCAGCCTATTCAACCTAACCTAATACAGCGCCAGATTTCTGTCAGTTTTTTATGATCATCTTCTCCTACTATGTACTCGGTGCAAATTTTTATGAGTCCATATTAAAGACGGATTCAGAAATTATTTCGTGAAGGAGAGGTGGTCGGGTTATCCAAATGCCATTTAGTGTGCAATTCTTATTTTACAAAGCCACATTACTACTCATATTCTTGACTCCTAAGTGGGGCATAGAGCCTAAAAAAATATTTTTAACAGGGTAAGTAATTAAAAAAGTTAATGTTAAAACAATGTTAAAAAACTAAATAAACTAAAAATAAAAACTAAACTGCATTAATAACATTGCATAATTAAAAAACATTAAACATTTCAACAATTTGGTTTGAATCATATTTACATAATATAGGAACGTTCAATTGAAAATCCCAGATTTGGTTCTAAATTATTATTTATTTGAAAAATGATGGATCGTAATAAATGTAATAAAAGTATGTTGGGTTTCCTTTTACACATAAAATTAAACAAAATTATTCAGTGACAACGCTAAAAAATACCATATACTTATGGAATTCCGACCATTGGTCAGAAATTGACTCAATGGGACTCTGCACAGGCCATATATGGAGTCTATCGACATGCAGATACCCAGAGATGAACTGCATTGCGCTTCTGACTTATCTATTATCTTGTCATAAAAAACAATTGACAATTTATTTTCAAATAGAACCACTTACCCTTTAACTTTTCGGTGCAACGAGGCAGCTAGAAACTGTGTTCGCGGCTCATGCAAGCATCCCAGTAGGTGTCCTCAATTAGGATCGTGGATCTCTGTCGCGGTTTAGCTGACTATGACGCAGAATTTAGTGGCGTAGCGCTGCTCGAGTTTTTTCTTCATCTTGGAAAGCGATAACACTTGTAAACAGAAAATCATGGAAATTTACGAAATATCTTGAATAAATATCGGTCTCTTCGGAAGGCGCCCAGGTGATCCGACCGCCCCACAACTCTACATTTAGGCTAAGGAAATTTTCTTTTTGATCCTATCCTGTAAGTACTTATGTAGGTGCCACATCTCACGATATTATAATACTAAGCTGATTTTCCTTTATGCCGTCATATACCGCCTAAAAATGGACGATCCCAAAGCAAGCAAAAATATTAATATAAACATTTTTAACTTTTTCCTAATTTGAATTTTTCTACATCAATTCAAAAAGTTTCCTATTTATCTAAAAAATATATAGCCATTTTAAGAAAATTTGGTGGCCACTAAAATTGATTAAACGCCAACCTCAGAGACGGGAAATGCCCGAGGAGAATATTTGCATTTGCAGATCATAGATTTATAGATTCACCTCAGACGAGATTGCTAGCACAAAGAACATTTTATCGACTCCGCTGCAGATGTGCCCAACCCATTAAGCCTTTCTCTCTGGAAGAAGTTGAAAAAGAAGAAAAAAGCGGCAGGGGACTTAATTTGCAACGCATTGCTAAAAATCCTCCCGAAACGAGCCCTCCACTTTCTTAACTTAATTTTTTTAACGAGTTGAAGGCTGCAGTATTTTAACAAATGGAAGGGGAAGAATCACTATGATGCTCAATTTAGTCCGTGGAAAACCGATTCGAGACCACCGATTCGGGTTCCGGGTCACAGTGACACTGAACAGCTGCACCATGTGACGGACCATATTCTCAAAGAGAAAAAATACTGCATTTGATTATATCTTGGGCATGCAACAGGCATTCGATAGTGTCTGATCAGACTAATGGGCAGACTGAACGAATCTAGGCTTGCTGAGAGTACGACGAATCGATTCCCGAACATCAATTCGGATTCCGCTCTGGTCACAGTACCTTTGAGCAGCAGCATCCTTCGTTGGCTCTACGCATTTTAGTGCCAGAAGGCGGGAGCCACTCCATATAAGTTTCTATATTTTTCAATTCAGCTAGACTCTCAAGTTTCTTTTTAACCGATTTTTGTAATAGATAGAGTATTATAATATTTATAACTCTTTAGTTAGTTACTTTTTCTAGCTGTTCCATAGGAACTGTTGTTGTTATTGTGCTTAACAGTAACGCTTACTGACAGTTCTCGGTAGACTTTGGCTGGCTGATAACTTGATTGAATTCACATGGTTTAAGGCCAGGTTTTTAGCGAGGGTCTCATCTAAAATGCGCAGCGAGTAAGCGCATGCTAGATGAAGCGTGGTATAGACGATAGACCCTAGATAAAAATAAAATGTTATTCTGCATATTGTTATGCAAAGGCTGCGTTTTTGTCTGGGGCACATTAAAGACCCATGAATGGCTGGTAATAAATATTATTCAAATTTGCCTTTATGGAATGTTAAATGGTTGGCTTTAATCAAATCAAGCGGCAATAAGCAGCGCAACAATAGCAACAACAAAAAACAACAACAACAACAATTGTTATACTAAGCCACCACTAAGCCTATTATATAATTTTCGCATGCAAAGCGTTAACAATTAGTGGAAGCGGGGTTCGGGATTGGGAAGCGTTGGGATACAGGGTTCGAGTTCGGGTTCGATTGCAAGGCAAATGAACTTTCAAAGCGTCCGAAAAGTAGACAACAAAAAAAAAAATAATAAGAAAGAAAAACTTTCAACAAAATCGTAAATAAGTGCGCGAGAAGTTGCAATACGAGAGGGGTTTGGTAAGTTAGCTGGTACCATCTTCTTATAGACTACTCCAAAATTTAGGCGCAGCTAGTGTTAGTGTTCGGCAGGCAACAAATATAGAAAGGGGTAAATATCTTATGCTCGTCAAGCATATAGAATCTATTTTATAGACCATCACCGTTATCAAGGAATGGCTACATAAATACTATGGGTACTCTGCTGATTTCAACGATTATAAAAGGCCTAACTCATATCCGTTGTGTTGGTACCAGATTAAGAGGGACGCACCGCCAGGAATTGTCGATATAATCAATAAAATGGTTATGGACAATCGAAGGGTGAGTAGCTCATCCGTGTGATAGGAGCCTCGTAGCTCAAAGCGCAACCGTGCAACCCTTAAATTGGAGGTTTTGCACTAAACTAGGCCCAAGTCAGCCAACAAGGTCATGGCAACAATTTTTTGGCAAGCACGTCGAGCAATTTACATCGATAGCCTTGTCAAGGTTAACAACGACGATGTTGAAAGACTCTTAAAGCTTATCAGCGCTCCAGCGACTATTCCCTGTTTCCAAAATAGAAAAAATGACTCCATGAGTCAAATGAAGAGTTTGTTACTGAAACAACAAGCTAAAAGAATCCTATATTCAGGCTTAAAAGATTTTGGCCGCAAAAAAATAAGTCTTATTCAAAAAGTCATTAACTTACCAAACTGTCCTCGTGCTACAACTAAAGTAACTGAGATGTGGCAAACTGATGGAGACGCTGACTGGAGTAGAAGTAGCTGGAGTTTGGCGACGCCAATGGCAACATGAACATCATCAGTCATCACCCTCGCAGTCAGGCAAAAGCGACGCCGAATTTTTGAGGGTTGCAAAATGGCAAAAAGAAATTGTAGCAAATAAAACAAAAAGTCGCTACGACAACAACAAGTTCACATACATACAATAGATATATATGTTATATTATAGAAAGATACGCTAGGGCAATGCGATAGATACAGATACAGATACATAGATACTTTCAACAAACAACAGACAAAATTTGTTACGGTCAGGCTGATATACTCCGATATACACACACACACACACACACATGCACACACTTGGCTGCTCTAATCTGCAGACGAATGTTTGCTGCCGCTCTTTTGGGGCACTTGGCAACAGAGTGGCATAAAACTTTGATGAGCTCTTACATAGAACTCTGACTTTGACTTCAAACTTGGACTTGGATTACAACTACAACTGACTTGCCGCTGTCAAGTTAAACTTTTTCCTGTATTCAGAATTCAATTTACCAGCTACACTTTCATGTTAAATCAATTGAACTCAGGCGTGCGTTGACTGCCATTCTTTTAGCCATGCCATGGTCAGGGCCATCGTGTTTATAGCCCCTGGATAGCTTTTGGATAGCCCCGTCTGGGCTTGTTGTTTGCTATTTTCGTGTGACACTTTTCGTGCGGACAATACACACACACACACACTCTCACACATAGCTGTGCACATACTTACATTGTGGCTGTATGTTATTGTACCGTTAGTTGCATGGGCATGCCAACCATACCCCAAAAGTTTATCTCACTAACAAGGCTAATTGGTCATGAATCTCTTTGCCATTGCATGACATTGCCACACGCTGCTTCATCCAATAGCGGACACTGGCAACTACTAGCTACTGGCTACTGACTCGTGGTCCACTACCAGTAGACCCATCAGTTCCTCCAATTTCCACCCGACCTATCCCGGCTGTCCACCCACCTCGGATGCGGTGACACCTGTCACATCACACAATGCAAAATCACTCGACATTGTCAGTGAACATTTTTCGTGTTGCCATTGCCGACTCTAGTAGTAAAATTAAAAGAGAAAACAGGAAAGAACTTGCAATTTGGAACCAATGAATCTTAGATACACTAAGTAGATAGAGTTTTCATCCTTTTAAAAAAGCGTAAAAAACATTTGAAGAAGCCTGCTGAATACTTTTATTTTTTATTAATAATACAACGTGCAGCAAAACTATTTGGTAAGAGTCCCTATTCCCACATCATTAAAAAAAATATTAACAAAATGTTTGTTCTTTGACACTACAGAGCTTAGTTATAAACTTTAAACCAGAGTATATTGGGCTAATCAGGCCCGAATTCCTTTTAAAAAATTATAGGTTCACTTAGGCTTTTAAAGTTTAAAAAATCTATTGTATTTATATTGGCAAATCTTTTACAAATCAAAGAAGTTTAGTTAAAACAAAATAGTTAAATTTTTAAAATTTTTTGAAAATCTAAAAATAAATTTTTTTAAGATTTTTTATAAAAATGTTTGCATTGAAAAAAAATGAGATGCCCGTGAAAAAGCGGTTTCAACTTTTAATTTAATGGGTTTTTCTTAAAGTATTTTTATTATTAATGCGTCAGATTACACTAACCAAATTTTAATTATATAAGAAGAATTATTAAATAAATTTACAATAATATAGAAATAAATAAATAAAATAAATATTTTTCAGATGTCCAATGTCCTTACTATTGTCTAGTAAATTGAGGCATGAGGACTGCCTCATAAAGCTGTATTTTTTTATATATACATATCTTATAAATCTTTATATACATATTTTCAAATACTCAAAAATACCTTTATTTGTATAAGTTGCATTTTTCTAAATATTTAAAAAAAAAGATGTATAAAATGCTTTCGTTATAGCTTGCCATATAAGTAATTAAAACTTATTGATTTAGTAACGAAAATCAGAAATATTTTGTTAAGTAAAAAAACTTTTGGGAAACTTTAATTACGTTAACTTTTGGAATGTGAAAACTTTTCATCATTTATGCGCATTTTTTTAAATTTTAAAATAAATAAAAAAATATTTCATCCAAAATTTAAGATACTAATAGTAATTTGTACCTATAATTTTTTTTTAAAACGCTTTTTCACGGGCGTCTCATTTTTTTTCAATGCAAACATTTTTATAAAAAATTATAATTTCGCAAATAAAAATACATAAATAAAAATTACGTTTTTAAAAAAAAATATTTTTATATTAACTAACGACAAAATCTTCATTAAAAGTTGAAACCATTTGTTCATGTACGTGTCTTAATTTTTAAAGCGAACAGTTTTTATTCAAAAATTAAAATTTTTAAGTAGAAATTTTTTTAGATATTTCTCATTCTTGATTCTTCTTATATTTATAAATTTTTTTGACCAAAATACCTTAATAAAAAAAATAATTTTTAATAAAAAAAATATAATAAAATTTCATAAAAATTATAAGGCGCTCGCAAAAAAATGGGTTGGAATTTTAAGGGAGATTTTATCTTTAGTTTAGATAAAATAATACAAAAATATTAACATTAAAAAGTATTTTAAAGATTTTGTGTTTAGTTAATGAATATTTTATCATTTATATTTTTTATTGTATATTTTTATACCCTGTACCTATAGGTACAAAGGGTATACTAGATTTGTGCAATCTATGTAACGGACAGAAGGAGGCGTGGCAGACCCCAAGTCCTTTATACCAAAATGCTTATCATAACCTCGGGTAGCGATTGAGCCACGTCCGTCCGTCCGTCCGTCCGTATGAACGCCTACATCTCGGAGACTATAAGAGCTAGAGACACGAACCAGCAGGTGCGCATATTTCCTGGAAAGATGAAGTTTGTTGAATCATGTCAATACCTTCCCCTGTTCCCCCGCAGTAGAGTTTCGCGGTTTTTAGCCACACCGTTTAATATTTTCATCTGAAATTTAACAGAGCGATGCGTTGTGGTTACATGCATCTGTGTGTAAAAAATTAACAAAATCGGACAAATACAGCAAAAGTTATAGTCAAAAGTGTACAAATTTCACCACCCTTGCCTATAAACTGCGTCAATATTTGACTCCTCATAATTATGGTTACAAGTGACCTAGAATCACAATTTTTGGTAAGCTGATTCATGTGGCTCTAATAAACAAATCCACATCCACACAAATTTTATCGATGTGGTCCCCCCACCCCCCGCAATCGATTTACCGTGTTTTCTCCCACACCCCTCTACATACCAACTTGAAACTTACCCCATATACTTTAAATAACTTCTTTGACGTAAGATTCGAGTTTCATCAAGATCGGTAAAAATATACGGAACTTATAGGTATAAATATCGAATTTCACCAAAAAAAAAAAAAAAATCCAATTGGAAAGTTCTTAGAAGGAATATTCAGGGTATTCCACTGTCGGTCACCGCCTCGACTGTACCACATTTTTTTATCTTAGTTTGCAACTCGTTTCGCAAATACAAATTTTATCGAAATTTTTTTTTGTATATTCTTATACAAAAATGTAAACTTTTGTTATTTTATAGGTTAACCTTTAATACTTATAGTAACATTTATTCATCAGATGAGGCTATGTAACATAAGTTATCCAGCGTAACGCGAGAAGACTTTCTTTCAATTTTTCATTTTCAACTTTCAGACTCTACTATATTCCCTATTGAAATTTTGTATCTATTCAAATATCTAAGAACGTATTTACTAAACATTGCAATCGTTGTATACTGACATTAAAAAATTTTTTTTTTTTGGACGTATCGTTTTTTACAGTGCTGTTCATAAAGTACATCTTGCTTTAGATAGGAGTTCCATTAATTTATGACAGAATTATAAAAATTGTAAATAATTAAATAAATGTTACAGTAGCACTTGTATCATTTGGCACATATATTCCCATTTTTTTTTTTTAACTTTATACCCGAGAGGTGTCGTTGCCCTTCATTGTCCTTTGACTTTTACAGAATTCGCATAAATTGAGTAGAATAATACAAAAGCAATTAAACTTTATTTAAAATAATAAAGTTTTTTCTAATTAAAACTGGTATCCCCAACTGGTCGTCGACTCCCTTGACAGCTTTATATATAATGTGGAGCTCAATATTTGACCAAAATTAACTGTGTGCGAAATAAAGAAGTAAGATTGTTTTACCTTTGAGCGTGATGTGATATCAAGTTTTATGGTAATGAAACCGAGTTCCAAAGTATATCTAAATTTAGCAGCCAGCTGATTATCTTTATATGAAACATTAGTCACACCGAATTTAAGATTTCAACCATGTCAAGGTTGCAATATCCATTATATTGATATTGTGTAAAAATATATATCCAAGGCAAAAGGCCTTCTGAAAGATATTCTGTATAGACGAATCTGTCTCTATCGAGGTTCCAAGTGGAATTTAATTTATTGTAGTACCTTTTCCAGAAAATTTAAGGTCACTGAACTATATAAACCCATGGATGTTATTAGAGCACATAAATCCCTATTTTCGACATATCTTCGAAGTTCATTGTTTTTTGTTTTTTTTAAATATTTTAGTTGGAAAAAGAATTTATGTTTTAAAAAATTTAATTTTAAACTTATAAAGTCAGACAAGGCTGTTTCAAATTAGAACAATTCTTTTTTGGATTTCCTGCTTTTAAAAATTCCAAAATATATATATTTTCCAAGTTATTCTTTTTCCAAATCCGGGTATGAATTCTCTTCTCCTTGCAGGCAAAAGTCTTTAATTGAAAAATTTTGATAAGCTTAGTTAAAAATTCTCTAATTTACAAAAATATCACATAGTGGATATAACCTCAATTGGTTGCATAAAAAATATATTCTTAGTTGGTTCTCGTAATTGCAGCAAAGATTCACCTGCTCTCTCGGATGTCGCTGGCTATTTATTCCCGAATATTCGAAGTACGCTGCCCATAAAAGCCACTTCATTCAAGCTACCAAATGCTAATGAAACTTGATAGACTTGCCACAGAAATGTGATCACTCATATTGGGTTGACCTTTAGTTGTACCCTGCACAATGCAACTCAATTCAGCTGACAAAACCAACAAAGCCAGTGAGCACCACCAAAACACTTAACCACCCACACACAGATACACACACACACACAAACACATTACGATGCAGTGGCTTAGAAAAGGTCTAAATTAAGGGGCTCAATCGCCCCCAAGAGAAAATATGTACGCTTAATACGCTTAAAAAAAATACGAGTAAATAAAAAAATCATATTATTTTTTAATGAAATATGCAGATTTTTAACCAAAAAAAAAAAAATCACTTCAGAGGCTTAAGATAGATTTAATGCTTTTAAGAATTATTCGATTTTCTAACTTGGCTTTAGTCATTTTAGATAATATTTGGTTGATTTGTTGTTTGCTCTGCAAAAATGTTTGTCTTTTATACTTGACTATATTTAATGAACAATCATTTTATAAGGTATTGCAAATAAGAGTTTTTGGGGTGATTAAGCGAAAAACGTGTTTTAAATGATTGTACAAGCCTCATTTGACATATTTTGGAAAGGACTATCCAAATAAGAGGATAAATTTATATTCGCAATTCATAAAAAAAAAGTTTTCACTCTTATTTTTTTAAAGAGATTTTTTGCATATAGATAATTAACATTCTTTACTGTCCAAATAAAATGCACATATTTCGATTTATTTTATTCACTCAATGTTTTGCGTCGAGACCAATGAAAATTGAATTCTGCAACTAACACACTATAGGGTATAGTAGGAGGGTCCCAACTCCAAGGATTTTATGAAGAAGTGTAGTGTATCACGCTTGATACTTGGAACCGATACCGACAAACCAGTATTGTTTTTCTAGCTGCGGCACTGCTGTTGTGGGACGATTTAATCCAGACCCTTCAAACAAAAGATTTACTTATAGATTTCTAAGGTTCTTAAAATATTTTTGAATTCAAAAGGATAACTTCAAACGTGTTAAATTATTGTCGGATTCACTTGAAAGAGATTACGGACACAGCAAAGATTAAGCAAATTTGCACCCTTGCAAATGACTCCCACCGCCCATGTTAAGATGGGTGGGCGGTTAATTCAATGCTTTTTGCATGTCCGGCATTTCGCACCAATTGTTGCCATAAAATGTGAGAACGTATAAAGGCGAGATGCCAAAAATATTTCACGACAATACAAAAACAGACAAATGCCGGCAACACGTAGTCGCCCGCACCGCTGCACCATCTCTCTTTGTGCTCCATGATGCATTCGAAGAGAGACAGAGAGCGCGCGAGTGCGGCAGAGCGTGCAACATGCGACAAATTTCACGCTCAAATGTTTGACGCGCGCCGACGCAGTGCAGCATCAACCACCGCCGGCAATGGACCTGGACCAGGACCAAAGGATGCCGGCAAAGCGGAAATGTTCAGTTCATTAGCGAAACGTGCGCTTCGTGTAACGGACGTGTGTAACAAAACTTGCGCTCTACACCAAGAATCGGGCTTAGATACAAGTACTAACTGCTACTAACTAGTTGCGGCTTTGTTCCTGCCACGCAGATACAAAAACACAGATACAAAAGCAGACGCCGCGTCGGTGTGAGTGTGTGGAGAGCGCGCGCGCGCAACGTTTTTAGCCAACAAAAGTCAAAGTCACAAGACGCAAAAAAAAAAAGATACCAAAAAAGATACAACAAAAAAGACGCCAAATTGCGAATTTCAAGCGTAATTAAATAATTAATTGAATCAAACAAAAGCAGTTTTGGCGATAAAGAATTTGCAAACAATTAACAAAAGGCCAAGTTTAAAAGAAAAGAAAATGCTTGACTGGTTTCTTGGTTGTTGCTGTGTAGTTGTTGTTGGGACGCAATTTGCCTGGGTGTTGTTTAATTATAGGAAAGGTCAATAATCAACTTAAAGATGCTCGCTGCCCAGTTGGTTACTTATGGAGGGAACGCGAGACAATAGTTCGACAATGGTATAAGGCCTAAACCGGTTGGTGTTGGCTGCTTTATGGCTTTATTTGTCAACGAGTGCGTGTACTTTTGCCCATGGTAGTGTACTGACGCTGGCAGCGCTGCTTAATTAGATGCGTTGCGGCCAACACCTGTGCGGGCAGCGTGTATCTGTGTGTGTGTGTAATATTTTTTCCATTGGATAAAAAGATACTGATAGTTTGTAACGCTAGCATAGCGTCATGATATGTTGACTATGCCTGGGTACTTAACCGCACATCACACATCTCCAGGGTTGCCTATTTTATGACAATCTTCGCTAGACGGCATTCTCTTATGCATCTTCTATGATTCTTCAGCACATTATTATGAGCCTATTACGAGCTACTTTTTTCTTGGTAATTCTTTCTATATCCCAGTCATTGATGCATAATCTCCTACATACATAGGTCTTCTTCAGAACTATGGCAAATCGGGCAGCGAGGGGTTGCCTCACGTTTAAATCCTTTAAGCTTACCGTGTCCACTAAGAAACTGTCTGAGATGCAAATTAGATTATTCCTCTTTGAGTCCTGTCCATGTAGTAATCCTCGAAATAAGCTTGCTTCCTTTGTCGTTTCTCCTTCTTCACTTCTCTGACTAGAGGTCTATGTGCAGCAAACTGGTCATATATATAAGATATAACTCCGAGTGCACTTTACCGGCAGGACATTGCCAGCTTCTTCCGAAGTACTTTTCTCCCCAGGCTACTTCTCAAGCCAAAAGCAGGCGTACTCCGACCTGGATCCTCCCAAGCTTGGTGGCGAAGTGTGTGTGTGCGTCTGCAGTCAGTATAAAAAAAAGCAAAACAGAAAACCGCAAAGCGCCGCTTGATGGCCAACTGACTGACTGACTTGTACTCTAGCCAGAAGTAGCTACAAGGCACAGCAACCACAATATCATCATCATCATCTTCAGCATCATCATCTTCAACATCTTCGACCAACATCATCATCATCATCATCACCACCATCATCATCTACAACATCATCCGCTTCTTTGGCGCTCTGCGAATTCTGCTTGGCCGCTTTGCCTTGGCCAAGAACTTGCACGAACCAATGCCGCGCGCAGACACACACGAACTTGGCCAACGTGAGAGTCAAGTTGGCCAAAAGTTACATGGTCTTGGTCTTCGTCTTGGTCTACGTCTACATCTTTGTCTTCGTCTTGGTCTGCGCGCTGCCGGCTCAGTGAGCAACACATTAAACAAAACGCCGGCTAGAGCGCGCGCTCTCAACAGCGCAACGTCGACAGCGCAGTCAGCGTTAACGCTGACGTCAACCGCGCTGCCAACGCTGACCAACATCAATGCAATTTTTTTGTTGTCTTTCGCAGCCGTGGGGAATTCTCTTCTTGCAATATGCATTAAAATGCGGGCGCGCTTACTCATTTCATTGAAAGTTGACCACAGCAGCAGCAGCGCAGCTAACGTTAACGTCAGCGCGCGCGTCAAAGCCAGCATTGAGCGCAAGTTAGCAAGCCGAGATCCAAATGATGAGCAACTTTGTTGCCGCCACTGAGCATTTGAGTGTGTTTGCTTTTGCGTTTGCATGCGTGTGTGTATGTGCTTTGGGGTCGCTGTATCTGTTCGGGTCGCAGTCACTGGCGCTGTAGACGTCGCTGTTTGTGTTTGCGCGCTCACGTGTCGCTGTCTCTGTGTGCGTGTGAAGTTCTTTGGCGCTCTCTCTCGCTGTGTGTTTGGTCTCTGACTTTACTTTGGCATGTTCGTTTGCGTCTGCTGCTGCCGCTGCCGCTGTTGGCTGCGAAGTCGCTGCGCAGCTGGCGTTGTCGCTGTTGGTTCGTTCGTTTGATTTTCTCCAAATCGCCGCTCGACGTAGGCTATATAAATAAGCGTTGAGAAGCTATTGGGTTCGAGTCTCTTTGAATTTTATGAAGCGGTTGTATCTTGGTGGTGCCCCAACAACCAAGCAGCCAACCATCCAACCAACAAACCAAACTAAACAACCAACTAACCAAGCCAAGAATTTAAGAACTTGGTCTGCAGCAGCCACTAGTACTTACGCAGCGGCTTAATTGTTTATAAAAAAAAATTAAAAATTCTTTGCATTTTTAAACAGCAGCTGTGGATTACACTTAAAATAAACTAAGAATATTAACTAAAAGTGAACAAAAAAACTATAAACTTAAATAATAAATTCAAAAAAATAACTGCTAACTGATAGATTTGTGCGCGAGTTTTTGTGCGAAATGTTAAGTAACGTGTAAACCACATAATAAAGGATCTAAAATTGTGCAAAGGACTGCAAAATAAAGTCGTTAAAAAATAAAACTGCAGTAAAAATTGTGGCTGAAAAAGTTCTAAACGAAAATTAATCTGTGCTTGAGTGTTAAAGGTGAGTTTTAAAAAAATTCTTATGTGAACATACGAATAGAATTATAAGATCGAAATTTTTTTGACCACATAAAAGTGCGAATTTTTTAAAAGTTTCTTGTCAAGTGAAAAAGTTTTATACTTTTAGCAAGTTCTATTTACTAAAACATCGATTTGCCAATTTTTAAATAAGTAATAGAACGTACAACTGAAAATTTTACGAAATTCATAAAACGCCAAACTGAAAACTTAAGCAAATTTATTTATTTTGTATGCATATAAAATAATATATAGAAACGATTTACAAAATAAAGCACCAACATTAAATAATTTAAAATAAATAATTTTTTATTAATAAAATAAATTATTATATTTAAATTAATTTTAAAATGATAAAATCAAATTATTGATCATTAAAAGTTAATAAAATTACATAATGACATTTATATAAATTGTAATATTAATTAATTACTTAATATAAGAAAAAATATTCTTAAAAACAATTTTTTGTGATATAAAAATATACATGATGAAATGTATACAAAAATAAAAAATATTTATTTTTTTAAAATAATATTTCTAATTCTGTTAGACACTTTTTTCGAAACATTTAAATAAACATAATGTGAAATACTCATTATACTAAACATACAAAATTTTATTTATTAAAAGTAACCAAATATAAAATTTTTATTCAATTAGCAGTAAATTTTAAATTCATAAAAAATAAATGAATTTGGACGCAATAAAAAAAAACAACAGCCTAATGGCTGCTGTGGCTAGAAACTCTTGTTATTACTTAGAATTTATATTTATTTTATAATAACTTTAAATAAAAAAATAATTAAATAAAATTTTAAAATTTTTTTTTATTTATTTATTTTTTAATTTTACAATGAATCTTGAATTTTGAAAAAATAATTTTTTTAATATCAAAATAAAAAAATCATTTCATTTAAAAAAAAAAAATTATAAAAAAGGTAACGCTATTTGTAAAATATTTGAGACAGTAGTTTTAAATTAAAAATATTTATTTATTTATTTATAAAATAAATTGGAACAACTAGTTATTTTGCAAACGCAACATAATTCCTGAAAAAGCAAAAAGCTCTCACATTGCAAAATTTGACATTAACTAAGTATTTGCTTTAATCTTGGAATTATAAAATACTTCTTAAAATTACGATTGAAGTTTTTTTTATCTATTTTCGGAATTTCCAACTGTATTCTTTTTATTTTAATCTACGACTTATAAAATACCTCTTAAACGATAGAATTTTTTTTGAGTTGAATTCTAAATTTCCAATTTTAAAACCAGTCGAGAATTCAAAAATAAAATAACTTATTCGCAAAACTAATATTTATTTGAGTTTGAAACTAAATTTTATTTTTAGTGTTTATAAAAATCGCATTTAAATTTTGTTTACAAAAATTAATATGCTAAAATAAATTTTTACAACGCAATTATACAAGTTTTTATGTTCATAATTATTCGGATTTGAGCATATCAAAATTTTATGCTTAAATCGATTTTGAGTCATAAAAAGTTAAATGGCTAAACTTTATATCTCGTTTTAATATAAATATAATGTGCTTATAATAGTCAAATCATTTGAATTATATAGTAGTTCTGGCTTGCAAAACGTTGCGCAATGTCTCAAGGTGGAAACCAAGTTAGGAATCGTATAAGAAACTTGCTTGGAGCAAAATAATTGCACATTTTTTTATTTTTTTTCCTTTATTTATTTGCATTCTCTTAACCAGTTTTCAATTGGGATTTTCTTTGCTTGTGGGTTGATTAGATTTTACTAGGTTTTAGATTACAATTTGTTCTATATATAATTGATAAGCGAGTGTGTTTTTTTTTTTAAATATTAACACAAATGAGCTTTGGTATATTTTTTATGGGCAAAAAATATATTTATGGATGTTCCCAGTTTCTATAAGTACGCAGTATGACGAATAAATAAAGCTACTGAAATTGAATAGTACTCAATATACTAGATCGTTGACAGTAAATTATTTTAGTTTTGAGTAAAATTTTTGAGAATTTTCGCACCACCTTAAAATTATTCTTTTGTTTTGTTTCTTCCATCTTCCATTATTGCAGTGTTTTCGACTAATCGATATTGAAATTAAAACTGGCAACGTACACAATTTATAGTTTTAGTATTTAGTCGTTTAGACCGATAAATTTTAACAGCTGAGGGTATTTTAATATAGGTTAAAAGTTTTAACTTAAAACACATTTGTTCTACTCATTTTAATTCTAACAAGCTCTAAATCTCTGACCACATCCGGCAGTGACTTCCATTTTTACATTAGTAATTATTTATTACTCAAACCGTTTAAATGCTTTTGCACCCTTTTGGCGCCATTTGGATTTCGACTAGGTTTAATCGATTTTTCAATACATAGTTAGCTATCAGATATAGAGATATCAAATCAAGATTGGCGATGTGCATCATAAAAATAGAAACCTCTAGGTCCGAGGTTATTTTGCAAAAATTCCAAATATTCAAAAAAAATTTTTTTTTGAAATATATCGATTTTCTATCAAAGCTCATCGAGATAGTTGCGAAGATCAGGAAAACAAATTAAAATTGGAAACTGTCATATATAATGACCTTCTTTACTTTTCTTTATTCAATATTCGCAATAATCCAAATTTTATTTTTGATAGAAATACAATATAAGAGGTTTTCAATACCAATTCCGAGTTTGATTACAGATCATCGAAACAGTTGGCAAAATATGGTTAATATAGAAGTCATTGCAACTATTCGAAATCGGAATCAAAGGTGGGAACTATTTAACTCTTCTTTACTCTTTTTTAGAGATTGAAAAGCTGAATCTTAATACAGTGTGTTGGGAATATCTTCAAATTCGATGACTCTACATTCGATTCTGATAAAAATTATGCGTTGTATTTGTTAATATTTTTAAGGGCTGGCAAGGCTGCTACATATTCCAGCTTGGACAAATTCAATAACACATACATTAGTTTTAATTCATTTAATTTCAGCAAGCTGAAAATCCCTTACCATATGCGGCCATGACTCGCCTTACAACAATTCAGCTACCCATTCGTAACCATCTTTGGCAAATGAGTTATGAAATTAGTTTATTTGCTTGATAAGGCAGATATGTTCTTTCAACTTAGGGAAAAACTTAATCTAGGGCAACTCACATTTGTTTTATTTCATTTAATTTCAACAAGCTGGAAATCCCTTACCATATCCGGCCATGACTCGCATTACAACAAATTACCCATATGTATTACTCATTTGTTTAAATATTTTTTGCACCCTTTTGGCCATTTAGTTTTATGTGCGGCAATTAATAAAAATTTATGTACTTATTTACTTGTTGAAAATTTATAACAAAAACTCAACGATGCGTTTTAAAACTTAACTTGGCTTAAACTGCCAACAGCCTGTGCTCAAAGTTATTCATTCATAAAACTGTTGGCGGCTTTTTGCCATTTTTCAGTTGCTGCTGTTGTTGTTGTTGGCTTTTGGCGTAAATTGCATTCATTCACAACTGTTGGCTACAATGAGCCAAGCCGCCCATAAGCCAATTGCAGCCAACAGGCCAAGTTAACGTAAAAACTCAATGAGCAGCCTAGTTGTTGTTTTTTGTTGTACATGTTGTTGCTGCTTGTTTAATTTATGAAAAGCCATTTGGTAACTTGGTAGCTGGCAGAAAGAGTGGCGTATCCAGTGTATGCGACCTAGGGGCTCAAAGCGCCCCATATCCGAAATATCTTGAAAAATTGTGAACATGTTCTTGACAAACGAAAGTGTTTGTACTAAGCAGACTGTGACTAAGCCCCCCGGAAAATTTTACTGCATCTACCACTGGGCTGTGAAAGTGTCCTGCTCTGGCCAAATGGTAGCTAGCTTTTTACGGCTCAAGCATTTCCTATTTGGACTTTTATGAAGACTTTGCCAGAGCGTGCACAATACAAAAGCTAATTGGAATTTATGCTCACGTCAAATATTGCCGGAGTCCTTTAAACTCAAGGCATTTGTCATAAAACTAAGAAGAAAAAAAATAGCACTATCTGACTGACCGCTTGTAAAAGCTTTTAGTTGGCCATAAATAATGCAAACTATTTGAGTGTATCTGTGTCTGTGTGTGTGTTTGAGGCAAAGTCTGCATTATGATGACTGCCAAAAACCCTAAAAAAAAAGAAGCATAAAACTTACCTGGCAATGCCGCTGTTTCAATACACTTTTTAGTTAGAATGCATTGGGAGCAGAAGACGCCTTGGGCATGGATGTTTATTGCGTTCTTGCACCTCTGCACCAGTTTTTTTTTCTTTATGAATGTCTTTCTACACATAAATATTTTTTCCTAACCCAAAAAGGGAATTTTCGATTTTTTCTTAAAAAAATTAACGCTATATGAAACTTTTGGTTATATTTTAAAATTAATTTAATTAAAAAAAATTCAGAGCTGAACCGTCGTATAGATTATGTGTATCTGAGTCTTGCCAAATATTTATTATTTAATTATTTCTAAATATAAAAATGAATTTTCTACGCAGCAGAATTAACTTATCTGATCTCTTTGAGAAGTCATAAGCCTAAATTGTTTTAAAAGATTTGATCTTTTGCCTAGCGGCCCCATTGTATCTTAAACGCCCAATTGATGTGTGACGAAAGGTAAACTAGAATTAAATCTTAAAACTTGTTGGCAGTTAAAGCAAAATATAAAAAAAAATTTGTTTCTAAACTAGTTTAGCAAAATATCTTTATCTGCTGAAAAGAAAAGTTTAGAAAATAGATTTTCGTTTTAATAAAAATTTAAGTTTTCAGCTCAGTTTTGACACAAATTGATTTAAATCAGATATTTTTTTATTTGTAAATAATCCTACATGTATACATCGCTTAGAATGAGTTATTATATAGAAAAATTCTTCAGAAAATAAGTCTCAAAAAGTAATGCCTTCCATATATAATATTTTATAATAATATCTGAATTAAAAAAAAAGACGTATAAACCACTCATCTTTAATTTCCAATTTGACCCATTTTTAAATTTTATATTTATAAATCATATTAAATTAAGCCAAGAAGAATTTTTGATAATGATATCTTTGAAAATAAACAAGTTATACTTGATAAATAAACTTTAAATTTGCATAGGTAAGCATAGAACAAGAATTAATTCTATTAAAAAAAACTAGTTTTTTATTTTAGTTATCAATTTGTATACAAATGAGATTTTTTACACTTAATTTGACCCACATAAAGTTTGCCATTATTTTATAAAATTTGTTTTGAACCAAAACTGGAATTAACTGAATCTGCAGCTGACGTAAAACTTGACCCATTTTTTATTCGGAACCTTTGATCGGCGCTATAAACAGACATTTAAAACATGCTGATATCTTTTGAGATGAAGAAAATTACAATTATAGATCATTTGTAACGGTTCTTGCACCTGTGTCTCAAGACTTAAAGCTTGGAACCAAATCGTGGTGGAAATTTTTGAATAATATCTTCTGATAAGGTAGTTTCTTTGCAAGAACTGTAGTCCTTAGTCTTCCTGACACTAATATTTTTTGATCTAGAAAAATGTGCTTAGAAGAAACAGATCGTGATTTCTTTGTCCGTGTTACAAAGTTCTTCACCAATCCAAAATACTCTTTTCTATCCTAAAAATGAATAAACTGTGTAAAACTAGAAAACGCTATCCAGAACTAGCTAAAATAAAAGCCACAACGATTTATTTATAGTTGTTACGATGCCCAATACATAAAGAACAACACACGCACACAAACATAGATACACACTCACACATGCTCAAAACTCATATGTAAGTGTTTTTTTGCCAATAAAAAATGCAAATAAAAGTTAGAGCAATGTGTGAGTATAAGCTGCAATAAAGTCTGGCAGAGACGGGTCATGACTGTCTGTCCTTCCATGGACCAGCCAGTGTTTCAGGCAAACATTTTAACCTGCCCATCCAAAACGAAATAACGAAATGACTTTGAGTATTATTTGGTTTGCCAGAGATTTCATTGGAAGCTGGCCAGTGGCCAGTGGCCAGTACACTACGGGCTTGGTCAGAAGCAGGTGTTTTGGTTTGGTGGCTTACAGGCAGACGCAGTCATAGACACACAGCTAGACACAACAACAACAACTACAAACGGGCTTCCCAAATGTGCCCTCAAGCGCTCCGGAAATAGTGTGATTTATAGACAATTTTTTGGCCAAAACTGTTTTTATTTTTTTTTGTTTTCTTACCCAAAGCAGGGGTGGATGTTGGTCTAGTAACAGATTTATTGATGAGCACAGAAATAACAGCAAACAGTGCAGGTTTTTCCTGGTTCGCCCCCAAAAGTGGCGTACTTTTTTTTGTATGAACTTTGTGTATGGTTTTTGTCTTTGCTTTTAACGTTGTGCGGCTGTTGTCAGTTTGCGGTTTAGTTGAGCTCAGCTCTTTTTTTTATAGTGTACGAGGGCAGGCTAAAAAGTAGTGGCTCACGAAGTTAGCTTGGAAAAACACATTCGTTATTTTTGAAACACGCTTAGTCTACATTAGTTTATTGTAATTAATTTAAATTAAAAAAAAATAAGTTGATAATTTGTAACTTCTTGGCAGTAAGTACACTATTCACTCTCTTCAAAATTTGCGAAATCAAATTTCCATCCTTATAGTGTAGTGTTAAAAAATTAGCTTGCATTTAACTTATAAAATCGTGACCAACTGGCTATAAAATAGACCAAGCTGTTCTGTTGTCTGCTTAGGCATGTCGATTTTTGAATTAATTAATTTATTTATTTTTATAATTATGAATTAAAAATTAATTCTATATTAGAAAAACTTTGTAGCTAGAGCAATATGGGTTTTCAGGATGTTTTTAAATTAATATTTTTTAGAAAGAATATTGTTTTAAAATAAGAAACTCAAATTTTAAATTACAATTTTTTAAAAATAGCTCATTAAATCTGTATATAGCAGCTAATGATGAATTTTTCACATCGAATAAAAATCTTAATGTAAGAACTTTAAACGTTAAATAAAGAAAAAATATAAAATTGTGAACAAAAGTTTATTTCTAGTTTTGAACCATATTAAAATAATATTCTTGGCGCTCATTTTAAGAAAAACTTGTTTTCTTTTCAAAAATGGAGAATTTCTGTTGAGACCAAAAATCTTAAATATATAAATGCTAATGCTATCAGAATTTCAATTAATATGACTAGTGGTTCCTGGAGCACTAGCTGCGTACTTAAAAAAAAAAAAATACTTTTTTTTTAACAAAATGCTGCGTTTTTCCAATTTTTTGCACCTTCCTAAAAGGTCGCATAGATTTCATGATTACATAATTTGAAGGAAACCATTTTCCAAGCATCCATTTTTTATTCCATCCAAAAATGAATATTTTGAAAAAGCTAAAATTAGTAATTTAAATATGAGCAGCCCGTAAAAAGGCTATAAAAATAATGTTTTTAGTTCCATCGCCAGGTTTATATAAAAAAATTGATAATAAAAAAATATGTACACAAACTTTATATAAAGGTTGTTTTTTGATTGCTTTAAACCGTATGTCTCTGGTATTTTGCGATGAGTCTAAGTTCCATTTTCCTTCACAAAACGTCGCAAAAAGTTATCCTTACTGCAATTAACATTTTTTGAACGGTTATGGTACCATGTAAGTCGCAAGATTTAATATATTTTTAATTTAAAAAAGATATGCGAACGATTTTCCAGCCAAAGAAACTATACAGAGTGGTAGAGTTGACTAAAGCTATCATAGCAATCAGCTAATAAAAATCGTACTCAATCAGAACAAATTTAAATAGTTGCCAGCATGATTTCTTCACTAAGCCCATTACTTTACAAGCTGCCCTCGTTGCTAAGTTTTTATAGTGAAATTTTGCACAGCTGCCGCTTGATGCGCGTACTCTGTAGAGATTTAATTAAAACTGTCTTAAATATGTGGCTGTGTTTTAGGCCTTTGGTATGCGGCATTTTGTCAGGTTTATAGCGCCTTTTAATGTGCTAAAATTTAACCACTTTAGGCCCTCAAATGTGGTTGGCCAAATTACAAGCAGCTAAACGTTTTGTGGTTACAAATTATGGCCAAAATTCTACATTTTTAGCATTTCCGCAAAACAAAGTTCTATCTATGCCTAGAGATAACTTTTGCTGTCACTCCAAACAAAGTGACAGCAACTTTTGTGACATGTTTCAGCTAGCTGACAGCTACATGGCGTATGCGTAATATGTGCTGCACAGTTTGATGAACTTGTCTAGAGCGTTTGGTAAGCGCCATAAATAGCGCTTAGAAGCTGCTGCTTTTGGCCACTTTCTAAGACTACTTTCAATATCATATAACTTTTGGCCAACGTTTTTTTTTTTTATTTTATAGCTGTTGTTTCCTTTTCAGCTTTTGTTTCAATAAAAATCTAACAAATTATTAACTATGCTCATTATCATAACAATTAAGCGCTGCTGCAGCCAGGGCCAAGACGCAAAATAATGCCATGTAGCAGCTATGGTTATTCTTTAACTTTTATGTTAATTTATTTTAATTTTTATAATTTCGAAAGAAAGATAAAAGCAACACTTGTTGTTGGCTTTTGGTTTATGGTTACTTGCTGCAAAACAAAAAAAAAAAAAAAATTATTTAAAATACTTAATTAGTTGGTTACCAGCTTGCTCTGCGCATGCTTATTTTAAGCCATGATGTGGGCTGACATCAGCTTGGTTGGCCAAAGACTCGGTAGTATATTACATAATTATAGTATGGCTGTCTGCACTAATGTTTCATTCTAGGCACATTTGCCGTTATAAAATATAATTTAATTAGTTTTTAGCGCTTTGCTTTATGCTACATGCAGCAGCCTGCCATTATGCAAAGCATATACTGCGCTAATTGAGTGAAAAATTAAGCAAAAAAAATAAAAATAAAAAGCAGGCAGTACAAACGAATAAATGTGCAAAAGCTTGACGCAGCAGCAGGCGGCACTGCCAAAAGCAAATGTATCTGACAGATACTTGTATCTAAATGCACGTTCTGGCGTTCTGTAACGCGCTTTCAAGCGCTGCTAATGCCGCTGCTGATGTTTGTTGCCGATAACAGCTCACAAATTAAACTGTGACGCGCGCGCAATTCATGCAGACTTACCTTGGGCAAAAAAGAAAAAAAACTTTTATTTTGGCCAACTCATCAGCGTGGCCAAGCAAACACTTGAGGCACACACAGTGCCCAACAAATATGTTTAGACGCTTTGTTATTTTTCAGTTTAATTGAGTAAATCGGTTTATGTGCAGCATTTACACTACATATACATAGTCGCTGTTGTTATTATTTTTTGAAGAAAGTAAGCGCAACTAAGCACATTATTGTTGACACTGCTGCGCCCAAGCGCCAAGGTTAAGCTTAGTTAGCGCTCATAGAACACTAAGACACTAGCTTTGGATACACAATTCTAGAACCTGGCTTTGGCCTGGCCCCAATGTGAGTGTCTCGGGCGGCGGGCGCAAATTTCTCTAACCCAAATTGCGCCCAGTGTTGGTCGTTTGGTCGCTGTGCCTCGATCTGGTTTTGCGCTTTACGCTTTCAATAGACATTGAGAGACTTTGCCACTTTGATGTTGCCAATTGCCAGCCAGCCGGCTAGCTCCACTTGATAAAGATACGTAGATACTTTTGCCTTTGAGTTCAATAGCCATGCAGCACCGAAACGCTGAAAAAGAAAGTGTCAAGCGATTGAAAGAAAAAGTTTGCAATTCTTTTGTCTTGCCGCAATCTGGAACTTGAAACTTTAAACCAAAAATGCGACACAATTTCCATAAAACTTGGCATTTTTATGCTGCAGCAGTGCGTATACGTAATGCGCAGCTTTAAGTGCTTCAGAATTAGCAGCAAAGCTGCCAGGTTCTTAAGTTTGCGCTTGTTGGAAACTCGTTTTTAATGTTAAATGAGAAAATTGTTGAAGCTCTAACAACAAAATTTTAATTTAAAAGAAAATTGCTGCAAATTGCGAATTTTCACACTAACAAGAGTTTGTTTTATATTAACCCGGCATTGCCACTCTTATTCTTTTTTGAATAAAAATCAGCAAAAAATTATTATTTTTTGATTTCTTTTCATCGAAATTGCATAATATTTGCTATCTTTTGACTTTAAAAATAAAAATTATGAAATAATATTTAAATGCCAATTTTTATTTAAAAATTGCAAAATAAGAGTTTTATTTTTTAATTTTCATAATAAAAGTAATTTTTATTTTTAAAGTCAAAAAATAAGAGTTACGCTTGATTTTTCTGATAAAAATTAGAAATAATAATTTATCCTTATTTCGGATAGTCCTTTCGCTTTGGTTTTTTTCAAACCTTTAACTCTTATTTGCGATTCCTGATTTTAACTACAATTGAGCTAGAAAATCTGTTAAAGCTGAATTCAAAACAAAAACCATTTTTACTTTGCTAAATCAAAATCTTATTAGGCTTAAAACTTTCTTTTATCAGTAGCGGCTACTAAATGTGGATTGCTAAAAATTTCTTAATTTTGGATATATGTAAACTTATTGTAAGAGCTTAAAAAAACGCGCTAAAGATGCTGTCTGCGAGTTATAACACTTATTATGCTTTAAAGAAATATGCAACCAATTTAAAATATTCGCACTAAAATTTAACAATGGCGGAAATATACACAAATTACATAAATTTAATTATTGCAAAAAGAACACAGCAAAGCACATTTTTTAATCAAAGATGATTAAGATCTAATTGTGGGATCACAAGTTTTAATAAAAGATGATGAAAAAATGATTATTTAAAATTGAACAAATTTGCTTAAGAGATAAAGATGATTATGATCTAATCGTGGAATCATAAATTTTTATAAAAGATAATAAAAATACAATTTAAACAATAACAATTTTGCATAACAAATAATAATGATTGTAAAACTTGCTTACAATTTTTTATTAATGATGATGATGATGATAGAACAGATGTGCACAAAACAATACTACACAATTTATCATAAAAGATAGTAATGGCAAAAAACAATATGACTTAAAATCAAATCAGATAATAATATATGTATAATAAAAATTAATTTTATGCTGATTTTATATGAAAAATATCTACCATACCAACTAAGCTTACAAGACGTCTCTGCAGAATGCAGCTCTGAGGTCATAGCTTAATCAAGCAGAGACTTGAACTAAAATGAAATTCGTAATCTTCATCGAATACAAGATTTTGCGGTTTTGTGTGCACAATTTATGGAAGTGTTCGAAGTATTAAATTCTTTTACTTTCTTGTGTTTAAGTAAGATTGTTTTGGCTGATTGCTTAATTGATGAGTCGGACTAGGCGGCTATTGAGTAATTTTTGTTAGATAAATCAAGTGAAGACTTGGGCACAAATAAAACCAGATTCGTTTGTTTTCAAGGGAGCAGTCAAAGAGTTTAACTTTTTTTTTTTAATTTTTGCCCAAACTTATACTTTCTTGTGCTCATTACCAAATTTAGCTGATTTCATAGACATGCTTCAATGATGAGTGGATTTGTTTACTATTTCAAAATTATTCATAAATAAATCAAATATTTAATTGACTAAAATGCTAGACAAAGAGCAGCTTACTTTAAAAACCAGATTTGCGCAGAATTGTTTAAGCTGATTGATTCTAATATTTTTATTTCAAATTTTTACATAGATTTTTCAGCGATGAGTTGGAGCAGCTGTTATATAGGAATTGCAGATAAATCAAATAATGACATTAATTGATACGTGTTGATAGACGGTAAACAAGTTACTGCCTGGGTTACAAAACCTCTTGATCTAGCAACTTCTAGCCGTACAGATGACTCAGTTATGGCATTAACCCATGGCTGTAGCTTTACGCTAACTTTCCAGTTCGAAATTAACATGCTCTCCATAGACTTCATATCAAATAACTGTTATTTCTATTTATTTATTCTTCTTTTTTATTTTTTATTGGTTATTTGTTTGTTTACTTAAATACAATAGAAATTAATTTCATTCAGAAAAAAAACGAAAAACAGAATCAACATGTAGCAAGATCTTTGAAAAAGCATCAACAAAAATTCACAACTCGTTTTGGTTCGCTGATTTCTTTTGCTCTTCTATTCAGCTCGAAAGTTTTTTTTTTTTGGCCAGAGCCGGGGGCTGGTGGCGGGTTTTCGCATATTTTCTCACAAAAGTATCTATATACTTTGGCATCTCATTTTGCCTTTAAGATATACTATATAAAAATAGCAAGATATAGCACTTTGATTTGCTTAGGGGCACTTGCAGTCGCTGCCAATGCGATTTATTGAATTAATTTATTAGCTCGCTTAATTTTCACATACCTTTGGGTTTTTTTTTTTTTTTGTTGAAGATCGCGTTTTACCGTTGCTTTAATTTCACCTCTGTCTGCCATAACTGTGTGGCATTTAAGTTTTTGCTTTAAATTAGCCCCTTTATGCGCGGCTTAAGCATATTAGCCACAAATTAGTGCAGTGGCCAACAGTTTTTGGCCAAATCCAATTACACTAAACAAACAATCATATTATGGCAAATAGCACGCATGTGACACCTTGACCGCATTCAATTACAACCAATTGACCTTATGGCTTATTATGCAAAAATTATCAATTAAAAATTATATTATGTAGGTATCTCTTATTGCTTTTCATTTTTTAATTACCGCATAAAAATCCAAAGGGCCACCTTTGTCGCTTTTTTTTGTGTACTATTTTCTAAGCTGTTGCTCTTAACTTACTTTTTATGTGCAATTTGTATCCTTAGGCATCGTAAAATGTCTTAAAGGCGCTTACAGTAAGGTCGCACTTTTTAGGTCCATTAAAGGCAACCGCAGTTGGCTCATAAATGTTAGCTATAAAATGTATTTTAATCAGGAAACGACTAGCTCTGAAGATTTGTACATTGAACAACATTTTGGAATTCCTGTGTAATAATTATACTTTTAGGTTTATGTTTATAACCCTTTTGAAAGCTTCCAAATCGCTCGAAGACACTGCAAGCGATTCATGAGCTAGTAGAAACATCTTAAAGCTGCAATTAAAAACTGCATCTGCAATCATGAACGCTTAAAAGATGGTTCAGTGTACTTTCAGCAAAAATTTTTTTTATTCTTGCACGCCTTACTAAAAGTAAATTTTTGAAATAACTCAAGGTTATTTGAAACGCCTATAAATGTTTATAAACTGATTTGAAAGGTCTTAAAAAAAAAGGTCTTGCGCTCCGAGAGACCATTGTTTGGTTTAAGTTTATGTAATAATGAAATATTTACAAAGAAATTTTTAAATTTTTTTTTTTTTAAATTTTTAAAATGGCTATTGATTTTTGTTTTCATCTTTATCTATTTAAAAAGAAATATTAGTTATTATGCCTCGGTTTAACTTCAAGCGTAAGCTTCGAAGGTTTTCTAACTTGCGAGCCTACTGAGCACAATTTTTGAGAGAATATTTAATTTTATCCTAAGCGAATACGAATTTTTAGAATCTTGTATCAATTTTCGAAACATTTTCTGATTTTTCTTTTTTAAGTTTTTCTAATGACGTCATACGAACTTTGGTCGTACCCATAACGCAACGGACTTTACAAGGTGCAGCAAAAAATTGCGCGATTTTGCCTGCGCTGAAAACTGGTTCTATTCTTGTTATGTAGCTATTTGAAATAGTGGACCAATTTTGATCAAACTTCATAAAAATGTTTGCACTAAAACAAAAACTGACATAAATTTGGTCCCAATTTTTTAAATTATAAAAAAAATGCTAACATGTACATTAGGGTGGGTCAATTTTTTTCGGTATTAGGGCTCACTCGGATTTTGATTCTTTGGGTAATTCTAAGCAATTTTGCCCAAGAAACTATGGGTCTAAAATGAATTTCGAGTCGCCCACTTTTTCAAAATTTTCAAGAAAAAAAACCGAAAAAAATCAAAAAGCAACACTAAAGCGCCCTCTGGCGGCACCCAAAATTACAAATAGATGTCAATAATGAATTCCTCGACCCCAAAAACCCCCAAATTCACATTTGGCTAGAGAAAAAATATCGATTTTAGGCCTTTTCAATGAATTTCTAAGTCGATTTTTGAATATGTCGAAAAAAACCTATTTTGAAAAAGTGGGCGACTCGAAATTCATTTTAGACCCATAGTTTCTTGAGCAAATTTGCTTAGAATTATCCAAAGAATCAAAATCCGAGTGAGCCCCATAAGGTTTTTTCGGCCCCATACAAATTGACCCGCCCTAATGTACATATATAATTTTTTTGTGTCTCCACATTCGTGTGAAATCTGATCGATATTGGACCACTATTTCATATAGCTAGCTTACAAAAATTTAGCCTGTGCTCTCTATTGAAGAGAGATACGAACAACGAACCTTCGGACAATGGGTAATACCTATCCGACATTAACGAGCAAGATAAATATATTGTAAGATTTAGCTTTCTGAGTAAAATTAATTATTGAAATTTTGGAACAATTTTCGAAACTTTTTTTGAGAGCGAGATGAATGAGTATGGTTAAATCCTTTACCTCATTTCTTTTTTAAGTTTTTTTAATGATGTCATACATTTTTGTTCATGTCGTCGGTCATACCTATCTGTCCATTAACAAGGCTTCGTTGGAATAAAATTCAATTTCTTTAATCTTTGGACAATTCTGAATATTTGTTTTCCAAATGGAACCGATAATTTTTTGATTTCAGTACCCTGTCTTTTTCAGAAATATCGGATAGTTATGAATAAAGATATAGGCTATAATATAACATTACTTAAGGAAGAAAAGGAACATAAAAGAAATTTGGTCCTTAGAACTAAATATTGTTTTAGGATTTTATTATGCTCATTCAGCACTATCACCTTGAATTGGAAACATTCTGCGCCCAGATTTGCTCTTTCACACTATTATTCAACAATTCAAACCCCCACAGAACTAATTTAAATAATCGTGAATACTTGCAAATACGCTCTGAAAGTCGCTTCTCTGAACAACATGCGCTTGACCCTTGAATTAATTTCGAGCACCCCCCAAAAACGAAACCAGATTACTAAAATTTATAAGAGCTTAGTCACAAAGTGTATAAAACAAATATTTTACATAAATCAGTTCAATTAAAGATGTCAACAATTGTAAACCGCATGAATACCCTACGTTGTTGACGTAGTCGTTGTATTACCAGTTGTTGTTATTATTGTCGCTGTTGTTGTTGTTCTTTGACTGGTTGACACACGTTTAACCTGAAATTTTTTCGTTGTTGGTTGCTGACCCAAATTCGTTGACTTGACTTTTGTTTTCTACTTGTTGTAGTTGTTGCCAAGCGCCTTCAGTTCAGGTCTCTTTCTTCGTTGTTGTTGTTATTTTTTTTGCCGAATGTGACATGATTTACATTTCATTCGATTTTAAATGAAGCACATAATTTTAATGCTCGATTTTAACTAATACTCAATGAAAACTGCAAAAAAAATAACCAATAAAATTAAAGTGAATTGATTTAAATTTTATAATACTCTTAAGCAAACTCGTTATTAATGCAATTTTTTTATTTCTTATTACTTTCAGGTATGTAAATGAATGCAAAAACTCCAAACTCTTAAAAATTGAAGCATCAGAACCAGGGCTACAAAGCACACAAATAACTTGTAAGATTTGGTACTCCAGTTCCAAAATATTGGAATGCCTGATCTCAACTTAACTTGATTAAGCTGCCTTCTCTACGGGTTAGAAAATTAATTTAATAAAATATGAATATTTAAAACAAGAAATTAAAAAAAGAATGTCATCAAACACGTATGTGTTTATTATAACTAACAAGAAGACTCCAATCTAGACTAACAAATTTGCATTAAAATGCTGATGGTGTTAAATAATAACAATAATATAATAAATAATAATGTAATGTTCATTTTAATGCTTTTTAGTAATTGTTGAATGGAACGGCCTAAGTCGAGATAAAAACAAAAAACTTAAATGGCAGCACTGCTTTAAGCCCTTAAATTTGGTTCCATTTAATTTTATGATCCTGACGGCCTTTTTCTGCTTATTTTTCTTTAGATTACGTATTACGTATTTCTTGTATGTTACAAGAAACCTTGGGGAAATCTAGCCTTTGAGTAATTAATGCGTTGTTTCTTTTTATAGAATATTAGTCAAAATAGATTATTGCATTTTTTGAAATACTCAAAAAATATGCCAAAAAAATTGTCTGAAGTAGCCGTATATCCTGCCTAAAACCAGTTCGGTTTTTAAGCATGCTTCCAGCCCTGATCACAACTAAATGACAGCCCATAAAAGTATGCAATAAAAAATGCAAATCTTGCCGGCTACGTTCTCTGCCACTCGCTCTGCTCTCTCTTGCTCACGGTTGCTCTCTGATTGCACTTTTTGTTGCGAGCCGCTGTCAGTGCTGCACTTTAACTGTTTCAATTTGCATAAATAAATAATTTAACAGTGCATTCATTTGGCTAAGACAATAAAAGTCAGCAAATTGAGTCGCAAAAAGGTAACAACAATCTATAACAGTTGGCCAAGACGTCTGCAGACAGACTTTATACAAATGATGTAGTATATGCAAAAAGTAGCTACGTGCAGCATCTAATTTATGCTACGTGGCGCGTGGCTTGAAGTCTTTGCAACATTAGGGGGCAGCCCTTGTCGAGTGGCAGCAACAATGACAACAACAACAACAGCAACAAGCCGCACATTGACTGCAGCAGACATGGAAACAAAAGCATTGCGTGTGTAGGGTATTAAAGCGTGTTATCTCTTTCAGGCGCTGTCTTGCCCCTTATTATTGAAGCTTGTCAACAGCCACGTACCTGGCCGACTGCTTGTTAGCCTGGCTGTCATTGCTGGCTGTCATACAAGCCATATATCCTTGCATGAAATTCCGACGCTTGCATTGTTTCCATACTTGACTTCATTGCCTTCAAGTGCTGTTTGCTGCGGCTTTGGTTTTTTACCTGATTTTACAGCCAGTACTTTGACTTTATCCTCTAAGCTTTAGGGGGATTCTTAGCTGTGCACCCTTTTTTTTTTTTGATGACTTTCGCACTTTAAAGCCAATTTGGCCAGGTTTTAAAGCCAGCTGCCAACTGACAGCTCAATTTACTTACAATTAAACATTTATGTAAAAATGTTTTGCTCGATGTCACTTTAAATTTATGCAGCTTCAATATAAATGCAAAATAAATGTTGCGCCATTTTCAATTAGACAGCCAGTCAGCATGTGACAGTTGCAGTCCTCCATTTTGTATCTGTAGTTTTTAAAATGGCGCTCACACAATGACAAACAGTTATGTACAGATAAAAAGCGAGTTTAAATGGAATACATATAGCTTATATTCATTTATGTGAATTTTGCGGGTGTGTACCATGTATTGGCCAGACCCCATTTTGGGCTTAGCAGCGCACTCCGAAATTTGATTTTATGCAATTATGAAGCATATGAAATTTGATCGAAAAATCAATTTAAAGCCAATTTTCTAAGCCTAATAAATTAAATTAAAAATGTCAAGCAGAAAAAAAAATTGCCACGAGAAATTACGTAGCAACCCCATTTCGTTTAGCCCAAATCAAAGACTGTCGAAATAACGTTGACTGTAAAAAACGAGCAAATAAACATAAATAACTTGAGAGTGCCGAATATTTAATGCGCTTAAGTTTAGCTCTGGGTTCAGTGTATAAATAAACTGGAATGCATTTAATTAACATTTAAACAATATTTGCACTGAACGAGCTTATAATTCGCAACTTATTCAAGCAGTATGTGTAATACGTTAATCGCTATACTTATATTTTATACTTATATGTATATTTATTAGCTAGTTATTTCTTTTTAAGCATCTTATACCCTTTTAAGACGTTGTTTTCCATGGAAGTATACAATGAAAGTTTATCCGGCCTAGTACTGCCCATTTTCCGGCAAGCGTAAATCAAGTCATTTGTAATCAAGTGATGCTAATCACTCTGCATGTCTGCTATAAGGCTTACGAGCACGACATTTACAGCCAAATCTGCTGCATCAATCAATCTGCTTTAAGGCACTTTACAACACTTGACTTGATAAAGTTGTTATTGTACTAAAGTAATATAAATATAAACAAATCTTGTGGCAAAATGTCAAGCGCTACGTGATGTTCATCCATGTCATATATCAAGTGTATTTAATGGGTCGTGCTCCGCTCGTAGCCATTATAAAATGGCGGGCTTGGCTAATTAGATGTAGATGTAGACACGTGTTTATATGCTGGAATGCGCCAGCTGGGTGCCACACATCAAACTGGCCCACAGATAAATCATAAGCCATAAGGAAAAGCTAGCTACACACAAAGTGTAAAGAGTTCTTAGAAGCGGGTCTATTAATGTGTTCGAAAACAAGTTGACTAACGTTCTAGCGTGGCTACATAATATCACAAAAAAAAAAAAAACAGACATAAAAATTCAATTTAATTTAATTTTATTTCTTACTCGGAAGTATGTGTCTTACTAAGTTTTCATTAAGAAACCTGTGCAGCGTCGGCTGCTAAAAAAAATTTCGTAGGGAAGCCAATAGGCTATAACTATAGTTTTTGGCTGTTCAAACCCCAGTGCACTCCCACTGTATACGCCGCTGACATCGAGCTTATGGAAATTAAGCAGCGCACGATCTGTGCGGCTTTTAATGAAAGACGCATCATAAATCAAAAACTCACTCATGGCTAGAACCCTGTGGCTAAGACCCTACACAAATACTCATAACTTTTACTGTTAATAAGTTAACAAAAAACAAAAAAAAAAAAACAACACGCTGACCACTTTCCATTTTTCTACACATTTCTTTGAAAATAGCAAAGAGCCGCATATGAGTATGAGTAGAAAGGCAGCGGCAGTTTTTAGCCAAGTTAAGCATTTTTTTTTTTATTTACTTCAACTGCGTAGTTACACATAATGTCGAGAACACTTTCCTTATTGCGGTTACCAAATAAACATGTAAACTTGTTTGGCACTAACACACAAAAACAATTTGGCCAGCCGCAAATAAAAGTGAAATTGCACTCGCAGTGTTTATTACACATGAAAATTTGTTAACTTGGCTTAAAACAAACTTGGTACACTTTCTTGCCCAGCCAAATCTCACGTTCATCTGCTAATGATGCGTCTCATCTTAATTACTTTGTTGGCAGCGCGCGTAAAAATTTCCAAAAATGTTTTGCGCATAATTAGAGCTTTATGCGGGTCTCGGTCTCCGTCTCGGAATGTCTCGCATTAAACTTTCGTTGTAAAAAAAAAAAAAATACGACCTGAAATTTGCCCAAAAAAAACAACAAAAACCGGACAAAAGTCAAACAGTTATCAAGCAAAAGGTCAATATTTGAGCAGTTTTTATTGGTCTAAGCAAATATTAAGCATACGCCAGGTAGGGCCGTTAGAACAGCTGCCGGCTGATTAATATTGAGTCAGTCAGTCAGACCCTAGGCAAACACCTGCGCTATTTGCAATTTGTTAGCATGCGCGGTGTTATGGCTAGTTGGGAACACGCTGAAGTGTCTAAGGCTGCGCGACTTGGCACAGACCTAGGAACAGTTTGCCCAAAAAGCCTTTGGCTGCTTTGCAATTTTTTTTATATTCTTTCTGTCGGGATTTATTTGTGTGGAAATGAGCAACTAACGGTATATGAATCATGACTTTGGCAGGCACATAGGCAGCATGATTTAAAACACTCACTCATATGCATGCAACTTGTGTGTGTGTATGTATGTATGTATGAGTGAGTGCATCTGAGTGGTGGCCATGACTTTATGCGCTGCCTGCTAGCTCGTCTTCGCTGCCTGCGCATATTTTAGCACATTTTGTGTGCTCTGGCCAGGCCCAGACCCAGAACCCAGTGTATCATCATCCAATACACATAGCCAGGCCAAGCTTTGGCTAGACATGGCCCATGGCTCCCTCGATCAGTTGAGGCGACCCAAGCGACAACCCCTCCCCAAACGTGGCCGACCGACAACTTTGTTGCGCATAGGAAAACGTGCGATTTCAAGTTGACAGCCTAGCCTAGCTAGCGTACAGTGGTTACACCCGCTAGCTGCCCACCACCACCAAAATGTCTTGGAAAAAGCCAACGTTTTTCATTTTCTACATTTTAATGCAATTTTTAATTTATTTGTTTTGTGGTCTGCGCTGTGGCCTCTGTCTGTTTGGACGACGACGACGACGCACTCTCTCCTCTATCAATAATGCTTGAAGGCAACGCATATGCCTTCATTGATTGGCATTTCCTGGTTCGACTAACTGCGTCTCACGGCACGCATACGCAGCTCAAGTGAATTCCTCGAAGTGCAAGAACCCAAAGGATGAGACCCACAACAAGTAGTCTTACTACTTCTACTACTTGTTGTTGTTCTTGTTGTTGTTGCGGTTTTTGTTGATGTTTATGTCTGGGGGACATATTGCGATATGCGCACATTTATTATGTAAAAAAAAAAAAAGAATCCATTGACTTGAGCTTGAGTTCCTGGTCTAGCACGCCGCGGGCAGCCCACCAATAGTTCCCAAACCTGCACATAATTAAGCTCAGTTCAAGCTCAAACTTAGTTCATCTAGCTGGGACTGCTGCTGCTGGCAAATGAGTCAGTGTGATAGCTCCAAGTTTGAGCCATTTAGCTGCTGACTTGCAGAAAGCCCAAAAATGTGTATAAAAGATGTTCATCTGGCCATCTCTGATGACATCACAGCTCTTAAAATAATAGCTCCGGCACTTGGAATTTCCCATAGCCGTCAGAACTGACTGCCCGCCTCACTGACTTGGCACTGGGCTTACTTCATACAGCAATTTTTTTATCCAATAGTATCCAAAAATTTTTGGCATACACTTCAAAGTCTGGATTCCATAAATAACGTACACTGCAAATTACATAGTCATGAGTAATCACATTAATGAGTTTCAATTGAACGCTGACGCTGTCCACAACAATGGTCGCTACACTAAAAAGATTACACACAAAATAAAAAAAAAAAACCGCCAAAAAATCAAATTGGACTACATTTCGGTATTCTCCATATGCAAAATTGTCGAAAAAAAAAACAAATCACGTAGCAAACCGTTTACGATTTGGCTAACTGTATCTCTCTCTCTATTGTATCTATTGAACTGGCTTTGGACAATAATTAGAACCAGTTTGGTTCGCTGCACGCGTTTCAACTTGTACTTCTGTGCGTGATCTATGAGCAGCAATAGAAAAAAAATAAAGCGTGGTAGTTCAAATTTGCCATTAACCGTATAAAGTCATTGGCTAAATGGTTTCGTTTTGATCTAAAATACACTTAAAAAGGGTATTTGTACTATTTGGTGAAGAATTTCAGAAAATTTTAGGAATTACTTAAGCTTTATTCGCTATCGCATTTAAATTGCTGATATACTAGTTGTTTCTTCTTTTCTGAAACAGCTTTGAAACATTTCCTAACAGAATTGATGAAATGGCTGACAAACTTCAGAACCTTCTATAATTTTATACAAGATTACATTTACTACAAAAAATCTTACTGTGTGTGACTCATTCTTCCAATCAAGTTTTAAAGTTCTTTTATTCAAGTATCATTTCTTTACAACAGAATTATGAGACCGAAAACGAATTCTAGGCTTAACCAGAGCTATTATATACTTCAAAAACTCTTCGTCTATACCTGCTCCTTATATGTTAGAAATATAGTCTGATATATTGATTCATGTTGTGCTTTTATAATTATTGACACCATTTTTTTTTTTCTTAATCGCAAAGAGTACCAGATAGGCCACATAAAATTTAAAAGAAGCTGCTCTTTGAGTGAGTTATTAACTAACTATGTTATATGACGAATTCTTCAGCAGGTCGTGGAGGCCTGTTGCGTAATTATATGTATAACTGATATTATTCTTGCTAGAAAGACAATCTTATAGATAGACAGATAGTTCGCAAAGAGTTTTTAAAAATTTTAATCAGTGATTTTTTTTATCGCATTATCTTGAAATCTTTCCTTTTTATGCCAGTTTTCAAAACATTCGCTCGTATGCACCATCTTTCCGCGGTATTTCACAATGTTTCGCTTAATTTCGATCATTTTTATTACACATTTCCAAGTCACATCAATTAAAAAACAATATATATATTTTTTGATATGATTTCTCTTTTTTTTAAGAGATATGCGAATTGTCAAAAGCTTTCTCTGTTAGCCTTTAATACACAACGTATCCAAAATTTAAAATGTTTGCAAAAAAGATGATGATATTTAATTATTTTTTAAAGACATATCAGTTATTCAACAAATCTTTGAGGACCAATTTCAATACTTCAGTGATCATATTTAGAAACACAAAGCAAAAATAAAGATAATTTTGGGTTTTTTCTTAAGAGACATCTCAATTGTCAACAGCTTTTGCTGTATCCAAAATTCGAAATTTTTGCTGAAAAGATAACGATATTAAGTTATTTTTTGAAGACACCTCAATTATTCAGCAAATCTTTGATGACCACTTTCAATTCTTCAGTGATCAAACTTAACAAAACAAATCAAAATTCGATGAATATTCAAATTTGAATGCTTTAGAAACACTTTATCGGCAAACTTTTAAAATCGAAGCTAAGATAATGTCTTATTAAAACCAAGTGTTGATAAGGCTTAAATAAGTCTTCTGCAGACCAAATTTTTCTTGACTATTCGTCTATTCGCCTCGATACGCTCCTGTAGAAGCTATAATCTTTAATAGAAATCGATTTCGAAACAAAACATTTACATCAGGAATCTTTGAACATAAATTTGTGATATCTATGGGCCTCTCTAGAGAGCTTCGGCTGCGGGGAAATTCTTCCTTTTATAGCCAGTTAAAAAAAGGAAACTTAAGAGAGCTCGTAAGATGTCACTTTAAAACAATTTTATGAATACCAAGATTCTTTCTCATTAGTAATAAAGAATATATAGAATACATTTCTAGATCTCCGGATCTCCCCTTATTTTAATAAAACCCCACACATATTTAGACAAAAAGAGTATGTTTAGTTTGTCTACCAAAAATTGTCTTTTCTAACAACTCAATTTGCCATTGTTGCAAATAGAGTTCCATTGACGTCTATTGTATAACACTTATTGGGCAGACTTTTTTTTTTGTTTTGGCTACGTGTGGGCGTTATAAAACCCATTGGCCCATATCTGGCAATAAGTTCATGGTAGTCAGTTGCACATAAAGAGTTTCAAATTTAACATTTACGTTATGCACGTAATAAATTTATTGTTTTGGCTTGGAGCTTGGATCAAAAAGCTGCACAATAAACTTGGCCAAGATGTTGGCTAGTGGCTTGAAGTTGCTCTTAATTATGTTGGCAGCTGCAGCTCATTAGCATGACAGAAACTAATTTCTAAGCTAAGGCTAAAAACGCATAAGAAATGGCAACAAAGTTGCAACAACGAGTGGCCAAGTGAAACTAGAACGCTTCTGATTGTGGCAACAACAACAACAACAAACTTGACCCCAAGAAAAAGAGAAATTTCTGCGTTGTCAAGTCCAAAAAAAAAAAAATGAGCAAAAAGGAAGCAAATAAAAAGATACAAAAGTATAGTAGTATAAAATAAACTCAAAACAAAATCAGCGCACGAACTGAGAAGTTGTTGCAGTTATTGTTGTAGCTGCTACTTACTTGCAGCTCTGGTCACACTGCCACATATGGTCGCTGTTGTCAAGTAGTTACTTACAGGCCAGGCAGGCGCAGTGCAGCACGAACAGTAGCGGACAACATCAAGATTTGTCACAAATCAAACTAAAGCCAACAAAAGTGGCAACAACAAATGCAACAAAAACAACTACAACAAAAATACAGCCAACTAATCCAGTTTAAGTGTTGGCCAAGAAGCGAACGAGCGAAAATGGCAAATTGCTTTGCTTGCAACTTGGCGTTGGCGTTGGAGGCGTCTGTTGTCGGAGTCGACGTTGTTGTTGTTGTTGTTGTCTCCGCTTGTCGTGTTGCCAGCTTCCGCATGCCGCGGCTGCGCCTATCAAGTGACTAAGCGGGTGGCGGAGCCCCTTGTGCAGCTGTCTGTGCGCATAGTTTACATTTGGCGCGTTTGTTTTGTTTGTTTATTTATTTGTTTGTTTGTTTGTTTGTTTGCCTTTTGCTATGCTACACCATTTATACCGTTATGTTTGTGGATCGTGCGCAAACATTTTCGAGCATTTAGCCCCCTTGCCGCGCTTCTCCAAGACAACCCTGGACATTGAACGCTTTATTAATTTCTTAACAGCGCTCAAGCTATCGCATTGCAAGGTCGATCATTTAAGGCTGCCTTCAAATTGCATTGTTATAGCCATGGCTTGAACTTAACAGCCAAGTTCAAACCGCAATTATTTGGCCAAGTGAAAGAAAGCAAGAAAGAGCGATAGAGAGAGCTAGACTCTTTAGGGCTAGTATTTGTAGCTAGATTTATGAGCAGCGCGTAGAGTGCTACAAAATTGGATGACTTTGGGTAACAACTAGCAGCAAATTGGTATAGGAAAAAAAAAATGCAATTTGCAATTGTTGCCGCACCGTTAAATGTGTGGCAGTCTCAAGGCAGATCGAATCGGGAACCAAATTAACGCCGGATCGACGTCGCACAATCGGAGAACATGACAAGAAAATGTAATACGATAAGCAAGCAATTCCAATTGGCAACACACAGGCACAACGATCACAAGAGATGCCTGCACTGAGAAAAATAAGAGTGCCGAAAGTTTGCTATAGAATTTTTCATAAAAATCATCTTGTTGTGAGATGATGATTTATTTTGGTTCTCTTCTGTTTGGAACTATCAATTTTACGGTTCACAATTTCGGTACGATGTATTTTCACTTGGCTCAAGTGTTCAGCATGCACTTTTGGCAGAGATTTTTGGGATTAGCAGAATGTTTCGAATTTTAATTTGCTTTGGATACGTTTTATAGCAATAATTAATCTTTCTTCATCTTTTAATTCTTCTTCGACTCACATCATATATGCAGTTGCAGAAAGCAAAGATTTTATGGATTATACTCTTTACAACTTTATGATCGTTAATCAGACCTATTTAGATTGTGACCATCAACAGGATTTTGTGACAATTATTTTGTCAAGTTCCCTCTCACCAATGTGAAATAGTGAATCTGATCTGTTTTGGATATTAATTCTATAGATTGCGCTCTCTTACTATCACTCAATTGTAGTCACTTGCAGTAATCTTTATGAAATTGGTGTCCCTTCCTGCACTTCTGAAAAATCGAACCCAGTATCGGGGTAAGCCTTCCTTTGGAGACCTGGACTGTCTGGCAAGTCTGTACCACTCCACCCAACTATAACACCCACCTCTTCCCACCATACTTTGAACTTCCTTTACTCTTTCTTTAATGGTCTCCGGTTTATCGTAACCTAAACTATTTCCCGTATATTTAACTCAAATTTGAGCCAGAAAATTTTTTTTTGGCTCACACTTAAAACAACAAAATTTACATAAACAATTATGTTATTAGTGTGGGATTCGAATTCATTGTCTATTGAATAATGCTAAATAATAATAATTTATCATGTATAGTTCTTTTAATTGTTATTAAGTGGAAATAGGCGCTGACACGTCTTAAAGCTGAATATTTTATCATTAACTACTGTACACATGACTGCACGCACACACAACACTGTCATCATCTACGGCTACCAAAGATAACTTTACTATTAAATTCCCTTTAAGCACCTACTTTATGGTTTCCATTAGTTAGTGCTGAAGCTAGAGATTAAATAGTTGGCCACCTATACCAAATTAACTTTAAAATATTTCCATACATTCTTTCCAAAAAGCACAATCGATTTTACTTATTACGAACTCCTAAACAATGAATTTTTTCCTATTAGGAATTTTGATGATCTCCTTATAACAAATTTCTGTATAACGAATTTTCTATAATATAAAACGAACCAATAATCTGCTCCCCTAAGAATTCGATGTAGAGAAGCTTCGCTTTTTTTTTCAAAAATTTGGTAGTCGTGTTTTAGCTATTTACTCTTCATCTTTTCATCTTCTTTCTTCATCTTCTTATTTTTACTCTACTCATGTCCTTGGTATATATAGTTGCAGAAATTGCTTTACGAAATCCAAATAAATTAAAGAGATCTTCTTCTTCTCTTCACCTTTCCATCATCTATCTTCATCTTTTAATTCTTATGTCATACGCCGTGTATATACTACTACCACTGCCGTCCCTCTCTCCTAGTGGAGCATAGGGCCCCTATATACCATATATAGTTGCAAAAAATAAATTTTTAATATTATGGAATGAGCTTCGAGGACATCATGAAACAACATGAAAAAATGTAATTCATTTGTTAAAAAATGTATTTCAAAGATAATTACTTAGTTTTTTGGCACTGTGTATTTTCACAACGATGCTGTCGACGCGTGAGGTTAGGTCAGGTAGCTGACCAGCATTAAATTCTATACGTTCCGACTACTGTAAGACTAGGAGTATCGAGATCTGCTGTTGTTATTATTATTCTTGCTGTGCTAAATGTCAATTTGATATCAGTGGAGTTGAAATCCAATTAAAGCCGCATGCCGCACAGTTGCAGTTGCAAATTGCAGACAACATTTCCAAGCTAGACTCGCTTTGGGTCGTCAGATGCGTGTGTTTTTTAGATGCCATTTGCAGGCAAAGTGTATTTGTGGGTCATGATACAAATTTCAAGAGACTGACAGACGCAGACGCAGAAGTAGACGCAGCTTCCCGACAGCTGTGCCAAGAAGACGCGTTCACCAGAGACAGAGACACCTTTTGATATGCTAACGAAGCATGGTACCCAGCTCGTGCGCTGACTGTCAAAAAGTTGCACATGTGAAATTTTCCCACCCTCCATTGGCGTTGACTTACTTTGCTGAACCTTTAAGACAGACAGACGGACGCAGCGACAGACAAGAGTTGCCAGCTAGCTGTCTTGGGCACGGCTGCCATGTGTAGTCCCATTTGAAAATGTAAATTTCCTTCTCACTGACTTGCTATACATTTATATTAGTGCAACAGACCTATTTGTATATATGTATATGGGTCCACGGAAAGGGGAGCAGCCAGTGCTACGCATGCGCAGCGCAGCGCTCTCACAAAGCGCGCTCCAAAGTCATTGCAATTTTTCAATTTTCAACAGTTGTGTGCTTGGTGCTGTGTTCTGGTATATCCGTATATCCGTATCTGTATCTGCAAGTTGTGTCTCTATATCTATAGTCACTGGCTGTCCAGTGCTTACCCTTTGTGTGCAACCTCAAGGCCCACCATGCTCGAGGCGGCTGTGCAAACATTTGCATATATTGTGCGGCGGCGGCGTCCACTCTTCACGCATGCAACCATGCATTTTTCATAACGCATATCAACAGAGTTGCACCATTGTTGGCCAAGAGTGGTCCCAAGCAGCTGTCTGTTTAGGGTACAGCGTAACCCTGTGCAGCTGAGTTTGCCCAAAAATCTAACCAAGTTCCCATGACCGATATTTTGTATACTTATGGATTTGTTTCGATTGAAAAGTCAAAGCCAAGTGACATGCGCGTGCCTGTTTTTGGGCAAAACGCTGGCGGTAAAAGTTGGCAGTTCGGCTTTTGGCTCATTCACAAAATGAAAATTGTGTCACACACAGTCTTGGAGAAGCTGCACAGCGCCAGCTGGCTGGTTAGTGACCACCCCTTTATTTGGTCTTAACCCAAATACTACATGGTTGAATGAATAGCTGAAGCAGAAGAAGCAAAAAATTGTTTACCATTTAGCCAAGCCAACAACAACCACAACAGTACAATGACAACAAAGTGTAGAACAATTACCACAACGAGTTGCCATTTGCCAGCTTGCAACATGTAGCTAGTAGTAGCTGCTGCTGCTGCCTCGTGTGTTGCTAATAACTTTAGAACAAGTGCCATTTTGGCCAACAACTAATAGCCAGTTTGTGTCGCTTCCGTTGTCAGCCACAGTGTCTATCTTATAGATACACACACGCATATATAGATACACACACTCACACACTCGGAGCAGCATCATTATTGTATGAGATTATCATTATTGTTATTGTCGCTCGTCATGTCAACTTGCCATCAACATGCTTCTGCTACCGCTGCTACTCCTCCTGCTGCTTCTTCCAGTGCTGCTGCAATTCTTCTCTACAATCTTGCAACTTGCTGCTGCTGCTTCTTCTTCTTGTTGACTTTATCATTTGCCACAATAGCACGCAGCTAATGCAATTTGTGCCTCTTGCTGCATCATCGAGCAGCACCAAACCGCCAACCAACACCCCTCCAAATTCCCCAAGCCGCTTCCCTCTCCACCCCACCTACTGTGACGTGCTTGCATTTTAATGAGCACATTTCGCGCATTTATTATGAGCATTTCTCAGTTGGCATTAGATGATTTTTATTTGCTTTTTTCGTTGGGTTTGTGGAATGAGCTGGTTGGGGTTGGGGCGTTGTAACAGAAACCACTCCGATTTCGGCAGAAGTCTCAACCAGGTTCATGCTGCAACAACAATGGAAGAATTATTAAAAAACAGCAATAAAATTAGTAGTATTTTTTAATAGCCTATATAAAATGTGCATCTAAAGAGGATCTTAGTAGCGAAAGAAATATTCGTAGAAAAACAAGCCAGTAATTTGTCACAATTACTACAAAAAACTAGAATGTAATATATTAACAGTAGGCGTTAAAAAACTGATTAGATTGATTAACATGTGCATTTTAAAGAGTTTTTAGAAAAAACGGAAAGACATAAAAGTAATATATCGAAATGACTGCACACGACCTAGTTGTGCTCTATATTAAAAGTAGGCGTTGAAAAATGATATGAGTGATTAATATGGTTACGCTGAAATGAGATTCCAAAAAGTCATGAATAATTTGAGTTATTTTTATAACGAAACCAGCAGAGATAACAAACAAATATAAACATAACAAAGCTCAGTTCTTAAGGATTTTAAGTAACTGAGTCTGAAGATCTGAGTCTTTAAGCCCACGTTTCTAAACAAAAACTGCTTGAAGAACGAACACTGTGTGACTATTAGAAACGTGGTATTTTTCTGGTATTATTTTTTTTTGTGTGGCAATACTTTTTTGTGGTTTATGTATCTGCGTACTGCTTCCGTACGAAAGTTTGGGTTCTTTTGGTGTCATTTATTTTTATACAAACTTCTTTTGTGTTCGGACTACTGCGTGCAGGCCTTTTAACTCAAAGTTTAAATATCCTATTTACAATTATAAAATTGCATTTGGTTTCTAATTTTTTCATCATAATCGGCATAAGAATTGTAAAGTCTTTATTGTTGTACTAAACTCTGTATTTTTGGCAATACTGGCAATACACTAAAAGTGCTTAAATTATATTAAATTTGGCAAAAATTTTGCTTATTTTCAATTATTTGTTAAAATTTCGTAATTTTGACATCAACTTACAACTTAGTCTGTAGTTCAGGCAAAAAAATAATGCTCGTGACGTTTTTCCAATTCTTTAACCTTAGTGTACTACCAATTTTAACTAACTATATTATTAAAAGATGTTAGCATAAAAGACCGACATTGTAATAAAATGTAATTGCTTGGGAATCTTATACAAAAGTGTGACTTAGATATAAGTTGTTAAATGTGTGAGGTCACAATAAAAATGATGTATCGGCTGAACCGGTTCGCTACAAATACAATGCTTGCACTTAGACGCAGTTAGTTCCCAGTGTTGTAAAGCGCTTCTAATAGAAGTGTGCGTTAGTAGTGTACGTTGACTCTTCAACAAAAATAATTCATTTCTGACGTCGTTTGCCTTAGAAAATAACTTTTTTTATTGAATTTGATTTGAGCAGCATCCTAGTACGCAATAAACTTGCTTCTTAAAATTATAAAAAAATCTGACCCAATTTCTTGAAATTTTGCCCATTGTCGGCATATATAAATTTTATTGCTCTTTGAAATATATAAAATTATACAAGACTTGATCCTGTGTCCCATACCCGAATGTCTGGCGGCAATCCAACCCCTCGACAAATATAATGGTCTCGCACTCACGTGTTGCATCTCCTGGGACTTGATTAAAGGCGCATAAAGCAAATAATAATAAAAAAGAAAAAAAAAGGTATACAAGCAGCTAATAAATGAAAATATGAAACGTATGTGGCAAGAGTTTTATGCCATTATGTAGCCATCTACGTAACAATATAGCATAGTTGTTAACTGATAAGCTTTTGATATGGTGGCCCACGCGTCCACCCACAACTAATTATAACGACTGGCGGCGGGAAGCTAACGTCTTGAAGGCTTCGGAAAACGTTGGAATAGTGTCCGTACCCGTAGTCTGGCAGAGCGACCCCGGCTCTTGCCAGTCATGTTGCTGACATTTTCAATCAGTAAAACGCTTTTCACGAAAAACCTTACACACACAAAGGCACTAAAAGTTTTTATTTAGGTACTTGCCAATATTTGTACGTATTTACGTTGAATCTTTGACCTTTTGGGGTGTGGTTGTGGCCGGTAAGGACGCACCATAGCCATCAATTGCGCCTCCAAGCATGTCAGGGAAAATTGCACATCTGTCAAATCAGCAAACAAGTGATTTCCGCAAACAATTGAAGGCAAACAGCAACGAGGGGGAGTAACTTACTTGCGGTGGTGACCGTACGTTGTAGTACGGGAAGTTTTGGTTAGTCCCTGGCATGTGGGGTGGTAGCTAGTCCTGTCAACAGTTGCACAGCCACAATCCACTTTTTGTGCGCTGTTTGTGCACGTAAATTGCTTTTATGCTCGACTCCGGCTATTGAAAATTTACAAAAATATATGAGAAGTACAAAAAAAAAAAAATGAAATGCCAGGACTTTGGCATGCGCCTTGTCATGCTTTTTTAATGAAGTGCCGTCGTTTAAGAAAACATATTGTTACTGGCTTTGATTGTTGTTTAAGGGTTAAATAGGCCCGTCGACCACGCTTATGGGTTAATGTCAAATGTTTGTCAGCTTAATAGCTCTAGCTGTCTGTCAGGGTTGCCAGCACGTTTTAGGATGCAGAAGCAACTAAAAAATAGAGAGTCGGCGGGGTAGTGTACGACAGTGAGATACACTGTAACAGCTACGTTATGTGTCTTTTTTAATTTGGTTATACATTAGAGCTCTCCAGTACTTTATACTAAAAAAGAGCCGATCCCAACTTAGGATTGAAGCTGCTCAAAGCAATACTGTTTCACCTTATAAATCATAAGAATATTTCATTTCCCCTAATTTAAGAATCAAATTGAGTCACTTCTGGCAAAATTTAAGAGAAATGGATTTCTGTGGCTCCCCTGGTAAATTCTCTTAAAATAAGAATTTTACTCACAATACGCGCAAGAACTCTCTTGAAGTAAAAATTTAATTGAACTTACCACACCACCCAGAACATAAAGTCTCAGACAGTAGGTATTTTTTTATTACGGAAAGGTTGGTGTTGGGATGAAGTGAGTACCTTGAAGTTATGAAATGGTTCACGCGCGGTTCCTAGTTTACCAAATAATGGTCTAAAAGGAAAGGACTCAATTTAAAAAACATAATTTGTCCTGGTCTTGAACGTAGTTTTTGGTTAAATTCGGTATCATAGATCTTACGATTTAAGAAATATCGAAGTTCATAAAGGCAAACAATTTGGTATAAGTCCTCTTACGTTACTTAATTGCACACATTGCACTATTCTACCCTGGGTACAGGGTATAAAAAGTACGCTATTTTTTAAAAGTTTTTTTCCCCTCTCTCTCTCTCTCTTTGCAGTTACAAATAAGACAACGAACGCCATGACAAGAAAACGTTCGAGTCCGCTGGGACTCGAATTGCTGGTGTCATTAACGCTGGCTTTGCTGGCCATAGCTGCTCTAAGCCCGCTAACACAAGCCGGTAAGTGGTTTATTATGTCAACATAAATTATAGTTAAGATCTTGCAACTAAGTAAGTGCACCCGCTATAGGGTAGGATGCAATATAGCGGCATATGTGCTGCAGGAATAGCCATAAATTCGGGTTCAGGTTCTAAGTACTGACAATATTTGGCAATTTTGTGCCAGAGTTTCGGCTAATTAAAGCATTTGTTGCTGCAGCTTGTCAGCTTAGGGCTGACAAATTGTCTGGGGTCAAGGGTCATCAGCTGCCAAAAAGAAAAGTCTGTTGCAAAATTCAATTAATGCGCTCGAGGGGTGCCAAAATTCAATTGAAACAGCAATTTCATTTAAATTGACGCCAAAAACGCATGCAATTGTTTTGTGACTCTCTCGAGGGTTCATGCACTTTATATAGCACAATGTGCTCAAAATTGTTGGACTGACCATTTTAAGCGCTCTGTAATTAAACTGAAGCCTCCGAGTTAGACGTTAACGCCCCGTAAATGCTTAGAATTGACTGACTGTCTATAACCAACTAACTAGCTCAAATAACTAGCATGTAAACTTTCACATTTCGCGCTGTCTTAAAGTGCAATAAATGCTATTTAGCCTCGTGTAGAAAAAAACACAGAAACCATATGAGCTGCAGACGTTAGCTAACGGTTTTAAATGGGGCGGCCCACGCCCATAAACATTAACGACTTACCTTAGCTTCAAGAGTTAGCCAAATATATCCAAAAGTCGAAACCAAAGAGCATCACTAACAATTTAACGTGCTAAAAAAAAAAGTACCAAAAATATCGGTCACAGTAACAAACGTTAAACAAACAGAACTTACAGCTCTCTCAAAGCCAGCGTTTCCCAAACTGTGCGCCACACAGCTCTAGGGTAACCCTGCGGCCTTCTGTGTACATGGTTTCTGTAGCAATAAAATAAAATTAAAAATAATTGTTAGTTTAATGTTTTGAACGGTTTCCCAACAGTGGCAGCACCTGCAGCATTTAAAACTAATTTAACAAAAATCAAAGCGAATATATTTATTTTGTGTAGGTTTGTAAAACGCTCTTTTTTTATTTTTATTGGTATACTATAAGTTGAAATGCTGCCAACAAATTTGGTAACAAATATCAAATATCTCTTATGCACAAAATCTCCATCGACTCGATTTAAACACAAAATGGAGAGACCAAGAAAAGCTGATCTGGCCAAATTTTTCTTATGTTTTTCGAATCCTTTAACAGAATTAAGACAACGGGTCTAACCTTAAAAAACCATTGAAATTTTTTTTAAGAACTGTTGTCCGGCGATGTTTTCTATATGTTTTTGGAGTCGCTGAATCCGTGTCAAAGGTCAAAAAAAACCTGTTATATATCATTCTGAAAGGTTATATTTTTTGAAGTTATGTTAAAGTCCAGTCGTGCTGTGGGTTTTTGCAGCTTGGAATCGGAATATATAGCAGACATGGTCTGACCTCCAAACCTGTTATGAATTAAAATTTCGCTCATTAATTCCCAAAAAAATTCTGAATTGGGCCACCCTTTTACAAATATAACTAGGATTTGCTTATTTTGCACATATTTCACACTTTAAAAGGGCTTTGTTGCACCAAAAAAAAAAAGGTTGAGAGCCACTGGTATATAGACTGACTGCAGTCAGTTCAAATAATGGCCAAAAAGTTGCTTGTGATTACATGCAAGACAACTTAGACAACTGCTTGGCCTTTGTTTAATGGCCATTCAATAAGCAGACAAAAGCCCAAAACTTGGTAGTCAAAACGCTGGCCAGGCGTTAGGCGACAACAGTCAATAGTTTGTCAGCCAGCCAGTCAGTCAGTCAGTCAGTCACTCACTTGGCTCTTTTGGGCCGACTTGTTGACCCACATTTGACTGGGCTGCAAAGACAGCAGACTTGGCATTAAACGACACCACAACCAAATTGAATGCATTGAATTCTTGGAATTTTCATTAACACATGCCTGAGGCCTAGAGATAGAGCTAGCCTGGCTAACATGCAGTCAGCCGCATCTTTGTGGTAAGCAAAGATATAGCTTCAATTTTTGGTGAATGGCCAGAACAGAACGCTGACTTTTCTCACCTACTTATTTATTGATTATTATTACACACAGCCCGAAGTGTGTGTGTGTGTTTGTGCATGTGTTAGTGTGAGTGTGTGTGTATCTATAGAAAGGCCCAGACAAATCTGTTACGTTAACAAGGCCCAGCAGAGAGATCTGCTGAATGAGTGAATGAGTGTTGGCCACTTGAGTTTGATGAACTTACATACAACTTTTGAGCTTGTTTACAAGAATTTCTCAGCTTCTACTGTAATTGAATTGTTCATTATACTTGCTAGTAAAAGTACATGAATAAATTGCTTGAGAACCGGCCAATGACTCAACAGTTGTCAGTTACAAAACGTTGTAGATACATTTGTATCTATAAGATACACATACATACCTGCCAATGACAGCTCAGCTACTTGTGTCTGGCTATAAATCAATAGTGTTTTTGGCGCAATTGGCAAAATGTCAGTTAAACTCAGCAGCCATAGCATCCGCCATGATTAATATGCCAAAAACTTTCAATTATAAGATCTACACATCATCTGGCCAGTTTTTGCGTCATAACAATTTCAGTTAACGCTGCGCACATGTTCATAAACAATTACCAATTATTTGTTTAACAATCCAAGTGGCAAAACAAAGAGTCAAGTTTTTGGCATGATACCCCGAAGCCGATACTTTAAAACTACTAACAGTTAATGCTTGGCCTAGGCCAACTTGTGCAATGTATTTGACTTATTTAAGCCAAGTGTAAACTATTGAAGCTTCAATTCAAGCTCAAGGTCGTTAGAAGCCAAGTTAATGTACCAGAAGACAGCGCACGAACTGTTTGAGTAGTGTCGTCTACGCTGGCCAAGTCTCCAGTTTCTTCTCAGTAGCCTCAACACATAATCATTATTTTATAAGCAACAAAAAAAAAAAAGAAACACACAACAAAAACAAAAAAAGCGTCCCAGTCGCGTCTGCCTTTTGGCCATGCGCTTAACTGCCCGTCTTAGCCCGTCTCATAACTCTCGTCTTGGCCATCCAGCTGCTAGCCTGCTTATTTTCGTGGGGCGTTTTCATCAATCAATTTGAACGTGAGTTCGCCAGTTCGTTGCTGTTTTTTTTTTTTTTTCCGTTTTTTCTCATGCTTTGGCTCACAACAACAGGTGCTATGGCTTTGGCCATTTTCAATCTATACTTATACATACTTACTTTATTATTGGGCTGGCCAATTGACACCTACTCATCGAAGGCGACGATTAAGCGTAGAAAACTGATAAGTCACTGAACCCGCTGCAGACAGTCCGAGTACGAACTGACTTCAAATGGAAGTGAAAAGTCTTGGCATGATGCAGCTAATTTTGGGATTTTCGCCAAAACTAACTAACAAGATACACAAAATTCTCTTGCTAATCAAGCTAGTCATTCCATGTGCTCTTAAACTGAAAACTAAAAGTTAAGTAAATTCTGCTCATACGGCTGTGTTTTTGTTTGGATACTCTTCAAAAAGAAAAAATGCGTTTTATAGCAATAGTTTCTATACATATAAGAAATATTTGTGCCATAAAAACTTGAAGTAATTCTTTTAAATCGTGCTTTCAAAAAGCAAGTTAACCCCAAGACACGCCCGACGGCTATCTGATGAAGTTAAGCAGTGATTATGAAAAATAAAACGAAAAATCTGTTTAGTTGCAGGCTTCAGTGCTCTGACCCATAAAAGGCCTTCTTTAATACTGGTCTCCACTATTTGAAGTGTTACCAGGTCCATACAGCCAACTGCATAAAACTGCTTTACATTTTATGCACAATCTTACGCAGAACATATATTCGAAAATATTGCTTAATTACAAAAATTCGAGTACTTTTCTCAATAATAGAGCAGCTATTCGCATATGTTGCTTATTTGTAAAAAGCATAATCAATCTACAAATTATATTTCCTCTATGGCGTTGCCAGCTGCGTATGCAATGTATATTTTACTCTCTATTGGCTGCAGCAACCAGCTTTTTGTCAGTTTGCGTTTGTTATCGCATGTGAGTCGCCAAGTCCCTAAGAATAAACTTTACTTTATTTTCGACTCATCTTTCTATCGGTCCAATTTGATGATTTCATAGAGGCATGGCTCGTAGGCAAATTTCAAGAGCGCTACATTTTCCTGAAGATTTAGCCTCTGGTCTTTGTAAGAGAAACAAGATAACATACGCAAAAGACTGCATCTCTTTTTCTTTCTTTCTTGCAAAAATTTACAGATTCATGGTTGGTACGGGAAATTCAGCTGTCTGTCGAACTGATGAGTCTAGCAAGAATCAATCACTCTTATTAAGTGTATTTTCGTATTTTCAATGATGATATTTGCAAAATAAGATATCTGTACAAAGAACCTAGCATCTAACACTTTTGGCATGCATTGGATAAATAATCTTTGAAATATTTTAAGAGTTTGTTTGGAAGAAACCAAAGAATTGTTTATTTATAGAAAGATAATTTATTTGAAACTATTACACTTGTTTTTTTTTACTTTTATTTTAGATTTGTTTAGAAAGTCAATCATCTTAAACTTGATCTACAAAGGTTTAGTTTTGCTTCTTAGACATTTTAGAGAGATGCTTTATATGAAAATATATGCTTTGTTGCTGTTTTTAAAAAGAGAAAACAAGAACTTTAAGCTTGATCAGACAGCAATGAATAGAATACGAAAATTGCGATCCCGATCAGCTAGCATCAGAAATAGTCTCCATGCTAAGACTAAAAACTTTCAGAACAACTTCTTATAAGTATGGCACATACACGTACTTAGAGTGTAGGTATATAAAATAATAATAAAAATAAAACTAATGAAAAAGTCACTGTCACTATCGCAGCTATGTATCCAATACCATCTACACATACTTCTATGTACGCTTATGTGCTGGATTATTTATGCCATACTCCATAAACTTTATGAGCACAATTTAAGATTTTTATAGTTTTTTTTTTCATGATTTCTTAATTTCAACCAATTACAAAAGCATTAGTAAGAACGAAATCTTCTCTACGTAATTTTTGATTATTGCGCATATAAATCGTTTGTTTTATGGAACTTGTATGAAAATTGCGGAAGTAACACACCAATGGTTTTTACTAGCCTTAACTTATCCAAGCTACACGCTTAATTAGCTTGTATCTCTAGATGAGTATTAGATTAAGTCTTCTGCTGTATGGGAAGTCTTATGTATTGTAGTCATAAATCGATAGCTAAAACTTTATGTGTAATTTTTTGTTTTCATTTTTTTTCTTTTTTTTTTTGCGGTTCTATTAGTAGAACTTTCTGTGGCGGACAGGTGGGTTGAAATCATTATGTTTAATATTAATTGCATGGCAGATGAGACGTACAATAATGATGTCATCTAGCAGCAAGAGACCCTAGGCGAGAAACGTTAATCAAGATTCAAGAATTGGATTTGACGTTTTGGCCGAACAGCTGGTAATTAACAATAGCTGGCAATTCTTGGGCAGTTCAATGTCAGGTTAGCAGGATGTGCTTAGCCAAGCTTATCAGCAGCCAAGACTTAAGCACGCTTTTGGCGTGTGACAACGGTAAATAGTAGTATTCCAGACGCGGGGCCTAGAGCGTGAAGAATAAAAATAACCCAGAGTTGCTTAGATGCCAGATGACCAGAAGAGTCAACTAACAACTGATCGTAAATATGCCGTATGTAAACATGCAAAGTATCCGTGTGTGTGTGTTTGAGTAGTCACCTGGTCAGGCACACAGCTATAGCCACAACTTTGTAGTTGTTGGTATGGAGTTGGCTTATTTGCCCAACAAACAACATTTGGCTGTTAGAGTCACCAAACAGCAATGTGCTTTAAGCCAACTGCTAAGCAACATGCTGACCATTGACCGATTTGGAGATTTTGCTGCTGCGTAGCTATGGAATTCCACTGTTTCCACTTATAGAACACAGCTAAACTAAGTGCGCAAGTTTAAGAGATCATGAACTTTGAGGTTAAGCATGCGCAGGCCAAGCGTGTGTTAACAACCTAGACGATACGACGACGACAACTTCAAGCAGGAAGCAGAATCATGCAAATTTTGACCAGGGCTACTTTCACAATGACACAATTAGACGCCTCCTAGGCGTGCATGCCTGCCAATTGGCACACTAAGTAACGCCAAAACCATGTCCAAAACGAATCTTGGCCTGTTTTTTTAGACAATTTTGGCATTTACGCAGTCGCCGTCATTCATTTGTGAAACTTTCGTTTCGGCCCACCAACGTGGCGCGCATTGTACATCAATTTGTCAAACATTTCTGTAAGCCATTGGCGTTGGTGTGAAACTTCAGCAAAATCTAACCAAAACTCCAAATCTTAGCCCGTTGTTAGATCTATGCAAGATGATAAATTGACCGTGACTTTGAGCACAAACTACAAGCCACAAAAATAGTAACAAACACACAAAATGATGCTACAAAACACTCGTAAAAATGTTCATTTATATTACTTAAAGGCAGCCGGCGGTCCACTTAATTTGTTTTGATTTAACCCACGCGTAGTTTTTTGATACAAATCTGCGCAGGCGTACATTGCGTGCACTGAGAGAAATAAGTGGCTCAGTTAGAACGCACTTAAAATTCACTCTTTTAAATAGAGGAATGTATGAACATATAGAAAATCATGAATCCTTTGTGATAGCTGACAACTGACTATGTTGCTTCAAGTTCTTAAAGAGACGTGCATAGAGTTAACAATTTTTTAACTTCAAATTATCAACCTTGCTACGAATTTCAAAAAACGAATAAATTTTATTCGTATTTGGTTTATAACTTCTCAAATTTCCCTTACTCTTTTTTTTGTATTTTTCTTATATTGTTGCCACTTACTATCATTATTATCTGTCTTTTGAAAATGTTTATATAATTATATTAGCTTTAGCAACAATATTTCTTATATATATTATATATATATATATATATTATATATTTTCCCGCGGTTCCAAGATGAAACAAAGGACCTATTTTCAGGATTAAATCACAAAAAAAATTTAAAACAATTATGAATAAATATTATTCCTGAAATTTTCATAAATACAGTTTATGGATATCAAAGAATATTTAAAAAATTATTATATTTTAATATAGGTATTTAATTTCTCTTGCAACAGAGCAGTGAGATTCAAATCACCAAAAAAAAATCGTTTTAGTGAAATATGCTGCATAAAAACAAATTCGAATATTTCATTTACATTTTATCATGTAACTATGCTTAAAGCGTACCCAAAACGCGGCATTTGGAATCGTGCCATTAATATCCAATGGGTTTTCGAAATACTCTGGCCTGTTCCGAAATTCGTTTTCGATTGGTCAGTTCACTCAGTCATTTCGCCAACGCTATACTCATTTTTTGTTCACAGTGTACATTGTGCCTGCCCAGCTGCGCCGCTCCAATTCCAGTTTTTAGTATCAATTGAAACATATTTTTTTTCAGAGTAGCCGCCAAAGGGCAATCACAGCGGCATTATTTTCAACTGCATTTTATTTAAATTAATTAAGAGAGCTGAGAACTGAGCACCCCGAAAATAATACCAAAAAAAAAACAAGAACTGTAAATGGCATTTAGATGACGCGGCGTGTGAACTGCGCCCAGGGCGTCAGAGTAACCAGCCAGACCGACAGCCAGCTCGACGATTTTTATCAGCATTAAATTTTTCACTTCCTGAAACAAGTTTGGCCAATTTCATTAACTTACAAATAAATATGTAATAAGCAAGCGGCGTTTTGTTTGCGGTTTAGACACTTCTGTGACTTTTTCAACCAAAATTGCTTGAAAGAAAAACGATCTCTTCAGCCCCCTCTTTATCTATATCGTTGTGTAATTTGAATTGTAACGGTAACGATAACAACAACAACAACAGCGACCACATCATGCTGATGCGGCCAAAATGTGCATAGGCCAACTACAAAGTAACACTGTTTCAGCCACACAAAAAATTACACAATTTGGCCATTAACGCCTCAGCCGCCTGGCAAGACCTGGACCCTTTACCTGGCAATAAAATTCTGGCGGTTACTGTTCGTTCATTCCTGTGGCTGTGCTGCTCCAACTCTGACTGTAATTGCTGTAATTTCCATCCAGCTATTCTGTTTTTTTTTTTTTTATATCTTTTCGGATAAACAGCAACAAAAACCTCAAATCTAAGCCCCCAAGTTCTATGCAGCAGCTGCAAATGCAAATTAATTTTTCGCGTCCCGCACTTATGTAGTTACTAGAGCAAAACGCCAAGTCAACTTTGGAACTGTTGAGTAACTTGATTTCTCAGCTTGATATACTAAGATAAGCGGAGGCTTCCACATTATATAGTAGTATGTTATGTATGTTTTATTATGTCTGTTGTGTTTTTTCTTCATTTTTTTTGTCTATTATTGTTTGGGATGTCATTGAACTTGAACTTGTTGCGGGCGCTTGACACGCCAGGCCGGGTTGGGCTACGGCCAAGACAAGCCAGTGCCGGGCAACGTCGTCAGAGTATGTGTCTATCAGTGGCGTAGCTAGATTTTTGCAAAAGGGGTGCATGTAAGTTTTCTTCGCAGGAGTCTATGCCGATAGGCGCCTAGGAAATATTTCTTCGGAATTTCTATTTTCCACCATAGACATTCACTTTTATTATATATTTATTAACAAGAAGAATTTCAGCAAATTTTCAATAGAACTCAACATTTTGAGCACAAAACTATCTAATTTTAAAATTGTTCTTTATTTGTCCATATCAAGATGAAGTATTCATCTAAGCTAGTGCTTAGATTTTTACCAATTAATAAATTTTAAGGAGAAGAATGTCGGACTGTAAAGGATAGACAGCAACAAATTTTGGATAGAACTCAAAAATTTTAATATCAGTGATTTTCTCAATTTTGGATAAATGATGCTTACAGAGAGTAAAAATTTTGTTTAACATATCATAAATCTTCGTGGAGACCCAAAGATTTTTAATAAACTTTACTTCTCTTCAATAAATAGAGTTGCACTTCCCAAGAATGAACGCTTATATATTTAATATGATAATTTTTTTAAGAACACTGTTTTAACATATTTCTATATAACGCATTTTTTATATAAAAAACTAATATTCTGCTTCCGGGCGAATTGTGTCAGAGTAGGATTTTATAATTTTTCAATATTCCTAAAAAATTAAATAATATGTATTGGCTAAATACAATGTCTGTACGTTTGTAAAATGCAAATTTATTATGAACTAATAAAATTCTTAATCTATGAGGATTTGAAGATAAAGATGAGTTACAAAATTTGTGTTTTACCTAAGAGCCTGAACTTTTACGGTACAAAAGATCTTCTGGTCGCAGTGTCCCACCTCTTTGTGAAGAACACATGCAGGAACAAAAAAAAATAGCCTGAACTTAACCCATTAAAACACAAACTAGATAAAAACAAATAAAGATAGCATAAATTTAAAAAAAAATAAGTTTTCGACTAGTTACTGTGTAACCTCAATGTTAGCCGAATAAATTTTTAGTAGGCTAGTGTAAAACTTAAAATTATTTATACCGCCAAGAGTCATTTTTACGATATAACAATATAAATCCTTTCTTTAACTTTTGAGGAGATTTTTCGGATCAGTCCCCCCACTCTACGCCTCTGGTGTCTGTGAGTGTGCTTTGTTTTCTTATAGTATTTTATGCAATTTCTCAGCGCAAATATGCTAATTTGATTTAGTGATTTGTATAACACGTTGCTCTGACGTTCAAATAAAAAACGTGTTAGAAATGCTAATTTGGCAGGCATCTGGTTTTTAAAATGTATATTTTTTTATATTTGGCACATTTCTTTATGAGCAATTAGCCATGGATTGACCTAATTTCGAGCAGCCTTAAAGCAGCTACATATACCTAGAAGTTGTTTTTTTTTTGTTTGGTATCAACTGAATAACGGCACTTGAAAGCCGGCTAAAAGTGCAGCAGCCACAGCTGGAATGCTATAAATCTGCTGATTGGCCTTAGGAAAACCTTTTGGCCACAAGTTATTCCCATTAACATGGGCAAAATGCGTTCATTAGAGTGGCCATAAAAGCTGCGGCAATCAGCAATGTTAATTAGAGGTTATGATAGCGCAGAGTGCTGGATTGCAGGCTAATAGAAAACCCTTTTATTTATTGGCCAAATGATGAGAGGTTGCCAATTGCTGCCGCTGCATTCTGGCAATGGAAACGACAAATGGCAAATACGGCAAAATGCCACTGGCATCCAATTATAGTGAAGCCTCTGGCGCCATCAACAACTACTAATCGCTGTCTAACCGCCAACTAAGAGCTCCAAACACGCTAACGAGGCAGGGTTCGTAAGAGCTTTAGAATTGTCGGACAGCAAACCAAATTTTAAGAGTCTTAAATGTAAGAGAACGCAAGAGCGGGATTTCAAAGTTTAGTTTTGTTTAGGGATGTGCGCGGGTCACGTTTTTTTTCGTGCAGATTATCTGTGGAAAATGAGAGGCATAAAACAAAGATCACATAAAACCACATTTTCATCAGATTTTGCGAATATTTCGTTTACATTAGATAAAAGATTTTACAAATAATTTTTCATTAACTTAATAAAGTGTGAGTAAGATTAATCGGAAATTAATGATCTTCATTAATTTTAATTAATAATAATAAATAACACGGCTGAAAATAAATTTGGGAAATATTGAGCTAAAAGCATTGCAGATAATGCTTTTTAATTTCTGGTAGATTAGCAATCATTTATAAAAAAACAATAAAAACTGAAAATAAAAATATTGCAAATTTTTAATAAAGATCTAAAATCAAGTTGAAGTTTTATTTTAATCAATCTTTTTGATTTTAATGAATTTTATAAATTTTACACAAATCATTTCGTTTAATTTTTCATCAAAAAATGATCAAAAACTTATAAAAATTCGTTATGTGTTCTACCCTAATATACATTTATCGATAACTTGAATAAAATCGGAATTTTCCAAAAAAATGTTATAAGCTTAATATTGGCGTATATCTATGCATTATGTAGAATCCCACTAAATCGAAGAACTCGATATAAAAAGTATCCTGCTTCAGATATTTTCATGGCTCCTCCTGCTCCTGCGTCTCATCTTCTAGTGATTTCGTGTTCGTGCAGAGCCGTGTCTAATTTTTAAGGCCCATCTCTAGTTTCGTGTTAGAATTCATTTTGACACTATTAAGACGAAAGTTTCTGGCAAAAGAATGGTAATTAGTAGCATTGCCAGCTTAGCCATAAAGCTGCTGCCGCTGTTGCTGATGTCGCTGTTGGCTGCGCTGCCGACTGCGCTGCTGCTGCCTCATTTTTCACAGATTTTTATCACAGGTGCAATGACTTCCCACACAGAGACAGCCCCCAGCAGCGTCTTGCGAGCGAGCGAGTACTTCTTCAAGCTTTTCAATTGTGTAACTCAAAGATATTTAAACACTTTGCTGCCGCTTCACTTCTAATGCCTTTTATTATTATTATTTTTTTTATATTTTTTTTATTTTTTGTTCTTAGCACACGGTCCAAAAGTTCAATCAACTCCCTAGCAACAGACTCAACTGTCGACTGGCACCTTTACGCATGGCCTGGCAACGTCGTCCAAGTGTGGGCTATAGGTCACATCTACTAGCTGGGGTTTTGTTGCGACTCCATCCGTCCATCCGACCGGGCACTAACTACTTACTACACCCATAGAACTTCACTTGAACTAATACTTCGTAGTTATATAATTATCGCTTTGCTGATCTTACTCACATGATGTGTGGTTCTAGATATTGTTGTTGTGGTTGTTGTGCGTTTCGGACGTTGAATTTTATGGTTTTATACTAGGGCCTATGTACCATGTACATACCAGTACATACACGTACATAGTTAGTTAGTTAGTTAAATAGTTAATAGCAACTACTTTTAGGCCTACACGCAACATTTTAGCTGCCACAAGGGTGGCAAGTTGTGGGCGGAAGAGAAGCGCATAGGCAGTGGCCAGGCTCTTGGCATTATCAGAAATGCAAGATCATTAGCCAAATGCCGCTCATACACATACCTCATAGATGTGTATGTGTATGTGTGTGTGTGTGTGGGTGATGTGCAGATTGCATTTTCTGCCTCTAGGAAACGCGTCGTTGCCTTTCGCACGCAGATACAAATCGTTTGCAGAGAACCATGGCCAGCAATTAGCGTTGGAAATGCCACTTCCGATAGCCGCAGTAGACATTAGAGTGGAACTTAATTGAAATAGAAGTTTATGGGAAAAGTGAGTAATGGAGCTTTTTTTTTAGCTGTAGCTTTAAATTATAAAGAAAATAGTATACCAACACTGAAAATACTATCTTCTTCTTTATGAATGAATCTTTGATCCTCACCAACCAAATTTTTTCCTTTTTCCCCCCGCATCTATGATTGGGTTAGTCGATACTTAAAAAAATACCATGCCTAGATGTCCATATCGAGGCATCTATCGGTATCATATATCGGATCGATAGAGTAGGCATAATTGCTCTGGACACATCCGCCAGCTGCAGAATGTGAAAAAGTTACGATTATTATAAGCTTTAACACTTTTGAGCAAGCAAAAAACCACAGTCTACTGTCGACTGTACTGACATCATTCGAAGCATGATCTGACTGCTCCTACTCTATGCAATGACATTTAATGCAGAAGTCGTTACAAAAGGCTAACTAACACTATATCATTCTCCAAATTATATATGTAAAATTAAATTGGTTGCAAACCTTGATAGCTATCAAACAGTAAAATCTACACAGATAAGTTTTCCAAATTGCAAGAAATCATTTGTAACCTGTATTTTATTTTTTTTTTGTATTCCAGCCAGAACAAGCTCCAAAAGTTATTGCAACTTTAATTTGTGTTAATCGTTCTTTGGGTCAGCAATTGCCATTTTATTCTAGAGTTCTGCATAATTTTATTTTAGAGTTCTATTCCTCGTTAAAACCACAAAGATTTGCAACTTAATAGCTTCAGCTAATGAAGCACGAAATTAAGATTGATTGGCTTATTCAGACAAAATTTAAATTGAATAGTAAATTACTATTAAAGGCATATACGCAGAATGCAAAAAAATTTCGCACGGAATGACAAAACCATATAAAAAAAAATCCCTAATGGGATATCCCAAATGGGTTTTTTTTTTATATGGTTTTGTCATTCCGTGCGAAATTTTTATGCATTCTGCGTAGACCCCTTAATACTAAATTACAACGAAATACGTTCTAATTTGTAGACGTTGAAGAAAGTCTTTTAAAGTTCCCAAAAACTAATAATTCCAAAGCAAATATAGTACCAAATTAAAATTTATGGACTTATTCATGCTAAATTTGAAATCAACATAAGTAATAAATTATTAGATTTAAAATGCAGACCTGGATGTTATTGAAATTAGCAAAAAAAAAAATTTAGGCCTATATGCAATAGGGCTGTCAAAATTTGAGGGAATTGAAAAAGATTTGAAATCTTCTTTTTTTATTGGAAAATTTATTTATTTTGGAATTTTTTAAAGGGAAATTTTTGTACGAAAATCCCCAGGCAGCAGGAAATAAGTTGCTGACAAAATTTAAGATATTTGAAATCTGTAAAGTTTTATAATACTCTAACAGAGAATTATATATTAGCCATATATGACTTTTTAAGGATAATTTCATTTTTATTTATACATAATCACTTCAAAAATATAAATGCATTTCCAGAAAGAAGTTGAGTTGAGTGAATGAATGAATTTGGATTACGTAATTCTAATTTTATTCAGATATTTATTGTTTTAGTGGTTCCCATAAATATATTTTTTAAAATTATTAATTAATCAATTTCATTTAGTTATTTGTAAACTAACAAAAATTCAAATACATTTTTAAATTTTTTTTTGATGCCCTATGGTCCAACAGAAGATAAAGGAAATCATATACATATATATATATTTTTATGAGTTCACTTAATTTTATAAAATAAGCTCCAAACAAAGAATAGATAGAAAATGCTTATTGAGCTCCGAGTCAGGACACTTCGACTTATTTCCCTAAAGCGCTTTTAACATTTTTATTGACGTAGAAGACTTTCAGGGCACCTCTGTTTAATAAGTTTCCCATAAAAATTGCCGCCCAAGATGCAATCTATAATATATTTATTATTGAAACCTGGTAGCTACTCTCTAACGGTCACATAATTGGCGCCACCAAACAACCAAGTGCAACAAAGCACATGCCACAATACTTACCAGCCAGACTTTGTGTGTTGTTGCACGCTTGAATGGTGCTCATTACTCATAGCAACGCGAATGGAGCGGACACGGCAGCTACACCAACAGCAACAAAAACAACAAAGTCGCTGACGCTGGGCCGGCCCAGACCCTGAAAATGTCGGCGTGTACCACTTAATTAAATCAAGCGTAACCCAAACCGAAACCAAGTGGCCAAGTGCCACCGTGGTTGTTGTTTTTGTTGTTGGTTCTCTTGTTGCTGTTGCAAGTTGTGGCTTTAAACGTGAGAATTTGTCGTGGACATTATCATCAATCTTATTTCTGGTTGTTGTTGTTGTTGTTGTTGTTATTATAGTTGTTGTTGTTGCTGTGTTGTCACCGCTGCCAGCTGGAGTTGTTTTCACTTAAGCACGCGCTTTAATTTATTGGCCATTGCAACTGAGCGTAGCCGTGCAACCCAAACCAAAAGAATTGCTTAAAGACATGCAGGCTGCAATCTTTGACTGCTGCTGTCTACTCCTGCTGCAACTTGCTGAAATTAATAAACAGTTACGCATGCGCGCCAGAAAACTTGTTGGCTTTGATTGCTATCCATGGACAACGCTTTGGTTTGGTTGGCCTGACACTGATGCATCACTTGTCAGCCGGGGTATGCAATCAGTTTTGTACCACTGTACGTTGTTGGCCTGCCAACCCAAGCGTTGATCATAGTGCTGCCAACAAGTGGATGCTGCCGCTCTCTGTTATTTTGGCGTTTTGACAAAAACGGCTGTCTGCAATTGCAGTAATCAATGTGCTCTTATCAATAGCAGCCACCACAACAACAGCAACAACAGCTAGCGGTGTAATAATTGAAGCACTCTACGACAATTTGTTTGCCATTGCCAAACGTCAAAACCAAGTTAAAGAGAGAGAGTCAGGAACCAGAGCCAGCGCCAGCGCCAATGTTCTCGTTTCGGGCCATAAGAATTTACGAAAATTGGCAATACAAAATTATGATATATTTGCTTGAGATGCTTTAGCTATAGATAATGTAGCTACGAGCTACGAGGGTTGTTTAAGAAGACTTTTAAAATAAAATATGTATGCTTTAGCATGGTCTACTCATAGTTCGAAAGATTTGGTGTAGCCTTTTCCTAAATGTTATAATAGGTTTTCAGTTTTAGACATAGGAATAAATCACACGACTAAGTCTAAAGAAAGGGGTGGCAGTTGATAGCCAAATTTGCGCAATAGATATTATGATGACTGATGACCTCTTCACTCGAACCAAGTCTCTTACCGCTTGTGCTGGTGCCACCTGTAGCGAACGGTCCTGTACTGTCCTATATTAATTTGTTAATTAATGAGCACTTTTAGCTTCCCATTAACAACTTCTATCGGATATTATATGTTGCTTCCTTATTCTGTCCAAAATCTTTGAAAAAGATGGTATCTGATGGTATGCTCTGTTTTGCAGTTAAAATTACTTCGCGGAAAATCCAAAAATTCGCTGTCTTATCAAACTGCCCTCACATGATTAGCTGCAGGCTGAAACAGATGACTAGCAGTTCGTCGGACAGTTTGATTGTTGTGGCGGTTCGACTACAACGTGCCCCACCCGGCTCTCATTAAAGCCACGCATGGCCGCAGCGCATGTAAAGCGATCAGAACAAATCAAGTTCAGGACACATAAAAATGGCAGGCACTGTGGGAAAAGTATTTTGCCAATTTTGCCAGGTTTTCTTTGGTCTGGTCTCGTTGGCTGGCAAGGATTTACCTATAACAGCTTAATTACAGCGCCCCAAGGCCACATGACTGCTATATACAGACTCGTTATTATCTATTAAATAGTCGTACAGGGCGCTGACTGTGTGACTGACTGACTGACTGTCTAATGACATTGGCTGCTGGACAAAAAACAAAAAGCAAAAAAAAAAAATAGCATTAAAACGCCATAAATATGCATATGAGGCGTACCACAAGTTGCACAAAGCCCCGCAGACGCAGACGCTACTCAACACCAATTACAATGTCCGCATATGGACAGGCAGGCAAACATAGTCTAGGTCCTGGTAATTGTTTTATCTGCACAGCATGTGCAGACAACGGCTACAGCTCCCTAGTTCCCAAGTGCCAGTTCCAGCTACAGCTCCCAAGCTCTAACTTCAACCTTCAACTTGCTGCAGTTTTACGGCTTGCTGTGCTTTTGCCCTACGTTAGCCGACGTCACATGGCTATCAGGCATAATTTACTTAGAACGAATCATGTCTAGCTGCTGCCGGTAATAAAACACAGCGTCACGCCTGAAGGTAGCGCCTCAGCCCTAAGTAAGGATAGCGCAAGATATCCAAGATCCAAAGTCAAGCCACGCAGACGCAACTCCAACCAATTTTATAGTTGCTTCACTGATATTATTGCGGCAACATCAGCAGGAGCTGGGCCCAACGCCTTAATGGGCCCCCGATTGGGCCCGCATCTAACCAGGGTGCGCGGGCTCCAAAGACGTCTACATTGGTGCCTTGTCGCCGACATAATCATGTTAAATTACTCGCAAATTCATTTGCTGTGCGCAGTTGCAACTGCCAGCAGTCAGCACGCTGCGTTTGGGTTGCATTGTTAGGCCCAACGTCGGCTACACTGCGAGAAAAGTATTAGACTATTGGTTTGAATTTTGGCAAATGAGGCTTAAAATGGGAGCGTTAGAGAAATCGAATATCTTTTACATTTTTTCCGAAGTGCACAAGAATATCTTTACCTTTGGAAGTTCAAGTTTTTGTGATCTGTTTTCAGGACTTATAATTACTAAAAGTTCTCAATAGAGAAAAGTCTTAGATTTGCGGAAAATAATGAATAATGAAGAATTATTTTTAAAGAATTTCGTTGTGACGTCATTGGATCAATGTCTCAAGTATAGTACAATTAATCGATGGTTTTTTAAGACTATAATTAATATTTTAATAATTATTTTTCATTTTACGGGCTCCCACATCGATCGTGTCATAAGAAATTGAAGATTTATCCATCATCTTAACGAGTAGGAGGCTCATATTCATGGCCCTGACTCCTCAATTAATCTGGCCCTAGGCATAGTCCCTCATTTTACCATATGAACAAAAATACTTTGAACAAACAGTTCCACAACACGTCATGCCGGAACACGTTCGTTTTCCTCATTATCAAGTTCGAAAAGGAATCAGCCACTGAACTTCGATTTCCTGCTTTCAAAATGAATAGAATTTCAGCTTTATTTATGATCTTTCTACAATATTTGCATACATACCAATGTTTTGAAATTCAAGTCCAATCACACGCATTTATTTTTAGACACACCTTTTTTTGCACTGTAAACGCCGACAAATGGACAGCTAGAGAAACGCTGCAGCAGCATTAGCATCAGTAAACCCTTCTTTATGGCGTCTTTCAATGCTGATGCATAGACATGATATCTTGAATCAGAAGAAGAACTTTCTGTATTGGTTGTTGTTTGGGTTGTTACCATGTCGCTCACTCCATATTGATCGACTACCATGTGCAAGCAGCAGCAGTTTCAGTTCTTAGGTCTACCCATACCTCCATTATGGAAATTATGTGATCAAGGCCATAGAAAATTGAAATTGTTTTGCAACGATTCTGGGGTTCCTCAGCCTCTGCATGGAGCAGCATGCTGCACTTTTGCCTAGTCTATTAAAAAATTTGCATTCTGCAACCTGATGACGGCTCCTCTTGTTGTTGTTGTTGGTGTTGTTTATGTTGTTATTGTTGGCATGTATAATTTCTAGTTTCCTGGCATTGCATAATTGAGAGCCCCAAGCGCAATTATAGCCGATTTTTATTGCATGTGCAGTCATAATACCCCCTGGGCACTCGCACTAACTAAGACAGCTAGCGAGGAGTAGCAGCAGCAGCAACACATGGCCATTGGGAACTGGCACTAACTTGGCTTTTGTTTTGTCGGCAGCGCTCATTGTTCCAGAACCAGACAAAGGAGTTCAACTGCCTGCTTTTGGGTCTAATTATAACTTGCGTAAGAGGATCGCAACCAGCTTTCGCTGAAAGTAGCAAACAAGCGAAGGAAGTACGGGATGCACTCCCGTATTGTTTTTCTAACTCGTTATCAGACGCACGTACATATATCACCGCAACTTGGTGGGTGTGGTTGTCGCCAGGCTTTGAATGCACAGCAGCAGCAGCTGCTGCAGTTGGTCTCTTTGCGCATAGCGGGGCAAGGGGTTACTTAGCCATAGCGGTAACTACAGCCAGAATTGGCAAGCACACACAAAAATAGCGCACTTGGGACCCAAGCAAATGGCAATCCAAGAAGATTTGTGTTTATTTTATAATCTTTGAAATATTTCTGGCATGACAAATATTTTACTGCTTCGTGGGTAAGTGTGTGTGTGTGTGCGAGTGTGCGTTTCCGCGTAGCATCAAAAACTAACCGAAAAAAATATGCATCAGTCGAGGCTCGAAAGTGGGATACCCTATACAAGCAGAACTACTTAGAATTTTCCGAAATTTTAACCGACTTGGAGGAATTCACAACTTACGAAAAGACTTAAATATCTGTAGAAAAATTGAGAGGGAAAGAGGTTGAATGTAGACTTATTTACTGGGCTTGCATGGGCTGCATGGCAAATTTGGTGACTCTAGCTCATGCATAACAATTTACCCTATGGGGAACAGGGTATAAATATTAAGCAAAACTTCCACTTTTCACATGGGTTTTTCTTTTTGGGGGCCCCCACGTCGTTGCATCGTGTCTAGGCAGTAAGTCCACCTACTGCTTGAACTTGTCCAACACTAAATAATAAAGCTTAACCAGCAAAAGGCGTACCCGGGGCGTACCAGATGCTGCTGCAGCTTAGCTATGCCATGTGGGAGTGTGTGCGAGTGTGTGTGTGTGTGCGTTCCTTGGTTCTGGCCACCTAGGCCTACTTATGTAAGTAAAGCTGTTTGTGGCTTGTATTTTATGGTTTGTGTACACATTTTTGCACACATGCGCGCCTGGGTCATTCAACTTGCTCCAGCAGCGGCAACTAAGTCACTGGCTAAAGCCATGGCCATGGCTGGCTGACTGCAGCCAGGAGTGAGACGAACGGAGCAAGCAAGCGGGAAGCTAGTGAACGCGCGCCTTCTTAGAATAAACAAAAAGCACGACTCCAAGTTGCGCGACCAACGCCGCCAACAACTTTGGCCAAGGTACACGATGCCACAGAGTCAGCTAGTCAGTCAGTTCGTCATTCAGTCAACAAAATCTACCAAGTTGAGCTGCGCTTGGAGCTGGCTGACTGACTGAGTGACTGACTGACTTCTGTTTGTTGGACCGACAAGACCATGTTTGATGTGTACCATCAGCAGCAGCAGCAGCAGTCAAACGTCGACTCATGCGTCTTAGCTGGCCAGCTCATTACGAGGGCAGTTTGATGTGTCTGTGACATTTTTGCAATGGCGACTGCGTTGTCATGTCATGTATATGATTTGGCAAAAATTGCTTGAAATCAATTTCGAATCTTCTCAAGAGCTGCGAACAATATTCGCCAAACATAGTCATTGATTGAATGACTAAAAAATTATGCCCATGACCCAACTGGTCAAGAAACCAACCATGGGTTTCTTGGGCGTACGTTACATCCAAAATTCGATCGGAGCTCCCCCAGCTTATGGACGAGTGTGAACATTTGCATCACCCTTCGTACGGATGGCTTCCTCAAGTCAAAATATTCATATGAAACACTTATTTGGGCAGCCTTCTTTTCTGGATGACGTGACGTCATCTGCGCTGGTAGGATTGCGCTGACTTATCAAACTGCCCTCGTATCATTATCTTGATCGCCGCTGCTGCAACTTCATTATGAACCTTAAATTATATGTGACGTTGTCTTAGTTGTTGCACTTGCAGCAGTAAAAAATTGTTGCATAAGTTTGCATTACAAGGCGGCGGCCTGCGAACCGGCCACATGATTGACTCCCAATGCAGCTGCCTCCCACTTGCCCGCACGCTGCCAACTCCAAAATCATGTTGGCCAGTTGCAGCACCAGTCAGTCAATCTTTTGCTTGCAATCCTTAACAGGTAATGTGTGAATTTTTATGCGTTGCCAGGTTCGTTCGTGCTTGTTGTTGTTGTTCTTACCACATAAAATGTAATTTACATCCGTTAGTTTGAATGAGTAAGACGTAGGAGCCGCCAACCCAACTCCCTGGCTCCAGCAACAAGCAGACCGGGCACTGAAATTGCTACTCCGATTTGCTGGCAATTGTTGTTGCTGCTAGTTGGATCGTTGTGGAGCACTCCAACAACAACATCAACAACAAATACATGCTTATGAGCCAGCACTTGCCGTTAGAATTTTCATTGTTATTTTGGCCGCCTTTTGTTGCCCAAATTGTGTGCATTGTAAATTATATTGCAACTTGGACAGGAATGACTTGTGGCTGCTGGCCCAGCTAGTTGAACGTTCTTAGATTTAAATAAGATTAGTTTGTTCTACGTGTACACTATGTGTATAATCAGGCTGAGCATAATCATGGCCATGGCGCCATTAGCCAGAGCAGATCAAGTCTGACGTGCATGCTTCAGACCATCCATCCCCCAAGCACGCGGAAATTAAAATGTGAAATATTTGCAAAATTGTCAACCCTTCAACCAGACGCAATTAATCAAAATCTTGCTTTTTACATGCTAGAAACTACTGCAAGAAGTACAGCAACACTGAGAGAAAAATTTTATTATAGAATTTTCAGATTCTTAAACATTATGCATAAGCCAACTTTTCGAAGGTCTTGCAAATCGTAAATCATTGATTCGAAATTCTCTTGAAGCTTTATAAAAAAGCTTTATAAAAAGCTGAATGAAGATAATGATAATTAATTTGTAGACATGTAGATGATGCCTAGGTGCTCTTTATGCATAGAACACGGCGGTCGATAAGCATATTTTTGATGTTGTCCAGAACTTCGTATAGCTTGACACCATTGTAACCGTTTACGCTTTTCTAACTAATTAATTACCTTTCATCAGAAGTTGTAGCTGGAAATTATATATCAAGCTTTCCTTGGAAGCCCGTAAAACAACTTTTTGTCGTTATTTCGACATCCTTTATTTATAGATCGTTCGTCTCGCCGGACAAACTAGAGAACCTTTGTTGTATACCGACCATGCGTCTTGTCGGACGAATTTAAGAGCCCATTTTTTTCTTTTTTAACCCATATCATTTGATGTCTATTTCAGTTTTATCAAGCAGAAATTTCACTATCTTGATTTATGTAGTCTTTCACCAGAAGTTTCACTTAAAATGCATTAACCAAGCTATCCTTGGCAAACACTTTTCTACAATTTTTTCAAAATTTCAGTCTTTGACAAACTTTGTTTCTCTCAGTGTAGCATCAGCGTTTTAGTACGCTAACAACAGCAAGGCAATTCATAAAAATGCAATTTGTCAAATCATTTTTGCTTTGCGCCTGGGCACAGCAGGCTCCTTTTGTTGCACTAGCTAGGTTCTTTGGCTGGGACTTGGCTGCTACTTGCTTGCTGCTCATAAACGCCACCAAAGCATGAATAGCAGCAGCAGCGGTAGGGGCAGAGGCAAGAGGCAGCAACAAGTGACCGCCGTTTGGAGCGCGAGTTGCCAGCTAACTGTCAGCTTAAACAATTTGTTTGAGCCATTTTTCAGACACGCTGCGCGTGGCTGCTCTACACTGAAGTTGCAGCAGCGTCGCTTGCAACTTGGAGCTGGGACACACGCAGTGTAAACGTGGCTTCGTGCTTTTGTAATTTTTTTTCTTATTCTCCTTGCATTTTCTTTGCTTCATTCTTTATGGCTTATTCCACATTTTGATTATGTGGTAATAACAACGTTTGCACGCATACAAGCCACAACCAGGCAGTGCAATTTGGCATTGCATGTTGGCCAACGGCTCTAAGCCCTGTTATCAGCGGGGCAGCCTATCAACGAGATGCGGCCTACGCAATTCAGTTGGTATGCAGCATGTATGGCTAATATGGCTGCCTAATTTCAATTGCATGCAGGCACAATTACACTTACCCACCCTGGTACAGCCTGGCTAGATAAATTAATTTATTATTATGGTTGATCTCCCTCTCTCTCTCTCTCTCTCTTGGCCATTTGCTGCTCAACGGATATGGCCTTAATCGAATTGAGCTGTAATAAAGCAAAATAAAATAAGCCTCTTAATGTACAATAAGTACTCTAAATATAATGACGCTTTGATTAAATAATAACTATTTTTTTTTTTATTTTTTTTTTACAGCACCAGTGCAAGAATATACGGAAATTCAACAGTATTCGGGTAAGTTGAAAAAATAGGTTAGAAAAAATAGCGTTGAAGATGCATCAAAGTAAAATAATTTTATGCGATTGCTAATTAGAAGTTTGCCATAAAAATTGCGTAACGATGTATAAACTTATGATTGCCAGGCTACAAATGTCAGGAAATATGCCCAATTGTCTTTCCTAATTATTGGTTATGTAGCGCTCCGATTTCTTAATTCATGCTGCAATACATTTCCGTTTGCATTTCCGCCATGAGACTTTAGGTTGCAATAGAATGGCAATTAGTGACCAAGTTAAAAGAGCAATCAGGAATACACTCAAGCTAAGTAAAGTTGTAGTTAAGAGTTTCTTAAGCCATGCTCGGACTACAAATATTTTTCCTAAGCATCTAGTTGAAAGATTTGTAGTGGATTCTTCTGTCAACAGCATTAATAGTTACGTACTACAAATAGATGATTACAAAACTTTGACGCGGATTGAAATTTATTAGAAGAAAGATCGTCACATCGAGGATTGAAGTTGGGTTGAAACTGGGTTCTTTTTAGAGGAAACATCTTTAGGTTCACAATTCCTTTAGAAAGCACGCTTATTTGTCTAAAAATCAATAAATATAATTAAGTTTTGTTATTAATTAAGAAACTCGGTTTGTTTGTAGGAAGTCGCCAAAAATTTCAAGTACATACCACAATATTTATTCCAAGTTTCGATCTGTTGATTTTTCCTTGCAATCAAAACGGTTTGAATTTCATTCACAAAGTGATATCTGCATGGAATATACAGGAAATTTTTAAGAAACTCAGATTGCTCCGAATATCCCGACCACCAAGAGTGACTCTTGTTATGTTTAGGAAAAATATCTTACATACTTATTGCTACGCTATATACGACTCTTTAGCTCGATAAATTGAAAACTCATGTGCACACGTTAGGTGCTTTTTATATCACTTGGTTTACTATCCTAAAAAAAATGCAAATAGAGCCGAGATTTAATTGCTACATAATAGCCCCCCACTCAGACAGATCTATCAAAAAACTTTGATAGTATTTTTTTTGACCACAGACAACGGATATAATGCGGTCAAGCGCGGCATTACTTGTTTATAAGGTAGCTAATTGGGGTGTGAAAATACATAAAATGAAACATAAATAAAAACTAAAGTGGTTTTTACGAGTTATATGGAAAACGTGAGTGCCAGCGCATTCAAAGCGTCAACGTCAAAGATTTCAATCAAAAAAAAAAAATGGTCTAACAGAGAGACAGACCCACAGTCAGTTAGTAGACAAAGAGAGAACAGCCAAGTGTTAATGATGTGGCATTTATTGCGGGTGGACGACGCGTCGTGACGTCACTAAATTAGGCGGCAAGTCAAACGTGCGCATAATTTAAAAGACAGAATGTTTGAGTTTTGTTTAATGACGTTGATGAGCAATAAAATTTGTACATTTGTCTATATTATGACAGTTGATGGCGCTTAGTTAAATTTACGAGCAAAGTATATTTTAAATGGGCATGTAAGCTAATATAAATAATATATAGGTGTGTTTATATGGACAGGTAGTAGTCGTTAGCTAGGTTTGGCCTGGGTTGTTGTAGATCGTTAACGTAATCTGATACGTGCCAGTTACATGCATAACTAATGGCTCAAGTTTATTAGATAAAGAAGTAGGTGCCAGCATAGAGCGCAATGTAGCCATTGTCTAAGAGTGCAACATGCATACACTAACGCGTTTCTTCTCATAGGCATTGTATGCAATTGTTCCAGTTATGTATATGTAGCTAGTAAATACGTCAGGTTCCATAGCTAATGTTAGCTTTCTTTCTGTTCCCGGCATTGTAACTTTGCAGAAGGCTGCTACTACAACTATGCCCACTATAACGAGGGTGACCGCATCATGACCAATGAGCCATGTCTGAACTGTACATGCCACAACCGCATGCTTATGTGCTACTTACGCGTATGTCCGTTCACCAAACCAATTGGCCATGATTGTATAGTGGAGAAGCGCGAGGATCAGTGCTGTCCTATCATCACCTGTCCAGAAGGTAAGCAATCAACGGCCGCCTTCATTTAGCACAGCAACTTACAATACTCTACTTTAGTGCCCGTGGATGTGCCCTATCACACGCCGGAGCCTGGAACTGAACTAAGCATACCCGAAAAGTTCGGCTGCAGCATTGAGGAAAAATTCTACCCGGAAGGTGCACAGGTGCCTTCAAACCCCAACAAACCCTGCGAGCTCTGCTACTGCATTAATAATCAGACAAAGTGCGTCATGCAAGAGTGCACCCTGCATGTGGATGGTTGCACGCCGATATACAACAAGGGCTCTTGCTGTCCCGTGCGCTATAGCTGCGGTAAGTTTTTCAACTCAGCCAAGTTAAAATGTTTCTACAATCTAAACTGTACTTGCAGATCACGAAAACGATGTGCTGGAGCTAGAGGATCACTCCACAACAACGACTACGGTGCGTCCTACACCTGGCTTCATTTTGACAACAATGACGCCGCCAGTGTCCATGGATTGCGTGCACGATGATGAAATGTATGCCGATGGTGCTTCCATTACGGGCAAAAATGCTTGCGAGCATTGCTATTGCATGCGTGGTGATATTGTTTGTGCTGTGCAAGAATGCGAGATGCCGATGATGGCTGGCAATGGCAAGTCTTGTCGCGCCATGCCCGCAGCTGAGGGCGAGTGTTGCCCAAGCAATTATGTGTGTGAAGATGACAGCGCTACCACCGAAATAATTGAGGTCACCACCAAAGAAATTAGCAGAGATGAAGATATTACAGCAGCACCACCAGTCAAGGACATACACGGTGAGATTCCCAAGGAAGACATGGATCTGCAAGCACACATTGATGATGAAGAGAAGATTAAGGATCAGGATAAGGAAACTGCTACTGAAAGCGAAGAAATTGGTAGCGGTGAAATTGATCATGAAGCTGCCACAGCTAAGCCAGGAGAAGAAACTGCTACAGATAAACCAGCTGATGAGAAGCTGGACGCTGAGCCCAAGCTTGAAACATCCAGTGTGGCAACAGATGCTAGAATTGATATTTCGACTGAGCCAGCTACTTCTGCTGAAGAAGGTAGCGGAGAAGAGGGTATTGTCAAGCCTACCACTCCAGAATCTGAAGAAAGCAGCGGAGAGGGAGAAGCTAGTGGAGAAAAGGATGTTGCCAAACCAACAACACCCAAGACCCTGGACGAACGGACCGAATCTGGTGAAACTCCCACAAGTTTGTCTGCCGATCAAGACGAAGAGGAAGAGGAAGTCAAACACACGACAACTTCCTCGTCGCATATTGCATTCCCAACTGAAGGACCCACAACTGCGAGTGTTGCCGAAAGTGCTTCCGAAGAAAGTTCCACAGAGAAGCCTTCCAGTGCTGATGAGGAAGAATCGCCAGCTACTGAGCAGCCAATATCGAAGGATGAAGACAAACCTTCGGGCGCTGCTGACAAAGAGGTCCCTGCAACTGAGCTGCCAATTTCCGAGGATGAAACGAAACCCACAAGTGGTGATGAGAAAGAGGCGACATCCACAGAGCTACCAATTGCGAAGGATGAAAAGAAACCCACAAAAGCAACTGACAAAGAGGAGCAAGCCACTAAGCTGCCAATATCCGAGGATGAAGAGCAAGTTACTAAGCTGCCCATTTCCAAAGATGAAGAGAAACTACCTAGCGCAGCTGACAAAGAGGATCAAGCAACTGAGCTGCCAATTTCCGAGGATGAAGAGCAAGTTACAAAGCTGCCCATTTCCAAAGATGAAGAGAAACTACCAAGCGCAGCTGACAAAGAGGATCAAGCAACTGAGCTGCCAATTTCCGAGGATGAAGAGCAAGTCACTAAGCTGCCCATTTCCAAAGATGAAGAGAAACTACCAAGTGCAGCTGACAAAGAGGATCAAGCAACTGAGCTGCCAATTTCTGAGGATGAAGAGCAAGTCACTAAGCTACCAATTTCCAAGGATGAAGAGAAGCCAGCAAGCGCAGCTGACAAAGTGGATCAAGCAACTGAGCTGCCAATATCCGAGGATGAAGAACAAGTCACTAAGCTACCAATTTCTAAGGATGAAGAGAAGCCAGCAGGCGCAGCTGACAAAGAGGATCAAGCAACTGAGCTGCCAACTGCCGAAGATGAAGACAAAGTTACTAAGCTACCAATTTCCAAGGATGAAGAAAAGCCAACAAGCGCAGCTGACAAAGAGGACGAAGACACTAAGAAGCCCGTTTCCGAGGATGAAGACCAAGTCACTAAACTGCCCATTTCCAAAGAGCAAGAGAAGCCGTCAAGCGCAGCCGACAAAGTGGATCAAGCCACTGAACTGCCTGTATCAAAGGATGAAGAGCAAGCCACTGAGTTGCCAATTCCTGGGGATGAAGAGAAGCCAGCCAGTATTGACGATAAAGAAGCGCCAACAACGATATTGCCCATTACCAAGGATGAAGAGAAACCATCAAGCGAAGCTGACAAAGAGGAACAAGCAACTGAGCTGCCAACTGCCGAGGATGAAAAGAAACCTACAAGCGCAGCTGACAAAGAGGAGCAAACCACTAAGCAGCCAACTTCCGAGGATGAAGAGCAAGTCACTAACCTACCAATATCGAAGGATGAAGAGAAGCCGTCAAGTGCAGCTGACAAAGAGGATCAAGCAACAGAGCTTCCAATCTCTAAAGATGAAGAGCAAGTCACTAAGCTACCAATATCGAAGGATGAAGAGAAGCCATCAAGCGCAGCTGACAAAGAGGAACAAGCAACAGAGATTTCAATCTCTAAAGATGAGGAGCAAGTCACTAAGCTACCAATATCCAAGGATGAAGAGAAGCCGTCAAGCACAGCTGACAAAGAGGACCAAGCCACAGAGCTGCCAACTGGCGAGGATAAGGACAAGGCTACTGAACTGCCAATCTCTAAAGATGAAGAGAAGCCCTCAACTGCTGATGATAAAGGGGCTGCAACCACCAAACTTCCAATATCTGGAGAGACACCTTCAAGCTCTGATGAGGACAAGGATCAATCCACTGAGCTACCAATTTCCAAGGATCAACAGCAACCATCAAGCGCTGATGACCAAAAGCAGCATGTTACCGAGCTTCCAATTTCCAAGGACGAAGATCTGTCTACTGTCCAGCCGATTTTCAAGGACGAAGATGAAGCCACTGGGCATCCAATTTCAATGGACAAAGAGTTTGGCACTGAACCTCCAATTACAAAGGATGAAGATGAACCGAAGGATGTGGACGAAGCCACTCATGCCAAACCAGACGAAAGTGCAGAAGCAACTACTCTCAAACCCAAATCTGAGAAGACCGATGAGGAATCTCCAGAAACAGCAACAGAAAAGGATGTGGTATCAGCTACTGTTGCACCACTTGAAAAACACGATAAGCCCGGAGATGATATGGATGAAAAGGAGACAACTACACAAAAAGGTCCTGCTAAGTCTGAAATTATTCCTGGGGCTGACGATGCCGAACCAGCTACTGGTAAACCTGAAGATGTTGGCGAAGATAAACCACAAGGTGCATACCTCCCACCATCTGGCGTTCCCTCTGAGAAACCAACCGAAAAACCCGCTGACTCAACGGAATCTATTGAAGTCGCTACTAAACTGCCCGAGTCTGATGAGGAATCTAAAGAGCAGCCCACATCAACAATGCCCCAAGAAAGCTCAACACCAGCAACTGAAACCAAACCTTCAGCTGCAGGTGAACAACCAACAACTGAAAAAACAGGTACAATTGGCTCTCGTGACGATTTCGTCACAGACGCCGATAAGGAGAAGACGACTCTGCCACCCAGCTCTGAGGAAGAGAGTACATCCGAAGCGCTTCCGGATATGCACTTGCCCGCTGGAATACCTGGAGAGGGTGATTGCTTGGTGGATGGTAAAACCTATGGAAACAATAGTATCGTTCCTACCTCAGCTATTTGCGATAAGTCCTGCAAATGCATTAGCAGCATTGTGGCTTGTGAGCAAATCGAGTGTACCATTCCCGCAAATCGTGAGAAATGTATTCAGACTACCAATTCTGACTCTTGCTGTCCTACTTATATTTGTGAAACTGATAGCTCTACGGAGAAAACTGATGAGGCTGCTGAAGACGATAAGGCTACTACCGTTGCGCCACAGCGTAGTGAAAAGCCTACTGATAAAATCGATGACACCGAAGCTGGCGTTTCTTCCACTGAAGAAGTGCCTAAGGATGTCATTATGCCTACTGGAATTACTGAGCAGCCATTGTCTCATATTAAGCCTGATGAAGAGGAACCACAAGTAACTACTGCAACTCCTGAGACTCCAAAAACTACAACTGCTAAGGATGCCAAGAAACCAGCTGATGTTGAATTGCCTTCTGATGAAAAGAAACCAGCCAAGGAAGAATTACCAAGAGAGGATAAGGATGGTGATAAATTGACGCCTGCGACTGAACCCACCGACATCGAAAAGGAAGTGCAGAAACCATTAGTTGAGGAACCCACCCTTGAAGGTGCTAAGAAACAACCCGTTACTGAGGTGTCTCCTACTGATGGAGATGAGAAGCCAACACTTGCTCCAGGTAAAGAAAGTGATGAAGAATCTGATGAAAAATTGGGTGCCACAACTGTACCGTCTGCACCTAAAGAGGACAAGAAACCAACAGATGAAAAGGCTCCCAAACCAGAAGACAAGGTTGATGTTAAGCCCGAAGACGAATTGTCGGCCACAACGGTTTCTCCAGTTTCAAAAGATGAAGCGACAGAATCAATTGAATCGGAGCCATCAACCAGTGCCGATGAGTTGGAAGAAAAACCAGAAGACAAGCCCGCTACTGCTCAGACTCCCATTGAAAAGGTCACAGAAGCTTCATCTACAGGCGTTCCATCTGAAGTCGAGACTGATGAATCAGACAAGTCTACAACACTTGCTCCAGCTACTGATAAGGACCATGCTAAGCCAACTGAAGACAAGACTGTTCCAGTTGAAGAAACCACTGACGAATCTTTGGCTGCAACTACAGTTCGGTCAGAACAGGAGGAGGACCAAAGCACCAAAAAATTATCTGAAAAATTACCTTCACTGGCTACAACACCTTCGTCCGAAGAATCAGAAAAGGAACCAGAAAAGGATATTAAAAAACCAGCTGATGAAGACATTGTATCATCCACAGAAGAAGAACCAGTGGAGGAATTGGATTCTGCAACTAAGGTTCCATCTTCTGAAATTGAAACCACTGTGCCCTCCACAGACGAAATTAAGAAACCGCATGAGGAGATCGGCGCAACTACAGAGCCTGCCGAAGGGCAAAAGATATCAACTACTGAAAAGAGTCCTCTCGATAAAGAAACAGCAGGTAAGATTACAACTGTTGCTCCTTCGACAGCCGATGAAGAGAGCAAGACTCCTATTCCTGAGGAAGCTGACAAACTATCGACCATACCAGAAGATAAGGCTACAACCGTTGCGCCATCAACTAAAGACGATGAAGGCAAACTACCGCTTGAAGATGACGACGAGGAGCAATTGGCCGCGACAACTCCTTCACCCTTCCAAGAAGCATCCACAGAATCTACTGACAAAAAGAAACCATCCGTGCCTGAAGCTCCAGAAGATGTTGTTGAACGTGCTACGACAGTTGCGCCCACCACTGCAGAAAAGGATAAAGAAGAATCTGATGCATCGACAGAGGCACCATCTTCTGAAGAAGAACTGGCGGGTACAACAGATGAGTCACCTCATGTACCCTCAGATAAAAAAGCCTTGCCTACTGTTTCTCCTTCTGAAGATAAATTGGAAGAGACCGCTTCTACTATTGTTCCTCCTGTTGAACAGATTACTGATAAGCCCGAACACGTTGATGAAAAGGAACTTGAGACGCCTGCGACTACCTCTGCAGCTCCTGCATTGCCTTCATCAACCGAAGGATATGAAAAGGATGAACACGCTACCACTTCTGTCGTGCCTGCTGAAGGCATGGTTTCTTCGACAGATATGGCTCCATCTGCTGTATCAGAAGAGAAAGGGGACGAAGAAGACAAAGAAAAAGAATCAACAACTGGTAAGCCTTCTGAAGACAAAGAACACGAAGGACCTTCAACGGATGAGATTGAAGACAAATTGTCCGCTACAACCGTTGCCCCGTTGGCAGAGAAAGATGACAGTAAGCCATCTGATGAAAAGAAACCATCAACTGCAGATGAAGAGATGCCAATTGAACCTGAGCGTGCAACTACTGTGCCATCAAAAGACACAGACAAGACCACAGAATTCGATGAACAATCTGCAGCAACAACGACACCTAGTGATGTGCATAAAGAAGCTTCTGAGGTCGACGAAGCTGCTTCTACAATTGCTACAATTATTAAAGATGAAGAGAAGCCTTCTGGCGAAAAGATTGCCAAACCAGAAGATAAGATTGAAACTAAACCTGAAGACAAATTGCCTTCAACAACAGATCCTTCAATCGAAGAGGCATCTACAGAATCAGAAGAAACCATTCCAGGCCAAGTTGATGAGTTGGAAGGCAAACCAGAAGATAAACTTACTACCTCAACTGCTCAAACTCCAGTGGAAGGCCAGACTGATGAATCTGAAAAACTTACGACCCTTGCCCCAGCTACAGACAAGGATCATACTAAGCCATCCGAAGATAAGGCTGCCGAAGGCGAAGAAGAGAAGCTTACAACAGTTGCGCCTTCTACAGAAAAGGACCACGCTAAGCCATCTGACGACAAAGTTTCTGACGTCGACGAAAGTACAGATGATGGCTTGGCAACAGCTACTGTTCAGCCAGATATTGAGAAAGATCAGAGTACCAAGAAATTGGGTGATGAAGAACCTTCACTGGCTACAACTCCTGCATCGGAAGACTCAGACAGGACACCAGAAGAAGAGATCAAAAAACCAGCTGACGAAGAAATTACATCGTCTACAGAACAACAACCAGCTAAGGAATTGGATTCATCAACAAGGACTCCGTCTTCTGCCGAAGAGGAAGAATCTGCAACAGCGCATGCTCCATCAGCTGACGAAATCGAAGAAGACAAGTCAGGTATCACAACTGTTTCTCCATCTCTTAGCAAAGATGAAAAAATTAAACCAGCTGAGGACACAGCTGAGCCTAAGCCTGACGAGAAATTGGATGTCACTGTCGCACCAGGTACCGAAGGCGAAAAAGGTTTTGAAACAACTATTGCACCCAAGAAGGGAGATGAAGAAGATAAAATTGCATCAACAACTGTACCTACTTCAGAAGGTGCCAGCAAAGAACCTACTGATGAGAAGATTACACCAGCTGTTGTACCTACTGAAGAAGGATCTAAACAAATTCCTTCAGCGACTACCATTTCTCCATCTGCCGAAGCCGAAACCACAATACCAACCAGCGAAAAGGTCGACACTGGCAAGCTGCCAGAGGAAGGTGATGAGGAAGGCGCCAAGAAGCCAGTGGATGAAGCAACTGCGACCACTGGTAAACCATTGTCAGAAGAAGGCGCAGAAAAGGACGGCACATTCGCTTCCACAGCTACACCAGTTCCGGTTAAGGATGATACCACAGATGCTACCCCTAGCGTTCCTTCTGCTGAAGATATTGATAAGAAGCCTATTGACGATGTTCTATCACAAACTATTGCACCGCCTTCAGATGATGATAAGAAAACTATTGACGAGGAGTCTGCCACAACTTCAGCTGAAGCTGCCGACAAGACACCAGCTACTGTTGCTCCTATTGGAACTGAAACAACTTCTGGTGAAGATGTGGGCGAAGAAAGCACAGAGCCTAGCGATAGTCACGCCGATGATACCACTGAAAAGGATGCTAAACCTAAGCTCCAGCCTCCAACTCCAGCACCATCTGTGGGTGAAACTGTAACGGAGCAGGGAGAAGAAGAACCCGAAACACCAGAGAAATCTACAGAATCTGCTGACACTGAAATTCATACCATTAAGCCACTGCTTGAGGATAAGCCTACAGTTGCACCAGTTGTTGTTCCAGGTTTAGACTCTGTAGAAGAGATTGATGAGTCCGTTGAGTCCGAAGAAGAGCACGCCACTGAAAGTGAACATAAGGTCGATGAAAGCGATGCATCAACAGAAAGTGAGGAGACCGTTACTAAGGCTTCTGATAAGATACCAACACCAGCTGAGGAGCAAGATGAGAAGGAAGTGCCAGCTGTGGTATCTGAATTGCCACCACAGAACGCAACTGCCGCACCTGAGGCTGAAGAAGCTGTTACAGAACATGATCTTGCCAGCATTACTACAATGCATCCACTATTTGCTCAACACTTTACCAGCACCAAAGGACCTTCTATTGATGACAGAGTTGGCGATAGCGAAGCGGGTGCTCCAACCAAGCAGACCCCAGAAGAAACCGCTGCAGAGTCAAGCACAACAGAATCTCCACTTACAACAACATCTGCGTCCAGCGCACACTACGATCCAATTACGCCACCCTCATATGGTCAGCCACCACAGTATCCATCTTATCCCGAAGATGAATACGACGAAGAGGAGGTATTCGGCCCAGGCACATGCCGCTATGCTGGCAAACTCTATGTTTCTGCACAACAAATACCACGTGATGATCCTTGCGACTTCTGCTTCTGCTTTAGAAGCGACATCATTTGCTTGCAGCAATCTTGCCCACCACCAATTGCTGGCTGTCACGAAGAGCCCATCTCCGGCTTCTGCTGCCCGCGCTACGAGTGTCCCGTGTCAATGGCCGCTGTGCTCAACATTACAACGAGCACGACAACCACAAGCACTACACTGCCACCACATTTCCTTGCCCACAACTATGGTGATGCTGTGGAACGCAACGGCTGTCTTATCAACGGCCGTTCCTACAAGGTGGGCGAGCCCATCGAATCCACGAGTGGTCCCTGCATCAGCTGCACGTAAGAATTGATTTAAACAACTTCGAAACGAATTAATACTAATATCATGTGTCTCCTCTGTTTTAGTTGCGGCGGCGATGGCAAGATGAAATGTGACCCACAACAGTGCGTACCCGAACCAACCATGCAGCAAGTTATGGCCGCTGTTGTTTCGGGCCGTAAAAGATGAACCACCAGCCATGCTCACTAAGTTTAATTTTAAATAACTTTTAAGCAGACAACAATCACAAAGCAACACACACACACACAAAACACACACAGACAGACAAAGAAAAAACTACACCTATTAGAGAGCTGCATACTAAGAACAAAACAAAACACAAAACAAAAAATTACTTAGGTGCCAAAACTGACTATAATATCACGGTGTATTTGATCACTTGAAGAAAAATTTTCTAAATTGTAAATTTACTTTTGCATACTTTAAATGAAATTACAACAATTTGTTTCGGATTAGGTTACATGACGAAGCAACCAGTGATATTGTGCTGTATACATAGTATAGGTGCAATTAATTTAGAACGCGCTCACTAAAAAAATGAATTACTTACGTATTAAATTTTGTATTTTAATGCTTAATGCTAAGACGCACGATATTTGTAAAGTCGTTCTTTGTGCCGCCGAATATTCAAATTCAATCGCTTTCAGGAGACTCTCATTTAAAAACCTTTGGCGAGCCACAATTAATGACGTTACGAAAACGTAGTGTTTGGCTTTCGAAAACAATTTTATTTTAATAGACACACACCGAACCACACACACACACACACACTTTCCTTCAATGCGCTTTTATAGTATTTTAGTCACTTTATTATTTAAACATTATTATTTTTTTGTGTATAATTGTTGCTTCTAGTCTTCTTTTGTTGTAAGAGCAACGAAAACCGCCTAACTACCCACAGGCAAAAACACACACATACACACACATATATGCGCACAATGGAATAATATCGGAGATCAGTAGAATTGATTTGAATTGAGAAGAAAAAAAAAAGCATGTACTTCTATCAACTTTTTCCAAACTTTTATACTTTTATATATAGTATGTGTAAAGTGAGTGAAGAAACGAACGAAACTAGTTTTTATAGCAATTTTACAAACGAACCACAAATTGCATAGTTTTAACATACAGAATTATTATTTTACTTAAATGCATTAGTGCCACAACATGGCATTATTGCAACTGTGGTAGTAAAGAGTTTGTAGCTTATACATATAGGATTTTCATTTAGATCGACTCTATTTAAATGAAAGTCATATATGCAATATAATAAACTGTAGGCTATGGCTATTGCTCGACTGATTGAAAACTATGCAGATCACACAAAAACTATACATATATAGCAGTTAATTTTGTAAACTAATTTTTTTCTTAGTGTATCAGCGTGCCGCGTTTGGATGTAAGCTAAAAAAAATAAAATAATAAAAAAATTCAGATATAGTTTGTGTATTTCAGTCACTTGAGCTTTAGAAGTATGCTGAAAACTCGTTGCGTTTTCAAATGCACAATAAATACGAACAACAATTAGATTTATATAATCTCTAAATATAGTTGTAGCTTCTAAGTATTTAAATAAAGAATAAATAAATAAATTGTAATTTAGAACTTATTTATTTTATATGTCATTTAAGAACAGCTCTTGTGTTTCGATATCTTATCATAATTTAATATGCAAGCTTTCTTTGTAATCTAATGATAAATAATAAATACAACGCTTTTTATTGAAATGTGATTTTTATGTCTTTCAAATGGGCAAAACAAAAAACTTAAGTATTTTTAAACAGCTTAATAAACGGAGAAATACTTTCCAAATCCCAAAGCGCCAATATTACCCAGACAGCTATACTGTGGAAGAAAATAATTAAAATTATAACATTGTAGAACGTGTTTCATTTCATCATATTTCAAATTTTCGGTTTCACACCTATTACTTTTCCAGGTGCGTACGAGCACAAACCAATTGGATTTCAAATCTTTTAAACAGTAAAAATCGTTACTCATACATTTTTCGCGCCTAAATACTTATAGCGATCTGGCAACGCCGTTTGCAAGACAGCCCTAAGCAATATATGCTATCGACAGCCTGTCATCACTACTAGCTGAACAGCTGTTCAGCTGTTGGTCGTATAATATATAATTTTGTGTTTAAAGCGGGCCAACCAGCCTTGTAGATTTAGTTTAATTCATATAAGGATAGGATAAGATTAACATAAATATATGCGCAAATGGCAAGCATATCAACTATAAACTGGCTGTTCGTTTGCGGTCTGTCGTTCTGTTTGGGTGGCGTTGCTGTATTAAGTTTAATGCCCCTCAGTTCAGGTCTGTGTATATAAAATATCTTGAAAGGCAATCTATAAATAAATACATATTAACTGGCTTGTGCTTATTTTAGACTGCATATGCCCGTTGAGCAATCCGCTTAGTAAGCGGAGCAATCCGGGCCATTTGGTGTCCACGCCTGCGCTGCCTAGAAAAGACGCATTCTCGGCGGCACATAAAATGGCAGTGCTGGTACCTTTTCGGGATCGTTTTGAGGAGCTACTACAGTTTGTGCCACATCTTACGCAGTTTCTACAACGACAAGGCATTGTTCATCACATATTCATATTGAATCAGGTGGACAGATACCGCTTTAATCGTGCGTCTTTGATAAATGTGGGTTTTCACTTTGCCAGTGATGTGTATGATTATATTGCCATGCATGATGTGGACCTGTTGCCATTAAATGAAGACCTATTGTACGAGTACCCTAGCAGCTTTGGTCCTCTGCACATAGCAGGACCAAAGCTTCATCCTAAATACCATTATGATACCTTCGTAGGCGGTATTTTACTTTTAAGACGCGAGCACTTTAAGCAACTAAACGGCATGTCCAACCAGTACTGGGGCTGGGGTCTGGAGGATGATGAGTTCTATGTACGCATTAGAGATGCTGGCTTGCAGGTGACGCGACCGCAAAATATTAAGACTGGCATTAATGATACATTTAGGTGACACACCAAATTTTTAACTTTTTATTATATTTAGAATGTTTATTTTTCTTCTAGCCATATCCATAACCGCTATCATCGCAAACGTGATACTCAAAAGTGCTTTAATCAAAAGGAAATCACCCGTAAGAGGGATCACAATACAGGTCTGAACAATGTAGCGTACAAAATCCTTAAAGTCCACAACCTCACTTTGGATAGTATTAGTTTTACTGTCCTCAACATAATGCTGGAATGTGATGTAAATAAAACGCCATGGTGCGACTGTTCTGGTTCAGCAGCTGCTGCCTCGGCAGTGCAAACATAGTAAAATGAAACAAATTGTTTACTCTTGCTTACTCCAATCTTAAGCTATATTTATTGGTCTATAAAAAGAAAATGCGCTTGTTAGTAAACATGAACCATGCCATACAAGAATGTCCAGAAGAGCACATATGTGCAAAGGCCGCCCATGAATTGGTTCGTCAAAAGGTGGCGACGATTTATGAAGAATTTGCGCCACTGTGTTCCCGATTTTAGCAGCACCAGCATCCAAAGCACAAACACAGACATTAGATAAAAGAGAAAGCCCAGCGTGCCGCTCAAGCCTAATATACCTGGTAAGAAATATAATTAGGTAGTCTTTTATTAATGCAGTAGTATCTTAATGAATAAAATTTACCAGCAGCGCATCCGGAAATAGCGGCCATAGAAGTACGACAATACTCCACAGCGGATATGTTATTTCGTATAGCACCTTCACTGTAGGCAATAATTTCACCCGTTTTTGATTGACGCGTTTTAACTCGATTCATTTTGACTAAATTCTTTTAAAATTTTCACGTCCAATTCAATAATTGTAATGACTGCGCTGCTTCTTTTTAATCAGAGAATCACACAAATTATTGTTTCAACAGTGTGGCAGCACTATTTTGCTTGTTCTTGTGTACGTGTACTGTGAATGGTAAATCTAAGAAGTTGTTAGTCAATTGGAACTTGGACAGACGGACATTCATTAATTAAAATATGTGGTGATAACGAAAACGAAGCTAGTGATTTTAACATTTTAGTGGGCATAATGTGCAATATATCAGTTCCATATTGAGTATACAATGTTGAGGAGAAACGTCACAACACCGTAAATGTTACGAATTTTTATGCTATCCGGACTAGCTATAAGAGGAGCGCAGCTAGGCGACAACAAAAGCAATTAAAAAATCAATCACAAATCTAATTGAAAGCTGCAAACTCGGCTGTAAGAAAACATGTCGCCGCCAAAAAACTGCGCTGTCTGTGGTGACAAGGCCTTGGGTTATAATTTTAACGCTGTTACCTGTGAGAGCTGCAAGGCGTTCTTTCGCCGCAATGCGCTCGCCAAAAAACAATTCACCTGTCCATTTAATCAGAACTGCGAAATCACCGTAGTTACACGTCGATTCTGCCAAAAATGCCGTCTGAAAAAATGCCTGGACATTGGCATGAAGAGCGAGAACATTATGTCCGAAGAGGACAAACTTATCAAGCGGCGTAAAATTGAAAACAATCGAGCCAAACGTCGTATGATGGAGAACGGCGAGGAATGTAAAGAAGATGATGGCGACCGTGAACGTGCTGTGGCTGATAGTAGCAGCAACTTGGAGTACGCTGCCTCACAGGACTCTCAAAGTTGTGGATCAGCAGATAGCGGCACCAACGCGCTGTCAGGTGCCACAAGTTCCACGGCCAGTAAACCCTTAAAGGACAGACTCTGCGATATCAATCCGCATTTGATGACTGCCGATGAAATGGTGGAATGTATTGTATCTGATCCCGATCGTGCTTCGCAAGCCATTAACCGACTTATGCGCACCCAAAAAGAGGCCATTTCCAGCATGGAAAAAATAATTAGTTCACAAAAAGATGCCTTAAAGCTGGTATCCCATTTGATTGACTATCCGGGTAGGTGCTCGTCTAAACTAAAAGCAATTCTTCACCTAACTAGTCTGTATTTTTACAGGTGATGGTCTTAAAATTATCAGTAAAATCATGAACTCGCCTTTTAATGCATTGACAGTATTTACCAAATTCATGAGTTCTCCTACGGATGGCCTTGAAATAATTTCAAAAATTGTAGACTCGCCGCAAGATGTGGTTGAGTTCATAAAGAACTTAATGCAATCGCCTGAAGACGGCATAGACATTATGAATAAGTTTATGAACACACCAGCAGAGGCTCTTCGCATGCTAAATCACATATTCAATGGCAATAATACTTCTGCAGAAGGCCTTAAGCCGTTGTTGAACGACACACCAAATGGCCAGGAAAGTGTGGAAACACAGCGTGAGCCAGCAACTCGGCACGTGCTTACCGAGCGCGTAGAGACCGTTATACAGTCTATGCTAAACAGCAGTCCTACAGCTAGCAGCGTTAGTAGCATTCCTACAATGGCCACTATGACGGTCAACTCACCCTTGAGCAGTATACAAAGTCCACCAAGTGAGGGCACTGCTGATTTGCATTATCAATCGCCCAGTACCAGTCACATGCCCGATGAGGTGCCCAGCACTTCGGGCAGTCATCCTTTGCCCTACCTAGCCAATTCCCCAGACTACGATCTTAAATCCAATATGCAGAACATTTTCAATGGTGAAACCAGCACCGATGGTGATCTAAGCATTAATTCTATAGAGTCTGTGCTCAGCGAAGTTATACGCATAGAGTATCAGGCTTTTAATAGCTTACAAACTACATCACGCATTAAAGAGGAGTTACATTATAACGGCATGCCTGCATCATATATGTCAAATCCCTCAGGTGGTTGTAATGCCAACAATCTACATCATCTGCAGAATCAGCAGCCTATATGTGCACCTTCAAGCATGCACATGCAGCGAGATTTAAATGAAGCTGAACAAATGAAGCTGCGCGAATTGCGCATAGCCAGTGAAGCTCTCTACGATCCAGTTGACGAAGACCTTAGCGTATTGATGACGGGCGACGAACGCATTAAGGTAAGCAGCTAGCAGCACTTCAGTTAAAAGCACCCACTGATTCCGACAATATAAAATACGCACACCTGCATGAATTTATCTTATCGCGCGCGCGCTTGCTAACACCTGCCACATGAGTCAAAAGTGGCGGCCTAAGAGAATCCATCAACGTATTTCTGTATGCCCAGCATTACTTTCTTTCAAAATGTAAACAAATAATGATTCATATCGCCAATGCGAACACCTGTTGCTAGCCCGCTCCCTGCGAGACGGAAGCATAGATTCAAGGTTTTGACAACTTTATCAGTCTAGCGGGTATGTTGTCAACATTATCAACAATTATCACTGCTAACAACAGGCGCTCATAACTAACAGCCACCCAGCGGGCGAGTTTAGACTAGTTGTTTATTTTTTTAGCCTGGCTTTTTGGCCGTTGATTTGGCTGTTTACCGTTGTTGTTCCATCTTAATTAGCACATTTGTTGATGTTAATTGGAAAACTGATACAGTTTGAAAAAAAACTAGAGCGCACAGGTGTGCATTATTATTACGATACGCCTATGGTGATATAAATGACTCAGTCGGCATTATAAATGATATTCATTTGCACCACCCCTTTTTTCACCCACAGCCCGAAGATACGCGTCACAATCCCAAGCTTTTGCAACTTATCAATCTGACAGCCGTGGCCATAAAACGGCTTATAAAAATGGCAAAAAAAATCAGCGCATTCCGTGACATGTGCCAGGAAGATCAAGTGGCATTACTTAAAGGTGGCTGTACCGAGATGATGATAATGCGTTCGGCTATGATCTATGATCATGATCGCTGCACTTGGAAGGCAAGTATTTTGGTAAAAATTGTGTTTCATTGTGTTTTTAAAGATCTTGGCATGAATCTAGCCAAATATATATATAAATCTTACCCTTGGTAATTTGACCAAAAACCGAAAATTAACAATAGTATAAATACACCCTGCAATCGAGTAAGTGTTTAGGGGCTTTAAAAAAAAATTTTGTTATATTGGCCCAATGTTTTCAGAGACATTTTAACCATAAAAAAATATAGCAGCGAACATTTAAAAATATAATTTAATCGAAAATTTTTATAAATCCCCAACATTTTTGTGTTAACTAAGGTTTCTTTGTGTATAACTTAGGTGCCACATACCAAAGAGAATATGGGCGACATACGCACCGATCTCCTAAAATTTGCCGAGGGCAATGTATATGAAGAGCATCTTAAGTTTATCAGAACATTTGACGAAAAGTGGCGCATAGATGAAAACATTATACTAATCATGTGTGCCATTGTGCTATTTACCCCAGCCCGACCACGAATTATACACAAGGACGTCATCAGATTGGAACAGGTATAAATCTTTTAATTTTTTCAAAATTCTATAGTATACTCTCAACAAAACTTATATTTCAGAACTCCTATTACTATCTTCTAAAAAGATATCTGGAGAGTGTTTATTCTGGATGTGAAGCCAAAAACGCTTTTATTAAGTTGATACAAAAAATTTCAGATGTGGAGCGTCTGAACAAATTTATTATCAATGTCTATTTAAATGTGAATCCAACCCAAGTGGAGCCTTTGCTACGTGAAATATTTGATTTAAAAAATCATTGAAATAACAAATTTTATATTATAGTCGTGTTGTTGTTGTTTCCATAGTTTATCAGGTGCAATTTGTTTTGTTTGTTCGCTTTTAAAATTAGGCTTAAAACAAATGTGATTGTTAGATTTGCAAATACTATATAGATTTTATATTTCTACAAAAAAAAAAAAAAGAGCATATACTTAGGATAACAAGTGCAAAGCAACACAAACTAAATGTACACATAAATTAGTTTTGAATAAACTAAAATCCAAGCAATAAACGTTTTCTTTTATTAAATTGTGAAATTCGTTGAAGAAAAAACACCATTTTCCATATTGGTAATAAACAAACATCGAAATTGATTTTTTATTCAATGCAATTGTATATGTATTGGTAATAACTTGATATGTGCTTGACCGAGTACAGAACGACAAGCTCGATTTGGCAAAAGCCTTAACCGACGGAAACATTTCAGCAGCATTTTCCGTGAAACTTACAACCATAATTTAAGGCTTGGAACAACCTCAATTATAGTCATATACAATTCAATACTTATAAAAGCTCAAGCTCACTCCTCAAAAATGGCTTGAACAGGTGGAGAAAGGGATTCAAGTGTCAGCACAGTGAATGCTACCTTCGGCAACTATCAAGTTGTTTCGCGACACTCCTTGGCCCATTGTAAAAATTCATCTAAAGCGCTGACAGCCAGACTACGGGACAACGCTTTTACACGCAGATTTCGATCGGTGGTGATTAGAACCAGTTCAGTTTGTATAAAGCACTTGCCATCTATAAAAAAGATTATCATACATTAGCATTTCCATATTTGGGCTTGGGTATAATACTTACCTCTGCATTGCTCGGAGCTAAAATTTTTTGAGACTGCAACTGCGGTTGCTAATATTTTATCGTCGTTTGAAACGTACTCCTCCTCCACAAGCGCAAATAGTGAAGCATTTATAAAAGATCCTTTTGTTGTGACACACCTATAAAAATACGGAAATCAATGTAATTAAAAGCAGAGAAATTAGAAGCCAGCGATTAAAAAACTTGAACTGTAATTTTGATTCTCTGAATCTTAATCTTCGTCCGACTGCCTACTTACTTGACATTGCTCTTAGCAGATTTGATAAATTCCAGTGACTTTTTGGCCTGCGATGACACCTCGTCGAAATGATGAATGCGCTGTTTTTGCTTTGAGTTACGATATAATTCCAGCTTAACACCCTTGGAAAGGCCATCCAATTCCTTAACTACCGTCAGTGGTATAATAACTGTGTAACGTTTAAATTCCAAAGCCAACCGCTGTATATCATCCAAACAATCAATAAAGCAATTGGTGTCCGGTAACAGATACCGTGGACGCACTTCAACGTATACTTTGCTATCCACCAACTTTAAAATTTCCTCCAGCTTGATATTACAGATTTGTTTGGCTTTGGCCTTTGCTTCTAGTTCCTTCTTTAATCTGCACAATTGTGATACATCGGCATTGTTACAGGTAGCTTCGTCTGCCACTTTTGGTTTCAAATCGTAACACTCATTGGGTGCACCAATTCTAGAACATTTTTCTGCGCTAAAGTCGTTTAATGCCACTTGCATAGCTGAATTTAAGTCCTCAATAGTAAAACTGGAATTTAATGGCAATTGCAGAGATTCCTGGTGTTTAATATAAAATTCCTGAAACTGTGTTATTTTTCTTATGCGTTCTAAAAATTGATCTCTTTCCGAGCAACGCAGGCGACACTCTTTGCGAATATTATGACCGAGAGGTTCAAATCCACTTAGTTCAATGTCTTCTTCTAAAATTATTGGCTGTAGATTACAAGCTAATTGGTTGCCAAGTTTGACACGCAAAGAATCAACGTGGTCAAACAATGTTTGTAGTTCGGCCCAGCAATCGATGTAGGAATGCCTTAAATAGTATTAAGCTTATTAAAATAAAGTCCTTTGTAAATTACTACGCAATACTTACTCTTCATTGCGCACAGGCTCCCATAGTTCTCTATTAATCGACAGCCAATCCATATAGGTTTTAACATACTGAAGATAAGTGTTTATAGCTTTGTATCTGAAACGACAAGAAATGTAAATAGCAAAAACTTAAAAAAAAAGATAAAAACAAGTAGGCTCAATATAACATACTCTTCTTGCGTGATACATAGAATATCTGCAGAATCTTCAGTAAATGTGGACAACACTTGGTTTGCTTTAGTCAACATAAGTCCAAAAATTGAGTTGGCAAAATTAAAGCTGTGATAGCGTATTTCCCGACGTGATTCTGTGGAAAATAGTTTATTAAAGGTTACGGGTATATATAGGCAAACAAAAGTTATCTTCTACCTTTGAGTTTGTTATGCTCTATGACAAACATGTTAAGAGCTGCCATTTTCAAGAGCTTCCGGCGCGGCAACAAGTTCTCATATTTAAATGCTACACCTAATTGAATTTGAAGTTTTCTCAGGTGCTGATACATGCTTTCCACGCTATTTATAAATGCAATAAATGCAATGTAAGTTTTAGTATAATAACGCTTTGCAATTGTGCTTACCCAATTCCCGTGTATAATTTTCCAATTAAATACAGATACAAAGATATGATGCGCGGCTTAAGTTCTTCTGCAGACATTTTCTCATAGCGATTGACTTCAGCTAAAGTTTCACTATTCTTGCATTTGCTCTTATCGTCGGTTCTATGAAGACGACGCACGCCATCCGGATATATCCAAACTTCCTTACGCATTTGCTTTGACTTCTTAGACGCGCCATAATGCATTGGTGATTGCTTCGTTTCAGTTTCCTCATATTTTTTGCGAATTTCATCAAATAAGTCCAAAAGACTCTCTTTGGCCGTTTCTATGGCTTTGGGAGTCATCAAGCTGCGCATGTAATAATATACTGCATCGAAGCGCTTGTGCTGCAATATGGAATGTTTGATTTAAAGAAAATATCATTGTTTTATTTTGCATACGTGGTAAATGGCTACGATGGCCAGCTGATTATAGGGAACACCATTTTCTGGCATCAATTCCTGCGCATGCTGATAATATTTGCTTGCCTCAGTGCAGTCCGTCGATTTCAAATGAATTGTACGGTAACGCATAAGATCTCCCAGACAAATGAGCACCCGCTGCGCTACAACCTTGACGGCACTCTCACAGCGTGCCGAAATATATTTGGCCTTGAGTTTGTCATATAGAAGGCGGTAGAATCTTATAGTTTGTTCGATGAGATGCAAAGTTTGGCTATGCACCAGCTCGGGATGCTGTTTCTTTAAATAATCGCGCACATTGTAAAAGAGCAGTTTCCAGAAGAAGTTGTCTGCTTTGTGTTCGCAAACAAATTTTAAATTATCCAGAACAAGTTTTAGAAAGGCGTTTTGCAGTTGATCGTGCAAGAAGCAAAAGTTGTCCCAATTCTGCAATATACAAAGTTATATATATGCAAATATTTGCTTAACCTGCTGCACTTTGCACCCACTTACGCTAAGTACAAGATTGCGTTGTTGCAGCACCATTAGCTGATCATAAAGCTTTATGGTGTTCTTATCCTCTGTTGAATGCAGCAAATATTCAAACCATTCCGGATGCTCCGTGGTGAGGCGCACACGCGCAATGGGTGAAGCTGGCGCAGGAAGTTCCTTAAAGCGTTCCTGTTTCTTACATGAATGATGAAGGTTGCGTGCACGTCTACGTGTGCCATTTGCGCCTTTGATGCCTTCAGGAGGGCCCATAGCGTTTACCCTTAAGATGCCTGGAATAGGCATATCCTTTGGTCTATCCTCCACCAAACCAACCGTTAATTTGACGCCATTGCTGCGGCTTGTTACCGCCGTCTTACTCAAAATGGTAACTTCAAAATATAAAAATAAAACAAATATTTATATATAGCAGCAGCCATTTTGTTATTACGTACTAAGTTGTTTTTTTTTTATTTGCATACGACGACTTACTCTGGTTCGCTGGCTCCGCATTTTCTGCGTCCTCTGCTGTTTGGCTACAGCTTGCAGCGATTTTGTTTTGCAGCCGTTTTGGTAGCGTTCCAATTATTAGCGGAATATCATTTTGTTCTTGCGTTCCCTTTCGACTCATATTTAAAATGTTTCTTTTGCAGCTGCATTTATCTCGTTATTTGAAGGTGATTCACTTGAATATTACGCCTCGAAAAACAAGAAAAATCTACACGCTTATGTTCAAGTGTGACCAGTTGTTAGTCGCACAAATATAACCCCATATCGGACATCATATACCAAAAAAAAAATACTAAAGCCACTTGTGTGACAACAATAAAACATCTGTATTTAATGGAATTAAACTGCTTTAACAAAGCTAAATGTCGAATGTATAATATAAGATTTTCAATCGTTACACCTACAATAAATTTTATGAAATTTATGCAGTATAGTGTTGTACAAAGTGCTACCCATATGTTAAACAGCTGCTTACTATTTTGTCATTGCTTGCATATACATACATAAACTCTAAAATATATCAAAATATAAAAACTACAAATTATATTGCTTTATAGTTTTAAATTGCTAAAAATGGCGCAGGTTGCTTTTTTAGACAACCTGCTACGTGAGTATTTGGTTTTCCGTGGGTTTTCTAGCACTTTGAAAGCGCTAGACAACGAGCAGCGCCATGAAAAAGAGCAACATCAACATTTTCGCGCAGAACGCATATTGGAACAATTTAATAACGCTGTGCATAATTACGACCTACAAGCAGTGCGCACTTTATGGTTGCACCTGGACAATAACTTGTTTACCAAGCTGGAGCATACCTATGCCGTAGGTAAGTCATTTTAAGACACTGTATTTGCTAGCCACCAAATTTACTACCTACATTTTCATACAGCTGTTAAGAAGTTGGAGAACAGCCTGCTAAAGTACTACCTGGTAACTGCCTACAGCAACCATAGAATGGACAAAGTATCCGAGTTTTTTAATAAGATGGCAGGCGAATTGCAGCAGCAAAGCGAGTGGAAGGATTGGTTTTGTAAGACTGTCATAGTTTAGAGGAAATTATCAACATTGCTTATGTGTTTAATCCTGCAGATTTTCCATTTTGCAAAAACGCAGACGAGTCGCCCACTTTTGCCTTGTATTTTACCAAACAATGGCAAGATACTTTGTTGCTATCGCTACGCAACTTTCTCACCACAGTCTACCAATGCTTGCCGCAGCCTACATTTGTGCGCGCCGAGCAGGAAGCCGTGCATATGCAACGTTTGCAGGAGGAAAACTCGCGTCTACGCACACGCCTGCAACAGCTGCAGCAGGAGCAGCAACAGCTTAGCAGTGCGGGCGCAGTGGGCTCGCAGAACTCCAATAGCGGCAGCGATGCGAGCACGCGGCGACGCAGCGCCTATAAACAACAGCAAAGCCTTAGTGATATACTGCCCTTTGACATAAGCCCGCCAGGACACATAGTTGACGACTTCATTATCATTGCCTCTGAGGCTAACAGTGTGGCTCAGGCTAGCGATGCTCAAGCACGTGGCCTGAAAATGCTTATACGTAACATAGGCTCAGGTGGTTCTCCGGTTCTGGGTCGCAAAGATAATGCGGCAACGGGCTCTGGGGATAAGCTAAATAAGCGCAGATCCGGCAGCGTAGGTCGCAGCTGGATTTAATTTATACGACTTGCAGTCAACCAAGCTGGCGACTTTTAGAGTAAAAAAGACAGTTTTTGCGCCAAAAAACATATTTCTGAAAGTTTGATCCTTTTTGAGCACTTGAAGAAAATAGGCTTTATCGAGACGTTTTGTATAAATAGAATGCTTCTTATGGGTTGATCGTGATCTTTAAAAAGCTTGTGCGCGAAATGTAGGAGAATACAATTTTAAGTTCTTCTAAAGTTTTAGAGCGCATATTTTCGGGCGGGTAAGTTTAAAAAGAACGTATCCCACACATTAAGGTAATTTATTACCTTAATTTATTTAGCAGCGTATAAAAAAATAGAGCACTATGGTTAGTTCTCACATTATGCAACTATTTAAAGACAAAAAATATCATATATTGGTAATGTAGTGAATGAAACAATTTTAGAAATACTTTTGGCGGCTATACAGTTGGCCAAGGTGGTGGCCACATCTTCGGCTTGAGGAATCTTGAAGATGTACTAGCCGTTTTAATATGCGCTAATATTGCAAAGTGCCGAAATAATGCAGCTTACCCAAATACCCAAATTTTTCAAATATTGTTGCATTCTCGTATTATACTTACACTCACACACTCCAATATTAATTAAAATGCTTAACAAGTTTTATTTATTTAAATGCTGGCTTTTTTTTTATTTGCGCTTCTCATCTTAGAACATAATTGTAAGAAATAAGGAGCAAAATGCATTTTAATTACTATTCAATTGCAATAAATAACGTAAAATTACAAAACTTTAGAATAAATATGTATTGACGATTCGTGTATAAAATATAGTATTATCGGTTTATACAAGCAGCACAATTTAAAAAAATACAATTTATTGTATAAAGTTATAGTGTATACATTGATATATAAGGTTTTGGATTGCATAATGTAGCATCGATTTTGTTATATTCGTAGCATGCACCTGAAATTGGAGCAAACCATCTATAATATTTATAAATAAATGCAGTTTCTGTGTAGCCAATTGATATTGCTTAATGCTTAGTTTAGCATACGTTCCTTATGGAATATGTTTTTCTACGTGCTGCCCCCAATCTTTCCCAGCTGGCAACAGAGGTGAGTTTGACTCACTTGTGTGCAGCATTTGGCAGCTAGTACCTCAAATCTAAAGCGCCGTTTCGAAGGCCGGCAAAGGCGGCGTCACCGTCTTAAGCTCCACACTGGGCAGATTCACCACGGGCGTGTTTACAAATTTATTGGCCTCTGTGCTCGCAGCTGGTCTGCCAAAGCTGTGCCTAAGCTCGCCGCGCATGAAATTGTTCTCCTCGTTTTGCAAAAAGAAGTTACGCTTTAAATCAAAGCTGGTCGCCGCAATGCTGCGTGGCGTTTCACCCGCTTCCGAGCTGGCTCGCGATCCGCCGCTTGTATTTGAATGATCCTCCTCGCTATTTGCTTCTGGTATTGTGGTAGACATAATGTCGGTGCGCTGCACTGCAGCTGCTGCCGCTATAGGCCCACGTGTTTTTGGCGCAAAAGTTTTGGAGGGCGAGCCAAACTGGCCCTGACGCAACATGCGTCTATTGGCAAAGGTCTTTGGCGAGCCGCTTAAATCCAACAGCTTTAAGCTAGAGTTCAAGCTCGGCTTTTGAGTCGTGGGTTTAGCATTGGCTACTTTGTTGTTGGACGCCGGTGGCGTAGTCGCATTTGCAGCTGCTGTGGACTTTTTAAGCAGCTCCACTGCGGACATTTTGCGCTGAACAGGAATTGTCTTGGTTGACTTGGCCAGCAGTAGCTTCTTAAAGTCCAGCAGCGTGGTTTTGTTATGACCTATGCGATCAGCGCAGGTGTTCAGTCGTTCTGGTGAGTTGTCACTCCAATTGCGAGCTGGTTGTTTGATGGGCACAAGCTGTGTAGAGTTCTGGCTATCATCGAAGCGCGTGGGCGTCGATGTGAGTATGGCGCCGCTGCGATTACGTGGCACTATGGGCGATATGTTGCTCTTGACATTGGCATCGCCTGCCAGGGCATTGGCACGCGCAATGCGATCTGCACGGCGTATAGGCGTGGCATAGAGATCATCACGGCAGGTTGCATTGCTGCTGGGCGCTATCTTGGGCTGGCTGCGTTTGCTTTGCAATGTCCAGTAGATGGGCGCATTACGCTGAAAAGGCGTAGCATCCGTGCTGGGCTGTGGCTGCACTTGCTCATAGATATTAGAGAAACGTTGATACCCTGCGAGCAAAAAAATAACATATGAAAGATTAGCTTGATTTAAAAGTTTTTGTTGAATATCTTTTTTTTTTTTTGTTTTTTAGTAGGCAACTTAAGTGCGGTTAATCAAAACTCAAGAATTCTTAACAAGCATAAAAAATAAACAAATTGGAAGCATACATAGTAAATTTTATACTTACCTTGTATAATGAGCTACTTTATTGGGAATTTACCTTACCATAAGTGTGTGTGTGTGCTCCAATGCGTATATACATGTTGGTGCAGTGGGTGAGTTATGCGTGCCCAATTATGTGGTGCTGGGTGCTTGGATATGGATTATGTGTGTAGAACTCAGCCAAAACACATGAACCTTTTATGAATTTACAATGCCCATGATTTTATGCAAGAATTTTCTTCATTTTTATGATATATCTTTTTTATTAGCCGCTACTTACGAATGTCTTTTGTATATGGAATGTGATGGAACTTAAAAGTCTAGGCAAAAAAACTTAGTCTAAAACGCAAACTAAACGCTAATTTTTCAAACTACGTAGTTTGGAGGTTTAATCAAATAAAGTGGTTAGTTAATAACGCAAAAAACTACTAGTATAACACGTAAAAAACACATACTAATGCTCTGTATAAAGTAAAAATGTAATAGAAGTTTTTTGCCCACTTTGATATAATTGCTTTTTTAGAATGGGGTTTGAAAAATTAGCGTCATCATATGCGTAATCTTTTTGTTTAAAGGGAACTCTTAAAATTTAAGCTGTGACATTTAGGTTTTTTAAATTTTTTAAACTAAAAACATTTTTAATGCATATGCCAAACAAAAATGGTGCAAAAAACTTTACAAAATTTACAATATACAATATGTTGTTATATTAGTTTAAATAAACGTTTGCATATATAATTAGTTACCGTTAAGCTAAGACATAATATTTATAAATAAACACATAAAACATTTAAAATATTGATATTGTTAAAAACACACAAAATGTTATTAAATATTTGTAAAAATAAATTAAAAAACGAGCACAGTTTTAAACATAAGTTAAAAAACGAAAACTATTTGCTTTGATAAGTACAAGTTATTTAATTTGGTTGCACTTGGCAGCACTGTTAGTTGCCAGCACTGTTAATAGGCAGCACTGTTGCAAGTTACATTTGTTAGCCATAATTTAAATATACTATATGCTATTCGTTTAATGCATTTTTTTGTTTAACATATCAAGTATACACTGTTAAGCACATGGGGGACTATGATCTGAATAGGGGAGTCTGGGCAGCCTTTGAAGCTGCATTGCCTAACAGCCCCAGGCAACAACACTAGCAAATTGAACACGTACAAGGCAGACAACTCCAAACTAAGGCATACAGCTCGTTAAAATTGCTTGCTGCATCATGTTGTTGCGAGATACACACAAGCCAAGATTGACAATTACTTTGTAGTATGTGTGCACAAGAAGCACACTTGACAACGTACATTGCTGTTTAGTCTGGCCCAGGAGGTGGTGGGATATTACTACCAAAAGGTCAAGTTAAAACTTAAGGACAAGTTAATGAGCTGACGCTGTTGTTTTGTTTAAGGCGCCTTAGGAGTTATGCTCAGTGGTGTGCCAGAGATCGCTTTTGAACGAATTTTAAAGCTGTTCGCTTTGCAAGCCCATCTAGCAATTTCTGGCACACTCCCGTCCAGCTGTTAGCCTTTACCATATCTCAGTAACCTCAAACTTTTGCAAAATGCGCTGACGACGCGCGCCATTATCTTCATTGGGCAATATAATTTTAAAAGGACGCAGCAAAATGCTGTCCACAAAGGACTTGTGGTATTTATGCGGCAAAGGCACTGCCTGCATTGGCTCATCATCGTCATCATCATCATCATCATCGTCCAACTCGGACTCCACCTCTGCCTCTACAAGCTGTTTGCCATTTTGTTGCTCTGTGGCTTGCGTGTTGTCAATGCCATTTTGGCCATTTAACAACGCCGGTGAGTCATCGAAATTCTCTAGCGATTTGTTTTTCAAATACGATGAGTCCATGCTGGTAGTGGACAGCGAAAACTCATCTACGAGTCGCTCAAAGGATTTGGCTATCTTACGCTGAGGTGTGGTCTCAGACATAGTTGGCGATTGCATATTGCTGAGATTTTTCAATTTCAGCGAACTTGTTGCATGCGAGGGCAATGTGCTGAACTGTGGAACAGCGGAAGTGACATTACCCTCGGCATAGACCAAGCAATTTTCTTTGTTCATTTCCAATTTGAGCTCATCGTTGGCCAGCCGGTAGCTATTGTTACGCTTTAGCACGGCGCGCGGTTTGCTGGGATTTAAAAGGGGAGAGGAGCTGTTCGCACTAACAATGGTACTGCTAGCTGCAGGCAAAGGCGCAGCATTTGAAATGGAAAACTGCGTTGCAGCAATTGGGTCAATCGATAATTTGGTGGCAGGAGTGTGCTCCCCAGTAGCTGGCATGCTCGGGGCTGGAGCCGGAAATGCATTACGAGCAGCTGTCGGCTGCGACAACGATGACGACGACGACAACGTTGTTACCGTCGTGTTGCCATTAACTTTCGCCCTCGGCGGCAGGGGTGGTGGAGCAATCACAACTGTGGGTGTTGTCGTCACTGACATAGGGGCTAAATGGGGGTTAGTTTCGGCAGCAACCCTAACTTTTGGCTCTTCGCAGTGTACACTTGAAATGCTGCTCATTGATGCGAAATTTGACTTGCTTTTTGCTAATTTTGTGTCGTGGTTGTTGCTGTTGTTGTTGCTGTTAATAGTAGTATACATTGTTTTTGTTTTTGTTTTTGTTGTTGTTGTTGTAGTGTGTAGTAGTTTTAGCGTGTTATTTACATTAGCAAGGGGGGTAGTAGTTGTGTGTAAGGGTTGGGGAATTGGCTGCGGTGCATTCACATTCGCTTGGTGTGCCAAAGCGTAATCAGTATCAGAATCACAAGCGAAATTGCAATTGGCATTAACTTGGCTTAACATGTCTCGCTTACCTTCTTCACCCGAATTGGCCGATGCGGTGGTCGCTGTGGATGATGAGGAGTTCGTAGCTGTGGAGCCTGTTGATGAATTCGATTTGCTGGAGGGCGAGGGCATCATGGGCGCTGCCGTGGCCGTGGTAGCCGTAGCAGCAATTGGTGCGACAGCTGGCGCAGTAATAGCTTCATAGAAGGGATTTGTATTATTCGCTAAAATTTGCTTTTGCTCCTGATAGCTGGCATAGCTGGCGCGTTGATACATTTCGTTGCTGTTGTTGTTATTATTATTGTTGTTGTTGTTGTTAGTGTTGTTCGCCTTGGACAGCGGCGATTTGGACACTATGGGACGCACATTGGCTACCTTACGATTGGCAGCAATGCCGCCGTTTAACAGCAACAATTTCGCGTTTTTGGTCAATGGTATTGGCGCTTGTGTTATTTTTGGTGTTGTTCCCGCTATTGTTGCACTTTCACCCGTACGCACGTACGTTGCACACCCCTCGACAAGCGTTTCACCACTGGCCAGCGCACTTTCAGTTTCCTTCACATACGGCCCAGGTGCAAATGTAGTATGCGCGCCTTTGCGTCGTTTCAGACTGTCGGAATCATAGATGATTTTACCCTCGGCATTCGTGCGCACCAGGCGTGCGCCACCACCACCCCGCTGTGTTATGCTCGTCGAAACGAGCGATTTTTCCTCTCGCAACTCGCTGATTTCGGCATACATGGGCACGCTGCAGCTTTCGCTAGTGGGCTGATGACGTCGTACAGGCTCTACGCATGCGTCTGAGGCCGCGCTCTCTGCTGTTGCACTTAATGCCGAGTCACCACCACCACCACCGCCACTACCACTAACAGCCGGCCCATGTCTTCTCAAATGCTGTGGCAATTCATTGAGTGATACATACTCCGCATTAGCAGCCTGCTGCTGCTGCGTTCGTGATGGCTGCTGTACCGTCTTTGTTGCTGTTGTTGTAGCTTCTTCCGCCTTTGTCATATCCAGCTTGCGCCTATGAATTATGTCATTGGAATAATATATGCCCAGGCTGCTTACTCCTACAGGCGGCTTGGGCGCCTGCAGCTGGTGTCTGCGATTGTTGTTGCTTATGTCGGCAATGGTGACGTATTCACCCGCCATGTCGTAAAGCTCGTCATTGTTCACATCTTGTGCCGCTGCTGGTTTTGGCGCTGGGCAGCTTTTGCCTGGTGAACGCTTTATGTGCGGCAGCACAACTTTAAGCTTTTCGAACATGCTGTTCAAAGCTTTGGTTGGCGTATGCTTCACCACATTAAGGTTGTGATCCTTGCTGTTGTTGGTTGGTGTCAAGGGTGCTTCCTCCTCTGCCTCGGCAGCCGCTTGATTGGCACTGTTTATGTCCACAGTGCAATAAGTGGTTACAACTTTAAGCGTAGCCTGCGCCTTGGCTGCTGCCTTGGTGCATGGTGAAGTTTCCAAGTTTGTTAAAGTTCTATTCGGATCATAAGCGGACTCGTCTGTTTTAGAATGATTTTCATCATCACTGGTGGTGGGCGTTATGATGCACATGCTGGGTATACGCTTGGCGTTTATGGCAGTCTTTTGTTTGATGCGTTCAATGCGTTCCACGCCCTCTAAATCCGAGCATTCCGAATACTCCAGTTCGCCGCCTGGTAGCGGCAATGCGGAACGCTTACGTATGCGCTCAAAGTCAAACTCCTCCTCCTGAGATTCAGGCGTGCCGCTATGTGGCAGGTCTGGCACTTCCTCTGGCTTCTCTTCGTTAGCATTTAGCTTTAGGCCTGCATTTACATTGCGTTTAATAGTGCCCGTGCGCTCCAGAGTGCTGCCTATAGTGCTGCTGGAGTAGCTACGCTCTAGCGTGCTCGTGCTGGCGCTATTGCTATGACTGCTGGCCGCTTTGTTAAGCTTGCCCAGCGAACTTATGCGCTCGGGCACATCGGGACCATGTCCATTCAAGCTGCCGCCCTCAGCGCCATTAATCATTAGCGTAGTGCACACTGTGCCCGCCGAGCTAGTTGTGGTGGATGTGGAGCCGCGTCCAAATAACTCATATTCGTTCTCTGCATTGAGCACCGTTTGATTGCTTTGACTGCCAAAGGAGTAGTTGCTGGTGTGCAGACTCTGCTGCATAGGCGTCATGGGTGGTTCCTCCTCTTTAAGCGTGCGCAAGCCGCTGTCCATGTGAAACGATGTATAGTAACCCTCAGTGTCACAGCTATAGGCAGAACTAGTCTCATCATCTAGATGATTGGGATAGGCGCCATCGGGTGCCACCTGCAGCTCCGGTGTGGCAGTGCCCTCGCTGGTTACACTGCTCGAGGCTGAGGTGTTCAAAAAGCGTCGCCTACTCATCATTGAAGAAGGTGGCCCACTGCTGCTGCCTGGATGAAAGCTGGAAACATTCAAGGATGTATTTGAAGCGCTCGACTTGGGCTGCATGGTTATTTCGCTGCCTATGGAGGCGCGTCCAGATTCCGAGCTAGCACTCCAATTGCCGCTGGATGAGTGCGGTTGATCATCTTTGCCAGCCAGACCGCTGGCATGCAAGCCATTTCTGCGCTGGCGATTCAATGAGGCCGTCTCTCGCATCTTGACATTGGCCGCCGCCAATTGCAGCTTGCCGCGTAAATGACCACTGCTGCTGACGCTCATGCTCTTCTCCGAAGAGGAATACGAGGGTTTTCGTTCGTGCGAAAACCGAGATTCACTCTTTTGTGTGATGAGCTCATGCACCACGCACTCATCATCAATATCCCGACTGATTTCCTTATTGGACTTGCCAGTGCTGCTCAGACCGTTGTTAACGCTTCCAATCGCCTCCGGCTTCTCTGTGGATGTATTCTGCGAGCTGCAGCCGCTGGTGTCCAGTGCGCTGGCCTCGACGCCAGCCAGCTCGGCGCGTTGCATAAACTTGAAACGATTGCGTCCCCATTGTTTTAGGGAATTAAGGCGTGTCAGAGTGCTCTTGCCTTTGTCATAGGGCAAGGCAACAGCTTCTTTTTTTAAGATGTCGCTGGATTTGCTGCGTCCGAACTTTTTCGATTTTTTGCCATCTGTTTCGCTTTGGCCCGCCGTAGTGGTGCTTATGGATGTGGCGCCAGATGCGTTCTTTGGGTCGCTGGCATTGGCGGTTCCTCCGCTGCTGCTGGCATTGCTGTTTTTTTTTGTTTTTATTATTTTTGATAACATATTTATCGAATTGTTTTTGATGATGGTTGTTGTTTTTTATTTTTTGTGGTTTTTGGATAAACGAATTGTTGGAAAAACAAAACAAAAAAAGAAAATATGTTTGGTATTTCGGTTAGCATTTTTGTAAGGATGATGAAGATGTTTTGATTTGTGAGTGTTTTGATTGTTATTGTTGTCAGAAGTCATTTAGTTTGATTGAAATGTTAAAGGAGATAGAAAGAGTTAAAGTTACGAAGTATGAAGTGAGTGAGTATAAAGTGAGTGAAGAAGCAGAAAAGTTTTCCTAAGGATTTTCTTGCACGCTGCAAGATTTTAACTACAAGTTGGCAGAGACTATGCAATAGCCAATAGTTCTAGTTTTTCTATATAAGGCACTTAAAGAAAACTGGGTTTTTTAGTTACTTAAAAAAAAAAAACGTTGTTTTTCTAAAAAGATAAAAGAAATGAGTTAGACCACAGTAAGTGTATATTTGTCAACTCTGCCTGTCTTTCTGCATCTTCTACTTGCACTAGGGTAGTCAAATATATATATTTTCGGCCTAATCTATTTTAAGTGTGACCATGTCTAATTTGACTTTTTTTAAGTGCAAACATACGCAGAACTTCCTCTTCCACTTCCGTTTTTTATTTGGATTATTTACCATCAGTTAAAAAACTCATCTTCATAAAAATATGCCATTAAATTTTGAACATCTTCGTAAGATGACTTATTGTGGTTTCGTTTACTTTATGAGTAGAAAAAATATTTTGAAAATGGCTTTAAGGCTGGATTTTTATTGAAAATATTTTGAAAAGCAATAATTTTTATAACAATTTTTTTAATTGCTAATTTGAACATAATTTTTTTTTTAGTTTAGTGTTTTGTATATAATTTTTTCGAAGTTATTATTTGTCTTTGTTTTTCCATATTTTTTGAGCTCATATCTACCTCTGCATGAAATTTGATATGATTGTCAAACTTTTTTTAAATTAAGCTAAAAACCCTTTTTTTTAAATTGACCACTTTTTGCAATTTCGGTCTGGATTATGGGAAATTCGAAAAGCTGAACCAACAGTAAAACGAAATTTCTTTTTTAGTTATAGCCAGAACTTATTAAATTTCAAACATTCCGTCTCCTAAAAGTTGCAATAAAAATTACATATATATAGTCGAGATGTACCTCTTGTAAGGGGCACACTTATTTTTACCATTCTACCAAAACCATTTATGGTAAAAATAATAATCATTTGATGCGAATAATACAATAATGCTCTCAAACCTAGGCATATGTTAAGGAACGTTCAAATTGAATGAACATTGTGGCGATTAGTGTGCTCATAGGGTATACTATAGTCGGAATGTGCTGATAGTAAATGGTCTCCACTGGTTTAGTTTTTTTTCTTAAATTCTTTTAACAAACACTATAGCATATTCCCATCATTTAAAGTGACTTCACTAGATTTTCTGACGTTTATATTTTCTTTTAATTTCAGTCATATTATCAAAATGTACATACGGATTACATACACAAACACACACAGACAGACTAACTTTGTAAAATGCATTGGGAGAAAATCTGAAAATTAATTAATAGCACAGTTCAAAGTTTAATTGACTAGCTTATATTTTCCTCTGCGCTCTCTTGATTATTGCCAGAGATTATAACATCAAAAATTCAAGTTTTGAGTGTTTCGTTTTTAACTCGCTGCGGGAAATTGTTTTTTGAAGCGCCCCCAAATTTGATAGAGTACTGCAGGGAGCAGCTGCCTGAGGCACTTAGAGAGATGTACACACATACATGTATATGGACTGATACACATACGGATGCATTCCTAATAAGGCTAATGGAAGCATTTTTTATTTATTGCTGGCAGCGAAGCCGATTTTCAATGTAGCAACAATTTTTAATTGATTTCGTAGTTTTTTTTTTATACCCTTTGCCAAAATCAAACAAAGACCAAAAGTAATTAAAACTTGCAGTTTGGAGAGAATTTAATAAAAAAAAACACAAAAAAAGTTTGACAAGCATTACAAAAAATGAGCAAACTGTAATGGCACAGTTTTAAAGCCATTGACTGCAAACAAAAGTAAATCGTACGGCATTCATTCGGAAAGTTCAAATAAGCGTAAAAGAACAAAACTTGCAGTTTGAGAATCATTGAATGAGTCTAACTTGGTATTATTTTTTCTTTTTTTTTTGATGAATACACAAAAATCAAAATCCCAGGCAAACGAAGGCTGATCGTTCAGATATCGAACATCAAGTTTTTATACAAATTTATACTACACATGCATAACTGACTGTCTGTGTGCATATAGTATGAGTGTTGTGGTTTTATGTTGCAAGCAGACAGGGCCTGAATGCACTCATATGGAATGACGCCGTCGTTTGCCTCTTGTGGCATGCCTTTGGATTTTTTGCTTGGAGTTTGCCATTTGGTTTGTGGGCAGCGGTTTGACTGCCTTGACGCTGACGCCAACAAAACAAATAAGATTTATGAAACTTTTAGGAAAAGGCGTCGTGTGCGCATTTGAAAAGTACAAAAGTACGACAACAAGAAGCGAAAAGTGAAACAGACGTGATGGTGTCCAACTCAGGGATACCCTGTACCGATTTTGGCTAATAAAATATGGTTAGTTAATAAAGTATGGTGAGTGTGTGCTTTTAGAAATTTGTATTTTAGAGGTCAATATTGTTTTGCTTATTAGAATCCCCCTACTCTGCAGTTTAGCTTATATACTGAAATATCTTGTAAAAATGCACTAATTTTGCAGTGTGTGAGAAATTGTAGTCCAATTCTGTCTATTTTGACGCTTTTTTTTCCTGCTTTTAGCAGAAGTTTTGAAGTAACGCGGATATTTTGGTAACAGATTGTAAGCGCAGCGCTTATGATTTTCGAAATCAAAGTCTTCTCTTGAACATGAATCTAAGTATGTACATGGGCATCCGATATCTTCTAGCGGATATAAAACTTAAGTGTTTTTGAACACATTTGACATTTTTGTGAAATTTGAGAAATTCGATAATACATTTTTCACAATTTGGAAACCAAACCAAATAACCATAGTCTAAAATACCTTTAATTACATTGAAAAATCGGGCCCAAAAAGGCGCATCTCTAACCGTATCCTTCCAAAAGTAGAAACATTACAAAAATATTAGCCTACCAAGTCTACTAAACTTGATTTTCAAAAAAAATGCTGCGGAGATTGTATTCGCAATTGAAGTGGTTTCATTTCAGGTTCTGGGTAAAATACTATTATATTTATTATATTATGTTAATTAATGCTGCGTTGAACCTTATTATACCGGTCTCCGTTTTTGGATCCGACCCTGGTCATGGCTATAGTTTTTTTTAGGAAAGAGAGAGATTTTTGTACTCTCTGTTGTGCCTGTGTGGTATATCAGTTTGGTAAAACTACGACATGTCGTAACTTAGAATTGAAGTGCTCTCTGCAAGGGTACTCCAAAAAAAAAAATGGCTTGCTGTAACATTTTCGTGGGCTTTCGGCTATTGTTGGATTTTTGGCACTGCAAATCTACAGAGATTTTAAGTTTAAGTACAACTCGCATGATTTATGCTGATGATGCGTATGGAGGACTCCAGAAGTGGGTTAGGGGGAGTCTGACTAGCTGTATTTCTGCTTTTCCAACTGAATATGTGTTCTGACTTAAGGTTTTGCATGTAGGCAGCAAATGTTGCTGCAACATGACAGCAGCAACAAATGTTGCCAAACACCTAATGTAGGTGATAGGCATATCTGTCGACAGGGGGAGTATAATGGGGAAATGACCCACCGGCACGAAACATCTAAAAAGCCCGTGGATTAAAAAAAAAAAAAAAAAATTCTAAAAAGAAAAGATGTGCACTTAAGGCCCATTGAAAGCCCCACCTGGTTCTTCCTTTTTCTCGACGGCCGTCCTGGTATAGAAAAAATATATATAGAAAAACAATTTTGGGGATCCTTGGCAGTGTGAATTTTGACTCAACACTATAATATTCACCTAAAAAAATGGTCAAGACTGAAATTTTAAAGGAGCGCTCAGGGGAATGTTATTTATCTAAAGCCTAGTGTTCCAGTTCGGGTGCGTATACCTAATTTGAATGTTAGGAGCTGATTAAAAAAAAAATTTCGAGTGATATAAGTTTTGTTCAGAGTGCAAATTTTGACTCAACACATTTAGTACAGAAAGCAGTTGAAATTTTAGTTTTAAAGGAGCGCTTGGAGACATGTTACGAGCATGAGTTTTAAACCCACTCTTCTTATTCCGGCGCCTATAGTTGGCTGTAACTTTTGTGAGTGGTATGAAAAAAATTCGGAAGATCGAAATATTATACGGAGTGCGATTTTTGACTGACTCAAAATTATCGTTTTGCAAAAAAAAAAAATTTAATAATTCTGAAATTTTAAAGGAGCGCTTAGAGGCATGTTATCAAACTAAAACTCTTTTAAGAAGTACCGTCCCATGTCGATTTTAGGACGATTGCGTAGAGTCACGTTCAGCAGATCAAATTTGCTGGCAATAATAAAATCTAGCTAAGTTCAATGCCTATGGCCACTCAAATGTATAGAGTATAAAGATAGTAGAGTTGGTATCGGGACGCGATTCCCATGGGTTCTACAAAAATTTGAATACGTGAGAAATGAACTGTTTCCAAAATTAATGAATGTTTGTAGAAATTTTTTTTATTTTACGAAGTCCTGATTGCTGTTGGGTTTTGTTGTTGTTGTTGTTTTTTTATTTTTTTGAAACAAATGGTTAACTTTTTGCATATATATAAGAATTCTTGCCCTCAAAGATACCGCCTTATGTCGGCGGAACGGGAAATAATTTAAATACGTGGGAAATGAACTGGTTCCAAAAAAACTGTTTTTTATTTTACAAATTACGGTGACTGTCGGGTTCCAAAAATACTGTCGAGTTCGAAATATATTTTTTTATTTTATTTTATTTTTTGAAACAAATTGTTAATTCTTTGCATATTCTTAAGGTTTTTCGACTTCGAAAATACCGCTTCATGTCGATTTTTGGAAGATTGTCCTTTTTGTATATCTTTTTAAATTTTATAGGTTATTAGTTCAGTGGTATATTATAATAAAAATTATTTTTTAGACTTCAAAGCCATGAAAAAGATACCGTCGATTTCGGGAAGATTCTGTTTTTTAAATTTTATAGGTCGTTCAGTGGCAATGGCTGCTTAATATCGGGATTGGAACGTGATGGGCGTAATTTTTTAGAATTCCGAAATTCTTGAAGACTTCAAATTTAATACAGGATGCCGAAAGATGTTATTTATTTATTTATTTTTGACTTTACATAATGAATTTTTGACGCTACAGATGATGCCAACAAAAATCATCCTCATATTGACATGGATGGCTAACTTCCTCACCACCCTTGAATTCGAGAACTCCTTCAAATTTCAGCAACTAAATATTTTTTTACGTTAAACTCTTTTTTTTTTAATTTGTAAGAAACTTTAATATATCTCCCCTGAATCGCGCCACTGGTGGGTGTCATAAATTGTGCATAGATATAGGTATGTATGTAATGCATGAATATGTAATGCCTGAGCATGTAATGCATGAATATATAGATGATGTATATATGTTTAAGTGTAAGTGTTGTATGTTTGTTTGTAGATGAGTTTGTATATATGTGTGTGTTTGTTTAATGATCTCTATTGTTTATTTATGCGTAATTTGTTAGGCTGTTTTAAATTTACTGTTCATAGAATTAGAATTATTTCATGGCTGCCAAATCGCACGAAAAAATTTTGCTTTGCTTGCTTGCTGAAATTATTTTTGCATTTTTTTTTATTGTTAAAAAAAACAAGGTAGAAAATTAATTACAATACCATACAAAAATTCTATTGTAAACACATTCAATTTTCAAGCTAATAAACAGAATTATTTACACGATTTTTTAAAAACTCGTTATTTTTTTTTATTTTGTATACAACGTTCAATTTAAATCGTTAAGAGGCATGCGAAATGTGCGGCTAATACAGCGCAAATAAAAGTAAAATAGTTAACAATTGGTAAAAAAAAAAAATCACAAGGCGTGGTCTTATACAGTTTTGTACTCAGCTAAAAACAATTCAAGTTTTATAAATTTATGCAAAAAGTATATATAAAAAAAAAAACTTAAACAGCATAACAAATTGTGTAGAGTATCACAATAATTTGATAGAAATATGCAATTGACATAGGTATATAATGTATGTTCTTTATGTATATGTATACGCGCTGTTATATACACGACAGCTGTGCTATGTATCTGTTTTAGTACAACACATTTTGATAGAGTAGTTAAGTAGTGAGTATATAGAGTAGTTGAGCTATGTACAGTTTGAGAGTCACAGTCATAATAAGTAAATATTATGAACTTTTGCAACCGCAAAGTACGTAGTGTTAAAACTAAGAGTGGTATAGTGGTTCGTAGGCATATAATTTGGAGACACTACATACCCATTTGCTGCATCCTGTATCTCCTTCTGATCTATGCCAGCTATGGTATTACGCCGCTTGCCACGCACCTTACGTGAACGTGAACGTCTGCTAACCGTCTGCACATTGTCATCCAGATTGTTGGCCTCCAGTTGCGCTTCCTCAGGACTACCATTGCTGGCAGTACCATTGGAGGAGCCAGCGGCAAAGCAGCCAGTTGTGGATTTGCGTGCTGCACACATGCGTTGGAAATGCTTGCCAGAGGTGTTCACGGAGATCACTTCGGCGGGATATCTGTAGAGAGAGGGCAACAGAAAAACATAATATAAGTTTTGGTATTACTCGGTTCCAATTCGATACATTTTGAAGTGCGTTCTGCGGTTCTCAAATAGACTTTTATTTTTTATTTGTTTATGCTTTAATGCAAAGCAAACATTTGTGCTTTAAATCAACGATGCATAAACATAGCCTGAGTCTCTTCCCCCTCTTGAAGCATTAAACAAATGAGGCATGGCCATAGCCAGCTGGGTGGGTCGCTTGGTGGTTTGTGAACAACACTGCGACACTTGCATAATTGTTCGACCGCATTGTTAATATATGTAATTGAATTAATTTATTTAAGCTTTTTTTTACACTGCGGTTTTCCAGTATGAAACAGTCGCTTCATACATAAAAGGTTCGGCACATGTCCCCAGGGGCAGCCCATTCAAAAAATAAACGAGAGTAATAAGGCACTTATCAGATGACGAAGATTTCATACTCTTCCAAAAATATAATATGTATAAGCTTTTACGGAAAGTTTTGCTAGCTCAAGTTGTAGAACTCGTTCAAAATTAATATTGTCGAACCACCCAATAACGAACATCTTCTTATTTATACGGAGATCAAATATCCTTAAATTTTCAACTACACTGATTTTCGTTAAAAATCTTATGTATTTGGATCTCCTTATAAAGAATTTCTAAATATGGGATTTTTCCGTATATCGAAAAAATTTTGCATCAGAAAGTTTAGCTCAAAATTAAATTAAATTTTCAGTAAAGTTAGAATAAAGTACCAACTTTAATATATTTTATTGTGAGTTATTAGTGAGTTATTCACTAATGATAGAGCAGAGAAGTAGCCTTCCCTTGAAAAAATTATTTTTAATATGTGAAGTTAGAGAAGAAGTAGTAAAAAGTAGATTTTTCAGCTAATTATCACTATATCGTTTTTCGAACGTTTCTTGAGGCGAGGATTAACGTATATATGTGTTCGAATCCGTAAATGTGTTTAAACAAAACTTATTGAATACATTTAAAAAACTTTCAAAAACTAATTAATTTAAAGAAAAATTAGTCCGATATTGAGAATATTCTGATTATAATAGTCTCTACTATCGATGTTTTTGCAGCACTATCAACTACAAGGATTCGCTCACTGCCTGAAGTCAACCAAAAATACCTTGCAAAGAACAGGACCTTGTTAAGCCTTAAAACAGCATAAGCAGGCTTGCGTAAAAATTGTTCGTATTTTTGAAAATTACTACTGCTCTAAAACTTCAAAAATATACATATCAATGATCACGACGAAGAAAAAAAGAGATAATGTTAGCTAATTATTTTTTCTGATAACCTTAGTGCACATAATCGCTTCCCTAAGTACACATGTGTAGTACTCTTCACAAGAGTATACAAAAACCGGAAAAAAAAAACTGAAAACACCGGCAAAAATTGCGCTGTTGTTGTTGTGGTCACCAAAGTAGAACATAAAAAAAATGTGTAGACCGAATTTACATGAAAAACGCATAAAATTTTGGAATTTAAATCAAATTAGCATAAATAACAGTTTGCACCAAAAAATAAAATGGCTTTCAGTGACTGTCAAACTGTAAGATGATATTTAATGCCTGGTGCCATACTCACTTTAAGGCAATCAGTTTGGTTTGTTCCTCGGGTGAAGGCAATCGATGATTCAAAGGCACATCTTTATTGATATCATTGGGCAGCAGCTGGTTGCTGCTATCCACCGCTTGACTGCTGTTTAGCGCATAGAGCGCATCGACAGCATCGGCGGATAGCACGGACGGAGAGAGGGCTGGTGTGAGTAGGCCATTATCACCAATAACCATTGATGTGCTAATCGATACGTCCACATGGTGCATGCAATCGGGCGTGACTGTGACATCACCCAGAGCCTCGCTGGACGTCCATTTGCGTAGATCCTCGATGGCAGCGGGCTGTAATGGCAGAGGACAAGAGATTCTAGGTTCAAACATTTGCTTAATTAGCAGGTGAAAAAATGACATGCAAAAAATATTATACGAATATATTATGTTTTATGCCTATGCTGAGTCTTTAATTATACACAAAGGAAAAACAAACGTGACCTAAGCTTTTGCACAAACACCTAAACACACTTATGTATATGTATGTATATACAGTGAGACTAGAAATTATTCGGACACCTTCTAAATGTTAATGTTTAACAAGGCTTTATATTATTTAATAAAAAATGTTTGTTGTCGTCAAGGACATCGCTGCAATTATTTTAGTACAGTAAACATAGATATTTTTTTTTGCCAAGTCAAGCAAGCAGGTAACGAAGCTTCCTAGTATGTTTTTAAAATAAAAACTTTAATTATTGTAATTAGCTCAATAGTATTATTAACATTAAATTCATATTTGGTTAGAAAAAAATGAAAAGTCACTCGGAAACTGGATAAATATTAAGATAGATTCCTCATGTCTTCTACAGGAGTGAGCAATCGAAAACTATTCACCAGGGTTAGAGTTAGATTTGATTTGAAAAAGATTGAAAAGCACCAAAGCACATCCAAGAAATAGCAATTTTTACAGTTTGAGAGAGGAAAGAACATATTAGTTCGGGGAAAAGTATAAGGAGTCGTATAACACTTTTTGTTATATATAGTCTTCAAATCATTTTTGAAAATAAAAAACTGACTCAGTTTTTTTCTTTAACAATTATGAATTTTGTTGGATTAAATAAATACTTTTTTGTTTTTTTTTTTCCTTTTCCATTGAGCATTTTTTGAAATACGTAATTTTTTGTTATTTGCTCCTACCGGCAAAAAATGAACTATCAATATACAAAAATTTCTTTTTTTGCATTTTACACATAATTAATATGTTAATTTGTTGAGCGCATAATTTTTGGTCTGACTGTATATACAAACCTATGCATATGCTGAAAAATGAGTTTTCTACATGCTTTTTTGAACGTGTTATACATTTTTTTTTTTGTATTTGGTTGCATAAAGCAAATTTCCACAAGTCACGCGATTATTACCCCGCACAAATCAAAGGCTATTTTTGCTTGTTTTTTATTAGGTTCGGCATAGAAATTCAATCAAGTAAATTAAAAACAATAAAAATCAAACTTAAAACTAAAATTCTTTTCTTTTTTTATTATTACGATTCGAAAATATTCGCTTAAGTGAATTACAAACAAAGAGCAAACAAAGCAAGTGAAACGCAATCATTGTGTGTCTTTTGTTTGATTTTCAACGGTTGTTAAAATCAATTGTAGTTGGCGCAATTGATAATAAACTTGACAAAAGCAGAGGGAAAGAGAGCAGCTTCAATCCCACAATGGATACCAGAACTATCCACCCACATGATATATATCTGTATACACACAGACATACACAATCTACATAAAAAGCTACTTGTGCTTAATTTTAGCTACAAAATTTGCCAGGGGGAGGCTAGTAGTGGCATGTATAGATTCCTTTGGGTAACCATCAACTGCTGAAGCCACCGTAAGACGAGACGAACTCTGCCGCCTGCAGTTGTCGGTTTACGGGTGACTGGTTCTCTTGGCTGTTCGGCCAAGTTTTAACGATAAAATATTTGCACATAAATGTCGTACCATATATAATAATGTAATTTAAGTGGCACAAGACAGGAAAAACAACAACTGGCAGTAGCTAAGCCGATAGCCAATATTCCTAGTCAATGTATTGCCGTAACCAATAAACCGCACCGCACACTAATGTGGCACCATAGACTGCTTGCTGGAACTGGCGGTGCGGGCTATAAAGGGTTAGTGCTAGTTCTAGACTGGTTTCTATCCTGACTATTGAAGCAGAACTTTGCGGCAAACAACTAATGTCAAACGCAATGCGAAAAGGATTAAAAGTCATTTTATTAAGAAGCATAATCAACAGAGTAGAAGCAACAAATAAAGAAGCAAACGTTGTAGACAATGTTATGGTACGACATCAACGATGGCGACAGCAAAAAAAGTTACTATCTAAGTTTTAGTGGGCTATTACTGACTATTTACATACCCTATGCGACAGTTAGGAACTGTAAAGTAAACAAGCTTATGTTTTGCGGTAGTTTTAAAGATCTGCTTTTCAGATATATAGTGTAAACTAGTATGAAAATTATAAGTTATACTTTTTATGGCTGTACGCAGCAGCACGAAATGCTTCCGATTTTCATATAAAAGATTATTGCTTCAAGTACTGACTTAAGTCGTACACAGACGTTCGAACAAAAGAAACAAAACAGTTTTCCCCAATGATGAGCAGCAATATAATTTTGGAAGCGAAATATATGGCGAAATAATGATATGATATATGATGTATGATATGAAATAAGCGGCGTTTTAACAATCCAAACAAAGTGTTTAAATTATCCACTGTCTTATGAAAATTTTCATTAAAAACTGGCAATTCCTGTACCATAACCAAAACTGAAAATTTGTCATAAAATGAAAATATGTAAGTATAAATCCCTAAGCAAGCTTTTTTGTCTCTGCATTGCTTATCAATTATGGGCTTACCAAAATACTTCGCCTTTTGGTGCATCATTTTTTTATTTTATTTTATATAAAGCTAGCTTATACTTAAAAAGATATAAACTAACAGTTACAAAAATAGAAAGCCATGGCTACCGGGGCCTTTAGCTAACTAATTTTAAAAGTGTAGGGTGTAAAATTGTATTATTGTTAAATGCTCTTTTACTAAAATTAAATGTGTAATATTGTAATTAATGCTATTTAATTCTAAATTATGTGGTAAATTTTACATTTTTTGATGAAATCTAATATTAGTTTAGAGTTGCTTGGGTTTGGGTATGCGATAACAGAGAGGGGGTTCTGGTTTAGGAAAATGGAAGAACGGTGATGGGATAAGGCTGGGCAGGATGCTATTATATGCGTGATGTTTATGGGGGAGTTGTTACATAGTGGACAGGTGTTACTAAGTGTTGAATCTATGTAGTGAGCATTAGTTAATTTTGTATGACCAAGCCGGATTCTTGTAAGTTTTACTTGGTCAAGTCTAGAAAGATTATTATAATTAATGGGGTAAGTGCTATGGCTGTTGTTTAATAGTCTATACCAGTTCGAAGAGTGCTGAAGTAGAGTTTTATGATTATTATTGGAATATTTTTTTAGGAATGAAGAGACGTCGTTATAAGAAAGGTTTGGAGTTTGGTGCATCATTATTATTATTGTTGTTTACAAAAAATAATGTTGATGACAATTTATGATTATTTTTTAGCAAAAACACCAACAGAAGAAAAGACCTGACGAAAATCAATTAAGCTGCAGTTTTTGTTCGGAAGCGTTGTGGTCTGCTGCGTACTGGCCTTAAGCCAAATTGCTTGACTGTCTTTATGCAGCTGATACCAGCTTGTAGTCTAATGACGTAGATTAAATTTTGATTAGCTGGCGCAAAGCTAGCAGAACTTTGCTTGGATTAAACAAAATCCAAGTATATCGATGAACAGCTTTATAACTGGAGCACACAAGGAAACTTTATATAAGGTTGGACTAAACTTTAAGATGCACTTTATCACGAGCATAACGAACACAAGACATTGTTACAGATTTCCAATAATCTTCCGTTATGATTCCCAAAAGCAACATACCTGCACCTTAGCATTAAGCTGACAGAACTTTGCTTGGATTAAAAAAAATCCAAATATATCGATGAACAGCTTTATAACTTTTTGGAGCACCCAAGAAAACATTATGAAAGGTTGGACTAAACTTTAAGATGAACTTTATCACGAGCATAACGAACACAAGACATTGTTCCAGCTTTCCAATAATCTTCCGTAATGATACCCTAAGGCAACATACACCTAAACACATTTTGTAGTGTACAACCACAACTCCAACGAAGACGACAACGTCTACAACCAATGTCGACATCTATTGACAACTACTACGTTGACTTGGCGCTGTTTTTGCCAAACAAGTTTGGCAAGCACTTGGCCAAAGGAGTCGAAGAATCGCAACGCAAGATTTTTGCCATGTCAGCCTCTACCAGCCCTCATCCGCTGCTTCCCCTTTGGCAACTGCCAGTCGCCAGTCAAACGACGCCTCTTGGCCATTGGCTGTTTGTCTTGTGACGCTTATCTAATGGAATGGCCAAAAGATAAACAGGCTAAGATGCAACGACAAGTAACCAAGAAGAAAATGGCACATCTGCAAAGCGCGTTAGCTCAAATTAACTGCAATTTTCTGATATGTCTGCTGCAGCATTGTGACAGCTTTTCCAGTGCCGGCCGGTTGGAGCTGATTGTTGAAGTTAGTTGTATATCGTAGTTTTAAGCAATGGATTAACAGCCAAAGATTTGGCCAAATGTGCTCTTTGATCGGATGAATGTCAAGCCCGTTTGTGAGGTCTTGGATTTTAGGTCTGAAACTCAGCTGGCAATTTCACTATAATTGCTAAGAAGTGATTTGGGCAGCGCTCTTGCATTAGCTCTCTGTTTGCGAGGGCAGGCTGAGAATTAATGGGAGTAAAAGCGAAACCACGTTAGCAACCATTTCCCTTCTATGTCACACTGGCTAGTCGGTAGAAATCAACTTTCGCATCATATCAAAAAATAAATGATGAGACTAAAAACGTATTGGAGAATGTTTATTGGAAATCCGTATCCGCGGTATCGAGCATTAAACATTGGACTGTTGAATTTAAATGCAGAAAAACATTCGGAACGATCATAAAATGCAGCTGTATGAGATTGATGAGGGTGAAAAGCATCCCATGCGAACAAGTGGAAAACATATTCCTATTGTTTAACCGTGATTAATTAAATTTGACAACAAACGTGATCGTGATACCATTGAAAAGGGCGTTTACCGACGATTAATCCCAAAAAAGTGAATTTTTTGCGCCGTTGCATGAATGAAACATTGATCCATTACAGCACACCAGAGACCAAGAAACAGTGGAAGCAATGCATTTTTGTAAGGCATTGAAATCAAAGATGCGCAAGGCGGGTAACAGAGTAATGAAAATTGATTTTTGGGATTACCTTAAACAAGGCCTTCTAGAGCTCTGTAGCCAAATTCATGAATATTACCACAAGTCGCATTCAAACCCATTATATTCTGCGGATCTTAGCTCCAGCGCTTTTATCTGAGATATAAGATTTCTAGCGAGCGATACAATCATCGGTAAAAGGATTAAAGCTGCTGTTAAGGCCGATTATGCATTGTTATAAAAAGAGTGGCTTCTTCTTTGCTAAACCAAATACTTTTCCGCCTGCCCTCGTATGTGGGTGGTTTGTTGATTCCCGTCAGCAATTAAAACAACTCAACTCAACTAAACTTAAATGATTTGTCTGCCTTGTAGGCATTTGGTGCTGCTCGTTAGAGACTCAGTGTGTGGTCCCCGGCTGGAGTTGGACGTGTTCCATGTTTTACTTGTTAAAGGCCAGCGGCATTGAAACTATCTTTGTATGTGCGTGTGTGTTTGCCTATTTGGAGCGCATTGTTAGAAGATACTTTGGACACAGCTGGCAGGCAAAGCAACTTCGTTGTTTACCAGGAAGCGGCAAAAGGCAACATAAATGTCCGCCACAAAGACCACACAGCCGAAAGCACACACACACACACAAGAATCACACCAAACTAGCCAAGTTTTGGCTTGTGGTTGTTGCCAACCACTAAACATATTATTTATGCATAAGGCACTAACTTAACCAAATTGACCAGCTGTGACGATCATAAAGTTGTACCTGCAACTAACTAACTAACGAACATTCATGCAACAAACGGTACAAAACTTACCAAACGTATCTCAATCTCAGCATCAATGCGTGTGCTCAACTTGCGATTCGCATTCCCAAAATCGGATTCACAAACAAGCTGCTCCGCATAACTATGGCTGGTTGGATCCGTTTCCAGGCCATCGTCGTTGAGTAGAATGTCGCCGTTGAAGGAAATGGAACGCGGTGGTGTTACTGCTGTGGACGTTGATCCAGTTGCTGGTAACAAAATTGGCAGCACCTTACCGGCCTCCGTGTATAATTGGCGTACACTGAGCGGTCGCGTTTCGGGGCTAAAGAGCTGCTGCTGGAATGACTTGTCCGTCTCATAGTGCTGCTTGCGTTGTGCAAAGGTGAGCAGGTCGCTTTCAGCTGTAAAGGAAGAGAAAGGAGATGGTTGTGTTTTAGAAATGAGTGAACAAAGAGATAAAAGTGTTCAAATTTGTATAGTAATTCAAGCCTATTGATTACGCATGCGGTGAATGGTATTAAAAATCTTGTATAGTCGGATCCAGGGGTGGATTGAGATAAATTGACGGGCCGGGATTCAAAATTTCTTTTAAAAGTAATTTTTTTTTAAATGTACAAATACTATAACAATTATAAGCTGAGAGGGAGATTTACAGATTTCTCGCTCTGGATCTGTTTGCGTGGAGCTTGGGAACTCGATTCGCAAAATTTTAAAACAATGAAATTTCCATTCATATTAATGTTTTTTATTTCCAATAAAGTTTTTAAATACATTTCCAGCGGTTGTATTTTTAGAAATTTTTTAAAAATGGCATGCGAAAAATTTGAATTACAAATTTAGACTGACTTAATGTAACCGAAGGCCAAGTCTTCTTCGGACTATAGGTATTTTAAATTTCAAATTTTTTTGAGAGCTTTTCCGAATTCCGTAAATTTGTGTATCCGCCTGCTGGCAGATTTTGTAAAAAATTAAAACCAAGTAAAGTAGTCGCTTTTAATTCATTATGCTCAAGGTCGTAGCCAAATACTGAGGAATGAAATAATCAATAACTAGAAATTGGAAAATAATGTTCAAAATTATAGTATGTATGACCCTTTGATTTTTGTAACATTCGAAAAAACTTTGAGAGAGATAAATGTTTGTATCAAATCTAGGGCCTTCGAGAACTTTGTGTCCGTGGAAATCCCCATTTCTCTTAAATTTGCTTGAAATTCGATCTAAAAATATAAGGGTCCAAGAGGCATTAATTTTAGGAAAAAAAATTGTGTTTGGTGGCAAATATTTTAATCTTTAAAGCACATTACAAATTTTCTCTTTTCATATCGTAACTACTTTTACTTTCTTAGCTAGGTGAAATAAATCATATTGGTATATCTTCTTTGTTCATCAAATTTTACTAAAACTCATAGGATTACTCAAAAATTTTGACATGCACAACAAAGAGAGAACTGATCAAAATTCATATTCAAACCCAGATAACGAGACTAGGCCTTAAAGTGTTACACAAATGAGACAATAGACCAAATCTCATTAGGCTTGGGCGTGCCTCGGCGTTTGCATGAGTCAACTTTCGGAGGCATATCATTATCATTTGCTCTAAATCAAAGTCTCTTTATATAATAATTTAATTGAAACAGAATGCCGCCCAGCTGCGTGTCTGATGACTCCGATGTTTGCTTTTGTAAGCGTGGAAAAACTGAGTCTCCATGCCGGACGCATGTGGGGATGCCCCCACTACGTCCGAAACGATTGCGAAACTTTCTGGCATTTGCTTTTCAATTTTTAACATTACACGCACATTGTTTATATACATTTATATATATCTACATATAGTACATTGTGTACTTGTATAAGACTCTACGTTGGAGATTTATAAACAAAAGAGAGAGCAGCTGCGCCGCAAATAAATCAACGCGTAAATTAATAGAGTGGAAAAAAATCGGCAAGACCAAGGACACAGTTTATATACAATATATCATACATATAGTATATGTGATAAAAATGCATGGCATGAAAAAAATGTAATTAACTTTAATAACCCAACAAGAGAAAGAAGAGATACCAAAAACTATGGAAGTACGTACCAACCAGATGCCATTCCAACAGCGTCACTTGCATATTTAATTCCAACTATGAAGCGCCCAGTTGCATAGACACTGGCATGGAACAGTGCCACATTGGGACCCAGAGACAACGGACAATGGCCAGCTAACTGGCAGTTTTGGTTCTAGATACTCTTGGACTGTGCTGTCTGCACATTTTGCATTTAATAGGCCGCCATGTGGACGTAATGAAAACAGAGCCAGAGGCGCTCTACACACAAATCTCCACAGAGTCAACAACAACAATAACAACCAGTAGAAGATTAACAAGCCCCTAGCAAAGACATTTGCTGGACCTCTGCCAGAGAGTAGTGCCACTAGAGTATGCTTCCAATGGCTGCCACAAACCTAGCGCTAAATTCAGGCAATTTTATGGCAACATTGCAAATGTTTTGGCATTGACTGCAAAAATGAAAGATGCAGCGTAGCTTGCCACTTCCATGGAGCTGCACACAGCTTCAGATACTTAATACAATTTCCCATTTTCAATTTCAAGTGCGCAGACAACGACATTCTGACATTTTGCACTGACTACCGTGCCACGCAATGCCATAGTCTGCTATGTACAGTGTTTCCAAATAGTTTAGACACAGCTATTTTTTCAAGTTTCGGGTAATTTGCTTATATAAATAAAATTTGTCAAATTTATATTTGTCGTTAAATATCACGATATTCAAATATGAGAGATTTTGTTATTCACTGAAGAATGTTTATCAGACTAAAAAGGTGACCTTACGGAAATTTTGACATAAAACATCGTTATATTTTGGGACATCACACGGATTTAAAAAAAAATTCTTTATTATATTTAAGGATTTTTTACAAACTTGGCTAAGCCAATCTAACAAATAATAACTGTTTATCGTTAGAAAAATAATGAAATATACTAAAAAAAAAAAACCGATGCAATTTTTTTTTTTAGTAAAATTTGAGTAAAATTTAAAAATACTCAAAATCATCTTTTTTAATTTTTTAATTTTGAACAAAACCTACTTTTACCTGACAAATTGGCAGGTAATTATATAAAAAAAAGAAAATTAATCATTTTTAAACTGATATAATTTTTTTTAGAAATTTAGAGAAATCTCTACAGAAAATCATTTTTTTTTTAAACTATAGGTACTTTGTCAAAGTTCGTAACTATACCTATATATGATATGGCATTGAAACCACATACACATATTTTTGTAAATTAAGTAATATAGTTATTGACAAGAAAACTTAACAAACAGCGCTGAGTCTAAACTTTTTGGACTCACTGTTGATGCATCTCTGCATCTGGCATGTGGCGCAAGTGGCGTCATTTTGTTGCCCCAGGCCAAAAACAAAAAAAAAGAGAAGCAAAACAAATTTGATGTGCTTCGTTTGATGAATCTTGACACTGGGCACATGTCACTGGACGCACTCGTCAGTGTCCTTTGCTGCATATAATATATGTATCCATTTTTGTATTTCCACTTCATTTGACTGATGAAATTTTCAATTAAATACGCTCAGGTGCACACTGGCTGCGTTTTCGGAGCCACCAACGGATGTTATCACCACCGGAACTGGCAAATTAACAACAAAAATAATTTTCATCAAAATTCATAATTTGAAGCTGACTGAAGTGTCTCGAGTTTTAGCAAAGAAGACGCCGTCACGTCTGGGTGCTAAAGTTTTGTCAGTCAGTCTGTCAAACTGTCTGCTCGTCTCCTCATGTCTGTCTGTCTATCCAACTGTCTCTGGCTGCAAATTTCATTTATATAATTTATGAGTCACAGACACAACGATTTTATTCATTGTCAGCTACAACTAGAATGTATAGAGATTGTGGGATATGCTCAGCTGCTTTATCGCTGAAGCTACTTGGATTTCTGGCTTTGTCGTTGCACTTTATGAAAAATAAACAAGCTACCAACTTTTGTTGCACTAAAACTTTAATACTCTTTAGAGAGTATATTATTTTATTTTGTTTTTGAGCAACATCTTAAGTGCAATTAAGTCATTTGATTTGGATTTCCAAAGTGCGTCAAACTTTAAATCTCATTATTCAATTATTAAACTATACAATCTATTAACAAAGTCAGACCTTTATCTGTATATAAAGATATCAGTATGCAGCATCTTATATTTTAAGAATTTAGAAAGATTTTGTCATGTTTATTGGTAAGAGTGTTTTTCTTTATTTGCCCACACTGTAAGTTAAGCATCGAATGTCGCAAAGTTAAGAAATCTTATTACAAACAAAGAATTATTTTAGAAGTTTTTAAATCGATATTTCGTTTTAAAGCGATTCCTACAAATTTAGCCTGTTATTATAATATTTAAAGCTAATATCGGTAGCTGCTCCTTTGTAAAACCAATTCACTCCCTTAGAAGCATATGCTTATGACCTTTTTTTTAATTACGCAAATAACCTGGTTTTATGCAATTAACCATTTGTTTTTTGTAATGCAAATTTATGAAAACAACAACTTTTTGTGCAAATATCTTGTTGCTGGGAAGTTGACATTGAATGCAAAATTATGCAAATTTGTGCACTGTTCTGATATTATGCAAATAACGTTTTTTTTTAACATAAGCTGAATTTTAATTTCCGGTTTTATAAATTAAATGGATTAGTTAAAATGTAGCAGGCTATAAAACACGCTTAAAGAATTTTAAAATTTCTCGGTCAATTTTTCTCTGACGAACTGTCAATATTTTACGCTGCAGCGTGTAAGTACGAAGGGTTTCATGAATACATCCATTTGCTTAGTATCTGGGATCGTAGCAAAAATGTTGCCATGAATGTCAGGCAGCACTTTACACCCTCGGGAAAAAGATGTCACCTGCGGTATGGCTGGGTAGCCAACTTCTTATGCTAACCCTGGATAAACAGCTTATATTTAGAGATTGCATTGATAGCTAAAAAGCTACTGAACGTAAATGTTAAAAATGTACCAGCCCTCTCCCGCTTCGATGCAAATGACCGCTCTTCAATGATATTTTGGCACCCATCTGAAGGTACGCCATCCAGATCTGGGGTATGGCGGCTCGTACAAATCTCTGACGTACCCAGATATTCCAAAATAAAACCTACAAAACTAAAAACCAGAAGACGACCAATATGAGAGCCAAAATTAGCATTAAGACAGGTTAAAGATTTAAAAAATAAAAACAAACAATACTATAAATACTTAAAAAAAAAAAAATTATAAAAAAAAATATTTTAAGCTGTATCCCCCAATAACCATGGCCGGAACAAGTTGAGTTGTATAATTAGAACCTCATATAGTACTTGCAGTACCGAAATATTAGTTTACAGTGCCACCAATTGTTAAAAATCTTTTTGAACAAATTTTTTTTTGTTATTTGTTCTTTTAAAGAAAACAAGATTTCAATTTTATCGGTTTCTTTGTAAAATCAAAAATCATAAATAATTTTTTTTTTTTTTAATTTTTGTCTTCGACGGTTTGTCAAGGTCTAATTAGGCAGTCTTCGAGGGTATTCTAGCAGAATATAATTGAAGCATCTATTCCGATGAGCAATCAGCCTACCATTATACCTACTGGAGACCTAGTCCTTTAAGGTACTCAGGTTCGAGTCACGGTACAAAGTCAAATTACTGACATACCATACGCATCCAGAAAAAGGGCGGAGTACCTTATTCTGTATGGTTTTGAGCCCATAGCGCATTAACTAAGGTACATAAAGGGTCTCATTTCTTGTAACGAAGCAGGCGAAATAATATATTGCTTTATTAATAAACTTTTTAACAAAAAAAAACTTTCTAAAATTCCCGATAAAAATCGTTTCGTCTTTTAAACTAATGAGCCAATCTTTATTTCTTGGGTTAAGAAATTCTACAAGCCTCTTCCCAAGATCATTTGGCAATAAAAAACCCCAAGTTTGTTAGACTAGACGAACTAATTAGAAATCGATAACCCAAATATAACTAACTCATTCGTGTACCAAATGCTTTACTAATTAAAGGACTCTTAGGACAGTGTTACCACTTTAAAGTTACATATTTTTCAGAAAAAAATTTAATACAATTGTGCGCAGGGTATAACCAATTCCAAAAAAAAATTGTCATTTCATGGCCAAGCAGCATTGGAACAACAACCACATTTGTCATTTAACTGTGAGAGAAGAGAGTTTGTTGGATTTTAATTTATTTCAAAAGGCAACACAAAGCGGCAACAAAAACCAGCACCAAAAAAAAAAAAAATAAAGGAAAAACGCAGTCAGCCGTTTTGCCATAAAAGCCGCAATTGTTTTTATGGCCATTTTGCCGTTAGCCATTACAAATGCAGCCAAAAGTTACAAACGTAACACTATTATACACACACATATATACATACTCGTATATGGGGGCAATAAGTATCATGTTGCAACTTTAAGTTGCATGCCACCATTTTGATTTACGTACATTTGCTTCATTTTAGGAGCTGGCGACGACAGCAGCAACTGCGATAGTGCCGACCATGAGAGATGTAAAGAGAACGAGGACTGTGCCAGAGTAGAGGCAGCGACGCTGGCAGATATACCATACTTGGCAGAGGTAGGTTGCCTCCGGGGTGTTGACATGTTACAGAATTGTCATGACAATCTATGAAATTTATTGCCAGCTACGAAAAGTGTCGCGCAAATCAGCGCACGAGCGCATCTCATGATATGCACATATGTATCTTTTGGATGCAGATGTAGCTACTCTGTCACTGTGTGTGAGTGTGTGTGACGTGTGTCTGCGACTGTATGTAAACCAAGAGAGCCTCTATAAATTTTCAAAAAGTTCAGCTAAGGGCTTCTATGACTGCTTTATAAAACGCCGGAAAAGTTTTAGTGCAAAGGTTCAGCAAACAAAAAAATGTGGTATAAACTCACATTGGAAAGAGCTACCAATATGGATTTTTCGGAATCCCATGTCCAAGAAACCTCAACGAGCAAGGGTTCCAAGATAATCTCCAAAAACCGCATAACATTTTTTTTCGATTTATAATTTTCAACGATGTTTTCATATGTCGCTGAATCCGAATCCGAGGTCCAAAAACTGCTAGCACGTCAAAGTTCCAAAATAACGTCCATAATACCTTTTCTTGAGGTAAAGGCAGAATCCGAAGTTGGTGCGATTTTTCAGTCCCCCATTTCGGAATCAGCGACCCCCCCATATAGTAAACATGAAAACGGACTTGAAAATCGATTTTTTTTTATAAAGTTGCTTCAAAAAATCGATGTACGACGATGTTTTTCTTTATGTTTTTGGCGTCACTAATGCCGAATCCACTGTCAAAAAAATCCCTTAGACGTTAGGCTGCTGAGATAGCCTCCATAATAACTGGGTGGTTCTTTGAGGTTAGTTCAGAACCCTTGGGTGTTGATCAAAATCCATTTGCTCTGTGTTCACGTTACTTTTTTTTGTGTTTCTGTGAACATAAAAAAAAACTTAGGTTTACACTTCAGGTCAAGCTTTGTGCAAAACTTCTTAAATCAAATTTATGATTTCCATTAAAAGCCATTGCCTTCGTCTAGCGAAGGTTGCTTAGAAAGCAGTGCCAAATCGTTTTGCAGCCCTGACGGAAACGAATAACTCGAAAACCAATATATCAAAAATGCATTTGCACGGATGAGAGCAAACACACACACACACACACACACACACACTTGTCTGTCTAAAAGCCGCAAATAAACGAGATTTGTAAAAGATGTTTGCTTAGCCAGCAGCCGGCAGCTGGCAACAAGGAGCAATCGAAATCCAAATTCAAAAACCAACTGCTGTAGATGATATTTTCTTTTTTAGAATCAGCTTTACTCATAAATTGACACCAAATGTAAGTGGGTGGTTTGGAGATAGTGTGTGGGTTGGGGGGATGCTAAAAGCAACTAGCACATCTGCAGCATAGCTGGCCACGTCGACGGCTATGTGGCGTATCTCACAGATACAATCTGTCATAGACTAGCGCGCGCGCAGCCAACGTTCTGTAGCATAATTTGCGGCACAAAACGAGTTCGTGCAACAGCAATGACACGTACTGCATCACTCCAACACACACACACACATACACTGAGCAGATACTTATTGCATTTTAGAACAAGTCTTAGGACAAAAACCTGCTGCAGCATGCCATGTTGGGCTAGATAATGTCTAAGCAGTAAATGATTTATAAAGAACGCACTTCAAGCATGCCACAGCAGCTGCTCTACGGGTAACTTTAATTAGAGTTCAGGTTCAATGCACCTCAGCAGCAGAAATGGATGGATCTGTAAATGCAGCTTGTGGCAGCGCATTGCAGTGGCATGAAAACTTTTGCGAAAAATCTGCAGCCAAAAACTTAATTGCATAAAGTGGACCAGAGATTGGGATCTACCCAAAATCATGCACTGCGTCTTGCAATCATTTGACTGACGATGATTTTAATTTAATTATGTAAAGCAAAAACAATTGCAAGCAAGTAGTTGCAACTTGCAGCCCAAGTCCGTTGCAAGAACTGCTGCACAACTGCAGCTCGTCTGCTGCTTGCCCTTGGCCAGTTAATTGGCGCACAGCCAGACAGTTGGAGCCCCTTACTCAGAGACAGCCAGACGCCTGATGACACCCCTTGAAAGCCCCAGGGCTTGTTTACAATTTAAATGCTCGCTCAACTGTCCGTCTGTCAATAAATGTCAACGTATATAAGGTGTTTTTTTGTGTGTTTTTTTTTTCTTTGGTCTTTTATAGGCACGCATTCTTTTTATTTTCAACGCTTGAAAATATCATTTGATATCATACTATTTTTTTTTGAGAGTTAAGTTAAGTTAAATTATAAAAGTAACACAAATGAAAGAAATACATTTGGGTAAAACTAAAAAGAATTTGTGGAAGAGGCGAAGACTGCCTTTTAAGCAAAACTTTTGAGAAGGATGAAATTAAAATCCGTAAAAGACAAATGCTTTGTATTTCTCTTAACTAGATGAGGTTAAGAAAAGGAGGGGCCCTCTTTTTTTTTAAAAAAATATGAAAGGAAACTATATATTGGGTGACTAAAATGATTAGAAGAGACGACTAAGTCAGACGACTAAGTCAGTCATTCTATGTAAGATTAGCGCAAGTTTGGGACTACAATTGTTCTTCCCTTTACTTCGATTTAGATTTGAAAAAACTGTTAAGAAAAAGCCCCCTTTGACTTTGCACCCGCTGTGCATAACATTTTTGGGTGCCCCAGGAAATGAGAGTCCTGTGAAGGAGGATTGCGACATCATGTGACATCCGTTGCGATAAAATTGAAAGCCAAGTGATAAATTAATAATCATAAACTGAAAAATGTTTAACATGCTCACTGAGCAACAGCAGCAACAACAACACATGACAAGGTGTTGTTCATGTTGTTGGTGTTAATTTATCAATGTTACAATTATCGAACAACAACAACAACAACTGCTACAACAAGCTTGTTATAAATGATGAGTGTTGGCTGCTTGGTTATCACATTGTCTCGTCAGCTTAGGAGTTGTTGATTTATGAGCTGGTCCGGCACAGAAACTCAGGCTTGTCTTGCAAACTGAAGCTGAGCTTCAAAATACTACAACCAAAAATGGCAAAAAAAAATTTTATATCCAAAGCAAAACATCATCAACAGACAGATAAAGCGAGACAGTCAGACAGACGGGAAAACAGTCCCGACTGGGGACAGCAGTTAGCAGAGCAAAGCAAAACGCTACTGAAAATTATATAAATATCTGCGCCCCCGAACACAAACGCACCAACACTCAGCCCTACACACAGTGTCACATTTGCTTTACGACCAAAAGCGACCAAATAGTACACTGGAGCCCAAAATAACAGAGGCACCCACTGTTTTGGAAAAAAAAAAAACTTAGGTTATATTAAGTTTGTGCAAGCCGAAAATGTATGTAACATACAGAAGGAGACGTCGGAGACGCCCAAAGTTTTAATACAGAGTTGTTGCGATTCTTTAGGCTTTCGTATAATATTCTATTTAAATAACGTTTGGTTTGCTCACTTTATCGTTTTCAGATATTTTAGTTTCAGATGAAATAACTTATCAAATAAGTTTCATCATTTTATAAGACTCTTCAGTCCTTCAAAAATGTTCCTTTTATATCGGCTTTTAAATTTGCTTCTAAGCAACCGTGTCTCTATTTATTTGGCACATACTGTAGAACAACAACCACCGTATAACCAACAAAAGCAGTAGAAACTTTTTATGTGGCGCTTTGCTATTTTCGCAAATTTTCGCATGCCAAAAAGAGCAACTAATATACTAAAGGCAAGCGCTAACATTTCCCGACGTAGTTTTTGGGGCGCCAGCTGTATCTATGAGTGTGTTTACTTGCATCTATGAGCTTGTTTGTGTGTATCTATGTGTGTTGCATAAATTGCAGACACTGGCTATGGCAAGTTACAAACAGCAAGTTACAGCTACTAAAGCACATACGTGCACAGGGGTGTAGATTTTATTTTTGCAATGGGAGGTCATATATACATATTTCATCAATCCGTATCTTTTATGAACTCTTGCTACAAATGTACAAAAAAGATGAGTTTTCTTTTGATTTTTAAAAATCATTTATAATATCGTGAATTGTGTCCCAAAGACCCAAACTACGAATAACCTAAAATTTTATTGTATGCTCTACATAGTATTGCGCGGATATGAAAAGCTTAGATGCTTTTTTTAAAGCTAAATACTTTAAAATTTAAATTTGCTCTGATTCTTTTGATTTGATAAAACTCTTAAGGCTCATTTTGTTGCTTTCAAATCCAGTAGTTTGTGATTCTTTACTAATTTTCAAGTTTTTCAAATTGCATCAAATTTTTTTTTGCATAAAAAAAAATTAACATACTTATGCTGAATATGAGTGGTAACAAATAAGAAGATGATTTTGTGGGTGGTATATGCACTTAAATAACTTCTATTGAAAAAGAGAAATACTAAATGTTTTCCACATAGAAGTACAAAATTTGAGTACGTTTGTACGTTAAGAAAGCAAACTTTTGAATGAAAGTAGCAAATCAGACATGACCTTTTAATAATAAAAATAGTGATACAAAAAACCAGCCTTATCAAATGAAGTTTTACAAAAATTCGGTTTAAATTTAGTTTAAGAAAATCTACCTTTAATAAACTTTAATAAATTGTCTCACTTTTTATTTCTTTGGGATTATTAAAAGTTTGTGTTGCATTCATTTCAAAAGTTTTTCGATCTAAAAATTTGTACGTATTTGTTCAGCAATTTATGGTTGCTCATCATCCGACAGACACAAAATAGTTTTTAAAATAAAACTAAAAGCAGTTTTTGTAATTTTTATTAAGCTGACAAAATTTTTTTTTATTTTTATTTTTCGATAATTTTCCAGATAAAAAAAAAATAAAATATATAAAGATTCATGGACACAAAAATTTATGTAACATTCACGTAACGAATTGATCCCCTTACTACGTCACTGTGCGTACATAACATGTGTTTATGTGTGTAAAACGCAAGACAAATTTATGCAATGTACCAAAGAGAAAATGCCAAAGGCGAAGAGAGAGCGAGAGGCAAAGTGAGTGAGTAAACGGGATGGAAAGCAATCAACATTTAAATGTTGCCTTAATGAAACAGAATGTTGACAAGCCACAACAAAATGACAACCACAGCAGCGTCAAAGCAACAAAGCGACAAACAACAACAATGACAATGAAATCGGGAACGTCCATCAATAAACATCTTATTAAAACCCGTTACAAAGCTAAGCTTTCGAACGTGCTTCAATAAGGACACACCAATTCACAGACAAAAACATGTACAGTAGTCGCTCGCAAATTGCAAAAGTTTGTTAATCAAATTGCAGTCAAAAAAAAGTTCTCACTTTTGCTGTGAAAAGTTCAAATAAAAAATGTTTAAATGCAATTTAAAAGTTATTTTATATACAAGTTTTTATTAGACACAATTTTGGTGTTATAAAAGAAATACGTAACCTATAATCTTAATGTGATTATGACTTGCTGATGCAAAATGTTCAAATTCGTTTATTTCAGGATCTATTTTTATAAAATAAATAAATAAAACGAGCATAAACTCACGAGCCCCAAAATAATTACTTACTGAGATTCAGCTTAGGGCCCATAAATAATACTTGTCCTTAAAAAAATTGTTTAAATATGCTGCCTATTTTATAGATCTTTCTTAAATTTCTTGTACTAAGCTTAGACTGTAGTAGGTATATTTTTGTGATAAGTAAAAATATTAAATATTAAAATAAAATAATTGGTTAGTCATAGTCTTCGTTTTAGTCTGTAGTTTAAAAACCAAAATAGTCCTCGTTACACCTTTTCAATTTTTCTACGCCTATTGCACTATTATTGTAGCCTAATTTATTATAAATTAATTTTTTTAAATATATTTTATTTAACTACTTTTTATTTTTTTGAAGTATAAAATTAAAATTTTTTTAAAGAACCTGCCTTCAAATTCTTTTTTTTGGTTGTTTTAAGCGGGAATAAGCTTACTATTCAATTTCAGAAATTTTTAATCGAAAATTAGCAATCTTTTTACTAACTTCAAAACATTTTTCTTTAAATAAATGCCCCAGCTAATTATTTGCATTATTTTCAAATTTTAATAACGCACTATGAATTTTGTTTTTTGACCTTTCACTAGCTTATGTTATTAAAATATAAGAAAAAATTTATGTTATAACAAAAAAATAACTTAGCTATTCTTTTTTATTATTCATATTATAAAATTTTACGCTAAAAATTGTATTTTTTATTATTTTATTATTATTTATTTGTATAATTATAAAGTAGAAGTTAATTCTAAGTTATAAAAAGGTTTGTAGCCAGAGCAACGTAGGCCTTCAGGCTGAATTGTATTTTTATTAAGCTATTTTTTTTTACCAATTATATTTTTTTATGTAAACAATGAACCTGAAAATACGATATTTATAGCCTTTCTTGCAGGCTGCTCATATCATTAATAAAAATTAATGTGGCTAAATTAAAATTAATTGTATAAAAATAAATTTTTTAACCAATCAATCATTAGTCTTTGGGACAATTTTATGTGTAATTGACGAATAGACCCTCTACATTAGGGTGGCCGGGGCTTCACAAGCAAAGTGGTCTTGAAAGGATCATAGGCATCACTAAGAAGGGAATGAAATGACAACACACGCCTTCATTTTTGAACCTAACCCGCTTTTATGTTGGGCAGTAAGCCCGCTAGGAAGTTTTCAAGCATATCAAACATGGAACTTAGTTCCATAGACCTTTTCCTTCTTTTTTTTACTTTTAAGATGTTTATTAAAGTAGTTTAAAAGCGCTGCTACACGCAAAATGTCTTTTAAGGCCTCACGTTTGGTTTTGACGCGTTTTTGATGGCTGCGTACTGAGCTTTAAAAAAAAATAATTATAATAAATAAATAGTTTTACAAAAGAATGCATTTCACAACTCAAACTTTAATACTCCGAAAATTCAAAATTAATGTTTTTTATTATCGAGTGCTTACTGTATGCCATTATTAATATGCATTTGCACGTCTATAAACGCTCGACAATCGCGTGGCAAACGCGCTAACGCCGTTTGGTGCATGCCACATTGCTGAGAATTCGAATTTGCTATTAAAACTGATTTATGGCAGCTGTTTTGTCGTATCTAAAATTGACACACCCACGCATACATTGCCAAAAAAAAGATGAAATGGTACGGGCAAAAGGGGCAAGTCACGTGATTGCCATATACTTAAATGAGGCACACATAAAAGGTTACTACTGTGGCAGGAAGGTTGGTCGCTGCGGTTTGCTACTAGGCTTAAACATAAAAGTATCTAAAGTAAATGAGTGTGTGTGTGTGTGTGTGTGTGTGAGTGGGTGCGGATGGATGCGCTTTGCGACTAATGACGTGACTTATAGAATGTCGTTGGATGTTAAGCCGTGACTCGGCTTGATTGTGACGCTCTGACTGCGCAGTTTTAATTAAGTTCTCTTTTTCTTACGGACGTCTTTTCGGTACGGATGACTGGTTGACTGCCTAGCAATTTGCCTTTTATTTAAATTAATTGACCTTTGAGCCGACTTGACAGCAATTAGCGTTTTGCTCCAATTAATGATATATATACTCATTCATACACTTGCGTAAAAACAAGTATTTTAGGTACAGCGACTGACTTTAAGTTGATTAAGCAAGACTTCCGCCTGGCCCAATTTGTGGCCCCCACATCTTTGGCATAATAATAGGCAATTTTATTTTATTGCCAGGCCTAGTAAATGTGTTTTTTTTACGGCCATGTAAACTAATTAACACGAGCTACGCGTAAAATCTAACACACATTGGATATACTATAATGAAATGCCTTCAACCGCTGAACTGTGGCCTGCGGCACGTCTGCTCAATTTCAATCATGAACAACATACATCAATCGATTTTAGAGACTGGCAACCAACATAAAAGCCAACTAACTAAAACCGAGAGACTGAAAATTGAATGAAAAATGCATTTCACAAATTCCTATACCATTTTCTGTTGCTGTTGCAGCCTAGAGAGCTGTCTGGGTAATAAATTTCAGTGACATGCGTTTTTCAACGCACCCAACAAAAACCCGTGGAGTTTATACCCGCGGTCTAGGTTTACTTAAAATTCCTGCCGAGGGCCACTCACTTACTTCACGATCATATGGCAGAGCTACGGGTACAACGATCTACGTTGACTGATATCATTAAGAGCGCAACGCGACATCCTAGTGACTACCCTGTATGAGGCACAGTGGGACAGGCATGTTTTCTTGTGTACAGAAATCTGCATCTATGTAATTATTGTCATTAAATGTTTTTGCTCTCGCTTAGGAAATATCTAAGGATTTTAGTCAGTGGCTTCCGAATTATGAAGACCACCTGAACTATCTCTGGAACCAATGAATTTTTTTCTGTTAGCCGCACAACTATATTCTTTGAATCAATAATTATAATATAAAGGGTTTTTGCTTAGAAAATATTTAATGTTTTTATTGAAAAGCTATTGTATATAAGTGCTGACAAAAGAACACAAAGTGTAAAGTCAGAATTTTCGCACCTGGTTCATTTGAACTTTGAGTGTTGATTTTTATATCAGGATAAATTTGAGTGCCCCTGTTCTTTTTAACATAAAATAAAATTGGTGAGTTGTAGCTGGTGGTTCTTCTTTAAAATATATTCTGGTACTGATTTTAATCCAACAACTTTTTACAAAACAGTGCAGGGGCGTACAAGGCGACCTAGCTATCCGGGCGCCTTGTGTTACACATACCTATGTTCTGATACCGATTTCATCTTAAAAAAACTTCTTGTGTAATTTACTCAATACAGAGGCGTATATTGGTAGAGGATCCTGGAAATCTGGCCCCCCAATTATATTAACTACAAAATGAACTTGGTGAGTACTAACTGGTTGGTTCTTTTAAACACTGAAACTTTCGTTGAGTTGCTACCAACACTGACATAATAGTAGATTTACCACAGACGTAAAACAGGAATGTAGAGGATACTAAATAGAGACTACTTAATAAGGAAAAAAATAAATGTTTTGCATTTAAATCTTTGCAGTAATATTCCAGTGTTAAAAAATCTAAACGCATCGAACATTTAGAAAATAAAAATGCACTATTCTCAAAAATCATATAAAAACATAAAAAAATGCATCAGTTTGTTGTTTATTTATTTATTACATAGGGCTATAAAGTAGAAATTAATTCTAGATTATAAAAGCTTTGTAGGCAGAGCCTCACTACTACTAATGGCTGAGTTTGTAAGCTGGAATATAAATACAGAAAAATTGAAAAAAGGTTTTGTGTTTAAGTCTTTGCAGTTTTAGTGTTGAAAAATCAACATGTTTTTGGTTAAGTTGAAAACACAAATTAAGAAAATTATGAAAACTCACAGGAAACTACATCCAAGTATTGCGTATTCCGAAAATGTGGGAATTAGAACAGAACTGATTATTAAGAGGTCGGTTTTTTTTTACCATATGAGTTAGATTTAGTAATATCGACTAGACAAAAATAAGTAAATTTTTTTTTTTTCATAAAGGCACATTTATAAATACAAAATCCAAGCATCAACTAAGACTTCCAAGTTTTTTTTACTTACTATCATACATAAACAAAACAAAAAAAAACACCCTTTTTACCCATGTATTTCATTTTTGGCCCACTGTGCAACATACAACCACCAACTACGGAAGTGTTTTTACTGCGGGGGAAAATTTCGAGTAAAAATAACTGCAGCTACAACAACAACACCAACAATTTTATTGAGTTTTGTGTCTAAAATTAAATTAAATGCCCAAAATGTTCAACGACGACAATTTTTCACGTTTCCCGCTTTAAGAGTGTGTGAAGATTTACTTCCCATGGCTGCTCCGGCTGCTGCAACAACCACTTTTGTTGTCAGGCTGTCCCCCCCTCCAACTCCAAAAGAGAAAAACTTTTGTTTTGTGACATTATTCGTGCCGAGATTTTGTTTCCTTGTCCTTCCCCCCGATGTTTCTCGCTTGGTATACTTCTACGGCGCACGCCCGCGATTTCGGTAGCCATCTATCTCCATATTGTTGTTGCCTTTTTTAGAGCATTTTCGCCTCATTTGCTTTGCACCTTTTGTGTGTTATTTTAAGCATATTTGATTTGCCTTTTTTTTTGTTTATTTAAACATTTTGTCTGGCGGACATTAAAAAAAAAAATGGTGCAGCTGAAGATTATCCGGCAAATGTTTGTTGTGAACTTGAAAAGGTCGTGGAAACTGCTCTTTAAATTGGAAGGAAGTGAAAGCAGCAAGTCAATTTCCATGTGTGTGTGTGATATCCGGCTTAAGCCTAACCCCAGGCGTGTTCTTCATAAATGCTACACAAAATTTAATTCATATTTTCAAAAAAACAAAAAAGCAAATAAAGTCATTTTGTAGCTAAAGTATTTCGCGCGGTTTCTATACTCTATACATGTAGGGTCAAGGGCATTATAAATTTATGCCAGGTATGACCTAGTTATCAATCTGTGTAAAAACCTAAAAAAAAGTTCAGTTTATGTGTTCATAAGATATTGGGTCTATATGTTACTATGAAATACGTTTCATATTTAGAAAACGGAATATTCGATTTGGTTTGGGATTTTTTTTGTTTTCTTCTTGATTATCCCAATCTACGCACGTCAAGAAAAATGAAATAAAACCAAAATAACATACTTTACGAAAATCAAAAATTTTCCACAAGATTAAATTTGAGGTTACGCAAAATTTTAACACAAACTTTCAAAGAAAATTAAAAAAATTTCATTTTATTATGCCCCGAATTTACTCTTATTTTATATTCGATTTCAATAAAACTACTATGATTTTTTTTTAAATTAAGTTGAATTTTTGGAAGAAAATATTATCTCGTTAAGTAAGGTTAGTTTGAGCCAACCTGATTCCAAATAATTTTTTTCAATACCTTTATCCTCTTACAGCAAGCAAGCCGAAGTTCAGACAAGACAACATATGCAGTGTCCACTGTAACTTATATAAACGGGAATTACAAAAGTTGTTATACATATGTTACTCTATAACTCATATGAACCCAATAAACCCAAAATTCTTGAGCTTCTTGACCTAACATTACCTAACATTACATGACATGAACTGTTCTGACAAAATACGTTTGCAGGGTATTCCACTGTCGGACACTTTCTCGACCAATACAAACGCGCGTGCGTTTCCTAAAAGTACCAGAGACAGACCCAAACAGTTTGTTCGCACAATTGCCAAGCTAAGTGTACTTCAATTCCACCAAGTGTTTGACACAGCGTCTGTTTCTTTCAGTTTCAAGTTTTTGGTGCGTAAAGTACTCACGGCATGGGGCCTGGAAACGGTCAGCAGTTAGCCCTAGGCCAAAGCAATTGAGTTAGCATTGAATACAATTGAAAGTCGACAAAATGCTGAGATCCAAAACGAGTTTTTGCGTTTCGTGGAAGTCTTAAGCGTACATAAGTGCCAAGGCTTCAAGTGTGTCTGGGCGTACTGTACATTACATTACACCCGCAATAGGCTGAACAAAAAAGCAAGACGCAAAAAAAAAAAAAAAAAAAATCGTAGTCTTGGGTTGGCTACGTCTTACAATTACCAATCGTTAAAATCGTAGCACGAACCCTGAATGACTTACGACGCAATTTGGTTGTAATAAAAACGACCGTTTAGGATTTCACTAAAGCAGAATAAACGAAGCAATTTATGCGAAATTATTTAGTTTATTACGTTTTTTTAAGTTTCGTAAGCCCCATCGAATTATTTATACAATGTGTAATACTTGGGCTTAAAAGGGATAGCATTGGGCTACTTTTGGTCGCTCTGTTCATAGTGCTATGTCTAAAAGAGGCTGTGATGGAAAAAACAAAAGTGTAAAATGAATGCTAATGGTAGTGAAGCAAAAGACGAAAAAATTCGCGTAAAGAAAGCGTTTCTCATTACAGATTGCTCCAACTGTCTGGAAAATCGGGAAAATTGTCAAGAAAATATTCCTGAACTTCTCATCTTGCGTTAAATTTCTCTAAATAAAACAAAGAGCTTATCAACTCGTGTAGTTTTCTGTGGTACGCTTAGAGGATCAACAGAAAGCCTTTTTTTGCTGCTCCAGCTGTCGTACCTGCCAAGATTAATCTAAAGATTCCTCTGGAAACAGGATCCCACTTTGGAATCCAGAGAAATCTTACGCCTTTTCTTAAGACTATTAGTTTTGCTAACTGCTCGATCCAGAGCTTCCTCTTTCAACCACAACTGATTAATCAATTAACGAAAAGTCTTTGGCTGCTTCACCTAATTCTGAACCCATCTAAATGAATCTGATAGTTCCCATATTTAAGCAACTTAAACAACACAAAGGATAAGGTGAACATACTGAATTATCGAAAAGTCTTTTACTGCTGCAAATCTGAAGATTCCCCTGTATCCGAAAGTGGGATCTCACTCTGGGAGTCAGAGTAATATTCAGCCCGTTCTTGCAACTAATACTTTTAATAGGACTTGTCTAAGTAAAACAAAGCGCTTCTGAGCTCGGCAAGATTTCTTTGGTACGCATACTGGATTAACGGAAGGTCGTTGGTTATTGCTCCCTAGCTATCAAACCTGTCTAGATGAATCCGAAGATTCCTCTGTACGATTCGTACGTGGGATCTTACTTTGAGATGCCGAAGAATCCTAAGCCCTTCAATTTATCTAGTATTTTTAATCCAACCCAACATAGTGTATTTATCGTAAGATATGGGGTAGCATGATTCCACTTCCAGAAACACCATTACTAAGCAGTCTTTAATAGAAATCGCCTTGGAATGGCCTAAAACCTGCTTGGTAGCCGTAGCATTTTAGCTTCACTAGAGCTCAAGATTAATTGGATAGCGTTCCTGCAACCTAACTCCAAATAAGTAACACAAAGCGTTCTTAAGTAACTTGCATTCGTAACACTTGTAAGCCCTAATGAGTCGTTTTTGTCAACTCATAAGCTTTCATTAACATCTACTACTAACAACTATGAAACCTCAAGTAGATATTCACGCTCTCTAATTAGTACAAATGAAGGGCCAATCAGTCACAGTTAAGTTGGCCACAGAACGCATCACATTAGCTGTAATTAAACGAGCTAATCAAATGATCTACATAGAAAACACCATACGCCCAACCGCCGCCCCAAAGATATCTTTCAGCTGCAATGGTGCCACTACCAAAGACAAGACGGTAGCAACTAAGCTCCAACTTCCATCTAATTGAAAAATGAATCGCATTAGCATTAGCATTTAGATTTATACAAGTTGTCGCTGCCACACTCCACTCCACTCCACTCAACTCCGCCACACCACCCCAACCATCATCTCTCTCTTTCCCTGGATGACAGCGTGCCTGCCCGGAGCTTTTTGTTTCAATGCAACTATAAATACTAATTAAATGTTTAGCCAGCGACATGCCGGAGTGGCATAGAGTTTGTCCGTATGTGCGTTCGTCCGTGTAGCAAGCAAGTCCAAGGCTTCGCTGCTGTCTATGGAGTTGAGTGGCACAACATGAAATTATAATGCAGCAGGCTGGCTATGCTATGCGTATCACTTTACTGCACTTGGCCAAGAGCAGCGCAAACGGAGTAGCTGCACATATATGCATATATCTACATATATTATTATATGGTTTAGCCTGAGCCAAGGGTTTTGAGCGGGTTTGGGGCGGCTTTCGGGCGAGTTCGACGCGTCGGGACGCTTGAAGGTTCAAGCAGGCGCGTAATGCATTTTGCATTAAGTTTTTTTGTTTTTTGTTTTTGTATAGCAACGCCCAACAATGTCGCGCCGAGTGCCCGTGCCCGAGCCAGTGCCTATATACAGGGACACTTTAGCAGTCCCCTTTTGGGTCTACAACTTGGGTATTAAATTCACTCAACACGTAAGGCTTTCTTTTTCTTCTACTTGTCCTGGGCCGTGAGCTGTGTTTGTCTTGGCAAGTTTTTGCTTAAAAGTTTTTTGACATGTGCTAAAGTTGACTCGAAGTAACAAAAAACAAAGTTTTTCTTCCCTGCGCTTGCGCCCCAAAGTAGACAACACAGGAAATGCTGCAAACATTTGGCAACACTTTGCTGATGAACTGCACCAGCCAAGCGGGCAGTTTGAGAGAGGGCAAAGAAAATGAGTAGCGAGAGCGTGAGAGAAGGAGCCAAGTGTACAATAACAAAAGATATAAGACGTAAGTGATAGGCAAAAGTAAGGGAAGTTTTAACAAAACAAAAAAATTAGGGGAAGATTGTACTTTGGTGCTCAGAAGTGTAGATACTCTTAGCGTTCATGAAGCAAATGAACTGCGATTTTGGAGGTTTTGCCAATTGTGTAGTATGGTTCCAAACGGACCCAATTTTATTAGGTCTTCTTTAAGTCTACAAGTCCAAATAGTTCCAACCAAGTTAACAGTGTGCAGTAGGTATGTAGTTAGCGAACAAGTCAGTATCATATTCTGCAGTAAATAGACCGAGAAAACGGACGCTCAACATTACCTATCTCGACATATACTCAGGAACGACAAAAAAGATTCTTGTTAGATTTTCAACTTTTGGCTTAGGAGTTAAATATACTCGGTGTCCATTATGTATAGATAGATAGATACTACATGACACTCGACGACATCTAGTCAAGAACGAAAAGAACGTTATCTTTCTCTCTCCTCTGGTCATAACGAATAAGTACTAGTATTGGGTTACAAAATACTTCAAGAAACTCGCAATACTTTTCCTAAAGAGCATAGAAACCTTGCCTGTAAATATTCCCAGGCAGGTACAAAGCGCACACAGAGCGCGCGACAGGAACTGCCAAGGAAGCAGCTCATAGGGCACACACACAGCGCACATAAAGAAAATTTTATATACACACTCCTTGTTTGCCTGCCGGCCTGTCTGTCGGTCTGTGGCATGTCCTGGCCCTGGGAACTGGCATTCCTGTGAATGAAATTCAAGGCATTATCATTCATTTCTCATACGGTACACTCGCTCTCGGCGGGTTATGCCGATTTTTATGGTTTCCTGTCGCATGTCTCAGGGGCAGCCGCAGCAGCCCCTCTTAAGATACAAGCAGCTAACTAAAGAAAAACGGCCAAGGAAGCCTTGCATTGCACTTCAGGCGATTGAGTTACACAACAGAGTCAGGCCCTTGGTGCAACAAACGCTGGCAGAGAAGTTAGCGTTAGCGTCGACGTTGTCAACATCGACGACGCATCCTTGTGTCAATGTTAAGAAGCGTGTACGTTGCGCCTTTCATTGAATGCAATACCAAAGACAAATATTTGCATACTCAAATGCACTGAAAAGATTTCCACACACATTTACGACTCATTAGAGAGACACAGACTTATGGATACAAAAACTCATGGATACGCGCATTCATACATAGATACAACTGTGAATGTTTGTTTGCTTAGTGATAAGCAATGCGACGTGGCGATAATTAAAACGCCGCCTTTTGTTTCTTTTAGCAAGCAGCAGGAGCGGATCTAGTGCATGAAATACTGAGGGTTCTGAGTATACCATGAAGATTGGACGGAGTTAAAATTCCTTTTGTTTCAATAGCATCTCTTAGCGCCATTTCATTTTCCATGTATCCTTTGTAGGACTTTTGGCCTTTACATACAAGCATAAGTCAAAAAGGTTCTTCCTGACATTGACTTTTACAATTGCTTTGGAGACTGAAAGGAGTATATCCATATATCTCCAAGACTTGAATCTCTTTCAAATTTAAAACTTGTCTAGCATGTAGTCAGAATTAACACTGTGTATTTAATGTACGCCCCTGAATTTTTTTTTTAACTGAATCCGCTCCTGGTTAGCATTGATAATTGTTCAAACAAATGGAAATGCTTTGCGTAACGGTTCTTGCGATTCCTGACCAACCCATAATTAAATCTACGACTCATGTAAACAACGCCACTTGGCAATTGTTGGATAGTCTGGCCAACGCCCACGGCCCCAAAGTTAAAGCCAACATTTGTTCCCGTCCCGTTGCCATGTGCGTCGATGTTGTCGTCGTCAGGCTGATTGCTTTGCTTTATTTATAGCTAGGCAGGGATACATTCTAATAGCACCCCTGGGCCATCTATGCAATTGTCAACGGCAATTTTTTATTGTATTTATGGCCAAGTTACATGAAAAATTTAGAAAGTTTTTTTATAAACCTTGCAGAGGGTAAATTAACTTTGTCATAAAGTTTGCAACGCATTTGGAATCCATAAATTATTTATAATTATGTTTTACGTTGTGCTAAATCGATTTAAGTCAAGCACGTATGTTATTTATTGTTTTTTTTTTATTATGATCCAGTTGTTTTTTTTTTTTTTTTGTGGGTTGCAATTAGGAAAACGTTTTTCCGTGTCTAAAAAAAATGTAGAACCGAGCCCTTTCCAAAAAAAAAATTGATATTCAGATCACAGCATTCATAATTGAATTAAAATGCTTTCTGTATAACGCTGGATATATTTGAAAGTTTTTTGTGTTCCTTACGATAATTTTATAAAAATCGGAACATTATAATAAAGTTTTTGTCAATTTGTTACAGTATGCGCTTAAGCAGTCTTTTATGTTTTAAATTATTATTTCATATTTGATTCTTCTTTATTTTTTTCACTGTATTTTCCATCCTTAAAAAAAAATTGGATACCTATAAACGAGATTTTTAAGGACTTTAACAGCCTTTTGTAGCATTGAAAAACGTTGAACTGTTATTTGAGAGTCAGGAAAGAAATTAGGTGCCCTGCCAGATTTGTAAGGCAGATGACCCATTCTCTCCCAACTCTGAACCAACGTGCGAGATCTTGCATAGTCGTCATGGAGGACAAGTCCGTATTTGACGATTGGTTTTCTAAGTTATTTGAAAACTCCAGACAAGCAAATACGTTGTTCCAACGGAGTACTTTGAAAATGCTCATATTTATAATAATCAGGACTGGAAATGCTTCAGGCAACCCTCAAAACAAATAAATACTTTGCGGCGTAATTGGAAATAATAATATAATTTTACAATTGAACCAAACTACCAACCTTGAGCGAGGAGATTAACGCTCTTAGTTTCTAAAATACATAGATAATAAGAAAACACCCGCATTTTTAGAAATGTTATACATATTATGGTTGTTTAAAATTTTTCGATTTCGCAAAACCGTACTTGGTAAAAATCCTGTGGCTGGATTTTAATTCTGTGATGATCATTCATTAACAAGACAATATAAATTTTATTCTTTTTGTGTAATTAACAAAATGAAGAGTAAGTCTTTTTAAAGAAAAATAAAAATTCCCAAGTATTGACGACATCTTTCAGCAGTACATTTAAATTTATTATTATTCATTTTCAGATTTACGACAAAAAACCCACAACAAAAAAAAAAAAAAAAAAAAAATTTGATCTAAGCCAGAACAGAATTGGTCTGGGATCTACCTTAATCTTAAAACAGCCCATAAAAAATATTTTTTGAGTTCTTTTGTCCAACGATATGGGTTCGCTGAATCCGAATCCGTCGGGTTTCTGAGATAACTTTTAAGGCTAGGCTAAATCCAAGATCCGTTACGCCAATTCTGATAGCGAATTCGGGTTTAGCTCGTTAAAAGAAAGAAGAAGAAAAGAAAACATGTGCGTCGACTATCTTTTTTTTTTGTGATGAACTTGAAAAATAATAATATTTTAATATTTTTATCGAAAAATTATATTTTTGTTTTTTTTTTTTTCCAAAAAAATTAACAATTTATCTGTATCTATAAAAGTTTCCATCTTAAAAAAAAAAATTCCCCAGACATTGTCTATTTTTACTGTTCTACTGTAGAACTTTCTATTAATCATAAACTAAATTTAATTTTCTTTTACAATAGAACAACATCTATTCCGAACAAAAATACTTTACCTTTTTGGTATTAAAGTTTTTACTCCCCATTTTCCTTATTTATTTATATATTACAATACTAAATCTTCTAATGTAAGACAACGTTATGTACAATATCTCAGATAATCTTGTTCATATACTAGCTTTAAAAAAAAATATATATTAAGTGTATAAGCAATAAATAACTAAACTAAAGTAAACTTAACCTTTTTGCTATCAAAGTAAAAAACCTCTCACTGTACAGTGCATGTAAGCTTTGGCAAATCAGTGTAAGTAATCTGCTTAGGCTCAGTTGAACTCTTGAACTTTTGTGGTGTTAAAAAAAACATTTGATACGAAGACGCTGAGTGTTCGTAATCTGACTTGTATCTTGTGGTTACCCAATGCCTATCTAAGCATATCGTATTACAATTGACAAGCGTTAAAATGTGTTCAAACTAAATAATCTAAGCGCTGTGACTAACCAAACTAACTAAAGTTAGTGAGGCGGCAAAAGAAAAAAAAAAAAAAACTTAAACACATTTAAAACCACAGTGAGGCAAGCAACTGTAGTTTTTTATTACGCCGACTTTGTGCTACTTTTTTCAACACTGCTGTAGTTGTTATTGTTCAACACTGTTGTGTTTGTTTTAGGCTGCGGTTAATTAAACCAAAACAATCAAATAAAACTAACAAGCAACAACAAGTTTTAGTAATTAAAGCCAAACTTAGAACATTTTTTATGAGTACAACTTTTGGCCACAGTTGCTCCCGATGGCCATGCAGCGATTAGTTGTGAACTTGGCTGCCGTTGCAGCAGGAGCAGCTGCCACATGCCGCATGCTTCTTGCAAGGTGTGCAGATGGCTATCAGCACATTTTGGTGGTTTGTTAGCCTGGGTCGACTTCTCTTTTTGACCAAATCATTGTGGCAAAGTGAAAGGCAAAAGACTCACTCACGGTTTTAGCCTGAACCAAACAAGCTACTAGATTCTGGTGGATATCTCGGATGCCCAAGTATGTGCTTGTTGTTGTTGTCATGTTCGGTGTGGGTTCAAATTGTGTCAACTAAACTTTCCAAAAAAATTTGTACAGAACTAACCCCAAAACAATGATTTACATAAAACCGAGCAAAAATTAGTGGGCTGGTTGCAGTCGGGATATCCAGACTATTATATGAACTATCCTTTCATTAAGTTTGGAATGAAAAATTGTTGCGGAGATCTGGGGTCTGTATACCGAGATTGGTGACTGTAGCTTCTTCACAAACAGTTTTACAACTTATTTTAAGTGGAATTTCTTGGCCAATGGAACTCCAATTTTTAGTTTTTTGCCCATTTCTTCCAAAGTTTCCAACCTTCTGCACCCACTGATGGTAAACCACATAATTTTATTGAAGGAACAGGAAACTAACATAAAAAAATTATTCACGCACTCAGCTTTTTTGGTCTTTGGAAACTATAGGCGCTCAAAGGATTAAACACTTTTTGGTTATCCAGATTGCAAATTTAAGAAAGCTTGAAAAAAGCATTTATCACAAGATTCTTACAGCGTGAGTGCTTTTTTTCATAGTACCCTTGAACTTATTACGGATGCAGGGTATAATCAGGCTGTAACCGCCATAGCTTGCAGACACTGGCAGTTAGACACGCACGAAACGAACACTTGAGATGACGCTGCTTGATGATGTTTTGCCATTAACTACAGACTATGTGTAGATAATCAACAGCTAGCAAATAGCTGCAGCTTATCAAGTGCGAAAAATCTGCAATTTAAGGTGTCTATTTGATGCCAAGACTGTCAACAGACATCGCACAAACACACACACACACACGTAACTTGCCAATCCCTGGGAAACCGTAGACAGAGCCGTTTAGCGCTAATCTCGGTCTGCATTTAAGTCGACAACAGCTTAACTGGTTATTTGTCTGTCCAGACTGACTATACAGACTGTCTCTGGCATCCTTGAGACAGCCAAGAGTGCGAAATGGGCTTTTAGTCAGACGACAACTTAACTCTCAACTCAACTCTTTGTATGTCTTCTTCCAACACTGCTGTTATCTGGCACATAATTATGCCCCATTATGCGGCAACTCGTCGTTAAATGTCTGTGTGTTGACAAACGGCCAATGTATTTAAGTAAATAGCGCCTCAATATAATGAAATTGTAAATATAAGCAAATATTTGTACTATGTGCCAGTGTATTTACAAATATTTATCTGTTCGACTCTCTGTCTCTGTCTCCCATGTAACAAGTTCCAAAATTTCAATTTTCAACAATTTAAAAATTTCAATCTTTAAACGCTAGCTGTCAACACTTTGTCTGACTCTGCGACATTTCCACAGTGTGCTCCGACAAAAGAAAAAATATATTGTATATATATAAACAATTTATATATGCCACAAAAAAAAAAACAAACAAACATAGCGACAGACAAACCGACACAAAACTGATAAAATAGCGCAATTTATTTACCAAAGAAAATCCATACAAGTGTTGTTTGTATATTTTTCCAAAGAAAAATAAGAAATATTTGACAGCCTTAGGCGCATACAAACAACGCTAGTAATTTCAATTAAATTATTTTCAAAACATATAAACCACTTTTAATGTTCTATAAAATATTCGAAAAATGCTTTAAAAAGTTTGCGATAAGAAATTTTAATGACTACATAAGACACAGTCCATTCAGTAAGGCGACTATCGAAAACTTTGTTTATAAAAACTAAATTACTTTGGTCAGCATACCATAAATAGTAGCTATTTAATAGAAAAACTAACTTTCACAAAGTTTTTATACACTTTAGGCTTTCAATTGCATCCTAATGGATTGTTATAAAAACTAAAGATTGACACATTTACTTAAAAAAAAAATAAGTAAAAATTGTATTTTTGTTAAAAAAAATGAGATTGTTCAAAAAAAGAGTTTGTTAAAAAAATGAAAATAAATTGTTAAATGCACAAATGACAAATTAGATTTAAAAAAAATGGTTTAAAATTAATAATTCATTAAATAAAAAGTAAAAACCCGAATTTTTTTAATTATGTCATAACTGAAATTTTTATTATTTGTTAAAAATCGTTGGGGTAATTTTTTGGTAGCTAGGGCAGCTAAGCCCTTTGGCAATTTTTTCTCTACACTGAAAAAAATGCGCAGCTTTACTCCATAGCATTTCTTATTAAAATTTTCCTTTTCGTCTGCTCGTATATTCCTAAAAGTACAAAAACATATTCATTTTAGCGTTCTAAAATGATGAATATTTGACCTATATTTTGTCTATAGCTTTAGACTTTTAAGAAAATTGATTTTAAATATAGAAATTACATTTTCTCTGCATAGTTTTTTAGTAGCTAAATAAAATATTGATTTTAATAAATCATATATTTCTGATCTATTTTCTCCAAATCAAAAAAAAAAAACACGTTTATTTAACCAATAACTATCGTTACTAAAAGTTTTATTATCTGCTTTCTTTTTTTTTTCAAAATGGAAAGTTCTTTAAAAAATAGTTTAACATTCATTTTTCTTAGTTTTCTGAAATTATGAATAATATTTGTTTTACACATTGTCTATACTTACATTTTTATGTAAATGGATTTTGAATATTGGAATTAATTATTCTTCAATTTGTTTCGAAGCAAGATAAAAAAAATTAAAATTTTGCTAATTTAAAAAAAATCAGGCATTTTCCCAATATTTTTTCTACACTGAAAAATATTATGTTACTTTTATAAATTTAATTCGTTATTAAAAGTTTTATTTTTTTAAGTTTCGCAAAGTGCTGAAAACTTATTTTTTATTTGTTAGATTTTTATAAATCGATTTTTTATGTAGGAATAAATTTTGCTCCGTTTTGTTTTGTAGTGATAAAAAAAAATATTGAAGGAAAGCACGAATTTAACATTTATTATTCTTGGCATTCTTTACACCCAAGTAAATCGGTTAATCGTTAATCGGTTTGAAATTAAGGAATACATTTTACTCCAATTTTTTCCATGGTATGTATAATGTTTTCACTGTTTAATAAAAATATCGTATTTTCGCTATATTGCATTCAAAATTTTTACAAATTATTCTATTTTTGGTCTCTACGAAGATTTTCATGTTTGTAATATGATAATAAATTTTGATCCAATTTGTTGTTAAAAAAATGTTTCTGCTGATTCAAAAAATATCGTATTTTCGCTATAATTTCCGTAGATTCAAAAAACGTTTCTTTAATCAATATTGGTTATTACTTTTTTTTTTCGTAATATAGCATTCTTAGATCAAGAGTTTATTATTCGTTCTTCGTAGCATTTTATCAATATCAATCCTTTTTGGATTTTTTTTTCGTAATTGAACGTTTTTAGCTCAAGAATTTAGCATTCATTCAGATAATTGTTTGTTGTAGATATCAAAAATTAAGGCCGCACTTTTTGTCAACACAGGATTTGGACGTCATCAGCTTCAACATCTGAAAGTTCTTAAGAGCTGGAAAATGACGATTTGGTGCCCAAATCTATACGTAAACCAGCACTTATATTTTATAAGGTCCGTAAAAAGTTCGCAACTGCTTGGGCAGATCGATTTGTCTCAAATGATAAAAAATTAAAATATTTTTTGGCGCTGTCTTGAGTGTTATCACATATCCGAGTAAGCTTATGTGTATATAGTTAGGTGTCAACCTGTCACGACTGCTCTTAGAACTCTTATCTGAGGATTCATGGAACGCAAAATGGACTTACACTTACCCAAGTAGGAAGCCTCTGAATCGTATCTGAATAGTATCTAAACTTGACTATCTAACCCAACAAGTTAACCAATTTTGTGGCAGCTCTTTTCCATTATGTATAAACATTCTCTTTTATCACCTGCAACAAAGATAAGAGCTTTACGTGGCTACAAATAGAATAAAGTGCTTATCAAAAAACGATTTGTTGGGGTTGTTCAAGTTGTTGTTATTTGGTAGGCATAAATCTGACAATGTACAAGCATCAAGCAAACCAATTGACAAACTTTCTATGTATATACCATAAAACTCTACTTCCTCCAAAACTGTTCAACAAATTTTATCGAACCATACGCAAATGTTGATTTATGAAACTGTTGAGAAAAGCTTTTCAGCACGTTGGAATTGTTAAAACTCAGACATTTTGTCTACCAGCATATGAATGGGACTGACAGATGCTCATGGCGGCTCAAAAACCTTTCCAAATTAATTTTACTGTAGATACGCTCTTTTTTTAACAAATAACAAAATAAAAAAGGGAAACGTTTCGAAGTAAGCAATTAATTACTTTTTGAGCTGCATTTTCATCTAGAGTTATGACATTTTTATGTGCTGTGCACTTGATGAGGGGCACTCACTAAACGTTGTAGATAGTTATTAATTTGAGTTGTAACATAAATTAAGCAACACATAAACTCAAGTATATATTACTATATATTTCGGACTTGAGTGCGTAACACTTGTCATATCAGCGAAATGCACAAAAATTTATGTTCAACCACCCAGCAGGATACGGAGACTCAGACGCTATGTATTGGCGATAAGGACCACAAACTGAAACTTGAGCTGTGTCTGGCCTAATGACTTTTTTGTATGGCATATTGTAAATCAATTTGCTAACATAAATCAGCCATAAGTGTTTTTACTGAGTAGAAACACATAAAAACTAAATCCCCAGATAAAAATTATACCAAAATATTTGTTGGCCGCACAAGCTAATAAAATAAACATTAGTAAGATGGACTATTAATTTTGAGACAGAAACTGGCAGAATTTCATCGTTCTAGAGAATGCTGTTTCGAGGAATTCTAAAATGGAAAAAACGCCTTTTTAAAAGCAGTCATATATACAAAAACAAAATATATGATATATGAAGCTGTTGATGAATGAATACAACAAATAAGATAAGCGTTCCTTGAGTGTTGGGCATAAACAAAATATAGAGTGATGTGTATAGAAATCTTTTGGTGCATCTTTAAAACTATCCATCATAGAGGCAAATATGAAAAAATGTTTTCGCTAAATTGACTCTCCGAAGTGGCTGCAAGTCAATCCATCATGATGACGAGTTTTTGCTGCGGCTACTGAAAACTGGCAAAGAGCGTAGGTCTACTCTAGGTAGGGAAGGAAGGAAGGGCGGAACGGACAGAATTCTCCGGACCAGAAATTTTCTAAGGAAACATAAGTTTAAAAAAAACAGTTATTTTTAATTAAGCTTTTTCCGAAAACTAAAAATAAATTATTAATTATAGCATTATTTTAAATTTTTTCATTTTATAATTCACAACTTGCAAAATTGAACAATTCTATTTCGATAGTCACCACTGGGTCCTAATCTTTTCTCGACGGCCAGGAAAAGGCACACTGTTGCTTGGTACACAGGCGAATTCTTAACTGAGATAGGCCTTTGAATTTCGGAACCGAAGAATTTCTTCAGAAACTACTATGAGAGGAAAATAGCGTTACTAGCAGACAGCCAGGCAGTTATAAGCGCATTGACAAGAATTTAAATAAACTCTTAATTGGTGAGGGGGAAACCCGAGTAAACAAAAATAAAGGATAGTATAAAATCTGTATAAACGCTACAACAGAAGGATTCCTGGCTAAGGGAACACAGTCGTGAATGAACTATCTATGTTAGTTGCTTCGAAACCTATAATAGGCTCAAAACTCTTCTTCTTCTTAAAAATACAAGGAAAATAAAATACTTAATAAATAAAGAGACTAAACCCAAATAACCGGTCTTAAGCAAGTTAAGAGAAATCACACAAATGCGCAACGAAGATTAGTGGTTGGCATCACCGATTATAAAACCTCAAGCTTTTGTTAACTCAAGAGGAAACCTCGCCAAAAAAAACTTACTGAGTGTAAGGCCCCAGCTTGAAGAAGGACATCTGACTACTGAGATTCACCTTGCATGCCAGATAATAAGATAGATTTCGAAAATTGTTCGGCACGGGGATCTTTAAGAGGTCACTATGTAAGCCTAGGGTTGCAGCGCTGCATTCACCTATAATATAATAATAAAACCTAGTCTTATAATGAATTTCCCACCTTGGCTGCTTAACATTTTCAATTTGTCTGCAGCAGCAGTGGCTTCCAAATGTGAACATCTGCTATACATTTTCCCAGATCAAAAAACTAATTTGTTGCTCCATCTTAACTGCAAGCTGGGAAATAAAATCATTTTTGCCGCTATATCTTAATCACTTCATGCATCAAGCCCTCTAACCGCTTACCAAAGATCCGCATAGACAGAAGCAACTCTTACACAGAGAGACAACCCATTTGAATGCCACGACTGTAAATCAAAGCCAAAGAAACTGGGCGTATTTTACCAAATTGCCAACAGGCAACAGCATCACGTCATAATAATTAAGAACAAATTCATTTACACTTTCAAATGTTGCATGAATAACATTTTGGGGGTGCTGCAGGCGCTGGCGGGGATTAGCTAGCTGGCTGGCCCCTTTCATTGGATTTGACATGGCTCCACTTGGTGTGGCATGGTGTGCCGCCGTGGCATGGCATGGCATGTTTCGTTGTTTTGTTTTGAGTGTTGGAATTTAGTATTTATTGTGAATGCGTTTTGTATCACACATAAAAAGACAAACAAGCAGCAGCCCCAGAGATGAGCCGAAAAAGATGCAGTAAGAGAGAGTCGGGGGAGTGTTTACCGCCATGAGATTGTCGCTGAGGCGCAGCAACAGCTGTGCCTTAGGGAATATTTTGGCTGACAGCATCGAGTTGATTGAACTCTACTCTGCAAAATAATCTACAGATACAAAAACACTTCAATATGTATTTCATTATTTAATGCACTTAAAAGTATCTGAGCTCAGCGCAATTTCACTTAAAATTTGTTGTTTTTGTAGTTTTCACAGGGCTTGGCTTGGCAAGTATGTCAAATGCAATTGACTCCGACGTAGCTTCTTGGCTCATTTAAATTTATGCCACACGCCGCTCCGTGAACTTTTTGCTGATCTTTGTTGCTTCGTTTCATTGCTACAAATTTGCTGCGTTTTGACTACTTAAACAGTTTTCCATAATTTTACATAACGACAGCAAAATGCATGAACAATTTTTCGATTTCTTTTTACCCATAAAAAAGCTTTGACAAAATAGAACTTGCTGGCTACGGAGCTGCGGCACTTTAAGTACTCTGCTTATGATCCAACCCATACGTTTTTGAAAACTGCGTTTTTGGGAGATGCGATAGGTTTTATATAATAGCATTGGTAAACCATAAATGCCTTATTATTGCCATAACTCTCACATAGGTAAAAAGGGGAGCCTGATAGATGACAATTTAATATACTAGCACAGTAGAATTTCGCATAACAAAATCCTCCACAACGAATTTTTCCATATAATATGATCGCCGTGTATCTTCTGCTTCCATACGAAGGAAGGGGAGGTCGACTGCATTTTCTTTTAAAAATTCTTCTAATTTATAAAATGTCTAAGATTATAGACAATAACCTGCTTTTGAGATCTGTTCATTTAGCTGGTTAGGTAAAAAAGTCGCTCCTGGAGCAAAGGGTTACATTGACTTTGGGAGCATCTTGATATCTCTTTCGAAACGCCGGGGATACTGAGGTCTCGCAAACAGTCATATTTTTCCCAAAATAAATAAAATAAAATTTGAACTTGTTTTTATACGAAGAACATTTTTTTATAAATAATTTCTTTATTTTTTTCATAAAAGTTTTTTAATTTTTTTATAAAAGTTTTTTTTTAATTTTTTTACAAAAATATTTTTCCTTATGGGATAAAATAATTTTATACAGCGATAGGCTTTAATTTAACAAATTTGTACTTATAGTTATAGAAAGCAGTTCCCAACTTGGCTAACATTGACGAAAATGCGGCATAATATATTTCAAACAATTTTGAACCTATTCCAAAAAATAGAACAAGCTTGATTTGTAGATTATAAAATAGGGTATTGAGTGAGCTATGCATGATATGATGTTAAAGTCCAGGATAAAGAAACCCAGAAATCCAGAAACCCGAATATTCTTGCACTATTTTAATGCTTCACACTGAACCACATTTAAGCATTACGAGTTTCTCTGAAACTATACCATACCGCAACTATAGAGCATTACACCATAAATGCAATGGCTTCCCATTCTGCCTCAGTTGGCAGGCATTTTGTTTTTATGTTTTCATTAATGCAAGGCACGCCCCATCGTAAAGTGGGCTAAACTGTCATTAACTTGGCATTGTGTTTCAATATTCAAACGCCAGGTTGCACTTCCGGCTGTGACAGTTTACTTTAAAGAGAGCTCTAAGCGCAGGGCGGAAGTACAAGTACATGTACATATATACAAAAAATGTATATAGAATTAAACTCCAAACAATTTTCTAGGCGTTCTACAAATTGAAAAAAAAAAAAAGGGCTGCAAACTATTTCGATCGCTACTTGAAAAATCTGTGGAGCGAATGTGCTGAAAGACAGGAACACACAGAGTATATAGTATATGTATACAACAAACTACATACACTTCCTGTGCATATGTACATATATAGTATGCTTAATGCATTGTTAGAAACTTTTTGCGGTAATTATTATGCCATACAGCGGAGTACTATGTACTGTGATGATGATCATCATCATCATAATCCAGCAATAGGCAAGTAATGAGCAATGAGTCCGGCATTCGATGACATTTTGAGTGCCTGTCAAATGGCAACAACCCTCATAGATGTACAACAACAGGAACCAGGAATCGGGAATCAGACAGCAATAAAGCAGCAGCTGCGCGTACGAGGGCAGTCTCAAAAATAACAGATCTAGCCTAGGAACTACGTTATTAAATATTTCTTTTATTTATTTGAAGTATTATAAGGTTTCGTCCTATGGAGTTTTTTGCAGGAATAATGGAGAACAACCTTCAAATTTTTATAAAGAACTGATTCGCAGAAAAACAAACTTTTTTAACGAGCAAAATGAGCGGGTGGAAAATGCATTGCACAGATCTATGGATATTAGGAAGCTGCTAGAAGGTAACATGGACGATACCAAAAAACCGTCAAGGAATCAAACGAATGCCAAGGCTATTTCTTCAGCCAGCAAGCTAATGTCAAAGAGTTTATGTTGTTGATTTTTTAGAAAAAGTGGTCCAGCTATTATTTTATCAGAACTTGTATCTCTTTCCGCACTTCCAGAATGAATTGTTGGAACTAGATTTCTTTCAATTGATATGGTCATCTGTTTTGAGCAGCTCAATATATCATATTTTTTGTAAGTCATAAATAATATGACGGATCACTGGATTAAGGAGTTTATGAAGAGATTTTTTTTTTACAAAAAAGTGATTCCAACGACAGTTGCGTTTTAGCCAGCAATGTCATAAAAGAAGTGTTTCCTTTTCGGCTAGGCCGATTTCTTTTCATCCCACCCTCGTATTTTTGACTCCCTTAGCAACTCCCTGCCAAAGTACTAACTCATGAACTGACTGCCTGAGTGACCCAGTGCGAATCAATGAAAACTCAACTTAATTGCACGAATTTCCGCTACTGACTTCACGGCTCATTGGAAAACGCATCAAAATGCGAGCAATGTTGGGATATGGTTGCAATTGTTGGTGTTGTTGTTGTTGACCCAATTGCTGGGTAATGCATTGGACATGCTTTGAATTGGATTTCAATGGGTTTGGCAGCATATGCGTAAACAAAGCGCAACAGCTCAAAGTTTTATGAATTGAATCCCAAACAAAAAAAACAATACTTCATTTAAAACAACTGGAAGCTGTGCCGGCTGCCATGACGTGGCAACCAACTGCAACTACTTAAGTCATTAGATAGAGCAACAACTTTGTATCTATGTATCTTTATATCTTTGTTTAGCTACAAAGCGAGTTACTATCAGTTTGTAAAGCTTTATGTATAGTCTTTGGTATACGCCAAAAAAAAAAAATGTGGTACAGTCGAGGCGGTGCCCGACAGTGGAATACCCTGTACCTTTTGTGTCAAACAAATTTTTCCTGCATATTCCATCTAAGAACTTTCCAATTGGAATTTATTTTTTTTTGGTGAAAATCGATATTTATACCTATAAGTTCCCTAAATTTTTACCGATTTTGATGAAACTCGAATGTTACGTCAAAGAAGTTATTTAAAGTATATGGGGTAAGTTGGTATGTTGAGGGGTTTGGGAGAAAACACGGTAAATGGATTGCGGGGGGTGGGGGGACCGCATCGATAAAATTTGGATGTGGATTTGTTCATTAGAGCCACATGAATGAGCTTACCAAAAATTGTGATTCTAGGTCACTTGTAGCCATAATTCCGCAGAGTCAAATATTGACGCAGTTTATTGGCAAGGGGAGGTGAAATTTGCACATTTTTGACTATAACTTCTGTTGTATTTGTCCGATTTTGTTCATTTTTTACACATAGATGCATGTATCCACAACGCATCGCTCTGTTAAATTTCAAATGAAAATATTAAACGGTGTGGCTAAAAACCGCGAAAATCTACAGCGGGGGAACGGGGCAAGATATTGACATGATTCAACAAACTTCATCTGCTTAGGAAATATGCGCACCAGCTGGTAAAGTTTCGTGTCTCTAGCTCTTATAGTCTCTGAGATCTAGGCGTTCATACGGACGGACAGACGGACGGACGGACGGACGGACGGACGGACGGACGGACGGACGGACGGACGGACGGACGGACATGGCTCAATCGCTACCCGAGGTTATGATAAGCATTTTGGTATAAAGGACTTGGGGTCTGCCACGCCTCCTTCTGTCCGTTACATACATTGCACAAACCTAGTATACCCTTTGTACCTATAGGTACAGGGTATAAAAACACGAAATACTAGCGCACGTTATAATATAATTTACGTCTCTTCCGCTTGGCAGCATTATAATCATGCCACAATGCATAGCATAGTTATACAGACAACAGCCATGCCACAATGTGGCATAGACATAACAGACAATACAGGCGGCTGGAAAATGGAATGCAGCTAGCCATCTTCGGGTAACCACAGTGTCGCCCCCTGCGCCTGGGATGCCGCAACAGCTCATCGCTACGCCTTTTCGATTTGCTTTAATGTCAGCCATTGTAATTGCATTTCGTGCTGAACTTCTGGTGCTACACACATACACACAGGCGCCTACCTAACAAAAAAAATATATATCTTAAAAAAAAAGTCCAAAAAACCCAGAAAGCCACACGATTCCAAATCAAGTCTGCTGCAACATTTCGGGCCACTGATTGTGGCCTCTTTCTATGGTTGTATCTGTGAGATACAATGGAGCCGCAATGTAGCTAATATCTGCGCGTCGGCATCTTTGGTGGCATGGCGCACAAGTCTTGTCTTGGAGTGCCTACACCGAGAGCTACATTTCCAGTTGCCATTTGTCTTTAGATTTCAATCTGGGCGCAATTTTTATATCGAGCTTGCCTGCGCACTCAGGTCGAGCGAGCATCTTTTTTAATCGAATCGTTTCATGCGATTGGAGCAAAGCTATGAATTGAAATTGGGTACTGTGCTAGGCCTGAGATTACTTTTTATTTATACCCTGCACCCAATGGGATTCAGAGTATCATAGAATGTATGTGGCAGGCAGAAGGCGGCGAATATACGAAGATGATAGCAATTAAGCCATAGCTCTCAGAGATCTTTAAAGCTAGAATGTCCGAGTACTACCAAAAGTGGCTGATTATCCGTAATCTGACCACTGCAAAAGTCTTCAAATCTGATGAAAATTTTAACACAAACCATTTCCCTCTTTGATACAAAGTCAAGCGCGGCTATTTATTTTTTGGAAGATAACTGATGCAGTGTATCCCACTGTCGCGCACTGCAACGACTATTTCAATTTTTTTTTGTGTTGAACTTTGGAAACCTTGAATTAGCGATTGAGCGGACTGCTGTTGATTGTCGTCGTTGTCGTCGTTGAAGGCTTTGGAATGTGGCCGAATGAACTTTATTGCAAGCTACAATGGGAGCGCAAGTTTTTGGGCTTGGTGTCCCACAACTTACTTGGTTTCGAATTTATAAAAATATATAGTAAGTAGTACGTGTGAGAGGCAACCGCTAATGGCCAGGCATACCAAAAGGTGCTCGTAAACAACATATGCCGTATACTTATGGCTCCAGGCACATATGGCTGAGCACCCTTGGGTAACAGGCACGCACCGACATGTACAATAGATACAGTAAAATTTCGAGAGTTTTAGAGCTGGTTTTGGGCTTAAGCGTATTAGTATTACTTTAACACACAATTAGAAGTAAGGGAAGAAACCGAGTAAGAACAACAAAAACAGCAACCCTTAATAACAACGCCCCTTAGTTGCAGGCGCACGCGTGGCCTTTATGATAACAGCAGCTGCTCGGCCACAAATCTTTCAAGTATAGCTTAACTTGGTTCCACAGAAGGATTTTTATTAGACAACCTAATTACAGTTTTTATGGCATACTCTATGCATATTAAATGTAGTCTATGCACGGATTGCGTTAAGCTATGTATTAAGTAAAGGGTGGTGCTAGCAAAAACAACGCCACTCTTCGTAAAAGATCCTCTCAAGCTCTGTAAGATAGGTTTTAAAATCCGTGCTTGCTCAGGTGCCTCCTAAGCGTGCAATGTCAAGTCAATGGGAATAAAGAGAATTCTTCACAAAATTGTAATAGTTCCAATAATTGCAGATTGACCATTTCTACTGCCAAAAATTATGAAAATAGATAGCCCAGAAAGATGTCCTGATATATATTTATATATATATGTTATTGGTACAATACTGTACTGCATAATTGATTCACAATCCAACCAATTTTTAATAACATACGGAGCACACTGCACTGTAGAGCATACTCAGGTCCGCAGCTTTCACCAATAACCTCTACTTTTAACCTTTTTCGTAAAGTGCCAAGTGCCACAAAGCACTACCCACTGTAAATACTTTACGCACATGTGCGTCGGGAACGTCATGGCTGAGCACCTCCTAAGAGACACACCCACCCCCTCTATTCCAGCCACTTGGCCAGGTTGCGTTGTCCGCTTGGTACAAAAAAAAAAGCTAAATATACCGCTCAACAGTTTTTCACCCACATTCACCTGCATGGGTAGACAATCAAGGTTTGTGCTTTATCATTTGGAAAACTGCTGGCCGTAACCATTAAAACCAGAGTCAACTCAACTGTTTTGTTGATTTTAAAGCTTGGCAATGCCACATTTAAGCCCCTTGACGAAGTAACTCCACTTATACAGATACACCAGTTTACAATTAACGCCCAGCTGCGTAGCCTCCACCCCCACCGTAGTGCAAGTTTTTGGTAGTCCCAAACGTACCAAATGGAGCGCGCATGACTTGGCAAGTTATGCAGCAAGGCATACAACATGGAGCCAGCCATGCAGTCATTGAGCTTGGGCACAATCCCACGCACTGACTGCGACTCAATTTTTCATGTGCTTCCTGCTTAAGATTGAAGCTGACTCTGACAGACTTGTTGGACTGACAGACGTACAAACTGTACCAAACTCAACCGACTGGTTGACTTCATGACTGTTTGCTTAATTGGCCATTACAGTGGAACAACAGACGTTCGCTGCGTCTGTGGCAAATGCAACTCCATAAGGCGCTCTTGTCTTGCGCAAGTTGGTTCTCGATTTTCAAGTTTTTTTTTTCTCTCGGCCTACACACAGAAAGATTTTCGGCTTGGAAAATGTTTTGTTTTTGTTTTTTTTTTTTTCTTGTTTTAAGAAGGCATTCACCGTTTTGTATGTAAATCAAGTGAAAGCTGCTGTTGCACATTAGATGCAACAAGTTTTCATCTGGGCAACGTGCAACGAGTGGCTGCCCCCAATAAGAAGTTTGCCCTGCATTGACAATTGCAAATCTCTTGGTCTTAATGGTTTTCAAAAACAATTTGTTGGTTTGTTGAAGATACTCTTTGGTTGATAAACAGTACTCTGAACTTGGCAAGAAATTTGTAACACTTTGCAGAAGAAATTAAGAGGAGGTTACTTTTCCACCACAAAACGTATCTCTATTAAGAATCAGTTCATTCAGGCAAGTTTGTTTTGAAAGGTATTAAGAGGAACCGAACTGGTTTGCAGAACGAATTAAAGTTAAACATATTAAGAGTATGCAAAGCATTTAACAATGCTCAGTGTGGACTATGACTTTACACTTTCTTCTGTCTTTTAGGGAACACCAACTTTTGGGTTCGCAGGTCAGACCTTGCTTCTGTTTTTTTAGAGTCGTTGAATCAAAATCCGAGGTCTAAAAAAGTCCAGCACCTCATGGTTCTTACATAACTTTAAAATCTTATTATCTCTACGAAATGCGGATTGGAAGAAATGTTTTATGGAGTTTTTTGACTGCTTTGTAAGCACGTCTATTGACATGTAAGCTATGGAATAACTTCGCGATAGATCAATACATTCGCTTGAAAGAGAAATTTAAAGTTCGGCCGCTTTGAACTTAACCCAAATAAGCCAGCAAAGCTCAAAAATGGGGGAAAAGTGAAATTCTTTAAATGGCCAACTTATCTTATCTGCTTCTTTCTCTTTACACTATGCCTAGATGTTGTTGTTGTTGGTGTTTTCAAGGATTTTTATTGTACATTGTAAGTATCTCAGTTTTTCTTCGTTTTGTGCCATTTTTTCAGCCTGTCGTTTATGTTCATGTTCGTAGCACTTCTCTATGGTTGTTAACATGAAAAGATAAACATCGGAAATGATGTCAGTCAAGTATTTTTTTTCCTCTTCTCTTCCTCTGTAGTCTGTATCTTCCGCTGCCTCTCTTCCTTATGGGCATAGAAATCATGTAAAAAAAAAAAAAAAAAATAGTACAAGAAAGCAAAAAAACAGATAAAACATCACAGCCGGCAAAGCAGAAAAATGTCAGTAGTCTTACATGCAACCAATCAGTGCAACATGTTTTCTATTTGATGAATTGCAACGCAATGTGAACAACAAACGACTGAAGTTGCAACTGCTGTAGTTGCAACAATTTGACATTGCGCTTGTGGCAGCATTTTGAAATGTTAAACGCCGCAATGTAACTTGTAATTAATAACAATACTACGTCAAATAGACAGCAAAGGAAAGTCAAATTATTGCACGCGATTCCGTTTAGTTCGTTGGCAAATTGAAGTGAAGATGGGCAGAGAGGGAGGCACAATAAATGGGTAATATAACTTTCAGTTCTTGTAAGAGAAAAACTTGTTTCTAAAAGGGTAATCAATAGATATAAGGGTGCATTTTTATCGCTTAGGCACGTTTGGATGTGGTGGGATAGTAGTGGCTTGACCCTGTAAATTATGTATTACATCTACACATAAATCAAGCCATATATAATCATTTGTCTTACTGGCTAAAGATTGACTTTTAACCAATTTTCTGCAATTTAAGCTACCCAATACATTTCTCACCAAATTGAAACCATAAATTTGGCTTCTTACTGCAATGCTAATATCGTGTGAAGCCTTGAATAAATAAAATTGGGTTATTTACAAACAGCTGTTTAGTTTACTCTCACCCTTAAATCAAAAAAAATATGTGCAATCTGGTAAATATTGGAGCTTTCAAAAACACAGTTTTGAGCATAAGTGCCCTACTATTCTGGCTCGGGCAAAAATGCAGAATTTTATTAGTGTAAGCTGTTGTTGAGACACTTCTGCATTTATGGCCAGCAAAGTGAACATGCTAAGTGCAAAAAATTTATTTGCAAGAATATCTGTCACATTGAAGGATTAGTGTTTCGTTTAATTTAGTTTAAAGAGATTTCTGACACACCTCCTCTATCTTGATTTACTTAAAAAAATTTAACTCTTGGTAGCTATAGGTAAAAAAAATTTGCATCCAAATATATATTTAAAACAGTTATTTTTTGTGAAATTTTTTGAATTTCAATTCTAAATAAACATACAAAAAAATTCATGTGAAGAATTTAAAAATTTATGTGGAATTAACAAAGAAACTTTTAAAGTGCTCAATCATATATAAAGCAATTAAAATGCTAAGGTAAACAAATCATTTCAAAAGCTTTGGCCTTTGGGGCACCTTGAAAGAGTTGGCGCAAATTTTCAGAAACACAAAAGTTTGCGTAATTAGAAGCACGTCAGACAGAAACGCATTTAAATCTTATAAAAAAGTTTATCTTTCTATTCATCTGCTGAAGCGTTCTTATTGGTATCTTCTTAGACATAAATTTCTTTTGCAGGTGTATTTAAGCTTATTTAAACTTTTGAACATGTTCTTTCTAAACGATTCGATACTTTTTGGATAGTATAGTATACATAGATAGCATACATAACAAATTCATTCAAGTTGTTCATGTTAAAGTTTACTTTTCATACGATCATAGTATATTTTTACGTTGAGACCTTGCCGATAAGAGCGGCTCTCATAATAATGATAAGATATACTTATGTGTACACAAAGTTCTTTAATTAGAACAATTGCCAATTTGTAACAAGTCTACCAACGATCTAGCCTTGCTCAAGTTAACCAACTAAGATAAGCTCGATAAGAGCGAGATCCGTTCTAGATTTTCATTTAATTATTATTACTCTTTATTGTTATAAGGTGCAACGCCTTATACTGATGCAAAATGATAATGGGATAATGGGATCTCATTACAGTGCAGCTGCTGCCGCTTGCAAATCAAAGCACATTAATTCCCATGCAATTACGGCTTAAACAAAAAAAAAAAAAAAAGAAGCCAAACCCAAAATACAACAAAGTTGCCATAGCACACACCCAGCTAACAAAACACAGTGAAGGAAACCAAATACTATACAGAAAACATGTGTATGAGTGAATCCTGATTAATTTGCATATGGCATGTGATATGATCAACATAAAAATGCATTTCCGAACGACATCAGCTGGTCCTGATCCTATATACTATGTATGGCACAGAGCTACTACATTGCGCCCCTTTTTAGTGGTCGACCCTGCCACTACCAAATGCGGGAAAAACTTGTTTTTATGCCACAAACAAAGCAATTTTCGCATTGGCCTGATGTCGTCGACGTCGACGTCATCGTTGTCATCGTCATCGTCCTTCTGCTCTTGTATAATTTTAGTTCAAGCAAAATATGAATGCGTTTTGCATTGCGACATAAAGGGTTGCTAACTGACTATCTGTCTGTTTGCCTTTCCGTCTTGCATGCAATGTAACGTACTTTTGGGAACACCTTTTGCTGCCGCTTTTATATACTACATGCCATACAGTTTTGTGGTTCATTTTACCTGAAAGCGACTTGGCAGGCTCAGGCAGAGGTCTCAGGCTCGACGCGACGCTAGAGCTCATCTGTCGTTCATTGCGTGTTGCTGTTGCTTGATGAATGAGTGAAAAACGTAACATACGTTGTTGTTGCTGCTTTTTTATGTTGTGGCTGTGTTGCGAATGCAATCAGTCGCCCGGAAATCTACAAACACTGACAAACAGATACTGCAGTATGACCTAGAGATGGGCGAGGTGCCAAACAGATACTGCAGACTGACCTAGAGATGGGCGTGGTGCCAACTTTATTCCGTGACCCGGTATATTGTATGTCAAGTTTCGTTCAGGCTTCGACATCCGAAGAGGCACCCAAAAATATTACTTATATATTATTATTTTCTTATATACGATTATGAATTATTTGAAGTATGCAAATATCTTATATATGATTACCTGTACTATCGATATCGGCAGTTTTCTACTATTCATCAATGTATCGAAAACTTTTTTTTTCGGTATATTTATTAGAAAAAAGGTTACCATTCTAAAGTTCTGACACATTATGAAATTATCCAACATTACCTATGTTATAGGTAATCTTGCATATAATAGATATTTATTACTTGAATATCAAAACATTCACCTTGAGTAAAGATAAAGATAATAAGAACGATACATAATAAAGATGGATTTGATGTATTGACTGTAAATAAGCTAAAGATGAATCGATAGCAAAGCTGAATATTTGAAAAATTTTACAAATACAAATATAGTAAAAATAAATATTCAAAAAAAAAAATTAAAAAAAAAAAATAAAACAAACATAGTTAGAATGAAGTCTATTGCTTCATTTAAAAAAAAAAAAATTTATTTATTTTTAAAAATTTTTTTTAAATATTCATCGTTACTATCAATTTCAAAAATTTCATAAATATTCAAATTATCTATCAATCATATAATTTTTTAAATATTTATCCTTACTATCCTTCTTCCTTACCTTAGATATATCGTTATCATGTATCAGTCTTTTTCGTTATTAATGAAATCTTTTCAATATTCAACTTTACGAACGATTTCCAAAATTTCACAAATTTACTAACAATTATATAATTTTTTAAATATATATCTTTACTACTATCGATTCATCTGTACCATGTTTACTATCTATATATTAGATTTTTGGTTATCATGTACCATCCTTATCATTTTTAATCCAATTTTTTAAATATTTGTGTTTATCATCGACTCATTTTTACTATCAACGCATTAACAAATGTAATTGGTGTTAATAATATTGATATATTTTTTATGTAGTATGTAAGTTTCGGACCAAAACAGGCTACTATGTAATCGGGCTTTATTTCGAATTATTCTTTCGTGAACTCAAAAATTTGGCCCGCTTCCATCTCTAGTCATCAAACACAGGCACAGACACGATACAACTGTCAGACATTAAGGCAATGTCATAAAGCGTGCTTGCAACTTGGCAGCAGCAGGAGACGCAACGACAAAATGTTTCCTTCCTATTTAGAGTCCCTTCACTTCCAGTCTGCAAAAATTTGTTTGTCCGCTGCTTAATGTGTGTAATTCAATTCAAGGTAACATTTCTGGCTCTCGGTTTTTATGTTTATTTTGAAAAAGCTTCACAAAAAATGAAAATGAAAAAAAGCCAGAGGAAAAAGCACTTGAAGTTCATTGGTAGCCGCTTGGGCAAATTCCAAGAAACAAGTTGCCTCTTTCTATGTGTGTTTATGTGTGAAATTCCAAAAGTAATGCAAGTAATGGCCGGTCTTCCCAGGGTCTGGTCTCTTAACCATGGGTCGTGCGTGCTGCTCAGTCGCAGTCGCTGCTGCTGCCGCTTTGCTTGATTAGTGCTGATGCTGCTGCTGCGTCGCTGTTCTTACCTGTGGGTTGATGCTGTGCCGGGGTCTACGTAGTACTATATCTGTGTGCGTGGACAGGTTTCTGGAACGAATCTATAAACTGAAATCGCACGCTGGCTGCCAGTCTGGCACAGCACATACATATAAGTATATAACAAGTTGTGTGCTTGTTTTGAGTTGCGTTTTTTTTAATTTTTTTTTTTTTTTGCTTTTGTTTAACAAATGGAATTTCCAACGCACAATTTGCGCTTTCTCTGCGCGCACATGGCTATTAGTTGGCTGCAGTTGCGCGCCTTTGTTCTAACTGAAACCCACGCCTACGATATCCTGTGCCCACATGACAGAACGCGACCAAAACCCAGACATCGTCCCATACAGTGTAGACATCATTGTGGCTTATCGCTTGGCGCATTCTCTAGCTGCGACAACGACCTGTGCATTCGGATGTTCCTAGATACAAACATAGCATATATGTATGTGTATATATAACTCCATTGTTTGTTGTCTTGGCTTGCATGAGAACATGTTTGGCTTTTTGGAAAATTAAATTTGAATGCCATTAAATTTCAAACAAAATTTCAGAGGCAACACCAAAAGTGGCAGCCACTTGTAACGACCTGCGTGCTGCAGATATTCCAGTCTCATTCTCATGCAAATAACGAGCAGACAAAGATTAGAAAGTCATGTGCTAAGAGCATTTCTAACTTCTTTTCAGTTTCATGCTTCAGTTTACTACACCTAAACGTGGCTTAAAACCATGAAGCTCTTAAAAATCTAATGGGTGACAGCTAAAAGAATAATAGTCGAAATATTTATTCAGACTATGAAATACCATGTGCCCAGTTGCAGAATATATTAAGCAGCTTTGTTGTGACGGTGTTGGCTTAAAGGCTGGCATTTTGGCTTTAAGTTTTGAATTTATCTGGTTTTAGGCAATTACTAAAGATATTTGTACTACTCTTTTTTATGTACATATCCTTGGCTCGAGAGCTTGTAATATCGTACAGAAAAACTTTAGGGCATTGGAGTCCCTAAGTCCTTTGTACCTTTAACAAAAGCTTAGTATCTAAAGGGCTTGTTTACAAATGCTTATCCCTACAGCATCTAATAAATTTTTATACAGCCTAACACTGACTTCCAATATCATCAACATATCACATTGTAGCCTCTAAGATTGCATGGATTGGTATCATTTACCCAAGATCTTTCCGCTTAGACCAAATGACAGGTAGATTGTAGAGCACGATCTGTAAGATTAGACGCGTTTCAAATAAATTTGGATGACTCTAGCTCTTACAAAATTCCATAGCTAAGCGCACATTGCATGGATTAGAATCAGTTTTCAAGATCAATGCGCCTAGATGAAAGAACGGTTGCAGAACATAGTGTTGGAAAACACAGTTACAAAAGATTAAACACGTTCTCCAACCAAAATAAATAGCTCTAATGGAAAGCAACAAAACTAAGATTTTGTTGTTTTTTGATTCGGAGCACATGGGCCTTATACACTTGACAAGCTTTGTCTAGACTATCTTTCAAATAGTACACCAGTAGTAATATGCTCTTTCACCCATTTCATGTTTATAGTGCATAAAATTGAACTAAAAAGCGGGTGCAAGCATGTTCAAGGTGTTTACGATCGCCGCTGAACTTGAAAGTCTCGTTAAAAACCAAAAGAAAGGTTCGTTCATAAGAACGTTCTAAAAGTTGAGCTATTAATCACAGCAGCATGAAGAAACAAAAGCATATACCATACAAAATTTATAGTGCTGCATAGTAAAGTTTTCTTAAAAGCAATTTACTGCCTACGAGTAAAATGTTAGTGCTTGGGTTCTAAGCCCCCACTACATACGGGGGCCTCGTGGTTATAAATATTGCTTAACCACAAAATAGTCAAAAGGTAAAGAGGCGGCCCAAACAAACAAAACGACAGTCAGATAGACACATATCTTAAGAGCGGCGGCCGAGAGGGGCTACATTAATTTAAAGTTTTTTGAGAATCGAAAAGTGCTGTGCTTCAAATCAAATCGTTAGGCCCAAGACAACAAGGTCTTCGTCTACGTCTGCGTCTCCCGAGTTGTTCTTTGTCTTCGATCTTTAACGAGCAACCAATGTCGTTGTTTGAATGCCTGTGAATGGAGTCGCTGCGGGCTGTCCGCTGATGGAGCTGCCGGCTGCGCTATGTTGCAATCTGAAGTATTGACGTTGGAGTCGACGATGACGATGACGACGACGACGTCAAAGCTACGCATAGCTTAAAGTTCAATGACTTGGCAGCAAGAAGGTGCAGTGTGGCATGATGCGGTTCTGGTTACTAGAAATGCATCAAACTGCCGTCAGCTGCAGCGGCCTCGTCGCGGTTTCATTTATATTGGCCAGACTCTCTAGGCTAACGTGCAAAAATGCACAATACAATGCATGGGCATGGAACTGCCATGAAACTGGATGAGCGCCGAAGTCTGTGCCATGTTATGCCCCATGTTGAACGATCGACAATCAATCTGCAGATCTGCAACATGCCGGTCATATAAAATGTGCGATTGTGTGTGTGTGAAGCTGTTTGTGGTCATATTATGGCCAGTTTGTAAGCTGTGTTGAACTTGTGGCCAGAACGTTTATAGGTATAAGTGTTGGCTTTCAGCTACACTTGCAACACAGCAAGTTGAGCAAACAACAAAAAAATGTTATCTATGTATGCATGCCAACAACCCAAAAGCAAATACATAAACCAATGCAAGCCGAGACAACTCAGGCCCAAGCCGGCCGGTTCGCACCGGACCCAACCGGGCCTTATGCAACCAACGACGTTAGAGATGCGCGCTCGGCTCACTTGTTTGTACGAGGAGAGTTTGATAGTAGGCTAACGATTTTTTTCACTCACTTTTTTTATATGTAACACTGTCACTATGAACTATGTACTTACTATCTGTATGTTTTGAGCAGACTTGTGCTCTCGAGAGTCATTGAAAGAGGTCAAACTCGCAAATTTTGATAAAAATAGAAAACAATGTGCTATGTCAAACTCAAAAGATATCGATTCGAAATAGCCTTAATATATTAGATGCACAACTTCCACACCTTAATCCAAACAGGAATAAGCCTAGAATAAGATTGGGAGCTGTTCCCACTAGAATAATACAAGGGGATTCCATTAGATATATTTTCCTTTCCCACCACAGACAAAGTTTCCTGACTCGGATATCACAAGACAAGAACTTTGTTATACTATCAACCATATAGATCTAAATCATCAATTTCAATGGATAAAATAATCAATAAAATATAGAATGATTTTGGAGAATCTGAGAAAGAAATTACGTAGTAGAACTGAAGATGAAGAAGCTTAAAAAAATTGGAAAAACGCTAGATTAAATATATCGAGCTAATAGCAGACTTTTTTAAGAATTCAAGCGTTTTTTTGCTGAAACTAAAATCTTTTATTTAAAAGGTGACAGACTAGTCAAACTGCCCTCGTGTATCTACACACTTGCGTATCTATTTATCTGTGTGTACGGCTGACTGAGTGACTGACTGACTGCAGTGATATTTGTTGGTTTACATTTTGGTTTTTCGCTTCAAGTGAGAAAAATGCTGGAAAAATAAACAAAAACTTAAGAATTTCAAGCAGAAAACTAAAGTGCCGGCCCCCTTGGAACCCTCCTCCCTGCCGTAGCTGCTACGCCCAGTGCAACAATCAAATGCTCATCAGAACAGCCACAAAAAGAACAAAAAACAAAAAAGCGCACTTGAAAAATAATGCGTTGATATTTAAAACAAAAAGCAGACAAAACGCCAAGCCACACATTGTATCTGTATCTTTTTTTCTGCGTTGTATGTATCTTTTGCTTAATTTTTTTTTTTTTTTATTTGGTTAGTTGAAATTCTCTTGTAGCATTTCGAGCGCTAAAGGTTTATTTTCGTCGTTTTTTGTTTGTTTAGTTTTGTGGCTACACATGCACATACACACAAACACGTATTGAGTCACCCATGTTGCAGGTGGGAACAGGTTTACTTGGTTGGATTACAGTCCAACACCATAGACGTTGCAATGTTATAGATGCGGGCAATAACTTTACTTGCTGGCATAATTTATGCTTTTTTGTGCCCATGGATGTAATTATTTTTTATTTTTTCGAACAAAAAGAATTTAATTTCCTGCAAAGCCATATGGGAAAATGTATCTTTCAGATGCAAGCCTCACATACGCAGCAAAGTATGACTACTGCACATGTGTTGCAATTGTTGTGTTTTTTTTTTATTCTGTGCTGCGCACTTGCCAAAAGTTGTAAATTGGACCGATGGACCCTTTCTGGGCAAAGTGGTAGAACAGACCAGCGGCCACTTTCAAAGTACTACAACGCCTGCTGTGTGAGTCAAGTAGCCCAAAGTGCAGATACTCGTAGATAAATATAATGCACACATATATGTACCACGTTACATACTCAGTATGTACATAGGTACAGTAGGTGCTGGTAAATAGTAAATGTTTTATAGTTGGCTTACAGTTTTTGTTTGCAAAATAACATAGTTTTTGTTTGAATTTTAATATTTTTTTTTTGCACATACCCGCAGATTTGTAAGTATGGAAAACTTCAAATAAATATGTGGCTTTTGGACGTAAAACACTTTTGAAACTTTCTGTGATTAATTTGTGAAAAAAAAAAATAGAGCAAGTAAATCTCAAAGAAAGATTCAGTTGGTCAAAACAAATTTTCATTCAAAGTAATTAGTCTGTCGTTTAAGGGAGGACAATCAATAAATGATATTATATCTGGAACTTTGGAGTCAATAATTGGAATAAACTGAATGGACGGTGTTTTAGCATCCAGTAGTTGACGTGGGTCCCAAGTCCCCAAGTTGAGGCGGCAAATCTTTTCCCGAACTGACGGAAAATGGTTATTATATATAATTGTGATGTTCTGAACGTAGTAGGGAGCGGCTACAACTTTGTCTTGGAGAAATAGGTAATACGGTCAGATGGATGACAGATAGACGAAGAGACGGGCATGGTTCAATCAACTTCTGCTGTCGTACTGATCAGTTTGGCAAAAACATTGTTGAGTCTTGCTCATTTTCCTTAAGGTGTTACACACAGTTTGCACTAACTTAACATGCTCCTTGCCCTGGGGTAAAAGTGTATAAAAAGCTCTCAAATTTAGGTGTCGAATTTACTAGCTTTTCGTATATTTGATGTACATAAGCTTGTTTATGTGTAAACTTTGCCGCTATTAGTCTAATCATGTTGCTCAGTTTAGTCACGTACTGCTTGCAACATGTTGCGGCAATGTTGCCATCGGCGGGCGGTCACTCCAAAGTACACAATAGTTAAATAATGGCCAATACGTCTGATTGTCTGATTGATAGAGAAGAAGAAACGGCTGCAAGCCATCACTGAAAGCAGCGAACGGTAACAGAATTGCTTACAACAAATTATTCAGCTTGGCGCATATTGGCCCTGGCTGTGGCTGCCACAAAAAAATATACATAAGTACATAGATAGATAGTTCGTGCCGCTGCTGGTTCGCACGCATCGTTGCACAGGCCCGCGGCTGAGGTATGCACATAACTATTAGGAAACTTGTATATAAGGTAGTTAGTATTAGCCACAAATGGTGGCGCGCTGTAATGGAATTTCTTTGTGTGTGTTTATATGGACACATTATGGCACATTAAAGCAGCAATGAAAGTGCGGCATGTGTGCAGGTGAGCCAACGTTGCAACATGCTCACATATACACATACATATATATGTCACTTCAATTGCCAATTGCAAAATTAACAACTTTTAAATGTGTCTAAATTTATGTGCTAGTATGTGCCGACAATATGTACATACATATGTAATTATTTGGGTCTCTCTCTTGTCTTATAGCTCAATGCCCAAACATACTCGTACTCGTACTACAGACATGCCACATTGTACCTGGGCAATTAACGCTGCCTTTATTTGTTTGCTTAAAAGCAGCTGCCACAAGGCAGCAGCAACGGCTGCGGCAGCTGACAGAATGAGGCTGTTGTTAATGCAAGTGTGAGAGCGAGTGCCACAGAGTGTTGCCAATTGACAGCTGATGTAAGCCACCCCATGAAGGCAAAGCAGCTAGGAGACGCGCCTTTCCGTGGTCAATTGTTGACTCTCTTTGCTCATATGGTAATTTTTTATTTTTAAATACATAGCAAAAAATTTTTAATTTTTTTTTGTTAATTTGGAGTTTTATCCATTTTATTTGATTTTTTAGAAACGTTTCTTTCGTTAGTTTCGATTACGTATGGAAATATGTTCACGTAACTTAAAAAACACGAGTTTTTTTTGCGTTTCTGTGCATTTCCATTTTTTTTTTTGATGGCAGCTTATACATATGCCGCATCTTTGCATAGTTGTTGAACACATGACTACGCTTTTTCGTAGCAATATTTACTTTATAGTCTGAACTATATCTTTTTCAAATTTAGCTTGCTCCACTTTCAAGTCATTGCTGAGGTGATCTATTTCTAAGTATGCGTTTTCACCGACCATATTTACTTTATAGTCTTGTCTATATTTAAGCAGATTTAACCTGATACTTTTTAAAAGTGCAATAAACTCAATTACTGCATTCAGCAACTTTATAAGCTGAAAGCTATTCTACATTTTTATTTCCTTTTAGACATATTATTAAAACAAAAAAAAAAATTTTTAATCAAAAGTGATTGCATTTCCAAATCTGAAATCTCATCTTCAAATAGCTTCTTGACAAAATACCCATGCATTTTGAACTAAGAAAACTAACGAATATATATTCCAATTTAATAGGATACTGATACATATATATACATGATATACATTGGCATACATTAAACGCTTATATAATATGCACTTTATACGGTGTACTCCATACCTTTTGCATTTATCCAATTAATTTTTCTTTTGCAGTGATGCTCGTACGTAAGCTTATCAGACTTTCCACAAAATGTTACAAATTTTTTAAGTACACAGTGCTCAGTGCACAATATATAGAATGAAAAAATTTTGTGCATGTGACGTCACTCGCTAAAATTCTTCGCATCCTTTAAATGGAACTGTAAAATGCGCCTTTACCTTTGATTTTTGTTATGGCCCTACAGTGCCCAGCAGTTAGGCAAACTGTGAAAAGGGCAGAGAAGTAGGGAAAGCTTTTGAACACTTTCTGACAGCATTCACACTATCACAACACTCAGCATATTTATTTACAAATGTAGTGCAAAGACACATTGGGCAATACCTAAGCATAGTCGAACCGCAAAAAAGGCGAAATACGACAACGAAATCGACACCGAAAGCACCAACAACTGCATATAGTACAACATCCAAGTAATGGCGATATGAGCAACAACAACAAAATGCATTCATTGACGCGCCAGTCTGACGCCCCGGTGATATTATTGAAAAACAATAATAACTACAACTCTTTAAAGCGAAAATTAAAAATGATTTTTTTTGCTGCCTCAAGCATTTTGTAAAAAATAATGAGCGCAAAGCGCTCAAATATCAAATAACGCTACAGTCTCAGAGCCACTGTATTAGAACTTGTTGCAGTTAATGAACGAACAACTCGCCACAAATTATTTCAAAACTCATGCTAAGTTTACACTGCCGAAAACTTTGAGACGGAATTTCCTTTCTTTTTGGAAAAATAATAATATTGTAATTTCATTAAATATTATTGTACGTATTTTTATTAAATTAAAAATAAAAACATATTGAAAAATTTAGAAAGATATTTGGTTATTTTTTGGTAAAATTTGCAGCCAGAAAGTTAGTTTACCCTACTAAAAGTAGAAAACACGCAATCCCCTCCTGGCTGACGATGTTGGTAATTTGATTTTTTCTAATAGTAAATATTCTGCAAATAATGGCTTATTTCATGAGATATTTCGGATTAACCCAGATTCTTAAAAAAAAAAAGCTCTGAATATCCAAATTACTGTATTGTCTTATTTTCTATGCTACTTACATGAATCCCCCATTTACACTATGTAATTAAAGCGTCTAAATAAAGAAGTACATATTAAGAATTTAAATATCATCTTTAAGGCTGCCTATATCATTAATAAAGACTTAATTATAAGGCGGAGATGTGGCAGAAGCTGCTCGTACAAATGTAGCTTTAAAATGTTTAAAGAAATGTTTGACGAAACTAGCTATTAAAACTCATGTATTGTTTATTTTCTTGTTGACATTACTTCGGAGTCAACTTTTTTAAATCTATATTATTTTCTTTTCTAACACTTAAACATGTCAAAGCTGACCAAAAACAGCTGTTTACCTTTACTAAGAAACTTTGTGGCGTCCACTTGCGCTATACTGTGACGTAGTGTAAACCCAGCATTAAGCATAGTCATGCAGTACATGTTCATAAATGGCTAGTTGTTGCCGCCCCAATCTAACACAAGGTCGTGAAAAAACAATAATGCAAAACTTTAGCGGCTTATCTGTAATTGTAGACTTTGCAGTCTTAAGAGGTAGCAACTTTGTGCCGCAAGTTAATTGTGTGTACATGCGCCTCTTGTTGCAATTATCAGCTACACCTACACCTTGCAGTTTAGCAAATATCTCTGTGGGTGTATGAGTGTGCGCTGCCAGAGCTACCGAAGTTGGCTAAGTAAACATGGTGTTAATTTCCAAAGGCGATGCGCGCCACTTTTGCCAAGTTTGCAAATGAAATTTTCATTCAGTTTGCCTTTTGTTTGCGTGAAAGCACGCAAAAGAAAGAAACCCAACAGATAAGATTTCTTCATCACGTCTTTATAGCCCACCCTCACACTAGAGATGAGCAGAGCTCGTGTTTGCTGCGTGACACGACTTGCAAGGGTAAAAAGCAAAAGCGCGAAAGAGCCTTAACCTTAACATTATATTAAAGCTGATTATATGGCTTTGAGTCTATCTATTATTGTTGGCAAATCAATTTACTTTTATGGGTAGAGATTCTTCAGCTTTGTCTTTTGATTCTTGGCACTTTTTTGAAACTTAGCATAAATTTGAGTTTGACTACCTAAACTAGAGCTTCTACTTTGAACAGCATAAACATTACTTGATGGCTTTCTACAATTGCAAGCCGCACTCATCTCTAGGTCAAACAAACACACACGCACACCTATATAGTAGCCTCACGCTCCCATGCATACCAAATACGTGTTCCAGCCAAGAAAAGCGTAAACGACGATGACAAAAGATTGGAGGCTTTTGATTATACCTACTTAAGGCAACGGCGGGCAATGCCGCACACTTGACTTTGGCCCAGCATAAAGCGTAATCAGAATTGGTTGAAATAAGCTTGATTAAATTAAACTTGTACAAGAGTGTTTAGATACTTACGAACTGTGACCATTTTCGGATCGTAGGCACAAACACGCCGCTCTACGGCTACAATTTTGCGCTGCACACGGCCAGCACGCTCACCCACAGCTTGTAAATCCCGCTGCAGCTCATCAAAGATGTCGCTGGCAATAAGCACCAGTGAGGCCAGCTGACGCAGCGCATTGCTCAGCGTAATATTGCTAATGGAGTCGAACTCATAGCCGGAGATAACACGGGCGGCTGTCGGTGATTGTGGTGCGCTGGCATGCCGTGCCATAGCCGAACGCTGCTGGCTGGGATGCCTAGAGTTGGGCAGTGATTGTGAGACGCGCATGTGTGTGGGTGAGGTGGCGAGAAATTCCACATGCTGCTTTAGCTTTTTCATGGGCAAAGCGACAGGTGGGCGTGGCTTATGTCCGGCATCATCCTCGGTGTCAGTGGCGAAACTAAAGCTGCCATTAGGCAATGCGGCACCAGCAGCAACCACTGAGCTGTGTACCAGCGCCTTGGCCAGTGCTGGAGAAGTTGGCGTGGTCGTGTTGCTAGCATCCGGCTCATCCTCCAGCGGTGATTGCTTGTTAATGCAATTGTTGTTTTTGCATTTACCCGGTATGCACTGAAAGCGCGTAGCCGAATGACCAATGCTGGCCGCTGTGGCCTGGGCCACATTGACAGGCTGCACCACACGTTGTATAAAGGGCATGCTCTCGTCTTGCTAACTCATTGACTTGGCTCTTTTCTGGTATTATATATGATATTGCTTGTTGGATCGATTGATCTCAGGCACTGAATATGGAGCGCATTTAAGCTGCTCTAGCAATGGGGAGCGCAGCGGGAACACACTTTAAGGCGAACGCGGCAAGCAAAACCCGAAAAACAACACACACACAAAAAGAAAAGGCAGACGGCGTTGAAAAAAAAGTGGTCAAACAACTTCTGGACATGAATCCTTCGGGCAACGACAGCTTCCTTCCAATGCGTCGTTGTCTGCTGCTTCTTCTTGGCCTATTGTTGTCTGTTTTGGGCTCTGCTTTTATCACATGAACACACAAACACACACACGTACGCATAAACTAGTTGGCCGCTTAGGGCAAAAACTTGGCTTAATTGAATGTAAGCCGTAACCGGATCCGGCGTTTTATTTTATTTTTATATTTTTGGCGGCTTATGCTGGCTGCACTCTTTTAACTGGTTTATGCTGCTTTGCACTTTACGCGCCGGTTTTCTTCTTTGAACCACCACACAGCATTTTTACACACAAGACACGATTTTGTAATAATTGCGCTTTTATTGCCTTCTTATTTTTTTTCTGTTTCTTTGCCACTAATTTTATTGCCGTTACGCGTGTTTACTACTCATTCAAGAAGCTGCTGTTGTTGTTGTTTGTCGTCGGCACATCATTCAAACACTGACCGGCAAAATACTACAGCGCAGCTCGTCGACGACCAACCTAACCGATTGACTCATTTTATTCAACTGAGCCGCTTGAGATTCCATCTGTTGCACAAAAACCAAAAACAATGTTTCGTTCTCATTTCGTTTCGTTTCACTGTTTATGCGGTAATGCCAGATCGTCAGTATGTTGCTGCTGTTGAAACAGCTGATAACTTAAAACTATTTAATTTAATTTTATTTCCATGGCATTAATAATTAGTTTTATACAGGTGAAGTATATACAGAGTTTAGATGAATTCTAGCTTTTCAATTAAAGAGATGATCTTTAAAATTATTAAAATATGTTAACAATAACAAGACATCATTTCGTTAATAACTTAAAACAAACTATTTAAATTATTTATTAAAAACATTCTGTTTATTATTTTATTACAATTTTTATTTATTTAACATTATTTTAAAACAGTAAACAGTTTTTTTTACAGGCAATATGCATATTAAAAATAGCCCTTTTTAAAAATCAGTTTTTAGAAATTTTTTTGCATTCACCTTAATTTTTTCTTAAGTGTAAAGGCAACCAATTATAAACATAAATGGCAAAATTATATGCGCTTGATTTTTATTTAATAAAATAATAAGAAAATGCTTAAAATAAACAAATATGTTACAAAAATACATAAAACATGAACATTCTTAAAAATCAGATTAAAAAAAAAAAAATAAGCGCATATAAAAATGTCACTGCATTTTAAAAAGCAAAAAATACCATTTAAAAATAGTTTAGTTAATAAAACAGTTTTAAAAAAAAAATTGTTTAAAAAGTTAAGAATAAAAGAAACTATTATGGTAAGAAAATTGGATAGATTGATAAAAAAAAGCTTAGTATAATAAGATTTCATGAAGCTAAATCATTTGTTTAATTAAAACAAAATTAAATAAGAAATGTATTTTGGTTATCGTGTTTCTTACAGCTTTTAATTTTATTTCTTTTTTTTTTTTTTAAAAAGAACTGAGTTTAGTAATTTCGATTTATTTTAGTATTAATTACTAATGCTATAACAGTGTTTCTCAACACTAAAAAAATGCTACCAAGCAACTAAAAAGAAGAAGCATTTCTAAGAAAAGGAAACAAATTTTTCAATAACATAGCATGTTTGCTTAGAAAAGCATAAATAAATAAACCAAAACTGTATAAAAGCGCTGGAGGAAAATGCCCAAGTACTACTGTGACTATTGTGACACCTATCTGACTCACGATTCGCCCTCCGTGCGTAAAACACATTGTACTGGTCGCAAGCATCGTGATAATGTGAAATTTTACTATCAAAAATGGATGGAGGAGCAAGCACAACATCTCATCGATGCCACCACAGCTGCTTTCAAAGCGGGCAAGATTACAAATAATCCATTTGCAAGTGGTCCACCTACTGCCAAGCCAGCTGGAGTGCCTATACCACCACCTAACATGGCTACAGCACCGCCGCGTCCCGGTCAAATGCCAGGCATGCCGCCGTATATGCCACCCATGATGAATCCCATGATGGCTGGCATGCGCCCGCCACCAATACTAAATCCAATGGCCATGATGGGACCGCCACCACCTTTAGGTGTACGTCATCCAATTATGAACGGACCAAAGTGACATCAATGAGCAGCTTAAATAAACAAATTTTGTATTTAAGTATAAGTAAGAGTACATTAAAACAAGCTGGAAATACAACAAATAATGTTGCAATAGAACTTGACTATTTATTTTATTTTGGTCATAATAGCTCGTTAATGGGTTACGGTTATTTGAAGAGAGGCCCTCCAGACGCCTCATCTCCGCTCACGCCATTTACACACCAACTTAGCTAGTGCATGGGCTTGCTATCTGCTGTCTTTGCCAGCACCCTAGAAGATTCGTCAAACAAATTGATAGAGAAAACGCAGCGCCTGGATGTTGATCCTCTAATGCTAATTTTTATACCCTGTACCTATAGGTACAAAGGGTATACTAGATTTGTGCAATGTATGTAACGGACAGAAGGAGGCGTGGCAGACCCCAAGTCCTTTACACCAAAATGCTTATCATAACCTCGGGTAGCGATTGAGCCATGTCCGTCCATCCGTCTGTCCGTCCGTATGAACGCCTAGATCTCAGAGACTATAAGAGCTAGAGACACGAAACTTTACCAGCTGGTGCGCATATTTCCTAAGCAGATGAAGTTTGTTGAATCATGTCAATATCTTCCCCCGTTCCCCCGCATTAGAGTTTCGCGGTTTTTAGCCACACCGATTAGTATTTTCATCTGAAATTTAACAGAGCGATGCGTTGTAGTTACATGCATCTATGTGTAAAAAATGAACAAAATCGGACAAATACAACAGAAGTTATAGTCAAAAATGTGCAAATTTCACCTCCCCTTGCCAATAAACTGCGTCAATATTTGACTCTACGCAACTATGGCTACAAGTGACCTAGAATTTTTGGTAAGCTCATTCATGTGGCTCTAATAAACAAATCCACATCCAAATTTTATCGATACGGTCCCCCCACCCCCCGCAATCCATTTACCGTGTTTTCTCCCAAACCCCTCAACATACCAACTTGAAACTTACCCCGTATACTTTTAATAAATTCTTTGTTGTAACATTCGAGTTTCATCAAAATAGGTAAAAATTTAGGGAACTTATAGGTATAAATATCGATTTTCACCAAAAAAAAATAAATTCCAATTGGAAAGTTCTTAGATGGAATATGGAGGAAAAATTTTTTTTACACAAAAGGTACAGGGTATTCCACTGTCGGGCACCGCCTCGACTGTACCACATTTTTTCTATTAAATGGATAGTCGTGTGTGTCAAACTTAAACAAGTAAAAGATGTTAAAGTATCAATCTACAAATAGATCTCTTGACTACTCAAAGAAAACTTATACTTTCTCCTGTTTTTTTTATAGCCGTAAAGGCTCCGGTCACATTTCGCAAAAAATATGCTTTTAATAATAATTCCCGCTGCCTTTTGTAAGGAAGTTTTTTGTCTAAAACATCGTGCATTAAAGTAGCACTGCCTTCGTGGGGATACCAAGGATATCGCCCGTCTTGGCTATCCATTAGGTATTCGTGAAGTTGCCCTGGCAAATTCGGCAGTTATACCGCTTTTATCTTTAGGGGCCATACCCAAATTACGTGACCCTATTTGTGCAATTTTTGAACTAAAATTTTTAAATACAATTTTATTAGTTTACAAAAGAAATTAGTTTCAAATATTTTTGCTATAGTACTAGTTTCAGATATATATTAGTGTATATAGTGTTCCGTGATGCTTTTGAAAAATTTTTAAAATAAAGTGATAAAGATAATAAAAATATTACACTCTTAAACTTATAAAGTAAATAATTTCAATACAATTTTGATTATGTTGCGAAATAATAGGATTATGATTAAGGTAAAATTAGAGTAAATTGGTAGTGTATAAAAAATGCATAGATTAACTACTTCGTCTTAAAATAAGTGGCATAAAACGGGTTTAGAAATTTTGAAATGATCCACTGCTTAATGCAACCGTCGTCCATTGTGATGTTTTATATTGGGAATAATTTACGTTAGGGGCCATACTCAAAATGGCAAAAATAGGATCACGTAATTTGGGTATGGCTCCTTAGCTAGATAACCTTTGGCGTTTGCTGGGCGATACCAAAACTGGTTGAGGTTGTTCGACACGCGAAATTGCATCAAAAATGCTTACTTCAGAGCGTTGATACTCGCTGCTGATGTTCTCTAGTTTCAAATCAGCGTCAAGCACGAGCACCTTAAAGAAGCAGGAATAGAAATGTGCGCTATATTTTTAGAAAAGCGTAATTACCTTGCCGTGGTGTGGACGGCGATTGTGTATGAGCCAATCATCGTGAAGCTCATGTAATTCCTGCAGGTACTTTAGTGGAACACAGCTCTCCTCAGATCGTGCGCGTTGACGCATACGCTCATAAACCACTTCTGGAGAGGTGCGCAAGTAAATAATGAGATCCGATTGTACATGTATCGATTGATCTATGAATTTGTACCACTCCTGCAAGGTATTATACATGCCCAACTCTAGAGAGCCATTGCGATGCATGTTCTCCACGAAGCAGTACCTTTAAATGAGAAAAATAAATTTATAAAACCACTTGGAATATTTTAAACACTCACTGTGCGCTAAAAATTGAACGTTCCATAATTTTAAGCTTTTTATTTGTCGGCATTGTGTGTGACTGCAGCATAGTAAGCGTGACATAAGTCTGAAATGGCATGGCCCATTTTTTAGGGTCTTTATACATCAGATCCAGAAGATTAACACCATTAACATTGCGCCATTTCTCTACAGGCTCTGTTAGCAGGCATACATCATCGTATTTTTCGAAATACTTGAGGAACGTCGTTTTGCCACTGCCTATGTTTCCTTCAATCAAAACCGTAAAAGGCTGCGTATTCTCCGCATATTTATGTCCATTTGTAGAGCTGTTTGCAATCGAAGCCATTACTTTTACTAACTTGCGACCTGTTCGTTATAAATTGTCAGTAAAAGTCGTTTAATTGTTAGTATTATTATTGACTGTAACCAGTTGTTACAATTTTGCTTAAAATCTTTATAACGTAAGGACAACAACTGTACGCGGCAACAACAGAACACAAATGAAGCAAGAAAAATAAATGAGTCTTTTGCCGCCCAAATAATTCCGGAAAAAAGCGGGAAAGTCTTAAACAATAAAAATGGCGCCATTACAAAATCTTTTTCGACTGTTTTGTTTATTTTGGGCTATGAACAGCTGATCAGCTATTGACTGACAACTATCGAGAATTTGCGGTCAATAAAAGATACATTTTTTCTACATTAGGTTATAAATATAAATTGTATTTACGTATTGCAGCTGCAAATGCAATTGTGGCCATTTTAAATTAGCTGCAAAATAAATATAAGTATATGTTGTACACATGTAGAAAGTGCATGTGTTAAATGTGCGCTTTATCGGTTATTGTGATATAAAATTATTATAATAATGTTTCATGACCAAAACCGAGTAAAGGAATTATTTATTTGTTTAACTGATTTATTTAATTTATTTGTTGTTTAGCTCGCCGATTTAAGCTATTTATATTTAAGATTATTGATTCACTACAAGGTTGCAATTTTAATTTATCGATAGCTTGGTTATGCGCGGAAGAAGAGAACAAATTGGGGCCTTGTTTTTAATTAAGTGGCAGCACTATTTACGCAGTAGATTTCTCACCTGGCATAAAGTATTATTGATTTGATGCAGTAAAAGAAGAAGCAGCAACAGCAAAAGAAACTCAAATCAAGCAAAAAAGTTTAAAAAATTAAATACATACTTTAAACATATATAAATATATGAAAAACTTGTGTAAAAACTAAAGCTCAAGTTGTTGAAAATTCTAGAACAAATGATTAATTGCATTTTACGCTTTAGTCTCGTAATTGCTTTAACAGTATAGAGAGAATTAAGGCAGAGCCTATTACACACACCCCAAACAAAAATCGGCTTAAATTTAATATTTTGAAAAATATTTCATACGACATAATGACGAATTTGGAAAAGCAGCACGAAATGGTGAAGCACAGCTTGGTGGAGTTCGTTAGTGCACATATTCCTGGTGCCGATTTCAGCGTAATTGATGAGATCGTGCTGACTTATATTATATCTATACTCGAAGAGGCCTCGCAGGATCCGTGCTTTGATGTTGAGGGTTTTGTTGAAATGATGGGCGCCTATTTTGAGGAATTCTCAATTATTGATCAGAGCGTGATTTGTGAGTGGATTTACAAGCTGGCCAGTGAATTAACTGAGCTGCAGAAAAATCAGGAAAACCACGGGGGAGTTACTTTGTCTTTTAAGTAAGTTTCAGCCGTTCGCCCCTTAATTATTTGACTCAAATTTAGCTTTTCTACAGCAATCTAAGCCTCTCGGATATTATACCAGAGTCCAAACTGCGTGCACGCAATTCCTCAATATCTGAGAAGGAGGAACTGTCATCGAATGGCAGCCATGGCAGCAATAAGCGCTCTCAGCATTTGTCAGAGACTAGCGATAATGGCTCCACAGACAGCTCAAGCTCGACTTGCGAGTACTTTTTGGATGAGTCTGAAGTGTTGCAGGAAATGTTTCCGGATACAGCCTATGTTGAGGTAATGTTTATATGTATTTGCCTTTTGGTTTTTTTGACCTTGCTAATATCATTCTTTAACTATAGGTAAAGCATTGCATTGCCATTGCTAAGGGTGACATAGATAGCGCCACCCAGATACTATTGCATCGCCAAGAGACTGGCCAGTGTTTAGTTGACAAGACCAGCACAATGCTTATTAGAAAGAACGTTGTGGTAGATGATAATGAGCTTAAAAATCGTATTATTGCTAGGTAAGTTTTACTAGATATAGGCGATTTATCTTAGTTGAAAATCTTTAAATATTAATATTTTGTTGATTTGTTAACGCAAAAGGTTTGTCCTTTAGTTGCGGAAAGATTTAGATGTAAATATTAAATTTAAAATAACTCTTCGCAATTTAATCGACACTTGATTGACGTAAAGTAATAAAGTTTCTTTATACATTATTTGTACATTTCTAACTTCTAGGTACTCTTACGTCGATAAGAACGCTACTCAGCGCGAGTATAAACCCGTTGCGCCCAAAATGGAGCCACGCAAGCTAGTACGTTATCGGGATAATAAGATTGTCTCCTTAAAGGGCGAACGCTACACTGAGGTTAGGCGTGACGAAGATGCTGAGTTAAAAAAACCCAAAAAGCAGATTCAACCGTAACTAAAGATTATCAAGATCCACTACAAATATTTTATCCAAAAGCAAATTATCCAACAACAACTACGACTTACCACACGAAACTTAGCCACCACACCAAACCCCTTAGATGAACGCTTTGATATTGCTTGCCGCAGCAGCAATTACCACCGCCGCTTCATACAACAGCACAATATACATAACTTATGCAAAAAATTGCATATGAATATTGAACACAATCCCTTGAAACCATGCTGGAGCTCTTCTTTGGACTTAAAACAACATACGAGCAGTTTGGCGATGCATATGTTCGCTTTGAGCCCCAATTCCTGTGAGTACGGTACTGAGTTTGTGTTGTGCGCAATCAGAAATGTTTGTTTGTTGCTGTTGATAGTTAATTTGGGATACTTCCGGACTCCATTACTTAACAACTCTCCATATTTCTCTTATCAAGACCAGTTAGACAAAGACACAAAGACTTTATGTACCAAATTAGTTAATAATTATGTTTTAAGCTTTTACTATGAAGCACATTTTGTCAGAGCTGTACAGTTTAGTTTATGCGTGCGAATCGTTAAAAGCTTATGAGTCAGATTCCTGGCCAGCTGCAGATGACGCCGGTGACAGTCGTCCCAGGCTGTGGCCACTAGACTCTTGTGGGGCGCCTTGTGCGCGTCTTAGTTAGTTCCTTACGCAATCGAATATGACTTGAAAACTGTGAAAATTATGCAGTCAACTGCCGAAAAACTTGCCACTAGCGAATCTCATATTATGTAATTCGAATTTGTTATATCCCAATTCAGTATTTTTATAGTAGATACACTCCCAAGATAACGCACTTGGCGCACCACAATTAAACGCACGCGTGCTCTAACTCGAATTTCAGGCTCAAATAGACTTATTTAGAAATTTTTAGGTATTTGAATTTAAAAGAGTTTATTGGCAATGAGCGTTTTAAAAACGCCCAGGCCCAGAAACTTGCCATAACTGTTTAAGATTTGTTTGTTGAATTTATTTAACATATTTATATTTTTAGCGTATTTATGTGTCGGAAATTACATAATCATTTTTAGTTGGTCCAAGTAACTAGCAACAGCAGCCACTTAAATGCCAGGCAACACAAACTAGTCCTATACCCAAAGAAAAATAAAAACAAACAAAACCACATACCAAAGCGGCTGCTGCTCGGCAGACCAAGCAAACTCCAATTATTAACAAAAACAAAAAAAACACCTTGTATACCCTTACAGGGTCAAAACATATTTAACTAATAACGTAATCAAATAATCAACATAAATGTAACCTAGCATGCTTCATCCTAATTCTTAATAACATATTCAAATATATGGCAAATGTTCAAGCCCAAACGCAATTCATTGTTAGATTTAAGTATCAGTACATTGTTACAGAACATATATATTTTATTTACTTACACTTATATTAAGTTTTTATGCTTTTTTAATTGTGTTCTATATATAAGCTAAAGCTTTGTTTTGCTGGACAAACTAATTTGGTTTGATTGGTTTAACAAGATAAACAATCATGACATTTCTATAATTTAGTTTTATGAAGTTTTATGGTATTTTAGACTGTGTTTTATTTTGTGTAACTTTTTGCATTTTAATTTTGATTTACTTTATTTTAAGCACAAACATTATCGGTATTTTGCACAGCACTATATGTATTTATAATTATTTTTGTGATTTAAACGGCACTTGCATTCGGTTTGATATTAACGTAAATTTCTTTTAATATTATTTTGTGATATTAGCGTAAAAATGAACAAAAACAAAAAAGGCAACTCTCGAATTAATGTTTTGAAATTTAATAAAATATCAATATATTCAATACAAATGTATTTTTAATGTTAAAAGGGAATTGGTGTCATTTGTTGTCTGTGAAACCAACAAATAAGGTCCTTTACCATTATCACTCATAAAAATGTATGTTTTTTCGTCTTAAATTTTAAGAATTCTTTCAAAGATTTCTGCTAAGGTTTACCAAATACGTTTAAAAAACTTGTAAAGATGTGTGAAAGTTCACTTTGTGTTGATAAAATTCTGGAAGCGGTTGTTGTGCCAATAATTTTGAGCGGCAAAAATATTTGTCGAAATTTTACAAAATTAGCAAAAATGAACTCCAAATGGATACCCTTTAAAAATATTTCAGTCGAGCCTGCATCTTGTTGGGGTTCCATGTTGCTGTTGGAAAAAAAAATTAAAAAGATGGCGTACGTTAAAGTCGGGCGCAGACGACTTTGGGATACCCTGTACCACCGCACTGCATTTAAGTCCGGTATATTGCTTAAGAATTCCAAACGATGTCTTTTGCAAAAATTGCAAACAAACGAAACGCAACGAATTTTGTGCACAACAGGTTTTTTGCCCGATCGGCCCTATGGCAGCTATATGATATAGTCAACCGATTTTGAACAAATTTGCTACAGTGCTTGGGAACTCTAAAAAACTTCTTAATGCCAAATGTGGTTACGGTATCTTCACAAATAAACGAAACACAACGAATTTTGTACAAAACACGAAGTTTTGACCGATTGGTCCTATGGGAGCTATATGATATAGTCAACCGATTTTGATCAAATTTGGTACAGTGCTTGGGAACTCTAAAAAACTTCTTAATGCCAAATTTGGTTACAATATCTTCACAAACAAACGGAACACAACGAATTTTGTACAAAAAACAAATTTTCGACCGATCGATCCTATGGGACCTATATGATAAATTCAACCGATTTTGATAAAATTTGGTACAGTGCTGGGGGTTTCTAAAAAACTTCCGATTGCCAAATTTGGTTATGATATCTTCATAAACAAACGAATTATCCATCTAAAACTTTTGCTTTTTTTCGAGGTCCTCTGAAACACCCCTATGGGAGCTATATAATGTAGTCCCGATATCAAAAAAATAAAATAAACTTGTCTTCTATGGATTAATAAGGGATCTTATCTGAAAGTTTGGTTGCTCTAGCTCTTACCATCTCTGAGATCTAGGCGTTCATACGGACAGACGGACATGGGTATATCGACTTCTCTAGTCACTCTGATCATACTTTAGGTAACATTGGGGGGTCTCCGACTTCTCCTTCTGTACGTTACATACATTTCCGGCTTGCACAAACAGAATATACCCTTTGTACCATACGGTACAGGGTATAAAAATTCATGAAAGATTACGTTAAATGCGGGCGCAGACGACTTTGGGATACCCTGTACCAGCATGAATTTTGATAATAAAATTCAATAATCTGTAAGCGTCGTTCGTTTGTAAGTCGATTCATGTAACACAAGACACAAAAACAGCTGAGCTGAAAAAACAGTGTTGCCAAAAAGAAAGTTGCTTAAAAATGTCCCCTATATAACAATTCCCAGCATAAAAATAAAACATTGGCAATTACTATTTATACCCTGTACCGTATGGTACAAAGGGTATATTTAGTTTGTGCAAGCTGAAAATGTATGTAACATACAGTAGGAGACGTCGGAGACCCCAAAGTTACCTAAAGTATGTTCAGGGTGACTAGAGAAGTCGATATACCCATGTCCGTCTGTCCGTCTGTCTGTATGAACGCCTAGATCTCAGAGATGGTAAGACCTAGAGCAACCAAATTTTCAGATTAGATGCGCTATTATGTCAGGGGAGACAAGTTTATTTTATTTTTTTGATATCGGGGTTATATTATATAGCTCTCATAGGGGTGTTTCAGAGGACCTCGAAAAAAAAACAAAAGTTTTAGAGGGATAATTCGTTTGTTTATGAAGATATCGTAACCAAATTTGGCACTCAATCGTTTTTTAGAGTTCCCAAGCACTGTACCAAATTTTATTAAAATCGGTTGACTATATCATATAGCTCCCATAGGACCAATCGGTCAAAAAAAACCTTTTTTCTACAAAATTCGTTGTGTTTCGTTTGTTTGTGAAGATATTGTAACCAAATTTGGCATTCGGAAGTTTTTTAGAGATCTTCAACACTGTACCAAATTTGATCAAAATCGGTTGACTATATCATATAGCTCCCATAGGGCCAATCGGTCAAAAAAAGTTTTTTGCACAAAATTCGTTTTGTTTCGTTTGTTTGTGAAGATATTGTAACCAAATTTGGCATTCGGAAGTTCTTTTAGAGATCTTCAACACTGTACCAAATTTTATCAAAATCGGTTGACTATATCATATAGCTCCCATAGGTCCAATCGGTCAAAAAAACGTATTTTGAACAAAAATCGTTGTGTTTCGTTTATTTTGCAAAGAAATATCTTTTGGAGTTAGCAATTAGTAAGCAATATATCGGACTTGATTGCAATGTGGTGGTACAGGGTATCCCAAACTCGTCCGCGCCCGACTTTAACGTACGCCATCTTTATACCCTGTACCGTATGGTACAAAGGGTATATTGTGTTTGTGCAAGCCGAAAATGTATGTAACGTACAGAAGGAGAAGTCGAAGACCCCCCAAAGTTACCTAAAGTATGATCAGAGTGACTAGAGAAGTCGATATACCCATGTCCGTCTGTCCGTCTGTCCGTATGAACGCCTAGATCTCAGAGATGATAAGAGCTAGAGCAACCAAACTTTCAGATAAGATCCCTTATTAATCCATAGGAGACAAGTTTATTTTATTTTTTTGATATCGGGACTACATTATATAGCTCCCATAGGGGTGTTTCAGAGGACCTCGAAAAAAAGCAAAAGTTTTAGATGGATAATTCGTTTGCTTATGAAGATATCATAACCAAATTTGGCAATCGGAAGTTTTTTAGAAACCCCCAGCACTGTACCAAATTTTATCAAAATCGGTTGACTATATCATATAGGTCCCATAGGATCGATCGGTCGAAAATTTGTTTTTTGTACAAAATTCGTTGTGTTTCGTTTGTTTGTGAAGATATTGTAACCAAATTTGGCATTAAGAAGTTTTTTAGAGTTCGCAAGCATTATACCAAATTTGATCAAAATCGGTTGACTATATCATATAGCTCCCATAGGACCAATCGGTCAAAAAATCGTGTTTTGTACAAAATTCGTTGTGTTTCGTTTATTTGTGAAGATACCGTAACCACATTTGGCATTAAGAAGTTTTTTAGAGTTCCCAAGCATTATACCAAATTTGATCAAAATCGGTTGACTATATCATATAGCTCCCATAGGATCGATCGGTCGAAAATTTGTTTTTTGTACAAAATTCGTTGTGTTTCGTTTGTTTGTGAAGATATTGTAACCAAATTTGGCATTAAGAAGTTTTTTAGAGTTCGCAAGCATTATACCAAATTTGATCAAAATCGGTTGACTATATCATATAGCTCCCATAGGACCAATCGGTCAAAAAATCGTGTTTTGTACAAAATTCGTTGTGTTTCGTTTATTTGTGAACATACCGTAACCACATTTGGCATTAAGAAGTTTTTTAGAGTTCCCAAGCACTGTACCAAATTTGATCAAAATCGGTTGACTATATCATATAGCTCCCATAGGACCAATCGGTCAAAAAAACGTATTTTGAACAAAATTCGTTGTGTTTCGTTTATTTTGCAAAGAAATATCTTTTGGAGTTTGTAAGCAATATATCGGACTTGATTGCAATTTGGTGGTACAGGGTATCCCAAAGTCGTCCGCGCCCGACTTTAACGTACGCCATCTTTTTATATATTTTTTGTATTTTGAACAAACCTCAACTGGAGGATCTTTCTATCTTGGAAAATGGCACACTAAGATCGCAAAATCATTCAAAAGATTTGAAAGTGTGCTTGTAAGCATTTAAGTGGGTCTTCAGTGTGCAGTCGGACTGAGTAATTTGATGCTACAGATTTAGATTGGTATGATAAGAATAGCTGCAGATTATATGTTTCAATTAAAATAACTACAAGCATAAATAGCTCTGCGCGTTTTGACGTCTTAAGCCTACAAATAGTTAATTACTCGAAGAGACGAGACCAAATATACGGCTTAACAAATTGATTTACGGAAAAAAAGTTTGTTTTCGGCTAACTTAATTTCTTTGAATGTAATTTATTAATGCTTAATTGTTTTTTTATTTCCATGTTTTATATTGCTACAAAAAGAATATTCAAAATACGTTAAATATGTTTAGTTTTTAAGTTAAACATATGGCGCGCATTTAAATAATGTGGTGCTGCCCACTTTCACTTGCCATTTTGGTATTGCCAGACTCAATAGCCCACTGTGGCAACTCTCTGTCTATGCCAACATGGCGGCTGTTGAGTAGACGCGTTTTTCACACTTAAAATTTGTGAAAAATTCGTAAAATTTGTAAAAATGAACACAATTGCAGATTTGTTTACCAAATATAATTGCACAAATTGCCAGGATGATATCCAGGGTATACGCGTGCACTGTGCTGAGTGTGAAAACTTTGATTTATGCTTACAAGTAAGTATTGCCCTGCACCCCACTGACATTATTTGGGAAAGGGGTAGGTGAGGCTTAGGACGTTGGCTTCTGACTCACCTACAGAAAGACTCACGCATACAAATAAACGCGCGATTTCACAATGTTGTTTAAGAACAGCTGTTTTATTCATGCGACGCAACTAAAGTGCAATTACGCCTTAATTTTTAGTGTTTTGCCGCTGGAGCAGAAATTGGCGCCCATCAAAACAATCATGCTTATCAATTTATGGATACAGGCACGTCCATATTGTCAGTATTTCGAGGGAAAGGCGCCTGGACAGCACGCGAAGAGATTCGTTTGCTGGATGCCATAGAGCAGTATGGTTTTGGTAACTGGGAGGATATAAGCAAACATATTGAAACCAAGTCGGCAGAGGATGCCAAGGAGGAGTATGTAAACAAGTTTGTAAATGGTACTATAGGTCGGCTCACTTGGACGCCGGCACAGTCCCAACGCCCGCGTTTAATAGATCATACGGCTGATGATGCCGGTCCCTTAGGTGCCACGGCGCTTGCGCGCTTGCCGCCATTAGAAATCAGCAGTGAGGAGGCGTTACAATTGGGCTATATGCCCAATCGCGACAGCTTCGAGCGTGAATATGATCCCACAGCGGAGCAATTGATTTCCAACATAACACTCAATTCAGAGGATACCGAAATCGATGTAATGATGAAGATGGCGCATGTCGACATGTACATACGCCGCTTGCGTGAACGTGCGCGTCGTAAACGCATGGTGCGCGACTATCAATTGGTCTCCAACTTCTTTCGCAATCGCAACTATGCCTTGCACACGGGCATGACCAAGGAGCAGAAAGAGTTTCGCGATCGCTTTCGAGTTTTTGCACAGTTCTACACCTGCAATGAATACGAGCGTTTGTTGGCATCGCTGGAGCGTGAAAAGGAGCTGCGCTTGCGACAGTCTGAGTTGTATCGCTATCGTTATAATGGCATTACAAAAATTGATGATTGTCGTCACTTTGAGCAGCATGCGGCTATGGCTACTCATCGTCCTACTGGACCATATGGCCATGGAAAGACTGTAAGTGTTGCACATTTTTTGGCTGTGTTTTGTATATGTATTCTTACAATGCATGGCGAGTTGAATATCGTGTTTAAGAATCGAGCTTCGAAATGACATTGTTTTTACTTACCTATCTATGTTTCACGATATTCAGCTCCTCTGTATTATAAATGCACCGAACAACGAGCGTATGAACGGTTGTATAAGACAATGTTTAACCACAGGACAACATTCAGCACTACAATGGAAGTCATCGGCTGCAAAGCTCTTTCTTACACTCCCCTCAAGCCAGCAACAGAAAAGTGTAAGTGCATTTTATTGCGAATAGAAAACTAGGAGCTTCATTTTTAATATTTTTCTAATATGCAGCGAAACGCTAAGCGGCGCAGAGGCAAGCTCAAGTTCAATCGCACCAAGAAGCATGCCCCACACAGGCGACCCGACCTCCTCCGTCGCATTATTGCACAACAGAAGCTACTTGGATAGCTGTCGGGCATCGTCGGCAGCTACGACGATGATAATGCCGACGATGACAACGACGACAACAACAACGATGGACTTGGCAATAACAGCGACGGCAGCGACTTCCACGGCTACGATGACGGCAGCGCAGGCGAATCTGCCATTGTTGTCCGCCACAATAACAACGACAACGACTCCAGCGAAAGCGAACCAACTACATCAGCAGTTGCTGCTGCACGCCGGCGCAAAATCTCTGTCAAATCAGCTACAGCAACAACAAACAAACGAAACAACAATCGTTGCCGCCGCCGGCAACCACAACGCTGAGGAGTACTCACCGCCAATGAGCAAAACTCTACGCACACAGCTGGAGGAGCTTAAACGTCTGCCGCAGCCGTTGGGCAGCAACTTGTTGACGCAAAATGAACTCGACATTTGCAAGAAAAACAACATAACACCCACTACCTACCTCGCTTTAAAAACAGTGCATCTAAGCGGTGCACCCTCTTTTGAGAATCCCTCTGCCATGGATATATCGCTCACCAAGTTCTGGATCAAATGCGGTTGGTATACTCAATAAACGTGCGTAGACGTCGTTGGAATCACTGCTGCCCGCCTTTCCATCAAACTATTTACTGATTCAAAAAGACTTTATTGTTTAGTAACAGTTTTTTTTTCTAAACAAATCTGCAATTTTGTAATTGTTGCCATTTACACTCTAGTTGCTAGTAAAGCCATTTGTAAATGTATTTCGATTTTACTTGTATCAAGTTAAGCTCATACGCTAAATTTCGTTCCTTTTTCTCAAATAATGGCATCAAAAACAAAGCGCTTACGTGTCTATAATCTAGGCCCACAAAGATCTGATATTTTGTGTACGTTATAAGTAGGGCATAAACCAATTTAATATAATATACACATATATGTATATATATATATACAAGCTGCACAGGAAACAAATATAACTATCTAATGGAATTGTATGTATATGAAAGGTAAAAATAAACAAATTGAAATGTAAAATTTTGTAACATTTGATTGTATTTACGTTTATTAGCATCTCTTAAACATGGACGACTCGATATGTTGACAGCATTGCTCCACTCTTAATCCCTGCACGAGTCATTTATTTAAAGTTACTTCTTGCAATTTAAGTAAAATGAGCAAGCCCTTCGACTCATTGCTTATAAAGACAACGATAAATTGATGAATGAGGAATCGCGGCAAAATATAATCTTAGATGACTAATGCGCACTCTGAAATTATTGTGATGTGTCTTGTATTTTCGCTGTTAAACTTTGTATCGTAATCCTTAAATTGCATTCGTAGATTTTCTTCTCCTTTGGCGCCCAAGAATAGGATGGTTAGAGAGCTCTTGCATAGAAAATGCCTATAAAACGTCTGCAGCATAGGCACTTTAAATAGTCAGATCCGGATTTCTTCACTTTTAAAAAGTTATTTCTTGTGTTTAAATTACTAAAAGTTACGGCGTCGCTTGAGCACAGTTTATAGCAAAATATGTTTGCAAAAAATGGCTGGCCCTCTTGGAATTATATTTAGTAAGCTGATTGCTTCATCTTAAATCCGTATTCTACAACAAGAATCTTAAAAGATTGTAAAACAGTTGATATTATCTGCAATTTGATTTCACTCGCGCAGGGTTCTACAGCTTGTCAGGCTTGCGAATAGCGAGCTACATAGTATTATTACCTTTAAATAACTATATAAAAATATATGTTCACTTTAAACAATAACCACATTTTTTACAATTGAGCACAGACTCCACAGAATTTCATGCATCACTTATTTCTTAAAAAGTAACGATACAGCGTGTTCTTTTGCGTGCCACTCGCAGCGGCACTTGCTGAACCGCCAACAGCACGGGCTGTAGTCGCTGACACAGCAGCTCCAGAAGTGGCGGTGGCCAAATCCGCACTGCCATTGGCCACTGCAGTGGCTGCTGCCACAAACGAGCTGCGCCAAGTCGCTCTCAGCTCATTTTGCAGGTCCAAGGGAAGCGCCTTGAACACTTGTTCATCCACACCTGGCGGACAGGGTACATTTGAGAGTCCATCTATGCCTGTGGTTGTGCTGGAAGTGTTGGCGCTACTGCTACCCGCATTAGGAGATGCAAAGCTATCCGCAACTGAGGCATGATGTAGCGCAGGAGTGGTCGTGGGCGTGGAAGGCGCGCTAACTGATTCATCCATAGGTGAGGGCAATGGCGATGAGGCAGCCGAGCTGGCATTCGAGCTGAGGCGACTTGTGGTGCGTGTGCTTATAAAACGCAGGCTGCCATCGATGCGATTTAGCAGAGTATTGGGCGGCTGTATGGTACGAAAGCGGGGCGTGCTAAGTCCAGCAGCTGCAGCTGATGTAGATGGTGTGCTAGCAATAGGGCTCATTGGGAAATCCTTTTCGCTGTCGCGCGAGTTCAGCCTCAAGTCGCAAACCCGTAGCTTGCTTGGCGAAGCCACATCCGCGGTCGTGTCATTAACATCTGCAGCCAAGCGACTGCGCTTAGAAACAAGCAGTCGACCTATGCGACTTTTCTTTGGCGAGGGTTCCACTTCGGTTTCGGAAAAATCGCTAAAGTCCGAGTTAGTGGCCGCTGATTCGGAGCCATTGTCCAGCAGCATGGGTATAGGCGAAGCTGTCGTGGCACGGCGTCTATAGAATTGATCACTTGGCTTAAAAGTAGTAGGAGAAGAACGAAACGCCTCGTCGCCACTAGACGTAGTCGGAGCTGATTCGCTTGTAGGACTGAGACTCGTATTGGTAAGTGATGTAATAGACTGCACCTCTAGATCAGCTTTTTTGATGAGAAAGTTGGCTATGGAAGATGAGCCTACTTTCCGCTCTTGGAACTTGGAAAAGGCCAGGCCAATTAGTGTTATATTGAAAGGTTTGCTAAGGTCCACGATGCGCTCAAAGAGGCGCATAACTATTTTTAACAGTTTATCTTGGGCACCCTCCGCCAGTTGCACCTTGGATACGCCCGTTTCACCTGCGCACATGGACGTTTTAAAAAGGGAGGGCAGTATATTGGCTTGCTTGGTCTCACGGTGGCTGCTTTTCTTCTGCGTATCAAACTTTCGAAGCACAACCTTAATAGCGATGGGTATGCGACCATCTTCTGATACCTAAAGAAGGCAAACGAGATTTGGCATAAGAATCATCTAAATTCAACCATTTATCTAGAAACTTAACAGATTTCAGATCATCACATTTCGCAACGTAATTTCTTTTACTTACCTGTTCAATTAATCGTATGAGCAGCATGCGGAACTTTTCTTCGACATCAGTTCTCACAGAGATTGGCTTGCAGGCATCCTCCATGCCTATACTTTTGGGCTTGCCTGTTGGACGCACTAAGCTCGCATCGCGTCCAAATGCTAGGTCCCTTAGCTTGGTAGCTGTCTCAAAGCCAAATTTCTTGCGCATAAAATCCATGTCGCATTGCTGCAGTTTCTCTACAGTGTCCACGCCCGCTTCTAGTAGTAAGCTTTGTGTTTTCTGACCAATGCCTGTAACTTTATGCAAGTCATTTAGTTCGCGCATAAACTGCTCCGCATGGGTGGAAACTAGCACCGTTTGTTGATTGGGCTTGTTACAACTGCCCACAAGTTTGGCCAATAGCTTGTTATAGGCTATGCCGGCGCAACAAGTAATGCCCAGACGCAGATGTAGCTCCTCGCGTATCTCCTGCGCAATACGCGTGCCAATAGATAAGCGTTGTGCACAGCCGCAGCTGCAGTCGTTCAAGGAAGCATCAGCTGCAGGATAAATATGTCCAACAAATGGTTTTAGTTGCGCCTCAGCATTGTGAGCCTGTCGCAGTTCAACCAAAGCAGAAACATCCATATAATTCTCATCAAAACCGAGCTTTTCTACGGTGGGTGTGTAGTTAAGCAGTAAATCGTGTATTTTTTGCGACATGAGACGATAAGGCGCCAAATCCTCGCCATTAACCAGCACCAATTCGGGACACAAACGTTGCGCTTCTGCTATAAGCATTAACTTGTTGACTCCACGTGCACGCGCCACATAATTACAGGTGACTACTATATTCTTTTGTTGTATGCCAAGCGGACGTGTGCGCAGCGTAGGATCACGTATTTCTTCAACCTGGGCATAGTAGTAGTCCATGTCCAGGTGAATGATTGTGCGCTGGTGAGGTTCACTTTTGTTGAGCACGCTTGCGAAGTCCATTATAACGGCTGCAAATAAAGCAAAAGCTTTATTAGTAAGTGTCATTTTAGAGGAGGGATTGGGATAGGCATCACAAAAAAGAGTGGGTCATAGGATTTTAAATTGTGCGTGAAATTTTTATGATCACCAAAAGTAGAATGCTGGTAGGACAGGTGGGTACTTCCTTTTCCTTCTTTACATCGTCTCTATTTTGATAGCACATAAACACACAGACGGAAAACATAACAAAACAAACAAACGCCGCGACCTTTGTATAGAGAGCTACCCGAGAACTTGTACATTTCGTCATTGAGTGAAAAACACGGTCATATAGAGCTGACGAGGCAACGTACCAAAAGGGGGGATTGACGTTGGGAAACATGACGTGACGCGCGGACTGCTCTCTGTTGTGTGATTATTAACAAAAAAAATAAAAATTTTGCGCGGGGCTTGCGAGAAATTTGCACGACTGCGCTCTCCGTTTCGCCCCCTCCCATCCATAAGCGCAAACAAACGAAACTTTCTAATCAAACAAAGACAGAGGAGAGGATGTGCTGGTAAAAAGCATGTACCGGCTAAAAGTTGATTGCACTTTGGTTATATCTTTGCGCATCTCACACCAAAGTCAATGATGACGCACTTTATAAACGCCAAGTTATAGAAACCACAAAATTATAGACGCGAATAAAGTACAATAAAGAAAGAAATTTGCAGTTTGCAGTCAATGCCAAACGTTGCTGACGAATGGTTTACTGTAGCTTGAGCATTTAATGTTGCCATTTGGCACCAGCAGTAATTGGACACTTGTATTTAAGTTTTTTGCATTTTAATGTTTTCAATGACACTTATAAGCATTTAATATTTTATGATTAAATTTTAGTTAAATTTTTTCACCTCTTCTCTTTCACTCTGCAGCAGCGTGACCGAATTCCGAGGCCTATTAAAATACCAAAACTGCTTTGGGCTGGACAAAACCAGTATTTAATGTTGCCAGATTGTTGGATTAAGTTAAACAGCGACGCTGCCAACTGGTGGAAGTAAGTTGTCAAACAACTACGTTAAATATTTGAAATGCGATTATTTGTCAGTTGCAATTACAACATTAAGGTTTATTAATTGTTTTTGTACTATTTGACACTTCTTAAATCATAAACAACTCCAGTTTTAGAAATTCTATATCTCCGTTCGAGATTTTGGGAACAATTTTCTGAAGGCGGAATGATGTCAATTGATGATGGTAGTGTTTGGTACGTATAATAAAACATCCAACTAAATGTAAAAACACTTTGATTTTATACCTAAACGATAATGATGCGCAATTTCAAGAACCAGTAACATTTCGATGCAAACGTGAAGCGCTGCCATTTTTTTTTTTCACAAAATTTAAATTCAAGATGAAACCTCTAAGTCAAATCTTAAAAATAAGAAAATCTTTAATTTTAACCAATTGTAACTATTCAAAGTTGTAAAAAAGGACTGCTCGGTTTTTACTTTCGGCAATAGATAAAGATATATTTTTTATAAGTTTCTAAGGTGCACCGCTTTATCCTCAGCTCTTACCGTTTGGACAGGTCCATAGCTTAAAAAAATAAGCCTAACCCCCAAAGTTGGAAAAATAGGTTGACAGTCTTTTGCGAGCTCTGATATATATACACTTCAAAGTGAAGTTGTTTTTCAAAAGGTTGAGAAATCTTGTCGTTAATCTCCAACAGCATACATATGTGCCAAGTTGTAAGTAGACTTGTTACACAAAAAACTGACTCTCCATTTTCTCCACTTGGAGGCGGAATTTCCAATTTCCTTCTTTAGTGATCATCTACACTATGAAATGAAACGCTATGGAGCTCTCCAGTTCTAACAGATTGGGCTGTGCGGACAATTAGTTAGTCAGTCAGTTTTAACCCGACTGCGGCAAATCAAAAAGCCATGTATGTTCATCTGTTCCCTCGTAACTTCTAAGTCACCTACAATAATTTGACAAATAAGGTATTGTTGGAAGCGTCTAGATCGTCCGCTAGTTATAGGCTATGTGACAACACATTTGAATTAAATATTGCGCCCTAAAGAGAACACAAAGTCAAGAATACAAAAAAAAAAAAAATTTCAATAATGCAGTGTTGTGTATCGCAAGAAAGGGCTTAATTAGCACATTTTGTGAATATATATATTTTTGATAAATACTAAATAATAAGTGGCTCAAATAAGTTTTATTTTTAAGGGAATTTAATAGATCATATCGATATTATCGTAGTTAATATTTACGAGTAGGTAGTTTTTGTAATAAACCATTAATGTTGAATACTTTGTACATACAAATTTCAGATTAGAATATTTTTTTGTTTTATGCATTTCTGAGCGTGATTTTTCCGTAGTCGGATTAGATATTTTAACTTTTTTTCATGTGGTTTCATATTTTTTTTTAATTTTGGGTAAGAATTTCGCATTTTTTGAGAAAAGCAAATGTTTTGGTCTTATTTCTGATATTATAATATTTTTTTTTTAATAAATATAGCAAATTGGAAAACTGTGATTTTTTTCAAATATTCAGCCGTGCCCCGGAAACGAAAATCGAAAACGAACAAATTTTATTCGTTTTCGTTTCAAAGACATGAACCATGTGTGTGCATGCCAAAAATTCGTGTTGAGTAGTGCATGCTATTGGGTTAATTCAGAAAAAAAATTATTATTTATAAATATTGAACGTGGAATTCGTATAGAGTCTAAGAATATCAAAGAATATTTGAAAAATTATTTCAGTTTATTTAGTATGTCAGATTTAAAGCACACAACAAATTCGTTTTTGTGAAATTGAGAGCACCAAACAAAATTTTATGTATAAATTCATAATAAGAAAAATATATTGGAGTACAAATTTGAGTACTACCAGTTCTGTACCGGGTACCCATTCGGTTAAGAATATATTGTATATGTATGTATAGGCAGAAGAAGACATGGCAGACCATCAGTTTGTCTGTCTGTCTGTAAGCATTGAAACCATAGAGACATCAAATTTCTACCAAAAGAAGACGAAGCTTGTTGATTAGTGTCGGTATCTTGTTCGTTTTACAGTACAAAAATTTCTCGACACTATAAAGTGCAGTCGGGCCGGGCAGCTAGCAATTTACAACATAGCATGACCATTTTTTTTTACTAATTATGTTGTTTTAAAACTCTAATGCAGGCAGTATGAGAAATCTCTAGATGCGTTCGTTCATAACCTAAAATTTGTACTTTCGTTGTTGATTTTTTCGTACCGTCTTTACATGGCGCGTCTTGGAAATCGCATGTTAACGCATTTATTGTTATTACAATAATAATTTGATGACTACCCCGCAGTTTTAATCATATTCATGAGCTTTATATACTTAACATGATAAAGGCTGTTTGTGCATTCCATAAAACGGCGTAAGCCACAAAAAAAAAGTGGGTGGGTGGTGCCTAGAGCTTCGGGCGGCTCTGGTCACGCGTCGGTCGAAATGTGGAACAGCTTTATGGGCTGCTTGGTTCTTGGTTACTGCCTCCGGTGCAGCGTGAAATACGCTTGGAATGTGCAACAACAACAACGACCCGAGTAGGCAGGAGTAAGAACTCCTAAGTCCAGGCTTTTGCCTTCGACTCCTAAGTCCTGCCTTTGGACGCTGTGATAATCGGCCGGAGCTGCTTGACAGGCAAACAATGCTGTGAATTTGATTAAAATCAGCCCTGCGTGTGCGTCGCAGTTGTTCTGTCAGAGGCGCAACCAGGAGCAAGCGTGCTGAGGGTCACACTGCGCATGAAGCTTGGACCCCAGCGAAACTTTTATGAATCCGACGCTGGCTCAAGTTGTTTGTTGTTTTTGGAGCTGCTTGATTTTGGTTATTGGAGCAAGTAATTCCATGTTGTGCTTGTTGTTCGTAAGGCTTATTGAAATCTTGTTTGCAACCTTACCAACTATATATATATTCACTATATATATATATATGTATATAGCTTCAGGCGCTGTCTTGCACTAATTGTGAAACGCCATAAAAGGCGCATATATGCGTGTAATAAGCAGAGGGGGCGTAGGAGTGGCCAGGACAGGACAAAAGTTTAAATTTGGCATGAAATCATCGAAGTATCGTCTCACTGGCTACTAATGAGCTCCAGCTGCCTGACACAGCTTACCTCAACTTGGCTTCTTATGAATTTGTAATGGTCCAAAAACTAATTAGGATGCAGGGTGGTCCTACATACAGTGTACTAAACGGAAAATTCTCAGCCAGGCGTTGATTCGTTGGAACTGCCTGTATATTATATATAGATGTATTATCCCCACAAGTTTACTGCAAAAAGAAAAAATTGAAAAAAACATCTGAACCGAGTAGTTGCGACTGCATAATACCCTCTAGATATTTCTTGAAAAAAAAAATATTACAAATAACTGGAATTATTCGGGACGGTAGCCCAAGGACGATACTCTGGTTGCATTTTTCCCTACAAAGAAAAACTATCTGCGCCAAATTAACATATGAACATATACTTGGAGGGCTCAGGGAGGAGACTGTTCTTCGTACTAAATTTTGTACAACATTATTCATAATATATTGGTGAATCTTTTTAGTGGAACGATTCAATTGCAGACATAGTAAATAATTGTCCATATCCTTTGAAATTTTTATACGAACTTGCTAAGTTTTGCTGTGTAATTACGTAAAGTATTGGATACCTTCTGTGGGTGTGTGGGTATGGATGTAAGCCTGGCTATTATGGTCTTGGAGGTAGACGTTCATTGCTCATCATCTCCTTTATCCTGTCACATGCATGCCTAAATGAGAAATAACCTTAACCTAAGGATACGGGGTATTATGAATCAATATAAAGTAAGAATCCACAAAACTATAATTTTCCAAAAAAAAACCTGGCTGACAATTTTTCAAGAGAAGATTATGATTCTTCTTTGTAGTACAATAGCTCATTGACGTCATTAATCATACTACCATGGTTCTGTTAAACGCTTAACTTTCTGATTTGAAATATCGTGGATCAGGAGTGGATTTAGAGGAATATCCTTTTTGTTCTACTCAGCCCGAATTTTTTTTACTGGATCTGTGGTGGTGTCGTAAACTCAAAGCACGTGTTGCGAGTAATCGTAGGAGAATGGAAATACAGAAATTCAAGATCCTACACTGAGAGAGAAAATCAAAAAAAGCCACACTTGATTTGGGTGCAAGGAAGAACATCGTAAGAACTCCGATCTTATTTCAATTTCGATTTTAAGTCTGAAATTCTTGAATTAAAAACATGATTTCTTGGGAAATAAGCACGAACTCAATTTAAAGTTTTTCATTCTTATTTTAATTAAAACGGATTCATTTTTTTAGTTTCGCTTTCTTAAGTTAAGATTTTTCGTACTCATTATAAAGTTTTTCGGTCTTATTTTTTTTAGTATATTTGTTGTTGGCATTTGAACTTAATTTATGGTTCAAGTATTTTATTTTAGGTTCACTTTTTCTTAATTTAAGAATTTTCGTACTTATTATCAGGGTTTTGCGAACTTGTTTTAAGCAAACAAATTCTTAAAACTGCGAATTCTTCATTCAAGTGAAAAAAGATTTAATTTTAAGCCGACTTTTTCTCTCAGTGTAACTGAATTCTCTGAAATAGTTCTAAGATATAGCTAAAAGGTTAGAGAACTCACTTGTTGAGCTCCGTCTGTTTGTCTGATAAGAAAGTACAGAAAAATTTGTGATGGGGGTCGAACTCTTCGATTTTTATAATATACAGTATAGATTTTATACAGTAGAGGTACTAACTACTTCAACTCGGGAATGATAAACTGTAGAAAATATTGCTGAAGATCAATTTTTTAGAGAATATTATACTTAAAAAATTTCATAGAAAATTGTATTTCTTAAAAACGTTTAAGTGATCTTCGGTCTTGAATATCTTTAGCGCGGTCTTGAAATAACTTCTGAAATTTTTCGTAAAATGTTAAAACGGGTAAGTTTTGGACTATTTACAAAATTTAATGTTTATTTAACACAGTTTTAGGCAGTTATATAGGAGTTAGCGTTTTTTTTTTTGGAACAAAGTTTCTCTACGGGGCTTGTGGGTAGTGTGTTCGGCTTAAGCTTCAGGTTCTATTCTTTTTAGAGTATTTTATATACAAATTATGAATAAGATAGTATTTTGCATATATATTTTTTAAATTATTATTTTGTATATATGTATTATACGTTTATATAAACAAACATTTGTCCTTAAGTACTTAAGCAAACTTACATTATACATATGCCTTGAAATAGAATAAACGGAAAAATCCCCTGGCGGGGACCTTGGTACTACATTATTTTTTTTTGTTTTTCATTTTAAGACTAAGAGGATAAAAAAATTTTTTTTTTTTTATATTAGAATTGTTTTTTTTTTTTTTTATTTTAACAAAATTTATTTATATAACTATTATAAAAAATTATTTTTATTATTATTAAAAAAAATTTACTTTTATTTTTATACAATTTTTTTTTTTATTTTTGTTTTGAAAAATTCGTTAAAACAAATTTATTTTTTTTTTGGTTTAAATCAATCTTTTTTTGTTCTTACAAATTTTATTCACAAAAAAAAAAGACAAAATTAATGAACAAAAATTTATTTTTTTAAAGTTTAAGCTTTTTTTTTTTATTTTGGGAATTTTACAAACTTCTCTCAGATTAAGAAAATTTTTTTTTTTATGCGGCATTTTATAGTGAACACTTTTTTTTGTCGGAAGATAATCTTTTTTTATGTTCACGTTCGATCACGGTAACACTCAAAAACTGTTTCCGTATTCGTACCAAAGATGTATTCGTATGCCTAAAATAAATTGAAGTGCTTATACGATCTTTGCAGCACACGCATATATCCCACTCGTTTCGTCTTGTCATCTGGGTAAATACTTTTAAAGCGAACTACTCCTACATACACTCCAACAAAGGATGTATGCCCTCTTACCCTCTAAAATTTAGGGCATACAAATGCACATTCAACAGACAAATGCAGGATCAGCCACACGGCGAAGCGAAACGGATGTTCGCGCGGCGTCGGCGTCAACCCCATGGCCCATGGACCATGGTTCTCGGTGTTCCGTCCACTGCGTCCATTTTGGGCCAATGTTTTTGGGGTGTGTGAAAAAGCGTTGCGTGTATGAGTAAGTGTGTGTTTGTGTGTATGTGTGTGTGTTAGTACTGTGGCTGGTGCGGGGCAGCAAAATGTTAATAAATCTTATTTTTATCATTTGGCTATAAATACTGAATTTTTAGCTCCGGCCATGCTCAATTTATGACCATTATTTATGTCGGAAAAGCGAAAACCTCAAACATGTTGCCACACTTTATTTTTTCTTTTTTTTATACTTCTTTTATACTTTTGTGCTTTGTGTGCTTCATGACGTTGTGGGCCATTTTTGCTGCAAAGAAAATACGCGTTCTGCAGATATACTCGTACTACACAAACATATTATTGCAATTTTCCAGATGCTCCGCCCACGCGCCCCCTACAAAAGAAAACACAAAAAAAAAGAGAATAAAAATATGAAAAATTGCATTACACCTTAATAAACACCTCAATGTAAAAGGCTTCCAAAGGGGGAAGTCTGACTTGGTTGCATATCTGAAATCGGGCTGCTGCAGCTGTGCTCTGTGTTGTGCCCTGCAGTGAGACAAGCGTATAATGAAGATTGTCCGCAGCTTAAGTGGACGCACGTTGTTGGCTCACTGTCTGGCTTAGAGTCTTTACATCTGCCTGGGATCTGGGATGGATGGCTGACGGGCTGGCTGCATGTATGAACTGTAGCTGGGACCAGGCCAACAACTGATCGCGATCATTTAGGCGCTCATCTGGCATAAAATTGTTAGAAACGCCCCGTATGTGTGTATGTGTGTGTGCGCGCGCAACAAGCGGAGAGTGCCTGAGGGCCGCCAGATCTTCTCCATGCAGCTTCATAACGTTTTTGCCATTAAATTAATAAATTAATGCGATCGTGCAAAAGCCCAAACAAAGTAAGTCTCAGCATTAACAAAAATCTCAATAAACCTGCCCCAAAAGCAACATTCAACATCAATAAAAAAAAATTTGTTGAGGGCTCCATCAAAAGGTCTCCTTTTGTCATAAATTTGTGCACACTTAAGCGGGCAATTGGTAAGCACCCATTGCAAGCCCATTTAACCAAGACGCGGGACTGCATATTGCACCGGCTGTAGTTGAAGCCGTAGCTTTAGCTGGAACTGCAGCTGAGTCGTCGTGATCGGAAAGTGGGTGTTGCTAAGTGCCTCATGCTGCAGACGAAATGGCTGGCTCACAGAACCAGTCTGCCATTTTACAAGCGAATTGCTCTGCTCTGCCCTCACTACACTACTCTTCCTCTTTGAACATCATTAACGCGGCCAAAAGGCAACAACTGCAACGACAACGTATATGCTGCAGGTTGGTTGGCTTTCAACAAGTCGAAGTTTAGATACACTGAAATCACTTAATTGATCATTTTAGGAATAGTTGCTTAGTGGTTTTTACCAAATTCGATTGGTAGCGAAACTCCGAGCCAGTTTGATACCGAATTTTATAAATTTCAGGGCTGCAAATCAGTTTCGAAGGTAAAGCCCAGTAATTCGTTTATTTTTTGCGATTTGAATGAGAGTTCAAAAGCACACTACTTGATAAAGTAACGTGGACAAGTTCCAATAAAAATTATACTATATAACTATATTTTAATTAGTATTTTTTTATTGCAATATTTTTAAAAAGCTTTGTCCATTTTTAATGCCACGTTTTACACCTTTAAAAATTGTATTCTATTCATTGTTACGAAACGCGTAGAAATAACATTAAAATTAATTTTTGAATCCTTAGTCTGCTGTAGCCGTCATTAATTTTGTTGTCTAATGACATCTGAACAAAATTTAAATAATTAAAAAATTCTTGGCATATTCTAAGCTTACCACAGTTTAAAGGGTCCAACTGGATGTGCACAAAAAGCTAATGATGCAGATCGATTCATAGTGAAAAAAAAGGTCTCCAAATTTCAGTTTTTAAACTTAACGCGTTATGAGTAAATTAAAAAATAAACGTGTTTTTTACTTTTTCAACCATGTTTTTGTTATTAAAAAGGCTTATTACAAAATTTGTATTTTTTTTAACTATTAAATTTTTGTAAAAAAAATATAGAATTTCCTTTTTTTTAATATATTTTATTTTAAAATAATATATATAATATATTGCTAGTACTCTAGTCTTTTAAGTATACTATTGTATAATATACTTAAAATAATAAATAAATAAATAATATTTTTTGAAGTATATAAAAATATATAAAAAATTATTTTAATAATATTGTTTAAGAGCCGAAGGCCTTTTGCTGCCAGTGCTTCCTAATAATTAAGTTAGCTTTGTAAACTTATTTAATCTTTATTAAATTATTAAATAAATATGTAATTGTTTAAAGATTATTTGAGAAAATTTGTTTTTTTGTTTCTAAAGAGGTAAGAAATTATAATAATGTTTTTTTAATATTATATAGAACAGGTATGTATTAAGTGTTTATAAAATGACATGATGTAATTTAAATAAAAACATATCGCTTGACTTTTTAAATTAAAGTTAATAAGTTGCAATTTAAGAAATTTTTAATTTTTTAATTTTTTTTAAATTTAATTTTTTTCCTAAAAATAAAATGTTGCTTGCTTTTACTACATATGCAGCTAGATCCCTGGAATTGTCTATGATTTTTCATGGCACTTTTCAGTACACTGATAAAAAAAAACGGTCTGATTTCAAGTTCGTTGGTCACAAAATCGGGACCAAATGGTTACGAAAGTATCGGTTTTTTTGTTTTCAGTTCAAGAATGCCGTTCTTGATTTAAGACTTTAATTTCTTTATTCAAGGACTTTAATCTTATTTCAAAATTTTTTGTTCTTATATTAAGATTTTTTGGTACGAATCAAGAATGCAAAAATCTTGATTGAAGATTTAATTTTCTTTTTTTGTTTGTAATGTATTTAATATATTTTATTTTTTAATTTGTGCCAAGGAAACTAAATTTTTCTTTCTTAAAAATAGAAAACAACGCACTTAGAAATTTTGGGAAAATTTTAAAAATCATATTTTATATCTTAAAAACTGCTATTTCTACGAGTATGTTAGACAAAAACCTATTTTTTTTTAAGATTCGTTTTAGTTTTCATTAATTTCTATTGAATAATAAACATACTTCTTCCAAGTAAAGAAACTCTCACACTATCATCTGAGGATCAATAAATATGTTTTAATGCAACACATCTTAAACTCAGATTGCGTTCCTCTTAATCTCAAATGTAACATTCAGCACCACTGATTATTCTGCTATACTTAATAAGTATGTTAGCTAAAAAGTATGTCCTTCTTCACCCACACTAGGCAAACCTTACCACCTTTTAATATACCCTCTGTCAGAGTATTTCAACCGAAGAAATAATTGCGCATGGCAGGCACTGGCTCACTGGCTGGTAATCGTGCTTGGCCAAAAAACTTTAAGGCCGTTCGCTGGCGCTGCTGCTCCATCTCCATCTGGATTTAACCAACGTTCGTTGTTCGTTTCCATTAAAAACCCGCTCGTACTCTCTGTGTGTTGCTCTGTTAATTTTACAGCCATGTCTGATATTGCTAAATGGCTGTGAGTGGATTCGTTTAAGCACCAATTTTATTACCAACAAGCATCACATTGGATCTGCATCAATTTGGTCTTTTTTTTTTTTTTTTTTTTTTGCGTCTCCTGCCGTTCTTGTTGCCAATGCAGTTGCCATTGCCGTTTTGCCAACGTCATCATCCACGTTGTTGTTGTTCTCCTTATTGTAGTTGTTGTTGTAGTTTAGTTGTTAGCCTGGTCCATGTTATGGCCAATACGCTGGAGCGCTGCAAGTGCCACGCCGAGTGCAGAGATCCAATCAGATTTCGCCTTTTATGCTGCTTTCCAGTTGCTGTAACATTACAACAACATCCACAACAAGTCGGAAACAACTTGTAGCCATTATGGAGTTGACCACAGCTGGTGCTTTTGTTTTTGATGCCTATTTTGCATTTACCAAGTCATAAATATATATATTTATAAGCCTGGCCCCTACAGCTGCCATTACTTGTTGAGCGGGTCTAGCATTTAATTTAATCATTTACAACCCACAATTTGCAGGAAATCTGAAGTTTTCCTAAGACAAGTATTTTGTTCGAGTATGAGCCCATTTTGCTCCATGCTTTATCTTTTTGGAGATACTAGCTCCTTTTTTGGAGGCATATCTGCTCAGACTGTGCATGCGCCTTAGAGCTCGTCTTCTACGCTTCATATGATTTTAAGCCTACAGTTCTGAATAAATACTGGGTATTGTAAAGAGATTATTTTTTATTTTTATGTTTTTTAGTTTAGTAATGAACTTTGTAATTGTAAACATTGTATTTTATTTAATTATTTTTTTTTTATTTATATTTAATATTTTATAAGCAAGTAGTAAAAGTCTTAAACTCAGTTTTTAAAATACTTTATAGTAGACGATATAAATGAAACTAATGAAGAGCTAAATTTTTGGACAATTCCGGGGTTATTTGTATAATCCACTTAATAGAAAAAAGAATCTTTAATAAAACGAAAAATTTAAATTAAAGCTAACAAGAAAAATTTAATATTATTTTGTGGGACATCTAAAATCTAAGTAAAATGAAATTTTGGAAAATTGCATTCTAAAAACACTATATAAATTTGAAATTTAGTCGAAGGCCCCAGTAGCTAGTGCTCGTTAAACTAACATTCGTCCGTGCTCCGAAAAACCAATTCGAATATTTCAATTTCACCAAATCGAATTTTTAATGTGGATTGAATCCGACTACTTTGTTGCAAGAGAAATTAAAACGAATTGGCAAAATAGTTTCAAGAGTGTACGAACTAAAATACTATTTCTTTATATTTCCGCAAATTTCAAGTTAAATATTTAGGTACTGTTAACATTCATGTTCATGTCTTGCATAAAAAAGTGTTCCTCATAATAAAAATGGCAAAATCGTGCTTAATAACAATAAATAATGTTGTTAAAGCCAATGTTATTGTTTAAATTTATTTAAAAGACAAATTAGAAAAGTACTAGCCATATTTTAAACAAACGAAATGTAAACGATATGACTTAATCGAAAGGTACAGAACTGTGCTAACAAAAAATGTGAAATAGGGATCACGCAAAATCGAATAAAATTTTCTCGTTTTCGTTCTCCGGAGCACGGCTGATTAAGTTTAATACTAATAGTAGATTAATTTTGTTAAAATAAAAAAATTGAGAAATGCACAACAATTTTAACAAAATCCAATTTAAAACTTTTGGTCTTAATTATCTTGACTCAATGATTTTTAACTGAGTATAAATATACCAATACACTATGGTTCAAAAGCCAATTTTTATTTTGGCATAAAGCAGAAAAATTTTTGTATCGAATTTTAAATTTTGTTTATGTTAATATATCTGCGTAGTGTTATGTGCTATTGTCCCAAATTGTGGAAAGGAGATTAAATGAGACAAATTTTTAGGAGGTAAAAGAAAAAGTTAGGATATTCGTGAGTAAAGGGGTCTACGCAAATCCCATTATATATATTTTTTTATATGAAGTTTTGTCATTCCATGCGAAATATTTCGTGCTGCGTATAGGCCTTAAGAAAAATGCAACCGCATTTAGGTGTCTTACAATTAAAACAGAAAAAAATACACCACAAGAATTCCACATGGTGGCAGCCCATGAATAAATTTCTATATTAATTTTGAGACTTGCCTACTACTTCCCCTGCACATTGAGAATGCTACAGTCGTGCCTACCCAGCTCTAAATCACACCAACGCAGGGTGGGCGAAACGGTCGATTTAGCGGAACGAAATTAATTCCGTCTAAAATAATAAAAATATCTTCAAAAGAATATTTTTTCCAAAAAAGTAAAGGTAAAAGGAACAAAAAGATTTTTTGTTTTTTCAAAATTTTTTTTTTAATAAAGTCGAAAAAATATGTACATTTCAAAACATTTTTTTGTTATCAAAAGCAGTTAAAAAATAAAACGACTGTTCAGCTGAAAGTTTCATACCATGTCATACCATATCATGTCCACCTGCTGACCAACATAATGTCTGTAAAGTACAATATAGTGGAGGGAGATATTGGACATTGGAAAAATTAACCAAAAATCTCAATTTTTGTAGCTTTTACACGATATTTTGCCGCAAAGTTTTTGTTTTCCATCTAATGCAACATATGTTCTATTTGAAAGCTCACAGCTGACCAAATATCATGAAAAAAGCTAAAGGGCTATTATCGATCATCTCAGTGAGCTTTTATTAATTGGCGGGAAATAACAAAATTTGACAATTTTAGGAGTTGAAATTTCTCTTTTCCTGCCGAGATTGGATGTTTCTCCCACTGTGCAACTCCGCTCGGAATCACTCCTGGTACGCAAATACTAGTTAGTATCAAAAACTATCTATGGCGTCCAATATCAATATACCGAAAAAAAATATTTCGATCACCCCATACGACATAGGTTCTGTGGCTTTCTTTCCATTTTTCGGTGACTTTATGGAAATCTCTCTCGGAATCACTCCTGGTACGCAAATACTAGTTAGTATCAAAAACTATCTATGGCGTCCAATATCACCTACTGTGCACAAAATATAAGTTCACATTATTTCTTTCTCTTTAGTTGGGATTTCTTGGCGAGCATGGTTCCGAGGATTGAAATTAATTTTATAAGATCGACAGAACATGCTGATTGTTTGTCAAAGAGCAATGGACTCATGCGATCCCTTGTAGATGTAAGGTAGATGATTCCATACGGTGTAATAGCTCTTTTGACTGAACCAACATTATATGTTAATGATGAGCAGTTGGCTCAGCTGTAGCAGACCCTGTAAAGAGTTCCTGTAAGCTATTGTATTGTATATGTACCAATTTTCAGACATGTAGATCATGTAGAGATCTAAGAACAATTGTTTTTTTTTTTTTTGAACTACCCTCGTAATTAAGTTGACACAGACAATTTTTGACGAAAAAATGGGTACACACTGTCCCAATTTTTAAGGCCTAGTCCGGCAAGAACAAAAAAAAAAGTTAAATAAAGACCAGGTCCGTAAGAATATATTCTTTTTAGACCTTGTAGAGGATCAGGAAGAAACTTCGGCACGGGCCCTCTTTAGGAATCTACTTTGGCAGTTTGAAAAAACAGCTTTATATTTTATTTAGTTAATATTTGAAATGTCTATTTTCTTTACAAAATGAATAATTTAAAGAGTTACCAAATTTAAAACATCTACACTGCCATCAGCATACAAATGGCCAATTCCAAAAGACACATTTTTGATTCGCCATTAATTGAAGTTGTTAACAAGTTGGTTGTTCGTCTTGAACTTTGAAATTGCTGTCAAAAATGTCAAGTATTTGTTTGTCCATGAAATAACTTTAAATGTTATTTAAATGTTTACAACTAATTGACTGTTTTTGCATTTAAAGTCAAAATTTTGTGTTAGCTTCTATTGTTTGGGATCAAAGGGTTGGCTTTTCGTAGCGCCACATTTGACTTTTAATGAAAACCGACAAGTGGAAGTCTGCGCACACCTAATTTATTCGCTTATCATAGATCTTGTTATTGTCGTTTTTTCGAAAATAATTTTTAAATTTAACATATTTTTTTTTTTATTTTTACAAATACAAAATAAAGCGTAGCTGAACTGAAATTAAAAGTAGTATTTAATTTTGCTGAAAATAGATTTTTATTTAGTTCTGCAAGTTGTAAATTAAATTTTTTTCATAAATTGATTATATGACTTAAATTATTATAAAGTAAAATATTTCAGAAGTTTATGCCAAACTTGTTGACTCACAATGTAAAACATATTAATATGGGTCACTACGCAATTTATCTTAGATTGGCGCCAAGATTAATTTAATATTATAAAGATTACTAAACTTGTTTTCATTTGGCTTATATTTTAATCAAAATTAAGTCTGATTTCATTAAAAAAACAAACACATAAATATTGTCAAGCATCTATTCTATATATGTATGTATCTTGAACAAAAAAAGAAAAAACAACTAATTATATAAAATAAAGATTTTAATATACATCCAAATCTGTTTTACACGGTATAGAACAAAATTTTGTATAAAATTTCATTCGGAATAAAAAAAAGTTTTTTTATATCAATTTTAACGAAAAATATTTTTTTTTAACCTAATCTTATTTCTAATTTATTTTCATAGCAGTTTAAGGATGTACTTAATGTCTTTTTTTACACGATTTTTTCTGGAACGTATCTACCGTATAAAAACAGAATTAGAGGTTTATACTTTTTTTTAATAATCCAACAAAATTCGAATAACACATCTTAACAAAATAAAATCGAGTATTTTGGCGCACTAAACAGGTCAACTCTAAGAGATTTTCAGTAGCACTTAAAATCCATTTTATTATTGTTGTTAATTTCATATTCTATCAGAAACGCAAATTCTACCTTTAATTTTAGGCATTAGGGTTCCGAAATAAAAGTGAAAGTTGTAGATTGCAGACCAATGTTCCTAGCGATGATAATTTTTAAAATTAAAAATTATTAATGTTTACTGATATTTTTTATTAAATTCTACCCTTAATTTTAGGAATTAGGGTTACGAAATAAGAGCAAAAGTTGTAGATTGCAGACTGCAGACCAAAGTTTCTAACGATGATAATTTTTAAAATTAAAATCAGGAAATTATTAATTAATATTTACTAATATTTTTTATTAAATTGAAAAATTAAGTTTTATTTTTGTGCCTAAAAAAAAATTATGAAATTATTTTTAAACAATTTTTAAAAAATAAAAAATATACTTTTTTTTTTTAAGTTTTCATGTTAAAAATTGTAAATAAAGATTGATTTTTAAGATCTTTTCAAAAGAGTTGTGTGTAGTTGGCACACTAATATGGTACACAATTCAAAACATTTTCATTCATAGTTTATTTGCCTTATCCATATCCTGGATCCATATTGAGTTCCAAAAAAAAAAAGACTGTAATCTTTATTTTTATAATAATTGATGAAATATTTATTTGATTTACAATTCTATTGATCCTTTTTTTTGGAATTTTCGTTTTATATTTTTAAAATGGTGATTAAGATATTTAAGGGATATACTTGAAACAAAATATATGAGGATTTCATTTCAAAAAATGCAAAAGTTTTTTTTTAAAAGCCTTTAAAACAGCCTATATTAAAAAAAAATTTTTCAAAAATATTCAGTAGTTTAAACCACGTTTCTTACTTATGAGTCGTGTTGCATCAATAGTTTTTAAAAATCGTTAGCGGAAGTTTTTTGTTTCTTATTTTCTAGACCCATTATACCATTTTTGGGTAGCTTTTTAAAACTTTATACTGGGGTGACGCAAAAAATTTTAACGATTTTTTCTTTGATTGGCTCCTAAAAAAACACCGTACTTTGTGGGACTTTAGAGTTCGGACAATTGTTTCCGAATGCTTACGCTTTTACGAGAATGGCTAAAAGTTAATTTTAGTACATGATTTTTAAGAGGAAAGTTTTTGGGAAAGTTAATTTAGTATTGTATTACCTCGATAACTGTAGCATATTTTGCAACTTTATGTATTCCGCCCAACATATGACAACCCTACTAACCATCAATTGTCATCAGCATTGTGAATGGCAAAATTTATTTGCTTAAGGCCTACACGCAGTTCGACATATTTCGCACGGAATGATTTTTTTTATATGAAGTTTTGTCATTCCGTGCGAAATATTTCGATTTTAAAATTCCGCGAAAGTTTTAAATAATTTAAAAAATGGCTATTGCGGGCTTGTTAGCCATTGAGTCCTTAAAATAAATAAATTCTAAGCAAAAAGAGTTCGTCTCTCGATTTTTAAAAATTTCTTCCATACGCTGTTGTGTTTTTTTTCTTCTCCCGCTGGTGTTCCAACTGGTCCCTAATATGCCGCATGTTGCCATCTTATGTGAAAAAGAATTCATTTAATTAATTAAATTATAATTTTGTAACTATAATTTGACACCAAAAACAGCGGTTAATTTGGTAATTAAAAAAATCAGACAATTTATTATTCCCTAGACTTCATGGCAACTCCTTAGTTCGGTTGGTTTTGAACGTTGAATTTTTAAAATTTTATTTTACATTTTTAAAAATTAATATTATGAATTAAAACAATTGATGTAATAAATTATAAAGATGCAGATAAGTCAGACCCTTTTAAATAAGTAACACCTTATTGAAATAAATTTTTCTTTGTAGATAAATTTTATCAAATCTCTAATAAACTAGCGACCGCTAAATTTGAGATAAATTTATTTCTGTGTCAATCCTGTACTCATTTAAAGGAAATTTATGCTGCGATTTTAAGTTCTTAAATTCTTTTTGCGATCCTGTTCAAAGATGCAGACTAAGCTTTGATTAATTTTCTTATCTCAAAAAACAAAACTGTATTCAATTTTTACATATTTTCGCGTCACCTTATAAAATATGCACCCTTAACTCTAATTATATCTTCCACTTGAGAACAAATCACATATTAATCATATTGCTTCAAAAGCAAATAAGTATTTAATTTAATATTTTCAAAATGGGTAACATAAGTTGAAGGTTACGCTCCGGATTTCACCCTTAATCAAACACTTTGACCCAATATAGCCTCGTTTTCTCACTCACTCTCTGTGCCAAAATGTATGAAAACAAATTAAAGCTCATTGTTCGCTTTGGACATTTCATGGCTCTCGACATTGTCTCAAGTTACAGGAGCACCATCCGAATTTTTACTCTACCCTACCCCAACCCCTAACTTCGGAAGGCAGCCCGCCCGCGTACTAGAACATTAGCTGCTAGAATTTTTTGTCCGCTTTTTGTTTTTTTTTTTTTTTTTTTTTTTTTTTTTTTCTAAAGCGAGTCACGTGCCGCAACGGCGACACTTTTGACATATCCGGCTGCTTCAGGTCCTGGACCACACGCAAGCAACGTCCCACACTCTAGGCAAGTGTCAAGGCAAAAAATTAGCGCATCACGTGCTCGTGCCACAATATCCTTTAACTGCCAGTGCGGTATCGATTTCGTTTAATATGTTAATCTCTGCAGCAGAGGGGGAATTGGGATTGAAAATGTGGAGAGAGGGGATGTGGCACAGTGGCGCTTTGCTGTTCATTAGCGTACAATAAAAGAGTTTTATTTGGGCAGCGAGACTCAGCAGGGCATAAATATGCCTCTGGCTGATAGTAGTCCATAAAATTATATTGTAGCCAAGCAGGGCCGGACTCGGCAAAAAATCTCTCCAGGGATACAAATTCATATTGTGATTTCCGACTGAGTTGTATAAACACTACAGTGATTTATAAACTAGTTGAGACTTTTGAAGTACCCACAAGGCGCCACCCCTGTATGCGTCCCTGTGTGACATACCAAACATTAAGCAGCGCTTTGGATTGAGTTCGCAAAAATTGGTCGAAGTTTGGGAATTTGTATATTATTTAGTTTTTTTACAAAGAAATTTACAAACAGATTTATTCAGTGCAGCTTTAAGGAACAAAGGATTTAAAGTAAATCATTTTTGTATTCAAATATGTTTATAGAATATATTTAAAAATTAAAAAAAATTCACATTTTTTCCTTCTAGATCCGCCCCTGTAGTCATGTCCTGCCAATTGTTCGGAGCCGTGTTTAATGCGCTGCTTGGGACTGTTTCGTTTTGGGCTCCGATTGAGTGTTTTTGTACAAATGTGTGCATAGTTATTAAACCCAAAAAGGAATCAAATAAAAATAAACGAGAAAGGCTTAAAAACGCACATAAAATGAAAGAAAACGCAGGCAGTGAGCAGGTTGCGCTTATCGATGCCTTATCTGCGGGAAAAACTAATTACTGCGACGCACTGCGTCGTTTTTGGGGCGCCTGGACACCTCGGGCTTCCCTCTCCAACTCTCAAGTCCTACCCCGGTCGGTGTGTGTGTGTGTGACTTTTTATGTTTTCGTTAATTACATTTTGAGTGCGTGTGTATATGGCTGTGGAGAATTTCATGCGCTTTTAATTGCTTTGAACTGGTCTCCAGCTTCACTCTACTTTTATGAGTTTTCCATGGAAAATCACGTGAAAAGTTCTTAAGTGCATAAATGTATGCATGATCAAGGCCGTAAAACAGTGACCATGTTAAAGTGGTTCCATTGAAGAGTTTTATCATTAACAGCCCATGAGCGCTATGGAATCAGAAAGTCCAGTAACTGGTTGAGATGTCTTTACAAGGTAGTGCTAAGAGTTAAGTTTTCATTAAAATTTTGGAAATGTTCTGGACCACAAATTTCATAACTCTCTTGTGATACTTTAAGTTTAAGGGTTAAGCTCGAACTGAGCACAGAAAATTGTATGCGATGAGTTACTTTTTCAAGAACTGTTTGGAAGAATTTTAATTCGAGAAAAAGGTTTTGTTTTAGTTTTAACCGCTTTAGATCTTAATGGAATCCATTTTTCCCTTAAAGTTCATAATGTATTTAGTTATCGTCTACAAATTTTCAACCTTCTCACCTTTCTTACCAAATGTGAACTCTGAATTTGTTTTCATCGTATTTCAAAAAACTGGTAGGGGTCCTTGAGACAATTGTATGTAGGTTCTGGTGTTGACTATCAACTATTATAAATGTAAATCTTCTACCTTTTAATTTTTGTGGTGCCAAGGTACCTAATCTAATTAATTTTTTTTTTTCAATTTATTCACTTAATCTGAAGTATTAAACTATTTATAAGCGCAAAATCGGAGCTAGTACATCTATCCCTGAATCTGTTGTAGATTCGATTGACCCTTTCTGACACTATAATGCAATTATGTGAGGAAATACTTCTTAAAATGGTTTTCTGATAAAATTTGTATGCAAACATTTTGTATACTTTAATCATCATAAAATTTTGATAAATATTATTATGGGAAAACTTTTTATTTCAAAATTTACAAGGAAAGTCTACAAATCTTAATTATAAATAGTTTTGTGATTTCCCTCCTGTGATTTTTACATTTGGATTGGGTTAATAATAATAATAAAGCTTGTATTTTTGTTAAGCTTATATAAACATTGATTTTTTTTAAGAAAATGTATCCAACATGGACGATAGTATCCAAAGACGTAAGCTAAAGAGTTTCCACCCATCGATCGTCCTCTCCGATTGTCCTAATCGCTCCTACTTCGAGAAATTATATCAATTATAATACAATCAATTGCAATGGTTTTCCTATGTATTTCGACGCGCTGAATTAGAGTTCGCTTACAGAATGGGTCTATGTTCTATTCTAACCTCAAAAAACCCCGAAAATTTTTTTTCGGGACAAAGGTCCGTCGTTTTTTTAAATATGTTTTTAGGATCGCTGTTTCCGAAACCGCAGCATGTCAGGTTTCTGAGATACCTCCAAAATACCTCTTTTCATGCGATATTTAAAGATTATGTCAAGAGCCTGACGTGGTAGGGTTTTCGGCAGCTAAAAACATTCAGATAACATAGTCCTCTAGATCCGAAAGTCGGGGTTTTTTTTGTGTGCCTGTGTAATTAATTACACCAATTGCTAATGTGAACTAATTTAATATTAATATTATTATCTGCACTGCGTCCCTTAGGATCTACTAGCCCTAGAGTTTTCTAGCTGGTCCACAGTGCCACACTCCGTAAGTATGTGTTGGAAGAATTTCTCCTTAATCTCACAGAACCTATAGGTATTACAATCTATGATGCCTATCGTGCTCAGATGCTTACTGAGCCTGCAGTGTCTTATAATTGACCAAGTTAGTATCCTTTGGGAATTTTTGCTCAATGGGGAGATTTTCTGGAACCTACTCAGATCATAGGAACTGTGGAGCTGCTTGGAATGTCGTAAGCCAGTCGTACTAATTCAGTGCGAGTTTCATCTGGATCTCTACTAAATAGAAAAATGTTTAACCAATTTTAAAAAAAGTTCTGCCAAAATCAGCTCTCCACAAGAAATTGTTCTCTTAAATGAATTTGCTTAATAAAGATGTTTGGGTCTCTAGATCTACGGCTTACCAGCTAAAGACCGTTTAGCTAAAGTCTATTTCAAGTTTCTGGGAACTCGGAGACTGCGTACTGATTCACCTAGCTCACCTTTCTTAACCCTAAAAACATATTTTTACTTGTATCCCAAAAAAAATTGCGCAGCTCATTAACCTCTAAAATTGTTAAAGAGTTTGTTTTTTTTTCTCATGCTTGCCAGATTTTGATTGCTTTTTGCTAATATTTTTTTTATGTGGTAACTTCCAGTTTTATGGCAAGTCAATTAAAGTAAAACGGCAGCATATTGTGGCAGTCACTCAGTCAATTTCCCATAGCACGCCCGGCCAAACGTTTCAACTGCCACACCCACCACCCTGAACCAAACAAATCCAAAAACCCAGAGCACCCCACTTGCAAGCAGCGGACTAGTAAGCGCATAAATTTTTGCATCATTTAGGTTTTTGGTTGAGCATCAACCCCCTCTGGACCAGCAGCAGCAGCAGGGGCAGCAGCGGCTGCTAAGCGGATATTCATTACACGAACCGCAAAGGGCAAACGCATGCGGCACATGCCGCTTGACTGTCTACCAGTCAGTTTGTTCCAGAATCATGCGCCGCCGCTTATGCTCAGGTTTTTAGCACCCTCTTGGACGCGTCCTTGGCGAGCTTACACTTTACATATGTCACTGATATCCCCGTGGGAGTGTTTGTCAGCGCGTTTTGACTTTTGAGTGGAAGGTTTTAACTGGCCTATGCATTACCCCCCCAGCTCTTATAAGACCTGGTAAGGAAGGCAAAAGTCATGGCGTTGATCCTGTTTGCTGTAAATAATGCGATTAACAGCATCACGCAACACAATGAGCACAGCACGGGCGCCCGCCAAGTGGGTGGAGTGGGGTAATGAGTAAGCAACTGCGTCCTTGGCTTAGATGCAGTACGCTCTTAACGACATAGCATAAATTAAACAAAGGCTTAGCCGGTAGAAGATTCACGCTCACGTTGCTACAAATTTGTGCCTAAGCCTGGTGCGAAATATTTATGTATCGGTAGTTGTCAAAGGAAATGAAAAATTATCCGTAGTACTACAGTAGAACTTGTCAATAGAGGATTCGTTTCGGGTTGTTAAGCAGAGCTAGTTTTTCGATAGTTTTTCATATAGTAAATTCAATATATCTAGAAACCAAGAGAGCAACTGGGAACATTTTTGGGAAGACTCAGGTAAACCGAATGCCTAAGATCGTTTATTCGACTTTGCTAAATGCCTTTAAGTGTATACGGGTGTAAGCCAAAAATCTTTAATTTTATATATTTTTGTCCAACTTTATTTATTGATCTTAAAGCTGGCACATTAATGGATTTCTTGTGTTTTTAAAGATGTCTGATATACTGATGGAAAATGTATTTTGAAATCGACAAGCAATTTATCGATAAAAACGCCAAGAACGAGTTATTCAAAAAAACACTTTTTGATTTAATTGTAATTTGAAGCAATCAAATTTCAAGGAAGCTGGAAATAAGTAAATTATAAACAGTGAATCAAAACCTTTGATAGCAATCAAAATCTTAGACTAAGCGGCTCGCTCTCTTGTTCGCTCTTCAATCTTCCAATGGAAAGCATTATAAGAAAGGGTAATGAACATGGGACGTGCACAATTTTGACGAACAGATGTATTCAACTCCTTGGATACGCCGAAGACATGAATATCAACGGCCGCACCAAGCTTGTTATCACTGGTGCCATTGGAGTCTAGCGCTAAACGAAGGCAAGACTAAGAATCTACTGGTGTGGTCCGGTAGAGAATCATGCCGTCTTGACTCTCAGCTAAATGCAGGGAGCTAAAACTTTGAGTCTTTCACGGATTTTGTTTATCTTAGCTTTGCGGTAACGAAGAACGATAATTTCATCCTGGAGATCAGTCAAAGATTGGGCTTAATAGGCAATTGTACAGTAGAGCCGTAAGGTGTTTGATGCGGTTTTTGGTTGTTAGCGGAAAAGAAGAAGACCAAGGCTGTGAGAGTGGAGTCCAGCTTGACATCTTACTTGAAGAAGGCACATTGAAGCTAAAAAAACGCATATAAAGCTAAAGTCCAATAGCCTCCGTAGGCTTCAAAACGTTCGCTCTCCCCTTAGTTTGGACTGTAAGGTCGGTCCTATTCTAAATCTTCGTTCTAAAAACCAGCTGGACATATAGTTCGCTGCTATGGAGTAGCGCAATCAGCAGCAACATTGACATTATCCAGCGAGTTCAATCAAAGATACTGAGAACCATCCAAGTTGCATTATATTTAGTACCTTCGGCACGAAAACATTCAGAGAGGCCTAAACATCCCACCCGTCAAAGATAATAAGGTACATCAATTGACAAAACATTACCTAACATTAAATTATCCTTGCATTCTAATTATCTCGCAGCAGATTTAGCTCCCATCTCGTCTTCGACGCAAAGATCTTCAAACGTGCTCTAAATATTTAGGGCGTTGGCATCGCGAATTAAATTCTCATTCATTTAAAATTTCTTAGAATGTGCACTCTTATGATAAAGTAATCCGCTTTACCCTTTTGGATGCATTTTTTTTACCATAGCATAGCAGTTATCACTTACTTCCAGTATTATTTTAACATTAAATGTGAACATGTGAATCAATTTTTAACCCCTTTCCTCCCTAATAAAACCAATACCCCTCAAATCTCTATACAAAACTTGGCGCAGATACAAACGTTTTTAGAGGATTATAGTTCGAGGCTAATCTCTGTCTCTCTCCCGACTTACTTAATTTTTAAGTACTGTTTAAAAAAATACTTAAAATTGACATGAAAAATCCCACGCACTCTATAACGAATAAGTTCCACCATGGTGAAGTCCAACTGTACATACATATGTAGTTTTTGTGGCTTTGTCATTGTCTTCCGAAAGTGACAACGGAACAGGGACTCGGAGCAGGGCTTGTGCAGCCATTAAAATGTCTTTAACGGCGTATGGTATTCAGTGATTTGGAAGTAATATTATTAACTTTTTTTTTTCTTCTCACTTTTACCAGTCGACGCCAAAAATGCACAATATAATCGCATTAACAACGAGTGCTCACACTCTAGACGGGTGAACCCCACTCCACGAAAAATCCCCCCTCCCTCACAGCCAGCACGTGTGATTTTCCATGATTGACTGCGCTGCTGTCTAAGATGTTGGCATTGAAGTTGGTGGCGTTTGCGGCGGGGGTTGCGGTGTTGATGGTGTTTTTTTTTTTTTGGGTGCGCTGTCAGGTCGAGTCGTGTCATTCGTTTACGAGAAAAGGTTGGGAAACGCCAACGGGGCGCACAGCTGAGTTAAGGCTCCGACAGTAGATGCACTTTGTCTTTGGGCAGTGGGCGTGACAGGCTCATAAAATGTTTAGAAAATCTAATTTTCCGTCGAACCAAGTGTGCGAAAATTTGATAAACTCTGCAAATGCTCATGATTTATGTGCATGTGTGTGCACTATGTGTGTTGGGAGCAATCAAAGGGGTGTGCAGTTGCCGCCGCAGCCGCCCACAATACACAGCCGCAGCAATAAAAAAATCAGAGTCCAAGAATTGTGAAAAAAAAAGTTAAAGTGCTACAAAAAAAGTTCAATATAAAAATTGACTAAATACAAAACATGACAGACGGCGTGCGAGTATTAATAATGCTGCCGAACATAGCACAACCCCGTGCCGCTCTCGAAACCCTGCCCTTGCCACAAAATGATGCATTCAGCTGCCTGCCTACCAAAAACTGACCAAGCAAACTCGAACTGTTGGGTAGTTTCTTTTTATAAAGTGCAAAAAACTTTGTACTTTTTCACATTCGATAAAAATCGCATGATCATAAATTTACACTTTGCACAGCCTCCGCGGAACCGCCCACCCCAAAAGCCAAAGCCAAAGCCGATGTTGAAGCCAAATCGAACTACTAGCTGGGGCAGAGACACAGCACGCAAACGTTGGCTCTTTGGTTGTGGCGAATGCCTGCTGGCGGGGCAGGCATCTACACTGGGAAAGATAATGGAAAAGTTTCCATTAAGGAACTCTTAACTCAAGAAGAAAGCAAAGACGTTGATTACCGCAGCAATTATAAGTAAAAATAACAAGTTTCTCTCTAAAAGTGCTCTGATCCTAATCCCAAGGCTAGATATACAAAAAATGCTTGATGTCTAAAATCATGAGAAAGTTAAGGCCTGTCCAGACGGTTCTTAAGAGTTCAAGAAAAAATTTAAAAAAAGGGTGAAAATAAATTTGACAACAATGCAACAGTTCCATCCCTTGATAAGCCTATGTTCCAATTTTTTTTACCATTTTATGCCACAATTCCAAGTAAGAGTCAAATTTTCGGGTATAATTCGTCGCTAAAGAGAGACACTGTGCTCTTTAGTCCTGTTTCCAACTCCAATTTGAGTAAGTTTGTGCACTAAGTGGTTATCTTGCGACTTCTATCAATATAGCGTGATGTGATGTGATGTGGAAGATGTTTTTTTTTGGACTGACGGAAGAGTAATACAAATAAGAAATACAGAGCTTTAGGTTCGGAGGTCATACCATGTTTACTATATGGTTTTGGGATTCCTGAATCCATGGTCAAAACATCCCATTATTTTTTATGTGCGCCTGTTTATTTCTTAGAACTCTGCTTGGCAGTCTTTTCAGGAAGTTAAAATGGGTTCAAAACTCTTTTTCACTCACAAATTCTCAAATAGTCGTAACATATTCCGAATTGTTTGTGCAATCAAAGTGTGTGTTAGAAAAACATGGCTGTTAATTTCCTGATTTATCCGTTCACATTTGCTTGCCAACCCCAATAGAGGTGATTGATCCATCCTTATTATGGCGAAATTGGAATAGAACTGTAAGAAATTTTGAAACTTTTCTTGCAGTGGACTAGGAATGACTCGCGAAAAACAGCTTTTGCTGCTAATTCTAAGGACGATTTGACACATTTAAAAAAGATTGTGGAAGTTATGGGTGAAGCTTCTAAGGGGGTTAATCTTTTAATTTTTCTTAACCTTTTAGGCACAATTTCGCTTTATTTTAATAAATTTTCTGCTCAACTAAGTCAAGTTTGACACTCATTGATTTCTTTCAGTGTACATATGAATGCGGCGCGTGAACGATTGGTAAATTGTTGCGACCAGCCGCTTGGACTTGGCACGATATTCGATTGTTCCGAACGTTCTTGGCAATTGCAAAATGCATTTTTATTACTTTTTTTTTTGTTGGCCTTTCGATTTTTACAAATCGTTGAAATATTTTTCAAAAAGCCGCGTGCGCTTTACTTTTAAATGTGATGGGGCGTGTGTGAGGGGCGGCACACGCCCACTCAGCGAATGCGGCAAGGTGTGAAGTTATTTAATTGCACACACTGTATGGTATGTTGGCAGCGCGTTTTTCGTGCGTTAAAAAACGCTAGCAAAACGCGTGCGCATCGTGCAACTGATGAATATGTCACAAAATATGCTGCATAACAAACACACACACACACACACACACGTAGATAGAAAACACACAGATACACACATACCAGTAGCATTCCAATGTTTTGCTTATCAGTCTGACCAAATCTATACATAATTAATGCGATACACATAATTTGCATATTTCTAATTTAATCAAAATTTTGACTCACATATATTTGCTATATATATATATATTATATACATATAACAATAAATTCAAATTGAAAATCTACAACAACAACCCCAAACAATAGTTATAACAACAACAACAAGGCCGGGTGGAGCTATGTATATGCATGGTCATGCATATTTGCCATCCCATTGTTATATGTTTGTTGTGGTTTGTACCGGGGTTGTGCCCTGTGTTGTTGTTTTTGTTGTTATTTGGTTGTTGTGTGCATGTCGCTGCAACATTATAAATAAATCAAAATACAATTTCTGAGAAATTGCGATGCCATATCAAAATCTTCAATGCTGTAAAGGAGCTACTATGTGTACTAACTACCACCAACAAAACTACAACACAACTCAAGACCCAAAAACCTAGGCGTAACATGGCTAAATTTCCACCCAAAACATGTCATAGCTTAACCAAAGGCAAGTCGTCTCTCTGGCTGGGTCTACGCAAATCCCATTTATGCATGTGCATATGAAAAATACGAGGGCAGGCTGTAAAGTAATTGCACAAGCAAAAAAGGGAGGACTTTAAAAAAAAGTCTATTTCGTTTTCAACATACTTATTAGAGCAACAGTTCGAACATACTCAAAATTTGTTATGTCTTTCAAAAAGTGTGATTTTTGAGGGTCCTTCAAATACTATGCCAGAGCCAACCTGGATAAGAGACTATGCATTATTAGTTCAAACTACTTCGAATTTTGGTTGCTCTCTGGAGAGTTGTGATGGATCCAAGCAAATAATTTATAATGTCTTTATATATGTATACATGCAACAATACAAAAGTCCTTTCAATTACGACTAAATATCGGCGAATACTTTTTCAAATCCATAATTGGCGTAATATGTTTTCCTCGTTCAACTTCACTTGTCTATCGTCTATGATCATTCCGTCGATGATGGTTTCCATGAACCCGCCTGCCAGGTCCTCATTAAAAATGTTTCTTTGTCTGCGCTGTAATTCAGATACCTAGTAGTGATTCATTTTTTCTAAAAAGACGCAAAAATGCTCTCTATCAATTCCAGCCAACTTGAATCCAACTCACCTTCCCTTATTTGTGGTCTCCACATTTCGTTACGTGATAATTTTTCTACCCATTCACTCTACCTGCAAGCTTCGTTAAGCCACTTCGTTCCAAAAGAAAAATCCAAATGGTTACTTAAATATTTTCTTGACTACGCCAATTACTCTTCAGCCTGCCCTCGTAGAGTAGGGGATTTAGTGGGAAAGTTGTTGTTAAAGTTGTTCCTGTTAACGTCGTTGTTATTGGTCATTGCCAGGCGGTGGTAGCAGCAACTACCACAGCTATCAAGAACAACAACAACATACAGCAACTATAAATGTGCCTGATGTTGCTGGACCTGAATCCCGGGGAACCTGGTCTGGTACTGAACCTAGCGTGGCCTGGCGTGTGTGTATGCCATGCAATTATTTTGAACTTAAATTCGTATTTTGTAGAATCTTGTAAATGTATCTCGGATTGCAAGTGCTGCTACAACTTGTAGTTGTTGTGGTTGTTGTTTTTGTGGACTGATGATTCGAGCTGTGCAACATTTCATATGCAAAATAGAGATGGAAACGTAGAGTGTTTGTGAGAGTGAAGTGGTCAACTATATTTCGTGAATGAGAGTTTGACTAAAACTTGTTCTGACACTCATACTAAATATACCGGTATTGTACAATATAACATGGGGAGTCACTCCGAGACCCTTAACCGATCAACCTAACAATGACCTTTATGATTTCGAATTGCCCAATCGAAGAAAACCTGGAATGCCTTCATGGCAATGTCCGCCTGGCAATGTCTAGCCTTGTAATGAACATTTACTAAAGCATGACAAACCATGGCTGTATATAATCGACGGATCATTAATTCATTAGTTCCGGATTTATTTTGAAGTTTCATTCATGCTATTTCCAGCGCCTATTGAGCAAACTCACGACGTTGTCTAGGATTGACTCTCTGGCAATGCCGAATAAACTGATCGGCGCTGAACCAAAATTTCTCCAGCTTAGGTTGCTGGCTTATGGTCCAAAACCGTGCACTAACTAGCTTCTGAAAAAATATTCTTACCCTGTATATATGGTCAGAAATCGAAGAGTGGAAAATATCTCAAACCGTAGAGCGCAGGCACACAGTGAATATCTTCTATGTCACCGATAGGGCTTAAAGCAGTGATGGGCAGTCTCTCAATCACTGGCTTAAAGAGAGATAGTTCAGAGACCTTTACCTTCGCTTCTGCAAACTAAGTATCCTGACTAGCGGATCTACATATGCGGTAAGACGCTTGATGTTCAGTTACCTCTGTCCCTTCCATTCTTGGTTAGGCGAAAAAAGTGAAACTACCAGTCTCTTATAGGCTTTTGATCTCATGAAGTGAACTCATAAAAATGAATAACATTTTCTTTTATAGTTTACAAGCAATATATAGGTTTTTAAAAGTAACCCCTAATTTTAGGATCAAAATACTTGTTGTGCCCAAAAGGGTACATTCTAACTTTTTTCTCTGCCAGATATTAGTTAACGATTACAATTATTTTTATATTCATATTTTTGTATTTTTTCCATCTCTAATAAGAACTACCTGGACACGCTAACTTTAACGCTACTAAACGGAAGGCAATTGTCGTTTATTAGAGATCTAAGAAACTGTTGGCAACATGTTGCAGAACAATTTTTATGCACTTGACACTTGAGGCACATTTATTCAGAAGTACTCGTCTGGAGAGAGAGAGAGAGAGAACAGAGAGAAATGTATAAGATTATAAACTTATATTTAGTAGCATTTTATGGCACTAATCATACTTCGGATTCTTCTTCTCGGAGTCGGCTTGGACGTGCAACGCTTGGCTGGCTGTCATTGTTTCGATGCCGGCGCCACCTACGTAGTCGCGACTGACAACGCCTCACACAACCCTCATCGTCCAGTATGCGATAAAGCTGCATGAGCAATATGAGAAATACCACAATCAGCGTTACAAAGGCCAAGATATCACGGGTAGTCCAATACGGGTGTATGTTTGCCAGTCCGGCCTGTTTCTGAGCAAGCTGTATCCCTGCATGAACTGTGTCTTCGATAACTTGCTGCTGCGGCATAGAACGTACAGGCAAACGCACGCCGTGATCTTCCAAATAAGTAACGAAGCTGCGCATGTATTTGTAATCCCAATCATTGTTACCCAAGCCCAGTTCCTTGAGATTAGGGTGCTGCAACTGCAGCTCCACATAGTCCAATTCCTGCAAGTGGTTACCCTCAAGGTATAGCCGCTCTAATTTGGCCAAACCCGTAAAACTTTTTACATCAAAACGCAGCAAATTGTAGGATATATCCAGATGTTCCAAGCGGCCCAATAGCAACAAAGTCTCTGGTTGCAGTATGTGCAAGTGATTGGACGCTAAGTTGAGATGCGTTAGGCTGGGCAGCATCAAAGCAGCGCTAGAGTTTTTAACCAGCAATGTTTCAATGTTATTCTTAGACAAGTCCAGGCGGTGCAGATTCACCATGCCTTCAAGTAGTTCGGCTACATCGCTTAGCAGATTCGTGTGTAGATCAAGCTCGATGACAGAACGCTTATCAGCAATGCTCACAGACATAAGCTCACTATGCCCCGCCAGTAGTCTGATAACGCTGCCGCCGATGACTAATTGCTGCGCACCGCTGCCCTCCATCACAAGCATGTCCACATTGTGTACTTCCACTTTTTGCAAAGCGCTGCAGTTGCTCAGGTCTAGCAACCGCAAGTTGGGTAATCCTGCCAAGGCTATGCCATCAAAGTCGGCAAAGTCATTGCCATTGAGCAGCAGCGTCTGTAGCTGGGTGCTTTGAGCAAATAGCGCAGCATCCAGCGATTCCAGCTCATTGCCGCTCAGATCCAGATGCGTAAGATTCACCAATGATGCAAAGCTGCCCTCTGCTAGTTGGTATATGCTATTATCCTGCAAGCCCAGCAGCTGCAGCTGGCCAAGATCCGCAAAAGCTTGCGCATGCACGCTGTGTATATAGTTGAAGCCCAGTTCCAAGACTTTGAGCTTAGGCAGCAGGCTGAAAGCACGCTCCGGAAGCCGGCTTAGGCGATTGCGTTGCAGCATCAGGCGCTCTAGTGTTGAGCCACCTTCAAAGTCTATGCCGCTGATGCTGTTAATGCCACAGCTGTGCAGGATTAGGGTGTGCAGTTGCGGTACCAAAGTCAACAGCTTAGCGGGCACATTACGCAGCGAAGACTGACGTATGATGAGCTCCTGCAGCTGAGGAGCGCTGATAGCGGTTAAACTGGAGTCGCTCAGATCAGTTACAATGCAGTGAGCAATCGGACATCTGCTGCTTAGATTGAGCCTATTAGAAACATGCAGTGTCGTGGCACGGCAGCAGCAGATTAGGAGACATAGCTGCAGCACTTGTTCTATGACTTTGTTATACATGCCGGATTTTTACACTTGATTAAGGCGACTGACGCTCAGAGCGGCGCCTATAACACTGAACTTGCGCTCCGAAGATTAAGCGCGGCTCAGCGCGACTGCGGCTTATCAGTAACGGCTGCTCAGCAAGCTAAAGAGGGAGTTGGGAGGGAACTGGAACTGATAAGCCCGTAATGCAAATGTTTACAAAAATTAGTTCCGAGATTATATGAGTCACTGATACTGAAAGTGCAGCTGGACGCGCGAAAGATATTGGCATACTATCTCTATATTTGTTGGCAACATTGTGACTGTCTGGACAGCAACATGACTTCTGACACTCGGCCCATATGCCCACATGGCCACATGGTAGGCAAGCACACAGCGGACTCCGACTGGGGCGCAACTTAGAAGCCATCATAATTTAAACATGAGTGTTGGTTGCCACTGCGCACTGCTAACAATGACGCGACGGACACTAGCGCAGCCCTGACAGCGAGACTTCGACTCTGACGAGGCTGCGAACAAATGCGTTCAACACTCTGGAACAAGCTTGGGTCGGTACGGCTGGGCTTATCAGCCAGAGCGATGCAGATTAATCAGCGCTGATAAGATGCGCATGCGCATGCGCAGCTTGGCCGCGTTCCTGCTGGACTCTGCCCGCCCTTAATGCGCGATGACGAGCACGTTGCTGTCGATGATGGGTATGAGTATGACGAGGATGACGATGATGAGGATGACGGTAGCGTGCGGGCTCTCAACAATGTCATGACAATAAGAACAAACAAGAAACATGAAGAAATGAAAAAAAACGAATAGAATCGACTCTGTGATGCGCTGAACTGTGTTTTGGAAAGCTCAGGGGCGCATCTACGCTGAAAAAGTACGTAAGCTTATGCAGAATTTCAACAAGTTGATCAGAAAAACTTTTAAGGTTATGTATGGGAATCGATCAACAAATTTTTTTGTTTTATCATAAAATCATTTCCGAAAGAATTGCTGTTTAAAATAATTTCTTGTATTTTGGCTAATCGACCAAATGATAAATTGATTTCTTTTTACAGCAAAAAAAAATTACTTAATTCCTTTATAAATTGAATAATGTTTAATGTTTTGTTTTTATTTCCAAATTTCGATTATATTTAAAGCAATCGATAACTGAATATTTAGGTACATTTGTTTCAAATGAATAAAAATATTTGATTCATTTCTTTGTTTTTTTCAACGAAAGAAATAATTTTGAATTTTGAAAAAAGTATTTTTAAATATTTTTTTTAGTTTTAAAATAGGGATCTGCCTAATAATTGAGCAAGCTATGCTTATTTTTGTTGTGGCACCTGTTATAGTCGATGGAAATAAGCATAAATCCTTCTGACTCATATCAGGTTCCTTAGATAGCCTCCAATATACTGCATTTACCACGTCTGGAGTTATTCAAAATCGCAGCTCACTGAAACCGGGTTTTGTTCACATTAAATTATTCGATAGCTCGATAAAAAACGCAGGCGCACAAAAAAAAAATAATGTGAACTTTACATGTGACTGGAAAAATCATATGGATTTTAAACTCGGTTTACAAACACCTGAATCTGACATTTTATGCTGAACGTTTCTTACCAGGATTCGCACCAGGACAGACTCTACGTTTGAGTTGAATATGCGTAATTTCGTTTTGGTGGCAAGTTGACTAGAACTCCATATGGATTGTGCGAAAGCAGATCTCGCTTTGCAAAAGAGTGATTTGACGTCCCCGTCCGCACCGCTTCTGTTAGTAACCACACTGCCCAGATACACAAAGGATCGAACACTTTCTATCCTTTCATTCTGTAATGTAATGTTGGGATCCATAGTGGCGGTGTATCCGCTGCACATGATTTTCGTTTTTGATGTATTAATTTCTAGTCCAACTTTACGCGAGCAGTTTTTAATGCTTTCGAGATTGTCCTGAAGATCGTAGCACTTATGACATAATAAACATAACAAACATATAACATATCATCCGCGTATTCAAGATCTTCCAACTGATTAAACGGGCTCCATTGTATGCCTTTGCTCCCCGTGAGTGAAGATTTAAGTACCTCGTCTAAAGCCAATACGAAGAGTAAAGGCGATAGCACGAATCCTTGGCCAACTCCAGTTTTAATTGAAAATGGATCAGAAAGTAGCGCAGACTGTCGGACCCTACAAGTGAAATTAGTGTACTTGGCTTTGAACAGGTTGATAATCTTTTCTAGCATGCCTCGGTTGAGTAAAGTCCCTGAACCCGAATCGGGACGTCAGGTTGCAAAAAATTATTACCAGGCCAGTCGACCATTAAAAGCCATTACAAGCTTTTACTAGCTTAGGTCGAGCATACTTGTATACCAAAATTATGTACAGCTAATCGGAAAAGATCTTTCGAAGTGCTACCTTCTGAAAAAAAAACATATGCCTTATATTATATGAAAAGCTTTAGAGCAATCCTTTGCTCTTTTGAAGTACTATTGATGTCTATGATGTCGTAACGTCAAAACAGGCATTCAAAATGTCGAATTAATGGGTCATCCGCCGTATAGTCCTGATTCGGCATCTAAAGATTTATTTTGGTTCCCTGAAGAATCATTCGATGCCTTCCAAATGCATTTTTCTGAGCGACTGATAACGAATGGGAAACATGTTTTGCAAATTGGCTTAAGTGCATCCAAAAACGTGTCGATCTTAAGGGAGAGTATTTTGAAAAACAATAAATCCTTTTTGGTGATAAACAGATGTGCTTTTTTATACACAGTACCATTATCGGGTCGAAGTACATTCAAATTGTATAGTAACGCGATCCAAAATGAATTCCCTTGCGAAAGTTTGATGAGACTAAAACTTTCTGAAGACGACTCACTTGCGCTCCCATCCCGCTATTGAGTTAAGTTTTGTTGATCCTTTCCATACTTTGCCAAAAAACCAAAGTTCACAAACTTTGAGAACTACTACAGTGTATATAAGAACCAAGAACTAAGCACACACATATTTCAGGTGCTTCACTTTCTACGCTTTTGTTATGGATTCATCCATCCTGCGTGTTGTGGCACTCAGTTGAGTTATCCCTTTTTTTGTGAAAGGTGTGCCTGGGTTATGCGAAATATGCGTGGCGTTGTCGATCGTCTGACCAATCTGTTGTGTGCCCAATGCCCGTTCATTGCCCAAAGTGGTTTAGATTAAGGGGCTTAGTTTAGAGTCTTTCGTCTTTGGACAAAAAAGAAAATAAACTGGGCGTTATTTGCTCAGCGAAACGTGCGAGTGCTTTGCTTTGGCTACGATCGGTTGATCGGTCGGTGCACCTCATTGACCTCTCGACGGTCGACAGTCGACAGTCGTTCAATGTGCATCCTTGTGTTTTTTTTTGTGCTTGTTCTTGGTTGAAGTTGAACATCTGTCGATCTTGTAGAGCGATAATTTGAATTGAGTTTTCTCTGTTTAGCTTTGGCATTGACTGTTGTTGTTTGTGCTGGAGTTTTGGTATGCTTCACATATGTTTATGCATAGCTTTGTTATGTGGGCGAGGGGCAGAGCGCGTTGGGGGTAGTGTATTAATATTAGCTATGGCGGATGCATTCGCTCCATGATGGATTGCTTGGTGGTGCTGCTGTTTCCGTTATATGCGGGTCAAGAGTCATAGCGTCTTAGTTCTCACTACAATTGCCACAGCCCACATAATGGCAGCTAATCAAAGCGCCCAAAGTTCTCACTATTCTTAGCAAACCGCGTCGTCACCTTAGCTGCAGACAACCACGGTTTGTGGCAAGTGTGACCAGGCACGGCGGCTAAGCCATGATATGTCACACACTCGCAGTTGTAGTTGCAGTTGATGCTGAAGCTGTAGTCGTAGCCACAGTCGGATTCGGAGTTGGAGTCGCAGTTGCACGTTCAGCTCGTTTTCTTGCAATTAACGCGAAATTCTACGAATTGTTTAATTAGAACTTGCTACGTTTGCGCGCTCTGCACGTTTGCTCTTGGCTGCATAATCTTTTTGTAAACATGAAACTCGCGCCATTATGTATCTGCCGAGTGCTTGGTCTTGGTCTTGGCCATGGGATATGGGTCTAACCGGGCTGTGGATCTCGTTGCTGAGGTTTTTACATGTTTTATGCTACGCTGGCTACGTTTTAAATTTAAAATCTGTGAATTTGAAGCAGTTTATCGAGTGCTGGCTTGGCATACATAGCCGTTGCTTCAGCATCTTCCTCTACAGACTTGGCCAACTTAGGTGTTGCTTGGTACGTTGTTGCTCTTGTACGTTGCTGTTGTTGTTGCTTTTTGTTGTCGTTGCAGTTGTTGGGGCTGATTTGGTTTGCCGATTAAATCATTAAATATTCCGATTGTGTAGCGTTATAATGAAATGTTTTTAACGCTTGTCTGATTTGAAATTATGCAGGGAATTAAAGGATCTTGCGTATTTGCACAAGTCTCTCTCTCCTTTTTGCGCTTATATGGAAATTGTTTTTGTCAGTTATGCCCGATAAGCGCAAAGTTATTCATTATATTTATTTATTTAATTATTAGAAGTTTGGTAAAGGGCAGAGCAGTTACAAGCTTTTGGCATAGTGTTAAAAACCAACAACTTTTTTTTTTCATATTTTATTTGCAATCTGTCTTTATTAGACAATAAGTAAATTTACTAAATAATAATTAATAAAATATAAGTATAATAGCAAGTTTCCACTAAAACCTACTATTGTGTTGAGTTGAGATGTTAGAATATTTTTTAAGAAGATTTCTACAGCTCACCAGCAGAATTGCTTTACTATGAGTAAAGCTGCAGATTAGTGAATGAATATTTGGAGAAATTATTATTTCTGATTTTTGCTCTATGTGTAATATATTGTTTATATAATATGTTTTTGTTTTTTATCGAAATCGCACTCCAAAAAACACACTTTGTTTAATTTTTTGTGTACAAGGTAAGCCGATATATATTTTTTTTTTAAATTACATAATTAAGCAAAAAATCCCCTAAAGGCCTATATTGCTCTGGCTTAAAAAGCTTTTATAATTTAGAATTAATTTCTACTTTATAATTATATATAAGTAAATTAATTAATTGAAATTTCTTTGTTGAGCAATGTTGATTCTCAATATCTACAAAATTGTTTATAAAATAGTAAAAAAATTTTTAACGCCTTTTAAAAAATAAGTTTTTTCACACAAATAAAAAAAAAAAAATTTCAATTTGCATTTAATTTTTTTCACATTGCATATCTTCTTTATCCAGCTAGAGCTTTTATTTTTTACTTTGTTCAACTTTATAAATAGTAAATTACTTCAAGATACTGATTACATTATTGATTTTTTACTAAGATTTTATTAGTATTTTTAAATGTAATACATAATTTTAGTTTTACAAAAATAATTTTCAATTCATGGCTTTAATTTAGTTTTATACAACTGTTTAATTTAAATAAACAATATCGTATAAAAGAAAAAAACTTAAGTGAAAAATAACTTTTAAAATTAGTTTTTAATCTTAAAAAAAATTTTGTTAGCCCGATTCAGATTCAGTTTTCCCCAGTATTCTGGATTGGAAAAAATTGATTAAGGTATATTATATTAATGTGAAATAAATTTTGGGTTATATTATATTATTTATATTTTGCACTATTATATAGTGCTTGAAACACAACAATTCAATTAAATCTGTCTTTAACTATGCATGCTAATATTACAATAAAAAATAAAAATTCATGATAAATCTTTTTGGTACATATAAAATATTCAAGCTAATTTTCACTTTATATGGGAGCCCCTGTGCCTTTGCGCGACGTCCCATACTCTAATCCGGTCCTGTATATTTTCTAGCATTGTTAAAAGTTACACAAAAACAATTTAATTTGCACAGTAGCCCTTAACGGAAAACTCCAATAATTTAAATATCTTATATTTCTTTAAGAAATTATTTTTCTCTCTGAGGCTTATTAACTAATTGCATAATTCTAAAAGTTTAAAATACAATTCAAACTTAATAAAAAGAATTACTTTAATATTAATTAAGCTGAAACTTGAAATTAACTTAATAGGGTTCTTATATTATTAAATTATATGTAATTAGTTACATTGCATGTGTTAAATGTATATTTTTATTTCTTTAAAAAACTGAAACATTGTGGTGATATTATCAGAGGTGGGGTGCTTAAGGAGATCAGAGGGAGGATATCTATTGAAAAAAGAGGCTCTAATACTCCCCAGGTCGTTGCAGGAATCTATAAAGTGGTCGATAGATGCTTGGTGGCCACAAAATGGGCAGTTAGGCTATGTTGACCCGATGAGTAGATGCTGGTGTGTAAATTTGGTATTCCCTATAGGCAGCCTTATGAATAGGCTGTCGTATCTCCGGCGTGAGTTGGGACCCAGCTGTATATTCTTGCAGGACTGGTTGATGGAGGTATATCGGTGGTTGAAATCGTTTCAGGCAGATATTTTTGTATTGTGGAGGTAACCATTTATATGTTTTTTTATGTCCGTTGCGCTGGTGGGGGTAAATAGGTGACAGGGAGAGGTGCTCATGTGTCGAGCGACCTGATCTGCCATTTCGTTATTACCCTTTATCCCTTTGTGGCCAGGGATCAGTTTAATCAAAAAGAAAAAGGACTCTGTAGGCATTTTTTTCTCTTTTAGTTGATTTCTTATAGTTCACCATAAAATTACCAATTCTAATAAAATTTTCGAAAGAACTTGTTTTTTATATGAGTTATATGCGAGTATACCTCGCTCTGAGAAGTTTTAAGTATTTAAAATTAAAAAAAAAATTATATACGAATTCTTTTCATGTGAAATGTTAAAAAACTGAACCATACTGGACTATTAAGTGCTTGATATTTATTAATACACTATTTATATTTGTACTTTATTACATATATACATTAGGGTGGCCATTTTTGCAACATCTCACGATTTTACTAACGCCAACCTCTAAAAAGTTTCCTTTTTACCTGCATATAGCGCCTGTAAAATTTAAAAACCATCCGAATGTATTTGATGGGTCCGGCAATAGGTCAAAGGTCATAAAAAAGTTTCATATGAATGCATAAATAGCGACCAAATCGTAAGTTTGACAAAAACATGTTCCAAATATAATCAATGGGTAATTCAATTATCTACAGTCGAGAAAAAAAAATTATTGAAATCAGTTTAGTATAACCAGAGATACTTACTGTTAAGTAAAGGCATTTTTTTTTTTTTTTCTTTTTTAATTTCGAAAAATGGTTTTTTCAAAATATCTCGAAGCCCGTTTCATGAAAAAAAATTTTGACTGCATTTTCGGTTTTAGCATGTCATTTTACTACAGAAACGATTCAAAAATGTTAAGATTACGAACATTTTTTTTTATTTGTAAACTGGTGTAATTAGTCAATTTAATCAATTTTAGAGCTTACCAAATTTATTTAGGCCGACTCTATATTTTTTTAAAATTATGTTTTGATAGATATGAGACCTTTTGAGACATTATTTGTCTGATTGGTAACAAGATTTTAAAGTTTATGTAGAACAATACAGTCAAAAACGGGAAAAGTGCAAGTTATGACCTTTGACCTACTGCCGGACCCATCAAATACATTCGGATCGTTTTTAAATTTTGCAGGCGCTATATGCAGGTAAAAAGGAAACATTTTAGGGCGTGGCGTTATTGATATCGACGGTTTAAAAATTCTCCATACCAGGGGCGGCCACCCTAATATACATGTTTGTTTTTTTTTTTTTGATTATTATATTTAATTATTTTTACATTATTTGCTAATTAAATGCTAGATACTACTAGTTAATTTAAATTTAATTTGTACAATACGCTTTATCTACAGCAGTATACCATAGGTAGAGTATATTTTACTTGTATCAGAATTCATTTTCTTTTCAATATTTTTGTACTAACTTTAACTTACAAATAATATACAAATTTTTAACGAAACAAAAATTAACAAAATAATAAAATATTTTAAACTAAACTGAAACTTCAAATGAAAAATTCTTATTCCTCTGGTAAGCTGTGTTTCCCGCTTTTCAATATAGTACGATATAAAAATTAATTAATATTTATCCGCTATTGATTGCTAGGGACATTTATACAATTGTAAAAAATGTTTTTTAGATTAAAGTTTAACCACACAAGAGGAATTTTTAGCATTTTTTGGCAATGTGAATTATTTACAGAATTCTATAGCTTAATTACACAGCATAGTGAACTTTAATTACAATATGAAGTTTCTTATCCGAAATCTCTCAACTGCTCAAGTTAATAATATCGGCGATCTAACAACTATAAATATTGAATTTCTGTAGCATACCACTGGGCGTATACGCAACGTGCGTTTGTCACTGATCTGTGTGGCCAGATGCTTTGTGGCTTTTCGCTTTACTGTTTATGACAATGGTACAACAAAAAAAATGAGATTTGACTGTGCCTCATTTTATTTAAACACAATCGCTGATGCATAATTAATTAAAAGGTTTTTTTTCTGTGTATTCTGGTTTACTGTTTGGTTTGTTGTCTTCTTTTCATAACACGCCCCAAACAGCAACCGCGGTTTGTTGTTGGTCGTTTTATGTTGGTTGACTGGCTGCCTTGGCTTATCTTGTAAATTGAATTATGAAATCGTCAACTTGAAACTGAACTGAACTGAATGCAGTCGACAAAGCCTAGCAGAGCAGAGCTGAGTTGCTGCTCCTTTTTGTCCATAGACGGGGAAAATCAGTTAAGAGAGTAGCATGACGACCGTTGTCGAGCAGCCGCAAAAGCAGCAGCAGGAGCTGAAGCGGAAGTGCGAGGGTAGGCGGAAAAGTACTTAATGTATCGCAACAAAGTCTTCTATGTTCAGCTTTTTGATTTTGAGGGCCTGCAAAAAAGGATCATTTGTCAGAGTCCCCCCAGCAAGATTAATAGATAATACAATTTAAAGCAGAAAAATGTCCTCCCATCAATCAATTGCTTCAAGTTTAGGTAATTATAATAGTTACTAAATAGGATATATCCGGAGAATTTTATGGGTTGGGTAACAATTCGTTGAGCAATTAATGCCATGGCGATATGAGTTCTTGTGCATTGTCTTGGAGGAGACAACTTTTTTATGTGAACCTGATCAACAACAAAACGTTGATATTTTTACAAAATATCTTCTTAACTCTAGCATCTCAAATCCATTTCCTTCAACACGTTTAATTCACAAAGTATCGATGTAAAATTTATAAAAATCATGTGAGCCTAATCAACAACTAAAACTTGACATTTTTACAAAACACCGGTTCCCTTGCCTTTACAATCTTTAAATCGATTTCCTCCAAAAACTACAATCCTTAAGGTATTGATGCAAAATTTGTTACAAATAAGAATTTTTTTCTGATAATATTACGTCAGATCAGTTCAATAGCTTCAAATGAAATTAGCTTCCTGGCGGTACTTTTGTGAAGGTAATCAATATGAATTACACTGTGCAAAAAATTTCTTGGCACAAAGTTTCCTGGGAGCGCGATGTTTTCAATTGTGGAAAATAATTAAAGAATAGGATATAAGGATACTAAAAAGAACAAACAAAAAATGTTTCGGAACAAACAAACCAAAATTTTAGGGTCTTACTATGCTCATATAGCATTATAACCCGCAATTTGAGTCATCCCGCGTCCAGATTGGCTGTTGCTTACTGTTATCGGGCATCCCAAACACCTAGGGCTATCGCCTTGTTCCTAAGAAGAAATCCACTGTATTGACGGTTCACTAATTATGTATTTTTGATCCTTTCATAGACAGTTACGACTCTGTATAAAAAGTCCTCCCTATTACGAGCAAACATCGTCAAAAGCACTTGAAACGTTTATGATATGTTAGTGTGCTCGGATCAAATCGAACTCACCCAGAGACTATGTGTTATATTTTGATGATATATAGTTAAATCAAAAAAATGTGATATAGTCGCGGTGCCCGACAGTGTAATACCCTGTACCTTTTTCTCGAAAAAAGTACATTCATACTCCATTTACGAACTTTCCAATTGGAATTTTTTTTCGGCTATGAATATTTCAACCGATTTACGTCAAAGAAGTTATTTAAACTATATTGGGTAAGATTCAAGCTCATATGTTGAGGGGTGTGGGAGAAAACCAGGTAAATCGATTCCGGGGGTGGGGGGTTCATATCGATAAAATTTGGGTGTGGATTTGTTTATTAGAGCCACATGAATCAGCTTACCAAAATTTGTGATACTTATTACCAAAATTACGTAGAGTCAAATATTTACGTAGTTTATTGGCAAGGGGAGGTGAAATTTGCACATTTTTGACTATAACTTTTGTTGCATTTGTCCGATTTTGTTCATTTTTCACACACAGATGCATATAACCACGGCGCTCTATTAAGTTTCGTATGAAAATAATAAACGGTGTAGCCAAAAACCCGCGAAATTCATTCTTTGGGACGAGAGAGGGGGAAATGGGGAATTCCCCCGGTCCCGGAGTTTTCTCAGGGGCCCGGTGTATTGTCTTTTTCGAGTAAAAAAGTTCGTTGTACTTACAGAACACAATGATTCAAGCTAAAGGTGTAATAGAGGGGCCGGTACTCCTCCCCGGGAATTTTAAAATAATAATTTTTGATAACATAAGTATGAATTTTATTTAATCAAAGTAAATAACGACAAAAATTATCACTAAATAACTATTCTTGTACCGGTTCCAAGTTGGAAAATCGTTTCGACTCCCAGATTACTGCAGTGTTTTTCAGGCTGAAGTCACTGCAGTGTTTTTCAGGCTGAAGTCACTGCAATTCAGGAGGCTCTTACAACAATAAAAAACTTACCAATAGGTAATAAAAATATATGTATATATACGCGTATAGCCAGACGGCTATTAAGTCACAAAGTCAGTGAACAATTGTCGCGCGTCTCTGGAGTAAATGGCAGAATAGTTTTCAATACACCTCATCTGGGTCCCGGGACACAGGGATATTGAGAACAATTGCATTGCGGACAAACTGGCAAAACAAGGAACTACCAGCATCCTCCTTCAGGACAAGGAGCACCTCTTCTGTCACTGCCCTGGACTGTGTAGGACAAGGTTCCGCTTCTTCAAGTCACACTTTCTAAATGACTTATCCCAGCTCTCAGAACAGAGTCCAAAATGCCTCTCTAGGTTTATTCAGGCCACAGCATGGCTGTGAAAAGGAACATCTAGAGGACCTACTAGCAGAGCTCGTAAATAACGGTCGACCGTTTTTTCCTTTGCGGTCTACTCGCAACCACAACCGAAAAAACCATGCACGTTGGCTCTCTCTCTGAGCATAACACTTCGCTTCGCTTTATTTCGGTTTTCAGCTGAGTGTTAACAGTTGAGCAGTTCTTGTTACGCTCTTTCAATAACATCTTATTGAGAGCGAACTGATTGAGCGCTCGCACATTAGCATCAGCAGACCAACCGAAAAAATAAATGTCAGCGCAAACGGTCTTTTACGTTTTAATTTGCTTTGTTGAGAATGCTGCACTTTTTGTGTCGGCCCATTTATCTCGAATTGTATAAGTCGTACAAAAAAACGTTCAAGGCAAAAAATTATGAAAATTGAATTTCGAGTTTTATTTGTATTGGAAGGTATACCCAGAAGTTCATATTTTCAGCAGTAGATGGCGCCAAATTTAAAACAACGCAGTTTTTCGTATTTTTACCCACCCCCTTGCCATTTTTCGCTTTTGGTGTGTATGAAAATATTGTAGATCTCAAAAAAGTACACAAGACTAGTTTTTAAATCGTGTAAGTATCTCTAGTAGTTTCCAAGTTATAACGCTTTAAAGTCTGCCCGTGCCTTGAAAAACATATGTTACTAACAAGCCCAAACAGACGCCTCACTCACATACACGCATACAAACGCAAAAGACCTTTATTTTTTCTCTCGCGACCAAACGGTTGGCGAATAACCAGAGCAAAAGTAAAACAAAATATCGGTTATTCGTTGAGCGCAGACCGATTTATTAAAAGAGCAATGTGAACGGTTGCTCTCTGAGACATTGCTCAAAAACTCAGTAAATAAGAGTTTTTTTTGGACAACGCAAAACGGTCGACCTTTTTGACGAGCTCTGCCTACTAGTGACAAAGGGTGGAGGAAAGTCCACCATTGCGGTATCACAACGGGCCTATTTTTTGGCCTAAGTGAGTTGAGACGTGTTCCCAGCTACCGCCCTAACCTAACTATTCTTGTGGTATAAAATTAGTCAATGGTAACACATTTTTTTCTGATGATAAAATCTTTTTGTTGTACTAATCGCCTCTTTTTAGTGCACTCAATATGTCAGGTTGTTTTTTGATTGCATCATAAAATTGCTTCCACATGTTCTTAATGAGTTAAAATTATCGCTCAGATGGTGTGTTGGTTGATGATTTCAGGATTTTTTTTAATAATCATGCAATGTAAAAAACGCGAATAAACACGAAAAAACGGGAGCCCGGAAACTGTCTCGAAAAAACGGGAATTCCCGTTTTCCCAAGGCTCGATGGGAGGCCTAGGGATACCTAAAGGCTCAGCCATCTCGTGCACTCCATGATTAATCTGTAGATTTTGTTATCTATTTCTAGTTTTGTGACTTCTTTTCTGCCATCTTCCACGTTCTCATCACAAATGAAAAAAATAAATTTTTGCGCACATCTCTACCAACTCCCGCAGGATGACCCAGGTGCTTGCTGCTTTGACAGTAATTAGTTACTAGAAAATGCTAAAAATAAAAAAAAATTAGCTTACGTGGTTCGTTAGCTATGCCAATTACCCATCAATCTACCCTCGTTAAAGCGGGAGCAGTAGCAGAAGCATCCGAGCAGCAGCTGCCCGCGTTTACGCCAATGACCAATGACAGTGTGCTCCTGATGTTGTTGCTGTTGTTGTTGTTTCTGTGTGTGAGTGGGCAAACAAAACGAGCGTTTAACATAATCATATCATATCATGGTAGGCATCACATCGCGTTGCTGAGCAACAGCAGCAACCACTTAAGGATGACTGCCATTTGCATATGTCCTCGGCCCCTTTTCGCCCGCTATATATCTTTGCGTATGAGCAGCATTTATCTCTTTCATTGCTATATTTACCTTTATATAATATAGTATGTATGTATATGTAGTAGCCTGCTTTTCATATTTTATGCCCTGGTCAGGCCACGAACCTATAAAAAATAAGAGATCTAAAATTGCTTTGCTTTTCTAATCAAATGACATCATCTGCAGCGTAACGCACTTTTGGTAATTGAGAATATAATTACACGAATTACGTCTTGCTGAGTTTATCTGACCGTTAGCATCTGTTTAATCTTCTTGTTGTCCCAAAGTTGTTGCTGCTGCTCCGGCTGCTCTTGACAACCATGGAACACCGTATGCTCTGTCTTTTTGTTGTTGCTGGCCCAGTTGAAAAGCTGATGACCAATACCCACAATAGGCGTCAGGGTCTCTGGCCAAACATGTGTGCGCTTTCGCACCGCCTAACCATTGACAGGCTAAATATAATACTGACTAGACTTTAGTCTATGGACTGTGGACTGACTGTCCATACGGTTGGTCCAACAATTGTCACTTCCCAAAGCAATTACGCCACAATTTAAGCGTGTAAACAAAATATTACAAAGTTGGGTACAAAAAATAGCAAACATTGTGCAAGTCATTGGGGTAAGATAGAAAAATAGTTGAGAGTGACTAAATAGTCGACCCAATGCAGTGCAATTTAACAATCAAGTTATAATTGCTACAGTGAAGCCTGACAGTTGAGCTACGACTTAATATGCTGTTGCTGAAGCTGGGATTTTAAATTCATTTGACAAATAAAAAAAAAATGTTTTAAAGTTTTTGATTTTCAAATATAAGCTGTTCTTTCTGATATTTTCAAAACGATTTTAATACCATACTTAACCACGGCTTGGCAAAAAATATAAATGTTTAATTCGTGCTTCAAGTGAAGCCAAAATTTCAAGCTTTCAGTGAACTGGCAAGCGGAAAAACGGACAGACGAATATAGTCTAAATGGAAATTTTTAAAGAAATTAATTTAGAATAATTTGCTCAAAAAAAAACCACAGTTCTGAGCAAAAATAGTGTGTACTTCTATTAAAGTATCACTCGAATTCGAAACCCTGTTTTTAATGATCCTAAAATTTTTGTTTCATCTATTGATAATAGTTTCGTAATTGACTTCTTCGTTCCAGAAACTTAACTAAGTTTATTTCAGATGATCCACATTTTTTGGCTAGGGATAATGTTGGTAAATGCTAGATTTGATAAAGTTAAGAATGAGCTAGTAATACTAATCAAATGTCTGAGTTAATTTAGTTTAATTAATTAACATAGATTTGACTAATTCTGTTTTTACACGGCAGATACGTTTCAGAAATAAACGCGTAAAAAATGACATGAAGTAAATGCTTCAGATAATATGAACATAAATTAGAAAGGCGAATTGCCCAACTATATTTCTAAAAGATTATGTTATAAAAATATTACTCTTAAAAACGCCAATAAAATACCTTTTTTGAAACGTGCTAAATCGAATGAAATTGCTAAAAAAATTATTTTTTAGACCTTGTTATTTCAAAACCGTGTAAACCATGTATTTAAAAATTTAGAAAAATACGAAAAATATTATTTGCAAATAATCGATTTTTATTAACATTGACTTTGAAAATCTGGCGATTTCACGACGATTATTATTTTTATAATTTGCCATTAAATGCCAAAAAACCAAAATTCATAACAAGTTATGGTTCCATTCCGACAATTTATGCTCAATTGTCTTGAAGGCACTTCTTCACAGAAAACCAGTCTAGCTACCTCAATTATAGGAGTAACCGAGTTTTTAAGATCCGCAAAGTGGAAAAAAAATTTTAAAAAATATTTTTAAAAAAATCTAAGAGATTCATTTAAAAAGCAGCACGCTTTACTTATTTCAACCAAAAAATTAAAAAAAATTTATAATGTCTATCAAAAATGGATGGTCTGTATCGATAGATATAACTTGTTATATCTCCTTTACAGATAGGTAAGGGCATGGCTGAATCATTACAATTTTTTTTTAAAATTAAATTACCATACCCGTTGAGTGAACATTTGAAATATTTAACTAGCTTGCTATAATTATTATTTTTATACAGAAAAGATTATCCACCTAACAGTTAATTATCTCGAAATTCATCTTTAAAGGGAGAACTTAGAATTAAAATGTGTTTCAATGGATTGTCACCTTGACGTGGTGAGGGAGCTTAGCAGTTGCGATGATTTCCCAAGCGATGCCGGCGGAAGCGCAGCTACTGGTAGGGTCATCCTTGCCAGTAAGGTCAAGAAGGAGTGATGAAGCTCAGCGCAATCTGCACATGCAAATCAAATGATGTTTAGGCATGGAAATATGTCTCCATGGGATAACCAGGAAAGTCCTGGAAATCCCCCTGCTCAAGTAGCGGTCAGCACAACGGATATGGAGGTGCTAAATTCAGAGACGAACGAAACCTCTTGTGGCCCTATGCTCCACAAGGAGAAGAGTACTACGTAGTAGTAGTAGTAGGATTTTCAAACATTTTTAAAAACACCTTAATTTTTGCATATTAATAAAATTCAAAAAAATTATGTTTTTTATTGAATCGCAGGCCTAACTATCTCCAATTACTTAAAATTTGGGAATTTAGTAGCATTCATGTTTTCTATTTAAGAAATCTACCTTACCAGTCTCTACTGTACTAATCCAATACATAAACGGGGTGACCTGCCAATTTATCTATCCCTCTCTCTAGTTGTCTAACAAGCCACCAATAATTGTGGTACTATTTTTTTGAGACATGCTGTAAATACAAACAAACAAGACTCACTACCACAAATAAAGATGTGCATGGTCACATAAACACATACATATGTATATGTGTGAACCATTTCATTGGTCATTGTAGACACAACTCGGACTCAATTTCCCCTGCTCTCTACCAGTTCACCACTCTACCGCTCTATCGCTCTATCATATGGAACGCAAGTGTTACCTTTCCAATAAATATTTGTTACGGACAAATAAACTTGTAGCTTGTAGTTCGCGCGCGTGTTAGAATTTTGGTTGACTTGAAGTCCGCAGAGCAAGTGAAGCATAGCGGTCCTGTTTGCCGCAGCACAGGGTCGGCTGCAGGGGGAGAGCTCGGCGTCAAGGCATCCCCCGAAATATTAGAGTTGCTAACAAATTGTGCCACTACGAGTGTCTTGCTATGTATTACTGGATGTGACGTGAGTAACTGCACCTTGCATCACGATCTGAGGCTGGAGTCCTTTCAAGTACAAATTAATTAGCATACTTATCTTTACAATCCTGCTCTTCTACTTCACTAGTACAGCTAAGCCAGGGGTTTCACTAACATTAATACCATATAGTGAAGGTTGAATCGAAAATGCTTCAGAGATCCATTTGCTTCCACCGCAGTCTTAGTGCCTTAACTAGGTGGACTCTATGATAGTATCCATGTTTATCTTTCAGCTGCTCTGACAGATTTTACTCTAATAAAAAAAAAGCTACAAGGGAAGTTTGAGAAGTCAGCGACTTTTTTAAATGCAACACTACTCCTGTAAATAATTTGTGAAAAGCCTAATGCATAAATTTGGGAGAAATCTATTCGGGACAGAGTTCGGATCAGACAACCTTTTAAATTTCGTATGCTTATCAAGCATTATTTTATAGTCTAAAAAACCATCATTAAAGCCAAGGAAAAGCTTGCTGAATACTTTTAGAAACCTTCAAGCATCTTCTAATAGAATCCTACACAATTTGGAGCAGGTTGCGTTATTTTTTTTGGGAAAGAAACCCTTGCAAGTCATTTCAAGTGACTCCGAAAATCAAGTTCTCCAAAAGGTAAAGGTATTGGATGTTAGGAGAGTAAGACTGCACAAGAAGACTGAGACTGTAGATACATCCACTGGGTGGGTTCATCACATTCAACATGCTTTTCCATGAGCATGAACGAAACGTGGATCTATCACAACACACCAAGACTACAAGCTTCTTGCCGAAAAAGGATATCTCATTGAAAATGTTACAGAATAGTCAAACTTACCTTGTTCTAAGTTGTACATTTAAATTAGGATCCCCTCGAATATTTTTCTGCACCCGCCCCTGCGTATGTGTGTATCTAATGCCTTATCAGTTGCTGATAATCAACATGTTTATGCATGTGTGTTTTTATGCGTTTTTGTCTGTATCTCGGAGTGTTTGCACTGGCTCTGGTGTTAACGTTTGATTTTTGTTTGCTCCGGACACCGAAATGTTTGCTTAATTTATCGCAGTAGCATCGCAAGCTTGTTTGAAAATTGAATTTAATTGGATGCCACTGGCTGTCCGTCGTATAAAAACAGCCCGAATTCGAGTCATAATTTGCTATGTAGCTTGATGGCCCTGGTCCGTACCTGGCTGTTAACTCTAATGCTCTAGGTTTCCTGTTTCGCTTTTTTTTCGCTCTTATCGTAGTATTTGAATCGCTTCTTCGCACCTATTCAAATCATTTAGCATAGTGTCGATTGGAATCACTTTAATCTCTCTTAGACTCTGAGGAAGTCTTTTTACTTTTTTTTTGGAAATGAAACAATAGTTGGTACTTATAGTTTAGTTTCCCTTTTTTTTATCAATCTGGTTTTGTTTTGGCCATCTACAGCGAGCAATGTGGTCAGAGAAACCGTCAAAACTCATCACGTGTCTAATTTCTCACTCGTCGTCTGCCTTGGACCCGGTTCTGGCGTAGCGCCCAGCATAGTCCTCTGAGCATTGTTGCGGTTTTTTGTGTGGCGATTTATCAAGATGCAAGCAAAAATGTTTACAATGCAGCCAAATTAAAAAATGTTGGTATCGATGGGTTGATTCTCTCGGCTGCCGCTGCCTTGTCTGCAGCGTTTCATTTTTCATGTTGGTCACTCAATTGTCTGGGCCCAGGACGAAGTCGAGCGACACATGCCAAAAGGTAGAGACAGCGTTAGCAATCAGCGTTTTGTGTCAAATAACAAATAAATATCACGCATGCTGCCTGTCTTTCCGTCTTCCTGCTGCTTGGAACGACTGGACGGGGTTGACTATATGTCCGGCTGTCTGTTTGTCTCTACGGCTCTGGATGGCTGTGCATCGCCCAAAAACAGCAATCAAAGTCATCAACATCAACTGTGGTCGAAGGCAGATGCCAAAGTGGCGATAAGCAAAGCATGGCACATTTTGTCCTGGCAAATGCAGCAAAAACAGCAAATGACAAAAGGCGCACAGTGGGCAAGATGTAAGTTTTAACTGGCAATAATTTTAATTAAATATTTGTTTAGGGCTCGGATTCAAACTCTTTGTGGAGACCGTTGTACTTTTATTCTATTGATGATTTGGAAAATTAGTTTATTTATTCATTTCAATTTATTAGCTATTGGTTCTAAGAAAATTTGGAATAGTTTTACTGGGGTTCGTCTGGCTGTCCGGCTGCCCCTTCGTCTGGCTCAGTTGTTTGTCTCTTGAAGACCGAAAATTTTTCATATTTTTTCATTGGAACCACTTTCCAACAAAAAAAATTCGTAGTTTATCCCTCCATTTCTCAAATGACAATCTTATCAATTGACAGAGACCTATCTTTTTATTTTATCTAATATGAGTATGGTTTATTTTAATCAAATATAAAATATTTTGAGATCGTGTGGAACAGTGGTTCAAAGCTACAAAGAATCTAACTCTTTTTGAGGATTAACCATCTAAAAAAAATAAAAAAATTTTGGCTGAAATTCATTTTTGCTTTTATTCTAATTTGTTAAAAAGTCTTGCCGTTAACATATGGTTTATCCCGACTAAAATGGGACCTATAAAGCACCTCCCTTAGTTTTCATCCAGTATTTAGGCACTTTAAAAAATTGGAAGCGATTTTACTTTTTTGTATGCACTTTCGTTTTGTAAAGTTTTGGGTAAAAGGATTTTGTATATACCAAAGAGTAGCCACAAAATTTTTTTAAAACTTTTAAATGTGGATCAAGTAAAGAAGTCTTCGAGAAACATTATATTTGAGTATAACTAAATTAATTTTTTGAGAAAACGCAGCTTAAAAGTTTTTTCGAAAAATTAAATAAGTATAAGATCGATACTAATTGTATTGTTTAATGGAGAAAACTTTCAAATAATTTACTTGTAAATATTGAAAAAATACCGAAAAACTTTTAATAATGGACTTAACAGGTTATGCCGGAAAGATGAACTTATAACAGAAATAATTAAAATAAAGTCGAACTTCCCTAAAGCGAGTTCGCATGGAAACAGAATTTTAGTTCGTTACATAGAAAGCTTGTTAAAAGGTCTTATGAGTAGTGTACTTGAAAAAAATTGCTTATATGGAAAATATTTTGTAAAAAAAGTTTGCTATAGGGAAGTTCGACTGTACTTTAAAGCTTTAAAAAACTCAATGAAGCCATGTCAGATTAATTGCGACTGATTGTTTTTTTGCTTACACTTTTAGAAGCCCTAACCTAATTTTTGGAAAAAATTAAATTATTTCGTGAAACCACAGAAACATCTTAAATAATGGAATTTCATTGTTGCCAGGAACAATTTTATTGTCACATTGTTTTTGCAAAATATTTACGCCAAATGTCCCACTGTGCGGCGCATGGTAGAAACTTTGCACCAATCGTTGCTGGGACATTGATCGCATTGATTGTTTTTCTGTGTGTGTGTCTAAATGTGTGTGCGTGAGTGTGTGTGTGTGTATGTTGAACATTTGAGCATTTCGATATGATATCTGATAAAGTGCCTCACATTACTGTTGTTGTTGTTCTTGTTTTTGTTGTATTTTGTTGCAGATGTTGTTGCAACAAACTATTTAACATACATTTTAGGCTCAGCCTCAGTCTCAGTCTCAGTCTCAAACAAACAATAAATGCTCAGCCCCAAAGCGCGCTCATAATTATTTCATTATAATCATTTGTTTCAACAGCTTCAACTTATCTGTAACTCTTGTGTTGTTTTGGTTGTTGTTGTAGCTGGAGACGATGATGATGATGATTTGGTTATTTGTTTATCAATTGGACGCCATCTTAATTGTTTGTTGTCAAACACGCAGTTTGCCTTCGGCTTCGCCTTACAGTTGGTCAATAGATTTTTCTCCACTTATTGATTTTTCATTTGAATTTTGTGGCAACAAACTGTTGATTTATTGTAGTCCACTTAATTTGTTAGATGATGTTCCTCCGATTGGCTCACCATATTTGTTTGTTTCTTTTGTGTTTCTCTATTTGCTACTCGTTTATAAGCAGTTTCTAAGACAAGCCCAAAACTTTGAAAAAAAAATTCAAATTTCTTAAGTTTTTGTTTGCTTAAAAGTTAATAGCTAATAGTTTGATTAGACATTGAATCATTCCAAATATTTCCAGAAGGCCAAAAATGTTGTTTTAGATCGCTACATATTAGTTTGTTAGCTTGGGAATACAGCGCACAGAAATCTTATCAAATTCAATGAATTGCCTATAGATAAAATACCTACAAATTTCAGAACGATTTCTGCAGAAAACATGAGAAAATTTTGATAAAATTAAAACCATTACCTAATGGCTGAAAAATAGTTGCAAATGCTTTAAAGTTTGTGGTTTTTTTAGCTGCTACATATTGGTTTGATTAGGTTTAAATAAATCGTAAGATATCACTTTTGAATGTACTCTCTTTTATTACCAAACGAGCTACCTTGTTCAAGAGATCTTTAAGTCCTTTTTGACTTGATTAACTTTGTTAATTAAACATTTCGCATATTTTATTAAAAAATTCAAATTTTAATTCTTATTCGTTTCGTAAGAATAATACATATAATTTGTTTTTAAAAATGAAAATCTCGATTTTAGACTAAAAATGTATTATAAATTAAATACATAATTTAAGTACAAAACAATTTAGTAAGCAATATATAACAAAAAAGTTCTATTTAAATACCTTTTTTCTATTTTAATCATTTTGTCTTAAAATTAAATTTAAAAAAATTGCATTTCTTTAACTAACAAAAAATAATAAGGAAATAGATAAAGAGAGAAGAAAAAAAAAACACACACATAACTTAAATATTTTATAGGTACAAAATAATTTTAGTATAAAATATTTAATTTAAAATAAAATTTTTTAAAATTAAACTTTTTTTATTTAAAAAAAAATGTTTTTCAAAAAAAATATTTTATGTTGCTTAAAAATTGAATTTAAATAGAGAAGGAATAAAAATAACTACGTCATTTTATAGTATCAATATACATATATAAATATTTTATAGGTACAAAATAATTTTAGTATAAAATATTTAATTTAAAAGTAAATTTAAAATAAAATTTTTTAAATTAAACTTTTTTTATTTAAAAAAAATGTTTTTTCAAATAAAATATTTTATGTTGCTTAAAAATCGAATTTAAATAGAGAATGAATAAAAATAACTACGTCATTTTATAGTATCAACACATGACATTTAAGCTAAAAGTTTAGTACAATATTATGCAAAAAAAGTTTTAGCTTAAAAGCTAGTTTTAAATAATTTTTTTAAAAAATGTTTTTTGTTTTTTTGAATTAATTGAAACTTTTAACTTAAAAATTAATTTTTAGCCAAATTTGTTTTTTTTTTGAATATTTTTTTATTTTGATAAGTTTGTTTTCAAACTAAATTTTTGATGTAGCCTAAAAATTTTGAATTCGTTTAATTTAACAAAAAATAGTTTTGAAGTAGATAAAAAGTTTCTTAAAATTCGTTTTATAAAAGTTTATTTTAATAAAATTGTTTCAAAAATATATAGGATATGATAAATAAAATTTTGATTTAATATTTTATGTATTGTTTTTTTTGCGCAAGTTTTAATAAAAATATTTAAGTTTGATGCCGTATCTCAATTTAAATATTTCAACCTATTGTATATCGTTTTTGAAAACGTCTCTTTTGAAACATTTAGATAAAATATTTTTTTTTTTAGAATTTAATAAAGTGGATAAGTCAAAACTAATATTTTACAATTGAACCTCATTTTTTTAGAGTTTTTTATGTGTACTTTATTTTTTCAAAATCTTTAAAGAGCATAACTTTTTATTCGATTTAATAAGTAATGTAGCGTCCTCGATAGCCTAGTGGCAGTACACTAGACTATCTTACCAGAGGTTGTGGGTTCGAATGCCACGTAAAGCATGGTCCTGCACTTTCCACTTCTCCTATTGCCCTAAATTTTCGTGTCTATTCTATATCCTTATCGCTTACTCTCATTATCGGTATCACAACGGGCCTATTCTTGGCCTAGGTGGACTAACCTAGCTACCTACCTACCTATTAAGTAAGGTAAGTACGCCTAAATATATTAAAGATTGTATATTTTTTTATAGTCAATGTATTCATTTTTTACTTACATATATAGTAAAAGGAACTATTATAATTAAAACAAATAAACTTTAATAAATCGTCCTATTTTAATTAAAATTAGTAATACAATTATTAAATTATAAGGGAACTTATATCCAGATTCTTGATTTAAGGGTAAAACAACGGTTTTGAGCGCAAAATTCGTGATTTTTTTCTACGTGTACTTTCCATATCTGCATAGCTTTGAGCTCTTAATAAACTTGGAACGAATCAAAGGGTTTCTAAATCTGCGCATTTATATCTTTATAATCGATTGGCTACATCGGTTCTAGTCAGAAGTTCCAAGTTATCTATCTATATTCAACTACAAATGATCTAATTGCGAGCTGTTTCCAAATGTGGATGATTTTCATTATTTTTTTTAATTTTAATTTTAATAGTTTAAGTTACTTAAGTAACCTAAAGTCTCTTTGTATTTTTCGTAATCAAGTGACTTTAACCCTTTAAAGACATTTTCTGAGAAGTCAAAAGTCGCCTGCAACAGCAACACAATAGCATTAATCCAGCTCCAGGGGATTTGCCACTGTTGTCAACCCAGCAATTAGACTTTGTTCTACAACAGTAGTAGCAGTTGACCGGTCCCAGACCAGGTGTGTAACACACTCATTGTAGTGTTTGTGTGTGGTCAGATACATGGCACAATGGATGTGCGCCCCCATGCCCATATATATCCATAGGAGGTTGAGAGACAAACAATGGCAATTGCTTTTGGCTGAGAATGTTGTCATATGTCGTCGTCGATGTCGTTGCACGTCGGTGTATTTCATGTAAACAAATAACAAATTAAATAAAAATTTAAATAAAGGAGACACACACAGATACTGCATGTATGTATGTATATGTGCTTACTACTTGCAACACAAAGCGAAGGCCCAAACAAACGATTTATGTGGCAGCAAGGATAAACCCAAAAACTGAGCTAGACGCCGCTGTCAGGGCCAAAGCCGCAGGCAAGGCTGACGCCAATTTTGACGCCGTGTACGGAGTACTCGTAATACTTGTAGTTTCTGGGTAGGCGAAACCCCGCTGATCGAATCAAATAAAATGCACACAGACATGAGCAGACACAGCCCCATATAAAACACAACACAAAAAAAGGACAATCCAAAGGTTGGCAAGGATTTCTACAATAATCAAAATACGTACTATAGAGGGTTGTTTTAAGAGTGTCTGTGATTATATGTACCTTCGTGTTGCTTCTACTACGTACAAGGCGGGTGGGCACTACATGAACCTTAATTGGGATTTGTATTGAGTTATTATTTATTGTCTCTAACAGCTACTTACACTCGCCCGGAGCAGAGTATACCTTTCGGAGCAGTCAAAATAGAGAAATTATCGAGCGGCGGTTGGTCGACTTGACTCGACACGACTGGCTCCTACTTGCTGTGGTTTAAATTGCGTGTTGAATTGATTGATTTGCTTGGTTGTTGCCTGCTGAGGGGTTAATATATCTCTATATCTGTATCTTCTAGCTGCAACTATGACTCTTGGTGTGTGGCATGCGGGCGGGCAGCTATGTGGTTTGAAGAAAGTTAGTTTGCATGTCAAAAGGTGCTAAAAATGCATTTACTTATGCATATTTGTGTTGGGACTGCGCGTCGTGCCGCTAACCTGCTGGAAGCTTAATTAACAAACCGTCCGAGATTTATCTGTATCTGGAAACAGAAGCTATGCCACATCAAAAGATAAACACACGACAATCAGTCAAAGCTGTGGGGGCAGCAGGCAAACCGCAGCAGGCAGTCGAGGCAGCCGGCAGCGAATGAAAATGCAAAACGCAGCTGCAGCTGCAGCATAGAGACAGACAGACAGCGATAAAAGAGACAGCAAGAGACAGAGCAGAAAAACATATAAGAAAGAAAAAACAAAACTTTAAATTGTTGGGAGGTAGCCGGCAATGGGATACACTGTAACCATGTTACCTAAAAGAAGTTAATGTCTGCGCTAATTATAGCCCGTACTTATAAGTAAGGGTATACTAGATTTGTGCAATGTATGTCACGGGCAGAAGAAGGCGTGGCAGACCCCAAGTCCATTATACCAAAATGCTTATCATAACCTCGGGTAGCGATTGAGCCACGTCCGTACGTCTGTATGAACAGATTTCGAAAACTGTAAGATGTAGAAACACGAAACTTTACCAGCTGGTTCGCATATTTCCTCAGAAGATGAAGTTTTTTGAATCATCTCAATATCTTTCCCCGTTCCCCCGTGTCAGAGTTTCGTGGTTTTTAGCTACACCGTTTAATATTTATTTATATATACGTATATACTTTGCCAAAAACAATTTTGGGAGACTACAATATTTCCCAATTTTGAGCATCTTAAGAGGAGAGTATTTTATCTCAGCCTATGAAGGTGATGCAAACCAATGACTGCACAATTTCAATCATCTTTTACTTAGATTCATTCATCTCTTTTCTAAATAGCATTATTAAAGCAACTTTTTAAGCTTAAAGTCATCATCTCTCTCTCGAATTAACGCCATGAAAACAGCAGTGCTGCATACCTTTAAAGATTAGAAGTTCAGGCAAAATGAAAAGAATTAACACAAAATTTGAGATACTTTTCGAAATTTTGTATCTTTCTTTGCCTGTAGTTAACCATTTCACGTGAAACTGAAAATAGATGCAAGCATGTCCCGTTCAAAGGTTTTTAAGTTGTTTTTTTATATTATATTTAAAAGTCTGAGAGCATTGATCTCAAATAAAAATGCGTCCTAAAAATTTGTTAAAAAAACTATCTCTACCATAATATTCTTTAATAATATTGCAACAACTCCAAATAAGGCGTGCAAGAAATTTGTTAAGTGAAAATGACGGTCCCACTATTTTTTTGTAGTTTCTGGATGAAATTTAATATAGAGGTAATTAAAACCGAATATTACAAAATTGAATAAACATTTACTTCATTCGTACAGAGATTTCCAAGCATTAACGAGTGTTCCAAGTGTCTACCAATTTACTAATTTTGATTGTGATCTCAAAAGATTATTTCTGCATTGGCGTTCGTGAAATTTCAAGCCTTGTAACGTTAACTATACATATGTGAGTGGTTATGTAAGTATTTTTGTAATATCATTTCGAATATATACATATTATATATATATTTTTTGCCTGCCCAAAAGCTCCGACAAATATTATATAATATGAAGTTAAAAAAAATTATTTAAAAGTTTTAGAGAAAGCAAAGAATTTTCAAACGATTTTTTCCAATCTATGGGCTATGAGATACGGCTATGAAAAAGAAAGGAAGCAATTTTTCCGACCGTGTAAAGCTCCGGTGAAATTGGTTACTCCTAGCTCTTAGGTCTCCAAGAGTGTAGTAGCACTCAAACGAACTTGGATTCTGATCTCTTTGGTAAAGATAACCTACATATGTCCAGGCACGCCTTCTTCTGCTGCCGGCTTGACACTGCTGTACTCTACGTATGCAGTGTATACAAATACAAAAAAAAAGAAGAACATTTACATACTTACAAGGAAAGCAAAAGGCGCTACATAAGGCACAGCTCGAGCTCGGCTTGGCAGGGCGATGATATATAAAAACACAAGAAATTTGACATGAACTGTAAGATTTCAACGCTAAGATAGCGCCAAAGATACGATGGCTTGTGAATGAGCCGGTATAGAGTTGGCAGAGATTTCGGACCAAGACTGCTGCGGCTCCTTGAATAATGGCGCGCAACTCAAATGCGAAGGCAAGCAGGATGGATGGATGGATGCCTGGTTGGCTGGCTGCCCAATTGTAGGAAAAACTCAAGAGGGTAAGCAAAAGCAAAGAGACCATAACATAAAATACACAAGAAGCTGGGAAGAAAAAAAAGGTTCGCTTAACTTTTTTCTTTTTTTTTTTTTGTTGTGCTGTGAAGATGACGCTCAGGCGATTTCTAGATTTGATAAGAAAATCATTTGTGATAAAATAAATAATTGAGTTCGTTTGCATATCATGGGAAACATCTCGTAGCTCTCGTGCGGGGGACAACCAACCTACTAGTCATAAACATAAAGCAAATTGTAAACGTTTTTTATAGCATTTTGTGTCACTGTGCAGCTTATAGAATTCTAGAGAGACGGAGACGACTTCAATCAAATCATATAAATTTTGACTGCTTGTCTCAGCTATCAGCAACTATCTCACTGGCAACAACTTAAGGACCACACCTCTTAACACACGCCCCCGCCACCGTCACCAACAACTTACCACCACTGCTGCACCACTGTGCACCACATGGTGATAAAGCGTTAAAATTAATTATCGACTGCCACAGTGCTGCGCTTGTGCTGTCAAATCTTTATCGCGTAATTGATTTCATAGCTACTGAGTTCTTCAAATTACACGGGACGGACCAAACCCAAACGAACTTCGTTGTTTAAACAATCAAGCAGACAGAAAAAAAAAAAAAAAAAACTAACTATCGTTTATACTACATAGGTATAAGAGACCACATTGACGCCTTGCAGCAGTAGCTGTGGGGCATGTGAGTTTAAATGCTAGAAAACATCACGATAAGAAACTGTGATTTTTATTTTCCAACTGATTTTTGATTTCCTGTACAATTTTGATTAAAAACTTTTGTGGCCCTACTGACAGACAAATTGAAAACAAAGTCTAATCAGCAGCAATTGAGCAATTTTTTATAATTTTTTGTTTCGATTTTCGTGCTTTTGTTGGAGTTGAGTCGTTGGAATCGTTGTTGATTTGAGTTTTGAGAGTTGGAAATCTAATCACTGACAAGCTATGGCTGCCTGTATTTGATAGATAGTTGCAGATGGCATGTCAGCTTGGCCTCGGCTATTGGCATGTTGAGTTGACTGCTCACAAAAAAAATATATATTTGAAAAGTGGGTAAAGATTTGGTTGATAAGGGCGCCAAGGTGCTAAGCACTTTGCCAAGTGGTCTGACTGTTTCTTATTTTAGACTTTAACACTTGAGTTACCAATGCTAGTCATGGAACGAACGTTCTTAGTTTCGAGACCATTCTGCATAAAATGCTAAAAGGGGTGTGTTTGTTAATCTAGCCAGATTTGTAAAGTTTTCAAGTGGTTTGAAGAGGCTTTTAACTTGATCCATCTACAAAAATTAGGAAATCGAAAACAAAAATCATTGATGCCTCTATCCGGTATTGGCTTATTGTAGACTGTACTTATAGGCAACATTAGTTGTTTATACCAAAATAATCAGAATGAGGGATCGTTCGTCTGTGCGTCCGACCTGATGCATCAATTTGGGCCCATGCGAGTCTAATAAACAAAAAATGTGGTACAGTCGAGGCGGTGCCCGACAGTGGAATACCCTGTACCTTTTGTGTCAAAAAAATTTTTCGTGCATATTCCATCTAAGAACTTTCCAATTGAAATTTATTTTTTTTTGGTGAAAATCGATATTTATACCTATAAGTTCCCTAAATTTTTACCCATTTTGATGAAACTCGAATGTTACAACAAAGAATTTATTAAAAGTATACGGGGTAAGTTTCAAGATGGTATGTTCAGGGGTTTGGGAGAAAACACGGTAAATGGATTGCGGGGGGTGGGGGGACCGCATCGATAAAATTTGGATGTGGATTTGTTTATTAGAGCCACATGAATGAGCTTACCAAAAATTGTGATTCTAGGTCACTTGTAGCCATAATTGCGTAGAGTCAAATATTGACGCAGTTTATTGGCAAGGGGAGGTGAAATTTGCACATTTTTGACTATAACTTCTGTTGTATTTGTCCGATTTTGTTCATTTTTTTTACATAGATGCATATAACTACAACGCATCGCTCTCTTAAATTTCAGGTGAAAATACTAAACGGTGTGGCTAAAAACCTCTAAAAACTCTACTGCGGGGGAACGGTGTAAGATATTGACATGATTCAACAAACTTCATCTGCTTAGGAAATATGCGCACCAGCTGGTAAAGTTTCGTGTCTCTAGCTCTTATAGTCTCTGAGATCTAGGCGTTCATACAGACGGACAGACGGACAGACGGACATGGCTCAATCGCTACCCGAGGTTATGATAAGCATTTTGGTATAAAGGACTAATTAAATTATCCATTGATTATATTTGGAACATGTTTTTGTCAAACTTACGGTTTGGTCGTTATTTATGCATTCATATGAACATTTTTTATGACCTTTGACCTATTCCCGCGACCATCAAATACATTAAGATCGTTTTTAAATTTTACAGGCGCTATATGCAGTTAAAAAGGAAACTTTTTAGGGTGTGGGGTAAGTAAAATCGTGAGATGTTGCAAAAATGGCCACCCTAATACGTATGGTATAAAACAAAATATTGTTTGAATAAGAATAAAAAAAATTATTCAATTAAAAAAAAAATGATCAAATTTTTAACAAGCCCAAAATTTCTTAAATAATTGAATTAAGATAAAAAAATATTTAAAGCATATTAAAGTTTTAAACTTGCAACAACAACAAATATTATTAAAATAATAAGCAAAAATTCTCAAAAGTTGACCAAATGTTCTTAAAATAAGATACAAATTTTTAGTCATATTTTAAGCTTTTGTGAAATGATTTTTTTTTTTAAGGTAACACCAAAGACAACATTTATAAGGAACTTCATTTTTGAGAGATTATAACGACTTTATTAAAGAGGTATTTTCATAGGTTTCCTGTTAAATTTTTTCTAAAATATTATATCTATTTTGTTTAATAATTTGCTAAAAATGTTATTAATTATTACTAAGTAGAAAAGGCTATAAGCCTAAACTCTTCATTTTACGTATACTAGATCCCTGAAGTTCGGTCGTTCAGGCCTGCAAAATGCAGCCCTGATATCAGGCATGAAAAGGAAGGGAACGTTCATGGCTTTGTCAGAGAAACAAGGACACATACAAAAATTTATCTGCCTATTTTATTCTTTTGACAGACAAGCAAGGCAAAAAAGAATAAGCAAAGAAAATTAAAATTAGTTTGACTTTACATTCGTATTGGTGGTTGAGTTTGTGTGCGTAGCTATTTCTGAAGCAGGAAAATTGGTGATGAAAATGCAGAGGAAGAAGAGGAGTACTTTATGGATATAGAGTTAGAGAAAGATATTCCCAAAATTAGTTTAAACGAAGAACTTAAAATGTGGTAAAGTAAATATAACTATCGACTTTTTATATTTATACCCATTTTTCTATTTCTGAAATTTTTTGCTTAAAACGTATGAAGAAATTTATTCCAGTGTATTAATTACTCACCTGTGATTTCAGACCTGACTTTTATAAATAAATCTGCGCTGAATTCAAGTCCGATTTTTAAAAAAATTCACCAGTAATTTTAGGCCTGATTTTTAAAAACAAATCAACACTGAATGATACGTAAAAAAAATGCACCTGTGATTTCAGGCATGACATTTCAAAGTCAATCAGCAATGAATTCATAGCTGATTGTTACGGCTAAGATTCAGGCTTGAACGCCTAGGACATGCATGTGTTAAATTCATTGACAAATGAATGCGTAGATTCATGGCTGGTACTGAAAATTCAGGCATGATTTCATGACTAATTGAGGCCTGAACCGAAATGAAGAGATATCACAATGTATATTTCTAATTTTAGAAAATAAATAAAAATAAAATATAATAATGAAAGAGGCATTGAAACCAAGCATCAAGCATAGGTATTAATGTCAATCCTCTTCTTTAAACAGTAATGTCCCTATATCCTTTATCAGACCTTACCCACGAAATGAACAGAAGAAGAAGTCTTACCATAATTATGTACACAACTTTAGACTTGTTCTAATTTCAATCCAATTGACGTTGGGCTGAAAGGCTTTTGTTTTGGACAACAATTTTCCCCTAAGGGGGAACTATAGAGAATAGAAAGAGACTGCAGAGGTTGGAACATCCAGCTAAATGTACAAAATTTCTCATGCGTTCTATTCACGCTAATGCCAAATCCATGCCCAGTACTTACATTTAAAGGAGACCATCCCAGTTAAGAACTTGCATCCCTGTCCTGGGATAGACCTGGCCAAAAAGCTATGCTAGGGTAAGCACATAGTTCAAAACTCGCCAAAATGGACTGGCTGTAGAAGTTTAAAAAAATTCATTTTATTGACATCTACATGGACTTAAGTTTCAGAGACTCCAAAAACTACAAAACAAACTGCTACGCAAAATAGCAGATGCCCCTTGGTGTGAGGAACAGAAATCTGCACAAAGACCTTTCATAGGGGACATCATAAACCACCTAAGCGACAGATACGAACACATCCAAATTCGCTAGCCTGTGTTAATTTTTTAGAATAGCCATAATGAAATATATTTTTTTTTTTTCTATGTAGGAAATTATATTAAAGGTGTTGTGAATTCTGGTTGGAAAATTTCTTTCTTATAAGTAGTAACAAAAAAAAAAAAGAAAAAGAAAATTAAAAGCTACTTTTGAGAGCAAGAATATGAAATTTTTTAAGTCATTTATAAGTTTGACTATTATCCGTCAAATTTATGGCAAATATTAATTAAAAATATAAATAATTTGGTTTTCCAATGCGGTGTGATAAAAAAAGAATTACTCATATTGTACTTGATCTGTTCAGGTTCAATTATCGACAGATCTACTATGAAAGGATTTTGTTTTACCACTATCTAAGCTATGTAAACAATATTTCCGGACATTTTCAGCTTTTAATAAACTTGTTGCATTTAATGCAAATTTCTGAAAAATGTTCAGATAGACAAAACTCCTGTTGTCTATAGACGTAATATAAGTATATCTTATAAACCAAAAAAAACAACATTTATAAGTTGCAACCCCTTCCAACCGCCCACTTCAAAAGACCTACCACGTAGTATACACCTCACCGGATCATACTCCAGTCTTTGTTCTTTGTGTAATTAAAACTTAAACCGCTTTTTGTTTTGCAAGCAGCACTTGAACCATTGTTCTTCAACCCAAAAGTTCAGACCACCCCAACAGCCCTACCCTACACACTCCACACGCCTCAAGAAGAGGAAAGTTGCGGAAAAAAAAACCAACTCAAGTGTTTTCATTGTGAAAATTCCAATAGAGAGCGTGCGACTTCTTTGGTAAAGCGTAGGTATTGTTAAAAAGTTTCCAGGCGGACCACCCCATGACACGGTCTGTGTGCAGCAATGCCAGGAGCACTGCCAAGACCCAAATTGTTTGCCAGGCACGCGCGTTGCAGCACTTGAACTCCAAGCACCAAGTGCTGCGTCTGCTGTCGAAGTTGCCTCCTTTTAGAGCAACTGAAGCGCTCAAGTGTGCCAATATGTTGCCGAACCATGAACCCAACACATGCCACAACATGCTAAAAGATGTTGGAACATGTGCAGTTCGCATAATTCGATTTTTAGTGCGTGTTTGACAGCCCAATGAAAATTGTTTGCCAACTTATTTATTTATTGGAGACCAAAAACATACAGTAGCTTTCAGGCTGGAACCACCGCTGGGTTGGAGCATAAATTTTGTATAGGTTTGAAAAAAAATTCCATGAAAAAATGTTGTGATAATTTTTTCATAATTTATGTAACCCAAGTGAAGCTGAATGAAGTCAGGTCTCAACAACAATTGATACTACCTGGCTTTTTCACCTGTAACTTTATATACTCTGTATATAAATCATCAATGCAGATGCAGCAGCAGCCCTATCTTTAGAGACAATAGTTAGTCTTAAAATCTACCAAAATAAACGCCCGCAGCGCCGACGAACTACATGACCCTAGTTGGCTCTACGCCTTCCAGCTTGTTGTTTTTGTTGCGGCTGTGACGAAATATTTAGTCGAAAATATTGTCCCTAATGCTGGCGCCAGACAAGTCTTATGCTGATGATGATGACAGACTTAGGCAGCGTACACAAAACAAATCCAACCTGTCACACTAACGACTTCTGCGAAGACAATAGTCAGAGCCAGACCCAGGCCTAGGCCCATAACCAGGCCCAGAGTCGAGAGCCGAGAGCCTGGGCCCAGGCCCTTGACCAGTCCCTGGCTCAGTGTGCCCGGCCTGGGCTTTGTCGACAAGCCAAAAGTGTTGCACTAGTTTTGAGCTGTTAGTTGTCTTTAAGACAAAGGACCAAAGCGGCGCTTTGTTTTTCCTGCTGTTTTGTGTATATTTTATGTTGCAATTCCTTTGTTCCGAACACTTGCCGAAGGCAGGGCAATATTTTTATTACGGCTTGTACAAATTTATGAAATACAAATACGTGTAAGTACGTAAGGCCTGGCTCAGTGCAAAGTGCTGGTAAGAGTTATGACCCGGCGCTAAGGTTGTAAAAGGCATTCGGCAAGTGCATCTTGGGCAGGGATTTTATAGTACTGAGCTGGTGAGCGCAGAGCAAGTTGGCTAGCAGAAAAGAGAAATTTCGGCGAGTGGGAATCAGCACTGAAAAGTTCGGAAAAGTTTTGATTAAAAAACTTGTGGAAACTGTGAAATTTGAAGAGAGCTACAACTGAATGGGCATAAATAAGCCTGTATCGCATTTTGGAAACGTTAGAACCGAAATCCGCACATCTTCAAAAATTTAAGCATATTCAAAAGATATACAAGGTCTACAAGAACAACTCAAAGGTATGACTATGACATGGTCACCCTATTAGCGCAGCTTAAAAAAAAGTAGTTTACTCGACGAGCACGACAGTGGATTTAGCGACACCCACTCTTTTCCAAAAAGAGTAGTTTTTTATGCCCGTCCACTCTTGGTACGCCACGTTTCGTTTGCAGTGCTCACTGCCTTCAATTTTTGCATCAGCACAATCTTTTATGGTAGTAGGCTCAATCACTTCACAAAAAAGCCGGGTTGATGCTCTGGCGACATTTTTGGCTTAACTTTGATAAACTATCGACGCGATCTGGTCACCCTATACTTTAAATAATTGATGGCGAGTGTTTTGAAACTGTTCATATGCTAAAATCTTTAGGGAATAAGCAAACACAAAATATTTTGGAAATGTAGCTACAAAGCCAAGCTATAACTCTTCAAATTAAACAAAACTTGGATTAGTATTTTGACCGTAAAAATTGTAGGTATCAAAAATGACTTTCATAATTTTTTTCAATTTTTCTAAATCTTAAAATAAAATTCGTTTCTTACTTATTTACTTAAAAAAAATTTTGTAATCCAATATCAAGAAACACTTCAATTTTGATTCAATTCTAAGAATTTTTTTGTGATCTGGTCACCCTCTCGAATCACGTAAATTTAAATTTTATTCTTCGAATTTTTTGCAAACTGGTCACCCTATACTGCTGAAAAATGGATGCGCGTATATGAAACAGTTTTAAAAATTCACTTGCTAATATTTTTAGTAAAGACAAAATATTTTGAAAAGGTATCTCTAGCAATAATCTTTTAAAAACCCCAACATTCGGACAAGTATAACCTGAAATAATGTTTTTTAGAACAATGCCATTGAAATTTTTTCTCATAGTTCATCCAAAGTCATGCAAAACTTTTTTTTTTTTTTTATTTATTTATTTGCAATCAGCCTACTTATAATGCAAAAAAAAAAAATTTTATTTATAATATTGCGAGATTGTTTTTGAAACTTTTTAAGACTATAAAAAAACTAATAAGTGAGTAAACAAAATTCGGTATGGATTAAAAGGAGTTCACGAAACTTTATAAAAAGTCAGAAAATTAAAAAATTAAATTAAAAATTCGTGTTGCACATGCTTTAGGTAAAGTAGCTTTTACTGAGTTCCAGGCGATGGTGATTATGTGGCTGATTTTTGTGAGCTTTTAAAAGTATTTACAGAATTAAATACAGGTTTCTAAAATCAGATTAAAAGATATGGGATGGCTCTAATCCTGTGTAAGCTCAATTATTTTTTTTTCAATGAAACTCAAAACCGGTTTAAAAATAAAAAAAACCTCACAAAAAGTTAATAACACTAAAAGTGCTTTACGTACTAGAAATCACCCTTTCGTAGTTCTCCAAAGAGCTTCAATTTGAAATCGGAGCATATGCAATTGTCATTCTTGGACCTTGGTATCCCGTAGCTTTTGTTTTTCAAATGCAATTAATGCAATTGATTTTTTGCTGCTCTCTCTCTATGTATCTTTTGTCGCCTTTTTTGCTGCATGTATCTGAGGCAATAAAATAACAATTGAGTTTCTTGTTTTTGTTGACAACAATGTGAGAAGGGAAAAAGTTTTGTAACATTTGGCACATTTGGTTTTATGACACAATTATGCAACTAATTCGTGGGGAGTTTTGTACATTGGTTGCATCAATGACAACCAACAACAACAAACAAGTCAATTTGCGGTTTTTGATGGCATCAGCTACCCTAACTGCCACAAAAAGGGGCAAGTAGATAGAGCGCTACTAACACAACCTTCAGCAGCCTTGTTGCAGGCCCATTAATTGTGGCTGCAAATACATTTGTTATTATTTTGATTTTAATTTGATACGATTTGTTTAACCTAAGCCACAATAAATTAAATCCCACTGTGCCTGGTCACACCCACACTGTCTGTCCCGCTCGCTCTCCCTCTCTATCCCTCTCTAGGTAGCTGACTAAGATCAGCGCGGGTTGAGTCCAAACAAGCCCAAGACATCATAGTATGATAAATGAACAATTTCCTGGCGCTCACGTTATGCCTGCTGATGCCTCTATAAGCGCGGGTTTGTGTGTACGCGCGTCTGTGTGTTCACTGTAGATTCTTATCCGCGACATTCCTGCCGCCCAAAGTGTCATTGTTGTCGATCATTTTTATGTGCAGCCCTGGCATGCAGCCACTTTTGATTGACAGTCGATCAGTTCATCATTTAGTCGGGCCGTCCATCAGTCCCTCGGTCCGACAGTCATATAGTCTTACAGTCATTTTACATGCAGCGATCATCTTGCGTTGTTTTATGGCCAAACAACTTTACTCAAGCCCCTTAAAAGCCATAGCTATATGTTTACATTGTGTTTTAATACACTGCCGCCAAAGGGTAAGGGGCTTATTAACTTTGTGCATCAAAAATTTTTGTGTAATATCTAGAAGCAAATAAATAGGATCCTATAATGCATAATCACTTCGGCAACAGAATGACGAAAAAAAGATTTAGCCGTATCCGTCAGTCTGTCTGACTTTAAGACCAAAAGAGCTGGAATCATAAGAAGTTACAAATGCTATTCATCTTTAGGTTTCAAAAACTTAATTGATATTTCACAAGGAGCACAAAAAAAAGTGGTGTGCACTTAACATGTGAGGGCTACCCATGTGGATATGGGTAGGGAGAAGACAACTCCGAATCCATGGTCCAAAAAATACTGTTCATAAATAGCCTCGAAAACCTAATAAAACGAGGTTATTTGCAAGCTGTTTTAGAAACCTGACGTGCTGGGATATTTTGACCTCGGATTGGGATACTGATCCCAAAAAAAGACAAAAAAAAAATTCGCCGGGCAACCGCGCTCCAAAAAAAAATGACGAATTTTTTGATGTTTTGGGAACGCTGAGTCTGAATCCGGTGTTTAGAAAACCCCAGCACGAGGTATTTGGGAGTTTTCAAGAATCGTGACGGGCTGGAGGTTTAGGGGTATGTTTTTCCAAATATCTTAGCTATATTCTACAATTCTTTATTCTACATTTATTAAAATAAATTGAGACCCTAGAAATGAGCTAAAAAAATTTAATTTGCTCGAATTTTTATAAAAACAAATCCCTCTCATCATAGAAAATGTATTAAAAATTTTGATATATTTTGAAAAAAAATATTTTCATGTACCTACCTAACACAATAGTAGGTTTCGATGGAAACTTGCTATTATATTTATATTGTATTAATTATTTTAGTAAATTTACTTATTGTCAAATAAAGACAGATTGAAAATAAAATGCAAAAAAAAAATTTTAGAAAAAAAAAAAAAAAATTTTCGTTTTTTATGGGTAGTATTCACTAAATTAATTTGACCCATATTTATACGTCCGCAAAAAAAATGGTGATTCGCATATTTAGGGAACATACTTAAAACAATGGGAAAATTTAATGTATTTTTTGAAGAAGATGTTTATTTAACCATTAAATAGGGACATTTTTTTCAATGAGACTTTTTGGTAAAAAAAAATTGGTTCAAAAATATTCAAAAGTGAAATTCACTTTTTGTAACTAAGCCGTGTGCGTTAAGTTTAAAAACTGTATTTTTTTGAATAATTTTTTTTTTGTAGCTATAAATTAATTTTTTTTAAATTGTTGGGGTCAGTTTTTTTTTTACCCAGGTAAATTTTGTAAAGCTTTTTGTAGCTGAAAGTTCTGTTCTAGAACACCAGTCAAAACAAAAAGCTGAGAGTGAAACTTATTTCAAGTTTAGAAAAATGTAAAAGTTTGTCGAATTAAAGCATTTAAATTAATTAATTAAAGCATTTAATAATGTTTACATTATTTAAAGTTTAAATTAAAAAATTTTCTTTGAATATATCCATTTTAATATTTCCGTTGAATCCAGTTAAATTTTAGACTCTTTGTAATTCAGAATATTTTTTTTATAGAACTTGACTAGAAGGAACACAAAGAGAAACATTTTTGGTATTATGGGAGTGTACCACGCTATGTAAGACTGAAAAACGGATTGCTTCAACAGTGGTTTCAATGATGAGGACATTTTTCAGATGACCATATATTCAATATAGGCACACTAATTCTTTAAATTCTTATTTCATTTTGTATAAAATTGTATAAGTAAATTGTTTTTTTTTTTTTTGCTTGAAAATATTTTCTATTATTTAAATTAAAAAAAAATTTATTAATTTCCAAATTTCGATGTGAAAACTAGTCGCATTATGGAGCAGTGAGTAGTGGAGGATAGAGAGAGTATATCGTAGTTGGTAGTGGGTCATACCCACTGCAACCTGACCAATTCTTTTTGATTTTATTTGTGGCAAGAAGCAACAACTTAAACTTTTTACATAAAACGCGCATTAATCATTTAATAGGCTGCATAATGAACTCAACTCTGGGTTGGTGGTCAGCGGTTGCCACCATTTTTGGGCGTAATGAATTCCAGTGCATTGTTTTAAGTTTATTATGGGGCTTTTTAATGGCTGCCAGTTTTGTTGGCTTCTCAACTTGGCTGTGGGCCAACAGGCGGCGCCAACTCCAGCGCATCGTTGGCACATCATATGTATATATAATTTTGAGTACTTTTTTTCTTGTTTTGGACAACAGTCTGGCCATACTTAATCCTGGCGCACAACTATGCCGTTTGCATTGTTTTACGCACAATGGACACAAAGGACATGTTTGCACTGATTATCAGATTAGGCCATTGTACGTACAAATTGATATTGTCATGTTTCAAGTGCCCGGGCCGCGGGCACAGTGTCTGAGAAATCTCAAAACTCATTGAATGCTGTCGCCAGTGCCGATTAAGAGATTTTTTTCGCACTCCAGCCAAAGCCACTGGCCAACAGCTAACCACACACACACACACACACTGGACATGAGCCACAACAAACACAATGGCGGCGGCAAAACAGATTTGGCATATTTAGGCACGGTAGAACAAAAGTAATTTTGATGGAACAATCCTGGACAATGAGCGTTTTGAGTGGTTTGCCGCTTACTGTGCCGCCTGCCTCATGGACCAGTGGGTTACTTGGTCTAGTTTTGTTGCAAGATCATTAGCATAAAGCCACAGCAGCAGACATAGACAGGGCGTTGAGGCGGCGTCAGGATTAGCTCGAAAGCCGAATTGTGCATATCATCATTGTCGATTATTATCGGCGGCACTCTAAGAGATCACAACATTTTTCCTTTTTTTTTTTTGCTGATTTTTGAGTTTTGATAATGCCTTGGGTGTAGATTGTCGATCAGACAAGTGCTTATCATGTTGGGCGTTTGCCTTTGATCATATCTGCGTATGATTGTTGTGCCTGTACATTAGGCGGAAAATCGCCTAAGTGATATCAGATTTCCACAGAAAACGCTGAATACAGAATACTTAAGCGCAGGATTTGCCTATCAATGCAGCTGTATCTGGTCTAGAGTTTGGATGTAGTTTGGCCGTTGTAAACTGGATGCCAGCAAGTCTGGTGCGGCATATGATTAGCAGCGAAACTCTGAGGAATTGCAGATTTTGCTACAAAAATCATTGAGCTAAAAATATTCCTTATCGATCAGACTCGAAGCGCAGCTTAGGTCGCCTTTGAAAGAATTGTTTATCTATAACAACTCTGAGTTTTTTGTATTATATTGCAAAACGGAAATAGATGTTAGACCGCACTTGGTTTTTCAATAATATTTTTATCTTTAAACTCACAATTCGCGTACCTCTGATTTACCTATTTAACTATTTATCTAAAGATTGGACACCCAATTAAAATTTGTGGTCGAACTATCTTTCCAAAGAGCTAAAAAAATAAATTAGCAACCCTTAAAAGACTTCCCGTTCAAGAGGAATATAAAAATTTATTATTAATTTTATATTATTATTTTAGTTTTTTAAGTTAAATATTGATGACAAAGTATCAAAGTATTAATTTTTAAATATTGACCTAGCTTTAAAAATTGAATTTTGACGACCTTTGACTCCAAAAAAATGCATATAATTTTAAATAAAATATAAAAAAATAAGACATTTTAATTTAAAAAAAAAAAAATGGCTAACAAATGTTCACTTTTTTTAAAAGTGTTTTTAAGCTTGAAAATTGAAATTTTGTGAACTTTTGTTTTGACCACTTTATTGATCTGCATCATTAGTTTTTACAAACCGTTGGGGGCAGTATTTTGTTCCTCATACTATTTGCTATCAAAGGCATACCAAAAAAATCGCAGTAATCGGCAGAATAAAGTACATACTAGATTGAATAATTTTTTTTTGGGATAGCTAACTTAAATCAAACTCCACCTTCATAAAAAAAATTGCTACAATCTTCAGAAGATACTTTAAATCGATATTTCTTGTTAAATGATAACATTAAGCGATAAATAAATATCGGATTGGTTTAGCAGGAGTAAAGACAATTATTACGAAAATCGTGCAAAGAGTAAAATAAAAAAATGTATAAAATAAAAGAGCTTCAATGAAAAAGTTTATAATTATACAATAAGCTAAAAAATTTTTTATGTATTATTTTTTTTTTTAATTTCAAATAATTTTTTGATTTTTCGTTTTTAAAATTGTAGAAAATTTTATTTTTTTGTTCTTTATATACTATTTTTATTTGATTTATATACCGTCTTGGTATAACCGGTTACTCTCTAAATTCATACTGCTGCATTATCTCATTTACATACTAGCAATATTTTACTAAATTTAATAAACCAAAATTCCCAACACTATTATCTTTAATGAAAATTCATTGCTAGTTCAAACTCTTCCAATTACTAATAAGTAATAAATAATAAATTTTTCATGCAAAATGGTCTTCAACAAGGAACAGTTAACTCGCCAGTATTATTTAATATATTTATTCTGGATCTGATCAGCAAAATAGACAATATAATTGCGTTCGCTGACGTTATTATTATATACAGGTCGGAGAATTCTATTAGAGAAATAAATGAAAATCTTCAAAAAGTCTTCAATGCCATTGAAACATACACAGAAAACAGGAATCTTAAATTAAACAACTCAAAATGTGAAACTATTCTATTTCGACCCGCAGTGCCAAAATGCAATGCGAGTATAAGAAAACACTGGAAAGAATTTGGAATTTTTCCTCACCACTCAAGAGAGCCAGTTCCTAATAAGAAAACTGTCAAGTACCTGGGCATTTATTTGGATAATTTTTTGTATTTTAATGAGCATATAATCACCCAAATCTCCAAAGCCAAAAAAGCTTTTATCGCTTATAAAAAACTATTTTATTCAAGATCGACAATGGAAAAAACAAAAATAATTATGTACAAAACACTAGTTCGTCCTATTATAACCTATGGCTGCCCAATCTGGTTTAATATCTCGCCGTCTTACATGGAATTTAGCTATCACGTACAAAGGCTGTGGCAAAATTCACCCCATTGTACAATCAGTCGCCAAATATGGCCTAAAATCGACCCAAAACGTTCCGCGAGGCTCTGTGGACTCAACCGGTCGCAGTGTTCAGCAGTTGTCAGAGCGATCACCGGACACTGGCTTGTCGGAACACATGCGACCAGAATGAACGCTCCGAGCAACGATTTTTGCAGGAGCTGTAGAGATGAGGAAGAAGTTGAGTCAGTGGAACACTTCTTCTGCTCCTGTGAGGCTCTCAGCAGACGCAGGAAAAAGTACTTGGGAAACTACTTTCTTCATAACCTAGCGGAGCTAGAGTATATATGTCCGAGAAGGATCGCAGGTTACATAGTAGCAACAGGATGGGAATCCTTTTAGTTTTCCTTAGGAGAGGGGTGAAAATTATGATCCGTGCGGTTTCACAACGGGCCGGTCAAGGCCTATGTGTGCTGGCTATCAAGCAAGCTGCCGCTCTTACCTAACCTAACCTACATGGAACGCATAAGAGTATTTGAAAGATCATGCTTGAGAGCTTGCACTATGTGCTTCAGGGACCTTAAAACCGATTATATAAAGTTCATATCAAATAAGGTGCTATATGACTCAACCAAGATAAGCAGAATTGACAACCATATTATAAAACTTATTAGGCAACATATTCTTCAATGCACATCTGAACAAGAAAACAATATCATCAAAGCGCCATACTACACCAATGAGGAATACCTTCTGAGAAGTCTAGAAAACGGTTTTCCCCCTCCTGAAGCGTTTATTGCTTTAGATACTCGGGGTTTAATTCAAAGCCAAAACGGAATCCTTATATTCTATCATCAATATAGAAGAGCAACGGATAAAAAAATCCAAATTAACCAAGAACCAAATCTCAGATTTAGTACGAGCATCGCGCAAAACGATGCTATCCTAAACAACAACAAATTCTGGTGGTTGTAGATATAAACGGAACTTGATTCCAACATTTCTTATTTTATAAATAACAAATATTAGACTCATGTTTTTGTAAATTTTTTCATGCGAATGTCAATATATTTATACATTATATTATGTTATTATAATTATCAGATTCCTTTCATTAGATAATAATTATAAATATTGAAGTATACTCGAGATCTCGATAGAGACACTGTATAAATAATATCACATAAAGCTTCTTGTTTATTAGAATTAAGGAAAACACTTAATAAAAAAAAAAAAAAAAAAAACTTCCCTTTACTGCTATCAAAAGTTATACTGCCACTAATGCAAAACTTTCGAAGCACCCTTTAAACTAAATATCTGATTCCGTTCACAAGTGCTGTTGAGTAGGACTCATACTAAAAATTATGCCATATCAGAAATGGACTTTTAAGTTGATTTGATTATTGTGTAATCAAAAACCAAGCAAAATATAATGCAATATAAGTGTGTATAATTTTCGGTTACCTTTTATGACCGACATTAAAATCAAAAGCCCGTAATTTGTTGCTACCAGATTTATCAACGTGCATGCCATAAAGTAACAAATAAATTTAAATACTAATAATAAAAAGTATAAAACACCAGCGCACGCATTGTGGTGAGCATCTTCCAAAGGATACCAAGGACTCACTGTGCCTCACTTTATGGCCAGCAATTAAATGGCCTGCCATTTGTTTTATAATAATGCCAAGTGCGAGCCGGAGCCACATCAGCGATAAGCACGGTTTTATTATTATCCTTTATTTTTTCTGGTTTTTGTTTATTTTTTTATTTTTATTTTGGGGCACACATTAGAATAGGCAACTCTCACAGGGAGCGCAGAAGACAAGGCAATAAAAAAGTCGCAATGCGCCATAAAAACAGTTAAAAGTCAAGACAAAAGTAATACTCACACTAATGCACACACACAAACACCACTCACACACACTTTCACCTACACACACATGCGGCAACTTGGGAGTCGTTAAATGTGCGCCAGCGTACAAATTAAGCCTTTTTCTACATAAACAAACAAACGAGGCGCATATCCTTTAATGTTGCTCAAATAAAGGGTAATTTTTCAAGAGGTTCCATTTTTTGGAGAACGATTGTTCGGATCTGGCAATACTGTCATTGATTCAGCTCCATTTCAACATAAATAGATTAAAGGCTTGCTTGACAATATAGGCGGTAACGGGTCTCTATATGTCAACCAATTGATTGTAAATATGTTCGAAAATGTGACCTCTACATGAAATTTAAAAAAAAATTGTAAAACAATAAAAGCTGATTATCTTATTTCGGTATACAATATTAAACTAAGATGGGATTAGCATGGGAACACTGCGGGTCGCGTAAAAATCTGCGGAAAGGATTTGCAGATTGGGTTAAATTTTTTCATGATCCCGAGTTTTAATACAAGGCTTAAATAAAAAATCAAATAAAGTAATAGAGTTCCGTAAATGATTCATCTGATCGTTTCTCAGAGTTTATAGAATAGATAGCACATGATCCCAGAAGATGACAAAGCTATAAAATAAGCTTTCATTGAAAAAATGTCAAATACAAGTAAAAACGAAAAGAGCTTCGAATCGTGTTATAATTACGTCACAGAAAAGGACATCGTTGACGACAAAAAAAATTCAGGTGGGATTGGGATGGGCGGCAGGAATTAAGAAAGAAGGATGTGACGAAATAGGGTTATTATTGTCTGTTTTGGCAAGGTTGGTACTTAAATTTTCATTCCAAAACTCTTTTCATTGGACCCCTTTAAAAAACACCCGATATATATACAAATACATACAACTAATGCATAGCAGTCAAATTGGGCTTGCTACCCCACTCTGACCCCTTCACACTCCCACACACCCACACACACACTTACACAGCATGTGCAAAGTAGGTTGCGGAAATCGCACACAACATAAAACATTTTGAATGCCAAAGCAACGCATAAAACAACAACAACAAAACAAAAAACAAACATAAAATGAGCCGCAAAAAATGAGCATAAAAATGGCAGCTGGCAAAAGAAAATGGCGGCCCTGCACCCACACATTGGTTGCCATTGTACAGCATGCAGGATATTGGGTAAAAAGGATTAATGTGCCGTTTTTTGTTTTAATTGTATTGAGTGTGGGCCTTTGGAGTGGGGGTCAAGTGCCCGTAAAATGGCCAAAAGCGGCAAGGAAATAAAACATGTAAAAAAAGTATATAAAATATATTTTATGCCATAAAAATGTCACAGACGCCTTGAGTTATGTGCACTCTTGTGGCTTGTGTGGCGCTCTGGCTTGTGCTCCAAACTTCCCCCTTTTTTGTATATACTACCCTGCTTTATAAACAAATACCAGCACGACAGAGCCAAGTAAGGCAGCAACCCTTTTGTTTTATTAAATTTATATATGGTTATAAGAGAATTTATTGCTAAATTAGGTGTGTGTGTGTGTGTGTGTAATGGTATTTTGAAAGAGTATGCGCTTAAAGGCCTAGCAGGTACTGTGCAGAGTGGTACAAAGCTGTATGCCAGTAAAAGAATATGAGATTAAGACCAAGGATGCAAGACTTTAGAAAATTTTGTCAGTTTCGGCTAAGCGTTGTGAGTCTGTGTGGCAACTTTGGATCTGGTTCACAGTTCAAAAACATTATTGAGCATCGATTGTTTATTAAACACTTTTTTCAATGTATTGTAGTCGGACTTTGATCAAATTTTCCAAAATTGTGTAGAGTAAAGCAATGTAAAAAGCTGACGAGTTTTGGAATCTTAAAAAATAAATCTTATCTTAATAAAAATGGTTCGCGTATACTCTATTTTTGAACGATAGTTTCTATGACAGCTATATCACTTAGTGGTCCGATCTAACATATTCTATCTTATATATAAATGTGCAACTTAAATTATAAACTAAAAAGATATACAGGATTTTAGGCCCACGGTCGCAACTTAGCCTAGAAAATAAAGTACTGCTTTACAAGGCAGTCCTTAAGCCAGTCTGGACGTATGTCATGCAGCTGGGGGACGGAGGGCATCATCGAAATCCTTCAAAGATTTTAATCTAAAACTCTAAGAAGCAATGTAGACGCTCCTTGGTATGTTAGCAACCAAGAAATACAGAAAGACTTAAATGTGGCTTACATCAAACATAAAATAAACAAGAAAAAAAACGGGCAGATATTTAGAGAGACTGTCTAAAAGATCTCATATTTTGGACCTTCCAGATTGTTTTATGTAATTTAAACTTATATTTTATAATAAATGTCTTTGTGCAATTATGTATAAGAAAAGCTTGTCTAATGGCCCCTATCTCCACTTTTCGCATTTCAGAGAAAGTCGAAGAAATTTGGATTTGGGACCAGTATTCCCATCTGCCATCAAAGGAAGTGCCTCGTCTTATGTTTCCGTAATACATTTAAATCTTCTAAAGCCCGAATTCTTATGCTTCTCATCAAATGTTACTTTCTCTTCTGGGTCTTGGAGAAACTGATTGATCGACATTAGCCACTCTAAGACCACAGCCGTCCATAAATATAATTTTAAGGTTCTTCACAATTCATGATCCAACAATTGGAAGGTCACGCAGGGCACAAGTCTGTTATTCTTGTCTCTATGCACCAATTTTGATCAAACTTCACAAAAATGTGTAGATTAGTATAAAATAAAAAATATCGTGACAAAATTTATGCCAGTTGCATTTTGATTTAGTATGAGAAGTTTGATCAAAATTGCGCCACTATTTCTTATAGCTACCATAGAAAAGTTGAACCAGTTTTTTGCGCAGCACCTTGCAAAATTCAGTGCATCATGTTCATAATGTTATTTTTTTTACCTTAAAAATTCAAAGAACTAAAAGATTCGAGCCGTTTATATATTTTGTATTGCATGATATATTTATTTCTTACAAGACCCTTGTCCGAAATATCCGAAAATCTAAATTGAACCGGTTCCTTTCGCCCTTGCAGCCTTGGCCGGAAATCAGCAGGTAAACAAACATATTTTATGTTAGCTCAAAACTTTGTGCCACAACTGTTCTGTCCAAAAAGCCGCACTCTAGAACTTCTGTCTGACCAACTGCAAACCAACCAGCAACTCAGGCTGCCAGCCCACTCTCACGCTCAGCCCACTTGCACGAGTTGGTTGCATGCAACCTAGTATGTACTACTACTACATTGCGTTGGCTTGCTTTGGAAGCTGTCTCCAAGTTAAACATCTTCCATTTATATGCCAGGCACACAGTAGCATTTTAGCTGTCCACACACGCAAATTTTCCAGCGCACACACCTGTCCTAATGGGTTTTAATTTATGGCGCTTGCCATATTTTCTTAGCCATTTGTAGGATTAATTAAAATGCGAACTTAAACCAACAACTAGATTACGGGTTACGAATATTAGGCCCGGACTCCAAGACAGCTAATTGAAAAATACCAAGAAAGAGCAGAAACAAACCGCTTATTAAAATAAAAATAAAAAAAAGGCAAAGTCAAAAGCAAAATGTAAACACAAAGACCCCGTCAAGTGGTCCACTTTGAGTGGTGGCTAATAAATACACACGGGACGCAGTCAAGGGAGCGCTTTGTAGAGTCATCGATATTAGCTCAATTCCGCGTAAACTGCCATACAAAAAGCGCCGATCATTGCAGGAGCGGCTGTCAGTCAGGCAAAACTACAACCAAAAAAAAAATAAAAATAATAATAAAAAGATATACAAAAATATTTAAAAAGTAAATTGAATAAAGTGCAAGTCATGAAACGAAATGCATTTTGCGGCAACCTGTAGAGGCGTGGCAGTCCAAGAGGCGCAGGAGCGAAAGGCCAACCTGACACACATGACATGCTAATTAAAAGACAACAAATAGCCGCCAAACCCGTCACTACGTCACTCCGTCACTTAGTCAGCAAACTTATATAAAATCAAAAAAAAAACCGAGTACATAAAAACCTGGCGGCAATCTCGAAAAAGACGCCAACGCAGACATCAACTTGCCATTGCAGGTTGTCCAGCGGCCTTAAAGATACATAGATACATAATATAATATAAGATTTTGCGTAATCTATCTTATTTTGACTGCAATTTGTCAGCCACAATTACGGGCACATTCCAGTTCCCTGTCTCCCGCCCACACACTATACGTACGCCATAATCCCCTGGAAACTCGCTCAACTTGCTCTCAACTGCGATATGTCATATAATTACATAGCTTATTGTCATACGCCTATTCAGCTTATTAAGCCGAACGCGCGCGCGCCCTTAACTGATCGATTTTTATGATCGAGTTACGATAACAAACAGTGAATAATAATAAAACCAAAAAAAATACTAAGTAAATAAATAAATAAAGCTCAGCAACTGGTTAACTGGTTGACGTAGAGATCCATTGATCAAACGAATACTCAGCTCGGCCTACCTAAAATTTTGGTTCTTTCGTTGTTTTTGTTGTTTTGTTTTTCTACGTTGTCACCCGGCGGGTTCGTAGGCGAGAATTTCCGATCAACACTGTCTGTCTACGGTATAGCATTGGCAGCAGGCCCGACCCAGGCCAAGGCACTGAGACCAAACCAACACCGTTTGCCAACGATCATATAAAAAGATGGATTGTTGACGAAGCCACACAGCGTGCTGATTTATTCCCCATAGACTCGAAGACTTGAGACTCAACTGACTTGTAAGCGCAACGATCATAAATGATCTCTCTGCCATATTGATACAAATCACAACATTGTCAGGCACCAGTAGAAAAATTATAACTTTATAGCTGCTTAGTGTACAAAAAACTTCTTTAGAACAGGGTGCTACAAAAGCCACATACCCTTTATTTGACAAATATTTGCAATTAAGTAGGTACTTATAGTTAAAAAAAACGCAGGTCCACAAACAAAAAGTGGTTTGAATTGTGACAGTGCTACCCTTATGGAATTCGCTATTTGCGAGTCCAGGATTAAAAAAACTTTAACACTGGAGGGTACCAACATAACCTCAAAAAACGTTTTCTCAAATACTGGTGCTGGGTTTTTTTTTTGAACTCGGGTTCGGATTTAACGACGCCAAAAACATTTTAAGAATGTCGCTCTACCTCACAACCCTGGGGAGCTGCATTTTTTTGAACCTCGGATTCGTATTTAGCTGCTTAAAATCCATATGGATGAGTCTGTCATACACTACTTTTTTTGTGGTCCTTTGTAATTGAGCCTCCTCCTTGGTACAGCAAAACTAATTTAATAATAATGAATATGTCTACATACACTTAAAATAAAAATTGTTTTCGTTTGGTACGTTTTTTAAAAATTAATTTATTTTTTAACGTTTTTTGAATAAGTCGTTTTTTTATATTTTAGCGCATTAGTGGTAAAGGCCAAGATTTTCAAAATTTTTTAGAATATAATTTTTTTTTTGGTAGTTATGGGCTTATAGAAAAACATTTATTTATATTTTATTTATAATAATAGTATACCTAACCATATCTAAAAATATAGTTTCATATCTGAAGGAAAAAACTATTGTAGCCTTGAGTAATGTATAACTTGGTAAAATATTTTTTTGAAATTTTTTAAATAAAAACATCCAGCACAGAAACCAATTCCTAGTACAAGTACACCAATATGGTATTAACAGGAAGGCATTCCATTTTAAACTAAACTTGTGCAAACTTCCAATGCGTATGTTGATAAAACCAATTTTTAAAAACTTTGTTCTTAGTCCTGATTTCGTATTGCGAAAGTTTTTTATGTATCTTTATCTAAACTTTCTCTAAAAAAAATAAGCTACAAACTAAGAATAGACATCAGTCTACAAAGTTTACTTTTTTCTCTTAGAGTAGAATCAGCGCAGAACAGCCAACAGGACATCAAGGTCCTATCTTATAGAATCCTTAGCCAGGGTACTTCATCTGCGGTGGTTGAGAGTCTCCAAAGAACCCCAATTTTGAATATTCTTATAGGATTCGCGTCTGGGTCTGTTTTGGTTTCATTGTAACGACTAGTAATACGACGCGTTGCGACACACGGCCTTATTTTGCAGTGCAACAAAAATCGTTATCTAATCTTTTGGAAGATTCTCGCAACTCGCAATTTTCCTTTGTAATCGGCTTTGGTCCTAGTTTATCCAATAATTCAGTTAGGACACCCTAAAGGGGTTTTTGTACGTCCGATACCACGTATGCCCGTCCTTTAACGCGTATGCCGCTGGTAGCGCTGATCCGTACCTTTAACACTCATTCACTTCCTAGCTGGTATGCCAAAACGGCCCAGTATCCAGCATGGCACACGACGGCAGAGCATTGATAGCCGCTTGATTGTCGACAAGGATAGATATGTTTCGCGGAGTTCAATCCAAAGTATTATTTATATTTAAAACAAATCGAAATATATAGATTTATTTCTGAAAGACACTGTACCAGTTCGGAATGTGGAATGAAAGCTATATCCCGTTCCTGTGGCTTCTTCCAACTTTAACCCTTCATTACAGTTAGTAAGTTCGTTTTGAGGTATTATAAAAAAATAAGTTTACCGGATTCAGGTTCAAGCTTTTACAAATGATTGTATGAATTTTCAAGTCAACCATAGCAATTGAAATCTACAACAGTGCCAAATATTATAAATTACCTCTTAATACATAGCTTAATTTAATTTGAATATTTCATATAGCTTTTGATCAAGCAGTTAGTGAAATACTTAGTATGTTCTTAAATAATAATATCCCAGAGAAGCTTTAAGTCAAAATTATTTTGAAAATATTACCACTCCCTGCTACTTTCGAAACGTCAACAAAATCGCTCTCTCTACATTGATAGCCTTGAGTCGCATGTCTATTACTTGGCGAAGAACCTTCTGGACAACCGTCTCCAAAGACGTCGGTTTACTAGAAGCTCTCTTCAAATCATACTAATCATTCACTGCAAGTCACAGATATTTAATCCATTAAAATTAATTACTTCGAAAAGCTAAGGTGTTTGTCATCTCTTAAGGTATAGCTAATGCAAAATACATAGGTTTAAAAAAACTTCCAAAACGTTCCAAAACTATTCCCTGCCTTTCTCTGCGCTACTCAAAGGAAAAATTGAGCAGTAGAGACATTTAGACATTCCCTAAACACCCAAGACTTGGTTGTAGCGCATATACTATATATAAAAAAAAAACGATTCTACAAGTTAGTACTTTATGGATATCTTCACTCTCACCCAAAGACTACACACATTGTCATACTTTCGTATGCAGCTCAGGATTGTCGCCTGCTCCTCGTTGTTGACATCGTTGATCACAAGGTAATGGCAATGACAATGCCAAAGACACAATCACAACGACAACAACAATGAAGCCAATGAAGATGATGATGATGTTGTTGTCTCTTGTCTCCTGTCTGTTGTTTGTTGCCTGTTGCCTGTTGCTTCTGTTGATTTCGATGATCACATACGCATGGACGCATAGAGTGTTTGTATGGAGTTGGCAGAGTAGTTTGGGGCGCGACAAGAATAATTACAAATGTCACATGAAATCGGGAAACATCATAAATCAAATCAAATTATAATTAAGCATATTTGATCAGTTTGTCTGACTCCGCCGTGTACTTTTGCTGCTTATCTCTGTAGTGTCTTGTGCATTCTGCGAATCAATCTACATTATCTGTATGTGTGGTTATAAGTTGCGGTGTGTGATGTGTGTGTGTGGCTTGAGGTTGTGTGGTTATGGTGCCTGGCCTAGGTATTTTTTTTTTTATGATGATTTAAGCACTTCTACTTATTTGGCATAAGTAATTGAATTTCTGTTTATTTATGTTGACGTTGATGACGCTGTAAGGATAATCGTTAAAATTCATTAATTTCAAGGCGGCCAATTGGACTGCGTGTGGGTCGGTTTGTCGTGGGTCTACTACTACTAGTCTACGGTCTCCATTTCCAATGTTTGTATTTAATAACCATAATTTTTGTCTGACTCAACCAACTGGCAGCTTAACTGTTTTCCATTTTGTGGCACAATGCTTGAGTGTTTGTTTTGACGCGTATAAAGTCGGCATATGCGATATTTGTATCTGATAAGTTGATTAATATGGTTTGAGATACGTGGCACATATCTTTTGATCGATTTGTAGCACGAGTCAAAAGTGTTTTGTCATATTTTTTGTGGGCACATTGGAGTCTTAAAGCTGGTCGCACTTTAAGCCTGTGACTTGGGGCTTTTTTTTTGGTGCGGGATTAGGCAGATTTTATGGCTGCACGTAAAAGAAATGGGCATCATATATTGCACAATTTATCAGTGGAAAATAAAAGCTAAGAAATAAATACGCCGCTTTTCATATGTTTCGCACATGCAACACGAGTGAGATAGAAAGACAGACAGACAGTAGACTAAGAAAGAGATGCCTGCAAAATTTATGCTTAGATTTAAACATTTGCAAAACGAAAAGTCATAAATTACTTCCGAATGGGAAGCAGCCAGAGCAAAGCTGCTCTTTGAAGGCATTAGCAACAACTCTAAGATGGCTGACTCCAACACACACACTTAGATACTCATACACTGAGACAAAAGTTTGGGAAACCTGGAAACAAAATAAAGCTGTAAGTTGTTAAAGTTTATTTTAAAATGTAACGTTAAAATAAAGTTATTTTATTTCAAGAGATGGAACAATTAGAGTGATAAAAAATATATATGTTTATTATATATACCTACATACTATATTAGTGTCAAAAAATAATATTTTTTTAATTTTATAATATTGGTTAATTTTTTTTAAATATTTTTTTTTTGTAAAAATAAAATTTTTTATATTTACAATAGTTTACATTAATGTGTATTATTTTGTTGGCATTAAAAGTTTAAAATGCTCAAAAATATAGAAAAAAGTGTTTATAAAAATAAAATACAAAAAACTTAAAATTTTATTTTAAGAGCGCCCAATAGTCCCATTAGAGGGATAAGAAATGTAAAAATTAATAATAGTTTAAGTTAATGTCAAAAGAAGATATTAAAATGCTCCAAAATTGAGAATAAATAAGACCAACTGAAAAATTTTCTTATTTTGTATTTTTTTTTTTAAATTTTTTTAGCTGGTTTATTTATAAGTTTATTAAAAAATTAAATTTTCGTTAACTTCGCTTTTATGATGGCTGCACAAATTCTGGGCATTCTTTTCACCAACTTTTTGAGTTTTTCGGATGCCGTTGTCCCCGAGCTCTGTTAAGATATTGTCATAAGTGAATTTGGCTGTGCGGACACAATTTTCGCTCCTTGCTGTATATAGTTTTTCCCATAAAAATTCTATGGGATTCACGTCCGGAGATTGGGGTGGCCAATCCTTTGATTCCAAACAATTTTTGAAATTACCTTTCTCCTATTAAGTCGATGACAGATGGAATAGCATTGACCTACTTTGGTAGGGTAGTGTATATAAAAAACTATTTTATTAAATCCTGGAAGTTGCACCAAAAATATTTTTATTTTAAAACCAATTTAGCAAAAAATTAAAAAAACAAATTATAAAGGATCACATTTTCCTTTGTTTCTTTTTTGTAGGAATATAATTAGTCTCTACACAAAAAAAAAATGTTTACCCCTAAATGGGAAAATCCAACTAAGAATATACATACATATTTAATAAAACTAAAAGGGAAGCATCTTTTTTAACATTTGTTCCTTAAACGTACAAAAATTAAGTTTTTCTTAGTTTTAAATTGGTCCAGATGCTATTTTCGTAATTTTTAAAGTTATCGAGCAATTAAAAAAATTTTTTTAAGATCATTTTACAATTTATATGTAACAAAATTATATGTAAAAAAATTTTAATTTTCAAGGAAAAGTATTTTGTTTTAGTTTTAAAGATATTTTTTTCGTTTTTTACAAAACACATTTGTTGTATTTTTTTGTTGTTTATTTCAACAAATTAAATATAGTATTTAATACTAAACTTTATGTTCATTTTTTTCCTATAAAAGATGACTTATTTTTAAATTTTTTTGGATAGACAATGCTCTTAAATACACTTTAAAACTTATAAGTTAAATTTTGAAACCAAAATTCATAAAAATTTAACCCTTGCAGTTTGTTTTAATTTAAAAAGATCTTGGTTTTTAATTAAAAAAAAACTATGTTTTCTTAATATCAGAAATAATTTCCATACTTTTAAGTAAATGTTTTCAAAAATATTTAAACATTTTTATTTCAATTATTTATCAAATATTTGCAAAAATTTTCAAGAAATTATCCGATTCTTATTTTTTGTTTTTGATTAGAAGAACATGTTTTCTGTCTCCCTTATATTGTTTTAAATAGCTACAAACTTTAAATTGTTGTCCATTTGAACCACATTTTTGTTCTCAGTGTACAAACACACACATAGCCATGTGTGTGTTACAGTTGTGCGGATGTGGACCAACAGTGAGCAATGCTAGAAATCCACATGAAAAATCTTCATTTTACGATTTTTGGCGCAAAAGGCAACGACTTTTTGGGTGAAATTTCTGTGGAGACTCTTGTACACGCGACGACGAGCTAAACATATCAAAAACCGAAGCACAGAAGCAGAGCCTAAAACAGCAGATAAGCCAACTGCTGCCAAAATCAGTGGCATGTATCTTATGGATACATATAAACATGGCAGCAATGTGCGCCATTTTTATTGTAGATTTACTTCTTTGGATATGCTTAACATCACATTTAAGCACCGTAGTTACCTAAGAGCGCATGTGTGTGTGTATGTGTGAGTGTGTGAGAGAGAGAGAGAGTGGGTGGGGCAGCACATAAAACGAGCAACGCAATTGTATCTGTGGCGCTCAACATTAAAATAAATATGTACAAATGCGCAGATAAATAGATAGCGACAGCAGCGACTCCATGTGATGCAGGAGCAGAAGTAGCAGGCCATGAAAGGATGACAAGACAGAGGCGGTGGCAGAGGCATAAAAACGGCAGCCATGGCAATGCCAACAAAAATGGCGCAAAAGAAAGACACACACACACAACAGAGACATACAAACTTACACACAGTTCATACACACAACATTTATATTTCAGCGGAGAAAGCTCGTATATTATCATAAAACAAGTTGATGGAGCTACAGGAGCTGAGGAGCAGCAAGCAAAGCTAGGCCAGGCCAGGCCATGAGCTGCTCTGCTCTGCGTCAGGAGGCTGCTGTGGCAGCATCGGAGACGGCGGCAACGAGGGGAGGCGTGTGATGCGCAAAAGTCGGGTCGTAAATCTTGGCGATAACATTTTATGCGAAACATTTCTTTTTCTGGTCCAGAGGGAGCAGCAGTTACAACAACACCAACAATAACAACAACAAGCACGGCAAGGACACCCACACACTTTACGGGGCAGCTACGGAGCAAGGGACCGTGCATTTAACATTGGCAATCGCACGGAAAATGGCGCGTACAGTGTGCTCGCTGTTTTTGGCTAAAACAGCAACAACAACAGCGAAAAAAAAAAAAAAAACAACAACTACTTTGCCGTGACTTGTGCGCTGCTTGGAGTTGGGGTTGCAATGAAGGGGGGAAGGGGGATGCCTCGGCTTTTTTTGGGGGCTGCTGCTGCTGCCACATTTTTATTGTTTTTGTTGTATTGCGTGGGGTTGCGAGTGCTGCTACGTTTGAAGAATTTATGGCTTTGCAGAGATGTATCTATGTGTCGAGAGACGGAACAAGTGGAAAAGAAAAGAGCGAAGTGCGAGCTAGGGGGGTGGTGCAAGTAGAGGTCTCTCACAAATAGAACAGTTCTTGTTTTGGCTTAGAGTTGGACTATGTCAGCAAACACGTACACATATGCACTCAAATTGGTTCAAGGTAGTGGTGGGGCAGGTGACACGATATGGAAAAGCACCAAAATGTTTACATCAAGCAAGTCAGCCATACAGGATTTAAAAATTTTTGAGCCAGAATTGAAAACTGGTGGTTCTTTAAAATAAAGATACATTCAGCCGTGTTCCGAATTTCATAAAACGAAAACGAATTTTCGTTTTTGAGTGCTCTCGATTTCACAATTTTTGTTGTCAATAACTTCATATTTCCCTTGCTCTTTAGGTTATATTTTTATATTTCCCTTAAGCTCTTCCATAATCATCGAAAATCGCAAGGATTTGGAAAAAAAGTCTTGAGGATAATTCTCATGCATTTTTAGAATAAAAATTCGTTGGGAACGGACCCCATTAACATTTAAAAAAATTACATATAAACTGTTTAAATATTCCTCTTTATCTTAAGTGTTAAAATCTTTATGAAATATCGTTAGGTTAACGAAAATTTGTAACGAAAACACAATTAGAAGCTTTTTTTACTCAATTGCTTCTGTCACGGATGCTATATACAAAAGTCAAATGCTATCCCTGAGGACATTCTATGATTAAAGCCACAAAAATGTTTTTCTTTAAAACTATGCAATTACTTATGTATGATTTAATATTTATCTGATAAAATCGCTCAGACGTATTCCGCAAAACGCCAATCTCAATCTCAAATAACTTTCTACTCTAGTTCAAGAGAGCTCCCTTTGCAAGTAGCATTAAATTAAAGTGTTGACTACTAGACGACATTTCAATTTTTGGCCACAATGCATTACGCCCAAATCAAAACTATGTCGAGTGTTGTTTGCACAACAATAAACAATAAGGAACACAACAACAATAACAAAACAACAAACAGAATGCAACTGAAGAGGGGCTCGAAATGTTAAAAGGACCTGCAGCAAATTGTCACTCGAGCTCCGAAATAGTCTGGTGAAATTCAATGCGTAACCCATTTCTGGATGCATTTCATTGTGCGCCAGCACAAAAGGATTCAACCACAATTACAACAACAACAATAACATCAAAAACATCAAAGCAAATGCAACACGACAATGATGTGACAGTTTTTCAACGCAATTTTCATAATTTCTCTTTTTTTTTTTTCGTTTTGTATTCGAAACGAACAGCATAAGGATAAAAAGAGATAACTCAAGCAGCCAAACAAAACAACAAAGTACAGTAGATACTCGCGAACTATGACTACGTTGTCTGGCAGATGACTTAAGTAGGTGGAAGCTATTATTGCTAAAAATGTATATGTAAATGCTTATTTTTATATGTCTTCTTATGCAAGGTATTATAGAAGTTAGTTTTATTTTTTGCTCTCAACAAACATCTTTATGCAATGAAAAACCTTTAAGTTCAGCATAAAGACTGGAACCTATACTCTGGCCTTCAAAACCAGAATCCGTTATTTATTTGATGTGTTTATGTTGTAGATAATGTAAACACAAATTAAGTTACCAGATTTGTGTTACCACTAAAAAAATGTGGTCAGGGTTGGCCCGTGATTTAGGCGATTTTCTATTGAATTTTAAAACCCGAATTATAGTAAGCGTCTTTTTTTTTTCGATTCTAGAAAGGTGCTACCCCTTAATTTATTACAGACTTATGTTGCAAGCCTTAAATGATATTTAAAGGAACATCATTAAGTAGTGATTTTATTGCTTAAAACTAATTTTTGATTTCTACAGCTCTGAATAAAAATATAGCCCAACCTAATATAGGAGTCCCTTTACTCCAACTAGGAACCTAATCTAGGACACTAACTAACTGATATAGGTACTTTTATAGAAAATGTAATAAAAATCAATTCCAAGCAAATCCAAAATCATTGCAATTTAACTTTCGTTTAATAATATATTTTATTCAAATATTTTTTTACCTTCAGTTCAATTTTTATATATTTATGACAGTCTTTTTAGTATTATAGAGGTAATCATTTAAAAAGTTTAATTTCTATCGAAGAGCATCCACTTTGGACAGGTATATTCCAAATTATGAGTGTTTAACAACAAAACCGACAGATGGCCCACCCTATATTTTTTTATATTTGCCTGACAGTTCTTGATTACAAAATGCGAAACAGTCGAGACGGTGGCCGACAGTGTGATACCCTGGAGATGGGATACTATCGATGGCACTATCGATAGTATCGATAGTTTCATTTTACGGATACTATCGATGGTTTTGTTCGATATATCGATACTTACTACAAATACATACTTTTGTAAGTAAAAACTTTTTTGACAAATCACCGGACAAAAAATTGACAAATTGCCGAACATGTGAAAAAGAATACAAAACCAGTGGCAACACGTCGAATCTTTTTAACCTCTGACGCTTTTAGAGTCACCAAATCCGATGGGGACCATCAAAAATTATTTAAGTAAGTCAAATTTTTGTAAAAATTCTTCGCATTAAAAACCAAAAATCGATGCCGCTTTAGCCTTAATGATTGCCACAGATGCCAGCATTTCCGGATAGTAGACGACTTTGGCTTCCGAAATTTCTAATTTCATAAAATTCGTGTTGCAAAAAACTGAAAAAAATCTCTAAAAATTAGGTAGCAGCAATATTTGACATTCCACATTATTTGGCCTTTTGGAAGGTTAGTATAAGCAATTAAAAAATGTAACTAAAATTTATTCTACTTTTAGGGCAATCGCAACCTTCACAAGGATCTAGGCATTCCTTTTGTGGGTGACTTGTTAAATAAACTAAGCGACCGATACGCGGATCGCTTACGATCCCACCCGAATTCTCTTGCTTGCGCCCTGGCCGCTCACAGACCGCGAAGACGCCTGAAACGTATCCACCCATGTGACCTCAGAAGTCGTCATATAATCTAAATCGCTAATATAGCTCGTGCTTCATATTTATATATCATGAGAAAATGTTTAAAGATGTATGAATCTCGCTGTCCTGTGCTCTCTCAGGTTAAAGGCATTTGAATATTTAGTAGATTGAGTCGAATCTATTGATAAATTTTGTTTTTGTAAATATTGGGTAAATCTGTAAATATGTATATATATATGGATGTTCAGTAGAAGTGGCCTTATAGTTTTGGACATAAGGACCCGACTGAAACCTAAAAATGTTGACATGTTGGTCTTCTGCCAGAAAAACAAGCTATTTGAAGGATCATTTTTTTTTTCAATTTTTAATTGTTGAATGGACACTGTTTTTGAATTTTTAAGATGTAATTTTAAAAGGACCCTTTTTTTTACAATGTCATGAATAAAACGTTTCTGTTTAAAATTTTGAAAAACTTTTTTGTAAGTATTAGAATTTTCCCCACTTACTTATTTAAAGAATGTGCCTGTTTTTTGTGTGCCATATTTCGCTTTGTTCGATAGTACTATCGATAGTTTCAACTATCGAAGTCTAAACTATCGAGTGGTGGCACCATCGATAGTATCCCACCTCTGTGATACCCTGTACCATCGATAAAATTTAGATTTTTTAAGTTTAATAATTTTATCGAATTTTTAAATTAAATTCTAGATCAATTACTGAGCAGCCTTTATTTTTATTAATTTCCAATTTCAACGTTTCATTTTGCGAGTATCTACTGTACATACTGTTGTTTAAGCGCCTAAAATCATTGAGGGATTGGTAAAGCTGTTGTTGCCAAACATGAAACGCATTTTCTAGCCTTTGTTAGGCATAATTTTCTGCTTTGGCTGTCAGGTGTGTATAGAGCCCCTACTCTTTTGCTGCTCTTATTTAAAGCGGCATGCTGAAAGGATTTCAAGCGAAATTATCATAATTTTTGTACCACGCTCAAAAATTTATGACAAAGGCGCGCGCAGACGTATCTTCCCATAATGAATGAGCATTTTCCATTTTGCATTTTCCAAAATTTTTTTTTTTTTTTAGGTTAGAGATAACAATAATTTTAATTAAATGCCAGGCACAAGTTTCTCACAGTCTCTGCGCATTTTACTTTGGCAGCTCCAATTAAAATCGCATCAATGTGGAACTTTTCTCACCCAACAACGTCGCTCGATCATAAAAATTGCAATAAAATTATGCGCCTAATTTTTGCATAACAACATTTTGGCCGCTTTGCCCAGTTTCCCAGATCCTGAGCTGTCATAACAAATCACAACAATGTGGAGTTGTGGTGTTTCTAGCTGGTAGTTGACAGTTGTTGGTAGCAACCCCTTAATGATGCACAAATTGCTGTTCGAGCAGGATGCAAAGGACGTCAGGCAGACGCACGTTCTGGGCCTGCATGGGCAATAAAATGCCAAAATCGATTCGTTGCGCCGTGTTGGCTGACTATAGGCTGCAAATAGGCTGGGTTCTAACCAGATTAACCAACCCACACTCGGGTTTCCTCTCACACAATTTTAGAACCTTTCTAATTAGCTTGTCTAGCGTCTGGTGCATGCCTCTTGTTGTTGTGCCTTGTCATTGTTGCGGTTTGTTCAAATAATTGCGCATGCAAATTTCTATTAGCTACGTGTTGGCAATATCTAAAATGCATATATGTATCTACTAGTATATTATGTATCGGCGTGTGTGTGCGTTGTGGGCATGTTCTATCTTCGATCTGGTGTCGCTCTGTATGACTTTTATAATTATTTGACTTGCCAGTGCGGGCAAAGACAGCGGCATTTTGATTTGATACATTTTGATAGAACCGCAAAGCCCAGCTACAAAACACCCCTCCATAAGTGAAACGTGCGCCAAGCCATGTTACATGACATATCTTGTATCTGCATTTGGGCATCTTATCTCAATTGTGCAGTTTAACATGCGTTTGCCAAACACACCCAACATTAAGCCCAATGCCAACCTCAATAGCCACAGCAGCCACCCTTCAGCCCACAATGAGCCCAGGTCCCCCACTACCCAGTTGGTGTTACCCCACAAGTCACTTTTGCTCTTTGGTTGCCATTTGAACGACAGCTTTTGGTAATTTAATAGAATGAGCTCTGGCTGCGATGCGATGCGAAGAGATGAGATGCGATGCGATGCGATCAACGATAGAGGTCCGTGCATTGCCTGCCTGGCATTTGGCTGGATTTGTCACCGGCTCAACAGCAGCATCGTTAATAAAGTAAAACTTCCTCGTGACGAACTTTAAAGTGTCGAGCAGGTTTATTGGCTGTATCTGCATAGCTGAGGCCTGCTCAATAGAATAAAAATTAATCTCTATTAAGCTATTTTAGCAAACTTAAAAAAAAACAAGTTTTTCAAAATCCTCTGCCAAAAAATTTACCATCTTTAATGAACATTTAAGGGAACTTCTTATAAAAAGTTATAAAATTCTATGTTAACTCCGCGCTCAAACCAGATATTTCTCTTAAGCTTTACTACTTATTAATTGTTCTTGTATGGTATGACGTAGCAAGGCAACCTCCTCTGTCCTTCCCCAAACTTGCTTATATGCTGAACTTACTCGTAGTAAGTTTCTTCAACTCCTACTGCTGCTCACTGGGCTTTTGTTTCGACAGCCTTACACATCCTCTGAGTATATATAGCGCTAGAGAAACACCATCGGTAACACTTTTTGTTATAAACTTTAAACTTTTGTATAAAGCTCCATTTTCTCTTTCGCTGTGTTTAAATGATATCATCACAACAAAATTTATATTCCATCGAAGTAAAATAAATTGAGCAAAATAAATTATTTTAGATCTTTAAGAAAAATGTTTTATTTTAAATGCGATTGGAAAAGTGTTTCCTAGCTTAAAAAAAAACTTAGACATATTTTAAGAAAAGTAATTTTTTTTTAAATTTTTCCAATAACAAAAGAGACTTTGCCGTTTTTAAAATTAAAAAATCCTAAACATATAAAATATGTACTTTTTATATTGATCATAAAATAACTTTTTTATTTTTAATTTTCTTTTTAAATTCAAAAATGATTAAGGAATTACAAGTATAATAAGTACGTTTCTTTTCTTTCATTCCAGGTAATTTTTACAAAAATTAAAGAAGATGAACCTATATGTTTTAAAAAACGTATAGAATCGAAATAAAATAATAGAATAAAAATATCATTAAGGAAGAATGCATAATCAATAATTTTTTTTATTTTTCGAAATTTCCAAAAAAGAAAGTTGTCTCACTAAGAAGATTCACTCAACACATGCTTTTTAATTGATGCGCCCCTCATCGGATGAACTCTGTAAAAATTAAGAAAAATACTAGCTATAGTATAGTCGGGATGTCCCGTCTGTATCCATTTCATGTGTGTTGGCGTACGAACCATGCAGGGGCAGAGCCACCTTATTTATTTATTAATTTTTTTTTTGATTTTTTACCATATAAATAAATTTATCAGAAAAGAAGTTTCTTACAACAAACCTTTCTCTTTCTGAGCAACGTCTTGAGAATTTCTGCACAATTTTTTGTCACTGAATTATTTTTTAGAAAACTTCAAAACAATATTGGATATAAATGACATACTACTTATACAAAGTGCCTCCTTATATGTTTACAATATACAACTAATATGTAGTACCCTTTAATAATGCAAGTAGTTCTTCTTGCTAGAAACTAAGGGCGATGACGATTTCTTGAAAAATCAAATGCTTTTCTTGAGTTTCAGTTCAAATACCACCAAATTTATTTACTTTTAGACCATTTCCATGGCTTTGCGTATTTCGGAACATTCTTGTTGACACGAATACTAAGGCAACTTCTAGCATAACACGAGTTTTTGTTCGAATCCGGTAGAATAAAACTAAATTGAGAACCTTATTTAAAGAATCAACATGAGTCATCTCAAAAAAAAAATTCCATTAAAAATTCGTAGGGTAATTCGTTATAGAGAAGCTTCCCTGTAACTAGCTCTCATTTTGGGGTTGTACGTGGCATTTTGTTAGGGTTGTTGTTAACGCTGCTGTTATATATGGTAGTTCCCCGTTGTTATTGTTGTCTGGTTGTTGCGGGTGGCTGTGGCTAATCTTGGGCCAAATCAAATCTGGCTACTTTGTTTGGATGGTGTGGAATGTGTATGTGTGTGTGCCTCCCCATTAACAATTGTTTCAGATTTAACCACAATTAAAAATATATGCGGCTTTTATACTATTATTATTATTATAATGTTGTAATATTGCAGCACAATTTTGGTTTGTTTTTGTTATTATTTTATCAATGGGCACAGTTAAAATGAAGTCAAGCGACAATTTTCATTAAAATTTTTGCATTGTTTGTTGGCTGTGAATGAGCAATAATAAAAGCACATTCGGATTGCAACAACAGCAACAACAACAACAAACAAACATCAGAGGCAGCTTAAAACAAACAGCAATTCAATCAAAATGAATGTGCACGACAAGAACAACAACAACAGCAAATGAATGACAACTTTGGCTGATTGCTGCCTGAATTTGTAAGGCCCTCTCTCAAATACCCTACAGTACACTTTTTTTTTGTATAACTAAACAAGGACGTAGCCAGCTGCTCACAAAGGGGCAAAACTTTTCAAATCGATCTCTGCTTCTTCTTTATTTTTTAATTTTTGTCTTTGTCTTTATCCATTTATCGATAACTGAACAATTGGTAGACTTTTCTTTAATACGCTTACCCAAGGCATACACTATACAACGTGTGCAACCTAGTTTTAAAATAGTTTTAAATTTGTTGCCTTAAGTTTAGTTTTAGTTTAAACGTTTGCGTCGGCAATTTCAGTTTTGACGAGACCGGTATGGTTAAACAATAATTCGATCATAAATAGGCCCATACACAATACGACCGTCTGTGCGATTGGCCAAAAAAATCAAAACTTTTTGTTTTTCGTGCAACCGTCGTACGACTACATACGGCAGCGCCACACACAATGCAATGGATATACGACGCGCTCGATAAACAGCCTCGCTGTACGACACGTTGTATAGTGTATGCCTTGCTTTATTTGTTTTGCAACAGAAAGTAAAGCTTGAAATATTTGAAATGTAATTTACGATATCTCGATTATTTATCTACGTAGTTCTTTAATATGTCAGTCTCATAAAAAATGAAGTTTTTCGAATACTTTTTTAAATCTTAAACAAATTTGGTCTACAACAGCATTTTTTACAATTGACCCACCAGGAGATTGAGCGCGATGTAGCCCATCAATAGAATTTTTACAAATAAAAGCTCTTCACGGTATAGCTTAGACAAGATATTATTGTAGAATAACTGCAATATAAATAGAATGTTTAAAATATCCTTAAAGAAACTTATATATTTGGTAACATTACTAACACAAAAAAGTTAAAAATATCCCTATACCTTTGCTTGATAAAAGCAAGAATTAAAAAAAATAAATATATCACCAAAGTACTTTCAAAAACTAATATAGAAATATGAAAGTCTATTATGGAGGCAACGATCCCCTTAGCACCCTCCTAACTACGCCATTGCAACTATACTTGCTGGCTCTCACTCATCGAACAGGTGAAAAGTTAATCTGCATGCGCTGCACGGTTTGAGGAACAAAGCGCCAAAGGACCAAAGAAAACAACAAACACTGTAATGTAACGAAAATCAGCAAAAATTGATAAATGCGGGAGGTGCAGAGATAGAGAGAGTGTGAGAGACGCACGACAGGGTATGGCATAGTAGCCAAGTAGTCAAACACAAATGCAATTATCGCCGAAAACAAAAGCGACAGGCGACAGCTTTTCTCTTATGATAAAAACGAAAATGGCGACGTCAAAGGATGCGCTGGATATGATGCCTTACAATTGAAATTGAAATCAAATACGAAAGGATTGTAACAACAACAACAACAATACCAACAAAAACAACAAACACTCAATGAAGATACTACACTATGTACTTTATTGGCGATGAGCTGCCTGCCGCCTGATGACCAACAAATACGATATGTTGGCCAGCAGCGCAGCGCAGCGCAACGCTCCCGCATAGAAGCTGCAACACTCGGCTACAAAAATGTTTTGCCATACCGCCACTGTGCTGCGGCATGCACTAACAAGTGCGAACAGTGCCGCTAGCTATTTGTGCGCACTAACAAGTCGCTCTCTCTTTTAAAACTCGCCATTTTTGATTTGGGCGGCGTTAGCATTGGGCGCTCTCATTGGTTGCCAGGCATGCGCAGTGTCTGACTGAGCAACTCGCACCTAAAGTGAGAGCGGGCTGCGGCAGAGACGCGAGCGCGAGGTCGTTATGTTGGTCGCTGTTGCTGGCATCGCTTTTCTCAGTCGTCCAGATGTTCGTTGTTGACGCTGGGCGCAAAATTTTTAAAAATGATACATTTTCCAGCAGCCGACTTTGTTCGCAGCGTTCACTCTCGCCCTTTCGAAATTCCTCACCGCGCCTTAACTTGCTTGCATTGTTTTTTCTCTTTTTTTTTTTTAGATTTGGTATAATTTTGTCACACAGCTGTCACACACATACACATGCATTCAGCGTCTTGCATAATTTTATATGCATATAGATATGTAGATACGAGTGTGTGTGTGCGAGTGTGCAATTTTGCGCTTCTTCGTACACTTGCAGCGGGCATGTGGATTATGGTCTGAAAGTTAAGAAATTTGTTATCGAATTCAAGAACGCGCTTAAGTCGACAAACCTTATTTTAGCTTCATACAACAGCCTAAAATAAAATAAATTTTGTGCTTGAATTTTAATTTTATTACGCATGTGCACTCAAAGTCTGAGTATCTAAAACAAGTTAATTTGAAAGAGGTTTATTAGTTTTTTTTTTGTGTCTAAATTGTTAGAGCGGATTTGGTTTTTGGCCCGTTTTAAAACAGAAAACTATGAATTTTTATGTAAGATGTTTTTATAGCAAAGTAAGTAAACTATTTTGAATTTTAACTACAATTTATTTACCCTTAGATTTCAATCTTCGTTTACTAAGTATTTATCAAGTATTTGTGCCAAATTAAGGTATAAGAATTTTTTTATATATTATTTCTTTGTGTACTTTATATTATTTTAACTGGTTCGATTTATAGTTTTTTGAATTTTTTTTTCTTTTTTACAATGTCTTTCTTACATACGAATGTCTAGGAACAACTTTAATATAATATTATTCTTCTCAAGTTCAGTAGTTTATACTTTTGAAAGGTTTCCTATATGCCGATCTTGAAACTATCGGAATGAAATTCTATTTAATACTTGTATTTTGCAAATATTTTATTATCTGATAAAGAATTGTTCAACATTAAAAACTAAATGCATTACTCGATTAAAATATTGCGTTTTGGAACGACTTTTGGGGGCTACTTCTTTTCTTGTACTCATATCCGCAAAAAATGAATTGTCAAAAAGTAATAGGAGGCTTCGATAGAGTTGAATTATTATTGATGCGATATTGGTGCGATATTTATACAAATTTTTAAATTATCAGAAATTATATTTCAAAGTATGTATATATATTGAGTAAATATAGTCGCTATAACTTTTAAACATAAATTGCAATCTTTTTAAGATGGCAACTTTTTTAGCAAAAAGCTTATTTAAAATTGCAGCAAAGTCTGTCCCACAAACCCTATAAGAGTTGATCATGATGAAATTTTCTGAAAAAATTCAATCATTTTGATTTTTTATCTGCGATTTTGCTGTTGTTAGAATTATTTTGGAAATGTTTTAGATTTTTTTATTTTTGTTTTATTTGTTTGTTTTAAAAATTTTTGTTTGGATAATTGATTCGACAGTTAGTTCTCACTGTGGAAATAATGGAATTAATAACGAACAACTAAAAATTTTACATTTTTTAAACATTTGGCTTATTAAATAAATTTGATAAAAGTTTTCTTCAATTTCTTGTCCTCTTATTCTATATTTCACAAAGTACTTTCGAAAAAAGATATTTTTATTGAAGACATTTCTAATCGTTTTACATGCAAATATTTTTTCTGAACGAGCGTCAATAAATAAATCTTTTATTTATCTTTTGAGCATATATTATATCTTAAAGATCTTAAATAGTTTCCGAGTTATCAGTTATTATATGCGAAATGGATTTATGTGACCGCATAAAGATGCGTACAGTAACCCCTTTGGGATAATTAAAAAAAAAATTGTTTCTACGATCTGGTATATATATTAGACATGCATTAGTATGTAAGGGTATCTAAGCTTCAGCGTATTAAACTTAGTCTTTTTCATTTGATTTTGTTGTCGAAGTTGTTGCCACTTTTTGCAAAGTTCAGTGAACGTCCAAATTATATGCATCGTGTGTGCGTGTTTGTATGAGAGAGGGTGTATGTGTGTGTGTGTGTAAAGCTTTTGTCTCCATTAAATGGCCAAAACTAAAACACACATAGATACACGAACTTGTGTGTGTGTGTGTGTGTGCATGAGTTTGTCGCACTTTTTGCTATTTGCATCTTTGATAAGAGCTCAACTCTCGTGTGTTTTGTGTGCGATTTATGCGGGCCAAAACGACTTTGTCGACAGCTGCTGCAGCCTTTTAGGCGCAGATACACACACACACACACACACACAGATACGCAGTAAATTTTTTGGTCCTTTTGTGTGTGTGTGTTTATTTTTTGATTTTGTGGCATTGATGCCCTTGCGGAAAATGTTTGTATCAATTCATTTGCTGCCATTTTCACAGCTCTTTGGGGCCACTGCCGTGTTAATTGCTTCATTTAAACAAGTTGAAAGCTGTCAAACTTGCTTATTAGGTGCAAACAGTTTTAGCCATTTATCAAAGCGCATAAAACTTTTTTTTTGTTTGTTAAACTATCAACTACTAAAAGCTGGCATACTACAATTTAGATGGTTTTTATTGAAAGCGCCAAAAAAGCAATTTACATGAAGGGCTGGTGTCGTGATTGGCACTAAAAAATTTGTCATTAAAACTAATCTCAGCTAAAAGGCAGTTAAAGAGCGCGCCCAAAATAACAAACAAAGACCATATTGATGTATATCGAACTAAATTGGAATGCGGCTTCGTTTTAGTTGCTAATAACAACTACTTAAAATAAACTCATTAGCTGCAGCACAACTATAGATACAATCTGAACTATCAGCAGACGTTGGCTACTTAGCGGGCGGCTGTTTTTATACAGTGGTCAGAGAGAAATTAGACAAAGTTGCCATTAAAAAAATACAAAAAAAAAAAGAAATCAAATCAAAGCCAATATCATTTTAGCCGCCAACTTGCGCATAAGCCCGTGGCTGCTGCAAGGCGTCTGCTCCAGCACGCAGAATTTCTCAGGAAAACCCATAAAACGGCAAAGTGACAAATGAAGTCAACTAAAATCATGGTAAAATGTACGAAATCAAATCAAATCAAAACATTTGTATGCGCAGCGAGTCCAATCGTAAAAGTAACGAACTGCAGGTCATAAAAGTTGAGGACGAGTACGAGCGCGTTGCTCCATTAAAGAAACGCTGACGCAGCCGCCGTTGACGTCTACGCCGGCGTCTACAATTACCTTAAAAACAAAGACAAAAAAAAAAAAAAAAGAGAGTGAATACAAAAAGTATTCCGAATTGAAACAAAAAGTTTACTTTGGTGTATCAAAGTTGTGATACTCTTGCGGTAAGAGCGATCGCTGTTGGGGCAGCTACTATGATAATACGAGCACATGATATGGTGGAGCGAACTTTGTAAAGTTTCCACAATCATGCTCTATCATTAGTCTGACTAATTTTTGTCAAAATTAGAAAAATATTACTTATCTAAGAAGATAGTTCTTGCTTGAAAGCACGTGTCAGATTATAAAATTTATTTTTTGCCAAATATGCATTGGGTTGAGTTTTTTGTCGGGCCTTCGCTATAGTCACATAAGGCAAAACTGCCCAAATGTTCTTGATAAACGGAAATAGGCCATCAAGATTCTACGATCTGATTCATGGCCTAAGTGTGCCATCCTAACCAAACCCAAAGGCTGCAAAGCTTTTTGTAAGTTATAAAAGCAGACATTATTGTATATTTTATTATAGTATAATTTTTTTATATTTGTTTCGCCTAACAGTTGTTAAATTAATTATTTTATATAGTGTTAAGGTAAATATATATCAATAAAACTTAGTTCCAGATACTGTAAACATGCTCGAGAAACTGCAATAGGGCTTGAAAATCAGTGCATCTTAACAGGTATGATCTGCGTTACAAACGAGTTTCAGGCCACTTTTTAGTTCAAGTGCTGCCGATACCTTCGTTTACTTTGTTGGCAAACAAACAAAAATTAAAAATTGTGAATGACAATTACTTTAAAACTTACTTTTTCTTGAATTAGGTTCAAATTTAAATTATATCTGACTACTTTTTTTCTGTTCAAAATACTTTAAACAAAAAGTTTCAAAAACCTGGTACAAAATGCGACGCACTATAGTAAGAAGTCCCCCTCGCTAACACCCGTCTAAAATATCTCCAGCTAAACAGGCTCGACTGGCGATCTCAATATAAGAAAATTGCAGCAAAAAACATAAATAAATAATAAACCTATTTTTTAATTCGTTTCAGGCAATATTGTATTTTTTTGCGAAAATGTTGGGCCCACAAAAAACAGGAACTTAAGTATCTTAATTATCACTTTAGAAAGTTTCCAAATAGTTTATTCCGATTTTTGCATATGTACAGAGCTAAGAGTTTTATATTCATTTTGTGGTAAAAACTATTACTGGTTGAATCTAAATATTTTAAACATATGTTTTCAATTTGTTAGAGATGAAATACAAAGAATTACAAAAACATATATTGAAAAACTGGAAAGGCATGATAAGCATATAGCACTAGGTCTTTGAAAAAATATAAATGTATCTAGGTGCCCTAAGCGGCATAATTTTCATGACCTTCCCGATAGGTTTTAGATATAAGTTATGTACAATTTTTATTTATTTTTTTAACTAATGAAATATAGTTTTTTATTGGTTGAGTTTATTGAAACTCGGTCGATCCTGTTATGAATCTTATTTATGCCAAAACATTTGATTATTAATATGCCAGAAAAAAAATTGTTGAAATTTTTGAAAAATATATTTTTTTTTTTTAAATTAACAGTTTGTTTTAAGAAGAAAATTAAGAAAATCGGACGGACAAGCACCGCGACTGAATAATCAGTTTCTTGTTAACAATTAAACTCCCTGTTTTCTTGGCCCACCAAAGGATATCCTTAAAGTCGTATATCACTATACAATAAATAATTTAAATAAGTACCTTAAATATATAAATTTATATAGTCTCCTGATTACCTTTTGATGACTTTTGTAGCAGCTTGTGAATAAAATTTAGAAAATCAATATTTTTACGATAATTAATCTTTTTCAAATAAATTTTCGCTTCTATTGTTTATCAAAAATTGCAATCATTGCAAGATGGCCACTATTCCTTTTTTTAGCAAAATCCTAATTTTAAACTGCAACATTTTGAAGCATTCTAATAAACAAATAAATAAAAGATAATTGCAACAAAGTCTGTCGCGCAGACGTCCTATGTGTGACGATCATTACAATTTTTTTTTTTTGGAAATGCACCCAATTCTGTTTTGACACGATTAAAAAAAGTTATTTGATTGAAATTTTAAAGAAAAATATTTTTATTAACCAAATTTTTTAGAAATTTAGCCAGAGAATTCTACCGTGTAAAAGCAGAATTAGGTGTATTTAATAATTTTATATTTTTATCTGTTTGGTTCTTAAAAATCATTTTAGAAATGTTTCTTAGGACGATTGATTGAATAGTTAGTTCTCACTGTGAGAAAAGGGGAATTAATGGCTTAAATTTATCACGTAAAATTGCTTTTAAACAACTGTGATAATTGATTGACCCAAGTCAAATAATTAAGCGCGATTTATGTAATTAATTAAAAGTTAGCAAAGAGTATCTATTACTGACAAACAACTTTAAGTGATTAACAAAAAACTTACTTTTAAGTGCTTTTATGTACAATAATATTTTTTCTTTCTTGTAACAGCGCAATATTAACAATTGAAGTATGGCTTGTATTAATATCTCTGAAATTGATTTAAATTTTCCTTTTAAAAAAGTATCTTGGTTAAAATGGTTTTGACCTTAGGGTGAGTGAAATTCTGTATAAAATAAAGCACAAACTTTTTGTATTCAATTTTGTAAATTTTCGATTTATTTTTTTTTTAACATTGTTGCTAAAAAAAATAAGTAAATTTCACATTTTTTTAAGTAACTTTATATTATGATATCACATAAAATTTTCTACGATCATTCTTGTTAACCAAGTTAAGATACCCTTTATTGTGACTATCAGCAGTAGAAATTAAAACGAACGCGTGCTTAAAGCAAAATAAACACAATGTATTTTTTTTTTCAAGAAAATGTCTACACATAAAAACCCAAACTGTTTCCAAGTTTCTTCAAGCAAATGCTGCTCAGATTACCTGTAAACAACCCAAGAACATATAAACTTGTCTATAGCGCCTTGGACAAACAACGCCTACAACTATGAAATAAACAAACAGAAAAACAAGTCCTTCGAGATAGATCTCTTTGATGACAACGATGCTCCTCGATAACGGCCGATAAGTCGTGCCAAACGGTAGTAATGTCTGTGCTATATATATGATCTAGAGTTGCCGCCAAAGAACATGCCGAAAATTGTGGCAGGTAAATCGCAGACATTGCTGCATGACATATGCACAGCTGGCTCTGCGTGTGTATCTGTGTGTGTTTTGAGTACGCTTGTGTTTGTGTGAGTGTGTGTGACACAATATGACATCAAATTACTTACCGCTGCCTAGTCCCGCACGCACGCCCCGTCGCACACGATCTCCTATCTCGACTGCGCAATCGCAAAAACTCTAAAAAACTTTTCAAGAGTTTTGCCCAGAAGTTGTTGTTGTAGTTGTTGTGTTTTTTTTTTTTGCTGTGTCGTTACGGCAACAAAGGCGTGCGATTGTCCGCCTGGCTAGGTCGCAGCACTTTTACCCCGTACTACTCAGCTACTCTCCATACTCTACCCTCTGCCAACGATCTATCTGCCCATCGTATCTTCTGCTGCCTGCTGCCTTCCCTTGCGTTCGCACTCACAATGCGTAAGCGCTTATCGCTCTTATCAAACGCGTCGCATCTCTGCAGCGCGGCTGTGCTCTCTGCCCTTGCTCTCTGCCGCTGCTGCGGCTGCTGCTGCTGCTCCGCCATCATCAGTTAAGATTTTTAAGTAATTTGCAAGATTTTTTTTTTTTTTATGTATCTACATGGCTTTAAATTTGCCCTTGTTGGCGCATCATAAAGATTGCCATATTATTGTTGTAGGTGTTGAAGAGATTGTCGTCGCTTTGTTGTGCCGATCGGGTTAAGTAGATCCCAACTATAAGACTTGAGCAGCTCATTGCTTAATGAATAACAACCTCTGGTTAAGTGAAAAAAAAACTAATACAGTAATGCTTGGAACCACTTGGTGCTTGTAATCTGTGAAAGATTTAATTTCTGTGAGGATTTTTGATGGCTACTTGGACAAAGATCATATAATTGTCTGCTTAAATGATAAATTTTAAGCAGATTTTTTTGCTGCTTAGTTTCAATAGGCTGAGATAATAGATGAACGATATAGAAATCATTAATTTATTTAAGCTGGAGCTATGAGAGTTTATAAGGCGGAAACCCAAAAAAAAAACTAGACTTCCCTGCTTGTATAAGGAAAAGACAGTAATTCTGATCAGTGTCTTATCTTGGGAGTAATTTTGATAAGTTTATGCGAACATTTACCTACTTCAAGTGATATTTTACCCGATAATGGAATGAAGAAATCCGCTGTCGAGGCTCATCAAATATTAGTACAAGCTTATGGTGGTGCAGCTGCAGCCTAGCTAAACGGTCGATTTTGGATTAGTTAGTTCCAAAGGTATGATTTTGCAGACAGAAAAGTTTGAAGAAACCCAGCCTAAATGCGAAAAGAACTTGCAGACAAGGTAGGAGTTGATGTACAAACACTTAGAAGACGTTTGCATCGCAGGGGAAGGATTCAAAAAAAGGAAAAATGACTTCAAAGCGAATTTTCTGAAAGTGTCATTTCTACCCGATACAACATTGGGCTTTCTTTAAAAAAAAAAAGGTTTTTTTGATTCCTTTTGTACTGGTAATAAAAAGTGAATCAATTACGACAATCCGAAACGCATTAAGTCAGGGGTATCTCCTATTGAACAAGCAACGTCGTCGCCTAAGCCGAATGAATATCCACAAGTTCATGATCGTTATTTGGTGGGATCAGTACACCACTCCGTACTACGAGCTACTCCAACTAAAACCTCCTTATGTGAGGTCTACCAAAGGCAACTGAACAAATTGAATGAAGAACTTTGGCGAAAAAGGACGACATAACAAGTAACAGAGTAAAAGTATTCCTTTTATATGACTGGGAAAGATACGCTGATACAGCTCGGTTGGGAATTGGGTGGCCGAATCCAACGTACTCTCCTGCACAGTGTGGCAGATATACGCTTTTGAAATGCTAACAAAGATCGAAAATGGACAGATGAATGGAACCCCTAAAAACAGACACTGTTTTATCAATATGTTATCGGTATATTGCCAAAAAAAATGAACAAAGATTTTAGAAAACGGTGGAAAAAAATTATGACTCAGATAACTGTTTGCAATATTTTTTATTGACTGTCTATTTCAAGCGAAAAATATCAGAATAAATATCTGGTCCCAAAAACCAAGTTTCATAGTCCTTCATGAGTGGGCGCAGCAACAAATAAATGATCAAGTCCAGCTTTTGTGCATTGAAAATATCAGCATTTTGTAATTTTTTTTTTTTTCTGAAACCCTGTATATATTTATTTAGCTTAAAGCTTTGAAAAGCTTACGTCCCGTTATAAAATTTTCAAGTCAACATTATCACATCTAATCTCAGAAAAACGATTCGATCTTATTTTAAGCTTGAATCGACCCAAAAGTCATTTTCCATAAATTAAAAAAATTAACTAATTTTCAAATTTGAAACATTCTTAAATAAATAATTTCTGTCTTACAATTAGTCAAAATAATTTTAATTTTAAACTTTCTCAAACAATGAAGTTCATAAAAAAAAACCTTTTGAAATAAGATTTTTTTTCAGTGTATCCGCAGGATTTCGCTATCTGAAAACTTTGGACTGTGTTTTATAAATAAAATATTCATATAATTCGTTTGTCTATGAAGATATCGTAACCTTTGGGAAATAAACTATATCTTGGAGTTCTTAAGCAATATGTCGGATTTAATTACAATGTGGTGGTATCCCAAAGTCGTCTGCGCCCGACTTTAACGTACTCCATTTTTTTTTTTAAATTTTGCGAAATCCACGCTATTTAAATTGGCTGCTCTTGATTACAAGAAAAATCATCTTGATTGACTATGGGGCGGGATGGTTCGAATTGTGAAGAAGAATTTGGGATCCGTAACCAAATATTTATACGTCCATTTTTATGTGTTTTTCTTAAGTACTCTCATATTATGGGCTACATCTTTGGTAATTGAATATAGGGCATAGCTGGCCCTCTGGCAAATAAAATTCCCCCACCGGGTCAGTGGCAAACTACCTAATATTAATTATATTATTTATCAAAAGTTTTAATTATGGTTTCTTTTGTTTTGTCTTTTTATATTTATCAACTGTTTAGATTGTATGTTGATCTTTCTAATAAATAAATAAATAAAGACACAAAAATATGTATTTATTTACATTAGACTAAACACCTAATACTAAATATAATATATACAGAAGCAGTGTGAACACCAAGACAAGACACAAAAATAACTTTCAAGATTAGGGTAAAAATAAGGAGTGTAAGCTTCGTTGGGAATTCAATCACAGGAATCTCGTATTTTTTGCAAAAATGTTGGCAAGTCAAGATTTAAGAATGTAAAATTAATTTTTTTTATTGACAGAGTTTTTACAGACTTGTAAAACGCCAAATAGGCTTGTTTCCATTTCGACTTCAATAAACTCCAATTAATGTTTAATAAAGTTAAAGCGCAGCAGTATCCACTGTAAGGAACAGCCAAGTAATGAATTAAACAAGACTACAGCTGTCGTGGAAGTAGTGCTAAGTCAGGTTCCCCCCATTTTGCATTCAAGGAAATCGTAAAATTATCCTGGCAGACACATCGTAATTTTACTTTTGCCCGGGAGCCAAAAACATTACACAGCGCTGCACTAAAGTTCAAATGTGTTGTCCAAGCAGACGCAGTAAGTTATAAAGGTGGGGGACTGCTTGGGTCTGCCACTCGATTGTGGATTGCGCATAAAACGGTCATGTTAACCTTGACGTTTTTGGTTTCGTTTCGATCCGGCTGAGTACGGCAAACAATGCGCAGTCTAACAATAAGTTTGCTCAGGTGCTTAGCCAAGCTTTCAGCTGCAGGATCTGACGTAGCGGCCAACTAACGTGAAACGGAAGTGCCCCAGCTGCATGTGTGTGTGTGTGTGTGTGTGTGTGTGGCGTACTTGTATGTACATGTGTGCTTGGCCGCCATGCTTAAAATGTTACACGTAGTTTGTTTCATTCACTTTTTTACATGGTTTCCTTGCGAAAAGCGGAAAACTCGCATGAATATGTATGAAAATGTGCCTGGACGTAAGCTCTTGCTCCTAAACTCGCCCAGTCTCTCTCACTCTCTCTTTGTCTCCTGTCTTCTGTCTCCTTAGCGTCTGCCGCCAGCCGGGCGCTATTTGCCAAGCGTATTGTATGCGGCCAGCCGTTTGGCCATTCCGTTCATGAATTGGCAAAACTCGTGCAGACTTTGGCCAAACAATGGCGTTGCTTTAAATATGCATAGGGCGCCCCAGACCCCAGATCCGACCCAGAACCAAAACCAGCGACAAAGACCCAGAGCAGCATAGCCAACAACTTACAACGACAGCCCTTACCCCAAAGCACTTTTGCAGTGTGTGCATATGTATCTGTGTGTGTTTGTATCTGTGTGTGCGTTGTATCTGTGTGTGCATTGTATCTGCGAGTGTATGTGTGTTTTTGAGTGTATGTCATGTCGTAGACAGGCTTTTGTTGCTCAGCTGCATTGGTTTGAGTGTGAGCATGTCTGTCTCTTTGCGTGTCCCTCTGTCTGTCCCGCAGTCCCTTTGCTTGTTATGGCCTGCATACGTGCCTGGGCATTTGTTTTGCTGCTAATGCGCTCTCAGGGTTGAGAGGTAACTTTTAATTTTTTTTTTTTTTTTGTATTTTTTGAGTTTAACTGTCCAACTGCGTCTCGCATATTTGCGCTGAAATGGAAAGCTTGTGCTCCGGCTCTAAGCATTGAGTGAAAGTTTTGAGCCATGCAATTGCCATTTCATCAATTTATCAGTTTTTAAAGAAAAGTTATAAAAACAATAAATATTCTTGCGAATTCAATGTGACTCGGATACTTTACCTACTCTCAGAAGTCTTCTTTTATTCTCTTTTAGAGAGACTTGTTTCAAAAAATTAGAGCTGTAAATAAGTCACATTTTTAACTTTTTGGAAAAAATTATGTATAAAGAATAATTTCGCGATTTAAAAAAAAAAAAAAATTGTCTGTTTACTTAAAATTTTCAATAAGTAATGTGCTTAAAATATGGTATTGTCGTTTTTACTAATCCATTGATTCAAATTTTTTATTTGCCCTTGGTTCTTATACATTTTTTAATTAAGAAATGTTTTTATTTTTTTTGACTACAGATCTAGGCACCTTAATTTTTTTTTTGAATAGTTGCTATAGCTTTTTAACGTGCGCCACCAAAATTTTTTAAATATGTTGTTAATATTATTAAATGCGCTTCTTTTTATTTTTTTATTAATATTTTTAATGTTAGGTACTTTTTTTTTTTTAAATTTGTAGAGAAATTATAGACGAATTAAAATATTTTTTTGTTTATTAACACGATTCGTGTCATTATAAAATTTGTATTTGCTAAAAAAATATAAATTTAGATATAAAATTTTAAGTAAAAAAAAATTAAGTTAAATTAAAAAAAATATCATTATTTTTATATTTTAAGTACATAATCTCTCACACTTTTGACAAATTAAAACTATTTAGATCAAAAGACATTATTTTTGTTTTTATTTTTCTATTATTATTTTATATTATAATTATGTATTCGTTTTTTTTTTTTTTTTTAATATGTCACTATTAGTTTTTAGCAATCGTTCTCAACAAGCTGGTGCTTTTAAATCGATTAGATGATACATTTTTAAGTAGATAAGCTTTTTTTTGAGAGTGTCAAAAAAATTTAACCTGTTCTTTGATATTCACCGCATCTATTCTGCAAATATCTCAGAAAAACCCAATCAAAGAACCTGATTACAAACGTTGCATCGAAATTCAATTAAAAAAATTACAAAAATTTGACTACGAAAAATTACAAAAATACTTTATTTTTGTTTTACATTAGAAATAAAAATTTTTACAAATTCGTAAAATCGCTTTTAAAAAGAAACTATGAATGTTGATGCTTTGAAAAGCTTCTTTGCTTAGTAATTTCAGGAGTTACTTTAAAAGGAAATACTAGGAATTCTGGTATATATGCTGTAAAAATTATTAAGATCGAATGAAATCTTCAAAATATATATGCAAAAATATTTTAATTTTAAGTGCAATAATATTCCACTCTCTTTTATTCATATTCATATGAGTGTTGTGCAAAACGAAACATTCACCTTTTCTTAAAATAAACACCCTTTACCCCATATTGTCTCTAATCATTTTCTGAAAATACGCATACATACAGTGGTAGGATCAAAATATAAAAATGAATAAATAAATTTACATTTTTTAATTGAACCAATCGTTCGTTACAAATCGTTATTAGTCCTCGAAATAGCTCCCTTGTACTCCGACATAACTTAAAAAAATGCGATATAGATGCCAACGCGGTGCCTTGGACGTATTCTTTGGAACTATATCGGTGTCCTCTAAAGATCCGTCCCGCTTGTGCCGAGGAAAGAGGAAAAGGCACAGCAACAACCCGATTCACTTTTTGATCATTACTCAGGACTTCTGGCACAAACTTGGTGAACACCTTACGCATGAGCAAATCTTCGGTAAGAATTTTTTAGATGCTACCGTACGAAATCCTTAGCTCATCAAAAATCAGACAAAGGTTTGTTTGCCGGTCAGAGTTCAGGAGCGCCGCCGCTTTGGACAAAATCATCGTGTTCACTCGATCTCTCTTTTCGGAGGAATATAACGCAGATATAATCGTTTATTTTGGGAAAAGTGAATTCAGCGTATTCTACTGTCGGCCACCGTTCGCACTTTTTTTTTCAAATTATTTCTATATATTCTGTTTTATTCCGAAGAACCCCTAACGACCTTTAGATCGAAGCTTAGGTATACACAAACTGAATTCTGAACTTGTTAAACTATATTTTTTCAATTCTATTTACAATTTCGATAAACAATTACCGATTTTTTTTATGAGTGATTTGCACACAGCTCAACTTATTTTTTTTCAAAACTCAAACTATACCTAAAATGAACCACTCGCTTGATTACATGCACATTTGCAATTGAAAAATTATTATTCAACTGCGATTTTCAACTTAATTTGTGCTAAAATACTTAATACGAAAACAGATTTTTGCTGCCACACAAATCACTTTCCCCACACGGATACACGCACACAATGACAGCTACAGAGAGTAAGTGGGGTTCGCGGTACGGAGTAACCTCACATGCATGTGTGCCCATCATGCACAGACATGCATGGCCATGACTATGGCTATGGGTATGGCTAACATTTGCATAATTGACCCATACAGGATTCGCGCACCAACTGATTTCATTTACAAGGCGCGCACGGCTGACGGCCAATGTCCAGTGCCAGACCCATCGACGGCCCCGGCTACCACTTGCCAGTCCCAAAAAGCCACCAGAACTGAACGTATGTTCGGGCTTTTGCACATTTAGGCAATTTACATTTATAGCCTGGCGCATGAGGTGCTTACGAGCTGCACAGGATACGCCATCCTAGGCCGTTCCATAAAATTTACACTCTCTGTATGGTTTGGTTCGGAACAATTTGGTTTCATTTGGTTGGTTTCGTTAGAGGCAATATGAATTGCTAGTTTAGTTGGCAGAGTCTAGTACCAAGCAGTTTATTATAAAATTAGAACTAGCTGGAATAGACCGCCGAATCGAGGAGCTGGAGAGCTGAAGCCGGATCGCTGCATTGCAGTCGAAAAACTGGCACATGACATATGAACTGCCATACAATTGGCGTTGTTTTTGTTGTCATTGTGTTTTTGTATGCAGTTATTAAATTATATAAAGTTGTTTTCAAAAAGAAATACAAAATAAAATACGAGGGCAGGTTGAAAAGTAACAGGGAGGGCAAAGGCTGTTGCTAATGGTTGCAATAATAAAAAGGTAGTGTGGCTGACTATAAGTTTCATAGAAATGCTGATCAGTATCTTGGGTAGTAATTGAGCTAAGTCCATCTGTATGAACTGCTCTATTTCAAAGATTAAAAGATAAAGATATCTTTAGATAAAGTTTATTGGATGAAGTCGAAATCTTCTTCCCGCTGCTTGAAGCCTACACCATAACCGCACCACACTTTAGTATTTAAGATATCCTTTTAATGAAATGCTCACCTGTGATAGGAATGTATATTTAAAGGACTTTAACAAATCGTACTCTTTAAAAGGCATTAGTTCTAAGTGCTCTTAAGTTGTTTGAAAGTGACTAAGTGTACTCTAAAAGAAAATAAGTGATCCCCTCTTTGGTAGTGCAATTATGGTTTAGCCCGACCTCGCATACTACATAAAATTTCCAACCAAATGTTTACCGATTATTGCCCATGGCGATGGAAATTTTTTATTTTTTTTTGTTTCATATTTATTTATAGACAGATAGATATTAGTTCTGTTTAGTCATGCATTATGTAAACGGCTAATTTAAAACACATGGCGTATGCGTGATGTTCAATGACGGAAAAACTCAATGTGAGTCACACTACAACACGACTATAGAAAATCAAAACAATATATGAATTTAGTTTTGTAGCTCGGTATATTTATTTTTTGTAACAAAAAAGTAAAGATATGTATCTCCAAGATAATGCTTTAACATTAAGTATCTAATTTAGAATTAAAGCGGCTGTATTAGTTAAGCCAAAAATTGATTGTAATCAAAGGTATGTGAATGCTAAACTAATTAAGATATCAATACTTTAATATAGTTTTTGTATGACAACTTTTGTTTATGATCTGACCCTCAAGAGTCGGTTTTAATTATGTCATATATATATCGAATTGCTATATAATATAGTTAACTACATTATATATTTTTGAAAAAGTGTCTTGAAATTCAAATTTTTGAGGCTATTTGTTTGACGGGGCTCAGACACTAAACTCGGTATGTAGTCTTTTGATAGTAGACAAAAATATAAACATTTTTAGAATGCTATATAACCCCCAAGTTCGGCGCAGCAAAATTTTTTACTCTGTGCATCCTTCTTTTAAGCAAGTTAATACTTAGTACGAACCTATTATTTTATATTACCCAAACGCAACTTCGGTTCCGAACGTTAGCAGTTAATTTTGGCTTTAAGAGACTAAATTTAAACCACTTTGCTTAGAAGATCCATTAAAAACTATTTGTTTTTAAAGCGTTTTGTGTAAAAAATACAGACTCAAAAGTTAGTACGAGTATGTGGACTCAAGTAAAACAAAATAAAAACTACTTTTTATTTTTTTGAGCATACCACATGGAGATGGTGTCCAAACGTATGCATTAAAGATCTTAAGTCGACAATGCAATTGCAATGGTCTCTTTAAGGTGTGCCCTGGATACTGATTAGACTTTGCATATTTAAAAGCGAATTCGAAAGGTACAAGGAATTTTATCGTTGGACGAACCTAGAGGAAATTAAAAATAGGCAGGGGTATCGTAGACGGTATGTCTCCTACTGAGTATAGAAGGCCGTAAGCATCAAATTAGTATCCAATGCTTACTTCACCAACTAACCAGCTTCATCATAGAAACAATTAACCATCAATTAAAGGAATCCTCGCTTTGGCTATAAACCATTGTTCTAAAAAATAGCCAGTTAATTTGTTTTTTTTTTGTGGTTTATTGTGGCCATACTTTTGAGTTAGTCTCTCATGCATATTTATGACCCCAATCGTTTGTACAGACTTAGTGGGTTGTGGGGGTTGGGGCAGGGTATAAACGGCTCGCCTGATTTTGTAATTACAAGTGGCAATTTAAATAACATTTTTGTTTTTATTATATTTATAATGCGTTGTTGTTTTATTATACTAGCATTTATGCAACATATGTGGCATACACATGAAGCTAAATCAGAATTTATGCTTTGTTTAAATGCTGTAAAAATGTCGCTGATTTCTATCGCATGACAATGATTATAACAATCACAGTCTACACAGACACCAGAGTAATAATAATAATAACTGTCTATATGTCGCGTACAGACCATTTATGATACACACACACACACACACATATAGACAGATACTAACGCACAGATACAAAAACACACAGATACAAACGCTCTGCGCGTATTTAAACCAATTTTATGGCGCATTTAATTGTTGCTGCTTATAAACTAACAGCGTAACTACAACAACAATTGTGCCATACCGAAAATATATATACAAAAAAAAATTAAAAATGGTAACAAAAGGTTAACGTAAATTGTTAAAACTAAATTATACATATAAACAAAACATTTTTATGCGATTAAAATCAAAATTACACGCAACGTGCGTCGCCTCAGTCAGGTGGCTTGAGCGGCAGTTGCTGAGTTGGGGTAAGGGGCTAAGGCCAATACACACATACACACACACACGCTGCGCTATGTTGCACATAGAGTGTATATATATATGCCCGCTTGATGGCTTTGGCGTTCAGCTCTAAAGACTCGTACACGACCGGAAAAGCTGTGCACGTGCTGGAAAAATATGCATTAGAAGTAGACCATGGACTAGACCTAGGCTAGATATACCAAACGACAAGAGAAGTTGCAAAATGTTGGGGAAATTTACAATTAAATACTTTGCGGGGGGAGGTTATAGTTAAAAAATAAACTGCAAAAAAGTGCAGATCACGCATACGTCATGTGGAATCCGCAAACGCTTGGCCATTAAATTTTTTTGGAGTTTGCAATGCAAGGAACTTTTGTTACTCATATAGGTACTTTATATTTTGTTTGCATTTTTTTTTATGAAAAACTAGGGATCGCAAATAAGAGTTATGTTTTGAAAAAAAAACAAAAAACTACAAGCCACAATATGGTATATTATTTTTTTGAAAGCACGCTATACTGTTATTTTTAATTTATACACAAAAAAAAATCATGTTTCACCCCTTTTTTTTTTATCTAAAACTAAAAATATAAATTTTGATATAATAGTTAAATATAATTTAAATTTTTGTTTAAAAATCGCGATATTATCAATCCTTATTTTAAATATTAGTATAATAATTATACTATTTCTTATTATTAAAAAAAAAATTACGCAATAACTTTTATTAAATATTTATAAAAAAAATTATATTTAAATATCTTTTGAACCAAGCGGCGTACTTTACTGTATCAATATATCTTTAAAACCAAGAGGCGTATTGCAAGGATCAATATTAAGGATCCCACTCAATAATATATACTTCTAGTTTGATATCCTTCTAGGCACCTCTGCCTTGGGCACGACCACTTTATGTGGACCCAATGCCTAATTATACCAAGTCAAAAAGCTAATTTTTGCTGTATAAGCTTATCAAACTCAAGAAAATAGTTTTTTTTAATACATAGGGTAAGGTGGGGCAAATCCGACCTATTAATTGGTTTTGGCTACAAAATGATTATTTTAAATCGGATAAAGTCGTCCGATATACCAAATTGAAGCTGCTTTGCTGCAGCTTTCAAGAATTTTTGTCATTTTCAAAAATGGTGGGATAAACCCGTCCGGCTATTTTTGTTTTTTGGGCTGATTTAGCACAGATACGATCTAAATTTAATGGTTTTCGATTATAAATTAAAAGAGCATATTATTGTTTCACAAAACTGAATGTAATAACTTAAAAAAGTCGTAATTAAGTAGAATGAGTGTCAATAAAGGATGATTGGATTGAATAGCTTATTAGAGTTATTTGACTCACTGTCCAAATAGCTTGCTGGCGTATTGTTGGTTTGAGATGGACGTCTGGTGGGTCCCACCATTGCGAGGTCAGGTCTGCCCCACTATGTCATTTTTCATGACGACATTTAAACAATAATAAGTATTGAATCCGTACGCAGATCCAGTACCATAACAATAACAGAAATAACAATCAAAAAAAAAGCCAAACTTCGTGCGCTATGCACGAGGATTAATAACACGGTGGAGAATCATCATGACTGAATCGGTTTAGCGCATAAAAATTTTTTTTCAAAATTTCCAACCCATACTATGTATACATGCACTATTTAGGTCTATGTTTATAGTATAAAAGCCACTTACCTTTTTTTTTATCACTTTACATAAAAAGAAAAAATATAATATTCACAAAAATTATATTGAATATCGTAAAAATATACTTCTTGTCGTTTGAGCATATAAATGTAGACTGACAGACAAATGTCATGCTGCCATTTTGTTTATTTTGAATGCCCCACCTTACCGTACATGCATCAGTCATATGTAACAAATTACTTAGCTTTTAAAAGAAAACCTAACATTAAGTAGGAGTCTCAGATTTTCTTAAAGAACTCAAATTTAAAATTGAATCAATTTGAAATAAGTAAACAAAGAGATCCTTTTTAGACCCCCAATTTCGTATTGCATCATGCTCTTTGTATCATCATCATCATCTGTTAGCAGTACAACCCGGGGTGGGTTTTGGCTTCCTCTACTATTTTGTTCCATTCGCCTCTGTCTCTGGCTAGCATCTTCCAGTTAGTAATTCCAAATGTTCGCAAGTCTTTTTCGATACAGTCGATTATTGTTATTACTGAAGTGGACACCAAGGTAGATAAAGCTTTCTACTCCCCTAAAGCAATAATCCATTATGCTTAGATTTCTGGGCTGTCTTCTGCTCCGGGACATTATCATATATTTTGTTTTATCTTCATTGATAGTTAGGCCCACTTTCTTAGACGCATTAATCACATTGGTCGCCAAACCTTCTAAATATCTTGCGTTGCGGGCTATGAAAGCCAAGTCATCCGCAAACATTATCGTAAGGCCTGATCTATCGACGAGATTTCCTGACATAGTGTATTGTTTAATGGCGAAATGTAGACGCAGATTGAACACTAAGTTTTGATGTAGCAAGAATATTTGATCTACTACTGATCTGCCTGGTCTGAAACCACCTTGGTATTCGCCCAATATGGATTCTGCTGCTGCTCGAAGAAGATGAGCCAATATTCCTGAGAATATTTTGTAGCATACATTTAATAGTGTAATACATCTATAATTTGTACATAACCGCTTATCTCCTTTCTTGTGTACAGGTACAATGGTTCCTGTAAGCCACGCCTTCGGTAGCATTTCTGCTCCCCATGCTTTCCTAATGAGTTATGATATGCTCTCCAGTTCACAATCACCAAGATTTTTCAGTAGTTCCGCCGTTATGTTATCCTCTCCAGGCGACTTATTGTTCTTCATTTTTATTTTTAGGATGCATTCTGATAATTCCTGCTTGGTGGGTTCAAGTTCCTCTGCGGTGTCGTTGTTGTCATCATCATTTAAATCTACCTCCGAGCCATTCATAGCTTTCTGTCCTTCTACATTGTAAACACCTCGCTCTTTGTATCGTAAATCAAAAGGGCAATTCCCTAATACTCCTGTTTATAACCATGCATTTCCGAAATCCAATTTCGATTCATGTAAGATTTAATGTTAAGTCTAGGGCAGTATTGAACTACCCTTTATAATAAAAATTCCCAGGAAAGCTAACCCAGTAAAGTTTACCATATTATTTTGAGTATTTATTTAGTTTGACTATAAAGGGATTAAGCGGGCTAAGGAAATTATAAGTTACCACCAATTTATAAAAATAAAGGCCAAGATCGATTTCTTGTTCAGTTTCTTAAAATTAAATTTTTTAAGCTAGCTATTTACGCATTATGCTAAAGAAGATTGCTTTATTTTTACATTTCATATTTTTAAAGATAGAAGCAAAAGTTTAGAGATAACCTACTTAGCCCATAAATAGCTTATATTTATTATTTGGTTGTTGTTATAAGAAATCTTATTGCCCTGTTACGCTTCCTAATACCCCAACTGACCTGTATTAGCTGGTTTTTGTTCATGTTAGCTGCTTGCAACCGTTTGTCAATCTGATTTGGTTACAAGCTTGTCGCCGTTTGTTTACTATATGTAGTATCTTTATCTGTGAATTTGTATTTGCATCTAACAATATTCTATATGCTGGCATTGTAAATACACGCATTTAACTGCTGTCAAGTTTTTTGTGTAACATATTTAAAAACAAAAAAAAAAAAAAACAACTTCCAAGCCAACTGTTTACAGATGTTTATCTGCAACTTATGAAAAACTTGTAAAATAAACTAATTTAAAATATTTTTAAGTTCAATTTTAGGTGCCCCATCTGTCCTGGTACAGTACACACACACTAGGTACAAGCTTAAACTGGAGCTGTCTGCCGCATGTAGCCCTTGGCAGCAACAAACTGGCAAACTGTTTCATGGGAAACTTGGGGCAGCTGCGTTGTGGCATATACAAGCATCCTTTGGCACTTGGCTGCCTTCTGTGCCACATTTGTGCTCATTTTGCTTATTTCAGGTGCACCCAAAAAATAAAGAAAAGGCACAGGCGACAGCATTTGGCTGTAAGTTTTTTGGCCAAAAAGTTTTTTGGTAGCAGAAAAATAAAATTAAATGAAATAAAATGAAAAGTTTTAAGCGAAAATCAATGCAGCGCCAAAAAAGTTTTTGCGCGTTTTATATGTGAACTCACGTTGCGCGTTGGCCGTATGTCTGTGTGAGTGGGTAACAGAGGTGTAGAAGGGAACATAATTTATGGCATCTATTTAATAGAGTTATTTAGATTTACAAAAGCTTAAAGTTGCAAGAAAATCCATTTATTTACAAAATATATTAAATACCGAAATTTAGTGATGAAATTAAACTTTTGTGGGGCACTATGAAACATAATTTTTTTTTAAATTTTAAAATTTTGCCTCAATTGTATAGTTAACGAAAAATATTTCAAAGTTATTTAATTAAAGTGATCAAAGCATTCCACACAACTAAGGCTGTAATATAGCGAGAAATCTGGCTAAGAAGCCAAAAATTCTTCTTGCCGAGTAACGTCGCGTCAAATTATTAGACTAATAAAAAACGAAAAAGTTTTTTACCTTTATAACTTGCAGAATTAAATAGCATTATCTCAAAACTCTTTTAAAATTTTTATACAAAAAATTGTATTTCTAGTTAAAAACTGCTCCTTTATTTGTAACGTCACGCCATGTTTTTGCTTATATCTTTTAATCATTTAGACCGATTGTTGTCCTTTTTTTTTGCTTAATATGCTGCTAATTAGTTGCTACGTAAAAGGTATTGCTTTTTTTTTTGTCATATTTTTTGATACAAAACTAATGTCAAGCCAAATTCTCAAAACTCACATTTGCTACAGCTTTAAATATAAAAGAAACCCATCTATATTTCAATACTTTTATTGATATGCTTTAGCAAAGCCAATATCTATAATTTAATAATAAACAATGCGCCCCTTTGCAAAAAGCTAACGCCGCCACTGTGGTGTGACACTATATATGTGTGTGTAGCTGTTTATGCGCAGCAGATGTACAATTTGCGCGTAGCCAACTTGTTCAAGCACAAAAAATATGAGCTCGATATTAATAATTTGTATCTAGATAGTTTTGGCAGCGTAAAAGATGCTGTGAGTTTCCTGAGAAATCACAACTTTTGTTGCTCTTGGGCCAGATATATAACGCTTGTATATAATATCATATATCTATGTATAATAGACAGTATTTTATGTAAATTCAAAAATAACATTTCTTGTTAATTTAGGCAAATTTTATTTTATGCGACTTAATGTGGGTAAAAAGAAAATATAAGACAAGAAAGAGCAGTCCAGTCATTCTAGTATTTCCTATTTTTAAATTATGATAAAGATTTTGATTTGGTGTAGTAAGAATACTTTACGATTTAACGTCATTTACTAGAAAATATGAAAAATTATCGTTTTCTTTATATAGTTTTTGGTAATATGTACTTCTTTTTAAAGCAAACTCAGCAGTGCGCCAAAAATCTAAAGACGGGCTATCCTTAAACTTATTTTTAATTATATTCAAAATGCAATCATATCATATGCATTCCTGTACTAATAGGTACATAAGGATGCTAACTATTAAAATCATTTGCTGCGTAGCTTACATAGGTACATGCCATAATCTCCTAAGCCTTCGCAAGTCACCTACAGCAGAGAAGATGAGTCGATGAAACGATTGCGCCCATAATGCAGTTTTATGTTCCTCTTTCTAACTAAGAATTGCTCCAAAAATGAATAAGAAAATTTAAAGATTCACATTTCTTGTTAATTTAGGCAAATTTCGATTTTAGCGAGCTAAATTGGCCTAAAATAAAATACTAAAAAATATAAATAAATATGCAGCAGCAGCAGCGTACACAAATAAAAAGAAGCACACAGACTAAGACAGCAATTCTCACACAGATACAACGAAACACACAGATACACACGGATACAGACATAACTCAAAATCGGCAGACAAATCTGCACACATGTTAAAGCCCATAAATAAACCACATAATCACAAACGGAACGATCGATGATTGTTGTCACTCTTTGACAGCAGCAAAGGCAAACGTACAACAAAACAACAAACAAGAAGAGCAACAACAGCAGCAGCAAGCAGCAGCAGCAGAGAGAACAGACAACCAAAACGTAGTAGAAAATACGATATGAGAGGAGGACGACCACGAAGACTACCTCGAATATGAAACTGGCGCATGAGCGAGTCCACGAAGCAGCGTGTAAAGTGCAGAGAGGCGTGCCACAGAGAGATTATTGAACGATGCACTCGAGCATGACGCGCACAAACAACTGCAACAACAACAACAGCAACGACAGCGAATGAGTAACCTATACAAACAAACAAATAAACAAACACTCAAAAGCAACTGAAAATGCACGCAACAACAAAAAAACCAACAACAACGACACAACTACAATGCAGCAGCAACTAAAACCGGTTTACCTGAGATACACGAACAAACAAAAAACACGCCCCGCACTGCAAGCGCAAAAGAGCCAAACACATGCGCGCACACACAACTCAACATGCTGGCACGCTCGCACTTAGGCAGCTTAAAGCCAGCGTACGACCATCTTGTATATGCCAACATACAAAGCCCAACCCTCGTCAGACAAGTTTACCAACACTCACACAAACACACACAGCAGACTGACAGATCGTCTGTGTGTAGTTGTGTGCGTGTGTGTTTTGTGCTTGTCTTTCCTGTTTTGTGCTCGTGCCTGTTCATTCAGTTGGCGACCGTTCGCGCGTTTACTACTTACGTTTACGTCTCCGTCAAAGTAGCGCGTTGCGTTTTTTGCGTGTTCCGTCGTTTCGTCGTAAGGCAGCAACAAAATATAATAACAAAACAAAAAAAACACACTTGTTCTCGTGCGCGTTGGCGTTTGCAACATATAGAAGCAATAGCATATAGTTGCCACAAATAACAACAACTAAACTAAAGCTTGCTTTATAGCGTCGGTAGAAAGCTTGAAATTTTCAACAACAAAAAATTATTTAAAAAGTGTTACATTTTATGCAAATATAAAAAACCATATAATACAGTGTTTGATTACAACATACTATGTGCAAAAAGTAAGCTTTTATATACAAAACATAAAGTGCAGCGTTTTTAAGATTTATGTCAGCGTCGTTATCAGCTCAAAGCACAACCGTAGTGATAAGCTACTTTGATTAAAATTTTGGCCAGTAGCGTATATTTTAAAACGCGCCTTAACTTGCCCAATCTATAACAATTCATAGTTTGTGACACATGAAAAAAATCTGAAAACTTCACGCTGATTTTTTTAAATGCTTATCAGTTTATTGCTATCAATTTTAAACCAAAAAAAAAAAAAAAAAAGCCTAGACAATTTAATGAAAAGTGTTGCTCCCCGAAACAACAACAATAATAAACACACAAGTGCAGTGTTATCGCTTAACGTGGCTCTCTGATAAATTATTGAAGTCGTTTGTGACAAATTTACAGCCCAAACGTATCACAACAACCACAACAAATCAAAGACAGTGTCATCGTTGTTGCCCAAATTATGTTGCCCTTATCAGCCTGTGCTGCCTTGTAGCGCAATTGTCAATTGTGCGATAAACATCTACTTAAAACAACAATAACAAAAAAGAAAAAAAAAACACTAAAAAACAAACAACCTGGCTGCCTTTTTTTATTATTAATTTTTTTCTAAACTGTCCAATTGCGCAGTGTAAATAGTACACCAGGTATTTGTGGTGCGTATTGATAGACATCTCTTTTAAAGAACTTGTGCATCGCAGTGCTATCAATAGGTTTACACAAGATAAGGTTTAAACTGCCCAAAAAAATAAAGCAAGCTGCTACCTGTCTGCATGAACATATAACAACTGGCTCTAGCAGTTCCAGCTATAGATACTACTTAAAGATACACGCATTTGTGGCAGATACTTGTGCAACTGCATGCGTTTAGGCATGCAATTCTGGCACTTCTTAGCCCCTCTATACACTTTGACATTTAAATTGCGACAAATTAAAGGCATACTTGTAGCCAATTAGGCGACTAAACGCTAAGCCGTCGGCATAACTTATAAGTATCTTACAGATACTTTAGTTGCTGTCAGACAAAGTCAAACAAAAGGTCTAAAACTGCTTGCCAAATTGTCGGCGTGCGTGAGAGTATCTGTTTTTAAGGCTGACAGGCACACAATTGACTCTCTGACATTGTTTTGGTTTATTAGTTGATGTTTGCAGTGCCAACAGTGCCAGAAACAAAGCCACAATTGCAGCCGGCAGACAAGTTTATTAGATCTCCTGGGAGTAGCTGAGGAACTGCTGCAAACACACTGAGCTACAATCATCAATCAAAGCAAACTGAAATTTTTGGGCAGTTCCCACACATAGTTAGGGCCAAAAGGCACTTTTTAGCTCTATATACAATATATGCACATTTTGTTCCTAAAATCCAATTACCTTAGCGGCTACCAACTGTACAGCTCATGTGTTTATTTAAAGAAATTGAAAACAATTCAAAAAGACCAAAAAAAAAAAAAAAAAAACTATACTATACTATAAAAATTAAAGGCTTGATAACAAGTCCCAAACTTTTCAGGCGACAGTTCTTGAAGATATGAAAACTGTGCGCTGATAACGACTGCTGCTACTGAAAAAAAATAAACGAAAAAAAAATCTTATCAATGCTAGCAGACAATTGAGCGAAGTTTATATTGAAAGCAAACCTCAAAACTCAACTCAACTCTTCAATCCAATCATTTCAACTTGCAGCGTTATAATGTGCTACAAGGTGCGTTGATAACTTCACCACATAACTAACAGCTAATTGGCAGAGAGGAACTTAGACGTCGACGTTGAGAGATTTGTTCCAGCTATAAACTAGCCGGACACTAGGAATTTTTGTGCCCCGCCGTACTTAAATAAAAACATTCAAAATTATACTCGAAATGGATATGACCTCGACAGCGGAGGCTGCCGCGCGCAGCTGGTACGATAGTCCGCGCTTAGGTGGCTCTCCACAGACCAATGGCCTGGGCAGCACTGGCAGCAGTCTGGCGCATAGTCATCACAGCCTGTCCAGCGGCGCCTCCTCGGCGGGCAGCAGCGTGGGTGCTTTGGGCGGCGGTGCAGGCGGTGCTGGCGCCGGCCTTGGCCTGGACACCAGCGATATGAGCGCGTTCTATGCGCTGGAAAGCAATGGCCATCATCGTCGTTACTATCCAAGCTATCATCAGCACAGTAAGTTAAAAAAAATATATAAATACTAAACTACACTATGTATATATATTATATACAAATGAAGGCACATTAGATTTATGCTTTGGTTTGGTGACAAAACCAAGCTCGGGGCATGTAATGGCGTTGCTTTAGTGAAGGGGGTAGTACATATTTGTACAAATGTCATTTCTAATGCGTTTTTAATGAATGAAAGACGCGGGTGGCGCTGGTGGCGGCGTCAGCGGGTGGTTTGTTGGTAGCATTGTTAGCCGGGCTTGTTGCCGGTTCGGCCCACAAAATCGATTTATTCGCGCCTTTTTTTTATATTTTGCTGAGTTGAAGTTTTTTCTTTCTTAAGTTGTAAGGTGCTGTTGTGCTTGTGTTTGTGGGCGCACACTGTGAGAAAGTTGGGAATGATTTAAGGCGGGACCCACTAGTCATGTAGCAAAAACAAAAATAACTTGTTTTTTTACAATCAATAGTAAGTAACTAAAATAACTATTTACGACCAATTACACACAAAATATGAATAATTACTTCTGTCTATGGACAGTCTGCTTGCTTTTAAGAAAAATGAGTCCATCTAGTCAGTATTATAATACTCCACCATTTAATATTTATATAGTAAAATACTTGACGATTTTAGATAAGATTCTAGATACACTTATAAAATTCTGCCATTCTGTTTTATGCCTCGTGTAGTTTATGGCAATCCAATAGTTACATATTAACTCTACGATTTTTCATAAAGTTCTGGAATAAATATAACTTGTTATTCTTTTTCATTTTCTACATTACTTTACTTTCGCATGAAATCCAAAAATATCTTTTAATTATTTTTCTTGACAATCTTTAATTTTATAAATCTTTACATCTATTTTTATAATACTTCTATCTAAAAAACTTCAGAAAAATAAGTTCATCTAAGTGGCAATATCTTCTCTAATTTGCCTTAAAAATTGAATGACTCTTAGAAAATCGATTGGTGCTGAGCTTTTTATATAGATTTTCAATGCTGGCTAAAAACTTATCTGTTACACTTTCTTAGTTTTAAATTCTTTTAAAAGAGACTTCTTTCAAATTCAAGAAATTTAAATAAGTCAACTTTCAAATCCTTAAATAAATAAATATAAATCATATAAGATAATATTTATAGTAATTTTAGCAAAGAGCTAGTAAGCTTAAGGCCTAGTCCCTATAGCTTTAATAAGCTTCTTGTATACTATGTTTAATAGTATATAAGCAGTTTGTAAATTTATTTATATATATAGACTCGTAGGCTGTTTATAAATAAATAAATAAATAAATATACTGGCTAGCACTAGATAGTACTTTATCAAAAATACTCTTTTAAATTATCTGCGCTATAAATATGTATTAAAGACAAAATAATTTATAACTGGAAATAGATAGTAGATAAAGGTGCATATCTAAGATTGCAGATCAATTATATACCTTATATTTCATAGACGGACATATCAAGATATCATTAAGCTGAGTTATTTTTAAAATTATTTTTAAGCATTACTCAATTGATGACTGTGTAAGCGACTTAAATGAGAGTCTATTAAGGATTATGATGAATTAAAAAACTCGGGATATGCTTACGATATAATAAGTGTTATTGATTGAGATAGATTAGCGATAGACTATTAAAAAAAATAATCAGATTTCAATAGAAAAAGTCTCTGGTACACATTTAGTTAGATCAAAATCAACAATGAAGTTGATAGATGAAGAGGATGTATCTCATTATAAGATCTTCCTACCGCTTGAATGTGCTTTTGTAATTTTTTCTAATTCTAGCTCGGTATCTAAAAGATAGCTTTACTTAACTCTAATACTTAAATAATTCATAGACTTATCTGACTAGATGCTCGAAATTTGTTTTTAAAAATCTAAAATGGATTTTGTTCGTATCCCAAAGCTTTTCCAAGGAATTACATATTTATTTGAGTACTTCAGATACACAGTCAAACAAAAATAAAAATTAATAAAGAATATAATTTTAAATAAAAAACAAATTACCATATTAATTTTTTTTGTATTTCCAACTTTTATGAATTTCAATTTTCGAATATTTGTAAGACTGGAATCGATTAATCTTCTCTACACATTCGAAATAAAGTTTAATACATTATATAATTATATTTTGAAAAAAAATTACAACGTTAATTATTAACACAAAATTTCAATATTCAAATATTTTTAAGCTTTTTTTTTTATTTTTTAGCTTTAAAGAATGCTAGTTTGCTTCAAAAATCAAAATTGCGTAGAAAACAAAATTTTTAAAATTAAATCTTAAATAAGCTCGAAAGTTACAAAAATGAATTAAGCAACATTACAAGCAACAAAGACAAAAAAAATGACTTTGAATCTTTCGTTAAAGTAAAAAAGCATCAAAGACTAAATTTTTTAAAAATTTGTTGAACGATTGCCTTCGTCTGATTGCCTAACAATAAAATATTAACGATAAAAAAATATTTTAACACAGAGTTCTTCTCTAAAAAGCTTGTACTCCTGAGTCCCAGTACCACTTGAGGCTTAAAAGAAATTTCGGATTTTTGAGCACTAAATCCTTTTTTTCGCTCAGTGTGCGCTTTGTACCAATTTTCAGTTCTTTTTTTTTTTGTACTTTGAATGATATGGTTCAGTTACATGTTCCCAGCATATTCCCAGTGTCTCTGCTATTTTGGCCATGTTTTCTAATTGCGCGCAATTTGTTGGCAAGCTAAACAGCAAATTATCTGTGCTCATTAGTGACTTTGGAGTGAGAGTCAGCCAGCTACTTGGATGGATGCTTTGGACCAAGTCAAAGCCATTTCAAAGTTCACACGCCTCCACACAAGTACAACAAAAAAAAAAAAAAAAAAAAACACACACACACAGATACTAAACACAGATGTAGCTTGTAAATGACGCTGAAAATGTGGCCACTTTTTGGTAGCAGGCCAAAGTCAGTCAGTCAGTCAAGCAGTCATGACGTCAGTCAGCCCAATTTTGAGTTCCGCTAAGTTAATTTTCAATTTTAAAAAGTAGGTGCTACCGTTGCGGCGTCTCTTGCTGCCTTCTGCCTGTCATTTTTGACAGTTAACTCCCCAACAATTTTCACTTAGCACTTTTACCCAAAAACAAAAAAAAAGGAGAAAAAAATAAGCACGGTGACTGGGTCTATGGCTAAGGCCCGGGTCATTGTCATTGTCATTGTTTTGGAGTTGTTTGCATTTTGACAGTTCCACGTAAAATGCAGCCAAATGCGCTTTATGCGCTCCCATGACATGCATCAATGCCGTTGAATTTATTTCCTCAGCTCTGCTTCGTTCCATATACAGACTGTGCGAAATTGTAATTTAAAATGCTACCAAACACCTCGCGCTGGTTCACGCTGGCTCAGCAAGTGATCAATCAGCTTTGGGGGCTTTGAAGCTGTACTGAATCTTCTGCTCCGGCTGCTCCTTCTTAGCATTTTGCATTTATGTTTAATTCATGTTATTCATATGACTGACTTTATTGATGCTTGATTTGATTTCAAGACAGACAGCAGTTCTTGTAATTCATTCATGAAGCAGCAACTGCACACACACACTGACTCTGTGCCGCCCCAAAAGTATCTATAGAAAATCACTCAAAACGCGCGCATTCAAATCGGTTTTGTTCATTGAATCGGCATTTTATGCCTTGTTGTTGTTGCGCATTTACTTTGACAGACAGTTTGTCTGGCAGCTCACTGGACGGCAGCAGGCTCAGCAGCAGCTTTTGATCATGATGATGATCTTGTATAGCTTGCCGGTTGAAGTTCTCCGAGTTTTGCGCACCTGTGGTGAGCGTTGATTTTAAAATTCATTAGTCTGCATATGTCATTTAAGTTTTTGAAGCTGCATTTTTGATTGAAGGCGCGCAAAGCTGTCACAAAATAAATATAGTTGTTTATTTGGCCATTTTGTTTATTTGAGCCGGTGGCAAATTTTAGTTGCTATTATTAAAGCAAATTAAGTAACTGGGGCGGCACAGATTACTAGATTTAGTACAGACATTTAGCCGCATGCTGAGCCATGAATTTTTATAGTTTTTTCACGCGCTTACACAGACAGCTACACGAAGATACTCACACAGATACATTGACATACTACGTGTGCCCAGAGCTCAGAAACAAGCTAAGCTGTCAGCCAACTCGCTCGCACTGATTTTTTATTATACAAGCCATAAAGCTACAACAACTATTGCCACCAACAACAATCACGTGAAATTTAAATTTCAAAAGCAAACATGCCGAAATTTGGAAATAACTTCTGCCTGCCCTGAGTATGAGTGTGCTTGTTTTTTTTGACTTGGCTAAAACATTTTTGAGCCAAATTTTATGTATGTAGTCAGCTACGAAATAAGCCAAAAGACAGTTTTTTCGCTCTTGTGATTTGTCTTGTAGTTTTATTTTATTTTATTATAATTTTTTCTGACTTTGAGGCGGCATTTGATTTTTTGTTGTTGTCTTTGCCTAAGACATAAAATAAATTTTTTAATTGCCTTAAAGCAAATAGTTGAAATTTGTTGAATCAAAGGCATGATCAACATATAAGGCACAAGGAGCGCAAAAACTAGCCAAACAAACTTTTCGGCACAGCAAATGTATCTGTATCTATTGCACTCACTCGCATTATATGGACCACGCCTTTTTGGCTACATTTGCCAACTATTATAATACCAATGCAAAAGTTTGTGTCTTGAGTACAGTAGTTGCTGGCAAAGCAGAACTAACAAATCTTACACTACAAAAAGTATCTTTTGTGCAATCATGCAATATAAAATGCTTAAACCTTCAGGCTTTGGTTCTACTTTTATACATTTATATTAAATAAATACGTTAAAACAATCAAGTATGCAAGTAACTAGACAAGTATATTAAAAATTTACCATTTAATTTAAAGAAATTAAATAATAAAATGTGTGTCTAAAGCTTTCAAAAAATGTATCAGAATACTGCATCTTAAAATTAAAATCTGTTGAGCACTTTTGTTAAGCTTTTTAACTATAGAAGCTAGAATCTTTTAAAAAATAGACAACACATAAGACTTTGTTTTTATTTTTAATTTATTGTTGTGTATGTATTTCAACGACCAAGCTCAAGTTGTTCGTAATTAAAAAAAGATTTAAATCTAAAACAAAGTGTAGTTCTAATAATTTTGCCACAAAAATAGTAGCTCCAAATGACAAAAAAATTCAAAGCCATCAGTTGAGAACATAAAACCAATCAATCTAGAGTTAACTGAGGGAACATCTTTAAAACCTATTGGGAAGCCCAATACCCAAACACTTTTCAATACATTGCGGTAGTGCTACCTAAAACTAATTTTTGTATCTGACAATGAAAAAAATTAAGGTCTTGATGCAATTAAAATACAGTTTTTAACCATTATTAACACGCAAGCCATATTACGAAGCTCCTTGCTGTATGAATCTTTAAGCTCTACAGATATTTGCCATAATACTCAACTGAAGTTTTCTTTTTCCATTAAGTAAGAAGCTGCATTTCTTCGACACTTCGAACTTGTAGCAATATCATAAATCAAACAACCATATCTCCAACTTTGTAATGTTTCATAAATGTTCCGCTCAATTCGCAAACTATTTTTTCTTTGACCATTTAGCAACCACATGGATAAGCTACCCAATCTGATCAAATTTTTGGCTATTTTTTAAGTTTTTGTCTTTTCAGATACATTTGTATCTTTTTTTGTTTTGCTCATTTATGCTCACTTATGTTTAACCATAAAACTAATGTTTACTGTACAAATACTTTGTGCATTGAATTTCAAATTATATACTATGTATATTGAACTCTATGAGCCAGCATTATCTCTATAGCCAAATCTGCCAAATTGCAAAAAGTTTTACTTGTATTTCATGTAGATGTATCTTATATGATCTCACTGAAGACAAACAAAAAACATTTGCTGGCTGGCTTTGATTGCTCCGACATACTTAAAACATTTTCCCAAGCATATGCCACAAACCCTTAACGCAAATGTCACGCACAGTGGCTACAGTGATGTCAAGTCAAAGCAAAAGTGGACACAAAGCTTGCTCCTGCTGCATATGAAATATATATGCGGGCCCATTCAAATTGGACTACTCCATTGAATCGTTCGAGCATGGGCTTTCAAGTCTATTTAGCAACCAATTTTTGCTTTGAGTGCAACCTATGCAATTTCCGAGAGTTAGATATATGCATGGGTACTTTGCCGTGCGCTTCCTGCCTTGGCTATAACTGCTACCAGGTGTTTCTAAACGTAACTCCATGAGCGCGCGCCTGTTAGGAGTCATAAATTTCGCTGGCCAAGTTTAACGCACATAAAACTTAAATTTCCAAGAAATTACAACAAGTAACACAAAGCGCTAACATAGATATACACATACACACACAGATACGCACACCAACAGCTACATGCATACAAATTCCCCAGAGCCTGCAGACAGGCAGGCACTAGGCTCTGGCCATGGAAATATGTGCCTGGTAATAGTTGTTGTAATTTACTGACTGCAGGGCGCAGCCTAGACTTCACATCCAACTTGTTGGACTAGCTATCGTGGTGTTTGTGTGCGTGTGTGTGTATGTGCTTCATATAACTCGAATCTCAGCCGCAAATCTTAATCCCGGTGCGCAAGTTTTCAACGAATTGTATAAAAGACTTATACAAACGCAAACGCGTCGCTGCTCTTCTTGCCACTCAATAACTGCTTGCCACATTCAACCTCTATAAAAATGAGTTATGGTATTGCAATTGAACAGCTGGGCCACCGCTGCGTATGATTGATGTGCTTTTAAATGCGTTTTGTTGTCGTTTTGTATGCGTTGCTCCGTGCATTGCACTGGTGACACTTTTGAGCTACAAAAAAAACTCAGGCCAGGATTAGTTCACTGCGCTACCGTTTTGCAGTTGAAGCTGTAGCTGTAGGCTGCAGCTTGTTGCATGCTGCCGGTTTCGTAAGCGACCCCGCGCTGCAGTCACTCATAAACAATTCGTTTTGATTAAAATGTCTTGAAATCATGCCACATTAATTATGACCCAAATTCCTGGAAAATTCTTTATGCACATCATACGATGCAACATACGATGCAACAAAGCGGCACAGTTGAAGCGAATTGCAATGCTTGTATATGCAACTGCCCCCGCTGCTGTTGCAGTTGTTGCTGCACTGAGAGAATGAAAGGCTTTCCAAAACAAAATGAGAAATGGGAAAAACATAATTACATAATCTCTTTAATTTCAATAGATCGTACCGAAAAGCACCAAGCTTCTTTTGGAGAAGAAAAAAATAGTGTATACGCCCGCTTGTGCCTAAAATCAACTTAAGACAATAGTTTTGAAAACCCGTTTGTTTCGATAAGTTCGATAAACAGCCAAAAATCGATTAAAGTTTAAAATGTTTCTATAAAAGTATTTGAGCAATGTAGCATTTACTTTGATACTTTTATTTTAATCTTTAAAGGAATTTAATTATTTGTACAAAATATTCTTGCTAGTCAATTTCGCTCAGTGTAGATATTAATTGTTGTTGCATATTGTTTATTGCATTGACAGTGGCGGTCATTCATGCCACCGTTGGAGCCGCCGCCCGCTAGCTTTTATGCTTGCTGCAGCAGTTTCCATAGTTGTTGTTTTTGTTGTTGTTGTGGCTGCAAAGCGCGATGTTTTAATTAGTCGTGGCAGTAACAAGCATGAAGATGCAACAACTACAAAAACATCAACTACAAACTGTCTGCTTAATTAAATGACATAATTATAACAATTCTACTTGGCCAGTGACAACTCCAAAACTGCCTACGCTGAAGTTGTGCTGCTGCTGTTGCGGTTGCTGCTGCATGCAACACGTGATGTTGCAGCTCAGTTGTTGTGCTTTGCTGCTGCTGTCGTTGACATTGCAACAACGATGCTTCAATTAATATCACTCTTTGCAATGTGCTGCCTTTGGCTATTTTGCATGCCGCAGCTGACTTGCCTCATAGCAAGGTGTCGCCGTTGATGGCCTAGCCTAAAACTAAAAGGTGCCGCCAGCCCATTGTCCATGGCAGTCCGCGTACTTGACGCAGTCCATGTGACCATGGCCATTTGCATGCGCCGCCTGGCTCTGGCTAGTTGCAACACGTTTCGCATTCTAATTTGACATTTCGCCTTGACTACTTGCCCCAACGGTGTGAAATGCTGGCGAAGCTGGGACAGCTCTCTGGAGCTGTGTAGCTGTGTAGCACGCCAACAGCTGTCCTTCAATCAGAAGCTTCAACTGTCGCGCAACAAGATGGCGGCCGTTTGGTGTTTGCCGCCTTTAGAATTCTGGCGAATTGGCTTAGGCATCTAGCCATAACTGGGGCAGCTCCGGAAGTCATTGGCATGCTTATTTTTTTTGCTTAAGTCCTTGTCTCATTTGTCAGTTGCAAGTTTCTTGGAACTTTTTATACAATACGAGTATGCTATGTGCGCATGTTGCGCGCTTGATGTGCATCATCAATAATGTTGCTACTGGCCTTGTTGCGGCACAATATTAATTTGTAATATCAAAATGGTGTCCAGCGCAGATTTATATTAAAGGCAACAGCAGCAGCAAAAAAAAAAAAACTACAATGACATAAATGACGCCTGGCTTACGCATGCTGCAACATGCAACACGGCAGCGACAATCTCTTTTGTTGTTATTGTGATTTGTCTAACACAGCAAGTGGTCAATACGAGCTGCTTGCTACTGCTATGTGGCAGCAGCATTCATTAATTTTATAGTCTGCAACAGCAGCAACAACAACAACACTATGGCTGTGCAACATGTTGCCAGGCTGTCTCGTTGTGTGCGGCTGCACGATTTGTGACTGCAATTACAATATTGAATATTAGCGCATTGTTGCCACAACTGGCTGCCACATTTGCTGCTGCTGCAATCGTAGTTGCATCGCCCCCGCTGTCAATGGCAAGACGACAACTCCAACAACAACAACGACAACAACTGCAACATTTGTGCCGCTGATAAATTGTTGGTAATACATTTGTGCAGCCGTTTGCCATTTGTGGGCATGCACTTGCATATTGTGCATCTATGTGCAACTATTTGTATCTATGTGCAACTATGTGCATCTATATCTCTCTGTGTGTGTGTGTGTGTGTGTGTGTTTGCAATTGCAGTGTCAAGTTTACAAATGAGTTTGGCAGCTCCAAACAGTAGCGAAGTAGTTGTTGCAAATAGTTGCCAGTTAAATTTTTGCCCATGTGACATTACTTAACTGATGCGATCTTTCGTGCCGCAGACTTTCCTATAGATCCTACACAAATCAAAACTTTATGTTATATTAATCACATCATTTACTATATAAAAAAAAATATCTAAAGTCATTGTACGCTGCTTTAATGCTAATGGCTTATGGCTTCCAAGAAGTGCCAAACTAATCGAATAGTCTAATCTAAGCTAAGAGTTCTATGGACCACCTGTTAGATCTTTATTTTTATCTTTTGGAACGCTCGCTTAACAAATGACGCCCTCTTAATTAACATTTATCAATGTTCACATTGATGAGCGTTGAAATTTGTTCAAGTTCGGCCAAAGTGATGCAAATTAAAACTGGCAAAAAATACAAGAATATTATAGAAACTAGATGGGAAGAGCTGAGCTTTAACACGCCGAAGTTTGAATACGCTGTAAGTCCAGTTTCTTATAAATGTACATATGTAACTATCCGATCATAATTCTACGCAGCTAATAGAGACGATGTTTGGAACAAACCTTTATTGCTGATACGAACCGGAACTTTTTTCCTGTCATAGATTGTTTTTCTTATCCTTTTATCACTAGATGCTATCAACACTAGTTTTATATTGGTCTCTGTATACTTATCCTATCAAAGCCTATAGCTGTACAAGATAAGTCCAAGAAAATTTTCGAAATTTGAACCAACTTTGGCTCATTATATTTAACCTAAGAAAGCCTTTATCTGTTTATTTTTACTATCTTTGCATCCTAAGGTTATATGCAATTTGAATCATCTTCGGTTCAAAGTCATTCATCTCTTTTAAATTTGCCTATTAAAGCTTCAGATAGAAAATCTTTTACCACAGTGTCTACAAATTCCCTTTAAATTTTGGTGTCTATATTACTTGATAAATAGATCATTTTTAGAACAGGCTTGTTTCACAATTTTGATCATATTTATTCGACTCTTTGTATTTATTTTAAAAAAGCCTATATGTATCTGTATATTTTTATTTATTTTATTGTTTCTTCACAGACTTCAAGTCGTTCGCTTCTTTTCATTCGTTAAGCAAAGGAAATTTGTCTTTCGATATATTTTTTCTTTACCATTTTGATATGTTCTTTCAATTTATTTTATTTTAATATAATTTCACAATTTTAATGCAACAATGTTAGTGAATTTTTAACATAAATAGTGATACAAATATATAAGCTATATACGATTGCATGATCATTAATTCTCCTCAATTTTTTATTATTTTAAGCTCAAATTTATTCATCTCAATCAAACCAGGTAATCTCAACTCAAGTTGCACAAGATGAATTATCTTTAACCTACCTTACCTACTGGCCAAATTCATATGAAAGAGTTAAATTCGAAAAAAGCTACAGCATGTTGATCATCTAAGGCTCAGAATCTCTCATGTCAGCCAAAGAAAGTAATCTAAACTCAAGCTGCGCAATTTGAATTATCTTTAGCTCAGCTTATTTTATTGTCTTCCGAATTAACGTTGAGAGTCTATAGCTCCACTATAGCTACACAATTTTGATCATCTTAAGCTCAGACTCATTCATCTCAGCCAAAGAAGTTGAGATCTAACAATAGCTGCACAATTTTAATCATCTTTAACTCAGATTCTGTCATCTTTTCCACAAATAACGCTATGAAAGCTTTAAACAGCAAGTCCTTTGTACTAAAAGCACCAAGCTTCCTTCTTTTTAAGCTTAGACTTTATCTCTCCACAAATCAACGCTATTGAAACCACAGTTTTTAATATTAGCTTTTTGCTTTGTTCCCTTTAAAAGTATCTGGCTAGATAGAGAAATCACAATTTCACTTATCAGCTGTAAATACTTGGTTCTAAGCGTTGCAAACTTTCAAGCCACGTTAGTGGACCTTCTCATAGGGCATATCAAATTAAAACTACACAACAACTGAGAAAACGTGTTTGCATATTTAAGCACACTTCCCTTCGCTGCCAGCTGCTATGCCGGCCGCTGCCGCTGCTCTGCTGGCTGCTCTGCTCGCAGCTCGTCGTATGCCGTTGACGGCGGCAACTCTTGTATATGTATCTTGTATCTAGTAGATTGTTTGAAGGCAGCTGAAATTTAATGCTAAGCATTTAGCATAAATGCAAAACTAAATACGCGGCTTGTTTTACGAGAAACAGCGCGATCGCCCAGACAAGTGGCCGACAACGACAACAATGACGACAACAACAGCAACAACGTTGTCGACGAATGTTATGAGAAATATGAAAAGCTTAAACATACAATGCAACAATAACTGAGCAGAGAGTCCCGAGGATCACACACAACACAAAAACTACAAAATATGTCATATGAGTGTGTTGCCAGAGCCGCCGCCAAAAATTTGTTGCACGCAACAGCGCATTCAACGAGTGTAGGAACCTCAAAAGACCTACGGGCACGATTTTCGTTCGTTTGGCATCCTTTTTTGGGGCGGCCTGTTTAGCATAATTTGCTAACAGAAGATACCCCCAACCAACAAACGACGTAAACTTCGCGCAGAGATCGATGGAAGAACCGACCGGCTGCTGGGAGATGACTCTTGGCTGGCGGCGCGTGTGTTTAATACAATATTTTATTAATATGCGAGCGCGTTGACTGCGAGTGGCCAAAGAGGCAGCAGCAGCAGCAGCGGAGTCAGAGCAGCCTCAATTGAATTTCTGAAGCTTATGAATTTATGCAACATTTAGACTTTTTTTTTTTTGGCAAACTGCGCTCGGGACGACGTCGCGACGCTGCTTGCTGCAACTGTTTGTGGCCTGGGGTTGTAAGCCTGCGCCAGAGCCTGCGGCCTTTTGTCTCTTAGGCCCTTTGGTAAACTTAGCCGTTGCCCCTCTGTGATAAATGTCAACGCGTTCTTATTTATGACATGTGAAACAGCGCCTCGGTGGTCCGTTGCAGCTTCCTTCACTCACCAAAAAAAAAAAAAGGCCCCAACTCGTTGAAGAAAAGTTAGCCGACGTTGACTTTGTGGCATGCAGCACGTAGGCGCTACATTTTTAGCGACTTGTCAGCCACAAGCATAACAACACCAACAACAACAACAATCAAACACTTCAAACGTTGCGTTGTTGCTGCTTCTGGCCAAATTTGGATTTGTCATATAAAAACTTGTCAATTTTAATGATTTTACTGACGCTTCGAACTGTCATAAGTGCGCCTGGTGTGGCCCAGCTATTTATGGTGCTAACAATGCTGTTGAACCAAATAGAAACCAAAAGTTTTCTAAAGCCAAAAAAAATTTCTTTTGTACCTGGTGCAAAATTGTTTAACAGATTTGGGAGAAGTCTCTGTAGAAACGAGCTTTTGGTAAAGTAATCTGGTAAAAGTGCAATGATTATAATTTTTTTTTTTTGGGACGACCAAAATCTAAAATCGTTGAGTTTATTATATGGTATAGTCCAGCATATCACTCGAAATTTTTTAGATATATTTTAATTTATTCGATAACACGTATTTATCAAACATTTTGCTAATCTCAACACATATTAAGCTTTGTTCAAATACAATACAGTTTTGATCAAACTTAAGATTGCAAAGTTGTTTGTTTTAATATAAAAGTTTAATAATTTTTTTATGTATTTATGATGTGATATGTATGCAATATTTCAAGTTTTTGGCTAGCTACCGTATTAAGCTACCATTTTGAGAATAACAATTTTATATTCAAATGATGATTGCCCATATACAACTTGTATTGTTAATTTGTTTTTGTGTCTTACCTTATATAGAAAAAAATTCTTCTCTTAGTAACGACTCTCTTTTTAAAAGTAAAAGGTCAAACCGAAAAAATCGTGTTTCAATAATAAAAAAAAAAATGTGTTATTTTAATAAGCATTAAAATTAGCTGGTTTTGGCTAAAGTTTTATTATTTATGCAGAAGTTCGCTACACTTAATTTCTTAGAAATAATTTGCAATTCAGTTCTAAAGATTCATAAAAATTTTGTTCTGCTTTTGGCACATTTTTTATATGCTTTACTAGAAAGATTAACAATCTAATCCAAAGATTTGAGATCTCATGCACAATAAAAGTCAAGAATTTTAATTAATTTGTTGCTCTTTTACAGCGTTAAACTAATAGACTTAAGCAGGCAACAGACTTAGCAATTAAGTGAAATATTTTTCAAATCCTTGGTCTGATAAATATTCCAGCATTTAAGATCGAAGCACTGAAAGAGAAAGAAGCTCAACTTGGACAACTGGCCCTAAAAACGATTCAGCTAATACAGAATTGCGCTCAGTGCCAGTCATTAAAGGGACCTACATTTCTGTAAAGGGATTGATATTTCATTTAGTCCAAAATAGATATATCTAGATACATGGATATGTATAACTTTATTATAAGAACATGTTGTTAGGGTTGGCCCATCATCTATATCGATCCACTTCAGTTTTTAGTTAGGGCAGCTAGTTTTTCAACAATAAGTTTAATAAGATGAGATTTTTTATGTCTAATCCAACATATTTAGCTTTTCTTTTAATCATACTTACAAAACGTCAGTCTTAATCGGATTAACCATATAATTTCAGAAGCTTGCTAAGCTTGTGTGTGCTTCTATATATAAGCTTTCTAAGCTATGGTCAATAAGATAAATCTATTTCAAAACATATCACCGCAGTGCTACCTCTCCAGATAAGCTTTATTAGACCAGACCATACGCCACAGTGGTCTTGATTAGATCTCAAACCCCTTCTCGATTTGTACAGCCCACACAATTTGCTACCAAAATCTGTGCCCTATTCCACTGCTCAGCATTGTTTATAAGCTTGTATGCGTGTGTGTGAGATTCAATTGCTGGTATATCCTGGCCAACTACTACTACAGACTACCTGAAAGTTCCTGGTCGCAGTCTTAGCTGTCCTTGGCACAAAGTTTAGCTCATTAGCAATGCCTTAAATGCGCGCCCGCGCTTGTTACAATAAATTGTGAATTGGCTTTGGCCAACTGCTGAAACTGTCAACATTTCAAATGCTTTGACTGACAGACAGACAGTTCAAGCACAGTCTTAGCCCGTAGTGTACAAAGCCAACCCAAAAACCCAACCAAGCCAAGTTAGTAGCTAAAAACAAACAGTCGGCCAGCCAGCCAGCCAGGCAGCCAATCATGCCAGCTTAACATTTGCATAAATTTATTATGTGCATATGTGTAAGTGTCATTGTGGTGTGGTATTAGTATGTGAGTGTGTGTGAGTATCTGTGTTTTTTGTTGCGTGTGGTTTGTGGCAGGATCAATGCGAATGTGCAACTTTGCTGTCGGGGAGTTCATTGCACGCGTGTGGGTTACAAAATGCCAACTGGCAACTCGCTGACTGCAAAATGCAACCGCATTATTAACATTTTTGCAAACAGCACCCACCACAACAACAACAAAAACAACAACGAGAACAACAACGACAACTTTGAAGCAAGAAAGTGGTGTGGCAAAAAAAAACAAACAAACAAATGGCAACAAAAATGGCGTATTTCAAACCTAACACATAGAGCAGTCACATATAAAGAGCTCTCTCACTCTAGCTACTAGCTTTGTGGCAAGGCTGTTTTATGTGTCTTACAGCGAGGGCAGCTTCATAAGTCTGTAAGTTTTTTATTAAAAGACATTTTTTCAGCAAAAAAACAAATTATTTCTCAACTTACTTCGTTATATTAGGTATAACATTTTTTTATATTTTTCTATTTCCCTCAAACAAAAGATGTTCCGCAGGTTCTTGAAATAGCCTTTTTTTTAGTTATGATCTCTTTATTTGGTGCTTTTGGATCAGTTAAAAAATTTATGATAATAATAAGTTGGTATCTGAGTACAAAGTGTTTATAAAGTCTACTAGAAAAACAATCCTTTAGAATTTGATATAGCCGCTCAGTTGAGGTTCCTACAACCTTGGCTTTAATTTTCCCATTCACTTCATTTCATGGACTTTTTTAATAGCTTACGATCGTAACAAAATTTTGTTAACCACTTCCATTTTTAACTAAATCCCTTTTATCGCTTTTTTTTTTAAATTCACAAGTCTGACAAAACTTGATCAAAAAATGAACATGAATGAATGAAATGAACGCTGACTTATCAAACTGCCCTCGCATAACAGCTTTGTGGCAAGTTTATTATGTATGTGTGCGTTGTCAACATTTTGCCTTGCCACATTTGTACACGTACTCGCTTGCACTCTGTATGTGTAGCTGCAACAGCTGGGGCATAATTCACACATTGCACATATTGTGCGCTTTTTCGCGCAGTGTAGCTGTAGACTGCGTGTTGCGCCACAATGTTTAGCAACAAATAACTCAAGCCAATCGCATAACTTGAACAACAATTTAATGCGCTACTTGAGTTATTAAACGTATTAACATAAATACAATTGACAACTTATGACTAATGATAAGCTGGCATGCAACTGGAGCTGCCAACAGACGCCGCAAATAAAGTGTTAATAATATAGATGGCATATAAAGCCATGGCTATAAGGCAAAACAGCGAAACCGGCAGCAGTGGCAGCAAAACCGAGAGCTTGTTGCAACTGAGTTTTGGGCCCAGCCCCATGCAGTTTGCGCCTAATAAAGTGCAACTGCCGGCTGACGCTTGGCGGCTGTCAGTCGGGACGTCAATCCGTCAGTCCGTCCAGCCGCCGCTTCATCAGTCAGTCAGTCACTCAGTTGGCACGCAACTGCTTATATGAGCAGCACTAAAAATTATGGAAAAAAGCAAAGAAATAATTAAAACAAACAAGCGCGCAAAATGCTAAGCAGCAAGGCCTGAGCAGCGCTGCAGCGCCTATATTGAACCGCCGTGCCAACCAAGTCAAGGTGTATCCAGCGCTTGGTCTTGGTGGTGGAAACAGGAATCCGTTATAGTTTATAGTTTATTGCGGCATTTCGATTTGGAGCAGGTGTATGTCTCAGACACTTGACCGCATTTTGGAGCTAAAGGCGGTGTATGCAGCGGCACGCGCTGCAGCACCTACAACAGCTAAGGTTACAAAGGAGAAAAAAAACAAAAAACAGGCTTCCAGCAGGTGAAAACTCTTGTCTTTGTCATGTCCTGCCATGCGATTAGTGACGCCACAAAAGGGTCGCCCAGTGAGTGTCCTGGGCCCCTTGCCAGCAACAGCGTCATCATCAAGCTAGTAGTCATCATCATCATCATAATCATTATGCTGCTCGGACCATAAATTAAGTGAGCTACCAGGGTTACCAGGTTATCGAGGGTTAGCGGTTAAGACGCTATACTCGCACTCTCGCTTACGCACTCTTACTCTCGCTTACGCTCTCTGCCGCTCTGCTGTCGCTCTCTGTTCGTATGATTGATTGCTGCTTAATGTCAGCGGAAGCAGCTGAATTCAAAGCTGCAGCCAAAAAAAAAAATTTCACTTATCAGAGAGCGCAGTGACGCATTCAGGAGTTGAGGGATGTCGTATAATGTATGAAATTAGTAGGTGCCCCGAAAAGTAGTGTAGAGTAGTAGTAGAGTAACGAAATTGAAATCCGGAACAGGCTTGTTTGCAAACCCCTTCAGTTTAAATCCGCCCCTGACTGAGCCAAATTGACTGACTGACTGACTGACATACGTTACATTTCAGTCAAGCGCACACTCTTGTTACTCGTTTTACTCATTTGCGGATTTTGATTTGCTGCTGATAGGACGGCTTTAGTTTGAGAGCTCACCCCTAAGCCTGCCAAGTGTGAATTTAATTTACCAAAGAGCAATCCTTTTTGTATCTAACACCAAAAGATGCGAAACAAAAAAAAACTGTTACATTTTTCACATTTGTATCTAGCATGCTCACTCCGCCTGAGTCCAGCGCTTGTCTCTAAAGGCTTATCAAGATTTTCGCGCTTTTGGTTACAATGCGGCATGTTGCATTCAACACGGAGCGTTGTGTATATATATATATATGTGTTGCTACGGTTTTTTCACTCTGTTTCACATTCAAATGAGATTGTTGTGCTATGATAAGTTAAGAAAAAAAAAAAAACTCTGCACCAAAAAGGATGCCATTCGCTAATGGAGATCGTACCTACAAAAGCCTGCACAGATTGCAGGCCCAGGCTGATAAGCAGCTGCCTGCATTTTGCTAATTGAATTGGGGCATGGCTTTAGTTACTTTAGTATCTATGCACAGCTGCAGCAGCGGCAGCAGCAGCTATCACCTGTCTGTGTCAAACATGTCATCTCTAGCTTCAAATGTCCAACACGTCAGGCTAAGTGCCAGCTCCAAAGACATAGCCGCACGGCGCATACAATTAATTATGTCATTCACGTAGCAGCCGCAAAGCGTCAGCCTCAGAGTCTGCAATTAAAAGGCGCTTTGACTTGACCAAAAAAAAGTACTGTATAAAACCTCAAAGATACAAATACAAACAAAACTTAGATAGACGCATAGACAGTCCAGTACGCCAAACAAAGAGCGTAAAAGTCAACTGGCTGGGCTAGTTGGCTGCTGACTGGAGCGTTGAGTGCTGTCAAACGCTTTTAAAATGCCACAGAAATGTCTAAGCGTGGTTTGGAGTGTCTCTCCACTAATACAAATACACAAAAGATACTATATATGTATCTGTATCTTACGGTGCGGCTTTGGCGCTTTGATCTGTCAGTTTGAAGAAATCAAGCGCAGTGCGCGCGCATGCGCAATTCAAAAAAAAAAAATTTACTTGTTTTTTTTTTTTGTTTCAGCTTTGTGTTTTTTTTTTTGTTGCTAAACAACACAAAAATTAAAGGCAGATTTCATTGTAGTGCCTTATTGTTGCTGTTGCTGTACAGAACGTGTCAGCCTGTTTGGCTTTTGGCGGCAACTTTGGGGGGTAACTCTGGGAATATAGGGGGACCAAGGGCACGGCGTTTTCCACAGCACGAGCTTTGCATACCGACAATTGCTGCCAAGCCGCTGACTCTTGTTACTTCTTCAACAAAAAATGTCGCTGAGCCTTAACTTACAGTAGGCATTCGCTGAGCTAGAAATAAGCAGTTGCTAAATCTCAGTACATCGAACAAGATGATCCTTTGTAGTGTGTCTGTATTGATTTTAAAAAAATATATTTGAGCTATGGGATTTGGTCGATACGAAAGCTGCGAGAAATTGATTGAAAATCCTACAGCTGCTAATTGTTCAAATACAATACGATACTGTCTAGAAAAACTTCAATAATATTTTTGGAGTTTTGATAAAAAACTGATTTCCAAATTTCGAGCAAGAAATTCAACAATAATTATTTTGATTTTTAGCACTAAAACCGATTTATGATTCCCAGTATTACAAAAACTTTTTTCACTCCTAAGAGTTAATTTGAAAAATAATCACTTTTAAATTGTACAATGTCAATTTTATTTAAGACAAAAATTAGCAGAAACTTTAGCTGCAATTGAAAAATTTTTGGGCATACTTTTAAATTTTTCTATTTCTTTGAAGTGTTTCTAGCAATGATTTAAAGATAAAAGTCCAAAGTTTCGAATACGAATAGTTAGCGAATATCAAAAGTTATTTCAAGTGCTTAGACAGTACCTAACAAACAGGATAGACTTTGGAAAATTATTCTTCTCTTAAATCAATGGCCTTCTCTTTATTGGCGCTGCTTATTCATAATCTTTGATTGGATTTGAAAGGAATTTCCAGAGTGAACTTGAAAGATTACATTCACCACCTTTATTATTAATAATTCCATGTCAGTCGCCCCTGGGCAGAGCGTGGGGATCTCTATTAATAACTGTTCGAAGAGAATAGGGACCTAAAGTTTATAGCCGAATCCGAACGGCGGTGTCTTGAATTAATAGAGATGTTCTTGGGCAAATAGCGTCTTTGAGCTAGCGATGCCAGTGCTAGCCAAATGCACCAGTGCTGCTGCGGGGAGTCACGACAGTAAAAGAATCTATTTGGATTGAATAAGACTTCATTCAAAAAAATGCTTCTTATCGCTGGAAATTTTATAATAACTAAGTGTTTTACCTGCTGAGTTTCTACTGTAGCTGTGTCGTACTTGTGTTTTTTTTTTTGCAAATTTAATTGCTGTACTCAACTTGATTTATTAGTGAATTGTTTTATGTCTATACTTAGTTACAACGAACGTCCCCAACCAAGCGACTGATGACACAAACCACAAAAATAAAAAAAAATGTTACAATAAAAAATTCCCCAAAGATATATTTAGTGAGTCATTGTTACCATTATAATACATATATATATATATATAACATGGAGTTAACAGCGCGCTGTTAAATGTCTGCAAAATTGTTTGATTTGTCTGTTCGTTGTTATATCTGTTGCTGCTCTTATCGCCAACACCATCATAAATTGAATAGGTTGTTGTTGTTGTTTTTGTTGTAGTTGATGTTGCTGTTGTTGTTGACCACAATTAAAGCTTTCAACAAGCCAACAAACTGGCCAAACAAATTGATATTGTCTTTTCTCATTTTTCTTTGCTTTGTTTGGCAGTGCCGCCCCTTTTTGGCCAATATAATTTGGCATATCCAATGCGCTTATTTTGTTGTTGGCCAAATTATATGCCAACAACACTAGTTGGTCATATTATGTTCAATGTCTTTGACAGACGGCACGTAGCCAGCTTAACTACAGCAATTGTAATTGTATCTGTATCTGTGACTGGGGCGCAAAAGTGTGAAATTCTGTGTAGACGCTTGCCCAGCGTGATTGAGGCATTCCACTAGGCTCAAGTACCACAAGAAGTTGTTGGTTTGTTGTATGCAACTGTGGCTTACAGTGAAGCTCCTACTGCTCCTACTGCTGCTGCTGCTGTTGTTTATAATTTCTATAATCAGACACACGTACATATAATATCGCTGCTAAAGCACTGTTATTAGGATAATCAAATGAATATTATCGCAGGCAACGATCGTTCACATCGAACGTCAAAGCAGAGAAGCGCACATTGATTGCCCATAAGGTTGTTGTTGCTGTTTTTGTATCTTTTGCTGCTGCGCGATATTAAATTGTTGTGCCAGTTGTTGCCGGGCTTCAATGTTGTGGCCAGGCCTAATCCATCACAGCGTGCAACGAACTTGACGCAGTAGTTTGCTGTTAGCTTGAATGTATCTACAAGCATGTACCTATTGAATGTATCTACAACTGACCTACTGTACAGGCCAGCGTAGCTATTGTAGCTGTTGCTGTGCCAAGTGCGGCTGCTGCATAATCAAAATAATAATTTTACATACAAACATACCAAGTTAAGCGAGGAAAAAAGCAAAAAAAAAAAAAAAGCATAAAAGCCCCAAAGCTAAGCAAGACTGCAGTCAAGTCCACTGCTCTTCAGTTAAGACAAAGAATAAAAAAGAAGTAATATTAATGATAATAATAAGCAAAATAAGTGCGCCCCCAAACAATTGCAACACCCCTCACTACACACACACACACACACACACACACACACACACACGTAAACACCCAGTCCTAAGCGCAGCTGTCCATATGCATATAAAGCCAGGATATGGCTTGCATATTATATACGAGGGCAGGCTGAACATTAGTTGGGCGAATAAAAAGGTGATCACTTTTTTACAAAAAAAAAAGTATCTTTCAATTTAATCTCAATACCCTGCTTTGAACAAGTAAGATTCGTCAGACATAAAATTACTAGAAGGACTACAACTATTTCTTCTGGTGTGTTTCGAAGGATTAAAGATTTAACTAATGGCAAGAAGTGGCCACCTCTTCCCTTTTATTTTGTCAAACACTTTTTTAAAAGAGTTACCCGATCATGCCACAATTTTCAACTTTTAAAAATCAGACTACTTCTCCCTGGTTTCTTGGCTAGGCCAATTATTTTTTAGTCTGCCCTCGTATTTATATATGTATATATGTATAAAATAAAAAGCCCGAACAGCAACAGAAGCATTAAACACATAAATCTCACTTGGTGTCCGCTAAATTATACACTGCAAGACATTTAGGCTACACTTTTAGCAGCGCGCGATCTCGGCAAGAGAGCGGCATGTACCCCGCCAAAGCCTGAGACTACGGCTTAGCCGCTATAGAACAACTGGCAGTGACTACCCCCAATGATCGATCTTTTTAGCTTTGGGACAAAAGTTTAACGCGATTGTTTATGATACAAATTAAACAATTTATGACAATGCGGCAGCCGCGCAGTTGCTCTCGATCTTCCTGCCATTCGCACTCTCAGTCCAAGTTTTTTAAGACAAAGCTGTAGTCCACCAAGTCTTCCCAGAGCAGCGCCTTTGACTGGACTTGTCTTGCATATGCAAAGTTATTGGCCGCCTTGGCTGAGCCTTAAGCGTTGTTGCTGTTGCACTTACCACCACCATACCACCAGTGCCTTACTGTGGCAAGTTTGCTTGGTGTTTCATAAATTATACCGCTCGACTTTTCCGCCGCCATCCCAAAAACCCAACTACTGCAAGAAATATGAAAACATCATTTATTATGAATTTTTATCGCTTCTGGTCTCAGCGGCAACGCTTGCCGTTAATCTGCGCCCATTGCCGCTGCCACAAATCTTTACATATATACGTATGTATATGTGTATATAAATTTTGGCCATAATTGATTTAATGCAGCATTTAAATTTAATTTATATTTATATGCCACAATGTACATTGTTTTTTTTTTTTTGTTGTCTTTGTTGCCTGACATACATCAATCCTAAAATGTTTTGCATTATATATTTTTTGTACTCTCTTGCAGCTTCCCGTATGCCATCGTCACATGCCACGCCGCAAGTGTGTCGGCCGCACTTTCATACGCCGCTTAGTCCCTGGTTAACCAGCGAGCATAAATCTTTTGCACCCGCTAGCGCTTGGAGCATGGGCCAGTTTGCTTGCCCGCAGGAGCCGCAGGTGGAGCATAAGTTAGGCCAAGTGGGGCAAAGCCATCAAACCACAGCAGCGGGCCAGCACTCGTTTCCATTCCCACCGACACCGCCAAAGGATTCGACACCCGATTCAGTACAAACCGGTCCATCGGATTATCAGGTCAGTATGGTGATTAAAAGGGTTACCTTTAAAAGGCTATTGGGCAGCTACAAGCTACGCCTATTTATATATATTTCTTAAGCAAAAGTCAAGTTTTGTCAGTAGCTGCAAGAAACCGGCCTAGTATCTGAAAATCTTGTAATTTTTTATGCCTATCTAACTACCGGTTGCATCTCGTTCAGGCGTTTACCAAAATCAATTAAGTAAAAAAAAGATTTTACGGAAAAGTCCATTAAAGTATTTTGCATTTCTAAAGATTTTGCTGAAATTTTAAGATACTTTTCCATGCTTTTGGAAGCACTTAAACCCGCTGTAGTTTTACTAACAATTAGATTTTTGAACACTTTTATTAAGCCTATGTATATTTTCAATCCTTGCAGGCCGTCATGAACGCGTTCATGCATCAGCAGGCGACGGGCACTACCTCATTAACGGACGCCAGCTGTGCTTTGGACATAAAGCCTTCCCTGCAAAATGGCGTCGGCGTCGGCGCATCCGGCAGCAGCGCGGCAGCGCATGCGGCGCACGCAGCCAGCCAGGCGCAGACATCGGCGCCCAAACAGCGCGAAGGTAGTACAACCAGTAACAATAGCTCTAATACCAACAACAACAACAGTGGGAGCAGCGGCGGCGCTGCTGGCAGCCAAGCAGCGCAGCAACAGCAAAACAATAACAACAACAGCAATGCCTCAGCCTCCTCCGCCTCAACATCAAACGGTCTCTTTGATGGCACAGCGCAGGCGCACTATGCCAACAATGCAAATCTGGCCGCCGCCAGCCAAGCGGGCAATAGCTATGACGGCAGCTATGCCAGCTACCATCATGCGGCTGCACATCATCAGGCTGCTGTGGCAGCGGCCAATATGTTCCAAAGTTCCTCCGTAGCAGCAGCGGCTGTGCGGCATAGTATGGGTGCAGCTGCAGCAGCGGCGCACCATCATCATAGTCATCATCATCATGGTGTAGGTGCGTCTGCGTCCAGCGGTGCAGGCTCTGCCGCTCATCTGCATGGCAGTGGCGGCATTGGTGGCGGTGGCGGCGGCATGGGTGGCATGTCGGGCCAAGGACACGGCGGCAGCGGTGGCTTGAACAGTGGCAACGGCAGCGTTGGCAGCATGGGTGATGTGAAACCCGTGCGAACGAAACCGCGGACCAGTGCTGGTAAGCAAGACAAAATTTGACATTTGTGATTCTAACTGTAAAACAGCTGCACAGCTGCGTGTTACCGTTAGATGTGGTGTGGGTGAATAATAATTGTTAAAACATCAGCTGATCAATTTTTTTTGTTTTGTTTGTTTTAAGTGTTGAACTGTTTATATGTTTAACTGTAGCTGAACAGTGTTGGCAAACGATAACCATAACGATTTGTCATCTAAAAAATCGTTATAATTAATACGCGCCACATTGTTGTAATTTTTTTAATTTAGTTTAGTTTTAACTTAATTTTATTTTTTTTATATATTAGTACTCTATACATATATGTATTTTTTATTTTGGTCTGTTTTTGTTTCACACGCTGACGTGGGAAGCGTTTAATTTTTTGCTCAAGCGCACACACTTAACTGCACTGGCCCGCCTTTATCCCAAAACAAAAGCAACAATAACCAAAGCAACGCACTTGACATGTACCATGTGCAACTTGCAGCAACTTGCGGCAATGTCAGCTCACATTCCCGCCACTTGAGCATGTTTCCTACGCTGGCGCAGCAAAGACAAGAAATTAACTTCTTTCTTTTTGTTTTAGTTGTTTAACTCTTCCCGTGTTGTGAAAATTAATATGCATATGGTACGTTTGAGTGTGCCCCCAGCTGCATGTGGCATGCATACCGCTCTCACTCTCTGCTGCATTGTTTTGTGCACATTGCGTATACGCCGCATGTTCCGCGCGAAATCAGCGCATTACAAAAACAACAATAACTACAATTGCATTGTTATTGTCAACGCTGTGGCATTTGCCTAAACCGCTGCCTCAAATGTTGTTGCTGTTGTTGTTGTTGCCTGTCTCAGCTCGTATATGTTGCAGTTGTTAATTACTTTATGTTGCCTGCTTGCAACTGCAACAACTGACATACTCACACTGCGGAAGTTGCCGCTGCACCTGCTTAGCTGCCACTGCCTCAGTCGCAGTCGCCATTGCAGCCGGTTTGTTGGCGTTGCGTTTTTCGCATGCTCAAGAAAACAACTTTATAATACACACAGATACACTAACACATGCACACGGACACACACTCATTCCATGCGTGAGGTTCTGTGGCATGCAGTTGCCGTTTTAGTTGCTGTTGTCACTGTCTCGTTGCATGCCACAAAAATATGCAACCCCCAGCAAATTGAAAGCCAAGGCACATCCACAAACTGCACAGCTGCTAACAGCTTAACAGCACTGTAACAGCGCTCTGTTATGCTAATTCTTTTAACAGTAGCTAAATGCACTGTCACCTAGCACTGTTACTACTATCCTACTATCACTGTTTGCTGTCACTGTTACTGCTACTGTCTGTTATCGTTTGGCACAAACACACACGCACGCTTTCTAGTTGCATACAAACGCACACATGCACACGATACTTATAGACAATAATAGTATGATATGTTCATCTTGGAGATGGTCTCTGGAACAGATCTGTGCTTCTGATACTACAGTTTTGGGTATTTTGTAAAATATCACGTAAATTTTGACAACTTTCGGATTTTTTACTGTGTAAATGAGCGTTGAACATGATATTTGATTAACGCAAGGACTAGCTTTTGAAATTACATCGTATTAATTTCTATTTAAATCGAATTAAATATTGGTATTTACTTACTAAGACTAAAAAATTTGAAAATATAACTCTTCATTCCGAATTGAATACCAACTTTTACTTAAATTAGTCTGAAAAATTATAAGAGCAACTTCTTCATTAGCTTTCTTTAATATCTAGTAATAAAAGTGGCTAAAATATCGATGTTTAATATAACAAACGAGATTAAAATATGATTCAAATCCTCATTTTTTCTTTGATTAATCATCTCATACACTTTTCCTTGAGTATCCATCATTGATTCAAAACTTCATTGTCGGAATGAAAAAGTGTCTTTGTACAAATTTCCGTTTCGGTATAAAAAATCTCTTTGTTCGTTTCTATCTAAAACTTAAGCAATATTGACTTCAAAGTTAATTTTTTGTGTAACTAAATTTTTCTTCAAAGTTAATTTTGGAAATAAAACTAAAATTAAAATAAAGATTTTCTTAAATATCTAAAAAGTAATTTATATCTTTTTTTTGAAAATTGTTACAAACTAAGAAAATGTCAGTTTGACCATAGCGATGATTTCGAAAACAACATGCTACCCAATGAACATTGATAGGTTTTATAAAAATTTGGCAAAGTAAATTTTCGAAAATCTATGGCTTTTCAAACTTTTGCGATTAGAGCTATGCCATGTTGGAGATATGTTCTGAATTGCCTGTGGTTTTCGAAAATTCTTGATTTTTAGCGATACGGAAATAGAATTCAGCTAAATTATTTTGGGCTTTATTGTACCGATTGCAATAATTCTGTAAACAGCATTAAAGAGTATATTTTAAAAAATTCTGTCTTTTACAATTTTTTGAATTGGAGCTCTACATTAGCTTGAAGGTATCCCTCTATTTTTAAATAAGTGTTCTTTTTAAGCAATATTCAAAGGACTTTTTACCATAATTATGGTTTTTATAGTTCCGAAATCGTTATCTTACTTGTCAAGAATCCTGTGCGGTACAATCCGCTACACATTTGCATGAACCCTCGTGACTCAACGCCTTCGCTTTCCATCTCTAATTCACATGTAAATTGCACGCAAGTTTGTCGCCTAAGTCATTCGTAGAAGCTTTTCTCAGTCCAGGAACAAAGGCAACTGACAAAATATTTTGCCTGTGTGTGTTTTTTTTTTGGTCCTTTATTTTATGCCCTTTTTATTGCCATGGAACAATCAACAAGCAGTCAAGTTGCTGGGCCTTTAACTAAGCCAAAAAATTGTCTGCGACATTATTGTTGGCTCTTCGTTAGCTCCACGCGTCTGTCCCAGTGTCTGTCTGAATGTCTCTGTCGTCTGCGGACTGCCTGCATCTGTGTATTTATTTATCGTTTATCGCAACGACTGCGATAAGTTTTTCGGGCGCAAGAACATGTGTTGCCTTTAGACGTTGCCACCAGACAGCAGCAGCCTGATTTTGTGGCTCCATGGCAAATCAATAGCTGCTCTGTCCGGCCGTCTGTCCTTCTGTGCGTCTGTCTTTGTGTCGTTTTGTCGCTGGGTTATGCATCTTCTACGCTTCGCTACAGCTTGCAAAATTGATTGGATGCCATTTTGGCTTTTGTCAGGTGAAAATAAAAAATGTTGTGAATGAGCTTTAAGTAATTGATATGGGTTCAGTCCGAAACACAACAACTGCAATACAACGGACCACAGCGAAACCTTCACTCAATCAGCGTGACCCATACGCGCATATGTGTATGGGCTGTTTGTTGGTGTAGCCTTTAACAGCGGGGATAAGCTGCAGCTTGAGCTTGAGCTTGAGCTTGAGCTTCTTCTGTGCACCCATTGTTCCTTTGTCCAGAATGTGACAGCTGAGGCGCTTGGCGTTTATTTCTGGCATGCCTGGCATAATGCCGCGGCCACTGGGTCTGGGCACTTTGCTGCAAAACGTGTAAATTATTCATACTAGACGCATACCAGAAACTCTGTCATTAAACATTTTCTTTAACATTTTCTTAATGCTTGCTTTCATTCCATTTATCTACTTGTGTTTTATTTTCTACTTCTTTTAAATGCTTTATTATCATTTCATTTAATTAAATAAAGGCTTATATTAAAGAATTTTGAAAAAATAAAAATTCTAAAAACAACAACTATTTACTCACACATCCATGTGTCTTTTGTCTTGTTCACCAGTAATTGTAAAAATTGTCTATCTCTCTTACTAAACGTTTAACTAACTCTATACTAACAAACTACAGCTAACTAATTAAACATCAGTCAAATCAAACACATAAACATACACAGATAGACAGACAGACATGGCAACCCACATACAAATTAACTAGAATTTTGTCTTGGTCTTCAAGAAAAAAGGTACAGAACATAAATTCTAGACAATTATAGCCAGCGACGCCAAATGTCAGCCAAGTCATGATCCAGCTAGTTAGTTAGCCAGACCTTTAAACCTTAAACCCAAAAAATAAAAATAAAAAAAAATAAACAAAATCCAATGCCAAATCAGGCCCTAAAAACAGGTTCAGAGTTGAGTTAACCCAAAACGCCAGACAATGTCACACAACCCATAAAAAAACCCAAAAACAAAAAAAAAAAAAATTCAAATAAAATAAGAAGAGCACTCGAAAACGAAATACCAAAGTGTGCACAAATTTCCAAGAAATTACAGCCTGGTCCAGCACAGAGTCCAAACCCAGTGAAAAACAGTTATAACATGCTACTAAATCATAGAAAAAAACACACATAGATACAAAACACACACACAGCTGCATGCATGTAACTAACCTGCTATGTGAAGATACACATAATAAAATAAATATAAAAAAAAGTAAAAACTGTCATAGCTCTAGTCTAGTGATCAGCAGAGAGAGAGAGAGAGCGAGCGAGTGAGAGAGACCTCAGCGGGAGCAGCAGGCAAATTGAAATCAAAACAAAGCAGACAAGCCACAGCAACAAACACAACAAACAAACGCTTAATGGCCATAAAACACACACGGCGTAAACTCCATGCGACTAACTCCAGCCCAAAACACAAAAGGATCGCAAACCAAATCCAATAAAAATGTAGTAAAAACAAAAGCCAGCTAAAGATACTGCAGCCACAGATACAGATACAGCAGCTCGCTGCCTCAGTTGTATCTGCGCGTGCGCCGCTGCGCCAGAGTTGTCACCGCTGCTCAGTTTTTTTTCTTCTTTCTTTAGTTGGTTTTTTGTTGTGGTTAAGCGCATTGTTGTCAAAAGTGGGCACATAAGGTAAAAACATCATTAACACGTTTGATTTATTAGCTGCAGCAAGAGCAGCCTCTCAGCCTCAACTCTCTGTAACTTCCCCGGAATCGCAGTTGAGCTACGACGCGACCTTGCACTCACTAGATCGCTCTTTATGGCAACTAATAAATTCATAAAGTTTTTCGAAAATTTATGCAACGGCTACTGTCTGATGTGTGTAAATAGGCGCTGCTGAGAACTTCAGACTGACAAATAAGATACAGTTCAAACGTCTTTATACCAAAAAATTTCCCAACGCTTGCGCATAATTTATGCAATTTTAATTTTGTGGGTGTTGCGTTTTTGATTGCCGTCAATTTGAGGGCAACGCACAGTGGTTACTCTTCAAGGTGGCAACGGTCAAAAAATATTTAAAGCTGAGTTTTTACGATTTGGCTCAAGGGATGCGCGCTTAGGATATTAGATTTTATGAGGGTTCAAAGTTCGAAGAAAAGGCATCTAAATTTTAATCAATTGAAACAAAACAAACCCCAGACGATAAGCTGTAATATTACTTTAAAGAACGACAGTGGAACCACACTTGTAAATATTTGAAAATTTAAAAAAACCAGGGTTACACTGACAGTGCTATTTAACTTTGGCTAGATTTTATAATAATGCTAAAAACACATTTTCCACATTTTTTAAGTTAATAGGGCATTTCAAAAGAGTATTTCTTATTATGTCACATTTTTTGGACAGTTGGTTGATTTGACAGCTTTCTAATACAGTAGACCAAATTTTACCAAAATTATATTATACAATGTGGTATAAACCAATTAAAAAGCTAAATATTTACAATTTTAGTTAAAATATCTTAAAAAAAGGCTTTACTGTCGGAAAGCGTCTTTAAATAGTAAATCATTTGTACGTAGCTTATGGATATCCCTTCTCAAAGAATGCCATTTTCGACAAAATAACATGCCAATCTTGATCTTATATCTATAAAACGATTTTGACGAGGAAATTCATCTTTAACCTTTATAGATCAGTTTAAACTTGAATTATATCAAAAAGAAAATCAGTTGAAAATTGTATTTTTTTTTAGAAGCATTAGTTGAAAATGGCGTTCTTTTTAGAAGAGCGTCCTTCGTAAAAGACATTCTTGTGAGAACAGCATTAATTCGAAAAATGGTCGATCGATCATCGTTTTGTTACAGTACTCCAATTAAGCAAATATTGGCATTGTATACCTTCCAATCTAATTGTGATACAACATCTTATGCACAAAACGTTTTGCTTGTTAAAGCTTGCTTCATCGTACCAAATTCAGAAGCATTAATTTCAATTTCAGTGTATTAAATGTCGAGAAATTCTACCTGAAAATCGATGAAGTTAGTATCATTCCAGCTGAGTAAAGAATATGTACCAAAACTTGAATTATTCCCAAAATCCTTTTAACTGAGGAACTCATCTAGCTAAGGTACAGAGCTTCCAAATGCCAGAACATTTTTGGAATTCTGCATAAGTTTCGCCGTCCATCAATTATCTCAAATATAGTCAAAGTGACTTAATGAACTAGTATGTTGAACCAACCGAATTTTGGAACAGACCGGCCAAAGTCTATATAAAGCTACTTAGTATTTTAGCTCTGATAATAGATATTTTTTTATTTAAAAACTAATTAGCGTAGATTTTTACACCTACTTTCTTTTTTGAGCCGGGCCAGGAACCACTGTGCAAAGGCGCGCGCAAAAAAAAAAACGCATAAAAGTAAAGCATATAAAAGAATCATTAAGCCCCCCCAAAAAAATACGCCCAAAAAATAAAAATAAGAGCATATTGTGTGAGACAATTAAAATTGTCAAAAGAAATGAGCGGCAAAACTGTGCGAGCAATAAAAAAAATTAAAATGTACCTCGGAAAAAAGAAACAAAAAAAACCAAAACCAACTTATGATTAAACGAAAACAAATGAACTGTTTATTAAACGCGCCTTCTGCAGAATACGGGCGTATTCCTAGAGGGAATAAAGGGACTACCCGCTGCGACGTTGTCGTCATAAACACGCAGAACGTTTAATTTAATTTCTTTGAAAGCTTAAAAACAAAATGTTTGGCATGCCACAACACACATAGCCCAAAAAAAACGAAAAAAAAAAAAACATAGCTATGCAACACAGATAGACACGTGTGACATACTATATATACATAAACTGCTGAAATCACGTGCCGCTTTTACATAAGGCACACCATATGGGGCACGTCAGGCACGCCATGTTTAGAGCACACTTTGCGGCGCGCACTGGACACTGAAAATTTGCTATTTGGAGGCAACATTTTAGTGGCAAACTAATGACATTTGGGCAGGCAAACAGTTGACAACGCACACACTTAATGGTAACGCCCGCCCCACTGCATGCCACACCACTGTAGCACACTGTGGGTGTGGCACTAATATTCAATAAAAGAAAAAATGAAAAAAAGTTATGCTCATGTGGCCATGTAAAATGCTGCGTTAATTAATTATTAGTCCAAAAAGGCATAAAAAATAGTTACTAAAAAAATGCAAAAGCAAACTAGCGTTAAATCTGTCTAGCTTTATGTATCTGTAGCTGTGTGTATCTGTGTGCGTTTTTATGACTAAATTTCAATTTGAAATAGGAAACAAACCGCAAACACTAAAACATTAAACATAAAACAAACTAAAAACATAAAAAGAACGCAGCAAAACAAACGAAATAATGAAGCCCATTTAGTGGCGTCATTAAATATGAAAAAAAGTCAAATTACAAACGCACACAGATACACCAACACACACACATTTAGACAATGGGCAACTGTAACATGAACGTTAATAACGCGTTACATTTGCAACTTCATTTCGAGCTGTTAGTAGAGCGCTCGGTGGCACCAAGACAGGTGCCGGGGGTTAGAGGCCAACGCAAAGGGGGCAAACAGCAGCAGTCCAAGTTGATTACAAATTATGTCTAAAGATATTTAAATGAGTCGCATTTTGAGCGCAACTTGTAGTGGAAATAAAAGTAGAAATAGAAAACAGTTAGAGTGCGTCCTAAGTCGCTGCCTGTATGGGGTAGGGGGTTTGGTGGCAACTGCAGTGACTAGAACGGTGACGCAGTCAGTTCGTCCAACTAACTCGACTGACTGACTGCCAATGCTGCCGCTGCCGCTGCCGCCTGGCTGCTTAATTAAAATGTGTAGAGTCAGCAGAGCTGGGGGAACGCCAATGTCGCCGCTGCCTGCCACGCAGCTGACTGCGCTGCCGTTGCAGAGGCAAAAAGCCAAGCGAATCCATCATTTCCGCTTCCATGCGTTTGCCAAGCGTTGAAAATAAAGGCAGCAAAGCCAAAGCAAAAAGAGCAGAAAAAAAGGAAAAACAGAAAACCAAACGAGCAAGAAAAGCTTAGATCGGGTTTGGCGAAGTTTGGATGCACTTGCGTCAAAGCAAAAAAGCTCGACTCAGAGAGCAGTCTACTGATTCTAGTTACTAACTCTCACATGGACAGTTGCCGAAGGAAGAACTCTCTCTTAGTTCACTGTATCACACTTTTATATGCTCTCATTCCAAAGACTTCTATATAAAACTCTAACTCTTTTGAATTAAAATGGTCTTAGAACTGTCAGCTGTAGTTGGCATAATCTACATCTTTGGCAACGGCAGCTCATAACTTATCCATTGTGACAATACACTAAACTCTTCCAGTTTTCCTTGGCTATTCTTGTCTATTGTGACTTTACAATATACTCTTAAGCATTTTTTTACGTGCCTCATTGTTGAAAAATATCAGAAAACATGTAGGACTCAAATTATTTTTCAAGCACACGGGTTTTTACATTACAAAATCTATTGTTTCTAAAGGTACTTCATTCGAACTAAATTTTTCCAAATATTCCTATGAAACAAAAGAAGATACTATAATAATTCAAGACATCAAAGAAATTAAACAAGATGACAATATGATTTATACAGATGACGTAACTGAACAATTTGATACTGTACCAAAAGCGCTGCTAATATTAAAGAGTTGAAAATTTATAGCCAAACGGACTAAAAAATTATACTTCAAAATTCTTCATTACTACAATCTATTCACAAATTAGGTAATATTTTTTAATATTTCAAATATTTATTAAAGTTATCAAAGAAAGAAAGAAACCATGTTTTTTTTTTATCCGATTTTGCAGCAGCTCCTTAACAAGAATGAAATTCAAACAATAAAAACTGGTAGTTTAATGTACAAGTGCAAATATATTTCATTACCATTAATTAAGGCTTAAATGTAGTGTTATTAGCATACGAATGGGGGCAATCTATTGAGTCTTAGCGCCATGCACTAGTGCTAACAAGCACCATCAACGAAAATACTTCCGACAAAAGATTATGTACTCTGTTAAAATATAAAAAAAAAGAATCACCTATATTTTATAGGGTCGTTAAAAAGCAAACAACTAATATGCGTTGCAAGTTGCATTAAAAAGTTAATGCATGCCACCGCTTCAGGGGCATAAAACTAATGCCAGAGTGGGGCTGACAAAGAATAAACCAAAAAAAAACAGCTGAAAAATGTTACGTTGTGGTTCTGACGGTTATTTTTGTTGCCAAATGCCTGCCACTAAAACGTCTTTAACCCATTGTTGTTGCTGTTGTTGTTGTCGCGCGCCTTTAGCCTTCTCAGCTGTGCGCCAAATTTTTTCAGGTTTTGGCCGTAAATTTTTTAGCCCTTGGGGCAAGTAAAGATTTACGCTAATAAAGACTTTACAGCTTTTGTTAATGTTAACAGTGAAACTGTTAAGTTTCTGTTGTTTTAACATTATTTTATTTATATCTCTTTTTGGTTTGTTACTTACAGAGGGTCGCGAATGCGTGAACTGTGGTGCAACATCGACGCCATTATGGCGACGCGATGGTACTGGTCACTATCTGTGCAATGCCTGTGGTTTATACTACAAAATGAATGGCCAAAATCGACCGTTGATAAAACCAAAGCGAAGACTGGTAAGTTAAAATTTTTTGATTTTTTTTTGATAGTAGTAAGTAAAATCTTAAGGGTCTAAAAATACCCTGTGTTGAAGTTGAAACCTGCTTTGGAAGGCTTAAGCTATCCCCCGCTCAAAACTAGCCTAGTACCATTTAAGGGCACTATCATTCTAAGCTCCAAAACAATGTTTGCTGTTAGATCAAGAGCTTTAAATCTAAATATTCGCAGTTTCTAAAAAAGTAAGGTTTATCGTTTACATTTTGGTTTCTGCTTAGATTGAATCTTATTTATATTTTGGAGGTTCCAGACCGTGTCCCTAAATCCGCTCCTAGTAGTTTGTATTTCTTTAAAGTGGGAGCATCACAAATTAACCAATAAATTTCATAATTTTTCATGGGAAATCAAGGGGCATCAATCTCGTTGTAGTCGAGCCAACTAACTGTCGCCAAAAGCCATAAAAACAGCGTGAAAGTTCTCAAATGTCATAATAATTCCCAGAACCGAATGCAGCAGCAGCAGCAGCACACCAACACAATAACACACATATGCACATATATTTAATTATAATTTTTTTTTTGTGGCTGAGTGTGGCTGCAGCTTGATTGCAGCCAACGCATGAGCAACCATACTGATAAAAATCACGGCGCATCATCATTATCACTTAACGCACTAAAAACATAATCAAGCAGCCCCCAGTGAACATCTCTCTATAGTTTTTTCTAGGTGTATGTGTGTGTGTGTGTGTGGGTATGTCTGCCAGTTAAAGTTATGTACATACAAACAATATCTTGTCTGTCGCACCATGGACATTATCGTTTTTTATCAGGCGTGCGCATCAACAGCAACAAACTATGAAAATATATGTAAGTAACGCAGTCTCTACGAATTTGTCCCACTGTCCGATGTCCCATATGTCCCACTGTCGCTGTCTGCATACGTGCGTGCATGCATTAGTATGAGTGTGGCGCCAACAACATCAGCTATATACACATACGCGCACTCTCACACACATGCACAAAAGACGTAAAACGAAACGAAATGAAACGAAACGAAAGACTTAGGAAACGAACTCACACGCTGTCGATTGATTTTCATTGCACTGTTGCATGCTACAGAGAGAGCAAGAGAGGGACAGCAAATTGAGAGCGCACAAGACACAAAATTAGTCTATTAAACATGCGTAAAAACTGCGCACAACAACAACAACAAGAACAGTGGGCCAACAACAATGGGACAACTGCTAAATGCAGTTTTAGTGCCTTGACGCGCTGGTTTGTGTCTAGGCTTATACAACAAAAAAAAAAACGTATGTAGCGATACATAAGTATGTATATACTCAGACTCTGTGCGTTGATTTTTTATTGGCATTTAAATCGTATGCGTTTTGATTGCATAACATTAACATAAATAAACCATTATTAAGCTGAAAAGCAGTCTAAACTGACGCAGGAAAGCGTGGAATGCGCGCGACCAAGACAGCCTTAACTTTGGGGCAGAGTTTTGTGGCAGAGGGAATTCCCAAGAAATTCACAGCTGGAGCACACAATACACAGCTTCGCTTAATGGGGTTCAGCTTGTTTGAGTTTAAACTGAGTTGAAGGGGTGTAGCGAGAGTTGAGGGCAGCCAAAGTGTTTGTTGATTTTTCGTTGACATTTTAAATGTGAGCTCAGTGTGTGTTGACAAAATATGCAACAAATTAAAATTTATGTGAAAGGAGATTGAATTGGAGTTGAGAGAAGTTGTGTTAAGAAACCACAGCTGTAGCTTTGTGTCTGCATAACTTGCAAGAACTGAGGAAACTATAAATCTCAAAATTTCTGCTGAAAATCTTGAGCAGCAGAAGTTTTCCCTAAGAAGCTTTTTTTTTTTTGAAAACATTCGAGAAGCATATACTAATGTGAGGGACAAATTTTGGGTAACTACGTCTAGAAAATTTTAAACGATTTTTTTTATTTAATTTTAATTCCATACATTATTGACTATAACAAACAATAGTTAAAAGTGCATCACAAAAAGTTGCTATTATATATAATTATTCACTAACTATGTACTTGTATGTCTAGCTATGTACTAGAGTAATTTACGTGTGCTTGTCATAACTATTAATTATCAAACGATTAGAAGAGCACTTGAAAATACTTTAAATGTTGAAGCTACAGCAGCATCACTCCAGTTCTATTAAGGATGAATTTACACTAAAAAAGATTCTCCAAGAAATATGACAAGGTAGACAATTCTAATTATTATAATGCATACACTGGGAACGGTCGAATTTTTTTTTATTCCTTTGAGCCTAAAGCTTCCCAGCCAGAACGATTTTTAATATAAACCTACTTATCTGCGACGGCTTGGATCAGAAGGCAGTCCATGCTACCTGTGGAATAACGAAACATGGCTGCTCGAGATAATATCTCTCTTAAATCATGAAAGAAAGTTACGATCTTTGCTAACAGCACTACGATTGAGAAGCTCAGAAAAAGGAATTAAAATCATCTCGGCTACCACTTCCTTAGCAATATCCGCGCTTGTTATTATTATCTCTGGGTCCAATTGAACCATGTTGCCAAGTCCTTATGCATTTTACTACACATCGCAGCATCAGAAACCCTTAGTTGAGGCTTAAGACTCCATTTGGCAAAAAGTTTCTGAATCCTACAGTTTTACAACGAACCGGCATTACTGCGTCAGGGCTGCCAATTGATAGTGGTTGCTTGGTTAGATTAGACCAGTCTATTCTACATATGGTCTTAATCGGTTCACCTTTTTGACTACAGTCAAAACTAATTCTAGAATTTTGAAAATTCGTAAAATCATGCTATTGCTGGTTTGTGGCAACGCTATCAAAGATTGATCTCAGTCTGAGTTGAGTTTCGTGTTAAGTCTGCACTGAGTTAAGCCAAACCGGCTAAACAGGATGTCGCACATCAATGTCCTGGCCAGCCGGTCAGCAGCATTACCATCACCATCACCATCATCTTCATCATCCTCTCCAGCCTATTCAGCATTACTGCCGCCTTTTTTGAATGAAGTGCAATTCAATTGTTTTTGAGCTCTGGCATTGAAAGCACTAAGCGTACGTGCAACTAACTTGGCCATGCTGGGTGGCAATTGTATTGATTTTGCAACATGACTTGACCGCCAACAGCCATACAAATGTAGGGACGGATGAACGTTTGGACGGACTAACCAGTTGACTGGCTTTTGTTGCGGCAGAGAGGGTCAAGCGTTGTAGCGTTTTGCATACTGCTGCCGGCTGCACCTGCGCTGCTGTCGACGTCGCATCGTCGGCGTTGTCGTCGTCATGGCTGCGCATCTCATTGTCTGCTGCCGCCTTTAATTAAATTTCCGAATTGTATGAAAACAGTCAACAAGTCGTAACTTAAATTCGCGTTTTAGCCAACAAACACATGAGGCTACAAACATATAAACAAATTCTTGTTGTTGCCAACTTGGCTTGTTGGCAACACAAAACAAGGGGTGGCGGCGGCAGCGGCCTTGCCTGGTTTGGCCAGTTCTGGCTTTATGGCTGTGTTTGGGCCATTTGACTGTTTGTTGGTTTCCAGGCTAAAATACATAAATTAAAAATTTGCATTGTTCTGTTTCAACAACAGCAGCAAACAGCAACAACAACAACAAAACAGCAACTTTGTAGCGCTCTCTTACATATGTTTTGGTTGTTGTTTCAGTTGTTCTTAATGTTGTTGCAACCTCTTGTTGTTGGCGTCTGTTTAACAGCCATCGGCGTTTTAATAATTGCATTTAATTATAAGCCATAAACTTTACCAAAAAGTTTACGCTGCTTAGTTGCCTGCGGCTGCCGGCATAGGCGCGCCCCCGTATCCAGACTCCGGCTGTGCTGGTCACAGTTAATCCGATGTTGCATGCAACAACCTTGACTTGATTTGTCACATTAGTTGGAGCTTAGCCTTTAGCTGACCGCTTTTTTTAAGGCTAATTGAATATGCTTGTCATATGGCCAAGTGCCGCATCTTAACAAGAAAAAAACAACAACAACTACAGCAAACAACTCGTGACTTATATAAGCAGTGTATTTGTGTGCTTGTATGTGTGTGAAGGCAAGGCGCTTGCATTTTGCATAATATTTATGTCTTAAAGTTCTCTCTCTTTTTTTTTCGTTTTTTAATTTATGCGAATTTTCACACAATAAATTGAACAAAACGTTGCCGCTGCCAAAGTTGTTGTTATTGTTGTAGTTGCATCAGTAGCGTAGTTGGGGGGGAGCCGTGGATTTTGTAGAACGATCCCTCATGAGCAAAAACAAATTTTGTTAAATCAGGGGCCTATGCAGCGAAACAGATGCATGGGTCCCTCAGGTCATAGTCACAACTTGACTTCCGATGGTGCTTTGTAGATGGTATATCATATAATCGTTGACTAGGAACAACACTATCTTTTTTTTAATGTCAAATTCGTGAAAAATTATTTTCGAAATTTTATATTTTAATTTCAAAATGCTCAAATTTCTTAATTTCTTCGAAAACTTTTTTTGTAGAAAAATATTTTATTTTTACGGCAATCAGGCTACAATTATAAAGGCCGATTCCGATATATTATATATAGGTATTAAATATTACACTATTAAAGAAATTCTAAACCGAAACCCCCTTTGCAAAAAGCTATCTACGTCACTGCTTTATGTATATGTTTAGTATTAGTTTGTGTTCTGTGTAAATGTGTTCATTTTTTATGCTTATTACGTTGCTTCGTGTCATTGTGCATGCAAAAAATATTAAAAACTTGCTTTGGCCACATTTCCATATCTACACAGAAAGAAAAGTTTCAAAAAATAAAGAACCAAATTTTTAAGACGAGAATATCATTTTTATGTCATTTTGCGAGCTGAGTAGAAAAAATTTTAAAAAACCTTACAAATTTTTTTTTAATTTCGAACAATTTAAACTTTAGAATATCGAGATAGAGATTCTACAGAATTTAGGAAATTTTATTCAAAATATAATAATACTAATAGCAATTTTCTACTTAAAATGAGCTTAATTCATTCAACAGTGTTTTTTCCACGGATATTTGAATCAGTTTCGAATAAAATTTTTTTTGAAAGATAAATGACTTCGACAAGCTTCTATATTTAAAAAAATAAAATTAATAAATTATTTTCACCTTAAACAGTTTTTGCGCCGTAAAGCAAAAAGAAACATATTTTTGAGTCAGTGCCATCAGCATACAACCAAAATAAAAACAAATCGGCACTTTTTTCTCTCCGTGTATAAACAAGTTATTGTAAATTGTGGCTGTTTGTACTTTGTTGTAACAATAAACACATCAACACTTGACACAATCATTTATAAATGCATTATTAAAACGTTCAACGATGGCGATAAGTATTCATTAGTTATATATAAATCATATGTTTTATTGTTAAGGCACTATTTAGCGGCTTTTGCAGCTAAAACTAAGCCAGATACAAATATGGTCATACCAGAGTAGACCGCCAGCCATCAATAATTTTCAAATGGAAAAACGCCAAATCATTGACATGGCTGACTCAACACTTTTTTTTCTCAGCTTTAAGAGAGCATTCACTTGCCTTATAGCAGCGATTTGTCTTTATATACCATATTGCTTTATGTATAAATCAAAGCAGCTGTACATAACAAGAACAAAAAACCTAATTAACACATTTTCATTGTATTTTTCGTGCGCCTTGCGCCATATGTGTGCTAGACGGGGCACTCACCGTGTTCCGAAACCCTTTAGCGTGGGAATTTCTTATATAGAGAGAATTAAAAAATCAAAACGGCCAGTCAATAGCAACAGCAACAACAACAACAACGAGTATAACTTGTAGCTGTGATCATGTGGGCACAGACGCTAAGAGCGAAAAAAAAAATTAAATGCAAGGGGGCAGACAAGCGCGAATAAATCAAGCAAAAGTTCGCAGCATTTTGCAGCTACTAAAATGAAAGTCAAAGCGATCGATAAAATAATAATATTAAAGTCATAAAGTATAAAAAAAAGGCTTAAAAAATAATAACAAAAAATAAGAGACAACAACAGCACAAAAATCAAATCAAAACTAAAGCAGTGAAGGCGCATTGAGTTCAATGCACGTTCAAACGGGGCGTATACGCAATGCCAGGCACCAAAAGGCAGCACAAGCAACAATGAAAGGAACCAGCCTACAACTGTATTGGCAGGCTTATGATTTCACAAGACATACTATAAGTATGTACTTATTTATATATACGGACACACTGAGAGAAATTGGGCACGTCTTTTCTCAAATGTGGTTGATGCAGTTTTTCAGCGCTTAGTTCAAGGCTTCTTCACTCGCTTACCTTTAAGGTAAAAGTAATCATTTTTGTACGAAAAACACTCTTGAATCAAGACAGCAATTTCTTAGTAGAATTGTATTTTTACCTTAACAAATAGTGGCATATGGCAGCAAAGATAATGAACCAAGCATTACAACACCATTAAACTTCTTTGGAATGCTCTTGATGATAGCGGCGGAGCTTAAAATCTGAAATAAATTTTTATGTGCTCCGTTTTCCGGTCCGATTCCTAGATAACGTTTAAAAACAAATATCCCATTTTATACCACAGTTCCCAAAATTTTTTGTTAGCAAAAACAAAAGGACATCTGTCTGTACTGCTGCTAAAATAAATTGTACTTACTTAAATTCAAAAAAGTTTCTTTTGATCATACACAAACCTTTTACAAAAAACTTTCCTTTATGTAGGCCAACATTTTTCTCTGAGTGTATTCGTCAATATATATAAACCTCACAGTATAGCTAGAACCTTGTTAAGGCAGGCAGCATTTCGTCAACGCATGGACTAACATTATTAAAATGCACTTTAAGCAGCCAATCCGAGGAAACAAAAACAACAACAACAATATTGGGACTCCGGAGGGCAAGACAAAACGCAGTCATCATCGTCCTTGTCGTCACTGACGAACACAACTCTTCGAAGACTCTTTGAATGCAGCAAGTTGCTGCTTGCCACGTATAGTTGTTGCTTTTTTGTAGATCAATTAAAAATTAACGATATGAAGCACACAGCACACCAGGCTGTTGCAAAGGGGGCGTGCCACCAATATAATGAAACAGGCTCAGCAGCAAAGGCAACGTCAGCGGGAGCGGTTGCGGCTATACAAGGCAAGATGATTAAAGCTTTCGATTCCCTCTACTATGCTCTACTCCCTGCTCCCGTTGCCTGTAAATATTACTAAGTAAATGTGCAGAGAAGTCAGCTTGTTAATGGGCCAAATGCGGAAGACCTTAAGCACTAATGTGTACATAACTTTACAAGTTCAGCCAGCGGCGCTCTTAACTCACAAAAGCAGCGGAAAAGCCAAGTAAAGTTATATGAATAACGTCCCAGAGAGAGAGAGAGGGTGACAGGTAGAACAGGATATATCAGGGGTTATATATACTTTCAGTTAACCCCACTGCTAACTTTTTAGTTCCTTTAACTAAGTAGCACAATAAAATTTATTGTGCAATAGCCTATTTAATATGCAAACGCATAATTTCCCTCTGAGCCTGACTGCACCTAGAGTGGCGAGGTGAATGCTCTTACCAGGAGTTTGTTTACTAGAATAGAGAACTATATATGTGACATTATAAATAACAGTTGGCAGAGTTCGTGTGGAAAGTGAGACAAATTTATATCAAAAAATATTCAGAAGTGCAGAAGTGCCAGACCAGCGCTTTCCAAGCGTCACATGGCTTTCTTTGTTTTTGTTAAGAAAATTTGTTTTTGAGTAAAATGATTAGTTTTGGAAACTTGTCAGAAGAATACATATTTGCTATTCCTCCATGTCAAAGTAATTACAGCTTCAATTATTTAGCAAAAAATTGGTTTTACTTAATTTTGACGGTTGTTTGTGCACTAAATAGTACAAAACAAAAAGTATATTTAAAAAGTATCTACACACGGGATATTGGCGCTTTTTACAATACAGTTTTGGGCAAAGAAGCCCTACTCAACGTTCTAAGTCGGGCAGATATGTGGAATTATTTTTTGTAAGTTGTAGTTGGACACTTCTGCATTTCTGCTTTTGATTTTTTTTTTTTTAATTGTGTTTCGAAACTCTGAATATATATTATATATACATGCTTATATTAAAATTGTTAAGTTTTTGGGAGCTCTATATATTAAATCGTTTTTAGAACACTTTTTTAATAAAAAGCATTATTTCTTCTTATTATAAGTTTCAATTTTAGTTTTATTTCTTTTTCTTTAAATCACTTTAAAATGATAAAAAAGTTTAAAAATGTTTTTTTCATGGCTAGAATTAGTCAAGACCAACTAATCTTTGAAGGAATGTATTCTTAGTTAGTCAGTTTGCAAGAGACGCTTGAAGCATCTGGTCTTCAGTCTTCCCAATTTTGATTTTTGAATGGCTTTAAAAGTTTTGGTTCAAATATTGCTAAAAATCCTATCTTTAATACAAACGCAGACACGGTCCTTTAACAAAAAATTACCAATTGATACAATTAAGGCTTTCCGTGTAGCTTTAAAGAATTTCTCATAAGAGGTAGCTATCTCCTAATCTCTAGTCTCTCTCCCTTTAAAAAAATTTCTCTTAAATGAATTTTTCCATATTACAAATTTTTGCAGTTTCTTAGGTGATCTTTTTATTACGAATTTCTGTATAATGCATTTTCTAGTTTCTAAGTTGATATTTTTGTAAGGAATTTCTGTATAATGAAATTTACAATATTCTGTTCAGTTCAGCAGTATTTAACTTCCAGATTAACTTTTCCCGCTCTTTAAGATAGTTTTGCAACGATTGCTAAACGTTTTCTTTATACTCAATATTTATTATTTTGAATTTGAGATCAAACAAATCTTTTATGTTTGGGATTTCAGTTCATTTCAGCTGAATGATTTAAGCCCAGCTCACTTTAAAAGTGTCCAGCTAGCGTATATCAACGTCGTGTCTTTCAATTTAGTGCCCTCCAAACCAATTTAATATTCGCACACGTCACTGGGAAAAAAAACTCTATAAAGGGGTTGCATTTTAACCCTTTGGTAGACAATATGTGAAAATGAATGCAAACACGCAGCACACACAAAAGGCGGCCCAAAACGAGCGCGTGTCAAGCTCCCATTCATTTCATGCAACGTCCAGGTGCTCCAATCTACTACTAGGCTAAGCCTCTAATACACACATACACACACATAGAGCAAGGCCGACTCCGAGTTCGAGTCCGATTCCAAGTCCGGCGAATGGCGTTGGCTGTTGCTATAATTTATTTAGTTGTGCCTAAAGCCAGCTTTCAATGTCCAGTGACAAATATTAATGACGATTTTCATGCCTCCAAATGTGGCCATGCCTCTTTTTGGGCTAGGATTACGATATTGCAAGCATTGCATGTGGGCCACAAAGTTGCACTTGGCTACTGTGTGTTGGTGTTGGTGTTGGTGTTGGTATGTGTGTTGTGTTGCAGACAAACGATGTTGTTGTCATTGTTGGCAGCCTTTTGGGCCATGTCTGCTGCGACAAATTTCATTGCCTTGTAAAGCGCACGGGTTGTGCTGCTCCTAAAAAAAAAAAAGCCAACCAACTTACGGACGGACGCAACACGGACTCGTAAAATTCATTGAGCAGCATTAATGAGCGACATTAATTCTTTGTCGTTGTTGTTGTTTGGTGTTGTTTTTAGTGCTGGCATTTTATTGATTATTTTGGTTGCCAGTGTTGTTAGTTGCTTTGGGGCAGGTGTGATTTTTAGCAATAGTGGGCCATAAAACGCGAACAACTTTACTGAAAATAACTTGGAATGAAAATGAGCCAAGCTGATGTTTTAATTAGGCAAATGTGAAAACAAGTCGCACACACACACATGAATACATTCATACGCGCGCACACACACACACACACACACTTACAAAGCCAATCAACGTGCCGCAGTTCGAAGCATTTGAAATTTTGGTGTTGCCTGCAACCCTTGCAAAGGATATTCAGCGGTTTCCGCAAGCAACCAAAATATGTACATAAATATATACATAGAATATATATATGTTGCACTGAAGCAACAGCATTTACTGCCACGCCCCGTTGCCAAATTGTAGAGCATGTGGCTGTGCGCTTTAAAAAAAATACAAGTAAGCTGGTTATAGTCGAAACATATCAACTATAAAATGCCCTCTAGTCCACTAATTACGAGATTTTTATAATTGTAAATCGTAAAAAAAATTTATTAATTAATTAAAAGGAATTTTTATGATGACTTCTTTATGAGCTCACCTAACGACTTTTGGTGACTACATCTTTTTACAAGCAGTTTAAAAAATACTTGGTTGTATTTTATAGGAGCTTCTAGGCAAAATGGATTATTTAAATAACTTCCACAATTATTTATCGATTTGAATTAAATAAAGCAAAGCTAATGGAAAATAGGCGTTCATTCACTTTCATATGAACAGGATGGAAGTCTTAACAGGGAGTTCATCCTAATAGATGGAGGCCCTATGCTCCACAAGGAGATAAAGGACACAACAACAACAAAATCCTAATGATATAAACCTAGACGAGCATCCGAGTTCCTATACTCCCAAACAAAAAAGTTTTGCTCCTATACTTTCATATGAGTAAGAATGGAGTCCTAAAAGGCAGCTTCTTCCTATACAAATATTCGAATTCCTACACTCCCAAACCAAAAATATGAATTCCTATACTTTTAATGAACAGAAAAGCCGCTTTAACAGGTTATCCGAATGAAAGCTGCTTCTAATAATACAAACCTATGCAAACATCCTTGTTCGTACATTTTCACATGAACAGGATAGAAGTTCCAATTGGGCACGCACATAATTTATTTACCCCACGGAAACTTTTGTCGAAGATCTGGAGAGCATCCAACAGCTACTTCAAACCTGCGCTTTTTAGCAATTGCACTAAAAACCTGAAAAAAGGCGATTTCCCAAGATCTTTCGAAAATAGTATATATATGATCCCATTGCTTTCAACAAATGAACATAGCGCGCCTTCCTACCCGCCCACTATGCAACGTAGTGGTTCCGATGACCTCTGTGTGATCTCTGCTCGTAACGAGCGTTATTAGAACGTATACAAAATTTCAAACTCGAATTTTAATATTGTATAAATTTGTACGTAAGGTTCTTTAAGGTTCCACTTAATAAATAAATGTAATGATCTTGAAGAATTTTACCTTCTGATAAAATGTTATGCAGCTAGCTCTTTTCATCTTCTGACATTTTGATTAGACCGACGCACATGGCTTATAAGATTTCTCATGATGTCCTGAAAGCAAACTATTATGAACAGAAAAAGTAAGGCTTGCGGTATTCACGGTTCCTGTTGGCTTGAGAAGTTGCAAAGTTACACAAAAACTCAGCTGGCTAAAGCGTGAACGCACTTTTTGTTAGCTTATGAGCTGATTTCTAAGAACTATAATTGGAACTAGGTAGAGTAAAAGTTAAGTTGAGAGTTATATTTTGTTAATGCAAAGGTCCTTAACTTTTCAACTCCCCAACTCAACAGCAGCCGTGAATACACTAATTATGATAGCGAAGCTGTTCTAATGTTCTGAAGTTAAAAGCGCTTGTAAAAATATATCTGCCAAAGTAAACGAAGCTAAAAGAGATTTGTAATGCAGAGAAACATGCAAGTAAAATTATTGACTGGGTAAACGCTTTAGTACCTACGATCATAAGAAATTGAAACTTTAAAGCCTCTGCTTAGAATATGAGAAAAAAACGCTACTTTGAAATTAGATACACGGTGAACTCTTTATGGCCTACAATAATAAAAAATTGAATAACTCTAGAGCCGCTGCTTGTAAATTTTACTTTAAGAGAGTCTACAAATGATTCTATAAAAGCTAGACAACTTTAACAACCTGTAAATATGCGAGCTGATTTCACGGTCCTACTGTTCCATCTAGTTGCGAACCAACTTAATATGCCCCTTACCCTCCTAAGTGCAGAGTATAAAAAACAGCATAAACATAAAGGAAACGAGCGCACATAAAAAACAGGCCTAGGCAGTTTTCCGCCAAACGGAATTTGAATTTTTAAATTAAATTTCAGTGCCACAAAACATACCATTTATAAGGCAAGAATACTATATAGACAGACACACACAACAAAAGCGCCTACAGCTATATAGTGCACACAAACACACTCAAAGCTTTTGGTATATATATAAATACTTATATATATATATATATATATATATATATCTACAAATGTAACTGTTATTGCGCGCACATTTTGTTGTAAGTTGGTTTTTGTTTGGTGCCCCAACAAACCCACACTGACACACACAGCAGCCCCATCAGATATAGAAATTTACGTTGCAGCAGAGATCTCTGCTATCTTTTGCCATCTACACTTTGTGTGTGTCTGTGTGTGAGTGTGTGTGTGATGGGTATGCGACTCCAAAAGCAACCCCCAAAAAGTTAACTAGCCCCAACAACCCTCAAGCTGCCTTTGACTAAGGGTTGCCAACTGACACAAACTTTGCTTTGGCTTTGCTGCAAAAATTTAATGAATGTTTTGTCAGATAAAAAAAATAAAGCGAGCTGATAAAACGCTGTCTGAGTGGGCAGAGTGGGGCAAGGCAGCACACACACACACACACAGATACACACACACACACAGTTACAGATACACAGTGGCATAAGATGTTACAGTAAGATAAAAGTAACAGTGCCTGGCTGCCTCGAGCTGCTTTTCTGCTGCTGTCTCTGGCTTTGTGTGTACATATCTGAAAATTTGTATCTGCGCCAACGCCAGCGTCTGCAGCTGCTGCAGACACCCCTCCCCAACGCTTACACAAGCCCACAAACAGAATGCTGCTGCTTTTCTACATCTTGGCCATATCTAAGATGGCAAAGGGCATTGCCATCCAGCACAGCTTTTGTGTAAGCGTTAATAAATAGCTATGTATGTATGTATGTATGTAACTGCAAGTACATATTTACTTTTGCCGCTTCGCCTGAAGCTGCGCGCTTTTCATTGCGCACCGTGCCGTTTTTTTTATATACTATATAAATATATATTTTTAGCCGTCGCTATTTGGAAAATTTGTGGCACATTTTGTTGTTAAGTTTTCTACTCGACTTTTGTGTCTTTTTTTCTTTTTTTTTGTAAATAAAATTTAATTAAATATTTAAATGTTTTGTTTAAGCTTTTGTTTTGCTTTTCTGTTTATATTAGTCATACAAATTGTGTATAAACGTGTGTGAGAAATTTTTGTGGATTTTTTTTTCGTTTGTTTGAAAATGAAAACAGCAATTTGCATAAATTTTGTAAAAAACTAAAAACAATAAATATAGCTACATGCATAACAAGCGTTATATATACATATATAAACAATATACAAAATGACAGCAACAACAAAAACAACTCAACTTAGTCAGCGCCATTTTGTGCGAGAGCGGGGCAGACATTTTGACCTCACGTCGCAACTGGGAATGCAGTTTTTGTTGTTGTTGTCGCTTTTTGACGTCACATAAATCACATAAGCCAAAGTGAAGGTGTGAAGTGTAAGCCGCATTCACACACACAACACACACACAATTACATACCTATATACAGTATATGCCAAAAGAGTGCGCATCGCATTTTGTCATGCTTAAGCGCTTTTATAAATCAAAATTTATTGACGCACATACAAATATTTATATATACATACATACATATATTGTCTCCTATGTACATAAAGGAATTTATCAATAAATGCGTGTATAAGTGAGTTAAGCATTCATTCCCATGGCGAGCTTTATGAAGTACAACATTTTGTAATACCTTGTCGAAGAGTACATAGGCAGTGTTGTAAAGTTCAAAAATTATATTGATAAGACACAATATAATGAAAACTTCACTTAATCCTTAACCAATTTTTTTGTAATATCACCCTGTAGCCCACTATATATATATTTTATTAATTAATCAAAAGGAATTTTAGCAAAATATTTGGGAACCTTCATTAATATTTAAAACAATTGACTTAAGGCCGTAGCTGCTACGGAAAAAGCTTAAATAACAAACTGTAATGGCGATCCAATCATATAAGCAGATATTGGCTTTTTAAGAATGGCTTTATAACTGCTTTGGATACACTTCTTTGAAATTTATTCGCCCTTATGTCAGTATCCATAACTTTTGAGTATTCAAACAAGAAATTAGAAATACATCTTTGAACAATTTTTTTTTTTTTTTTTTTATTTTGGTTTATTTGCAATCTGTCAACAAATTTTTTAACATCTTACAAAAGAAATATTTACATGATTGGCTTGACTCCAATGAGCTAAAACAAATATAACATTAAGCAGACTTAGTTGTAATTTAGAATCTATGGGAAAGATCTAGGATATGATATCGCTTCAATTGTCTAGTATCTGCGCAATTATCTAATAAGTTTATAGCTAATGAGTTTTCATGAAAATTTAGTCTGTTTATGTATGTTTCTGTACGTTGCTTAATTTCATCATTTACATAACATATGTTGAGGTCCTTGTGTATTTGATAATTACTAACATACCAGGGTGCCCTGACAATATTTCTCAGTGTGCTTGATTGGTATCTTTGAATTTGAAAAAATATGCGAATAAATTATTCGACAACTCAAGAAACGCCAGAACTTTTTAAAATCAATTTTTTGTATCTACCTCCATAATAATATTATCTCAATCATTTTTTTTTGGAGCATGCATCGAATAAAACTTTATCCTTTAGTAAATGTAAATGAACTTCAAGAGTTAACTATGGATTAACATAAAAATCGTTAAAAAAGAAACTTCCTATAAAATGGTTTGTCCGTCGATAGAGCTTTGAAATAAAGTATTACTAATGAATAATGGCCGTCGGTAGCGTAGTGGTAGCGTATTCGCTTTGCAACCCGATGGTCGGTGGTTCGATTCCACGCAGTAGCACAAAATCTCTATTAATTCAAGACACCGCCGCTCGGATTCGGCTATAAACTGTACGTCCCTGTTATCTTCGAACATGATCCCATATACCTATCTATATATATATAAATATCACTCTTCCAATTTTTTAGCCTTAAACCTTTAAATCGTTTTTCATCTTTAGCCTTTACATACAAAATCTTAGTAGATATGCAATATGGATCTAGTCCAAATCAATTAAGAACCCTATATTTGAAAATAACGCAGAATTTTATAGATTTTGAAAATATTTATTTCTACTCAGCTTTAAAAAATGAATACTCAAAAACTATTAACTAACACTGTCAGTTATTTGTATACAAAACTATTCTTTAAAAATTGTTAAATTTGATGTAATCATAAATTTTTAATAATTAACTTTAGAAAAAAAGCACTCAAGAAAATCTTTTTTTCCAAACCAACTTTTAAAAACTACTCGTTTTATAACCATCTACTGAAGTAAAATCAATTACTGAAGTAAAAAAAACAAAGGGCTAAAAAATAATCGCCATCAAGACAATCTTTTTTTCCAATAGTGATAAATTAATATTCCAAACTAACTACTAAAAACCATCACTATCAATAATATAAAACAAAAATCAATTAAACTTTGATAAAAAGAAAAGTTTTTATCGATAAATAAATCCACCGGCGCTTAGAGTATTTAAATTTCATAGTCATTGAACAAATACAAACATAATCCAATAGAACAATGGCGGTATTTCCAAGCGTAGTATATAATCTTAGGCGCCTTAAGCTCAACTTTTCTTTTCTTTCTGCGTCTATTGTGTACTGTTATTTATCGCAAGCGCCATCTTCATAAACAACGCCATTTTGTTTGTTTGTTTGTATGTTTTGGCGCTTGCGCTTTTTGCATTTCAATTAAAATACGCCTGTCAATGTTTGACAGTTTGTCAATTTCCAGGCCTGTATATATATATTTATGAGCATGTATATATGTAATGCGTAACGTGTGACATTGATTTATGTGCGTTGATTGTTGTCTGCTTTGGGGCGCATTTAAATCAAAATTGAAAGCAGCTAACAATTCAAAGCCACTGTTAACTAACAGTGCTGTCTGTCCAAATGGTTTACATTGGATTCGCTTAAGTGCAACAAATGCTGTTAAATAACGTAAACAGTCTTAACACAGAAATGCTGACCAAGAGACATTTATTTTGCAACTGGAATGTGGAACAGGATCTGGGAATGACTACTCTTAGCGCTGTCTGAATGTCTCACAGTCTCTTGCTCCAAGTGTTTTGTCGCATTGTCATGTTAACAACTTAATTTATATACATTTTGGCCAGCTTGTCACTTGTTGTCAGTGAGAGAGAGCCCAGTTGTGTTTAACTCCTTCGCTACAAACACATAATTACCAACAGTCGCATACCAAACAACAGCTACAACAACAACAAAAACAACAAATGCAACCTCTTTAGTTATTCGAACCATTTTGCAGTTGTCTGACGTAGTCGATATTTTGTAGGCGTTGAAATTAATTTTGAATTTCGCGCTTCTTTAGCTGGTCCTGGACTCTTTCACTGGCTTAGTGTCTCTATCTGGTTCTGGCCATGTACGTGAAATTGTTACAAGCTCGTTAACACAACACAGTGCCACCAGTTAGTATACACACGCATACACACAGACTCGCTATGACCTCTGATTTATGTTAATGCGCCCGGCCTGCCAAGTCTTAAGCACAAAAACAAAAAGTTGGCCAAAAAAAAAACGAGAACAGGTGAGCCTCTAGCTTAGCCCCCTGCTCTGGCTCAATTGTTGTCGATAAAGTTGCGAGCCAAAGACAAAGCCTAAAGACAGAATATAAGCCAACAATTAAAAATCAAAGTCAAACATGATCAACGCCAGTTTAAAGCCTCGTAGCAATGTGTTGTACGAGCAACATGAACATGCTGCGGCCCCCAAAAACCCGACCAGAGCACCAAGATCGAGGCAAAAAGCAGCAGCAGCAATATTACGTACCACTCGGGTACGTTACGGACTGTGTGCCAGAAACCAAAGGCCGGTGAAGAGCTACAGCAATTGCGTGAAATACCAGGGTAGACTGAAAAGTTATTGGACGAGACAAGAAATCCGAAACCAGCTCGACATAAAAAAAAAGTATCTTTCCATCAAGGCAATTCAGCGGCAGTCAAGCGCTCCCTAGCCGTCAATTTTAATCAATTACGCTGGGAGCAGGTTAAGCACATCCCATATTCTCCGGTTTAAGCTTCTATGACTATTACATTTTTCAAAATTTAAGGAAGTAGTTTGGTGAAAAGAAATTTCCTTAAAGCCTTTCGGGTAGCCTGATAAACCGATACTCTTTGGAAGGCCTACAAAATTGAAGTAACTTTGAATTATTCATAAGGGAAATTTTCTAAAAAAAAATCTATGAGTTTTTAGTTAGACCAAAAACTTTTATATCCACCCTCGCATTTTGTGTAGCCAACGAGAATGAGGCTCAAGCACAGATACAGATACAGCTAGAGCCCAGCTGAAGGTGATCCCTGGGCTTTGGGCCCCAAATGACGATGTTGTTGTGTTCTGGCTGTAGTTGTTGCGTTTGTTGGCTATGGCACAGCTTGGATTCAACTTCTTGTAGCCAATTCGTGGAAATTTAAGCGTGGCACGTTGCCTGCCCCAGCCTCATGGCAAGTTGTTGTTGCTGTTGTTTTTCGGGCAGTTTTGTAAAAATTGTCATTTTAATGAATTGATGCTGCTGTTAACTAAAGTTGAGTGGAGTTGTTCTTGTTGTTGCAAGTTGTTATTGTTGTTGTTGCTTTTGTTTTGGTTTTGGGTTTTTTCTGCCTTTTTCTGTTTTTTGTTCTTTTTTTTTGGTAGGTATGCCATGTCGTCGCCACAGACACGCATTTAAAAAATGTTGTTGTCTTGTTTGTTGAGCAACTTAGTTTGCCAGCAAACGGCTATCGTACTAAGGCCCTGGTATATAGAAGTATCTGTATCTGAGCTTTTGGCTGCCTGTTCATGCGTTAGTTTTGGCACCGTTCAATTAGCCGGCCAACATATTTGTGGGCGTGTGACATTAGCATAATCAATTCACTTCACTAACTTATATACTAACTCAATCTCTCTACCTCTTTTCTCTTGCAGACCCTGCAGTCGTTACAGAGCGCCGCGAAACGTGCGGGAACATCTTGCGCCAACTGCAAAACCACAACCACAACCCTTTGGCGGCGCAATGCCAGCGGTGAACCCGTCTGCAATGCCTGCGGACTCTACTATAAGCTACACAATGTAAGTAGAAAATCATTATTTTTTATATTAGAAGTACAGTAGATACTCAGCGAAACGTTTGCTACCAATTGGTAATAGAGGGAAAACCAGTTGTTGTCTGAGAAACTTCAAAATTTTCAGCACTAGGAACACTTCTCTTGAATTAGGAATTTTTTAGACTCTAGACCGCGTTGGACATTATGTTTTCCACGTTGGATCTTAATTTTTCCTTGTATTGTTATTCATTTTAAAATAATTCCCAGATACAGAACGATGTTCTAATTGGAGTCTTTTCTTTTTAGTAACCAAAAAAAGTTCCGTTCCTTATTTTTTCATTGAATGTATTGAATTATTAGAGCAGCACTATAAAATATGGATTTTCAAAAACTTTGGGCACATAATCGCTTAAAAGCAAATAATCGTTTAAATGCAAAACACCAATAAATATCCATTCATAGAATGTATTAAATTGTTAGATCAGAGATTTTAAAAAAAATTTACAAAATCTTAGGCATATAATCGTTTAAAAGCAAATAATCGCTTAAATGCAAACAGACATCAAAATATCAATTGCGGCGTAGGCAAATAAAAAAATCTTTTATCTAAGTATTATAATTAGGTTGGACAAGTCACATAAGGTCAGCTAGTCATGTTCCACGCTCTCAAAGTTTGGTTTTTGTGCATTCACTGTAAATTCCTTTCATGCGCCCAGTTATACCAACAATATGCAGATATTTAGCGCTTTCCGGCATCCTGCAGCGTTCCCATAAAACAACGGAACTATTAGCCCTCTAAGCTGCTGCCAAGTTGATTCTGGTCAGCTTTATAAAACAAATTTAACAATAATTCACCCCAATGACTGAACGCACTGATGTTAGTTTAATGATAGCGCATCGATTTACGATCGTTTGCTCCGTCTTGTCTTGGGGTGAAAATCCGCACGCTTAACCCTCGTTAAACGCTTAAGCGATTTAACGCAACATTTAACATGCGCTCAACGCACTCGAGCGTGTGCCGCTCGGGGTGCCCGCTCCTGGACTCGAGCTCATCGCTAGCTCTCTCTCTCAGTCACTTTAACCCTGCTATCCAGGAGAGCTTGCAATGAAAGTCGAGAACGGAAGCTGTCAAACGCTCTCGCACTGACTTCGACTGCACGGGAAATACATAAAGATTAAGAGTGACAAAAATGAAGTGTCGTCCATGTGTTGCAGGAAGTGTAGCAACACCCCGGGCATTGGCAAGCAGGTTGTGCCGCAGCCGCAGCAGCATGATGAATTGTTGATGATTATTTAAAGATGCCCAATGTGCACCCTCGCCAACGCCACCGCCAACAACAACAACAACAAGTTACTCCTTACCAGTTGCCCCGTTGTTATTGTTCAGCTGCCGAGCTGCTTGATAAGATAAGCGGCTGGTGTTTGGCTGTGAAAATGCGATAAGCTTTGATTTTGTTATGGCAAACGCGTGCAGCAGCAGCATCTACTTGCCAACGTTGGCGGCGGGTGGCCAGAAATTGGCGTAATTTATGTAATAGACTCGCCGAGTCACCGTATCCCGGCTATGTATCTGTGCACTGCCGAGTGATGTGGAAACTAAATTTAATAACATTTTTCTTCGTGCTCCGCACGTTTAATCATCTCGAGCTAAAGTTAAAAATGGGCGTTTTGTCTAACAGAGGGTGGTTTGTTGTTGTTGTTGTTGTTATGTTTGTTGCAGCTCTTGTTTAGCCCTTGGCTGGCTTATTAAATATTCATTAGCTGCTTTAAAAGACAAAAAACCAGGCATATACAACAGTCTGACCAGGCTTAGGTATAAACACTTCAGCATGGTTTCATTTATTTTTATTTTTTTTGCGGCCGGCGGCATTTAACTTTAATGAGTTTGTTAGAAAAAGTTTTGCCGCTTGCATTTCAAACTTTTGCGGCACTTGTGTGTCAAAAACATAGAGAGCGGGCGGAAGTGTGTTGGTTTTGCAGCAAAACTTTTAAAAATGGCGCTGGCGTCGCTTCCTATGTCAATTTGGCACATTTACATGTCAGTGGCCATGCTCGAACTTTGCCGCCAGCCTTAAGCACCTAGTCAACTGATGGGACACCTGTCTGTGGCAGACCGCAAGCTAATTAAGGCCTTACTATATACAGAGACCGCTCTAAGCCTTTAAAGTTGAACTGCATTCGATGACTATCGCAGACGATGAAATATTTTAATTGAGCATTACAAAAATCGCAAATATCAAAGCGAAAAAAAAAAAATGCCAAGTTGAAGCATGTGGCACAGGCGACTTTGGGGCTATCTGATTTATAAAACTTTGCTGTATACAAGCAAATGAATGAATGCAACAACAATTGCAACAAAAACAACAAACTAATAGAGTGAATAGAAAAGCAACAAAACTGCGGTACAACGCAGCGTATGAGCAACGCGCCAAAAACCGCAGCAATGGCGGCACTTTGGGTGGCTTTTTGTTGATGTATTTGTATAGCTGTGTGCGTATGTGTGTATATCTGTGTGTATTGGCTAGCGCTTTATATGCATATGTATGCATGACAGCAAAATATTTATTTTGCAAAAATTTTCTTTCAATTGGACAGTGTCCCATCTTGATAAGATGACAATCAGCGCGCTTGCACTGCCAATACAGTAAACGCTCGCTCACACTGCTTTTAGAAGTTCCCATACATGTAGTAGATCAAATATTACGAGGAATTTATTTTGAAACTGTAAAATTTGTATTTGCTTTTGTAAGCATTTTTTTTAACCCTTATGACCAGGGACCTTTTCTGGAGGCCTTTTGCATTTTCAAGGTCTTAGAACTTTTAAACTATAAGCACGACCATCATGAAAATTAGTAACTTTGATTTATAAAATCAGTTTTGTCCCTTTCAAAGAATTCGGTTTTTTAGATTCAGCATTTGTTGAGTTTTAAAATAAAGTATTATTTTACAAAAGACGAATCCAATTTTTTTTTTTTAAATTCAAAATTATTATCAGTAGTGTGCCACAAATATATTTGTAACTTATATTAACCCAACAGCAATCTTTTCGTGGGTATACGTGTTGCTATACTACGAGCTATATTTTTTCAGTTTTTGTGACAAATGCTGTTCTTTGACGACTCACAAATGTGATTGGAAGCATATAAAGTTGTTCGTTTTAAAAGAATTTAAATTAAATAAATACGGCTAGTATATTCAATATAAACATTTGGGTATAGCGTACAATCAAACAACGCCTCCAAAGTAAAATAGATATCACCTAAAGCACATTTTATAAGCGAAAAAAAAAAAATAACGAAAAGGCTTAAATTCTTTCGAAAAACAAAATGAAAATATTCGGCTAAGGCGCTTCAATTATTCAAACATTCTTTAAAACCAAAGACGAAAATTAAATTAAGAAAATTAGGAAATCTGACACTCCCCATCAAAGCACATTCTCCTTCTACAAGTTTAAAAAAATTAAACAAAAATAAAAAAAAAAAAACAATTTTATGACAGTCCACGACGTATAGATTTTAAATAAAGATCATATGAGAAGAAAAAAATTGTGTAAAATTTGAAATAAGATTTAACAAACATGGCTTTAAAATACAGAGTTTTGCCTTAAAATGAATTACCAGATTAAATTTCTAAGTCCAAAACATGATCGTCCCACATTTTGATTTAGTAACCAAATATCGTAAAGACTGGGGGTACTAACTTTTTTAAGTAAAAAATATATTTGTATGAGGCATGCAGATTGAAATCCGCATTATTTAAAATGGAATCCATGAGCTAAATAGTCTACGAAAATTGCTAAAATTTAGACGTTCAATATCACGCGCAACTACTGTATTGTAATTGCTGTTGTAGTAGTTCATTTCAATTCAATTCGTTTGTCATTTGGCTGCCGCATTCGCTCTGAAAATGTCTCGAATACGCAAAAACACACACATAGATACACACACACACTATGTGTGTGGGCCTTTTGCGATTGGGCGACTGATTGGCTTTTTATGGAAATCTTGCAAATGCACTTGCTCATAAGCATCAAAGTCAAGTCAATGGAACACCCCACTCTATATCATATAGTGTGTATTATTTTTTTTTTGGCTGCGTGTCTTTGGGCAATTCCCTGGAAATATCATCATGTTAATTAACAGCAAATGAGACAATTGCTATTCCCAACGCCAATGCTGTCGCTTTCGCTGTTACTTGCTCTTATCGGCAGTAGTTTATCTCTTACAGGGTATTTTTTTTTGTTGTTCCAGCTGATATCCTGCTGTGCACTTGTCTCGAGTCTTAGCGCGATTTGTAGCTAGTTTTTGTTGTATGCGGGTGCATATGTATCTTTTGTCTAGCTTTATATCCTGTGGCGTCGTCATAATGATAAATGCGCATGTGTTGAGCTATTATTTCATAAGGAAAGGTGCACATATACGTTTAGTACCGTTATGTGTCTTGGGTCAGGTCAATTGTTTAACTGGCGCCGCAAGCCAGGCTGCAAAGTCAGTGCAACACACACAACATGCAACATGTCACAGTCAATTTAGTCACAACAGGCAGCGCGTTTGTCTCAGTTCGCTGGCTAAATGAGCTAAGCCTTGGAGCAGCTGAGTGTTTGAGTATATGTGTGTGTCTATGTGCGTGTATGTGTGCTTGCCCACCCACCCGGTCGCGGGCAGCAGCCGCCTGTCAAAAACTAAGTCAACTGCAACGGCAGCACATACACTACCATCCCCACCGCGCGCTTCTACGCTGCATGCATGCCCCACAGTGGGACACGCTCGATTAAGATTTTATGCATAAAAATCTGCCAGCGCTGCTCGCCCTCTGTCATCAACAACGTCAACGTCGACATGGCCAGCGTCAGCTCCAACGTCGTGTGCAGTGCAAATTCGTTTGAAATTCTTAATGAGCAAGGCATGGTTGGAGCTCCCGCTATACGAGCAGAACATATAGCAGTCAATATATATATAAAGGAAAGAAAAACCTACTTGGCAGCAACGCAGTTTCTATACACTTGCCAAGTGCTTCAGAAGCTGTTTGGAGACGATATATATTTTTACATTAATTTTAATATACGAGGGTGGTCCGATAAGTGCTTAGCCTACAAACGAAAAACGAAAATTTTGGATTCGCTGCCACAAGCGGTCAAAGCAAAACCAAGAGACCGATCCGGCTGACATTTTGATAGTAGCGCCATCGGGCGGTGAGGCTTAGTACTTATCGGACCACCCTCTTGTAAAGAATGCTATGACCTATAAGTTACAAAGCATTTTGAAATATATGTTGCATCGGGCAACGGTTCCTTAGGCATTTACATTTTGGCGTGACGTTACGTTTTTACGAAAAAATATGACTTCCCAAAGCTAAGTGCCTAGTTCAAAGAACGCCTGCGTTTAGAAGTATATGAAGCTTGTGAAATGCTGCCTGAGTGCTGAAGATGGTGCAAGGGTTCGATATGTGCATTTACATTTTGGCGTGACGTTACGTTTGTACATAACTTCCCGAAACTAAGTGCCTACTTTAGAGAACCTCATCGCGCTTAAGGCTAAAAAACTTTCCAGACACAGCTGCTACTTTTTGCCACTACGCCTAGGCATGTAACCTCTGCTAGGGTATCTTAATCCATAGCTCGGGCCTGCCTGCCTGGTATATTTTTTTTTTCGCTTTGTTGGCAAATTAACAACTTTATGCTTTGTTTAGTTTATGCATTTCGCCAGCATATCAATTAAATGTTTCTTTCTTACTTAACAAAAAGCTTAAACTGTTAATGGACGCGTATTGTACATATAGTATATAGAACTAAGTATATTATAAAAGCAAAAAAAAAATGATGCATGTGGACCAGAGCAGCTGATGGCAGGCTAATTGCAACAATTTGTGCTAAACGTTAGGGGCAAGACTATCAATTACGTGCGGCAATTTTATACAGCTACTTAGGGTTTTTTAGAGAGCGCAATCCGCCGAAGTACTCGTCTAGAGTAACTCCCTAGCGTTTGCTCTATCGTTGAATGCTATCAAAGTCTGTCAACGCAGCGTGCGCCTGTAAGTGATATCTTTGTTGTTGTTGTTGCGATTTTATTTTCATTTTTTTTTTTGGGCAGCTCGTTGCACAATTTGCTTTTGTCAAGCGCTGAACGAGCCTGCCTCACAAATCCCGAACTAACCACTTTATAAGGTACAGAGCTCCGAACTGAGTCCAAATCTCGGTCGCACAATTGCCTGCAATTTAACAATTTCACTGTTTGTTTTGTATTTTTATGAGCACAGAGACTCCGAGAGAGCTCTACAAAAAAAAAAAAAAAAGGCACAACAATGTCGTAATTCACGCCCAGGTAACTGGAGGGCGCGCGTTCGCTCTACATAATGTAACATTTCTTTGTAGCGTTGTTCGGGTTTGGGTTTTTTTTTTTTGGGCCTGGGAATAGCGGCCGTATCAAGGGACTGGGGAGTTTGGAAAATGGGTAACTCAATATTGTAATTGTAGCGCAATGAGGCGCATGCGGCGCTGCCAGCCGCTCTGGAACTTAGATGTTCGCAAGTGATAAGAAATTGCATATGAAGTACACACTGCGCTACACAACACTGCAACAACAACAATGGCGTCGTCAATGGACGTGCTTATGAAAAACAAAAAAAAAAAAACAACCTAAACATAAAAAACTGAAATACTGAAAAACTACAAAAGCAGAAGAGTTACTCTTGGCCTTACAAAGAGTTTGTTCGCGCGTCGCTGCTGCTGTTCCTGACGTCTCTGCCCCCCATCCGTCCGTGTTGCTGCCACTATCTGCGCAAACTAATCGCATTCGCAAATGTCCCTTATCTGATTGTGTAGAAATGCTTGTAATACTTCATTTTCACTTCCCGGTGCGTTGGGTGCTCTGTTGGGCTTCTGCCGGGTCTCTCTGCTCACTGCAGCAGACATTTAACGAGCGGCGAGCGGAAAGCAAAATGGTGTGTGCAGTTGGTGGCATTTCCGGCCAAGGGCCGAGCCAAGACTAAGCCAAAATGTTGAGCAGTGCCAGCGTGCCATGAATTTGCATAAATTTGACCCATTTTGGTGGCTAACACAAATGCATATACGTTATTGATTTTCCACTGGGAGTTTGGTTTTTCGAGGCTTTCAGTTACACTGAGAGAAAAGCGGAGCCTAGCTTGCCTGTCTTTAAATAAAAATTTAAATTAAGTAATTACTATAACTCATTCGTTTTGCCTTCTCAAAATTTAAAAATGCGCATCTCATGACGGGTTACAAAGTAAGCTTTGCTCTCATGACATGGAACAACAACTTTTACCATAATAAGTTGTACCAGAAGTCTTTTTCGCCTCAATTTCCATCCAAACAGCTTTACTTCGTCTTTCAAAATAATTTGAAACCAAATGTTATCTGACTGTATTTCAAGAATATAATTTAGAAAGTAAGAAATCGCAAACCGACTGACGAATTTTTAAAAAAAATTAAAATCGAATTTTAAAATTTGTCCACATGGTACTCGATTTACTAGACTTGCTGCTAAGGCATTTTTGTTAAAAAAATTTAGAACGTTTATTCTTTTTAATAATAAACAAAAGATTCAAAGCTGTGACTCATCTCACTTTTATCTGTCAAAGTATGAAAAATATTTTATTGGATTATAAAAGCATTTGAGCAAGAGCTTTTTAAAGGAGAGCAAAAAAAATTAAGCAAATTAATTTAAAGATTCCTGCCACATCCCTTTCTTTAATACAAAAAGCTTTTGTAAATAAGTTGGATTGGGTCAAAATAAAGATCCGTCAATGTTTCAGAAATATCTTAAAAAACATTATAAAAGCTATTGAGGTGCAGCTTTTCTAAAAAAGATTTTAAAAAATCGAAAATCATTAAATCTAGAGATTTATGTTACTATTAAAAAAATATTGTTAAATAAATTGGATTGTGTTAAGAAGAATTATCTGACAATGCTTCAGAAATATCTTAATGAGATAAAAGAAAAATATTTTAATCCGTACAAAATATTATTATATTTTATTGTAACCAACTTTTGAGAATAATGAAAATTTCTTTCTAAAAACGCTGCATGTTTCCACCGACATATATACCATTTAACTATTACCCAGACTACCAGGCCACTCCCTTTACTGCTATAGAATCAAGTCAACTTTAATGCTTTTCCTAAGAGTTATTAATTTTCGTCATATAGAAAACCCGAAGTTAATATTAATGTACTAACTTCTAGGCCAATAACGTATATAGAACGCTTGAATACAAAAATTCTTGATTTCTTCCAAAACACTTAAAAATCTTTTAAAAAAATACTTTATTCTCCCAGTGTACTTATACTTACCAAACAAACCCACTTCTTGCTCTCTTCCAGGTCAATCGTCCACTTACCATGAAAAAAGAAGGCATACAAACGCGTAATCGCAAGCTTAGCTCCAAATCGAAAAAGAAAAAGGGTCTGGGCGGCGGCTGTATGCCTCTTGGCGGTCATCTGGGTATGGGTGATTTCAAGCCACTCGATCCATCCAAAGGTTTTGGAGGCGGTTTCTCTGCATCAATGGGTAAGCATGACATAAAAGTAAGACAACGCGACAGTGTATTAACTACAAGTTTTTACTCTCTACTTCCAGCACAACATGGACACCTTTCCAGTGGACTGCATCCGGCACATGCGCACATGCATGGCAGCTGGTATACCGGCGGCATGAGCGCACTGGGCGCCTCCAGCGGTCTGCAAGGTGGTTTCTCAACGGCCGGTTCACTTGGGGGCGGCGTTGTGCCACACTCGCAGCCCTATCACTTGGGTCTTGGCTCCATGGTGAGTTGTGCAAGTTGCGTAAAGCAGCTGTTATAAGAGTTTCTGCCAGTTGAATATAAGAGTTTTTTTTGCTAATCGTTTTTTCTCTCTGTTTATTTTTTGTGTTTTTGCCATTCACAGGGCACTTGGCGTACTGACTACACGTGATGGAGCGGGAACAATTTGAATAACAATTTGTTCAGTTAGAGCAGCGTTAACTTATTTGACTTTATTTCAACCAACAACTACAACAACAACTACAACAATAACAACAACAACCCACAAAACTGCAACAACTCTTAGCCAAATTGAGAAATCATTGAATTGCATTTTGGCCAAAGGCGCCGTGGGCGTTGCGGTTTGTCTAAGGCGTTGACTGGCTTAGCCTGGCTTAGACCGCAGACAAATCTTGGCTAATGGGCGGAAGGAAGTGCACACATGCACACACGCATACACGCACATACACATATACGCTGGCTTGTTAATAATTGTGGTTTGAGCTCATCATTAGTTCGTCTGCCAGGCTTAAGGCGGACTTAGGACGAGCGTAACAGCGCTGATAAAGTTAAACTTATTATCATCATTACAAGTGCAGCAGGAGCTGAGTATTGTTTTTTTTTTTCAGTGTAAAAATAAGTTCAGGTCAGTTGTACGTGAGTTCTTGACTTTTCCATTGCTTCAGTGCTTACCCTAGTAAAAATTGATATATGTGCTGAAACATATTTAATTCATTATTTTATGAAAAATAGCTTAAAGGTTTTTTTTTAAAAAACCTATATATGTGCAAAATATAAACTTATGCCAAAATTAAAATTTGTTTCAAGGAAAATTGATAAGGTGTGTAGAAGTCGCTAACTTTTGTGAAAATCTTAACGAAAACTTTACTTCAAGTTTACTTGTTAGGTATAATTTTTCGTTTGCGTGATGTGATGATAACTTAAGGGATTGTTCCAAAACAATTATTTTACATAATTTTCCTATTTACTGGTATAAAAAATATGTGAAGCATATTAAAAAAAAGTTTTTGAGAAACTTTTCCAGCCTTTACAAAAAATTAATTTAATTTGTATTAATCCACTAAAAAAATTTATGCTAATTACAAATGGCCAAAAAATTAAATTCATAATAACGACTAAAGACTTCTTAGAAATTCAACTGAAAAGAAAACTCACTTCTTTTTACTCTATCTTGTCTAGTTACCGAGTTATAGTCATTTGAAGTTGAAGAAATAAACTTTTTACGATTGGCTTTATATTTATACAAAGTGCGTTTTTTTGAGACACTTTCCAGTTCGTTAATTTTTCGGAGGTTATCAAACTGCAAATAAAAAATTGAGGTAGTTGAAATATGTAAGGGCCAAAAATTTTAAGGGACGCTAACTCAAACAAAGTTTAAATAGGAAACGAAGTTCTTGCAAAACACTTCCGATTTTCCCTTTGCTGAGGCCATTAAAAATTGATATAAATTTAATAAAAAGGCTCTTTAAGATCAAATTCATAAAAAGGAATAAAAAACTTTCAAATCAAAGTGATAAATAACCGTGCATATTTTTGTACCAGTTCTTCTGCTTTCAGAGTTGTAGCCGTTTGAATTTAAAAAAAAGTCTATAAAAAAAATTTAAAAATTCTATTAAAAATCTTTTGAAAGTGATCAAATATGGTTCGTTTATATGGCAATTTTTTCAAATAAAACTTTCATTTTAGATAACTATTTTTGATAGGTTTTGGGAATATGGACCTATTGTGGTCTTCTGCCCCATGCTGGTAAGGTTGAAAGTTGATAGTATTTCCTATACGAATAAGCCTCCTCAAATGGTCCAAAATCGTATTTTATTGCGAAATGTCAGTAATATGAATATTTAGGAATTGCTTCAAAAAAAGTCGTTTCTAAAAAATCTTTGGTATCCCCAAGCTATAAAAAAAATACAGTTTTTAGGCAACTTAAACGTATGCGGGCCGCTGTAATAAGTCTGGCAAGGATATATATTCCCTCTTTTGATTGTATGCTTGATATGGAACAAAACCCGGAAAATTGTCAATGAGAACGCTTGTTTGGGAAATGTCATTAATGTAGATATTTTGGAATTTATTCAAAGAAAACTTTTTCAGAAAATAGTTGTTGTTCCCATATATAAGAGCTCTTACAGGCAGGTTACCTTAAGTTTTAGAAAACTTAATCGAAGCACTAAAGCCGAAAATACTATAAGGGACTCTGCACATCAGGTTCTATTGTGCGACAGGCGGCTGGTAAATCAAGGATTCCCCACGCCCCGAATCTAAAAACCAATAGTTCACCAAAATGTTATATATTCTATATATCCATATTCTTCGGAAAAATGTATAATATTATTGCTTAGTAGTAGTTACGGTAAGGCCCGTGAAACAAGGAGGGAGTAGGGTAGACCTCCTCTCGGCGTTTGGCAACGATGAAAGTTCCGCAACTTCTCGTAAGGAAAATTACGATATATAACGATCTATATTTTTCCGACACAGTAGTAGTATTCCTGATAGCATATAGTGCGTGTTTTTGTTTACTGGTTTATAAGCAATAGTTTAGCAATAGTTTCCGTCGCAAAATCGTTGTTTAACACTTTCATCCATCCTTGTTTCTTGAAAGATTTAAGCTTGATCTATGAAACACTAAAGTAGTAGTAGAAATACCCCGTCAGACAACACACATTTAATGAATTTCGGAACGCAACCTTGTGCTAGGTATTGGACTCAAAATATTTTCAATGTTATAAATTTGCCTTATTCCAGCTTTTGGCAAAGTTTGAAAGCTTTCCTGAATTTTTCAAACAATTGTACGTATTAAAAAAAAAAATAAAAAATTTTTGCTTCAAAATTTTTGAAATTTTTTGTCTAAATTTTCCCAACTATAAAAAATTTTTAAGAAAAATCGCGTTTTGGCATATAAAGAAGCATATATGAAGCAAATAAACATGCATGCTCCAAAAAATTGTACTGATATTAATTTTTGAGAAATATGGAAAACAATTTTTGGTTATATGTCAATTTTACTAGGGTGTATGTGCGAGTAAGTGTTTGTATGTGTGTGTATATGTGGAAATGCGTATGAGTGTGTGCTGAATTTCCTAATTGTAAACATTGCGTGCAATTTTTAATTATTTAAGTTTTTTTACGTTTTTGTCGCTGGCAGCAACAAAAACCCATTAAAATTAATTAAAGGGCTTTACGTATATATTTATTTTTGTTTTTTTTTTTATTGCTGACATACCGCAGTTCAACAAAATATATACACACACACATATGAGTATGTGCTTAATTAATTTAATTTTTGCTGCGCTAATTCGATGTATTCTTAAACTGCCATAAAACAAAAGCCCACAAATTGCGCCAAAAGCAACTGACAAAAAGTCAAAATACAAAAAAAAAATAGTAAAAAAATAAAATTTGTAACTAAAAACAAAAAATATGCCTATGTACATATAGTTTAAACAAAAGCACACAGAAACTAATGATAACTTAAAAAATAAAAACGCACGTCCAAAAAGTTAAAATTTATAAAACATAAACTTTGTTGTAAAAAGTAAAATGTAATTATAAATGAAAAATGTTTGTCCTACTTCGCATTGCAATTGTAAATTGCAATAATTTATTGTATAATATAATATAAAATAAAATTAGTTAAATTATTAGACATTAAACAAAACAGACGTGATAAATAACAAAAAAAAAGCAAAACACAAAAAACAACAAAGTTTAATTGTAAAATAAATTTAAAAATAAAACAAACAACATTTTAACTATACTATATATAATAACAAATACAACACATAAATGTTCAATGTTTATAACTAAGTCTTATAGCCTATAAATTTATATAATAATTGTAATTAAATAAATACAAAATAAATTAAATAGAATTCAATGTTAAAGGCTCCTCCTCTCTCTGTAACATAGCAACGATGTGCGGTCAACATTTGTTAGCAATTTTTGTATAATTTTAGCAAAAGTATTTATAATTAAAATATATGTGTAAAAAAAAACAAAGCAAAAGTGTTTTTATAAGTTGTACTATGTGTGTATAAATGAATTTAGTCTTAAACTTAATTTATGTCTGAGGTATATAATAAAAACAAAAACAAAATTTATATAAATACTATATGCATAAATATGTCTAAGCATAAGCTGTAATTGTATTGTAATTGGCCATATTGATAGTTAAATATAAAAAACAAAAACAAACAAACACAGCATATTGACAGATTGACATATTGTCCGAGTGCGATTTGTTCAATTCAAAAATCCAGCAAACAACAAAAAAAAAATTGTATTAAATTTAAAGGCAATCACAACAAAAATATATACATAAAAAAAACAAAAAATCAAAAAAAAAACATAAAAATAAATAAAAATAATTTATGAAAAATAAACAACAAGCGCATTACTTGCTTTACTTTGGATAGGGAGTTTTCTACAATTAGGTTGGGTATATGCACTTTCTTGCGCATTTTGTGCAGACGGAGAAAATTTAGATCCTAATAAATGAGTTCCTTACCTGCAATTTATGAATCGCATTTATGATGTAATAATTAAAAAAAAAAAAATTGACTTCAGCCGTTTGATCCCAAAACGCCTAAAACAAAATCTATTAAATTTATTTACAGATCTTTACAGATCAAATCATTTAAAACTTAATATAAACGTACACTGTTGATTAAAAAAAAAAACGAACTTTCCTGAAAAATGTTTTTTTTTAAATTAAGCTCACGCAAATTGAATGTTTTTATTTTATAATGCTTCTCTTTTATGATATTCGAAAAAAGAAATTCAGCAAATAATTTAGTTGTTTTTATTGACAAAAGCAAGCGGCTTTTATTTTTTTAAATACAAAAATTCACAGAAGTGTAAAATTTTTTTTTTGTTTTTTTTTTGCATTTTATTTACAATCTGTCTATATTAGACAATAAGTAAATTTACTAAAATAATTAATACAATATAAATATAATAGCAAGTTTCCATCGAAACCAAAAGTGTAAAATAATATTATTTTAAATTTTAACATATTTTGAAAAAAAAACGAAATTTTTTTTTCCAACATTTTTATAAAAAAAAAAATCAAAAAAATGTATACTACACTCCCCGAAATTCAATTAAGAACACCTGTTTTTATTTAAAAATATTAAGTTTTGAGTTATTTAAAAAGCATTTGTGACTCAAAAAATATTTTTAGCGTTACTTAATTCCGATTCAACTAAAAAATTATCCTAAATAACCAAAAAAAAAAAGGCTTGAAACTTCAAATAGTATAAAAAAATTAAATTTATACTGCGAAATTCAATTAAGAACACTTACCAAAAAATAAATGTTTTGTAAAAAAAGAAGGGAAAAATACTAAGTTAATGGTAAGTCCAGGCTCCCGACTTATTTATAACCTCGAAAATTCGGGTTGGCATCGAAAGAACTTTACAGCCTATCTATCCTTAAGAGAGCTTATAGCGCGGAGGCATCGCAAACTTACATCGTACATCGCCGTACCGTAACTATAACCCAACAATAATAATATTAGATTAATTCGTAAAAATTACAAAGGTACAAAATAAAAAGTGTTTTGATTAGGGAACGACGCGTTGATTCCGAATCCGCTTGGCTCAACGGGTCTGGGTGCTACTCTAATCTCAAAAACACCACAACATTTTATTTCGAGACCGGTAGTACGGCGATGTTTTTTATATGATTTTAGGGTCTCTGAATCCGAATCCGAAAATTCCAACAGATATTGATTTCTGATTCTGATTCAGCGACCCAAAAAACATTCAAAAGTCATGGGGTGACCTCTGAAACTGAAAATTATTTTTTTTCCGTAGCTGTGTTGTAACACAACCTGAAAACTGCCTATAAAGAATCTTTTACGAGTCCCAATGTCCGACAATATTTTTTGGGGGTGGCTACATCTGATTCCAAAATCCAAAAAACTTCAGCACGTGCTGGTTATAAGATAAACATTAAAATGACACTTTTTATGCGCTTTTTTGAGGTTATGTCAGAAACCTAACGTGCTCTGGATTTTTGGAGGTCAGTATCGGATTAAGCGACTTAGGACATCGAACCTGATAATCGATTTTTTTTCTTGTACAGCAACACAATCTCATAACAGTCCATCAAGAAAATTTTTCAAGTCCTGATATCCGACGTTTTTTTTATATGTTTTTGATATCGCTGCATCCGAAGCCGAGGTCCAAAAACATAACCTCAAAAAACCCCATAAATTCTTTTATTTAGGTGGTTATCGTAGAATCCTGAATTTCTGAGATTTATTTGACCTCAGATTTGGATTCGCGATTCTAAAAACATTAGAAAATCACGGTCGGTCACACCAAACTCTTCTTTTTTTTGTGTCTGCATTATTTTTACTTTTCATCCTTCATTTAAAATTTATTAAGCATATGATGAATATTTGGAGTCCCAATTATGAAATGAATTTGAGCAGCAAAAAATTCTTTGAAATATATATAAAATGAAATGATGTTCGTGTGTCCTTTATAGACTCACGAACTATCCACTATATTCAAACCAAATTTTTTTGTGTGTGCTGCTTATGATGTGTGGAAGGTTCTTAGCATAGTTTTGTTGAATTCCGGTAGGTAAATTCCGGAAAAAATGGAAAATTTAAAAAAAACAACACAAAAAAGGTCTGTTTTAGGGTAATTTGATGCGTAGATTACGAAAATGCTATCTATTTCATGATTAAACATGTCCTATATTGGTCATATTATAATTCATATTTTTATTTCATTCCCAAGAATACATGGGCGTAGCAAAACAAGCTGGGTACCCGCTACTACATTATATAAAAAATAAGGTTTCAAAAAATTCCGAAAAATTGTTTCTAGAATCTACAAAAATTGGTTTGAAGAAAACATACCTGATAAAATTAAATAAAATATTAATAATAATAATAATAATAATAAGTATTAATACTTTATATATTTACAATTTGTTTTCTCTTAACGAACCAAATTCTCAATGGATTTAGTTTGTTTTTTTATGTATAACACAATGCGAAGTTTTGAGGCCTTCAATAATTTTGAGTACAGTTGTCGCTAAACCAAAAATCCTATTAAAACTTTTCAAGATAAAAACTGCGCACACACACACATTTCTCATTTCACATTTTTGATTCGTTTAAAAGATAGTTATTTCAGAAAAATGGGAAAATACACATTTTTGGACAAACTTTATTCAAAAAAGTTTTTTAATTACAGTTCGATTGTATATAGTCTAAGCAAAAAAGGCTAATAAGCCTGCAACTCTTTATTTATTATAAATTTTAGGAGCTCACATATTATAACACCAAATTAAAGAGAATAAAAAAATTGAATTGAAAAAATAATTTTAAAAGATAATCATATACGAACAAGCGGAATTATCGTGAAAGTGATTTCTATTCGTGTTTTGGTCTCTATAAAATGCGAGAGTCCTTACTAATTATGGCTTCTAGATGATAATACATCTAAATGGGTTTTCTGAGCAAATAAAGTAGGTTATTTACCTTTAAAGTTTTTATTAATTTTTTCATAAAACTCTATTTAAAAGCAGCCTTAAGGTCCAAGTTGTTTTGGCTATAAACTCTTTTTATATTTTAGCATAATTTTAAAATATTTTTTTTTAAGTTGGGACGAATTTACAGATGTAACAAATAACTAGGCACTATATCTTCTCAGATAACCAGTGTATATAAAAGTTGCATAAGTAGTTATTTCTTTTTCTTCTAGTTATTATTTACTTCTTTTTTTTTTTTTGTACAATTTTGTTGGTAAATTAGACAACGGTACTTGGCGCGAGGTGCCAAACTTGGCCCAAAGTATTGATTAATTGACGGCGCATGATTGGACATAAATTGGTTCAAGTTTTGAGTTGAAAATGAAAAGAAATGAAATTGTAGCATAAATAGCTAGCAACAGGTCGCGGCATACAACAAAAAAAAAAAAAACAGAAATAATAATAATAATGTCTTTTTGTAATATCTTTATAATGTCCAATTTATGCTCATGAATAGTGCTCTTTAAACTTCGATACGTCTTCAATACAAAACGTGTGCGTGCGCGTACTCACACAGATACTCACAGATACATAGATACTCAAAGGTGTTGGTCATTTGTTATGCAGCATTTGTTGTACATTGAGCCATTGAATTATTGAGCTATTGAGCTATTGAAGACATGAATTATGAGTTGAAGTTTACATTTACACGTTGTATTGAGGCGTGAAATGGCATGTTAATTTATTGCTGTGGCAAGTTTGTTGCCTAAGTCTTTTGTTTGTGTCTTGACCAAAGTAATAGCACACTAGTAGCACCCACTACTTGGTCTAGAGAACTTTGCATGTCTGGCGCCCATTAGGGCTACAAACATTGACATATTTTGTTGACCAATACTGCCTTTGTTATGTTTCAATATTCCATACAATTTAATGTTGCCGCATATCCGCTTCCGTTTTGATGCGCAACTCTGTGCTAAATTTTGTACGGGGTGTCATTAGGGGTTAACAATGCTATACGCCATGCAGTTATTGTATTAATTATTGAAATAAAGTATGGTTTTTATCATTGCGTTGTATCTTTAAAATTTCTGTATTTGTATACATATGATACTAATTGGACAACAATTAAGCGCACGTAAATCGGTCATCGGAACCAACTTGAATACTAAACTCATTCATTAAGCAGCCAACAAAGCTATCGAAACAGCTCATCTGCTTAAACCCTTTTGGAGTGCACTGTTGTTTTTTTTGCAAAAAAATTGCATGACATGCTGCCTCAAAAATCTCACATCACATGAGCACTACTCCTAGCACTACAAGTAGCTGCCACTTGTCTATATACTACTATACATAATTCTTATCATATCAATTTATGTAATTGCAGTTAAACTAACGTGTTACAAAGTGCTAGTAGCTATCAAAATTGTCAACCTATAATTGCTTTATAATTACAAAACTTTTTTTTGTTTTTTTTTTTTGTTGTCGTTATTGCCTTTGCAATTAACCGGTTAATAATCCAGCAGTAAATGCAAGTGCCACATATGACATTAATATATGCCGTATCTCTATATACTATACATATATAGTATACCATTATGAGGTCTAACATATCAGTAGTGAGTGACCCCTCTTCAAAATACTTTGGTGATCAATGCATAAAAAATTAGTATGTGAATCGGACAGACGGCATATTGACGTGCCATATAAATCAGTTAATTATAATCAGCATCTAAGATAACAAAATGTTTAGGTAAAATACAATAAAAAAATGTATATGTTATGGAAATTATTTACATATTTATTATAAATGTTTAAATACTCTCACAGAGGGTATACATTTCAAGCTAGTGAGTAATAATATCTGTAGCTTCATGAGCAGGCCCATCAACGGAGCATTGGGGAACGAGCTGATTCTACTAGGCTCGAACTATCAGAAGGGTTCGTATGTTGGATTTTACTTAAAGTTTATATAATTTTAAAACAATACGTAATTTTCTAATTACAAGCTAGGATCCAAATGTAGTAAGACTGCATTAATTAACACTTTTTATTGATCTAATCGGTACAAATCTGTAGCAGTGTAGTATGCCTTCTGGAACTCGCATTTCGGAATATACTTCAGAGATGCCGGCATGGTAGAGAGCTGTATCAGTCTTGCTTGAGGTCCCGCTTGAAACGAGAAATGAGAAAGATGTCCGCTGGTATCAGATCTGGAGTGTAGGGGGCAACCCTATGCTTTTTGTACATCACTCATAACTCTTTGCAAAAAATTGGCGTTCACCTTTAAAATGGCCAAATATTCGGTAATAATTTTTTTGACGCTACCGTAACTCATCACCAATCAGACGAATATTCATGCGCCAGTCCGAGTCCAGTAGCGCCATTACTTTGGCCACATTTTCATCAATTCTTAAAGTTGATTTGCGGCCGGCGTGCTGATCGTCTTCCCCGAGCTCCCGTCCCTTTCGGAACAGATTGTCCCACTCAAAAATTTGTTTAGCGGCTGATGGCAGCATCCCCGTAGACGTCTTTAATCATTTCGAAGATTGCGGTTTTAGCGAGTTTGACTCAGAGTTTAATGGCGTAGCGCTGATCGAGATTTTTCTTCATCTTGCATCGTGACGACAATTCTTAACAGAGGCTCATGGCAGTCAACCTGCTTACTGTCCGCTTGCCCGCAGTCTACTGGAAAAAATAGTGGTCTCTTCGGCAGGCTTCCACTAGCACGCACAGGTGGAGCGACAGTTCCCCACCGCTCTGTTTTCAGAAATTCGGTCAAACGTTTTATTTGACCTGTCCTGTATCGATTACATCATTTTAAAAATCCAAACAAATCCCAACAAATTCCGTGGTCCTAGGACAGTCAAGAGTCCAAAAACATGTAATCTCTTCAATTCTCACTAAATGCTTAATTGCATATATTTATTAACGTACCTATATCACTAAAAACTTTTGTAAAAGCCTTGAAATTTGCATTGTAGATCCCAAAATTCCTTCTTATTTAATTTTGCGTAACGTAGAACTCTATACTTAAATATATGACTTGGTGCTTTCTAAAGATCCTTACCCCGACAGATATTCTAAAAACTTCAAAATTATTTGAAATTTTCAAGAATTCAATACTATACAAAACTTATTCACAATTCTCAGTTACACAAATTCTTAAAAGTTTCAGTCCTAGGTTCCCCAGGCGAGCATATATAATATATAGTGCTCCAAATCAGAACACGTTTCGAGAAGTAGAAAAATCGGCCTTTTCATTCGGGCATAAATTAAAACAAACAAAAATTGAACATTAGTTTTGAGCAGTGTTTTCTATTGCTATTTCCAACACTTTTTTCTAAACAATATTTTTCGGCCCTGGGCAGTGCTTGGAAAGCCCAGCATAATTCAGTCATAGTAACTAATTCTGAAGACACTGTCTTGGAGTAAGCTGAATTTTCTTATTTCTTTGTTTTCGATTCGTAACTTGTTAAAATTTAAAATAATTGAAACATTTTTACTATTGACTGAAGGCCAAGAACAATAAATCTATATATTTTTTCGTTAGCTTTTAGTCTTCTAAAGAGTAAATTTGTATAATTTTAAGCTCCTAAATAAATTTCCGAGCACTGTGCAATGATAGAAAAATCATTAGAGTGATTTTGAAAGCATCTACACTTCTGTTATATTACGCTATGAGCGAATGGAACTCAGCAACTAAAAGTCAAACATTTTTATTTTCAGACTCTAAAATTCAGTTGTATATTTCATTTTCCGTATAATGGCGATCCAGTTTTTAAAATTTTTCCATTAAATTGGAATATTTATATTTTAAAATTTGAAAATAATCGCATTACTTCTAATTGACCGTTTTTCTAAGGTGGTAAAATTGAACAAGTAAAGGTTAAGAGGGCCGTTCTAGAATTAGCTGACCTAACAATACTAGTGCTGGTAAATTTTTGAAAAACAATGGAAATATGGGAAATGTTTGGAAGTCACCTTTTATGTCAATTTCTACAGGCTTTAACAGATGTTAATAAAAAACTTTTCATAGCCATTTCATCATGGAAAAACTTACACCCGAACACGTTTACAAATCCTACAATTATATAACGAAATTTCGCGTTCTGTAAAGAATGTTTTTCGCGCGCTTAGGCCATTTTATGGTCGCCATAATCGATCTACTGAGACCACACTCGACGGAATTGACCTCAACCAGCGCGTAGTTTATGGGCCGGTGGAATCATCGGTCCATATTTCTTCAAAAATGACGCCGGTCAGACCGTAACCGTCAATGCCGACTGTTATCGCACCATGAAAACGAATTATTTGCTACTTGAAATTGAAGCCTGAGATCTCGACGACATTTGGTTTCAAGAAGACGGCGCTACTTGCCACACAGCCCGTGAAACAATGAACATATTGAGGAACCAATTCGGTGAACAATTAATTTCACGCTCCGGACCGGTTAATTGGCCACCAAGATCGTGTGATATCACATCGTTAGACTTTTTCCTTTGGGGCTTCGTGAAATTGAAAGTGTTTGTGGATAATCCAGCTACGATTGAAGCATTAGAGGCCAACATTACCCCTGTTATTCGCGAGATACCACCGATTATGCTCAAACGCGTCATCGAAAATTGGAGCCTGCCAACATTTGAAAGGGATTATTTTTAAAAAGTGAATGGCAAGAACGGTTCCTTCTATAACAAGCCTATACGCAGCACGAAATGTTTCGCACAGAATCGCAAAACTTCATCTAAAAAAAAATATCCCAAATGGGATTTATTTTTATATGAAGTTTTGCGATTCCGCCTTAATAATAAAGATTTTCCGATTCATTTGAAATTTTTGTGTTTTTTTTATTTAAAAAAAAAACCTCAAGATTGATGACCCTTTAGATATCCAAGCATTCGTTTTCAAATTTTAAGCACAATTGCTGCCAGTTAAGACTTTTTGGAATATTTTTCCAAACCTATTAAACGGAACGATACAGTGTCTACCAAATTCGGTGTTCTTCGAAAAAATCGATACCACGTATAGTTTTTGTTGCTGCTGTTGGAAAATGCGTACGCTGCATATAATAAAGGCAAACGAAATATGTATTTATATATAATCATAAATCAATAGCTTAATAGGAAAATAACCAAATAACCAAAATGACCAAATATATGCATACAGAAAAACATGCGTACGGTATATATGTATATTTGTACATATATGGCTATAGTAAGACCAAAAGCAACAACAAATATTTGGACATGCATTAACTAATTAGTGACCCAGGCAAAGGCAAAAGGCAACAACACCAACAACAGCAACTGAGAGCAGGACAAGGTTCGTGTGCGTATTTATCTGATTGGAAATGTGCGACAGAGCCAACAATGGCAACAAATACATACACACAGATACACTCACACAGTTACAAAGATATCCAATACGAGTGAGAGAGAAAAAGAAAGGGGGGTTGGGGGTCAACATGCATACAAACACTTCTTTAGATGATTAGCTGCGATAGTCAGCAACTGTTGACCATTGAAGCTCGATACATTTGGTAAATTTAAATGGATTTTAATGCTATCTACCAATAGTATCCACTGTGCCATATACTAGTACATACTATGTAGCTATATAGTACTAAATGTATTAGCTTCAGTTTAATTTAATTAGCTTTTAGTCACTGTACGTGTGTATTATATGTATGAAACAATTCCATTTGCTTCATTTATCATGCTGCATATCATCACAGCAACAACAACAAGAATAACAACAAGAACTCATCAATTTATTTGAGCTACTGCTAAATGCAATTCCTGTGTACAGTGAATACTCAAAAGGGTTAACTATGGGTTTCGTAGACAGAAAAGACTTGCTTTAGTACGTTTTAATTTTAAAAAGTTTATGAAAAATAATTGTATGATATAAATAAAAACTCAAAATTAAATTAGTTTCTTGTGACTGATTCAACAAAAAAAAAATATTTAATATTTAAAAAATTGTATGAATGAACTTTTTGCATAAAAAGTAAAATGTTACAAATATATCCCTGATTTTTATATAATAGTATTTTAGCAAGATACAGCTAAATTTTTTCGTAATAGAACGAACACAAACTTAATCTTTAAATATTAAATTAATTTTTTGTTTTACTTCATTCGGAAACGTCTTCGAATGCCCTTTCTATTTTTTTAGTTCTTTGGCGTTCAGATTTCGCTGAACAAAAATTTAATGTCTTAAAATCGGTCGAAGTTGTAGTGTATTTGGTGGATTCTTTTCCTTTCGAATATGATTGATTTTATTTGATTTCAATACTGCTCTTCTAAGTTGATATAAGCATAGCGGCCATATATATCAAAGTGTTTTTGGTATACGATGCATTTTTGTAAAATGGTATCAAACGTTTTTTAAGCAAAATTTTCGAATTTTTGTTCCTTGTGTAAAAAATGAAGTACTTTTATCTATTTCCATTTGAGCTCTTTTTCTTCCACTTTTTGTCATATCAGAATAAGTCTTTTCGAAACTATAAAAAATATATTTTACCTAATTTTTTTGTGCAATGATAAAAAAAATTCAGGATTTTGGATTTTTCGTCATCAAATCGTGTACAAATGCGCAGCGAAGTATCCCAAGTTTTTTTTTGTTGTCAGTTTAAGAATGCCGTTCGTCAATTACGACTATTTTAAATAAGTCCGAAAAATTTTGGTTTAATAGCTATTTATGATTAATCAACTTTATAGAAGCCGAGAAAAAATCTTATATCGTGATCAAAATCTTTATATCGTATATTGAACAATCTTTTGTGGCTTATTTTAAGAGCAACTTGTTCTATATGTATTATTGAAAGATTAAAATAAGATTGAAATAAATCTAAAAGTTTAAAATCGTAAAGAAAAAAACTTATTTTTTGATAGTCTGCAATCTTCTAATCTTCTTTTAAGCTTATAAACTCTTATTAAAAAAATAATTTTAAAAATTTTAGGTCTAACATCAAAAAAATTAATTTTGAGAAAGCTGCAAATCGAAATTTAAATTTTTTTTCTTTTCTTAAGACTCTTAATGGTAATTGTAGAATATTTGATCATGTTTTGAGAATTTTCGGTCTATTTGTTATAATATTTGCTTTTGTTTTCAGTTTAAAATTTTATTATGCTAAAATTCTTAATTTAGGAACATTTTACTTTTACGTCAAGTCTTTGATATTATTTTAAGAATTTTTGTTCTTAATTTGACAATTTGTAGTGTAGTAATTTGATCTTTCTTCATAAATCGATTTTAACCTAATTTCAAGTTTTTTTGGTCTTGTTTTAAAAATTATAGATTTAATCGGCCGTAATCCGGAAAACAAAACCAAGCATTTTATTCGGATTCGTTTTGAAACCGAATGTTTGGTGCTCCCAATTCCACCAAACCGAATTTTTAATGTGGTTTGAAACCGAATGTTTTGTCGCAAGAGGAATTAAAACGAATCGGCAAAATAGGTTTAAAAACGTAACTGAAATAATTTTTTAAATATTCTTAGATTTAATTTATTTTTTTTTTGACTCAACCTAAATAATAGCATGCACAGCCAAAAGCATTTTTTATACCCTGTAACGTATGGTAGAAAGGGTATATTAAGTTTGTGCAAGCCGAAAATGTATGTAACATACAGAAGGAAACGTCGGAGACCCCGCAAAGTTACCTAAAGTATGATCAGGGTGCCTAGAGAAGTCGATATACCCATGTCTGCCTGTCCGCCTTTCCGTATGAAAGCCTAGATCTCAGAGATGGTAAGAGCTAGAGCAACCAAACTTTCAGATTAGTTTCCTTATTATTTCATATGAGACAAGTTTATTTTATTTTTTTGATATCGGGGTTACATTATATAGCTCCCATAGGGGTGTTTCAGAGGACCTCGAAAAAATCAAAAAGTTTTAGATGGATAATTCGTTGGTTTATAAAGATATTGTTACCAAATTCGGCATTCGGAAGTTTTTTAGAGGTCTTCAACACTGTACCACACACTGTATCAGCAGTTTTTTGAAGTACCCAAAACCCACTAAACCAAATTTGATTAAAATCGGTTGCCTATATCATATAGCCCCCATAGGATCGATCGTCCAAAAAATCGATTTTTGTACAAAGCTTGGTGTTTCGTTTATGTTTGAAATGTTTGAAATGTTTAAGATTTTATTTGTGTGCAGTTTCTTTTCAGTACACTCCTTAATCTGAACTAATCAATGCCGCCTTAGACCCTATTAAAGCCTCCCGTTTGACATCGGCACAACTGAGGCATCTAATGGAACACCCTTAATCCGCAAATAAACTGGTGACGCATACGGAAAGTCACGACGTACAAAAAATGTTCACTATAAACTTGTCTCTATGCCTTTTTCAACGTTGCAATATTTCCCGAAAAGTTTCTCACAAGGAAAATGTTCACGTACGCGTGCGTATACTGTACCTATCCATAGTTTAATGTATTTGTGAGTTTGACTATTCATTAATTTTACAATGGATGCCACAATTTCAATTAAATTTCAGTTAGTACACACGCACACTCACGCAACCGAGTAGAAGAGTGAGAGATATTCGAATGGATATATATTGGCCAGCATAGTGGCAACGATTGCGCCTGGCTGATATGCCACATCAGCTCATCGTTCTAATTAGAATTATTCTAATGAAATTAAATTGCACAAATTGTGTATGGCTGTGTGTGTGTGTGTGTGTGTTTTCAGGCATTAATTATTGAAATTGGCAATTATAATTAGGCACAGAGTGCTGCAGTTCGTTAGGCCAGCTAAAAACTAATTTGTTTTAGATTTGATTAACTAAACAAGCTTTAGTAGTGCGCACATGGCGTATACGCAATATGTGGCATATTTTGCATTTTGCAACTAATTTGATTAAATTAGGCACAAACAACTATAACTTCAAATTGCAAATGGCCATTTTAATGTCACAACATGTTGCGGACCAAGTTACAGCAGCTGCAGCTGCAGTCACAGAACCAGAGCCAGAGCCAGAGCCAGACTCAGACCCAGCCCTAGCTACCATATCATAGTCTTAATGGCCACGCATTGGTAGCGTCCATGTCAATTCCATGGCATATTAAATAGGAAAATGGCAAAATTGGCATTGCCAATTGCACAGATATTAGTTTTCGTAGCACTGTTTTGGCCTACGCGCAGTTGGCCAACTATCGTGGTTGACGATCTGTGTGTGCGTTTTGGTTTTAGGTCTGGCGCAGTTGAGAAGCGTCTTGCAACATGCAACAGAGCTACACACACACACACACACACACGCAGTTAGTTTGCCTTTTAAGCAGTTTGAAGTTGGCCTTAAGGTTATGCAGTTGGCTGACAACTTTGGCCATATTTGTATTATATTATGTATTGTTTGAGGACAGCAAAGCATGTTATTTTTTTGTATTTTTTTTTTGTATATTTGCTCACTGAAAATATGACAAAGGCACATAAATTCGGTAGCATTTGCCGCATTTTGTTGCACAAACCTTACGCACATAAATAAGCCACAAAAACCAAACTCAAATGTTGCCTGCCTGTCTGCTGAAAACTTGGCTAAGAGCTGCTGCCAGAGACTGCTTCTTTCTGATGCTGTGTGTTGCACACACAAAGTGTCAAATTTCACGCAACATGATGCGCTAAATGTTGCCAGCAACTGTGCAACACTTGGGCCCTCTGTTCGTGTCTTGTTTGTTTTTTCGTTTTTAGCCATGTCCTTGCTGCAGTTGCATGTTTATTGTAAATATTATGAAATGTTGATGCCTCTGTAGCTGCCACTGCCTGCTGCAGCTTCATTCGCGCGAATTTATTGATGCAACACGATAAATGCGCCCCAAGCATGAAATGTGTTAAGGCATAAATTTCAGTTTCTCAGAATCAAGTTCACGAATTATTGTTTTCGACATAATTTTTGTTGTAATTACTGCCACAAACTGAGCATACCCCGCCAGCTGCATGCAACACTTTTCGGAAAGTGTAAGACACAACATAAAACACAGCTTGCAACAAGACATAAGCAGCGCAGCTTGGTTGTTGCGGCACGAAAGACTTAGACAACAAACTTTCATCATCATTATAGCAATAAGCTAGTCAGTCAATGCAATGCCAACATCATCATTATCATCATCATCGATGCAGCTTATGGAGCTCATTTGACAGGCGATAAGTGGCCTAAGCTGGTGCAAACAATAGACAGCGCATAGTTTAAGGCCTGCGGACACTTGGCGACAAACATTAACCTGTTAACCCAAACTGACGCTGTAAGTTAGTTTACCCCAAAAGCAACTGTGTGCACATGTGCACACCTTCCTTGGGGAACCGACCTGGCCAGTCGGTGCAGTGCATGAATAATGCGCGCCCACAGCTCAATAAATTTTCACAGCTTTTACCGGCAGTTGAGGAGCACTCGGGGGCAGCATCACTGAGACTGCCCAGAAATTCGCACATCTTGTCTGAGCGCTGCTTAGTATTGTGGTATGTGGCACTGCGCGCCGCTGGACACTGGCACAGTGGGCACACAGTGCACCACTCGACGCCACAGCAGGGAGGTGCTTCGCTGCTATGATTCATTTGCAGTGCACACAGACATACCAAAGTGCACAAAAAAAAAAAAAGGAGATACAAACATACTGCAAAAATTGCTGCCAAAACCATTTAAAGGAATTCTCCAGAATGTATAAGTCGGTGTCTGTGTCTCTGAGTTAGAAGCCAGACACGACCATGGCCAGAACGAAGTCACAACATTAACCAAACCTTGCAGACTGCTTGGGGTCTGTGCTGTGTGCAGTGTCGCGTCGCGTCGCAACGCTCCGCCTTGCGTCCGACCCTGCGTCCTTTTGTCCGATCTGGCCGCCCAACTCACGGCAAGCATCAGCCTCTACTCCGACTATCAGTCTGGAAGATTTGCTAAAGTTGTTGCGATGGCGATTTTATTTCCTATTCGTATGATTTCGTTTGCGTTCTCTGTGTGCGCCCACAATTGTCGAAAGATTAGAGATGCTGTAATTCCATGGTTACAATGCCAGATGCCAGTCAGTCAGTCAGTCAGCCAGCCAGCCAGTCAGCGAGCCAGTTAGGTAGTCAGCCAAATAGTCAGCGATGCAGTCAACTCCAGGCAGCAACAGCAGCAGCCACCACGACGTCGACAATGACTTGAGCTTATCACGTTCAGCGGAGACTGGAAGACGCTGCAAAAGTTTACACGATGTTTGGATGCAGAGTTTATGGATTCCATTTTTAGTTATTGTAGTATCATACGGCTATATTTAGTAGCCAATGATAACTACTTGATTCGTAATTAGTTATATAGAAGCTTATGTAATATTCAGTATTCCATAATCAGTACACCTTGAACTGCTTACAGGTAAGTAGTAACAACATTACTTACTTGGTGTGCGAGAAGCTACAAAAGTTTACAAGATTTTCGGCAGAAGAGTTTGTAACAAAATTACGTCATCTAGGTTTAACTGGCTACGCGGGTGTTCCCCAAATAACAGATCTTCCGAACAATTTATTTGGATTCGTTTTAAAAACGAATGTTTGGTGCTGCCAATTCCACCGGAGCACGCAAATACGAATCCGAATAAAATTTTTCGGTTTGGATGCAGAGTTTGTGGATTCCATTTTTAGTTGAGTCTGACTTTTTTGAAGGTTCGGTTAATATATGTAGCTATGTAGTTCTTATCAGCTTACATCATTTAATATATTTCAAATCTAGTGCTCTCGTAAGATATCTTTTCCGAAATAAAAGATTCGATACTTTTGTAAAAAATTATCACATCGAAGAAATTTTGAATACTCAGCCGTGCTCCGGAAAACGAAAAACCAAGCCGAACGATTTTATTTTGATTCGGTTTTGTTCCGGAAAACAAATTTTTTTGTCGATAACTTCCCTTTTTTTTTGGATAAATTCGTAGATTTCCCGTAACTTTCCGATAAATTCTAATGTTGTGTTGGCTGGAAATTAATTTTGTTTGATTTTTATTACTATATGCTGTTTACATTTCATTTTCATTAAACTATTGCTAGTTCTTTATTATTTTATCATTTAAATAAAACTACAAAAAAAGATGGCGTACGTTAAAGTCGGGCGCGGACGACTTTGGGATACCCTGTACCCCTGCTTGCAATCAAATCCGGTAAATTGCTTAAGAACACCAAAAGATATTTGATTGCCAAATTAGATTATGATACCTTCATAAACAACCAAAAACAGACGAATTTTTAATCAAAAACCTTTTTTCGACCGATCGGCCCTATGGGAGCTATATGATATAGTCAACCGATTTTGATAAAATTTGGTACAGTGTTGAAGATCTCTAAAAAACTTCTTAATGCCAAATTTGGTTACAATATCTTCACAAACAAACGAAACACAACGAATTTTGTGCAAAAAACAAATTTTCGACCGATCGATCCTATGGGACCTATATGATATAGTCAACCGATTTTGATAAAATTTGGTACTGTGCTGGGGGTTTCTAAAAAACTTCCGATTGCCAAATTTGGTTATGATATCTTCATAAGCAAACGAATTATCCATCGAAAACTTTTGCTTTTTTTCGAGGTCCTCTGAAACACCCCTATGGGAGCTATATAATGTACTCCCGATATCAAAAAAATAAAATAAACTTGTCTCCTATGGATTAATAAGGGATCTTATCTGAAAGTTTGGTTGCTCTAGCTCTTACCATCTCTGAGATCTAGGCGTTCATACGGACAGACGGACAGACGGACATGGTTATATCGACTTCTCTAGTCACTCTGATCATACTTTAGGTAACTTTGGGGGGTCTCCGACTTCTCCTTCTGTACGTTACATACATTTTCGGCTTGCACAAACACAATATACCCTTTGTACCATACGGTACAGGGTATAAATATTACTTTAGCAACAATATTTATTGAAATTAAACACGACTTACTTCTTTCTACAGTAAACGAAGAGTTTCATCTGGAAAAAAATACTTAATAGATTGAACTTTCAGGGATCGTTAGGGACCTTGTTGTAAGTCTAAGCCAGAGTTTTTGTATTTGTGGGTAGGGGGCGTGGCACCACCCCGTGACAATATATGTTGGTACGGTTTTTGCATGATATCTTTTTTTGTATCAAACTTAGAGTCATGATTTGAAGGTCGAAAATGTTGTTACTAAAATTATGTATCAAACAAGACTTAAATCAAGGATATAGGTTTGTTAGTTCAAGCACAATGCCTGATTAAAGTTAAAAGTTGGAAATGGTGTTTGGTGTTTTTCGAATAATTTACAGGTAGGATTTTTCGGAAAACTCACCCATATATTTGGTTAAAGTAGTTGAAATTATCTACAAAATGAGTTCTCCGTCACTTTTCTACGATTAATAGCTTTCGAGCAATCGAACAAAAAAGTGGCTCATAAGCGCTACTTTTGTACTACGCTGCCTACATGCCCGACACCAAAGCAAGCAGTCGACAAAGCAAGCAGTTCTCTGCTTTGTCTCCTGCTTTACGTTTAACTGCATTTTCTTTGTAAAAATGAAGAAGATTGGACATTTCCTTCTTTCGTATTAAAATGTAATAGGAAATAGTGTACTTCTAATTACTAAGTAATGCATTTAAATATGGAAAATTAAAAGCATTTAATAGTTAAAAGATAATATGATTATGCAATGGCACACTAAAAACTTGCACTAAAACTTTACATAATGCGCCAAGACTTGAACTCATACGCATTTTATATAAGACCAATAGAATAAAATTGCATATATATATATATATAGTATATTTTTTAATTACGTTAGGTAAAAAAAGAGATAATTACAGAGTTTCTAAGATACAATCGAGAGAATATAAGTATATGAAACTGAAGTTAAAGCCATAAACTTATATGGCGCATCTACAGATAAGACACATCAGACATTTATAAAAAGCTAATATATTAGCGTGACTAGAGTTTATCGAAACTAGACAAATAATTAATTAACATTTTTTTTCTTTTTTAATATCACAATTAAATTATAAGTGTAGTGAGAAATATAGGGAGTTTTAAAATTAAAAACGAAACAAAAGAAGATTGATTAAGTAAGCCTATGGCATACGACACTTTTTTTTAATCTTGCTAAATTTAATCTGTAAGGTAATATTTATTATTTCAAAGTAAAAAAAAAATAAAAATAAAAATATTGTGGATAACAGGACACACTTGGACTACAGAACCCCTTCAAAAAGAAAGACATAAACAATAAAATATAAAAATAACTCTATATTGGCTTTTCCTTTCTATTATAACGTTAATTTTTTATTTGGACTTGCTTTTTATACCCTGTACCTATAGGTACAAAGGGTATACTAGGTTTGTGCAATGTATGTAACGGACAGAAGGAGGCGTGGCAGACCCCAAGTCCTTTATACCAAAATGCTTATCATAACCTCGGGTAGCGATTGAGCCATGTCCGTCCGTCCGTATGAACGCCTAGATCTCAGAGACTGTAAGAGCTAGAGACACGAAACTTTACCAGCTGGTGCGCATATTTCCTAAGCAGATGAAGTTTGTTGAATCATGTCAATATCTTCCCCCGTTCCCCCGCAGTAGAGTTTCGCGGTTTTTAGCCACACCGTTAAGTATTTTCACCTGAAATTTAACAGAGCGATGCGTTGTAGCTACATGCATCTATGTGTAAAAAATGAACAAAATCGGACAAATACAACAGAAGTTATAGTCAAAAATGTGCAAATTTCACCACCCCTTGCCAATAAACTGCGTCAATATTTGACTCTACGCAATTATGGCTACAACTGACCTAGAATCACAATTTTTGGTAAGCTCATTCATGTGGCTCTAATGAACAAATCCACATCCAAATTTTATCGATGCGGTCCCCCCACCCCCCGCAATCCATCTACCGTGTTTTCTCCCACACCCCTCAACATACCAACTTGAAACTTACCCCGTATACTTTAAATAAGTTCTTTGTTGTAACATTCGAGTTTCATCAAAATGGGTAAAAATTTAGGGAACTTATAGGTATAAATATCGATTTTCACCAAAAAAAAATAAATTCCAATTGGAAAGTTCTTAGATGGAATATGCAGGAAAAATTTTTTTGACACAAAAGGTACAGGGTATTCCACTGTCGGGCACCGCCTCGACTGTACCACATTTTTTTAACTTTGTTATTGTAAATCCTAGTCGCTGGTTAGTTCATGATGTAAGTCGGTGCATATCGTTAAAAACTTCAACCATGAGGCTAGAGATGCGGATTAGTTCATATCTATTTCACATCGTTCTATTTTTCATTATTTAACATTATACTTTAAATTATACAAATAAATTAATATCATTACACAACCAAAAATCAGTCCCTAAAAAGGATCTGGGTCGAATACACTCATCACGACACAACAAAAAATCCATCACGATATCCATGCTGAAATCCAAAAACATACAAATAAATAAGCATTAACAGAAAACATCCTGTGCGTAGAGAAGTTGACAATAGATCATCTCGTGCCTTTTTATTCTAATCCTATGGACATCCTTGAAAATTCTTAATCCAAACGAAATGCTCCCAGAGCAATACCATTAAGCCAATGATAAAACTTATAATGTGCATAATCTTAAAATTAGCCTGAAGGTCTCTGCTGCTCTGGCTATATATTCTTTAGAATTAATTAAAAATTAAAAAGAATAAGAATTAAAAAATTTATTTAATTAATTTTCATCTTAATAACTCAAAATGATGATATTAGTAATAGTTATCAAAATCTGATTTAATTATATATATATATATTTTACAGAACGTACATATATATAAAAAAAGAGCCGATCTTAATTTAAGTTCGAATTTGCTCAAAGCAAGACTTTTTCACTCTAGAACCTAAAAATATTTTTGTTTCTCTATTTTCCTAAAATTAAAAATTAAATACCCTCAATCTCAGAATTAAGACAAAACATTCTAACAATAAGTACAAAAATGTTCTAAAAATCATTCTAAGCTCAAAAAAAGGCATACGTTAAAGGCGGTCGCGGATGACTTTGAGATACCCTGTAACATCACTTTGCAATCAAACTCGGTGTGTTGCTTAAGTACTCCCAAAAAATTTTGATTACTAACATTGGTTACGATATCTTCATAAATAAATGGAAAGCAAATGAATTATACCTTTCTTGTCCTATGAGTGCTATATGACATTTTAAACCGATTTTGATAACATTTGTTGTAATAATACTAAGGAACTCTGAAAAATTTCCCAACACCAAAAACTTTTTGTTGACCGATAGGGGGCTACATGATGAGGTACAGTGATTGGGAACTGAAAAAATCTTCATACTATATAATATAATTCCGATATGGAAAAAATTAATTTAACCCTTGATTGAATAATCTAATCCGATCTAGTTCGAAAATTTGGTTGCTCTACCTCTCCCTCCGTATCAAAAAAACAATCTTCAGTCAAACGCAATTGTTCCTAAGATCATTCTTAAAATTCTAAAACTAAGAGTCGATGCCTTACAATGCCAGGGATAGTGTCTTTTAAGAAATTTAGCAATATCTACCATCAAGTTACGTTGTTCAGTTTTATTAGAATATTAGAAAAGTATAACAATTAAATTTGTATAAATATAATAATAGTAGAACCAATAATTTTGTAATTTTCATAAATATTGCTTTTTTTCTTTGACCATTAAATAATTTAATTAATTACTTGTTTCCTCGACTTCTTCGATTTTGGTGATTTTTATATAGAGAGCTACTAGCCAATAGTAACCAAATTCTAATTTTATTTCAAAATTCCAATTATTTATCGATAACAAAAAATTCGATGTTTAAGTTTTAGACTATTCTTTAAAAAGTCTTATCTCCTTAAATATACGATTTTTACTGAATTACACCAATAAACGATCAACACCAAAAAAAAAAAAAAAGCCTTATCCCCTAAACGAATAAAGATATTGACACAAATTTTTTTCCCATGATAGATAAAATATTGAATTAAAATAAATTTTTTTTTTATAGATTTTTTTTTAATTTTTTTACCGTATGATATATTTTGTTGTAGATAATTTTACGCCCTACAACTTTTTTAAACATTTTAAAAAAATTTGATGCACGGGTAAAATGTTATTTGCAAAAAACCGATTTTTGTGACCTTTATTTAACCTTAAATATCTGGCGGCGGGGAATCATGACATTTATTGTTACTTTTAAAATTAATCTTAAGGTGTCAAAACGAGCATTTATGTTAAGTTTTTATCTTTCAATTCCGAGGAGTTATGCTTATTTGTAATTTTCCAAGCTACTGTTTACTAAGGCGAACATGCTAGGTGCCATCACTTAAATAAGCATAACTTTCTTAATTATAAGAGTTAATAACTTTTTCTTTTTTTTTTGCAGTGATTTAAAAAAAAATTATCTTGCGTCGACATCTTTTTTCCTTTAGGAGATATGATAGGACTTTTCAAAGAAAAGTCTAAAACTGAAAAATTTAACTTTCACTTATCGATAACTGGATAAATAATCGGAATTTTATATAATAACAATAAAATTTCATGTGATTACTATAAGCTTACTAGCTCTACCACATAAGTATGTACATATTTCAATTCATCAAAATCGAAAAGATCGATCAAAAAAAAGTGGCCCACCACTTATTTTTGCCGATGTATAATATTTCGGTTATATGTATATGCTATGAATACTTTGAAATAAAGCATATTTAAACGAATGAAAAATAAAATATATGTAAAATAATTCCTTTATTTTTTTTGTTACAGTTCCGACGTATAAACATAAAAGTCACAAATAGGAATAACATCATTGCGACCAACTGCATAGTATCAGTGTGTGTGTGTGTGTGTGTGTCTAACAATGGCCACTGCAACGGCAATTGGCTGAGTGTATGTATCTGTGTGGATACATCTGTATATCTTGCCGTCGGTGTGGAGCTTAGTTAGTTGAGCCCATCTGGTAACTGGGGGTTCGAGATGCCGCGCACGCCACCAACGCCCCCTGCTACATTGCATAAGAAAAATATTTCTGCAATTTGATTTCGCAGAATTGCGCAGAATTCGTTGGAATGAATTCCCACCAACTGCTGCAGCCCCCAACTCATCCAAACCAATGGGCCGTTCGGCCTATGCGCTTTATGATTATGATGATACCCTGTAGTAGGTTCTTTGTAGTTTGTGTGTTTTCGCCTTGTTTGCTGGTTTGTTAGCCGCTAGTTGAGATTATTGTTGAAATTCTATGCGGCAGTGTCATGACCAAGTCGCGCGAAAAACTTGAGGAAAATTTCAGTGGAAAACTCTAGCGGCGTGTGCATGGCGATGAGTCTGGTGGTGGTGCTATTGGTGCTGCGGCTGCTTGTGGAGGTGGTGCAGCGGTGGCTCATTCGCATTCGCCGGCAGATCAACATGCCGAGATTGTGTTTGCAATCATTACAGCTGCGATGATTGCTGTGCCGACTCCGAAACTCTTACATCGTGTTGTTGTTGGCCACGATGATCACCGTGCCAGTTGCTAGCCGATTTGTTTTGATTGGGTGGCATACAATTTGTTAGCCATCTAGTAAGTCTGGGCCATTAAAATCCAAAAAATATAGAATGGAACGCATAAAAAAAATGATCTAAGCTAAGCTTATGTTTTACAAATGATTCTTTAATTAAAATTCATAGCAAAGAGCGGCCAAGCGTTTTGTAAATTTGCCCTAGAAAACATTTAAAATACCATTATGATAAAAACAGTATTAATATAAATGCGCCTTGTTGCACTGTGGTCCATATATTGATCATGTGGCATGAAAATCAAATTTCCAAATATTGACGCAAAAATTTTAATTTTTTTTTTATTACTCATATGTCTTATGGATATTACTTTCCGTAGACATAATTTTAATTTGAGTAAAGAGGAAAAATTTTCTAAATAGGTGTAACATAGTTCATCATAAAAATGTATAAACTGCTCAGATAAAAATGTTTTTAATATTAGATAAAACCAGGGATTAGTAAAGAAAGCTCTGAATTTATCAGGGATCGTATCTCCTACATTTTCAAAATAAAAAAAATCATGAAATAATAATTGATTTATATTTTTTAAATTATATCTTATTTTTCAATAAATATATTAACAAAATTTTATTAAAAAAATTAAGTTTAAAAAAAAAAATTGTCATAATAAAAATGGATCAATAATTTATTTTATAAATGACTACAACTGAAATAAAGGGCTCCATCAGCTATGAGGTTCAAAAGATATAGAATTTAAGGATTACATTTTTGTGAAGTTTTTTATATTGCAGAAGAGAGAGATTTTTTGGTTTTTTTTTGGACCTATGACCTTGACTCTGACCTTAAAATATGGACTGGTTTGCAAATTTTCGATTTTTTTTTAAGCAACAAAAATACAAATTAAAAATTTAAATTTATGATGGTTAAAAATAATTCAATTTAATTCATTTGTTGACATATTTCAATTTCAATATTAATAATAATTATTTTTATATAAATTAAAAAAAACATTTTCGTATTTTTTTTTTTGTCCCTAAAATGTTTTCTACATATGTGCCTCCAACATCTTAAAAGTTATTAATCGAAAAAAAAATATTTTTATATTAAAGAATCAAGGTATTGAAGATTTTGAAATTATTGAGCGTTTTTGGGACTATTTTTAAGCATATAAATAACCCAGATTTGATAAGACTTAGTAGACAAGGAGATTTGGGCAAAGGAAACTTTTTCGATTTTTATTTTTTATGGAGCTGTATTTTTATTGATAACAATAAAATGGGGAAAAATTTGCATTAAAACGAAACATTTTTTTAAAGATTTTTTTCCCAAAATATATTTTTTTATATAAAAAAATAATAGACTAAAAATGCCTCAAAAAGAATATAAGTTACTAATGTAATAAATTAAGATAGGTAATAAGGTTTTTTCGGGACACGTAATCTAGGAATTGAAAATTTGGGTTTTGGTTAATGGGCGTATTTTTTGAGCTGATGACAATGATTTTATGGGGCTTAAAGCACCTCGAATTGGCAACCAGTGAACCCAAAAACATAAGGTACACAGCATTTGGTAAACGTAATCGATTTTTTTGCGGAGCTGTAGTATATTTGAGTACAATAAAAATACAATAATTGGTTTTTATAAATTAAAAAACTAAATTCAACTATGAAGAACATTTTATTTTAATAAAATTCTTCACCTAATTTTTTTCTATAAACAAAGACTAAACATTTAAAAAAAATTTAATTAAACACGATAAATTTGGACGTTTCGACTCGACCACTGTGCATTGTCCGGCTGTAATAACTTTTACACCCTCGTAAAAAAACACACACAAAACTGACCTAAAACATAAACTATAAAAAATAAAAAACTAAAAAGAATTCATTGTAATTTAAATGCAAGTGTAGCACATACATTGACTCAAGGTCTTGTTGTTGCCACAACTCGGCGACAATTTACCCACGAAAGCCGCAGTTCCGTGCAATACACGCCCTAAGGCTCAACACTTACCATACATATTCACCAAATGAAATGGAAAACGTGCGCAAGGGGCACCAAGGAGCTGGACACACCAAAAAATAACAAAAAAAAACAATGCAGCGACAACGCAGTTGCAGTTGCTGCTGCCGCTGCCACAAAGTTGACCAACTTGCAACAGACCTGGCATACTCCCTGTCCAGTCCATGGCAAGCTGCTAGGAAAATGAGACGCTTATCTAAATCTTCATAGTTGGCTAAACGCGGCCTTTTGCGCCTCCGCTTTTGTACGCTTGTTCGTTGACTGCTTTTGGTTTTTCATTTCTTTTTTTTTTTTATTCGTTCGTTATTCACTTTTCTGTTCATTTTTTCGTTTTTAATTGCAGCCGAAACGTGAGCGAAATGTAACCAAAAATGCAATTGTGGCCCACGGACACTTGGTGGACACTCTGCCAACTCCATTGCCGTAGTTGGGCTTATGTACTCTTTGTTGCAGAAAGCTATCATAAGTTTGGAATAGCAGTTTGTAACGCTTAAAGAAGTCAGCGTAGATGTAATGAATGAACTATTCAGATTATCAGCAGAAGACTCTCTTGATCAGCGAAAAGAGCGCCGAATACGTCAACCGATTTTTTTTTATTTTATACGGATTGTTGAGGAATCGTAAGTGATAGCAAATTTTTAGGGGTTGCCATTTGTTGAAAATTATTCATTGTCTGTCTGTCTATGTATCCATTTGACTTCCAGTCTTTCCAGGAAAAAAAACCTTAGACTTTTCAGAATATATTGTAAAAACTATAATGTAATCGTATTCCACATATTTAAGCTTTTCCAAACATTGAATGTATTAAATTCGTATCCTCTTATCCTGGAATCAAACTTTAATAGGTATTGAAGTCCAGAGACAAGCAAGTTGACTTAGATTAAAAATTTATTAAAAAAAAAAAAAAAAAAATGTTTAAGATTTCTATCGTAACTTAAACGCGCATTATTTTTAATACCTTTGAGAACCTACTTTGATACGGCTTATGTTCCCTTAATTGAGTCAAAACGATGTCCCCGAATCGATATTTTTAGTTTATTACATAGCCAAAAGTTGCACTTTAGTAAAAAAGGGAAATACAGTGCATATGGATCAATTTGTTCTGATTTTTTGCATAAAACTCCCGAAGAACCAGTATTATGAGAAAATTGATTTTTTTGACGTGTTGGTCTTTGGTTAATGCTATTTATTGGCCTTCCCGTATTTGGTCCATTTATAATGTTTTCAAAAGTATTTAAATCTTTTTACTCCGTTAAAGTCTTTATTTTTAATAAAATCTGATCGATACGTTTTTTAAAGAAAACAATGTATAATGCAAAGAAAACAATTTTTTTCCTCTGAAGAATCTTTTAAAACTGCATAGAACGCAATAATTTCATATGAACCGACCTTTCTTTTCTCAATAAAATGAGATGTAATGAAAATGAATCCTTTTTCTTTGAAAGAATTTTAAAATCAAGAACTGGAATTTTCTTCAAATCAACCGAAGTCCATTCTCAACTTAACTCTCGAATATTGAACAACATGTCTGGCAACAGACCTTACGACCAACTTCGGTATTATCTGTTGTCACGGAATTCCTTTTAGGACAAGTTCAACGACTTGTCAATTTAATTATGATCTTCTTTATAGTGATGCCTTACGATATTTTGAAAACTTGACTTAAATGCTTACTGGTACTGATGTTTAGAAGAAAATTGCGCAAAATTATAAAAAAAAAATTTGTTTCGCAATGAAATGAAAATCGCCTACGGGAAAATATCTTGTGCTACATATGCGCCGTGCAAGCAAAGCAAGCAATAGCGAAGCCCCCTAGTGTTATTATTATTATTTACAAGTTCTCTAGTAGAGCATAGTCTAGTATATACAATCAAACTACCCTAAAATGAATTACTCTGCTACGAATTTTTCTTAAAAAAAAATATATTTTAGGTACCTACATTATGATTACATAATGGCCTTATAAAGAATTTCTCTTTAATGAACCAATGTTCTGCTTTCGTATTCGAACTTCGCTATAACGAACTACTCTGCAACAAGTTTGTCCATATAAAAAATATAATCGCCCTATAACGAATTTGTCTACAATTAACCAATATACTGTTCCTTTAGGAATTTGGTATAGAGAAGTTCCAATATACAGTCGAATTTCCCTAAACTTTTCTTTATTCCTCTTACAAGGAAATTTTTATATAAAGAACCAATATTCTACTCTCATAGCGATTCATTATAGCAAGGTTAGTTTGTCTTTATTTATGTACAAGATGCAGAGCTATCATTATTTTTATTATAAATAATTATATTATTGCTTTGGGTGAGATTCATTCTTATTTTCGTAACTAACACAATTTCGGACTAAATATTAAATGAGTACTGCTAAGCAGTGCGTTTTTCCCCAAAACTAAAAAGAGTTGTATCCTCGTCGCTATGACTCTCTTAACATATAGTGTATCCAAACTTTGTTATAGTTAACTTTTTTCGTGTTTTTTTTTTTTTGTGTTTTTATTTTTTGGTCATTCCTTTGGCTAGTTAATCGCGCGCATTCGTGCAGCATTCCTTTGGGCAGTCAACGCCGTCGTCCCCGTCACTTAATGAGGGCGTGTGTGTGTGTATCTGTGTGTGGTTCCATTGGTGCAGTGGTGCAGTGGCTACGAGCGAGTGAACAAAGGTCTACCTTGTGGACCTTAGCAGGTCGCTCTCAGTTTTTAAGCTGCCTCATGCGCTGCATTTGTCATCAAAACGTGTAATTATGCCACTTTGTGTCACTTTTGGCCCAAAGTCATTTACAATACGCGCATCCAATAGAAAAGGGGGCGATTATTTGGCTGCTTAGCAACATGGCCGCACAAAGACTTGCAACATGTTGCTAACACACACACTCACACACACATACACACGTGCAACCTATGCGTAATTGTCGTTTTACGTGCAACAACCAAAATGCTGCCATTCTGCGGCTTGACAATTAACCGGGGGAGTGAACCTTGCCGACATGCAAGCCGCCAATGCCAGGCAAAAGTATTTAATCATTCAGCTGTAGTTAAATAAAAATATAAAATAAATAAAATAAAATTTAACTCATATAACAATTAAAATGCATAAAAGAGCTACAACTTCTCAGACTATTTTTCTTTGTTAAAACGTTACGGAGTGCTAATATTAGACATAGCTCTTGAGGGAAGTTCTAGGTAGAGCTTCCCAAACCTGCTCTCTAATGGCATTGCATTCAATTAGCAAAGTTGTAAACCATTAAATTTGCCTTCTAATCTCTGCGTGCATGATATATATAAGTAGCAGCTCCCACGCGATACGTATCTTATACTAGGTGTAAGTGACTAGCAAGCCAGATAAGATATAGATGGTGTTAGTCATTTCTAAGCTTGTCCTTTCAATTAAAGCTATTTCTTTTGATAGATACTTATTTTCACAATAATTTGCTTAAAATATAACTACTAATATGTACCCTAAGCTCTTAATTTATTATCAATTTTAGGATACGTATTGTAAAAGAAATAAATAAAAATTTGAATTTAGTAAATGCTTTCTGAAAATTTTCTATAAGAACTATTCCGTATATCAATGCAATGATAACTCTTTTGATTCTAGCTATATTTTATTAAGTTTATTAAGTTAAGAAAAATCGTACCACAAAAAAATGTTTGCACCCTGTACATAACCTCAAAAGTAGGAAATTACCCCGTTTTTCGGATACATAACCTCAAATATCTCAAAATACTGACGTGATTGATCTGACCCCGGATTCGGATTCTACGCAGCAAATTACTTCGGAAATGACCCTTAGCTTTCCAACTACTGACATGACCCCGGTATTTGTCGACCGTAATTTAGTAAATGCTTTCTGAAAATTTTGTATAAGAACTATTCCGTATATCAATGCAATGATAACTCTTTTGATTCTAGCTATATTTTATTAAGTTTATTAAGTTAAGAAAAATCGTACCACAAAAAAATGTTTGCACCCTGTTCATAACCTCAAAAGTAGGAAAAAACCCCGTTTTTCGGATACATAACCTCAAATATCTCAAAATACTGACGTGATTGATCTGACCCCGGATTCGGATTCTACGCAGCAAATTACTTCGGAAATGACCTTTAGCTTTCCAACTACTGACATGACCCCGGTATTTGTCGACCATACCATATCATTATAAAAAACGTTTGCGAAAAAAAATCGTAAAAATAATTGATCTCTTGAACTCTTAAATTAAAGGTTAAGAGTGGTACTAAATGATATAAGTGAAGAGACAGACCCTAAACAAAATTTGCACCCTCAAAATTAGGAAAAAAAAACGCCGTTCTTCGGGTACATAACCTCAAAATCCTGACATGATGGGCGAATTCTGACCCAGGATTCGGATTCTACGCAGCAAATTACTTCGGAAATGACCCTTAGCTTTTCAACAACTAAACCATATTGACCTGTGTAATCTGAATTTACAAATTAAAAATCCTATATAGACAAGAATTATATATAAGATCTAAATTTGAACAAAACGTTGACCATTTTAAACGCTAGACTGATAAGACAATATAATAAATCTTCATAAATCTACAAAAATCTCAATTATTCAAAATACTTCGACTCGCATTTGATGCCCATATAAAAAGGAAGTACGTTAGTATTAAAAATGATATTGCTAAGCATTACAGAATTTCCTACAAAAGTAAAAAAATGGGAAAATTTAATCAAAACAAAAATTACTGATTTACTTTACTTAAAAAACTCAAAAATAATATATTTTTTTCAATTTCAATTTATTTCTCAGTTTTAATTTATTTATATATTTATTATAGTATTGGCTTTAAGTAAACTTACAACTAATATAGTAGAGCGAAGCACTGGCTGCTGGGGCCTTCGGCATCAGTTTTAATTTATAATATTTACAGTTTACTTGAATTCTAATAAAGAAATTTCAGAGTTCAGGTTCTAATAACCTTTTCTGCAACATCTAAGGTAGAAGTTTTGTGAAAGGCGCTCTAGTCTGTCTTCCACGAGTTCAATTTTTCATAAATTGTGTAGATCCATCGTAGCATAAAATATCATTTCTGTAAAACCAACATTCTGCATAAACCAATATTTTGCTCACGTGCGAATTCTCTATAGGGCAGTTCGACTAGAATAACTAAGAAGATATAGTGTTTGGATATATGTATGAAGAAACGATAAAAAAAGCTCTGCTTCCAAGTCTGCGGCAAGATTTAAAACTGAAATTTTGAGACAAAAATTTTTTTTTGCATTATGTATCGAACTGCATTATTAGTTTTCAAAAATCGCTGGGGCAGTTTCCAGTGCCTGATCCAGCTAGACCCTTTACTAAATCTTTCTACGCTTGATAAGAAAATTAATAAAAAAAAACTTTAAACAATTTAAATCAGCTGTTTTAATCCGTTCTAATTTGAATTGAAAAATATTTCAATTCAATTTAATTTATTACAACTTACTTTTTGTTATTCTATGGATAGGTTTGTAATATATTTTTTTATTTACATATTTCGTAGAGTTTATTCTACTTGGTTCTAAATGTAGGATATATTATTGTTTTAGGTTTAGTGCCTATCATAAGATTTAGTGAAAATGCACTTAAAAAATATTTTTTTGAATGAAAAAGAATCTGCATTTTTCATTGAAGTTAAGTGTCCCGCGTGTTAGTTTCGATATTGGCTTTATGTTTATAATAAAATATTTACACTGATGTTTTTGCAAAGACTTTCAACCAGAAATACAACTTTCAAGTAAAATGTGACTAATTAGAGCTATTTAATTCTTTTTCGAAAGATATCTTCTTGTTCATTGGATAGATGTCACTAAAGACATACGAAGAATGTTCGACTTAGTATCTCAGAAAAACACAAAAAAGACTTAAAACAAAAATTTTGCGTCAATTTTGCATAGTTATTTGTACTTCCCTTGGATTATCATTCAATAATGTGAACTGCAGTTCTTTTACAGCAAACCGTAGTTAAGAGTTCTTCTACAAATGAGTCCAGACAACTAAACTAATCCGCTGTAAACAGAAATTTTATTCGAAAAGTCTTTACGATTATTCATTTAAGCGATTTAAGTTATTCAAGCCCAAGCCATTAATATTATTCTTCGCTTTTACTTTAAGCAATTGAATTTATTCCTAACAAACGGCATAACATCTAATTGTAATCTTTTAATACCAAGTGAGTTGCACTTGGACTTGGATCTGGACTCACACTCTCACTCACACTCTGACAATTGTGACAGAGGGGACATTCGCGTCAGTTTAGTGCACATAAAAGCTAAAAATTGCCAACTCAATTACACAGACGAATGCACAACGAATGTATTCGAATAAAGTAAAGCAAAGAAAATCGCCAAATAAATAGCTAAAGTCAAAGCATAAATCCGTAGCAAGAAAACGTCCTCCGCCCACAACAAAGGGGACTCCTCCAGCACCCTGTCACTTGCAATCTGGATGTGTGTGTGTGTGTGTGTGTGTGTGTGGAGTGGTGTCATCCGAGCAATGGCGAGTGTCCAGCGTCCGGTTTAGTGATAAACAAACATAAAAAACTAAAAGTCCTCGTCGTTCAGTTCAACTGGCACAATGCTTATTTATTTAACAACAGCGTTTAGATATGCCCCAAGCCCAGTGGCGGATCTAGAAAAAAATTTGGCAGGGGTCAACATTTTATGCTTAGCATAATTTCTAACTAAACGCGTTAAACAAGTTTGCAAGTTGAATAGTTTTGTAAGGGATCAGTTACCCAAGAACCTCCCTCGAAATGCGCCCCTGCGCAATACCCAATTCAAGCACTGCCACCAAGATGCGATGCTAAGGCAATTGAAAACTAAATAGAGTATCCTTTTTTTCTGCTTCTTTTACTGCATAATGCTCGGAGCATGGTCATCAACTGGCAAAATTGTATTTTATTGCTTGGGATTAGCCATAGCAGAGTGCTGAAAATATGGCGCCAACAAACCTTTCTTGCCCTGGCAGCCTTTCATGTGCAGCATTGATAATGGCCGAGGCCAATGTCCGGCCCAATGGTGGTCAGCTTAGTGTGCACCAGGAGTAGCCCAAAAGGGTTATATGGTATTTGGTTGGTCATCAAAAAGGGTTGACTGTCGCATTGGAAAGCAATTTATTTACACGTGTGTTGAGGATTTGACTGCTGCATTTGATTTGATTTCTTTTCCCTTTTTTTTATGGTCACTCGTAAACTCTGGCTGTGGATTTGTGTTTTTGGAACACACATTTGAAATCAATTTTGTCATAACTTTTGGCCTTAGCTGCTAAGCCATAATTAAGGCCGGCGATTTATGCGTCAGAGTGTTGATTTTATGGCCAAGTCATAGTTATTCTCTATGAGTTTATATGTACAGCGCTATCTCAAGCTTCACAGCTCTGAGGAACCAGCTAGCTTGGTGGTCGGCGACTGGCCAACGGGCTGGCCACAATTAATACCACATTTAGATGTTTATCGCGACTGCAACATTAACAAATTGCATGAGTAGCTGCATAGAAAAATATGGAAAACTAGTATAGGAAATAGCTTTGGCGGCAATTAAAACGAAGTCTTCATACTCTCTACAAAGCAGTTAAAGAAATTATAATATTCTGGTTTAATTTAAAAACGTCTTAAAAAAAAACTATTGTACAGGTAAAGCGGACTTGAAGAAGTCAAGCGTAAATACATTCTTCATACTACCATACATCAGGAGCGGATCGACAAAGAAAATTCGGAGATACAAATTTTAGTGTAACTTCGGACTTAAAAACGTACTTCAGTGCTGCATAGCATATGTTCAATATTTTTAAAGATATATAGTTTTCTCTATAACTCTATTCCGCTACCAATCAAAAACTTTGAAAAAGATTGTTAATGCGCTATGATGGTACGTGTCAAATGCCGAAATTCACAAATATCTAAACATTTTCTATGTTAAAGAAGAAGTCAGCAAATTTAGCAATAGATACATGGAAAGATTATTAGACCATAGCAATAAACTAGCTCTTAATTTAACAGATAATAGTCAAACCAATAAAAGAGACAAAAGATTTCATGTTCTTGATCTCTCAACTAGATTTCAGATTCAGAATTTGTATATAATAACTACTAGTTCGCATATAGCACCTAGTCTCAATGGAGACTAGCTACTCCTGTTGTTGTTTAAGTAATTTTATATAATTTACTGATTGTTTTTGGACAGATTGTAAATAAAAATGGAAAAAAAAAAGTATTCTATACAATATTTTAAAATTTTTTTTTTTAGAAATTGAAAATTTTAGTGTGATTTCTGACTTAAAAAAGTACTTCAGTATGATAGGATATGATCATTTTTCTTAAAGAAATTCAGAAATCCGGCCGAACGGATAACCTTCGCACTAGATCCGCCCCTGCTAAGTATTGTTTGATTTTGTGTCAGTGTCATTTCTGACCGAACAGTTTTCTCTATTACTTTATACATGTTAAATTTTTTTTTTTTGTTATTGAAATATTCTGTTCCCCAGAACCTCCCAAAAGGCACACCGATATGGGCCATATCAAGAAACTTTGAAGAAGAAACCATAGCTCTAAAACGAATTTCGAGCCCCATTTTTTTAGGGTTTTTCGTTAAATATTTAAAAATCGAGTTATATGTATATTCACATCAAAATCATACATTTACCATCTATATCGATTTTATTCAATTTAAGAAAAAAAATTAGATTTTCTTTATTGACTCTTAGTTTTTTTTTGAAAAATTGAACATAAAGATATAAACATAAAATGTTAATGACAAAAAAGGGAAATATATTATTATAGGTATGTCTTGGAACGAACCATCGAACCAATTCGCGATGCGCTTTTATAGATTTTTTCGGCACCCTACAATTTGAACCATCCTAATATATAGTTACATATTTTTATTTATTTATTTATTTTAAAGGGGTACAACAAAGTACAGTTGGCCTAAAATTAAAAGAATTTATATATTTTTTTAAGCAGTCTTACAAGTTACCTCGGACAGTCTCATTAGAAATCCTGAACCATTCTGAAAATTTGTTTAATCTTAAATACCCCATATATAACAAGGAATGGAAGAAGTAGCAGAATATAAATTGCTTTAGCAAAAAGGATCAGCAGCGATTCGGGTAGCGATAAAACCATATTTGTCTGTTCGCCAGTTCGTATAAACACTAGGGTGGCCGCCGCTAGTATGGCAAATTTTTAAGCCGATGATATGAATAACGGTACTTTTTACCTGCATATAGCGCCTGTAAAATTTAAAGACGATCCGAAAGTTTTTGATGGGTGCGAAAATAGGTCAAAGGTCATAATTTTCACTTTTTCCGTTTTTGACTGTATTGTTCTAAATAAACTTTAAAAACTTATTTCCAATCAAACAAATTATGGTTCAAAAAGTCTTATATCTATCTAAACATAACTTTAAAAAAATATACAGTCGGCCTGAATAAATTTGGTAAGCTCTAAAATATATTAATTATACTAGTTTACAAATTTTAAAAAATTTTGGTATCCTCAACATGTTTTAGTCGTTTCCGTAGTGAAATGACATGCTAAAGCAGAAAACGCAATTAAAAAGTTTTTTCATGAAACGCGTTTCGAGACATTGCAAAAATCCCGTTTTTCGAAATTAGAAAAAAAAATTCCTCTACTTAAGAGCAAATATCTCTGGTTGTACTAAACTGATTTCGATCATTTTTTTTCTTGGAACATATTTTTGTCAAACTTACGGTTTGGTCGCTATTTATGCATTCATACAAAATTTTTCGTAATTTTTGATGCATTTTCGCGACCATCAAATGCTTCCGAATCGTCTTTAAATATTACAGGCGCTATATACAGGTAAAAAGGAAACTTTTTAGGCGGTGCCGTTATTAAAATCGTAAGATGTTGCAAAAATGGCCATCCCAATAAACACCTTAATATAGAGACCAAAAAAGCAACACAAAATTTAAACAAAGGACGATCTGTCCCAGGGTTATTACTAGAGAACGCTCACAGTGAATTTCCAAAAAGAGTTTAAATAAAGTCGATTAAGCTGCCAAGGTGAAAATCGCAGTGTCAAACAAAACAGGTGGTGGTCACTCCAGAAATGGTGAAAAACAATCCTCGAAATAGTATTGAATGCCCGTCAACTAAACGTTATCTGAATGTGAATATGGACGGAACATTTGGAGATGAAAAAGCTTGGTGCAAGACGCCTTAGGAAAAACAAACTTGACATTTGCACTCCTTATGTAACCAGATAGAACAAAATTTTTTTATTTTTACCATGCCACCTTCCCCCGCCAAAAAATTTCGAATGGCCATATTTTCTACATTTTAAAAGCTAAAGTCTTAATTTGTATAAGCAAATAGCTGCATATTAATATTGCTTTAATCGGATTAAATATCGGAAATAATCGCAATATATTACATATATTTATATATTTATATATAAATATTACATATATATATATTAAAATATATACTATTTTAAAGGCGAGTGGGTGCCAAATCTTACATTTTGAAATTTTATATCATGGGGCAACGACAACTTTTATAAAAGATACATTCTCTTACGTTAAAATTTGTATAAAGAATTTAAGAACTAGATCTTAACAACACAGTAGTATAACCTTATTTATTTATTTATTTGAGTGGTACAACTACGTACAGTTGACCTTATATTAAAAAAAAGTACATATAATTTATTTAGAAAAGAAAATAGAGCGAGGGAATTGATATGAACTAATCCGCGTCTCTAGCCCGATGGGTGAACTTTTTAATAATATGCACCAACTCACATCAAGAACTGGCCAGAAACTTGGATTTACAATATTAAAGTTGAAAAAAGGAAGATAAAAATTAAACATTATATCGCAAAAAGAGCCAATGGATCACCGTTGACCAAGTGGGTGACTCATAATATAGGATTGGTCAAGGATGCTCGAAGTGGCAAGTCAAGGTGACTTAAGATAGAAGAAGTGATAGATTGAATAGACCGTTCGAAAGAGAGGAAATTGTTAAAGCTTTTATAGTTAGAGCATAAGACACGGAAAGGATCGTGCAAAGCATAATTTGATCTACAAAATTGTAAGGCTAAGGGTCGAAAAATGCGTTAGCTCCAAAATCAATAATACATATAATAAAAATGTTTTTTAAATAAATGTGTTAGAATCAAACCTTAAATTATGATTGATTTAACTCTTAAAATTTTCAAAACTTAAAAACTTTTAAAATAAAACCAAAAAAAGACAAAAAAATCTTCTTATTTTCTTCGATTCTATTTACAATCTGTTCAAAAACAATCAGTAAATTATATAAAATTATTTAAACAGCAGCTAGTCTCCATTAAACTAGGTGCTATATGCGAACTAGTGGTTATTATATTTTAAATCTTCTATAGGTTTGACTCTTATCTGTTACATTAAGGGCTAGATTATTGCTATGTTCCAATAATCTTTCCATGTATCTATTCTAATTAAGAAAAAAAAACTATCAAACTTAAAACAAAAATTCAAATAATAAAATTCTAATTCTACAAATTTAAGAAAACAATTCTTGAATTAAGACTTTTGACATTTCCAACTTAGACCGAAAATTCTAAAAGCATAAAAATAATTCACAAATTGAAAATAAATGTCTACAATTAAAAAAAAACAAAATTTTATTGCGATCTTAAGACTTTCTTCCGGCTTGATTGCAGCTTGTTATTTTGAGTCTTTTTGTCAATTCGAAATAATAATAACTCGTCAATCAAGATTTTCGGGCTTATTTAAAAAAATCTTAGACCCTTCTTAAACTGATAAAAGATAAGATTTGACAACTTTGGTCTCCAATTTGGTCCAGAATTGTATATGAGATCCTGAACATAGTATGAGATGTAAAGTAATCTTCATGATCTAAAGGCAAAAACCGATCTTCACGCATCTTAATGCAAAATTAGTTTATTTTTTTTTTATTTTCACTTGAATTTAAGACATGTATATGGGAATTTAATTTTTTTTGTAAAGAACCCTGGTCCTTTCTTAGCCTCCAGATCAGATTCAATTCTCAAAACAAATAGTTATGCAACTATTTTGCCCTCTTCTAGCCATAGATCTTTTTTGCCAGTTTCGTTTCTGCACCAAACTTTTTTATTTGGTATAGTGCAAGTTGACTGCCCTCGAGCATTGAGATTATATATCCACCAAATGCTCATGTGTCTCCTAACAACTTGGGCAGAAAATTTATCAATGACGAAATTGGTAAAAAGTTGTTGCTTTCAAAGTTATTGTAATTAATAGTAATCAGCATATATTAAGCTTTTATCGTCTTAACTTTTCTTGGAAATAATTTTAGTAGATAAATTAAAAGTCTAGCAGGGTGTGGGCAAACATTTTAATTTGCACATTTCCTAAATGCATTAAATAAATAATCCAGTTTCATTCTGTTCGATTGATGCATAAATTTATAATGGAGTTAAACTTAAACTAAACATAGTGGGATCAACACAACGTTTGTTTAATGAAAGCCATAACCTAAGCTTTAGCTTCTTCAAAGCGTAACAAACTTCTTGAAGAGTTTATAATGCCAGACACCAAATGAAGAGTATAAAAATTAATTAAAATTTATGTGCGCGCATTAATTTAAAGTTTTTATAGGCAACCAAGTTGCCTTGCCACAAATACACACACACACAGAACCATGGACACAAAGCGAGTTGTCAATGCTTTGAGGCGCCCCTAAATCGGATCAATTGCTCAAAAGATCAATTGGCAATTGCAACCACTTGAAAAGCGGCTTTGCGGCACAATTTTAAATACTGGAACTGCCAACCCAGATCCAGCCCACAAAACAATAAAAAAAAAAAAAACAACCCAGTCCTGTCCAGTCAGCCGTAAAATCGGCAAACAAATCAAAACTAAAGCCAAGCAAATCCTCAATGTTTGTCACTGAAGCGCAAAACGAGAAATTTATTAATCCGGATTAGGCTCACAGTTGGAATGTTTGCCTTTAGCTCTAAGGGTAATTAAATTAAATTCGTATGATATCCAGTTCTTGGCAGGATGGTTATTGTTGAAATCGATATGGCCTGTAACTCAGCTGCTGTGTACGGCGCTGTTTTTCCCACATTTACTTGCACCTTGCATGTTTCTGACTGACTTGGTTGACTTGCCACATTTGACTCACTTGCCACACTTGACTCACTTGACTAACTTGACTGACTTGGCCAGTGGCACGCGCTCCTTTGTGCCGCCTGCGGCTGCTCATACATTTTTATTGCTTCATCAGCGACGCTTGCGCAATACGAGGGTCGTCTCATAAGTATCTTACTCTTTCAATTTTTGGCATAGTTACTTTGAATGCAACACTGCAGCTGTCAACTATCATCTAGAAATTTAAAAGGATGAACTATGCTCATGAAAAGACTTCATATATACTTGGAAGACTCTGCACCATTAAACTTTATTGACTTAGAATAGGTTTACTGCCTTTAATTTTGATCGCCCAATCGAGATTGGCATGATTAAATCCTAAAAATGTATAAGGTGACTGATGTTCTGCATCTCAATTGAATGGGAATATCACATTTGTGCCGCGGTTGCTCCCACTTGACCTTAAGCGAAGATGTACCAACATAAGAAAAAAAATTTTCCCGAATCCTTTTACGTGTTTCTTTTAAATTACAAATTTCAAGTACTTTTTTTTCAGAAGATACTACTTTCCCATTCAGAACTAAAAAATTTTAAGCAAGCTAAAACAAACACTAAAAATTTCCTTCTTTTTTGGAGAAGTCACTGATTAACCAAACTGCCCTCGTAGCCCAAAGACGCAGCGAGCTGGCCAAAAACAACAGGTGTAACTTGCAACCAAATTCCATGTGAACAAGCGCAAAAACAAAGGTGTTTTTCACACAATCGACAGGTCATTGCATTATATGTCCAAAACTAAAACCCTAGCCGAAGCCTACAAAAGATTTCAGTTTGTGGCGCATAGACCAAGTCTTGGTCCAAACGCCACGCTCATTGGCCAAAAGGCGGAGCTACCACAAGCAAGTTGTGCGCATAAATTATGGCATTAAGTTGGCGTTTGGCGCTTGGGATTGGTGCAACAGCAGCCACAAAGACTGGCCACGGCCACTGCCAGACTTGCAGTGCAACATGTTGCACGAACGCAAAGCAGTGCAGCAAGATTTGTGCTGAAGCGTCGCAACGGTGCGGCAGGGCATCTACTGACAAGCAGGTTTTTACTTTGCCTGATGACTGTAAAAATTTTTGCCATCAAATTAGTGGGCCACCAGGAGTAGATGGCTTGACATGTTTATTACATTGACAGCGTACATGCCTTACATCAACCATAAATCCAAATGTTCATCAACATCAGCTACTTACAAGTACAACATTGACTAGATCTACAGGGAGTACGACAATTCCACGACACTTGGGCACAAATTCAATTAAAATTGACATTTGGACGCTGCCAAACGTGGAGCTTGTCTAAAATGCAAAAATGCATCAGACACAAACCACCATCAATACATCAGCTTAGCAGGATTAGCAGTTCAACGAGGGCTGCCAAACCGAAAAAGAACTAGCTCCTTTTTGAGCTGGATATAAAAATCCAATAATGTGATCGCGTGAATAGAGAGTGTCAAAATAGAGCTTTTTTTGAGTGTTTTTTTAACAAATACGATAATCTTAATAAAAGCAGTCAGTAAAAGATTTAACTGGAAATAGGACAAAAATTGAAAAGAAAATTGCTATTAAACTAAATGCAAGGAGATTCTTAGCAAAGAGAAGTTTTCAAAAAAAATTAAATTAAATTAAGAAGTATGTTAAACAAGCCGTTTTTTATTTTCCAACATTTTCTGTGTTTTCAATCCAAAATAAAAATCAAAACGAGTCAGGTTATAATTTAATCTAGTAATATTTTTTAAATCGGTTTTGTTGTGTTTTCTAAAAAATGTACCGGACTTGCTGGAACTCCAATATCCGCACCTTCAAAGCGGAAGTGCCAGTTTATTTATTTCAACTAATTTACACAATATTTATTTCGTATTTAAAAAAACTAATCAATGCGCATTGCAACGTATGACGTCACAATTGCACAATCGATAACTTTATAATATAGCAATATTTATCAAAAAAAAAATTAACTGGTGCAAGAAAATTGAAAAAAGTACAACGCCGAGTCCCTATACATGCCCGGGGTCCACCCTCAGCTGACCACCATTCTTGACGGCACTAGTCGTAACCACAAAGCTATAATGCATACACATATATCCATATATAGCCACTTTTGCCCATATCTACACATTGGACAAAAATACTCAACAGATACCCGCTATAAAAACTAATCTACAGAGTGCGACATCTTTTATGTCGATATGTGAATATTAAACCCGGACCCTGTATTAATATACATAATAAAAATAGAAGAAGAACCACTGAGGTAATCAAAATAAGTAGCTCAGGAGTTCATCGACAAATTTTAGGTAAAAATCGTAAAAAGTCATATTACAACTCATCCAACTGCAGCTGATTAAAAATGCCAAAAAAAATTTAAAAATTTTACAATCAAACCTGCCAACAAGAATAATTTAATCTTATTAAAATAACTAATTAGCTTAAATTACAAGTTGCTAATAAATATTTATTACTCTACGCAAAAAAAAGAACTAGTGACCCCATGAGCCAATGAAATCTGACAGAGTAGCCACAACGGCAATCAAAATTAATAACTCAATTCTCGATCTCAAGTAAAGATTTAAACGAAAAATATCAGAAATCGTAAGAAGTCAAAAAACAATTGGTTCAAAATAAAGTGAATGTCTGGTTGAAATTTTAATTTTGCTTTAAGACCCATACGCAGCATGCAAAAATTTTGGGATATCCCATTAGGCATTTTTTTTTTTATATGAAGTTTTGTCATTCCGTGCGAAGATTTTCGAACTGCGTATGGGCCTTTTATACGTAATTTCTTCAACTACTTTACGCAAAAAAAAAAAACCCAGTTTACCTGCGACGAACTAGTGATTCAATAACTTCGGCAGCCCTGGGTGTGCAGCCTAGCAGTTCATCAGCTCATCAGTTGTTGCTCGTGAGAAGATTTATGGCTACTTTTCTATAAAAAAAAAAAAACATAAATTCAAATACAAATGCTACCTAGAAATTGGCAGTCAACTAACATCAGAAATTTATTATACATATTTATTACAAGTATTTAAAGTGAATGTAATAAATTGCATTAACCGCACGTTCAATATGCCGCCGCCGCCGGTCCTGGCCATAGGTGGCACAAGAGTGCATTCAACTCATTTTGTATCTGAGATAACAAAAGCAATTTGTTAAATATTATTAAAAAATAAAAAAAAAAAAGCCAAATGCATAAAGGAAATCCCACAAAGTAAGCGAATAAGTATGTGAAAATAATAACAGTCGGCCAGTTCCAGCCCCAAAAACAGTTTACGAAGTTTACGAGTTAAAGTAGCCTAAAGCAGCTTGATTAATTTTATGAGCGATCAGCCGTTAAGTTCAGCGCGCAGAGCGCACATAAAAATTTGAGATATTAATCTAGCATTAAGCATACGCCCCGTGCGCCCAAGCGACAAGTAAACTGCTTGCCAATGCTGCCGAAAATAACATTGAACCAAAAAGGTAAATACTCATTAGCAAACTTATTTTGGTCTTATCAATATTTGACGCTGGCGGCGGCGCAATGCATCCAGCCAGATATCTTGATGCAATTATTACAAAATATAAAGAAAAAAAAAAAGAAATTGCATATATATATGACAGGGCCAGGGCACAGCTCCGGAAGCTATGCCCAGCCATTAAAGATCATATGCGATTATGACTTTTCATAAGCGTGTGCAACGGCCGACGTTTTGAGCCCCTTGCAGCAGCACCCGATCTAGAGACCACACATATTGCCTGGCGGCCATTGCATCCATCACTGTGACAGCTTCACGTCGACTGCGTTGCAAATTGACAGGCCAGCTGAGACGTCGAGCTCAATTTGAATGCAAACCACAAAATTGGATAATTTCCCAGTGACAATCGAAGCCAGCGCGCAGCCAAATTGACTGCCTGCTGATATATGCGCTGGCCAAAAAGATTCCCAGGCGCAGACGCAGTCTGAAAACAATGCAGTCCTGCATAGCTGGAGGGGCTACACTTGCTGACCCTAGAGGCGCAGAGACAATCGCATATTGTCAGACAGCAATATGCAAAATAAATTTCACTTCCGAATCCTTAAGCTGGGATTTGTTTGGGGTCTGACTGGAGTCTGCAATGCTGCGCAGTTGTTCATGGCTTGTTTTACATGTGTCCGCACCTTGACCACAATGGGCTACAATGCAATAAAATCAAAAGCAGGGGTGTATGTGTGCGCTTAAATTAGGGTGTCCCCTTTATGGGCAACAATTTTTTGGGAACTCACTACAATGTTACGGCCTGATGTATAGCGTGTTGCCTCTTAAGGCCTTTACGCTCTAGCAAGTGTTCCGTTTACCCGTTCTTTCAAGGGATGCTCGTCGTAGTCTTTGAACAACAGCGGCATTAAAGAGATTTTTTCTTGGTGCTGCTACGTCTATACGCAAAACATGAGCGAATCGATGGATTGGTCCTTTCGCATGTCTTTGTCTCTTCGAACTTATAGAGCTCGTTGTTCCACCGAAGCTGCTAATCGTTAGGAACATTTTAGAAGCCAAAGTCGATGATAAGAATTTCTGTGACTGCACATGGTAGAGCTAATTTAGCCACTTGGTGGAAAAAGTATGACGTAGACATAAAAATATGCAAATCTAGCTCTTCAAAAGATTACTCTAACTTATCCGCTTCAGTCATATATAAGCAACTTCTTGGCAAGCGGTATAGCCACTCTTTTCGATGACCCACGAAACTAAGAAATGAATGGAGCTGCTATACTGGTGTGTCTATACACGTTTATGATGCGCCTTTGAAGTGAGTATCTAAATTTGGCATATCACCAAGTGGACCCATCGCAACCGTATGCTCTTAACCAAAAAACTCAGTTAACTTGTTGTAATAAAGTAGACCAGTTTAGATTGAGACAGACGGTTTGAAGCATGGATGGACACTAATATCACCAACACGGAACGCCCGCCAGCCTTCTTCCATTTCGCATGAACAACATGTAGAAATGAACAAATTTGTAGAAATTTGTAACCAGAAAGGAAAGTGTCCAAAAAATGAGTATACATTTTAAGACAACTTTTGAATGGATAAAAGTTGTCAATTAAGAAATTTGCAATCGCTACCGAATATATCGATAAAAAGCATAATCCCTTGGGGAAAATAAGACAAAAAAAATAAAAAATTTTCTTTGAAGCTGGTGCTCCTAGCTCTAATTGTAACAGAGAAACAATCGATATCGAGGGGCAAATCAATCGATAACCGACAATTGATCAATATTGATCATTTTGGTAAAAAAAAAAAAACAAGCTGCAACAATGCAGTCTGAATGTTAACCACGAAATTCTTGTACACAGGAACGGGTCAAGATGTTGTCTCCACGTTTTATGGTCTCTAAGATTTAGGTGTTCATACAGACTGACGGAGATATGAACGGACTGACAGACGAACAACGATGAAGCGCTACGCGACAGTAAGTTCCTTTTTTTGTACAAGGAACTTACTGTCTCACATGCATCCTTATATTATCCTGTCTATATACATTGTATATACATCTGTGTACCCTTGAATCACTGGGTCGGACGGATGGACAAACGGACATGGCTAAGTCTATGAAAATATATATATAGTCTACCATGCCTATTTCTCTTTAACGCATATATAGAACTAACTTCTAGGTACAGGCTATACAGAATAAGGCCCACCCTAGTGCATAAGCAGTAAACAGTCGTAAATCCCTGAGATTGCTTCAAGAGAAATCCATTTGAATTGATTGCGCTGCGCATGTGCTTAACCACAGTGTCTTTCGTCAATGGAGACCACCAAAATGTTGCAATTAATTTTTGCACAATACGCTTTGTGCTATTTAGTTTTTTAGTAGAAAATCCCTAAGTATGTGCTGCGGATTATGGCAGCAGAGGCTTAATTGTACTGAACTTGGTCTTGGCCAATGACCACTGACCAAATACAGTAGCCAAAAAATATTTGACCATGCCGAGACCCCTTGGCCTTTGATTTGCATATATTTCGATTTTAATTAGTTAACAAGCTGCTTTGGCTTTGTTTCGATTGCATGTTGTAGCCACAAGACGCGTATCGTAGATGTGGCTGTTGCATGCACGGCTTGCCACAATACACAAGACAACAACATACATACACACACACACACACACACACACATACTACGTACAAAGTATAAAATCAAACACGATTTTTAGCAGTTTTCAATTCCCGGAAATCTTGTACGATATGTAGCACCCAATACTACATACACAACAACGTTGTGCCAAGTGTTTGTGGCTTTGACTTTTTGGCCAAAACGATACGATTTCAGTATCGTGCAAATGTTTCATTATTTAACAGATTTAAACGCTCTACAAGAGATTTCGCTATCCAGCTGCAGTTTGTAGCTACAGTCCGGTTCGTGGCGAGTGTGAAATCCGGCGACAAGACAACTTTAGTGAGAAATACCTACAAAAATTCCAAGATGTTGTCATCAATTAAGTGCGCAGCGAAGAGTTACTACAGCCGTCAGTTGCAAAGGGCGCAGACATTTTCGCACTTGAGCACTTTATTAGTTAGAACTTGCAACATGGCATAATTCGGCATGTGTAGTATGTGCAGCAGCTTATATCTATGCCGGCAATAAAAGCATTGGACTTTGGCGGATTGACGCAATGATAAGAGCCGATAAATCACATGAGTTTTGCTGCCAGCCCCACACACAGGCGTGAAGTTAAGCTGGAAATCAGACCCCAAAGATTCCAAGAGTGGCTCTCTGCAAAAGCGGAGACTGATGTTCCAGCGTTGTTTGCTAAATTTCAGCAGAAAAAAAAAAGAAAAACAAGAGACAAACTTATTTGCATTTGGCTTGTTGTCAACGTCGTCCACATCCTTTGTTTTTGTTGTTGTTATTGTTGCTATTTGCTACTGACAGCCAACTTTCAGCCAAAAAAAACATGAAAATTGTTGCCCACGAGTCTGCCGCGTTGGGGTTTTGGACTCAAGTTGGAGTCTTCTGGTCTTCTGGTCAACCTGGCATTGGGAGCATGGCACTCATGCTAGCTTTTGTTCATCTTGTTAAGTCTTGAACTTTATGCCTGCTGTTTGGCTTATTGTTTCTGTTGTGGTTGTTGTAGTTGTTGCTTTGTTTTAGTGCTGCAATTCTTGGAACTTTTCAGGTGGCACAGCATGTTGGGTAGACACACTTTTGGTGGCCTTTTTGCTTAGCCCATGCCATGGCCGAGCCAGATCCAGAGAACCCACAGACAAACAGCAACTGCACTGCGGTTTCAATTAAAATATATTTAGGCATAATTTCAGCACAGTAACAACTGAAAAGCAAAACAAGCTGGAAAAAGCCAAATTTTGTGTAACAAAGTTTACATACCCTTGCAGATTACTGAAACTAATCCAGTTTGGAAACATATGGTACTTCCAACTACTTGGACTAACCTTTGTTTACAAAAAAGTAATATTAATTAAGTGCCAACCGGAGTTAAACATATAACAATTGGTTTTTAAGATATAAAACTCAACTCTCTCCTTTCCAAATAGGAGCATTTTTTTTAGTTCGAAAAAAAATTATGTTTTCGAAGTGATGGTTTATCACACGATTCAATAAACTTTTTACGAATGTTATGAAATATTATTCTAAATTTAATTCTTACTAATACAGCTATAAGAAATTGCGCTGTTACCCAAATACTAAGAAAAAAAAGTTCAAGAAACCAAAGCCCGACTACTGGAAAATCGGGTTTTAAAAAAAAAAAGATAAAGCAAGAAAATATTTTCATCTAACATTTTTTTTTACGAACTGTTTTATATTCATCGCTTATTCAATAATCACCTTTCTCGTTATATAATTTTTTGTTTAAATTATTTTGGGGTTATAATTTCGTAATAAAATACTTATAAGTAGAACCACTTTATAAAACCAAACCATTATAACCAAATTAACCTCGAGGTAGCGTTTCCGATTTTTCAAAAAAATTAAAACTGCAATCTATTTTGATCCAAGTAAAAATAGTTAATTTAGAGAATTTTGCACTTTTTGATTTTGGTAGGATCTATGAAAGCAAAGCCGCGAAATGTTTTTGAAATGTGCTAATTCAGCCCTTGTATGTATTTGCAACACAACACTGCATGATTAAAACAAATATTCGTTTTATTTATGACTCAATGTCTTTTTGCGGGCGCCATATGCAATTTAATGTGAGGTCGCATAGCCCATAACTAGCTGACGATCAAGACGCTTCCAACGATACCTTATTGTAAAAATATGATAAGTAATTTAGAAATTACGAGGGAACAGATGAACATACATAACTAAATAAGACGTGTAGGATATGAACGAGACATAATTTGAAGGCTGTCAAAGATTTTGCCGTATTTCGTTGACATTGATTAACGCTACACAGTAAAATTTGTATCAAATTTTTTCAATTATTTTCGAAAACTCCGCAAAAAAAAAACATTTTTTCTGATGAAGCACGTTTTTATTGCCACACCTGAGGGTCTGAAAATGCTAGAGAAGGTACGTGCAATGTTTTTTTAGTGCCTATTGTCGGTTGAAGGCATGATTTGGCCATTTTTCAACTTTTTGAAGCAGTGATTACAAATTTTGAAAAAAGATGAGTGATTTGGTGGTGCTCATTTTAGAAATATTTTGTTTTCCAAGCTTCTGCTTTCCGTAAAAGAAGTGATTACAAATTTTGAAAAAAGATGAGTGATTTGGTGGTGCTCATTTTAGAAATATTTTGTTTTTTTCAAGCTTTTGCTTTCCGAAAAAAATATATTTGTTTATAGACATCGCAAATTTGGTTGTTTTATTTGAAAAATTAAACCCCAGCGACAACTTGAAACATCCCTTATTGTATTTTTAGCAATTAAGATGATTGATTTTTCTTACGTTCATAACATATTTGACAGCTCAAACTTCTTGGACTTTTACTATTAAAATTAAAATATTTAAAGATCTGCTTTATGGAAAAAATGTGTTTAGTTCATATTTCATAGAATGGTGTTTTAATTTAAAAAAAAAAAAAACTGTTCTGATGGCTTCACGTAGCACATGTACCAAAGAGCCAATTACAAGATAAGTGCGGTTAGCGAGTCACTTTACTCTTGAACCGGTGAATTGACTGGAATTGACTATTTTCTTGTGGGCTACATCACTACATCACGACTATGCGAATCCCAGCCGAATGGCCCGACACAGTGACTCAAAATACACCATATCGCATGGGTCACTTAAAACGTACTCATGGCCCATCATGACATTTAATAGAAAAAAATGACAGCACTCATTTACCGAGTCGAAAGAAATATGTAGTATGGGGTGGGACATCTGTTCGTTTGGTTGTAAACACTCATAATTCGGAACATACCCATCCAAAGTGGATTCACTCCGACATATATCAAGTTAAAAACTACTCGATTTTAGTCATGGATTATTAAGTAACCAAACCACGCGTAAAAGTGGTACTGATGAGTTTTCGTCAAAGTCATCGAAAATTACGATGTTCGATGTAGAGCCAGCCGCGGCAACGATATTATTTTTCATACATAAATGAGTAATTGCAAACTTGCATTTGGTAAATACATTTTACCAATTTTGTTTGAAAATATACGAATAAAATGCAATTAACAAACAAACCAACAGATGGCCCACCATATATTTTGACAGATCTTCAACGTTTAAGTAGATGTTTTTTTGTGCTGCCTATTTTGCAAATCCATGTTAACGTATAGATAAGTCTAAGTTAAATCTCAGTTTTCTCTCTGTAGGTATTTTTCTTATTGCCTATCATGTAAATCCATTTTCATATCTATTGGAAATTGTGAAAATATTATATTTTCTATAACCAGAAATAGACTCAACTAACAACGTCCTAGGTACTACTGCAAACAATATGCAAAGTTTAGTATATGTACTCTCTGCAAGTGTGCCTATAATAAAAGCATCTAACCAACGAACTTAGCCCACAATCAACATCCCAAATTGGGCAAAATGTCGTGATCCAGTGCGTGCTGGCACGACCATTGCTGCAGAGTCTTTAACATTTGTTAACATGACACAAACTACACCATAAAGTTGACCACAAACTGTTCTTCTTACCTACACCCACAAAGTCCTACAAGAAATCGTTGTGTTCATGCATTTTTTTCCACTTCAATAGTTATTTGCGGATTGTGAATTTGTAGTTGCAAAAAATTTCCGCAATTACATATGTCAATAAACCTTACAAAACTATTTAGCTAATTACTGTTTAACAATACATTTGCTGATAAGAACAGATATTTGATGTCTAGCTGCGGAACAACTTATGACGGCTGTCTTCAAAGGAGTCACGCTGCTGTTGACCCAGTCGCATACAAATGATCTACGCGGTTTTGCAAAAATTAAATTGAAAAAAATTTACATTTTTTTTCGTAAGACAATTTTGGGCATGTTTTAATGTCATTATATAATCAGCACAAGTCGCAGAAAATTAAGCAGAAAGAACTTGGAAGTTATTTTAAGGCACGCAAAATACGCAGCAACAAAAAAATAAAAATTAACTTAAAGTCTAAATTTACATACCCTTAGAGCTCAGATTTAGTTATATGATAAAGTGAACTGATATGGAGTTAACTGCTTGTGGCGCCGAAAACAATATTATTATGAACTTATTACGATTTAGTATATATGGTATATATTGTATTTAAAAACGAAGTAAGTTTTTTTTAACAAATTCTAAAGCCTTAGATTTCTATGTATGTATCATTTTTTAAACGATTTAGAACCAAAGTTTATACTTGTAGTTAGTTAAAAACTCTAATATTTAGATGATAGGAAGGGTTCCAAATGACCTTCCTAGCCTAGATCCGAAGCTGGAACTAAACAAAATTAGTGAACTGGGCAGATCGGACTGTTAGAGCAATTTTCAAAACCTCTGGGAAGAAATGAGTAACTTTTTTTTATAATGTAATGTAGTTCTTATTCTCTTACCTCAGTGCCTACATTTAACTATTCTTAATCCCTTCTCGCTTGCAGTTTTGGCCTAGCAAAAAGCTGTCTTGGTGCTAGGAGTGCTATGAAACGACAATCTCCGATGAGCCAACTCGCCCACCACAAATCTAATTTAATAGAAATTTATGGTAACTTCTTCAAGTGTGAACTAAAGTCGCTTTTTGGTTGTACATGTTTATATTTTTTTATGTATTTTTACGTGCTTATTTATATATGTTGTCGGACTAGTGCGGCTTTTGAAATGTATACTTTGGACAGGCTGCCTGCTTTATGGCGGTTTTTTGTTGTTTTTTTTAGTCAGGTTATATGGTCGTTTGGCTTGTGGCAAAACAACTAAAGAGGCACAGCCCACAGAGATGCTTATCAGCGGCATAATGCTAATTTCCAGCATTTAAAAGTGTAATTAACTAAATTTCAAATATATACATAAGTCAAGGCATAAACGACACAAAACAAAAGACTTAGGCAGCAAACTTGAATTACATGCAAGTTGCATATAAACATGTATGTACAGGCCATATTAAAGGAAGCAGGAAACAACACTAGACATGACAATATTTAGGCATGAGTCACGCGACTTGTGCGACAGTGCAGCCGCAACCTGCCACAAGCACTTGACACGTATTCCTGGAAGCCTGCAGCATAGTCGATTCGAATTGCATTCGTCCATGGAATTTGTAATTAGTATGTAACAACTGACTGGAATTTATGCGTTCAAATGCGACTGCATCGATCACTTGCCGGTTTGGTTACTGGGTGGGCAGCAGGTTTGAAGTGCTTGCTGAGCTGCACAGATGGAGCACGTGCATTGATACGACTACTCGTCTTTGTTTGTTGCGCCTTAAAAGCGGCTATAAATTATTTAATAGGCGTTTGGAATATTTGATTTTTGGCCTAGGCCATGCAAGCCTGTCAATTTGTGTTAATTTATTAGTTTAACAGCATTTGATTTGTACTGTAATTTGTTTTTTTTTTTATAGTAATTTTCTTTATTAGCTTTTTATGCTTTGCTCAAGTTCATTTTGTTATGTCATTTATATATCGTAGTTAATAATAAATTGATTAAATTTTCCATATAAATTATAGTATGCTTTAACTTTTGCTTTTACGAGTGAGTGTTTGTGATGTAAATCAAAAACGATATACATATGTGTAGTGTATATAAAAAGCGTGCCGGCGCTTGCAATTTAAAGCAATAGCATAAAGTTTAAAAACGCAACAATTTCTTAATAAATTTTATATTTCACTTGCATATTTCGTAATAGATTCATTTTAACTATGGCAATTTAGCACATTAGACAGTTTTGTTTTTCGCTAAGCAAAAATTTAATCTCTAAATAAATATTTCATTTTTTGTATATAAATGGAAATTAATTGCCTGCTAGTAAATTGCGTTGATATCATATATATATATATATAGAAAAATTATACAAAATAATATTTTAATAATCACACCAATTAAACGCTAAACATAGGCTTATAAATAGTAGAGACAAGCAACAAAATACTAGACACATATTGCACAGGCGAGATGTGGTGGCAATTACTGCATGCTAAGGCAAGTAATCAGATCGTTAACGATTTACACTTTACTTCTTGAATTTCTGCAATTCATAAAATGTCAACTTATTAATTGTACGTTAATGAAGATTTGTCTAAAAATCGGCACAGTTCTGATTATAATCTTTTTAGCTTATAGTTTGTGTGTGCATGATTGAAATGTTTCTGTATGAGTTTATTCGATTAGCTTTGTTGCGCCTTAGCATACTCTTAACGGTTAACTAACAAAACTTACGACTTAAACAGAGTTCGTCAAAATTTTGTTGTTTTTTTTGTGAACTACAAATTCGAGACTTTTGGTCTTTGACAACGAGCACCCCCAAATTAAATCGAATTCTGCACACTCCATAGAGAAAATATTATGGTAATTACATACAAACATACATTCAAACATATCTAGCCATTAAAACAGTTTTTGCAATTAGAAAACTTCCATACATCAGCCTAAACAATAATAGTTACATATTTGTGTTGGTTGTATTTGCTTCATTGTAACATTTTTTGCTTTGCCATGCCTTGCAAATTATTTTAGTATCTCTGTGTGTGTATATATGTGTGTGTGATTGTAGTATGCTATAAACTAACGACTTTGGCTTTTCGAATGTGCGATTAACCATTGCAGTGTTATGTCGATATTATCCTTTTCCTTACACGAAATACTATAACAGCAGATTTCACGGTCCTGTATGCTCGATAGATTCCTAAAAAGAATAATAGAAGTGCACGTATTAAGTCATGTTAAATATGTAGCTATTCAGGCCCGATTTCAAATAGTCAATATGTTTGTTTTTTTTTTTCCTATATTAAAAGCAAAGCTTTAATAGACATTTTATAAGCACAGCTCATAAACTATTACTTATCTGACAAATTGAAACCCAGCTGAAATAGAAAAAGTTATTTATATGACCACTTACATTCGCTCAATAAGTCCAGTTTCATCAAGCGCTCCTGGAAGATCACGTTTATTGCCCAAGACGAGAACTGGAATGCCAGTTAGCTGTGGTTTGTCCAGCAGCGAATGCAGTTCATTGCGCGATGCCTCCATTTTGTCCGAATCAGCAGCATCCACCATATACCTAGGATTGAAACAAAAAACATTAGGCATTGTAAAAACAAGACATAACTCTTTACAACTTACACAATTGCATTGACACCGCGACAGTAGCGTTCCCACATAGAACGAAAACGCGGCTGACCCCCTATGTCCCAGACTTTAATGGTCACATTATTTTTGGTGATCTTTCGCATATTAAAGCCAACTGTGGGTATCATGTCCTCGGCAAACTGACCCGACTGTAAGAAATATATAATATTAATTATTATAAATAATATTAAGTTTTAAATATTAGTTAAAAAGAAGTTATATCACACATTAGAACATATTTATATACAGTTGCTAAATGTGCGCACATTGATTAAAATAAATGCGCTGATTAGTTGCCATATCATGAGTCACACACACATAGTGCACAAAGACTATGCGCTTACGAATATTAGTTATTTACACAGCTCCAATTCCAAGCATTCTGTTCACTTAAAATAAATTTGGAGCGCAGCTTATCAGCGGTGTGCCAGTTACTGGTCCATGTAGTGGCTGGAGGGGAAAAGTGCACTCCATTGTTTTTTAATATGCAACACGTTCGCGGTACAATTTATTGATTAATCCAATACATACTAAAACTTATTAGCATAACATTAAAATTATTAATAATTAAATAGCATAGACAACAACCACAATAACAACAATTACTGTGAGCTAAAACACAGACAAATCAATAGCAACAACGACGATTGGTCACCGTCACCGCCTCCCATGATTGACTGTGTCATGCGCGGCCGGGGGAAGAAGTCAAGTTCACTGCCTAATAGTTTACTTGTTTGTGATAGTCACAGCCTTTGGACATACACATATCAATGCTCCCGCATAAAAATTAAATTACGCTCGTTTTAGTGACTAAGTTTCATCCGCCCAAGAAAAACAACATAATATTTGCAAATTACTTACAGCAATAACATTTACGAAAGTCGTTTTTCCAGAGAATTGTAGACCGACAAGCGTCAGCTCCATCTCCTCTTTCCAGAAGATGCTCTTGAACCAGTCGAGGATTCTGTTAATTAGTGCTAGCATTTTTAAAGACGTGAATTTTTTTGCAAAATCAAAAACTATATCACTAATTTTCTAAAATGTCGTATAGGGTTGTTGTTATGATACCGATTTAACAATGTATCGATAACTCCAAATATTACTTGCAATTTTGCATACGATTTCTAAAATGGACGACATTCTTAATATCGATATTTTCATTGCGATGTTTTTAAATTAAACCAAATTAATAGCACAACAACAACACTTGATTTTAAAACAACATACTTTTAGCTTAACTTACTTATATTATTCATTTGTCTAGCACAAAACTAGACGAAAATAATTCATTATGATACTTCTTGTAAGCCATTCCCTGTTTTTAAAAAAGTATTGTTAACTTAGCGAGAGAACTATAGTTAATAGACTCAAATTGCATTCTGCTTTTATTTATTTCTGAAGCACAAAAGGGCAATTGGCACCAGACTTCGAGTCCCTATTTCTGAATCCAGTTTATAATTATTGTTAATGATATTACATGCTGACAGGGTCCTTACTGCTGAAAGTACAGCCGGAGTCTGTGTAAATAAAGTGTCTTATATATTCAGAGATAAACATTTTCAACTAATTGTGTTAATACTTGAATAGCATCCCCCAATGCAAGCATTTTAAATATCTATCAGCAGTGCATAAGTTATCGAACTACAAGGTGGCAGCCATTTGTAAATCGATGAATATCAAAAGAGTGGCAGCCCTAGCTTATAAAGCAGTGGACACACTGTACCAAAAATCCAAGCCATTTTTAATAAAAAAATAAAATAGGGAAATATTTGACAGAATTTTGCATACATTTCGTTAATTGCAATGGTTGGCAAAAATTGCAAGGCGTTGGCGCATTTTCACCGTCTTACTGAATATCTAGTTCAGTGCAAACACTGTGACAAGACGCTCTCATCAAAACATACCTCCTCGAACCTGACGCGCCACTTAATAAGAAACCACAAGGCCCTGGCGCGATCTATTTTTGCTGGCGATGAAGGACGAATGCTAGCAGAGCTCAAAGACGAGCTAGAAGCAGCTGAAGAAATGAATCAATTAGGGGTAAGCATGGGAGAAGTTGAAACTAAAACTGCTGTACGCACAATAACAAGTGGACAGCGTCAGCGGAGTCCGGAACCAGTAGTAATGCGAAACAAAGTGATTGGTAAGAACAACAAATTATGGGCACACTTTCATCGGATGACGGAGTTTATGGCCAAATGTAAACACTGCAGCAAAACGTTATCATCAAAACACTCTTCATCCAATCTTATGCGACATATAGTGCGACGGCATCCCAATTTGTCCAAAGCATTCTTGTCATCCCCGCATAGTCATATAACGCCCAAACGAGAGCCCGGCACGACGACGGTGCTGAATGTTAATCGCCAGGCAGTTGATCCTTTAGAAAAAGTTGACTTTGATGATGTCGATAGCATTATTGAAAAGGTAGCAGATCATATGGACGATGAGGTAAATCTGAGCAACTACTTAAAGTTAGCATAATTATGTTGGTTACTACATACATACATTTTTTATTTATAGGACGATACGGATTCTTTTCAGGAGCCCTTTTACGAATATGTCGTAGATAACACCGAAGAAATTGTTGTTAAAAACGGAAACCAAGGAATTTCTCAAAGTGAGCACGATCATATGGTGACAACAAGTGACTCAATAATGGATAGCACAACCCAGTTAGACGAAAAGCTCAAAGCGGAAACAATTTACTACAATGAAATGGCAGAGCTTGCCAGAGCCAAACGAAGATTGATCGATTTACAAACCAAGAAATTATTGATGGAAATGAATGTTATTGAAACAAATTAAGGCAATGGAAAAACCTTTTGTTATATTTATGTATATTATATAAGTCGAAAATTTTAATTAAACACTTTATTTACTATGTATTTAAATTTAACTTAAATTAATCTTAGCATTAAAACATTAATTCATTTAAAAAATTAGTAAACTAGATATAAATTATTTTTATTGCTACACTGCTTCTATTGCTCCATTCCTTTTAGCATCTCGATTTCCATGCGCTCCTTCTTTACTTGCAGCGCAACTAAATATTTTTGCATGCGATAGAAACTGGCCTTTTCATTAAAGTACACTGCCTGCTGCCGCACAAGCTCCTCCTTTAACTCCATCATACGTGGCGTATCCTCGGGCTCAACGGTTATTTTTTGTGTGGACAATTTGGCTTCTCCCTCGGCTGTTGCTGTTTTGCCAGTGTCAAAGAACAACGCTGCGGAGTCAACGCTTGAACGTCGAGAGAGCGGATTTTCTAAATTTGTGCTTTCCTCAGGTGCTGTCGACCATTTTTCTTGAAAAGGTTCTTCGATTAGATGATCCTCTACATCTATTTCTTCCAACTCTTCTTCTATGATATCGTCGTAAAGCGACTCGAACGGCTTGGGATCATCAGCAGTTATTGGTTGCATTTGATCAGACTTGCACCAATCTTCAGAATTTTCAGCGGGTATAAGTTCAGCCATGTTTTCCACAACCACCATATCTAAATCGTCGCCAACTTCACCTTCGCTGTAAGAGCCCTAGAATAAGTCATGGAAAAGTAAAATCTTGCTTAGAATTGCTATTAATGCTATGCTATTTACATTCAATGAGGTATGCAGCGTATTCTTCGGCGACACCATGCCATGCTGCTGCTCCATGTGTTGCTTTATTGCACCCTCTGATTTGGCATCGTTTTTAAATAGCTGACTGCACATTTCACACCTTATTATATTTGGATTATTTGTGATTTGACAAAAATCGTAAGGTGCGCTGGACTTAAGGTTTTCCAAATCTCTTACTCTAGGTGCACTAGAAATACGCGCACTGGCCACAATTTTGTGCATACGATGAAGATGACGCTGAAGATTGCTTGTACCCTGATACGAAAGGTTTTTACAGCACACCCGACAACGAACAGTGTCTTCGTTTATGCGCTCGCAGTATCTCCAAACAACACTGCATATGCCATTGCGATTTTGACGTCGCGGCGATTCAACCGTCAAGTCTTCTATCGCAGGCTCTTCGAGTTCTTGCGTATCCAATAATAAAGCGGCCAACTGACTGCCATTTTTCTCTTTTGGACTTTCTGCATTGCCCGTAATGTTATGTTTACGCTGCAAATGCGTTATCACATTGGCAGTACCATGAAACCGCATTGTTCTACCGCATAATTTGCAGAGCACCGACTGTCTGGATACTTTTTCACAGTGCTTCCAAACATAGCTGGCCCCTTTGCGTTCTTTTTTGGCATCTGAAAGACAGTTTTTATCATTTGTCTTAGTTTGCTTTAATCCAAATTTTGGCGTTGAGGATACAGTAGATGATGTTGTGTGCTTGAGGCTTAAGACACTGTCGTCCTGTTCGGATAACTGTGAAATAGTTTAGAGGTAAGACAGCTTTCTATCATTTTGTTAAAATTTTACCTGTCCTTCTTCTATTACACCAGCGTGTGAGTACTGTGAAAGATTAAATAATACATAAAGTCTGATCTCTATCAAAGTGCCGCGGCAAAAAGTATTACCTCTCCATCGTCAATTACATCTCCATGCTTTCGACGCAAATGTTTTGTTATGTTTGATGTATTACCACCGCCAAAGAAAAACAATTTTTTGCAGAGATGACAAAACGCTTGCTTCTCATTTGCTTTCGAGCAATACTTCCAAATGAAGCTGCGACTGGGACGACTGCGCTTGGTTTCTCCGGGGTTCTGTATTAAAAAGACACAGCTTAGTTTTGGTTAGAGATAATTGTTTTTGTACTAACCGTTCCGACGATACCATGTACGGTGCTTAAATGACGTGTTAAGTTGGGTGATTTCATGCTAACGAATCCGCTGCAGATTGTGCATTTATATGACCTAGTATTGCCTGGAATCGTTACAAAATATTCCCATGCAAAACTTCTGCTCTGTGATCTTGGAGTTGGTCCTTTACTTAGAATTTCGGAATCTGAGCTTGTAGACGACTCCTCATCAGTCTGGGTTTGATAGTCTTCATCCATTATTATATGGTATTCCTTCGTGACATTGAGTTAATTTGTTTATATACATACGTGTAACAACATATTACATAGTTGGCCAACCAGTTTTCACTGGAATAACTTAGTCAACAAACATTTGTCTGTTGATGTGCCTGCAAATGTTAGGACTTTGTTCGAATCATCTTGTGGTATAAGTGCTCCTAAAACTTACAAGTTTATTTTCGTACTATTAATTTTTGTTTAAGTTTCATTAGATATGACCCTTTAGCGATATTTTTAATATGAAATATTGTTATCGATGAAATGCAAAGTCTTATCGGTATTTCACAATTTCCAAAGCTTGGTCACACAGAATATACAACTTGATTGTGGCAGGCGTCGCATTTTTGTCGATATTCCATTTTTTCCTGCAAGTTTTTTGTGAAAAGAGAAAATTTTAAAATAAACTTTGAATTCGTACCGTAAAGTGGCTACTTTTAAAAATGGCCAGTTTCTCACCAAAGCAAATGCGTCAAACCGCACGAATTGCTGCAGGCACGACAAGCACAACAGAAAAAGAACAACATCTACGCGAACAAATCCAAAACGAACTGGTGGACAAAATCAAATACTGCGCCAATCCAACCTACGAGTGTAGTATGATACGCTTAGATGGGTATGATTATTGTATACGCCATATATTGCGCGATCCGCATGCTAACTACCGCCAGTGCACACATGTTTATCCAAATGGGAGAAAGTGCATAAACGCAGTGCCCAAATATGATAACAAAAAAGAGCAAATCTTGACTACGCTTTGCTTTGAGCATAATCGTCAGACACAGCTCCAAAAAACCTACGTTACAGTGGGTCGTTTGCGCAATCGTGTGGAGACCAATGAGACATTGTTAAACAGTCTGGCGCATCATATAAACGTGGAAGATATAAAACAAGAAGTACTGAAAGTAGAGCCAGATGAGGATGAGATCGATGTGGTGTCACCGCATGTTACTCCATTTGGTAATTAAAACTGAACTATAATTTTATGTTTAATTAGTTATAACATACGATCTCACTTGCAGTTAATCAAGATTACGTAAATAACATTGGTCAGGTGGTGTCCAGCGTGCGCAAACGTCGTCGCATTTTAGAATATGCATCGGACAGCTCCAGCAACGATGACAATCCACCTTGTTTGAACAACACTGCACGAGATTTGGAGTTTTTTGAGTCGGACTATGAAAGTGTAGACTCGGAGGAAGACGACCCACTGAAGTAAGTGTTTGCGTTTATATTTTGTACACTGATTATTATTCGTGCTATTCCAGGCATGCTGGTATCTATACACGGCCCGAGGCAGTGCGTATGGCTGAGTCCAAATTAATTAAGCTGCAGGGAATGTATCGCGATCAGCTAACACATTTGCAGCATGTTTTAAAGCAGCGCCGCCGTAGCTACTTGCACGATTTGCGCAAAGAACGCGAAACTTACTGTAAGCAAATAATATTAATAGCTTATAACATATAGCTATACACATTTTTCATATTGTAGGTAGCATTCATGATCAACTCAAGGATACACCACACGAGCGCAAGATATACGAACAATTAAAGGCGCTAAATAGCTATCATCGTCGTCAGGGCGTTGAGGCTGTGCTCTATAAAAAGATGAAGGATAAGCGTGCACGCGCCCGCGATCCTTTAAGCGCTCATAAAACGCCTTCCTTTCCGAAATGCGTCTTCACTGAAGGCGGTGTCAAATGTGGCGAGCGTACACTGCCTCTCTGCAAGCATTGTCGAAAGCACATTTTGGAGGATAAACGACAAGTGCTATTCCAGGCCTGTGGTGTGGAAAAGAGTGGCGTGGTTTGTCAAGAACCTGTTGCAAGCATCTTTGACGATTCTACCTGTGTGCTACATCTAAGCGTGGGTCCAGTCAAGCGTCAGTATGAACAAAAGGTGCGTTAACTTTTGGCAGATCCTTAACCCATTGTAATTACCACACAAGCAACACTACATTTATTCAACATACATACATAGTTAATGTACAATCCATACTAATATGCCGTTGAACGGTTTAACGAATTAATGTATTTAAACCTTAACCAACAGTCATAATTTAGTAAGTAGTTCTAATATGCTTACATACATATATTCATATATACGTATATATATAAAAATAGTTATACATAAAAGTATCCTTATATGCATTCGTGTATAGTGAACAAGTTATGTGATCGACCATGAATAAAATACCGACCTCTTATTCCCTAGTTTTTTGGCATGGCAGATAACCAAGCGGGGCAAGAATTTCTAATAGCCGTTGGCGTTGGTCCAAAACATAACTATCCCAAATTATATAATAACCCAAAAGACCATGAATCTATTGATGTACCCATACCAATGCTTGAAACCATACAACCTTTGCATTTTGATGTCGGTGGGATGGATTTTTATGAAGAAACTAAATCTATTCCTTGCGAAGAGAGCGATGAAAATATGGAAAAAATATTTTTCGAAGACCCCTCCACGTTATATGCGCAAAATCAAGAACCCGTCTATGCAGATGCTAACAATAATCAGACAGATCAAAACGAAGACAATTTTAATGAGCTTTTCATAAGTGATTTGCCATTAGAGAATAGTGAAGCTCCACAAAACGTCAATAACATTTTACGAATGATAGAAACCATTGAGACTATGCATTGTTTTGGTGCATCAAATAACAAAAACTAAATGCATGTAAATTTAAGTGCAATTCATTAATTAGATTTTAGTCATATTTTTTTAGATATATTTAATCCTGTTTAATCTTTTGTTTAATTTTTACAGAAATGCGAATCTGAAACCGAAGATGAGGACTCGGCATCTAAGAAAATAATAAAGAAGAAAATCAAGTCAGAACCTTCAGAGAATTTTCTAACAAATAAAAGCAGCAATTTTAAAAATGTAACCATAGCACATGGCAAAGACAACAAAGGTGGCATAACGCGCATAAAAACTGAAAAGATTTCATCACCCGAAAAATAATTTAAGCTAGAGGCCAATAATATCACGTTTTGTTCAACAATGTTAATTTAAATACATATATATTTGTTAGTCGATGTCTAAATATGATCTTTATTTTGAATGTTTTTAACAAACAAACAATATGCTGAAATAGAAGCAACTGCTATATTTCATTTATTTATAATAAACTTCCCAACAGCAAAATGACTCCCAGGCCACAAAATGAACCATTTGCGGAACTAGCGATGAACCAGTCTGATTTCAGCTGTTTTTTTGTTGCTGCTATTTTTTCATCGCCAGTCAAAGAAATAAATATTGTGCACGGCATTTTTTCTTGCATATCAACTATGCGGCGCAACATACAGCTGGGAATCAAACAGGTAAACGTTGCTTAAAAACTCATTTTGTTGACAAAAGTTAATGCAGTATTCTAGTTAACAGCCACTTACGCTGACAAACAAATTTCCCCACGCCAGGTGGTTGATAAGGCACTGGACGACGCCGTCAATTTAAAGACTTTAAATGCATTTGTACGTCTTACGCCTAAGTTGGCCTTGCACCACGCGAATGAGTCGGCGCATCGCTACAAAGAGCAAAGGCCTAGCAGCAGCCTGGATGGCATAACCATAGCAATTAAGGATAATTTCTGCACGACCAATGTGCATACAACCTGTGCCTCACGGTGGGTCTCAACACACCTAGCTTTTCTATAAAAATGTACACATGTTTGTTGGGATCTTCCGCAGTATGTTGCAGGACTTTGTCCCGCCTTATGACGCTACCGTGTATGCGCGACTGCGGCAAGCTGGTGCCGTGCTGTTGGGTAAAACCAATATGGATCAATTCGCCATGGGCGCCGGCACAGTAGATTCCATTTATGGACCTACCAAGAACATTTGGAGCGAAGACTTGAAACAGGATAATTGGCGCATAGCAGGCGGCAGCTCTGGCGGCTCCGCCACAGCAGTCGCAGCCGGCATTTGTTATGCGTGAGTAGTTTAAAACAACTTTATATTACCTAGTTATTTACATTTGAGTATGCATCCTAACCTCAATTTGCTGTGCCGCACAAACAAAAGCCACTTCCATAATGCTAACTGCATAATGTGCACAAAAACTGCAGTGACATTTGAGTTTTTGCAACATTGATGCATTTATTAGCGCGTTAACGCGCACTCTGGAACTGTGCAGCCACCAGTTTCGTTCATTACATAACATTCGCTTAACACAACAAACTAAATAGTGCACTAATTGTTTAAATGATAATTTCTGTGTTGCCGAGATCGTCGTCTGATGGCAGCTGAATGCTGGCTGGGTCGATATAGTTGGGGCTGATCAAGTCAACGCCCGCCTGTTCACGACGTCTTAGCTCCAAAAATCCCTCTCGCTGTGCCCAGTCACGCAATTGTGTGTCGGGCAAATAGGCCCAATAGAATGTACCCCACACCAAACAGAGTGTGACGGCAACAAAGAATGTGGATCTGGTGGCATTGCGATCATCGGTTTCGTTCTTGTAATCGAAGCCCCAGCTGACCCAGTTCTTTGGATTGGGGTTGGCAAAATCCTCGGTTGTTATGCTGGTGGGTGCTACAACTGTCTCGTCTTTCTTGGGCGAAGTGTTAATGCTGCGGCAGGCACGTTGCACAGCTGGCTGGCTAAGCGCCAAGGAGCGCTGCAGCGCTAAAGCGCGGCTGGAAAGACGAATGAGCGCAGACATCACTTGGGCACGCAAAAATTAGTGCAGTTTTCGTAAATTTTGTGAATCTCTTGCTCGTTTTTCGTTTTTACGCTTTGACAGAATGACAGTGTGACCGTTTCATGCACTGTCTGACAGCAGACAGCTGTTTTTGTGCTAGAACTGCCAACTTGCCTGCTAATTGATATGTCCAGTTTCATAAACATGTTTGTATTTTCATTTGCAGTGCCATTGGTTCTGACACTGGAGGCTCAACGCGTAATCCAGCATCCTACTGTGGTGTAGTGGGCTTAAAGCCCAGCTATGGCCTAGTCTCACGTCATGGCCTAATACCCTTGGTCAACTCAATGGACGTGCCAGGAATTTTTACGCGTTCGGTTAGCGACTGCGTTGAGGTGTTAAACACAATTGCTGGTCCAGATCCACAAGATTCGACAACCATACGACAGCCTTTTAAAAAGCTGCAGTTGCCTGCTTTTGATCAAATTGATTTAAGAAAGTTACGCATTGGCATACCAAAAGAATATCACTGTGATGGCCTCGCGACAGAGGTGTTAGAAACGTGGACTAAAGTAGCTGATATGCTGGAAAGTGCTGGCGCCAAAGTACGGCAAGTGTCTATGCCTCACACTGCCGCCAGTATTTTTGTTTACTCAATTTTGAACCAGTGCGAAGTGGCCAGTAACATGGCACGCTATGATGGCATCGAATATGGACATCGAGCACTCAATGAACACAGCACAGAGCAGCTCTATGCACAAACCCGTGCTGAGGGCTTTAACAATGTGGTCAAGACACGCATATTAACTGGCAACTTTTTACTCTTACGCAAAAATTATGCGCACTATTTTGAAAAGGCTTTGCGTGTGCGGCGACTTATAGCGCTGGACTTCGTTAATGTATTTGAAACAGATAGTGAGAGTGTTGATATACTTCTTACGCCGACTACGCTAAGCGATGCACCGCTCTACAAAGACTTTGTAGCATTGAGCAATCGAGATCAATGCGCCGTGCAGGACTTTTGTACACAGCCTGCAAATATGGCAGGCATACCAGCAGTTTCCATACCTATACGTCTATCCAAAGCGGGCTTGCCTCTAAGTTTACAATTAATGAGCAGCAGCTTAAATGAGCAGTTGCTGCTGACTGTTGCACGCTGGATTGAGGCACAGGTAGATTTTGATTGCTTGGAAAACAAACAGGTCTATGCGGCAAGAATTTAGTTACATTGCGATATAAATTAAACTTAAAATTTAACTGAAAATGCGTTTTTGGTATTTTTCATTTTAGTATTATTTACTCGCTCAAATTGTGTGGCAGTGCTAAATCATTTTTCATCTTTACAAGTTGTGTACACACTTATGGCCAGCGAAAATATCTCTGCCGTTTCAAAACTTAAAATCGGCGAACGCCATACACTGCGAGGTTTAAGAAAATGTCCCAGTTGTGGACAAATCAATGGCAATCGTGCTCAGCTATGCCGCAACTCCGCCTGCACGCAGCACAAAAACTTTTTGGATGCAGTGCAGCTTGTGTCTCATCGTGTAGGCACGGCATTTTACTCACTGCGAACCAAAGAAAGAGAGTCACAACCGCGTAATTTTGTCTGCATTAAAGATGTCACGCTCTCATTGGAACAAAATGCTGCTGTTGTGTCCAGCAAAGCCATTTGCCATGTGGACGCCTGCCAGAGTGACAGCAATTGCCGTCACATCAAGGCCTGCCGCGAACGCTCCGCAAACATGCCCAAGGCGCAAGTATACAGTGTATCTAAAGAAGTGCTTTTGAATTTAAACATAAGCCAGGAGCAGAAGCAACAGCTTTGGGAACTATATAAATCAGCCGAAGAGCAGGAACAGCTTCCGGCAGTACAGCGTCTGAATGCCACAACATTTGCTGTAAAGTGCGAGCGCTCGGAAATATTTCCAGCTGCTCGTTTGCATGTCACGGCACTGGCAAATGGTCTATCTACCAAGAAAGGTACTCATGCCTGCGCTTGCAAGAAGCTCAAGATAATTGTGGAGCCAGATAACTCACTGGTCATGCAAGATGAGATCTGTGATCATTTGCTGTTAGTGCTGGCTGGGATACTCAGTTCACCCCAAGGTAAGACCATTTATGGCAACTTTACAAACAGTCTGCAGTCTTGCTGGATGCCTGCCAAGCTGGAAACTCCTTTGGGTGAGCCCACGCAGGATGACTTATGCCTTGGCATGAGCATTAACATAGGCGGTCATGTAGATGTACAGGACGACATATTAATATATGGTGATGAATGTTATGCAGCTGATGTAAGTTGGTGTAGATTATAAACATATCAAAAATATGATTTTTGTACATTTTTTACACGCTGCAGCAACTTCCAGATTTTTCTGACGTCATATTCAACGTGGACAGCATGTTAACAGCTGCGCCGACGCAAAATCATACTTACAATCAAGATCATGCCGAAGTGCGCTGTGCCAGTGATGCACAGATGCTTTCATGTAGTGACATATACACAAAACCAGATGATTTGGGCTTAGAGCAAGCCACACACTTGGAATTAACCGATTGCAATATTGAGCTCATGGATCAATACCAGCTAACTGACCAAATCGACTTGTGTAGCGATGATATTGCTCTACCCGTTGGCAGTGAACCCTACAATATTCTGGCCGCACCTTCTATTTACACAGAGGCGGCTTCATCAGTGGCTAATCAGCTGCCACCCATAGAATTGCCTACTATTTCTGTGGTCAAGAAGACTCCCATTAAAACTAGTGAAATTGTGGCTGAAGTAAAAAGCCGCAAGCAGCCTTATCTACCTGCCAAACGTGCACTTATTGTAAACGGATCTAATACAGCTGCAGCTACGGTTGAAGCTGTTGGTATAACTGTGGAGCCTGCTTTAGCTTACTCTGCGTGGTTAGACTATGTTGTGGAGTTATTAAATGAGTGTATTGAACCCTCACAAGTCCTAGACACGCCATTATCTGTAAGCACACATTTAGTTCAGGAAAGTTTTCATGTCCACAAGGTAAGTAGTTTTTAAAAACATGAGGACCTGCACTAATTTGTATACTCTGACTTTTAGGAGACATTTGCACACTTTAGTAAATCCTTTAGCGCAGGCATCAAGCGTCGTCCATTACATCAAGTAGCCCTTATCAATGCAGGCAAATACAAAGGTCTAACCAAGTATGTATGGCACTTCAACGCCTCGCACACGGTCAAACGCATTTTTACCAGCTGTAATGTAAGTAATGTAGCGATTGCTGTTTGGAATCTGATCCAACATGAATAATTTTTCAAAATCGGTGTTCCATAAGTTTTGCACATAAAATTAGTTCGTTCAAATTTGTTACTTTTGAATATTGAAGCAACTTTGTGCCTTCACAACTGTTTTAAAGGGTGTTTAAGTTTGTAGGCGTGACCAAAAATTTATAATGTTGTTGTATATATGTTAAGATTTAATTCTCTGTATTGACTTATTGCTTATGTTCTAAATTACCTATAGATTTCTCTGCAACTCGAACGCACCTTCGAGCGCCTGGATTCCGGCCTTTTTACACCCTATGTAAGACGTCCACCAGTTTCATTTCAGGTTAAGCAACGACCAATTTATGAAAAGCTTAAGTTATATATAGTCAATGTACTTTTTAATGGACCCGAGACGGTAATGTTGGGTAAATCATTTTACGTATTGCAACATAATGAATTTTTGTTGATTTTTTTTGCAGTCAAAATCTGGCGTGCTGTTGTCTTGGACACCAGGCGCATTGCCGCGAAGCAACTTTGGTCTCATGCAAGTGGAGTTTACAATGCAAATACGCCCACCGCTGTGAGGATCCTAATTGTTCTCGGAAATAAAAAAAAAAATTGTAAAAGAAAGACTCAATTCAAGTCTGCAAAAACAAAAACTTTTTGGATGCAGTGCAGCTTGTGTCTCACTGCAAACCAAAGAAAGGGAGGCACATTGCAGCCCGTCTAGAAAGTTAAAATATTTTGTATAGACTTTCTAAGCTTCATTGGGTATTTGTCAGAATCCTCCATGATATCTAATCAATTATTCTATTAATCTAGTTCCTTAGCTAAATATTTATGTGTGCTTTGGAAATATTGCTAAACAAATCTGTAAAAGAGGAATTCCAAATTAAGCACCCTTTATAACTATCTTTTTGATAACAAGATTTTGATTGTTTTTGGTTGTTGGTTACAACAGAAGAAGCTGTGATATGCTGCAGCATTTTGATCCATTTTAAAATCGATTGACTTGGCTGCATAGAGTAACATAGAGAAGTCATCTTTTAGTAAAATTAACAGCTGTGAATACTTTTTGATAGTCATTATCAGCGGTGGGCACGCCTTGGCTCTTTTTGCTCCGAGTGCTCTTTCCGTTATGTCAGACGCACACGAGAATTTAAAAAAAAAAAGACACAATGTGCGAGTTTTATGGCCCTACTCGAGGATGCTTAGGCGACCGTAACGGTGCTTTTTATTAATGCTCGCTGACGAAAATTTCGCACAAGTACACTGAGCACAGAAATATAGTTACTTCGGCAACTGTAAGACCGAGTAATTTTTTTGGTAATTTAAAATAGTCATATAAACTAATATATAAAAGAAACTATACTGAGTTGGGTATCCACCGTACGAAAAATGCAAGGCTGTGCGGTAGATCATGCAGTTATTTATCTGGGCTCTCGATTGTTTGCTGCTGGACAGGCTTATGTAGCTCTAAGTCGCGGAAGGTCACTAAATGGTATTCGAATAGAATAACTTGATTGCTCTAAGTTAACAGAAAAAGTTCCATGTAATAGTGATGCGTTAGATGAAAAGGAAGATTGAAATGAACTTAGATTTATTGTCAAACATAAGATATTCTAAAAATCAAGGCTCTTGATTATAATTACTTTTGATATTGTTTCGTAAGACGCAAATGTTATCTTATAATAAAAGGATTTTCCTAGTTACTCTGGGCTATTTTGGTGTTCATATTAATATTACCAAAAGTATATTGTACATTATGACCATTTATTGAAGTTTTTGAAATTGGCAAATGGTTTTAGACTATTCAACGACGACTATCGTTAAAAATTAAATAAAACATATAAATGTAAATTTTAACGAAAACGAAAATTCCTTTTGAAGTATGATCCAACCCCCATTTATACATGCGTCATCGCCAACCTGTATTGTGAACCCTGTTCGGCTTAGATGCTGCACTCGGCTATACAGCTTTTAAGCATTGCTTTGCCTTAAGATAAAATTTTGTAAAATTTTAGTTGAAAATAAAAAAAACAAATAATATCACAAAAAAAGAGTTTGTGTTTATACAATCACAATCAAAATCTTTAATGGCAAATTCAAAGATTTATTAAACTTTATTCCATTATTCACAAAATGGCATTATTCTTAACATGTCTTTGGTTAGAGACAAAATTATAAAGATCTTTAGGTTTTTAAGTTCCAAAAGCAAAAATGTGCAAACTATAATCGAAAAGATTCAGTAGGATAGATAGCGTGAATGCAAAAGTAGATCTAATTTTGAACAAATACTCCAACTTACTTGGTAGCTGTGCGGCTAAAAATAGAAATTTTTAGTTTTTGTCGCTTGCTTCTTCTACCTTCTGTTCTTCTGTTAACAGCAGCTTTTTTGGGCTGAGCGTAAATAGAGTTTTTTTTGTCTATGGCTTCTTTGCAGCGAAAAGTATGCTACATTTATTATGCATATCGGTTCTGTTGGTTTAATCTGAAGCTTTAAATTACTTAAATGTTTAATTTGTGACTAATTTAGTTAGACGATTGAATCGTCGTAGATGTTGATCAAAAAAAAAAATTAGTCTTATATTACACTAGTTTACAAATTTAAGGATCATCTAGTGAACCTGCTTAAAAAAGTGTTTTTTAGGTTAATTTGGGGTTGAGAAACACGAAAATGGCAACCGTTTTTTCTACAGTTCCTATCCGATTTCGAAGATCTTAGACTCGAAATGTTCGTCAAAGAATTCCCTTTCAGCTTAAAGCTTAACATAATTTTCCAAAAATTTTTCTCGTTAATAAAAAGAACACCGAAAATTTGTAACTTTGAAAAATGGTCGAAAATTTTTTTCAACTACAGTTGCCTGTAACTTTGATAATTTTTACTTAATCTACATCAGCGGTGGGCACTTAGACGGCACGCGTGCCAAAGAGCTTTCACACGTACGAGAAAAGAGCTTTTTACCGTAAAAGCTCGTCTCGTACGTGTGAGCTAGTTTTACAATGAAACGCAAAGCAGAGCCGCATGGCAAAACACGAAAGAATAAAACTCGATGATATATTCAAATTTTGCAACAACTATGCATTAAAAAAAATTATTTGTCCATCTTACCTCGGTTTTTGCGAAAGCTCTTGTATGTTTACGCACACAGGCACAAAAAATTGCATTAGTAGTTTTGCCCACCGCTGATCTACATAAACATATTATATATCACTGGAAAGAGCACATCAATACCTTTCCATTTAATCGTTTTTCATGTTGATACACAATTTTGTTCACGTGATATTGAGGTATAACTGAAAAAAGTGCCCAAAAACATGTTTTTCGAAAATATCTCGAAAACGGTGCTTAAGAAAAAAAAAAAGGTTGCCATTTTCGTGTTTCTCGATCCCAAATTTCCCTAAAAAACACATTTTTAGGTAGATTCATTTTTCGTGTAAACTAGTGTTATTAAACAAATTGAATGAAAGCCTTTTAGCAAACTTTTTATAAATAAATAAACAAAAATGCTTTGTGAGTCAAATGGGTGAAATGAGTAAGAACAGTTGAATATATTTTGGTGAAGAGTTTGAGATTTGCTTATTTGTTTTTTTTTGAAATCATAAAAATCCAAAAACATAACATAACATAAGATTGTTTTTCGAAGATTCCACAACACATTGTTTTAATTCAATTTTGTTTCTTTATTTTACGCTTTCTTCACTTTAGTTATATAATTTGCATTTTTTTTTTGTTGTGTTTCCATCAATTTCGTTTTATGTTTTGCAATTCGCTTATCAGTAACTTAGATGTACATACACATATAATTTTGCATACTTGAGATACTCATTCTTATGCATCGACTCTTCCATCATCTTTACTTTCCTTTCTAAGTTAAGCATTCAACTTTTTTTTTTTATATATTTGGATCTTTGAGTTTTCAACGTGTCTTGCCTTAAAGCACACGTCCTTCCATACATTTCTACGCTCTAAAAAACGTTATTTTTAAAAACTATGCGATGCTTTCAATGCAATCCTTTTTCTCTTGGCTTAGTTCTAAAATCGTGGGTTATGCTTACTTTAGATTTCGCTACCTTTAGCTTTATTACTAAGTTTTTTGTTGTTTATTATTTTATAAACAACTTTTATACGCTTAACTTTGACATTCATCACATTTATAAATTGCATAACACCGTCAATTATGTAGTATGTATTTTTTAGGTTTTTTGTTTTTGTTTTTTTTTTTTTAAACTATATACTATATATCGTACTTAATGTGTCAAGGTAGTAAGTCTTGGATAGGTTTCTTTGCTCGAAGTTTTTAGTGCTGTGGTTTGCAGTGACTTTTGGTATTGTATTTTATATACAATAATAAGGAAATCTGCGCTAGAACTTATCAAAGTTGTTTGGCTGTTATTTATACATTTTTATTTTAATTAAATATTTTTTTTTTTTTTGTTTAATTTAAGTTGTTAAAATACGTACATACGCGTTAGAGTATATATAGTAAATAAAAGAAAATGATTTTTATATTACAAATGCAACATTTCAACTTTTGTTTTTATAATGAATAATTTACAAGCTTTCTTTGTTAAGACTAAGTTTTAGACTTAACTTACGAAGTGCAAGAGTTGTATATTTTAAAAACATAATTTAAAAATTGGTCGTTAGTTTAAGTATTTATAGTTTTAGGCTTTGTCTAGAAAGCAAATGCCTTAATTACAGTTTGATGAAAATATGAACTAAAATAAATAAAAAGCAATGCTAAGATTCTACGATTAAACTTAAAATTAAACATAAAATAAAAATAGCGTGGGTTTCGCAATCTTTGAAGTATTTCAGTTTGTGCCAAAAATTTCAAGACGGTTTGGTTTTATTGCTGTTAAAAACCGTGTCACAATATCGAAAGGTTGCTCTGCGGATAAAATTCAGTTGAAATTAATTTCTGGTATACCTCTGATTATCTTTTTGAACTTTGAAGTTCTTTACAATATTCAAATTTCTATGGAACTATTCAAAATAAGATAAAATTCAAAATTTATAACGAATTTTGTCTTAGATTACCAGATGTTTTCCTTGAATATTAGTAGAGTTTATGAAATTATTTATATGCCTTTATAAAATCGAAGAAATTTTTTACGTTACTCATTTACAAAATAAATAAATAAAACAATTTTTTTTTTAATATGGCAAGTTCAGACAAAAAAGTAAATCTTTGATCTTTCTACTGTTTTATCATAAAAAAATTAAGATCTAAGCATCGAAATAAGAGTTTTAATAAGTTTTGAATACATTAATTTACCTAACCGGTATAACCGGTATGCTCATTTAAGTTAAAGGGTACATAAAACCAGTCTTTAAAACATTTTGTTTTGAATTTTACACAGAAGCATATACATATTTGCAAATGCTAAAAATATGTCTATTATATTTAAGTTTTTTCAACAGAACCTTTTTTCAAACTTCTGCCAAAACGCAAGCGCTAATTTTCTAGTTCTTCTAGTTTTTTTAAAAATCGAAAATGTTTTTAAATGCGTTTTCTTTTGACTTTATGTACAAACTGGAGTTCGTGAGCTGGGAACTTACTGTGCATTTGGTTTGTAGATTCATTTCATTTCCATATAAACATTTACAAATTGTTTTGTTTTTGTATTTTACAATTTTACCACGATGCTAAAAAGAAAAACAATTTAAAGTTTCATTTGTTTTGTTCACAATAATTTTTATATTTTAATAATACTTTGTTTGTTTTTTTTTTTTTTTTTTGCTTTACATTTAAACTGCTTAAAATTAAGAGCTAAGCAGTTTCTGTTTGTTGAATATTTTTTTATTTTTACAATATTTATATATAAGCTTAACGTAATATGTAGTTATTTTTTGTTTATTTTTTATGCCTTGGCTTTTTTGTCACTCTAACGTTTTGTATTTACAATTGTGATGTGCTGAATATGTTTTTATTTTTAATTTTTATTTTAGGATTTACAGTGATGTGCCCCGTGCGTGTGTGTTTAGTGAAACTAGAAAATATTTTTATTAATTTAAATAAATTGTGCTTTGGAAAATATTTGCCTTAAATTTTTATATTTTTTTCCTATTAAATTCGCGCAACTTTAGCTAATTTTCTTAATTTTTTTTTTTTAAATATACTTTGCGTTTTAATGTCGATAGAAAATTAGCAGAATAAAGTAGTCTATAACAAATGGTAGGACGGACATGCGAATCAATTTTTGTTCGAAATAAAAGCAATTATTTAATAAAAATTAATTTTTGCTCTAAATTGAAAATATGTGTATTTGTTAAATAGTTTCTAATATAAGTATATTGCATTTTATTTTGATTAAACTAATATTTTTTAGGAGCTGTCATGGCACAAATGCGCTGAATTTAGGCAACATTTTTCAGTTTTCTCAACTCACGCTGATATTTGTCGAGTTGTTTCGTAGAACTACAAAGTGACTTAAGGTTCTGTATTAGATGTTCTCAAATTCCCACGGCCCCACCGTCAGCTTAGGCATTTTCTATTAAACAAGATGAATCTGTCTCTATTGATTTCAGGGCTACATAAATTGGTCCTAAGATCAATACAGAAACATGTTTAATTTAATTTGATAATGATTTCAGTACTATACAGTAACCCAGTTTCTTTTTGCTAGTCTGCTTATAAAAAGAGCCTTAAAATTGAGGTTTTTAACATTCTTTTTTATGTCGAAGTTGAAATTATGTTTCTGGGAGTAGGCGTCTTCATACTACTTTCCCGCCCTAGTGAATCTTTCGAAAATTTGATAGCTCAGCTTATGTGTAGAATTAGTTACCTTACAGTCACTTGAAGAAAAAATGTTGCCAGCGCTTTATCTATAATAGTAATTATTATATGTATTGCAGTTTAAACTGGTAAAAACAAAATTATTGGACAAATATTGTGTACCCGGAACTACTATTGATATACTTTTGTGCATTTTCTACATATTGCCTGGTTTTAATTAAAAAAACGTACATTAAGTCTATAAATTAGTTTTTGACTATTACTTAAGCATTCTCATACATATGTAGTTGTGACTAAATATAAATGTATTTGTTTTTGTATAAAAAGATAAGCAATTAGTATTAGAAGACAGCTGTCTATGCTGTAGTTTGTATAAAAATCAATTAAATATTAATTAATTATGCTTTAAATTGAAGCAGCTGTTAACTAGTAAACATAAAAAACAGCAATAAATAAACTTAGCATAAATTTAAAATATATAAGTTAAATACTATTTATATTATATATATATATGCGCTAAGTCTAAGCTTAGTTGTATTTTTAAACTAATTGTATATTTATATGTATAAGTATATTTAGTATTTATAATTATATTTTTATATTTAAGCATTTATAAAATGATTTGTTAAACTAGGCTACAATATCTAAGCTTTGAGCATCTGTGACTGCTGCATTTGTGGCATTTAGTTGTTGTAGATTGTTGTTGTTGTTCGTTGTAGTCGTTGTTGTTGGCGGTGCCGTCACATTGAGCAAGTCATCAACATTTGAGGGCAGCAAACAATTGGTATTTGCATCCATTGCCAGATGATGCGTGTTGTATTGTTGTTGCAGTTGCGTTTGTTGTTGTATCAGTGCCAGCATTTGTTGTTGTGTTGTGTCATCAACATCAGCAGCGCAGTCAGCAGCAGCAAGTGCCGCGGCAGAATTTACATCAGAGGCAGCAGCAGCAGCAGCAGCCAAGTTAGCAGCGTTGTTAGTAGTAGTAGTGAAATTAACATTAGTATTAGTAAGATTAGTTGGTGTTGTTGTAGTTGTTGGTGTTGTAGCTGTATTGGTATGATTGTTGGCATTAGGATTGTTGATGGTGGTCATTGTATTGGTGTTGGACATGGCTGAGCTGTTGTTTGACGCTGATGAAGCTGTGGTGGTTATTGGTGTTGGTGTAGATGTTGGTGAGGGTGTGATAGGAGCAACTGTGGGTAACAATGATGAGATGGGCAATAATGAAGAAGAAGCATTAGTATTTTCTGGCAGAGCAGTAGGTGTTGTTGTTGCTGTCTCAGTTTTATGACTATTATGACTATGACTAAGATTATGCTGACTATTATTGATGCTACAGTTTGACTGTGTCTGTTGTAATAGTTGTTGTGATTGTAGTGGCATTTGTTGCTGTTGTTGTAGTTGTAGCTGTAGCAAATGTTGTTGCTGTTGCAAGAGTAATATTTGTTGTTGTTGTTGAACATTACCATTGCTACATATCTTGCTGTAGAGATCCGGCGTGGCCGTTGTAACATCCTCGAATTCCGTGCGTAATGCCGTGCGCTTTAACAAATGTAAATTGCCTGGCAAATACGACAGTATATTATAGATGAGGCGTATATCTTCGCTGGAGGTCCAGACTCCTGGCCGCTTGTTGTGATACAATTTGGCATACTGATAGATGTTCGCTGTATTGCAGTACTCCATTTCAATGGCCAGCGAGGATATGGCACAGAATGTGCAGGCCTGAGCGCCTCCATATCTGTTTTAATAAGAAAACAAGTTAGGCACCATCTTTAAGTATAGAGACGTTGAGCCACTTACCTGTCTACAACGACAATTGGTCCATTGCGATAATCATTGCAGCGCTCATGCACATCCACAATAAAATCGTAAATGCTATTCGGATTGGACATTTCCGGCCAGCTGGGACAATGCAGCATCTTTACATTCAACTCATAGTCATCCTGTATGGATTGTATGACAAAGTCACGGCTAACATAGTCGCTCTTGTTCGTCTTGCTGAGGAATTTAACGCGATAGTAATCGCTTTCGATGGGCGTGGTATCATCCGGCCAGAATTGCGCAAAGTTCTGTGAACAAACGAGATTTAATTAAAGCTCATAAATCTTTTCAATGACAACAGCACTTACAATATCATCCAGCGAGGACAGTAGCACAATGGTCTGCGCATTGTGATCCCAAACCATTTGCCAAAAGTCCTTTATCGTATGCGCCATGGGATGCTGTGTGACAATAAAGTCACGCAAACGTCGAAAGCCATGCAGCCAGGATGCATTGATATAATCGCTGCCCTCCTCACCCGGCTTGGGCGTCAAATGCACGCGACTGCCTTCAATGGGAAAAATGGCGCCGCGATTCTTAATCGAATTCACCTGCTTCATGGCAGAAGCAATGTGTATGTCCTTGGTCTGGAACTGTATGATATTCTTATACTGCTGTTCCAAATAAGGTGTGCAGTTCTTTAGCTCCTCGATTTGTTCGGCGCGCAAATTGGTCTCGCCCGAGGCAATGGCCTCAACCAAAGCATCGTGCAGGAAAATGTATTGCTCCTCGGTTTGCACCAAGAAGTTGCGCTGGGCGCGTATATGACGCAAAAATCCAAATACATTGACAATGGATTTCTGTTGTATCTGCTTGAGCATGGCATCTAGCACTATGTAGGTGCCAGTGCGACCAACGCCAGCGCTATAAAGGGATTGGAGAAAATGTGTGGATTAGCTTTGTTCATCTTAATTAAGCATACTGTGTTTGAAGAGTACAAGACTTACCTGCAGTGTACAACAATGGGTCCCGCATCAGCAGGATTGGCAGCCGAGGATTTCTTGACGAAATTCAACACAGGCAATGGATGATCTGGTGTGCCATGATCTGGCCAATTGGTATAGTGATACTGATAGACCAGCTTCTCGGTATTACACTGCTTCTTCTTCTTTAACTGCAGAAACATAAAACAAATTATTAAGTGCAAAGGCTAATATAGTTTAATGCTTCACTCACCTTCAGATGCTTAATCTGCAGCGTGCGCACTGTATAGGTAGACATGACTTCCTCTTCCACCAACTTCACTTGTATCACACCATAGGTTTCGACGCCATCCTTGGGCCAATACATGTCACACTTGCGCCGACCACGCTCAACCAAATTAGTAATCATGACAATAATAGCCACACGCTGCTCCCAAATCATGCGCCAGAAGCAATCAAAGGTATCAGGCAGTGGTCCTTGCGTGCCAATAAAAGCATGCGACTTTTGATAGCCATCAATAAAGTTAGCATTAATATAGTCCAGATTCTTTTTCTGACCCGGCGTGGGATGCAAGTGTACACGACTATGATCATCTGTGGGTGGGAGAAAAGGTGAATAGAACAGCATTGGCAGTGAGCAGCGTTTAAGTACCCCCATTTCCCCCACTTACAGGCTGTAATATTAAGATAACGATTTTTGCGCTTATTCTCCGGATGCTGGGAATGCTCACAGGGTAGGTCGTCGCTAATGCATTCATTCTGTATGGCCTCGTACTCGCGGCTAAAACCAATATCACCATCGGCATGCAAGGAGGCAACATGTTTGGCAAACTCATTGACGGGCACAGCAGCGCGTATTTCATCACCAATTTTGACCGGCACTTCCCAATCGACCTGTGGCACATTGGGATGATGTGGTGGATCATCCAGATAATAGTAGGCGGCATGAAAGCACTTTCTGCTGAAAGTAGTGAATAAAAGGTGACATGTTAATAAAAGTTGTCTCTTGCTAGAGAGTAAAGTTTATTTGCTCTAGTTAATATGACGTCAGCGCGGAAAAAGTAGAGCTTTAAATGCAAAAGCTCAGAAAAAATAAAGATACAAGATTGTGTTCTAAAGTGTGACGTCAGCTACTTTTGTAAATGTTGCCGCTTGTCTTGAATGGATAGAGACTACACCAAAGTGTAGCTTAAATAAATAAATAAAAAGCCAGAAAGAAAATTATAAAATAGCTGCAATCAGCTTCCAAAAAGTGTCAGGTGCGCCATGCTTCAGGAAATCTACAGCATCTCCCACGCTTTAAAAAAAATCAAAATGCATAAATAAGCGCCTCCAACTTGAACTAAGGAGGAGTGTACCAAATAGAGAACTTGTAGCTCATTGAAGAGTGCGCCCATAAAATTCCGTTGAAGTTGAAGTGGGCACAAACAACATTTTTGCGTGCAAATACTTAAATGAGTTGCAAGGTGGTACGTGCCACAAACAACTTCCGAACAACTCGAATTTTGCAACTTTTTTAGATGGAGATGTACATATTTTATTTTATCAAAACTAAAACTGAGTGACAATGGCAGAGTAGAGCAACTAGATTGGCCACTGGAACACTATAAACACGCCTACAGCTAAAATGTGTGCGCCGCCCCCCAGCAGCTCTGGGCAATATGAATGCGAAACCAAGCATCTTGCTTACAAATTGAGGTTAAGTTTTGTAATTGGCTTAAGCGATTACAAGGAGCAAAAACTTTGCAGCAAGTTTCATTTAGTGCTGCAGTTCAATGCAGTTGTCGACACCGAGAAAGTACTATGTACTATATACATATATACCTTCCAAGCGGTGTGTTTGGAGTGAATGTGATACATATATAAGTATGTTTATAGAACTTGGCAAGTTTATTTAAACTTTTCGATTTCCGTGATAGTTTGTTCTAGTTATTGTTTTTTTTTTTGTTTGCTTTTGTATGTGGCATGCCACTGGTGAAAGTGCCAGACCATAGTACAATACTAAGTAATAGTTATGAATTGTGGCAGCAATTGCAGAATTGCTTTTGAAAAACTTTTGTTGGAACTGGAGTAGAGAAATCTTTCTAAACAGTATCAAAGCACTTGTGTATGCTTACATAAGTAAATATGTTCATTAAAATATTTATTTTAAATCTTAAAAAGATTTTAATTGCTAGAACACAACATGTGTTAATAGCTTTAAATATAGCAACAGTCTTACTAATGAAACCGGTATGATTAGGCCCTATATAATAGCTAAATGCAACCAAGGCTGTTTAAGTGATATCTCCCAAACTCAATTTGACAAGGACTCCAAGTATATTAAATCCAAACAAGTTTAAACTCTGCAGCCAAGAAGGAAGTAAAAGCCATTTCTCTGTCTACTAAGACTAAGCCACTCTCTTAAAATTCGAATCGCTATGACGTCAAACGACATCGATTGTTAGGAAGATGAGAAAATCGCTTTGCAGTTTAATAAAATGACAGACGTTTCTTATTACAGTCGTCGACTTATAGACGACGATAATACTTAAAAAAAAAAACAAATTAATGATTTCGCAAAAACTGAAAACGACGTAAAGTGGTATTGACGGCATTAGTATAATAAACATAGAGCATGTAAATTTGAGAAATATTGTAGTTTGTGCGAAAATCTCTGAGGTTGCCTTCGCAATGTGAGGATCATATGCTAGTCTACCAACTATATACGGATATGCTTTAGGAATATGAACTCATTGTTAAGCTTCTTTTTGAATAAAGTCATTCTTCTGATTCTACTTATCGCATGTCCATAGCATAATAGCAACAATAAGGTAAACTGCCCCTCTACTTTGCATACGTTTCTTCGTTACTAAGCCTACTCTTCTTCATCATAAGTTTCGTTGAACTTTTTCTTTCACTTCAAAAATGGAGGCATTGAAATGGTTTGTCAGTTGAGTTTTGTTGGCTTTTCAAATATAATATAATAAAATAATCAAATTTTAAACCTTTACTATAAATAGGAGAGCATAAATTTTCAGCGTTGGTCACATACAAATCTCAACTTATTATGGGGTAACATTAGAAGTCCAATAAAATTGTTAGTCCACTATTAATTACTGCAATATAACAACATTCTTTGCAAACAAAGATATTAAAAAACTGAATAATAATCTGTTTGCTTATGCTGATAAGGTTGCAGCAAAAATTATCCCGGAAGTGCCTCTTAAATTGTTTAAATGGACCTACAAAACTAAAAGACCTAGAGCAATAATATTTGTATTTTCTATGTATACCTAATAGATACAAATAAACAAAATAGAGCAATAATTGAATCGGTATCATTGAGCGCTATAAAGGTACAGAAAATTTAAAGTAATCGAATTTTTTCGCGAACTACACAAATGGCGCTGAATCCCAATTCGAGGTCCAAAAAACTCCAGCACCCGAAACCCCATAGTATAGCTGGTTTCGAAAGAAAATGTTATGGGTTTTTTAAGGTTACACACAAATAATCGATTTTTGGATTCCGCACTCAATCATGTTTACTATATTTTTTTGGGGTCTTTAAATCCGAGTTCACCCAAGGCTTCTGACACAAAATCAAAAGCCCTTATTAAACGAGGTATTTTTTTTTCTTAAAACTTAGACGTGCGAGGGGTTTCTTGAACTTGGATTCAGAGGCTCTAAACATGTGAAAACATCGTTGAAACACATCAATTGGAAAACATGTGTTTTTTGTAGCTTATTTCAGAAGCCTGGGATGCTGCTGTTTTTTGGATATCCGATTCAGCTTCTCAAAATCCATATGGATAGCTTTAAACTATAATAAAAAAAAAAAGATCTTGCTTTGGCGCAACTTGGATACGCAATATGGACTTAGTGCTTAACTTAGACGTAAATCGATGGGAACCAAGTGATAATGGCAAATCCTTACTCCTTGCTATTTTTAATAAACTATGAGCTCAACCCTAGGAGTAAAAAATGGCATGAGCAACTGTGGGAATCTGACGAAGGGGTAGACCGTAAAATCTGAACTTGTCTATATTTTCTAAATTAGTTAGTTAAAACACCTCCATACACTTTTATAAGATCTTTAGCCATTTCCGATTTCAAAACTCAAATCGCAATACAAGTTAACTCAATAAATATTTTTTTGTCAGTTTATCACATTGAAGTCTTAATCGTTTCGGGGAATTTTAAACTTTTATTGTTATAGTCGTTACGAGACTTTAATATTTGCAAGTATTACATTAAATCTATAATTTTAATAGATAACCATTGGGAATCCAGTTTCACATTAAGTTGTCGTTATCACGTGTCGTTATTTATTTTTAAAATTTTACAAACTGAAATGCCAAATTTATACCACAAAATTTTATTTGCAACCATAAAACAAACTTGCAGACAGTTTTTAAAATAAAGCCAGGGGCGCATGTAATTTCTGACGGAGAACCCCGAGAACCCTCCCACACGATCAGTTTCTTATGTGGAGCACCAGCTCCAGCAATTCTCAGAAACAAAGTTTCATTGGAAATATTTCCAAGATGTTTGCTTAAGCTTGGACAGATACAAATATGTATCTAAAGTTGACATATTGTTGCCCCCCCAGAAGTTTTATACCATTTCTATGGCTATCAGCAGAATTTCTTATCAGCAGCAACAACAATAATAATAATGTGGCCAAAAAAAAGCAGCAGCAGCTTTCTGGGCTTTCGGTTCGGCTCAATGACTTTGGCGTCGCGGCTCATGGTTGTTTATTTGCGCTTTGAAACTCAAACTGGACTACTGTTATTTTATTTATTTATGTTTTCTTTTGCTGCTGTTGTTGTTTTATTCTTGTTATTCTTTTGCTCACACATGCTTTGTTGCTGCTGTTGTGGGGTTTTTATTGTAAAGCTTGACGAAAGCGAGACAGAAGCAAAAAGAGAAAAAAACAACAAAACAAAACAAAACTACGCACCAATTTCTTTTAGCTATGTTTTTGCGTGATATTCATTTTAGCATGAATATAACTTTATTTGTCAATTGTTTTTTGTTTATTTATTTGATTTTTAGCACAGCGCAAATTTGTTATTCTTATTGTTGTTGCTGTTATCAGAGGCGTATGCATTGGGTGGGTCTTGGGGGTTTGCACACCGCTCGAAATATGTTCGGGGAATTACGCAATAAAAATAAATTTTCTTTCAATAGATCTGTCTTTAAAAAATATTTCAATTGTTAATTTCTTTTTTTTTAAATAATAAAGTTTGATATTCAATTTACAGCAAAACTTTACGTGTTTCAGTAATTAAAAGTCGTCTTCGTCGAATCGACGAACATGTGTACAAACGTAAACAAAATAACGTGTGTTCACTGCGTTTCAACATTAAAGGCCTATACCCATTTGGGATATTTTTTTTTTTTTGAAGTTTTGCGATTCCGCGCGAAATATTTTTGCATTCTGCATAGACCCCTTTAGGCTTAAAAATTGTAATATACTACATTTTTATAACACAAAAATCACCTACACATATGATAAAAATCATACTTTGGCTTTATGAGACCTTAAAAAAATAATCGAAGTTTCCTTTTTTTTTTTTAAGGTGTTAAGTTTCGGCGACTAACAAATGTGTTTAACCAAAACATTGCATGCACGTTTCAGACATTAATTGTGATCGCTATCACGCTCTCAAACTGTCAACTGCTGCAGGAAAGTGATTCATAAAATCCAGTTTCATTGCACCCACTTGCTCGTACTTAAAGCCCAAGAATTTTTTAATGTAATATTTTCTTTAGTTTATCTGAACCTTTAATTCTCAAAAAAGTGCCAAGGTAGAACATTTTTTGGGCTTTCGAGGCCATCTTCTTCAGAAATCGCTTTTTGATTTTTTTTTTGTACACGCCCCTGGCTCTTGTTTTTGTTGTTATTACTGTTGTTGAAGGCTGCTGTCGCCACTGCGGCTCATTTGAAATGCATTTTATATCTGGTTTTTTTTTTTTTTTTTTTTTGGTTGAGCTAGTTTTTGAATTCCGCATAAAATTGACCAACTTTATTTGGCTTGACATTATTTTTACACGTGAGTAAAAGCAAAAGAAATTTCATTGATTAGCCCACAGATAGATTTGGGTTGGGCTGCGAAAAACTTACGTAAACCAATTTCCACGTTTTGACTTGCGTCGCGTCAACGTCGCAGTCGCCGGCAGGCTGCCGCTGCTGCTGCGTTTTTCTCCGGCGGACATGATTATTATTTATGTATATGTATATGAATGTTTGGAGGCGCAGTTTGCTAGAATTTCATTACGAGCCGCATGCATGCGATTTGTATTTGTTTTTCTTTTGGTTTTTCCTTTAGTTTTGATTGTAATTTATTATTTGTTTTATTTTATTTTGTGCTGTGTTTCTATGTTTGCGTTTTGCACTTTTATTTACACGAATTACGTCATGTCGCGAATGCAACAAAGCGAGTGTTAGCTATCCATATACATTGTGTGTCGCTAGGCAGCTGCCAAGTTTAATAGGCACCTGACGCGCAGCGCCATAAAACAAAAAAAAATATAATAACGACGCGGCGGCGTCGGCGTCAGCTGCGGCTTGTGGCCGTGCGTTGCGACGTAGGTGTAACTTGCTGTGACGCCACAGCTGACGGCGCTGCCGCTGCCACTGCCAGTGCGTGCAATGCAAAAATAGTACGCAATAGGCGCGCACACACACAAACAACTATTATGTGTGTGTATCTACGTTTTCATATGTAGGTATATTTGTGTTTAATGAGCCTTTCGTTTTGACGCGCACTTGTCTGCCACTTTAAATAAAGAACAACAACAACGAAGCAACACAGTTATCGGCTATCGCTTTGCAGTCTCTATCGTCTTTGCTATTGCTATTTTGTTTTTTTTTTTATGCTTTGATAAGCGTCTTTGGCGTTATTATTATTATTATCTGTTACGATTCGCGGCCGGCTATAGGTTCGCTCTCTCACGCGCACGTTTGCCAAATGAACGAATGTCTCGGATCGCCGCGCTTTGTAAACTTTTTTCTGTGTGCTTGATCTTTGCACTAGGCTAAAACAGCAACAACAACAAACAGCGTTCGACTCGCTCACGTTGCAAGTGAGAGCGCGATAGCGCTAGTGTGTTTTTGTGGCGAAGCTTTTGTGAGCTTTTGGAGCGGCATCATAATTGTCAACTTACAAACAGCTGTTTGATAACACGCAAAGCGAGCGAGTGCCCTTTAGCAAGCTGTCTCGTTTACGCACATGTACTTATACGTCAAGTTGTAAAGCATTTATTGAGTCAACTCTCAACTAGTATTTGTTGTTAGTGTGTTCTATCATACTACCAAACATTGGTAAATACACTACTCGCCACTACGATAGCAACACTTAATTTTTTTTTGTATTTACAAGTCCATGTTTTCAAAACTAATGAACTTATTTTCTAAAAGTGATTTGATGCATTTTTGTTTTTAAGCATTAGTTAGCTTTTTTAGGAGACTTTTAAGTTTCTTAGATAAGGCACTGTTTTCTTTGTAGTTCCAGTTTCTTGTTCATTCCAATTTTTATGGTTTTTATTCATTTTATTTGATTTTAATTTTTTGCTATAGTTTCGTTACAAGTAAGATATCAGTAGTATGCCTCAGCCTGTTGTTAGTTTCTTTTTTTTACTGATTCCAAAGTATGGTTTAATTTGAATGAGTCTATTGTTCTATTCAATTCTTTTTGACAAAGCTTCTTTGTACCAGATTTCCATGGACAATATATTAATATTTGTTAATATGTGAATAAATTGAGTTTAATTTATTATTGTAATATCTCAGTTGTAAAGAAGCGTCTAACCTCTGACTTATTTCTAGTCGTTAGCTTTAAACATTTTTATGATAAGTCAAAATAAAAAATTAAATTAATGTACATGTTTACTGAAATGATACTTATTTTTGAACTAAAAAATATATTATATATCAACTCTTATCTTATTTTTTTTGTAAAAACTTAAAGAATAAGCCCAAAAAATAAATATTTTTTTTTTCATCAGATTGTCTTTATCTCTTGAAAAAATAAAACTTTGTAGACATAAAAAAATTAGTTGTGCTATTTAAACGGCAAGAATTGTATATGCGTAGTTATCTATTTACTGGAGCGTGTTTGTCTATGTATTATTAGTATTAATTATCATTGGACTATAGACACTATAGGTAGTATAGACCTTCAAATTTGATTAAAGTTTATTTTGGACTTAACTTTGTTTAATAACATATGCACATTGTAGTACATGGAGTGTTATCTATCCAAGTTATTGCCTAATAATAGAGCCAAGTTGGCATTATAATCATGTAGAGATTATATATAAAAATTAAATAAGTCTATTCATTTCATGCAACTCTTTTATGTGTATATTTATTGTGTTCAATTATATGATTTCGATACCGATTTGTCCATACTACAAAAATACAAGGATGCCAAGCTGTAGGCATTCAAAAATCATATAAGGCTAAGATATAACGATGAATTGTGTTGTCAAATAAATTCGTAACACTCACGATAGTCCCTATAATACTAATCCCATTAGAAATTTCCCTCATCCATGCCATTATGCACTCATTTTATAAGTGAACTTTTTTGAGAACGCTTTTTTTATATATTAAGAAAGAAGGTTAAGCATTATTTTCATAAGATAATTAATCATTAATAATGGTTCATTATTATTATAGCGAAGGCAGCTAAGCACAATTTTCATAAGATAATTGCTCATTATAATTAATAATTATCGTCTAGTTGAGGGAGGCAGTGACTAGAACTATTTATATTTTACAGAATTCGGCTACAAAATATAAAAATGATTTCTAAAATATTCCATACTGTTTACGATATCGAGAAGTGACTGTTACATGACGCAATCGTATACAATTTTTTCGAAGGCACCTAAATTGACTTGCCGTATTTCACTTACTTAATCAATGATTTTAACTAAAACAAGCTCATCTTCTAGCATACACTTAAGGAAATCTCTTTCCCCCTAATCCCTACCATTACTTAAGAGATTAACTTAAATAAGCTGTTCTGATTTGTAGGCTGTGTTAAGTAACAAATATTTCCCTTACTTTTGTGACGTCACTTGCTGGTTACGTATTCTCTTCGCGCAATCTTTGCATTTGTTTATATGGTAACATCGTAATTTATTTATATGTAGTTGTTATTGCTTCAGCGCACTTTTCGCACTCAAGTTGCTTAATTAATTTCATAAGCGTTTTGAGATCTCTCACCCGCCCACAGTGGCTATCCAATTAACAATTGTATAAGTGGTATAGAACGTTCCCCGGAATCGATAGACGGGCATATAGACAATATTTGTAACGCATTTAATTGCTTTGCTTTTATTGGCAATATTATTGTGGGTTGGGTAAGGCACGGCTTAAGCCAACAACAATACTAATAATCATAATCACAACAACAACAACAACAACACTAACTGGGCCAAACAATAAAACTTTTTGCAACAACTTGCGATAATGTCAGCGTATTCCGAATATGGAATATGGAGCAGAGCTAGCTTCAAGAAGTTTTTTCTCTTTCATTTTTTTTTTGTATTGTATCTGAAATATGTGAAATATGGCCAAAGTAAGCTGGTATTTTATATTTGAAAGCAAAAAAAAAACGCATGAGATTTAGCTAAAGCAAAAACAACCCGCAATCCATACAGAGAGAAAAAATTTGTGGAGAAACTAAATTTCCGTGTTCTCAAAAAACGAACGAAAAATTGAAAGCAAAAATTGGTCTTTAAAAATAAGATAATCAAAGAGATTCCTAGATAATCTCGAACATTTTTTTTTTTTCGAATTACGGCTTACAACGATGATTTTAAATGTTTTAGAGTATACGAATTCGAAAAACCTATACAAGAGTCAGAGTTCTGAGAAAACTATGTTCTTAGATAGCATCAAAAATAACTCGTTTTATGGGGTTTTTTGAGGTTATTTCAGAACCCTTGGGTGTTGAGGATTTTGGACTTCGGATTAGCATTCTGTCTTATATAAATTTCACACCACTTTTTTTTGTGGGCCTGTGTAATCTGTGAAAGCTAAACGTTTTAAAAATGTCAAACTTTGGTGTAGCTACAATTTGAGACACATCGTACTATCTTAATATCGTAAAAAATTGAACATTTGTGTGGTAGGTACAATAGGAAATTTCATGAAATTTATATTTTTTTTTTTTTAAATAGTTAGGTTCTCTCACAACAGAGAGTGGGCACTGCGACCTCAAGATCTATTGTACCTTACCCATTCTTTTAGGACAAAAGACCATCTGCCTCCCTTATGAAGAGCAGTAAGTCTTTCGTTGGGATTCGGCGTTGCTGAAACGGGGTGATCCGATGAAATTTATATACTTATACTTATAATTTTTTTTCAAAAAATAAAATTTGTTGTTTCTATTTACAATTTTTTTTCCATTTACTTAGTAAAGTGATAAAAATCTTCGAGTTGAACCATATGTTTTATATTTTATTTTTTCCACATATCGTAAAAATCATAGTTTTGTAAATGGCTAATAGGATATTTTTCAGAATAAATTAAAAAAAAAATCTTTTTTTGTTGCAATTTGGTACAAATACAATAAAAGTATTCGAGTTGAGCTATTTTTTACTAGGCATTTTTCTTTTATATAGAAATATCGTACAAAATCGTACTTTTGTGTGGAAAAAAAATATAGAAGTTTTTCAATTTAACTAAAACAAACTAAAATATTTATTAATTGAAAAAAAAAATTACTTTTTTTTTTAACAGGCATAACATTTTTTCAACATAGTAATTTTTTCAAATTTTGACAAAGCAAATTCACATTTCTGCAAAAATTAAATTAAAATAATTAAATTTCAAACAATATTCAAATATATTTGCCACTTCTTTTTGGTGCTTTACTTGGTGCATTCCATATATCGTAAAAAATCATACTTTTGCATAGTAAGCTGCTATAATAAAAAATATTTTGAATAAAATTCAGTTTTCTTTACATTTTTAAAATTAGTTAGCAATACTTGGAAAAAATATTTAATAAATTTACGTGACTTTTAATGAGTTTTGCCCTTTTTCGAATTACATTTAATGATTTGCTAATTACATTGATTTCAATTTTGTTACAAATGGATTTATTTTTATTTAAGTTAAAATGGTCTCAGTATGAGTACGTAACTCTTGGAAAAAGTTCAGCTTGTTTTCGAATTGCATTTAATGATTTTTTTAAAACGTAAAAGCAGAATTTCAGCTCGGAAGGACTCAATCTATTTGAAAACTTTTCTCATGAATCTTTGGGCTCGATTTTTTCTCTCTGTGCATATACATACATATATGCTGCCAAACAAACTGCAAGTATCAAGTATGATATAAACGAGCGTTTTATATTATATACTATATACATATATACGACGACATCCAAGAGCGCCGGCGAAAGTATTGCATATCAGGCATGATATCGCTGGCAAAGTTTTATAGCTGCCAGCTTGTTGCTAACAACGAACTGTGTATCTGTATGTGTTCTAGAAAAAGCCAAAAACTGATGAAGTGAAATCTTAGATTTGCTTTTACTTTGCAGCAAGAAAAAAAGTTGTTGGCTGATTTTTTTTTACACTCGTAGGATTCATCTACAAAGGCCATACACACACACACACACTTAGAGTAAAACACACACGTGTAATATTTCTAGCGTCGCTGCTGCTATGCAACAATGGAACTTTTGGGGGGCAAAAGTTACGTATACGCATAGGAAGCCAAAACAATTTCTTGCCAACGTTGTTATTTTATTTCTGGCAAAAGCAAAAGTTCAAGCGAAAAATACCAACTGATACACATGCAGAAGAAGAATAAAGCCATAGTCGCAAACAATGTTGCCAAACTGCATAAAATATGAAATGGCTAACACCATAACACATACACACACAAACACACTCAAAGCAAAGACTCATGACAGAAAAAGTTTCGCCATTTTTGTTTCCATCTTATTTTTTTTGGTCTCTTTTTTTTTTTTTGTTGGTGTCAAAATGTAAATAAAAATTGCTGTTATCGTCAACATATTTTCATTGTAACCAGCAAATTGTGGCAATAAAAATTCTTTTAGTGTTTTCTGTTACTGTCTTAGTGTTGGCTAACACCAAAAAAAAAGTTTCAAGTTTGCATTTAACAATGCCAAAGTACTGAAAGCTAGCATTAGAATGAAGTTTGCAATTGCAAAACTATACGAAAACTTACAAACTTCTTCAACTAATTGGAATCGAAAACGTTTAACAACTTAAATTGCTAAGAATAATTATAAGTTTGACTTTATAAATATAAGATACAATGCAGCAGCATAATTAACTAAAGTATTCACGAGTATTTGTAAGTGCTTTAAATTAGTTATATTCCAAATTACCATGACAATGCATTCTTTAACACACGCGCCGTATTGTTTTTTAGAAATTCTAAGCTAAAGTTCCTTTGAAATGTTGAAATAATATACATTTGACATATAGAACACTTTTTTTGGCAAACAAATTTCTTTGATGTGCTATTTCAGACAATTTTTTTTTGCATTGCAACCATATTTTGGTTTTTTTTTTGTTATTTAATAAAAACGATTCGATATCCTTTAGATGAATTATTTGACAGTCTGCTTGTCTTCGTTAGGGCTTCACTTTTGAAACAAGAGGTCTTATTTTATTTTATCTACTTTCATTTTGCAAATTATTTGTTAGGGCTATGCATGCACATAGAGTCAGATAGACATTTTTTTTGCCAAAATCAAAAAACTCCTCCACTTTATAATGGACGAAAATAGAAGTAGGTCTGACTGCTTTTTTAAATTAAACTCGAATGTTTTGTTGATTTTATCAACTTTGAAGCAAGTTCTAAACGATTTTATGCTAGTGCAATAATTGAATATTAAATTATTTTTACTTCTTTATAACATTGTTCCTATTTTGCCAATAGGGCACTAAGTAGTTGCTTGGTGAGAGTAGCGGTGAAAGCGCGCCTACTCTCACCAACACTAGTTAAGGTATAGCGGCGTTTAAGCTTGGCGCGCTAATTATTGTTGTGTATTAGTGAGTAGGGAAATGTATTAGTGCATATATGCAAGTGTAGAGTAGGTGATAAAGATAGCGTTAGGTACGGCGGACTCTTTCGTTTCTACTAGGATAGATAGCTAGTTAAGCAAAGTGCCGTGTAGGATTTATTGGTAGGCGGGAATTCCAGGATTTGGCGGCGATCGAGGCCAATATAAGGCGGATCAGCAGCTAAATCTAGACAGTACCAGGAAGACAGTATAAAGAAGAGAGTCGTGAAAAGACAGTAATAATCTGACAGTAAAGAGTCTAGTGAAATAAGTAATGAGTCTTAGTGAGTCAACTTTAAAGGCGTTTCGTGTAATTAAATAAAGAATTGGCGCAAAGGCCGGGAATAAGAATATAATTATAATCCTGCTACCAGGATTTACTATCTGGGCAGTATATATATTCGTTCAAGTTGTTTATATAGTTGATAGATATAACTATTGATAGATATAAGTATAACTTTGTTTTGTCAAAATATTGTTTTGCTAAAGATATTATTTTGTACAACAAAGAGAGCGTGTGGGCTCGGTTTAAGTGTACTGTGATACTAGACAGCAAAAAGGCGTATAATATATTTTTTAAACTTAAACTAAAGTTTTTTATTTAAAATATCGAAAGTCTCAGCAAATTATAAATTTGTTGTGACATTTATCCTGGGCATACAGCTGAGCTATCCCAGCCGTTGTGCCGGACAAAACCGGAGGTCGTTACAATAAATTGGGAAATATGTACTATATATATTTTTTTCAATTTTTTTTTGTGAAATAATTGCGAATGTTTACGCCTTTGCAAGAATTGCAGCAAAGAGTTACTACTTTCCAAAAACTATTTTAGAACAATCAGACACTTATAAATGATTTTTAACAGTGATCCAAGAAAGTTATTATTATATTAGACGATAATTTCCAAAATATTTCGCATCACTTTGCTTTTCATTCCAACAAAGTAAATTTGAATGAAATTTGAATATTTCTCCCGCCCAATAAATGAGTTTGTGCGTTGTGAATGGCAAAATTAGTTTGTTTACATTTGCAAAAAATTAGTATTGCGGGATTATTAGCCATTGAGGCCTTACAAAAAACATCCGAACAAGGAAAAAGTCAAGCGAACGTGTCGAAGAACCTCTAGATCGCTTCAAGGGTGTCATACAGTCCAGCAAAAGTTGCAACAATAATGAATGCTGTGCACTGCGTTAAACAAATTAAGTGAAATTTTAATGTAAAACACGTATTTTTTTTCAATTATATTTATTTACAATCTATCCTTTAGACAAAAAGTAAATGTTTTGGAAATTATAAATTAACAGGAGAAATAGTTAAACTCCAATGAGTAATAACTATTGCTTTTTTTGTTGCTGTAAGCTCAATTTGAATATGGCATGTCTAAGACATGATTGCGTTTTAATCTTCGTATTGTATCGCTATCATCCAAGAGGCCTATTGCCAAAACATTCGAATGATTATGTAGCCTTTCCACGTAACTAGTGCTTAATCTTCGTATTTCGTCTTTAACGTATGGAATACCTAGGTCTTTATGAATTTGCTCATTAGATACAAGCCATGGGGCGTCAACAATAAGTCTTAGTGCCTTGGACTGATACCGTTGAATGATTTCAATGTTTGAGTGACTTGCTGCGCCCCAGAATTGGATACCATAAGTCCATATAGGCTTCAAGATGGCTTTGTATAAAACACATATGAAAACAATAATGCAAATGCCAATGAAAATTGTAATTCTAATTGTTAATATTACTTCGTTTATTAAAATCATTTAATTAATTTTTTAATTTCCTGATATTTTCATTTTGAGCTTAAACTGCTCAACTGTTGACATTCACAATCATGCCTAACATGCAGTACATTGCCACCTTAGGAGCAAAAGGTGCAATACACTTATTTATTTTACTGTGCCGTAAATTTGTCGCACTTCATAATGGCAACATAGTTAAAATAAAAAAGCAATTTTTTAACTTTCATTAAACATCTATTAATATGCCAAAATAATTATTCCGGAATGTCATTAATTAGTACCACAACTAGGTGGCAACTCCTTAGCTCGAAAAGATTTTGCACGTTGACACAGAATGGCATATGTACCAAAGATTTTAATAAAGATATTGTAAAAATTCAAATCATGAATTAAAAGATTAGATTTATCAAAACATAAAGATATAGATAAATCAGAAATTGGATAACCTTTTCAAATAGGTAACAGTTTCTTTGAATAAAATAGGTTTTATTGGTGAATTTAGTCAAAAATTCTAAAACCATTGCGAATCATGTCTGTGGCACCAAGAATTGGAATTGCATAGAAATCGACAAGAAATGGTTTTCTGTGGCACCCCAGTATATTTCTCACAAAAACTTTTTGAAACAACACTAAAGCGCGAACAGCTGATTGTGTATCACTTTAGTTAGTTGGGCACTTCTGCATTGTCGTTAAGGCTGCTCACGCCATTCGTCGTGCACTTTTGCATTTCTGTCCGATAAAGTATGCCACTTCACTCTGCACACCACATATTTGACCAATGTTTAAAGGCCAACAAACTAATATTTTAGTGCTGAAAAAAATAGCTACTTCTAGAGCTGCTGCTAATTTTTCTTCGTACTAACCAGTTGGCTTCATCCAAGAGCACTTGAGCTCGTTGCTGCTTGAATAAATTTTTTTTTTTCGCCTTTCCACTTCACTCAATGAGTAAATACTGCTTAACGCTCCGCATTCGAGTTAGAAACTCTCATTATTGCCTCTTACCAGAGCATTTCTGCACTTGAATTTTCATTTAGCGTAAATGTTTGGTTTTATTTGTTTGCATTGAAAAAGGAAATTATAGAAATTGTGTTTTATTTGTTTAATAAAATATAATTTTCTGCCGTTCTAAAACTTGACAACTTGACAAATGAACGCCCAGAGAAAAGCAAAAAAAAAAAAAACGACGTATCCCAACTTCTCCGCCTTTGGAATACTTTGCGGCGTTTTTTTCACAAAAAAATAAGAAGAAAAAAAAAATCACACAAAATGACATTAATTTATTAGAGCAAAAAACGAGCGGGAGGCGCAAAGAAAAAAGCAGCGGGAGAGGAGAGCGGGCGGACAGCACAGTTGTATAAATTTTATTTGGCATATTTGCAGCAGCGTAAAAAAATGTAAAAATTTTCCATTGAAGTTAAATACGCTTTTCATTTTTCCTTCCCCTCACGTTGTCTCGAGCACAGCGCGTAAATTGTAAAGATGGGTTGCTTTATATATACGCCTTAAGAGTTGGCTTTTGTAAGGGCGGAATGGGGGGACGGGGGCGTGCTTGTGTAACGGGTTAACCACTTTTACATTTAATAAAGATTTTAAGTAACTTAAAACTGTTTTGCCTGTCTTTGCCTCTGTCTCTTCTGGGGATCTTTTGCGCTCTTTCTTGTTTTTGTTTTTGTGATTTGAATTTTAATTAACATCTCTAATGAATATGCGGGTACAGAGACAACAAGATGGTTGCTTGTTTGCCAGTTTGCAGTACTTAGTTCTGGGTTCTCGGTTCCGTGGTTCCGTTCTGGGGTTTCCTCTTTTGCTGTTTGCTTTTGCCATCTTTTTTTTTTTTTTTTTTTTTTTGCTATTAAATTGTAAATGATGCTTCAGTTGGCTTTAATTATTGAACCGTTGAGTAGGACACTGAGCATATTTCCTTTAGAATTTATTTTATGCTGGCATTAAAGTATGCGAATGGCATTTTATTTGATGTTCTTCATAAGATACTCTTGTATCTACAACAACTATGGCTAGCTTTGTTTATTGTTTGTTAATAGAAATAATTGGGTTTTATGAAAATATTTAATTGTTTAAGGATTGCAAAGCTATTTGGTGGCAGTGTAAGCTAGACGGCACAAATGGTAAATATAGTTTGCACCTATTTTAGATGTTTTTATTATTTTTACAAGCCAGTTTTCGCTTTTAAAAATGTCTTGGAATTTTAGACTTGAATTTGTGACTGCTTTCGTTTATTATAATTAAAATTTTTACATTTAGTAAAATGCAAATAATTGTATCGAAAAAAAAAATCGCTTAAAAAATACTGTCTCACGGGTGCAGCACGTTATTTGATAAAAATCGTAGTACGGAAAAATTAGTCTTTTTAAAAGGTATAACTATAAAATACTGCTCTATTTTTTAATGCTTTTTTTTTTTACTAAAATTTATATTTCTAATTAAAATTTTTTTTTTTTTACTATTTTTATTCAATTTTTAAAATTTGTATAAAATTTTTCTAGCTGTCCTATTCAAGTTTTTTTTTTGTAGCCTGTACCTTGTACTTTACAGGTACAAAGGGTAAAGTTTGGACAAGCTGAAAATGTTTCCAACATAGAGATTGAGACGTCGGAGACCCCCAAAAGACTTCTCTAAGTCGTTATAGAAACGTTCGTCTATCTATCTGTATGAACGCTTTGATTTTAGAGATGTAAAGAGCTAGAGCTAAGCATTCGGATTAGATACCTTATTATGTCATCGGAAACATGTTCTGAACAGGTTCTATGGGAGTATTAGGGAGCTCCTCAAAAAAAAACCAAGATTACCTAAAACTAATTTTATCAAAATCGATTGGTCAATAGCCCCCAAAGGACGGACCTGTCAAAAAACTTTTATGGCGCGAAACTCGTCTGTTTATGAAAATAATTTTAATCAAATTCGGCTTTTAAGAATTTTTTGGGTACATTAAACAGTGCAGCAATTTATCAAAATCGGCTGACTTTATTTGTCATATAAATATCATATTGGATACATCCAAATGATCGGTCATTTGAAGATATAGTAACCAAATTTTACGTTAGGAACTTTTTTGGAGTTTTTAAGCACTATAACAAGTTCTATCAAAATTGGTTTACTAGTATGCATATATAGAATATTGAGCCCCAATAGGACCGATCGGTTAAACAAAAAAATGGTTTTTAAGCCATATTTCGTTTGTTAAAGAAAATGATGTAATCAAATACTGCAATCAAAAGTTTTTTGGAGTACCTAAGCACTATGCCTGATCGATTCAAAATTCGTTTGTTTTATTTATTTATTTAATTATTTATTTATTTTTGCTTTATTCTCTTTAAGTATTTACATTATTATTTGTTTGTTGTGATGGTACAGGATGTCTACAAGTCTTAAAAAATGTGTTATTTTTGAGAACAAACTAACTTAATTTATACATTTTGGAATTACCCAACAATTCGGTATTATTTTAAAATTTCTCAATTATAAAGCAATCACTTTAGGAATGTATTCTCCCACACATGACAATTATGAGTTCACATTCACCGAATTTTTGCGGATATGTAAAACATAATTATTGGAAAGATGAATATACTTTCAAATTGTTATGTTCTATATGGAGCATTCTCAAAACCGCAAAGCAGCACTCACTCTAAGTGAAAACTCAACCACAGCTATATTTAAATTTTAGAGAAACTCAACTGACTCAACTAAAACCGAAAACACATGAAATATGCGTCTAGTAAACTTTTTAAATATCTTTATATGTAGCACAACGCCCTTTGGCCCTTCATTGGCTACACTTTAAACGATTTTTTTTTTGAAAATAAAACAGCAAATAAAATATTTTCTCTCCACAAAAATAGATTGCACGACATGCGCCGCTCTGCCCAAAACTGTCCGGCATCAGCCGACTATTTATAATGTCTAAACATGGCAGCAACTCCTCGTAGTTCTTATTTATGATCATGGAAGCAGCAGCTGTATGCCATTGCGGTTGCACTTGTCACAAAAGACAAATATAGACATGGAACGCCACTTACCTCCACAAGAAGAAGGCCATTACAATGAGCACTATGCCGAAGCAGCTGAAGATGATGCCCACCAAGACGGCCAGATTATAGTCGTTGTGAGATTGACGCAGCAACGGTTGTATCTTTTCGCAATTGGGTTGCAGTTGTATCTGTAAGGGTTAAGATTAAGAGTTGGGTGGTTAGTTTAGTTTAGTGGTAGTTGTTTATGAAGGGATGGTGGCAGCTGCTCAGTTCCTGGCTGAGATTTATGCCATTTTTTGCAGCTGTGTTCTCAACTTCACCTGGCTGTGTTTTATGCAAATATCATTAAGTTGCGCATTGTTTTTATTTCGCTTTAGACACGCCTCGACATGCTCGTATGTTGTTGTATCTTTAATGTCTGTATGTGTGTGTGTGTGTGTGTGTGTGCAAGGGCATAGACAGTGGGGTGCTGTTGTACCCCTACCCAATACATCGCAATTGTAAAATTTTAATTTTTTTTTTTAAATAAGTCATAAGTTTGCCCATTCCTAAAACTATCGTTGGTAATCGATTAATCGTCTCCAACAAATCTTGTAAAAAACTTCTTGGGAAGCTGTTAAAGAGTGGTTTAAAATATGAACCGTAGCTCCCACTTTTCCAAAATAGTCAACGTAATAATTCAAAGTCAAAAAAAAAAAATATATAAAAATTAAAAACAGATTAAAAAAAAAATAAAAAAAAAATGGGGTAAGTTAAAGTCGGCCGTGGATCTTTTTGTGACAGCCCAATACGAGCAACATAATATAAACCAAAAATCGAAAATATAAAATAAACTAAGGAATCTAATCTCTGAGTTCTAGTCGTTTAGACAGGCGTACATGGATGCATCGCTGTAGACACCCCGATCATACTATAAGTATCTTTAGGTGGTCTACGACGCGTCGCGACGTCTCCTTTTGTATCGATAAAAAAAAATTCTACCCATACAAACTTAGACCGCCATTTTCTCCATTTGAAGGCGGAAATTCAATTCTTAGTATGTGATTTAGACCCCCTTTAAGAAAAGTTAGCTACGCCCTTGTGTCTATGTGTCTGTGTATTTTATGTGAGGGCGGTCTTTGGAAAAACAAGCATTTTGTTTTGACTTTTTGTTTTGCCGCGTTTAGACAGAGAGTAAAATGTTTGAAAAAAATTACAAATTTTTATTTGCATATTGTTATTGTTCGTTTTTTTTTTTTGTTATTGTTGCTGCGCACTAGCGCATATATTAAATAAAAGGATTTAAATGAGCGCCATTTTCTACGTGTTTGCTTGCTGCTTCCTGTATGTGCGCATAAACGGAAGCCGGAGTATGTGAAAGGACAGTGAAATGTGACCAAAAGGTGCAGCAACTTAAAATTCAAGCGAAAAACACAAACACACACAACAATAATAAATTATAAATGAGCACGGAAAAAATTGCTGCATACTTATAGGGGCGCACAACGAGGTCAACTAAATGGCTATATTTTGTCTCTGCTACAGATTATATTTTATGCATGACATAAAGTTTTATTGTGTGTGTGTGTATGTGTGTGTCATTAAGGATGTTCTTACGACAAGTTGAAACTTTTATGGCACAGCCTAAAAGTCAATAAACGTACAGGCAGGCAATTGCCCTATCTATATGTTCAATAAACAATTGTAATTGCCCTATATGGAACATTAAAAATTCATAAAGCCAGACAAACAAGGCGTTTGGGTTAAAGTACATTACACCCTTAAATGCACTGAAAGAAATGTTGAGTACTCAAAAAACCAACGAAAATTGGTCTTACAATCTTTACAATGAGTGTAATTTGAAACAAATCAAGAAGCGTAACTTTAAATTCAAATAGCATATAAAGTAGGATTCATTTTGAGCTTTGAAGAGAAAAACTTTAACATTTAGAGCTGTTTAACCTGTTAAGAGTAGTAAAAACCTTGGCAGAATATTTTAGCTATTTCAGAAATTTTGAATATGGGCAAAAGACGTTTTCCTTGACGCATATAATATAAAATAATAATTTTCCTGACTGACTATTTAATCAGTCGCCCCTGGGTGGAGCATTGGGGATCTCTATTAATAGCTGTTCGAAGAGAACAGGGACCTACAGTTTATAGCCGAATCCGAACGACGGTGTTTTGAATTAATAGAGACCTTGACGCATATGGGGCTTGGAAAATTATCAAGTGATTTTACGATCCTTAAGCATTTAAAAAGTAACTTTCGCCAAGTTGGGATGGGAAATCTGCTAAAAGAAATTTTCGAAAAAATCGAGGTTTGCAAAAAGTTTTTTTTTTTTACTAACCAGCAAATAAATTTGTAAAAAAAAATATGAAAGCAATCAAATTTTTCTTTGTATTTTTTAAAATTTACCTTCTGAATATTAAAATGGAAAAATCTTTATTTAGGTAAATTAGATATCCACAAAACTAGTATTTGTTTTCATTTTCTACTGTTCCGATTTTTTTTAAACTTTTTTTCCTGCAGGAATAGTTTTTTTTTGGATAAAAACGTTCACCAAAGGTTTTACTTTTATTGGCTGTTCTTTTTGCCATATCGAATTTTCATTGATATTTTTTAGTACACCTTAAAAAAAATTTACTCAAAATGAGAACATTTCACTTTTTTCGTAAGCGAATGAGTTCATCTTGATTGCCATTCTGTTGAGTTTTTCTTGCTGTGCCTAAAAGTATGCTATAAATAAGTTGGCATAATAAGTATACGCCATAGACGCCCAGGCATATGTCTGTTTATTTTTTTTTTGTATGCAAGTTAACATGGCAGCACCCACAAAACATGTGACATTTTTCAGAGCAATATATGCAGCAAAATTTTTGTGGCAACATATTACAATTACACACACATTCACACAACAAGATACTGAGTAACATGTGATCAGATATATAAGCTGACAAGCGCCGCATGCGTCTTTCGCGCCGCCATTTTGTACTATTTTTGCCAAGTTTATGACAGGATACGCCTTTAACATTGCATTTTTTTTTTGTGCCGCTTACTTCTGATTTGTTTGCGCTAAAAGTTGTTCTAGAATATTACATATGTATATGTAGTACATATATATTTATGAGTTCTAGTGGCTTTGCCATAACCAATTTCAAAACAACTGCCAAGTTTTTTTTTGTTTCTGACAAAGCTGCAAGTTATATGTGGCAGGTGCCAGACTACGTGGGTGTGCTGCTGATATCTCTATGTGCTACTTACAATTCTTGATTCCGAAAATTTACCCAACACAATCTTTTTGGGATTTGTAATACTGAAAGTTGCCGCTGCCACTCTAACTTCGTAGTAGGAATTTGTTGTCAAATTTTGTAGTATCATCTGTAAGAGAGAGTAAAATGAAGGTTAGTTTATAATGTAGTTATATTTTAATATTTACAATTTTAACTATTTATTTATTTATTTTGCTTTTATCATAAAAGTAATAATTTATCATATAAAACGTTCTACACTTTCTATTCATTTAGAGAATTAATTGCTTATTTATCTGTTGGCTCATACGAAAGTATTTTCTACATTTGTCAAATAATAGTACAAAAAATCGTTTATTTAAAACAAAAATTGAAACTTAATGTCAATTGCTAATTCAGCAAAAATAGTTTGTATTTGGTCTTTTTGTTTATTAAGAAATTGTTAAATTTTTAGTACAAATTGAATCCAAAATACTTGAAATGAGTACGATTTGTCGTATTTAATTACATTTTTAAAGATATAAAAAAAAAGAAAAGAAAAATACAAGGGCATAATAAGTATACGCCATAGGCGCCCAGGTACATGCATGTCTACTGGTTTTTTCACGGAGCAAAATTCACAAACAAATTTAGTTTATTTTTAGATTTTGCAGGAGAGTTCTGGGGGCCCAGACATACACCTAAAAATCTGAATTTTTATTTTAAATGTAACTGTTAAGTTTATAACAAAAAATATTTTAAAAAAATGTGATACAGTCGAGGCGGTGCCCGACAGTGGAAGGTGCCCTGTACCTTTTTTCTCAAAAAATTTGTATCCCTACATATTTAATCTAAGAACTTTCCAATTGGAATTTATTTTTTTTTTGCGGAAATTCAAAATTTATATTTATTTATTTTATTTATTTATAAATTTTATTCGATTTTGATGAAAATAAAAATAAAGTTACGTCAAAGAAGTTATTTAAAGTATATGGGGTAAGTTTCAAGTTAATATGTTAAGGGGTGTGGGAGAAAACATGGTAAATCGATAAAATTTGGATGTGGGCTTGTTTATTAGGGCCACATGAATAACACAGGCCTACAGTTGTTGGAAAGCTAAGGGTCATTTCCGAAGTAATTTGCTGCGTAGAATTCGAATCCGGGATCAGCATTGGCCCAACACGTCAGGATTTTGAGATATTTGAGGTTATGTACCTGTAAAACGGGATTTTTTTTCCTACTATTGAGGTTATGTACAGGGTGCACTGTGGGTGGTCTGTCACTCCAGCTACATCATTTAGTACGACTCTTGCCTTTAAATTTAAAAGTTCAAGGTTTCATTTATGATTTACCGCAAATTTATGGCTATTCAAAGTTACAAAGTACCTCTAGGTACAGGGTATAAATATGCCTTTATATTTTACTCTTATTTTTTTTTTATCGAAATCTAAAAATTTACCAAGAATTTATTTATTTTAAATTTACTTATTTATTTTTCCGACACCAAAATCGGCTAAAAATTTAAAATTTATACGAATTTATACCAATTAAATGGTTAAATGGGTTAAATGTATGTTGATCTCAATATAGCGTATGTCTCTGTAAAACGAAGAAATTTTGTAATACGAGGGTGGTCCGATAAGTACTTAGCCTATAATCATAAAACAAAAATTTTGCACTCGCTTCCACACGCGATCAAAACAATACTACGAGTACGATTCGTCTGAAATTTCGACAGTAAATTTTGTGATTTTGGTTTCGCTTGGTTTTCAAATCGCTTGTAAAAACTGTTACTACAGTTTAAAAATAATTTTTATACATTTTGACATTTACATATTCAATTTAATGTTTTTCAACAGTAATCCAAGAAAGTTAATTCATTATTAGATTGGGCAATAGTTTAAAGCATATTTAGCAAGATTTCGATTCCAATTTCTTCAAAATAAATTTCAATATTTCTCCCGCTCAATAAACGAGTTTGTATGTTAAGACAAAAAGTTGACATCAGCCCGAAACTGAAAACAAGGTGGCAACTTAAAATCAAATATTATAACATTTAATATATTAAATTATATAGATGCAGAAAACTCAGAAATTAAAAAACCTTTTTTTTTTTTTTAATTTTTATATGAACTTAATTATATCTCGAATTTACTAGATATTTTGAAACTATCCCTCAGGGGTGTCTGCATCACCTAGAATTGGAATTCTAGCAAAATTTGAGCTTAATATATTTCTGTGTCCCACGTTGCGGAGATAACACAAATTTTTTCAAATAATTTTTCAGCGCGCATTTAAATGAAATTTCATAAAAAGAAAAAAGTTTACACATATTTTGCGAGGCTACCAAAAATTTAACAAAGTTACACAAAAAAAAAACCCATCACTTATATATTTTTTTTATTGTAAATTTACATAGAGAAGTGAAAAAACAAATGGTTCAGGGGAATTTTTTTATATGATGATGAATTTGCTTAATTCAATTATATTTTAAAAGCCCACGAAATCTATACAGCCATTTCGTATAATTACCAACTAAGAATAAACTCTAGTTTAAGGTTTAAAAACGAACCAAGAATGTTTGATGCGTTCTGCAACACTAAACAAAAGTTCATTGATTGCCGCTGTGGCAACGCCAGCTCCACATACACTAAATCATAAATACACTAAAAAAAAACACAAACTATATAAAACTATTTGTGTATTTTGAATATTTTTTCAAAAGTTATTGCACAGAGCTATTGTATTTAAAAACAAAAACTTGTTACAAATATTTCAATTACAAAATACTTTCAGTAACAGCTAACACAAATAGACACAAAAAAAAAAATTCGCGACAAAGCCAAGTGATGGGGCAAGGGTTAACAAGGGAGCAGAGTTGCATAGAGTCGTTATAACTACCAACAAATTTTCTGTTAGAGATATGAAAAAGTCAGTTACGTGTATGATACAATTTTATTGTTGTGAAATTTTTTCTAGGGTTTGGCTTTTTTTTTTATTTCTTGTTTTTTGCTGCCAGAGATGAAGTCGGTGAAAAATATAAAACTGTGTACAGACAAAGGCAGTTTTAGCAGGAAAAACAGCATAAATTTAATTTATTTTTGTTAGCAGACTACAGCGGCGTTGGGGTGTACATGCAGGTGTGCCAATGTCGACATTGGACTCACCTCTAGCCAGTGAGATAGCGCACAAAAATATGCAACATACCTATACGGTGCAACAATACGTAAAAATGGGTGCAGCTCGGAGCGCTGGGCGTGACACTAACCAAATCCCTAGTGGGCTGGTCAACGACGCAACTATGAGAGATAAACTTTTGCAAAATATTTACATGTGTTGTTTGCTTATAGCTGAAGAGCAGGGTAGCACCAGAAAAGATACGCATATATGAGGGAAGGCTAAAAAGTTAACAACGGAAGAGCCAACGTGTCGTATACTTTATTTTAAATCATTTTTATCAGCTGTTCAGCCTTTAGTGATTGCAAACAAGTGTTAAAAAATTAATGGCGTTATGTTTCGGTTTCGGATCTTAAAACAGAAAAGCAATGATGAGTTCACAAATGGATTGAACGAAATGAGGACACTTTCTCTCTCAATGGAAGAGAAGTCAACAACCTGGAAATAATTGACAAAATGCATGGAAGGGTTAAAGATGAGTGAAGAGTGAGGCCTATGGAAAATATAGTAGCAATGGTTATAAATGGGTAAGTTGTCTGAATACGAATGCCGGGATAAAACGGAAAATGTAGACTTTGTTCATCAAAGGGATTTCGAGATATTGCATTCAATTTTTCCTCACTTTATCGCAAATAGCACTAGTAGTACTAAACCAATTTCGAATTTATATTCTTTAAATTGTAGTTAATTAAATAGTCTTTTCCATTCTCTTAACCTTTGTTGTGCTCGGTTTATATGCATTTAAGGGGTAACAAGAGTGTAGAATCTTTAGAAAATCGATTTTATTTTTAATCGAAACCACTTATTTGGCTTCACGAATAAGTCAGTCAATTTTTATACGATCGATTTGAAATTTTTGACAGAATTTTTATGGCACGATTTTCTAGTGAACCACCTAAGATTTTGTCAAAATAATAAAATCTTTTTATTTAACAACTCATATTTCATGATTTTTTTTTGACGAATAATTATTTTTGACGTGTTTCAGTTGCTCCATAGATTAAGAGGAAAAAAATGTCTTTGTGTTTGAGACGTCAAAAGCTGCAGCCGTGGAGGCCCCTACGAAAATTAGTCATGTACTCGTAGCTCTCTACAGGCGCCATTTTGTTTTTTATTACATTGAAAAAATTAATTTTTTTTACTTTAAATATTTATAATATCGTTACCTATTTGGATTTTTAATCAGAGCTCGTAAAAAACTGTTAACACTTTCAGAGTGTCCAAAAAAAAAACACACATTTCCGAACACTTTGAGAAAAGCAAGTGACAAAACACACTCAATTGTTTTTTTGTTCAAAAGTGTTCCGCTCAGAGCAAGACCAATTTTTTCGGTTCTATTTCGGTTGTGTTTTTCCTAGACACTTTTGTCTGAGACTTTCAGCAAAAGTGTCTTTTGCGTATGTGTGCGTGCTTGTGTGAGTCGCCTGTGTTTTACTTCGTGCATGTACACAGAAACGAGGCCGAAGCAAGCCGAAGTAATGCACAGGCGACTTACACAAGCACTCATACACACGCAAAAGACAGTTTTTCCGTGAGTGCTTGCTCAAAGTGTCTCGACATAAGTGTTATTCAAAGAGAGACACGTTTGTTTTGCTCAGCCGAAAACACGGAACAAAACCGAAAAGCGAAACGAAAAAAGTGTTCGGCTCAGTTTGTGACAGTTTGTGTTTTATTTGTTCGGTTTTAGTCGCGACCCGACCGCATGGGAAAAATGGGTTGACAGTTTTTTACGAGCTCTGTTTTTAATATAAAAAAAAGTTTCTTTGAAAAAAAAACACAAAAATTACCATGCTCCACACTGGTATTACCCCTTAAATGGAATTTTTTGTAATTTTTAAAAAATTATTTTTTATAAGAAAATTCAATGAATTTCATTTAAATTTGAATACATTTGTTGCGTCAACACTTTCTGAACTTCCAAATCCTTAAGTATCTTTTTTTTTAAATTCTTAAAATTTTTTTTTTTTAATTTTTCCGTAAGGTACATAATTGTTTTTTCCAAGATTAAAGTAATGCCTGAGTGAAAAGAGTTTTTGATGAACTAGAAAAATTTTACTCTTTCCCAGCCGAACAACAAATAAAGCTGGATTAATAAAAACTTGCTCTTTCTATCATCTGTTAGTGAAAAATCTTCTGCCACAAGAGAAATTTCGAACTCCTCCAAGATTGAAATCCTATAAAGGTAATAATTTTAAACTTTTAGTAAAATTGCAAGCGATCCTTGTTTTGTAAACAACCAAGAAAATCATAAAGACTTAAGTATTTCCTCTGTGAGAGATGAATTAGGCAAAATATTTGGAAGAAGCCATGAAAACTTAATTAATCTGCTAGACAATAGTATGGTTGTTAGATGTCTGAAAAGATTTTATATTTTGAACTTTCTAAGACTGAAGAATTTTTTATTTTTCTAACCTTGAAGGTAATAGCTTTGAGGCAGAGTAGAGTCTGCCCAGGACAGGCAAAGGAACATTAAGGCATCCTATCTCATCATAATACACCGCCTAGCAGTGTCTTTATGGCCATATACTTATCAACCTGCCCTCGTATATGGGTACCCATACATATGCATGAGCAATGCAATCTTTATTTATGCCATTTGTTTTTGGCTGCTGACTTTAGCGTTTCTGCCATAAAAATGCAATTATTATTTGCACGTTTTGCTCCACTGTGCGTTGTTTGTTGTTGCATACAATATATCAAAGCATACTTTTTGGCTTTGTGCGCCGCGATATGCCTAGCGATTGACATATCACAATGGCAACAACAACTGCAACAGCATTGTTGCATCTTTGCTAAGTTGGCGACAATAAAATTGTTGTTAGTTCTATGCCAAAAAGTATGCAACAAAAAGTATTTGCCTGATGCTGCAAATGAAAAATTTGAAAAAAAAAACAGGTACAATAAAACAAATTCAAAACTCATATTGAGAAATTTTAGTATGCAACAGCAGCGCACAAAAGCAGGCAACGAACTTTTTTTTTGCGTGGGTACACAAACAAAATGGCAGCCTCACAGCTTCCGGCAATATGGCCGAAGCACTGACAACGTCTGTACCCAACTAATGCGACTCTTTGTTGCCAATAAAAAGCTTTCCGCTGATATGACAAAATGTTTTACCCCCTTTTACTTTTTTTGTGCTTAATATTTAAAACAAAAGGTCGAGACCCATCCACAACGCATCGCACTTACCGCCGTCTCGAGCTCCTTGGCCGAAGCATTGATGCGTATGTCGCGATGCGTGTCCTGACCGGCCAGCCGTGTTTTTATGATATAAAAGTCAATAGTATTGTAAAATTCATAGGGTCGCTTCCAGCGTATCGTAATCGATTCCTGCGAGTGACACGTCAGATTTACAATGACCGGCGCACTGGGTCCAGCCACATCGGTGCGTTGTGCAATCTGATCGGAGGGTTCACCCTCGTTCTTTGTCGTAAACGCTTTGACAATGACGCGGTAATCGGTGAAGGGTTCTGCAAAAAAAAAAAAGAAATACGTATGAGTGTGTGAGTTTTTGTTTATGGTTTTACATTTTTTTTTTTTGCAGCCGAATTTCATTAAATGCAACCTGCTGGCACTTTTGTGCATCAAACTTTGAATTTTTTCATAAAATTTTAATATAGTGCCACGTGAAGAGGAACGCCATTGAAAAGGCGTGTCTGTAAGGCAATGGTTTTTACGAGTTACATACAGTAGGTGGGGAGTTGGCGGCCTGTTGACAGCTTATTCTCAAAATGAATTGTTTTCATTTAAACTTTGAGCCGTATGAATTAAGAGTTGTTTTCTTGTTATTGTTACTCTTAAATTACGAAAAAAAAAAAACAACGAAATTACGTTATCCGGTATCCTTTTTATCAAAAACAAAAAAAAAAATATATGTATTCCTGCATACTTGTATTAGTATACTCAGACTGATATGTATATATCGCGAAGTGAGGAACGCCTCCCTAAGACCAAATCCTGGATCCGCACCTGATACCACCCTATGACTATAGGTTTTAAAAAGCGAGTATTTTTTGGAAAAGATTTATCAGATAGAACATCAGCCAGGTGTAAACGAAGAAAATGCTGCTTCAGTTGAGGTTTAAAACTTAGTGCAAAATTTTTTGACAGCCAACTTATCTGAGTTGCTCAGTTAGTAAATACTGAGCTTTAAAAATCAATGGCCACAAATAAAATCAAATCGAGTAACAGATCCAAATAATCACGTTCCGAGTGTGTCTTAATATACCTGGAATACCGTATCAAAGTTTTAATCCATAATTTTTGTACCACAAATTATACTAGTTTACAAATTTAAGGGTTATCGAGTCAACCTTTCTAAAAGTGTTTTTTTTGGGGTAATTTGGCGTCGAGAATCACGAAAATGGCAACCATTTTTTTTTCTTAATCACCGTTTTCGAGTTTTTTTCGAAAAACATGTTTTTGGGCACTTTTTTCAGTTATTCCTCAATATCTCGTGAACAACATTTTGTATCGACATGAAAGACGATTAGATCGAAAGTTATTGAAGTGCTCTTTTTAGTGATACATAATATGAACAGATTAAGTAATTATCGAAGTTACAGGCACCAAAACAATTTTTCAAAATTAAAAATTTTCGGTATGCTTTTTATTAACGAAAAAAAATTTTTAAAAATTGTGTTAAGCTTTAAGCTGAAAGAGAAGTCTTTTACGAACTTTTGGAGTCTAAGTTCTTTAAAAAAACACTTTTTTTAGGAAGATTCATTTTTCGTGTAAACTAGTGTTATAGAGTAAATGTAAAGAGCATAGTGCGCCCTGTTAATTATCAAAAATTTTAATCAGTCAAGTTAGATTTATCGTTCCGTCTTTATGAACACTAAAATTTTGGAAATTTGTATAAGTAGTGGGATGGCCAACTAAACTCTGCTGAACTCCCGATCAAGTTTATTTTGCCATAACATACACGTTCTGTGTTTTTAAGAGCGTATCTAGGGGGAGCATATATAGAAATAGTTTAATTTTGATAGGACACCCTTAAGTCGGTTTTGTATTGCCTACTGCTCCTAAACTATGTTAGATAGAGAGTTACTTTTTTTTTTTAAATTAACGCAAATTTCATTAATTTATTTTAACGAAAAGGAATATGCAGGCTATAGCTTAAAGCATTAAAAAAAAAACTAAAAAAAAATTATGAACTGAAAAAACGCACAATGAAAACAAGAAAAATATTTTATAGAATTCAGATTCTTTTTAATATAATTTTTTTTTGTTAAATTTTAGGTAATAGGAGCATTTAAGATTACTAGAAATTTTCCTCGTGTGTTGAGCCACCTTGCTGCCCGAAAACTTAACATATCTGGCTTGTGGTGCTCTCCAGTTAAAAGCATTGAAAACATCGATGTATTGTTTATCGAAGTTAAAATTAAGATATATATCGACTTCCCCCGACCTTCTCCGATTTTGATGATTTTTACAGATTTGGTAGAGCTACTAGCCAATAGTAACCACGTCAAATTTAATTGCAAAATTCCGATTATTTATCGAGTTATCAATAACTGAAAATTGGGTTTTTCGATTTTAGACTATTCTTTGACAAGGCATATCTTCTAAACAAATAAAGATATTGACGCAATATTTTTTTCCGTGAAAGATAAAATATTAAATTAAAAAAAAAAATGTTATTTATTTTTAAGATTTTTTTTTTTTTAATTTTTTATCATTTTTAGTTTTTAATTTTAAAATTCAAAAATGATTATATATTCGATATATCGATGTTTTCTAGTTAAAAGCATCAACAACATCGATGTGATTCCAGCTCTGCCGGCTTGAAAGGGAGTAGGCAGTAGGTATTTTTCAGGTTTTCTCAGCAGCCTTGGGTGCTGGGTTTACTTTGACCTTGGATTCGAATTAAGCGGCTCCCATTCCATAAGGATACTACTGTCAAATATAAAGTTCACACCACTTTTTTTTGTAGGCCTGCGTTATAATTTTGCTTTCAATCTATTGCAAAGAGAGGCATATAGGGTGTCCTATTCAGGTGCGGGGAGTGAATGTAATATACACGTTTGGATAAGATGCCTACAGTCTTATTAGCCAACTCAAGCTCTTTTATACTCCGTTCATCTAGTATCATTCCTAGGATTTTATCGATGATTTCTTGCTTAATGATTTCTTTTGGGAGACATTAACTTCTCAATTATTAAAAGTAATGGTGCGGAGCCCCCATAGTAATTATCAAGTTTTTTCCTTGGTTTCGGAGTTAGTTTCACAAATTTACTTCTTTTTGTTTTTCTTCGTTTTTTTTGTCAATATTTACGTACAGGACTATGTTACCAGATGATACCTAATAGGAATAGCTTTGCATTAAAAGTTACTCTTTAAACTTCCCTCTTAAGTCCCGTACCTAATTTCCTATTTGTGCTGGTGCTTTAGTAATTATGTCTATAAGTAGCTATAAAGTTGGTTTAAATCTGTCCAACCCATATGCTCTCCAAATCATATATCAATGTCCTCCATACGAGAGTCACATATTTTAATTTATAATTGCCACAAAGCTCTGCACTTCTTACAGACGCCATCTCTCACTCATTCATATCATATTATTAACCTCAAAAGTCAGTTGCACACAGTTTGGCAACCCAAACCAAGCCAAACCGAACCACAACTTCAATCGTGAACAAGAAAGCTGGTGGGGGGAGGGGGTTTAATTGTCAAGCTGATGCTGCTGTCAGGTGGCTCGTGTTGCTTGTTGCAAGCTTTCAATGCTCATTAAAAACCGTGTCACCGCATGTCACTACACGGTCGCGGTCGGGAGCCGTGGTCTATGTTATTGTTGCTGTTGTCCTGATCAAGCCAGTGTTGTAAAATGTACAAGTGGCAGCAACAAAATGGCGCACAATAACCATAATTAAATTTCATAAAACAAAAAAAAAAAAAAGGAGCAACAAAGGCAACAACAGGAGCGTCGACATTAATAACTGTTTATGTTAAGTAGGCGTGGCAGGCGCCCCAATGGCAAGTCAAGTGCATTGGCGTTAATAGCAGGGACAAAGGCGACAGCGACAACAACAAGAACAACAACAACAAAAAATCGAGTCGTTTTTTTTCAGTGTGAAAATGCGGCTTCTGTGCTGTTTTTTTTTTTTTCTTTTTGTTGTAGTTGCTGCTGTCAGCTTTAATTGCATTTAATTAATGCAACAACAACTATGACAACGACAACAACGAAAAGTGCAACATTGAATAAGTCTCTTGCTGACACACATAAATATTGAATATTGTTGGTTTGGTCTGGCCTCCATTTTGTTTTTAACCAACTGACACTGATCGCATTTTCCACAGCTTCTCTTAATTTGCAGACATGTGCAACATATGAAATTTAAATTTAATTAAATGTTGCCTTTGGAAATACAGTGTGACCAGATGGCAATCAATGATAGTTTTTTGAATTGTAGCTGATAAAGAGCCCAAAATCTCTAAGAAGAATTTTGAATTTTTTTTTTTTTAATCAAAATTTTGTGTAACTAACTTTTGAGGCTTCTATTTTTAAAAAGAAATTTACACTATTAAAATTGTTTTTTTTTTGTTTACTCTAGACAAAAAGTTGTCTGAAATATTTCAGAATATTTGAAGCCTTTGAAATTTTGAAATAATGCATCATATCTTGCCACATGAGTAATTAATTAAATATTATTAATATTACAAATAAGATACTCAAATGTCTGATGCGTGCAATGTTGCGTTTGAGCCTTATGGAATGCAGCATGCATGCCGCAAAATGCCACAGAACTTTGTTGCAGGTTAATTGCAAAGGCAACGCACTGTGCAACATCGACACCAGCTCTATCATCCTGCCCCCCGCAAACTTGTTAATTCCCAAAAAGTTCATGTGGCATGCCAACTTTAAGTCATTTAGCTTAAAATGTTGCTGTTGCTGCGGTTTGTATGCCACAAGCTGTGAGCTGTGCTTAAATTTTGCCAAAAAGTTGCAAGTTGCAAGTGGCAAGCTGCTGCTGCTTAGTTGCAGCTAATAATGTTGCGGCTTGCAGCGCAATGTTTATCTAGGCGCAAGTTAACAAACAATGAGATAACTAAAACTATGCAACATCGTGATGCCAAGAGCTCTGCGCACATTTTAATTAAACACTTGACAAAATTTTCGCGAAAAAGCCAAAAATCGAGTGCGGAGGTGTGGGTGTGTTGGTGCAACTCCTTGTGGCATGTGGAGGCTGCTCATAATTACAAGCGTCAAGTTTGTTAACAAAAAGTGCCAAAGCACTTGTAGCTAATTACAAAGCTGGCAAACAATTTACTTGAGCTACAATTAGAGCTAATAAAAGTGGCAGAGTGGCAGAAACAAGGGTCCGAGGGCTGGCGTGGCTGGGGCGGGGCGTGACCAAGCGAATTGTTTGACTTGAGCTCAGGTATTGACAGTTTGAGAAAACCCTCCCCCCCCACCACCCGCACGCAAAAAGCAATTAAAAACGGTGTCAAGCTTAAGGGAATGACTGTACTTTGCGGGTCTTAAGGGGCTTACTGTAGTTGTCAATTTGATGGAGACGAAAATGTGATACAGTCAAGATGTTGCACTCCCCGACCGTGGGATGCACTGTAATATTTTTTACAAAAAAAAAAAAAAAAATATGCTAACTTTGGCAGCTACGACTATGTCTCTATTTACAAGTTCAAGCAGCACTGCTTGTATGCAGTATGACAAGCAGTTTCCAATTGAAAATTGTATTATTTTTTTGGCAAAATACTCTCCATTACGAATTTTTTTTCAAGGAAAGGATTCAGTATATTTGAATATATAAGAGCATTTTTCTGTAAAAATAACAAATTTTATAAGAGAAAAAGTAAAAAATATAGAGCGTGGCAAACCTGCGCTTGGCCAGAAACTCGCTCACCAACAGCGCACAAACTTGGCCAAATCTTCGGTAATCATTTTTTGGATACTACTGTATCAAGTCAAGTCTGTATCTTCAATGATTAATGAAAATATGATTAATAAAATATATGAAGGCGCTCCTGGACTTCGACTGGATCATGAAGACCAGCTTCCAAGCAATTTGCAGCCATTTATTCTATATTAGCTGTTATGATCATACTTTCTTCTAAGTCTGGGAGCATGTTGCAACTTATCGTTATCGAAATTCTACTTTGTATCAATGTAGCTCAAGTGCTTGTTTTTTCAGTTTGGCGTAGATTTTTCTTTATCTTGGACCACGACGACACTTTTTAACAAAGTTTCCGTCACGACTACCTTCTGCACAAGTCTGTAATACCCCATGTACCAAAAGTGTACAGTGTATTCAAACAACAATGTTGCCAAATGTATTGCTCATATTTTATGCAACAATGTTGCGCTCGGAACTGTCAAAGCTTATATAGGTATATAGATTTTATTGTATTTGTAGACTTGATTTTACTTACTCAAACTTTGCAGCTCGAAATGTATCAGGGTCTCCACAGAGTTACGCGAATTCTTTACAATCTCTACACCTGTTTGATTGTCATGTATATGAAAGACATGATAGCCAGCTATGGCGCCATTTTGATTCTTCGGTGGATGCCAGGACATGGTAATGCTATTGGATGACACATCCAAGATGGTGAGATTCAGAGGTTTGCTTGGCACTGCAAAGATATAAGTGAAAAGAGAATATAATAATTAGTACAATTAAAACAATTGACAAAGTTATGAGTAAAATTTATTCAAATGCCAAGTAGAGTTATGACTCTTACCAAAAGCGGCTTAACTTAAAGCATACTTTTGGGCTTCAAATGGCAACCGCTACATTTGCTTTGACATGCGATACATACGAGTATATATATACCTATGTACTCAAATGCAAACGAATTCCCAGAAAAGTTTGCAAAAGTTATGTCCTTTGATGCGTATTTACATATGCATAAAGGCACAGCTGTTAATTTTTGCTGAAAGTAACCAAAAACCAAAACGCCAAAAATTCTTAAAAAGTATCAAGTATTTCAATAATAAAACATTAAACATAAGATATGTGTTGTCAGGAGTCTTTACGTTGAAAATTTAAAATATGTTGTTGGGTAAGTTACGTGTGCGCTATATGGAAGTGTCACTTGTTGTCAGGGTTGGCCAGGTGTAATTGTTGATAGTTGATCAAAATAAATTATATAATGACATTTTATTTAGAGTTTTTAAGATACACATAATACAGATAATTGAAAAAATTTTAAAAATATTATATATATATTGGCCATGCTCCGCAAAACGAATACGAACATTTTATTCGGATTCGTTTTGAAACTCAATGTTTGATGCTCTCAATTTCACCAAAACGAATTTTGTTAAGTGGTTTTAAATCGAATGTTTTGTTGCAATAGGAATTAACACGCATCGGCAAAGTAGGTTTAAATAAGTACTGATTTTATACTGAAATAATTTATAAAATATTTTTTAGCTTATATTTATGCTAACTTCAAGTAAGATATTTATTGACAATTATTTTTAACTATTTTTTTACTGACTCACAACCCGAAAAAAAAATTAACGCAAACGTACATATACACAAAGTTATCGACAAAAAAAAATCGTTTTCTGCAGCACGCAAAAACGAATCCGAATAAAATTGTTCGTTTTTCACAGCACGACATTTGGTATTTTTCAAATTTTTTTTTCGTGTGGCAGATATCTGAAAAATGTGTGCACCTTGCATTATAGGCCTTCTTATATAAATAATATAAAAACAATATCTTTCATTTTTGTTTCTAAGGGGTGTGTCACCCTCAAAAGACGCAGTGCTACACCAGTGCTCTGGAAGCGGAAGCTTCAGCAATGAGCAGCTATTGCTGCCAAAAAGTAATTCTAAAATGTTTATAAATAATTTATTAAATAACAAATAAAAAGTGCTGCCATAGAAAACAACTGAAGCAACGGAGCGAAGGCAACAAGAAAAAAAAAACCAAAGCAAAATGAATGTAAATGAATATTTTTGCGAGTAGACAAAACAATTTATATTCAAATGGCAGAACTTTATCATATAGCTACGTGTGTGTGAGTGTGTGTGTGTGTGCAGTATGTGAAATAAAAACATTATATATTCAATTACGAGCACTTGCAACAAAGCTGGGGCAAACAACAAACATAAAACGTGGCACAAGTAAAGCGCAACGTAATCGAAGCGCATAAAGAAACGGAAATGCGATTGCGAGCAATTTATTATGGTGCACTTAGAAAAAAAAAAGTAAGGGCTGCTACACAGATACAAAAGCTACATATACACAGCTACTGCACACACACAGACAAATAGAGACACCCACAAGCTGCTACCCAAGCACATATACGTTTTTAATCCCATACAGCAGTAGTTGCTTGGCAATAATTTCATTTGCCAGCCAAAGGACTTTGGTCCTTACTGTCGACCATGTGTGACAGCAGTGTAAGGGTTCAAACTTACCCCCCTACCATCTCGTTGTGTATAAGTGGCAAAAAGCACTAAATGGTAATTTATTTTACTAATACAACAAAAGCAAAGGCAAAATGTAAGAAGTAAGAGCAGCAAAATGTTTTGCTTCAGCAGCAATCAAAAGAACAAATGATTGACCCGAGGGCAGTCAAAACACTTGACCGGTTTTTTTTATGTGCATGTGTGTGTGTGTGAGTATCTATGTAAATGCGCTAAAGCTTAATAAAACACAAAGCGTGTGTGTGTGCTCGCTGTCAATGTGTAGAAATTTATACAATTCAATAAATGGCATTTTTGTGCTCTTTTTTTTTGCCATAGCAAACGGAAATAGAAATGGCAGCAGAATAACAAAACCATTCAGCCAGCAAAGGGAAAAGCCAATTTATAACCAACTATGAAAGCCAAACGACAACGACGACAAGAACTAAGAACTCCGACTCCTACTACGGTGCCAAGACAAGTCCTGGAACAGGCAAATTGTAGGCAGCGCGCTCGCTTGGCATTAAAATCAATTAAGCAACAAAGTGTGGCGCGCTGCCAGCGAACAAATGCGGTCTAATGCTAGGTTTACACTGGCCAACGCTGTGACACTGTGATGCTTTTTCATTGGCGTCACAAAATTGACTAACATTATGAGACAACAAGTTGTGAAGAAGCAATTGAAACCATCTGATGCTAATACCTGTAGCCTGATGGTGTAGTCTATATAGAGGCAGGATTTTGGTTCGTTATATAAAAAATTGTTATACATAAATTCGTTATTAGATGATTAAAACAGTGTAATTAAATAAAATTCTTAATATGAAAAATTAAGACACAAAGCAATGTCGTGTTAGTAATAGTTTATCTCAGAAATAGCTGAAGGGATTTTTTTTAGCCGATTCGCACTGGAGAAGCATATTGGTTCGTTATATAACATAGAAAATTGTTTTACATTAATTCGATGTATGATCATAAAAGAAGTATCAGTGAACAAAATTCTTAACATGAAAAAAATAATTGAAAAGGAGTTAGTTGTAGAGAGATATAAAATGAAATCTTGTTAGTTAAAGTTTATCACTCACTAATAGCAGGGGCGATTTTTATTACTATTGCCGATTAAAAATCATCGGACGAATTCAGGAAAAAAAAGTATACATGAAGAAAACTAATTTTTCCGGACGGCATTTTTAATTACTATGAATTTTATTAGTCACGACGCGTTTTCAACGGGTAATTAAAATGTATGCTCCTGGCACTTAAAGTTTAAAAGTAAATTAGTCGGCTTCTTCTACGCCTCTGAAGAAGTCGGTTTACGATTATTGGATTAGATATTAACAAAATTAAAGACAATTATAGGCTGTAGCCATAACCCACTCCAATATTTTTGGTTATTATCTATTATTAAATATCTATTATATCTAAATCAATATAACTTTCAAGTAATGCATGGTTTATCTAAATGAATATCTTAATATCAAAGAACCTAGCATTAACATCTTTCATGCTTAATATTATATGGTACTATTTCGTGATTTTGATAACACTAGTTTACAAATTTAAGGGTCATCGAGTTAACCTTCCTAAAAAAGTGTTTTTTGGGGTAATTTGGGGTCGAGAAATACGAAAATGGCAACCTTTTTTTTTTTTTTCTTAACCACCGTTTTCGAGATATTTTCGAAAAACATGTTTTTGGGCACTTATTACAGTTATTCGTCAATATCTCGTGAATAAACTTTTGTATTGACATGAATGATGATTAGATCGAAAGGTATTGGTGTCCTCTTTACAGTGATATATAATTATGCAAAGAATTCTCTTTCAGCCAAAAGCTTAATACTTTGGTTGCTTGTAACTTCTATAATTTTTAATTAATCTTTGCATAATTATATATCATATATATTATATATATATATAACATCAATACCTTTCAATCTAATCGTCACTCATGTCAATACAAAGTTTGTTCACGAGATATTGTCGAATACCTGAAATAAGTGCCCAAAAATATGTTTTTCGAAAATATCTCGAAAACGGTGCTTAAGAAAAAAAAAAAAAAAAAAATGTTGCCATTTTCGTGTTTCTCGATCCCAAATTACCAAATATGGTATTATTGTTTTTTGTTTACCCTAGTACGATGAGATAAACGATAAAAATTTTCGTCATTTCAATAGCTATACAACACAATTCTTATCAAAATATGTGACTACTTTTTTATGTGAAACCAAACGTACATTTGTGTTTTCGGTACAAAATAACAAAAAAAAAAAAAAACAAACAAAACATTGCTTTCGAATACATGGGAGACTGTTGAAGAAAACAGTTTAGACTAGAATGGATTCCAAAAGCGGATACTCGATACTCGTTTGATGGGTTTTGTTTGACGAAACTATTTGTGAAGTTTCCCAAGTTGGAAAGCTGTACCAATTGTCTGGCACTGTTTGGTTCACATTTCCTAATGCAGTGTAAACCTAGCATAATCGCCAACGAGTGACAGCAAACATGCTTGTACCTACTACCTGTCTTCTTTTAGCTAACTGCCGCTTGACTTGCGCCGCACAAAAGTTAATAGTTTTGCCAGAGAAGAAGACAGGCCTTGGATTTCTTTGTAAATGTCTATGCAGTCCCTCTCTCTTTTGATATCACGCTCTTTTCTCTTTGCTCCCTGTGTGTGAGTGTGTGCGTATGTGTGTATAGGTGTTAGCACTAAGTGCTCGTGATTAGTTTTTGCTTTGTGCACTTTTCTATGTCGCTTTGTTGTTAGTTGTTAATAGATTTACATGCCAGAGCGCGCAAATTGCAAGGGGTCTGGGGACACGAGCGGGACGGTCAGGTGGGATCCGTGTCTAGCTGTTGTTTATAAGGTTGATTGACTGAATGACTTGTTTGCCTTTTCACTTGCTTTTAGCATAAGCTTAGTTATTATTATTTATAGTAGAAAAATGCTAATTGGTTTTTTTTAGTACAAGGTGGACTAATCAAGTTATGGCTTTTTGTAGGCGTATACGTGATAAGATTACACAGCGGTCTTTATTGGTGTTTAAAAGGCAGTTGGTATTAATTGCAACAGAAAATTTAATGTTTCTTTGTTTTGTTTTAAGTCAAAATCGTAATTATTGTGACATACTGCAATAATACTCATAATAATACTATACTATTGCCAAAGGGAACGATGCGATGAGTTAAAGGAGTTGCCTTCTATGTAATAAAAAGACTAGGGACTCTGATCCCTTTCTATGTGCAAACTTGGGTAGATTTTCATAAAAAGTCATGGAATTTAATAAAGCATTCAGCGAATGTCGTAAAGTCGTAGAAAACTTGCCTCATGCGAGTCGTCGAAAATCTATCCGAACTTGTGCTCCAAAATCGTTGGGCTAGCATTAGAGAGATAGCAGAGGATTTTGACATTTCTTATGGTTCGACTCAAAATAATTTGGTGATAATAATTTGAATTTTCGGTCAAACATGAAACAGAAGTCTTCGCTCAGTAACTTTTTGCGCCGGATTTGGCAGCCTGTGGCTTTTTCCTATTACCGAAATTCATATATCCGACCCGTTGAACGCGCCATGAGTTGTTTAAAGCCATACCAAGAAATTCGCTGTCCCTTATAGCAAGTGTATGCATAAGTAGAAGCCTACTTTAAAGCCGATTATAAAGATTTGTATTAAAATACATGCAAATTTTGTCAGAGAACTTCTTTTCCGCAGCACAGTGAACTTTATATGTGACATGGCTACCGATATGGATTTCGAGGGGCTTAATCCGAATCCGTGGACCAAAACACTCAAGCTTACTGAGATAACCTCTAAACACGCTATACAATTTTTTTTTCGATTTATGGTTTTCAACGGGGTTATTGTATGTTTTGGGAGTCGCTGAATCGGAATCCAAGACCAAAAACCTCTAACACGTTAGAGATAACCTCCAAAATAGCTCGTTTTTGAGGTTATGTTAAATGCTTGATGTGAGGGGGATGCTCAGACTTCGGGTTCAGTGACTCTTATTGTAGCATAGCTGAAAATGTTGGTCAAAGATACAAATTTTGGCCAAAAAGCTCTGTCGAAGCTGAGCAGCCCATTTGAATGAAGCTCTATTCAATACATTATGCCATGAATATAGCTTCAAGTTATAGCCGGAATCATTTCGATATATTCCAACGTTCTGTGTATATGCTTTCCTATCGTTCAGCCTATAATATTACAAATTCACAAAGAGATAGGTTAGAAAAACTCGAATTAAACCCACCGTGCTGGACTTCAAGTAATTGAAATCTTTACTCTAGTTTAAAGCCCCCAAATAAACTTAAAAAAGGGTTTGCTTTATTGAAATTCGAAAAAAATGACTTGAAACCTTTTAAGAGGGTTAAAAGTTAACAAAGCATGCAACATTGGCTATAAAAACAAGCCTATGTTTTAACGGTTCCCTCTTACTTTGCAACATTTAAAGCCCTACCATAAGTTTTTTCTAATACATCTCAAGATGTATCCTGACCATTGTTATCGCAGCTTAAAGAGCAAACCCCGCCATAGACAAGGCCACAAATTAAAAGAAAACAATGGATGGCCGATCTATTTGTTTAAACTAAACTCCCTTGTCACAACCACAGAAATAATAGAAAAAAAAAGTGCATGAAGCGAGTGACAGGCACAGACCGGAAGTAGCCAAGTGTGAAAAGTAAAATAGAGAAAGGCATAGGAAAAATAAAAAAAAATAAAGGAAAAACTCAAAGCGCGCGCGTGATTATTTTCACAAAGTAAAGAAGAGGCAGAAGGAGAAAGGAGCAGAGGAGTAACGCCCGAAAACCAATATGGACGACGTGCTTAAGTTGTTAAAAACAGCAAACAAAGGCAGACGTCGAATAGTGGCACGAAGCAGGGGGCAAGGTTCTGGTTCTGCCCCAAAGAGTAAGGTGCGCGCAACAGTCGAATGACTCGACACACACACATACTCTCAGCTTTTGTATGTAACTGTGTGTGTGTGTGTGTGTGTGCAAAGCAAATAGCATTAAGTTGTCTGGGCCAGGGCGTACATGCTTAAAAAGCAAAAGAAAAGTAAAAGAAAGGCAAGTCACAACAACAACAAAAAACTTAAAAAATAAAGCAATTTTTTTGTTGTTCTTGTTCTTTATTGTTGCTTGTTTTACTTCCTTATTTTGCGCGCCTTTATTGTTATGTCTTATTTAGTTGTCGTTCGCTTTTTGTTGTTGTTGTTGTTGTTATAGCTGTTATACTTAGTTCTTTACGAGCTGCTGAAGTATTGGTATAAAGCAGACAGCAAAAACTAAACAAAAGCCAACGTGCGAATGTGCTTAAAGTAAATACTAAAAGCACAAACAAATACACACAAAAAAAAAGAAGAGAGAGAAACAAACAAACAATTAGGAGAGTGTAGGCAAAGGTGTAAAACGTACCATTTGAGTCAAACTTAAACGCACACACACGCATAGGTACGAGGGTGGGCTGAAAAGTAAGCGGCTTAGGAACGAAAAATAAACTTTAGCAGCCATTTTATTTGATTTTTGGATACCATTTTCTATTAGCTGATAGCTGTCAAAGTTAAAGCTTGGGTCAGCATGTGGAGTTTTGATGAAAGTTAAAAGAGAACCACTTTAGAACGTTTGCAAAAATTAATAAAAAATACTTTAGTGTTAATTATTAATTAATATCATCATTTAAGAACTTTTTAGCCTAATTCAAGACTTATTTAAAGAATTTATTGTCTTAATGTACTGATTTTTGATCTTTGATCATATAAGTTTTCTTCTTAGTTTAAGAATTTTTATCTTTATCTGTAATCATCTCAAGATTATTTGATCTAATTTTAAGAAACATAGTTTGATGAAAGCAAAAGCAATAGCAGGGTTTTCTTGAATTAAAATCTTAAGGACAAATTTTTTCAGTTGTAAAAATTGAGCTTTAAGGCCTATACGCAGTATGCAAAAATTTCGCACGGAATGACAAAACTTCATATAAGAATTTATTACAAAAATCACGCACACATGCATGCGTTTTGTGTACAACACAGTACGTGTGAACCATAGGCCCATGGGATAGGGCCGTGCCGACCGCTGATCTATACTATTCATACGAATTGAATAAATGTAATATTTTTGCAGTCCCTAGGAAGTTTTTAATCAGATGCATCACACATATATGTATATATCGGTGAAAATAACTAAGTCGGGACACTTTTTGCCTTGACCTCTTCGATTTTGATGATTTTTACATTTGTGGTCGAGCTACTAGCCAATAGTAACAACGTCAAATTTTATTACAAAATTCCGATTATTTATCGAGTTATCGATAACTAAAAATTGGATTCTTCATTTTTCTTTGACAAGCCATATCTCCCAAACGAATAGAGATACATATTGACGCTGATAGATAAAATATTGAATTAAAAAAATTTTTTATTAGATTTTTTTTTTTATTTTTAAAGATTTTTATTTTTGATTTTTCAAGAATTTTTATTTTTTAAGAATTTTGTTTTTTAATTTGAAAAATCAAAAGTGATCAACTTAAAAAAAAGTGTTAGTGCCATTTTATGCGTGTAAGTTCACTGCGAAAAGTAAAAAGTTAGTAACTCCTAGAATTAGAGAAGTTATGCTTATTTTAGTGATGGCAATTCTAATGGTCGCCGTCGTAAACATTACCTCGAAAAATGACAAATCAGAATCGGAATTGAAGGATAAAAGCTTCAAACTCCACATGAATGTTCGCCTTGACATTTTAAGATCAGTTTTGGAAGTAATAATAAATGTCATGACCCAGGTATTTAAGATCAAAGGTCAAATAACATTTTACCCGTGCTTTAATATTTTTCCCAATGTTCTAAAAAATTGTAGGGCTTAAAATTTTTTTGCAAGTTCTAATGTCTTTTTAGTTATACTTGTAGAGTTTCTCCCAAAGCCCCAAAGTTCCCAAAAACTATAACGATAAACTGCAACGTTAAATCGCCAAGATGGAATCGAAATTCAAAACCGGTATGAATGCCTATAACAAAGACTTGACAAATAGTATTTTTTGAATGTCATTATCATGTTCTGTTTCGTTATGTTGAGAAAAAAAAAACATTTTTTTTTAATATGTGTTCTCATATTTGCACAGCCAACTACTTTACAGCCTGCCCTCGCATGTGCCATGTGTGTTTGTGTTGTCCTTTTGTAGGCGGAAAGCTTGCGCCTCGCTGCCTTTGAAAGGCGCGTCAAGCGTCAAAAGCTCGAGCGCACGCCTTTGTGTGTGCTTGCAAAAAATAAAAATAAAACGAAAATTATGAGAAATAAAACAAAAAATAATGAAAAAGTTTTCTCAAAAAAGGCAAGTACAAGTGTGCGACTACGGCCAAGAGCAAACAACAAATGCCAGCCAGCACTAAAAACAGCGATGCAGGCGTCAGCGTCGCCATTTAGCGGAAGTCATGCGGCAGCCATTTTGAGATTTAGCGAATGCACATATAGTGTGTGTAAGCTTAAGTGCATGTGTGTGCGTGTTTGTTTACGCAGGCGGCAATGTCTTTGAAAACATAACTTTGTCTGATTGTCAGTCAGCTGCCTTTGTATTAAGTTTGTACAGCAAGTAATTATAAAGAGGTTATTCGAGTTGCACATTTCTCTACTTTTTCTATTTTTTTGCAATGCCTGTCTGAGAGCAGGCTGTAAAATAGTAAAGATTTGGAAATTTAAGAGAGTTGCTCTCAGACTTGCTTTTTGTCTCGCTTAACACTTTCTAATGCAAAATTTATGTGCAGCTTGGTTGGAATTGAAAATCAGGAAAATGTTGAAAATACGAAGTCGAAACGGATTGTAAAAAAAAATAAAATAATTATATAATATTAAAATTAAAAATTAAATAAAAAAGACCAACAAAAGCTTTATCAATAAAAATTAACAATCAATTATTTAGTTACAACGAAGTTTTAATGTTTTGGAAGAGAAAGGAATAAATAACATAAAATTCTACTTTGCCTAAAATTATGGGGTTTTCACGATTTCCACACTTTTGCGAAACTTTACAAAAACACCGCAAGTAAATTGTATGCTCCCTTCAGAAGCAGATGTTTTACAAAAAAACTTTATTAATGGAAAATATATTTTGAGAACGGAAATGTTAACATGATTTTTTTATACAAAAAAATATTGGTCTCCGCTTTCTTCGATGGCTGCATTACATATTTATGAATAATGTCAACTATTTTATATTTCTTATGATTTCAGAAATTTCCCTATTTCCCTAAAGCAAAACTTAATTAATTTTGTTTCCAATTAAAGTTTCCCTTGAACTTCTAGACACCAAAATTTCTATTTCTGCCCTCAAAATTGATTTTTTTACTTTTTTCGTGCACATTAATGTTAATGCATTAATTGCTTAACATCTTATTCATTTAGAACGCCATTTCACGCTACATTTGGTCATAATGTGCCCATAAAATTACAAGCATTAGGTGTAACTCCAAAATTGTGAACTATAAATGAACCCAGAAATAAATTTAAATTACAAAAACAGCTCAACTTAGTTGGTCCCCATGTCACACATGTGTAGGTATGTTTGTATCTCTTCATGCATCATTTGCTTGTCACCTTAAATTATCACTTTTTCTTTACTTTTATATTCTGTTTTTGTTTTTTTTTCTTTTTCGAAATATTTTATAGTTTGCTTGTTTTTAATGCACACTAATTTGTGTGCTCTCTGACACACAGAGACAAACACATACAGCTGTGACGTATGACATTAAGCCAAACGGTGGCACAAACAGAGAGCGCTAGTGTGAGAAGAGCGCATTTTTCTGACTGACAGACAGTTAGGCAAATATTATAGTCAGGCTCTGTCGGAAAATTGCAATCGAAGGATCTTTCTGTCTAACTGTTGTTGTTGTTGCTGTCAGTGATTTGTGTGCGTCATTTCCGTTTCCTATTTGGTTTGTAATTGTGTTTGCGCTGCTCATTAGTAAAGTATGTCACAAAACGAAATTTTGTTGTCTTTATCTTTTGCTGTTTGCAAAATTCAAACTTTTTGCTTTATCTCTGGCAAAAACTCTGCTTGTAGTTGTTCTTGTTGTTGTTGTTAGTGTGGCTTGGCAAGCCTTTTGGAGCTCTAGGTAATGGAATATGCTTGTCTGTTTTATATTTGTGTCCAACTTAAATATTTCAGATTTTACTAAAAGTTTTTGCGCTGTCGCCATTTCGTAGCATTTGCTGCGAGGGCGGTTTGATAAGTTAGCGGTTTGGAATTTGTAAAACACAATACAATCAGCTAAAACAAAGAGCAGGCAATATCGGCAGATAGCAACAACAATATTGTGAAAAACTAATAAAATTTTTTCGTTTTAATTTTTCGTATTCCCTAGCAAGGCTGATAATAAAAGTAAAAAGTTTCGCTTGAAATATATACTGACATCAAACGCTTCTTTTGGAATCACTGGCAACATGAGGCCAATAGAAAAATTTGTATTTTTCCAACTTGAGAAAACTTAATATCGAAAAGGAATAAAAAAGTTAAAAAAGCTGTCAAGCTAGTGAATCCAACTGAAAGGAGTCTACGTTGCAAAATAAAACACTTTTTGTTTTTTATTCAAAAAGTGTTTGACTTACTGGCACTGCCCTCATATTAAAGACTTCTCTAAAAGTTTCTAAGCTGTCGCCATTTTGAAGCATGTTAATTAAGGCCTGACTTTGAAGGCACGTTTGTTTGGGCAAACGAATTGGTCTTTAGGTAGCACGGCGCCGGCACCCTTAACAAAATGTTGCCAGATATGGCACACACAAAACACAAAGGTTATCAAGCGGAAGTCGCGCATGACAGCGTTACGTTGTGGTAGCCAGAGGCATCCGGTTATGAAGTCACACACACACACACACACACACACAGACACACTGACTGCTGGGACGTGTGTCTCTGTGTGTGTGTGTGACGCTTGAGACACGGAAACTGTTTAGCCTGTATCAGGCAGGACATAAAACGGCATCAATGTCACGTTCACGAGCAGGAGACATTTAGTCGTCACACTAACAAGGTGTTTATGATTTAAAGCTCACACAGATACACACATCAACATACTCATACATCATGTAGGCAGACAAAAGGCGTCACTGCCTTCAATGCCGTCAAGTGACTTTCAAGTGCAAAAAAAGGCTACACATATGTATGGTTGGAGTAGTGAAGATCCTGGAAGATCCTGTTATTCATCCAACATTGGGGTTGTTGTACTGTTACTGTTGCTTCTTGTTTTTTTTTTTTTGTTGCTTTATGGCTTTTGACGTTTGGTACATCGCCCAAAAATAGACATGTTGAAGTGCAGTTAGGCGGAAGTTGTTGTCGAGCGACATTTTTCTTTTTTTTTCGTTCTTTTTTTATTGTGCTGTTGTGCCTTGTTTTGACTCGTTGAAGTGGGCGTCTATGACAAAATGGTCTCCTACTGTATTGTGTGTGTGTGCGTGCGTGTGTGGGCGCGTGTTAGAGCTCGGCACGTGCGATAAAATGCCTTATCTATGGGGTTATCTAACAGCAGACGGTTTATAGGCAAATCAAAGGCAGACAGACTTTATAAATTAACACAATAGAATGACATGGCAACCGGCGGTCTAAACATGAAAAACAATATTACCAACTTGAATAATCTTTTATAAAGCCAACAGATTTCTATTTTTAAGTATCAGTTCAGTTTACATAAGCAAATATCGTATTGCAGCAACTTGGGCTTAAATGAAATGTATTTCTTAGTAGCGGACAATAAGCTTTAAAGGCAAATTTTATGCTTGTAATAAAACAAGTTCTTGGTATTACGGATGTCGTATACATAATACGAATTCGGGTGAATCTTAAGGCTATAGGCTGGCAAAATTTTACACAAAAGCACTTATTAGCCCGAAAAATAAATTAAAGGAAATTATAGTAATATAATCGTTACCCAAAGGGCCAATTATATATTAAGTTTGTAACAAAAAAAAAAAAGAGATCAAGACGGCAAAAGCAACAATTTACCCGGGGTACAGGGTACTTTAAAATATTATCAGTATGTAGCGTCAAGTAGAAGTCAAGTCAAGTAGAAAATATAAAAAAATATTTTTAATTTTTAGGGATACCAACCCTCAGTCCACTTTTTACGCAAAATTTTTTTCTGTTGAATCTTAAGACTTTTTGAAAACTCTTCCTTGGTGCAAATTTTATTAAAATCGTTTGGGAGAACTTCTACAGATATAGCTAGGAATTAACAAATTTAAACTCCGTTTACCTTGAAGCGCCATTAAAAAAGGTATTATCATTAAAATCGATATGTTCAAGGTTTATTACAGTCGGGTTGTAATTTCATTACTCAAAAAGAAACCTCTCAAAATCGAAAGAACATTGAAGAAATATGGCAAAGTCTAGCGTATATTACAGATCGGATGTTTATTTTTTTTTAAGTACCTCTACAGCTATTAAAATATATTTTAATCGCTCTTAAAAACACTTCTGACGCCTTAACTGAGTGTAATGCAATATCAGGATTTCTATTGCAGTAAACAACGGCCAAAAGAAATTTGAGACCATAGAAGCACTGCTTCGACAATTAGTCTACGTCTATATTTATTGATAATTAGGCTCACATATATAAGTCTAGATAACAAATTTGGTGGCTGTGGTTTATTTTTGTTAATATATCAGAGTTGAATTTTGTTTATATTTAAAAGGATACTCTTTCTTCTGCAGTTGATACATTTATGTCCAAATCTTTGGAAGATTCCATTCAAATGTGATTAATTTTGCTGGCTTGGTATTTATAGTCACAGCCTTGTGCTCTAAAATGGCTCTAGCCACAGAACTCTTACAAGACGGAACAGGGTTAGATAACATGAGTGGAAAAACTTGACATTCGAGCGAATAATCATCATAATTTCCTATATCTTCCACTGAAGCATAGGGCCTCAACTTGAATGTATTTTGTTTTTTATTGCAACTATTCTTTTTTGAGGTTTCTGTTATATTTGAACTCCTTGGAGACTTTCCAATCTTGACGTTTTGACTAACTCTTGTTCAAGATTTCAGATTTCCCGCTATAGATATAAACACAAGGCGGGAGCTTAGTAGGAACACCCGTCCTTTTATGACTAGACACAAAGTGGCAGTAAACTTTCTGGAAGTCCGTGGACGCTAACGTTGGCTCGCTAGCAGCTCCTCTGCTGCTTCAATATGAGCCTATCGATTCACGCGGAGGTTACCTATGCACCAAACATAGGTTGTTAGCATGAATGGTTATTAAATGGCGCCAAAACACCCGCCATGTCGCCAGGAGGATCAAAGACACTCAGAATTTATGAGGAAATCGGCGCAGCCCGAAAACCTTTCGGAGACTCTCCCTTCCTAGCCGCTCAAAGCTGACCGGGACTGCTTATTAGTTATTGGCAGCTAGCCTTTATATCTTAAGGCATTTCACTATCCGCAATCTTAAAAATTACATTTTTGATAAAATTTTGTGCCATATGGGGTATCCACATAGGGGATTATTATTGCAAAATTAGGCATGTTAATTGTCTGCCACGTCTTTTTCTTCCTCAGATATACGCTTTGCACAAATTGTATAATAAACTTAATCCTATAGGTACTAAATGTAATAGAAATAAAATATAAAGAGGACGTACGATCCTTTCGCACATCTCAAAGCAATGTGAGCCCCTCTATCAGTTGCCTCGCATTCTAAATCTTTTAACACATATACTTCCTTCAAAATTCAATTTTACATAAATACAAATTTACACAACACAATTTTTCACACCTTAGTTGTAAAGCTTTTCTTTAAGCTAATCTCTATAAATTATATAAAAAAAAAAACTAATGTATAAATATGATGATGAATAAAAATTAAATTAAATTAACACATATATAGTAGCTACTTCTATTGAGCCGAAAAACTATGTTTCTAATGCTTTGAAGTATAGAATATCGAAGATAACACATTATGATGAACATGATTTTGAACCATTAGTGTCTTATTTGTTATTTACACTTAAAGCTCCTTAAGCTGCTTATTAGCTAAACCCTGCCTCAGACAATGCGTTGTTTGCCACACAATGTAATCATGTTTCAGTTGCAATCTCTTCAACAAATACAACTAAAGCTTGAGGCACACATGCTAGAAAACTGCATAAGCATATTAAGCGCTAATAAGGAGCAAAATACTTGCTTTGGTTTTTTTGGTGAGCACACATATCAAATAAATCACCAACAGCAACAACCACCAAGTCACAAAAGGATCTGGCTGTGGTTGCAGTTAACGAACGTGCAACATGCAATGCGTAGACCGCAAGCAGCGCGACAAAGATACAAGAAGTTTCAGAGAGAGGAAGAAATAGGGAGGCAGGTGGTTCCGAATTGCAGTGTCGGTGGCAGGCAGGAAAAGCGCAGCTCAAAGCAAGAATGCCAGGGGAGTTGCACATTAATGTTGCATGTGTATGGGTGTGAGTGTGTGGCAGACATCTTGTCTTGTCTGTCTATCTGTCTTACGTTAAGCTGGCTTATCAGTGCCAACAAAGTTCAGACGCTTAAAGATGGCGTCTTAAGCACGTACGCGCCTTTGGGGTATGCAACACTTTTTTTGCAACTAAAATTTATCAAAGGGTTATTATGTGTGTGCGCTGCCGCTAAGTGTGTGCGTGTGTGTGAATGCCATGTAGGACTTGTGTGTTAAAGCTTTAACTAGTGCGAATGTGAGTAGTTGCGGATATGTTCAAAAGAGATAAGCCGCAGCAAAAAATAGAATGGCAAAGGTAAACGAGCTTTTACGCACTTTTATCGTTTTAAGCTAGCCATTTTACAAAGGAAATGAATAAAAAATATAGAGATTAACAAAATAAAAATAAAATTTTTAAACTTTTTTATTTTTAAATGCATATAAAGGGCGGTATATACTACTTTGTTTTATTCCTTACGCAGCTGAACTAGTGTGTTATGAATAAGAATGCGACTAGTATTTTTCATATGAACTGGTTTGATACATGTTACATAAAAATTTAATTATACGATTGGAGTGGTTGGGAACTAGTGCCAAACTAGAAATTTTTCCTGCTGGGGTGCTGCGTATGTTATAGAAGCAGCTTAAGCTCGCGCCATGTTGCAAATTAAAATCATAGCAGAGAGCGAGAGAGCAACAAGCAAAATGATTGATGGCTGTTTTTCAAAATGGCTGCCAGCCAAACACTACTTACAAAAGCAGCAAGTGCGAAAGTTGTAAGGATAACTTTAATGATTTATGCTTTTCACTTGTGAAAATTGGTTGGCTACTAAATGATTGTTTTCCCTCAGCGTTCTACTCAACGTCAACTTGCACTACTTTGCAATTTTTATGTATTTTTTATATTCCTTATTTTTGTTTTTGTTTTTTTTTTTGACAAGTCATGTTCATAACTCAGTGTCCTGTAAAATTTCTATGAGTGCACTGACACACACACACACACACAAAACTGTCTGTGTATATGGCACATTGAAAGTTGTGCCAAAGTTTAAATCAAAGTTTTCGTTGGTTTATTTTTGTTTTTATTTTTTTTAAGTTATTTTTCGTTTAGACTCTTACTCGTCTTTATTTTTTCATATTTGTTGTTTATTTCGTGCAAGAGAAAATCATTTGTCAAAAAACGAAGTAAAGTTTGTTGTTGACAAGCCAAAAAGTTACGCCAATTTGTATTAGAAACTTGTGAGCAGCAAGTTTTGAAATTTTTGAGTGAGTTTTACAAATCTAAAAGCGCTCCCTAAAGCAACTTTAAAGTTTTTAAGGTATTTATTTCATTTAATTTTCGTGCTGTTTATGCTTTATAATTGGTGCACTCATATATTTTATTTTTTTTTTGTTAGTTAAATTGGCAGAGCTGCTTAAAAAAGTATTTTCCACGAAATTGTTTAATGATCGAAGTTTCAAAGCGGTTTCCAGAAAGATTATGAAAAATTTGTTCTAAGAAAAAATCCAAATTTCTGATTATAAGCTAAAAAATCTGCTGAAAGCTTGGGTAGGAGTTTTTTTTAATGTAGTTTGGATGTATATCTATGTAAAATAAAAAAATGCGTGCTAAGTTTCAAAAACTCGAATAACAAAAAGACGAAAATTTTAACTTTATTCTTTGGCCATACTTTGTGGATTTTTATAAATAATAATGCAATTCGTAAATTTGATCGTGGGTTGACATGTTGTGAAGGTGCACGTTTTTTTTTGTCGTTTGAAATAATATTGGTACCTATGTCCTATATGTACCTATATCCTTTTTACACTAGAGATTATTTTTTTATTATATTTTAGTTATTTGAGATTTTTTATAGAAATTAAAGTCAACATTTACTTTACACAAAACATTTTTTATAATCTAAAATTTAAAATTAAGAAATTCTATTTCCAACAAATTAAAATTAGCATAGCCCGCCTTTTTTACCTTAATATTATTATTTTTTATTTTTCATATACATTTTTATAAACAGAAATCGTAACTCGTAATCGTAACTATTATTTATTGTTTGTTTATATTTTTCATTAGAAATGAAAAACTTATTTTGTTTTATTTTATTTATTTATAAAAAGAAATTAATTCTACTTGCTCTCTTCAGTCATCGAATAAATCTTTGGCCTTTTTTTTTTTAATAAAAATCATGAAATAGTCGTAAAAAATTAATAAATTGAAAATTTCAAATAAAAATTGGCTTTAAATTTCTTTTTCATTAAATTGAATTTTAAAAAATGAAAATAAATTTTTTATTTAATATATTGAAAATAAAATTGGAATTTATATATCTTTTTCATTATATTGTATTTTTGGAAATTAAGACTTTTCTTAGTTTTGAATAAATCCGGCTTTAGCGGATCATATGTATCATTTCTGAGGGGTCTATCGATTTGCTTGGAGCTCAGCACTCTCTATTAATTTATAAGAACTCAAAGTGGCATTATTACAAAAATTATGAAATAAAAATTTTGTTGCATAAATGAACGTAAGATTGATATTTTATTAATTAATAAAATTTTTTTTGAACAGTTTTTAAATTTTAAGAAACAATTGTTGTCAAAAATTTTTGGGCTACCATGTTTATATTACACAGGCCGAGGTCTAAAAAAACACCCCACGTCAGCGTACTGACATAACCTCAAAAACGATGTATTTTAGAGGTTATCTTAGAATACTGACGCAGAACCCAAGTCAAGAAAATATTAATTATAAATAGAAAAAAGGGAAAATCAAGAGAAAAAAAAATTTAAATGAATTCTATATTCAAGGGTGGTGAGGAAACGAGCATAGATTTAAATACTTAGCACATCCGTTACGAAGAAGAGCGGGCTTTAGATACGCGAAGCTTGCAGGTTGCAAAACCCCCTAGCGTTATACAAATTAAATAATTAGAAAAACAAAGCTACGTTTTTGAATGCATTAACGCAAGGCTCTTATCGATATTCTCACAAAAAATGACTTTCACAGCTTGTGAGTAGCTAAATAAATTTTTAGCGAAAAGTGAAACAGAAATCCAGTTTCACGCGAGAAATCTCAAAGACTGCAAAGGGTAACGAACAAACGATGGTATTGTCAGTAAACAAGCAAAGCTATTTGAACTATTTTAAATTCCATTAATTTATACGCGGGAGCTCGAAGGAGGGAGCAGAAAGATCCCTAGGGTCACAATGCAGCTTTACCAACAATATTATTATGCTCATTTTAATTGATTGCTAGTATACATCAGGGGCGTATCCAGGGAGAGGGTTTTATAGGCGTGGATAACGTTGGGTTGGCTTGAGGCACTACAGTGTTTTTTTAATGAAATCCGTACTATGTAAATTGTAGCTCCCACTTAATGGTATAAGTATATCATGATTATTAATATTTAGAAGTTCTTAAGTGAAAGCTAAACCGTGCATAAATTTGAAAAAAATTAATTTCACCTTACAACGTTTTTGCATGCTTCACTCAAATCTAATGGATTTCTATTCCAATTAAGCAAATTTTATTTATGATTCAGCAAAAACTGACAATAAGTATAATTATAATTAAAAATGTAACTTTCAGTTAAAGACTATGTGATTCATTGAAGAAAATTTCCATTTGGCAAAACTAATACTTAATTGTTAACTTTTAGTGCTATAAATAGCTACTATACTAATGAGGCATGCTGCCTGAACTCGACCAAATTTTTGGTATCTTGGTGTTCCACGCTTCATTGGTTCATACCACATTTTGCTAGAGACGCTGCCATCGACAACGTCAGTGGCTTTAATTAACACTGCTTATGTCCCATGAAAAAAAAAAAAAACAACACCAGCACCAGAACCAAAATCAAATACCAAAATCAACTTTTCGACAAATCATTTCTTGCAGCAAACGCCCCTTCTTGCTGACCCTCAGCCAGTGTGTGACTGCCCTGCCCGCAGCATAAACAGAAACGCCTGCTAGTTTCTACCAAGTCATTAGTTTAATTAATTGTTTTTCACAGCTTTGGGCCAAAACAGCAGCAGTGCAACCCAGTAGTGGCAAGTGCCCCCAAAGATCTTGAGGCAGCTGCCATACACAGTTCGAAGCTAATGTTGGTGTTGAGTTAATTTTTTGTAAATTCATTTCGAGCTGTCGGAGGGGGCTCTCCAAAGCTGACACAATTTCCAAGCCCGTTCAGTTCTAACTGCTGATGATGAGAAGTGCAGTTCATCAAGTGGTAGAGGCGCCTCCCTTGACGCTAATTTTGCTTCAAGCGATGTTGACAGACATCGTTGCAACATTTCTGGTGAGTGCGCCACTTGCCACTTGAGTGGCGCCGCTGCAACCAAATGGGTTGATGACGTCTACGAATGCTTTCTGCCATAAAATTTCAATTTCGACTGCTGGCAGATGGAAATGTGTAACTTGCAACTTGCCAACCCAATTTGCAATTAAGTCTACAAGTGTGAATTTCTTTGAAAGATTCTCATTTATAATGAATGCTCAACAAAAGTTGAAGCAAACTTTTCAATTTTAATAACTACATTCTTAAAATATTTAATGGATGTCTATTTTTGTTTATTAGTTTAACAAGAGAGCAGCTTTCGATATATTTCAATACACTGATAAAAAGTTCAGTTCAAAGCCTCGAGTTTTTGTTTGTACTTGAGCTTTTGTACTGACGATGCGAAATGGTTTTGGGTTTGTAGTATATTCTACTTTAAAATTAATTTTGTCTGAATTCGATAAGCTCACATAATGCGATAACATCAATTTGGGGTCTATAGCTTACGATCGTCGACTTATGTTAATATGTGACACCATTTTCCCGAAGACGAATTTCACTGGTAAATAAATAAACAAAATAAATTCAATACAACTCTTTATAAGGCTTCAAAGATGGTAAAAGTATAAATTTATTTTCCTTTCCCTATAAATTGCAAAAATATGTTATTTTATTTTAAATGAGGTATATGATATGAGATGATTTTTTTATCTCGCAATAAATTTAAATTTAGATGCTGGATATAACTTTTCTTTTGGGAAATTTGGTGATTTGTGTCCTAGTTTTGGAATAGTTCAACTACTTTACTTTTCTTTTTTAAGACCCATACGCAATTCGAAAATTTTCGCATGGCATGACAAAACTTCATATAAAAAAAAAAAAACCCAAATGGGAATGGAATTTAGGTATAGGGAACTTGTTTATACCCTGTACCTTAAGTTATGTGTGTAGCATAGAAAAGCAGACGTTAGATATAAAGATATCCCTAATATGGTCACGAGCACAAAAAGGATTGATAAGCCCGTCCGTTTGTCTGAACGCCTAGATCTTAGATATTATAAAAGCTAGGATAACCAAAACTTGACACTTGGATGCCTCAAATGTTCCGCCACGTTAATTTCAATTTCAAGTTTGTATTGGTAAAATGCAGCAAATAAAAAAAAAAAATCACTAAAATCATTATCAATATCGGAGATTAATATTGACACTGATAGAGTGTTTCAATCTAAACTTATTTTAATTTCAAACAGCTCGATACTAATACATACTAGATAAATTGGTATGGGCTCGACGAAATATCGCGAATTTAAGTATCGGTATCGGTATTGAATTTTCAGTACGTTCGTTTTTTAAACGAGTCGCACTTCTTATGCTAAAATTTAGTAATTTTTTCAATATATTTAGAAATTTGATATGTATACATATAATTCTATTTCATATAGGGTGGGCCATCTGTTGTTATGGTTGTTAAATACTTATTATTCGGAACATACCCGTCCAAAGTGGATGCTCTTCGAGATATGTGAAGTTCCAAACTACTCAATTTTAGTCATGGATCGTTTAACAACCGAACAGCGCATAAAAGTGTTACAGGCGTACTATGAAAATGGTACTTCTTTGAAAAAACAACAAACATAGTTGCGGCCAGTGTCGACGAGCCAGACGCGGCGGCCATTTGGGCGATATTGTTTTTTATACATAAAAGACTAGTTTCAAGCTTGCATTTGGTAGGTATATGCAATTTTGTTGGAAAATATACGAACCAAACCAACAGATGGCCCACTCTATATCATGACTTTTATTAAAAATTTGCATCCACGGTAGGATAAAGAAAAAAAGAAAGATCTGTGTCAAAACAAAAGCTCGAAAACTGTCAATAAATATTAACTCTCGGTACTCTAGCTTTTATAGTCACCAAATAAATGAATAGAATTGGGTCTTCCTAACATACATATGTATCGACTCGCAGATGTTCATGCTGATTCAAAAATATATTTACTTTATAGCATCGGAAATGCTAACTCTCGCTCGTAACACATATTCCGACATACTTATTACACCTTTGTGCCTTCGATACAGGTCCTAATAAAGCAAAGATTTTACGAGCTTTTTAAAACCAAAAGATCATTAACACCTGGCACAAAATCGCCATCTGTCTAGATATCTTTTGATATAAGTACAAAGCATTTCCGTGCCAACAGCCTTATATGTTATCAATTGCCTTAACTCACTTGAATATAAATTTTGCATTGTCTGTGCATCACACGTTAAGTTAAACCGCATTGCTTACATAAAGCCGTATACTATACGTATACGCAATATTTAAACAGCTTATTGTTGAAAATTAATTGAAATCATTTGACTGAAATAATAATTGCTACAACTACTCGTCTGACAGTAACGTGCCATAAAATATTCAACAATCAGCAAAGTTCAGTTTTTCGCAAACTGTTCCCGACATCAGTCTGTCAAGTAATTATTATAAATAGATATAGATTTATTTCGAACGAGAGCATGAAAAGTTATCAAAGTAGAAAAGAAATATTGTCAGCAAGTAGCGTTGCCATTGGATTGGAAATTTTCGAAAAAAGCTGCGGAATTGTTGGGATGGGTCCATATACGGAATGAACGGAATTATTGCTTGATTCCGAAATTATTTCAAATGTTGCAAAATTCAAATCTTTCGTATTTGGAGCACATTCGAAATCCATAAAAAAGGTCTGAGATTCGTCTGAAAACAAGAAAGCTTTAGCAGAGTTGAGGGAATGATGCACAAAAAAAAAAAAAAATCAGAAAAAGGTATACTCCGTCATAAAAAGTGCTGAAATGCCAAGAAAAATTCGAATATTTGAGAAGAATATCATTTTAAACTAAAATAATTTTTTAAATATTCTTTTATATTCCTAGATTATATTTCAATTTAGCCATTTATTAATAATTATTTTTAATTATTTTTTTTCTGAATCAGCCCAAAAAAACAACATGCACAACTGAAATCGAATTTTTGGCATGTCTTGCATAAAAAATGGTTCATGTCTTGCATAAAAAAATTTTCTTATCATAAGAATACTCTAGTTGTGGTTAATTTAAATCGAAAGGTGTAGAGCTGTGCTAAGGGAAATATGAGTAGATAGCGACAGCAAAAAATGTGGAATTGGGAGCACGCAAAAACGAAAACGAACAAAGTGTATTGGTTTTCGTTTTCTGAAGCAAGGCCAATAGTTACAATCTTTACATGCCTAAAGTTTTTAAATCTTCTTAAACTTTAATTAAGACCATAGATTATTTCTTTTTTTATATATAAATTTTCAATTTTTTACTAAGCAGCCTATTTAAATATGCGAAAGTTAAATTTTATATTTATGGAATTTGGTCGAGGGACACATTTTTTTTCTTATTCAAAATTAATTAATTCATTTAGTTAATCATAAAAAAATCCCATGCGCCATTGTTTAAAACCTTCGTGCAGATGTTGGTGGAACTCTCTACAAATAAATAATGCATAGAAAAAAATACATAGTTTAATTTAATTTAAGAATGAGGATGATCGGGACTAACGCGATAAATTTTAAAATCCTCAGAATGGCTGGTATGGGATGGAATTTTAGTTTTCGTTATCCCATCTGCATTATTAACCATTTCGTAAATATGTTTTGTGAGCATTTTTCAGCCAAAGATTCAGACACCAGTGTCACCCTGTTTGGTTCAGCTGGAGATCGCTTATGGCAAAACAAATGTTCTTTCTCAGTAATTAAAAGTTTTTCTACACACAATCACCAAGTGATTAATTTCCTTTAAAATTTGACGAAGGACGTTGGGAAGTGGGATAGGGTCATCTGCTAAACAAATGTCTATTTTCTGGTACAAAAAATTAAAAAAGTTTCTGATGCTAAAAGATCATTATAGTGCACAGAAATTTTTTTTCGAAAAAATGCCGCCGCTTTTGTCGTTAACTTTTCAACCTGCCCTCCGTAAGCTAATGTGCATATTGCGGCCCACTATAAACACTGGCATTATGTGGCAAGTAATTAGGCAGGAGGGAGCCAATGAGTTTTCAACGGCTTAAGCTTATGGCCAACTTATAAATAGAAAACTGGCCAAAATACATAGGTACTTTGTTGGCGAGCATAAAAATAATTGCTTCAACTTACAATAAATACCAAATAATTGTTCGCCATAAAAGTTAAGTTGTTAATGGTTTTTTCTCGCAGGCACGACTTTGCGTTCGCGTGACACGAACTGTCATAGAGTTTTCAATAAACTTCATTTCGTTCAACCATTTTCATGGAGTTTTCCGCGTCGTTCTTAACTTTTAACAAGCCTTACATGCCTTGGTAGCATTTTATTGTTGTGCCACAATGCGGGAATGTCAATGGAACAACATTTCATCAAACCAACAGCAAAACATGTTAAATAATTCATTTCACAAGTTGAAAGTTCTGCGTGAGAATTTTGCCATATTACACTTATGGCCTATACACTATATATATGTATATCTTTATATAGCTTTCCCATTGTGGGGGGGCGCAAAGTTCTCGACAAGTTTTCTAAACGGCAGGGCTTTGCGTGTTAACGTGGCCGACAACGCTGCGTGTTAAGCCGGAAATGAAAACTCTGTTAATTGCCTAGAAGTATGCAAGTTATTGTTGATTTGTTTTTCCATTTTTTTATTTTTTTTATTATGTTGTGCTAAGGCCTGGAACTTCTATCTACATATGTATCTATTAGTGCAACTTGGTTGCCTTGTGGCTTATGTGGTAAAGTTTTCTGATGTTATCGGCAAAAGTTTGACAAGTCAATGAACTGTGCAAAAAGGATTTCTCAGTAAGTGCTGGGAGGAAAGAAATTTCTTGTATTGAAAGTGTGTGTACTTTTATGTGCAAATTAAAAAATATATTATATACCAAAGTAGTAACTTTTTGCCACAAATATAGAATTGTAGGGCATGGTTAAAATTGCTATGTGGCTTAGAGGCTGTTTTGTAAAAATGTCAGCGTCGCTCTTTTATTAGGCTCACATTAGTCTATACACCGATTTGGCTGCCTGCACCTGTTTTTCCCCCGCTTTGAACAAAGCGATGTGTATCTTAAAGCAGCTACCTATATCTTCCAAAGTTTTATCAATCTAATATTTAATAGCTTTCTAACAGCTCAACTAGAATCACGAGCTTATCCTATTATTATTATTTGTAAACAATAATTGCTTTAATTTGCTTTCTTGAAAATAATTGCTGTATTAAAAAGCAGTTTATAAAAATCCTCAAACATCCAAGTCATTAACTCAAGTATTGATTGAATGAAAGGCTGCCCCGAATACGTAAACAAAAAAAAAAAAAAAAATGATAACCTAATTTGTTGTTTTATTTGTTTGTTTTCCCATTTATTTTAAGCCCACAGTTCGGAGGTCAAATAAATCGGAAATGTCAGAATTGTTTGCTCTCATAACAGCGCGTGCCCGGGGTTTAACGCTTAGATAAATAAATAACGCTAAATGAATCGAAATGTTTGGTGAGCCAACAAACCAACTGACACACTGAACCCATTCCTATCAAAGTGAGTTTATCGTAAGCACTTAATTATAAGTATTTAAAAATAGAAGGTTTCATTTAATCAAAATGACTTATTAAGCTAATGTTATAAATGAAAATATTATGTATATATTAGGGTTTGATTTGTTTAACAATTGTAAAAATTTGTGGGAGAGGGTTCTGTATCAAGAAAATAGCTTTATGAGTTGATTTTGAATTTTAATTTTTTTTGTTGAGAAAATGGAAGTAGTTGATCAAAACAAATAAATTCTTAAATGTAAATAGTATGTTTTCCCAAGTGAGTTTTTCATAAAAAAAAAATATTTCTCCGCCGCTTAAAGATGATCTTCTAAGACAGTTGCTTAACATAAGTAAAGACATTCAGTTAATACACTAAGAGTTTTGTTAAGGCCTTTAAAAATGAAATTTTCAACACTAAAATTTAGTGAACTCATAACCGGAAGAGGTATGAGTGTAATCCAGCTTGTATTGTAGCTTTACTTTCTAATTCTTCCATTTAAGGATTCAGCTACAAGATGGCTACAATTCCACAGCTTAAAGACAACGGAAAGACTCTGTTAAGTAGGTTACAAACAAATTTTTCAAATTGCAGATATGACAGAAGACTCCAAACGTTGTGACGTCACTTTTCATTATCGTATCCATAGAGAAGTATGCGGATAGCCAAAAGCTAAGTTTCTAACGCTTTAGAATATATTTCTAGTTAATTGAGGAATGAAGGTTGAAATACTTTAAAAATTACTACAGTCAAACTTTCTCTATTCTTCGTTATATACAAAATTCGTTAAACTGCAATTCGTTAAAACTAGATCAAAAGAGTAGTTAACTTGGAAAATTCGTTATAAGTTGTAACTCGGGAAGTTGTTCTAGTTCAATCATCAATCATATACGAAAATTAATTTGCATATGAAAAAAAGTTTAAAAGCTTCCGAGCTTTTTTTAATAATCGCCATTTTGTTGTGAATTTCCAGTTTTTGGTTCCTTGGCTGTTACAGTATTATTATTTAATATTGGATACATTAATTTTTTAATAAATCAATAATGTGCGGGTCTTGATATAATGTTGAAAAATATTTCTGACTCAACACTTAATACTTTAAAAATTACTAAATAAACCTAATTCTGTTTTTACAGAAAAAAACCGTGTAAAAAAAGATATGAAATAAATCCTTAAGCTGCTATGAAAATAAATTAGAAAGGGGAATTCACTAACTAAATTTCTAAAAGATTAGGCGAATAAAAAGATTTTTCTCTAAAATTTCAACCAAATATTTTTTTTTAATCGTGCTAAATCGAATGAAATTGCGTAAAATTTTTTTTCTAGACCGTAAAAACAGAATTGGGTGTGCTTCTAAATCAATTCTTTGCGGGTTTTAAGTCACATTTAAAGATAAGTTTGAAAGTTCCAGAAAATACTATTATATTAGTAAATACTATTAATATTTTAGAAGTTTGGGGTTTTTTGCACGAAAACTGGATTGAAAATTTCAGAGCTTATTTTAAAAAACGAATTTTTTCAGGTTTTACCAACCAAGATTTTGGTTGCGAGTTTTTGAGTTTTGAGACTTGAAAATGATTTAAAAAAAAAACATTTCTGTTAGCTTAAGGTCTTAGCTTTTATAATTTATAAATGTAAACCATTTTTTAAAAAAATTAACAATTAAAATTGCTTTCGGTAATTCTAATAGTTTTTGAAAATAAAAATCAGCAAAATATTTTCCATACAAATTGACTGCACACCACTGTGCATTGCCAGACTGCAATTCAACGCGCCAATCAACAAATTCAATTCACCCACTTGGGCGCATATTTAGCTTTGAAAAAAAAAAGTAATTTGAGTATCCGTATATTTACCATAATTGTCATCGACGGCGGCATAGGGAGGCGTTGCATCGCTCTGACCAACCGTGTTCCCGGCGGCATTCGTATCCCCTGCCACGGCATTGGCAAATGCCAGCGTAGTTGCCGGCACTGCTGGCGGCTGATCCTGTTGCTCAATCGATGTTGCCGCAGTTGGCTTCTGTTGCTGTGGTTCTAGTTGTTGTGGTGTCGCTTGCGTGGCCAAGCTAAATTCAGTCTCAAGGGTTTCCCAGCCGTTGCCAACATCGGCTGCATTCTCACCCAGCGCATTATTGACTAGCGCAATGCGTTCCGTAGAGCTGTTGCTTAGTTCGGCATTGGCTGTGGTCTTGCCGCCCATAGGTGGCTGCTCCGTGCCCAGTTGAGGCGGCATGCTAAAGGGCGCTGGCGAGGATGTCGCTCCTAAGGGCGGCATGACAGTTGTGGGCTGTGCCGCACAATGCTGCTGCACAATGCAATGGAAGAGCAGCAGCTTGAGCAGCATGCGCAGCGCGCAGTGCAGTGGCGGTGCATGGAATCTCATATTGCAGCGCGATCTCTTAGTTGGTGCGTTATGTTGGGCGACTACTGTAGTGTGCGTTGTTTAGTTGTTTTGGTTTTGCTTTGTGTTCGTTGTTTATTATTTGTTGTTTTGTCTGCTACTCTCACTCGTAACACTTTTGTGCGTTTGGCTTTTGTTGCGTTTAAGACTTTTATTTTATTTTTTTTGTTCTATGTTTTAGTGCGGCTTGCCCCACTGTGCAGTGCAGTGTGCGCTGCAGGCCGGAAGTAGAGCTCAAGTCTTGTCGTTGCGTTTTCGTGTTCGTTTTATTTTTTATATTCACAACATTTTGTGCTATTTTTTTTTTTTTTTGTGCTATTATTTATAGTTGATTGTTTATTTGTTTAAAGGATTTCCATTTTGGCACTGACGAAAATAAATTGCATTGAATAAATTAGAAATGCGCAGCGGTTTGTGTCTTGGCTAAGGCGCAGTTTGTAACTGATGCACAAAATTACAACAACAAGAGCGCACATAACTGTAAGCTAAGCTTACGTTGTGTTGTTGTTGTTGCTGCTGCGCTCATCAGCAGCTGACTCATTTTTTTTATTTTATAGTTTACCCCACCCCAGTTTTTTGTGCGTGTTGTTGCTCTTATAAATGAGTTTTATTGCAGCAGAGATAGCCTCTTGCGCTTCTCACCCTCTCTCTCACCATGCGTTGTATATAATGCATGTAATTCTATGAACAAAACGGCGTTTTTTTGTATCTTTATCTTTGCCTCGTTGTTCTCGTTATTTGCTGTTTGTTGTTGCTGTTGTTGTTCTTTCGCTTTCGGTTTGTGTAAAACATTTTTCAAAGTCGCGCTACAGGCTCTTTCCGCTCTCTGACCCCCGCCCGCCCATTCCAACCAACAATCATTTCTCTCACTCTTCTTGCCACTGACACACTCGCTTTTTATGATAATTTATTGCATTTTTTCGATACTCTTCGCTATTGTTTTTGTGTCGGTTTTCTGTCGCTTTTTATTTTGTTGCTTGTTTTCTTGGCACTTCTGCGCTTTATTGTTATTTTTCTTCATTTTTTTTTTTGTTTTTGCTTTTTTCTACACAAAGTTCAACTGGGTTCAGTTGCGTTCGGCAATGGGCCAGAGCGCGCATCTTATGCTATGTTTACACTGGCAAACACACAGACACTGTGCGAAAAAATGCTTAAAGTTCTCACAAGTAAAAAGTGAGACAATGTTATCAATATATCAGCTTCTACAAATTGAAAATTGTTTAACAAACTGCTTGAAAACTCGCACTAAAAACGAAGCTCGAAAAGGAAACTTTTTTCTCACTCGTGCCTGATAAGCTAGGGACACAACTTGAAAAAATACTTGCCGTAAAACCGACAATTTGAAAAAAAGTTTAAACAATAACAAGGTAACACCTTCTACAATTTAAAAACTTTTTGCAAATATGCCAGCAATTTTTTCAAATAAAATGACAGAAATTTCACATTTAAATGGCTTATTGATAAATATTGCGCTTTTTCCTAGGCTCGATACAAAAAAAAGTTCATAGTCATAATTATTATTTTTTCAATTTTCGAACCTGTGACAAAGATTTTCTCGCAAAGTTGCGCCATTCCGCATTTTAGTGTAAACGCAGCATAACTTGCTGTGCGAAAAATAAGATGCCGCAATAACTGAAGTAGACGCTAAGTTTCTGTGTATGTGCATGTGTGTGCTTATATAAACGCACATCCATATAAATAAGTAAATGTGCCCATATAAAAATATGAAGAGGTTGCAAGTAGCACCAACAACAACAACAACAACAACAGCGACCTAACAAATTGGTGCTGCCAATGACGCTGACGACGCTGTCGACATGTGTGCACCAGCTGGCACTGAATTGTTGATGGTGCTCTTCTGGGCTGGTAGACCACGCTGAGTTTTTTGTTTTTGCACATATTGCAAAACTGAGGCGACTCCAAGTGGAAAGAGCTTCAAAATGTTGCAGCTAGGGGCACTACTTAGGGGCGCTGCTGTGTGAAAAGAGAAGGGCCATGAAATCAACTACCTACTGAGATAATCGCGATAACAACACACAATCACGACGAGCTCACGACTTGAAGCCACTTGGTGGTTTATAAGAAAGTTTCATTTGAAAGTTCAATTTTCTTAATGCGTTTTTATCGAAAGAAATTAAAATAAAACTTTCGAAACAAAAGTGTAGCTAAAGTTATTTAAAACGAGCAAGTTAGTTGCAGCTACCAAATTAGTTCCAGAAACTATTTTGTTCTTTTTTTAAAGGGAGGATAATAAGATTAATAAAAAGTATCACGCGTTTGATACAGTTTGGAAATAAGTAAATATTGTTTTAAAGTATATTGGATACTAACTTTTTTTTTAAAGTTTTAAACTTTTCAGTGGGGGTTAAGAAATACAAAAGCTATAAGCTATCAGCTATTGTACACACTTAATTAAAATTGTATATATTTAATAACACTATGAAAAACAAAGTTGCAAACAAATTTATCTTAAAAACTGTATTTTAAGAGTTCAGCTACAAATGAGGTTGGAAAATCATGGGCGAAAATCAGTGGAGCGGATCCGTCCTCGTGTTCGAATTCAAAAATTTTTTAAAAATTCAAATATCTTTTTAAGTTTACGAGATATATCTTGTCAAAGAAAAGTCGACATAAATATTCATTTATCGATATCTTGATAAATAAGCCAAAGTAGCTCTACCACATATGTAAAAATCATTAAAATGGAGAAGATTGATTTAAAATGTGATACCCAGATATATATTATATTAAAGATTTAAATTTAAAAAATATGTATTTTAATTTTTTTTTAGTTCAAAAATTGATTTTCTATTGAAAAAATTATTTAAATAAATTTCTTCGTTTACTACTTATGTCGTGTCAAATAAAAGTCAACCTAAGTATTCAGTTAAAATCGAAAAGATTGATTTAAAATGTGATACCCAGATACATATTATATTAAAGATTTAAATTTAAAAAATATGTATTTTAATTTTTTTTAGTTAAAAAATGTATCTTCTATTGAAAAAAAGTATTTAAATAAATTTCTTCGTTTACTACTTATGTCGTGTCAAATAAAAGTCAACCTAAGTATTCAGTTAAAATCCAAAAGATTGATTTAAAAACATATGCATATTGATAATGAAAATTAAAAAAAATAACTTTTAATTCAAAGAGTTATTTCTATTGAAAAAAAAATGATTCAAATTTATTTCCTCGATCAAGACATATGCCTTGCCAAAAAAAAATGTCGACCAAAATATTCAGTAATCGATATCCTAATAAATTATCGAAAGTATTTCACCCACATATGTAAAATTCATCAAAAGTGATCCCCATATGCATATTGAAGATTTAAATTTAATTATATTTTTTTGAAGTTTTAATGAGAAAGTAAGCAGTAGCACTTTTTACCTAGAGCAGTCCCAATTTTAGAAATTTCTAAATTCTTTTAATAAAATACTTTAAGAAAAGATAATTACAAAAATCGTACAATTTTTATCTCGTTATACATTATATTAGTTTTGAGGTTTGACCAATACGAAATTTTAGAGGTTTGGCGATCTGGTATAAACATTGTTAGCAAAAGTTTGAAAAATTATGCTTTAAGTCCATTTAGATAGAACATATTTTAAAAAAACCAAAATGCCAAACACCCTATACGTAAGGTCTTAACTCCTATTGAATATATGTTTTGATGGGATTTAAAAATCGAAAATTTCATCTCCTAAGAATACTTGGGAATATTTTGTCAAATTTTCATTAAAATGCGTTAAATTACAATTTTCGAAATTTTTCGAAAATCGAATATACGACTTTACATGTAATAGCAATATGTATCTAGCTTATGAATAAAGAGATATATTTTTAGAAGAAGCTTTTTGCTCGTTACAGCTAGAAACCACATTGTGTTGAAAATGCGAATGAATATTTTTGGTCGAGAGTGAAGTATTTTTTAGATGAAGAATGGTATTAGTTTTGGGTATCATATGTGTTGGAAATCGAAAGCTTAAAAATGCGATCTATGGTAATGAATATTTTGCTCCAGAATGAAGTCAATTATTAACTTGCGGCAAATATTCGGTGTCATCATTTGTTTCCCGATGAATTTTGTCAAGATTAAAGAATCGGATGTGATTTCCACAAAGCAAAAATGTTTCACAGGAGAAAAGAATCCCAAAAAACGGTTTGTTCTCTTTGTAGACTCCAATATAATGTATTAAATGCTGTTCGAATTTTGCAATCCAATGTTTGAGGAATTAAACGCGGTGCTTGAAAAGAAAATGAGATATAACACATTATGTGTCTGAAAGTGTTCGGCGCTATCAGGAAAAAAATAAAGACGAACAATGGATCCTTGTGCATCAAGACAATGCGAGCATTCAAACAACTGACTATTTCAGCACTTAATCAGATTGATTGTTTCTGATACAGTCCTGACAATGACTTGTTTATAGGAATTTATACGCATTAAAGACAAGTTGCGTCCAGTTCAATCTAAATAAAAAAAGTTCTTAGGCTAAAGGCGCTGCTCTGCCTTTGTGATGCCTTATGAAAAGGAATCAAAGGGTAATGAAGGAGATTCGGATTCAGCGACTCCGAAAACTTGTAGTAAACATGATGTGAAAATTGTTCAAAAGTTTTCATGAAATTTCAAAAAATTCCATTCCATTACTTAACCAACGCATCTGGCACATTCCAGATTGAAACCCATAAGCTCAGCCAATTGTAGTGCAGTTCTGGCGTATAATGAAAATGTGCAAAGTGCAAATTACTGTGCGCTCGTGCTGATTCATTCACTAGAACTCCGACACGCCATCCATCCAAGCACAAAGTGAAGAGTGGTATTTTTCGTGACTCTGCTGTGTTCCTAACTAATTAGCAGCTCATCAGATTGCACATGCAAAAACAGCAATCCAGAATCAAGCCGCAACTGTCTTTCCAGCACTGGAACCAGCTTAATTGCCAGGGTGGGTGCTCCGGGTCTTTAACACGGCAGCCCAGGCGTTAGAAACAATGTGCCAGCGACCATAAAAAAAAAAAACTCACATTAAATATAATGTGCAAAAACCCATATTAAAAATACAAAAAAAATAAAAAAAAAATTATCAAAATAGCTCATAAAAAACAGAAAGACAAAGAGGAGACAAAGCGAGAGTCCCCTCTATAAAAACAAAATTGGAAAACGAGTTACCAGCCAGACCTCTCGTTGGTCCCTCTCTGCTGTAAATTGGTCAATCAAGCGACAATTGTTTGCCATTTATGACATATGTATATGTTATAAACACGGGAGGGGTAAGGCAAGGGTCTTTGGAGGAACCCAACACAAGCTCGTAAAAATAATAATAATAACAAAACGACAATAATAATAATAACAAACGGGCATATTTAATAACGGAAGCGGGTCAGCGACTTGTGGGCCAATGGCTTGGTGTGTGGAGTTTACTTAAATAAAATCTTATATCCAATAATTGAAAAACAGCCTAGGGCTACAGGCCTATGTTGAAAAAAAATGTGATTGGGTCAGTCGGCTGGGCTGTCAATTGCAGAAGCGCACAGTGAGACGCACTTTGCATATATATAAATACATATGTATATAAGAGGGCATGAGTGTGTATGAAAGTAGTCATTATAAATAACATTCGAACGCAAACGGCCCACTCTCTCTTGGTGGCTCTTAATCCGAAGACAACTTGATCGACAGATTGACAAGAGCTTTGTACACTTTACAATAACAACAAGACCAAACTGCTGGTTATGTGTCTGACTCTGTTTCAGTCACAGACCTAGATAAACTCTATAGTATAGGGTGAGTTTTTTCGAGGTTTTTATTTTTCAAATGGGTGTCTCGATGTTGGGTTTCTAAATAAACTCTAATATGTACATATAGGGCGTAGTTTGGAGTGTTTTTTTTATTTCAATTTGATTTAAAAACAAAAGACTCATATGACCAAGATTTCCGAAAAAATTAAAATAATTGCATGAGTCTATATACAAAATTTGGTACATAATCTTGCATTTGTCATACTTTATTGCCTACTTAAGCCCTATTATTTACATATTGGGTGTATTTTTTCGAGGTTCTTTCTTTCAACTTGATTCAAAACAAAAGACCCATTATTTATGTTGGATATTGACTTCGGCATACAACTACCAAGATTTTCGACCAACTTTATTGCCTATGATTTCCGATTAGTGCGTTCGATATTCAGTTCTAAGTCTGTAAACAATATTGGCTTATTCGAGGAAAACCAAAACTTCAAAAAACCTTACAAAAAATATCGGTTCAGAGTCATCAAATATATGACTGTTTCTAAAACAATGTTTACACCAAACTGACCTGTCAAGTGTACCTTTGAGCAAAATAAGACACATGGATCCATTTTGTTGTAACCCACATTTATTTTAGGTCATTCTCACGCTTTTTTGGAAACAAAAAAAAGCCAACAGCTTATAAATTACCTTAAAAAGCTTTATTTTTGAAGAGATCGTAATTTTCACAGAGTACTTGTCTTTATAGGTATAAAAGACTGACTTAAATAAAATAAAAAAAAAGGTACTGATTTTAATAATAAATTTCCGTTGTTCGGTTGAAACTTTTTTTATATTTAAATCTTCAACAATGCTGAACAAAAACATTAGACAGCAGTCAGAATGTTTGCCTACAAAAAAAATCAACCTCAAAAAAGCACCCTATAGTAACTGCCATAAACATAAATAATAAGCGAGCGTTTGCCTCTTTTGGTGTTTTTTTTTAATCTGTGGGAGTTCGCTTGATAAAAAGTGAAAATGGTGCCACTTAAACATTAAGCAGCAGGTAAGAGCATATAATGTTCGTTGGTTTTATGTTCCATTGTTTGGCTGAGAACGGAAGTTCTTGACGCGTCGCTTCTGCTTTTGGGCTTTGGGAGTGTGTAAATGGAACTTAAACTTGGGTGTTGGCTTGGAATAGAGACTTAAGCCGCATTTATGCTAAATTGGTGAATAAAAGTTTATTAAGCACAGGGCCGGATTGAAGCACCCGACGATTAAAAGAAATAAAATCGTAAGCAGTTGAGGCGGGATAACCTTAACAAGGAATTTTTCTTAAAAAAAAAGTTTATTAGTTGCTATAAAAAGTTTGTCTGTATATGGGTGATGGTAATAGTATTTGGATCTAGTCTTAAGCATGAGTTGGAAATTGGTGAAACAGTCTCGATCTTGTCTGAACCGTGTAAATTAAGTTCGTAAATATACGCATATATCTACATAAATAGGAATTGCACACAGGAGGGGATCTAAGGTTGTTAAATTATTGCCCATATTAATTTTTGAACGAGATTTAAGAATTCTGAGATTTTTATATAGCAGATGTTTTCAAATAAACACGAATCGACAAACTCGTAAAATTTGGCATTCCGAGCTCTCAAGGTCTCCGAAAGTTATGTGTTAATGTGGACAGATGGAAAAGAGACAGAAAAACAACGTTGATTCAAAACCTGAGTCGATCTTGCTTGGGTATAAAATGCTTGTGGTGTTCATATATGTATTGGCAAAATCTATAATACCCTCGAGTCTTGTGTACAGGGTATAAAAACTACAACATTTAATTTTTAGGTATAGTAGCGACCACAAAATGTCAGGGGGCATTGGATTTTTGAAAGTTTTGTTTCAAGGAACTTTTCACGTTGCCCCAAGAGCATTTAAGGTTGGTTCGTTCCAATCACCGAAAAAAAAATTCGACATGACGTAAGAAAGATAGATGAACGAGGGTGTGTCAGAAATCCGTATTACAACTCTACAGCATCTTTTTGCAGGTTAGATGGATCTCCTAAAGCTGAATTTTAATTCAAAAGCATTCCGTCAATAATAATAATAATTCCCTGAGTGACAATTTTTGTCAGTCGCCCCTGGGCGGGGCATGGGGATCTCTATTAATAACTGTTCAAAGAGAACAGGGACCTACTGTTTATACCCTTATCCGAACGGCGGTGTCTTTAATTAATAGAGACTTTCCATCAATAGTCCATAGATATTTTTTAGAAGCGTAGTATTTATCATAAGAACTGCGGTACAACGCATTTTTCTAAAGATTTGAAATTTAATGAATGGTAAAGCCATTTTTTTCAATTTTAAATTCGAGTAGCACGTCTTTAAAAAATACAACATTGACCCTGAGGATTGCTGTAAATTAATTAACTCTAAAGGGTATGCATTTAATACATGCGAAGAAACAGCTTAAATAATATCTATCATTTTCAACTTTAAATCTTTGTACGTGTCGAATCAGGCAAGACAGACATTTAATCTTGACGTTTTTCGCACAATTCGGAAATACCCAGCCAAACAGCCCTTGGGCCCACAAAACCCTAATCCGGTACTGACCAGCAAAGTTGCTTTGAGATTATAATCGAAACGACGAAGAAGATGTACGGGGCTGCTTAATATAACAACGTGTAGCTGTCAATGTCCCATCGTTTAAGACAGTTAATGTCTTAAATGACATCAAATATTTGCATAACTATTTTGTTGAGAGATTAGCTCAAGGCTAATTAGTTGAAGCTATTACTAGAAGACAGCAGCAGTAAATGGGCTTCCAACAATGAAATATGTTTGCTGTGCTTACATAAAATTCCAGGAATTTTTTTTTAATTATTATTGCATATTCTATTCTTCTTTATTATTATTTTTATTGAAACATTATTTTGAAATTAAAAATCTTAAAAATGTTGTTGGATTAACTAATATTAGAATCAGAATAGAATAATTTTAACGCTAACGCAAGCTGCTTTTGCGCTTATGAAAGTGTAAACCCAAACATGAGCTTCTCAAACAACTCAGCTGTTGAAAATGAAATCTTAGCGGTTTTTTGAAAGCTTTTTTTAATAGAAAAACAATAAATAATAATAAATTAACGTACAGTCGAGGCGGTGCCCGACAGTGGATTACCCTGTACCTTTTGTCTCGAAAAAATTTTTCCTGCATATTCCTTCTAAAAACTTTCCAATTGGATTTTTTTTTTTTTTTGGGGAAATTCGATATTTATACCTATAAGTTCCCTAAATTTTTACCGATTTTGATAAAACTCGAATGTTACGCCAAAGAATTTATTTAAAGTATATGGGGTAAGTTTCAAGTTGGTATGTTGAGGGGTGTGGAAGAAAACACAGTCAATCGATTGCGGGGGGTGGGGGGACCGCATCGATAAAATTTGATGTGGATTTGTTCATTAGAGCCACATGAATCAGCTTACCAAAAATTGTGATTCTAGGTCAATTGTGACCATAATTACGAGGAGTCAAATATTGACGCAGTTTATAGGCAAGGGTGGTGAAATTTGTATATTTTTGACTATAACTTTTGTTGTATTTGTCCGATTTTGTTATTTTTTTTACACACAGATGCATGTAACCATAACGCATCGCTCTAAATAATTTCAGATGAAAATATTAAACGGTGTGGCTAAAAACCGCGAAACTCTACTGCGGGGGGACGGTGGAAGATATTGACATGATTCAACAAACTTCATCTTCTGAGGAAATATGCGCACCTGCTGGTAAAGTTTCGTGTCTCTAGCTCTTATAGTCTCCGAGATCTACGGACGGACGCACATGGCTCAATCGCTACCCGAGGTTATGATAAGCATTTTGGTATAAAGGACTTGGGGTCTGCCACGCCTCCTTCTGTTCGTTACATACATTGCACAAATCTAGTATACCCTTTGTACCTATAGGTACAGGGTATAAAAATATTATTAAATCTGAGCCATTTCGTTATACAATAATGTACTTTTAGAGAAGTTAAAATTGGGTAAAAAAAAAAAACCAAAATATTTGGTTTGAGATACTATAGTTGAAAGAGTTATAATTCTCTATGATTTATGTATATGCTCAGAAAAAATGAGCTGACCTTAATTTAAGTTCGAATTGGGTAAAAAAGCGAAGGCCCTCGGCTTGAGTTACTGTACTGTCATTGAAATATCTTTGATGCTCTATGATCTATACACTCAGAACAAAAAGAGCTGAACTTGATATAAATTCGAGTTTGCTTTCAACAAGATTATGTTACTCTAGAATTTATAAGAAAATTTCATTCTCTCGCTAGTTTTTTTTTTTTTTTTAATTTCATTTACAATCCGTCCTCTCTTTTTTGCATTAGGACTAAAATTCGTATATAGCGTAAGACTTCTTAAAATAATTTGTAGCATTCTTGAATTACGAATTTCTACAATCGATCTTAATATTATACTAAAAATACTCAAATTTAAAATTTCTGTCTATAACAAAATGATCTTGAAGTAAGATTTGTTTTAGTTCAGAATAACAATATTTCGTTCTCTATTCCCCTAAATTAAGAATAAAATATTCCTAATCTCAGCATTACGTCTAAATATTCTTACACTGGGTAAGTAAGTTTTGAAAAGACTTTTTAAAATTTTTTAAATAATCTCGAATTAAGAATTACTGCCTTAGAATATGAAAACTATTCAAAAAATTGGCAAATAATCAATTTCTGTCTATACCAATTTTTTTTTGGAAATACGAATTTTTCTGTCAATTACAGAAACATAGATCTTGGCGTACTTTTGAGACCGCAAATTTTTTTTATCATTATCTGGCTATAACGCTCGGTTTTGAGCAAAAAACTTCATTTTTTTTATTTTTAGTGTAAACAAAGATACAAAATATGCTAATATATAATCCGTATTTCTAAAAGTCAAATTTCTTATACCTACTGTAAAACTTTTTAGGAAACGAAAATCAAAAAGATTATATCATCAAAAACATCATGCAATATTGTATTAATTTTTGAAAAGTCTAACCAATATACTTTTTGAAATATATTTTTAAATAAGCTAAAGCCACCAAACATGCTCCCTATACTATAAACTTTTTTGAAATTTATTTCCAACTAAGCTAAAGCCACCAAATATGATGAGCACATCCATGTGAGTGTAATGAACAAAAATTTTACTTGAGCAAGTCGATATCTCTAGGAACTAAAAATTCGTGCGTTTTTCTCAATGTAGTACTTCGATTTAAAGCAGTTAGAATGGATCTGCTATGCGGTTTTGATTTTTCATAATCGGTTAGAAAAATCTACTGCCCTTAATGGTTTAATTTAAAAAAAGTTTGCTTTCCTATAAATACTACGCTTTAGAGCTGCCATTAACTACTACTTAGTCATAACTCAAGAATTCCCTTTAATTGCCGTGGGATCAGCTCTGTCGTGATAGTAAATAAGTAATTTGGTATATAAAAAACGACTGTCCGAATCACTTTCGAAAAAATAAATAAATAAAAAAAAAAAACCTAACCCAAATACTGTACACATATGGGTCTTGTTTATTTGTTTAGACGTTGATTTTTATTTTTTATTTTTATGAATGGCCCACATTGTGCACGCTATAACTGTGTTTTTGTTGTTTTAACCGTTTTTTCGTGTTTATTTATTTTGTAGATTTATTAACCAAAATAAACTGCAAAAGCTAGCAAACAATGGCGCAACCACTATTTGTGTGCAGTCATGGCTAAGGTCAGTGCACTGTGCCATGGCAGCCTAAGGCCCTTGGGCGAGCCATGCGCACAAAAAGGACAAATGCAATAAAATGCAAGACGGCACAGTGGTGAAAAATCAATAAGAGTCGCCTGGAAATGTTGTTGCTGCACGTGGTGCCGGGGCTCAATGTGGAAAATGTATCTGGCTGCCGTGTACATATATATGTATGTAGTAAGTAGTGGTGGCATGGCACGTTGTGGCACCGCGCCTATGGGATGCGCATTAACACAATTCGCTGGAGTATTTGGTTACTCGGTTACGAATTTGCCAAATGTCAGATATAAAGGCGTTTGTCAAGGGAGAAAATCAAAGGCGAGAGTGACAATAGGTTTGGAAGACAGACGAGAAATATTTGAGTTTCGTAGAAATTATAAACATTTGCAACATGCATGGCTTGCGTAATCCCGTAATCCCGAAATTCGCTCGAGTTTTTAGTTTCTCGGGCATGGATTGTCAGAAATAAAGGCGTTTTTCCAGAAAGAAAACCAAGAGCGAATAAGACGAACCAAGGTGGAAGCTCTGAACATCAATATCTGATGAAGGGGTGTCGAACTGACGCGGAATCATCCTAGTTTCTTACAAATTTTGTGCACACAATATGTTAGATTGAGAGAGCATTCTGTGAATACAATTTAGAGCACCCCGGATTTTTGTTGTTTTTTTTTTTCTTGAACCAGGAAAAATTGTGTCATCCAAATGGTGTGGCGCCGACTGCCGCCTTTTGACTTTTATAAATGCCAAAACGTCAGCGTTTTACACACGCTGCAAGCTTCAATATGTCAATTTACACATTTGACAGTTGGTCAGTTAGTTCGTCTGCTCAATATGCTAAATTATTGACATAATTTACATGCCCATTATGCACAAATATATATACATATGTATGTATATAAGCTGGGTTTTGTGCGCGGCAGAATGTCAACAAAACACGGCGAGAGAGCAGCGCACACACACGCACAAACACTCACACAGTTGAGCTCGCTTGCTCTCTGGCTCTCACGCCGCTCTCTTATGACTCGTTTTGAGCGAATTTGCTGTGGTGCGTTCTGCTTTTTTATTGATTTCTTAAAAGGTACACAAAATGCGAATAGCAGCAACAACAACAACAACAGCAGCAGCAAACAAAGACAGCAACAACAACAACAATTTTTAAACACTTAAACTTAATAAATATTCATATTGTCACATTTTGTTTATTATTTAAAATATTATTGCTTAATAGTTTGCAAGAAACATGCGCAGAGGCAGATTGTTTTTTTTTTTTTTTTGGCACTTTATGAGACTTTGTAGACGCTGCTCTGCCGCAGCTGTTTATGCACAATAATTTGTTTATACGCATTTATTAAGTTATAACACATTAAAAGACTATAAGACGTTTTATATATTTAGCATTTGTATATAGATATTATATCTTTGGCATATAAAAAACAGCGCCCAGCGACTGTGCTGAAAAAAAAAGGCGGCTGCTGCGCCAAGTTTTTTTTTTTCTTTCCGCAACGCACTGAGCCATTTTTTCAACGAATTTTCACGCACTTTGCTTGCACATAGTTTGTGTTGCATGTTTTATTTGACATACCGTATTATATTAAATGCTTTTCATACAACATTTTCAATATAATTTTGGGTATTTATTATAAATAATTTGCCTGCTCTGGCATGGCCACAATCAGAAAAACTACACAGCGACGAGAACGACGGCAGCGACGACTATGATGTTGATGACAGGGACGGAGACAGAGACAGAGACACTCTCGCTTGCTGCGGCGATTGAATGCCTCTGACAGCGGCGGCAGCGGCAGATACATGCGGCGAAAAATGCTCAGCAGCAAGAGCGCGTTGTTGCTGTTGTTGTTGTGTGTGTGCGTTGAGGCGAATTGGCAGGCCTGTGTTGTTTGGCTGTATTTTGACAGCGCTTGCAACTTTAAAGCGAGTGCGGGAAATTTATTTGGTTTGGCAGTTGGGGAAATTTTAGGCGCGCAAATTTAAATGCGGGTAATATGGAAAGTAAGTCAAATTTAAACAGGCAACAGCTGATTAAGGAACACAAAAGTGCGCCAACAATATAAAATTTTAAACTAATAATGCAGATTATTAATAGTTAAAAAAATGCTGTCCTTATTTAAACTTACGCGTTACAGCTTAACTTTTATAAACGTGTTTTACACGTTTTTTATTATTTCTGACAAAATACAAATTTTTGAATCGTAAGTTTGACAATTATTCCGCTTAAATGCCATGTAATGTGGTTATTTAGGAGCCTGTTTACGTAGTTTTCTTCTAGATCAACATTACGAGTAATGTTTTCCAAGACTTTTCCAATTTTATTATTGTTATTAATTTATAAAACTATTGAAAGTAAAACTCTGCAAGCTTTGTAAGCTGTTACCAAAAATACAGAAAATTAATAGAGACCTGTTCTGACTATTTTTAAACGAATTTCGATTTAAAAAATTCTGAACAAAATTCATAAAAAATTAACCTACAAATCCTATTTTTTTGGAAGATAATGCTCCGATCCACGTCTCAAAGGCCAGTTGTGGTTGGTTTTAAAGCAAAAACATCGATCGCCGGACTTGAAACCCATTGAGAACATGTGGGGGAACCTGTCCCGTCACGTCTTCGCTGGCGGACCCAAATTTTAGATGGTCCAGGAGCTGCGCAGGACAGTTACCGAAGAATGGGCTCAAATCCCACTTTCAGATTTTCAGAAGGTGGTTCTTTCGATGCCAACCCGAAATTTCGAGGTTATAAATAAGTCGGGAGCCTGGACTCACCATTAACTTAGTATTTTCCCCTTCTTTTTTTACAAAACATTTATTTTTTGGTCCTTTTTAGAAAGTGTTCTTAATTGAATTTCGCAGTATAAATTCAATTTTTTTATACTATTTGAAGTTTCAAGCCTTTTTTTTGGTTATTTAGGATAATTTTTTAGTTGAATCGGTATTAAGTAACGCTAAAAATATTTTTTGAGTCACAAATGCTTTTTGAATAACTCAAAACTTAATATTTTTAAATAAAAACAGGTGTTCTTAATTGAATTTCGGGGAGTGTATGTACAGTAAATATTTAAAAAACGAAATTGAACCATAAGGGTATATATATAAATTGACTTGATTGGTAAATATTGAAACATTAATATTGTTGCACTTAGTTTTTTAAATTTATTTACATTGAATTACAATAGTAGGGTTCACTGGAAACTTCCTAATTTTTTTATTTTATTAATTATTATTAACTAAATTTACTTGTTGTCTGAAGACAGATTGTAAGTAAAATATTAAAAAAAAAAGTTAATTTAAAGATGTAATTTAAATAAAAATACACCAGTTTGCGATTTAAACAAGAAAATAATCAAAATTAACGAGGAATTCTTAAATTTTTCAGCGAAAATTTTCAAGATGTAACAATTATGGTTGATTAAACTAAATTAATGTTCCAATATCTTAATAGTTTAGTGGAAATAATCAATATCGCATTTAAGTCAATCCAGTTGAGCCCATAGATTGCATAGTAAATAGTTTATAAGCTACTAGTGAACCAGGCAAATGTTGTCCTAACCCAATATGAGTTATCATGCTATTAGGGTGCAGCAAAAATATTCCTCGTATTTTCTAACAACTATATATCAAGTGGCATTAGACATTGATTAAATCATTTCAAACAGAGAGGAACATTTTTTAACCGATTTTTGACTCAATTGTGAAGATAGGATAGTTTCAAGTAGATCAATCCCCATGAATTTTTGTTTTCGTATAAAAAATAAAAGTATAAAATAGCATCAAAAAAAGCTAACTACGTCACTGGTTTAGTGTGCCAACATATTTCGATGGCTATTCAAAAAGAGAAAAAATAAATGTTCAACCTTACTTATCGCACAAGTGGGTTCTTTATATCCGAAATTGTAGAAATCACAAAAAGTCCCGAATGGGATATCCCAAATTGTATTTTTTTTTTATATGGTTTTGTCATTCCGTGCGAATTTTTTTTGCATTCTGCGTATAGGCCTTTAAATGCAAAAGCAAACTAAGGTCAACAATTTTCCTAAAAACTTCGATATAAAAATTATTAATTAATTTATTAAATTTCTTTTATCCCATTTGGGATATTTTTTTTTTCATATGAAGTTTTGTCATTCCGTGCGAAATATTTCGTGCTGCGTATAGGCCTTAAGGCTTAAAGTCCAAAGAACACATCAAAAAAATCACCAAGTTTGTTCTTGTGTTATGAAATTTAATGATATACGAGTGACCCTCGTATTATGCGTCTTCGCTATACATACTTAGCTATGATGCCAGGTGCAAATATTTTGTAAAAATTGCCTCGTGAAAAAGTTTTTTATTAAAAACTGCATTGATATTCATGGAGAATATTTTGAAGAAAAAAAGAAGAAGAAATAAACCCATTTCCTGACTTATATTATCATGTTGTTTATAAATATAAATAGTGACCCTCGAATGTACTATATTTAGCCTGAATTTATCTGTGCACATAAGTGACAACAAAGTTTGTTTGAATATTTGCATAAAATGCTTATCGGCAAATAAATTGTTTTATTAACAAAGTATTTGAGCATTGACATATATTGAATTTTGTGGCTTATCTCCGGTTTCAATAGTTAACGAGCTTCTACATTTATTTTATGGCAAATCAATTGAAAAAGTGTTATCAGTATATCAGTATAAATAATATAATACATATAATTACATGTTGTTTCATTGAATAAAATCAATCAACTTATTATACTCAAATAGAACGAGTTTCGAGTGGGCTTATTCTGAAGTTTAAAAATTCTTTGGCTGGCAAATGGCACTTACAAGATCGTATCGGCTGATTACAGTATAGGACAGCAAAGCGAGCAGGAGGCTTGACCCCTACTTAAAAAAAGGAGCTATGCTACTCTGTTGAAATATAAACAAATACATATTCATATAAGTGTTTTGCTTTAAACCATTATAGCATTATTTTGTAAAAACTTTCAAAAACCAACAAAAGTGATTTTCGAGAAATTACAAGAGAGTTTTCAGAAATTTGAAGTGAAACTCAATACAATTTGTTGGATTTCATTCCATAGAAACTTGAGATTCGGAACAAGCCTCCATATACATACATATACTTCCATTGCATTCGTACACTTAAGCATATCTTTCAATATTGCCTAACTTGCCTAATAGACTTAAAGCACGTCATTTAAAGCCAAAATGTACATTAGGGTGGCCGCCACTGGTATGGAGGATTTTTAAACCGTCGATATCAATAAAGCCACCCTCTAAAAAGTTTTATTTTTACCTGCATATAGCGCCTGTAAGATTTTAAGGCGATCCGAATGTATTTGATGGTCCCTAAAATAGGTCAAAGTTCATAATTTTCACTTTCTCCGTTTTTGACTGTATTGTTCTACGGAAAGGCCTATACGCAGAATGCAAAAAAATTTCACACGGAATGACAAAACCATATAAAAAAAATCACTAATGGCATATCCCAAATGGAATTTTTTTTTTTAAGGCCTATACTTATTGCGTAGACCCCTTTATATGGTTTTGTCATTCCGAGCGAAATTTGTTTGCATTCTGCATAGACCCCTTAAACTTTAAAAACTTATTTCCAAACAAACAAATTATGGTTCAAAAAAACTCATATCTATCGAAATATAATTTTAAAAAAATATAGAGTCGGCCTGAACAAATTTGGTACGTTCTAAAATTGATTAAATTGACTAACCACACCAGTTTACAAATGAAAAAAAATTTGGTATCCTTAACATGTTGTAAGATATTTTCAAAAAGCCATTTTTCGAAATTTGAAAAAAAGTGCCTCTACTTAACAGTAAATATCTCTGACTGTAGATAATTGAATTCCCCATCAACTATATTTGGAACATGTTTTTTTCAAACTTAAAATTTTTTATGACCTTTGACCTATTTTAGGAACCATCAAATACATTCGGATCGCCTTTAAATTTTACAGGCGTTATATGCAGGTAAAAAGGAAAATTTTTAAGGGGTGACGTTATTTAAATCGTGAGATGTTTCAAAAATGGCCACCCTAATGTACATACATTATGTATTAATGTACAAGTAGCTATAAATAGGCAGAGATATGATATATGCACGTAAGCAAATAAATACATATATACTAAGAGTGGTTGGTGTTTGCCAACTTTAATGCCTTTGTTGTATAAAGAAATGTGTCGCCTTTTGGCTTGTAACTGTAGCGCAGTTTCACATAAAGGACACATACTTCATCATTAGGTATTATATCGAAATTACCTGCCTATACATAAAACCACTTGAAAACTCATTACACTCAGACACACACATATATACTGTAGCGCACACACACACTGCAGTACCTACATTGTGTGTGAGTGTCTCGAGGCGTTAAAGCACTTAGATTTATGACGTAGACACACATAACCGCAACGACATCAATGCAGGCAAAGAGAGAGTAAGTGAACCTTTGAAAAAGGCTCGGAGAGAGAGAGAGCCTCACTTTTACTCATTTTATGCACTTAATAAAAACTTTCACTTCAGTTTAAGCGTCGCGTTTGCTTTTGTTTTTATATTCGTTGCTCATAGAGCAAAGGTGTATATTAGGTTTGTGCTAATGTATGTAACAGGGAGAAGAAAGCATTTTATATGAAGTTAAGTTAATCACTTTTTAAATCGATTTCTTCAGTTTCGATAATACTTACACATTTGATAAAGGTACCTGCCAATTATTATCGAGTGATCGATAACTGAATAATTGTGTAGATATTTTTGTGTGATTCGTAACCGAATAGAGATTTTTAAATAATTTTTTGTTAATAAAAGTTAACAGATTTAAGCTTTTTTTATATATATAATAAACATTTTTTTTTTTAAATTTTTAAAATCAAAAAATGATCAGCAATTTTTGTAAAACATGAATGAAAATAAAATTTGGGATATTTTATTTATTTTTATTATTATATTTACCCCATATATGTATATACAGTGCTTCACAAAACTATAGGACACCTTGAAGTTTTATGTTCAATTGTAAATATCTTTTTTTGTGGATGTGATCCACCAAAGCTTTTTTGCCACAATAACTGTCTATTATTGGACCTTTCGATTTAACGTTAGATCTTTGCATTATTGCTTCACACGATTTTTCGTAATAGGTTATTCATTGACATGCGACTTTTTCTGCAATTTTAAGCGTTTCACAACTATAGGACAGTAGTCTTTTATAAGAAAATTAATTGCAAGGATGGCGTAAATATATTTTATTTTAATTTTCAATCACTTTTTGATCGTTTTAGAAACAGAAAGTTTTTAGATTAAAAATTTGGTTCCAATGATGATTGATAATTAAAAATTATTTATTATTATTATTAATTTTTATTATAAAGCAAATTACGATTTTCAGACGCCTACACTCAGACAAATTAAAGTTCGCATTTGCTTCAAACTAGATTTTCAACTATAGAATTTATAAGAATTTATCGTTCTCTACATTATTAAAATCGACTCTCAGTTGTCTAAATCTATTTAGAAAAAGTGAAATAAAGTTTGGTAACTATATAATATAATTCCTTTTTTTTTCAGGAAAATATCTTTGCTTTTTAAATTTTTATAATTTATAAAAATAATAAACTACTGAAAGACGATTTCGAATAATAGGCTAATGAAATGAGTACATTTTAAAAACTCCAATTCATTCTCCTATAAATATTTTGGTCCGAAATTAAATTAATTTCTGCTAAGTCTCATCTGATAAACTATAGCAAATCGGTAGCCAAGTTGGGAAGCTAAGGATGATAGGAAACTGCCATGGCTGTTCTATGAAAGTATATCACTTCAAATTAATTCATCAGATTTTCAGCGAATTTGCTTACATGTCTGGAAATGATCTTAAAGCGTGGGTCTATCGAAAATGGATGAGCAATCGTGCAATGGGTTCAGCTGGATAAGGCACAAAAAACTCACCCAAACGATTTTTAAGAAATAATAATGCAGATCGATTTATAGACAAAAAAATTATCTCGAAAATTGAATTTTTAAAATTTAACGCGTACCTTGCTATTCACTTTTTATATATTCAAACTCTTTTTTTTATTATTAATTATAGTATAGGTTATTTTTTAACGAGTCCATTTTTAAAGACTAACACTTTCGTTAACATAAAATAAGCCAAAGTTTAATAGAAAACTCGTAATTAATATAAAGTCTCATGTGAGCCTCATAAAACAAAACGATGTGAACTTTTTGCAGCAGAGCCTTTACTACACAGCCAATGACTTGCCATGATTACGTCCGAAATTCGTCAAATTATGCATTAAAAACTTTCTACAAAAATATTTTTAAAAGCTTTTCAGTCTTTTAAGAGCATAAAAATTCTTTTTTGCCGCAATAAAATAAAAGTTTCCAGTTAGAAGCTGCTAATTGGACAGCATGCAATCAGATCGGAAAGAGATGCAGGTGTTAGTACTAAAGTTTTCATAATGACGTAGGCAGGATTTATTTTATTTTATTATTTTTTTTTTTTTAAAAAAGGGTACAGGGCATTCTAACGCCTTGACGGTATCAACATTTTTTTTCTTGTTCTTTAACTTTTTGTGCTACCTATGAAAAGTTTCCACATTGCATTGAAGTTAACTACTTAAAAAGTAATTTCCATGCGGGTATCAAGACTGGACGTCAACGTTAGCATCGCAGCCCTCGTAAAAGGGCTGCTGCGCCCTAAGTGCCGCTCAATGTTAATGAAATTATTTAAATTATGGTTATATGCTGTATATATAATATACCTACTATGCTTATTAAAAAGTTCAAAAACATTTGCCTTAACAATTTTTTGGAGCTGTTCTATGTGCGCTTTGATTAACTTGCAACTGCTGTTACCTATTTAAGAGGCGCATGAAAATTCAAAAAAAAAAAAATAAATAAAAAAAATCATAAAGCTCATCAAAATAATGTTAATTCATTAAGTGGCAGTAACTTGGTGCAATTTCAGTCCAAGGAGTTGGAGTTACTTGTATTTTATGATGGCGCTAGCGGAGGGGGTCATAAAAATTTAAGGCATAAAACCAAGAAAACTCAAACCACAAACACACACACAGATACACACACACACAGACAGCTGCTGTGGCGCCTCCAGGTACGCCATGTTAAAGTTAACGTGCAGAGGCCCGTTTATTTGTGCGGAAAATGAGTGATTTTTATTTATATTTTATGTGTTTGTTTGTTGTTGTTTGTTTGTGTGTGTGTGTGTGTGTGTGTATGTTGCTGCCAGCCAGTGGCGTAGAGCGGACGCAAGATCAAGGCTGTTATAAATTTTGTGCAATGTACAGCAGCGATCGAAATAATAGTACTGCATACAGCATCAATATACTATTTGAAATAAATCGTATTTTATTTTTTTTTAAAGTTTGAAATATAAGCTAATATTTTTTCACCCAAGAAGTCAAACTATAAAAAGGTATAGCTGGATAATAATAATAATTTCCCTGACTGACTATAAGAAGCAAAAAACTGCCCCACGATTTAAAAAAAAACTCATGCAGATCAGCTAATAGCTTAAAAAAAAAAAATTCGTAAAAAACTCGTAATTTTTTATTTTCAATTGTCTATTGTATTTATATAGAGCTCTTACAAAAATATTTTTTTATTTTGTCAATATCAGAAGTGCAAAAAATTAACGTTGCTTCACAAAATACGATGTGTTTCTTTGCTACGCAACGGGCAACGAGTCGTATGTGTAATGCAAGTACAAAAATTGCTTTGGATTTTCATTGATTATGTGACTTTTGACCTATTTTTGTACTAGTTTTCGATGATTTCAACGTGTTTTTCTTTCTTTATCAAGCTTCTAAGTTAATGCCAAAAAACTTAATTTTAGAGCTGCTGCAAATGTTTATTAAGTCAAAGTTAGAGCTACGGCCATTTTTTAAGACTGAGGCTGAAACAGACTCAAACTAAGACTTTGTGATGAAAAATTATAGCCCAATTTTTTTGTCAATATGTAATAAGCGAAATTTTAGTTAAAATTAAAAAGCAACTCATTATTGTCATACGATACCCCACTTGACGACGCCACTGCTGCCAGCCTACACGCCGCCATGTTTATTTTACAAGCCGCAATGGATTTTTGCGTAAGCAAACAGTTATGCCAGCAGTTACAACAACCATAACCGTGCTGGTAATTAGGACAGGTTTATGCTGCCTTCCGGCTGGCTTCTCAAAAGCAGAGCCAGGTGTATCTCATGCCAACACCAACAACAACCGCATAACAATAAACTCGAAAATTATGTGAATGAGTTTTCTTAACTTATTTTTGGTTATAAAACCGTAGGCCCAGCACCTACAAAATATACAACAACAAGAACAAAAAAAAAACCAAAAAATGCTGCTAGCTACTTGCCCCGCTGCCTGATTTGGGCCATCTTTCGAGCCTTAAGATTTATATCTGGCACATGGCAGGCAGGAGGCCGCCATTGCCAACAAGCAAACAAAACAAGCAAAGTTAAATGAACAACTTTTGTGCATTATTTATCTGCAAAGTAAAAACAAAATGCAGAAGTGGAGGAGAAGAAGCAGCAGCAGCAGCAGTCACCAGCGGGCAGGGTTATAAGAAAGTATCATAACCACACAAATGCGGTGAAAAACAGACAAGATCCCATTTTAGGCCCAAACTCAGAGCCAAGTTCGGACAAAAAGCCAAGGGCTGAGTTGGCTGACTTGGTTGACTTGTCTGACTGATTATGAGTTTTGCAATTGTGTCAGATGCGGAGATATCTGAGAGTGTATGTGTGTGTTTGTTGAATTTCTGCTTAATATACCATGACTTATGTACAAACATATCTATGCTATATATATTGCTACTATTAGCTGATTTTAATTAAGACACATACACATATGTATATAAAGACACTTGCCACAAGCCAAAGAAGCCCAAAAGCTCTGCTATAAAATCTAATAAACAAAAGCCAAATCGGTTTGTGCATGTGTGGGTGAGACAGTGGCTTAGGTAGAGGGGGTTTTGTAATCAAACCCAGCCTGTCAGCTAACAAAAAAAATAAATATTTTGGGCAGTTGTAATGTGTCTCGGCTCTAGAGACTACATCGATTTTTCATTATCAAGAGTAGAGACGGGATTAGAAAATTACATTTTAAATGTCATCACCGTCACGGGTTTACCTCTCCCGTCTCTAAACCGCATGCAATTTTAATTAGTTCTATACTATTTTTGTGATAAATGATTTATACATGACACAACAATTTGAAGGTCACGCAATGCGCAGGTGCATTATATGGTCTCTCTCTGAAGTAGAGAGCACTGGTTCAATTTTTGTATGGTAGCTATATGAAATAGTGAACTAATTTTGATGAAACCACATGAAAATAAATTAAAATAAATTTGTTTATTTTTAAAATATTGTGACCAAAATTATGTCAGTTGTGTTTTGTTTTAGACTAAACATTTGTACAAAGTTTGTTCTAAATTGTTGCACTATTTCATATGGCAACCATACAAAATTGAACCAGTTTTCTGCACAGTCAAACTTGTGCACTTCTTTGTTTCACCTTGTCAAATGCATTGCATCATGGGATTTATATATATGTATTTATTCCCGTCGTTCTCGTGAGAATTACATGATTTAATGTAAGGCCATTGATATTAATGTAAAAAAAGTCGTGTGTGGTACTCCATTTGTATACCAAGAGGGGCTGATCGAATGTCCTACATTTACATTATTTTGTCCTAGACCAAATCAACAAAATGCCCACGAACATCATTGCTGATCGCAAAATTTCGCAGTTTCGGGTTCAAATCCTTCCGTGGAGAAGTAGTAGTTTGTAATTTCTTATTTATTGGATCAAATGAAATTGAAAAGTCAAAAATCCTCGATTTGCCACTGGCTCTGTAACAAATGAAAATGAAGTCAATTCACAACTGAAAGTTGGCTTGGTAGTTATCATGCTTTCGAAATCTGAGCCAACGGTTGCGAGAAAATTCAAGGCGATGATCCCCTAAAGAATGTTTAGATTCCGAGAGCTTCCTTGGTTTTAACCGATATGACTTTTTTCGATTCGTCTTGCATTTGCAATAAAGATTTTGATGTAAATGAGCACAGTGGAAGCATTTTGAAAATTTAGCTCGAAGTGGAGCTGACTTACCACTTGGCACATGTGCTATTTTTGGGTATTCAAAAAAAACTTTTCAACGTTTTGAAAAAACTTGAAAGAGACTTTAAGTTCGTAAAGACGTTATAAAAGCTACAAAAAGCGCCAGCTTGCCCAGAAGCTGCAATGCTGGTTTAAGGTCCACAGTGGAACGAACATTCTCTAATTTGAAAACAATAAAAAAAGGGAAAGAATTGTCAGGAAAATCTCAAGAACTCGATTCTCTGCTCTAATTTAAAGCAGCACATAAAACATAGTTTCGAGAAAGTAGCTAAAGAAAAGAAAGATTATTAAATCATAATCATCCCCCTCGTAAAAAGTTAACTACGCTACTGTTCTGAAAGTAAGGTTTTATTTAACAAAATAATTTTCATTAGCTATGCTACCCCTTGTTTTTTTTATAGATAACGCCTACTCAAATTTACAGGCGATATGTTTAGCGAGTAAGTTGACTTAAAGCCACCCGCTCCCCAGGCCACAATTTTTAATATACATTAAAATTAATAAGAACACGTGTCACTCTATATGCTCATGTTCGTTCCCAGCTTCCTTCAGCGTTGCCTTTTTCCTAGTCCTTCTAGTGCTTGTCGTTATCATTATATTTGTCGTCGTCATCATCATCGTCCTTCTCATCGTCATTGTCGTCTTTATAATTCTGTTTTATCGCGCACAAATTTTTATAGCATAACCGCAGGCGTCGATTTTAAATAACGCTGCCAAAGTTATGTACCGTTGATTTCCACGCCATTTTCTTTTTTTGTCTTTTTCTTTTTTTTTTTTTTAATTTTATGCGTGTGCGATAAGATTATGCCAAGAAATGGCGGAAAATTTATGGTGAATTTTTTGTTAGTAGAATATGAATATGAAATTATGCGTTATGGCAAATGACATTTGGCATTTTATTGTCAATCAATCAATGTGCTACATGCCGCTTGCCACATTTAGTTGAAGGTAAATTTAAAGAATATCTGCGGGCACTTAAGTTATTTTATTCAAAGGTATTATTGGTATTATTTCAGGTAAGGCTTGCAGTCCAGGGTCCAACTAAGTCCGTGTAAGGTCCGTGATGACCGTGAAACTGAAGATGCGCTTTACACTTCCATACCAAAAGGTTAGACTTAATTCTACTTAGCTATAAAGTTGGGTAGTTTAACTCTATACTTAGAGGGGGTCAGGGTACTATACAGAGCTGTTTTGTTTATTCAGAAGCGCATTCAGATTCAAGGTTCCTGAGGCCAGGTCAAAAATTTTTAATTATGAAGCTGAAAAAATCTGAAAAATGCGCACCTTCTCCCCACTGGTTGCCTGAGGATTGATAAAATGCATGTGATAGCTAGTAGAGGTTACCGCAGATTATAAGTTCCCTGTCCAAAAATGATTAGCATCAAAAATCTTATCGCTAAAGCCACGTCCACCTGCCCGCATCAAGAGCTCGTATAAGGTTCTGACTCAATTTAAGCTCCACGCAGTGGCGCAGATGGCTTTTTTCAATGGGGGAACAAACTCTTTTTTCTTCATAAATTTGATTGGATCATTTTATTATTCACACCAAAATAAAAATTAATTCCACTTTAATTAAGTTAGCTTGAAAAGCTATATTTGCAAACTTTAAGGTTCGGTATTTTGGGACTTACTTATATAGAGCTCAAACTTGCATTTTTTTTTTATTTAATTGTAGAAGCCCTTTGAGTATGAGATTGTGTTTTTGGAAGAAATTTTGCTTGCAACACATTTTTATCAAATTGTTAACTAACCTGAATAAAATATTGCAATAAGCATCACACATATGATATAAATGCAGCCATAAACTTACCTGAAAATAAAGAAATGGAAAAAAATTAAAGATTAATTTGAAATATATATTACGTAATATATTTTTAAATTATTTATACAATTATTGAGATTTTTCAAAATAAGAAAGATTTTTAAATTTTTTACTCAATTTCATCCGTTTTCATATTTATCTTAACACCTTGTTCACAGCCACTCTACTCAAGCAGACTGACACATTCTAATAAAATATATGAAAATAAGCTGCACATAATATTGAAACTGCAACCAAAACCACTTTTCAAGATATATTAGCTAGAAGCTAGGTTCATGTGAGCCCAATGGCAAAAAAAAGTTGACCTTTTTCCTAAAATAGCCACGTAGCATTTTAAGCTATTTACTTAGATTACGCCCCTGTCGCAGCATATCCATTAAAATGGATACAGGGGGGAAAATGGGTACAGCGTGTTGGCACAGCTGCCGTAACATAAAATTACAATTTTTTTTGTTTTATTAATAATAATTTTTTTAAATTTAAAAAAAAACATTTTTTTTTTAAGCAGTCGAAAGTTGCGCAAATACAGGGGGAAAATGGGTACAGCGTGTTGGCACAGCTGCCGTAACATAAAATTACAATGTTTTTTGTTTTATTAATAATTTTTTTAAATTTAAAAAAAAAACAATTTTTTTTTTAAGCCGTAGAAAGCTGCGCAAATTTTTTTATTTAATTTTCTTAATATAATTTTAAAATAAATAATTTTTTTTTATTTTTTTTTTAATTTTTTTAAATTATAAAATTTTTTTTTAACATTATACATGAAGAAAGAAATGTGATATGTGAAATGTTTATTAATATATATTTAACATACTTAAAAAAAAATGTATAAAAATATTTAACTTGAGAAAAGTTTAACAAATATTTGTTTTCTATTAACAATATGGGTTGCAAAATTTCAAACTAATTTTTTTTTATTTATCTTTTAAGGCGTTTTCGCTTTTTTGGTCCTTAAAACGCAGACATTTTAAATGTTAAGTATTACATTTTTAAAGTTAAGAAATTTCAATAATAATTTATAATATTACAGATTGGCTTAAAGTTAACTTTCAATAGATTTTCATACCGCCTTGAGTTTTATAGAGGCCAGTCGAAAACACTTTAAATTTAATGCTTCACTGCATTGAGTTGGAAAATGCAATAAGTAAAAATGTATTTCACTTTGATACAAAATGTAATATCTTTCACTCATTTTCCCTGCACTTAACGCATAATTTCCGTTACTTTGCTTGGCTCTGTTGTCATAAACCGTAATAAAAACAAAGAGCAAAAAAAAAAAAACTCAAAGCCAACAAATGGCGGCGACTATAGTCAGCCATGTCTGTATCTGTGTGTTTAAAAGTGTCTGTAAGTGAGTATCTGTGTGTATCTGTATGCAGCTATATGTGTGTGTGTGTGAGCATGAAATTAAATTTCACGTCAAAAACAATAACCAGCGTGGCAGGCAACAATTCAACCAAACGAGCTGGCAACATCCATGGCAACAAAAACAACAATAAACATATATAACAACACGAAAAAAAATTCGTTAGAGCAGCCCGTGGCCAAAAGAGCAGCAAATAAATTGAATCGAATTTAATGCCAAAAGTGTAGCATATAATTGGCTTAATGTTGGTTGCAACCAAAGCGACAAACGGGCAACAATTTGCAGGTGCTACAGTTGCAACTTGCAACAGCTGCATTTGCAACGATAGCCGGTACGCAGTGACAACGTCAACAGCTAAGAGCACAAAGGCTATAAACAGTATTAAATGTTTGTGACACATACGTACCAACACCGGCATAGTACCACCAAAAGTGGCATGATGTTGCATGCACCAGAGCACCCCAGCATGTTGCAGCAACCCTAGTGTTATTGCCTTTGTGCGTTTGGCGTTAAAAGCGCAAAATTCAATTTCATTTTATTGTTCGTTAGTTAAACAGCGGCGTACGTAATATCATTGCTCCAGAGCAGCGTGTGGGCGTGGCAGGGTTGTATTAACGCCCACCTGTGCAACCCTGGCTACTTTTCGCACGCACATCATACGATGTGGCCCAGACCAAAGGGCGTATGCGCAATATTTTTTTAACTACCCTTGTACGCTAGGATTTTACATGGATTTCGTTTGATTTTATGCCAGTTGACATTGCTGATGCGGATGCTTTGATTTTTGTTGCCCCAAAAAAGGGGGGGGGGGGAAGGGACAAAATAACAAATTTGGGTTAAATGGAATGCAATTTTAGGATGATAAAATCGGGAATTTAATGCGTACTATTACGGAACTTGTACTGAAATGTACCAGCAATGTTTTACGAAGATACGGAAGTTAATCTGAGCCAAAGAACCAGGTCGTTATTAAGGCTCAGGAGAGGGACTATTTTGGTAATTAATTACACTTGGATTGAACTTGTATCTCAGACTATAAATCATTAAACTTTCGAAGAACTTTCTTGTTGTGGAGGCCCCTAAATCATTTCATTAAGAAGGTTTTTTGAGTAATGCCGATCAAAAAAGAAAACAACCTTAACAAAAAAGCAAAAATATTCCAAAATATTTTAAACAAAAAAAAATTAATATTTCTTGTTTTAGGATGCCCAAATAGGGCGAAAAAGTTAACTGAGACGTATAAAAAAAAATTGTGAATAATTAAAAAAAAATGTAAAGAAAAATAATTATTTTTTGATTTTTCTTTTTGTCTAAAGATGCAAAATACACTGGCGTGAAAACTGAATCACATAAAAAAAGATTCTCAAAAAGTAAAAAAAAAAGGTTTAAAGTGTTTCTATTCAAAGTTTTATTTTTCATTGAAAATATAATCGTTTCAATATTTATTCGTTTACAAATAAAATAATCCTTTTTTCAATTCAAAGTTTTGTTTTTATTGAAAAAATTATACTTAAAATACGTTTACGAGATGCGCCTTGTCAAAAAAAAGGCTATCCAAATATGCACTTATCGATAACTCGATAAATCATTAAAATTCATATGACACACGTTATATTAAAATCGTTATTACAATCATTTAAAAAATTAATTTTATTTATTTTGGTTTTTTCTGGTGTTTTTATATATAATTTCTATTAATATTTGTTTTCACAATTTTTTCTTTTTTCAATAGGTACCTAGAGAGAAATTTTTATAAATTATAATATTTATTTATATTATATTTATATCTTTATTTAAGGTGTGTGTTTTTAACATACCTATAAATCATAGTTCTTTATACATTTATGGAGTCCTTATTTTTGAGATGATATAAGCAGATATATCCCCCTTATATGCTCTCTTGTTTGTTATCTCTACTATAGTGCAGCTTTGTAAAGGTTGGAAATGATCTCTCGGAGCCTTTTATTGCGATGTGAAGTTGCGGCATTGCCCTCTCTTGGCGACACCTTCAACTTTTAACGAGTTCTTCAGATCGCGGCCTATTTTTATATTTTATGGGCACAAGGACATTAAGCTAATTTTGCAATACTTAATATCTACTCGGTTACCGATTGAGCCATGTTTGTGTGAAAGCCCAGATAATGGCGACTTTAGAGCTAAGGACACAAACATGAGTATTTTTGCAGATGATGTTAATCGATGTTTACTGATATCCCTATTATTTGTAATAGGTATTTTCCCGATTATTAAAAATGAATCTGCCATAAAGCCTCTGGTCGTAAATACTAGCAGGTTAAGGTACACGTTTTCTTCAAGTGGAGACTAACATATCAGTTGAGATCTATACATCTAAAGCTGTCAAATACTTTGTCTATCGTCATAATGAGTAGTGGCGTCAGCATGGAGATCATAGCAAAGAATCTTGGAATCAGTAGATGAAAAGGTGTAAAGATTACTCCCGCCAGAAGAAGTTAAGACTCTTCGTGAACTTTATTTTTTACGCACTGTTTTTTGCCGCGGAAGTATAGTTGATAAGGATGTTTTTGGGAAGAAAATGGATGGAGTAGCTTTGAAGCTGATATGACACTGAATGAGACCTCAAAGACATTTTAGTGACTCGTATGTGTTTTAGACAAGGACGAAACAGCTTCAGGTGCAAAGTTGTTTGATGGGCCTGTCGAAGAAAGGTAATGAAGAGATAGCCCGTGACGGAAGCACGAGATAGAGGGCACAATAGCTAGCTGTCGGGTAGGGAAAGCTTGTCAGAAGCAGAGTCTGCTGTTAAAACGCCGCTCAAAGCCGGAAGTCGGATACTGATTGTTACACTTAGTCAAGAAGAAGACAAAGTAGGCAACGTTTGCACCATAAAACTTATGGAACATAATATAAGAGATCGGCAGAAAGCTACAGACTGCTAAGCTTTGTAGCTCCTACTCGGTGCAAGCTCCTTTAGTACTTGTTTCTATAAGTCTTCCCACACTTCAGTGTTCATACACATTCAAGCTGTCTGTAAACCCTTGCACACCTACGCCAATCTTAGCCAAAGGAATAACCTGCAGCTGGAGCTGCGTACACCTGTCCCTTGCAAGCTGGTAAACCAAGGTAAGCATCGAACAACAACATTGAATTTCAATCGACATGAAGTCAAAGCCAACAATGTAGTTAACTCATCAGCAAAGATGAAGGTTTAACTGCAATTTCAGTGCGTGCATCTGTGCGTGTGTGCATCTGTGTGTCTGTGTATCTATGTGTGTGTATATAGGAAAACATGGTGCTTAAGGCATTTAGGCTGACTGCCTGACTAAATGTAAAATCATTGGCTTTGGTCAATCTGCAAACTGTGAAACGCCTTCAAAATGCAAGGAACAGTTGCAGTTTCGTCTGTTTGGAACCAAGATGGCGACGGGCAGATTGCGTGTGTGTGTACCTGTCATCGAAGTAATTTGGACTTGGATGTACACAGATACACGCACTCACACACTGGAAATTAAATTATTTGTGCTCTGCTTAATTATTTGCTTTAGAGGCAATCGTGCATATAAATTACTATCATATTGATTTAGAAAACGAAAAGGGATTATGAAGTTTTTAAGTGTTTGAAAACAAGTGACATGGCTTATGGTTATGGTTTACTAAGATTCTTGTTGCTTATAACGGTTGCTAAAGTGTTTCTATTTGTGAATAGTATAGGATTTCATTTTGATTTGTGCTAAGGTAAAGGTAAATATTTTGTAATATGCAATTGGTTCTGGAGCTCAGCTGAGTCTTAATTAAAGTGTTCCATGCGTTCAAACCGCAAAGTCGGCCTAGATTACTTGTTAAGTTTGTTGTAGATTGATTTCGAATAGTTTTTCTTTTATTTTCAGGAGTAAATCTAACATTTCTAGTGGCTTTAAGTAGATTTTAATAATATATTGAGTTTGTGCAAGTCGAAAATGTATGTATCATACAGAAGGAGACGTCGGAGACCCCCCAAGTTACCCAAAGTATGTTCGGGGTGACTAGAGAAGTCGATATACCGATGTCAGTCTGTCTGTCTGTCTGTATGAACGCCTAGATCGCGGAGTTAAGAGCTAGAGCAACCAAACTTTCAGATTAGATGCCTTATTATCCTATGGAAGACAAGTTTATTTTATTTTTTTGATATCGGAGTTCTATTATATAGTTCCCATGGGAGTGTTTCAGAGAACCTGGAAAAAATGAACAATTCGTTTGTTTATGAAGATATCGTAAGCAAATTTTCCATTCGTGCTTTAGAGTTTCCAAGCACTGTACCAAATTTTATGAAAATCGGTTGACCATATCATATAGCCCCCGTTGGACCGTTTGTTTATGAACACATCGTAACCAAATTTAATGCTTGGCAGTTTTTGAGTTCCCAAGCACTGTACCAAATTTTATCAAAATAGGTTGCCTATATCATATAGTTCCATAGTACAGATCGGTCAAAAAATCGCACAAAATTCGTTGTGTTTCGTTTGTTTGTAAAGATATCGTAGCCAAATTTGGTACTCGGAAGTTTTTTACAGTTCCCAATCTCTGTACCAAATTTGATCAAAATCGGTGGACTATATCATATAGCCCCCAAAAAATTTTTGGTGCAAAATTAATTCGATTTTATATCGGATTTAATTGCAATGTGTAGGTACAGGGTATCCCAAAGTCGTACGCGCCCGACTTTAACGTACGCCATCTTCTTCTATAATAATGCGCAAAGTTTTGTAGATTTATTAACTAAAATAAAGCCACTTAAAGCCGTCACGCCTCTACTTTGTAACACAAAAAAAACCCTTCCTTAAGGATATACCAATTTGTTTGGCAACTGTTGTTTGTCCATAAACACATATGCAACTGTAAAATTTATGTTCTCTATTATGTGACCAGAATGCAACACATTCCATAGTTATTGCAGTTGTTGCTGGTCCTTCTCCAGCTGCAGTTGACTTAATAGCAGACGACATAATGCTGACATAATCATAATATCGCAGTTGCAACCATGATCTGCATGCAAATCGCCAGCAGTTCCCTGGTTGGTTGCTCCACAAGCTTCACATTGTCCTGACAGACGAATTTTACAGGCTTGCCATATGTCTGCCCCATTACTCACAGTGGAAAATCTCGGCGCAGTTGTGTTCTGCTCCACAGCTTCAATAAATTCCAGAGCAAAAATGCATTTTTATTGAAAATGCTTAAGTGTTCGGTTTTTTTTTTATACCCTGTACTAATGTGGACAAGGGTATTATTGATTTGGCAGAAGGTTATTTTGCCGCCACATAATTAAACTTTCTGTACATATTTTGTTTTCTAGACTCATGTGAGCTTAATAAACGAAAATATGTTGACTTTTTCTTTAACAAACTCTACAAAGCACCCATATATATTAAACAATTTTAGGGAAAAATTGCGGCAGAGTATTAACCTGTTTGTAATGGTTCAAAACACATAAGTTTTTAATAAGAATTTTAAATTTTCTTAAATTTTTAAAACAAATGCGCAGCTCGTGGCTTGCTGCGTTTTTTGCAAATATTATAATATTTTTATTTGTTTTAGGTTGCAGCTGGACTAAAAAGCCATGAACTTGCTTATTTCCGAGTCAATGTCCTGCAGCGCTTAAAACCACTTAAAATTTCACACCTCCTGCCATATTATGGTCAAAAAAAAAAGGTGCAGCTAGAGTAGCGCGTTCTATTAAGCCACGGGTAAGCTGGCAAGTAATTTATGAATATGAAAATTATAATGAATTAACCAGAGAGCGTGCACAAACAAGCGGAAAGAGCTTTTTTTTGGTAGATATAAAATTTATGGTGTGTAAAATGGAAAATTTAAGTTTTTAGAAAAGCTTTTACAAATGAATTTTAAATAATTAATTAAAAATAAAAACGGCTTATAGGTTTTTAAGTAACATATTTCAAACACGGTAATCGAAAAAGTAGAAAAAAAATTGTTTTTTTTTTTTGAAAAATTTATTTCTGATTTTAAGGCAGATGATTTTTTTTTTGAAGAGATATAAGAATCTGGCTAGGTGCTTTTGCCTAACGTACTACTCGAAAGTTGAAAACAAATTTTTTCTGGTTTCGGTTTTTTTGAAAATTTATTATGTTTGTTTTTGCTTTTTAGAGCTTTTTAAGATCAACTGATTTTAGCGCTTACTGAACTTTTAAAAGAGATATATGCAGTCAGGCGACACGAACTCCTTAGACGAGAACCCAAAGGAACTCATCTATTCTAGTCCATAGCCAAACCGCCATCATGGCATTGTCATCGTACACTACAAAAAATAAGTTTATCCGCAACATGAAAGTGGAGCTAAGCCACATCCAACCAATCAACATCCATCCAATGCCTCTAGTCTGGGTGCCATGTTACTCTGGCTTAGCCGGCAACGAAGAGACTGACGGGTATGCTAAGATCAGATCAGAGCTTCCTCTTGGGGTTGCTCATATAAAAAGTCCACTTCAGGTGGTCATATTGAACAGCGGGAACAAGGCAGAATGAAAATGGGATACAGCGGTGGGTTGTCACATCTCCCAAGCACTATGGCCAAGGTACACTTCAAAACAAACATACGTACTCTTAAGTTTACAGAAGAACAGGATCAGGCTGATGACGCCAGTTGTAATGGGCCATAGCACCAAAAGCCCAATGGGCGAGAGAATGCAAGTTCCCTATTGAAGAGATAAAAAGCATCCATCACCTGCTATATGACTGCTCTAAGCTTCTTGGAAAACGCACCTAGTACTTGGCAGAGCCTATCTTTAAAGAACTGGGCTATCTGGCATATCTGGTTTAAAATGTTTTGGCAATAAGTATGAGTATGTAAGTCTAGAATAACGATTACCAGCGCTCACACACTACGATACCACTCTACTCCTACCCATCCCATTTCTGGGCCTAGGTCAAGGTTTCAACCTAACCTAATAAAACCTTTATAGATGTGCATAGCTATGAAGTAAATTTAGGGAGGGAAAATATGAATATGTTGGCTTAATATATAGGGTATTCACGCTTTGTGTTGAGTTGAGGAGTTGAAAAGTTGAGGAAAAAGTCCGCAGGCGAAAGCGTGAACAGCCCTGTTGAGTTTCATGAGATTAGTTGTTGAGTTTTCTTCTTCTTTCCAGAGTTTGTTTACATTTGTAAATTGGTACAATTGACATTAAAATTAAAAAACTTGAATTAAAAATGCCGAGTCAAAGCATAAAATCTATTTCAATGAAACCTGCAGCTAAAGTAGTTATGTATTACATGGATTTTTATTATTTTTCTGCAGCGAAAATGAAATAATTGCAGAAAAACCGTAGTTGAGTTTGTGCTTGTTCTTCCATGTGTTTGCTTACATTTGTAAATTGTTACAAATTGCATTAAAATTAAAAAACTTGAATTAAAAATGCAGAGTAAGAACATAAAATCGACTTTAATAGAACCTGTAGCTAAAGTAGCTATGGATTACACAGATTTTTATTATTTTATTGCTGCAAAAACGAAACAATCGTAGAAAAACCGTATTTGAGTTTGTGCTGCTTCTTCCCGTTGTTTGTTTACTTTTATAAATTGCTGCAAATAATCATTAAAATAAAAATGCCAAGACTGAGCGTAAAGTCTACTTTGATTGAAACTGTTGCTAAAGTGGCTCTGGCTGAAATTAATTGAAATTAAGGTTCGTCTGCTAAAACAAATTCATTGCAGAAATACTTAGTTTTTGTTTATTACTAGGGGGTTGCGGGAGGACATGAATGCTATAATACTCTCGCGGCAGGGCGACCACTTTCACATCCCTAAGTCAATTGACTGGCGCCAGAACGTGCTCAGTTCCTTCGGCGACAAGCGTGTTGTTCAAATGCTGAGGGTAACTCCCCAACAGTTCCATCATATATTAAGCCTATTACATCTATTTTTACTCTTTTATTTGCGTAAACTCCAACAACAAGTAATCATGTCTAATTCAATTAATTTCGCACAAAAAAGGCGCAACCGTTTGTTACTTCCGTTAATGCAATTTGATTATTTTAAATTTGGCGCTTACTTTTTTCCAACGAGTATACGGTAACTCGTTGCTTTTCATACCACGAAATGGCTAAAAAATGGCAAATGCATTAGTGCTGAAAAGACAGCGAATTACCACATTGTGCAACACTTTCTCAAAAACTCAACAGGAAAAAGTAGACAAGGGTCTGGGTTGAGGAAAAGTTGAGTTGAAAATCGAAACGCAGGGTTGATTTACATCATGTATTTGTTTTTGTAAAAGTCCTCAACTTTTCAACTCCTCAACTCAACACAAAGCGTGAATACCCTAATAGTTTAAGTGTGAGGGCAGAAAAAATTAAATATTTTTTTTTTTTTTAAGCTCAACCAAATGGAAAACTGAGGGGAGCTAAAAATTGAATTTTTATTTTTATTAAGACCAAGCAAATTGACAATTAAGGCGAAAAAAAAAATTGAATATTTATTATTTTTTTAAGATTAACTAATTTGAAAATTGACAAATAAAACTGAATTAAAATTATAGCCATGAGTAACAATGCATCTAAAAAACTTCATTCGATTTAGTGTCATTCAGAGATAAACATACACTTTTTTTTCTAGTAGATAAACCCAACTACTCCAATTCGAGCTAGTTCGGTTTAAAAAACAGGGTTATCCATTTACAAACCGTAAGTCTTTCAGCAAACGGACCTTGTGTCCTTTTTCAATATTTTTTGGGTAGCTGAATTCGAGTCCGTAATCCGTTTGACCTCGATTGAAGTCAAATTTTCGACATTCCAACAATATGGTAAAAAACTTAAATTAAACTTTGTTTTATATTTTTTTGGTCGCTTTTCCAAAAAAACCTTTGTTTACTTTAATTACGATTTTATAAACGAAATTAATTTAAAAAATATGTATTTGTTATTAATTAAATAAATTGTGAGGGGCTGGAAAATATATATATTCAATGTAGCTTAATTAATACATATTTTGAAAAAAACATAGCATACCTTTAGGGGCTGTTTGCAAATTTTTGGAAATGTGTATAATTATCTCCAGCAGAACAAGCTGGAGTGCCGATTTGAAATCGAAATAATAAGAAATAACTGCAAATCATAAAAAAATAATTATTTTTAAAAAATTCGCAAAATTAAATTTAAAAAAAAAATGTAATCTCAATATTGGGTTATAGCCTCATTTGCTAAACGGTTGATTGTAAATAAATAACTTGTAAATAATAAAAAAAAATTCTAGCTATTATTAGGGCACTTAAGACCAAGCCACTGGGAGTGATAATGTTCATGCTGAGTTTTTAAAGTGTGATCCTGATACAACAGCAAATATCTGGTTACCTATCTTACAGGATATATGGAGAACTGAAACACGATTCCCCAGAAAGGTGACGCCTCAGACTTCAACAATTATAGAGGAATAACACTTCTCTCGGTTCCGAGTAAAATTTTAACATCGCTGATTATGAACCGCATCTCTCTTGCTGTTTCGGTTTTCGACAAAACCACTCCTGTATAGACTTGATAAAGACAGTTCGCATCATCTTTGAGCAATGCAACGAGTTTCAGTGCTCAATCTACGCAGCCTTCGTTGACTTTAAGAAAGCGTTTGATAGCCTGAAGCGCCCTTTTCCGTGGAGCACTTTACTCAATTGAGGCATGCCAGAAAAGATTATCAACCTGTTCAAAGCCAGGGTCAGGCATTCTGGTCTACTTTCTGATCCATTTTCAATTAAAACTGTAGTTAGGCAAGGATGCGTGCTATCGCCTTTACTCTGCGTGTTGGCTTTAGACGAGGTACTCAGATCTTCACTCACGGGGCACAAAGAAATACAATGGAGCCCGTTCAATCAGTTAGAAGATCTTGAATACGCAGATGATCTATGTTTATTAAGTCATAAGTGCTCAGATCTCCAGGTCAATCTCGACAGAATTAACAACTGTTAGCGTAATGTTGGATTAGAAATCAATACATCGAAAACGAAGATCATGTGCAGCGGATACGCCGCCACTATTGATCCCGACATTACATTACAGAATGAAAGGATGAAAAGCTTTCGATCCTTTGTGTATCTGGGCAGTGTAACAGAAGCGGTGCGGACGAGGATGTCAAATCACGCATTTGCAAAGCGAGATCTGCGTTCGCACAATTGGGTCCCATATGGAGTTCTAGTCAACTTGCCACCAAAACGAAACTTCGCATGTTCAACTCAAACGTAAAGTCTGTCCTCTTTTACGGGTGCAAATCCTGCAAAGAAACGTCCAGCATAAAATCTCGGATTCAGGTATTTGTAAGCCGGTGTCTAAGAAGAATTCTGCGAATTTGGTGGCCCCAACGAATTTCGAACAATGATTTATGGGCGTATGAGATTAAACGCTTCAAATGGAACTGGATCGGCCACACAGTAAGACGACCAAATAATAACATCGCTCGACAGGCTCTCCGCTGGAACCCACAAGGTTCTAGACGTCCCGGGGCGCCAGCTAGGACATGGAGGCGTACAAATGAAGAAGAAATGCGAAAAGCCAATTATATCTGGAACGACGTCACTGTTAATGCTCGTAACAAAGTTAGATTTAATTTAATTGTTGAGGCTGTATGCTCCACTTAGGAGTCAAGAATCTATAGTAGTATTAGTAAAAAAAAAAAATAATAATTTTAATATAATATATCAATAAGAACAAATATATTTTTAAGTAATTGCATAAAAGATTTAAAAAAAAAAATATTGTTTAACTAATTATCTTGAGAACCTTGAGAGCTTGAGATCCCAAAAACATTCACAAAACATGTTCTGGTGCTGTGTCACTACAAAACATCATAGTCCACAATTGTCTATCCCTCGTTTCTTCTAAGAATTTGGTATTTCAAAAACGTAAAAGTCTCCCTAATATTTGTTGCCAGCGTTGTGAACTCTTTAAATTTGCTCTTGTTGCTGGCCATTGTGCATTAGAAACCATTTTCAAATCTTCAAATTAATAAACTCAGAGTCCCAGAAATTTCCAACTTGTACATGCTTACATATGCATCTCAAGGCATTTTGAAATGCTCAAGTTGTGCAAAATGTTCCTAGTTTTTCGCAAAATCAATAAACAATTAATTGGAAAATGGCAAAAGCAAATCAAGTGCGCAAGTGGCAAGTTAAACAAGAGTCAATTGAAAGGCTGCCGGATACACATGAACCAACTGGGACAAAAGGCACTGCCACACACGCACACACATAAACAAAAACAATGCTGATGCTATATTGATGTATGTGTGTGTTCGTGTGTGTGTTGCTGCCTTTTGTGGTAAAAGCATGCATAAAATATGCCAATGTATATTGTGTTCCCAGCAGCACCGACGGCGCATTCATCTCCATTTGCTTAAAGTGACGAGTATACACATACACACAGTTACACAGATACAACCACACACACAAACATATTGCATGCATGCGCCCAATGCATCTTCAATTCATGCATAGTGCATATTTTTTAACACTCATACGCCCCTTTGGCTGCACTCTCTAGCAAGCCAAATCGACAGGGCAAATGAGCGGGGGGGGTGTGTAGGGGGAGCGAGAATGTGTGAACAAAGTCATTTTTTTTTTCTGTTGTTCTTGCTGCTGTGTATTTCTGTGTGTGTGTTTGATGCTGTTGTTGTGCTTTAAGGTTCATCAAAGCATCAACATTGTTTGGTCACAGTTGTCCACACTCCCCAACATTTTACTTCACCCGTTCGTCATACTTCCGTTGCTTTCTTGTGAAATTTTTCCTGTGGGAGTTAAAATATGCACACACAATGCCTCTTCCTTGTACACTGTCTCCAATGTTGGACTACTGTATTGCCGGTTCACTTGTTGTTCCCTTTGCCTGGGCTTGATGCTCTGTATATGTCAATGGCGTAGATAGTTGCAGGCAATGAGGGTACACATTTTTTCATAAATTATACTTTTCTTCCTAGAAACGGTGGAACGAATTCTTTATGCTGTAATAATAAATGTTTTAAAAATGAAAATTGAATTCTAAGAGCCTTTAAATCTGCTTCAAAATTGAGTTGCATAGGTATGGATATATATTTCTTCAAAGCTGATTTTTTTTTGAACACTATCGAAAACAAGCCCAACAAGTAATTTCAGTTCTACTAATGTGCATATATTTATGACAATTTCAAGCAGTAGATTTGGACAATTCTTCGCTTTATAAGGCCAGTACGCAGCAACCCAAAAACACTTTTCTTGCTGGAAACGGTGGAACAAAATCTTTTTTTTTATCAAAATAAATTTTTAAAAAATGAAAATTGAATTTTCGTGATTTTTAAGCTAAATCCCTAGAGCCTTTTCATCTGCTTCGAAATTGAGTTGACATATAGGTAAAAAGCTATATAGATATATATTTCTTCAAAAGCTGAATTTTTACGTACGCAGTACGCAGCAACCCAAAGAGGTCTGAATGAAAACAGAACTTCGAAAAAGCTATCAAAATTGTTAGGGCAACGAATTTTGCTTTCCTGTACGCACCTGGTTGACCACCAATGCAGTCCATTTTTTTTTTTTAATAAAGTAAAACCAGCAGCAAACTTTTTGCAGCCGACTTTGACAGATTCATAGAAAGAGCTAAATACTTAGACTAAGAATTGAAATCACAACTAAAAAAATTAAAGGATAAGAATAATAGGATTACTGAAAAGAATATAGCTCAAATAAAGTTATGCGAATTAATTTATTTTATGTTATACAAAAAAAAATTCAAATTTTTATCACAAGATGCTTTAAAGAAGTTAATCTAGCCGAGGAGGTCCTGACTGCTGACTTGTTATGACTTTATAAGAAAAAAAAAAATTGTAGGCTTTCAAAAGTATTTTTTGTTCCCCAATCTTCCCATTCTGTCTACGTCACTGGCAATATACATATAGTAGTTGTAGTTGGTGTCTGTGGCAGTGCTATGGGTTGTGGTAGTCATGCACTGCTGCATGTGGAACTTGTCGTTGTTGTTTATAGCGTCGCCTTACTCACACTCTGTGTGTCGCTTTGTGTGTGTTTGTGACGTCAACTTGTGTGCTCGTCCTCGTCATCAACATCATCATACGTCTCGGTTTTGTGCTCAAATCACAAGCATATCATCACACACAGACTTACACCCGCACTTAGCCGGCACTGTGGAGAGAGCCCTACACTCTCTGTCTGGCATTGGTTAAGAGCGCGTATTTTGACATGAGCCTTTGGTTTTGACTTAGTCTGTCCGAAGCTTGACTGCAAATTGTGTGACTCTCTTCTTTACTCTTTTTTTTTTTTGCTCTCAAAATTCTATGCAATTTTACGCACATTTTTTATGCACTTGTTTTATGAGTTTCTAATATTGGGTAAGCAAAAAATGATATGGACTGACGTACTATGTAGTATGCTCCTAATGAAACTCATCTGGCACAACATCAGCTGTTAAGAGATTGCTTTGCAGTCCAGTCACTTATCATCAGCTGCAGATGTTGCAACGAAAGTAGAAGTAACAGCCATTTGTGATTGATAGCATCAGCAGAGGTTACATATTTGAAGGGTTGTCTTTTGATTAGTTTTAAATAATGTTGCTGGTCTAAGGCAAAGTTTCAAAATCTACCCAGCTTTATTCTATATAAAGAAAGAAATATGATGAATTTCAAAATGGGAAAAATATCTTAAATTTTAGAGTGTTTAGAGAAAGTTCCTTAAAAGCGGAAGGAAATTAAATATTTACTTGCTTTTTTTGAAAAAATTTATATAGTGTGGGCCTTCTTGTCAAACACTCATAATTAGGAATATACCCGTCCGTGAATGCTCTAAATGAGTAAATATATGCATAAAATGAAATTATCAAACAAACCAACAGATGGCCCACCCTGTATAAAGAAACAAATACTCGGAATTTCAAGAAAGACAAGAACTAAAAAGTAAAAATATAACAATATTATTTTTATAATATTATTATTTATTTGTTGATTTCATATACTTAAGGACTAAAGTACTAGCAACAGTGGCCTTTGAAAAATTTTTTTGCAGTCTTTATTTTTTATCGAATTTTTAAGTTAAGCAAAAGTAAAACAAAATTGTAAAGAAAAATAAATCGTATGAATTCCAAATTTTTTAAATTTTTATTGTCTAGCGCTGGAAACCCCGTGGAGATGCTTATCGATAAGCATGCATTTGGGTTCTCATCATCGCCTGTTACCCTCACGCACTTTTGTTGGTACATAACCTAAAACTTAAAAATAAAAAATGTACATAAATAAAAGCTTTATTAATTTAAGTTTCATATAAAGTTAGACATTGTTTGTTTAGAAACTTGTTACGATTATGTCGACAGCATTTAAATAAAATAAAATCTAAAACCATTTAGTTTTTGTTTTCTAAGCAATTTTACAAATTGTAAGTAAAACTTTAAGTTCAAACTGTTTTTAAAATAAAATCGAAAATATGTCATCAAAATTTTTGCATATGCATATTTATTACATTTCACTAGACCAGAGTTTGGAACTGGCAAAGGCAGCGGGCTGTAGTAGACACTGCCAGTTACCAGTTTACCAGACAAGTGCGATGACGACGACAACGTTGGCCATAACTATAGTAGTGACTGTGGGACTCTGGTTCTGGTTCTGGTTCTGGCCAACAAAATGCATCAATATGCAAATGACATGGCTAAAAAAGTATGCAGCCATTTTGTTTGCAACTTGTTAAATTGTTCAACAATTTTTGACATTGGATTTATATGCTTACTTTGTGACATGGCAGGCGGACATGCAAGGGGCGTTGCTTTCGGTAAGGGCGTGGCCAGTCATGCTGTGCCAAAAAGTTGTTATCGTTATAATTGATTAATTAAATCTTTTAGAAGATTGAACGAGATATATATTCAAACACACACTCACACTCACACACGCATATGCACACAGTTGCACATTTGCAGTTAAAGTTAAGCAAAAGTTGTCATTGCAAAAAAAGTTTTTATAACAAAATTTTTGTGGGGTTTTGTTTTTCCTTTTGAGCTTACATATTTTTACTGAGAGTTTGACGTACGAGTTGAATTCTCATGTTGCTCACTTGTCATGCTGTCAATTGACAAAACGACTGACACGAGCATATGCTAACTTATGCACACAGATACTCACTCACACACACACACACACACACATAGATCTAGAATGAGAGAGCGAAAGAGAGTTTGTGCACACACCTAGCTTACGGCGTGACACTCGCCGGAGATATGTCATTACTTATATCGGCACTTGAAAAGTTTCAAGCCATATGTGGGTGCGTACACTGAGAGAAATAAACAGATACTAGCAGACCAAAGTTTATTTACAGCTTAGTAGTACTGTTGTATAAAAGAAATGATTGATTACCATAAAAGATTTATTTATTATTTGTTTTTATTGTTTATTTACGCGACAGACGTTGTCCAGTTCGAAAGTTGGTTTGCCTGCTACTAGTGAATTAAGGCAAGGTTTTCCGGTATGCGAATTTCGATATTCAATTTACTTACTTCAACGTTACTTATGTCCCACATGTTTCCCTTTAAAAGTATCGTAGAGATTGTAAAAATCACCACGGAATAAAATTTGGGCAAATTTCGGATCTATTTAAAAAAATTTAATATTTTAAAAAATTTTCTTACAAATTTAGATTTTTCTTTTACGTTGACTCAAACTCGCTCTAGGGCGAAACATCTGAAATTCTGACATTATTATTTTTTGATTCAAACTTATTTCTTTAATTCGCTCTTGAGATATCATCAAGAATTTTTCTATAAAATATATTATTATTTTTTCGTGAATTTTTCAATTTTACCACTCGTGAGTGAGACATATTTAACAAATCACATATAATAAAAATCGATTGAACCATTTTTGAGTTATAGTAGTCAAGCGAACTTGACTTTGATTTATTTTTTGTAAAAAAAATTTATTATATTTATTTATCAGGGTTCCTTACTTTAGGAGCATCTTCTTCTAGCTATCTGAAACTCCAAGACTAAATTTTGCTGCAAAGGAAGGCTAACTCAAGCTATTTATTGAAAAAGTATTAGAAGACATTTGGTATTTGGACTTCAATAAAGTTTTATACATACAAAGTTTGAAAGCGTTCGATGCTTTTGAATTTTCGCGCATCTGAATGCCTTGGAGGATCGACTTATTAACCAAGTTTTTCATATAAATACATTTTTATAAAGAACATTCACCAAACCACTACTAGATGTCAATTCTGATGCTAAATAAATGGTACCAATGTTCTCAAAGACATCGTAATGTCAAATTGTTAATTACAGGAATCTATCATAGCAAGTTATTGTTTCAAGATTTAAATTCTTGTTTGTTCTAAGCTTTTTTATAAACATTTTATTTTAGGAAATATTCAGTTAAAGCAAAGAAGCAAAGACTGCAAAGATTTTTATGAAAAAAATGTTTGTAGGGTATGTTTCGAATTATGAGTGTTTAACAACCAAACCAACAGATGGCCCACGCTATATTTATTATTTTTTTTTTAATAATATTTTATTATAGGTAATGAGCCGCATCTACATATCTACATATTTGATATCTGAAATCATTAAAAAAAAAAAATATTGACATTATTGCTAGGAATACTTTACAAAGAGATTTTCAATGACTAAAAAGAGAGATTTATAATGACTAAAAATAAAATATTATTATTAAAAAAAAATTGTATAATATTGAGAAATTAATTAAAAATAAAGATTTAATTCAAATATACATATTTTTTTTTGTATCAGAATAGTTGACATTAAGAATGATTTGCAGTTCAATAACTACTTGTAGATGCATAATATGTGCTTGAAGCGCGATTAGGGATACCATAGAAGAGCTAGCTAACTAATAAAAAAATAAGTGTCTCCAATGACTTTTTAACACAAATAATGCAGATAGATTTGCAGGTAAAAACCAAAAAAATGGCTAAAGATATAATATGCTTTTTAGGAATAAAAATTCTGAAAACTATAGAAATGAGCATGGCTTTATCAGTTGCACTTAAGTAATCAAAATTCTAATCATTACAAATTTACAAATGCACCTTGACTTTTCTCTCAGCGTAATGGAGGCCATGACAAAATTTCTACGATGAGTTTTACTTTCGCTTTGGTGGCGTGTGCCGCCTTTTGCCATTTGCAATGCCTCCCCGCACGTTAAATATAATCAGATTAATAACGGTAAACACTTGCAAAAAGGATACGTACGAACACTTTGGTTGGTTGATTGAAAACCTGCAGGATGCTTACCCAAACCCAATACCAAACCAAAGGCTACATCAACGGCAGGTAGATTGAATTTCATTCTGAAGTTGAATTATTGTGAACGGAAATCGATGCCGTTGACTTATTACTCCTGCACATGAGCCAAACTGCATGTGTGTACGGGTGTGTGTGTGTGTGTGTTGGACTCATTTGAGTAGAGCTAGTAGATACTGGGTCCAACTATAAGCAAACTGATTGTGATTAGTCGTTTGTGCAGTTGCAGAGTTTGATTGATTTATAAGTGAAACTGTATCTGAGTGCAACGGGGCATATGTCACAGATGCAACATGGCGAACCCAGAAGCTTCATTAGTGTTGGAAAATTTTATATAAGTGCACAGTGCTGCAATTTACTGATGTATATTTATTTGGTTATTAATTGGTTGTAGGAATGGAGCAAAGTTCAACTGGCAGTACTTTGTATCGTTATTTGGGATAAAGCTTGAAATTATGGGAGTAAGCTTAGAGGCACTTGGATTGCTGCAGTTGTTGCTGGAAGTTGGATTAAGCTCAAGTTATTTGTTACGAAAGAAAGCATCTACTTAATTTTATATTAGAACATAGTCTGATAAAATAGAGAATGTAGTTTCCAGAAAAATTTAAGAGTGTTTACTAACCGGCTGTGGCTACTTGGTGTGTGGGAGAAGACGCTTTAGGAAGAAAGATTTAAAATGAGCCTGTTGAAAAGATGATATAGTGAAGTTAAGAAAGGTCGACCGGAGTGACTTAAGAATTTGTCCAGTGCAGTTGTAGAAGTGCAACGCTTTAAAATTTACTATAAGGACACTTTTATTTGGGAGTCATAAGCGCCAAGAACACTCTGACCCTTCAATTGGAACTTTAACCTGGAACCTTTGAATATCTTCACAAGAGCTCAAAAAAGCTAGCAGACACATCAGTAACTGGGATGGGTCTAGCAAATGAAAAATAAAAATTTCAAACACTAATAAAATGTGCTACTCCCTGCAACTTAATCAAATTTTGATTGTTTGGAGATGGATTTATGAGTAGCGACTATCTAGGGAACCCGCAAAACATTGCACCAAGAAATTCCCTTTGGCTAACGAGCAAAAAACGCTGCTAGTGCTCCAAATAAGGCGGGTTTAATGGTATAAGATCATCAGAAAGCTCTTATTGATGAAAATTCAACGAGTAGTTTTAAACCTTTTAAGCTAAACAAACATTAAGATGTATTCCTTAGGATTACTAAAACTATACTAGTTTGAGCCATGTAAGTAAAATGGCAGATGAATGGTCCTATGCGTGGCTGCACGGCCAATGGATATGTCAGAGCGATACAATTATTTGGAAGGAACACGAATTTTATAGATAAAATCTATAGGAAACACTTTAGATGATGGATTAGGCATGACCATGGTCAGTTCAGCAAATATTTGTGTTGATCAGATAACTGCTGAACAATATGAGACATTATCATGAACGATCTACACAAAATATACCCACACAAAAGTAAAAAAAACTCCAGCATGTTTGGGTTCTGCAAGCATGGTCTGACCCGCGAATCGCAAAATCAATTTTTATTTGTGTAGTTGTATTTTGACATAACCTCATAAAACCCAAGAACAAATTTTTCTTCGAGCTTGGATGTCCGACAATGTTTGTTATATGTTTTTGGAGTCACTGAAACGGAATTCAAGGTTTAAATTCCTCAAGGTTCTTGTTGAAGCTATTCATGAACTCTGACGTGCTAAGGTATTTGGCCTTTAGATTCGGTTTCAGTAACTCAAAAAAAATATGCTAAATATGGTCTGACCTTCGAATCATTCTGAAACACTGCCCACAAGAGAGAAGAGTGGACTTAGCTTTTTCTGCAATTTTTGATCAAGGTACCACCTTTTCTTACAACTCCCCTGGCTTGTACCTCACTTACTCTATCGTACCTGGCTTTCTGAAAAGATCCCCTGGAGTTCCAAGTGTTTAAAACATATTTCTACGGTTAATGCAATGAATTGATAGCTTGATTGATTTATTGATTGTAATGTGCTTTAAATCTACTTTTATTGCATGATTGTTAAAATAAATAAGGAAATTATAATTTGCTACTATACTTAAATGCATGTTATTGAGCACTAGGCTTTTTTCGAAACAAAGCTAATAGTGATTAAAACCCAAAGCAACAAACTAACTATGATATCTTTAAAATAAACAATTAGAGCTATCTATATCAGTATATTAAGTCATTCAATCAGTTAAAATATAACCACAAATCCAATCGATTTGCAGAACTCTTTATTTTTAATATCTACATAAAGATGCCAAAATCTTAAATTGATTTATTTTAGTTTTGCTATTTTGTTTTTATTGTTTAAAATTCAAATAATTCTCTGCCTATTAGAGCATAAATTTACTAAAAAAGATAAAATTAAATATCAATAAAACTAATATTTAGTATATATAGATTATTCAACCATGTTTCATTAGTCATGTTAGGCTTACATAAGCTCGCCTAGAAACTAATAATTTCATTTAAAATATAACATCAAATAAAATAATAATAATTTGTGAACCAAATTAAATGAATTAGATATGAATTTAATACAAAATATATATTTGATTTATAAGTGCAGTGAGCTGCGTGCATTTTATATGGCTGTATGACATAAAGCATAGACCACCGGGGCGTATGCGTGTTTTTAATTATATATGCAGGCGGCTGCCATGAGCGCAGCACGCCATTTTGTATGAGCATTTTTATTGACATGACTGTCATGTATGATGGACAAATCGCTTGTGGCTTGAGTCAATTGTTAATTTTAATTAAGCGCTAATATTTTAATTTATCATTATGCTATTTTTGTTGTTGTGGCCCCTATAATATTTTAATGTTCGTATGTGGCTTATAACATGCACATGTCATGCCAATTGAGTCGATTAAAAAATAAAAAGCAGGTTTGAGTGTTTTAACTGCTGTAATTATATAAGCATGCTGTTAGCCGCACAATTTTAATTTATGAATTATTAATGCAGCTCAAATAGCAAAAAAAAAACAAAAAGCAAGCAAAACAAGCTTATTTTCCCTTTCTAGCGCACATACTCACACACACACACACACACATACACATCTGTTTAAATTAGGTCCTGAGGCCATTTTTTGTGGCAGCAGATACAAAAGTATCTGTGTGTGGGCGCTCTACACTTGATGATTTATAATTACACTTGAATTGAGTTAGCTTGCAGTGCAAACTTTCCATGCCATGGAGCTCGGTTTTATGCGGTTGATTTATGCGGTCGCTCAACTCGGCATTAGTTTTATTTACACACAAAACCATTCATGTATATTAGTAAGTATCTGTGTGTGTATTTTTTTTTATTTACAACTTTGCAGCAGTTCATTTTAATTAAATTGTTAACAAGCCTAAATAAAATATTGCCATACAAACCACACAGATGTTATCAATTCACGCTTGAACTTACCTGAAAATATAAAAATGAAAACAATATTGAAGATTAATTTGCAACAGATATTATGTAGTATATTATTTCATTATTTATGGTATTAATAAATTCCACAAAAAAAATGAGAGTTATTGTTTAATTTTGTTTTCGAGTAGATAGATCCCACACCAGTTTTATATGATTTATCAAAAAGTCGTAAATATTAATTATTACTTTTAAGCAAAAAAAAAAAATAAACGAAAAAATATATTCATTCGAATTTTATTGGTATAAGATAGTGTATAAAAACATAAACGAAAAATGTGGTACAGTCGAGGCGGTGCCCGACAGTGAAATACCCTGTACCTTTTGTCTCGAAAAAATTTTTCCTGCATATTCCTTCTAAGAACTTTCCAATTGGAATTTTTTTTTTTTTGGTGAAATTCGATATTTACACCTATAAGATAGTGTATAAAAACATAAACGAAAAATGTGGTACAGTCTAGGCGGTGCCCGACAGTGAAATACCCTGTACCTTTTGTCTCGAAAAAATTTTTCCTGCATATTCCTTCTAAGAACTTTCCAATTGGATTTTTTTTTTTTTTTTGTGAAATTCGATATTTATACCTATAAGATAGTGTATAAAAACATAAACGAAAAATGTGGTACAGTCGAGGCGGTGCCCGACAGTGAAATACCCTGTACCTTTTGTCTCGAAAAAATTTTTCCTGCATATTCCTTCTAAGAACTTTCCAATTGGATTTTTTTTTTTTTTTGTGAAATTCGATATTTATACCTATAAGTTCACTAAATTATTACCGATTTTGATGAAACTCAAATATTACGTCAAAGAATTTATTTAAAGTATATGGGGTAAGTTTCAAGTTGGTATGTTGAGGGGTGTGGGAGAAAACACGGTAAATCGATTGCGGGGGGTGGGGAGACCACATCGATAAAATTTGGATGTGGATTTGTTTATTAGAGCCACATGAATCAGCTTACCAAAAATTGTGATTCTAGGTCACTTGTAACCATAATTACGAGGAGTCAAATATTGACGCAGTTTATAGGCAAGGGCGGTGAAATTTGTACATTTTTGACTATAACTTTTGCTGTATTTGTCCGATTTTGCTAATTTTTTACACACAGATGCATGTAACCACAACGCATCGCTCTGTTAAATTTCAGATGAACATATTAAACGGTGTGGCTAAAAACCGCGAAAATCTACTGCGGGGGAACGGGGAAAGATAATGACATGATTCAACAAATTCCATCTTTCCAGGAAATATTCACACCTGCTGGTAAAGTTTCGTGATTATAGCTCTTATAGTCTCCGAGATCTAGGCGTTCATACGGACGGACGGACAGACGGACGGACGGACGGACGGACGGACGGACGGACATGGCTCAATCGCTACCCGAGGTTATGATAAGCATTTTGGTATAAAGGACTTGGGGTATGCTTCCTTCTGTTCGTTACATACATTGCACAAATCTAGTACACCCTTTGTACCTATAGGTACAGGGTATAAAAATGGCAGAATCCAATTAGGATTAGTGTTAGATTAATTAAAAAAAATGTCCTTTGCCAAAATTGTTTTATATCTTCATTAACAAGCCAGTTATGTCATAAAAACTTTTTTGTCGAACGATAGGGTATAGAATTGTATATTTATTTTATTATTTTTAAATCATAAAAAAATATATATTTAATATTTATTTTATTTTATGTTTTTTTGTAATTTTTTTTTTTTATGATAAAGAATAAAAACACAAAATGTAAATTTTATGATTATTTTATTTCATTATTTTTATATTATAAAAAAAATATATATAATATTTTATAGTTTTTTTTAAGATAAAGTATACAGCATATTTGTCCTCTAAAAGTAATTTTTTTCAAGTTAGCATCCACCACAATATGTTTTTTTTGTTAAAATGAGACTTGGAATTATACCATGAAAATGAGACACATATTTTGAAAGGATCTGAAGACACAAAAAATGCGTTTTCATAGAATTTTATCAATTTATTCTTATCAACAGAAGTTAAAAAAAAAAAAACGAAGGCTCGTACAGCTGAAAACTTCCTTTAAAGGTTTTTCTCGTTCATAAAATTCAAAACTAATTATTATTTTTTTCCATACTCCTTTTAGGAGCTTAAGGTTTCTACAAAAGATTTCCAATTCTCTCTTTTTTGTGCAATGTGTCTTAGTTCGTTAAACGATTTTGCCGTTTCGTTACGTATAGTTCTCTGCCAAGTCATTGATGGTCTCCCTCTTCGTCATGTCCCTTGTGGATTCCACGTCAAAGCAGCGTGTGAGATATCGTCGTATTCTTTCCGCAACGTACGACCAATCCAACCATATTTCCGCTTCTTAATTTCTATATTTACATGGCTCTGATGAGTAAGTCTCCATAGTTCTACATTTGTTATGGTCCTTGGCCACCATATTCGCATTATGTCCCGCAAACACCTGTTTACAAATGATTGCAATTTTGCCTTAAGGTAAACAGTCACATGCCAGGTCTCCGATCCGTACAAACGATCAAAATTTCAGCAAAACAAAACAAACATACAAAATGCACAGCAAGACAGGTAAAAAAAAACTAGTTTTTGCCCACCCTTATGCTTACTCGCTCTCGCCACAGTAGCAAAGGGGATGTTTTGTAGGGATGGGCGATAGTGTATCGATATATCGGAATATCGATATTCTTTCTTTGGAAGTCGACTATTTTGTATCGATATCCATGTTCGCCGATGTATCCGATATCGATATTTTCATCCGATACTGACGATATTTACGAATTCAGCTCCAAAACTAAGCGTGCAAGGTGGAATGGCCACTTTGGGCATAGAAAAAGATTTGACTGCATCGGTGAAAAAATTGGAGACGTCTGGCTAAGTCGCTGCACATTACCATTTCATCAGAAAAATTATTTTTGGGAAAGCACATTGTTGCCGTGAGCAATCCTGTATTGCATTTCGATACGGAAGATCCAAAAAGTATTGCGAGAACGGAGATGAAAGTTTTTTTTCACGCCAACAGTCTCCGCTGGACTCCAATCCACTAACCATATGGGAGCCCCTGTCGACACAATTCTTGATTCTTTACAAACTAGCAAGGATATTTGTTCCGGCTGTTGCGACGTCTGTTACCTCGGAGCGACCATTTTCCCTTGCAGGGAGAATAATGACCGACGAACGGAACCGGCCTTTGGCTTGTGTCGACGATTCTTTGTAGCCTTTCAAATTTAAACTAAAAGCCAGCCTTTTGGAATAATTGTAAGAAATCCAGATAAACTACTACTGATACTGATTGTATGTGTCTGAATTTATGTATGACTTATTATTTTAAAACTGATATTATTCATACAAATTTTTTGGACGATATATCGAGATATCGATATTGTTTGGTCGATATATCGATTTTTTACATCGGTTTCATCCGATACACATCGATACTGAATATCGATATTCGAGTACGCGATGCCCATCCCTAATGTTTTGTCTTGCTCAGATGCACACATTTTCTTATGGGTCCGTATTTTTCGCTTTTGTCCTCAACTTGTATTATTACACCATGCTCCATTTGTTCCAAACTAGAACCAACTCTCCAGTTAATGCCTTAAAACTAATTGGCAACCAACAATTTTTGTATCAAACGTGCATAAATCATTAAATAATTTACTTTAATTTTAAGCTAGTCAACTTGTAAATGAATAAAAATAAATGTATAAAAAAATATATATGTGTATATGTACTTGATATTGCAGCTGCATCCTGATACAAATTGTGCTTGAACAAGTTGTGAACTATAAGCAGCGCAACGTTAAATATCATACAAAATGATACTTCTTGCTTGTATTAAATGCGCAAGTCTAATAAGAAGAAATTTTTAGTTTTTCGAAAGCGTTTGGCACTGTAAATATTTATATTTTGGTTCGAAAAATTAGATAAAAAAGTACTAATTTAACGAGTTCAACATAAAGTGAATGAGTTTTATTAGTTTGTTGGGTTTCTACTTTGAAGCATTATGAATTTTCTCATAAATTTGAAAAAGAAAGTTTGAAAATCATCGAACAGTTTCAGTAACAACGATTACCTTTATTTGACAACTTATTGAATTCTGCTGCTTATCTTAAAATAGCTTAGATTTAAGAAATTTGCATAGTTTTTAATTTAATCGGTATACACCTAAATCTGTTTTTAGACGTTTTCCAGAAAAAAAAACGTGTAAAAAAAAACGGGAATTCCCTAACTAAATTTTCAAAACATTATGTTTGTAAAAATATTTCTTTTTTAAATTTCAATTAAATAGCTTTTTTTAATTGTGCTAAATCGATTGAATTTATATAAAAAATTATTTTCTAGACCGTGTAAAAACAGAATTGGGTGTATTTTGCAAAGTCTATGAAATTAGAAGAATTTTTTTCAAGTGATATAAGAACTAAAATTTTGGACCGGTAGGACAAACACTTCTCACGCCTTCAAAAATAATAAATAAAAAAAAATTTTGTTTTCAATTTTATAATCACTTAACAATATCTTTCCGTTGTTTATTTAACGCATAGCAAGTCGATCAGCTAGTCTAGGTAAGCACATTATTTTGGATAAGCATACTTAAGAATGTCTTCTCTTTAGGAGTATATTCTAACCAAAAGCGCTATAGCAAAAATTGTACCTAGTCGAGAGATATCCCAAAGACACGTTCCTGTGCACATCTTTTAAAAACATTTTCAACAATTTTATAGCTATTTCATTAGCTACTAGATTTATTTTACGATTTACTTAAGCAGCCGAGACCATATAAAACAGCAAAGCGTAGCTGTTCTAAAAAAAAAAAATTATTTCTGACTGCTTAAAATGTATACACAAATACATTCGCATGCAGAGCCGCCATTTTATATTCGAACTTGAGCAAATTAAATTTCGCTTTCAGCTGCTCTAAAGCGTTTTTGGCATACCCAAGAATTCCATTACTTATGTGCGAATTCTAATATTTGTATCGCCTTCGTTTTTGTATACAATATACATTTTTGCCATTTTATGTGTAGGGGCCATAGGAAAAAGCAATATATAAAGCAAACGACGAGAGGAAAGCAAAAGTTGAATGTGGAGCCTCAAGGACTTAGCCGCCAAAATCAATGACATAATAAATATTTGTGCAGCGCTTAAGCTTCGAGTGTTTAAGGCTGCGCGCAACAAGATGACTATGTTGGGATGTATTTTATATATGCTTGTATATAAGAATATTTACACATATATATGTATATATAAGAGGACAGCTGTAGTGTAAATGCCAGCTGTGCCCGGGTAGACATACAGAGAGACAGACAGACAGACTGCAAGGAACTTCAGCCTCAGACAGCGTAATGCTTTAAACGCAGTCAGTTATGAGTTTGAAGCGAAGCGAACACACTGAAACTGAACTAGCGAGGGCAGGCTGAAGAGTAATTGAATTGAAACTAAATTGGCAACACTAGCTATATTTAATATTTTTTGTTTTTAAAATATATAACTTATGTATTTATAAAATTTTATGTTTTTTAATAAACGTAATAAAAAATTTAATTTTTTGACGATTTTTTGATGATTTCTGGGTAAGTATATGGGGTATGTTTTAATCTCCAAAGAGATCAAAAAAAAATTGACCAATTACTTTTCAGCCTGCCCTCGCATATATGTGTGCTAGTGACAGGAAGCAAGCCATCTTGAAAATGGCGCGCGCTTATTTGAAGTTTATTTCTTCTTTGGTCTGCAAAAGCCTTGTTGTTGTTGTCATCGCTTGGCGGAAACTTTTGCTGTTTTGCAAAATTTAAGTGTGTCATAGTATCTATGTAAGATTGGGTATATGTGTGTGTGTGTGTGTGTATCTATGTGTGCGCATGTTTATTGCACTTTAGGGAATATCACTCGGCTTGACTCAACTCAACTTAATTCAACTCAACTTGGTTCAGTTCGGTTGGGTTGGGTTGGGTTCGTTTTGTTACAGTCGAGTTTTTCTTTTTCAAGAAAAACGCCGCTTAATGTGGCAGAAAAATGTGTAAATTTACGTCAAGTAAGCGCCGAGAGAACGCACACAACTTGTCTGTATATGTGTGTGTGTGTATCTGTGTGTGCAGCAAATAAATTGAAAAATGTTGCGCATTGTTGGAAAAAAGTGTTGGGAAAATGAAATAAAAACGGCAAATGGTAGGATATGTGCAATGTGCAAGAAATTTCAATTTAATTTCTTTTATTTTTCAAAGAAAATTTAGTACGGTGAAATTATGGAGAATTACAATTCCTGGGTAGTTTATTGATTTTTATTATATATTTATGATTGGTATTTTGTAGGCGGTGTGCAGCTAAATTTAGTGAAATTTTGTCTACTAAAACTGGGTTAGTAAAATGGCCAAAAAATATTATGTCTACCTTTGTTGTGTAAAATATTTTTAATATGGCTTATTCTTATACGAAAAATATAAAAATAAATAAATAATAAGTTTCTGTTTTTAATTTTAGTTGTAAATGTTTTTGTAAAATGTGTTCATCACCACCATCATCTCTGGAATACCCGATGATGGTTCGCAGTACGTCATATTTTTAAGACAATTTTACAGGATTTATAGGAGAGAAACTTTTGAAATCTTTTAATACTGTGCGATGTTTGAGAATATGCGATGCCTTTCGTTGCAATCTCTTCCACATTGTGACGAAATGGAAGTTGAGAAAGAATTGAGTGCACCGGAGCATTGTGCAATTTCTTGCAATTTGGAAGTCATTAAAATCATCGCTAGTATTAAGCGGCATGTATCTGAAGCTCAAGGAGTTTGTGAAAGGGAAACCTTTAGAATAGGTCATGTGGTAAATAAGAAGATTATATTTTTTTATTGGAAACAGGTTGCTATAGACACACAAAAATATAAAAAATATAAAAAAGATGGTTTGAACATTATATACTGGTGGTAAATAGGCATGGGTGAAATAAAGTGCAAGGCTTATACACTTAAAACCGCTGTTTGTTTATAGATGGCGCTAGTGAGCGTAATAAGATGTTGACATCTGTCAACATTTATCAGAGCACATTGTTAGCAATTTCATAACACAACATTTATTCTTCCTTTGGTAATCATATCCAGTTTTATGAAAATACCATAGAAGGGAAGATGTGCTTTTCTGCTTCCATTTGATGAATAGATGGATCGACGCCAAAACACATGCGAAATCTTGCTCGACAGACAAAAAATAAAGTCGTTCCTGCATTGGATTGGATTGGATGCGATAAAAAATGAATATAGTAGGAGAATCCAGAACGCAAAAACGGGTTTGATCTTAGCCAACCATTAACATTTTTCGCAAGACTAAATTGATACGGACGGAAGACGATGCTGTGCGTTTGGTGGGATCAGCAGGGTATCGTCTACTATGAGATGTTGAAACCTGGTGAAACTGTCAATGCCCACCGCTACCACCAACCACCGCTCTGCGTGAAAAAATGCCGAATTTTTAACAAAAGACATGAAAAGCCGATTTTCCTCCACAACAACGCACCATCGCACATGTCAAAAATGGTCCGAAACTATTTGGAGACTCTCAACTGGTAGGTGCTACCACATCCCGCACATTGCCTTGAAAGAGAAGGAATTTTTTTGACGTGGTATCCACAAATGGCCCGAGAGATGTGAAACTTGCAAGGGCAAGTATTTTGAATGAATTTGTTTTTGCTTTCTTTGAAAAAAACATGTGTTTTTTTAAAAATAAAAAAAATTATGAATATTTTATTTTTTTTTTAAATTAAAACTTTAATTAAGATACACTTTTTTTTAAATCTTGTTTCCTATAATACTTCCCCCATTATGCTTATTTAATAAATTACCAAATTTTCAAGTCGAATATCTTTGTTTTGGCTATATTTTTTAAATTTTTGTAAGCATGCCAACTCATCAACAATCAGCTGATTGCTTAAGCAAAAAACAAGGATGAAACTTAACCTCTACTTAATCGGAAAAATAAAAGCAGATACGGAAAAAAAAGAAGTAAAAAAAATATATAGAGTAAAGTTATGTTAAGTGGTATATTTCTTTGTTGTCCTTAAAAATAGAAAACTTATTAAAAATATGTGTGTTCTGTGTAGTAAGAACTAACTTTCCCCTAAGTATATGTGTATCAAAATATTCTTTGAAGTGTGTATTTAAACAGGTTTTTTATTGAGACTTAAAAAAAAAATACGTATACGCAACGTAGTCTTACATGGCCGGTAGAAATACGCTTCGGCAGATCGATCAAAAATCTTTCACAAATGCGAAGACATTTCTAGACTTTTTTTCCCCCAAAATTTGAAAATTTAGCCCATTGCACTGTGGGCCCAGATTGTCATATTTTGGCCAAAAATCTGGCATTTCCATAATAATTTTTTTAGAATGATGAAATTTTACACACGTGTTCGTAATGGATTGAACTATTTTTCTGGAAAGTTTGAGCCTCCTCAGGTTTTTTTAAGATATAGCTAATCTAGACCAAAATAGGAAAAAATTTAAAAAAACAAAAAAAAAATATTTTAACTTTATAAAAAAAAAAAAAACGGTTAATTGGAATTGGACCATATTTCATACAGATGTAGATATGAGCTCCACATACATTGCAAAAACAGCCTATACCCAAAATATTGAATGGTTTTGGAGTTATATCCCCCAACAGTTTAAGCTTTCCAAGCCAATTACAAAAAGACGATAACACCAATCAATCTGGTGTGACGAAGCTATTTAGCCCCGTCACAAATAGGTCTAAAATATTGCACAGCCCCCGTGCATAAATTTGAATTTTGAATTTATTAGTATTAAGTTGAATTGGAGTTAATGATTTTTAGTTTCTTAGTATTAAGTTGGAGTTAACGGTTTGAATTTGGTATTTTGGTTTCTTAGTAATAAGTTAGATTAAGTGTTGAAAAATAAGAAAGGGGCTAAACATCGATAAACGAAAAGATCGTAGCATCGCCACGTCGGACTGCCAACCCAGGCTGCCGATAGCCGACTATCGGCAAAACGATAGGCGGATATCGGCAGACTGTGGTATGAGCCGGCGTGGGCGATAGAAAAATTAAAGGCGAGGAGTTGGTTTTTGGACGGCATCGAGAAAAGAAGTGCAGCGGATCGACGCGTAGACAAGAAAAAGAATAAAGAAACGTGGGCGGGAAATAAGGTTAGGGGATAAAGAGAATAGAGGTTAGGTGACTCAGTTGCAGGGAGTAGTAACACAAATTAGAGAACTAAAAAAAGCGAAATAAAAGAAGCAAATTATAACGTGAAGTAAAGCAGCAAGCGTTTGTATTTATTAAACATTAATGTCGTGTGTGAGAAGCGCGGTATTAACAGAGTGTCACCGTGTGTGTGCGCATTAGTGTGTTTCGCTATACTCGTCTTTCCTGCCGCGCACATATAAGCAACCGGGTAGGCCTCGCCACTCCGGTATTATAAATATACGCTGGCCCTTTTGTAGGTGCACGTGAGCCTCGCCCGACACCACAAGTTCCCTACCCCCCTCGAGCAAGGATACGGTCGCGAGAGCCCTACCCATTGACGTAGTCTGTGGCGATCATATGAGGGCACACAGTAGTAAAGGTTATTTTCAGCACACGCGACACACACCCAAACTACATTTTCAGGGTGAATGGGAAGCGATCGTGGTATGTATGTGTGTATACAAGGCGAGGCCAGTTTCTAGGCCCCCTACGTTGCCCAGTGTCTCAGCAAATTTACAAATTAGTTGTAAGTTGGCCCTGGCACAGACTGAGTTATACCCCAGCAACAGAACTTCCTTACACTGGTTTTTAAAAGTTAAAATTTTTTTGGCATGCTCTTTTAATTTCCGAAAAAAAAAATTTTCAAAAATCCATATTTAAAGTTTTACGTTTTTTCGTCAAAATTGATAATTTTTACATTTTTTGATTTTCATCTTTGTAAGTATGCTATAAAATTTTCTAATTTGAAATATAAGTAAAACTTTTGAAAAAAATGAATTTTAAAGCATACTTCTAGGCAGCTAAGTAATTCAAGAAATTTTTAAATTTTTGTTTGGTTAATTTTTTAAAATTCAACTTTTAGTTACAAAAAAAATTCAATTTCCGAAAATCGGGAGGAATTACATTTTGTTGTAAAACATGTAAAGAAATTTAGAAAATTTTTTTCGAACAAATATCGAGTGGTAGTCGGAGGTACCCTTAATGCAAAGTAGCCAAATGATAAAAAAAACCAATAAAATCTTTATAACCACTCGAATATATTTAAAACCAAAAAGTTTTTAAGCTTTCTGAAGTAATATTTATAAATAAGAAAGTGAATTTCGTAGCTACATGTTTCATGGTAAATGAAGGTTTTTTTTTCTGTAAATTATCGCGAAAGTTCATAAAATAAACAATATCAACTTTGATTGCTAATAACTTAAAAACCACTAATTATAATTTAATAATTTTTTTTGCACAGGATACCTTAGGATGTGTAAAATCATATTAAATTATAATTTTGTCCAAATTTTGACTTTCTTCTGGGGGACTTTTGGCCAAAATCTGGCTACGCGCATAGCCATCAATTACAAAGGATCTTTGTGGGGTCAAACAAGCAAATGTTTTGGAAATGAAAAGACAATAAGTTAAAGCATGCTGTAAATGCGCATGCTCCATTTAACATTTGAAAGAAATGCGCACGTCTTCAAATATTCTACGTTAAAAATAACAAAACTTGTCCTAGTGACGTAAAGAAGAAACACGTTGTTATGGCCATACAAAAAACAGGTTATGTTCCTTTAAACCCAAAATTTCATCAAAACATCAGCATAGGTTTTTTTTCTTGTCGACTTTAAGACCTCTTAAGCAACTATCTAACTAAATAAACATTTTTAAAATATTATGTCGCAGCATCTAAACTAAATTTAAATCTCTTAAAATGAACTGCTGTAGGTTTACCCGTGCTTTTAGCTTCCAAGCAAACAATTTGTAACTGCTTTCTTTTATCTCTTAGCTTTATTTTCTGTTTTATTTCTAAAGGTTTCATTGTACATAAAATTACTTTTCAAGTAGACATGCAAGTTGAATTTGCCCTAACGAAAACTTTATTTATTTGCACAGAGTAAGAGCACTGTACAAATTTTGAATAAAAAATCAACTTCATAAGTTAAATTGTTGTTTAACAATTTGCACATAGCACATATAACAATAATAATAAACAAAGTTATGCAGACAAATAATTGTGGCCAATTAAGCAATAAAAAAAGTTTATTTATTTACTTGAATATTAATTGTTATTTATTTTGAAATTCCCTAGCGGCAGTAGTATTTTTTTTGTACCCATAAATACAATACAAGCTGCAAAATACAATATTAAATAAGTTAGTCTTTTTTTTTTTTTTTTGCTATATTTTGCATATTTACTGCATATGCAATTTAATTTGTTTTTATTAAAATGCTAAAGCAAAAAAAAAAATGTAAAATTTTTTTTTATGAAAACTCAATTTGCGTTTTATGCAAAAATAATTTAAAAATTTACAAATTTTTAACAATCGATTTCGTTTGAAAATGCTGGAATTAAACTTTAAGGCTTGAATTAGGAGCAATATTTTTTTTTTTTCTGGACAAAGGGCAGTGGCTCGCATACTTTGACTTTGGCAAAGATTTTCACACAATTCAAAGAACTTTTTTTGCAAAAAAAAAGAAAGGAAAAACTGTTACAACATTTTCATTTTAATCTTATTAAAATGTTCGCCCCCTCTGGCTAACTGTTGCTGCTGCTGCTTTGGGGCACAATTGATATTGAAATAAGTTTTTAAATTAATTTTTTCTTTTTTTTTCTAGGGGCAACCAGTGTACAAAAGCCATTTCAAAATGGGCGTGTGAATGAAGCAATTGTGTCGCATATTGATTGAAACGAAATCAAAGTTAGTATATAAACAGCAATTGTTAGAGATTTGCTGCAAAATTGAAAAACTTTTGCCTGCCACTGATTGACAAATGTTAACAACAAAAAAAAAAAAAAGTTGTAATTAAAATGAAAAGCCAAAGCAGCTGTGAAAATGGGCTTGGAAAAGCACAGAAAATTCTACTGAAGTCGAATTTCCTATGCGCATTTCACATGCTTATATGCTAACCACACTCATTCAGGGCTTTTTATTGCATGCGATATGAAAGCGCTGCATTTCCAAAGCCCTCAAAAGTATGCAACAACATTTTCGCAATGCCACAATTGCGTGTTTATTTATGAAAATGTTTGCTACATGCGCGAGTTGTCCATCCATCAGTCATTCATTCAGTCAGTTGGTGAGTCAGTCAGGGAGTTCGTCAGTTAATACTCCGCCCACAGTCACGCCCATGAAACCCATGCACGTACGTTTGCGGGCAGCTGTAGCTGCTGTGTCTGTCCATCAGTCTTGCTGACTGTTTTTTATACCCTCTAAAGGCGTATATAGACTTTGAGCAGAAAGATGTATGTATGTGCAACTTTGTTTAGGAAATGGTTAGAGCTGCCACTTCATAGAAAAAATGAAGAATCTTGGTTTATTTATATTTTTTTCCCATAAGGAATTACAATCTTGAAACTTGATACACAGCCTTCTTTATTTGTGTTTGTCGTTGGCATTTCATTAAAATCGGTCATATGCAAAAAAGTTAAAATTTGTATTTTGTTTGTCTAGGTATCGAATATATTTGTAAATTCTTTTGGAGAAAGCTACAGTGGACATAAATCAAATCATGGACCTGATTTTTTAGGAATACCACTATCATATCATGTACCTAAACATATAAACTCTTTTTACTTTTTAAGTACAGCACCTCCTTCCCTTTTAACAGCAGTCACTGTTTATTTTTAAACTTTCCACGACAATAGTTAAAGTAAACAATAAATTAAACGATTCTTCTTTAAAATAAACGAGATTCTGGCAACAAACAATTGGTAAAGCTGAACTACGATCCTAAGGACCTATTGTGCTCCCTACTAGCCCTTCAACGACGATTCTAGTCGAGATCCTCCTTGTGTTGGGAGAATCTCTGTTCAATCTCACTTAAGCTACAGGTGTTAAAATCCGTGATGCCCATCTTGCTCAGTGGAAGTAACCCGGGCAGATTTTCTTGAACCTATCCTAATTAGAGTTTCTGGGTCTGACATAGGTCAGTGACATATCATATTATGCATCGAGATCTTTTTACCGCTTTTTCTTGGAAGAGCGTCGTACTCATTAAGTATGTGCTGCCTGCTCAATCTCACAGATTTTTAAAATTCATGATACCCATCAAGTTTAGGTGTCTACTGAGCAACCCAGGGAGATTGTCTTGAACATATTATAATAATAAGAACCGACGAGTTGCTTGGCCTAGCACAGGCCGGCAACAAGGTCAGGGCTAAAAGAGCGAGCACACTATCTGCCACCGAGATAGTACCAAAAAAAAAAAAATCTCTTGATAACAGGGTTGGACTCCAAGAAGGTAGTAAACTGGGCTTTACTGGTAGTAAAGAGCCCCACCAAGGTTTGGCTCATTTGGAAATCATGGAAGATTATCATCAAATAGTGGACTGAGTTCCTTTATATGCTCCGTTTTTACCTCCGATCGGTCTATCATATAGCAGCAGCGTATCATTCATGGAAATCATGGAAGATTATCGCCAATCAGAGATGTACTGAGTTCCAATATCCAAACTATTTTTACCACCGACAGATCGTCTATCATAAAACGCCAGAGTGTCCAACAATCCCCTTCGATGCTTCAAGAATCTTACAAAAAAAGATGGAGTTATTTGGGGTAACAGATGGAACATTTTAGTCAATTCAGAAAAACCATACCATTCCATATTAGCTTCCCAATTTCGTATTTTTTCTACTCTAAAGCTCAAAAATTATATGAAAACCGCTAAGATCCCTAAGGCTATACTAGTCCAGATAGGGCTATACCAAAGCCAGGTATACTTAAAATATTGTAATTATGCAAAGGTTCGTAAGTAGAGATGGTTTCGAAAAAGCAAATTCGTCACACTCGAATCGAAAAATATATTTGGTATACCATCCCGTTCCATTCCGTTCCATGGTCCGATTCTTCACAAAAAATTTAAAATTAAGTTTCATTTATAGTAGCTAAGCATTAAAATAATAATTAAACAAGAAGATAACAATTTGTTTCAAAATAAAAAAAATCCTTCGGGACCCACCGAAATTTCGCGATTACGTAAAAATCCCGTACATTCCTTCACATTTTTCAATGACTCACGGGATTCCCGTCTGGTTCTTCTCTTTAAAACACAAATATTTTTATTTGTTGTTCCGCGCATCCCGCTAATTTTTGTTGGGCCCACAGGACTCCCCTTCCAATGTTATCACTTTGCCAAAGTTAATGGTTAAGAATGTCAACCAGATCTCATTTTTCGAATACAAGTGCAAAGTTACAAATACTGATGAAAATTTCTTCGTTAACCAAGATTGGGTTTTCTCTGTTACAGTGTATATTATAGTCGTCATATTCTATCCATAGCCGGGCGCACTGTTTAAATTTCATGCGCAAATCATTTGCCACATTGTTGAAACGCTTTTCACATGTTTTATATGCAACTCTACCTAAAAACTTGCCCCGTCAAACTACGCCCCCTTCGTGCACGACCCCTCCTCCTCCAGCAACCAAATACCCTACCAAAAATATCTTGCTCTAGCGCATAAATCACATAAACAACGTTCTGATTTTGCGCGCTTGATATTTGTTTTACTCAGGAAAAACCAACGAAAAAAAAAATAAGCGCAACTGCAGGGAATACAAACTACAACTGCAACAAGCAAAGTGGTTGCCACATGCCACATAAAAAGATAAAAATGTAGCACATGATGAGCTATAAAATCAAAATACAATGCAACGACTGTTGAATTATTACTTCAAATTTTTTGTCGTTCGGTTGGTTTTTGAGTTGTTTGGGATACGTTTTTTTTTTGTTGGTGCTTGGTTTGCTTCTCCCTGCATTTGGAGCACAATTTTTGCAACAATGCAATGAGTTTTATGATGTCATCAAATAGCTGCAACCACTTTACTCTCTTTTCACTTGAAGAGTTGCACATAAATTATATTTTCATTTCTTAATGTTTCTTCATTTGCATACGACTAATGTTATTCATCGCAAGATTTAAAGTCACAGCAGTCTCGCATTTTATGACACATTTTATAATGTATAGCTGAATGTTATTTTTCTTAAATATCAATTAAAAACTTCTATAAGGTGGACCTTAATTATATGAGAAATTTTAAAAATTTTAATCGGCTTAGACTAAACTGGCTAAAAACTAAATGAATTAAACTTGAAACCGTTCAAAGAATCTACAAAGAGCTGTTTAGAGCATCTAGGCACTCACTTCAATATCTAAAAATTTCCTATCGGAAGATTTTGAAACTTTGCTCCCTCTGGCGGACAATTTTGCAACTTATAGATGAAGAAAGTCCGTATAGCCAAACAATCATAAAAATCATATCGACTGAAGAGAGTTCAAAGTTCCTAAACAAAAAGAGTTCAAAGTATACAATCAGGTAAAATGGAGTAGGGCAGGAAACGAAAAGAATAGAATGGCTGCATCCCTATCAAATTGAAATAGAGAGAAAATAAAAGAAAAGGAAATAACTAATAACGCGTAATGGCTTTATTAAAAAAAAAAAATATTTTGCACTTTTTATTTTATTGTGACTGAACAACTCAATGTTGTGTCACTCCTAAATTTTTAAGATAAATGATCGTTTTTGGACTTAAAATTTTCGTCTTCTCGCCGTATAGTGATTTTTGATATTTCAAAATGGTGAATGGCCGCCAAAGCAAAGTAACTCCATAATTTAATCACTATTTTTAATCTTAATCTCAGAAAATCATTATTGCGACCCCTTTTATATGCTATTCAGACACTTTTATGTTAGCTGGTTATAAGTACCTTATTAGTTTTTCAAAATTTCTAAATGGCTAACCTAAGATGTGGTTTTTATTTTTGTGTTTAAAGTTCGAGTTGGGTATGCAAATATGGGTTTTCGGTGCTTGACAGAGAATGACCCATAAATACATTTTTTTTTAAATTTAGATACCTACAAAATAAATAAATTTATTGCATCATATTATATAAAACAAAAATGTATTCTGTTCTGTACCAACAAATTTTAAGCATTTAATTTTTAAAAATATTTCTCAAAATTTCCGTTTTATTTTTTGTAGCACTGTGGCGCGAAATAGATTTGATTCATATTTATACCATAAACAGAGGGATAAAAGGATTAATATAAAAAAAATAAATTATTGACATATTTGAGAAACAATCTTAACAAAAATAAGAAAATTTTAGTTTTTAGTTGGTTTAAAAAAAATGAAGTTAAAAATTTTGAAGTAGACTTTTAATACAGGCGAAGGAATTCTGGGCGAAGGTTGGTGAGCGAAGCTAGCAGGGGTAGGGCCCCTTGCCTTTCAAAAGAGAAAAAATTTCGCCGAAAATTCACATTCATCCATATTTTTTTCTAAGAAGATAGAGGAAAAGGACCTAAGGAGGTAACACGCTCTTAAAAATGAAAAAATTTGATTTTTGTTTTTCATAATTTGTAATCTTATTAAGCTTTAAAATTTTTTTTCCAAATTGGAATATTATGATTTGCTGACAAAAAAAAAAAAATACGGTCTGACCCTGAACACTTAATTTTTATTCCATTTTCCTTAGTGCTTTAAATTTTTCCATAGCAGTATTTTATGCCAAATTTTTTGTAAATTTTTGTTTGCACTGACCATCGCGGTTAGTATGCACAGTTTCCAAAATTAGCTAACAATTGTTAGACCGCGTCAACATTCCGGCTTAGCCATAGGAAACCCTGCAATGGCGTCTGCCTCCAGCGGCCAACATCAAACGACCTTCGCACATATTTCATATGCAAAATCCGTATTTGGTTGCAAAATGCGGCAAGAAATGTGAGAATTTTGTTCTGGCACGGGAAATGCTGGGAAACGCTGTACGGGCGTATACGCAATTTTTTTCGTTGCTTTCGTTGGGGTTTCCTGTGCGGTTGCGGTACAGTCCGTATGTGTGCCTGTGCGGGTTAACCCACATCGACAGCGCTAGCGCAGAAAACGCATAAATTTTATTAAATTTCAGTCATTTCCAAAATGTATAAACACATCACTCGACGCAGCGGCTCTGCTGTATCGGGGTAGGTCTTTTACATAATGGAAAAAGATTTTGGATTTTATTTTAGGAAATTAGTCGCAAAATGTTTTGCGACTTTAGATGAAAAATTTGTTTTTTTTTTTTGACAGATTTTTGTATATAAGAGACAATAGGTTAGGTTAGGTTAGGTTAGGTTAGGCACAAGGCCGAGATCACCCAGAGACCCCATGGTCCATTGTGATGCCTATAAAACAGAGACAATATCTTTGATTTAACTGATTCAGTTTTTTCCTATGTCAGCTTCTTAAATTCTTAAAAAACTTTTTGTTTCTTTCATAATGGTTTTAGCAATTAAAATATTTAAACAGTTTTTATACCATGTTTTTAGCAAGACACTTTAATACGGAAATTACTATAAAATATGTTTTTTATTTAAAAAAAATTAATTTATTAGCAATCAGCCTACTGAAAACTAAGGCTATAATCTAATAGGTAAAAAACACACTCTCAAAGATTTTTTTCGCCAAATTTTGTATTTGAAATGTAAGCATCTTCAATGAAAATATAAAATTATTATAATTATTTTAAATATTTTTTTAGATTTTATGGTGTATCTGTAAGTCAGGAAATTCCCTACCGTCGAATGAATTAACACATCAACGAAAATTGGCAAACCTTAAGAGCGTTTGGCTCACATCTTTTGGTGTTCCTAGCATTTATGGTCTTTGAGATCTAAGTAGGTATCCATATGGACAAACCAACATGGCTTATAAATTTATGGTCTGCAACGATCTATTCAGCCTGTTAAAAATAACAAGCCTGGCCAAGGAACTGACTTATTTAGGTCGAGATTCGAAACGTTGTCACACCGTGTCCATAAAATGAACAAATCTATAAATAAATACAAATTTGTGTTCGATTTGAAAAAGAATTGCCCAACTGTATGTGTATGAGTGTATATCTGTGTGCCTGCGTATGTCAGGTGACTGCCATAGCCGCAGAGAGAGCTGCTGCGGCTAAAAGCGTCACGTTGCGCCTGACACGCCTACTCATACATATGCACAACTACACACACAGAGACTCCCAAACACACCTCTACACACACACACACCATTGAAAAGTATCTCATATGTTTTGCTGCGCATACCTGCAATGTACATTTGCGGTTGCTGTTGACTGTTGTTTCACGTTTTGAGACATGAAGTTACACATTACTTATACGCCATGTGTGCAAGTGTATACGCCGCAGTATGTATTTCCTTTTTATTTTTGTGGCAAAATATTATTTTCAGCTTTGCCGCCTGCCCTGACGCTACTCGAACAGCGGAAAACCATTTTACGCTTAAAGTAACGTTTTTTGGGGGCAAGCGGCAAAGGAAGCGGCAACGGCAACGGATGTGGCAAGGAATGCAAATAAAGTGAGCCAAAACGAAAAGAAAAAAAAACAAAACCCTACAACAACCAAGACGGCGGCTGTCGAAGCAGTCTCAAGTAACCACAAAAAAAAGCAGAACCATGAGTCCCAGCGAGAAAAAGTAAAACCTAAGTAAATTTTCAAAACATTTTGCTCATCGTTGCGCTTTTGTCGCATTAGCGTACGTGATAACGTTATGGAACAACAGACACAGCGGAAAAACAACAACGACAAGAACAACTCCTAGAAGCAGCTTCTAGAACGCCAATGGGCTCCGCACCATATGCTATGGTATTTTTTTTTCCACGACGTGCTTTCTTTTGACAGAACTACGAAGTATATTTGCTTTTGTTATTTCCTCCTCGCTGCATATTGAATTCATTTCCATGCATGGAATACGACTTGTTGTTGTTTTTTTTTTTGCGGTGAGATTGACACGCCTTTTTTTCTAGCTGGCTCATACATAACATTTGAATCTTATACTACGCGCAATCCGTTTAAGAATAACAATGGCATGCTAAGTGCGATGGCTATCGAAGCTGAAATGCTCTGCATGTTAAGGCAAATATTTTGGAAAACTTTTTATTCAGACGCTGCAAAAAATTATTGAGAGGAACATGTCTTGATTTCAAATGGTCTATTCCAAATGCATTTTTATAAAAAGAATTAATTTTTGTGGATTGTCCTGTCATAAGGCAAATTTTATAATTTGACATAAATTCCTTTTTTTTTTTTGCGAATAACTTTCTTTTTTGCGGGTATTAATTTTTATATTTTATTTTTTATAAAATACACCTAACAGAACTTCCATTTATTGCTGCATTTTGAAATTAATTCCTTATCATTTTCATCCTAAAACCAGAGCCATTTCAAACCATTTAGGACAATGGAATAAAGTCTTTCTTAAATGGATCCCAGAATATAAGAATATGTAAGCGAGGAACGCTGTTGAGAAACCTGAGCTCTGCTGTGGCGTTGGCACACACCTCACCAAGCAGTTACTACGTGAAGAGAATGAGAGAGATCCAGATGAAATTCACACTTGATCAGCACGGCTGGCAGGTGGTAGGAGTCGTAACGGGGCACTGCACTATTGGCCACATGGCTGAGAGGCTGCATGTTCCCCACCACGATTTCTGCCGAAGCTGCGGTGACGAGGAGGAGACAGAAAGCATCCAACACCTGCTTTGCGACTGCCCGGCGCTTCTAAGAAGACGAACCCAGTTTCTGGGAAAACCGTTCTTTGAGAATCTGGGTAGTCTGGCTTATGTGCCAATTGCGGATCTGGGTGCGTTTGTCGAATCCTCAAAATGGTTTTGTAAGGGGATTAGGGATGTCGTACAGATTTTTGATTCCCGCTTTCAAGACAAATAGAAGACTTTATCGAAAATTGCAAGGGAAATATGACCATTTATCGAAAAGAGTGAGGGAAATATGAGATGTTATCGACAACAAAAAATGTGAAATCGGCAGCACGACTTATTTTTATTATTGTACTTCCTAAAAGTATCGGGTTTTAAGAACTCATAATTTTTTTGAACAGAAATTTTCTTCACAGAAACCATCTGTATGGATACGGTTGTTAAAAAATGGAATTTTCTATGTTTTGGCAAGAAAATAATTCTCGTTTTTTTTTTAAAGATAAATGGAAATAAGTTATAGCAGCGGAAAAAAATCGAACTATTTTATAGGTAGATCAATAGAAAAACCCTAATGACTTTAGAAACGTATGGGCCTTTATGGGTATTTAATTGAAAAAATATGTTACTAAGATGCTGCTCAAAAGTAGTCCGAATACTTCACAAAGAAGTGCTTTAAAAATGTCGGAAAACTTATTTGGGTCTTTTGAGAAAGCAACTTTGAGTTAATTTTATGAAAACAAAGCATTTGTTTTTGCTCATAGTTCTATACAAGTCTCAGAGGCAGAGATGAAGCGATACATTTTCTAGCACTTTTGTAACCTTGCTCTTAATGGGCTCTTAGTTGAGTAAGCTCCACAAAGTTAGAAAAAAAGCTTAATAATTAAAAGACTTAGCTAAGAGAGCTACATACATTTGTTTGCAAGAATACAAGCCTGATGCACAGCAAGCTTTTGGTTAGAACTAAGTGTAAACCTCTCATGTACTCAGAGCACTATAAGCCATAAGCAAACATAAACATCTTAAAGATACTTAAAGCTAACTTTGAAGGGCATATTTGATTCGAAAATGCAGGAAAATAAAGAAAGCTCTAAGCGTACAACGTCTTCGTCTTCATCACAAATCAATGTAAATGGCATGCATACATTACTCATACGTAGCGTTGTCAGCTGGGCTGAAACAAAGTAGGGTACGCTGGCGTTGAAGGTGACGTCGACGTTGGCATTGGTGCTGCTGTAAGTAATGCGGTACTGGAAACTTGCAGCTAATGATGCTTCAATTGCGCTTCTTATGAGTTGCAAAATGTTGAATGAATGTACGTCATTGCATTGAATGCAATGAGCTGTGTTGGTTACATGCAACCGTATACTTAGTATATCTTTTATACATACATATATATCTGGTATATATAGTTATATAGGGTTCTTCGTTGCTGCTGAAGTGTGTGCAGTCGTAACAACTTTCATCAAGTGCAGCTGCAACACACTGGCAGCAATGGCTTTTGCCAACGCTAAGTAAGTGCCACAAGACGTTGAAGCATTTGCTTCAGCTCTTTGCTACTTGCTGCATGCTGCTTGCCCCCGTTGATGTTGATAATGATGCATGTTGCAAATCAATTTTGTTGTATTATGCCAAAAGTGTGTGCACGCTCTCTCTTGCAGTTTGCGAGCTTGGGTGTTGCAGTGGCAACAACTGGGTCGCATTAGCAGCAAATAGCATGGCGTGTGTCCTTGTTCCTTGCTGAGAGTTCCACCTACTCGCTCAGCTTTTATTTAGCTGCACTTTGAATGATTTCTAGCAATTTTTTTAGTTGCCAGATCGCTTAAGTTTTTTTTTCTTTTATTATTGTATTTTTTTTATGTTTACATTTTTTTGGCGCGTCATACCCTTACAAACATTGCACTACTTTTGTCATTTTGTGTCGTAATACTTTGCAGCCATGCAGCATGGACGATGTGGAATAGTGGGCGAGTTAGCAAAAACTGGTAACAAATTTTTTTTTTGTTTGAAAGGGAGTTTTATTATTTCGCAGAAAAGCATTTTGTGGTTTTGGTAATTGGAGTTTTTGAGAGTATCTCAACTACTACTGTAGTTTTGGCCAAGCAATCTGATAAGTAAAATTGATCTTAACTATGTAAATAAAAGAGACAACAAAAATTAGAGAAACATTTATTTTTACATTATTTAGCCTAGGATTTTCTTTACTAGTAGCTTTTTATTTACGTATAATAGGCAAACTTAAGATATCTTTATGAATTTTTATATCCTTCAGAAGATTTGTAAGGTTTTCACTGTAATTTTTTGTAGGAAAAATGTTTTTTTTTCACCTTATGTAATCAACTGGACTAACCTCAAAAGAATCTAAAAATGTTACTAATAAAACTATTTAAGTCAAATCATTCAATAAGAAACCAAAATGTTCACAAAAACTAAAAATTTGGAAATAACCCCATCCAAAGATGCAAGCAGCCCTCTCACGGACGCTACCCAACTTGGCAGAACCTAGGGTTGAAGTGTTCGGCTTCGTGCGAGTGTAGTAGTCGCGGAATTATATGGATATTGGCCTATCGGCTGAGCGCACTAAAGATGTCGCAGCACTAGTCCTAGCGCATATGGGGCTCATAAATCTCCTAGCCGGGGAGAGACTGCTGTCCGAAGGTCGAAAAAAGAGGCATTCATAGCAATATGCCAAGTTAGATGGGATTTGCTGACATAGGGATGATGAAGCGCCAAAGAGGACAACGAAATTTCCACCTTACGCAGTTTTTAAAATACCTCCATAAATTCAAGCATGAAGCAAGTCCGTGAGACGAAGACCCAAATCACGTAAAGTATTGACAACAATATAAGGCGATTCTCCCTGTGAGGAAGTGATTGCTAACTGGAAGTTAGTGAACCAGCTTATTATAGGCATCCAGAGCGATCCAAGAAGACGCGAAAGAGAGTGCTCAAAATAGGCAACCCTTCACCGTAAAGTAATACATGAGGCTGATGCCGGGGGGTATGGTGAAGTGGAGTTTTGTGACGACATGAATCGTTCTTTACGAAGATATTCATCGCCCATGGCGAGTCCTTAAAAAAAAAACCATTCGTACACTTCAAAATTGATAAAAATCTTTGTCGACTCATTGATCGAATCCCAAAAATCAAGTATTGAGATTTCATCAAAAATTTCTTAAAATTTTTAAAAATATTTTCAAGAATTTTTTTTTTTAGATTGTTTTTAGGAGCTTAAAACGACTGCTTGTTGTCCTTTTGCTGCTTTAAAACTTTTGCTTTAAAAAAATCATTTTCGACCACTGTGCCACTTTGTCATTCGCATCGCTGTCATCATGGCCCATGATGGCGGGTCTTAGTGACACTGCAGCAAAATGTTGCATTTCTTTTCAATTTCGCTCTTCGCTCTTGTGCTCTCATTTTATTTTTTTGTGTGCTTTAGCTTGCTTTAAGAATTAGTGTTATTGGCTTAAGAACAACACACACGCGCACACAGTCCCTACGCCCACTAACACACATAGATACATAATCGCACATACAGCTTATTGTGAACTTTCTATTTACACATTTCATTGTAAATATATATATATTTTCGGTCATGCTGTCGCAGCTTAGCCCATTCTTGTACTTCTAGATACTTGTTATCGCCTGCCTTCTTTTTGTCAGCTTGTATCTTGTATCTTATAGGTTGTTGTAGTCATTGTTATTGCTTTTAGTTACTCGTGTTTTTCGTCTCGTGTTTCATTAGACGCATTTGCCGCATTTCGTTAGGATTACGCGCATTGTTTATACAATTAATTAATGTCATCAATGTGTGATTAATCATGATGCCAGCGAGCGTCTTTTATTGCCGGCTTTTGTGTTCACGTATTAATGTCATGGCGTATTATTGATATTTCCTAAAGGAATTTAATTTTTTGTTGTTTTTTTATTGCATTAAATTTACAGCAGAAGCTTTGCTAGTAGAGTGTGCTACTTTGAAGATGTTATATACTTAAGCAGACTTTAAAATGTAATGTGACCCTACCTAGCTACTTTCTCCATAGAAATACATATGGCTTAATAAGAGACAAATTATTTAAATTTCTTACAATTTCATCTAACAAATTTTCTTATTGAAAATATTTTTAGTGTAACACAATACACTCACTTACTTTGACCCAACTGAGCGCCACGTCAACGACCATTTAAAGATTTTTAGAAACATTTTCCAGTTTTCTTACTAAGTGGTATAAAATTTCAAATCTTAAACATTTATTATATAACATAGAGGGTTCTTTTTTACTCCGGCTTAGGTTAAAATTTAAGTGGGGCAGAACTGTGTGTTTTTAAGGCTGTGCAACTTCAAAGGCGCCACTCATAAGGGGACCACCTGCCACCCTCCGAGCCCCTCGCTGCATATATAGCACTCAATAAAAGTTTATGACTGGCTTTTGGCGCTTATTGTTATGGTTGCTTTAAAAAATTTATATATGTGTATATATGCGTATGTTTGCATTGTGGATCAATTTAATTTTATTTTTATAGCAAACTTAAAATGAAAGGAGAGCAAGTAAGAGAAAAGGATGGTCTGGGTGCAAACAAAACGCATTTTTGTTGAACATGCAAAAATGGCCAAGAGCAGCGCCTGGCTTGTGACATGCAACAACAACCATGACATGGCTGACTTGTGTTGTTGTTCATATACTTTACTCATAGGTTGAAAGGGTACATTAAGTTGGGCTGTATGCATGCAACAGGGAAAAGGCAAATTTTTTGAAGCTATTAAGTAGGAAATGGCCAAATGGTGGTATATACATATCCGTCCTTCTGTATGCACTCTGAGATCTCGAAGAACACAAGATCTACGTATTTGCAATGTTTTGAGCAGTTGCGCAAAATCCATGGGCAAAAGTAATTTTTTGCAAGGAGTCCCTCAGTATATTTATGCATCGTGGTTATACGTATCTGTTTAGTGAACATTGATCAAAATTGTATTAAGGTATCAAAAGTCATAAAGGTTGTCCTACAGGAGCTATCAACCAATGATAAGCTTTTTCTTCTTAACTGACCCTAATGGGTCTCGGCCATGAATTATTTTGAGTGCGAATAACCTCTTATAAACGTTAAGCAACCAACCCGACAAAGATTGGGTGCACGTTGAATAAATAGCCACATAGCCACCGTAGTAGGTAGTGTCGAAGAAGACTATGGCTATTCGGCGAAGATTTGCTGAATTGGGTGTCGCCAGAGACTCTACCTGTCAATTTTGCGTTCCGTTTTGGCCTACAACAATATAAAATTGTGCTGATAGAAGAATTAAAGCCGGATGACCAGATTGGGCGCTGGAAATGTTGCTTAAAAATCCAAATATTGGCCAAAAAGCACTACCAACGAAGCCTAGGAAGCCATGATCAACTACATGATGAATGTTCCTTCCATAAAAAGCCAGAATTAATATCTTACTTCCAATCTTTGATTTTGTATCTTAACTTCTTACGTCCAGACTTAAAATGTTCTACAAGACTTCTCTGTTTCGCAGAAGCCTTCTCAACTCCGTGATACCAAAAGGTTGCTTCCAAATGTGGCATGGCCTACTCCTTCGCCGGAGTTCCCTCAACAACCCCATTAAATCGCTGGAGCTTCTTCATCCGTACAAATAAAATGAATGAATCAGCTGGATGCTTATCCGCTTAACTATGTCTATCTTGCCGTAGAGCTCATACAGTTTGTCGTTTCATCGTTTCTTAAATGTTTAATTTAAATTAATTTTCCTATCGGTCTTATTTGGTCACTCAAGAGTTATAGTACATACTCCTTCGATCATATAGTGTTTCAAAATAAAATTACCAGATGCGTTTAGAAGCCATATCTAAGCTTCATAAACTTCATGAGAACGATCTTCTTGAATGCAGGAATTTGTAGAGTCAAGTCAGGCTGGGCTATGGAATAAATTAATTTAAATTCTTAGGAAAAATTGATTGCACCTCTAGGATCTGTCGCTAGTCACTACCGAACCCTACTTATCTCTCGACACCACTGCCTTAATATGGAAGAGGTACGATTCAATTTGAAACCTTCTCTGTCAGGGTTTAGCCTTTAGGAAGCCACGATTGCGTATTTCGGGATGCAAGATACTTCTGATAATTGAGGTGCATAATCTCCCTTTCATAATCTCTTTTCGCTTTCTTCGCGAAAGGAGTCGGGAAGACTGTGTTAAAAGAGAGAGGTAGCCACTTTCCGGTTTCTTACTCTGATTTACGCTTCATCTTATCTGTCTTCCATCTCACTGGTACTGAGCATGTCCCAGAGGGAGTACTAGTACGCCCACTCTACTATTTAACAATCCTTTTATGCCGATTGGTACAATCCCGCATTATTTTCACACTTCTCAAAGTTTGGACTTATTTTTGGAAGTTCTTCAAGCTACAAATTGACCAAAATTTACCAAATCAAATATTCTTGGGAAAATACTGAGTATTCCAAAGTCGGTCATGCTCAACTTTTCGTATGCAATTTTTGTTGCTGACCTCATGCCGCAGCTGCCAAAAGAGCTAAGCTTTTAAAGATAGCTCCCTCGATGTTTTTCTTGTTGTTGGGGTTTTGTTGGTAACCGCATGCCATAAGCGCTTAAATCAAATTAACGCATTTTAACTGCAGCAACTACGTCAGACGCCCGGCCCGACTCATGACAGAGGCACCACCCTGTGTCATAGTTGTGGCATTTATGCAAAATGCTGGGTGTGGCACAGTACTTTTTTTTGCACACTTTTGGAACAGTTAATAATTTCGCATACAGCTTGGCAAAATGACAGCAAATCAAGTCGCATACACGACAATGGACTTGGACTTGGTCTTGACTGCAACTGCTACAGCCTGTGCCCCGCACTGTGCGGTGCTTTGTGTTTGTGCAACACTGCTGAAGGAGATTTGGACTAAGCTGCAGCCAGCAGCTGCAACAGCATCCAAGACAGACCACGCTGTTGTTGTCTGCCCCATAATAATAATGTAATTGGATAAAGCGTAATGGCGAAATAATTGGCGCTATTTATAATTAAATTGCGGCTTGTTCAGGGATAATGCCAGCGCCGACTGTGACTACTAAAAGGCTTTTAGCTTGGCCCTGGCACTGGCTCTGACTCTCGTTGCCATGGCATCTTGGCTTTAATCACTGCTTTGAGCACCAAAGGTTTACTGTCCCGGTTCATGCCCCTTTGATTTGTTGTAGTAAAAGCGCTGCTGGCCATTTAATATCAATTATGGAACAGCTAAAGCTTTTACAAGTCAAACAAAAACACTTTGATGTAGTACACTAGTTGACAAAGTTAAAGCCGTTCATGTGGCAAGCAGCTGTATGTGGCATTGCAACTTACAAAGTTGCAACATGTGTTACTGCTGTCTTGCTTTGCTGCTTTCCACAGACTGCTCGTGCGACAAATGCGAATAAAATTTTCTTCAAAGAGCTCAGGAACTTGGCATGTTGTGTAAAGGATATTTGCTAAACAGGATTTCCAGGTTACAAGGCATTCTACAAAATGTTGCATAAGATAGAAAAAAATAAAATAAATGTGAAGAAAAAAACCTACAACTAAACATGAGCTGTGATAGTGACACTCCCAACTGTCTGAGTATGCGGCACAGTGGGACAAATTTGGCAATTTGTTTATAAAAATGTTGAAGCGATTACGTACGTAAGGAGCGTATTTTAAGTTTTCGAACAAGCAGAAAGATTTCTGTATTTTTCATTTCCCCTTATAATGAGCAATTCACGAACAAGAAATCAAAATTGCGAGGACTACTGTTTCGACACCTAAACTAGTGCTTAATGTGTTTTAAGCGCAGTTTGAAGAGCTACCTCATTTTGAGAGACAATGTTTATGGAAAATATTTTAGAAACCATCACCAATGTTTTCTGCCCAAATCGTTTGTGTTTGTTGTTTTGAAAATATTTAAAAAATCCAGTTCGAAAATTTATTATAAGAAACGAATTTTCTGTAGAAAAATAGTTATTTTTAAATAAAGGAAAGAAATAAATTATTTGCATGATTTTTTTTTTGATTTGCATTAAAAGAGGTTTTTGCTAATTTTTGAAGTAAAAAAGCACATGTAAAACAACGTTTGATTTCATAAAAATTTAAAAGATTCATTTTTATAATTTTAAAGATCGGACATTTTTTTCGATTTTCATGAACGATGCTCTTTACTTTTAAAACAAAAATTGATGTTGACTTTGGACCATAAAACTTAATTTGCATTTTTTTAAATTTTTTTACTGCTTATATAATACTAAATAATAAAAAAACTTTTACCAAACCAGAAAATTTTAAAAGTTTGAGTAAAAATGATTATTTGAAATGAATAAGCTTCAGAAGAGCTAAGTTTTGCTTAAAGCTAGCCATAAAAAATCTTTTCGATTGAGACAGGAATATTTTTCAAAGTTATGAATTAAAATTTTAGGTGTATTGTCGTTGTGTAGTCAAGGAAAGTAAATTTAAAAACCTTGGTCCAAAATAGTGAAATTGTTTTTAAAAATACGACAATTTGCAATCATTCGATCATTTTAAAGTAACAAATTAATCATTTGATAGCTTGACTGCTTTAATTTAGAGTGTGACCAGGAAATGATAATGATTTTTACTCGTTACAGAAATCTTAAAATTACCAAAGAAATCGCATCGTGAAATAGATTAAGCGTTAGTTTACTTTTTTGGATCTGAAGCCAACAACCAGACGAAGAGAAGAAAATTTAGACTCTGTAGCGGCCAGTCTCGACGAAGATACGAAACTGTCGATTTGACGCCGATCCGGTGAATTGCATGCATTTAAATGAAGCGCCATTTTAAACATAATGTAGCTTCTCTATAAGGTCAGAAGCAATTTGATACCTTCCATTTTGTTAAAAGTTCTTTTCCCAACCCTAATCCTTTTTTTTTTTTAGTCACGCTGCATAGAAATAGAGCGTGTGGCGGGAAATCTTCAAAACAGCTGTTTTGACCAAATATCGATTCTTTTGTTTGGCCAAATACGGGCACACTTTTTAGAATAAATAGTCATTTGTGGCAAGTGGAGCTAGTCGCTAACAACTTAACTACCCATTTTGACAGTTTTTTAATGACTTTTAACCACTGTATTAAATGTGTCTGCGATAGCCAAAGCGCAGTACAACAATTGAGACAGTTGTAGTTGTTGCAACAACAACAACAACAACATTTTAAATGCAAATGTGTTTGTGGTGTAAATGCAATTTTACAAAATATTATATAAGAGATGCAGACGGCGGCCGTGGCATTTTGTCTGCAAAATGTGCATACAATTTCCAGGATTTACATTTTAAAACGCACAAAAAGTAATGACCAGGGCTGGGGTGCAGGAGTGTGTGGCAGCCCTGTTGTAGAATTCGTGTTGGTTTGTAAATGTGGTTTCAAAGCTTTACGACAAGGACTGCGTCAAGACATTGCCAAGCATTGCAATTTGGCTAAGTGCGTGCATGTGTGTGTGTGTGAGAGAAAGAGAAAAAAAATGCACATTTGTGTTTCAGTATCTGTGAGTGTGTTTGCGTATGTGTTAGTGCATGCATATGGGCGGGCAATCAGTGCTAAGCACAGCCGGCTTAGGCCTAGAGACCAAATGTGTTGCCTACTTTGCAGCGCACATTGCATAAACTTTACTAGAACAACGCACATGCCACATGGCACTTGGCACATGCAACATAAATCTATGACTGTCTCTCAGCTCTTTTATTACGAGCTTTAGGCATTTAAATAAATTTCAAAGCTTTGGCTTGAGCTGATGTACTAAAGCATTAGTACTACCAAAAGGGGTAACAGCAGTGTAGGGTGTGGTGTGCGATAGGGAGTCGGCCACCCATTAGCGATAAATGTGCATAGTTTTTGCTGGGTGTTGGCATAACCACATGAAAGTCGCTTTGGTAACTAATACACACACACACAGAGACACATGCGAAACATGACAAGCTGAAGTTGAGTGGCACACACAGATACACGCACAGACATGCTCCACGCACGCAGACAGACAAGAGCATCAGGAATAAAGACACATACAAACATACACAAGCTGGCAGACCCTAAACAGCCAACACATAAGAGACCATGCCTGGATTCGACTGGGGAACTTTCTCTAGGGCTGAAGGCCTGGGAGACAGCATTCTAAACTAAACTGGAAAAGGCAAGCCAACCAAACGAATCCTAGTAAAGAGTACCTAAAAGGGAGCAGAACAAGAGCAAGAAATGTAAAGAATGCCACTGACAATGTACAAAGTGCAAAACTAATTTTACAGAGTGTACCAGAACAGGGCAACACCAGTAACCACAGCAGCAGCAGATGCAGCAAAAGCAACAACAGCAACGTTAACAATGCGAGGGCAGTTTTAGAAAAACAAAACAAGGATGCATTACAGCACAGGCACAGTCAAAGCAGCGAGCTTTTCTGGTTAAAAGTGGGAGTCAAAGAAGACTGAGGTGGGTTTGTTCATGACGACTCTTTGTTTTGAGATACATCTGGTCATTGGTTACCCTGAAAGGATGAAATAATCGTATGCGAATATTGTTTAGAGGTGTGTGACTAATCCGAAATTAATGTGATATTAAAACGAACATATTTGGCGTAGATAAAGTGCTCATCCATCATAACAATGCACGGATGCAGTTAGTCAGTTTGCTATTTAGGCTCTCAGTTGGAGCAATAGGCCTCGCAAAGATGCACGGCTAAAATCAATAGAGAAACCTACAAATTACTACCCTGCAGCAAATTTTCCAGATCTAACGCTCTGCAACTATCTTGTGTTTCCAAGTCTCTGTTTTAAGAAATAAAACTCATACGAAGCTGAATCAAAGTATGTCCGCTAATATTATTTACTGTATTAAAAAATAAAAACCCCTTTCAACATCTTAAAGCACACACTGCCTGTTAAAAGCTTCCGAAAACTTAAACTATCAATCCAAAATTTATTGGAAACACGAAAAGAACTCAAAACGTAGTCAGGTTGCGGAAAAAAAACCGGCAAAGATTCAAAAGACGATTAAACACACTTGTATAACTCTCAATTTAATAAACAATATCTAATTATAATTTGGAACAAACGAACGTTAGAAGGTGGACGTGATAAAATACAGCGTTTTAAGTAATTCAATAAAAAAATTCTAATAAATTAAGTATTATAAAACAATTGTAAAATTTAAATTGGGAACTACTAGCAGCATTAGATGCAACTGCTGCTTGAACTAGTTGTGAATTACAACAATTTGTAAAATATATTTTTTTTTTACTTACTCCAACTCTACGTTACTGGCTTGAACTATATAAAATATACCATAAATGGAATAAAAAATTTTCTAATAGTTTTGTTTTTATATGTTGGAAATATTGTAAATAATCAAAAATATATAAATCCAGCCTGATTATCTGGAGATATCATAAAAGGGGCCACAGCGGTGTACCCATCAGAAGGCCAAGAAATAGTAAAAGTTTTATTTTAAAATTTTTTCTAACTGATGAACTAACTAGCTTTATAGCGATGCTTATGATTTAGAGTTTTCGTTTTAGACTAGAGTCTCTAAGTCATTGTTGTTGTTTGTGGCGAAAAAAATCGATAACATTTTTCATTACTACAAAATTACATATCAAGCAATGATTTTTTTAAATGGTCTAACTTTTGTACTTTTACAGTAAAAAAAATTAAATATAAATAATAAATAATATTCGAAATTGCAGTTGAAAAACTTATTTAAGCAACGGATTTTGAGAATTGAAAGTCGATTTCGTAATTCTGTAGTTCAAATTACACTCACGTTCTAATTTTTTTTTTATCATTTTGGTCTTGGTTGCTTTATTTTTAAACATTATATCTTTACTTTCACGGGTTGGTAACTTTTTATACATATTTAATTTTTCGTAATAGTAAGGTAAATTTTGAGAAAAATGTTAATTTAATTACTCTGTTTTCCAGATTTAAATCTGTCCTTAATGACGATATAATTTGCAGCTAAGAAAGGCTGCAAATATAATGTATACCTGAAAATTTTATTTTATGCATGGCGGTTGGAGTTTTATCGATTGCGAAGAAACGAGTTACTGTAAAGTTATTTTTTGTCATTTTTGAAATATTAAACAAATTACAAACAATTTTTATATTTTGTTTTACATATTTTACTTCCGATTTTATAAAGGGTGTTTTTTTAAGCGCGTCCGGATTTTAAACTTAAATAAAACACAAAAAAATTAATGTAATTATCCGAAATATGTTTTTAGTAGAAAGATAATTTCTTATCATTTAATATTTATTATAAAATTATCTCTGGCATGTGACTACGAGTTACGAAGCGCATTCTGTCAGTCCAATTTTTGACCACACTTCATGCATTTGGGGCCTCATTTCAGTAATGACACGTTCAATGTTGGTTTCCAAGTCACCAATTGTTGCTGGCTTGTCTGCATAAATGGCCATCCTGTTGAAAGCAGAACTCTTCGACATTGATGTCACGTATATTTGGAAACAAATATTTGTTGATCGTCGCTCTCTATCGATCAGCACGTTCTGATGGACGATTATTCGGTCCATAAATTGTACGAAATCTCAAAGATTTGAAGGCGTTGTTGTGGTGTAAATCTGAATTGTTAGGCCTTACTGAATAAAATGACATTGACATTTGTCAAAAGTGACAACTGGTTTCAGAGATATCCCTTTTGGAAATCCTGACCCTATTAAAAAGACACGCTTTATAATTGATAAAAAAGCCATACATGAAGTAAAGTAAACAAAGTAACAAAGTTTTCAAACTGCCCACGTAATAACAAAAGCCAAAGCCAAAACTAGTATGCAACAGCTTGAATGTGTGTGAATGTGTGTGAATGTGTGTGTGTGTATGTATGTATATATATATATTAGTGCTTGCCCTGCCTTTCACATAAGTTGAACTGGAGACGAGCTTAAAGCAAAATCTATCATACGCCACGTTGTACAATTTCTGCAATACGACACGAGTGTATGCTATACACTAATCAAAACACATGGTAAACTTACGTGGCTGATGTGTGCAGCATTCAATGTTGATTTGGTGGCTTAGAAACAATTAACTTGAAAAGTAAATTAACCGACAAGTAAATAGATATGTACTTTAGTAGATGTTAAAAAAAAGTAACAATGCATTTCGCTGAAGTAAAAACATAACTTAAGTGAAAAGTCAACGATTGTTTTAGTGTTAGGGTCACAGTACTTTACATACCAATATTTGTTGTCTAAGCCGCCAAATTTTCAATTATAGAGTTATATATCAACATGAATCGGTAAACTTGATCCGCACACGGGTATGTGCACTATTTGATTAACATTATGTGAGTCTGGCCCTTAAAGTCTCAGAAACTTAGGTATTCACTGTCACTGATGATGGTTATACCGTTTGAGATTGATTATTTTGGTATTGAAAATATATCAATTAATTTTAAAATTATTCTATCCTTGTTACTATTTCTTTATTTAGGAATATTTTAATTTTTTTCAAAGCAAAAACTTTTTAGTCGACTAAAGATACAATCCATCTAAACTATATTGTTTAGCCATTTATTTTAAAGCTAACTTCATTTATTTTTCTTCGTTGGTTGGTGATTTTGGTATCGAAAGAATACCTTAGCATTCGGAAAATTCGTATATCTGGTTGGTGAACGGAAATTAGATACAAGTTAAAGTCATTCAAATCCATCGTAGTGACGCTAATATAGAAGTTCAAATAAGACGATTTTTTCTAAGATGCTCTCTGTTCTACAGTATTAGGTAGAAATGCTATGGCATTCTTTGAAAAGGCATACCATTGCTTGGTGTAGAAGCAGCTCCCTGTGAATTGAAGCCATAGGCCTTGGAATCAGCTTAAAGCGTCTAAGATGGGTAGACTATAAGACCAGATGTACTTTATAGCATTGGAAAATGCGCTGTCAAACAAATACTAAGAGAGGAGATGTATCCAAGTAGGTGTTGTGAACTCAAGGCTAGTTTGAATTAGTTAGAACCTCTTTGTCGAAACTGAACTGAGAAGGAGCTACAAGTAAAGAAGGGGTCACAATGGATGTCTAGGCCCGCAGCACCTTATACCTTCATAAAATTGTCCTTTAAACCAATGATTAGAATAAAATTATATTATAACCAATTACGGCATTAAAAAAATTATAAATGGAAAGTTTTCTTCGCCTGCTAATATAGCAGTTCATTCAACTGCCAAAGAGTAGCCCCACTTCGGCTTGACCACGAAAAAAATCCTCTTAAGCTTGTGATTGAAAGTGATTGCAAGTCCTGAAGCAAGCTTTTGCACTGACTGTTTTGCGTTTTGAACAATTTGCATGCATGACCAGGTGGCAACGAATCAAGCCAAACAATTGAAATGCAGTTGACTATTTTGTTTGCAGTTTAATTTGATTTGTTGTTGCATTTGTTGCTGCTTTGTTCTATGTCTTATTTAAGCCGATTAAGGGGCACCACATTTTGTTGAAAGCTTTCAGGTGTTGCATATGTTTCATGTGACGTATATTGTTCAACAATTCAGCAGTTAAGACTGTTAACTGATGCATTTGTGGTTGCAGTCTATTAGAGTTAGGCGTTGAATACAATAATTAAAAGGCTTAGTCATACATAGTTGGGAGTGTTTGGGAAATGGCCTAAATTGCAGTAATTTAAGTTATTTTTGGTTGGTGTATATTGTCAGCATAAGACCCAGTGGACACATAATTACCGCATTGGCTCATTGGTTCAGCCATTGTTGACAAATATTAAAAAAAATATGCAAAAAATGTTAATTGCCTACGAAATATGTTTTTTTTTTTTTTGACAAAATGTATGACGTGAACTTTTTCCTTTATTTATTAAAGGTCTAGCTGAATGAGGGACAAAAACTGTAACCAATGATTTTTATTAAAAATTATTATTAAATATTATTTCGTCGGTTAAAAAGATCACAAAAATTTCAATAAAAAAAAAACGTAATTTTCCCTTTTCAATTTATTCAAAATATTTTAGTATATAATAAAAAAAAATTTTTTTCATCTATACGCAGTACGAAATATTTCACACGAAATGACCAAACTTCATATAAAAAAAAATATCCCAAATGGGATTTTTTTTTTTATATAAAGTTTTGCGATTTCGTGCGAAATATTTCGTGCTGCGTATAGATGAATGGGATTTTTTTTTTTATATGAAGTTTTGCGATTTCGTGCGAAATATTTCGTGCTGCGTAGACCCCTTGAAATATAATATATTTTTGTTATCATTTTTTTTGGCAAAAAAAACACACTTAATTTATTTTAAGAAACATTAATTGATTAAAAAAAACTGACAATATTACAAGTTGCCAATAAGGAAGCTCTCTAAAGAAATTTTTTTATTTTGTTTTTTTTTTTTTTTATTTTAAGGAACGTTTGTATTAACTATTTAACTTTCTAACTTACAATATAAAATATTTTTTTTAAATCCAAGTTGTCAATAAGGACACGCTATAAAAAAGTTTTTTAGCTATATTTTTTTTTCTTTTGGCGAAACTTTCTAAATTTTTTTAAGTAGCGTTCTTAATAATTAATTAAAAAAGCAATATTATAAAATATTTTTTTATGAAAGTTGTTAATAAGGAGGCTCCATAAAAAATATTTTTTTTTAAGCTATCACTTTTTTTGCAAATCCGAATCCAATTGTTCGGTTTTGTTTTTTCGTTTTCCGGAGCATAGCTGTATATAATATTAATAATAATAATAAAATATTTAATTTGCTTGATTAGCTATAAATAAATGTTGTAAAAGCTGTACTTGAAAATGGCAACAGTTATAAGGTTGTGCAATAAATAATTACGAGACTTCTAATTAAAATTACGTATACGCAACGCTGGCTTATATGGCTTTTTTACAAATAAAATTTTTTTTAATTATTAAGCGCGATATTATTATCAAATCCATCAAGTTCAAGACCAATACAAGCATTTTAAGCATTTCTTGGATTCAAAACACACATCCACTTATATTAATTAATTTTTTGTCATCTGATGGCCAATTCCAATACTCGTTTTAAATTTAACTTATCTTTTGTCATCATAGCACATAACCTCTACGCTCGGTTACAGACAACCACAACCCTTTCACAAACATTTCATTTGGTCCCTAAGCAAACCAATAAAACATTTTCCAACAATCACAACTTTGTGCTCCAGTTCGATTGCCGCCATTGCATGTCTTTGTTATTTGGCATGCAAAAAAAAAAAAAAACGAGCACGGAAATTCAATTCGCTTCCTTTTGACCACCAAGCCGCATTGTGTATCTTGTATCTAGGAGGGGCATATCTGACTTACTAGGCAAGGCAAATGGGTTGCATGCCAAAATGAAAACGAAATGAAATGTTCGAAAAGTTGTTGAAAATGGCGTTGACAAATAATTTCATATCATGTCTCTGCCGCAATTGAACTGAACTTTTCTATGCACAGACAAGTTAGGGGTAAAAAAATCAACCAAAAAAAAGAAAAAAAAAAGATCAGTTTCATTTGATTTTACTTTTACCAAAGCAAATGCTGTGACAAGAAAATGTCGAGTCGAGACTCGATGGCTTGGGTGCAATGACGCAAGGAATGCGCCGCATTGATTTGAATAGAGCATGACAAGCAGAAGATGCTCGGTTGGATACCAGTACCAAGCTAAGCCATATCATATACAGCAGGTAGTAAGCCCTTGCTCTGGCATATGTGCTTGTTTGCTAACAATTTTCCTATTGAACTTTTTGACAAATTTTTCTTGGCTTACGACAGCTGCTCAATCCGTTTTCATGTCGTACAGCCAAACTAACTGGAACCCAGACTCAGACTCAGTCTCTGCTTGTGCCTTGTGTAAAGCATTTTTGAGTCTTTAACGTTTCTTTTGACTTGTTGTATTTTGATGCTGACTTAACTTGAAAAAAACTCAAAGACGTGAAAAAAAAACCAAGTAAAATGGAAAAGTTAATAGTCAAAGGGTAGGCCACCCCCAAAAATCTTTGCTTGGCGCCAAAGTCAAAGCACCTTGTCATGTATTCCCGGAATGAGAGCTGCACGTTGTCAGCCTGGCTTCGTATGTGTATGTGTGTATGTTTGTTCTGTATTGCCTGCGGGTGCTTTTTTCCGACTCTGGCAAAAGTGCAGAAAATTTGTGCAAGTTACGTGCTTGATTACATTTTTCCAAACTTTTTTTCTTTTTTTTTTTTGTAGCGCCCTTCAATGACGTTCAATAAGGTTAAAATTTAATAGTGTGTGTGTAAGGGGTGTGATTGAGTGTATTTGCTGTGACATGCCCGCAGGCTACGATATTTTTATGTTTGGCTTAACAATTCGACCTTTGTACGTTTATAGAGTATGTGCGTTCATTATATGAGTCAAAAAGTTAAACACACGACGGATACTTAACTTGAGGCAGAAAAAAAAAAACAAATAAGGCGCTAAAATTTTAATAATAATGACGAAATGAATACCATGAAATTTGTAACAATAATTTAATAGAAAATATTATTGGCGTACATTTTCCTTAACGAATTTGACTTTAATTTCTAATTTTCCCAAAATCCCAAAATGCAATAATTTATAACTGACTAAAATCACAATCTCATAATTCCCATTAATAGATATTACCATCAAGTGATGCCAAATTTAAGCTCTTCATTAAGTTTAAACACATTTTAAATTAAATCAATTATATTAAGTATACGCACAGCACAATACATATTAATCATTTTCCATTGCCACACTTTATGCCTGCGCATCTGAATTGCTTTAAAATCCAGACAGCATAAAAACAAATGCTCGATTGAGCTTGGAAGCACCTGCAGCTGCATACTCCAAGACCCGTAGAACCACAGCTGCAGCTAAGCAAATCCATGAGCAGCTTTTGCGGCCAGGCAATGGCTATTTATCACGGCTATTGCTGTGCACTATATTCAAGAAAATTAATAGAAAAGAAAATTCATGGGAAAAGCGTGCGCGTCTGCTTTTCAAATGTACTTAAGTTTGACGAAATTGCTACGAAAAAAGCGTAAAATTTTCTCATTCTAAATGAAAAGTAAAGTAAATGGAAAATCTATTTGCACTGTTGTTGCTGCTGTCAAAAGCTTGTGGCAGTTTGCTTTGCAACCAATGTGCCACGTCACCTGGTACCATGCCACATCACATTCCGAACACCCTACAATCTGCTCCATTGTCAATCGTAGTGCACGGCGGTTTGGCGGTTGGCTGGTGCTGTTTGCATAAGCACCACCGTGCTGGAGTGGCGCCTCTAATGCCCACCATCTTACTTCTGCTCTAAAGTTTTAGCAGAACTTTGCTTGCAACAAAATTAATTACCTTTGGCTACTTTCAACTGGTTGCGCGAGTTACTACACGGCAAGTGTGTGTGTTTTTTTTGAGCTCAGTGTTTTTCTTTTTTGCATTTAAACGGCATGGCGGCTCTGTTTGCAGGCTGCAGTCTCCCGCTCTGTGTCTCTAAAAGGTAGCTCAACATCCGACTGCTTTAAAAGCAAAAGCCGCAAGTTGGTAAGAAAAAACTAGCGGAAAGGTAAGAGTAGGTACTTGCCGACTAGAGTATGCACTGTACTTTCGATGATATTCACAGTGTCGGACTGACGAGGGGTGATATCCCCAAAACTAAAAAAAAAATGTCATACTCTAGTCTAGACGATGTGCCATATAAATATTCTCGATTGTGTGGCTTTTGTAGAGTGGGTGTCAACAGTATGGAAAAATATTGGTTTCTGTAGTTCCTATAATCTCCAAGCTCATTTTGTTCATACAGACACGGCCTTATTGGCTCTCTGTTCATGCTGATCAAGAATATATATGCTTTATATAGGGCCAGAGATGCCTCCTTCAGCCCTTTAGCCTTGTAGCTTTGCTGCAGAGTATCAAAAAAATAATAGAAAGAGATAGCAACGTAAAAGTTGCAGCAATGAAAAAACTGCGGGCGGCTAACGGAAGTGACAAGAACACCAAAAGCAACAGCAACAACAGCTAAAATGTTTGAGGCAAGAGATAAAAAGATGGCTGACTGCCTGTAGCAGGAAGAAGACGCCGCCATTGCCGACGGATGAGGTACAACGTGAAAAGTATGTTTTAATAAAAGCGGAAATGAAGCAGCGTTACCGTTATTTCCTGTTTGCGTACAGTTTTGTTTGAAGCTGCTGCCACAAACACACACACACACCCATACACATACACATAGCAGCTGCTCTTTGCCTCAAAACGTAGAGTACAACTGCAACGGCCAATGTGGCAATTTGCTTTCCTGCTACAAAACTAAAAATGATAAACCGCAAACCACTTAAAAAAAGTTTCAAGTAAACTAAAAAAAAAAAAAAACTTTTCGTAAATAGACAAAATTAATGAGCACCAACGTAACATGAACTGCTCTACTGACTATGTTTTTTAGTTGAAGGCATCCCAAGCTCAAAGTTCCTAACTCTGACTCGGCAAAAAACTCAATGAGTTTATTGATTTCAAAAGAAATTGTTGAGGATTTGAAAACGTACAGCGCACTGGGTCACTTGGAACTGAAGCAAGTTGTTACATTTTTCGAAATACTTAAATTTCTTGGAAAGCTTAGTTTTGATTTGATACGTTAATGAGACCTTTGTAGATGCCAAGAAATGATTTTTTGGTAGAGCTATTTTAAGTCAATTGTTTTTACAAGAAAATCTGAGAGATTTTAATGTACTCCGTATGCAGCTGAAGCTGAATCAAAATGTCGAATTTGTCACAGCTTAGTTTTGATTTATATGGGAATCAAGGCTTTGCAGGTTCCAAGAAAAGAGTTTTTAGTAAAACGGGATTAGTTAATTTTAGAAAAAAAAATCTGTGTTGTTTTGGATCTCATGAAACTGTAGCAACTTTAAGAATTCTGTAAAAAGTGTAAAATTATTTGAGAAGCTTTGTTTTGATAAGGAACGGTATGAATGATTTGCAGGTTGCAAGACCAATAATTAAGGCCAGCATGAAAAAAGCGAAATCTACGAGAATAAATTCTGCTTTAATGACTCAAGAATAAAATTTATGGAGTATTCGTATTCGAATCTACGAATATAAAAGAATATTTAAAAAATTATTTCAGTCTATATTATGTACACTCTCGAACCTTTTTTGCCAAATCGATTTGATTTAACTTGCAAGAAAGTAGTCGGATTCAAACCACGTAAAAATTCGTTTTAGTGAAATTCAGAGCACGGATTCGGATTTGTTTTCCTAAGCACGACCGTTTAGCTAAGACTCTCGAATTTCACATGTTATGTCTTTAAGATTGGAACTGTAGTTTTGAAGAAAAATCCGATTTTAAGATCGCAAAGTTAAGACCAAAGAATGAGATGTTCTTTTTCCAATATTATATTATATACTCATGCATATTATACATAAAGGAACAATCTAAGTTATATTTTGTGCTTTTTTGTAAGGACTATAATATATATAATATATGTTTTTTGAAAACTAATAAGGCTTTTTACTGTGGATTTGTGAGCCAACTCTCGATTCAAGAATTTGTTTTGAATCCTTATATACTTGTTACCTTACCAATTCAAATATTTAAATATTTCCATGAATAGAAGAAAAGGCAAAATCAAAATTATAAAATTTTAAAAAAATATGGAATATTTTTACTTAATACTAAAACGACAACAACGAAAAATCTGGACTTGAGAGTATTCTTTTAAAATAAAAGAAATAAAGTAAAGATTGTATAATTTGAATAACAAAATTTAGCTGAACTTAATTTTTTTTTTCGATCGGTTAAAATAATACATTTCTTTACTTTAGTTTGTAAATAAAATTCATACAAAAAAATTAAACAAAAATTTTTTCTTCATGAATTTTCGAAGGTAATTTTTTTTAGTAACTATTATTTAAAGTAATACTAAAAAAATATTAATAGCGACAAAAAAAAAATACTGCATTTTGATTATTTTAAAAAAATGTTCAAAGTAAGTAATAATATTAGGTAGGCAAATTTTTTTGTTTTTAAGTTTAAGATCCAAATAAAAAGAGTTCAAACTTTTGAGAAAAGTAACTAACAAATAATAATAAATAGCACAAAATTGACTTTGTCTAGCAACATTCATAATTCTCAGCATCTGTTGGAACAAACTGAAACCAGTTCACATATTTCACACATTTTCAGATGCATGCCAATCATAATGCCAAGAGTAGCCGCAAAATGACAAATATCAGGAAAGGATTGCTTATTGAATTGCCAAGTGACCAAAAACATTCACGACATACTTGTACTGCTTCAATCCAAGCATTATAATAAAAAGGAGCAGGTCTTCAAACGATTTTGCCTTTGTATGCAGTTCTCTTTATGTTTAAATAAGCAAAGAAAAGCAAAAAATTGGTAGAAAAGCGAGAGAAATGCAAACCGATTCAATTCGTTCGACCGCAAAATGCCTGAGCATGCAATGAAGCAAACAAATAAAAGTTCAGTTTAGACGATGGAAATATGCTGCAATTTTTCATATTTCCTGCAGCTGCATACATAGATACTAAAAAACACACACAGATACTCAAAGCGAGCGTGTGTGAGTGCCCGGGCTTGCATTGAAATGAAAAATATAAATAAATAAAAAATGCTTACTTAAACTTTTACCATATGTTGCACACTCAGCAACAGCAGCAACGAGTCAAAGCAGCAACGACAAGCAAAATAAGCGATAAAAATATATATATATATATAAATAAATAATAGAAAAATTGTTTTGGTTAGAAGCCAGACATAACCGACTTTGATATGCCTTATAAAAAATTTGCAACATTAGTTCGACTTTTACGTTTATATCAAATAAGCCTAGGTATAGGCCAATTTTTATTCTCAAAGTTCGAGAGCAGTTTGATAAGTAAGGAAAAGATATTTTTTTCTGAAAAAAAGCTTTTTATTGCTCAACATAGTGTGCTTTTAGTTCAATACATTTTGCCGAATATATTTTTTTCTTCGCTTTACCATGATCCTCGCGTTACCAGAATCTTCACAGACTCTCTTACAATAGAGCAAATGACACTTTTAATGACACGTGGTTAAGCTTTAAAACTAAACTTTGTAGACTAGGAAAATATCATATATGAAGTCTGAGAGAAGTTTAAATATTGTGCATTATATTGGGGCACAACCTATACTGTGACTAGACAGAACTACTATTCCAAAAGACACGAAATTGTAAGTGCTCCCAATGCTGCGGAGTAAAGGGATCGCACAACTATGTTAGCCGCGCTTTAGCCTTACAAAAAGTATCTTAAAAGCTTTATTATAAACATCTAATCCCACACTGGGTCCTAGGGAAGCCATGGAAAACCCTGTGTAGATGGTGGACTGAAAAAGGGCGTGCGGTGATCGACCAATGACTGATTTACCTACTTCTGCTTAATAATTATATTTTTAAAATCAAGTTAAAAGTAAAATTGATAAAAATCACCCTATAAATTAGTTTATACAGTTTTTTTAACAATTTTTTTCTTGTGAAATACAAAATATTGTAAAAAGAAACATGTTAGTCTAAAATAAAATTTTTCTTCGATGTTCTTTTCAAAACAGGCACATGGCAACCATTTTGCACAAAATTTAGATAAAAATAAATAAATAAATAATATATATTTAAGAAAATTCTTCAAAAACAAGCCTAAAGTTGATAATGAAAAACTAAGTAAGTACAAAGAAATAAATCAATTGAAAATAATTTTAAAAAACTCCATGCAAAGACTTGTGGTTTTTTGTGAAAACAGCTCAATGGAGTACAATTGTCTAAAATTTAGATTTAAAATAAATAAATTTAGTAAATTCTTGAAAAACCACCATATAGTTTTTATAGTAGTTTAATTTAAAAACAAATTTTAGAAAAGACTATGTATAAACTAAAGAAACGAAATTTGGTAAATAAATATACTTTATTATTTTCTGTTACAAAAAAAAAACTCAATTCATAAGTTTTCATTACACATAAAATTTGGAACACATAAGTAATAAATAAATAAATTTGTTTGAAAAAAAAACTGAAAAATAACACCCTATAGATTTAAGATATTTGCATTCACACAAACCTAACAGATGGACTAGCGTGGATAGATGCTGGCGGCCATGTTGTATTGATAGAGCTTTTCAATATTTTTCAACCACAGATAATATAAATAAACACAGATAATATTGTGGCCGAAAAGTTATCTTTAACGAAAAGCTGCATTTTTGAATGAATTTCCGTGTGAAGTGGCGAAATCTCCGTGGATGTGATGACACTTAAAGCTCACCAGTTGACAGTGCATCCAAAAAAATATATTGTTTGGTGAGAATTTCAGACCGGCGATGATATTTGTCCGTACTAATTTAAAAGCAACGTTGGCAAGGTAAATACCGTTTTTAGCTGGAAAACATCGATGTATCGATATATCGAAGCTTATACTAATATAATAACAGGAATGAATATTCTGTTAATAAGCTAATAAAAGGTATGATTATTCCTTATATTGTCTTAATTTAAACTTCGATATATCGATAAATCGATGTTCTCCATGCTTTTTCCTTGTTTTCTCACTATGACATACACAGATAAACTTGATAGACTCTACTAGTAAAGGGTTTAGACCAGGCTTATCTATGCATAGCAGAATACACCCTGTTACATAGATTTGGTTGAACCAAACATACCCGTTTTACTCTATTAGTAACGGCTATAATAAATATAGCAAAAAAAAAACCATTCAGGCATATCTTTGCCAGTTTCAGCAATTCCAGAACTCTCTCTCTTTTGGATCTCTTTCGATTTTTGTTTTGTTGCGCGACTAACGTGGATTTCCGCTTCAGCCCGTTTCAGTCTAACGCACAGCAGCACAGAGCAGTTGCTATTGCCGTCGCCGGCTTAGCCACCGTGCCGTGGAGCGGAAGTGTTGACGCTGAAGACGCCGCCATGGCGTTCCCACGTATCTGTGTGTAACGTGTGTGTGTGTTGGAGTAACAGTAACGTAAATAATAAGCAATGGCAATAAATAAAATGCAAAAAGTGCGGCAAATATGGGCAGGCAAGTTGGGAAATCTTTCAGGGATGCGAGCAATATGTAGCGGAAAGTTTTCCACAGTTACTTTATTTTTTTTTTGCTGCTGCTTTCGTTTTGGCGAATTCTTTGCAGCTTTCGCTTTACTTAGTTTTAATTTCCGTAAGTCAGCAGTAAGCTGTTTGCATAAGCGCAAAATGTCTTAAGCAAATATTGGGTTGCATACTTCACGGCGCACAAACTTTCAGCATAAGCTCCAGCGTGCTCTCTCAGGCCTAACTTCTAACTCTTTGCCGGCTCTGGGCTGAGAGCTCAACGACTGTGTCTGGGTCTTTTGAGTAAAAGAAGACTTAAAGCGAGTTTGGAGCTTAGCGTATAATTAGCATAAAGTTCAGCGGAAAATCTTTTGCTTGAGTTCTTTTGGTTTTTTTGGTGGGATCTGAGCACTGCGCAGCTACTGATGATGATATTGACAGACAAACAAACAACAATATGGTGAAAGGATGGGTGTAATGGTTGCAAGCAAAAATGAGAAAACAAATTAAATTTTGAAAAATCGTTTTTGGCCAAAAATTTTATAGTAAAGCTGGAGAGTTCAAATGAAGTCAGACTAAGTTTGGAGTTTATAATTGGATGAAATCATGTTTGTAAAATAGAGAGTCAGTTAGTTGTATGCTAACAATTAAAGTTACGAAGACTTTTTTTGGTCTAATACTACTACAAATTATAAGGTATGTTGATTTCAAACATTCTGGCATACCCGTTAACGAGGGGCGGACGATTATGACAGGAACGGATCAGCGGCTATGCATATTTTATAAAAAGAAGGCAGAATGTCCAAATCTCAAACACTCTGGCTGAGGTGTAGTTCAAAAGCGAACATGCGAACTCCTGCGGTTCGACAGGAAGACAACCAGGACGGCACTACATCATAGGCCTAATGGCCAAAAGGAGTCACATTCCTTACCATAAATTCTGTCGTATTTCAAGGCAATAGAAAGCATCAAACACCTGCAACTAAACTGCCCTGCACTTCTGAGAGAACGCCAAGTACCAAGGAAAGACCTTCTTTGGATCGTTTCGGCTTTACTAGTCAAGAACAAGGCTGAAGGCTGTGTATTTTATTCCAATAGGTAAGGAGTAATTTCTGCAGAGGATATAAACCAACATTGCTAGCTGCTTTTGCTTTTAGTCTCCTCTTCAACTCCAAGACTAATGGTCTAGCAAGTGAAACTGGACTGCAACTATCAAAGGCCTTAAATGGCGTCATTGCGCTCGATATAGCTACAGGATTGTACTAAGAACTATCCAACCTAGTTTCGTGTTCTAATCCTCTAAAGACGACCCATCCTATTAATCGAAGGGTTATCGCAGATACGTGCGTAGCTGCAACACTACGAAAGAAATTTGGTACTGACGCGCCTTTAATTTTTACCTAAATCCGCTCCTGACTGCCTAAGCCGCCTCGAAAGCTCTTGGCTATAGATTTTCATTGAAAGTTTTTCGCTTAAAGTTATTGTTACCGCGACTACTTGGTACAAAATCTGATTAAAAGTTCAACTTGAAATTTCTTTAAAAAAAAGCTTTGAAAACTTTAAAGACATGACACTAATGTATCTCTTACAAATTTAATACTTAAAACTGTGCCAGATTTTTTAACTTTCAACTGCGCTTATAAAGTTGGGAAGTTTGGGAACAGGCAAGATATATAAATATATTTTTTGAGCTGACTACCTGGAAGAGCATACTCCGTCTGTTGTATTCCGCTTTTGCATTGGGCTGTGAAGTTTTGTAAATGTTGGCAGCTGGCATAATTTTTGGAATTTCAATTTTTGTTTTAATTTTCTTTTTTTTTGCACTAAGCCATTTTTTCACATTTTTTACTTTGTTTATTTTTATATTTTCTCTCATTGTCTGCAGCCTGGCAGGTGTGGAAAGAAAAAGCTTTCAAGGGATTTGCAACGGCTTAAGCGGTAAGTTTAACCAAAAAGAAGAAAAAAGAAAAAAAAAAATGAAGCAGATATTTAATGAGTTTAGCAACGTGAAGAAGGCGGTCACATGTGGGCGGAATGCTGAAATAAAATGAGCGCATTGTTTTGCCTTGCTGCATGCAGCTGTTTGTGGCATTTGATTAATTAAGCAGAGAATTTTTCAAATTGTTTGTAAAATTAAAGTAACAAACTTTTAGCCAAATACTTTAAATACTTGGCGTGTTCGTTCTACTCCTTACAGACAGTCCAAACACAGCGCGCCAAGCGCTTTATTTGCAAAGCTGACTGTTTTGTTGTTGGCTTACATGCTGAGCGCAAATAAAGCACAAAAATTGCGCTGTAAAGCAAGTGTGGCATGCCACAAGGCGCACCACATGCGGTGAAAATTATGAAACCTTGAAATGCAGCTTAGCAGGGCTCGGACGGCCACGCAAACACACACATGGAGTGCACAGCGTCTTAGAATGTCACGGGGGCAAGCAACTGCTGCCACTGCTTAACCAAGGGAATCGAAATACACCCACTAAGATAGTGTTCCTGTCTGTGTCCTTTGACTTGACGTCTTAAACGCAGGCAGCGATAATTTCGTTTGCTCTCTGCACTCCGATTCCTTGCCACAAAGGACACGTGCGGCGAACGTCATGCCAAGGCAATTGCAAAACAATTCTAGGGCTTCGCCTCGTTGCTTTTTGCCTCGTTTTTTGCTACAGTTTTATTTCTATTCTGTTAAATCCTTAGACAAGCAGCCTGCACTTTGACTTGAGGAGTCCTGTCCGGCCGGATTGCTTCTCTGTATATTCTCGCGACTGCTGTCTTTGATTAAAATTTTGCTGCCACTTTGTTGCTATTGTTGTTGTTATACACTGTAACCCAAGGCAAGGGGTATATTAGTGCTAGGAGAGATAATGCATCCTATGGCCTAGTTCTTCACTTGCGGTTTCCCTCTTCAATACGGTTGGAAACTTCGGGATTTGTATGTTGAAATGGAAGCCTCCTTTTTGCAGGTTCGTTTGAAAAACTCATTAACCGAATTCAAAATGTTGTACAAACGTAGAGTCGAACAAAATAAAAAATCTATTACGTTTCGAGAACCCCAGACAATGATTGTCCTCAGCTAACACATACATTTTTCACTTAAAGTGAATGGCGCCCCTAGTTGGGCGCTAAGTATAAAAAAAGGATTTTAAAGGAAATTATGGAAATTTAAGAGGGTGCAATGCACAGAAAGTTATGAGCTTAATTTTTGAGGCACGACAGGAACAGAAAGCAGTAAAGCGCGCACGAACATGTTCGGTTCAGGCTCAGACTGGGGCCCGACCTGGTCAGCCAGAAACTTGCTCTTTTTTATCTCAAAGCTAATTTTCAATTACAAAAAATATTTGATTTTTAGTCTTGTGTGTTGCCCCATGTGGAAACATTTCCCTCGATTACAATATCCGTTTAGATTTATGACAGCAGTATTCCCAAGACTTTTCGTCCTCACGAAGCCCACAGTAAGCTTCACTTTAATGACCAAAACAGTCGCGGGAAGAAGGACGCCCGAAAAAAAAGTCCGCCGTGTAGCCAAATCTAGTAAGAGGTTTACTTTTTATATTTCGCGCACTATCTGATGTAAGTGTGACCACATCTAATTTGCCATTTTTTATTGAAAAATACTCTGAAAATTTCTTTCACGAGACTCCATGATGGATTATAACCCTTTCAGCATTCGGCTGTTCTCGTAAAGGGCATATTACAGTCAGCTTGTTTCGTCTGCAACCAACTGACATTTTTTTGTTATGGGCTATTGCTTTTTAACTTTTTGACTTTGGCATTGGCTCGAACCCGGCATCAGACTTGAACTAGTCATTGGTGCTGTATTTCGCCTTGCACTCCAGCAATGGCACGCACTAGAATTTCATTTGGTTCGAGCCCTTTGCCAAAGCCTGTGGCTATGAGATCCATTACCCCAATGACTACCGACCCCCCCCCACACCACTTATGTAGCTCACATTGCAGCTGGCTATGTTGTGAGGCGTACCCTAGCAGTTGGTTCTAGTTGGTTGCAAGCATTCAATTGGTTTAAGGGGTTACACTTAGTAGTTGCCACTGCCAAGTTGCCCGCTTTGTTGGCCCCAAAACACTTGTCACAGCGTGACAGGACCGACACATGGACACTGGGAGCGACGGAAAGAGGTTCCGTATGTAATGTCTTCTTGGTGTGTCTGATAATTTCGTTTCGTTTTCATTTCACTTTCTTATTTCGTATTTCTTTTTTAGTTTTGGTCTTGTCTTACATATTTCTAGCTTTTGCTTTTGTTGCTGTTGTCAGAACTTTTGACTTTAACGAGGTGCTGCGTTGTCATGTTTCAAGATCCGACATTTAGTTTTAGTTTCAGACATGGCCTTATCACTTTTACACACTTTGGTTGGCTTATCTAGGAGTTCAGAGGTGTGGGCTTAGCACGCAGCACACATTACCAGGGCTAGCTTTTGTTTGGTGGGTAACAAAGAGACAGCGTTTAGGGGTAACTCGGACTTCAAAAGTCAAAATGTTTAAGGGAAACCATAAATGTTTATCACTCATAGCGTTGTCTTGACTTATACTATGGTTTATTTTAAATAGTAAAAAAGGTTTATTTATATAAAAAGTTAAATAAGAGACAATAAATGCATTTAGTAAAAACAATGCATTTAGACAAGATACTGGTTGTCTAAAGTGAGTGGAATATCAGCACCTAATCTATACCTTTGTTATGATAGACGTCTTGTATTTTAAATCCTACAAACCATATAAAATATTACTGGAATCATTTTGACAGCTTCTTTGTATTATTAGCTTCTTGAAGCTATATTTTTTAATTTTATCAAACCTTTATTAGAAACTAGGGGGCATCACTACCTGCTCTCTTCGCTGGTCCCAATTAAGTAACTCGCTAACACATCTTTTGTGTTTTTCTTCTTGGGTATCCGATTGCATACATTCATAAAAGAAAAACAGTCTTCACAAGTGGTTTTGAACCCGACTCCGACATAAGATCAATTTTGCTACCTTTATTAAACAGCAGGACCCTCTTAAGCTTGCCACACTTATATCAAGTCTCTAAATTCACACTTATATGCAAACGTTACTCACCTCCTTCATCAGTCATCACCAAAATGGTTGTTTCCGGTCCCAGTCCTTCGGGATTAAAAACCTGTACCGTAACTTTATACTGTGTATATGTTTCCAGGTTTTGTATTTCATGGCTCTGCAAAAAGAGAAAAGAAAAGAAATATGTGTTATAAGTACAATGCACATTAATTTTTGAGATATTTTCGAATGCCAGTTGCTTGAATTGGCTGTTGCATATCCTCAATTTTCATCCTTCTCATCTTCTTCCTTAATGGTAAATAAAAAAGAAATAAGCTGCAGTACTTCGTCGTCTGCCGTTGTGCAAACTTTAAGCGGAAATTGCGCGTTGCATACTACATTTGTGAGCTGCGGCGCGACGCTGTTGAAGGCAAATATGAAAATTGCAGCACTTAAAATTGATTTGCTCTTGCTGCGTGCAGCCTGAAGTGTGGCAGCAAAGCGGTGCAGTCAATGCCTTTGAGGAAATTGAGCAACATTTTGCAGCAAGCAGCAGACGTAAAGCAAACCATTTATGAGCGCTATGGGGAGGCTTCATGGGTATTCGTTTTAAGAGGGTGATTTTTTTGGAGGTTAGTTTTTGATTACGAACACTAATTATGACTTAAGAATTTTCATGTACATTTCTTTCAACTTTTTACGAAAAATCACTTTTCAATTGTTGCGGAATTTAAAAAAAAATATATATATTTTGAAGGTTACACTGAGCACTATAGGGGGATTTTTCTGGTGTTTAGCTTTTTTTTTTGTTTATGTAATACAGCACTAATTATGTATTAAAAATTTTGATAAAAATTTCTTTTTTTACAAATAAGTTTTCGCTCGTTGCCTAATTTTGAATAAATCAAACTATAGTAAGGTTACACTTATTTAAATTTTTAAAAAAAAGAAGCGAATATTTTGAAAGCATACATATATCTTAAATTAAATGTTTCTGGCTTTACTTATCCAAACTAATATTTATTTTTTTTGTTAGCTTATCAAATCAGCGTTTTAGCTATGAATCACGACTGTCGCGTGTACGGGCGTTTCCACGGATTTGGTCCAAAAATAACAAATTTTGATTTTATTATTTGATTACACTAGTTTACACGCAAAAATTAACCTCCGTAAAAAAGTGTTTTTTTTTGGTAATTTTGGGTCGAGAAATACGAAAATGATATTCATTATTTTTTCTTAGGAACTGCTTTTGAGATTTATTCGAAAAACATGTTCTTGGGCACTTTTTTCAATTATTCGTCAATATCTCGTGAATTTTGTTTTTTTTTTGGTGTACCCCGGCGTACTTTTTCAGAGACATTTTTGCCCTAAATGAATGCGGTTTTAGTCAGACAACGATAGAAGCCACATGGCATCAAAACATGGAGCAGTTACCAAATAAATTCATTGATATATATTTGCCACGATTTCGACAGCTTTATTGTTCTGGTCAATTCAATCGTCTATGGGGATAGGTCACAGATTTAGGCAATATTCGACAATTCTAAGCTATTTTTCAGAAATATTCATTCAGAAATTTTAAAAAACTGACTTGATGCTAGATCTTTTGTAAAGATTACAAAGGTTCAGTCGTGGATATGACAGTACATATAGAAAATGGCCAATAGATCAACGTTGACCCGATAGGTTCATACTACCAAAACTACCTTGATTTAGCAGAAGATTCAACGATTATTTCAAAACTTCAATATTTTAAGACAAAGAATCGAAAGAAAATACAATTATGTTCCAATGAAGACGGCATGGAGGACTTCAAATGCAGAATCAGTATAATGGAATAGAACGGACGAGCTTAATATGCAAAAGTTATGTCGCGTGAGGCAAATTAAACTCATTTAACCTTAACTAGCTTTGGATTACATTGTAAATATGTCTACAAAAAATATGATTATTCATTTCTAAAAACAAAACTCCTTAAAAATCAGCCTATATGTATAAGTAGATAGCTTTGAAGTTTAAAAAAACAAAAACAAATCCGCTTTAACTCGTTTCCAAGTTGCCCAAAATGGCAAAAGCTGGTGTCTCAGCCAAATCTGCGCGCACTTAGCTGCTAAGCGTTTTTGGTAGCTTCTAACTTGGGCCGGGTTATTAAAATTTAACGAAAGGTCAAAAGCAGTGGCAAACCATAAAACATGCCGCAGACTTGAAAACACACACACACATGTTGCAAGAACAACCAACACAAGCTCGTACATTAGTTAAGGCTCTTGGCAGGCTTGTATACTTTTGTCTGGCCATTTGTCTGTCTGTCCCACTGTATATCCATATGCGGTTACGCCACAAAGGACTAGGCTGTAGTTTCTGGATACATAGCCTTGCGGTGCTGTGGCTGCGCTCTGTAACGGATTGACTGCCATGCCAAAAGCTTAAGTGGCTGCTGGGCTTTTTGGGCAACTCCAACTCTTTCCCTCATGTGTATCTGTAGCTTTGTCTGTGTGTACAGCGACCCTATGCGCCTTTCCAAGTGCCTTGATTTAACTAGTTAGTTGGTTGCCCGGTTGTAGTTATTTTTATATAAGCTCCATATTCTCGTGTGTGTTTGTTGAGGTTTGTTTGTGTTCTGCGTTGGCGGCGCTAATGCCATCATACATCGTCATTTCATAATATGAAGTTGCCCGGAGGCTTTTCTTGATGCTTCCGCTGGGCAAAGCCAAATGAGCACAGTTATTTACCACAGCTGCAAGTTTTTGGGTCACCAAAATATGCCCAGAGAGTCAGTTAATTAATATTGATTAGCTTGCTAGCAAGGGGGGAAGTGGTATGCGGTTTGGCAAAGGTCAGAATAGTTGTATGCTCTTGGGTCTGACAATATGTACTTAAGGCGATTATAGAACTTTAATTAAGCGATTTTAAGAGATAAAGTGGGTGATTTTTTTTAAGACAATTTAAGAGAGGTAGAAATATACGCTAGGAAAGATATTTGGATAGCATTTTGAGATGACAATAATTGGCACACTAAAAGAGTGCTCTGTTTTTTTTTTTTTTTTTTTGTATATCATGTAATTAAACTAGTTCCCTACTACCAATCTTGGCAGCTTAACCTAGATGTACATTAAAAAAATAAAATAAAAACCAATTATAATCTAAGGGCTCTACATACGAAAAAAAACAACAATATTTACAGGAATGTGTATATACATATTTATATGTGCTTTTAAAACGTTTAAACTTATTTATAGGAATCGCAAAGGAAGGTCCCCTGGATGGCACCTTTTAAGTCTTCTCTTCGTTCGATGTATTTTTGAGCTTGTGACTGTATGACGTCGCCAACTTTAGGAATTTTACTCTAATTTTGCTAATGTGGGACTCCGCAGCAATGCCGTACACTTGCAGCGCATACTTCCAGATTGGGTTCAAAATGGAATTGTATATGGTGAAGAGTGCTCTGTAGAAACAAAAACTAACAATCTAGGCTTTGGTGACTTGGCCACATTTTCTCCAAAAGAATTTTAGGCTTACGCCTTCCTTACGGACTATTCTTGGTATCATAATTCGGAGAGGAGCTCCACTGGAAATAATTTACTGCTTAATAGGGACTTCTTTGGATACAGTCACCAAAAACTTATTTTTTAGAGCTCATATGGACATATGGGGCTGTGCAGCACATCTCTACAAAATTAGCGAGGACGCTATGGACGATAACAGCTGGTCGAAATTTTTCAAAAGAACATGCATATCTCTACCAAATATATTAAAAGCTCTTAACAATAAAACTTCAAAATATATTGGGGCTTCAAATTTATGTTTTATATTAACGTACTCCCTCCACTTATTCTTTAAGATCCAGCGACCCATAATATGCAGCTTATCATAAAGTTTGATTACGGCTTGCAATATCTAGATGTCATACAAAATTTCATATACGATTCGAAGTATTTTGATAGAAATAACATATGCGCCGTCATGTCTCCTTCTATTTATTCATTTCATTGCACAAATCTTCTATAGAATTTACGCTTTGTGTGCAAGATCCTGCTTATACAGCGAAATAGTCCAACTACAAACTGACATTTCTCAACTTAAACAAACTCAAATAACTTATATATCAGATGCTCTTACACATGATTAGCCAAAAGTAAATAGCAAAAAATGAACTTCACACGCGCCCAACATGTCAGTCATTTAGGCCAACATTACGTATACGACTCATGCAACAGTAGCAACGGCAGGAGCAGCACATGAAACGCATTTTTGAATACGGATCGTGCCACTCGATGCGTATAAAACTGTCGAGCTCAAAATATGCAAAAATTATTAGCGATAATGCTCACGTACGACACTCGACGCGACTTGGCGAAAATTCCAAAGGGAAGGATATGGCAGCAGCACGAGGACGAGGAGCTAGAGCTGTAGGAGCTGCATAACACGCCTTTGTGCTCGAGTGCATATTTTGCTCTTATCTAGGCGAAACTATTTCCCAATGCACCCCACAGCCTCCGTTCTCCAGGCATACATACAAACAGCAAAAGGCAACTGGCAAATGGCTTGAATTCAGCAAGTTTTTCTTTTTTTGCGTGTCACTGCCATGTTGAAATATTATCCTTGCAGGCAGAGACGTGCGACTCCATTTTTTAAGTCGCTTGCCATCTCTTTTTTTTAATGCTGCCTTTTTCAATCGCTAACGACTTTATGGAACTTTTGCTGGCTGCCACAGTGGTCGAAAACGTCAATTAGCTGCCTTTAATTAAATGGGGTCTATTAAGTCTACTGTGTTTTAAAGATAAAAATAAGTTCTAAGAATAATTTGAGGCAATTGAGGCGGTTATTTTTAAATAGAAAAAAAAGTTAAATTTTTTCTGATGTTAAGTTCATTATTTTTAAGAATAAACTGAATCTAAATAGTTCGTTAGCTAGATTGTGTTTACTAATAATTAATGCAATTGTATAAGTGCTCATAAAGTATAAGCGGCTAAGCAGCAACCATCCAAAAGCTGGAAGATATGGAACTACCGTGAATATTGTGACCAGAGATGTCATATACATGCAGGTACCTAGAGAATTAAGAGTTTGTAAATTTTTGTTTGGTTTTTGTCGACAAAAACTCTAACAATAATATTTACATGAGTACCTTTAATACCTTCAATAATATTTGGAAACAGCACGATCTACCAAGCTTTGGATATGTATTTTCGAAGTAAAATCTTTCTTTCTCGTAGTATCATGGCAAGCTGGAGTTTTAATCAATACATATATTTTTGAGTTTATAGTTTCGAAGTTTTGAAACTTATCAGCCCGAGTTGTTAAAACCAGGGATTCCTACTCTGAATAAAAATCAGCAAATAATTACAATTTTTTTCCTCAAAATTTCATAATAACTCTTACTTTTGCACTTTAAAAATATGAAATAATATTTAAATGCCAATTTTCAATTAAAAATTGAAATATAAGAGTTATTTTTTATTTTTTTTACTTTAGGAGTACACAATTTTAACGATACCTTTCCGATATTTTGAAATCGAACATTTCGCAATCGATACCGAATATTCGAAACGGATACTTTTATTCTCGAAACATCGTCGATGCGACCCTAATCTGATTAAAAAGAATAAAATTTAAAATACCTGTGAGATCGATACCTTACCGATATTTTGAAAATCGAACATAACGGAATCGATACTGAATACTTTTATTCTCAAAATATCGTCGATGCAAAAGAAAAACCAAAATTTTACAAGGCATGTGCGATACCCAAACGATATTTTGAAAATCGAACATAACGGGATCGATACTGAATATTCGAAATCGATACTTTTGTTCCCAAAATTTTACAAGGCATGTGCTATACCCAACTGATATTTTAAAAATCGAACATTTCGAGATCAATACTAAATATTCGAAGCTGATACTATTATCCTCGAAACATCGCCTGTATGAACCTAACTTGAGTTATGGTTAAAAGAACAAAGTTTTAGCTAGGGATGTGCAATACCTTACCCATATTTTGAAACTACAACATTTCGGAATGGATACCTTATATGTCAAATGAATACTTTTATTCTAGAAAAAAGGTCGATACGACTCAAATTCGATAAGTATCAGAATCGAGAAAAAATATATTTAAAAAAATATTTAGTACAGGATACACTAAAGTTGCGATGTCCCGACTGTTAAAATAAAGTTAAAGATAATATTTTTTGGGCGTCCAGCTTGAGTTTTAATACCAATATAAAAAAGGGATCACTCGAAATTAAAATTTTTTTGTTTACTTTGAAATTTTAAAAAATTCGACGTTTTTCTTTCAGCGAAGTCTCGTAATTCTCTCGATTGTCTATATTGGCAAATAAATATGGAAATAGCAGATAAACCCCGAAATTTTTTTACTTTATACGAAATCTGACGACTGTTCGTTCGTTCAACCAACTTTAGCATCAATGGTTTTAAAAAAAATACAATTTTTATGTCAATCAATATTTTATGATTTTTATCAATTGACAATTCGACCACTGTGCTGGCTCCATCTGAGCTGGGCTTTATGGCTAGTAATAGGGCCGGGTCTACAAATTAGTACTGCCTTCTATGGTGCTTCGGCACCTGCACACCTTTTGCTGCTGTCTGTGCGCTAAATTTGCCAATTTTCTAATTAAAATTTCTGCGCTGTAAAGCATAAATTTTCAACTTTTACGCGGATAAAAAATTACACACACGCACAAGTTGCAACACCAACAACAACACCAAAGCCAACAAGTGAAAATTGAGGCAACGCGTAAAATATACAACACTTTTTTTCCATGTGAAAGTGTTGCAAAGTGTACTATTGAGTGTGTGTTGTTGCTGTTGCAACTTTGGCGCTCAAAGGACGCGCATATCATGCAACAGCAAAAAGCCAGCATCGAAATTGGTTGGTTCGCTGGTTAGCGCTGTGATTCCGTACCGGGAATAAAAAAAATCCGTGAAAAAAACTTGCGATGTAAATATTTTTAATGAAGTTTTCTTTTATAGACATTCTTGGCTTGTATATTAACTTGGCTATTTGTAGATATGTGTTGCTATGAATTTGCTTATAAGCGTTTAAATATCTTTTAACTTGTTTATAGGGCGTACAAATTTGTAATACAAATAGAAGTATGATATGCATTGCTGTTCTAGTAGAAATGCGCCTGAGAACTTGGACCAAAGAATTTTTTATTTGTAAAAACTGCACAGCGAATCTGAGGGCTGAATAGTTTCAATTCAAGGTGATGGCGCAGGGGGAGTATGGATAAACTCTTTGAATACTTTGTGCTTTGAAGCCAAATGTTTGTTTTAAACACTGTTATCCAGAATTGAAAACATTCCGCAACTCCCGAAAATCTTTCGAAATTTGTGATCAGTGTTATCGAAGCCAAATATGGCATTTGGTATTTCGACTCTCGAATCGGTTTTTAAGTAAAACCGTTTCACTTCGAATATTCGTATTCTGTAATTTAAAATAGTTCCAACCCAAATTGATTCGTTTTCAATTATTTTGGGCCAATAAGTTGTGAGACTAAGATAAAGTAGCCAAGAGTTTATCTCGAAATGATCCTTATTCAAATTATTAGTAACCATTTTCATATAAGATGACGTCTAAAACCTACAAATATTCAGAGACTAGATTAAAAAAAGAGGTATAATTGGAATTTTATTTTCCAAAAAATAATTTGGAATTCTAAAAACATAATAGATTATAAAATAAAACATTTGGAAATAGTTACTACAATTTGGCTGCATTTTTAAATTTAAATTTAAAAAGTATAACAAACATGAAAAAAAAAACAACTTTACAAAATAATATTGGCAAATATAATAAAATAAATTTAAAAATTTCGAAAAACAACTACACACTTAATGTAAGTACTTATATTGACTTATTTTTAAGCAAATTTTGTATATACTAGTGCGCGAAAAAAGGTTATTGCCAATACTTTTTTCAAAAATCTCGATAAGTTGCAAAAGATTTTTGGATGTCTAAAGTTTTTTTTTTTAATTTATATTTATTTATTTAATATTAATATTTTTAGTGTTTGCCTTGTTAGCATCATATAATGCAATATTTACTTTTCTGGTTAATGCGGCCGCTAGATGGCGCTATAAATTTGTTGTCACTAGATGGCGTAAGCAAGTTATTGCATATGTATATATTTACCCAGGCATTAAGCGTACAGCGTAAGAGCCATATTATATATTTAAATACAAATATTTTAAGATTAAGTAAATTTATATTTGTTTGGTTAACAAAAATTTTACATCTTAAAAGCTTATTGTTACTCTTTAAATCCTGAATACTCTTCTGCAGTTGTCGGAAGATTTAAAATCTGAACTAAACTTTGAAATTTGAATAGAAATGCGCAACACAAAAATTCACAAATGTTTTTACATGCCAGTAGATTGGCAGAATACAAACCTTAAACCAACTCTAACAAACCCTGAGGCGTTGTACAAAACGTTAACAAATTGCTTGCAGTAGCAAACACTAGGAAATTTTTGTAAATGCTCGGAGCCTTGCCAAAAACAGCTACACATAAATACGCGCCTATGTACGCATGGATGTGCGTGTGTGTGTATGTAGTTAATATTCCGGAATTCGCAGCAGGTGAAAATTCGTATTGAAAACCCTGCTGACAATGCCTTAAATTGCTAAAAGCAAGAGTTTCACAAAAAAACTTCAGATGGCTTTAAGGCCGCTTGCCAATGATACCTTAAAGCGGCCAATTCAAAATGCCCGCTAGACAAACGCCAGCAGAGTGGCGGAAAAATGTGTGAAATAGAAAATGATATGCACGTCGCGGTGCTGGAGCGTTAGTGCCAAGACCCAACTGACAGGCAGCGAAGGAAGACAGACAGGCGAATGAAATGGAATGAAAATCAATGACGCTGAAAGTGCACGAACGGAGCTGGAGCGCCGGAGCTGCTTTTCCAATATGGCAAAGTGTCAGAAATCATGAAATTCAATTATCTTTGGCTTGAACAACTAAATAGGCTCGTGGCTAGGAATGGGTTTGCTTTGTGTCTGTAGCGATGGTTGGTTTGTAAATACACTATATACATAGAATTCGGAATGATATAGATTTCTTTAATGTATGAAATCGGTAAAAGCAGGCGTGACGTAACATAGCGCATTTATAATAAAATTATTTTGTACATACGTCTGTCTGTATGAACACCTGGATCTCAAAAAGCATAAGAGCTGAAGACACCAAATTTTTCAAAAAGATGCGCTTTCTTCTGTAGCAGAATATAAGCTTTTCAACTAAAACTTAGCACTTTTACACACTTGTTCAAGATCGCTGAAAATCTTAAAGATATACTCGCACATAAAAATTCTTTTGAAAACATATTTATCATTTAAATTAAGTGTATCTCAACGTAATCTTTTATTTTTTGAATAGCTTAGAAACTTTTTGCATAGCTTTAGATTTCTACTCTCTTCCCACTTACCTCCACTGTATTATCGCGTATATAGATTTCCTTTGTATCATTTGGATCCCGATCGCGTGGTCGATATGTTATACGATAGCCCAGAAATTCACCAAGTATGGTGTCCGCTGGCGGTGGCTTCCAAGAGATGTACACCGACGAGGAGGATGTATTGTGCGCTGTGGTGGGTATTGGCTTGCCCGTTGGTGCTGTAAAGAGTTAAGAGTTGCAGAGTGAGAGTTAGCAGCTGACAGTTTTTGGTGTTGTCATTGTGTCGGGCTGAAAGTTTGAGTGGCACAAGTTTAAAAAATTAAATATTTTAAATTAAAAATGGCAACGTCAAGAGCCTAACAAAAGTTTTGGCTCTGCAGTTCTGTCCAACTTTTACCCTGCAACTCATACGACGCGCATGCTTGACTAGGTTGTCATGTATACGCAACGTTGTCTGCGGCATTGTCAAGTTGTCATGCAACATAAGTTGCCTACGCGGAGAGCGGCCTCAAGTGCCGGAAACAGTGGCGTATCCAAGGGGAGCCTTCTTCCACGAAATGACAGTATTTATACCTTCCAGTTAGAAATCAGACTGTAAGTGAAATTTGGTCCTACCCGCCTCTGGCCAGCGCCTATGTAGGACATGAGTTGGCGTCTTTTTTTTTCTCAGACTCAGATTCCTTACCTTGACTGCGGCTGCTCACCCTAGTTCTTAGGCACATTAAGTTAAATGATGCGTATGTCGCGCCAAAGCGTTAAACTAGCAATACTTTAGCAGGGTGCCGGGTTCCTTTGGGTTTTATGGGCAGGTTGGCAACTGGCTGGCAGTTTGGCAGTTGCCAGGTGTGCCCCCAACCACCGTTGCTAGCATACTTCAATGAACTTATAAATAAATTAAACGTTATTTTTGTCTCTTGGCTTGACATTGATGTTGCCACCTTGGCATGTTTCCCAAAGTTTTCTAGCTATGTGAAAAGCTGTACGGAAAAGTATAAAGTTTTCTAGAATTTCGATGAGCCAGAGTAAAGAACTGTGGATTATTTAAATGTTTGCTTAAAAGCTGCGGTGGAGTACATGCATACAAATGAATTGAAAATTTAACTTCTTAAGGGCCATACGCAGCATGCAAAAATTCAGCACCAAACGTCAAAACTTCATACGTGCTGCGTATGGGCCTTTAAGGACAAAAAGGCCTTGAGACTGGGATTTCAATGAATAGATTTATTGGATTATGTTATAGTTTAGCCAACTTTTGAAAATTATGAGCAAAAAGACAGTTACATCGAGAGTCCTATAGACTAAGACGAATTTTGTATACTCTGGGCATTTTTGCTTGATGTTTCAGGAAGATATCCGTAACTAATTACCCGCCTATGATTAGTTTGCATTGCAGTTAAAATTCTAGCAAATATTTAAGTCCTATCTGCCCAAGTTTATTAACTTAAGCAAAGCGTTTGCTTTCATGATTTTTGCTTCCGGCTATCTTAGGCTTAACAGCTGCCTTCTTCATGCCAAATGCAACGCAACGCCAGTGTCAACTGTCATTTGGTTAATTTATGCATGCGACATGCTTAATTTATACAAATTGGCAATGGCAGTGGCAATAACAGTGGCAGGATACGTCTGCAGCATTTGCCACGACAATTGCGCGGCAATGGCTGCCTTAGCTACTATGTACATATGTATTGTAGTATATAAGCGACTTGCCGTAATGAGCTCAGTCACCGACTATGTATTGACTAATTTGTAACCGCATATGTTGCAACCAACGATGACGACAACAGCGAGTAAAACAAGAAGTAGAAGAAGCAGAGCAGCTGGTGGCAGCCATTGAGTTTCCGCTTTTGGGTCGCATTCCAATACACACACACACACATACACATAACGTGTGTGCCTTCTCTACAAATGGAATTTCACGCAATGCCGAACAAGCCAAAGTCATTTTGGCCACTCATAAGACAAATGTGTTGCTAATAGCTAGATGCTGTAGATAGCGGGGTGTTCTGTCGGGTGTCGGCGGAGCACGTTGTTTGTGTTGTGATTAATGTATGTGGAGCACTTAAAGCCGCCGCCCAACGTTGCGTAACTATGCCAAAATTTGACTTTGGGGCATTTTGAGTTGAGTGGCGCACAAAAGTATGCTACGCCACAATTTATCATTGTCTATGGCAGCAAGCAGTAGCAGGTGAAGTGTTGCCCCTTGCCCCTTGCCACATGCCACCTGACCCAACTATCGAACCACAAATGTCACTTAAAGGCACCCACATTGCGTAATTGGCGTCCAACAAACGCTCAATCAAAACGCTAAGTTTCAAATTTGCCAGCCTCAATGCAAGTTTATTAGTGTATGTGTGTGTAACTGTGTGTGTGGTTGACAGTTAACTACGCTACAATAACATCTATATGCTGTTATCTTAAAAGCACGCTGGAAAAGCACGCGCGTGATTTTCACACGCTCCGCACGGCCAGGGTAGCCATTGTTGTCGCTGTGTGTGTGTGTGTGTGTGTGTATTTGTGCGTAGCTCTGGGTGTAGCTGTTTGCGTGTAAAGGCGTATGTGTGCGTGCCCGTCAATATTTGTCAATTTGCGGTTATCACTTTCGGTTTTGCAGCGATTTTAAGCGCAGCACTAATGATAAATTGCAATAGATTGCGCATACGCGACGTTGCCTCAGTAGTAATACAGCACTTCTTTCTTAAGCATTGCCCACACTCTCTAGAAATAAATCGATATATAAAATTATTTAATCTGTACTCTCTCTTTATTTATCTATATCTTTTTTTGTCATAAGTAATTGTCGTTTTAAGAAACTTGCAGTAGACACATCAACATAACCAAATAAAATAAATGAAGACTTAAATATTGAAATTGAAAAAAAGTGTAAATAAACCGCAACAAATATAACACTGTATGACAGCACGTATTCTTTTTATCCCGAGCTGGATTGAATGGTCCACAAAGTCTACCAAAAACTTACTGACGTCACACTACACAAAGCAAAGGAAACTTGACTGAAATCTATATTTAAAGAAGCTAACGATTGTCCGCTTTTTTTATATACAAAAAACATAGGCGTACAGAGGATATGTGACTCACCATAAACTTTTGGGGTTAACCAGAATCAAGGTAGAACGAGAACACCCAAACTCCTACTTTTTCACCATAACCACACTAGGATGACGAAAGGTTTTGCATTGGGAGCAGTTTTAATGCTTCACCCATTTTGTAAAAACCTAAGCTGTCTAGCACAATAACCACTTGGGAAACTGGCTCTGTTTATTAAACCAGTGACAAGAAATAGACGCTCACCCATTAAGGCCCATCTCCATACCCACCTCCATATATAGACAGAATAGTTAGGCTTAGTGAAGGCCCGTATGGCTTTCATGTTAACCCCCACAGTAGTAAGATATTCCAAAAGTTGCCCCAGCTTCAGATGTGGTCAATAACCCTTTTTTTTGACACATTCGTTCTTCCCTCCCAAAACGAACTAGTGCCGACGATTACTGTAATGCTAAAGGGTTTTCCAATAAGAGGTGTTATTTTGGTATTCAAAGAAAAATTCAATTTTTTGAGATAAATGATCGGATGTTTATTTCATAATAAAGAGGAAAGTATGCCGTTAATAATGAAAAACAACATCATCCAAATGGCCACCACGACCACGCTTACAGGACCATATCCTTTTCATGAAATTTTCCATAACCAAATCGCAAAGTGGCTGCCCTATGTCCTCGATAGCCTCACGAATTCTATCTTTGAGGTCTTGAATCGACGCTGGGCTGTTGGCGTAGACCTTATCTTTCACGTGGCCCCAAAGGAAGACGTTGCAAGGTGTTAAATCACAAGATCTCGGTGGCCAATTGTGGTCACCTCTTCGAGAGACAACACGGTCCGGAAACTTTTCCCGTAAAAGAGCAATGGTTTCGTTGCTTGTGTGGCGCCGTCTTGTTGAAAGTAAACGTTGTCCAGATCAATACCATCCAACTCCGACCATAAAAAATCATTAATCATCTCTCGATAGCGCAATCCATTCACCGTAACTGTTGATCCAACCTCATTTTCGAAAAAGTAAGGTCCAATGACCCCGCCGGGCCATAAACCGCACCAAACAGTCACACGTTGAGGATGGAGAGGCTTCTCAACAATAACTCTTGGGTTTTCCGAGCCCCAGATGCGACAATTTTGTTTGTTGGCGTAGCCACCGAGGTGGAAATGGGCCTCATCAGTCAAGATGATTTTTCGATGGAATTCCGGATCATTTTCAGGCATTTCAAGGACCCAATCAGCAAAGACAAGACGTTGTTGATGATCGGCCGGCTTGAGTTCTTGTGTTAACTGAACTTTATAAGCCTTAAGACCCAAGTCTTTATACAAAATACGGCGTAATGACGTTTGTGGAATGCCCAATTCCAAAGAACGACGTGGAATGGACAAACCTGGGTTTTCTTAAGCGCGAGCTTGACAGACGGCTTATTGCTTGTCTTATATGCAAGACCCACTTATGCGTGGACAATTTTCGGGTCAGCACCGCTGAAACATCAGAATTTGTTTCAAATTTCAAACCTGATCTGTAAAGAGTGTTTTTACTACTACTCAGAAATAAAACTAGACTTGTATCTATCTTATCTATACTAAGTGAGGGAATAATATAAGCTGGAAAATAAGTTTAAATGGCTTTCGCTTGCTCTTCCCTTGTGCTTGCCTTCACCGAACACTGATTAGTTGATGTCCACGCAACCAGACTAAGTGTCATCTACCGAACAAGCGAAGGGCTAAAAAGCGTCTCAAGTCAAGCACCTTCAATAGGGCATGTCTGTCCCTATGCAAAAGAAATCTTAAGCACCTCTGAGCAGTATCTTGCATCTGCCTGTTCTTAGCCTTAGATGTAGATTTTATTTCTGCATACATTTGGTACTGCTTCTAACCATAAGTCCTTGATAAACGTAGTTTGGCGATTATGTTCAAAGCTAATGTAATGGTGTGTCGGACTCACTGGTTCAGTTTTTATTTTGTGCAGTTGGTTTTCCAAGTTACGTTAGTAGTAGTATGCAGCTGCTTTATTGCCTTGGACCGTCTTGGACCATTATTCTTTAACATGCTTAAGAACTATTTCTAACGCGTTAAGGTGACCCACTTTGAGTAGCCCTGCAGCATATTAATGGCAAAAAGACCCGCGCAAAACTGCCACTAAAAATTTTAAGTGTTTATATAGTTCGCATAGCCATAAGGCGAAAGGTAAAATACCGCAGTTAATGTCACCGCCAGTGGCATATGATACGTAAGAGTAGTACCTGCGCCTGTCCAAGACCTGAAACAACTCAAAGTATGCTGGGCATAAAAATAATTAAACGTACACAACGCTGGCGGCTTTATGAGGCCGTAATTGTCAACGTCGTCAGTCAACGCAGCGTAGCTTCCCGGGGCCTAAGGCCGGACAACTTTTTGATAGGCAGCGACACTGTGGCGGAGACACTTAAAAGTCAGTGTAAAAGTCTTAGTCGGTGTTGCTCGTAAATTGAAATGAAAAATTAATGCGCATTAAAAGCGGATGTAAACACTAAAAAAGCCAAAGAGAGAGAAACAAAAATAAAATAAAGCCAAAGAGAAAACGGGAACGTAAAAACAAAAACACTCTCATTTGTAGCTGTATGTGTGTGTGTGTTAGTATATGTGTGACAAGCATGTAACGGCTCGTATGGGCGCCGTTATATGTTGTTTATAGTCCCGTTGGTGGCATAGTAGATCAAATTAAATATATAACTATTACACAAGCCGTTGCTACAAAATGGCTACGGCTATATGGATTTGTTACCGTATATGTGTAAGGATATGGGATAACTGACAAAGATAACGCCTACTCACATTCACGCAGCGTCACAATGTAGTAGGACTCCTTGGACGGTGGACTGATGCCGAGCTTGTTCACCGCCAGCAGGCGAAAGCTGTAGACGGTGAAGGGCGTCAGACCGGTTACTTGATATGATGTTGCATTTGTTTTTGTATAAATGCGCGGCACTTGATCCCACAGGCCATCTTCGCCCTCGCTGTAAATAAAAAGAAAAGGGAAAACATTATTTTATATTTTATTTTTTGGCTTTTTTTTTTTTAAGGAATTGCTTTTAGGTTTCTAGGTCATTGCTTCTGTTTGAGACCTCTACGGGATTTTGCATTGCATTTGATACTAGTTCAATAAATGAAGGATAAACGATTACTCTTTTTGTTCTATAAATACAGGGAGTCCGATCCGGAGAATATGATGAATATGGCAGTAATATCTGTCCCAATATTTTTACTTTTTATTCAATATCTGAGCCGAGTTAGTAATGACTGGAGCCAGATCGTGGAACTTTTATACGGCTTTATGCCCGTTTTATTGGAAAGTGCGTTACTTTGATTAACGATTTTATTATTATTATTTATTTATTGCTTGTCGAAGGTGACAATTAATAGGTTATATGTGCGTTGTTCAGGTGATGACATAACAAATGGGGGCAGATTCTGAGAATGCTTTCTGCGTTAGATTGGCTATTTTCAGAAAGTTCTACGGCTATGTAGTGTCGCTTGTCGCACTAAATTGAATAAATTTTATATTGCTGCCCAAAAGTATGCAATAAAAATGTTTCCTTTTTGGTTTTAGTTTTAGTAGTAGATTTTGTTTAGTTGCATATTTTAGTAGTAAACTAAAATAATCAATATTTTTATTATTCTAAGTGTTAAGTTAGTTTTTTTTGGGATATTTATGGAATTTCCTTAGATAAGTAGTTGATAAAATTTCTCAGTTCATACCAATTATTTAATTACATTAAAATTTTATTTGGTAGAACTCTCGCCATCTAGGGGCAGCTTAGTGTAGTAGTGTTATTAAATTTCTAAATTCTAATTTCTCCAAAGAAATGCTTCTTCTTCTTCTAACTTGCCGCTGATGGCTTTGCTGGCTAAGTTTAACCTTGATTAATTTCTTTTACAAGGTGACCTCCGTCCTGTCCGGTAGTGCAATTAAGAAAAAGTAAAAAAAAGTGAAAAGTCTAAGTAAAAACGTATATAAACGCACTCCAATATACCTTAACAAAAGTAAATTAATTTCATTTGATGCCTTTATTGGTTTTTTTTTGGCATAACTTGAAAAAGTAAGTCTTTTTCCTCCTAATAAATACAACGCATAATTAATTGGTAAAATTGCAGCACCTAACTCAGCTAATACTAGCTTAATCATCCCATACGCCATATTTTTTTTTGCTTATTAAGTTTTAAACCGAACTGCCGTCATCAGGAGATCGGAACATATTTGTTTCTGTGGTGCCATTCCTTAAAAAGGGTAATATTGCCTTAGCCACTAAACTTAGCGCGTTCGCTGATTGGCTTTTTTTCTGCATATAGATTTGGCACCTAATATCTGCCTTGTAATTATTACGCATATGCACCGCGTATTACAATTAAAAATACTCCCTTCAGCTCAAACAAATGGATGCACCTAATCCAGTGAAGCTCTCATGGTCTCTCTTATAAAGTTTGGTGGTGGTACTAACAATTGGAGTGAGCCGCCGCTAGCCTAACCTAAGCTCAGCAGTTCCCCTGCTTGTATACTCAACGACGGTCATACGCGCGGCTGCTGTCCAGTTAATATTTATTTATTTATAAAAACTTCTTTATTAACGCAGCATGGCAAATTTCGGGTTGAAGCCTTTTCTTTTTTTTTGCGATACGCTATATAATTTTTTTTGTGTGGTTATGTGTTAACATAACATATAAAAGATAACATATAAAAGAAAGAAAAATCTATTGGCTACAAAAAAAAAAGTAGAAAAAAAAAAAAAACAAAAAAAAAAGTTTCTTAAAACCTACTTATCGATGTAATGAAATATGGTATAAATTACGGCTATTTAAATTAGTATAAAATTATGTAATTTTTGGTAAAAGTGCAAAGCAAAAGAAAAAAAAAAAGAAAGAAAAGGGGAAAAAAATTGCCATATATAGATTTTTTTTGGTTGTTCAAATTTTTTTTGTTGCTGCTATAAGTCGGCATATGTGTTTTAAGCTTTAATTTTTTTTTGCATTAATTAGCATGGTTTTCTTTTACCACAGCAGTTTTAAAAATATGTGAAAAAACTAAATTATGAGTGCCATTATATTATAAAGGGCATAAATCATCAAATCTACCGCCCGAACCCCTCTCTTCCAGCAGCCTCCGCGCGAGAGATCGATCTTTCGTCGTTGGACGTCGCCGCAACGAATGCTGTAAGTGTCGAACTCTTAAGTTCTTAATATTTTGTTTTTGCAAGCTCTCTTAAAGAGTTAAATAAATGTAATTATTGAGCGTTAGATTATCCGACTCTTATTTTGGTTCAATGCCACGTTCCATTCCAGTCGTTCCAAATGTACTTGGCCTTGAACTTGAATTTTTAGTTTCTTTTATGTATATTCTTGTAATATCAGCTGTGTGCTAATACAGTTTAACACAGTACAGTGCATAGTTTTTCGCACACCTTCCTCCTGCTTACAATTCTAATGCATTTATCTAAAGTTTAAAACCAGTGAAAATCATTATCTTATACATATATAACTATTTTTATTAACCATTTATAAATTTCAGCACCTTTTTATTTTTTTTTTGCACTTTTAACATAAAAAGAGAAAAAAATTACTTTACATTTATCTATAATGTTATTAAAAATTTAGGGTTTAGAGTTCCTTTTATTAACTATTCTTTCGCCAATGTTAGGATTAATTTTATATAATAAATTGTATTATTAAATATGAAATATCTATAATTTTCTTATTTAGGAGCTATACAGCGACGCGGTAGCCACATGAGGTAGACCTTCTAGGTCAGTTTTAGGGATCACTTTAATTTTTTTTCTGGATTTAGTGATCATGGTAGGGTGGGCAGTCGCTGTTGCAACGACATCGGCACAGCCTGTTCAGCTACGCACCAGCACAAGCGCAGCATGGACCTTTTTTTTGTTATAACTTGATTTCTGTTCTTTTTTCGATCTTTTAACTTTTTTTTTTAAACTTTCCCTAATGCTTTCCCGCCTTTTTCTTTTGTCGAACTTTGTACAACCTGCACGCGAAAATAAATTAGTAATGAATATACCAGCGAGTAGGTAGCACAGTGGCAACTTTTTTTGAACCTCCCCTAACTGCCTATCGCATAAAGCCGGATCACAAGCGCGTGCTCCACTTAGCCGCTACACACCCATCAGCTCGCAGACTACAGCATACCCTTACAGGTTATATGCTACAGTATTAGATTATGATTATTCATAATAATTTTGGCGCCCAACGTGCCAAACGGGGCCTGAATGATCTTTCATTTTATTTTTTTTGAGGCCAACATGGATAACTTGACTATTCGATTAGATAATTTAAAGCCCAAGTTAGGTGGCTCAAACTCTTTTTAGTCCTGTTGGTAGATCTTTCAAGCCCCGATTTAAGAAGAATTTTTTTTTTGTCATAACAACTGACTTTATTTCTGTATAGGTTCGATGTCTATTTTTCGTCATATTCCTTGTCCTAGTTGTTGTTGTGAGTACTGTGGTTTTTTTTATTCTTTCACTAGGTTCTTGCCTGGTCTCGAAAAAAAAAACAACAACTCATGAGTTTATGTCAAGATTATCTGGATGTGTTTTAGCTTCATTTTGACTTTAACTCCGATGTCTTGCTGTGCATAAACCATTTGTTCCTTGTGTAGTTGCAATTTTGGGTGGTTGTCGTTGTTTATTGGTTTTCAGTGGATTTTTATGCTACGACCATCCCGTCAATACGCACAAATTTGTAACTTCACTCTTTTGTTGTACTATGGAGATAACATTATTTGTTACTTAGACAACATACGTCCTTTCCCAACTATCGCTTTTACCTTTTCTAAAATTCGGTTTCTCAGGTTATTTAGTTTTCTGGAGTATTTCGCAATGAACTCCGACATCAGTTATTGATTTTGTTGATTTGGGAAAACCGAAATATAAATAATTCTGCCTCAAGCGGATTGAGTTTGTATATTGTAATTGTCGCTGGAGAAGCGCTATGTGGTCTAGAACTACAGCATACCGCTCAATTTTCAAATATGCATACTTGTCCCCCTAAAACTCTTTTCTTAGCAAGTTGTAAATAAAAAAAAAAATAAAAAAAAAAATATAATAAAAAAAATCGATAACGATTTTTTTTTCTCATGTGTTCTACGAGTTGACTGTATAGCTCCAAACTTGTTTATGAATTTTTTTTTCTATTTATCTTATTTTTTGATTTAAATTTTGTTTTGCTTTTTTATTGAATATAATTTGTTTTTGATATGCCTTTGTTACATAGCTCAGAGAATTTGTCTATTATTGAGGATACGAGCAATCATTGTTGTATTTGTTCGGACTTAATTATTTATCAGGCCCAAGTATTCCAAGCGATCTGCGGCCATACCTTCCATCAAGCCTGTTTTAATACAAGATCAGGTAATTCGAAAGTGTGCCCAGTTTGCAGAAAATCATTACAAGTATCTCGGTCAACTTTTTTAAGCAACTTAGTTACTGAACAACCTTCTACTTCACAACATCAATACCTAACTAGGTTGCAGACGAAGCGAGTTGTCACTCAGCCTCCAAATACAATGTCTTCCAATTCTAGTGAGCTTGAGGATTGCCCTCCACAGCCAGAAAATGTAGCTGCTAGATCGACTAATGAAGAGTCATCTATGCTAGTCGGCATTCAAAAAGCCATTGCAGATGCAATGACATCCGTTATGACCCAGCAGACTGAATTGCTTACACAAGCGATAGCGTCGGGATTTAAAAATTTGACTACTTCTACTGAACCTCGTAGGTTCCTCGCTCTAGAGCCTGCGGTGCAAATGCAAACTTTGCCTTCTGTTGAGCAGCAAACTTTTGAACGATTGTTTCAAAGGGCTCCTCCACAAACGCAGCCAACTGTTGCAAATCCTAATACAAGCGAACGAGCTATGTCAAGAAATACTCCTTCAAATTTTGATATAAGACCTGACAGAATTAGTCAAATCATTTTTAACTGGAAATTACGTTTTTCTGGTAAAGCGTCTATGTCCATTGATGACTTTATATATCGAGTTGAGGCCCTAACTAATCAAACCTTGGATGGAAACTTTGATTTAACAGCCCGATATGCCAGTAACCTTTTTGAAGGTAATGCCAGTGAATGGTATTGGCGATACCACAAGAGTGTTATGGAAGTTCGTTGGCCAGATCTATGCATCGCTTTGAGAGGTCAGTTTAAAGATGATCGAACTGATCGCAATATAAGATTAGAAATTGAACAACGAAAACAGAAACCTAATGAGTCCTTTGATGATTTTTATGGAGTTATTGCAGCCTTAGCTGACAAACTTTCTCAGCCTATGCCTGAATCGTCTTTATTAGAAATTTTGAGAGGAAATCTTTTACCTGAAATTCAGCACGAAATTCTCTATGAACCAATTTCCTCATTAGCTAAGTTACGACATCTTGTTCGAACGCGTGAAATTTTCATGCAAAGCGTCGTGAAGCCCCAAATGATTGCTCAGCGGCAAGTGCCGCGTCGTCAAATTAATGCGTTGGTGGATCAGGACCCAGACTCTGAACCTGATAGTGTTGAAGCCGAAGAGTACGAACTAGCCGCAATTGAACTTACTTGTTGGAATTGTGGAAGTAAAGGTCATAGATACCAAGATTGTGTGTCTGAACGACGTATCTTTTGCTATGGGTGTGGTAAAGCAGATACTTACAAGCCCAGCTGTCGCAAATGTAATTTGGGTCATTCAAAAAACCACTTACAGCGTGCACAGCCGATAAGTGCACGCAAACAATTTGCTTCGAAAGCAACCAACACGGATTAGACCATGCGACAAAGTTTTTGCATCATAAAGTTGCAAGTATATCCAGTCCCCCAGACGTACCCTTTACTAATAATTGTAATCTCCCAGACTTGTCTATCTCTCGTTCTAGCAAACGCAGAAATGCTTATATAAAGCAACGCAAAATAGAACGAAAATTAATTCTTGCTTCGATAGTTGACAGTCCTAATAACGCTCGCTTATACGCTCAGGTATTCGTTTTTGGCAAGACCTTAATGGGCCTTATGGATACTGGAGCTGAAATTAGTTGTATAGGCGGAAAATTTGCAAAAGAATTTATACAAAACAAAAAGTTATTTAAGTCTTATTCCTCAAAAGTCAGTACTGCTGATGGAGCTAAGCAACAAATAATTGGTCGAGTTACCCCGGATGTAAAATACCGAGACGAGACTAAAAAAATAACATTCTTTATTGTACCTTCCCTTTCTGAAGATCTATATTTAGGCATTGATTTTTGGAGAACTTTTGAACTCCTACCACCACATTTAATGAATCAGAATTTCCACATTTCTTCAATAGAATCCGCTGATGATTCACAAATGATTAACTTAACAGAGCCACAGCAACAAATGTTAGCTAAAACTATTAGTTTATTTCCATCATTTGCAAAAAAAGGATTAGGTAGAACCACATTAATTTCACATGTAATTGATGTTGGCGATGCAAAACCCATAAAGCAGCGCCACTATCCAGTTTCACCAGCAACAGAGAAACTAATGTATGAGGAGATAGATCGCATGTTGTCCCTTGAGGTTATAGAAGAATCCGATAGTGCTTGGTCTTCTCCATCGGTCTTAGTACGCAAAACAAATAAATCCCGAATGTGTATTGACAGTAGAAAGCTAAATTCTGTTACGCGTAAAGACGCCTATCCAATGCCAATTATAGATGGTATACTGAGCAGACTACCAAAAGCTGAGTATATAAGTAGTTTAGATTTGAAGGACGCCTTTTGGCAAATCCCATTAGATGAAAAATCTCGAGATAAAACAGCCTTTACAGTACCCGGTAGGCCATTGTATCAATTTAAAGTGATGCCATTTGGCTTAACCAACGCACCGCTGACCATGTCCAGACTTATGGACAAAGTTATTCCGGCTCATTTGAGAAATGAAGTTTTTATCTACCTTGATGACCTTTTGATAGTTTCTGATACTTTTGAACGACATATAGAGGTTTTAGAAATCGTTGCAGCTGAGCTAAAGCGCGCTAACCTCACAATCAATGTCGAGAAAAGTAGTTTTTGTAGACGAGAAGTCAAATACTTAGGTCACGTGATTGGTAACGGCACCATAAGCACCGATCCCGAGAAAATTGCCGCAGTAAAGGAATTTCCTACACCACGCTCGGTAAGGCAAGTCCGTCGATTTCTCGGAATGACAGGATGGTATCATAAGTTCATACGGAACTATGCTGCTATCGCTTCTCCAATAACAGATACCTTGAAGCAGAAGCGAAATTTTGTTTGGACAGATGAGGCCCAAAAAGCATTTGAAAATTTAAAAAGTTTTATGTGCACCGCTCCCTTGTTGCATAGTCCAAATTTCTCTATTCCCTTTAGTGTTCATTGTGACGCTAGTCACACCGGAATAGGCGCTGTTCTTATGCAAGAAACTAGCGATGGTTCAGAAGTACCAATAGCTTTTATGTCGCGAAAACTTAACAAATGCCAAAGGAATTACACGGTAACAGAGAAAGAATGTTATGCGGCGGTATTAGCGGTTAAAAAGTTTAGAGCGTATATCGAAGGCCAGGAATTTTCAATTATAACCGATCATGCATCTCTAAAGTGGCTGATGAATCAAGCTGATCTTAGTTCCCGTTTGGCCCGATGGGCCCTTAAACTTCAAGGTTTTGACTTTACTATTAAGCATAGGAAAGGCACGCAAAATGTTGTTCCTGATGCACTTTCCCGCGTTCATACTGAAGATCTTTCTGTTTTGTCCGTAAGCAGTATGATTGTAGACCTCCAATCCGAAGAATTTAACTCAGCAGAATATTTATTGCTAAAGGATAACATCCAGAACAACCAGTCCAAATTACCGGACTTAAAAATTATAGACAATTATATCTACCGCCGCTCCGAGCATGCTAAAGGAGATAAAGTAGCGGATGATTTATGTTGGAAGCTGTGGGTACCAAAAAACTTGATTTTTGAGGCGTTAAAGATTGCTCACGATGATCCCCTTCAGTCCCATAGCGGAATTAATAAAACACTAGAAAGACTTAGGCGATTTTATTATTGGCCAAATATGGTAAACGACGTAAAAAATTATATAAATTCTTGTGATGTGTGTAAAAGTACTAAACATCCAAACCACGTTTTAAAACCGCCGATGGGTAATACAGGTCAGTCCTTTAGGTTTTTCCAGAAAATATATGTTGACTTCTTAGGACCGTATCCTCGCAGTCGAACTGGGAATGTGGGTATATTTGTTGTTTTGGACCACTTTACGAAATTTCCATTTGTTAAACCAGTGAAAAAGTTTACGGCAGACGTGGTTAAGAAATATCTAGAAGAGGATCTGTTCCATTGCTTTGGTGTACCAGAAACAGTCGTCTCCGACAATGGTGTCCAATTTAGATCTCACGTATTCAATTCATTATTGAACAAATACAATATTACACATACCTACACTGCTATTCATTCTCCGCAAGCCAATGCCTCTGAGAGAGTGAATAGGTCAATTCTTGCTGCCATTAAGGCTTATGTACGACCAGACCAAAGAAATTGGGACGAACAGTTAAGTAGTATTTGTTGCTCCTTGCGTTCAAGCGTGCATTCAGCAATTAATACTAGCCCATATCGATTAACTTTCGGACAACATATGGTTACGGATGGCTCTAACTATAAACTGATGCGGAATTTAGGAATGTTAGAGGATCGTACAGTACAGTTTAACAGAGACGATTCTTTAGACATTATGCGTACTAATGCCCAAAAGGTAATGCAAACTCAACGTATACGTAATGAGAAAGCATACAACTTACGCAGTGCGGATGTTTCATTTAAAGTTGGACAGGAAATATACCGTCGAAACTTCCAACAAAGTAATTTTGCTAAGGGATTTAGTGCAAAATTAGCTCCGACCTTTATTAAGGCAAGAATCAAACGCAGATTAGGAAATTGTTATTATGATTTAGAAGATCTTCAAGGTCATTATCATTATATAGGGAAATATCACGCTAAAGATCTGAAGCAATGATAGTCATTGATTGTGCTCCAAGCGGGAATCCCTCTTGTGTGGTTTTCAACACCCAAGTGTGATTTTGGTGAGGGGGAAATTGTAGTGTCGCTTGTCGCACTAAATTGAATAAATTTTATATTGCTGCCCAAAAGTATGCAATAAAAATGTTTCCTTTTTGGTTTTAGTTTTAGTAGTAGATTTTGTTTAGTTGCATATTTTAGTAGTAAACTAAAATAATCAATATTTTTATTATTCTAAGTGTTAAGTTAGTTTTTTTTGGGATATTTATGGAATTTCCTTAGATAAGTAGTTGATAAAATTTCTCAGTTCATACCAATTATTTAATTACATTAAAATTTTATTTGGTAGAACTCTCGCCATCTAGGGGCAGCTTAGTGTAGTAGTGTTATTAAATTTCTAAATTCTAATTTCTCCAAAGAAATGCTTCTTCTTCTTCTAACTTGCCGCTGATGGCTTTGCTGGCTAAGTTTAACCTTGATTAATTTCTTTTACAAGGTGACCTCCGTCCTGTCCGGTAGTGCAATTAAGAAAAAGTAAAAAAAAGTGAAAAGTCTAAGTAAAAACGTATATAAACGCACTCCAATATACCTTAACAAAAGTAAATTAATTTCATTTGATGCCTTTATTGGTTTTTTTTTGGCATAACTTGAAAAAGTAAGTCTTTTTCCTCCTAATAAATACAACGCATAATTAATTGGTAAAATTGCAGCACCTAACTCAGCTAATACTAGCTTAATCATCCCATACGCCATATTTTTTTTTGCTTATTAAGTTTTAAACCGAACTGCCGTCATCAGGAGATCGGAACATATTTGTTTCTGTGGTGCCATTCCTTAAAAAGGGTAATATTGCCTTAGCCACTAAACTTAGCGCGTTCGCTGATTGGCTTTTTTTCTGCATATAGATTTGGCACCTAATATCTGCCTTGTAATTATTACGCATATGCACCGCGTATTACAATTAAAAATACTCCCTTCAGCTCAAACAAATGGATGCACCTAATCCAGTGAAGCTCTCATGGTCTCTCTTATAAAGTTTGGTGGTGGTACTAACAATTGGAGTGAGCCGCCGCTAGCCTAACCTAAGCTCAGCAGTTCCCCTGCTTGTATACTCAACGACGGTCATACGCGCGGCTGCTGTCCAGTTAATATTTATTTATTTATAAAAACTTCTTTATTAACGCAGCATGGCAAATTTCGGGTTGAAGCCTTTTCTTTTTTTTTGCGATACGCTATATAATTTTTTTTGTGTGGTTATGTGTTAACATAACATATAAAAGATAACATATAAAAGAAAGAAAAATCTATTGGCTACAAAAAAAAAAGTAGAAAAAAAAAAAAAACAAAAAAAAAAGTTTCTTAAAACCTACTTATCGATGTAATGAAATATGGTATAAATTACGGCTATTTAAATTAGTATAAAATTATGTAATTTTTGGTAAAAGTGCAAAGCAAAAGAAAAAAAAAAAGAAAGAAAAGGGGAAAAAAATTGCCATATATAGATTTTTTTTGGTTGTTCAAATTTTTTTTGTTGCTGCTATAAGTCGGCATATGTGTTTTAAGCTTTAATTTTTTTTTGCATTAATTAGCATGGTTTTCTTTTACCACAGCAGTTTTAAAAATATGTGAAAAAACTAAATTATGAGTGCCATTATATTATAAAGGGCATAAATCATCAAATCTACCGCCCGAACCCCTCTCTTCCAGCAGCCTCCGCGCGAGAGATCGATCTTTCGTCGTTGGACGTCGCCGCAACGAATGCTGTAAGTGTCGAACTCTTAAGTTCTTAATATTTTGTTTTTGCAAGCTCTCTTAAAGAGTTAAATAAATGTAATTATTGAGCGTTAGATTATCCGACTCTTATTTTGGTTCAATGCCACGTTCCATTCCAGTCGTTCCAAATGTACTTGGCCTTGAACTTGAATTTTTAGTTTCTTTTATGTATATTCTTGTAATATCAGCTGTGTGCTAATACAGTTTAACACAGTACAGTGCATAGTTTTTCGCACACCTTCCTCCTGCTTACAATTCTAATGCATTTATCTAAAGTTTAAAACCAGTGAAAATCATTATCTTATACATATATAACTATTTTTATTAACCATTTATAAATTTCAGCACCTTTTTATTTTTTTTTTGCACTTTTAACATAAAAAGAGAAAAAAATTACTTTACATTTATCTATAATGTTATTAAAAATTTAGGGTTTAGAGTTCCTTTTATTAACTATTCTTTCGCCAATGTTAGGATTAATTTTATATAATAAATTGTATTATTAAATATGAAATATCTATAATTTTCTTATTTAGGAGCTATACAGCGACGCGGTAGCCACATGAGGTAGACCTTCTAGGTCAGTTTTAGGGATCACTTTAATTTTTTTTCTGGATTTAGTGATCATGGTAGGGTGGGCAGTCGCTGTTGCAACGACATCGGCACAGCCTGTTCAGCTACGCACCAGCACAAGCGCAGCATGGACCTTTTTTTTGTTATAACTTGATTTCTGTTCTTTTTTCGATCTTTTAACTTTTTTTTTTAAACTTTCCCTAATGCTTTCCCGCCTTTTTCTTTTGTCGAACTTTGTACAACCTGCACGCGAAAATAAATTAGTAATGAATATACCAGCGAGTAGGTAGCACAGTGGCAACTTTTTTTGAACCTCCCCTAACTGCCTATCGCATAAAGCCGGATCACAAGCGCGTGCTCCACTTAGCCGCTACACACCCATCAGCTCGCAGACTACAGCATACCCTTACAGGTTATATGCTACAGCTAGTTGAAGTGGCTCAACTGATACCTCACGGATACCGAGATCTCGGTATAAAACAGATTTTCTTAGATATCACAAAGGGCACAAATTGTCATATTTTGGCCAAATTTGTTGTTTTTCTAAAGTAATTTGTTTAGCAAGCAATCAATCAATATCGAAATACAAAATTGTATCATTGTAGCTCAAATTCTGGTATTTATCTGGCTTCATTAAAATACACCTATATCTAACATTAAAAGGTTCTATTGTGAATAATCACTAATCTTAAAAAAATGAATTTTATCTATAGGAAGTTGCAATTTTTTAAAGATATAGATAATGTAGACCGAATTTGGAAGAAGTTGAGAAAATCAATATATTTTTCTAATCTAATTTAAAAGGAAATCGAACCAAATTTCATACAGAGCTAGATACGAGTATGCACCTTAAATATCTTGAATAATTGGCACTACAACAACAAGCCCCAAATCGCTTCAATAAAGCTACATTGCCAATTACAAAAAGATAAAACTATCGATTCATTACTCATCAAAATTATGAATCTCCATATGGTCTTTTTGGGATGTAACAGACTGATTAGTAAATACCTTTTTTGAGTTCCTTTTGGCTTAGGAAGGTCTAGGAATTCTTGTATAATGAAGTAATCCATAGTTTTGTATATATACCAGGTTTTTCGGATTCGTTTTAACACCACATTTTTATGTGGTTTGAATCCGACTATTTTGTTGCAAGTAAAACCAAATTGAATAAGAAAAAAAGGTTCAAAAGTACATGAAGTTTAAACTGAACAATATATATATCATAACAGATAACATAACACAGCTAACACTCAAAACTTGTAAAGAATAAAATTAAAATTAATTTTCTGAACAATTATATCCAACATATTATTTAAAGCGCTTCTTAATAAGATAAAAATGTGAGTAAGTTGGTTTTAGGAGTAGTTAAAGATACAGATATATACTGAGATTGTGGAAAGCTAATTTACTTGTTTAGAGCTAAAGGTTTAAGAAAAGCTGAACCAAACTGAGTGAACCTACGGATACTGATAAGAAATTTCTACATCTGTCAATCTCTTACTTCTTTGAAGCTTCAGACCAAACTAAAACGAGACGCAAAGTAACTTTTTCGTTAGCTGAAAATTCATGAAATCTTTAAGAGCTTTTCAACTTTGGTTTAAATTATCCATTTAAATAATATCCAATTTATTTTTAAAAGCACATCAAAATTGAATTAATAATGTGGATGATAAGAGCATCAAAGTTATAGGGTGAATTGGGCTCAGGATCTTCTATTTTAGCGAGACCACTTCATATATGTGGTGTGAGATTTGAAAAAAAGAAGAAGTTGATTCGAAATGTTCTAGATCCAGTTTTCTACAACCATTTTGAAGATGATTTTTCTTTTTTTTTAAATCGTAGTACTCAATTGTAAAAGCAGTTCTTATTTCAGAGCTGCGCTGGTTTCGGCGCTGTGTATCCATACTCATAAGGAATTTCATCGCACTTCACCACTCCCTTCTTGGTAGCTTAAGTCCACAGCAAATCAATATGCAAAGCATCTTCTTTGTTAGCTAAAAATTCATGAAAACTTTAAGCGTTTTTTCTTTACTTTTCAACGCTCTCAGTGATAAGCACCCACAAAACATAGCTTCCAAAATGGTCGACACATATTTAATAAATATAAATCTTGCAAGTTATATGAAAATTACGTAAAATGGCTTACAATACATTAAATATTATGTCGCGCTTTATGCGCTTAATATAAGAGGCCTTGAATTGGCCGGAAATCCCTTTTGGCAGCCGTATGCCTGTTTTTCCGGCTTCTTCTTTGTTTCCTAATGGTGGCCAAGGCGCTGCCAAGGCGTAAAATTTTGTTACTCGGCCTTGGCATGAAATTTGTTTGTTGTGCATAGGCACTAAAATATTTATGCGGTTTTTAGCATACGCCCACACACACGCACATATACATATTTATATATGCAGATATGTAAAATAAGTAAAATTTGCGACATTTTTTTTGTTATATACTCTAAATATTTCCTTGTTGTTTTTTTTTTTTTGGGATGCTGGGAGTGCACACAAAGTGCACATAAATTGCAAACAGGCGCCACACAACGAACATTTTTCATGACAAATTTCAAAGTGCAGTAAATTTTTTTGTGCTGTTTTTTTAAAAGTCACATTATTTAAGCATGTTTTTTTTGTGGCAACATTTTTGGTAGCCTGCTCTTAAGCATCTATAAAGTGGTAAATGCATAAATTTTATACCAAAATGGAGGGCGTTGTGTGTGCTCACACATATATATTATGTATGTTATTAGGGATTATGCAGGCGCTATATGAGTCTATTATTGCATATATGTACGGCATTTATGGGATTTTTTTTTGTGTATGATTAAAAATCCATTAAATATGCAGCGAGATTAAAAACAAAGTAATTGAACAGCTGAAAAAAAGCCGCACAATTTTTTGTTGTATTTAATAATATTGTATAAAAAATGTTTGTAAATGTTTGTCTTTAAGGTCCATTTAGGTGTGCTGGCTCATATGGGGGTTTTCGAAGGCACGAAGTATTTACATTGGGAAAATTGTACTGGACCACCTATTTGTACTTTTAACTTAATTATTAATATATTTTTTGTAAAATAAACTTGGAAAACAAAAATTTACAGATATTTTTTCTGATTCTGCTTGCATATTTTTCATTTGTTACGTACTGCTTCAAAGAACATTCTAAATAGTTATAGCTGAGGCTGATAAGCAGTGTCATAAAGCCACTGCCAAGAAGAATCCTACAGGCGGCTACTTAATTTTAAACACAACTATTAGATTCGGGCCATGCGGCCTAAAATAAACCCAGTTTTTGTCTTAACTTCAAAGCATCGGTTGACTAGATTGGTTGACTTGGTTGTATTTCCGAATCTTTTTACTCTGGCTTGCTTTCCAATAAACAACATTAAAATATTGGTGCAGCTTATAGGTGAAGGGTTCTCTAATCAAAACATTTTCTTCTCATGGATCTTCTAAGCTTTTCAAGGATAACATTTGTACATAAATCTAGGTACTTGGCCTGCCTGCGCATCTTTTACTAAAATTTGGGTGCTCTAATTAAGCAGGAGAAACACCAACGTAAAAAGATTGATATGTGCAGAACATGGAGTGGTGTTAGTACATTTTTTTAAAAGCCCGAAAAATTCAACTGAAGGCTTTGTTTAAAGATGCTGAAAAAAGTTGTATTACGGATGCACAGGATACACTTAGACTATAGAGCCACAAATTTTCCGAGTTTTTAATAAATAAATACAACGCTGGACGTCTTGGCCATCACGAACTTTGGGTTGCTATTCAAGATGCCGGCACCGATGAAGAGCTGTTCTAGAACAGTTTAGACCAGCGGCTTTGATATGATAATGTGCATGCTTCAACCAATTTGTAGAATATGATTATACCTAACCTTGGTTATAATTTTGTGTTAACTATTCTTGGTATCAGTCTTTTTTTCTATCGTAAACAATATTCTATAGTGAGAATGTTGTAGCAAGTTGACGAAGGGTTGAATCCTGAATCTATTGCACAGTGGTCGGTAAAGAATTTTTTTTTAGCTTAAATAAGATACAGTCTCAAACCATGGTTTAAATCTGTGGTGGGTAGTCTTTCAATTTTCATAACACGCTTGCATAGGGTACAAAATTCTGCAGCAGCGCAGTCGGCTCAAGCTCGGTCCAAGCGTGTGAAATTTCTCTCTCGTTTTTGCTTGATTGCTGTGCTTGCTCTCCCGTGCGATTTTGCTTACTGCGCTGCTTACTCACACAAAGAAATGTTTATTTGTATGAGTTTTGCCCACCGCTGGTTTAAATGTTAATTAAATGCAGTCAAACTTCCTTTAGCTAGCGTCCATGCCACGTTCCTATAAAATTTTTAAACCGCTGGGAGCTGGACTCGCAGGTGGAACATTGCCTTAAGCCTATATAAGTACCAAGAAAAAAGCAGATACCTGCAGTTTGGCTCGGCAAGCAACAACCAGATAAAAAAGGAAGCCCAATATGTAGGAATTATCGCGGATAGCCGAATTACTTTTAGACTGCATGAAGAACATAATATAGAAAATTGCCTTCTAAAAGTGTCCAAAATGTTCTGGCTTTTGAACCACCGCGCTTCGCTGTAAGATCGCCTCATACAACATGGTGGTGGCACCTACCTGGAGGTTCGCCATCCAGATTTGGAGTATGGCGGCTTGATCGAGTAGCTTACGTATTCAGACGTTTCAGGACAGGGCGCTGCGCCACAAAAACGTAAGACAAACGGAGACTGCCAATAAAAAAACATTAGCGAGACTGTTAGGGCATCGAAATAGGCTGGCGAAAGGACTGCCTGATGACAACCATGCGAAGACCTGAAAAAAATGGCCCTTCTTGCCGTGATCCTTCAAAAAACCACTTCAGCTAAATATGTTGTATAGGCTTTTCCATTAATAAGAAAACTACAATCAAACTAGTACATTGCTTATACGGTCTCCTCAAAACGAATTTGATCCCGCTGAAGTTCGCTATAGGAAAGTTCGACCGTAGCTATAAAAGGCAAAAATTCTAGACCACATAAATTATTAAAAAATTTGTTGTTTTCAAAGACAAGTTGTTTTTGACCACTATGTTTTGGATGACCCAGTTAGAGCTCGTCTGGAGACATAAATCGATGTTATTTTGGCAAGAATATGAAGAAGCAGTTGTTCTGGAAAGTTTTTCAATTCTATATACAACGCTGGCCAAAAATTAAATTTATATATAGAACATAATATGCTTATTTTCTTATTTTTTACTATTCTAATAAATTCCTATGAATTAATCCAGAGGGCATATGTTGATTGGCTAACCGCACGCTCGAACGCCTTAAAGTATGCAATATTTGTGACCATATGAAAATCCCCATACATACACACATATAAATACCTCCGTTGAAAAAATAAATAAAATAAAAGTTTTCGACTTTATACAACATGCAAATTAAGCTTCCACTGGCTACAAACGTCTGAGAGTGCGTGTAAAATATATATTTGTATATAGAGCATCTAAAAAAAAGTCCCAACAACGTTCCCGCGTATTTTAACCACAATAGCACATAAATTTGTGACCAATGCTGTACTATTGATGGTGTGCGTGTTTGCGAGTGATTCGAATAAAACGTGTTTTTTTTTTTTTTTTTGTAAGCGGCTTAAATATTGCTGTTCGTAACTTATGAATATGTACATATGTATATACCTAAATATATATAAGTACTACAAAAATAACAGTTCATATGCATCTATATAAAAACTATCTCATGTCAGTTGCAAAGTACATAGGCAACTTATTTAAACGGGCAAACTGCAACCATTAACCGGAAAACTTGTTCGAACAAAAAAAAAATGCGAACTTAATCCACTTTTTTGTGTGCCTTAGTGATTATTTATTAAATTTAAAAATGGTTTAAAAAAATATTGTTTCACAAAGCCAGTTTACTTTTTTGATCACTCGCGTAAATAAACAAGTAAAATGGTACTTTAATGATTCCAAATATTTTTTTAAATTAAAAAAAAAATTATAACATAACAAAAACTGTGTTTCTGTTTCTGAAGTCAAAATGTGTATTCAATTAAAAAAAGAGCTACCCAAGTGTAGCCCTGGTTTTTATATTATATAGCGGGTCACATTTAAGGTCGACCTCTTCGATTTTGATGATTTTTAGAGTCTCTAACGCCAGTGCCATGTGTTTAAAAGTAGGCTAACAACAATATAACAAAAAAAATAATAAAATAAAAAATTTTCTTCAATTAAAATCAGATATATTTAAATTAAGTATGTAAATTTAAAATTTTAATATTTTTGACAATTCAATAAATTCTAATTAAATTGTATCCAAATTCGAAAGCAATATTTTATCTGCATAAAAATAATGTAATTTTGTATAATAGCCTGTTAAGAGTACAAAAAATATTTATATTTTAACAATTGAATTCTTATCTTGTATTTATTAAATATTTTGCCAAAAAATTTAACTCCATTTTATCTGTGCTTGCTAAATTTATTCAAATTTGCATTTATATACAATAAAAGAAATTATGTAGATTTTTCTGATATATGAAAATAAAATAAACTAATATGTTGATAAATTTTTTTTATAAATATAAATTAAGTGAATAAACAAGACAACAAATAGTTTTAAATGAACGTGAATTAAAAAAGTGGCAAATTTTTTTCAAGCTTTTAAATGAGATTTTCAATTTGAAATGACCAAACACATACAACTACGTTCATAAACACACACAGTTATAGACAGATACACACAAATACGTAATCAGCAGCGGGGAGCGCACAAAATTATGCAACAATTTTTTGTTTTTTTTGATGGCGCCTCATGAATATGCAGGCATATTAATACATATGCATGTAGCTGCTTTTATATATATTTTATGTATATATGTATTGCGGATGTACTTTGTTGTGCACACATAAAATGAAAGCTGAAAATCAACAGCAATTGATGAATCTGCTGTTAGGGAGAAGTACGGGGTAGTGCAGCGAATATATGCCCACAGGTCTCACTCTGCACAGTTGACTTAACTTAGAAGTTCCTGGCACAATTATTACTGTGTGTGTGGGCTCAGGTAAGTGTACATGTCAGGGGCGTAGACTTTTCTGAGAAAAAACAAAAAAGTTGAGGGTTGCTAACGTTTTCGAGACTATGCCGAGGACCTGACATGATGGGGTCCGACAACCTTTGGAGCGAATATGGTTAGGCTCGACTTTGGCATGAGCCAAAACGTCTGACCGTCTGCCAAATTTTGTAAGCAAATTTATGTAAGACTAGTAAACAAAGTTCTTCTTCGCCAAAAAAAATGTATATAGACAGTACGACTTGGACAGGGGGTTCGATGCATTTAAACCCCCCTTACAACGCCTATGGTAAGTTAGGCTGTGCTGGGCAAGGCTGCCACTCAACTAAAATATGTGCCAAAATATAAACACAAAGCCCAGCACACAGATATACACACACCCACACACAATCAGCAGTTATGCGTAGTGTATATGTTTGCGTGTGTATCTGTGTTTATGTGTTTACATGTATCTGGCTTTATTTACCTTCGGCTAAGGCGCAACAGTTGAGCGCTACAATTTATGGCTGACTTAAGACGCTGTCAAGCACATTGCCACCTTATTTAAAGCTTTACCTATAGTTATAAGTCAGCAGCGTGGGCGTGGTTTGGAGGGACGGAAGTCTGCTGTGTTTTATTGCTATCTTCAATCATTTCAATTCTATTACGATTTCCATTTGAATTTCATTTGCAAGCACAAAATCCAACATAAGCATCTGATCGTCATCATCATTGTGCACGTGCAGCATATGATAGACAAGTGTGCTAGCTTAAGCAGCACACAGATACAATCATAAATACAAACACATAGATATACTTATATAAACCACAGTGATATGCATATGGCCGAATAAGCCGAATCAAGCGAAAATGTACATAAAAGGCGACCAGCTCAGTTGAAGCTGCCTGCTGCAGCCTCAAAATTATTCCAACATACACAAACAATGGTATAAATTTACGAGGGTTGGCTTTAAAATTACCGATCAAATAATGAAAGAGCAAATGTTTATGGTTGAAACTGATTTTAATGAAATCAATGCACTTTAGGATACACTTGAATCGATATTTGAAGCAGAAGTGAGTATCTCAAAAATTAGCTTCTTGAATGTTTCTTCTCTGGCTTCCAAGAATGTTGGCTTTAACTTAAATCCAGAGAGTTTTGGACAAATGGCAGACCACAAACATCGACGTGCTTTGTAAAAGTTGAACGCATAATCTGACGTTTCAATAAAATATGACCTTCTTGCATATATATAAAGTCATCAAGGTCTCAAAGTACACTTATCCAAAAGATGGTTCAACCTTCCTTAAACTTTGTGAGGTAGAGTTCTGAAGCCCTAAGATTCATTTGAATGGACCGACAGCTGTTAGAAATATTGGCAGGATATCACGCAACCACGTAAGACGGAATCATAGTGAAGGATCTGAAGGAAAGTCTGCCTCTATTATAGAGCACATTATAGGGATAATTGAATTTCTTGAAAATGCTCCAGTCCATACGGCCCAAAAGACAAAGGCAGTTTTTGTCAGTCACATCTTAAATCCCGTCAAAAAGCTATGGGAAACACTTTCCAACAACGTCTACAAGATAGGTCGTCAATTTGAGAACAGCTTCTTTTAAGCTGACCCATAATTTCATCACACCTGGTCTCGCTTAAACTAACCAAGTTCGGATTATCAGAGGCAACCCTCGTAGCAGGAATGCAACGTTCTGTAACCAGCGAAGCGCAAGTTCATTACGGGCTTTGGGCGTACGCCCAAAAAAAAAGTATGCCACACACTTGCCGAATGTACGCCTCGCATGTCACCAGACATATAGATGGTCTATTGTGGGATGTTGGTGGCACGTTTTATATCCATGAGTGCCATATGAGTGTGTATGTTTATAGTTATTTCTTATTTTATATAAATGCACCGCAGGCTTTGGTTTCCAGTTGCCTGTCATCGATTGCGCTGCACTGGCTTTAGTGTCTTGCCGGAACGAAAGAGTGCGCACCCACTCCCAGTGCTGTCCCCGGGTGCTGAATGCTGCAACTGCTGTGGCTGCTGTTGCCTCTGATGAAAATTTATTGAAAAAGTTTCGCTTTTCGGTGTTTTCCATTTTCGTTGCCGCCTTTGTATGCCTTGACATGCATTGTGGCGTTTTTATTTCATACCCTGCATTGAGTTCAAGTTATTCGGAAAATAGCCGAGCCTCATACAATGCAACAACCAGGATATGCCGGTACATTGTATATGTGCTTACATACATGCATATGTGCGTGTACATATACACAACTTAACCCATGCACTGTTAAATGGCTTTGTGCCAGTGTGAGTGCTTTCTTTTCTATTTAAATGGAGCACAAGTGAAGTGCGTGCCTTGTTCATGTAACGCGGTGCGTTATCGTTTTACATATTAATTAAAGGCAGTCATAAAGACCTGGGACCTCTGAATGGTGGGTGGCATAGGATTGGGCATGGCTGCTGTATTGGTAGCTACACTAATAAAAACAAATGATCTAGTTATGGGAGCAACAAAGCTGATGGTAACAATTTAACAAAGTTGATAAAATACAAAAAAGAGGGTAAATATCTGCAAAAAAGTGTTGAATAGATTTTATTTTTTAGGTACAGCGTTTACAGCGTTGAGTTAACTTAATTCAGAAAATATCACAAAACTGTTCGTCGCAGAGACGAATCGTTATAGTTAGTGTAAGTTTAAGGATTTATGGTGTGATGAGCTTTAAGGTAGATAATATTATATTAGTTAAAAATAATAGCTAAAAAGACAAGATTACAGAAGCGAATATATTGCTAGTTTCGAAAAGAGAACACAACTAAAGGAGAGTCTGTGGAAGCCAAAATGAATCTCTTTAAAGTGACTTACCATTGTCACTGGACACCAATTCGAAAGGAAGTAGGGATCATACTCTATCAAAAACTGATAAGCCTTTTGCCTTGTAAAAATGCGTCATATGTAAAAAATGGACAACATAAATCTCCTTAGAAACTCTTGTAAATAAAGCTTATGTGATATTTTTCTACCAAATTGTGTTTTAATAACCTTAAGTTATTAATGAAGTTCAAAAAATTTATTTCTTTTAGGATTACGATCCATAAATAAGTTCTTGAACAAAGATTAGCAAAATTTGGTTAGTTTTTATTTGGGTAAATTGTAATTCGATGTTATTTTTATAAAAATGATAGCATATTAAAATGATGCTAATAGATAAAAAATTAGCTAAAGAAAGTTTTTAATTTTTTTAACATTTCTTACATAAATATCCTTTAAGGACGTAAAATATAACGTACGCCGCAAATGGCCTACATATCTTTAATACCTTTAATCCAATAGTAGTCACAAAAACGGAAAATGTCATAATTTTTATAATCTTATTAAATAGAAGAAAAAAATGAATGAATGAAAAACTTTTGAATTTTTAAATTCGGAAGGCTAACATTAAAATTAAGAAAGTCGAAAGTCATCATCTCTCGACGATCTTGTTCGGCCTTGGTTGTGCTCATGTTTATCTAAGGTATTGTTTTTGTCGGCGATATTTTACCAAATAAGCCTTCACTCCACAAATACTCTTCATTCCACAAATATTCTTCACTTTTTCTTTCAGTGCATTGGCACCGGCACAGCTGCGCAAGGATTTCAATACGCAGAATGGAAAGCAATAAACGCGCGATTTTAATTGAAATCGTGTTGGCATTCATTTTGTTTTCAACGCACCGAAGACAACCGAGTCCATGACAGACGCCCAGGGATACAGGGGAAGCATAAGGTAAGTTTCAAGCCTAGTTTGTTTTGTAGGTTAGTGTATTTGTGATCTGCCACACGCGCATTATGCTCATGTTTAGCCAAGTACTCTCTCTCTCTCTCTCATTGAATACGCTAATTCATTAGTGCAATGGGGTCAGCTCTAGCGACAAGGTGCTTTTGAGTACACACACTCGCATTAGGATAAACACACAGATACACACACGCACACAAACGCGCACTCACACCCTTGAGCACACTTCATCAGCATAAAACAAGCGCAGGGCTTACTACTGTTGTTGTTTTTCTTGCAATGGACTGACTCCCATTATTTATCCCCACCCATTTATATCCGCCCCACTCTTCATTTGGCTTTCAACACTTACCGCGTTTCAATAATGAAATGCGTCACGGGAGCATTTCGCGGATGCTGTGAGTGCGCCCAGGATAAGTTCACCGAGCGTGATGTGAAACTTATCAACAAAGGACGCTCCGGTGGATCAGGCACATCTGTAGTTGAAGAAAAAGACAAAAAAATACAAGGAAACGCATGAGAAAACTGAAAACTGCCAGCTATCAGTAAAAATGCAAATGAAAATCATGTTGCATGCAACGTCAAATAAAAGTAAAAAAAACAAAAATAGTGCATATGTATGTATATGCGTATTGTATATGTGCAGATATGCCGTGAGAAAATCAGCAAAAAGTATCTGTAAATGAAATCTGCGACAGCGCAAGAAGACAGAAAACGGAAAAAATCATTAAAGTAGTTATGCGTTTCATTAAGGAAACAACAAGCAAAGAAATATGCGATAAAGCAAATATAAAAGACATACCAAGATGTAGCCTTGTAGTTTGCGCAACGTGACGTATGCGCATTACTTTTGGCTTGTTGACGTGCATTTAATTGAAAATTTAAAATAAATTAATTTACTGCAAATTGGCAGGGAAAATTAAATATGTACATGAACGGTTTTGCAAGCAAATAGTGAGAGCTTACCCTGCACCAGCAAATCCACAACGGCATCGGCTATATGACGATCATTGACCAGGCAGGTGTATTCCGATGTATCACTGGCCAAGGCCGGTGAAAATTGTAAACCAAAATTTTCCGATAATAGTTGTATCTGTAAAAGGGAAAAAAATGTTAAAATAAGTAATTGTGATGATATGTCAATCCTACTTAAATTTGTTTTATTTTTTTTTTAAATAATAAGAGTCAAGTGGAACTTAAAATAACTAAAAAAATTATTACAATTATAACAAATAATTTAAAATAACTTTTAAAATAAAAAAGTTTTGTTCTATTCATTTATTTTTTAGGCCATATAGCAATATAATAGTCTCTCATAATCTTCTTTCATCATCTTCCGCCATCATCCTTTACCATCATGTTGTATCATTATAATGTTTCATCATCTTCTACCATCATCCTTTACCATCATATTGTTTCATCATCTTGTTTCATTACCTTCTACCATCCTCTTCTACTATCATCTTTTACCATCACCTTCTACCATCATCTTCTACTAGCATCTTCTACCATCCTCATCTTCTATCATCTTCTACCATCATCTTCTGCCATCATCTTCTACCAGCATCTTCGACCATCATCTTCTATCATCATCTTCTACCTTAATATTCTACCATAATATTCAACCATCATCTTCTACCGTCGTCTTTTCTTCTATCTTCTATCATAATCTTTACCATAATCTTCTACCATAACCTTCTACCATTCTCTTCTACTATCACATTCTTCCATTATCTTCTACTATCATATTCTACTATAATCTTCTATCACATTCTACCATCACCTTCTACCATCATCTTCTATCGTCATCTTTTACCATCATCTTCTACCACAATTTTCTATCACATTTTACCATCACTTTCTACCATCATCTTCTACCAGCATATTCTACTATAACATTGTAACATCATCTTCTACCATCATCTTTTTCCATAATCTTCTACCATCGTCTTCTACCATCATCTCCTTTTATCATTTTCTACCATCATCTTCTACCATTATCTTCTACTCGGTAACTCGAATCAATAATGAAAAGTAAATGATTTCAAAACAAGATTAAAAAAATATATTATAAACAAGCTTCCATTAAAAGACTTTTCAGCTTTGTGACAGTTCACTCTACACGTTTTGAATACTGAACAAGCATCGTTCAGTGGAAACAGACCGTAATTGTTTTATTCTAAATTGTCTTTAATACATTATTTAATCTTACTAAGTATTGCACACTTTTCAGTGGTTTAAGACTCTGGTGATAGACTTTCCACACCTACAAAGCTTTTAGCATTGCAATCCAATTTCCCACTATGTGTTAAAATCAATCTCAACTATGCCTAAAAATACGCAACAAAGAAATTTACTTGGACAGACGTTGAAGGCACTGACAACATTGTGGCCAACATGAGTTTCTACTTTAGGCTGAAAAAGTTTTTAATGCAAAAGACAAATAAGTTACGTCCATCGTGTTTAGCTACGTCCGTATCCGACGCCTTCTCCTTGAAAACGTTCATATGCATTTAAAAGATACTCGTACATTCCCAAACACACAAACTTGGGTCGAACCACTTAAAGTGGCTTGCTTTATGCCGTGTCGGTTTCGAAACCATCCAGTGCAACATCCTGGAGAGGACAGACGAGTTGCAACAACAACAAATTGTGGCAACAATGCATTGGCCAGGTCAACGTCAACATTTGACTCTGGTGACAATTTGGAGGCAAAACTTTTATGCTGGACATGATAAATTTGTTTGTGTTACTTTTTGGTGTTGTTGGAATAGCTTTCTGACGTAGTTGGCCTGAAATCTTTTTGTATTCATAATTGAGTTTGGGGTTTTGCGTGCAAATGCCTGTAAATGGCTTTTAGATTTGTTTGGTTTTTGTATTATTATAAGCTGACTGCATGCAACAACATTGTATCTTTTTTCTGTGCCTCACACTTCTCTTGCCCCCTTTACAAGCCATTTGTATGCAACATATTTATAATTGTGGGAAATACGAAATTCTGCATGAATATTTTTTACATAGTATAACTAACTAGCCGTACTTTATGTTATTTCAAGTAAATTTAATAAGGATTTTGGATTTGGATTTTGTCTGTAAACCTACAAACTATGTATTCAAGGCACAGAAAAACCAAGGGTATGACAATGGATTGGAATGTAAAATTTTTGCATATTGTTTTATCGTTTTGGTATAATTGTAATTTAATCTAAACGTTGCTAGGATTTATGCAAATATTTTACCGAGGGTTGTTTGCAAACTAAGCGAATAATGCAGTTTGGAACTGTTTTGAAAAGTAATCGGCTCGGTCAGACTTTGCTGTAAGAGAAATCAAAACGAAATCAGGTTCATAAGTTCACTTAATTTAAATTAAAATAATTTTTTAAATATTTATGCCAATTTCAAGTTAGATATTTATTGATAACTATTTTTAATTATTTCTCTTCTGAATCAACCCGAAAAATAGCAAGCACAACTCAAAAGGAATTTTTTGGCATACGTTTACATGGTTCATGGCTTGCATAAATGGTTCATGTCTTGCATTAAAAAATTTCCCTTGTAATATAAAAAGATTTGTCGTGGTTAATTTCAATCGAAAGGTGTAGAGCTGAGCTAACAAAGAGTAAGGGAAATATGAAAAGGTGTTGACAGCAAAAAAATGTGAAATTGGGAACACGCAAAAAAGAAAACGAGCAAAATTTATTCGTTTTCGCTTTCCTAAGCACGGCCGAATAAAACAAAAAGCCAATTTCTTTGTTTTTTTTTGTGTAAAATTTAAGGTCCTGATTATGAATCCGTCAACCCGTAGGAAGCAAAAATTTGAACAGATAAATGCTTTGCAAAAATTTCGACCGTAGTTTCATCAAAATCTTAAAAAATTAAATATGTAATTTATAAAAATTTATTTTTAAATTGATCATAACGATGAGCTGTGCAGAATTGTGGCTAGGTGCTCACACTCTTAGAGATCTATCGTAGTAACGATAGATACTAAATTTTATGGTTTTCACATTAAGTGCGTTCTTTAGAAATAATATATTTTATATCTTAATACTAGTGGGAAGGAAAGAAAAATTTTATAGGCACACACAGTTCGTTATGGAAGTAAGAAAGTTGTAATTTTTGTTTTGAAGCTTTTCGGAGTGCTGCGTACTGGCCTTTAACAGAAGGAGCGGAGGGTAGCCGCAAACTGTAACCGATAACACGTTTGGACATAACAGAACAATTTTATTGGTTTTTTGTTGTCGATATTTCCCTTTTTATTTTCAATAAATTCGTATATTTTCCTTAATTTACCTTTAAATTCTCCTGTTGTGTTGGCGCGAAATGATTTTTTGTTTAAAACAAAACAGCTGACATGGTTGCCGCAGCTCTGCATCTTTTTATTACTATATGTTGTTTACATTTCATTTTCATTAAAATATTTCTAGTTCGTTATTATTCTATCTTTTAAATAAAATTACTCAAAAATATTAGCAACAATATTTATTGTCGGCTTAGCTATTTTTGTTACAAGGGAAATTTTCTTTGTGTAACGCGGGAACCCTGTCGTCACAAAAAATTTTGTTTTTGCGCTCATGCTATTTTTCAGATTAAGTCAGAAAAAAAATAATTAAAAATAATTGTCAATAAATATCTAACTTGAAATTGGCATAAATGTAATGTAAGAATATCAAAGAATATTTAGCAAATTATTTCACTATAAAATGCTTATTTTTTTTAACCTATTTGCCGATTGGTTTAAATTCCTCTTGCAACAAAACTTTCGGTTTCAAACCACATGAAAAATTCGGTTTGGTGAAATTGGAAGCACCAAACCTTCGGTTTCAAAACGAATCCGAATAAAATGTTCGGATTTGTTTTCCGGAGAATGGCCGTATAATTCAGTTTAGAAGTCTACATACAAATTTTGTTGAAAACTTGTTTCGAAGGTATCTTTTTGGAAAAATTTTTTAATTTTAAGCTCCATATAACTCCCGAAGTTCTATTTACTCTAAAACTATCGGGCAACGGAGCAAGATATTGACATTAATCAACCAACTTTATCTGCCTGCTTTTTGATCATATTTTTGGTCCGTCAACCACTCGACGGGAAGCCTGATTGACAACAGTACCCATGGGGTTGGTGGTGGCACGTGACCTTTTATTCAGTTCATCCTAATACTGATTACCAGCTACAAATATTTAAGCAATAATCAATATTTACTTCAAGTAGCTAAGTTAAACTAATTATTATTTATTGATTTTCCGCTCTTAACTGACATATTATAACTAAGTAATATAGTTAAAAAAATATTTGGAAAATATGTGAAAAGTTAACATTGTATGTTCATTAGACTCACATTAGTCTGCATACAAAATTTGCCATACGAGTTAATTATTGAAATATCTTCTTGAAAGTAAAATGATAAAAACATCCTAAGTACGAATAATTCAGTGTATCTAGAAATCATAGTCTTTGACGTATAGGACTGATGTATGTATCTGTGCCGATTACCGAGTCGTTGTTAATCATTATAGCAAAAAGAACTAATGAGCTTAGTTCTTCCTGTTATTACAAAATTTTAAATTTTGTTCTTAAAGGCATAGGATATAAAGACTTTTTAGGAGCTGACTGTCTTGCTCCAACATTTTTCATGTCTAACAAAAATGACCCATTATCAAATATTAATTTTGGCTCAGAATTCAAAATTATTGCCCACTGTTCAAATAACACTATCATGTCCAGTTTGTGCCTTCTAATCTAATATTGTGCAGTTAGCGTCTTATGCTTAAAACTACCCTCGTTAGCTTTTGGATATATACACTGGCATGTGTATAAGTATCTATCAGCTACATGTTTGCATGCTTGGTAAAATTATTTACTTAGAAATATGTTGTGTACATGTGTGCGTCTGTGTGTGTTGTTTGCCCAACTGAAACTGGTCAGAAATGCCACAAATTTGCAAGCTGCCCAACCACATGGAACCACATGTAACCACCAAACCACTCACTCGCCACTCGCTCCACAGTCCATTGCTCTATAGAATTATTGCTCGATTGAATTTTGTTAAGCATAAGCATGGATGCGTCCAGTTGAGTAAAAATATTTGCCAATTTTTCTCCAGCTTGCATATAAGGAATTTCAATTTGCATTGCAATTTGCAGCAAGCAGCAACTAACAATTTTCTAGCAAATTTTAATTACATGCTATGCATTTTTCTATGAGTGAAATTGGCTTCACATGTGAGTGATTTTAAGCACAAATTTTGTTTTGAGATTAAAGACTCAATACAGACTCTTAGTATGAACCGAGAGCGCACTCAGTTGATTTGCATGGCCTCTATTCTTCGCAGCACAGACGCAACAAATCACTTCGGCAATTGTTTGTTGCCAACTGGAGTACACAACTTGGCTTAGAAAACTTCACAACACTTGGCCATGGCACATGAATCATTTTAGCGTTGCCCATAAAACAAAAGTTAATAGTCGCTTACGTGCCTGTGTGAGTGTCAGTTGTAATAAAATGAACGAGGGACTCCAAGGTGCAAAAAACTTTTAATACACATAATAGCTGAAGCATAAAGTACCAAGGCGCAGTCTGCGAGCTTTTGAAGAAAAGCAAAAGCCAAGCCAAGTTAGATATATGAGCCGGGGCAGAGCACTAGCCGGCTGGCTCCCAGCTCAGCGTTTAACACATACCCAGAGCCCACTGCAAACAGTGCTGCCAACCTACTTTATTACCCACCCCCAACCTCAGCAGTTTGTTTGCACTTGAAGCGTCTCCGGTGTGCGTTTAGAGCGCAGCCCAGCCAGCCTTTTCTAACTAGGTGGCAACACTCTTACTTGCGCTGGGTGGCAGCCACTTGAACGCTTTTGTGCCTTGTCCACATTGGCGGTTTTTATTTTAGTGCAACTATCAAACATTAAAAATATATTGAAGCACTTGCTCTACCTCTAGTTAGGCGTAGTCTGCTGCCAGACACACACCCACAATCCTCTCCAGACACTAACTTAGCACTCCGTGGAGACCACTTAACTACTAGTTGTGACTTTCTTGCACTTTCTTTTAGTTTTGGGCAAGTTCAAAACTCCGCCACCCTGTAACTGGCAATCAATTATTTTAACAGCTCCTTTTTTTCAGCACTCTTTCTTTAAGTTTTCTTGCAGTGCCATCTTTTAAACTTGTTGGAGGAGGGAGCTAGCTGGAGCAGTGGAGTGGGTGAGTGCAGCAGTACCAGTGGCGGGTGCTAACAAATTTTGGCTTGATAATTTATGTAAGAGCTATACTTAAGTGGGCTTTTAGTACGAAATGAATCCTTGGGTGACATCTAGTGCGATAAGAAGAAAATCACTAGATGCTCATGAGCAGCTTATAGGCAGATAGGAGCGAATACTTTTGGTGTTGCCAAAATTGATGCTCTGAAGAATCTTATGTGCGAATATTTTATAAATCTTCAAACCATGTGTCTTATGCATGATAAATAAATTTTAGTGAAATGTGAAAGCGTTTCACCGACTGAGTGTGGGTCAACTTCAAAACGACAGTAATTTCTTGTCACTAAATGGATAGTCCGTGAATATTGTTTTACGCTTTCATTTACATTACAGGCCATTGTCAAAATCTTAGTCAGAAATCAAATTTTGAATGAGATTTTGATTCTTTAAAATTCTCAATATTCTCTACATCGTTCTCCCAATGAAAGGGTACCCAAAAATGGGAACGAAATCAATTACAGCCAACCAGAAGACTGTGTACACTGAATGTTCAACACTTCATCTTTGTTTGAAGAAGTCCTTCCGAATGTTTTTTTTTAAGCCATAAGAACGAAATGCAGTCTAGCTTTTAAATATAACATATTTATCCAGGCCCGACGCTGGGATTTTTGTTCAGATACCAGTTTAATTATTTTCAAAGGAGGCGGCCTGGCTCTTGACGGCCCTGGCCAGAGATGATTCACTATTCACGTAACTACAAAGCAAAGCACGGCTTTTGGGCCATTTGCTCTCATTGCTGAAGATGCAGACGTAATCTTTAAATTTCCCTAGTTCAATTGTCACATCACATTTCCAAAGCATTTCATTAATCTATATTAAAATAGGCTCAACTATTATCCAAATAAATTTACAATATATACTCACCCTAGGGCTATGGAGCAGCGGTATCCGATTGGCAAATTGTGCGATTGTTGTCGTTGTTGACTTCCATACCAGTGTGTCCACCAGCGAGTGTTCGGTAACTCCCGGACAAGGTATCGTCACGTTTTTGCCCGCCTCGGCGATTACAGGCACGTAGTCCAAGTTTGTGACATCTGCAAAGAGGACGATAACAATGACCGGTTACTATGTATGAACATGAGAGTTTGAGTTAGTAGCTCCCAGCTACTAGACTGTTGCTAAAAGCTGGCCAAAATTTGGGGCAGGCCATTAAAAGTTGGAGCGCATTGGAAAGCCCTGGACAAAAGACGCTTAAGTTATTTGCACGAAAATAATTTTTGGCATTAAGGATGCGAAAAAGCAGCTAAAGTAATGATACCTACAAGCTGGGAATTTTGTTTGCAGAATGTCGAGAAGGCATTTTAATTACATAACATGTTTGCTGAGAACACAAAGGATACACAGTTACCTCATAGACCAAACCCCGAAAAAGCCCACACCCACAAAGCAATTTCAGGCACTAAAGTATTTGCTGCAATGCCCTTGCCAGCTGGACAGGTGTATATAGTATAGTATATACTATATATATGTGTGTGTGTGTGTGCGTCTCTGTGTCTAAGGCTGGCACTACCATTTGATCCTTACGAGCAATATTTGTTTAGGAAATTGCCAAAAATGCATTCCTAGCCTGGCTTTGGTTGAAATTTGTTCCAGTTTTTTGGTTGCACTGACCAACTACCCGGCGTCGTCTTTCTGTCTAGCTGGCTGAATGCCCATGCCCAGGCACTGGGATGCTTCAATTAAAATTATAAAAACAACAAATCGATTGGCATGCCCATTGCCGATGGTGGCAACAGGCCAAGCTCAAGCGGCCTGGTCCTGCTCTCTGTTTTTGTATGACCAACTAAGCGGCTTTGCCAAACAAGATTCTGGCTGCAGCTACTCCATCCAAGTTTCAGACTCTGACCATGTCTATGGGCATAAATTAGTAAGCATTCAAGTGTTGGTAATAAGCATTAGCATGACTGCAATATAGACTGGACACTAGAATTTTTGGGCTGTCGCAGCTTGTGCCAGCAATTGAGAAATCAAGTGCAGACACAAAAGCAATTGGGTTCAACGAGGTGCGGATACTCTTTTGGAGCATAAATCTCTAATTAAGTTTTCTAGATACATTGCATATAGATGCATTTTTTAAACATTCTAAGAGCAATGTTTTAAATTGAGCGGAACATAAATTTAAGAATCATTAAAATTAAATGAAAATAAATAATAACAAACCACTAAATAGATTAAATATCTTATGAAAAGTAAGCATTTTTAGATACTTTTTTTTCACTATTAATCAATCTGCATCATTTCTTTTTAAAAATCATTGTGAGCGGCTTTTTGTTCCTTGTCCCGCTAGACGCTCTATATTAAATCAAAATTGGGGGTAATTTTGAAGAGGCTACCTTGAAAATTGATAGCTTTGATCTGATAAAGGTTCTAAGCGAATGACGTCATACTTTTTTTTGTTCTAAATTTCGATTATTTATTAAGTTATTATAACCAAAGCCATACGTAATGCAACTGGTTAAACAACTCGTCTCTACAATCGATTGTATAGTGTGTGGGGTTGACAAATTCAAATATTTTAATGTATCGATAAAGAACCAAATTGCACAACCTGTTGCATTGTATATGTTGTCTTCATATAAACATATCTAGTTTTCGATAGTTTCATATAAATATGAACATGAATTCGCATTTCTTAGATTTAATAAAGATTTTAGCCGAAGTCATAATTTTTTTTTTTTTTTGATCGGTTATTAGTGTAATCCAGTAAAAATCTTATATTTAACATACAAAATAATTATTATCTAACAATAACATTATACACTGCCTCTTTAGAGAGTTCTCAAACCGAAGTCATTTTATTCACACAATTCCGATTATGTATCTAGTTATCGATAACTGCTTATAAATATATCTAGTTATACTTAAGCAAACCGTGCTTTAATTTGTATATGAATAGTATTCATGGTTATCGATCATTTTATATAAATAAGATCTGTACCATTATTTAAAATTATCGTTAAATCGATGTTTGTGAAGTTCACATTCCCGCGAATAAAAAGTTATGGATGGCTCGACACATATGGAGTTCATAATCATACTTATATGAAGTTATGGAGTTCCTATTTACAATTATTGTATAAGTCGATGGCTCAGTGGGATGCATATCTGTTTGACGCGAAAAAAAATTTATAATTATTTGAAGTTATCGATCACTTGATACCTAAAATACTTTTTAATTTCAAATAAAGAGCAATTCTTCACAGGGAAGTTCGAAACTTTACATTAAATATATAAAAAGCAGAGAATATTAGATATACTTCTCCAGCAGTTGAAAGCCAATATTCCATTCACAATCCAGGTGACTTTTTTATTGAGATATATACTCTATCTTTGGTTAGTTAAATTTAAGTTTTATAGTATCGATTTAAGTATCTTTTATCGGTTTAATGTAGTTATCGATAAATAGCGAGTTAAAATTTGTCATATGTTTAACAATGTCTTGGGATGGATCGTTTGTTGATAAACCATAAACTTAGTTGATGCATCTATGGGCCCACTTGGCTACTGTAAGAAACTCATAAGAGCTGTTGAAACCAAAATTGGTTTGCTTGTTCCTCTAATCTCAAGCAATCTTAAGAAGAAGAATCTTCAAAACTTATGTCTTGTTATAAAAACTAATCCATTTGATTTACCAGTGCTAGGGTTCCTGGAAACTTAACCATAATTTGTCCATATCTTTGCACAATCTCAATGCCAAATGCAGTGTACACTACGCTGATTGAAGTGCATAAATAGAGATACTTTTAGAAGCACTTTCAATAGGAACGGGTTGCAACATTAGCAGCCATCAGGTGCGTGCAACTTGTGCCTGCTCGAATCATTTCAAACACTCGTTGAAACCAGACTATGTCCCACAGAGCATCATCAGGTACATAACATTGCTAGAGGTAGTCATGGCAGCGCGGTTATCAGACTGGCCATTGATGTTGCAACTACGTCCATTGTTGGGTTTTTGTTGCCCATGACCAGCGGCGGATCCAGAGGGTGGAGTCTCGTTGATACAAGTCAGTCAGAAATCAAACTGTGAATGAAATTTGCTGCCAACCCGCTGACATTTTTTAGGTGGATTCGTTGCTTTGTACGCCAACGTGGACGCTGACAGCATGCAGCAGTGCTTCGAGTAGAGCTTTGCCTAGGCCTTTGAGCCTAGTCCAAGCAGAAGATTACTGCTGGCGTTTTGCGTATTGTGCATATTACTCCAGCATGAACTATGCCACTCATCCAGGCGCTGCTCTCTCGTGGACTTGTGCCTTTCTAAGGCCGTTGCATGCATTTGCGCTGTTTGTGGTCAGTTTTGTGTAATTTATGGTTTTTGACGCCAAATGCGTACACTATATGGCCACACATTCTGCTTTACGGCATTGGATACTTGGGGATGTTGGGCACTGGCACTGACATGGGCCATGGATGTTTTGCATTTTATGCCAACCGCATGCTGATGAGCAGCGAGAGTTTAATTTCCTGATCATTTTTCGATGCAAAATCTCGACGCCGGTGGCGGTATATTGTAGACAGCCAGATATATCTATGTGCTGGACGATACCAATGCTGGTGCTTACCATTACGCTTGACGCGCACATAATGGCAATGTTGGCCACTGATGCCAAATGTGCGCGCTGCTGCGTTTTGGATGCACGGCTTTTTGCTAGGGTTTATTATGCGGCTTACGGCTTTCATTGCAAAATGGTGCACAGCGATTTCATAAAGTTCAGGAAACAATTGTGCCAATTTATGGAGCAGCTGCAGCAGCTTTTGCTTTGCTTTCAAATGCAATTTTAATATGCATAGACCAAAATGGCATAGACTCATTGGAATTGCAAGCCCGGATACGTTTGACATATTCAACGCTGTTGCTAAACGTTGCCTTAGTCCTTTTTTGCCAATTAAAAAACAACATCGCATAATGCAACCATGCAGACACAACGGCGTAAATAAATTACAATTATTTATGCTTGAATTCCCGGAGGAAAGTTGCGTCGTCTAGCAACAGGAAAATTAGCCTAGCACAAGTGGAAGCACTAACAAACTAAGCCACCCCTGAAATTTGGTTCAACTGCAAGACAATCACTCGGCTAGTAATCAAATTGTATGCAAACCGAGCTATGGGCTCCACAGAGAACCCTTTGCGCTGGTTGACGACGACCCAGCAGCAATTAATTTTATTTATGTTGATTATAATCAGCAAGCAATATACATATGTATACATAAGTATCTTGTAGATACAACAAAAGGCAGCTGCCAGCTGGCTCGTGTCCTGTCTGCTGCCATGGCAGCCATTTTTTTTTTTTATTTCTGTTTTTTCAAATGATTTCACTTTCAAATTGGCAACAGTAAAAAAACTCAGCTGAGCGTGAAAAATATGAAAATCAAATTTATGCCCCAAGCTGAACGGATACGGCATCTTGGTTAGGCCTTGATTAGTGTGCTGCTGTTTTGTGGTGCAGCAAACAAGTTGCACGTTATTGTCGTTTATTGGCTGCCACATGCCACATGCTTTGCCTTGTCAATTGGCAGCAACACATAGACGCAAGGTGCAGGCCAGGCCAGGCCAGGCCAGCACAAGCCAAAGCCAAAGCAACACAGAATCAGAAAAGAGCAACTGAACGCAGTGGCAGCCAATGCACTTGAGGGACTTTGGTTGCAAGTGGCATTAAGCCAGCAAAAAAAATAGTAAGCGTATGTATGAGTGTGTCTACGTTTGTGTGTCTGAGATTGCGTCCTTGTCGATTTAAACAAACTGTTGTTGTTGGCTGGAACCGTTAGCTTTAGTGTTGTGTGCTGTACGGATTGAATAAAGAGCTTTAAGCTTAAAGTTTGCCGCGTTTGGATTTGAATTGGGTTTAACTTCGTTTAAGTGTATTTGCGAATATTATATTTACAATATAACCAATTAAAGGAATTAAAAAAATTATATTTTTTATGTAAATAAATTTCTTACAGCTTTCGATAACAATCCCAAATAACGCTGGCTATCGATACATTTATTTTCGCTTCGCACTGTTCTGATAACTAAAAAGTTTTATTAAATTATTTTTATAAAAAAAAATTGCAAAATAAAAAAAAAATTCAAAACTCAAAAATAGAATTGCTTGAAAATTTTTGCTTGCTTATTATATTTAATTATTTGAAATACTTTATTTACAATTGAATTATTATTAGAAAAAATATTAAAAAAAAAAAAAAAATACAGAATTCAAAAACAATATTGGTGTACAATCATTTCTTGAAAATTATTTTTAATTATTTTAATATAGAATTAAACTGGTTGTACAACTTGCCTGTTTATCGAGCAAGTTGTACAATCGATTATAGCTTGTGTCGTATCGTTGTATATTTGTACAACAAATCAAAATGCTTTAATAAATTAGCAACAAAATGGTGCAACCAGTCAAATCGTGTATGGCTTGGTTTGCAATATTTTATTTAACTATGCTCAAAAATCACTTTTATTTTGTTATCGAAATTGCAAATTCGAAAAATTGTGTTTTAAATTATGCAGAATGATTTATCGGTCTAAAAATTATAGTTTTATTAAGTTTGCTTAATACTGAGAGACACATAATCGATCTTCAACTGCTTAAAATGTGTTGAAGTTTTTTCATAAATGTTGCTATTATTATAATTAAAACACAGTTTGAGCTTAACTTATGCAGCTGACACATTTACTATTCATTTTTTAATTAAACTTTTACAATATTATAACATCATGAAATATCAAGTCTGCAGTAAAAAATCCTTGAAGCAAAGTTGCTACAATATGAATTTAAAATAAAGAATAATTTTGATTTATTATGTAATAATAAAAAAACCTTTTTTTTTGTAGATGAAAGAGAAGACACGGCCATAAATTGTTTATACCTAAATGCTTATTATTAGTTCGAGTAGTGTTTGAGGCATTAGGGACAATTCATGCCGATATTTTAATCCGATCCACTGCTGCACCACTTTCTGTACAAGCTAGTGCCTTCATATTTATTATAAAATCTTTTGTGAGCTTAATCAACAATAAAATGTTGACTGCTCTATCGCAGTCAATCCTTTTCTTGAATCAAAGTATTAATCGAAAATGTATAAGTCAACAATTTTAGTCCTTATGGCTTTATGGGGTCTATTATATGAGTACCCTAGCTTTCCGAATTAACGTGAATAAACATAAAAATATGCAAATATTAACACCATGTTTTAGTTTTCACACAATCACACAAGATTTAAATTTCCATACCCACACCAATTTTATTATATTCGAAAATGCATTTACAGTAAAACTGTCATTGTCCTGCCAAATTCCAATTATTTGTCTGCAATTTGAAAGATATTTGTAGCTCATCTCATACTCCTATGCCAGTGTGCACCCTCAAGCGTGGGGAACCAGCTTTGTTAAGCCATTGCAGTTAAATTTGTGGCATCAATCGACAACTCTTTGCCCCCCAAAATGCACTCTCGATGCAACCCAATGTCTCTTTAATCTTATTGCCATTGCACTTTGGCACTCAGGCTTTCTTTTTTTTTTTTTTTTTGCTCCCTGCTTGCGTGTTTGCTGTCATCCTTTCAATTTTCGAGCTATAACACATCATGGATGTTTCTTTACCAACAAATCCTCTCTCACTCTAGCTCTGCATCGCGCTCTTGGGCTACATTTTGAATGGTCTCTGTTTGGCTTTTGTGCGTGTGTTGCAGCCAACAAGTTGCACCGTTTTATGGCACTGCATGGAGTGTTGCATGCAATTTTTGGGGTATGGGGAGCTGCTATTTAGGAATCATTGCTATACAATTTGGCTACCGATGGTTACCACCCTAACCATTTACACTCTATGTGCTCTAGACTCCTTTAATTCCAGTGGCAACTGTGAGTTGCACTGCTGTGACCCGTTTATCCATGCAACAGAATGGGTTGATGGGTTGATGGAACGCATTGCATGGCACTGTAGGTGGCAAAGTATGGGGCACATGAATTTTCAATGGAGTTTTATCGTATGTGTATGTGTGTGTTGGTTTTAACACAAAGCAAAATTGTTGAAAATTGTTTTGAAAATTGCTTAAAGTGATTGCCATTGTTTGAGTTCGGGTGCAGCAGCGTAATGATGATGTTAAAATATATCTAAAGAATAAATTTGGGGTCATAACTAACTATCGATGCTGCCTCAATTTGTATCGCGAAGATTTAGATGTCTAACTAGTTATTTTTAGGTTTACCTTGCTTACAAAATTATTGAAATTTGATTGAATAGGTTTTCAGCTCGACTCAGCTTAATTTTTAAAATTTTTTCGCATCGATTATTAAAATTATAGAATTACTTTTATAGGCTCTCGAAAACACTTTAACACATTTAACAGCGCAAATATAAAAATAACCAGTTTTTACGCTCTTTACGATAATGGATATGAGTTATCGAAATAACCCACGATATTAAGCCACTTCAAAATCAATAGTATCGAAAGTGCCATAGATTGTTTGCTTGCTCTAGCACCAAATATCGTAAAAGTTGTCATTTTCCATTTTTTACGAACAACTACGAATATAAATATATTTACAACTGCATGTTATCGATAAATGCCATAAAGAGATTCAAATAAAATGCACATCAAAATTCCTTTGCGTAGATCTATGCCTCAAGACAACGTTCTTGCTATCGATAAATATTATTTTATAATCTACGTTGCTTATATCAATTGCTGCCAAAGTGCATTTCATTCTCGATTGCTGCTTAAATATCATTAACCGTTTCTCTTACCTTCTTCACTCTTCGATAAAGAAAATTGCAGCACTGAAGCATTTATCCTCTTTCACTGCGCATAAATTTGTTGGGTACTTGCAGAGTTTCGCATAAATTTCGACTTCGATTAAAGTGGATGAGTAATTATCCAATTAAAATTGAAGCTGCCATTGCTTGGCCTTTTGTTTTGGGCTGTAGTTGTTGAAGCTGCCACATAACTTGAGGCACGTGGCATTGGCAGACAACGAACGCTTGAAAAGGATGCGGCAGACTACTATATGCGAGTGCAAGTTGTCGACTCGTACGCCGTTTGACAGGACAACTGGTTGGATTGCTAGACCGAGGGCATAGACTGGGAAGCCTTGTCAGCTTTGGGGTTGGCTTAAGTTGGGGCTGAAGCAGTGGCAGCAGTGACAGCAGTAGCGGCAGCAACGTAAACAAATGCGTAAGCAGGCTGCCAGACACTGGGCAGGACAGCTGGCAATATTGTATATGTCCTTGTGTGTGTGTGGGTGCACATGGCGACAAGATATGCCCTTTTTTATGCCCGAACGAAGCAAATAATGAAATTATGACAACGACTGACACACAGATACATAAATAAACACACACAGATACAAAGCCACATACACACACAAGCAAGCAGCAGGCAATGCTGAAAATGAGATAAAAGCTGACAAGTGGCGAATGTGAAGTATGATTGAGCCTCTGTGCGAGTATGTGAGCCAGGGGCGGATTCAGACGAAACATTTTTTGGGGGCTTCAAGTTTTTCGTACAAGTTTAAATAATAGATGTAATTGGAAAATGTTTCTCTTTAAATTGTGTAAGAGAATTATTTCCTTCATCCAAACAGCAGTCGATCTATGGGTTCTATAAGCTAGGACCCTTGATGGCCTCTAAGCTGTTTTGGAGAGAATCTACTTTGTTTAGAATTGCTTTACCAAATGAAGTGAACCCGTAAAAATATATATAAATTTTTGAAATCTTCACCAAAGAAGTTTGCTTGAAAAAATCATAGCATACTTTCTTGGGTTGCCTCGCAAATTCTTGGAAAAGTATAATAAAATGAGACGAGTTGGCAGCGCCGATACGTACGGTCGAAAAATTTGACGTGTGCTTATATAAAAAAAGTTATAATTAAATTAATAAAATTTATGGACAAGTCCACGTTTGTGGCAATATCTAATTCAACAGTGAACATAAGTACTTATGTAATAAAATATAATTTTATCGATTAAAACTAATAAAGTAAATTTAATCAGTGCAGTGACAGTGCTAACTCTTGAGACTTTTGTAGCAAAACATAACAACCCTGTCTTTGAACTGCAGACTTTTGTAGCAAAACATAACAACCCTGTCTTTGAACTACAGTCTTTTCTAGCAAACGTAACAACCCAGACCTTGAAAACGCACATATAGCACACCGCGCGTGTATGATTGATTGTGATTTTGTGTTTTCCAATCATGGAAAATAACGACGTCACACCGAACACTTATATCTACGACTTAAGAGACCATGGTAGTACAAGCCACTGCATAGGCAACAACAATCATACCACAATTTATTCAGATAACTGTGCCAGTATAAATAATGGTAACGCCAACATAAGCTACAATTATAGTGATGCCACTGCTGGACCAAAAGAACCATGCAACATGCTTAATGTAAGTCAATCATTGACAAACATGTCCCATACAGCAGAAAACTCCATTATCTCAGCGACACAAAGGCTTCTTAAAAGCCAGAAAAAGACGACAAAGAGGAGGATTGCTACATCTCCGACTACCTACCAAAAAAGAGTCATTCTTGACTCTAATAATCTGAATGGCCATATCAATAAGACTGTTGGCAAACCAAAAAAAACTGACGTTAATCGCAGCAACCGATTCGAACTACTTGGGATTGATATCAATGATGACATGGTAGAAGAGCTAGGATCCCCTTCACCAACTTTGGATCAAAATATAGAAGGTCACATAAATAATGGCATTGAGCCCAAAAATCCTACTGACGAATACGCAGACGGCGAGCATGTAAAAACCAAAAAGCCCCCTCCTATCGTTTTACACAATATAGTTGATGTCTACGATATCTGGACTATATTAGAACATTACATAAATATTGACAATATCGACATAAAGTCAACAATGGGAACAACTATACGAATTTTGGCTAAGGATATTCCCACCTACAGAACGATTGTAAAGACACTGGACGATTTAAAAATTGAATTTTACAGTTTCCAATTGAAGGAAGACAAACCATTTAGAGTGGTAATCAAAGGTCTTCACCATTCCACACTCAACAGTCAAATAAAAGAGAATTTGACTAAGCTTGGGCACGAAGTATTACATATCCATAATCCGATAAGCAATAAAACTAAAAGCCCTATGAATATGCACTTCCTTAATATTAAAGCAGCTTCTAATAATAAGGAAATCTTAAAAACCAAAAAATTATGTCGGCAAATCATAAGTGTTGAAAGCGCTAGAAAAAGTTCAGAAGTAACACAATGCAAACGTTGTCAGGATTATGGTCATACCGCCAACTTTTGCAGAAGGAAATATATATGTGTCAAATGTGGCCAACAACACGCTACGGCAAATTGCACTAGGAGTCTTGACGCCCCTGCCACTTGTGCACACTGTGGAGGTAATCATCCAGCCAACTATAAAGGCTGTGAATGGTACAAAGATCTCTGCAAGCGAGCTAACACCAAAAAAAGGGTGGTATTTACGTCAAACAAAAAAACGGGAGACCATCCGCGTTTCCCTAATTTGGACTCTAGGAATTTTCCTGAAATAAGTAAATATTTGCCTTCGGCCAACACAAGCAGAACGGAAACACTCTCGTATGCGGATGCAACCAGAGGATTTCGCAACATCCAACACCAGCAGTTACATTGTCTACCAGCTGGTCCTCAACAACAACACAAATATGCTAAGGAACAAGCCTCACATACTTATGCGCAGGATTCTGATCCAATATCTAAAGCAATTACAAGCATAAGTGTATCAATTAACAGACTTGTTGATATGCATTTGAAATTGGCCGAAACACAGACGCAAATGCTGCGCCTCCTCACTGCGTTAACCACAAAATGATTTCTTCAATAAATATCTTAATATGGAACGCCAATGGTATCCAAAATAAACTGTCAGAGTTGGAAACCATTGTCAAAAAAAAACAATATTGGGATAATATTACTTACTGAGACAAGATTGCCAACACCGAGAACAATTAAAATCCAGGATTATGACACTTACTTGGCCTCTATGCCATCACGCAGCCACTCAGGAGGAGGATGTGCCGTTCTGGTGAGGCGCAGATTTTCCCACTTCCCGCAATACAAGCAAGTCTGTAATGCATTCCAGTTCTCTTCCATTGAAGTTGATACTGTCCACGGAAAAATCGTTTTCGGCGCTTTTTATGGTCGCCCATCGATAAACATTGAGGAAGCTGATTTTAACAACATCTTTAACTCTGCTGGAAAAAGGTTCGTAATAGGTGGAGACTGGAATGCTAAGCACTGGCTCTGGGGAGACACAAGGTGCGACAAAAGAGGTAAGGCACTAGTTAACAGTCTGACTTCCAGAAAAGCTAAGGTCTTAGCAACTGGATCACCTACAAGATATCCTGGCAACTCAAACAGCCTTCCTTCCTGCCTGGATTTTGCGGTCTACCAAGCTGTCCCGGATCAGCTACTCACCATTACAGACACTTGGGATCTTTCCAGTGATCACCTTGGGCTGATCATTACCCTTCACACAACACCTACACTCCTCCAAGGTGTGCAACGACTCATCAGCCAGAAGACCGACCTAGAAGTCTTCCGAAGTACATTGGAAAACTCGGTCCACTTAGAGATGGAGATATGCTCTGGTCGTGATGTAGAACACGCGGTTGACCTAATTACGGCAAAAATCCATTCTGCGGCAGCTGTAGCCACTCCAAAACCAGTAGTTGTCAGACAGGATGAAGTAGGCAACCAGCTAACTCCTGAGCTAGCTCGACTTCTCTCTAGGAAGCGACGATTCCGTAGGAAATTCCAGACCACCCTCCACCCCGCAGACAAGGCAGTCTGGAAAAAGGCTGAAAGGGAGCTCAAAGTGGCACTTCAGACACTTAGACAGAACTCGTTCGACAGAAGAATAGAGGCTCTGGATTATAAACTTGATACTGGATATAACCTATGGAAAGCGACCAAAAACATAAAGAGACAACCCTATCGAACTGTTCCTCTAAGGCGTCATGATGGTACTTACTGCTCAAATACAGAGGAACAAGTGGATACATTTGCTCAGCACCTCGAAGAGAGATTTACGCCTTTTAACCTGGCCACGGATGAAGAAGTAAGACAAACTCTCAGCATCATTGACACACCACTACAAATGACGTTGCCTGTTCGACCCATCCGATTAGATGAGATTGAGGAAACTATAACAAAGCTTCCTAAGTCAAAAGCCCCAGGTCATGACAGAATATGTCATGTTACTTTGCGAGCCCTGCCAACGAAAGCTCTCCTATTCATTACGTTGATTTTCAATGCAATAATAAGAACGCAGCACTTCCCGGCTCAATGGAAAATCGCTCTCATTGCTATGATCAGGAAACCTGGAAAAGAAGAGTCGGACCCCGAATCATACCGTCCAATCAGCCTCCTCCCCACTCTTGCCAAAGTTTGGGAGACGTTGATGGCTAAGAGGATCAATGAACACAGCAATTTTTTACCTGACCATCAATTTGGATTTAGGGAAGGACACGGCACCGTCGAGCAGGTAAATAGAGTGGCTAATTATATTCTTAAAGCGTTCGACGACAAAGAATACTGTTTTGGGGTATTTTTCGACGTCAAACAGGCGTTTGACAGAGTTTGGCTGATCGGACTTCTTGCTAAAATTAAGACCTTGCTTCCTGCTCCGTACTTTGGCATATTGCGATCATACCTCGAGGACAGAAGATTCCAAGTCAAAATCAAAAGCACGCTTTCCACTGCCAGGCTGATGAGAGCTGGAGTACCTCAAGGAAGCGTTCTTGCGCCGCTTCTTTACAACCTATACACTGCCGACATCCCTACCCCAATGGAGTTAATGCAGGCTGTTGTGAACGACAAAATGCTAATCGCTTCATACGCTGACGACCTGGCAATATTTTACACATCATCCTGCGAGTATGAAGCAGCTGACGGGATACAAGAATACATCCACCTGCTTGAGAGCTGGGCTCGCAGGTGGAATGTTACCTTAAATCCGGCCAAATGTCAGTCGGTTTTATATACTTTAAAAAGGAAGACTCCACCCGCAGTATGGCTAGATGGCCAGCCCCTCATCATTCAAAGTGAAGCGAAATATCTTGGGGTGATACTCGACAAGCGGCTAACATTTCGATCACACATTAACCAAACGATCAAAAGTTGTCGCTTTAAAATGACCAAAATGTATTGGCTGCTAAATAAAAAAAGTCCTCTTCCTCTACGATGTAAAAGAGCGCTTTATAACACAATAGTGGCACCTACTTGGAGGTACGCTATCCAGATCTGGGGTATGGCGGCTCGCTCGAATCGCTTACGTATACAGACGTTCCAAAATAAGGCATTGCGGCTTATTACTGGTTGCGATTGGTACGTAAGAAATTCGACCCTGCACCACGACCTCAATCTGGATACCGTGGAAATCCAAATTAACAAGCACGTTAGCCGATACAATGAGCGTCTAACCAGACACACAAACAGGCTGGCGAAAAACTTACTGAATGAAAACCCAATAACAAGATTAAAAAGGCGATCGTTGATAAATTTATTCCCCTAACAACATTTCCAACATTGTTTTAACGGCCTGATTTGGCCTTAAGGCAGTTCATGCCCAATGATGGCTCCAGCTGCATCCTGGATTGGCGAGAATAAAACATATGATAAATGCAATATATAAAAATACATGAATTTTTGAGTTTTTGCAATAAATAAATAAATATAAAAAAAAAAAAAAAAAAAAAAAAGTATAATAAATAATTTCAAAACCGCTTATTATAATGACCTCATACGAACCTTGGTCAAAATAATCAAAAATAATTAAAAAAAAAATAGTCTTGTTAATTTAGCAACATTTTTTTTTTGTAGAGCTAATGTTATCATCCAGAGTAATGCCATACAAATTTAAGAATGCCCCTTGTGTCCCCTCAATAATCCGCTCCTGATTTGAGTGTACTATATGTTCGTTTATATATGGTGGCCCAATTGCCTTGCTGTCCATCATTCAGCCAGTCCCACAGTCCCTCTGCGTTAACTAGGTGCACATGCATACAATTTGGGAACTTGAAGTGTTTCGTTTATGAAAATGTCTTCAAGCCATAAGGATCAGTCAATAATGCCTGACATCAAATTGAAGACAAGCTGACAGCTACGTCTGTTGCTGTACTGGTGCATACTATGTGTGCTTATGTACATAAGACTCAATGTATGTGTGTGCTTCAATTTCGCTTAACTTTGACTTGTCTATATATATACATAATATACATAGTAGATTGAGGGCGAACAGCGTAAAGCCCTTTTGTTTCATTACACAAATGCGGCTTAAAAGAGTAAATATGATAAAAAATATAACAAAGCGCAGCCCTATAAAGTATATATTGTATAAAATAAACAAAAATAAAGTGTGAGACATGCCAAAAAAAAGAAAAAAATTATGGAAAAGGGGTTTTCAGCTCATACATTTTTTATGTGATGCTTTGTTGTCAGCATTGGGCAGGTGCATCATTTTTGCATGACGATTGTCAATGGAATAGTATATATATAAAACCTTTTATCAAAAGTGTATTGAAATATCTTTTAAGTATTCGGCTTAAAGCTTTTAACATTTTATTAATATAACTTAAATATTTAATATTTTTTAGCTGTAGCAAGCAAAGTAAAAGTTCCTCAAGTAATTTAATTCAATGTTTATACAATTCGCCAAAAAAAATAATTTAGATTTTGATAGCATTTTGAAAAGTATAACTTGAAGCCAAAAAATTTCCTATATATAATATTCTCGGAAAGAACAAGAAAAACATAAACTTATGGCTAGTGTAAAATTTTTAATAATAACGAATACTTATGATCCCTTTAATTAAGAACCTTTGTCACTTAGTATTTTAATATTACAAGTAGCAAATTATATATTATATAAAAAATGTTATTTATAAAAAAAAAATATTCATATATATAACTTTTATTTCATTATTGGACAGCCGTTCAAAATGAGTTTCAGCCCGCTTATACTTTTCAAGACAAATAAGGCAAGTTTTGTTTAATATTTAAGAAGAAAAAAATTTGTATTATATATTTATTATTATACTAAATATTAAGTACAAATTTTATATAAAACTGTAAATAGTAAAATTATACAAAAAATTTGAAATTATATACCTATAAATAAATATTTATTATATAAAAAAAGAAATTTACAAAACAGTTTATTTTAAAAAATGATTATAAATATAATATTATTAAATTAAATATATTTTATATAAAAATTATATTCAAAAGTGAAAAAAAATTTAAAAATATTTGGCTAGACTGAGAATCGAACCTGGGACTAGAGCTAAACAAAAAAGTTTTGAGGCCCTTATGTACAAAAAAATTTTATCGTTTAAGAATATTTGATGCAGTTATTGAAAATAAATAAAAAATAGACAACACAGATTACTTATTAAAATAGATGGCGTACGTTAAAGTCAGGCGCAGACGACTTTGCGATACCCTGCACCACCACATTGCAAAAATATATTTATTTTTCAAATTTGGTTACGATATTTGCATAAACAAGCGAAAAACAAACGAATTTTGCACCAAAAAGGTTTTTTTCAGCGATCCGTCCTATAGGGGCTATATGATACAGTCAACCGATTTTGATTTGGTAGAGTGCTTGAGACTATAAAAAACTTTTTATATTTTATACAAAATAGCAGCTAAAAAACTTATATTCCTAGTATATAGTGAGAATTTTTTGTTCGGTGTACGTCTTTGTAGTTGCCTTATCTGAAATATTCAACCCAATGCAAGCTCATAATTATAATATTTTTTAAAATCCTATTAACCTAGTACTAAAGTTCCAAATTTGTAAAAAAAAAAATTATTTTGTTTTTCTAATAGCCAAATACTTCGCTTTTAAATTTAATTTTTTTTCATTTTTTCGCACAAAGTCGTAGGGCAACACTGTTTGGTTCAGACGTCTGCGTACGACTTCCGCGACTATTTTGAGTTCCTGTATAAGTGGCAAAGGGTATAATTAGAGAATGCGACGGCGGAGGCCTCCCAAAGTTAGCTAAAGTTTGTACAAGGTGTCTAGGGAAGTCGCTATAGACATGTCGTTTTATTATGATTACATGTATCGTAATAAAAATATTCCGCAGTATCTCAAAGCCGTCTTTATAACTTTGGCGACAGTTTGCTCGTAAACGGCAATCATTCGTCGTTCCAGTAAAATATAAAAAAATTTCGAGATGACTATAGTTGAGATGATAACAGACAAACCAATGTGCAAGTGCTGCCCACTTCATTATTTTTATCAGAATTCTTACTAAATAAAATCAGCCTTCATTTATTAACAAAGACTAGCCTTCCAGTCCATGACCCAGAAAACCATGCGCAACTAATTTCGCAGCTCTTAGCTAGAATTCAAATATTAAACTTTCAAATTCTTTTATACATATACTATATCTTCTTATTAAGTAATTTGTTAGCATCTGCTTTGTGTATCTTTCAAAAGTTTCCGTTTCTTAATTGCAAATGGAAGTCCATGTTATATTTTAGCCGACTTAAATGACCAGCATATAAAAAGCAAAATTTATAGATTTGTTTTTGTCTCTTTGGGGCCAGATGAGTTGGCCTAATAGCACAGCAAATAGCGTCAGTTGGCGACGTGTCGACAGCTATTCAAACTGACACAGTTACCGTGTTCCGAGTGGCATCATGCCGCAACCCATATGTGGTTGCCACGCTGCTACTAGAGCCAGATATGGACGCAATGTAAAGAGAGGCACCCAAAGGTAAAAGGCGTAAGGCTCAAATGTTGTTTCTACTTTGCCTGCAAACTTTTTTGCACTTTTTTATGCTAGTTGAAAATGCTGCCAAGTGCTCGTATGTGTGTGTGTGTGTGTATTTGAGTATCTGTGAGTGTTTGTTGAGAGTGTAGCCGTGAGTGTGTCAGTTGCGGTAGCTGGTGTCGTGGCTCGCGCTTGGCGTAATTAAAGCTAAATAGCCTGCATAATGTGAAAGTAATTAGCAATGTTGGCTGGCTTCAATGACGATGTGGCTCGAGGCATTCCCGTATCCGCGCCTGCTGCCATTAACTTTGCCACTCAACGTGGCCATTGCCAGTATCTGTAGCTGTAGCAGTAGCTGTATCTGTACGTCCGTCTATCTTTGAGCACAAATGTGTTTTTGAAATTGCATGCATAGCTAAGTAGAAGTCGCCACCTTTTTAATTTAAATGCCATGATTTTTTACGCTTGGCTTAGTTTTGTTTTCAGCGCAATTTTAAGATGTACTCATTTGTTTAAAAATATTGCAATTATTCGGCATTAATAAAATTAATAAATAAATAGCATAAATTATATTTGTTTGTTTATTGATTGAATTCACTTTGCATTAAAAAAATATATAAAACATTTTTCGCTAGAATTATATGCTGTTTATATTGCGTAATATTTATTTTTTGGCATACGTTGAAGCTTTTTTCACATAGTATATAATCTGCATTTTCACTCCCCTTTAATTTCACTAATTGAAAAATTTTACTAAGTGTTAATAAATAAACTGATGATTAAAACACTATACGAAATTATTTAAATATAATTGATGCATGTTGTTTATGGCAGCTCATTATTCGGTTGAGTTTTTCAGCTTTGAAAAATAACTTTATTGACATTTGACTGGGTTTAAAATCCCTTAGCTCCTATGGGAACTATATTGTTAACTAATAACTTGGATTTATTTTCTAAGTTACTTTTGGAGTACTTAGCTTGGTAAGCTGGATAAAAAAGTGTAATAAAATAGATTACTGCAATACAAATTATTTTTATTAAAATGAAAATTAAATGAAGTTAGGGCGACAGTTCTTTCAATAAAACACAAGGGACTTTTTATTTACAATCGAAAAAAAACAATACACTTAAAAAAAAAGTTGTAGTTGCAAAAAGTAAATTATTTAAATTAATGAAATTATATCAATAAATTAATAGAGGCTCTTTGCACCAACTAGAAGCCTAATTGATATATATTTTTACACTAGTTTACACCAAAATGTACCCTCAACATGTTTTAGTAATTTTTTCATGTAACGGATTTCGAGATATTTCGAAAAAACTATTTTCGAAATTAGAAAAAAGCGTCTCTACTTAACAGCAAATATATCTGGTTGTATTAAACTGATTTGAACAATTTTTTTATAAAGCTGTAGATAATTGAATTAATCGTCGATTATGTTTGTTTAAATATATTTTTGTCAAATTTACGGTTTGCTCGCTATTTATGCATTTACCTATATGAAATATTTTCTGCTTATTTTTGAGAAAAATTCTATTTCGAACGTAAATTTGAAAATTTACAAAAATTTGTTCTTACAATTTTATTCATGACTCTTAAAGTCCGATCAATTGCGAAAAAAATGAGTTGTTGTACATCAAAATCGGAGAAAAAATATAAGGGAAAGGCTTGTAAGTTGGCACACCTGGTCGATTTTGATGTTTCAGCAATGATAATACCAAAATGACAAAATATAAAAATTGTTTTTAAAGAAATTGCAAAATAAAAATCATGAATAGACAAATTTTTTGCAATACATTCCAAAATGGCTTCAAAAATGGAAGTTGTCACACCTTTTGGCTTGTAAGTTGTCATACATCTATTTTTATTTTTTTCCATTGCTATGTTATTTATATGACTATTTTATTGTGTGGAATTGTCATTGAAACAAATTTGAATTGTTTTTGGTGCATTTTGCTGCCATTTTCGGAAATAATTTTTCAATATTTTCCATAACAATTAATTTTTAGTCATTCATTTTCAGAAATATTTTTTCAATATTTTCCGTAATAATTAATTTTTAGTATGTCGACCAAGAAAAACCGTTCACAAAAAACCACAATTTTGACTTCTCTGGAAAGTTAAATTTTTCTTGTTTTTTTTAAATACAATATAATGCTCAGTAAAATTTAAAATCAATAAGTTTTCATAAATTTTAGCAATCATGCGTTTTTATTTCAGTTTTCTCAAATTTTCAGCGATTTTTGCAGGTGTGACAACTTACAAGCCTTTTTTTTATTTGTGGTCGTTTTCAAGCTCTTTGGAAAATTGTCTATAAAATGCTAATTTTTGCATAATTCAAATGATCTGCTCATTGTGGATTATAGCTCTTTCTTTTCTCTTTCCAACGGTATATTTACATTGATGCCTATGAGTATTCACTGTCGAGATATAGCTAAAAAATCTATGGTGTGTCAACTTACAAGGCTTTCACTTACAAATAACGGGAATTTTTGTAAAAAGTACAGAAATTCCATTTTTCCCAGCTTCATGCGAAGGTCGATTTTTATACCCTGTACCTTATGGTACAAAGGATATATTAAGTTTATGCAAGCCGAAAATGTATGTTTTATATAGAGGAGATGTCGGAAAGCCCCAAAAGTTACGTAAAGAATGATGATTACTAAAGAAATCGATATACCTATGTTGGTAAATAGCTTTCTCAAAAAAAAAAAAAATTTCTAGCAGCCATTTGTTACGCCTGTAATAATATGCTTGCACATTAGCTTTGCTTGTGGCGCCATCTAGTGGATTTGTGCGGGCGCCATCTTGCGTAAAGCTTCGGTTAATTATACAGAACAACACTGTTTTGCTTGTTAATCTGATTCCACTTGGCGTACGCGTTTGTACACATTATTTCGCGATATCTTCTTATCATAAATTTAAAAAAAAAACTCAATAATACTAATTCTGTTGTTCCTTTTAGGTATCCATGACGTGACGCCAAAAAAACTAATTCAATTCTGTGCCAGTTTCTGACGGTTTTACTTAGAAATAATGTTCTGTCAAAACAAACCCATCTGCCTAGACCTGAGCTTTCTCACTCTCTTATGCTATCACAATACAATACTTATGCATTAACGCATCCATTTCAATTTTAATTTAATTTGATTCAAATTTTAATAATGTCATTTGAATGTGAAACGCCAAACCAAATTGCATGCCAAATAAACAGAAAAAAAATTTCTAAAGTAATTACATTGAACGTTTCCATATAAACTCCCACACTCCGCAGGCTTCCCTTTTGTTTACATGCTTGACGCCTCCGAAGCTTACCACGTGCACCAAACCATTAGTCTATCTAATAAAAAAACGGCGTCCCATTCACCTGCCCGTCGGTTCGTACGTCCTTATCTCTCTGTGTATCTGTGTGTCTGTCCGCGTATTTGTGGGTCTGTGTATCTGTGTGTCTAACCAAACTAAAGCTCATCGCCTGTCGCCGCCAAAAACAAACTCAAATAACAAGTAAGTTCTTTTCTCATTAAGCGCTTGCTGTGTTTACACTTGCCGCACACACACTCCCATGCACGCAAGCATTATCACACACAGATACACACACACACACACAAAACCCATACCGATACACATGCCTGCGTAATTTTCACACCAGCACCAGGCTAATGAGTCTAAATCCGTAGCCCGCAAATTTTAGCTACGCATGTGCGGCCCGCAACGGAGCAGCAACAGAATCCGGCAACTTGTGGCAAGCAGCAGAGGCAGCAGGGACTGCAGCGGCAGCAGAGACATTAGCCAAAATGTTCACGCCAATGTCGTTGGGCGTCAGCATAAAGCCGGTTCAGTGTGGACTGGACTGGTCCACCAAACAAAAAAAAAAAGGACAGCCGGCAGAGCGGAGCTGTCTGCGGGTTCCACGGGCTGCTTAATTTGTTCAAAAAGCTGCGTGGAAAAAGCGTTACTGTCAGCCAGTTGGCCATAAAAAGCGCAAGTTTTAATTAATCATTGCGAGAGTACCAAAAATGTAGATCATTCGCAACGTTGCCCGACAATGGGATACACTGTATCTACTTTGTCAGAAAAAAAAATTAATATCTGACAAGTTTTGAGGATGTGGGAGCTATCACGGGGTATGGGCATTCTATTGCTGACAGTCTTTTAGGGGCTTTATTAAATTGTACAGCACTTACTATTAGTACAATTCTAGCTTATCAACTATGGTGTTGTAATTATAATAATAATATGAGTTAAAAATAATAAGGAAAGAAGGAGAAACCTAACAAGGAATATTTGTATTCGTAAATAAACTAAAATTAAGACCAGAAGATTTTGTTTAGTGAAAAAAATATTTTCTTTATACTTCTTTATAATGGGCGGGACTTTGCAGGGCAGTAATGCAGAAGTTCTCGACTAACGACGCGAATGACCCTAAATGCGACGCAGAAATGCACTAGTGCTACCATCAGCTATAATAATTATTGTAATTGTAATCAGCTGTCAAGTGGCATAAAGTAAAGCATGTTTTTTTTTAAGTTTTGGATGGTAGTTTTAAGTAAAAAACTAAACTAAATAGTACCAAAAAAAGTATAAAATATGTAAACACACTGGCAGATGTTGTGTTTTAAACAATACTCTTTTGGGCAAAAGTGCTTCGTAGCCAAAGGACTGGGCCAGGCAGAAATACCAACTTTGCTTAGAGCAAATTGTTGCTGGGCACTTCTGCCATTATGCCCTTCTGGATTTTGGAACGACAAAGTATCTTTTATGGTTAACTATTAAAAAAAAAATATTTATATATATTTACCCGTTTCACTACTCTACTGGGAAAATAAACTAAAATTTGGATTACCTAAGCTTTCTAGTCTTCCAGCTTCAGGAGTTCATATAGACGTGCATGGCTACATCGCTATCCAAGTCGATGCGAATTGAAATGGAGTAGCTTACTTATGGTCAAATCTATAATACCTCTAGTGCCCATTAGCGCAGGGTATAAAAATCGTGGCATGAAATGCGTTTTTAGTAAACAAAGCCAACACACAAAAAACAAAAAAACAAACAAAATGGAACCCCAACAACAACTGTATTCGGCATATAAAGAGCAGCCAAAACAGACAACATACAGCTAGGTCTAGATGAATATGTCAACAAAATGTTGCCCCCTGCCCATTACTGCCGTGCCTCCTAACGCCCACATGCACGCACAGTGGGCACACGCGCCGAAACAACGACAGGCGCTGACAAATATTTGCTTTTGCGATAATCAAATTTACATTTCGTTGAAGTAGAAAACAAAGCTGCCGGGACTTTAGAAGAGAGACGGAGGTTGAGGAGCAAAGCTCTTCATTGCTTTAATTGCTCCATGCCCCATATAGTGGCATGCGGGCGTTGCTTGAGGCATTCATTTTACTACTAGCAGCAGGTGCAGCTAACTGCAAACTGCACCGGTGGCAGTTACAAGCACATTAGGCCAACGGCTTTTTTTTTTTCTTATGTGCAAATGTGTGTTTGTCTGCGTTTGTATCTGTGTGTGGTTTTTTGTATCTGTGAGTGTGTGTGTGCGCGCCTGCATTTGTATATGCGTGAATTACAAGCAAAATTACTTTGTGCCAGCCAACGTTGACATTTATTAAAGTGCATGCCGCGCCCTTGGACAAACATAGCCCCTCCTCCCGTTCAGCATAACGCCTCCACTGATTTATTCCACGAAGCATTGCAATGGCTCAGGCGGCATCGTCACCGTCGCCGTCATCTTAATGCCTGGGAAGCTGCACACATGTAAAATACTTGCAACTGCGTTGCCAAAGCCCATCCAAAAATTACATGCTGTGTAGCTGATGGCATCGCTGGAACTTGCCACTGTTCTCTATTGTTGTTGTTGTTGGCATACTCTTGTTAGATGTATATGCATTTGTATCTTATAAAACGATTTATGGATTCTGAGAATAGTTTGGTTACTACGCAGATAATCTCAATGTAGTTAGTTTAAAAATTATCAAAGCCAAAAAAAATAACTCAGCCAGCTTCAATATATCCAAAGTATCTTTGTATAGTATGAAATCCACAATTTAATTTTTTTTTTTTTAATAAGAAAGCTACATGTCCTTGAATCGAAACAGATAACGAAAAAAACTTTCTGGTAGATAAAAAGCTGAATCTAAATTGTAAATCATACCAAATTTATTGTATTTATGTTAAGGTTAGTTTTAAAAGTCATTATATAGACTGTATCTTTATACATAAAAAAGTCGAGCTTAATGTCGTTTAAAAAGACTTAAGAAACGATCTTATAAATGTTGAATTAACCATGAAGACCAATAATTTCAACAACAAGAAAATTTTAGATAAAATATTTATTAAAGACAAAATTTTAAGTTTCAGACAAAATTAAATTTTAAAATTATTTTTTTTAATTTAATTTGTATTTAATTTTAAGAAATTTTCAAATATTTTTTTATGAATTGCAATTTTCTTGTATTGAAATTGATGTAGGCTAAATAAACTACCTGAAAAATAATATTTGTTAAAATGATTTAAATATGTGTATTGATGTATTGATTTATTAGATTAGATTTAGATTTTCAATTATATTTACAAATAAGAAACAATATACATTTTTGAAAAATTTTAATTTTTGAAAACTTGAAAAATATGAAAATATATATAATTTAAAATTATTAACAATGGTAATAGTAGTTAAAGATTTTCAATTATATTTAATAGTAAGTGGGAACTTAAACGAATTTATTCTATAAGAATAAACATTTTGAAAAAATCTAAAAGTAGGAATTATTATAATAAGTGCAAAATATTAGTAATAATATTGATTCAGGTTTTATTTGTTCCAGTAAGACAAGATTTAAATTAAATCGCATTAATTAAATTTTTTTTTGTTAGATTCACCAAATGTAGGATACGTAAGTATGAAAAAAAACTACGATTTCAAGATATTTTATATATAAAAAAAATACTGCTAGCCACAATACATATTTTATTTTTATTTTAAGATTTAGAAGAAAAATCAATGATATACATATTAAGCGCGTGAGTCACTGTAAGAAAAAAATCAAGAGTCGGTAACCCAATTATGTTGGACCATATTTTCGATGGAGTTTAAAAAAAAGATATAAAATTTTCATTTCTTTAAGAAAAAACTAGAATACTACTTTTTATTAAATTTAAAAGTACAAATTATTCAAATTTTTATTATTTTTATTAAAGAGCCATTAATTTATTTATTTTATAGTTACAATTTAGTTTAAAAACTTGGTTAAAGCGCTGACACCGTAGGGCTTCGGCAAATTATTAATTAAAGAGTTAATTTTCAATAATAACATTAAATTGATAAAATTGTTATTAAGTATTTTTTTTTTTGCGTATGGATCTTAGTTTAAAGCCAGGTTTGGGTCTGAGAACCGAAACTTATAAGAAACTACCGAAGTTTGCTGCTCTGCCTGAAATATAAATATCTCTTTTTTTTATATTATTAGTTTTACTCTGGACTAACTAGAAAATTTGTATATAAATATTGTTAATTTCCATCAAGGCTTTCAGAAAGTTAAGATACATAAACCATTTTTCATATAAAGTAGTCTTAGTTTTCGCCTTTTAAATTCTCATTTCTTGTCAAAAATGAATTTACTCCACCTCAAAGTCAGTTCTATAAGAGTAATTCCAATTCGGCGTATTCCCATTATTGTTGGTAATTTGTTGTTGTTCGTATTGCTGTCAAAGCATGCTGGGCGCACCACGCAACTGCTGCACTGAGCATGTGAGAGTGTAGCTATGAGTGTATCTGTGTGCATATTTACAGTTTATGCTAATGGCCGCCCGCGTGTATTTTTAAAGCTACAAGGGATTTGAACTTTGGGTAATGCGCAAAAAGTACGAAAGATGGCGGCTGGCTTACCCAAGAGGGTACAGTACGACCTTGAATACAACAGCAATACCAAATATATACATATGTATATACGTTTCTTATCAGTAATTCATTTGTTTTCGAATCGAAGCCAACTTTAATTGAACCATAAACCAGTGCGCACACATGTAGCAACATTTTCACTAGCAATTGATTTAGACCCTGTTTGTGCTGCGTACTTTGTCTTTTGCCAACAAATTACATGACGTTAGGCATTTATCTCGCAAATATTTGGCGACAAAGGAGGCGCGAGGTTTGTAGCTAATAAATTAAGCCATCTAAAGGGCGGCAAGGCTGACAAGGACACAACATGTATACAGTCAAACTTGAGCTTTACCTTTCTCTTTCTTTGTTTATGGCCATAGATTGGCTGTATAAATGTATCTGTGTGAGTGTGTATATGTGTGTATCTGTGTTATGTGCGTGTAGCTGTGTGCCACTTTCACTTAAATTAAACACAAACGACAAGTTGAACTGTAAACAAACGCGACAATTTATCTTACTTTCATTTAATTGTCAACAACAAAATGCGCTGCAAATGTTACAAAGACAAAACCGAAGCAGATACATACACACACACATACAATTATGCGTAATACACATACTACATATACATATACAATATATACTTACAAAGCAGCAGGCGCACATGCTAAATTACATACTATTAGCGTTTTCTTTATGTATGTGTGTTGGTATCTGTGTGTGTGTATGTGGGTATCTGTGTGTCTGTCTCCGTTGAAGCGCCACAATAAGATAATCAACATGAAATTAGCGTTGACAAATTGCCTTGCCAAAGCAAAAATTTTCATTCTCATTTTCATTTGCATTTAACAATTTTCAATTGTCAGTTTTTTTTTTTTTTTTTGCTTCTATCTACAAAATAAATTTTCCCAACTGCGCCCCAATGAAAATGTATTTATATTTTCATATCAGCAGCATAACAACAACAACAACAACATAAGTTTTATAGTGCGCGTTGTGTACAAAAATTTCTATGGATATTTTTGCGCTATTTAAATAGCAAAGAGCGCCCTAAAAAGTATGCAACACTTTGCGTTGCCATTGGCTTTGTGGCTATCAGCTGTGACAGGGTAACCCTAGACAGAGCTAAATATATTTTGCGTAGGAAAACCCAGCAGGCAAATGTGTAAAGGGGCTCTGTCAAGAGCTAGGAAATACACGATGATAAGTGGAATTGTGAAGATACCTTTGGATGGGGCTACATTTTTTTTTGCATTTCTAAATCTGATAACTCTTCAAATGAAGAAGTTTGTAAGAAAGGTAAGCACATCGAAAGTGAAATATCCTCTCTTTTTGATAGCAGAGTTGCAGCGCAAAAAGTTATCGATAGTCGGTCATTAGTGCTAAATTGCATATAAAAAAGTTGCATATCTATTAGAAGTATATATAATGAAATAATATGAATGGGGAGAAGAATCGGAAGAGTCCTAGCGCTTCTACAGCTTAAAGCCTAAATCATAATTATAATAACAATGATAATAATTAAATAGTTTTTAAAAAATTTTACATTATTATTTAATAAGGCTGAGTAAATATTTTTTTTTTTATATTTTTTTTTTTTTTTCCTTTATATATTTATTGGCAATCAACCGATAAATTTAAAAGGTTATAATCCAATACTGACATAAAAATAAGTCGCTACACACTAAATATAACTTAGTGATTGATACCAAAAAATAGTTAAATAGTAAAAAAAAGATACAAAATTCAATTTCCGAAAATCGTGAAGAATTAGATTTTCTTGTAAAATATATAAAGAATTTTATAAAATTTTTTTCGATCAAATATCGATTAGTAGTCGGAGGTACCCTTAAAGCTAATCAGCCAAATGATAAAAAAACCAACAAAATCTTTATAACTACTCGAAATAAAACCAAAAAGTTTTTAGGCTCAATTTTATTTTTTTTCTGAAGTAATATTTATAAATAATAAAGTGAATGAAGATTTCGTAGTTACATGTATCATGGTAAATGCAGGTTTTTTTTCTGTCAATTATCGCGAAAGCTCATAAAATACAAAATGCCCACTTTGATTGTCAATAGCTTAAAAACCACTAATTATAATTTAATAATTTGTTTGCACAGGATACCTCAATATGCGTATAATCATATTAAATTGTAATTTTGTCCAAATATACATAAATGTTTTTTTTTAATTTTTTGTAAAAATATAATACAATTTTTGTTGTTGTTAGTAAGTGCTTTATAATATTTATCAAAATTTTTTTCAAAAACTTCTTTTACCTACATATTGTAAATATCAAACCTAAGGTTGTGGTGGCAAAATGCTTAAAAAATTTACTAGTAGTATTTTTTTTAACTATGTGAACATGATTTTTTATAAGATTTTTGTTTATTTATATCTGGAACAATTTTTTAAGAAAACGGCTTGAAAATAGGTTTCGAAGCATTAAAATCGGAATTTAATATTAACAAATATAGGGCAAGAATTTTCAAAAAATTTGGCCGAATAAAAAATACGAATGCAACAAAGAAAATAGTATCTCACCGATTTTGAAGACAATTTTTTTAACCTTGTATTCGTGTTCTGGGTCCATTGGACCCGGAGAAAATTTTGAAACTAAATACTGATGTTTGTATGTAATATTTTGCTATAAAGTAAATTTATTCATGTAAGCGGACTTAAAATCTACCTACTGTGTGAGTTTTAATGTGTTTGTCTGGAAAATGTGTGAATGAGAGAAGCGAAACGCACACATGCCGCGTACGTGTTCTCGGGTCCATAGGACCCGTCTCTTTTTCACGTATGTACATATGTATGCTATATTGGTAGAAAACAGAAAAAATATAACAAAAACGGTCTCTCACTGAGCCGAACACTTTTTTCGTTTCGCTTTTCGGTTCTGGTCAGTGTTTTCGGCTGAGCAAAACAAATGTGTCTCTCACACAATTACACTTATGATAAGACACTTTGAGCGATCGCTCACTAAAAGGCTCTCCAAGCTTTGAGCATAAACTTACATATCTCAAAGCTAACACAAAATGCATTGAGTGCAGCTTGAGAATGAGCTTTATATTATTTCTATACTCTTACTGAGAGTACGTTAACGGCTTTTTTCGGAAACTCTGAAAGTGTTGACCGTTTTTTGCGAGCTCTGCAAGTCAGTTAGTATTGCGTCGTATTCAGAGCATATCAAACTATCGTTATTATTTTTTTTACCTTGTTCACCTGTCTCCACCTATTTTTTAATGAAAAATAAAGTCACTATTTTGCGAAATACTTCGGTCTTTTAAATGAATATGTATTAAAAATAGCTATTCTCCATAAGAAATATATTATGGGTCCTCTGGACCCTAGAACACGGAAATGTGTTGAAACATGAGAACACGAATACAAGGTTAAAAAAATTATTTTTTTTTTTAACATTTTCGACTAGTTGTTTAATGCTCATGGTAAAAGCTTGACTGTTGCATTCATATTCTTCAAAATACTTTTCATATTCAAATTTATCAGCTGTTAAAATTAAAAAAAAATGTTGACAATCATTTACTTATATGTAGCAAAAAGAATAAATTTTTAGAAAAGTCCCGCTTAAGGGCTAGAAAACTTTTTTATTCAACTGGCTTGCTTTTGTGTGCACAATTTTTCTGCTCAAGGATCTACTGCTCAGCTTTTTTAAGCCCTAAAATCCTTAACAGCAAGGTTACTTTTTATAATCACAAAATAATAACTTTTGCAAACTTTTTTCATTTTGCTTTATTTTGTTGCTAAAATGTTTGCTGGGTATATGGATTCCGAAACACTCCCACATAGTACATACATATATCCAATATGATAAATAGAGTGCAGCTGTGTTAGTGTGGTGTGTACATCACAAAGTGGGTCAGTTGTTTACTGACACAGTGACACTTAAGTGCACGCCCACACACACACACACACATTTACACACACTTACAGTGACATCTGCATAGATACATATACATATACATCACATACAGATGCAAGAGCATGGACCCAACGTGGCAACTAAAAGTATAGTATGCAACTGATGTTGCGTTGTGTTTGATACACTCGAGCGCCGACAGACGCACTCAACGCCACAAACAACAACAACAGCGACAACAACAACGACAACTACAACAATCAGAATAACAACAAAACATAAACAACAACAGCTGACACAGTTGACGACTACAGATGTAATGGAGGCGGGCAAGCACTCAGTCAGCGCTCCTCTCTTACTATCCTCTCGCATACATTTGCAATATATGCATGTGAACTATAAATGTGTAAGTGTGTATATCAGTACAGTCAAAACAAAAATTATTCGTACACCATTTACACAAAAAATTTGTACACACAAAATTTTTGTAAAGAATATTTGTAAGTTTATATTAAAAATATAAATTATTATATTTTTATTTGCAAAGAAACAAATTTGTATACAAACTAAAATGACATATTTTTTGAGCAAAAATTATTTGGACCGGCCTATGTCGTTTTTCTTTATATTGTTTTCGAAATACCGAAAATTTTGAGTACATTCAGTGTTGTGTGGCTGCTTTTTAACAAGGCATTGCAATCATTATGACTTTCACTCAGAAAGTTGTGTGGTTTTTAGGGATTGTCTCGAAAAAAATTTCCAAAGTATATTAAGCATGCTCTATTGCCTTTAAATACAGTGACGAACTACTTTTAGTGGTATATACGCTATTTTTTAACCGAATTACGAATATTATATATTTATATACATTTATTTATTCGTTATTAAAAAAGAGTTTTTGTGCCTTGTTTTCGACAACACAAAAGCATTTCGCAATAAATCCAATTACAAAATATTAAGTGATTACTCTATATTTTTTTCTTTACTAATAATACATTTTTTTTCATATTTTCCCAAATTTTCCCAAATTTTCCCGTCCGGCTAAAGCCTCGATTTTTTTATTTGAAGTTGAGATAAATTTTCGAGATTTTCTGCATAAACAACCAGCTGATTGTTGATCAGAATTTATAAGAATATCAGGGTTGTGACCATATTTTTTATTTTCAAGTACAATGCATTTCAATAAATTATTTAATTAATAAATTCCTAAAATAGAGATATTAGCTTACAGGCTTACAGGATAATAAGATTAGCCCCAATTATTTTATGATCATCTTACGCAAGTTTGAGAATAAATCTTAACTTCGTCCGAACTAAAAAAATAAAAAGCCATCAAAAGCAATATTACCTAAATTGTCTACTGAAAAATAATAAAAGCAACATCACCTACATTACCGACTAAAAGATGATAGCGAAAAATTGTCAAAATAGTTTTTGGTCCCACTGTTTGGAATTCGCTTTCAACTTTTTATGTAAATTGAAATCAATTTGTTGCCTTTCGATCTGCTTATAAAAATATACCAATAATCAAAGTATCCGTCAGACGTCAAAATCCTCAACAAAAAGTGTGCGAAAAATTTTTAAGCTGACTGTATTTAACAGTAGCCGCTTGGCCAAAAACAACGTTGACGATTGTTGCTCTACTTCTCCTTTGCTACTCGTATCTCCCTTAGCTTCCTCCACTCTCCCCCCTCGCCATCACCCTCTCATTGAAGCTGTTGTCGCTTGTAATTTTTTTCAGTGTTTTAGCTAACAGTTTTGTGTGTTGCCGGAAATGCAAAAGTGTCTCATTGTGTTGCCTCTGGCTGCTTGACGGTTGGCCTGTGGGGCATGCCACCAACATTTTACTAAGTAGTTGAGAACGTTTAAATGTTGGTTTTTCCGTTTAAGTGTTGCCAAAAGAATGCAAGAAACAAAGGCGCACCAAGTTGAGGTGAATGTCGTTTTAGTCAAGCAGCGTTTAAAGTGTTGTAAGCGGTTAAAGAGGTGTACGAATTTATGTGTTGGTCAAGTGGGCTGGAGAGAAATGAGAAATGGGAAAATTTGGAAGTGGAATGTCGTCACTTCAAAGCGAAAATTCCGTGAAAAGTTCAAATTTTGAAAATTATGCACAATCGTTGAAGAGCTCGAAGGATAAATTGTGGTATTTCGTAAAAACATCAGAGAAACTCAAGGAAACATTTATAAAGCTTTTCAAATATCGATAAAACAATGAAAAAAACGTAAAAAAAAAGTATTTATCGTAAATTTTAATCAACATTACTAAGAAAGAAATTTTTTTCAACAGCATAGACATATTCTTTTTTTTTTAAATAAATTTTTTAATATATGTTATAATTAATTTTTTTTTAAATTAATTAAATTTAAAAAAAAAATATTTATTTTTATTTATTTATATTCAAACTAGTTGGTCGTTGCTTATACTATTTATAAGTAAATATAAATATATATATATATAAATTTAGTTTCCTTAAAAAAAAAATGTCATGAAGAAGTGGGTTAGTTTATTTGAATTTTATGAAAGAATATGAGAATTTGATAGAAGGAAACATGCAATTAAACAAAAGAACAAAGGAGAACAAAGTTCAAAAATCACACTTTTCAATCAGCTACAATTTTACAATTTTACATTTCTTCTTGAATTATTACTAAATTTGGGCTATCTAAAAGTAAACTCTTTGGTACCAAAAATACTTAGATTTTTGCTTTCTTTTACTCATAAACTTGGTTAAGTTAAAATTTGTAATACAAAATAATTGAAAATATGGCCTTCAAGTAGAAACATCGATTTGCAAAGCAGCTAAAAAGTTTTTGTATTTTGGTTAACTACTTGATTTAAAATTAAAAGAATTTAAAATTTTGCTATATAAAAACAAAAGAGGTTTCGGTTAGACAAGAAAATATCTTCAAGTTAGTCAGTTACATATTTAAATGGCTAAGGATATTCTTTTTTCGAGCTTAAAACACTTTGAAGTGTGGGTGAACTAGCCGATACTTTTTACTTAATACCCGAATTTAAGCTAAGAAGTCAAGAGAGTTTCGAACATGAGAACACAAATCTCAATCTTTTTTAAATAATATTGTTGTCTGATTGCTTCAACAAACCTGAACAAAACATATATTACTTAAGTATGTTTTTTGCATAATTCGATTTTCCGCTTCTCAGTTTATTTTTTTTTCTTATACTCTCTCAATCCTTATTTATGTCAGCAAACACATGTGCCTGCCTGTGTGTGTGTGCGTATTTGTGTGGCAGTGTGGCACGTGTGTTCCATGCTATTGTTACAGTTTTGCGGGTCAAGTGTACTCTGTCACATGCCACAACAATAGCGGGTGTTGCAAGCTACGAGCACAAGTATACAGCCGCAACATCAACAAAAATAAACTTTTACAACCACCGTAGTAACAGCTTGCAGCACACCTGAGGCAAGACGAAGACAACTCTTTAAGTGAAACAGCCAACACAAATAGCATGCGCTTGGCATACAAATAGACTGTGCAGTCAACACACACAAAGATACACTCACGCACACAGATACACACACGCAGACAAGCAAAGCAGACAAAACGCTTTAGCAGCACAAACAAATGTCAAGCGTATTGCGTATACGCAATGTGTGCTGTTGTCTAGTTTTTCATTTGGCAATGCCGACGATGATGCACAGTGGTTGTGCTTATATGGATAAAGTGGGCAAAAATACTTCTAGAGATATCGAGCTTAATCCTTGATCATCAGCATCTGAAAGTGGAATGATGAGAAGAATGGGAATGAGGTCACACAGACAACATTTGCTCAGCTTACGGTTCTAGGTGTGACTGTACTCCTAAACTTGGTAAAATCCCCCATCTACCCACGAAGAACTTGTCGTTACCAAACCTGCCGCAGATAAAAACAATTATTTTGGCTAACAGGGGTGCAAGGTATGCCATTAATGGGCACCTACAGAACTGAGTGGAAAAATCAACTTGAAATGCTTGGACTATCAAAGCAATTTTAAGACTTTGACTTTGCTTTTATACTCTTTACCCTAAGATATGGAAGATATCAAAGGAGACGCCAATACGATTAGGAGGAGAAAATAAATTAATGTAGACATGTACTTTGTCAGTCCGTGCGGTTGAACGCCTGGATTTTGGAATCAAACTTGAGATTTAAACTGCTTTTATGGCCATGGCCCGCATATTAACCCAAAGAAATTTGTATAAATGTCTATCCGTCTGTATTATACCAAATTTTTGTTCTATTTTAATTCCCTGCGCACCCCAAAAAAAATTGTGTTCTAAAATTTCCAAGGTAAAGGCATGAATAAAAAATATTTTTCTATTAATATCAAGCATGACAATTATAGGAGTCGTTGTCAACTATTTTTCCTATGCCAGCAACCACTGTGCGACATTTTGACTCCAACTGTAATGACTGCAGGTGGCTCCAGCTTTATGTGTGTGTGTGTATCTGCGCCTGCACATCCACATCCACACCCACACCTACATACACTCGCACACAGATATAAAACAGGCTGCTTATGCTTAACCTTAGTATTAGCACTTCACTTGATTCAGCAAAATTTTCTAATGCATTTTGTGCGTGTTTATTATTTTAATTACTAGACTTTAGAACTTAAATGTGCCCGCACTCTCTCAATACTATGCTTGCAACAATTTGTATGCAACACAAACACGCCCACAACGCCCACATTCTCAACAAAAACCACATTAACTATTAAGCGCTTGGCTGGCTCATTAAAACGCAACACGATTATTTGTTTATGAGCTCTGCTCCTGCCATTAACGCCAAGATACAGTCTGGAATTTTTATTTCCTTCAATCCTTATACCATGGCACAAGTTTTACATGTGTGTATCTGTGAAGTGCTTTGCAGGATTTGCGTGCTTCGAGTGCATAAAAAGCAGTCAACGGATGAAAACACTTTTTGCTAGCTGCGACAACTACAAGCGTTCTCATACGATTTTTGCTTTTTCATTTTCTTTGTTTTTTTTTTTTTTCCTAATGATTTGCATTTTCTGTGCGCAGTTCGGGAGCTTTGGGTTTAATAAAGTGGTTTGTGGTGGTTTGGTTATTAGTTCCCCTTTGGTTGCTACTGTTAGTCCCAAGCCATCAATCGAAGTAATGGCATTTACTCTATTTGGAAGCTTTGTGCTCTTTTCTTTTGTCTATATAGAGAGCAACTTTATTGGGTTAATTTGAATATGCATTTATTTTCATTAGTCTAATTACGTCATTGGCTGGATTGGTTGGTGCTGGTGAGAGTGAGTGCCGCTTGGTCTGTTCTGGTAGTAAGCTCCGAAAGATATATAATTGCTCTATTCTGCTCTAAATTGTTTGAATTGCTCTTTCTGAGAGCGAATTTTAACAAGATTTAGAAGTACTAAGCTTTAAGTTGAGTAAATTTTTAATGGCGTTATAAAAATAAATCATGAGTTCTATAATTTTAAATCTTTTTGCTATGGTTCGAAACTTAAGTACAAAAAAATTATATTTGAAAAGTCTTAAGAGGGAAATATATTGGCAAATGGTCATCATAGTTTCTTTTAAAAGGCTTACACGGCGTCTCCACATTAGATTACTTTTATGTAAGTATGGGAAATAGTCCCATATTTCAAAAAACTTTATCTGCTTGAAAGATCTAAGTTTTGAATAGATGTACATGCTTACAGAGTGTCAAAAATCTTTTCTACTTCAAGTTGTATGCTGCCAAAAAAAAAATTTTTTTTTTTTTTAAATTATTTTTCTTAATCAAACTTTAGTAGCCCAAATGCTTGGACACCTGTCCAAGTAAGTTTATCTGTCTTAAATGCAAACTTTTCTTTAACTTAAATTCATCAAGCCAGACAAATACTTATCACTTTTGTTTGGCTTCCACTGTCAAAACAAACACCCGGGGGTTCGTAACTCCTGACACACTATTTACTCCCATTTCCAGTGTGTTTATTGAGCTGCTGCTAAGTCTCTTACCAAGTGATTGATTTCCGAGCAAAAAACAAGTCCTTTTGAGTTGAGACCGCTGTCAGCTATGTCAACTTATAAGTGACCCGTTTAACTTTTTGCTTATTGTGAGTTACACCTTTGGCCAAAAAGATTGAGGTCAACATAAAGCCTCAAGTCATCAAAACAAATTGTCATGCCTTTACGAAACAAAAATGTAAATTTAAACATATTTGTCTTGTTTCAAGCTATTTAGCAGAACCCCATTGTAATTCACTTTCGCCCATTTTGCCATTAATTGCTGGAGATTAAGCACAAAATTTAACAGTCTCCATTTGAAATTACTTGCAATAAGTTGAGCTTATTGAGCTTAAATTTACATGGAACTCTTTAACCCTTGCAGGCACTTAGTATTATTTTGACCTCACATGTTATAAGGTTGTCATTATATATTTGCTGCTGCAACTGTCCATATGTATATTATAATTTTCCACAATTTATATACATATTAAAGCTGTTCAAGTGCATGGGCAAACATTAACTATTATTTGTAGACAGACATGAGTGTGGAAATGGCGCCAGCTTAAACAAACAGTAAAAGCTATTGTATTTAAAATAGTGGACAGAGGCGGTGGCAGAAGGGATATTGAATAATCAAGAGAAAAAAGCTTTTAAAATTGAAAAATATCAGCTATAAGCATCTGCTTATTTAAGTATTTTCTTAAATTTTTTGGTAACTTTCATTTCTATCCATTTTTTTACATTGGGTTCAAATGACAAAAACTTTTGTTAAATAGCCATATTTATCAAAAAAAAAAAAAAAAACATTTTTACATTAAAAATAGAGAAAAAATTTCTACAAATTTAAAGCAATAATTGGGAAAAAAATGTATTCTAAAGAAATACAAAAAAAAAATTATTTATAAAAATATTTTTTTTTTTTTATAAATATTTTTTTATTTTAAAAGTATTTTTTATTTAACAAATATTTTTATTTTTTATTTTAAAAATATTTTTATTTATCTTAAACTAATTTTTTTCTTGAAAATAATATTTTTATGAATTTTTTTCAATTTATATAAATTGTGAATTAGTAGCAGTTAGATTGTAAATGATCATTTAACTTGACAACAAAGAACCCTAAGGCTAGAACCCTTGAATCGAACCTAATAAAAATTTGTGCGACTACAGCGCGGTCTAAATTTTACATTACATTTTTTTAAGGTGGGCCTTAAAAGATCTCTTAGTTTAACAGAATAAACTTCTGCTTCTACTTCAAAAAGCAAAATTTTATAATTTAATTTTTTTTTATATTAAAGCAAAAATTAAAGCATAAGAAACAAAAATTGTCAATTATTTAATAAATTAATTCTAATGCATTTATTGTATTTACTAATTTGGCAATATGTGAGATATCATATTATATAATAAATAGAGACAAATTAACTTTTTTATGCTTAGACTGGGGCACCTAAATATTAACGCTTTTACTTTTAAAAAAAATTTTATGTAATAAAAAAGTGGAGCAATATTAAACTTAGTTCAAAAATTTCAAGTACATATTATATTTGAATTCCATTTATTTTGTTTACCTGATTTTGCAATATTAAAAATTTCATATTTTATAAATATTTAAGACAGACTCATTATCACATAGAGTTTATATTTTAAACAAAAATGAAATAAAATTCTGCATTATACTTTTAATTTACATTTTATTTATTAATGCGTTTGTTAGCTAAAAATGTCAATTTCTATTTTGGAATGTTACTTTGTTTTTTTCTTATTTCAATTTGTATTAGATTCGATCAAAATACTTCAACAGTTTTTAAAGCTCTCCAAATATATTGACTTTATTTATATTTTTGTGCCTTGCAAAAACAAATTAATTTTGCTTTTCGAGAATTTTCTGCCGCCACTGCTCATGACATATGCATAAGTATTACGCACACACCCACAGTAACACATATAAGTATGTCTCTATGTGTATATTTACTTACCTATATGTGTTTGCCTAAACTCTTAAAAGCGTATATTATAAATATATTTCGATGGCGCTTACATGGAAAAATACTCAACTGCACATTTACTTAGAAATTCCCAGCTGTGTGGGTATATGGATTTCTATATGTGCATGGCTGTATCTATGTGTGTGTGTGTATGTTTGCAAACATTTAAGCCTATTGCTGACTTTACAAAATGCACTGCACAAAAGCAACAACACCAACAACAAAAGTATCTGCAGCATTTGGACCACAGTTGGCCTTATCAGTGTTCATAATAAATGCAGCTGTAAATTGTCTTTATTTATTGTAGCTGTGTGGGTAAGTATCTATGAATGAATGTGTGCGCGTGTAAGTGTACGTATGTGTCTGTGTGCAGGTTACAGTAGTTATTTTAATGATGACAAGTGTTTGCATTGCTCATACAAACACACACACACACAGATACACACACACACACAAGTTCATAGAAGTGCAGTTGGCAGACTGCATATGCATAAATAACCAGTGTGTTTGAATATAGCTATCTCCTTCTCTCTCACGCTCACTTTATCACACTCCCACATTTCCTTGTATGTTGGGAAATTTAAATTATAAGCGCAGGAGACCCTAATAAACTTTGCTCATTACAGCTGCTAATAAATTGTCACAGCAATTGACAGGCTACTCTCACACAGATACCATATACACACAAACACTCACTTGCAACCACATGGACATGCAACAAGGCAAATTCTGCTGCCAAAGCCAATGACGCGCCATGACGCTTTAATTTGCCTCCGAACATATTCATAGAATGTTACGCTACAGTCACAGCACATTAAACGAGGGTGGGCTGAGAAGTAACCTATTGTAGTTCTCTTGTGATCTATGTCAACACGTGTGTGGGTTCTGCTAAAAAAGGCTTTGCGAGATATTACAGGATGCGACAGAACGAACTGAGACCGGTAAACTTAATTTGCAAACTTCTTGAGGGAATTAAATTATTCAAAACATAGTTTTATATATCTTTTAAAGATCTAAAACTTTTTCTTTCACATCATAACATATAAAGGGCAAGGGCGTGGTGAAAATTACGAAAAACTTCGTTTTATTTTTTTCCTGGTCAACCACTTATTTGGTCTATTTTTACTGTACTATCTGGTGGTGATTAGATCCACATGTAAAACGTTTATATGTATACAAAAAATTTACCCAATAAATATTGTACAACTTAACTTTTATAGACACATTATCGTTATTTATTAAGAAACTTAAAAAAACTAAAACAATATTATCGTGCTAGAAATAGAAATACAACTTGCTATAATCAAGGTCTTTACAAAGTTAGTGCTTTAATCAGTTGTGAATTTTAAGCTTCAAATTTGTGAAACTCTAGCTTATGCTTACTTGATCACACTTTCGCGAATTTTATTTATTGTATGTATGCCTAAAAGCCAAGCCCCTAAGAAGCTTAAAATGAACACCTTTAGAGACCATTACGTTTCACCCGTAGATGAAGTGATCTGACTAGGTGTTCTATAGAATAGATGCTTGGATGTCCTGTTATCTGATCTTTGCAGACTCTAGTCGGTCTTTTATCTTATGCCTTCTGGGTAAGGAAAAAAAATATCGCAATTTTTTTGTTTTGGAGCTTATTTTTGTAAGATAAAGTAAACTCTTAGAAAAACTTTGATAGTTTAAAAAAAAAAAAATGTTAAAGCTATAGACTCAGGGATCGTTTAACTTTTTCAATGGCTTGCAGAAAGTACCGTTTTACAATTTTCCCAAAATTAGAAAGAGGTGTAAAAAGTAATCGGTCTAGCAAAAAAGGTACCACATTTTTTCAACATAATCTTTTATAGAAGCCATTTTCTTAGTTTAGCGGTTCTCTAATTTATTAATTTCTCCGGCTTGGCTTTCTTTGATTTTGAAGAATCACAAAAAGTGGGTCTTATTCCGATTAAACATCGTCAAAAACTTCATTGGAATTTTTCCACGACCACTTTCCTTGTTGATTGTGAGCAATCGCTACACCTATCTGATAAACAGCATCCTTTCAATATATTTTCCATTCTTTTCGTGGGTTTTGTCGATATTTCTGGAGTGGTCTGATTAAAATCAGATAACGAATATTAATATCAACCTCTCAGAGTTTCCAACAACTCTTTATTCGTTTTCTGTATTAAAATCAGAAATCGAATAAGCGTCCGTTCTTCAACTTTACACATTTTTAAGACTCTGTCGATTTCCGACCAAATAACACAAAGTTATTATTGTTAGGGAAATATAACTAATGATATTAAGTATTTTAAAAACATAATTGAGTGTTATCGATAGAATTATCCATATGAGGCATATCGATAACACAATTAAAAAAATATGTATGCAAGACAACATGGTTCTTAGCTAGGTTTCTATTCAAACTTCCCTCTCGTTGTGGCTTTCTACTTTCCCAAGCTCCAAAAATCATTGGGCGTTATTTTGGGCGTACAAATCAATTAACCAGCCTATGGTGAAAACAAGAAAAAAAAATCTTCACATTTTACACATCAACAGCAGTTTGACGCGCCAGACATCAGAGGCGACAATTTGGCAAAAAAAGTTGAATAGAACGCCAAGGACATTCTCGGAGCGTTATAGAGAAAAAAATCAATTAATTTATCATCGTCTCAGGGTGGCAGACAGCACAGCAGCTCAGACAGGGATAGCCAAATGGAGAGCGCGATAGGGGCCAAGGTCTAGACTATTCAGAATCCAACAGGGATGGGTATGAATGTGTCTATTTATGGTATGTCAAAAAAAAAAAAAAAAAAATGTCAAGACAAAAAAGAGCAGCAAAAGTGACAGGGGAGGCAAGCAAGCCATGTGAATATGCTTAAGACGACAGTTGAGTGCACTGTCTTTGGATAGGCAAAAGGGGAGAAGCTTAAGACTTGAACTATCATAGCATAACATATAAAATTTTAACAGCCTACATGGTTTAGGGTGGGCCATCTGATGGTTTGGCTGTTGAACACTCATAATTCGGAACATACCGGTCCAGAGTGGATGCTCTTCGACATATGTCAAGTTCAAAGCTACTCAATTTAAGTCATGGATCATATAACAACCGAACATCGCGTAAAAGTGGTACAGACGTACTATGAAAATGGTCGCTCTTTATCTTTATTCGTTCAATGGATGGGAGAACAGCCAGATGAGCTATCGCCAAAAAAAAAGACCATAAGAAATTGCGATATTCGCATTCGAGCCTGTAGACAACAGATGCCACACCCTATACTTTGCAAGGTAACCATTGAAACTAGAAAAAAACAACATTTTTTTTTAAAAATGTTTGAAAATAATCTTGAGGGCTTTTTAATTTTATAAAGGATCTTTCATTAGCTTGTAGCTGTAGGAGACGATATTTTTCTGTTTAGCTATAAAATTTTCTCATATGACCCATTTTATTCATTTTAATTTTTTTTTAATCTAAGCTATCAATAAGGTTATCCAAAAAAAAATAATTTATTATTATTATTATTTTAGCTATAACTTATTGTTAAAAAATATATTAAATCTTAATAAATAAAATTTGTATATAATAATTTAAAAAAAATTCGTTGGCTGCAGTATACTTATCTGCACTTTTTTACACTCTTATTTTTGTATTTCTAACAAATTTTTTTTTGCTTGAAAGACTCATCTGTCTGTTTTGCCAAAGGCTGTATTTTTCATAAAAAAGTCCTCGAAGTTTGTCTCTTCATAGCTCAGCTCAGCCCACCTGCTTTCAAACTCGTTAATTGAATCATTTGGCAACACTAATAATATATGATATCATTTTGTTATAGAGTTCCGTGCGCTGATAAATTTGTTGATAGTTAAATAGCAAAATAAAGCCGCAAAACCAAAATTAAAAGCAACTTAAAGTGAGAAAACAAATCGTTTTCCACAAGTATTATCAAAAAGCCATTAGGAAACTGTTGGCAACGTGCGGCATATGTGGCACATTGATCGATAAAAGCGAAATGTTGCGGCTGCCGCCGAGTCGCAATGCAGTTGGCAATAAATGGTAGCAACTAAATTTAAATTTAAGCAATGACAGCAAATCGTGTCTTGCCTCACTCACCTACACAAAACGGTGCTATATATATACATATATATATTTGTATAGCTTCTATACTATATATGCTCTCACATATACATAGAAGCCAGAAATGCTAAGTTGGCTTAGTACAGCGAAAAATTCCAAAACGACTGTGCGTGTCTAGCCAAGTATTTGGCGGTTTCCTACTATACTTGCGGCTTAATGCCTTAAAAGTCATTTGGTAGCTTATGTTGTGTCCTTAAGCAGCAGAGGCAAAGGACGACGTACCCCAAAAACGAACCTACAAATATTGTAGGAAATATGCCAAAAAAAAGTAACTCACAAAAGCAGGCAATTTAAGACAGATCATTTATAATGCCGCCAAGTGTAAGTATAAGCGTGTGCAGCTAACGCGGCGTATGCTTAACATGTTACTTTTTCACTACCAACTGTTTTTTGTTTTGGTTGGCTTTGTGGCTAATGGCGAGTAATGGCGTCGGTGTCAACAACAAGCAACAACAAAAAACAAAGCTCCGTGCGTGTCTGTCATTACTGTTGTTTGGTTTAGCGCGTTAGTTATTTTTTCTTCTTTTTTTTCGGCTTAATTTATTGGAAACTAGAATCAATATTGTACGAACAATTTAAAGCCTAAGTGAGCAGCAGCTGAAGGTAGGCATGAATACCAATCAATTCGATTGTAGTTACTTGTTGGTAAGTTTATCGGTAGCTACAAGGATTTGGCTGCTCATGTTTCTGTTACTTTAAGCTGCAAGATATTTTTATAAATTAAACCAATTCAAACTGAACTCTCAACAACTTACGTCCAAATTAAATAGCATTTTTTATATTTAAAGTTCAATAAACCTAAATAAAATATTTTCATACGCACCAAACAGATGTTATCAATTTACGCTTCAACTTACCTGAAAATATAAATATAAAAACATTAATTAAGATTAATTTGCAAAATATATTATGTACTCTATTATTTGATTATTTATGGTATTAAAATTTGTAATAAAATAATAAAAAAATAACAAAGATTGTATTATTTTCTTTTTAAGTAGACTATATACCATTCTTACACGATTTATCAATATGTCGTGAATATAATTAAAATAAATTATTATTATATTATATAAAAAAATGTTAGTTTAAATCGTTTGCTAGCAAACCACGAAGGGCAGATCGGATGGCATTCGAAAATACTTATAATTGTTGCCAAAAATTTAAAGATTCAAAAGATACTCTTTTCCTATGGGTACAAAGGGAATACTATATAAAATTTTTAGCCGATGAGACCATAACTTGGGAATATAGGAAATATATAAAATACAACATCCACAAGCAATAATTTATTTTTTCTTTTAGTCCAGGATGGTAGAAAGACTTACACAAGCATTTGTGGAAGGGATTACAACTGTAGGAAATAAGTCTAACTAGCTCTCCCTGAAATTCATCATATTTATAATCCCCTCAAATTTATTTTTATATTTTTTGAGTTTGTTAAATTTAAATATTTCCTGAATTTATTTTTCTAATTAATGAAATTGTTTTGAAAGTTTTATAAATAAAATATTTGTTGTTATCCAAGGATGGATTGCTTAATACAAAAAAAATTTTTTATTATATTTGCATTATAATTAAAAATTTAATTTTTAAAATTTGTACTTAAACTTAAGGATTTTTTTCTAAATCTTTTTACCCGTCAAAGACCACACCAAAAAAGCCACTCGGTCAAATTTGTATCAAATATTAGTATGCTAATAAAAATAATTAATATGAGATGCAAACTTTAAAAGAATTTGGTTAGAACATAACACACTTAGAACCCATCCCTTATAACTTGCCACAATATATGACTTTTTGTCATTAATAAACAACTACAGTCACCGAATTATGTACAATTTTTCATCATAAAAATATTTATATAAAATGTATTATTAGACACAGCCCAATTTCGGAAAAAGTAATCCAGTTTGAGATCTCGTGCAAAGTAAAAAAATTAAGTATACGGTCCGGTTAAAAAAAAATATTGCTGACTAATCGAACTGTTGTTCTTGTAAGGCTCTAGTTGAGCTGGGCACTGCCTGACAGTTGAAGGCTGAGCCCTAAATTTAAGTATCATAGGTAAGATTTATTTTTTTAGCATCCGTTGTCAAATAGATCAAAATTAAAAAAAAAAAATGTCATCCAAATTCAAAACAAATTCGCCCTTTTTTGCGAAAAATCACTTTTTTTTTGGAATCTAAGACTTTAAGACATGTCGACAGCATTCATTTTCAGCACTGTTAAATGTGATAATTTAAAAAATATTTTTTTTAACAGATGTGAACCCTAAAAAATTCCGAAGTATGCCAAACTGTCTAGGACATTCCTTATTTACATTTACTTAACCCTTAAGCACTTCATAAAGAACTTTTTATGGCATGTTAAGCTTGAAGCATACTTAAATTAAGTAGCTATTAAACTTAAAGAAATAACGAAAAGTAGGCTTATTGCACCAATAACTTATGACTCTAAAATCATTATTAACTTTAGCTACTTTAATTTGTTGTAAGCTACTCTATAAGCTTTTATAATCCAACTTGTAAAAAGTAATAATGCTTTCTAATACTTTTTTCCCAATCCTATGCAAAATCTTTTGGCGTGTTATTGGCCATATTCTCGTGTTGGCTAATGTATCTATCGAACAATCGAATCTTGTTTGTTTAGGTCTGTCGGCTTGAGCTCACGCCTTCTTTCTTCCATTTCTTTTTTTTTTTTTTGTTTATTATTTCAATTTTTTGTTTGGCTTTGCATGTTTTTAACATGTTAGTTTTATTAAAAGGGAATAAATAGTTTGTTGCTTCCTTTGTATATAAGAGACACGCACTGTCTGTTGTTGACACGCCATAAAAAATCCTGAGCTTGCAATTTGTTCTATTTAAGATACATAGATCGTCTGTGCAAAGGTGCTACTATGTGTCACTTGAATACTACTTGGTATCTGATATCTATGTATGCACGTGTTGGCCATGCCTCATCATGTTGCAAACACGCATTAAAAGTTGTTAACGATTGTTATTGTTTGTATTTAATTTTTGTGGTCGTTTTGCGGTTTTTTGTACATGCAAAGTAACTAATGTAGCAACAATAGCAATAACAAGTATGAAAAACAACAATGGGACCGGCAATAATATTTGGTTTTACGACTAATTACTCAAGTGTTGCCGGACAACGTGTGGTATGCGTGATGTATGTATATACTGTATATGTCAGCTTGACAGCCAGGATGAAATTATTTTGCATAAATGCAGCGGCATAGGGTAGAGGGATAGACTCAAGGTGCAAGGAGGCAAAAGCAAGTTGTTCAGCAGCTGTTTCAAAATGTATAAGCTGTGCTTGACCATGTTGCAAAGGGGGGTGTGGCAGTGGCAGCAACATGGCCGTGTGGCATGATAATTGGGTTATAAAAACAATGAACAGCAATAATGTCCATAATAATTTTTAAACACACTCACACAGCCAAGAGTAGCAGACACTAATACACACACACACCAACACACACACACACATATATACAAAGTACTCCAAGACGTGCTCTTAAGGTTAATTAGCACAGTTTTGTGTTGCTTTTATGGCCAAAAAACAAGCGTCTGGCTGCATGCCACCAATGCACAGTGGTCAAAAGTGTCAAAAATATTATATGCTTCAGAATTTTTATACCCTGTACCGTATGGTACAAAGGGTATATTGTGTTTGTGCAAGCCGAAAATGTATGTAACGTACAGAAGGAGAAGTCGGAGACCCCCCAAAGTTACCTAAAGTATGATCAGGGTGACTAGAGAAGTCGATATACCCATGTCCGTCTGTCCGTCTGTCCGTATGAACGCCTAGATCTCAGAGATGGTAAAAGCTAGAGCAACCAAACTTTCAGATAAGATCCCTTATTAATCCATAGGAGACAAGTTTATTTTATTTTTTTGATATCGGGACTACATTATATAGCTCCCATAGGGGTGTTTCAGAGGACCTCGAAAAAAAGCAAAAGTTTTAGATGGATAATTCGTTTGTTTATGAAGATATCGTAACCAAATTTAGCACACAATAGTTTTTTAGAGTTCCCAGGCACTGTACCAAATTTTATCAAAATCGTTTGACTATATCATATAGCTCCCATAGGACCAATCGGTCAAAAAATCGTGTTTTGTACAAAATTCGTTGTGTTTCGTTTATTTGTGAACATACCGTAACCACATTTGGTATTAAGAAGTTTTTTATTTGTTTTTTGTACAAAATTCGTTGTGAATCGTTTGTTTGTGAAGATATTGTAACCAAATTTGGCATTAAGAAGTTTTTTAGAGTTCCCAAGCACTGTACCAAATTTAAAATCGGTTGACTATATCATATAGCTCCCATAGGGCCAATCGGTGAAGAAAACGTTTTTTGCACAAAATTCGTTGTGTTTTGTTTGTTTGTGAAGATATTGTAACCTAATTTGGCATTCAGAAATTTTTTAGAGATCTTCAAAACTGTACCAAATTTTATCAAAATTGGTTGACTATATCATATAGCTCCCATAGGGCCAATCGGTCAAAAAAACATATTTTGAACAAAATTCGTTGAGTTTCGTTTATTTGGCAAAGAAATATCTTTTGAAGTTTGTAAGCAATATATCGGACTTGATTGCAATTTGGTGGTACAGGGTATCCCAAAGTCGTCCGCGCCCGACTTTAACGTACGCCATCTTTTTTCTTATTTATATTATATTAAAATATTGTTGATTTTTGATATTTTTTTAATACATAAAGATCTTGAAAAAATTTCGCGACTAAAAGATAAAAACTGCACTACATACGAATTTTAGCAAAGTATATTGTCCCTTTGATCTCTGACTTTTCATTGAATCTCAATCAGTTGAACCTAGCAGGCACTTCATAAATTCTTGATATATTTATTAAACTATCAAATTTCATTTTTGTGGCCGTCGGTAGCGTGGTGGTAGCGTACTCGAAAAACCGAAAGGTCGGTGGTTCGAATCCCCGCAGTAGCACTGGTACATTTGCCTAGCACTGGCATCGCTAGCTCAAAGACGCTATTTGCCAAAGAAAGTCTCTATTAATTAAAGACACCGCCGTTCGGATTCGGCTATAAACTGTAGGTCCCTGTTCTCTTTGAACAGTTATTAATAGAGATCCCCATGTCCCGCCCAGGGGCGTCAGACAAAAAAAAAAAAAAAAAAATTGTCAGTCAGGGAATTATTATTATATCAAATTTCAGACATAAGTAACACTTGAAAAAAAAATTTACGATTAAATTTGTGTAAAATTATTTATATACTTATATTTATAAAATAGAAATTAATTCTAAATAATAAAGGATTTTTCCTAAGACATCTCTAGCTAAACAAGCTGGATTGGCGATCATAAAATAAGAAACCTGCAATTTATAAAAATATATGTATTTTTGATAATTTTGCAAAATAAATACAAAAAAAAGAAAATAAAAAATAAAGGATTTTTGGCCAGAGCAACAAAGACCTTCGGCTGGACGACTGGAGCTTGAATAAATTATAATTTTTTTTTTTTAATTTTTTTCCAATATAATTTGGAGAATATATTCATTATATTTCTCAGCTGTCAAGATACATTACCTAAGCTCTAACCCATATATTTATATGGGCACATATATAAACTGTAAATTTTAATTTGAAAAGATTAAAAAATTGTATAAAAAAATAAAATATTGAAAATAAAGATACAAAAATTGTGTAATTTTTTTATTTTGTAATTAAGTATATTTTTTAAATTTTCTCTGAATTTTTTTTTTTTTATATTCGATTAATTTCGACCACTGTACGCTCCCAATGGCTCACTGCTACAGTTTTATACCAAATGGCTTTTGCCCCAATGCCACTGCCCCTGCCGACGATACTGCCTCTGCCGCTGGCTCTGTCCCATGCTCATGGCCAACTTCATTTGTGGTCGCTTCAAGCAGCAGCCAATTTTCTTTTAACAGTTGTTTGGGTTTTTCCTCTTTGCTGTTTTTCATTCCTTTTAACCGTTTTCCTCTGCCCATGCCTTTTGTGTATTTTCGCTGACCTCAATTTGTAGCATACCCACGGGCGCACTCTGCGCTTTTAATTGTTTATTTTTGAGTATGCCGCTGCCAGGGCTGCCGTGGTGCCCTCAGCTGGCTTCACTGGGTAGCTGCCATAGAAATAATAGAAATTACTGCTAAGCGGCTATAAACGACAATGAGCTGCAGTTATGCTACAAAAGGTGGCAGCTAAATGCTCATTGCCCATGGCCAAGGCCTGACTGAGTTCCCGAGTGTGTGTGTGTGTGTTACAGTGCTGCCAATTAGTTTAGCAATCGAACCAAGTCGTCTAAAAACTTTCGCGCCAATCCACACTACAAAACTCAAAGAGCCGTAGGTGCCGAAAGTTCCGTGAGTTTCCCAAAACTCTGCTCAATTTATGAGCCATGGTTACCTAGCTACTACCAGAAGCAAGGGCGTCGCCAGCTGCTTATCAAGAGGGGAAATCACATTTGTTTAAATTTATCAAAAAATTATCGCTTTAGTAGCCTTTGTACTCTTTTTGTCACTTATAGAACTAGAATGTTCAAATAAATTCTATTTTATTTTAATTTTAATCAATAAAAAATACGATAGACGGAATTTATTAAATTACCTATAAGTACAAATAAAAAATCGAAATTTCAAGGTTTTATTGCACTCACAAATTTTTAAATTAAAAAAGAAGACTTAAAATTAGAGCGTAACAATTAATTTTTTGATTGAGAATTTATTAATTTTTCCATTTAAGAATGAAAACTTTTGAAAAAACATTTTTAAAAAATTGTTTTTTTGCAGACGAAGATAAATTACCGAAATTTTAAGTCGCTGGAATATTTAAATTTGTGATGAAGTTTACTTATAGATATAACTTTATATGCCAGACGATAGAATCGATCACAATCGATAGTTATAGGGATGTGAGAATCGTTTACTAAAATCTATGTAGCAAAACTATTCGCAAGTAGCCCCTCCAAACTACGCTTATGATCACAACTACCGCAGGTATTTTGAATGCCCCACTTAATATGCAAACTTTTTTACGCCTGCACCTATAAATCATAAAGCTGAAAATGTAATTTGAAAAGCTGCTGAAAAATAAATTTTAAGCTGCTTTCGCTTTTCACTTCTTGTTTTTCTTTATTTTTATTTTATATTATTTTACATTTTATTTTTTACTTTATGTTTGGTTTTGCTTGTTATACAAACTTTGCTGTTACTTGGCGCTCGCCAAATGTTTTTGCTTCAATTATGAAAATTGTTTTTTATTAATGCCATTGAAATTGTATTATTCGCGCCCAAGTGACTACATTCAACGCAGTTATTTGCATTTTCGTCCTGCAGTCAGTCTGTGAGTCCTTGGGAAGAAAAAAAAAATAAATTTTCCCAATTTTTCGGCGTTCTTTTTCTACTTTGCCTTGCCAAATCGCAGTCCAGAGCTTTTATACTCTTACCAAAAGCAGGGTAGCTTAAATATGATTTTACCCAAAAAGTCATATAAGCTGTAATGACCTTTCAAAAGGCCTAAAGCCATAACAAACTTTAGCGTAATATATTTATATAAGTATATTATATTTAAGATACATTTTTGTATACTGTTCCCACGTCATGTATATTATGAGTTTGGCAGAGGCGTACCAGACAAAAAGTTGTTTTAAACCAAAAGTATCAGTCTTTCCTACACTCTTTGTATTGTTTTATACGTATGTCTGAGCTGCTTGAACTCAGCAAAAATTTCATACTGATGTATATTGCCGTATAGGACATCTTCCAGGCTGGAACTCATATAAGAATACATTATTTTCTGACAAATAAAAAAAAAAAACTGACTTAGGAAATGTGCTCAGCTACACCCACATCGCTCAAATCTTGTAATGACGCAGTTCTTAACTTTTTTATTGCTAAAAATATGTGCAGGGTTTGCCACTCCCGGGCCACTCAGTGTATTCACTCGTCCTTAGCACTCTACATACGCATTATTTGTCGTCTGTATTTTTTTGCACTGCCGTTGACAGCTGCCATTACCTGACCAACCAAAGGTAGAAGAAATAATAATAATAATAATAAGCACGTTAAGTGCGCACAGCGAGCACTGAATCACTCAATGGAAACTGTGGATTTAATAATGCTGCTCAGGAAATTACATTTCCAAGGTATGCGTGCGTCAGTTCATCAAACAGGACACCCTGCTCATCATCAAGATGGCTTAAAATGTTGTCTTTATGTTGCCGCTGCAATAAATCCTTCAGAAGATGTATGTAACTTGGCTGAGTACCAAATACCAGTACCAAGTCAATGGTAGCAATTGGATTATGAGTGCGTGTCTCTTTAAAGTGAGGCAATTCTGTAGAGGCGTATGGGTTGAAAGCAAAGGGGTTTTTAGAGTATTTTTACACGAATGTGAATATTTTTTTACGTACTGGTATACAATTTTATTTAATTTTCAATTTCAATAAATATTTTAATTTCCACGCAATGTGTGTGGCTTGTGTTTTCTTTGGGTTCACGGATATATTAAGATATTTTAAATAATTTTGTGTATAAAACGGAGAAGAAACCGAGTAAGACCCCACAATCTTGACACAGAAATGATCAGAGCGATAAAATTAAATCGATTTACTCTTGTGCTTTTGTTTGTCTTTCTGTCCTTTTGTCTGTCTGTCCGTCTCCTCGTCTGTTTATCTGTCCGTCTGTTTGTCCGCTATCTGCTTTGACTTCACGCCAGTCTTTTCATCTGTATGTTCGTCTGTCCATCTCTCCTTCTGTTCTTCGTTCTGTTCTTCTGTCTGTCCATCTGCTTGTCGGCCTTTTTATCCACCTGTCCGCATTGCCTGTTCCTCGAAGACCAAAAGAGCTGGGAGCATGAAATTATGCGCCAAGGTGTTTTCTGTTTCTTCACTTCTTTTCAGTATTTTAATATTGACTACCTATTTATTAAAGAAAGAACTTTTGGGAGTAAAAAATTACCAAATTTAAGCCAATTTTCTGGAAGCCTTAGTTAGTAAAGACAGACTCATAATAACTATATTTCTGAGAAGCTACTGTCATTTAGATTCATGTAGACTCATGCATATTATTATATTTTCTCCAGTTCCCCACCAAAAGTTTTTCTCTGTACATCATCGAGCCTTTCCTCGCAGAAAGTAAAAACTTACATATGCTTAAATAGGGACCAAATTAATATGGAAACGAAGGACCAAGAAATATAAACGCAACTCCCTAGTACAAAAGATGCAATAAAGTCCTACAAAAATTATTAAAGACGTGAAAAATATGCAGCTAAAATTTAGAGAGTATTCATTTACAACAAAAAAAAATTGGAATTAATTTTTTTCTTTTAGAAACAAAGATCCTTGCACTTTTCCTTCTCAAAACAAACAATGTATTTGTTTTGAACTTTTAAGAGAAAAAATTTTTCATTCAAAATTTTACATAAAAATTTATTGAAAAAATTATATTATACAAAAAAAAAGTAGGTACTACATAAAAAAAAATATTGTAACGTTCATCTAAAATTTTATGTCAAAAAAGATGAAAATATAATCCAAATAGTAAAAAAATAAAAAGTAATACCCATATGCTACCCTTATTTACGATTTTACCTCACTCATTTGCACTAGTCGTATACTCGACATACTATCACGCACACACACATAGCATAGTGCATTTCGTTACGTGATGACTTTTTAATTAAATCAGTCTAAACTCCATTAAAGAACTTCCTTTTAAAAGTATCTCGTATAAATATAAATAATAATCTGTGCGTTAGTAATAATCTGCAAGTTGTTATTTGTTGTTGCTATTTATGTCTCGTCAAAGAACAAAGTCATTTTCTTTTGCATGAAATTTTACACTTTTTAAGTGAAAATAGTATTGCAATTATTTGAAAAAAGTGAAATCAAAGTTTTTGTTTAACATATTTTTTCTTTGCTAATAACTTTTGGTTTTTTCCTAAAGCTTTACGTGCGAATTTTATTTTTGGTACATAATCATCTTTAAATTAAAAAAAGTACCTATTATATTTTCAATTGTTTTTTCTTAAATCAATTAGCTTACAAAGAAGTCAAAAAGAATAGAAGAAGAATAGACCAACAACTTTTAATAATTCTAAATAATGTCTATTTTAATTTAATTACATTTTTAAAGAATATTGAAATGCTAATTGTCGTTTTCTAAATGTTTATTTTTTATATGAATACATACTAACAGCTGCTAGCTATTTAGCACCCAGTGTTGCTCAACATCAATTAATCATAAATAGGCTAACACATGAACAATATTCTTAGGGCATAACCTCTTTTATTAATAAACAAAACTGGCTCAGCTGCTGCGAGGAGAACTTGCAGCCCATCCATCAAGCACCAATGCAGCTCAAAAAAATTAGGTCTGATGGCCAAGGTCTTCTTCGAAAATGAAGATGGAGTAGCCAAAAATGCTAGCCAGACAACCCTCATTTTGCTGGCAGATATTATTTTGCATCTTTAATAGTAAAATATTTCTCAACTTGTGCGCTTTTAATAGTTTGATTAAATTTCGCAAGAAACAAGTCCATGCATATTAAAGTTCCTTAAAATAAAAAAACTTGTATTTATAAAACAATTTTAATTTTATACAATTTTTAAAGTTGCGAATAAAGTTTTTGTTTTATGAAGTGTATACAGCAATTAATTTTTTAGTGCTGCTTTTAAATAGAGTTCAATAAGTTGGACTTGTTCACAAAACAATTTAATTAGTTACCAACATTTTTTGTACTTTAATTTGTGCACTTATATAACTTCGAGAGTTCGTGAATGCGGTTTTTCGCATTTTGGCAGCGATAAAATTCAATGAGAGTAACATTAGGTGTATCACGTATGCAAATGACAATTCGCGAAATTAGCAATAAATGTAGCACAGTGCGGCGTATGCGTAATGTGTTTCTATACGATGATTGCTCGTGCAATTATTTTGTGAATTTAACAAATGAGCATAAAAATGTGGTGCAAATTGGGAATGCAAATGTTTTGCATCAAGTCGTTGGCAGGTGACAATCCATTGGAAGTTGGCCTAAAAGTGCGTCAAATACGGTCAATAAAATGGCTAGTAAAATAGTCCAAAATATGCGCCTGCCAGCTAATTTGTTGATTTGCATAATTTATTGTCGATAATGCAATTTAATAGCAGTTGTTGTTGAACAAATGCGTAGGTTTAAGCCAGGCATGAACGACTTTGATATACGCTTTAGTCGTGGGGGTGTTTGACTGTGAAATAAAGCATAGTTTTGTCAGGTCTAGATCAAAAGATTACATTGAAACCCGCGAAATCCGGCTGGGATGAAAGAAAAAATATAATAACCCAATAGTGAAATCTTTAGTTATTTTTTGATAGTGAATTAAATTAGAAGTATCGCGAAAAGTTTATAAATCAAGAGCATTTATAATCGTTTAACAACGCTCTTAAGCGTGTCTTTTGTTTCCAAATTATGGACAAAATGCTTTTGGTCTGAAATTTCAATTTCTATACACGCCTATTCGATAAAAATTAAGTATACGAATTCACAATTTCACTTTACGTTTGGGTACAACTAATTTAATGTGCATTTTAACTATATGCTAGAATTCAGTATATGTCAAAATATTCAATTTCGTGCATGACCTTTTAAATATTGTCATCGAAAATAAATGGCGCTTAATTAAGCCAAACTAACTGGTTGGCATTACCGCAAACAGTAATTAAATGAAATGCAAAATGGAAGAGAAATAAAAACATTGAAGAAATGCTAAAAATTAAATGCCATAGATGGGAAACGGAAACTGGGTCACATGAACAGAGCCTGGCATTTGCTTTAAGGTAGAATGATACTCCCACGCAGCAGCGAAGACAAACAAGGTTAACAAACAAGTGGCAAGAGTGCGAGGGTAGACTGAAAAGTTGGGACAACTTAATAAATTACTTTTAAGATTTTTATAGCATAAATACATATACAGGGGAAAGGCTTGTAAGTTGACACACCATAGTTTTTTTTAGCTATATCTCAACATTGAATACACCTAGGCATCAATGTAAATATACCGTTGAAAAGAGAAAAGAAAGAGCTATAATCCACATTAAGCAAATCATTTGGAATTTATAAAAATAAGCATTACTGAGCATTAAATTGAATTTAAATAAACAAGAAAAATGTATCTTCCCAGAGAAATCAAAATTGTGGCTTTTTGTGATTGGTTTTTGAATTGTTATGAAAAATACTAAAAAAATATATCCGAAGATAGCAGAAAAATGCACTGAAACCAATTCAAATTAGTTTCAATGATAATTCCACACAATAAATATATATACAAGGTGGCGCAAAAGAAGTCATCCGATGTTGTTTGGCTCTTATTTTTTTTTTAAATGAAAAACTTCGATTCTGTTTTTTGATTATGTTTATTTAGACCTTTAGAATTAATTGTGTTAAGTTGAGAAGATGATATCGGACAAATGGGCGCCGTCACAATTGATTGCCATACGGGCTCGTTTTATGGGATTTTCCATCACTTCGGCGAGAGTTTCGGGCGATAAATTCTCGCATTCGTGTCGGATATTTTCCTTGAGGACTTCCAAGGTCTCAGGCTTGTTGATGTAAACACGGGACTTCAAAAAACCCCATAAAAAGAAGTCCGGGACCGTTAAATCGGGCGATCTGGCGGGCCAGTGCAAATCGCCAAAACGCGAAATTAAGCGACCCGGAAACGCGGCCTTCAGAATGTCGGTTGTGGCTCGTGCAGTGTGTGCTGTTGCTCCGTCCTGTTGGAACCACATGTCCACCAGTCCTAATTCGTCCAGTTTGGGCAGAAAAACTCGGTCAACATTGCCCTATAGCGCGTACCGTCCACTGTTGTCGTTTGACCCGCGGCGTTCTCGAAAAAAAATGGCCCGATGATTCACGCTGGAGGAGGAGGAACAGCGCACCACGCAGTCACTTTGAGCGGGTGTAATGGCTCCTCGTGCATCACTCGCGGATTTTCGGTTCCCCAGAAGCGATAATTTTGCTTGTTCACGTACCCGCTGAGGTGAAAATGAGCCTCATCGCTCATTATGATTTTGGTCGAAAAATCGTCCACTTCGGTATCGAGATTGAGGATAGCTTGGGCATAAGTTACGCGCGTTTGGCGGTCGGCAGGCAGCAGCTGATGCACGGACTGAACTTTGTAGGGGAACATGTTCAAATCTTTCACCAAAATTCGTTCCAGGACCGCCGGCTGAGGCCCAATTGCGTGGCACGTCGTCTGGTCGATGTTTCGGGGCTCACTTCGACGTCCTCGGCTACAGCGGCGATATTTTCGGCAGAACGGGCGCTCCGGGGCCGGCCACTCTTGGCAACGTCTCGTGTGGTCCCATACTCTTCAAGATTAGTGGCTAAACGGCGCAGTGTTTGCGCAGTTGGTGTCGGACGGCCGGGAAATCGGCGACGGAATTCGCGCTGCGCCAACACCACAGACGAATTGTTACGCAAAAAAATAGACACAATTATTCCGCGTTCTTGGGGAGTGTATCGCTCCATGGCTTATTCACTTGTATTCTGTATCTGTCTAGTCCACAAATGTCAAAACAGATTTGATATTGGCGGCCATTTACAAAAATGAGAGCATCTTCCAATAGGGTGATTTCTTTTGCGCCACCTTGTATATGTCATATATATAACATAGCAATGTAAAAAAATGACAATAGATGTGTGACAACTTACATGCCAAAAGACGTGAAAACTTATATATTTGAAGTCATTTTGGAATGCATTGAAAACAATTTGTCTATTCACTGTATGTCCGAAAACCTTTTTAGATTATGCAAGTTCATTGATTTTCAGTTCCAGCACATATATTTTCCTTGATTTTTTATTTTGATTTGATTACTTTTTAAGCGAAATCAAAAATAATGTTTTGTATTTTCCGATTTCTCTCAGTTTTTATATTTTATCCCACACACACTGCGTTTTTGAGTCTGTTCGCATCAAAAACACATTACAATTTTTTACGGCGTATTTACCATCGCAGACAGGTGGAATTTTGGTGTTTCCATTGCTGGAACATCAAAATCGACCAGGTGCGCCAACTTACAAGCTGTGACAACCTACAAGCCTTTCCCCTATAATATTAGTATGCCTTTTTAAGGGTATAATTGGCTAATGGTTTTAAAATGGGCTTTTATTTAATAGTTTCTTTCATTTGAAGAAGAACGCATTTTTTAAAGTTTGGAGAAATGTAGCGCTCTTCTAAACAAAAATTGAAGGTAACGCTAGCGTGGCCATTTTTTTTTTAAATTTATGAAATCGCTTAATTCCAATTCGTTGCTTAGACCCCATCATGCCAGATTTGAAAAGGTCATGTCGGAACATAAACTAAAAAAATTAAAAAATATTTATTAAACAGTGTTGTCTGGTATATTACAGACTTCTTTCTTTTTGAGACACTACTCAAGATATTTTCGAAAAAATCATAGCATACTTTTTAGGGCTACCTCACATCGATTTTTTTTTTGTGCAACTTTGTAATAGTCAAAATGGGGAATTCCTACAAAAAAGCAAGCAGCTGTGTGATGTTTTTCTCTTAAAGAACTTTCTTTGGAATAAGGGTATTTTATTATTCTTCAAATTTTCCCTATAGCTACGATTCTGTTTCCCGCATGAACCATGGAAAGCCATTATTTGGTATGGACGAAAAAAACATTGTTTCGACTGCTTTTAGCGCTCTGACAGATAGAATGTTTTTTTCCGAAATCGAATTTGACATTTAAATTTTTGCCATTTATTTCTAGAGTGTTGACAGCCTGGGGCGTCGCCCGCTTCAAATCTTTCCAATCTCTACCAGCTGAGCTCGCTAAAACTGCAACTTTGACCGCAATCAGCTGATAGATTAGCTAATTCGATTACTTTTCGGCCTGCCCTCGTCTTGCAAGCAGTCAAAAGAGTTTATAGAGAAAATTAATTCAAGCCGCACAACGAAAAACTCAGCGTGCAATTTATCAAAATGAAATGGTTAAAAAAAAAACAAAAAAAAAGAAGAAGCAGAGTGCAAAAGTGAAAAACTTTTAAGGAAAAATTCTGCATACAAAAAGCAACTAACTTCAGGCTCATTGTTGCTATTGCTGTTGTTGTTGTTGTTGTCAGCAAATGTCTGTTGTTTATTTGGTTGGGTTTTTATAAGCCAAGTTTTCCACCAACTCTTGCTACTGATTGCTGAGTGACATTGAAGCTGCAAGCTGGCATAAAAAGTAAACAAATGTTGCAAGAACGCGGACGGCTAAGCAGCATTGTCCTTGCAGCCCAACTCATTTTAGCATCAGTTTTTGCTTTTGGACTCGTTTTTCTCATCCTTTAGTAGGGGGCGTTAAATTATTTTGCTGCTACACGCATACACTTTGATTGTTTGCAACATTTGCTGCAACAACCGCAGCATAGTAATGAAATGAAGTTGCTTGCCACACAAACGAACTTCGAAACATTTGTTTGTTTTTCCGCCTCTGGCCTCTTAGTTGTGGTATCTTTTTTTTCCATTTGCTGCTTCTACTGTCAATAAAACAAGAAATGGTTTAAGTAGTTGTCAGTGGTACTAAGTAGGGTTTGGTCCGATTCGGCATGAACTACGATTGCACTGTGGCGCACAGCGCACAATGTGGCGTATACTCAATGTGCATTAGCTTCCCTTTTTTTTTAATGTGGCCCAAGTTTTAGTGGTCAACCGTAAAACTTATGAAACTTTCGTTGTTGTCGAATTCAAACACAAGTTTTTTTTTTTTAGGAATGCCAAACATTATTTTGTTTATTAGGAATATTTGTAAGCATTTCGAGTTCGTCCCAAAATTTTTTTTAGCATTTTCTGTGCATATATTTTATTTACGTTTGTATGATGATAAGTGGTTTTTGCGACATTTTTGCAAAATGTTTAGATTTATATGTAAATTTTGTTTTACTCTCTGATTTGACAAGTAATTTGAAGTTATTTCTTACTTAGCTTTAGTGGCATGGTAGAAAACTTTTAGTTTCAAATTTATGTAATGCCCATCCACAAACTCAGCACGGTTGAATATTTTGTTTTACATTTGGTTAACCAAAATGGCCTGAAAAACTATAATCATTGTTTATTTGCAGTCATTATATATGCCTCCCAGCAGTTTCTTTAGCAAAGCTAAAAGTTACAGTATTTCTTTAGAAAAAAAAGTTTCGACTCCCTGCCTTTTACCATTTTCCGAGTCCTTAAATAATCTCAGCATTTATTACTCCTGCAGCTCCGTTCAGTCAAGTGTTTTATTTACTTCAAAAAGTTTCGAATTGACATTTTTCGAGACTTCAATTGATATTCGTTTCAGATTTTTTAGAGATTTTACATCTCTAAAAAGATTTGAATTGAAACTATTGTCAACTTCAATCATTATTTCTGCCTCTCCATGCTCTCAACAGCTCCGTTCACCAAAGCGTTTTACTTGATATTAGTAAGAGCTTTTCTAAGATTTTCTCTGCTGGATGTTAATCAATTGAGACTTTAAATACTTTCAGAATCTCACACTACCTAAATATTTCACTTGATTTTATTTTATTTTGTAAGTACAAATATATTTTTAAATTGCCCATGTTTGGTACTTCCTTTGCAGCCTCTCTAATTTACATTGTTACCCCTTAAACGAGCTTGACTATTTCAGCCACTTTTGGTGTCGAAAACTGCGCAGCTCACCCAAGTGTTTTCACTATCTCTCTATTAAACTAAAATTTCCTTTAAGCCCTCACCTTTTCAACCCATCTCACAGTTTTCTTTATCCGTAATTACAAAATTTTAATCAATCAAATTGCGGCAATGCAATTTTGTTACCCAGACAACGCTTCGTATGCTTAATATTAATTAATATCAAATACCCATCGCACTAAGCTAAAAATGGTGCCGACTGCAGTCGTTTTCATTAGGAAAGGCACAACAATGTAAGTTTCAGTTTTGTAATTGTAAGAAATGTAACCCCCGTGCGATCCTCCCTTTGTAATTTAACAGTTTTCTTGTATATTTTGAAATGGCTGCAAGCGGAAACGCCGCGCATTTTCACCCACTTTTTGTGGCATTGCAATTTGGCCACGTTTTGTTTGCAAATGCCACTCGAAATTTTCCATTTAAATGGCAGCACAAAAGCCAAGAAGAATGGACGACAGAAAAATCCAAGAATGAAGGCTAGCCAGTAAGGAAACCTAGCCGAAACCCAAGCCAGCAAAAGTGTGGCAGCAGCAACGAGGGGAGTTTGCTTAGTCAACGGCTTTTACGATAGCCTGGACTTGCAACCAATGAGGAATTACTGGCAAGAGGCATGCTAATAAGGATTGCTACTGATGTGAGATCTACCGCTACGTTCTTTTTTCGACTGCATCTTAATTAGAGCAAACTGGTGGAATGGATATACTTTGTTCAAGGATACTTCGCAATAAGTTCAGACTGCAATTAGTTTTTCCTCTATGTGGTGCAATCTTAGTGTGGATCAGCTTCAGGATTCCTGTCGAAATTTAAAAGCATTACTATTTTCGAATATCAGACGCCGTCCGATTTAATAGAAATATCTTCAGAACGTAACATTTTCAGAATATACAATTTAACTAAGCAAGACGATACCGATCCGGTATATTAAAATATTTAATACTCAACATTCGATACCGATATTTTGGATCGTGATATATTTTGACTAAGAATGGGCGACACCGATTCCATATTTTAATTATTGTTCTATGCTGAATATCAATATTTTGGTTCTCAATATGTCGATATCAATTTTGAATCAGATTGAATCGTTCTCGAGTTTTTATTGAATATTTAATATTTCGGTTCGATATGTTTTTTCGGTTTCACACATCCCTAATACTTGCTTAGCAGCCCAAATTTCGAATCAAAGCAAAAAGTGTTCTTCCACGATAACGCACAATAGTTAACGATAAAAGAAAAAATTCAAAAAGCTATCAAACTGCCCTCGTAAAACTTTGCTGCAGTGCCGGTTGACGTAGACGCCGGCGTAGGCGTTGACGTTGGCGTCTCCGCAAAGCTCCGATGTCGGCGTTTATAGTCTCATTGGCGGCAGCAGCACAATGACTTCATAAACAGATTTTCATTTCGCTGCACCCAGAGACCAACAGCTCCAGCGCCTTCCCACGCGCTCTTCTCTCTTTCTTTTTTTTGTTTTTTTTTGTTGTTGTATTCTGCCATGCTATAAAAACACAATTTCCGGTGCTTTATATAGAGCAACTACTGTATATGGCGGCGTTTCCGCCTAGCTAGCGTCTGCGCCTGCATTCAGTCTGACTGACTTCTGCTCTATTTGCAACGTCTCTCTGCCTCGCTGCTTCTCGACCTCTCTGCCTTTTGTTGCTTCGTTATGCGCCCGTCTGTCTTGGCACTGACATTCGCCTGGCTCTTGCCACTTGTCTATACCCCCCGCTGCGGTCTGTGCCACCACCACACAGCTGCATGATTTTTATGCTAATAGTTTTTTGGTTGGCCTGGAAATTGGGCCACTCTGAATAACATTTGCGCATGCCAAATAAACAAATTGTTAAACCATTTTCTGTTGCATTTTCATTTTTCTGTGTCAACAAATAGCTTTGAGCCAGTTTTGCGCTCAATTAAGCGCAACAACTAATAAACTGCCAGTCAGCTGCTGCGTTAAGCGCTAAAATTGCGCATACGACGTGTTGCCTGTTCGCTGCCATTGTGGCATATTCATGTCAAGCAGCTTTTGCGGCAAGTTTTATCAATAAACAAAAACAGGAACACGCGCAAAAGCACCACGCCCACGCTGCGTGCTGCATTTGAAATCTTTAAAAGTGCAGTTTAGGCTTATGTTTGGCAGCAGTTTACGATTATGTGTCACAAGCGTGCAGGTGAGTTAAGTGCAGGCTTAAGTGGTTTGTGGCAAGCAGTGGCAAGCAGCATTGTGACTCAAGGCCAAGGCAGCCTGAGGATGAGTAGCATTTGCTTTATCTCTAGGCAGTGTTGGAGCATGGATAAAACGCATATCCATCCATATGTATGAAGGACACGCTCGATAGTCAAAAAATGAACTCGTAACTTGTTTGACAATTTGTTGATAAGCATCACAATGAATGACAACATTGGCAGCAAGGATTTTCAGCACATGGGTGTAGCTAAGCCCCTTTAGGTACATAGATAATACGAAAATATAGATAAAAGTTAACAAACTTTTTAAAGCGACATTATAAAAACTAACTCGAATACCTTTGTCTAAGAACATTTTTGGATTTTAAAGCAGAAAATGGCTGGAGTATTTTTTGTGAAAGTTTGAGTTATCAATTTACATTCAATATTTTTTAAATTCGACGACAAGTGTACAAATTATCAAAAAATCAAATTATCTTCAACTCATGAAGCATACTTTTTTACCTTAAAAGGAAAAATTGTCTAACATATCTTCAGCTCAACAAAACAAAATTGCAATTCATAAAAATTTATGTATTTTTGAAAATTTTATAAAATTAAAAAATATATATATATATATATATGTTCCTTTAACTCCTATTTGGAGCATAAAATAAAATAAATAAATCATTGCATTTTATATATTTTTTTAATCAAAATTAAAAAAAAAAATACAACATTAATTTTTTTTGTAGATGCCTTTTTAACACAAAAAAGATTTTTTACGTCATATTCGTCCACGTCATTATTTATTTTTCATTATAGTTCGGCCGCTAGATGGCGCTATCAAATTATTGAATATTTTTGTTAACAATTATGTAAATATTATTTAGGCATAATTAAAAATTAATGCAATAGGATTTGCTTTTGAGCAGTAGTCTGGTTCGTTGTATAGAAAATTCGATTTACAAGAATTCCTTGAGGATCCTGCCGGTTTTTGTTGAAAATATTAAATACTTTTTTGTGTTCAAAATCCTCTCTGAATAGTAGTAGATAATACTGTAAAATCATACCCTTTGACAACAAAATTGTTTGCTTTGCCATCCCCCGCCTAGAATCCTGTCGACGTCCATGGTTCAGCCAGCGGCTTAACTAAGCCAAAAATGGACGTTCATGTGGCATGTGGGTGCCTGTTCTTGCTGTGATAAGGGCACTTAGCCAAATCGGCGTCGTTGTCATTGTCGTTGCCAGTTTGTTGCTGTAAAGCTTAAGTCAAAGACACAAGGGGTAAGAGTAGAGTAGTATTCACATAAAGGCGACAATGGCGGCGTATCAAGAGGCCTGCTCTGATATCTGAGCTCTTCATTAAAATAAATGCCTGGCAGGGAGCTCATTTTCATAGCTTTGTTCTTGTTCTCGTTTTTGGCATTAAAAGCGCGTGCAGAGTTTTCTTTTTAAGGCTTTAATTTGGTCAATTGATGTGAACAACAGTATGTGTCACATATGTATGTATAACATACAAATATTTAGAGGCAGTCTATGTTCGTGTCAAAAGTACAAATACCCTCAAAAACGCTCAAATTATATTTTCCATGGAAACACTCATAACATTTTTATATAGTCATTTACATTTATTGAAAAAAATTAAACTGTTGGGCACTCTCTCGACTTTAACAAAGTTTTTTTCCCAGTGTAATAGTCGGGTTTATATATGCCGTTGGAAAGCAACAATCCTCTGTCTCTTTTGTTATCATCAAACGATCATATCAATCAAATTTTCAAAACCATGAAGTATAATTTTGAAAGCAGCATTCCTTTGTTTATTAACGTAGCAGTTAGGCTAGAGGCAAAGATCAATCTCTTTTAGTACAACATCTTCATTTAAAGTATTTCCTCAATCTAATCGATTTAAGTCTTAAAAGCACTTGGCTAATATAATTTCCTGTATTATGACACTTAAATAACAAACCACCTTTTAGACAGAACAAACTTAATTGGGAATTTACATTGACTGTTAAAAGTTTTCAGACACTTGAACTATCAAGCGCATTTAAATTATGTAAAAGAAATTAGTCCTGGATCCTTAAGACAGCAACTAAAAATAAATTGTTTCATAAACAAAAGTTAAATCATGCAAAAAGTGTTCAAAATTGAATTTAAAATTTTATACACACACCAAAAAAAACAAAAAATGCCCAGGGGGTGGGCAATAATACGAAAAACTGCGTTGTAGTAACTTTGGCGACCTCTACCGCCTAAAGTATGAACTTCTTCATTACAAATAAAATTTTAAATTCAATTTTGAACACTTTTTGCCTTGGAAGTTTTTGTGTACGTCTTTTAGAATATATATATGTATTTATTAAAAAATTTTTTTTTTTTTAAATGTGCAGCGTTAGATTTAAAAACTTTAGTATCTAGGACAAAAAGATCTATGTGTCGATCTACAGAAGTTTTTTAAAAATCTTAGAAGAAACCAGCTAGACCGTTTGTAAACTTTTATTATTAAGTGTACAGATACCTTTGGCCGTCAGTTTACACACACATTTAGTCTCTATTTAACTACTTAACAACTGCACAAGTTAATTTTAATACTATTTTAAATTAATGCCAGAGACTGACACATTTTGATATTAAACTTTCATTTATTTCCAAAAATTTTACTAATTTGTGCAGCTGCTTGTCTATTACCAGATTCTCACTTCGATTTAGATCAGAGCAATTTGTTGAGCTGTCAGGCCTTAACACACACACACACACACACACACACACTAACACACAGCTTATATAGTTTATTCATAACAAATTTCCTGCAACTATTTCCGCTCTCATGTCATTGAACTCTTCCTGCCTTCTATGCCATCACTTGCTGTGTCCAGTTATATAATTTCCATCGTTTATTTCCGGCAAAATGGTGACCAAAATATGTCAAAACTTTTGGTGGGGGTCTATTGAAAACTAAACTTGCATAGTCAGACAGACAGAGAGAGCTAAAACAAAAATCGTTTATAAATTGTTAATTGAAAGGTAAACTAAGTTTTGGATTGTACCATGAAGCTAGTTGTCCTCGTCTTCTGATGCAGTTGTACAGTTGTTGTTGCTCTCTCCGAGTTGCTGTTCTTGTTGTTGTTGTTATTGTTATACTTGTCGAGCTGTTGTCTTGGCGTACAAATTGAATTATGCTTATAGTTTTGGTTTTAAGTTCGATGAAGCCAGTGAGTTGGCCACAAAACCGCATTGTTTGTTACCTGTGCAACTTGCTTTTAACCAATGCCACTCCCACCACAATCAAACATACATACAGAGAGAGAGAAAGATACACTAATACAAACAGTTGTTTCTACAAGCGTGCAGTGTGCCAAGTTGTTTATGTATCTGCGTGGGCGTGTATCTGTGTGTATGTTAGTGGCTTGCCTTTGCCTGTGTTTGTTTGTTTGTCTATAAGAAAATGCTGGGTTTTGTTAAGTTTATGCAAATGTCCTTTCAGCAATTAGCAAGAAATATTTGTATTGCCTATAGGTGTGCATCTATGTGACCAAGTGTGTGGTTATATGCGTGTGTGTATGAGTACGACAATTTGTGGTCTATTTGCAACACAAATCATGCGGTCAACATTTACTGCGGGCCACCAGCTGTTTTTGGCGTCTTGAAGTGTGCTTTTGCCTCAATAGCTGCGGATATTTTTATTTATAGTATGTGTTGCATGCAACATGCATGTTAGTTATTTGTAGTATTTAGAACAAAATAATGACAAACAAATAGTCAGTTTACAATCGAAATACAGTGACCTTGGCATACACTGCTCACTCAATAACTCAAAACTAAATTTACTGAATTTTCACAGTTTTCATGCGATTTTAAAACACTCGATTATTTGAACGCTAGTGTTTTTGTTTTGGGGACAAAAGAAAACTTTGAAAATTTGCCTGCTCCTAAGTCTTTTGGTCTTCGAACAACAGACGCTCTGGATAGACCTAGGAACTTGGTAAAATCGACTTCATTTGTTGAGCCGCTTAAATTGTAGCATACCTTTTGGGGCCTCCTATGCATTTATTTTTGCTGCACTAACTCAGCCATAAAAGTTGTTTGCCACTTGTTTAGATAATTTAAGGAAAACTTTTTGGCATCTTATATAACTAGCGAACTCTTAGTGCATTACCCAAAATGTCTGTTGTCAATTTGTTGATTAGTGAGAAGTAATTATCAATTTAGAAAATTTATCAAATTACACTGAAAAATAAATCTCTGCTTAAATGATAAAATAAAATATCCATGGTATAAATTCAAATTTGTATTGGCACAAAATCTTTGAAGCTTTTATTCATTAAAGAATAGAATGCAGAAGTTTAAAGGCATATGTGTGTACACAGTCTGCCTGCTATTATAAAATAGTAATTTAAATATAATGTTGCATATATTTACTAACGCTTCCTAATTTATTCATTTTCTCATATCGTTCGCAAAGAGTCGTCTGTCTATACTTTAAGATAAGAAATTATGAAATAATTGAATTTTTCATTTAATTCAATTTAATTTTCTTACTAAGCCGAATATTTCAACCTTCGTTTTCTAAATATATATAATATATTTAAGAGTGCTAAACTTATATAATAGCTAAACAATTATGATATTTACTATAAACATGATATTAAGCTTAATTTTAATTTTATTTGTTCTCAAAAATTAGGAATAATAAAACCATTTGAGTATTTAAGGATTCTGACCTTTTACGCTTTAATTGAAATAAAATGTTTAATATAGAGAATTAACTAAGTTTACGAGAATAGTTTGTAGGAAAAAATGTTAAAAAAAAGAGCATAATATTTATAAGTAATTAACTTAATTCTAGAGGGATAGTGCTAAGCAATTTTTTTGCTCTTAGGCGCAGTAGGTTCATCTGCTTGTAAAGCTATAAAATAACCGAGCTAATATTTCTGCTTTTGGTTCAGTACTTCATCTTCAGTGCTAATCAATCCATGACATGGCAGATTTGAAAACAGATGCCTTTTTTGAATGACTTGACATTCAAAATCGACTTGAAATATGTCAAGATGATCAAATTTTATTTTGAACTAAAATTTTTTTTGTAAAACCTATTCCAGTAGGGAAACTTTAAAGGCAGTACAGAAAGTGCGTTAAAAATTCTGAGCTTGAACAATAATATAACATTACTATATACTACCTATAGTATATACTTTTACTTTATAAATATGTATCCAGATTTGATTAAACTTCAAAATAATGTAAACTACGAACTCGTCAGATCCTTAGCTTCATGGTTCAAATGCCTAATTACAGTTGCCCAAAAAATTTGTTAAAACTTCAGCTAAAAGCAGCGTATACGTAATTTTTGTTAAAACTCCAGTTAAAAGCAGCTTGTACATAATATTTTGGAAAACTCCAGTTAAAAGCAGCTTGTACATAATATTTGCGAAAACTCCAGATAAAACAGCGTATACTTAATACTTGTGGCAAAATAATTACGTGTGCCACTGCCAATTGATCTTGGACATCGAAAACCAACACATAAGCTGCACCAATACCAATACCTGTGCCAGTCCAGTTCAAAGTTTTAAATGAACCATGAACGGTTGGTTAACTGACAGCGCTTAGACGCCTTAAGTCAAATTGGAGTCAGAGAGAGAACCAGCATTAGCCGGGCCAAAAGCATTAGAGTGTCTGTATGACATAACTGTGCGCCATTTTGAATGACAAGCAACGGCGTCGTTGTTGTAGTTGCATTGATTTTGTTGGTTAGTTTCGCAGATGTTGTGGTTGGATTTAAATGCATATAGCTGCGGCCAGAGCAGCTTTGGTCGCTTGGCTGGTCAATCAACTGGGACTCCGTCCGTCATAAGTCAAAATTAATTGGGCATTTAACGTCGGCACTGCCATCAAAATCGCCGCTAATGGACGCGACTTATGTGTTGCATAGTGCACTTACAGTTCTGTACATGGAGTGAGGTAGTTATCCAGCACTATCAGCACATCAGTGAGGAAGATATTCAAAACTAGAGACGAGTCAGAAGGCATTTAAGCCTCTAATGCATTAAGTATGGCCAACAGAGACAGGCTGATACTGTGCTCTGTATATAGATTGATTTTCATGCATAAGCAGGCGCTTGCAGCGAAAGTTAAGAGATTTGTGAGGCATCTTTGTTGAGGGGCAGCAAATGTAGGTTTGACAGGCCACTAATTCAATACTGACCCAGTTTATCAAGTTTTTACTCATTCACCAGACGCCTAACTAGGCCCAACAATAGTAGTGCACATTCGTGGCAAAGACTAGAATGAGCCAGGAATCATGCTATATTGTCCTACCAAATGCTGGTGTTTTTGTTGTTATTGTTGGTGTGGCTATATCTCTTGGGCTTTCTTTTGTGTGTGCATAGATATCGATGCCTACACAGAGGAAAAAACTTTGGTAAGAATATTAAATTAAATAATAAATAAAATTTCGCAACAACAGATTATTTCGATTTTAGCAAATCAAAAACATTTTAATGTATAAAAAATAAAAAAAATCGAAGCGTATAGATATGCGAATATGTAATTTTATATATATTCTTATTCAGCTTAGAAAATTCAATAAAGCCCTTTTTACCCTTAAATGATGACGATACTTTCCATAGACGACGTATGTTGGATATCATTACCCAAAGTATATTTTTGAACAAATTTAGAATTTCGTATATTGAGGTGGGCTAAATTGGTTTAATTTTTTTTTGTTAAATGTAAACCCATATATTTTTTATTGAAATTGCACAATTTAATGCAAATAATTAAAAACTCGTTTCTTGAGCAATGTCAAAAATTTTATATTTACCTACAAAATTAATCAGATTTTTTCATAATAAAAACAAGAAGAATGTATTCTATTAAATATTATAAAAATGTATTATAAATTTTAACATCTTCTGAAAAAAAATAAAATTTAAAAAAAAAAACATTAAAAAATTTTTGTTTTATTTTTTTAACATTGTTCCAACAAATCGATTTTATTCATATTCACACCAAATAAAGAACGTATAAAAACACGTGTTTAAAAAAAAATATGGCGATTGACATATTTAAGGAACATACTTAAGAAAATTTAATATTTTTTTTAAAAAAAGTGTTTGTTAAAAAAAAATTAAATATTTTTGTTGCCAACTCAGATTAAAAAAATATTGGTTCAAAAATATTCAGTAGTTTAGTCACAATTAAATAAAAACGAAAAACACGTTTTTAAAATAAAGCCGATACGCGTTAAGTTTAAAATCTGAAATTTTGAGAAAAAAATTTTTTTTTTGGCATTATGCATAGAACTGCATCATTTGTTTTGAAAAATTGCTGGGGGCAGTTTCCAGTACCTTATCCAGCTAGACCCTTTTTTGTTATTTATGAAGTACTTAAAGGATTATTTAGAGTCTGCTCTGGCTAACAAACCTTTTAAAATTTAGAATTAACTTCTATTTTATAATTATATAAATAAATAAATAAAATTTAGGGTCTATTAGCTAAAAAAATGCATTAAAAAAAACAAAGTCATTTATATGAGAGTTATAGTAAATCGCGGGGACTTGAAAATAATTCCCAAATTAACAAAAATGTTTTTTTCTATTTGCTGCTCTTTACAAACAAATTGTTAAAAACACAAAAAAAAAAATAGTTATATTTAATTTTTTGTAAACTTTAAAAATGTTGCCTATAACTTGAATTAAGCTTTAGCTGGTATTTTACTGTATTTGAGTAAAAGGTTTATGATTTTTTCTCGCAGTGTAAACTTAAGTGTATGTTTGGGTGCTGTTCGATAAATTGCTTTGCAAGTTTTCAACGGCAGTAACGTCAATAACAAAGACAAAAACAACAACAACAACAATAGAGCACAAAAACAAGACCAGGACGAGGAAGAAGCAGAACCTAAGCCAACATGCAAATCAGCTGCCAGACATATGCAAAGCAGCATAAATATGGGTTTCTGCAAGAGACTCAATAGGAAGGAAACTCATATATAATATCAGCCTATATTTACAAGGGATATATGTGCATGTGTGTATATGTGTGTGCCTCGCTATTAATAATGAAGCAAAACACAAACACACACACACATGGAGCGCTCTTTAAGAGAGCGGGAAAAGCACTCATGCATACGAATAGCCTAGAATGGACTTGCCATACACTTAGTTTATTGATTGATTGATGATAACAAGTGCGCGTGTGTGTGTGTGTGTGTGTGCCGTTGTGGGTGTTTATATTATATATGAGCGTGTGGGTGTTTATGTCATTGACTGTCTGAAAAAAAGCGCGCGGAGCAGCTTTTAGCCATGGCCAGCACGCCCGGCCAATCAAAAGCATAATAATGCGCGTTTATCTCCACTTGGTTACCAATTTTCAGCAATTTGATTTATGTATTTTTGTGTGCGTGAGTGAATTATATAGAACCCAACCGCCCATCGCACACACACACACACATGCATATGTACAACTTGCTTTTTCCAGTCACTTGGTCTGCCAAGTGGCAGGCAACATCAAAAATCTGATTAGATGTGCCACAGTATCTCCAATTACTGTATTCATATTGCATACTCTGGAGGCGGCGCCAAGAAATGGAAACTTATGCGTGGTCCCCAGGCAGAAGGCATATAATAAACTGGCGAGGGTAGGCTGAAAAGTACTCTGTGAACCTATGTTAGTGATTGCTGTCAAAGTTGAAACGAGCTGTATGCTGGAGTGCAACGACCTTTGAGGAGTCTGTTTTTATAAAGAACACAAGAGACCTCGGACTTATACGAATTTATATTTCCGTGGCTTTAGTTGAGCATAGATCAGGAAAGCCATCTAGATACTTCTATTTTTATAATGGAACTGCTATCTAAGCTTTCAGATCTGTCATAATCCAGCTTCCAAGAGTCAGATATACTTTATTGCGAATTCAGTAACTTAAACCCCCTCTTTAAAATAGTTTTTACAAGTTCACCCGGATAATATTGGTTTTAGGGTAGCTGGTATTGGAGAAACTAGCCTTGCTTCCAATGGAAATTATAGCGAATTCGGTAACTTAAATAATATTGGATTTTGATGAAATTGTCAAGTAGGGGCATAGGAGACAACCGCCTTTTCGACTGCTTGCTCCCAATGATAGTTAAAGAAAAGTACTCTCAATAACTTTTCAGCTAGCCCTCGTATGGGCAGTTATGCGTGTGTATTGGTATAAATTACATTCTATGTTTTGGTATTTGTTACTTTTTCACGTACCCTTATAATTAGCCTAATTTGGTAGGATTTGTTTGTGGGTGTTTTTTTTTTTTTTTTTGACATAGCGCCAAGGCAACCTGCTAAATTGACACACAGTCACCATATATTCGTAAATATTTTCGACATTTTTCCATATAAATATTTATCTAATACTGCTTCAAAGCATTACAAAATGGCCTTTATTCCTTTTATAGAAGCAGCCTGAAGGGTTGTGCCTCGCGCTGCAGATTAATAATCTTTTCCTCCCATCCCTTTTTTTGTAATAAATACTTAATTATGTCTTATAAGGAATATGTGTTATAAGGATTTTTTGCTGCTAATGCAAAAGGCTTTGGGCTATTGCGCCGATTGCCTTCTTGCTGTACCTTGGTTACTTTAGCAATTCAGATTCTTGCCTTATCATGCATTAAGTGCTAAAAATTAGTATCCCGTTGCCAGGACTTCGTGGCACATTGTAGTAAACACCTAGGATAGCATGCATAGCTGAACCAGCCAGTTACGCACCACTGATCTTGTTCCAACTATGGACCACCTTCTAAATTACTTAGAACCCATTTCAATTTGCGTTTATTCATGCAAATCTTGCTGCCAAGTCAGCCAGATAATTTCTATATGTTCATAATTTTTTGCCTAACTAATTGGAGTTTAATTTAAGCGATGCATGAAATTTTGATTCGAGGGTTGGCTCTCGTTTAGACGGAGTTGCTTGGTAACATTACAGGATAAGCAACAAGCAAATAAACAAATAATGCACAGTGGGCCACATATTCATTTTAGTGGTCAATAAAGTCGAGTGTGATATTACTAAAACAATTTTTTTGTTTTTGATTGGAAAAACATTATAATGTTTGTAAAAAAGCTACAATGTTTAAAAATGTAGTGATGTATTTTTTTTTTATTTTATATAAGTGATATGATTGTCAAATGCTGTTCTTTTAAAATTTGAAACGCAAATTTTCTTTGCTTTTTTAAATCGGTAAATAAATTAAAGCAACTAATGGAGTTTTAAATATGTACATTTTTAAATTCCACCAATAATAGTTTCTCGAAATTAACGACACAAATGAAAATATTATAAAACTCCAATTCTTAGCAAATTAATTGATGGCGAGTTGTATTGTGTGGAGAACAAATGATGAACTTAAAAATAATTTTAACTTATATTACAACGAATTAATTTTTTTTAGAATCAGAAAACTTTCATGGGTGTATAAACATATCGACATATCGATATGACGCTGAAATGTAGCAATAAATTCAAAACCTATTATTATTATTATTATTATTATATACAGCAAGATTACAAATACCTAATAATTACTTTATTTTCAATTTTTTTTTAAATTTAAATTTTTTTTTTTATAAATGCACATTTTTAGTAAGTTTTATTTTATGAACTATATAAAAGTGGCTAAAAATTCAAAACACCAATTTAGGATAAAATACAAAATTTTTTTTTTTTCATTTTGAAGGTAATTATTTTTAATGTTTTCTAGAATCCGCTTCATTGGGCTTAAGTCTTGGAAATAAATACGATTCCGCTATTTATTTATTAATTTAAAAAAATGTAAAGCAACTTGAAATAACTTCTTTTAAATATTGTGCAACTTTTTCACAACTTCGTCTTCAGAACTAGTTTATAAAATCAAACAACAATAATTTTTTGAATAAAAAAGTTTGCAATAGCAAGCTTACACGGCAGTTAAATTTTGATTTTATAAAGAAAGTTCTTTATACAAAAATTTATTTTGGAGAGCAGTGTACCTTAATAAAATTAGTAAAATGGAAAATTCGTTGTAAAGGAGTTCGCTATAGAGAAGTTTTTTCCACTAAGGACTACGCCGTCTATGTGTGACTCCCCCCGAGAGGTAAACAGGTATAACCTAGAGAAGTTTTTCGTATTTTAATTTGTTAATTCTTTGAATCTATTTGATTAATTCCATGAAATATGTAAAATTTTGAAATAAATTCGAAACCCCCTCTTAATCATAAATGGAAAAAAAATAAAAGCAGCTAGAAACAACCTTGATAAACTCTTCCATATTTTCAGAACTAAACGTTAATACGTTTTTTGAAATAAATAATAATAATAATAATTTTGTAAGCAAAACACTGTAGAAATTTCCTATAGCAAACTCAAACGAGAGCAAAATTGTCAAAATCAATATATATATATAGATATGAATATAAATATGCAGTGTCCTTGAAAAAAATTTATAATATGGAAAATTCTTTGTAAAGAAGTTCGTTATAGGCAAGTTAGACTCCATTTTAATAATTTTAAAGAAAAAAGATTGAAAGATATGACACACCAAGGCTAAAATCCAATGTCAGAAAGTAATTATTTATTGTATAAAGTAAAGATTTATAAAGTGCCTGCTAAAAACACTTTTATAAATATTTGTCGTCTGATTAACATTTTTATGCAGTTTCTTTTGATAAAAATCGAAAACAAAAAAGTTAAAATTTTTTGCATGCCTGCAATTGTTGGCCCACTGTGCAACATACTAAGCTCAGATAAAGCCACACATAGACAGCAAGCAGTAGATACACACAGGACCCTTGGCTCAAGTTTGACAGTACTTTTGATTTGACTTTTGAGTAATTCAATATTAAAATCGGATATAAATTCTAAAAAAAAAAGAAAAGAAACATGTATGTGTATAGTATGTAGTAAACACGCGTACACAAAACGAATTCTTCTGAAACAGAGCAGGCATAACAAGTGCTTGACAATCAGCAAAATCAGCAATACACATGGATACAAGAATACATATTTACATATATGTATATATGTATATAAATACAATATATGGTATGTAGATATGGATACCCATATCTGCGCATTTAGTTAAGTATATGTAAGCCTGTTTATACAAATGTATGGCATTTATATATATAGTAGTAGTATGTCGATGTTGTTGTTGGTGTTGTCGTGAGCCTAAAGCCGTTTTGTTAACAATTTGGGAGCACTTATAAAATATTCATGGCTTGTATGCATGTTGATTTAAATGCCATATATGCTATGCACACATACATGTATATATTGTATATGTGTATGTAGGTATATATGTGTGTATGTATAAATTAATTTTTGTGCCTTGTCTTGTTTATTTGCAGCTTTGTAGTGCCGTGCTTTAAACCAGCTAACTGTCAAATTTGTTTTAAGCACGTTTATTGTATGCCTCAATAAGGTTTCAAAAAATAAGTAGCCCTATTACAGTGGGAACGCTCCGATTAAAAAATACAATGTATCCTTGCTTATTTTCAAAATATATATATACTATATCTTAGTATCTTGCTTTTGAGAAATAACCTTGAACTGAAGTGTTTGATCTAGTCGAGCTGTATTCTGTTATCAAAGTTTAGATTAAGAAAATATTTTTTGATTCGACAATTGGTTTTAATTTTATAAGGGCTTGAAGAAACCCAACTAATAGGTCGCAAACTTTCTTTGTATTAACATAATATATCTTTTGCTATAATCACAAGTTTTTATCGCGAAAAATTTTGTTTAGCTTAGGCTGCTGTACATCCTGCTCGCTTTGTTTGACGGGCGCTCTTGATATTTTGAAGTAATAAAAATCTTTATACACTATATATTTATTCATTTATTTAATAAAGATTAAGTTAGCTTATAAAACTAACTTAACTAAAACTAAGCACTGGCAGCTAAAGGCCTTAGGCTCATACACTATATATGTTTCATATTAATATATTTGAAGTTGAATTTGTTCCACTCTAGAACTTATAAGCAATTTTCGTTCTCTATTTTCTTTACTTATAGTTTGATTAAGCTGCCTTCTCTAGGTAGTAGTAAACAAATTATATATTATTGTTTAATAACATTTTCACATTTAAAAAAAAAAACTAAGTTTTTATTAAGTAAAATATACTCAATCTCTGCATGAAGCATAAAGAAAATTAGTACGAAATGCTCTTTTTTTTAAGTTATCTTCATATCTGTCGTGGAAGGTATCTTTAATCATTCTTAAAATTGGAATTTTACTCTCAATAATAAATGTGTATGTAAAATCTAGCTAGAAAAGTAAATGATGGCGATGTATATTTTATACAGTAGAGACCTTTATTCCCATGTATGGAACGAAGTATCTGAGCGGAGTCTCACGATTATTGTTTATAAAATGTCAGCATTGGCTTCTCTCTCTTATTGAAAAGAGGTTTCAATTTAAAATAAAAACTGAATGCAGTATTGAAGTATTTCTTGCGATCCATACTTTGTGTACATTTTTTTTTCTGATTCACATTTTTTTTGCACTAACTTAACAGACCCCTAACGCTTTAAATGTAGTGTATAATCGGGGCATACAACACGGCGCACTTTCACGCACTTGAATTGTTTAATATTTATAACCAGGCTTATACACCACCATACACACATTCCCACATACATCTCTATCAATGGGCTTGCATGTGAGTATGTGCCTCCTGTGCAATTAATCAAATTATTCATTAGAGCCTATACCGCTGCTGCACACTTAACGTCCCTATTATGCCACCAAATGGGCTTCGCTTCGGGGCTGTGTTACAAGCTGGTAACAAACATATCGACAGTTGGTACAACAAAACGCGGGCCTATAAATCAAAGATGTTGCACGTTCGTTGCCGTGGCCTACTTAATGGCGTCTACTATTAGACACGCCTCGTCTTGCCTATGGCTTATTAGGCCAACAATTTGATTGATCGTGTGAGTATCTGTGCATGCGAGTGTGTGTGAGAGCTACCTATGTATCTATGTGAGTGTTAAAATGTGCATGTGTGTGTATGTGTGTCTGGCAATTAGTACACGCACATTGACCTTTTGACATGTGTTGGTAATTGCTTGTCGCTTGCGTCAGCTTCATAATTAAAACACATTTACAACACTAGCTGAAAGTAGCATGGAAAGTATGCTATAATAGCTTGTAAAAGGGTTAATGACAAAATGCGTCATCAGCATAAAATCAACCTTAAAAATTAATAGACTCTTTAAAAAAACATGCCAAATTGCTTGATTTTGTACTAAAATTGAGGCACTGTATCTTAGCAGCCATAAAGGTCAGAGCAACAAACTCAGCCTTTTATTGCCGCCCCCCAAAATAAAAAAGTGTATGACAAATACACGGCGCGCTGGTCATAAAGACGACCTCCAAAAAGATGCCAAAGCGTAGCCTGCCTCTGGGAATCTCTTCCGGAGCAGAGAGTATATATGTAAAAGTTTAGTATATGTGTGTCTGCCGCGCATATTTTATTATCGCACTTATTTTTATATTCACGCACATCGAGAGATGATGCAACAACTCTTTGGGCCTCATAGGCCGCGTCTGAAACGTTGGAACAGCTTTCAATTTGATTAAATTATAAAAATTTTATTATGCACAGCTACAGACACTCCCTTTTTTTCGAGGTCACTGCAAATGCAGGAATGCGCAAGAGATGGAACAGATTGAAGTTTAATCGAATTTTATGTGGACGCAGAAGAGTATGCTTTAAAGAAAGAAATGTCCTGAAGATAAGAGAAGTTGCTCCAAAAGAACTGCTGCGGTTCCACAAGAATAAAAGCAGGATAGTGACGGGAGCTGTAACTGGGCGCTGCACCATAGGCCCAATGACAGAGAGGATGCATATTCTCCAGGAAAATGGAAAGCACCCAACGCCTGATATGTGACTGCACTGCACATTTTAGAAAACACATCAAGTACTTGGCAAAACTCCTCTTCGCAGACCTGGGTGCCCAGGGAAATGTTTTACCAAAGATCGAGATCGAATAAGTCACGCATGACGTCCGAACACTGCCATACCCTTTTCTCACACGCCATTCTTTAACTTCATCTCATTTTGGTTTTTTCTAATAGGCATCACTATGAACAGCACGATTCCGAGATGATCACGGTCTTAGTCGAGCTACCTACATCCTTAGAAACGCGATTATATTGGTATATAGCCTACTCTCAGTTGGTACTCCCTTACATTAGGAGCTTAGTTGGCTAGTGACCGTACGGAAAACCCATAGAATTGCAATTCATAGTTTCTATGATTGCTCAAGAGTGAATTTGAGATCATGACTTATCTGGTGGTGCCTTCCATCCTAATAGATATCGTGGCGTTTCTCAAAAGGTGTTAACCAATAAAGGAACTAATTTAGTTTTTTTGGATAAACAACATACGGTTGAAGGTGCACAAATCCTTCGAAGCCGAATAATCATCAATGTGGTTCAAAGGTGGAACAGGGATGTATTTGCCAGGTTCGTACAACCTAAAGGATCTTTCTTCAAATCACAATTGTTTTCATCGGCAATTCCAACGATAGCGAAGCACCCACTGTTACAGATCTTGTTCCCAAATTGGACGAGCCAAAAAATGGATACCAGCTCGCTGGCATTAGTCCACGAGAGCCACGTAACACAACCTCACCGGGTAATGGGTAGGCTCCCCATGGCGATCGTAGGTGTAGTCGTCATAACTTCTATTTTTTACGCGAACATTACTTCGTCGTTAACAAACTATTGAGGCCTTATGTCTATAATTTAATATTCGCAACTTAATTTTTAATGAATACAAGTGGGCTTCGCCCCCTGCTCACTTCAACCACAAATAATACAGACTTTTTAATTTTTCTTAACAAAATATTAATTGAATAATGTTTAAGTAATAATTACATTACTTTAAACAAGCAACAAGTTGCTGGCGGCATCTAGCGGTCACACTTAATAGAAAAATAAATGATGACGACGACGATGCCAGATTTAAGATAACTCATCAGCATTGCATACACTAGAAATGTGTTTAAAGCAAGAGCATCAAAATAATGTTCCATTAAACGAGCTGAGATTTTAAGAAAACTGAGAAGGTATAGTATATATTTACTACTATGTACTTATGTATCTAAGAAACTGGAGAAACGCCAAGTGGAATACGTATACTTGGCTAATTTGTAAAAAATGCTTGTTTCGTCCTAAGTTTTACAAATTACATGTTGTCAGCTTGATTACATGCAACCAGCCGTGTACATATGTATGTAAAGTATATATATAGTACTGCCACTTGCAACTGGTTGCGTTAACTAGCTGTTGAACGTTGACTGGTTGCAGCCTGTAGTCCTTGTACTGTCCTGGTATTTGGGTCAAAGTGCAGCTGTCTGATTTTCTTTGCTCCATAGCTGTTGCTTGCCATACTATTTATTCAATCTTGCCTTGGCCTCGTTTTTTTTTTGCCTCATATATGGAATTTAATTTAAAACTTTTGCTTATCCTAAAGCACATAAATATACCATATATGTTTGCATGGATGTCTGTTCTTAACTTAACAATAACGACAACTGCAATAGATCCTAGATAAATCACATACACATGTGTCCCTTGCAGGAGCAGCTCTTTAGCCGAATGCTGCTTTTCTACTTGCCGCTCTGCTAAGTTTGCTTTGTTTCTCATTTATATCCAACTTGCATAATAATTTACATTTCATTTAAATATACAAAAGTAACAACAACCAGTTAGCATAACTAAAACATAAATTAAAACTTCTTTGTTGAGCAGCAGGATTGTGGGAGGCGACATCCCTGCCAAACCGAATGCCATTTAAATGACTGTAAATGGCAAATGCCAAGAAAGACTTTCCAGAGTTCCAGAACAACTCACTGCTTGGTCTTCTGCTTGTCTGCTCCAATTGATTAAAATGCTTTCAAATGAAGTGCAAATAGCAGGCATATAAAGCAAGAAACGAGGGCAAGTTCTCTCACTCAACTGGCTCTGATTGCTCTTGAGTATAAAAAAATGTAGCATACTTTCAGGCTGCATTCTATTTGCAGCCAGCAAATAGTAGTAGCTGCACACTTTTCTGTGGCTAAACTTTATATGTGTGCGGGTGTTTGTGTGTGTTGGCTTGGCTCATTCAGCTGCTGTTTGTGAGCTTGTTGTTTTCTGGTCCGGCACAAAGGCAACACAGAAGGTGCTAAAGTTAAACAAAAATTCAACAGAGATTGGCAGGGACTGCAACCACAGCTTCAATCTGTAGGAGTGCGTCTTCTTGTCTCAAGAGCTGCCACAAATCATCTCCTTTGGCCAGCTGAGGTTTTTATACCCTACATACTAAGCGTAAGGAGTTTAAGTTCAGTCATACGGCTAGCAGTTTAGGTATACTATCCATGTAAACTTTACATGAGACTGGACCCATATAGATTTTGAGCCTCTGAATACGAATCCGAGTTCACAAAAACCCAAAACCAAACTGAGTCGAGGCCACAGGGCGTTTGAGAGTCTGCACATTCCAACTGCAAATGGACCACGTCTTCTTTTATTTTTTTTGTTATTATTTAATTTAATTAAATTACAGGCGGGTCAAAGCCTTGTCTTTGTCCACTACAGCTGCACAACAAAATATCAAAGCACTGTGCTCCATGCGGGTCACACCGCACTCAAGCGCCTTAAATTGGTGTTGACATTACGGCCAAGTGTTTAAAGTTTTCTTTTTTTTTTTTTTAAATAGAGCCTAAATACGGGGGCTTGGGTGTGCGTGTCCAGCATTAAACGCTTTAAGCGCTTAATAAACTCGCCGCGCGACTGATAAGCCTAATAAACTAAGCGTGGAAGCTACTCAAGCTGTGGGCAGGAGCATCCAGAGGCTTAGTCCAGCAGTCGGCCATTTTAAGCGGAAACGGAAATTATCGCAGACAGCAACAAGACATTTTTAACTGGCTGTCCTTGTGCTGCTTATTGTTGCTGCGCCGGCTTGAGGAGCTGCAGTGGGAACGCTTAGCCGCTGCCGGCCAGAAATTGGATTTATCTGCTTCGTTAGTAAATTGCTTGTGATAGTCCAGAGTACGTACGGAGTGGGGTCGCTACCAAGCAACTTAGGCGCGCTGCCAAGTGCAGGATGGTTGATGTGCTGCTATCCGGCCAAGTTGGCCAGTTGGCCCATAGTTGAGTTCGGTTTGTCGGCTCAGTGCGGTCGCGGCCGGAACTTGCAGAACTTTTTAAGCAGCTTTCGCTTATTTTTGTCACTGTCGCAAGAAACTTTTTCCAAGGAAAAATATTTTTATACGAATTTTATTACATTTAGTTGGCAACGTTTAAAGCCACTGAAATTTTTATTATTGACTTTTAGAGACTCTGACGGCCCTCAAAAATAAATGCCAAAATAAGCTTCAGGCATTTCAATTACTGCATTTGACTCCGTTTGAATTTCAAGTTTCGTGTTATGCAGATGCCGCTTTTTATTACAATTTTCATTTACATTTTCCTCGAAAGATTCAGACCCAATCTCTCTCGCTCTCTCTTTTTGACTTGGTGTATAATTTGCACAGCAAATTGAGCGACAGAATTTGTGACATTCATGAGTGAGCAACAAATTTAAAAAAAAAAAACAACAAAATGTGGGCGCTCTGTTTTTGTTTGAATGTTGTTGCCGTTGATAATGATGATGAAGTGCCCCCAGCCAAAGCAAGATGACTTGACTGCTCCACCGTATTTTTAAGCTTCAGTGACCAAAACATCGCTATATACGCAGCTATATAGACTCATTCTTACAATTGCATGGATTAATGAGCCACAGCAGCCACATTTGGATTTTTTGAAGCCAGCGCGGACCTGAACATTTCATTAGTGGCTGCAGCAGCTTTATGTTGACTTTTTATAGACACTACGTTGCGTTGCTGGCGGCTTATAACAGCAGCAGTAGTGGGCGCAGCCTGGCTAGGATGTCAGCTTGTCAGGATGTGCTGGTCCCCGGTCAGTGGCAAAAATTAAATTATGGCAGCAAATGAACAGAAGCCGTCACAGCTGAGTGTGGGCACCAGGTTGTCGCAGTCCGACACGTATATGCCTCACTGTAGGTTGCCAAGCTATGCTAATCATGAAGACCAAAACAGCGCAGTGACGGCTAATAATGAAATGTATGTACATGAATTTTTTAGACAATAATAATCGCTACGGCTTAGCTATGATTATAATAGGCCTGCCAAGAATAGCTAAAGGAAACCGGAAAACGTATACAGCAGCCAGACTAGTTTGCGGGGTGTCGTCCATGCAACTCGGTAAATTGGAAAACGACTGTGCTTCATTTCAGGTTTGCTGTACTTGTCTACTTTTTGTCTTAGGGGTTTTTTCAACTTTTTAATTTGTAGTTGAAAGTTTCCAAATCCGATTAGTTCAGTTAGCACAGTGCGCAGATTATCTGTACGCGGCCATCTGCTCCTTAAAGCAATCACGGCCAAATTTTTCTATGTTATAGGGCACTGTTCCAGGAATCTAAGTTTCTGAAAGAATATTGCGATTACTATTACAACTCGGTCTAAAATTACACTAGGGACGGTTATCTGTGCAAGTTTGCAGCATGGCATTAAGCAGGGAAGGACTCCAAAAAAATGTTTTGATTTTTGTGCATTGCATAAACAGTGTGATTACTGACTGATATAGGTGTTCGCCCAAGTAGTCAAATATATTTTTTTAACTTTTTGACATCCTGCGAGGTAAGAATATGTCTGCTCTCGCGATTACTCATCAAACTGGACTTACACCGGTAATAAATAGGTTCTTACGACCTGCCTTCTTGCTTCATTGGACTTCCGCTGCAGCCTTTTTCGAAACTACTTTAACGACTTTTAAGAACTTGTATTTGTACAAGGTTGCACTGTGACGTCAGCAGATCTACAAGAGAGAGCTCGCTTGAACACTTTTACCAAAGTGTTTAATTTTTATTTTCGTTTTATTGTTTGATATTTATAGCCCGACATTATGAATCTATTAGGCACAGAGTTAAGCTACACGACTAAATGTTTGACAGATACCAGGCACTAAAGTGTTTCATTTTGATAATTGTTTCAGCGTTTTATAAAACTTTGTCTACACTTTCTTTCAATATTAGAAGAGAAATCCGTTTCAATGAGCGCATATTTTTTCGTTTACTTAAAGTTTCTTTTAATAACAGTATAGATAATAGCCAACAGAGTGCTTCATTTTGATATCCGTTTCATGGTTAATAGTTATGCACTGTGTTTAATAAAATATCAAGAGCCAATCCATTACCTGAACTCACTTTTAACATCATTATAGACTCCAATCCTCAAAGTGTTTTATTTCTATTTTCGTTTCAGTGTTTGATATTTATCCACTGAGATTATTCAGTCTTTCAGGCCTGCAAAATTCAGACCTGAAGTCAGGCATGAAAGGGAACCGAATGCTCATGACTTTGTAAGAAAAACAAGGACAAATATAAAATTTCTCTTTCTATCTCTTTCTTTTGACAGACAATTAAAGCAAAAAAGAATAAGCATTGAGATATAAAAAAGTCAATTGTATTTTGTTACTTGACTTTACATTAGTATTGGTGTGCGTAAAGAAAAGTTACTGTGAAAATTTTAATTTCTAGGTAAGTATTTATTAAGTATTATTATCATTATTTTTTCTTCATAAAATAAATTTAAAGGTATTGACAATGTGCAGCAAAAGACGATTTAGTTAGTAATTTTGGGCTAACTGGAAAAAAGGAACTATGAAAAATTTTAACGAATTTCTAAGGAAGAAAAAAAAAATCAATTGATGCCTTTGTCATGGACGCAAACAGTGAAAGCGTGCAAAAAAATTTTTCCTAGAAAGGATTTAAGCAATTTTTGGTAGGTGATACATGTATTTTATTATATATATATAAAAAAGTTTATGATTTTAGAGTCAATACCAGTTACAGCGGACTCTGGCCCAGCGGAATCACATCTGCGTAATGCAATGCAGTTCCACAAAAATCTTAATTTTGAGGCTGCACCCAATCCACTGTAATTTATAATATTAAATTAAAATTGATAATAAAATTTTGTTAAAAATTTATAAATAATATTTGTTCCAGTGTATTAATTACTCATCTGTGATTTGAAACCTGACTTTTAAAAGCGAATCAGCACTGAATTCATGCCCGATTCCTAAAAAAATAACCTGTGATTTCAGGCATGATATTTCAAAATCAATCAGCACTGATTTCATAGCTGATTATTACGGCTAAGGTTCAGGCCCAAACACCTAGGATATGCATGTGTTAAATTCAGTGACAAATGAATGCGTAGATTCATGGCTGGTACTGAAAATTCAGGCATGATTTCATGACTAATTCAAGCCTGAACCGAACTGAAGGGTGAATAATCTATTACCTACACTTTCTTTTAATTTCAGCATAGATTCCTACGAACAAAGTGTTTTCTTTTTATATTCGTTTCATTATTTAATATTTACTCACTTAGGTGACATCTCTATTAAGTACGTCGGTAGTCCCTTATTTTCTTGCAGTATCAGTTAAGATACCAAACACCCAAGTCTTTATTTTGATATCCGTTTCAATGTTGGATATTTAGCCCCTGAGATTAGAACTCTATCAAGCACACAATCTTTCTTTTAATATCAGGATAGATTTCAACCAACAACGTATTTAATATTGATATCCGTTTCACTGCTTGATAATTATCTACTTATCTACACTACCTCAGTATAGATTCCAATCATCAACGTGTTTCAATTTGATATAAGTTTCAGAGTTTGGTTTAGTATGGATTTCAACCAACAAAAAGTTTCATGTTGATATGCGTTTCAGTGCTTCAAAGTTCTGCACTGAAATTCAAATTCTCTTAAGTAGCTTAATAATTAATTAATTAATTGTTTACCTAAACTTTCTTTCAGTATAAGGATTGAGACCTACCACTATAATGTTTCAATTTGATTTCCATTTTGTTGTTTTATATTTTTCCACTGAGATACTAAATCTACCTTTTTTAAAATACATTTTCTTTCAGTATTTTCATTTTGATTTCCGTTTCCATTTTTTTTTTTGTGCAAAACGAAAGCAGTCCCTGGGTTTTTTATAGCATAAGGCGTTTGCATCAATTTATCGGAACACTTCTATATATATGTTATATATCTATCTATTGTTGTTAAAAGTTAAGCCATAATTTCTTGTTCAAACAACCAGCTCATACTTTCTCTTCTACTTTTGTACAAATTTTAGTTCATTTAATAAATGTTTTGTTTTCTAATTTCCGCCTAACAATATTTATAATTCAATTTGTTTTGTTTACATGCCAAATAAATCTCTAATATTTTTCGCATAGTTTTCAGCCCAAATATTCGTTTAAAATTAATTTAATTTTACATTTTCTTAAAACAAATGTCAATTGTTATTAAATATTAAATTTTCATAAACAAACATTAAATTTAATTATATGCTCTTATGACCCAGTTATTTCTATTTGTACTAATATTTTGTTATATTTTCCTTGAAAAGATTGGCCTTCGTTGTAAAAATATTTACGACTTTAAAATTGCATAATAATTCCCAAAGGGCTAATTGGTAATAGTCCATGTTTGTTTTTAGTTGGGTTGTTTTTTGAAGGCTGAAATATGTGCAGAGTCCAGTAGAGTCGGTCTGGGCTAAAATGCATTAGGGGCATTGTAATTAAAAATGTGTTTTTCAACTATTTTATTTTGCATTAAAATGAATACAATTTGGGAAAATGCAGAGAAGCTGTTTCTGGCAGTGAAAAGTGAAAATGGCAGGACTCTAAACGGACTTGAACTAAAGCAGACATTTAATAAGCGTAAAATGTAATTTATTTAAAGCTTTTATCAATTGTGCATTATGTCAGCTAAAGGAAACCAAAAACAAACAAATGCCAACAACAAATACAACAACAACAAACTTTTCCTTTCAGCTGGACAACAGCGCTGTTCTTGTTGTTGTTGTTGTTGTTATTAACACCAAAAATGTCCTGACGCTGCTGCTGCTCTGCCGCAGCGCTGCTGTTGCTGATGTTGAAATTTAATTAAACTCGTAACGAAATTAATTCGATATGCAAGCAAAGAGAGCGCAGGCTAAGAGAGAGTGAAGAGACTGCAGAGCGGAGAGGGATGTCGCCAACAAGCCATCGTAGTAGAAAATTTTGTGTAAAAAGCGTAAAATATTATTTGCAATTTTTCACTATGCAACTAAAACAAAAACCAGAGATACAAACACACACACACAGAGAGAGCGAAAAAGATACAGATAAAGAGTACGTGAGTGCGTCACATACAGACTTACAGAGATACGAGCATGAAACTTCAAACTGGAACACTTTAATACCATATTTCAAGCTTTACTTTTTGGGTTAGTTTCTGCATAGTTTCGGTACGAATATAAAATTTGGTTGCATTTGTTTTCTGGCAATTTACCAAAATAAAATCAAAGCTAGAAAAAGGGCGAAGAAAAAAAATAGAATTTCTGGATTTTCGGTTTTTCATTTCCCTTGTAATGTTTTTCATAGTTTGCAAGCCAACATCAAAATTTGCGTATTTATTATACCAATTGATTTTTGCATTTGATTTGGATTTTCACTACCAAATACGAGGGCAGGCTAAGAAATAAGCTGTCTAGTCTAGCTGCAAACAATGAAGCAAAGAAAAAATGTTGTGTAACTCCTCATAAAAACTTTTAAAAAAGTATAGAAACACAATTTTTGGAATGCTTTTACGATCTTATAGACAAAAAAAAAATAAATATATAAAATAAAATGATAAATTTTTGACTCTTTTTCATGGTACTTTTTGTATGAAAAAGTCAAATATGGTTGTTTGATATAAGAAAATTTCGCTTGAGGTGTTCTCTAATTTGGGTCATAGTACGATAGTATGGGTCACCTTTCATTTATATAAATTGAAAATAAAAAAAAAAGTAAAAGTTAAAAATGCCAGTTTGGTAAAGGGAAACACAGTAAAGCGAAATTTTTTCGTACTTTGACTTTTTGGACTAACTTGAGTACCATATGATTTCGATACTTTCTTATTTTTTATGGTAGTACTTTTTGTATAGAAAAAGTTGAAAATAATGATTTGGAATAAGAAGAAACTCGTTTATATAAATTTTTCTGAAATTTTATAATTTTTTATGTGCAATTTATTGGGTATCCACCATCAATTTGATGCTTTAAGATATTTCCCACTTTTTCAGATACTTTTTAATAATACAAATGTTTGATTGGTATAAGAAAAACCTTTTAATGTGAGGTTTTTTGGAATTTGATAATTTTTAATGCAAAATTAATTCGGTTCACTTTTTATTTCGATACTACTTCTGTGCTTTAATGGCATTTTTTTAATAAAAGGGTTACAATTGACAGAAGCTCACTATTGCTAAGCTTTCTGGTACTTCGTCTTATTTTATTTTAAAGCGTCTTTACGATAATTTTTTATTTTTTATGATACCTTATGCAAAAATTTATTAACTTAAACAATGATGATACTTTAAGCTATATCTGACTTTTTATTTTATAATACTTTTACAATGAATAACAAGGCGAAAACAATAGTTTGGTTTAGGAGAACTATCATAAATTTTACTGAAATTAGGCCATATTTTATAAAAAATGTATTCAGTTGTTTAATCTTTTCAAAAATTTTAGTTTGGTATAAGGAAGCTCACTTACTTAAAGCTTTCTGGATCTTGTATCCTGCATCTCTTAACTAATGGGAAATTATTTCGGAACGCCTATCATAGATACTTTGTAATTTTTTTATCGTGCTGTTTGTATCGAAAAGTTCGGTGTACGAGTAACTCGCTAATAGGCATTTTTTTTTAAAGTTGATCATAAATTCGAAGGCTCCCCTAACATTTCCCTTGGTATCACGAATGTAATTCCGATTTTCTTTGATTCGTATTTAATTTAACTTTCAATGAGCTTATTTCTGTCAATGTTTTAAGCTTTTTATAGAGCAACAATTTTCGCAAAGATCGCAAAATAGAATAAAGTTAATTCGGACATGAACGGGATCGTAGACGAATTGGGCAATTTTTAAGAGGTCGTTGAGGAAACATCTTCCATCTTGAGCTTTAACTATCGAAGCGTGCAGCAACAAACAGTTTTTATAAGTACCATTCACAAGATCCACGGAACGGTTACGTACGATTGATGATGATTGAATGGAATAGCTTGAGAGGAACTATCATGCAAGTCAGTGCACAAAATATTGCAACAATATTTTGATAAGAATAAATTATGTACAGGATGCAACGACTGCGCACAATTGAAGAAAAATGCTATCGTTTTACAAGTGCCAAAGAGTGCTTAGCAATAATTCATCGATTAATGGACTTTAACTTACATCAAAATGGAAGTCGAGCAAGGCGGGTCTGTCAGCCATCAAGCTAATGGCAATCAAATACTCGCAGAGTTCAAAACGTTGATCTTAAAAAAACTAGTACGATAACATCTTATTTGATGGTATTTAGACCGTCTCAAAGCTGATTAGAAGCAACATGTTTTTCCAAAATTACAGAATATGAGCAATAAACAAATCAGTCGATTTTGAAAATTGTATAATATTATTTGCACTATAATTCGGTTCTAGCATCAACACATTCGTTGAATTTAGCCCCATGTGATCTTTCAAAGATGCGGTCATCTTTAAAACGAATTAGATGAGCTTAAAAATCACACCTTTTCGAAGGCATACGAATGTTGAAGCTCAACTGTATTGAATGTTTCGTTTTTTTCCCTTTATGCGAAACTTACTATTTCTCAGCCTACCCTCGTTCATGTATATATGCACGCACTTCTATGTATTTACGCATATATGTAACAGCACAATTTCATGCATTTTTTTTTAAGAGCTATATTTGTTTTGTATTTTTCACTGCAGTACTTGTGTGTAAGCATGGAATAATTAAATAAATACCTAAGCTGTGTACTCGATGGCGTATGAGTAATATTCCATACAAAATACGCTTGATTTTGCTTTTATTGCAGTGTTTGCTACAATGAACTGAGTATTAGAATACAAATATGGCATGATAGATTTACCCTGGCTGTTGAAAATTGTACAAGAATTTTGCTCTACCAGCTTAGAATTGTAATAAATTGGGAATAGCAAACAGAGTTTTGCAGAAATCCTACTGAACATTTAATTTATTTGCCAAGTACTGAATATATGCATTGCTTAATCCGAAAAAAAAAATTGTCAGTCTTTTTGAATTTCAGTAAATTAAAGAAAACACAATAGCAAGTTCATTAAAAATCTAAACCAGTGTACAATATACAACCAAAACCCGTAGGGTAAACACTACTGTGTTCAGCCCTCATCTAAGCTGTCAGGCAATGAAAAGACAAAGACAACAGCTTTCCCGGCATACCCCCCGGCCTACCTATACATATATGTGAACATACAACTAACACGGAAAAAAAAAGACTTTTACACGACAAGCATTGCCAACATTTTTCTATTAATTAAAAATGTCAATGGCATGACAGAACAATAAAGCACAAAATGGCGCGCATACAAGTACAGCTACAAGCGCTCACACAGATACTCCCAGACTACCAACAATATGCTGCATTGAAGTCTATGTAGAAGTGCATTGTCTGCATTGCATTTAGCAGCTGCAATGTTTCAAATAGGGTTTTATGCAGTAGATATTATATTATTATATATTTTTTGCTATATGCAGGTTCGTTGTCTAAATTTGCACTCTGCATAAATTATTGGTAAAATATTGTGCGCTTTTTACTGCTTGTTTTGACTATTTAATGGCAGGGGCAGTTATTCCATTGTGGATTCTTACCAAAGCCAAACATTGCACACTATTGACTCAAAATGCAGTGCGTGTTTCTGTATCTGTATCTGCTGTATCCGTGTGTGTGTGTGTGCGCGAGTATCTATGTGTTAGAGTTAGTTTAGCAAACTAAACAAACGAGCTGAACTGTGTGTGTGTGTTCAGTTTTTAGTTTTTACTTGTATTTGTGCACACATTTTTGTGTACTTTTATTTAACTGCATTTGGCTGCGGACAAGGACTGCCAACTTGTTTACAGTGCTTTCGTGTATTCCAATTTCTGCACTCCCTCTGTCAGAATTATGGTTTTCATATTTGTGTTGACATGTTTATGGAGCTTAAGTGAAAATAATTATTTAAAAATAACATTTGTTGGTTTTATAAATAAGCATTTTTTTTTTAAATGTAGGTACATAATGTATGTTTCAGACTCTTGGGTGCCATTGATAGTATACAATGAAAAAAAAGTGAGAATTCAAGATTTTTGTTCATAAAATGCTAACGAAAGAAGCGAAAGCTGAAAGGAACATTTTGAAAATTGGAACGGAAAAAACTTGGTTAATTTTGATATAACAATAAGCTGGATAAAAATCTAAAACCATGACGAATATATTAATTTCGAACTTAAAAGCAAGATTTAAAAAAAAATTTCTTTATTGCTAGACAAAAAAACTTTAAAATTAAAAACGTTCTAGATTAAAATAAGTCTGTAAAAGGTCTACTATCATGACCAAAGTCTCATTTTTTGGATTTTAAGCAATCTTAAAAAAATATAATATTTAAAAAAAAAATTTTGAAATAAGTATTTTGGCTCATAATAAAAGCAAATTGTTTTCATTTCTAGAATGAAAGTAAGTCTTACAGGTCTAATTACTTTGCTTATGAAAATAGCCTAACCGAATTTGGCGTTGGGGAATTTATTTCGAGATCCCTAGCATTACAGTAAATTTTATCAAAATCAACCACTGCACATTGGGCCAGAAAGCCAAATTTTTGGCATAAATTCGAAAAATAAAGTTACAGACATGAAATTTGGTGTAGTTGATTGTAATGACATATATAAGAACTGAGATAAATTTCAGACCGATCCGACCACGCCCACTCCCACCGCCCATATTAGGTGAATTTTTGCTGGTTGCGATTTTTTTACTAATGCACTATTAATGACGCGATTTATAAATATATATTTATAATTTAGTTTTATTTATGCCAATTTATTCATTTGTAATATTTGTTGCGTGCTTCTGACGCATTTTCTCCAAGACAACCTATTGGCAATACTGATGTTTGTATAATTTGGTAACCGTGTATCAAAACTTTATGTGCAGTTGCCGACATCGGAAACCACGGATATATGGACATATACAATGATAAAGTTTTCTGACAATACTCTTTGAATTTATGCACATTAATTGGAAGTTGATATGAAATAGAAATTCAAATATTGTGAAAGCGTTTAAAATTTGAAAATGCTCTCCTCGCTGTATTGCCGTCGTTCGTGTTTTCACTCCCATTCTGTTTTGGCTTATCTACATGTAATCCCATATCCTATACTTTATAGGCTTGGTTGAAGATGTGGAACCTAAGCTATCGAATGAAAAAATCATTTTTGACGATAGCCACTTGGAATGTTTTTCCTTAAAAGTTTTCAAATTTCTGCCGCATTTTGGCAAGTTTCTTTGAATATGAGTAGCAAAGTATTTTATTTTTGCGTTGATTTCATATTTTTTCTCTGCGCTTAAGTTGTAGTCTTGAAGTTGATCAAATATCCAGCGCGAAACATCGGACGCCTTTCGACTATTGTCATTCCAGATATTGAGCAGCGTTGCATAGCAGAACTCAACCTTAGCAACAAAATGGCAATACCCGAAAAGCCGCAAAAAGCATAAAAAGGGTAAATTAGTATATATTTTGTACTTTAATGTTACATTAATACTTTTTTGCACAAGCTTGCAGAAATTTAGTTTTTGTTCCATAATAGACGGGCAAGTTGGTTAATTTTTCTCTAATTTGAACAACACAAAACAATACACATATATAACAGATTAGCAGATATGATGAAACACCTTTTTAACTAAACATTCTACATACCCGTACCTTTATTTTCCATTATTAATATTAACTTATTATTTAAAATTGTTAAATTTACAAGCTCGTAAAGTTGACAAAAATTTTCGAGCCGTTTTTACTGCAACGCGCAGCTGATCGAACATGTAACTTTGATGGGCTGCCAAAACTTCAGGGTTGCAATAAAATCAATAATATTTGTGAATTTTTTATAACTAGGGTATGCACTACAAAATGGCAATGTTAAAAAACGATTTTGTTTCTATGAATTTTTTGAATTTATGCCAAAAAATCGGCTTTCTGGCCCAATGTGCACTGTAAGACAGAGCAGTCGAAAAAAAACAATATTCAAGGGCATGATTCCTTTGGTTTATGAATACTTCGTAATCCAATTTTTTTAAGTATCTAAGCGCTTTACCCCATGGGATCGAAATCGGTTCATTTATTTATTTGTTTTATAATGATGGTACAGTCGAGTTATAGTCTTGTTTTGAGAGTTATTGGTCTTGCTTTAAGAACTCACATCAAGAATGAAAATGTGCTAATTTAAGATTTTACTTTCTTAATACAATGTGTTTTCATTCGTATTGATGCTATGCATTCCTAGTCCACTTTTAAAATTGGCATTAAAATTAAAAAGTTAAAAAAATGTCAGACAATTTAATCCTAAAGCGATTTTAATTTAGATAATTTTTACCATGCGCTTTGTCATAAGTCCAACAGTACTAATTTATGCTAACAAAGCTCAGTTGACCTTAGACAATAAAAAATATTTTTTTAAATATAACGATAAAAAAATGACATGAACTAATGCGCTTCTCCGTTGGGTGAACTTTTTAACAATATGCATTTTAAAAGTATATATCATAATAGCAAGCCTTAAACTTTTATTGAAACTGACGGAATATAAAATTAAAAAAATTTAATAAAAATGTATTGTTATTTGAAAACTAATTATATACTGTAGTACATACACTTTATATGCAAATCCAATACATTTTCATGAATTCCTTTTAATTACAAACTAATTAAAATTTAATTGAACACTTATTAAGCTACAAAAAAAATTAAGCCGAAACCCAGAGCGTATTATAAAAACAAAACGAAATTTAATTGGTTAGCTGCAGTATACAAATGCATGCATATATTTATTTTTTATAGATAATGTATACTACTTAAAACCTATCACGCTGCATTTTTCAACACTGACATAAAATTACTGCGAACAAGAAAAACAACAACAAAATATTAACTGCAGGGTATTTTATTATGATTAAATTTTTGTTACCGAAAAATGCCACACACAAGAAATATATACAAAAAAATTAACAAAAATATATGTAGAAACCAAGGGTCCTGAGGGGGTCTGTTGTGCTTTTTATTATACCAAAAAATAAGAATGAACATAAAAAAAATATTTATGTGTTTATTTATGGCAGTAAAATATGAATTGATTGAGCTATGAACTGTTAAATTTAAATCAAATTTCAAATTTTTGGTTGTCAATGTATAAGCTATAATATATAGAGAGATGGTAAATTGTTTATGCGCGACTATAAAATAAGTTAAATGAATAGGCGAGACATCTCAACTAAAATACATATACTCTGGACTGTCTACTGCACCTTAAGAAGTTGGAAATGTTCTCAAAATCTAAGTTTTTCTCTAATTACAAATTTCTACGTTGAAAGTTTTTAAAGTCCCTGGAAACAGGAGAAAACAGAACGGTTTTTTTTAGTTTATTGGCACCTTAAAGAACTTCAATTACCTACGTCACTACCCACCAATGGAAAAATTCCTTGCAAAGCAAAGAAAAAAAAAAAATTATAAAAAAAAAATTTCCTATCAATATATAAGAAAGATTATTCACAATTTTCTATGCAAAAAGTGTTATTGTATAAAAAAATGTCAGATATGGCTTAAAACGGATGTTAATTTTGGAAAGCAAGTAATTCTCTCCTTTTAAAATCTTAATCTTTCGCATTCCTGAAAGTCTTAAAAAACTAGCTATTTTGTTCAAATATGTTAAATTCGGAAAACAAAATTAAACTTCTATTAAATTCAGTTCAGCTCTGATTGAATTCGTTCTTTTATTCTGACGTCACAGGCGAGTACACTGCATTGCTTAGAATCTATAATGCGCCTTCTGCTCTTAAGGCTCCCAAATTTTCTAGATATATATTAAATTCATTCTGACGTCACACTGCGTTACTTAGAGTCTATATTGCATCTTCTGCTCTGAAAACTGCCAAATTTGCTAAATATATATTGTTATATATTAAATTTATTATGACGTCACAGGGGAGTAAGCTGCGACGCTTATAATCTATATTGCTCCTCCTGCCCTTAAGGCTTCCAAATTTTTTAAATATATATTAAATTCATTCTTTTATTCTGACGTCATAGGGGAGTACAGTGCGTTACTTACAATATATAATGCACCTTTTGCTCTTATGGCTCCCAAATTTTCTAAATATATATTTAATTCATTCTGACGTCACACTGCGTTACTTAGAGTCTATATTGCATCTTCTGCTCTGAAAACTTCCAAATTTTCTAAATATATATTGTTATATATTAAATTTATTATTACGTCACAGGGCAGTAAGCTGCGACGCTTTTAATCTATATTGCTTCTCCTGCTCTTAAGGCTACCAAATTTTCTAAATATATCTTCCATGCTGCTAACCGGGTAAAGTCGAGCATCCATATTTTAAGCCAACTAAAGAGAATTATCCTTCTTAATAAGGCATCACACTCAGCTTATATGTGTTCCAGAACTAACAGCTGCTGGAGTAAATGGCGCCTTACTCAACTTAGTCTGCAAGGTCCAGTAAGTAATATATTCTAAGCAGGAACTTCTTTCCCATTTTCTAGAACCGAGGAGTTGCTTGGCCCATCTTGGACCAGCCGCACTGGTCCACTCTAAGATTTGTAGAACCTATTTTCTCTAAGTAGGGAAGCAGCTATACTTAATGTGATGTCTGGGCTAATAATTTGCTTTACAGAAGCGTCTTCTTACATACAGTGTTCCTTTTAAAAGATGACTTTATTTCACTGACTCATTTGGTTCAATTTATCTTAGTTTACCCGATTTATCTAATTTTCATCGAGCTGACCTTTTGACATATGCTTTTTGCGGACGTTGTTTCTCAGTTTATTAATAATTTAAATTAAAAAAGTAATCTTAAATCCACTTAACAATTTTCAGCATTTAAAAGCGCTTTAACCCCAGTTTGGCTTTATTTAACCAAATTCCAAGGACTGCAGTTAATGGTAAACTATTTGCAGTTTTCGGTGTAAACTTGAAATTAAGCCAATTAATGAAATTGTTTTTCAGTCAAGTTGCTCGTGCGCCCCATTTAGCCCCATTTACTAGTGGTTTGTTTTTTTCGCGAGAGATTTTCGAAGTAGCACTGCTGTAGGCGGCATGAGCGAGAATTTGCTTAGGGGCGAAATGAATCTAATAAAGAAATTACGCCAGACAGCCGCCAAGGCCAATGACGACATGAAGTGTACGTAGTGGCAGCCGTCCAAGTAAATGAAATCACAACTGTCTTAACAACAACAACAACAACACCAACAACCAGAATAACCCCAGTTAATGCGGGGGCACATTTTTCAGTAGCACAGTTTTGTTGCTCGTTGACAGTGGCGCATCCAGGGGTAGGAGCCCAGCTGTGGGTGCGGCACCCTCCAAAGTGTTTGAGCTATCTCAAAAATTCCAATAGTGCTTATAAAACACACGGTGACATAAATTTTGTACCTAGTTGATAGTAGCCTGAACAGAGGTAGCAACTGGGGGCTAGGACCCTTTCAGAAATATCTGAAATCAGGAATCACATGTGAGTCTAGTTGGTGCGCCCAGATTATTTTTTCCCGAATCCGGGAAACAGAGTAGGAATTTGTGCTTCCAACCACCTTAAAAACATCTGAGTTTTTTCAAAATTCCTACGTCACGCAGCAATCACATATGAGTTTAGTTGGTGCACCACGGATTCTTTTTTTTCCTGAATCCGGCCCTGTTCGTTGTTTTGCTGATGTCGTCAATTGTTTGGCTTTGTTGTAATGAGCTGAATATCAAGTGCGTGCGATACCAAGTAAAATGGTAGGTTGTGTTTCTATGGATGTGAGTGTGTGTGGGGCCAGGGCACGGGGTATATTGTTTGCCTTTAGACGCCACATGAATAATTTAAAACAAAAGAAGAAGAAAAAGCAGCAGAATAACAAAGCCAAACAACTTGCGACGTGCGCCCTACAAACAACAGTTAATATAGCTTGTGTGTGTGGGTGGATGCATGTTAGGCGGGGGTGTAGGCATAACAGTAACTCACCCACCTCCCTTGAGTACAAATGTGTATGCGTGTGTGTGGCGCTCTACACTCCCCTACCAAATAGTGGCATTAAAATGTACGATTTACCAATCTGCGCATTATTTTGCTTATTTTCGAATTGGCCAAAAGTGTTGCCCAGGTGCCTCATAGGTTGCATGTGTGTCTACACACACGCAGATACTATGTGTATCTGTGTTTTGTTTCCTTGTTTATTGAATGTGCTAGGCGACGCGTTAAGTGTAAATATGTGTGACTGCCCACTTTCACACGTGTTCGGTAGTATAAATAAGCAAAAGGTATTGCACAAATATTTACCTAACTTTTAGCTATCAAAGTGGTATGGCTTATCAATCCATATTTAAGTATGGAATTTATGTGGAACTCTCAAAGGTTAGCTGCTAAGCAGCAAATCTTTAAGTGTTTTTAAAGGTTTCAGGAATTGAAATGAAGAAAAGAGTTATTAGCTGGGCCCAAGAGCAAGTTTGAGCTTACTCGGTTTGAACCCGGATATGCGCATTTATGAAATTTAAGCCACATTGGCAATGACCAAATGACAACAAAATTAAATCTACAGAATATGTGGACCTTGATATTGCGAAGGATTTGCAGAACGTTCCAAAAATAAATTTTGTTCAAACTTTAACAAGGTTGCAAAAAAAGAAGAAAAAAGTACCACTAAAAGTGTACACTGTTCAGGGAAAATGTCGCAGAAAAGTAGGCTTTGTCTTTTTTTCAAAGGTTTCCAAAGATATGTTTGAATCCATAAACGTTTTAGAGGATTTTATTGAGTTAGAAAAATTAAAAAGTTTGTTTCCAAATTTCAATTGCTTATTTCTTGAAATAACACTTTAAAAACGTAAAACATATTTTTTATAATGAATCTATTAAGTTTAAGATTAGAAAAATTTATTTTTAATAATTTCCAATTTTCGAAAAGTTAAAATTTGTAAAGAATCTTTTTAAATTTTTTAATATTTCTCACAACCTTGAGTTAAGAAAAGCCACACACTCCAATCAATCTAAAAAAAATACAAAATTTTCGATAAAATGAAAATAACTTAATACCTTATGTTAATAAAAGTCACGCATTCAAGTACATTTTAAACAGATATTGAAAATATGTACAGTGAGAAATGGACCCGAAAACCGCCCGCGAATCCGCCACTGGATGGAACTATCGATATTGTCGATTTTTTTCCAAAACTTTCATTTTGCAAAAGGGTTACAAGTTATATTAGAAAGAATCGTTTTTGAGACCCGATTAAAAACTGGTTTATTCAAGAACTGTGATGCTCAGTATTTTCCTGAAATATCACTTAAAAGCGCTTTAAAAATAAAGTTTGTATTGTTATTATTGTCTACAATCGATACTTTTTCACTGTCTCTGAAACATGTTAAAACTACTATTTGATTGCAAGTAAAGAAAAAGTATCGATTTTGAGAAGAAAAGATGCCATTATCAGATATTGCTTATTTTGAACTGCTTGTGCTGTGGAAAATCGTTTCACTTGGAACCCTGCTTGTCGTGTGAAAAATATCGATAGTACGAACAAAATCGCTTAAGTTCTAAAACACCGTTGCCATCTCTTTAAAACTCGAAACTTCTCAAAAAAAAAAAAAAAACTCCACTTAAACCATGGAAAAAAAATATAGCATGGCGTTCCCAACTATGCGCCGCATGATACCAGTCGTTAGCCCAAGTATTACCCACTTTTTTAAGCATTATAGCCCTAGAAACATTTCAACTTCTGAGCACTTAAGCAATCCAATGCTCATTGCCACAATCATATGCAGCTTTAATTCATGCCACACACTCTTAATGCATTTGCTTACTTATTTTCCCAGACTTGCACGCTCAAGTTGCATGAAATCAAAGCATTACAACTAAAACTACAACAACAACAACTATGCAGCAATCTGTGCTAAGTGCGTCTGGCAAGGAAACGTGAAAAGCTTGCCTCCTGCCACGTTTTTACCTGTGAGCTCTACTTTTTTTTTTTGACGCCCAACTAACGGTTAAGTGCTGCTCTTCAACGAGCTTGACGCTTTGTTATTGTTTGTCGCATAACTTTAATTACAAAATATTTACAAAAGTTGTTTAAAAATTTCTCGCACTTAGCCATACAGCAAATAATAATAACAAACAAAAGCGTAAAGAATACAAAAAACAAAAAAAAAGCAAAAGTGTGCTATTTATTCGAAATATTCATTGTGTAAGTGTTGCTATTTGTGGCAACAAAGTTCTGTGTCACAATTTTACGCGCTACAACAAACACAACCGCAACTACAACAAACGCAGGCCAAAAACAAAAGCAAATGGCGCGCACATCAATAAAGCGAAAACTGCACTAGGCTGAAGGGTTTACAAGTGGCACAGGGGGTGGTGCGGGTATGCGGCATGCTACAGCGGCTGCTGCACTTTTCATGTAGTGAAAACAATCGAAATTATAGCAAACAAGCGCGTAAAGTTTTCGCTTTCATGTTTGGCTGTGTGCGTGCGTATCTGTGTGTATGTGTATATGTGTGAGTGTGGCTGCTGTTTTATTGCGTTTTTATGCGCCTCACTTATAGAACATTAAAGGGTATATTGGCTTTGAGCAAATGTATGTAACAGGCAGAAGAAAGTAAATTCCGATACGATAATATATGGCATACTTCTGAATCCGAAGATCTTTAGATCTTTTTTTCTTTTTCTTTGTGTAAAAGTTTGTCCTGGAGATAGGACCAGAACGTTGTTTCCTTTGATCACATTCCTTTTATTGCCCATAGTGCCCCCTCCCTTGTACGGGGCTTAAAAACGTTTGCTTTTGCAAAGCAGCAGCAGAAATTGCGTAGCCTTTGAAAAAATCATAGCATACCTTCAGGGGCCGACTTTTAAATTCTTAGGAATGTGCTGAATATAGAGCAGTTGAACTCAACAACCTGACGTGATAGGGTCAAACGATTTCGAATAAGCATATTCTACTTAGAGGAAGCCTTTTTATAGTATTTTTTGAGGAGCTGTGTTGTGGCAGATGATGATTTTTAACGTTTGTAGCGGTTGTAATGGATCTCAATTTTCATGAATATGGTCATTTTTTTTCATAATTCTTGTTTCAAAAATTGTTGATCTTAGCTTAAGAATTAAAATTGAGAATGCCAAAAATATTAATTGAAGATTATGCGATTTATTTGTTTTATAAGTGTAAGGAGAAACTATACAAGGGGAACAAATCTTCGTGGCGTCCAATGTAAAATAGTGGAAGTAATGCGCTGGGACGCCTTCATCTCGTAGTATGTCATATGACGGTTCTTCTTTATCATTTCGGTTAAGCAATCGATGTTTTCTGCGATGACAGTAAATTTTGGAGAACATTTAGGACTAACCAAATAATTTTTTTTGGCCTCAACTGCTCGAACTATGCTTATGGTTTTTATTAGATTGTGCCACATTTAATACAGAATGCGCTTTCTTGAAAATAAGTTTTTTCGGACTCGAATCCAGAGCATCAAACCACTTTGACACCTTACTGCAAACGCAAGATTAGTTATTTATGAGTTTAAAAAAAACCCGTATGTCAGCCTAATAAAAAAAACTTTGTTGACATTTTCTGAAAACAACTCCTATACTCTTCGTAATCGACTTCTTAACGTTGCCTTTTCGCTCTAAGTTTCAAGCCTTACTCAAAACGGCGCAAATTTATTAAGTAATGGATAATTTGATTAAGTAAGGGGCTTAAATGGTGTGTAGATTCAGATGTATCCATTTTACCACATGCACTACTCAAATTTTTTGTGAAAAAATCTTATAGTGTATTCGAATGCCAAGCAATGCAATGACTGGTTCACATTTTTGTTTTTGCGGCTGCGGCTGTTGGTTTTTGGTGCAGCGAAATTGCACACAAGCGGCATTAAAATGGTTGACAAAACACGCACACATAGATACTCATACACATAGATACTCACACACACACATACAAGCTGGCAAACAAAAGGCGCCGTTAATAGTCAGACACACAACACACCGACACACATTTGGCAATCATGAGCCACGTGTGTGTGCGAGTGTGTGTATCTGTATGAGTGTATCTGCGCTTTTTTGCACGCTTTTTTATACCATTTGATGAGGCGCAAATGCGCTCATTTTTGGTGCACATTTCTATAGCATACTTTATGGTGCAAAAGCAAGCAGCAAACCGCGTGTAAGTGAGTGTTTAAGTGTGTGTGTGAGCTAACAATCAAAATGTAGGCCAACAAAACTGGTTTGTCATAAAGGAACGAACCATTTGGCGAAACAAAAGTTTACAAAAATAATTAGCTACACGGCACAAAAGTGTGAACTGTTCCAAAAACTAGCAACTGCTGCTGCTCAAGTGCCCATGAGAAAAGACACACATGAATTTATCGTACAATTAGCTATGGGTAAAACATTTATACAACCGGTTAAACTTGATCCCTGGCCGGTATACCAGCCAGCCCTTGACTCCTGCCACTTTCCATAATTAAATGTAAATTATGGCCACGTGCACAGTAGGCACAAATACAAAAAAAAAAAAGTGGTAGCACTGTACTGTTTGTTTATTTGTTAGTTAATTAGCCCAATGTGGCTAGCAGTGACACTGTGAATCCTTTTTCGGGTTAGGCTTGACAGTGTGTTGGCAAATGGTTATGCCTTCCGGCAGCTATTACTAAGCACGTACAAGAAATGTAATTATTTTCATTAATTCAACAAAATACACAAATATACCGTACAAAGCAAACCACAGTGAAAAGAAACAGACAGAGAAACCCGGGCACATAAACAGTGCCAAAGAGCAACGCCACAAACAATAGAAACAGCTGCAAAGGCATAAGCTTTGCTGACACTGGCAATAGACCATAAGGCAACACTGGCAATAGCAATAGCAACACTAAAAGTTCAAGCTGGCAATGCTTAAAAAAATAAAGCGTACATAAGTGAGTGAGTGTGAGAGAGTTTTTGCGTGAGACTGTGTTTTGGGTGGCTCATTAATGGGCAAGCATAAAAAGTAACCTTTTGTAATTATAATTAATACGAAAATAACATAAGCCCACGGTAAAATAAGTATCGCTACAGGCTAACTTACATATAAAACGATACCCATCATACCAAGAACAACAATATAAGGACTTACAAAATCTTAGGGTCTGAGTTTGGTAGCGAAACCGCAGGAGCCACACTTTTGAACGAACTAAAAAAGACGCATTCAAATTACACTGGCCTACAAAAGTGAGTCAAACTTTTTAATAGCTATTAGCTGTCAAGACCCTAAGTTGTAGTATCTGATTGGAAAGTTTTTGGAGTCGAAGTCATAACAAGGGCTTTTGGATAAGTCCTTGAATTTTTAATCTCTATACATTTGCTACAACTTTTCTTCATTTTTTTTTTTTGTTTTTGTTCTTTACAAATAACAAGTATTTATTTTTTTAAGGTGGTTCAAAAAATGCGTTAAAAAGTAAAAAGTTAGGTACTTCATTTTGAAGTTTTATCGGCCAAAATTATGTATGAAAAATTATAAAAAAAAATTTACCAAAGCTGGTTTTCTATATAAAACTAGTAAGAATTTTCGCAAAAATTTTGATGTTCAAACCTATTTCATGGGTGTTATTTTTTTTAGGCCTTGAATGAACGATTGACATACACTGAATCCGAACTTGAGGTCAACAAAAAACTTCAGAAGAGATATTTTTGAGATTATCTCAGAACTCTGACGTCAATGTTATGGCTCTGCCATAACCTCAAAAAACTGTTTTTTTAGAACTTATCTCAAAACTCTGACGTGCTAGAGGGTTTTCGCGCCTCGAATTCAGCTTCAGTGACTCTAAAATCATTTTTGGATTTTATCGCGGAATTGGGGACCTCGGATTCCAATTCATTGAGGGTTTCTTTTTTTGTATTAAATTTCACGAATTTTTCTCTTTTTCTATTTAAATATTTTTGCCAAGAATTTGAAAAATCATGCGTATTGTGGGGTCGCTTATGTGCACAACCAACCAGGAAAATTAAAAACCATAAGGTTTATATTTACTGCTAAATAGAAGTCCGTACCGAAAATTCGCAATCAGTACCGACAAATTTAATTCAAATTTAAAAACATGCTTTGTTCGCATGGTACTAAAAACCTTGTTAACTAGTGTTATTTGCCAATTTTTTGAAAACATTTTAGTTCGGCCGCTTTTTTCATTTCATTAAAAATTCCATTAGCTAAAATTGCGCGCATTAATTAGTCAAAGATTTGATAAGAAAATTAGCAGCGAGTCCTGTCGTTGGCAGTTGAAATTTGCTTCAATATAAAATTTGGAATGTCCCAAAATTAATGGAGTGGCACTTACCGAACACGCGTCCTGCTTTTATGCTCGGCGTTGCTGTCATCAGCAACAGCGCAAACCCATAGATGATGAGTCCAAGATGATTTTTATATTTGGCCGATATGCGCAGCGTCATCTTGAGATCGTTGTTGTTGTTGTTGGGACTGTTATTGGTACTGTAGTTGTTTTTGTTGTTGTAAAAGTTGTTGCTGTTTTTATTGAGCTATGGTTTAAAGCAATTTTTGCGGTGGTTTGCGTTACGTTTATGTGGCTTATACGAGTAAGAGCTTTGATTTTAACGTTTTCTTCTTTCTCTACTTATTTTTTTGATTACTTTTAAAAATTATTTTACAACTTCTTTTTTTAAAAGTCGTTTGCTTGCTGCAAAGTACGTTTATATTTTTATGATATAATCAAGTTGTATCGCCATCGCTTTGGTTTAGGTGATCATTATGTTTTAACTGCAAAGTTGAGAAAAAAAAGATACTTATTAAAAAAATATTCAAAAATATAAACATCTATAAGTGCTGCCAATTATGCAGCACAACTTTTGTCTCGAATTTCCATAATTTCTATTTCTAAAATTACCCTTTATTGGCTATATTGTTATATTAACATAATTTGTGCTAATGAGATTGGCTATTTGACTAACAATTAAAAAAGGTAAACATCAATTAGGGTTTCTTTTTTGCTAGAGGGTGCAAATAATACCCTTAAGTATGTGCAACAACCCTTTTGCTGATTATTAGCCATATGGTTGTCTACGTCAAAAGGGTTGCCTAAAATTCGGAAATAAATATTTTTATTTTTTGTTGTTCAAGATTTAGCTAATAACAAAAGGTGTCCCTTTTTGCTGTGGTGTGTGTGTGTCTAGTATCATAAAGGTTAACAAAAAGTGTGTGTGCAATTTATTGGAATGCATTAGTATCAATTCTTTGTTAACAAATTTATACAAAGTCAGAGTTTGCATACCATAGAAAATCGATGTAATACCCTTTTGAGTGTTAAAAAAGTCGTTTAGACTTACTTTAATTTTTCATACCCAATACTTTTATTTAATTCGAGCTAATTTATTTTCTTATCATATGTGTAGAAGTAGGTGGGCCATTTCAAAAACAGCCGACCTAATGTACTAGTGTTGCTAAGTGCTTGAAAAAATTTAAAAGTGATAAATCCGTATATTAAAAGGTTATATATAATGTACGATGTTATTACATTTTTGCTCGCTATTACTGAAAATCTGAATATACAAGGACTCCTTCGGAATTTCCTCATTGAATTATCTGCTAAATCAGGATTAAAATAACATGACTATGGCACAATGCTTCAGTATGTCACATTTTCTGCACACTCTGCTATCATATACAAAAAAATAGTCTGAAAAAATTTGAAAGGTCTAAACGGATTATGGGATATGATTATCGGCTTGCCAGTTATCGGTGGTCAATTAAGCTAATTACAAAATTATGCTAAGGATGACATACAAAAAAATGGTATCGGAACTGGGAATTCAAAATAACTTCTCCCTGTGTCATATATTTCCCTCTGGGAAGTGGGTCCATAAAAAAAATAAGCGGAAACAATTTTATGCCTAGTGTGGAACTTCCCACTGCACCAAAATTTTTAGGGTTTCATCTCTGGACAATCAAAAAAAATGCCCACAAAGTATCCATAATGGCCCGAATAAAGATCTATGCAACCTAGGTAAAACATGTTCTTATATATTTCAATAGACAACCTGAACTATAGTATAGAATTTAAATACATGCTATATGCATATTCGATTATCAAATTTCGATAAATTTTATTAACAGCTTTCTAAATGTTTTTTCTAACAATTTTTATCCTTTTAAAGCATGACAACTATTTGCTTTGCCACTTAATTCCAGCCTCAACTGAAGGAAAACAAAAAAAAGTCTCTAAAAGACTGCATCAGTATAACTTTTATCTAGTGCATTTTATGCATATTGTAGTTTTCTAAAGTTTAAAGACCCGCTTTGTGTGAACTATCAAAACTGAAAGCTCGAAAAAAAAAACTAACCACAAATGTCAAGCGAAAGCAGCATGGTTTCAGAGTTACCAAGCACTTATATAATATAATGCATATACAACATAGAAATACATAAGGAAAAATATATATGAATTTGGCATTTTTATAACAACAGCGGCACCACACTCGGATGTCTGACAACATAAAATGAAGTGAAATCTCTGCTGGTGGTGCTAAAAAAAATTGAACGAGAGAGAGGGAGTGTTGAAGAGAAGTGAAAATAAAAAGAGTTGGCTAATGCAGCGATATGGTATCCAAGAGGAGACTTTGGTGCAACGGGGGCTCTGCATAAAACTGGCGTAGAAGCGGCAACATAATCGTGAAATGCGGTAGCCACAACAACTGCAAGAATAATAATAACCACGAGGACGACTGAAACTATAAAATACGAGGGCAGGCATAAAAGTAATTGGGGCTACCAAGAATGCATATATGGTGTAGAGATCAGAGCAAGTTTTCATTATGTTTCGTAATCGCTTAGTACAAGTCGGACCTCAGAATGTCAAGGTTCTGACATAACATCGGGACACTCCAAAATTATTTTTTTTTTTTACGTTATCTCAGACACCTGACGATGTTTAAAAACGTCGGCAAAAAAACGTTCATGAAAAAAAATTTTAAGGAATTTTTTGGCGTTGTGTCAAAACTGAGACATGCTGAGATTTTTTGGACCTCAGATTCAACAACTCCAGGACCCTTGGATTCGAAAGTCGTCCTTTTTTTGTGGAACTATGAATTTAAAGTGTTTATTTCTTGGTAAAAATTGGTCGATGTTCGAAAAGATAAACTATTATATATTGTATAGTTGAATTTAGGAATATTTGAATTATTTATTGGCGAGTGGCTATTGGGTAAAAAAATCTACGAAATCCTAATGAACGTTAAAGGTGTCCGCTAGTGTCACCTACTCGAAAACGGAAAAATTTTAAGAATATGTTGGCAAGCTATTTAGTAAAGCCGAAATGTTTTATGACCAGGCAAAAATTTACCCGTTGGAATCACTCTTGATATATGGCTATATGTTTTCGGGACCATCCATAAAGTCTAAAACCAAAAAGTTGAAAATTGTTTTCACAATATTACAGCAAATACCAAGAAACAGTCGAGTCTGTGGATTCCTTCTGAAGAATGAAAGCTCAAAAATGTAAAGACCAATAAGTTTATGGAAAGGGATTTCTGATATGTCTAAATTATGGGTTATCATAAACAAGGCATACAGGCGGTAACCATGAGTCTACGCTATTCAACTAAATTTTGATTCAAAGAAAACAAAAAAAACGCAAGTGGCAAAAAAAGAAAGGTTGCCACCAAGGTAAAATTTTATAAAATTTATCCGCGTGTAACCATGATCCTTTTCCAAACTTAAAGAAATGTATGGGAGAAAAACCAAATTTTTTTAAAGATCATCTTTGTAATGAATGCGCATTTGTAGGACCTTGATGGATCATAAAAGGAGTTTATGTTGAGAAATTTATTAATTTTTATACACTGTACTGAAGCTACATTAATTTCATACAAATGTATGCAACGGGTGGAAGAAGACGTGGCAGACACCATAAATTTATAGTACATGAATATAGAAGAGGAACCCTTTAGTTTTTTGTTTTTTTTGTAGTCTTTCAATGCTTTATCTATAACTTTTTAAACTGCTCTCGTAACCAACGGGGAGTTAGTGCCTTTAATGCGGCAACAGTTTCAACATGTGGCAACAGCGAACTTGCTGTAGATGTCGTTGTTGGCATAGTAGTTGTTGTTGTTGTTGTAGGGGTTGTTGTTGTCGTTAGTTGTGTTGCCGATTTAAACAGCTTGGCGTGTTGGCTTTTAACTATAATAAAAACTGCGAGCAACGTGCGCCTTAAAGTTGAAAATGCATGCAGCTGTGTGAGTGTGTATCTGTGTGTTTCTTTGTTTGTATTTGTGTAGGTAACAACTTGTGCCCCACTAGCAACAATAACAACAACAACAACTTGCCACAACGCAGAATGCACATTGCACATGACGTAAATGTTGTGGTTGCTTTTGAAACTTTGTTTTAATGGGTTGCTGCAAGCTGCAAGTTTTGCACTTTTTCACTTTTTTTTTTCGTTTTCATTTTCATTCTCGTTTTTTTTTGTTGACGTTCAAATTTAAACTTAACATTTTTGTAACTTTTAGTAAAAGTAAAAACAAAATGAAAATATGGCCACGTTGCTGTTGAAAAGATAAAAGCGCTGGCATGTACAACATGGAACAGCAACAACAAACACAGACAGCTGCAAATAGCGAACTTTAAATGCGCATAGAAACACAGATACACACACAGACAAGCAATAAGCCGCTTGGGCTCTCACATTGATGGCTGCCACACACACAAAAACACACACACAGATACCCAAAAAGGTTTGGTATAGTTTCCCAAGCAATATCCGTTTTCACTTTTGTTCCTGTTTGTCTGTGTCAGTTAACTTTTGCTGGCTTTCTATTTTAGCTCCTTTTTTTCCCTTCACTTTTCAAATTTATTTACATTTTTCGAGGGTTAGGCAGAGGCTAACAGCAAAAAAGACCAGACTTTACTTTTGTTTCACTCTTTTACACTTTAATATAACACAAAATATACCACAAACACACACCGCACACACACAGCACACATACAGACCAATATAGACACCTGGCACAATGCTGCAATCCAAACACCTTGTAAAATGGAAGCTGATATTCCATTTTGCATTTTTTATACAAATCCCAACTCTGAACTATGGCGTCGTCGAGCAATGGCGTCGTGTGTGTGTTTTTTTTTACTGTTTCCGGTTTACGCTTTAATTTTGGCAAGTTTTATTACAAAAAAGTGTTACTCTATATATCTGCTATTATTTGTATCCTTATATCTTTGTATCTTTAATTTAAAAATTATGATTTCTTATGCCATTACAAATCGAATATTTTTTCAAAGTATTGTTTTTCCGAATCTATAATTTTCGTATGGAAAAAAGAATTCGTTCTTGGAGACGAAGAACCAAAATAGCTGAAAATCAGTAGGAGCCAATTTTACTAAATACATTGGTGTGATAAGACTTCCATAGCCGAATTTATTAAATATAGGTGGATGCTGTTTAAAGCCCTCGTACCTGGACAAAACAAAAACAAGGTATTTGTGGAGGTAATGTCAGAGCCCTACGATGCTGGAAATGTTTTAACCCTAGATTTAGCGACACCGAAACTACATAATATACATATATCATCAAATAGACGAACTGGAAAAAAATCTAAAATGGTTTCTTCAGGTTATGTCAGAACTCTGATGTGCTGGGATTTTCGGACCTTGGATTCGAATTCAGTGACCCAAAAAACTTGTAGCTAACATGGTCTGACCTCCGGGCCCGTAAAAACAATTTTTTTTGTATATATTAACGATATAAATGGTTCTTTATAATTCCGTCAGATTTGAACAGTTGAAAGTATATCAATTCCTTCTGGCTTATAAAAAGTCAGTTTTAGGTTTGAAAATTCGGGTTCTAAGTACTGATGCGCTTTTGAGTTGTTAATAACCACTTGCTGCAGAAATAATTTTATTTTTGTGACGTCATCGAGAATTTCTGACATGCAAAGTCGCAGTTCGATGGCTTGAGAAATCAACTCATGCGCTCCCCAGTTCAAGGTTTTGCATAAATCCCCATGTTTTTAGGCGGTTAAAAATTGCTTACGTCAGAAGCAAGAGAAAAAGAACTTTAAAAATCACAAGCAAAAATTTTCAAATCATCTCTAGTGCCTAGAAGCTCCACCAGAAACAGCCGTTTTTAGTATTTGTTTGACAAAAAGCTATATTGCGCAAAATCTTTTGGAAGGACAAAAAAAATTTTTTTTTGGGGCTATCCACGATGTACCACCAAAAACCAAAAGCGTTCGGACCTAGAGAGAACAATAAAATAATCGTTTCCAGACCAAATTTTAAATCGCTTTAAAATCATAGCAAAACTGTGAAAATTTGGTAGACTACAGGGTATATTATAGTCGGCATATCCTGGCACACTTGTTTTGTTTCATGGCTGCCATAGTTCTTGCCAGCTTCATGGTAATTGAAGTTGTTTTATTGCAAGCTCTTGGAATTAAGTGCGGAAAAACATGTTCAGTGCTGTTACCAAGGCAAACCAGCACGCACTTTTTGGCCACTTTTTGTATCTATGTGTTTATCAAAGTTTGCAGATAAATTTGTTACTTTTATTTTGGTCGGCTTTATGCTGTCATTAGGCACGTTACTGTCGTCTAAACAAATAGCGTTTAAAATTCAACTTAAATTTTTGACTTTATTTCTTTATAGATTATACATTCATGGTTATTCGACAAATTTTGCAACTGAGGGAGCTTTAAGCCGTTATTGTAAAAAATTCATATTAGACCCTACTCCTTAACACTCCAAGACACGCTTTGGTAATCTAAATAAAATGATTTTACCTGCTGGATAGAATAAAACCCAGAAAAGAATCAAGTTTTCGGTGTTAGCTTTCCTGTAAAAATTATTGCTGCATCTGTGATAGTGTACTGAGGTTCAACAAAGAAATGGATAGTAAAGTATCAAAAATATGTCTGCCACAAAGAATTGACTTAATAACTTCTGCAATCAATTTTTCAATCAATTTAAAAAAAAAAAATAAATATATTTCATCTCCGGAAATTTTAAGGTTGGCAAAAAAAAATACGATTTAATCGCGAATATAGAAGATCATTTCAAAATTTTAACGTAAACACTTTTCACACATACTTTGGGTGTTCATTTTATCGCGCATAATTTCATAAAGGCAAAAATACCCGAATAATTATGTGCACAACTCTAGTAACGAGGCAAGAAGGTAAAAATGGTCGATTAACAACAATCAGCTGTCGTTTTTGTTCAAAAACTTTTTGTGAAAAGTGCGATTTATAAACATAAGGGGCATTTTTTGGCTCTTTTTAAAAAACTCTTTGGGCAAGAATGCTAAACTTTTTGTCTATCTATGCCTAACAGCCCAAATTTTGTATTGAACCACAAAATAAAGTTTCGGGCAATGTATTCAATTTACGCGCAGTGTCAGCAAAAAAAAATAAAGTTATAGTAATTTAGAGAAATTCCAAGAAAAAGCCGATTGCTAGTTCTCAATAGTTATTTAAAAGCGAACAATGTAGCACTCCTAATTTCTAATTTAAACATAAAAGTATTTTACTTTTTACAAAATTTTTGCTAAGCTTAACTCCTATATACAAAAATCGAAATACTTTCATGTGCTCCCAAAATAAACCCCAAAAAAAATAAAAAATTTAGCCTACAGCAATCAAATTTAGTTGCATTTTTAGTAATGTCAAGTAACTAAAAGTGCTTTGGCTAATTACAAGCTTGACATTCGATGACTTGCACAAGGGTCTACCTAAAAAGACATTACCCAACTAAACCCATTAATAGCCTCGCAATAATAGCTCTCTCATCAAGTCAACGCCTTTACCTAAGCACCTCAACTACGACTACGACGACGACGATGACGACAACTACGGCAGCCTTTGCAACTTAGTTCATCAACACCCAACTGCCAATTAACGACCAAGTAACCAACGAATCCAACGAATCCTCTAACCTACAAAGTGCTACAGCTGTAGCCCTGGGAGAAGGACACTCTAATGACCAGTTGCAGTGCTTTGGGCAATTAAAGTGACTGCCAGCAACTGTCACACTTTAATTTCTCACATAATTCCAACGACTGTCAATGCGACTTAAACAGACAATGACTTGGACTACGACGACGGACTGTGACTTGGACGGGTCTATGGTTTTCTATTAGCTTTTGAAAGACAGTTCCGAGCGGCTTTTATGCCCGAATGCTTCAGTAGCGACAGCGAAGACGACAAAGCAAACAGAAAAAAAGTAAATAAATAACTAGCAAAAAGGAAAATGACAAGTATAGTAAAAATGTCAGTAACCGATTTGAAATGCTTGGAATTATGACAACAAACAACAATGTCAATAAGAGCAACACAAACACAAGCACAAACACTCCAAAGTGCAGCAATTTTTGCACAGTGTAGAAACCCTAATGAACAAGTAGAGAAAGAGAGTAAGAGCGTTTTGTTTGTAGTTGCAAGTTGCAAGCAAACTTTAAATTAAATACGAGTAGCAGAGAGTAAGAAGACAGGGAGAAGAGGTGCAAGTAGAAACAGCTGCCCAGGCTAATGAATAGAGAGCGGGTGTGAATTTGAGTATGTGTGGCTGTGTGTATTAGTGAGTTCGCTAAAGGTGACGGCGGTAGCGAATTGCAGGATAACTAGTGCTACCAAAGTGAACACTCACATAACACTAAAGATTGATTTTTCGAAATTTTTTGTTAGCCTGTATGCAGCAGCCAAAAATGCTTCAAAACAAAACAAAACTTTATATGTATAACAAAAACGCAGCTAAATGTTTGCTTGCAGACTGGTTTGAATGCCGTAGCCAGAGCTGATAACAAAACAATGTTGCCCTCATTTTTTTTGAGGAGAAATTGGAACGATTGTTGTGTTGCTGTCACAAACAAAGCTGTTGTAAAAACGACATATTGGAACATAACGCCTAGAAGAAATCGAGCAAGACCACTAAATACTCAGTGCGATCTGAGCAAGGACGTGCTACTTATGGTCTCTTTATAAGGTTTTTATATTTCTTGTCTGTCTTTAAAAATGCGGTATACGATCGTCTTTATAATAAATATAATAATAAAAAGTACAAATAAGTTTCCGCTATTTGATAAAAAAATGACTCATGAGTTGGTTATGTTGAAATTGTCGTAAGTTTTATCTGGTTACAACATAACCTTAAAGTAATAGTGACTATGTATCAGCATTAAAAAATTTTTTCGTGGGAAAATATCAAGATTTATGCAGAAGAAGCGCTTCTACTTTTTTATTTTGAAGATTTGATTTTAAAAGACAGATAATATCTAGGGGGAGGATGCGTTCCAAACACAAAAAAATTTGGACTTTCATTAGAAGTAAGTCAACAAACAATATATACATATGTATTCTATTTACGTCAACCATAGAGCGTGAAAAATTGCACAAAAATATATACAGTTTTCTTGATTCAAAACCAACGGAATATGTTATGCCTTAAAAAGAAAATTTTCTTTATTTTTAAGCATTCTTTTCATAATCATTGAAATATTAATTATACAAATAGTCTATTCTTTTCAAAAGCAAATGGATTTGGTTAAAAAATATTGTAATGTTTTTAATTTCAGAAAATAATTTTTGAGCAAAATGATTTTCTGTAGACAAACTTTTTTTTTAAGTACACTAACAGACTTCTTTTAGTTTTAACTTAAATATCGGCTAGTTTTTGGATGCGAATGTTATTTTTTTTTTTATTTTTATTTTAACAAATTAAATCTAGTAATTAAAACTTCAAAGTTCTAACATAAATGATGACGACGATAATCAAAGTAATTTGATAATTCTTGCACATTTTCGAAATATAACTTCAAATGAAAATATCCATGCAAAGCCCGAAACATGTGCAAATTAATGTTCTTCAAAAAATTACAAAAAAAATGTTTCATTCATACCATAATCTGAAGCCATAGGGTGTTAGGTGTGAAAGGATCACACTTATTTCTTAAATTATAATTTTCATATGCTCGGATCTCATGAATTTTGTTAAATAACATAATTAGACTCTTTCATTAGTTTTTGGAAATCGCTAGGGTCCTCTTTTTACTGCTATATACTTTAAAGAACTTGAAAAATTCTGGATGATTTCAGATTTTCATAATTTCTGTTAAACTATTTTATGCCTTCTGAAAGATTTTTTTAATCAAAATAATTCATAGTCGAGATGATAAATACTTAGTACCTTTGAAAAGAACTAATTGCTGCTCAAAATAAAATTTTGAAAAACATAGAATATTAAGTTAACATAATTTTTTTTGTGTTTGTTATTGAAGTCGCCGTGGATATCGTGGTCGTGGACCGTGGAAAGTTGCTAGAAAAACTTTAATAAGGTAGCATTCAAATTTTCGAAGAATTTAGGGAGATATACACACGAATGAGACAAATTGCAGCCTCGAAAACTCGGACTTTCACTCAACAAAAATAAACATTGACTAACATTTTTTCAAAATAAATTAAAAATACAATGTAGTTATACTTTTCGAACCTAGTGCGAGTCTTCACTGTACGTTAACCTTTGTAGCTGCACTCCTGTACTGAGTATATACAAGGGACTCGAAAACAAGCAAAACGGGAATAGCAACACACAAAATATTGTATTTTTTTTTTTTTTTTGAGCAATCCGGCAACGCTTGGCAGTTGTAATTTACTGCTTATTTACGTTGAAATAAAAAATGAATTAAGACAACGAAACAGCAGCCCTGACAGCTGCACGCTCGAGCCATGCATAAAGCAAGTCGAAAGCAGGAAAAAGTACAAAGTACATAGATAGTATAAGTAAGTATATAGTAGTAGCACTAAATATGGAGAAAGTACAGGAAATGGAAAACAGGAATGAAAGCGTGTAAGATAAAAATAAATTAAACACTTTGATATATAATAAATATAGTCAACTGAATGAAAAGTTTAACACAGTCTAGGTGCAACTTTTGACTTAAATAAACTATAGTGTAAAGAAAAACTAGAGATGCTCATCATAATCAGATAAAATCTTTTTAGCTTGAGTTTGTTTTAATAAAACTTGAAAATTTCTTTTAAATTAAATACGTAATCAGCGTAGTTTGTTTAATGTCTCAACTCTCTGGAGAAGCAAATGTGAGCAATGAGAGCAATGAGAGCAATGAGAGCAAGTGATGGTGCTGGCATTGAAAATGTAAGTAAATTAAGGCGGAGGGAATGGGTGCAATCCTTAGTTGATTGAGGGGCATATTATTTTGAGACTACATTATAGCAAAGCAAGCAATATAATTAAGTAAAGAAAATTGACTCTCGGGATACGGGAAAATAATTCGAGTGAGTTTCAATATATATATGAGTGCATTTAAATTAATCTTTTAGTAAACTACAGAATATGTAAATGAAATAAAAATATTTGATATAAGATGATTTTTACATATTAATAAAGATAATAGGAAACTTCACTAGTTTTTATAATCTAAACTTGCAAAATTTTGATTATTAATCGTGCTATCGATACATGAGCATTGGTAGACTTATAGCCGTATCCCTTAACTTAGTTAAATATTTTTTTCAATGAAACATAAAGCTTTCATTTTGCAAAAAAATAAGCTTGTATAGCTTTTCAAACTTAAATTTAGAAATTTTGCAAGAGCTTAATAAAAAACAAAAACACCAAACTGATCTATAAAACAAAAACTAACATTAGCATATTTGAATAAATACACGCAGCAAAACGAGCCGATCTTAATTTAAAATGACTTAATGTCTGCCGTAAAAAAGTAAACAAAACTGCAAGAAAAAGCTATCAAAACTCGTAGAGCAATAAATAGCTATAACAATGGAAGTGTAGGGCCTTCTAAATATTTCGGGCCTTATCTAGAACTATCAATATCCCGCTAATGCAAATAAAACGGCTTGGGACGATGCGTTTATTTAACTTGTCATTGTTTTACACTTGCAACACATTTAATATTTGTAAACAAACAGCTGATTTTCACATTTGATTGATTTTCACAGTGTTGTTACTGCTGGCGCCATCTAGCTTAAATTACGTGCGCCATATAGCTGTCAATTGCTCAAAAATGGGCAGCACTGTTTGCTCACACACGCTACGTATAAAATTGTTTTAACGAGGCCTTAGGGCATTTTTAAAATGAGTACGGGATGCTGTTTGAGAGCACTTCCTAAAATCATTTTGAACATATTGGAAGAAGGAATTTCTTTCTTCTTTTTATGAGGCTGCGTACTGACCTTAGGACATTTTTACAATGCGTACGGCATGCTCTTTTCTTAAAATCATTCTGAACATCTTAGAAGTTGTCTAGAATCAACCATAATTGTTCCTCAAAATATTCTCAAGAAAAGAATTTTCAGCTCGATAATAGAAAAATCGCGTTTGGCGTACTTTTGACACAACAAATTCTTAATTTTGGCACAAACGAATTTCTCGATATTTTTTCAGTGTATACATTATTTAAATGTACACGTCTTTTAGTAGTTGGTCAAATGTTTTAGAAGCTGCATCCTTCAGCGCTAAAACAGCTTCTTACAAATGGGGTCAAAATAAATTTTTTGTTCTTAATTTTATTTTGCATAGTAGAATTTGCTCTATAACCAACACCTCTACAACAAATTTTTCCATTTTAAACTTTTTTCAAGTTGTCTTTTTATATGACCTTCATATAACGAACCAAAATTCTGCAAACCGTGCAAATTGTTTATGAGGAATTTATTTATGAGGAATCACAACCCTAAGTAAAATTTCATCTTAAAAATTACAAAGATTTGTATTAATAAAAATTTGAAGATTTTCTTACTTCTTTTATTATTCTTAAGAAAAGATTGAAAAAAGAATTTTTGGGAGGAGGCCTATTATAATATCCAGTAGTATAAATATTACTAACATTAACGTGCTAGAAAAACTTTCAAATATTATTAACTTTAAATGCCACAAAAAAAAAATTATTATAAAAATTATGTCTTATTTTTAAAAACCAATATAGAAATCTATGTCGCCCCACTTGACTGTGTGGCCTACATATTTTATATTTAAAAATAGTTTTACAAACTTTGATTAAACGTTGCTTGATAAAACTCAAAACTCGTAATACAAAAACGTAAATTAAGAAAAAAATATTGGCTGTTAAAGTCTTTCCATTATTTTTTTTTTAATTTAAATTTTATTATTTTTTTTATTGAGATAAAGCTTAAGGAATTTAATAAATAAACTTGTGTATGGCATAAATTTTATTTGAAACTTTTTATGACATATTAAAAAGTACTTAAAAAAAATGATTTTAATTTAAAAAAAATTTGCTTTTATGGCAAGACTTTATTAATTTGGGTGACACTAACATGTTTTAGTAAACAACATTTTATTTGTAAGAAATTCAATACCAAACACTGTCATGAATGTAAACGTAAAACATTTTTAATAAAGCAATTTTTTGTTTTATTGTAGCAATACAATCTGGTTCCAGCCAAAATCTTTGTTCAAAATTGCATCTCAAAAAGCATTCATAAATTTCAAAGTTAGTCAATTTTCACAAATATTTGTTCAAATATGTGGAAAAAAACTTTGCATTAAAAAACCAAAACGAAAATTGAAATTTTTGTCAGATACTTTGCAGCAATTTATTTAATATAAATGGAACTAGCTGGGTTTGCTTTCAAAATTGTAATTCAATAAGCCTGCAATCTTCATAACTGTTAGCAAATATTAAATATTTTTCAATATTTTAAGATTTTTATTGATATTTCAAATGCATCAAAATCATATCTCTCTATAAATTGCTTAAAGTTTTTAGGCTAAAATGCATAAAGAGAGCTTTATAGTAGCTCAGCTTTTAAGTAACTCGAAAATGCAATAAAAAAAGTAGGCTTATTGAATATGAATAGATGTAGATACTTGTTTGTTTGTGTGTCATCGACATGTTTGCCATTGTCAGTTACCATGCCTCATAAAAGACAACAATTGCAACAACAATCTATGCTACATATGTAGATACATTCTGAGAAGCAAACATTTTGTCAACAACAGCAACGGCAACACAACAATAAAAACAACATCAGCAACAACAACAATGGGGAACAGGCAACAAAACAAGTGTCAAGTGAAGTGCAATATTTGTCTCTCTATCTGTCGGCAGCAACGTGTGCCCCACATCGCTTTCTAAGTCGCTCACACTTTCTAACGCACTGTGTCGTACACTCCGCGTCGCCTGAATTGAACACATTAATTTTTATTTTAACAAGATCATATATTTCACAACTTTTGCGAAAATCTTAATTTATTTTAAAAAAATTTTTAACGGTCCAATAAAAGGATTAGCTTATTAGCATTAAACAAATCTAGCGTTTTTTAAACTCCTTGTTCCCTTTTTTCAGATAATTCTATTGTCAGTCTAAAAAATCGAATCCAATCGTAAAACTTTTGCTGAGATAGTTTTTGCCACCGTTTTCAAATCTCTTGATGCGATGATATCCTCGAATTATTTGACATTTATGCTTATACAATGTTGTTTTTGTTGATTGTCCCAGATTTCATAAAGTATTCAGTATTAGAACCTATGTTTTTAAAGCTATTAAAAGCGCGTCACCTTCAATCGTCGAACGCTTCATTACTTTCAAAACGAGTATATTGCAAAGGGTTCTCTCGAACCATTATGCCTATCGATTTATTATTGATAATCTCAAAAACTTTTTAATGAACGAATAAATTTTTATTTGGAAAAGCAATTTTTTTGCAGTTCAAAGAAACTAATTTCTAATACCTCCAAAAATCGTTTTTTTTTTTTTGCAAAAATCTGCAACACTAGCTTAAAAATTTTTATTTTGCCAAATTCTTTGTTTACGAACAACATCAGAATGCCATACACCTAACAATTTAATTGTCTGCAGCTTTCTGATTATAAAAATCTGAACGGACAAAATTGTTTTTTTAATTATTTCGAAGACTTCCAAGAATCTATTTTTTTCAGATAAATCATCAGCTTACTTAAAAATTTTGTATTTCGATTACGATAATATTAGGATACTATTCACCAATTAATATATTTTGTAGTTTTCTTTATTATCTCAAAATCTTTTTCGTAAACGCAGCAATTTTCATTTCGAAGTAAATTTTTTTGTTAATAATATCGAAGACCTCCATAAATCTATTTTTATACCCTGTACCGTATGGTACAAAGGGTATATTGTGTTTGTGCAAGCCGAAAATGTATGTAACGTACAGAAGGAGAAGTCGGAGACCCCTCAAAGTTACCTAAAGTATGATCAGAGTGACTAGAGAAGTCGATATACCCATGTCCGTCTGTCCGTCTGACCGTCTGTCCGTCTGTCCGTCTGTCCGTATGAACGCTTAGATCTCAGAGATGGTAATAGCTAGAGCAACCAAACTTTCAGATAAGATCCGTTATTTATCCATAGGAGACAAGTTTATTTTATTTTTTTGATATCGGGACTACATTATATAGCTCCCATAGGGGTGTTTCAGAGGACCTCGAAAAAAAGCTAAAGTTTTAGATGGATAATTCGTTTGCTTATGAAGATATCATAACCAAATTTGGCAATCGGCAGTTTTTTAGAAACCCCCAGCACTGTACCAAATTTTATCAAAATCGGTTGACTATATCATATAGCTCCCATAGGACCAATCGGTCGAAAATTTGTTTTATGTACAAAATTCGTTGTGTTTCGTTTGTTTGTGAAGATATTGTAACCAAATTTGGCGTTAAGGAGTTTTTTAGAGTTCCCAAGCACTGTACCAAATTTGATCAAAATCGGTTGACTATATCATATAGCTCCTATAGGACCAATCGGTCAAAAAATATTGTTTTGTACAAAATTCGTTGTGTTTCTTTTATTTGTGAACATACCGTAACCACATTTCGCATTAAGAAGTTTTTTAGAGTTCCGAAGCATTATACCAAATTTGATCAAAATCGGTTGACTATATCATATAGCTCCCATAGGATCGATCGGTCGAAAATTTGTTTTTTGTACAAAATTCGTTGTGAATCGTTTGTTTGTGAAGATATTGTAACCAAATTTTTCATTAAGAAGTTTTTTAGAGTTCCCAAGCACTGTACCAAATTTGATCAAAATCGGTTGACTATATCATATAGCTCCCATAGGGCCAATCGGTCAAAAAAACGTTTTTTGCACAAAATTCGTTGTGTTTCGTTTATTTGGCAAAGAAATATCTTTTGGAGTTTGTAAGCAATATTTCGGACTTGATTGCAATTTGGTGGTACAGGGTATCCCAAAGTCGTCCGCGCCCGACTTTAACGTACGCCATCTTTTTTTCAGTAAAATCATCAGCTTATTTTCAAAAGTATACGGAACGGCTCTCTATTCCTTGTAGGACTTATAAGAACTAATGTATATATTTAGAAAAGTTGTATCTCACCAATCAATACAATTTTTTGAATGCTACTTTTTAATTTCAAGAACTTTTTCATAAACAACTTTTTTTGGGCCTCGAAATACTGTTTTCTAAGACCTTAAAAAAAAACGATTTTTTCAGAAAAAACTACTTGCTGGAAAAATTTTATTTCGTTTACTAACAACTTCAGAATACAAGCGAAAAAAAACTTTTTTTTTTTTTTTCATATGCTTTTGTCTTTGGAAAAAAATTCTTGAAAATAGTCTTTTTTCAGGCTTCGATAATTAAAATAGACATTATGGCATATATTTCTTCTTATTTTTCGTCATACAGAAAATAATGAAAATTTTTTGGAAAAAAGGATTGAGTTTTATCTCGATGGCCCTGGCAACAGTCAAAGTTTCATATACATATCAGCAACTTAAAATTTCTATAATATCTTTAGACAAATTTTAATTTCAATCGTTGTTTAAACAAGATAAATCTTATAAAATCTGAGCTTCGTAGTTAAATATTATAACTTATTTTTTTGATTCATAGGTACCTTGTTATTTATATTTGTAAATTTTTTTTTATACTTAGAATTTTTTGACTTTAATCTAATCTAAGGGAGTTGAAACTGAAGATACCTAAAATATGTATATTATATTAAGCTTCTTTACGACAGTTTTTCTTTAAGATAACAACTTTGCATAATAAATAAAAAATCAATAAATTTTTCCATTTATTGCGAACCACAAACTGTTTTCTCAAACCATTTGCTTTTCATACAAATAATTCAATATTTATGGCAATTAAGTCAATTGACACTATTTTGGGAACCGAATACACGGATTGACTTTCGCTTTCAGTTTTTTATTTATCGAATTTAATAGCTGCTCATTAATTCTCATTGATTTTTAATCTATGTTAAGTTAAAAAGAAAAAAAACCCCGCTTTAACTAATTATATATTAATAAATTTTACTCAAAAATGAAATATGGCACGACAGATATTTTCGCGGTCGACAAGAAACATTTTTTCGCAAATATTGAAGTGCAAACTACGCCACTTTAATTATTTTTTGGTCTAAAATCTTTAAACATTTTTTTAGTTATGGATCTTAAAATACTAAATTTTTTTTATTTTTTACACTTTAAAAAAAAAATTAAGAGACAGAAAGTCAATTTTGAAAAAATAAGTTGTATTTTACCACTTAAAAAAAAATGCTACCAACAACAATCACTATTTAGTCTATATGTTATAGACTTTTATAAATTATTTTTAAAAAAAATTCTTCCACCCAATTTTATAAACTTCGAAGTTATAATTTAAATGGCCAAATGTGGATTAAGGAAAAGGTTTCTTGGGCCCAAAAAAAATGGCTAACAAATTTTAAAAATGTTCAACAAGTTTTGCCTGGAATTACATTTTTTTTTATGAAATACAATTATTGTAACTTCTTTAAATTTAAAAAAAATAAATTTTTTTAACAAACACAGAAAGCTTATACTTTGTTTATTACGTTAAAAATGAATTAATTTATTTTTAATATTTAATGTAGCTCAGCTAACGCCATTATTTAAAAAAATATTTTAAGAATTCTATTCAAGTGTCTTGGAGTGTTAGTTCACGTTAGTTTAATCTGCTGCCTGTTCGCACAATGGACGCCAAGTTTGCTGCAGTGTTGCACGCAAAATCTCACTGCGGCAGCTGCACTTGAGCTGCCACTGCCTGCTGCATGTCAAGCGCGCATTTTTCAAGTGTTGGCGCTTTTTAGAAATAAATACAAGAAAGAAAAAAAAGTATAGTTTTTGGGCAAAAATAAAAACAAGCAAAGCATTTGTGCACTGCAACATGGCAATTTGGACTGCAATAGCAATTGTGGCAACAACAAAATTGTGTTGCATTTGCTTTGTTGGCTCACGTTTCACAGTACTCATATAGCAGTAGTCTATGCTTGTATGAGGGCAGGCTGAAAAGTTATGGGCCTAGGCTTAGAAGTGACATTGCAATCAAACATTCTTGATGATGACATCCACAAATAGTTTTCGGAATGTTGGTGAAAGACTGACTAATGAAAATGCGGTAGATTTCTTAGATCGAAGGCATCTCACTCAATAATACAGATACGCGATCTGTCACAGACGAGTCACTAGTAAGGTAGCGCTTGGATATGTTTTTCCGCCATTTTGAATATATAATCCATTACAAAAATCAAAGAAATGCTTTTCTTTTGGGATAACGACTCGAATCGAAAAAGGCCAAATAGCTTCTTAATGCCAACAATCTAAAGATACAGATGATTATATGGATTACCTTCAAGTAGGTTTTATATTTATGAAAAAATAAAACGTTATTTTTATCAATACAATTTTTTTCCCCCAATTTTTAGGTTATCATTTAAAAAAGTTTTTTTAAGCAATATTAAAGAGATACTTCCGATAAAAACTGGCAAATACTTCGCTCTTACGATAACATGTCAGCCTGCCCTTGTATAGTACTAGTAGCAGCTTCATTTATAAGTAGTTTCTCATAGAGTGTGTGTCCGAGAGAGATTTGTGGCAAGTACCGCTTATAGTATTACACATGCCACTCACATGCCTTAATGGCTGCCTAATCATTTTGTAAACCATGTGCTGCTGGTCAATGTCAAGAAGTGGCAAGATACTAACTAATATGGTTTGTTTGCTGCTTGAGTGCAGCAACAGCAACAGCAGCTGTGGGTCAACTTGCAACATTCTGTGGCGCTTACAATGAATTTATTATTTGCTGATGTTTGCAATTTGGGCACGTGCCGCAAATTTTAAAATGGCATCCAGTAGCAAGTAACAGTAACTGTGCCAAAACATGGCTGTAAGAGGCACACATACACACACACACGCACAGGACTCCGGTAGTCCTTATGGTCAGGACCTTATTTGGTCCATTTTTGTGCTTCGTTGCGTTTGTTGACAAACATTTTTGAGTAGGGCAAACATAAAGTAAGGAAAATGCCGGAGAAAATACAACAACAAAAAAATCAGCGCAAATTTAGTGGCAAAGTAAATAAATTTATTTTAGTTTTCTTTCAATGCTGCTGACTGTTTTTGTTGTTGGTCGTTGTTATTGTTGCCCCATTTTGGGGCATAAAATAACCCGACGAAATGTCTTAAGTCGCTGGCTGCTTTTATTGCCCTTCCAAATGCCAGAAAATATGTACAGCCAGCCATTCAATTGGCAAGTGGGCGGGAAAGAGGCAAGTAACAGCTCAAGGAACCGCTCCGAACCCGCGCCATATCCGGACGAAAGTGAAATTAAGAAAAATGGCGCAAAGGGTTCGTCGTTTTGGCTGGCCTTCTACGCTTAGTATTTGTTAAATGGCACATGCAGTTGATCGAGGTCGTTTTGGGAAAGTGCCTTGCCGGGACTTTCAGACTGCCGCACCAACTCTCTGTGCTTAGCAATAATGTTGGCTATTAGCGTTCTCGAGCATGTCCTGGGATTGTGGATTGCGGCCGGTTGGCAATTTTACACAAAAAAAAAAAAACACAAACAACAAAAACTTACACAAACTTGGCCAACAAGTTTTAAAGCAACTTAAGCTACCCCAAAAACCTATCGATACACAATTAAAAGCATATCAAGATTTTATAAATTTAAACTTGTTTTGTCGCTGAGCCTAAAGTTTGCGCCAGATAGTTATGTCTGTGGGACTTAGTGAGTAAACTGGGTCACAGCAAAGTTTAGCTGGCCCAGCGCCAGGCCCAACTAAAATGCAAAATATGTTGCAGCTATGTAGAACGTGCAGCTCCAAGTGGCAAGCGCGTACAAAATGCGCGAGTACGCGCTTAGAATGATTTTCATATATTTTTTTTTTTTTTTTTTTTAAGTGCAGCATAAAGCTGCATTTTATGAAGCATTTAGGGCTAGGTTCATGGCAAACCTAACAAACTCTGATTGTGCCTCAAGTTGTGCTGCATGAAGGTCAATTTGCATGCAACGTGCTTGCGTGCTGCTAAATGTAGCATAAACAATCTTTGTAGAAGCAAATTAGCCGAAAGCTTGAATCCGTGCGCCACAAAACAGTGAGCCAAGAACTTGGCTTAGTGCCGTGGAATTCGAAATCATTATCAGGAGTGCTATGAATTTCGAGACGAAATTACTATAAATGGAAAAATGTTTATCGAAGTATAGAAAAGGCCTTATAATGATTTTCAAATCATTACTAATGTTCGAAAAATGATTTGAGCGGATTAGTTCAAAAAATTACGAAATGTTAAAAATTCTTGCCAGACTTGCTTAGAATGAAACCCTTACACTAACTCAACATGCAAACAAGCAATAAAAGTACAAAAAAAAATCGTAACAGAAGATATTCTTGTTAGACTTTAAGAGAATGAAAGCTTTAGTTGAATTAAAATTCTAACCAAATTCGGCTGCAAATGAGGCAGGCGAACTAGTGTGCTCCTTAAAGTAGGCAGTGTAAATCTAGACTAGCTACCAAGGTACGGTGTAGCGCCAAAAATCTCTAGGTCTGTGACCAAACTTTTTCAAATCCCATATGTCAAACAAAAGTGCGCTCCTTAAAGTAGGCAGTGCAAATCTAAAGCTAGTGAATTAAGAGCGGGGTTGTGCCAAAAATCTCTAGACGATTTGCCAAAAACTTTTATTTCAAAACTTTTGACAAATGCGGCCATAAAAATGCCGTCCTCAAGCATTAACAGTGCGCTTAATGAAATATTCGACACATAGGCGGATTTTTGGATTGGCGGATTGTATTGAAATTTGCTCAAAAGAGATTTCTAGCACACCTCCAATAGATACGTAGAGATGTTCTAAGCACCTTGTTAGTAGTTTGATTTACACTTTTCACGCTGCTTGAAAATCACTTGTTATCAACTTCCGCTGCGAAGGCGGCAATACACTGCACAACACAAAAAACACACGTAGCTTCATGGCGGTACATTAGCTCAAGCTCTCTCTTATTTACTTATAAGTAGCACTATGCTTTAACTTGCGGCACAACGCCTTTAAATTTATTTTCTTTTTTTTTTGCAATATTTTGCACTAGCCACACAGCTCTACTTTTGGGGCTTAAGCCGCGGCGCCTCGGCTGCCTCGGCACACACAAAAATTTGAACGCGCACAAACGCGACGCGAACGCACGAAGTCCTGCAGCGGACACATCCTTACGAGCGCACAACAAACACGAAACTGAAGCGCATTCGTTTTTTGCACAAATAAATTCTCAACTCATCAGCGGCAGCAGCAACTTCGTGTTTCAATTCCACAGCGTCGTGTCGCTCAGCCGAAGTTGTTGTTGGCAACGTTTGCTGTTGCCTAGATTTGTGCGCGGGTGTTTGCGTGTGAGCGCGAGCGCGTGATTCGTTTCCACACTGAGACAGTGCTCTCTCGCTGGCCAACTCCGAAACTCACCACACTACTCCGAACAGTGATTAGTGATAAGCGCTGTTGATAAGAGCGGAAGTTGTTACGCTCACGACCTACTCAACTCGCAACTATGTAGCTGCAGAGAGAGCACAAAGCGTACCCATGCGATGCTCTCTGTTTTGACCCGTTTTGGGAACGTTGGCATTGGGTGATAGCCGCTAGCAGTTATAGACTTTAAATATTTATAAACGGTATATTGATACCTGGAAGACAACACTTTTTACACTTGAAGTACACTTTTTAAAATTAACTTGGAAATTAATAATTCTGAGGCTTTAGTTGAGCCCCTTTGAATAGAAATGAAAGTCATTTTAAAAATAGAGCCTAAAAAGTATTTTCCTTTAAACTGTGCAAGTAATCGTAGTTAACTGACCTTGTTATAAATTATATGATATCTAAGCAGAAAAGGCTAAAACCCCAAACTTTTCATCTTATTTTATTATGTCTACTTATTGAGTATAAATTAAATGAAAATGAAGCCAAAAAGGTGTTGTTGTTCTGTTAAATCCGAAGTTAACTTGATTTTAGGGACTTTCAAGCTAACAGTGTTTTTCCATCCTGGCGTGGATAAGGCGGCATTTTTAATGTTAATGTTACAGTTATATGTTTTGATTTGACCTAACATTCTGCGAAGCCAGTAACATAAATATTTAATCCAAACTCTTAACCACCCTTATGTCAAGTTTTTAACAGCTCGTCAAAATGTTGCATTTAGGGGTTGGGCTTCGAAATTTAATTTTACCTTGTATAACAAAAAGGTACGTGTATGTTGCTTCATATATATTGCAACAGAAAGTAACATCAAATATAAAAAATGACTCAAAGGATCAAGGCATTATAAGGATCACCTTCGTTTCTTCGAATTTTACCTGCCCAAAGAAACCAACGACGAATGGAAGAGTGTGATAAAAACTTAATATACATGACTCTTTGGGATTTATATTCCGATTTGACCTTGTCGATCTAACAATGCAGTTGATCGTTGAAGTTATATCTGTATAGTTTTTCCCAAACCAAATAGTAGGTATAAATTTTCTGATGAAAAACTGCATTATTAACGCGACAGTGCTGAATCGAATAGGTTTTTGTGATGAAGTACACTTGTTTTGGCAATCTAAATTATTGGACTAATTCCTAAACTATTGACATTAACACTACCTGTACTACAAGCAATAGTCTTAAATGAGTTAGAATTAGTTCGAAACCAATTATTAACAGCACCATTCGAAACAGCACTTCGAAATTGAAAGTTAGGAGGGTTGAAACTCCCAAAACTTGCCCTGCACTGTTGAGGACTTGATTTCGAAATATAGCATAGCGCATAGCGTATGCTTAGCAGAACATCACTTTGAAACTAACCATTAACAACCCCATAATGTTCTATGTTAAGAATCAAACAGATTTTCGAAATTAAGGAGGGTTCAAATTCGAACAAGTGACTGTTAAGAGTTGATTTCGAAATATGGTATAATATAACATAAACATTTCAAAATGACTTTGACAGGGGAGGAGTTAGCAGCAGCTTATAGCCAACTATTAACAGAACTCTGCTAAATGTTCAGTACAGAAAAGAACTTCGGAAAAACTTTCAGTTAAGGGGATGTTATTCGATAAGCTGTTAAAAGGTCGATGTCGAAATGTTGCTTTACTTTGCCTTCTCGTAGTATTGGCTGTAACCAGCAGAGCTTCGAATTTCAAAAATGTTCCGAATTGTGCTGTCCTTTACAAGAAACTGTACGGAACTCGTTAAACATGCGCAGGGTACAACGGTTGAAAAGGGGAAACATATCTCGAACAACAATTTATATTTTAATAAATATGTTATGGTAATGTTTAGCAATAGATATTCGAAAATTCTACAGTGTTGCTTTACGATGTCTAACTTAACATCAGACAAACATTAACATAGGTTAAAATATTCGCAAGGGGAAGGACCAGTACAAATATTGTGCTTATATATAATGCTAGAAAAAAATTTAAAAAGTAAAGCGAATTTAAATTCTATGATTTTGAAAAAAAAATTCTTAATTTCAGAATTTGTGACTACTAAGAGATATTATTATTCAAGAGTATTTTACTTAAGAATGGCAGAGTACCAGTTTTGCGGTCATAGAGTCTTAGTACTAGAGGGACACTTGGCTATTACTTCTACTAAGATTAATAGGTATTATGAAATGACTGATTCAATTTAAATTGGAAATCTATTGATACCAAGTTAAAATAAAGATTAAATCAAGTAAAGTGTTTTCCTTGCTTTTAGAAACAAGTCTTCTAAATAAAAAAATTAAAATGTTATCAAACCTCAACTGGTCGAAAATTGTGTTTTAACAGATATTCCCAACAACTGTAATAAAACCCCAGGAATCAACATAATTCTGAGTTGCTTTGAAATTAACAGCAGGCTGTTAAGAGCAGAGCAATGTTGTCTGTTACAGTCGGAGAAATCTTGTTAAATGTTGCAACAGAGCGATTAATAACAGATGTAGAAAGATAACAGATGTAAACCATGATCCTAATAACAGACAGCCGGGGAAATGAGTGGACACTGTAAAAATCCGCCAATTTAAGGAAAGCACATTAGCATTTTAGGATTTACATTGTTCAAGATAGATTCAGAATGGGCATGCTGCACATTAATGTTAAAAATAACATTCTTTGTTTGTGTAACCATAACATTTGTAGGTTAATTTCAAAATTTTAACAGCTGCAAAAGAACAGAATCCGCGATTAACCTGTTAGGTAAATCAATGTTTACAAAGTTCTGAATGATAACCTTAAAAAGCCAGCTATCTTATAGATCGCAACCTAGGTTAGGTTAGGGCGGCAGTCGGGACCCGTTGCGATACCGCAGAGGTGGAATTTTCACCACACTTCCCCACTCAGAGTGTCCTCCTATGTACCAACGTCAAAACCATCCGGGGGCCTGAATAAACCTCGAAAGGCATTTTGGACTCTGCTCTGAGAGCTGGGATAAGTCATTTAAGAAGTATGTTCGCGACCTATCTGGCGCCAATTTTTGTACTCATATCTATAAGGCGGAATTTTAAAGTAGTAGGACTGAATTACTTTATATTGTGTTTCTTTATAGATGCCGTCACGGCACCTTGTACCGCTTGAGCGATATTTCGAGAAAAGAGAAAGAAGTCTGGTGGTGCCAGATCTCAACTGCAGGAAGTTTGGGCAACGTGACAATTCTTGTCGCACACCTTTCCCATGTCCAAATCTGCGGTAATAATTTATTCGGTCAAATTGAGTTAAATTAGTTTTAAACTAAGGTTAAAATGGAAATTTAAATAAATAAATTATCGTAATAACTGACTAATTAAAACTCGTCAAATTTTTTTTAATTCAACAACTTTCTAAATTAATCTACATTGTTTCCAATCATACTAAAAAAAAATTTAATACAAGATGTTTTGCCCAATCCATGTCATAGCACACTTTTTTTCTTCGTAACGTCACGCTAATTATATTTTTTCCTTTTTAAATTCAAATTTTTACTAAATATATGCTACGAGTGTGTGACTAAAAAAACTTTTTTCATTCTTTCCAGAACACTGTACCCATTTTTAAACCGAAATTCCTTACTAAGTTTAGATAATAAGGCACTTATCATGAAACTAATTTTCTTCGCAGTTATTTATTACGGCTGTCCAGTGTGGGGGCAAACTGCCAATAGTCACGTTAAAAAACTACAAGTCTGTCAGAACAAGATATTAAAACTAGTGTACAATTTGCCCAGGGATTATGCAACGCAAAGATTACACAGCCTAGCTAATGTTGATCTGGTTAGGGACAAAATCGAAAAAGCTACTTGTAAATTTCATGATAGGTGTTTAACATCAGACTTCGATCATATCCGGGACCTTGCTCCCCGCTTCTAGGATAAGTTAGTTTTTAAGTTTTAGTTTTAGTTATCAGTTCATATGGGTTTTTTTGGCATTTTTCCTCCAGCATGATTTTTGGCATTTTATTTAGATTTAATTTTATATTTATTGTTATATTATAGATGAACAGGTAAAAAACACCTAAACACTAAAATTGTACATATTACCTTATTTTAAAAGAAAATGTTATTCCAATAAAGATGAATTGAATTGAATTGAAAACTTTTTTATCATGAAAATGTAACGTCACGCTAAAAGAGAATAGCCAGACAATATCGTGTAAAAAGGAAGTATATACTTAATCTGCTGCCTAACTAAATTTCTATAAGATTGCTCTAATAAAATTATTTTGCTTTAAAATTTTAATCAAATAGCTTTTTTTAATCGAATGAAATCGTGTAAAAACGAAATTATTTTTTTTTTCTAGTCTGTGTTAAATCAAAACCGTGTAAAAAAAGACAGTATAAAAACAGAATTGGGTGTACTTTCAAAGCACTGAATACGAAACAAAATAACGTTTTAGCCCCAGACGGAAAATTCCATTTAAGGTTTTCCCACAGACAATATAAAATAAATAACTGTGTTTTTGATTGTCTTTGGCTTTACATTACTCACTTAACATTATCATCCAGAATTAGCATCATCGCGTTACCTATAAATAGCAATACAGGCAGAATCAGGGTAAGTTTATCTATATTATTATTATTATTATTTTTATTTCTTTTGCATCTATCGGAATTGGGACAAAAGAATATAATCGAGATCTGTAAATGGCAACGGTCTTTTTATCCTGTTGCCCAGATTTTTTGGTGGTACTTTCTGTATTTAATACTTTTGTATGAGAAATGCCATTAACAAGATTTTTTTTTTTCTAATATTAAAAAGATTGATGAACTTATTTCTCGCGCTATCAACAATTTCGCTAATAAAAAATCACTTATCGCACAAGTTTCGTGCTGACGGGTACTTCAGTTAGGAACCTACTTAATTTATAACTCCTTAAACTTGCCATTTTTCCTCCGCATTAAATATTTGAGTCAAACTCCTTTACCTTTTTATTGTGTAACTTCTCAGTTTTAAAGATAATATATCTAAACTCTGAATTATTATGTAAAGCTAGCTTTAATATTATATTATTATTTTATTGGCAAATAAAGCAAATTTTAATATTTATTTATAAATTTGAACACATTTTCCATAATCAAATCACAGCCGAAATTGGCTCCTTGCAAACGTTCTCCCATTGGCAAACCCATTTAGAGGCGTATAAACGTCAAATCCACCTACGCCCAGTAGACCGCTAATAGTTTAATTGCAATAGCCCAAAACTCAAATATAAAATGTATTGATGTCCATCCACCCCCCTGCCACAAAGGACAACTGCAGTGACATCAACACCGTAAACACATCGTACTACAACAAGGGTCCTGAAATTGCAGACCAATATCGTAACTTTACCCACCCCTATGTCAATTTTCCAGTATGTTGGCAGTCATGTTAATCACAGGCTGTTGATGTTCTTGTAGTTCTCGAGGCTGTTGTTGTTGCCTCCATTAAAATTGTTGTCAACGCCCTTGCTACTAGGCAGGGAATTACAACCCCAAAAACCCAAACGAGACCAGCGAAAATTATAACAAATTTTAAATTGCAAAAAATTGCAACAAAGCGCACGAGGGCTGGATATGTAGGGCTGGGATACGGTTAGAGCGTCGGAATGAATGGCGCTGTCCTGGCAAAAATCCGTAACCGAAACTAATTCGCAACAAGCGCAATAAAAATTATGAACAATAGATGAAATTAGGCACGGCAGCTCGGGGAGGGTGCAGTTTTGGACTCTGCAACATTGCAGTGCAGCGCAGCATAAAGAAGTCACAGGAGGCGCAAGCGAGCGAAGACTGAGAGAGAGAGAGAGAGCGTTTGTTGAGTAAGCAGAGCGAGAGCGAGCTGAGGGACAAACTAACTTGCGGTTGCGACATTGACAGCGTAACGAAACGTCAACCAAAGCGTAACGAATAAGTGCGTAAGGCGGATGAGCTGAAGAAGGATGTTGGGGAAGGAGTTGCCTTGGGGAGAGCAACACTTTCGCTGCACGTCAAGTGCAAGCAGGAAACCCAAAAAGGAAAAATAAATCTGGAAAGCTAAAATTGGTATGCTCTTAGGGGGCCATCTTTGGCTGATGTGGGAAGCATATGATTTAAAATATGCAAAGCTGGGCCAAAAATTGGGTCTATTTTTCTAGGAAAAAATCCTTGTTGCTTAGCAAAAAGTCTATTTGAATTTAAGTTCGTAAAATAAGATCTTTCACTTCAGAATTTATTAAAAATTTTATATATCTCTATTTTTATAAAATTAACATATTCTCAACATACTTGCAATGAACACGCAATGCTCTTAAAGAGTACTTCGTCTAAAAATTATTCTAAATATTCTCAAATTATGAATTTCCGTCTTAGAAACTAAATACAATCAACCGAAATAGTTCTAAACATTCTTGAACTACAAATTTGTATCTACAAAAAAACGCTCTTGAAGTAAGAATTTTGTTTCTCAATAATAGGAGAAATGGTCTTAGCTTACTTGTGACATCAAAAATTCTTGATTTTTTTGTCAGTGTATCAAAACGATAGGTAATTAATAAAAAATATATAAAATAAATAAATAATATTTTCGCATATAATAAAAATCCAACATCAATAACGATAGAACACGAATGGAAAAAAGTCCCAAGTGTTCTTTCTATGGTCCTTTTTATGAGGAAGTTATCCAACTTAAAAACATTACGTCAGATGGGCAGTAAAATTTAAGGTTACCTATAAAATATTGTTTTTTAACGCAATCGAGATTAATTTGTAAAATATTTTTACCGCATGTTAAAGTTAAGAATTCTAAAATCATTAAATAATTTATTAGAAAACGTTTGAAGTATCGAAAATGTAAATTTCGACAAATCACGTTTTTGAATTTCCACTGATTAAGTCATTCTATTAAGGGGTTATATACAAAGTTGGGGCTCGAAAAAATTTTTCAACCGCTTTTCAAAATTTTTTTTTTTAAATATTCGCATTTACTATCTCGTATACTTGAACGATTCATTTTTCATCCGAAAATTTTAAATATTTTGGAATGAATTTTTTTTTTTTTAAATCTTGACCATCAAAAAAATCGATTTTTTTTTGTCAACGTGGTTTTTTATTGAAAAAAAAAGTTTTTAGGGAAACCGAATCGTTCAAGTACACCGGAATACTTACATTTTTCTTAAATAATTTTTTTACTTTTTTGATTTCAGTTGAGCGGTTCGCCTTGGAGAACGTTCACCGCAAGCCTCTGCAAAAAAGAGCGCTGCGAGGCATGGGCCCTAACTCCGACAATTTTCAAAATTTTTTCGAAATTGAAAGTGTTTTTATTTCTTTGATAGTACTACTAGAACATTGTGTTTTGCTTTTTCCAATAAAATTTGCGTAAAATCCTTTTAAAAAATCCCGAACTTAGCTTTTTGAGATTATATCGGAAGCCTTGGGTGTTGCGGTTTTCTGGTCATAAGGGTAGCCCTGTCATATATAAAGTTTATACAACTTTTTTGTGGGTCAATGTAATGGAAATTGGGAAAAAAATTTGCGACAGCGGAGCTTATATAAATATTTACATTTGGGATGGAGGTACTAGACAGTATTCAACTAGTAATATTTTTCAAAATACCGATTATGCAACCGCACAGAAAACGATTTTCGGACTGGGAGTTCAGATTACGTTTAGTACGTTTAGTTTTAGCGTCGCTGAATCCAAACACATTGTCATTAAAGTTCTGACATAACCACATAAAATCCCATCAAAATTTTTTTTCGAGAAAGGCTAATACCTTATTTTGGTACGGCATGGCATGGTATGGTATTCGGAGTCAGCGACCCCAATAAAAAAATCTGTTTTTTTTTTTTTGGGTGTGTCAAAGTAAAAATATGGTTTATTGAGTTTGGGAGTCCGACGATGTTTATTATTGTTTTTTGTTGTCGATTTTGTATCTTCTATAATAATATTTATTTTTTTACCTTCTTATTTAATTAATTTAAAATTAAAAATGATTTTAGCTTAGCTTACAAATATTAAAAAAAATACTTAAGGCATTGCGCCTCTAATGGTCATCGTCCTTTTATCTAGATCAACAAATTGTGTCATAAAATCGGTAATCCTCGGAATGAAAAGATAAATAACCTAAAACTCAATATCAAGGATTGTTTTAGCTTTTTATAAGACATTTTAAATGATCAAAGGTAAAAAAAATTGAATAATCAAAACAAATGTAGACCTTAAAATTCTCTACAAACTCGGTCCATAACACTATAAATAGAAACAATTCGATAAGAGGTTGTCTTGGCAAGCCATGAAGTAGACTATTAAGTTTGGCTTTCTGGACTCTATTCTATTTCTAAAATAGTCTTTATTTTAATCCATTTTATTAGAATAAGTTTTGATATAGTATTTTCACTTAGAAAGTGTAATACCAGTAACAGATTTTTTTGTCTTCTCATTGCCAGCGCTTCTAGAGCCTGTGTATCCATGGATTCCAAACTTCACTAGAAGCTTAATATACCCCGCCTGGAGAAGCGGGTTCCGCACGCGGGCAAAGTTCATATGGGCCGCTATCGAGCACAAAGTTTAATTAGCAACTTTTTGTTGTTGTTTTTTTTTTTGTAGTATCTGCAATTGTAGTAGCTGCATCTGTTGTTGTTGCTGTTGCATGTTGCATGTTGGCGTGGGTTGTTGAGTGGCTGCTGCAGCTTCCGGTGCTGCACCTTTTGGCTCACGGGCTCATGTACGTGTAAGTTGATATCATTCACAATGTGTGTGTGTGTGTGTGTGTGCGTAAAGTTTGCGACATTGTCGAACGGGTCAGGATAAAGGATGCTGATACCTTTTGCTGCTGCCATGTCGTAGTAAGAGACACTGACGGCGACTGCGACGCCAACGTCGACGTCAACTGCAACAGCGAATGACACTTGACAGTGATTTATGGTTCGAGCTACTGATAAGCTGCAAAATGTTGGGCAAGTGCAAGTGCAAATGTAGGGCAACTTCGAGGGGTGCGAGCTGATGCTGATTTCTACCCATAACTACCCCAACTCCAAATGTATCTACGAGATACTTTGCTGCTTTTTCAGCTGCCTTGCAATTGTTACAAATTTGTTGAGTGTTATTTTTTTTTTTTTTGCTTTCCATTGTGCATATTTTCATGCCGCAAATGTTGCAATTTGAAGCTGAGCACTCACATGTGCAATCATTTTTTATCGCAAATCTCTGACTGCTTAGATGCTCTAAGCGACTGTTTCGAATCGCTGGCATGTCCGTGTACCACTACTACTACTAGATACGGCAGCGTATTGCCCAGCAGGGCATTAAATTGCCGGCAGTGATGCCGTCATTCGAAGCCATTAACCTTCTGTCCACATCAATAAGGCAAAAAGCGGGCAAATCTGTTGCAATTGACGCACAAAACGCATTATGAGTTTTGTAAGCGTTTCAAGATGTTGCCGATAAAAAGTGTGCATAAAGTTTTGATAAATGTCCGCAACTGGCCAACACTGCTCGCAGACAGGAAGTTGGGATAGTATTAGCGGCGTAGATAACACTTTCGAGTGGGGTTTCAGAGTTACGATCAAATTTCACTTTGAGCGGGTAGACTTATGAACATTTTTATTCAGTTGCTAAATTATTTCAAAGCATACTAAAAAAACTAAACTACCTGAACAATTCAAAAAAATTGCGATTTTTTAAACCAAATCTATGTCTTGTAGCGTCACGCCAATCGTATTTGGTCAGAGCGATTTTTATCATATTTTTGACTTAATATAGTGCTAAAAAGTTTGTAAGTGAAAAAACTATGTTTAACATTTTTCTTTATTATGTTTCTTCGTATAAATGTAACGTCACGGCAAAACGCAAATGTGCATGTACTAAATTTCAAAAGTCTACACTTTAGACTTGTGTTCAAAAATACCGAAAGATTATATGTCTCGATTGTGCTGCTCGAAATGATCGTACTAAAAATTTTTAGAAAAAGTATTTTTTTATGCAGTCCATAACTCTTTACCTAATCGAAAGTTGTAGATGTAACGTAGAAAGTGAAAGGAAAATGTTATCGCATATGACAATATTTTTTTTCTTTAATTATTTTGTTTGTAGAAAATTTATATATCTATGTATAAAAAATGGGATCGTGAAAGGAGACACGATCTCGTCCCGCCTGTAACGATAAACTGTTTGAATCGCGCTTACCGTTCTAAGTTTTATAAAATTTATTCTACCAGTTCCACTCCTATCTAAAATTTTGTTTTCTTTAAATTCTTCTTCGGCATCTCAGCTTTAATATCGGAACTTCGCATTTTACATAATTAAAAAAATACTTTTCCATTTAGGCCATACCGCCGGATGGGAAACTAGCGATGGGATTTGTGGTTTCCGAGTATAGAACAATACGATCCCATTCCGCCCGTCCCGAATGCGACCTTGTGTAACCTGTCCCATTTTGGGTTTTTTTATTAGCTATACTGCCCGACACAATCCCTGCCTTTACTTCTTTAGAAACCAAGTAGTCATATTTAGACCCTGTATTAGTTTCAGAGTACGTCAGCATAGAAATGGGACTCGCTTTATCGCTATTCCGTTTCTGAGTATAGAAATAAATATTGCAAGAAATTCAGACAAAAAGGTGATTTCTTTTACAGTCCCAATCCGGCTTTTATATCACCTTTATGAAACGTTTATAATAAATAAATATATGGTAGCGTTAAGAAAAGCGAAGAAAAATATAGAAATACGATATCCTTCGGATTTTACTCTTTGTAAGATATGATAATGATAAGCAGCAGTTTCCATATAAGAGTACTTACGTTGAAACCGATTTTTTTTTTTTTTTGCTCTAGAAAACTTCCAAAAGATGACAAAATATTTTGTTCTAGTAGTGCAAACTGGATCCCCTAAGCTCCCTAACTACGTCACTAGTCAGAGTTATAGTTACCGTTACGCGCTTGTTGCTGTTTCTGTTTCCGTTTCCGTTTCCGCTTGTCGCTGTTTCTGTTGTTGTCATGTCTACATGTCCTGTTTGCGTATTGCCGGGACGACTTTGCCGTGTGCCACATAAATCGTTTAAAATAAAGTGATAATTGCATTTGTGTTTTAACTGTCAAACTGACGTTTGTCTATGTGTATGTGTGCGGGTGCAGATGTATCTGTAACTACATCTGCGTATCTGTGTGTATTTATTACAGCTCGATTGTCCGGCCACACACAACTCAGGGCAAACGAATTTTATGAATGTCGCCGCCGTATGAATAATTGCAATAGCAGCCAATTTGAATACAGACACCGCGCCGTCTCGACGTAGTCCTACCCCTCCCCTACTGCATCTATCACTGTCTCGTCGCGACCCTGGCCTAGGCCTAGACCCACGGTACGTAGTACACATATTTTTCGGTGGTTGTTGACATTGTCGCCCGGCGCTGTTTGTGTTTTAATTTCAGTGTCACTGTGAAGTGGATTAAAGTATTTCCGTCAGCTTACACCCAAAAACGTGTGCAACCCCTCGACCGGTGACATCATTCAACTGGCATTGACATCCTTGCATGTTGCATTGATCCTTAGCCTCGCAGTTATAGCACCCTGTAGCGCACTTCACAGTGCTTGGGCTGCCATGTGCTGCATTCATTTTTAATAAAACATAAGCAACACGCTTTTTATTCCTTGATATTTTTTATTCTGCGCCAGCTCTGATTAATATGCGACGTCCTGCCGGTGTTTGCCAGCCCTGCCGTCTCCTAACACCCAACTCCCATCAATCCTTGCCGTGTGAAGTTGCCAAGTGTTACGAACCGGGTTCGCGCTCTACCCTCTCTCAATTGAAACATTAAGCAAATGGCATTAATATTTATATTGTTTTCAGCAAGGGTTCGCCTCAAGTCGTTTCCCCTCAATTGACGGGAGTTAAGTGTTCAATGTGTTTAAAGGCAAACAAAAAAAAAAAAGAAAACGCCGCAATTGTGGCGCCACATGTGGCAAATTAGGCAGCTTGCAACACTATTTGCATAGTTCAAACGTAACTAGCTTATTCTCTTTAATTACAAAAAGGACTTGAAAGGAATTCAAATATGTGTATGGGCAATTTAACCCATTCATGAAATCGTTTTGAGGAACCAACTCTTTCTAAGAGCAAAAATTATTTCAATGTGAGGACGATAAGTCAAAAAGCCAAAGTCCAGATACACAGCGGTTAAGCTGTGCTGCATCCGTTTTCTATATAAATATGATAAATGCAGTCCAGATGGTAGGAATTAAGAGTAAAAGCATATGTACTATGAAAGTATAAAAGGTTAGGGTGAGTGCACTCAGTTATTGAACCACGAAAAGACCCAAACCGAATCCATTTGGGAGCTGAGTATCCCTTAGGTTTTGCTATTTCGACCTGCCAATAAACCAAATTTTCGATACTTTTTTCTTAAATAAATATAAATAAATATAAAATAAAAGCATCCTCTATAAGAGCATAATAATGCCAATTTGGTATTATGGCATTCAAGTCTGGAGAACCGCAACTGAAACCAACTTAAAAATAATCATATAATGCAAATCAAAGCAAAATGAACACCCCCCGGTATATCCGTAACCAAAACCTCCAGAAGAATCTCCGCATTCTTTTCGTGAATGGCATAATAATCTAACCGATCGTTACGAGGATCGCTTGAGATCCCTTGCCAATTTTCATGCCGGAACTCTGGCCAGAAAATGACTAAAAAGCTTTACGCTTATGATCTCAGAAACCGTCCGTTGATTTTAATCTCTGGAGTACCTAGCAAACAGTGGCGGATCTAAGGGGTGTTTTCGGGTCCGGGCCTTGATAACATTAATTTTACCTATAGAACTATATTCCTAGTTCTAACCAGTCTGACTGCCAATAAATTTGGCAATTTTTTCTTTTGACTGATCCAGAGGTTGGATTATATTTATATATATATATGTTTTTGTGGTTATTGAACCTAAATCCGAGATCCAAAAAGCCACAACACAGAGGGTTTTGACATAACCTCCAAAAACTCCATAAAACCATCTATTTTTTTAGGTTATCTCTGACAACTTAAGTGAATCGGCTTCAGCTACCCCAAAAACATATAATAAACATCATCGGACGACCGCTCACGAAAAAAAATGTTGTGGGATTATTTGAGGTTATATTATCATATATATGTAACGCAACCACCAAAAAAATCGTTTTTCAGGTTCAAACGTTACACCATTTTTGCCCAACTTTTTGGGGCCACTGATTTCGAATCCGAGGTGTAAAAATCTTCATCACGTCACCGTTCTGACGTAACCTCAAAAAAGAGATGTTTTGGAGGTTATCTTCGAACTCTGACGCTAGGGGATTCAGATTCAGTGATCCCAAAAACATATAAAAACATCGTTGGGAACCATAAATTAGGAGGTCGTATCTAAAACTACACCTAAATTTCGATATAGGTACAAAAAATTGGAGTAGAGACAAGTAGGGTGAATTCGGAAGTGAGGTGAAACACATGGATTTCTGAGTTGACATTTGACTATGAAACCAATTTTCAAATAAACGTCAACCGACGCGACGATGGTTTTTGATAATACCCCGACTCGAGTACACAACTTTCAATTTGGAAAAAACAAAATTCTTTTTTCACTCCCAAAAATCTATGAAAAAATTCTTCCGAATTCGCCCCGCTTGCCGCTACATATTACATATGCCGAACTTTCAATACGTTTAAGCAGATTTAATATAGACTTTTAAATGGCAGTTTCCATTAGCTGTTTATTATGTTTTAACTCCCATTATTTTTACATGCACTCCACTTAAGCTTAATCTTTTGTAAAAAATTCGTTAATTATAGTTCCCCAATGGCTGACAACTAATAGGGACCTCAACAGTATTTCCGCTCATAAAAAAAAAAATGCGCGTGTTGCATGCAAAATCCTTCCAAGCACTTAAGCTCGCACAATTTCAGCTATTTCTGGTGTTTTTGCTGGTTTCTGACAGTACTAACCTTTTTTCTTTTTGTACCCCTTTTGATTCGACATGCAACACAATTATGTTGTTGCACAAACTGCAGTCAAATGGACTTGCCAAACGAACTAGTCAAATGGGCAGCAATTAAAATTGTGTTTCTTTTTGTACACGTATCATTTGGCCAGACTGTACCATATTTTTAAATGTTTTTTCAAACATGTAGCCAAATTATCGGACTTGTAGCTTTACAAACTTCTCCACATTTAGCTTGTTTAAAGTATTAGTTTTATAAATATTTGAGTAGTTTGTAGGGGTCACAAAATCGTATCGTATTAATCAGACCCATTTGGCTGCCATAAAACGTTGATGTATGGCGCTCAATTAGGCCACAAATAGCTGGAATTGTTTAACTTATAAACGTCATTCATCAAATCGACACGATTTTTGAAAGCTTCGTTTGCGGCAACCGGCAAACACGCAAACCAAGCACCAAGAAGAACGTTACTTAACCCCAAATAGTCCGAGTCATTACCAGACAGGGCAAGGTCAAAGCACTTTGTCGAATTTGGTGTGTAATATTTGCGAAAAGTGTGTAAGAAGTTAAAGCTTTGCAATGGGAACCTAAAGAATTTTCTTAGTTTTTGAACACGAGTATAAACGTACTTTAGTTTTATTATATAGTCTAATTATATCTAGCAATTGCAAGTATCGGTAATTGTCAGAACGGAGTGGATTATATGGAATTCGGTTTGAAACGAATACTAAGCCGTGTTTTTCTGCTTTGGACTCACTTTAAGCCGTATAAACTTTTCATCTAATTTCCAGATTTAAAAGAATAACATGAAATTCTATCCCCTATATTATATTATTGTCAAGTGTATTAAAAATTTGTTAAATTTCTGTAACAGGCAAAAGAAAGCGATACAAGAGTTTGCTTATACCAATAATCGTTATGATTGAGTCATGTTTGTAGTTCTGTTTCTCTACCCGTATAAAAATTTATACCGAGAGAACCTGGGATGCCAAATGTTAACAAAAGATACTCATTATCCGTATGTTGGCAAAGCTTGTCGATATCTCATTGAAAAAAAAATAATTTGAAAAAATCAAGGTTTAACGATAAAAGCTTACAAACAAATGTGTTGTAGGAAAAAAAAATTAAGCCTTGTCAAAGAAAAGTCTTTCTAAATATTCAGTTATCGATATCTCGATAAAAATTCGGATATTATGCTAAAACAAAAAAAAAATTTAAAAATTAAATAAAAGCTGGGGACATAATCTGAAAAAATTTCGCAACTGTACCTTCTTCGCTTCCAAACTTCTAGTTTATAAGTGGAATGTAAGAAGTGGTGTAGGGTATTGGGTATATTACCATCGAGATTATGGGCAAGTTATGCTAGAAATTGCGTATTGACATTTTATGATAGACTAAACATGTTACCCTAGCTACTTCATTGAAAAAAGCGCGGAGACAAAAAAGACTTCATACAAAAAAGATGGCGTACGTTAAAGTCGGGCGCGGACGACTTTGGGATACCCTGTACCACTGCTTGCAATAAAATCCGGTAAATTGCTTAAGAACACCAAAAGACATTTGATTGCCAAATTAGATTATGATACCTTCATAAACAACCAAAAACAGACGAATTTTTAATCAACAACTTTTTTTCGACCGATCGGCCCTATGGGAGCTATATGATATAGTCAACCGATTTTGATAAAATTTGGTACAGTGTTGAAGATCTCTAAAAAACTTCTGAATGCCAAATTTGGTTATAATATCTTCACAAACAAACGAAACACAATGAATTTTGTACAAAAAACAAATTTTCGACCGATCGATCCTATGGGAGCTATATGATATATTCAACCGATTTTGATCAAATTTGGTACAGTGCTTGGGAACTCTAAAAAACTTCTTAATGCCAAATGTGGTTACGGTATGTTCACAAATAAACGAAACACAACGAATTTTGTACAAAACACGATTTTTTGACCGATTGGTCCTATGGTAGCTATATGATATAGTCAACCGATTTTGATCAAATTTGGTATGGTGCTTGGGAACTCCAAAAAACTTCTTAATGCCAAAGTTGGTTACAATATCTTCACAAACAAACGAAACACAACGAATTTTGTACAAAAAACAAATTTTCGACCGATCGATCCTATGGGACCTATATGATATAGTCAACCGATTTTGATAAAATTTGGTACAGTGCTGGGGGTTTCTAAAAAACTTCCGATTGCCAAATTTGGTTATGATATCTTCATAAGCAAACAAATTATCCATCTAAAACTTTTGCTTTTTTTCGAGGTCTTCTGAAACACCCCTATGGGAGCTATATAATGTAGTCCCGATATCAAAAAAATAAAATAAACTTGTCTCCTATGGATTAATAAGGGATCTTATATGAAAGTTTGTTTGGTACATACATTTTCGGCTTGCACAAACACAATATACCCTTTGTACCATACGGAACAGGGTATAAAAACATTAGCAAAATTTGTAGCGCCAAGATTTTTCTCTCAGATACGCAGCTTTGTAAGCAAGCCGTGCTGCCCATTTTTCGGGCAATTTGCGCTAGATGGCGCCAGCAGTAACAAAAGGTTTTTTGTTTTAGCGCTAAAAACAAATCGGGAATGTGCAGCATTTGGAACATTTATAGCTAGACCCATGGCCGTAGATTGAAAATCCGGGCACGGGGCGAAAATGTACCGGCCCCTCTATTACACCTTTGGCTTATATCACGACAATACGACAGTAATTACACCTGGCCGCTGAGAAAACTCCGTGACCGGGGGGAATCCCCCTTGCCGCCCTCTCGATGGGCCTAGCCTCGACCCATTATTATTTATTATGAGCCGCTAAGGAACTTTTATTGGCGCTACAATAAATCAAAGATACTATTAAAATTATTATTTTACTTACAATATTTTTTTTTGGAAAAAACAAAATATTAGTAACATACATAAAAGTGTTAGCTAAAACCAAAAAGCGCCAGAAAAAGCTAAACTTAGTAAAAATAAAATTATTTCTGCAAATGACTGAAATATAATCCTTATCTGGCGAAAAAAAATGCGGTATTGACAACACTGGTCGCGCACTGTTATTTTTTTTAAAAAACCTTTTAATTATGTAAAAATCTAAAGTGCAAACAGTTTTTTAGTTTTTAAAACAATGACCCTTTGGCTAGAATCCTACAAAGCTAAAATCCTTTTAAAACTTTTAAAAATGAATAGAAGCATTGCTCTTTATATTAAGCTTATTTAATCATATTATAACTACGATTTTATTTTGTTTTAATGCTACTTACAACAGTTTGCAACAAAATAGAGTTCATGCCACTTTAACTGAACTCGTATGAAGTTTATTTTTAAATCATTTGCATTTGCAACGTCATATGTAGCTGGATTGTCGCTCAACAAAGTTGCAGAGTTACCATCCATGCTGCATTTTTATTCTTTCTTTCTTTTTTTTTATTCAGTTAATATTTTTTCGAAATTTGCACAAATTAAATAAAATATGCATTATGTGCAAGTTAAGTTTAACAAAATGAGCTGATGTTTTTATTGTTGTTGTTGTTGTGGCTGAGAATGGGACTGCTTACTCGGCACTACACATGTTGTTACTCAGACAAACCCATGGAAACCCCAGAATATATACTCACATCAGTGGCGGGTCTGGGACCGTTTTAAGAGGGGCAGATTCTTTGAAATTTTTTAAAATATAGATATATCTTTTTTGAATGAATATTGTATAATTGGTTCGGGATATAATAAGATTTGATGATTTCTTTGAGACTTACCTCAATATTACGATATTTGATTTTATTATATTCTTTACGATAAACTGCAAATTATTCTTTAATTTGCATTGGTACTATGTATATCTAATTTAATATTGTAATCGTAGTGATCTGAATTTTTTCCCAGTGTTCTGTAATTTCTACGGGATTCACTTCAGTATAATGATAATTGATACAATCCGAGTTTTGGGTTATGTTCTTTAATTTCATCGGGATTCACTTCAATAACACAATATTTGATGCGATTTGATGTTTGCGACACGTTTTATAATTTCTTTAGAATTTTTTTTCAATACCATGATTTTACTTTATACTTTGATTTCATCGGAACAATACCATGTTATTTGATGCGATCTGAATTATTTCCAAATGATCTGTAATTTCTTCGGGAGTCACTTTAATACCATAATAAATACATAGCTCAACCGCTAGTCCAATAATGGTCCTCACGCCCTGCATCTATACGCGTATAGAACAAATCTAGTAAAACCTTGGTCCAAAGTGTACAGGGTTTTTATTATTATTATTATTTGAAGCAGGTTAGGTTCGAGATATATTTGGTCATCTCTGACCTTGATTATTTAAAGACGTTTACAAGTGAAGTTTTTTCCGAGTTTTGGCGCTAATTAGCTTGCAGCTGATGTTGAATCCTTATTAGGGATAATACTTAATTTCACTATAAATGCTCGAATGGTCTTTATATAAAATTAAGCCATCGTTTCAAGTTTAAATAAAAGTTTGATACTATCAACTCTAATAGTTTTGTGGTATGGTTGGATTTCCCCCATTCTTGGCCCCCCCTTGCATCCACCACTGTATCGGATAGACAGACAGTACAGCATCGACAACAACTACAACAACAACAACGGCGACAGGGACTAAGTTGTTGTTATAGTTACAATAAATATGCAGTCAGTAACGGTTGTTGGGTGTCTGGCATTATAGAAATCCCGTTAAACCCACTTAATTCAATAAAACACCTTTCACACACTTTGCGCTTAAGCCGCCAACAAACTATAACGCTTAATGCAACTGAGAGCGTATATGTGTGCGAGTGAGTGTGTGTATCTGTGTGTTTGAAAGTGTTTTGGCGGCTATATGTGTAGCTAGGTAGGTGTATCTGTGTGTGCGGTGCTCGAGAGCGAGCGCAAAAAGCTACTTCAGATACTTCATGGCGGCAATTTACGTTTAAAGTTGCTTAAAGTTGCTAACGACAAAAGTTATAATTGCATAACGTGTGACTGGGCGGGCGTGCATGTGTGTGCGTGTGTCTGTGAGTGCGTGTGTACGTGTATGTGTGTCTGTAAGTGTGGCAAACGCAACTAAAACGTTGACGTCGCCGTCAACACACAGTGGTCAAAAAAGCCAATTTAATAACTCCTAAGATGTTTTTGCATTGGCCCCAACTACCACGCAAAGTCACCAGGTCCCAACGTCTATTTCTCTTTCCGCAATAATCAAATAGATATTTTATTTAAATTTAAAAGAAAAGACATGTTATTCTTTCTTTGCAATTTTCCCTGTCTTATTTCTCACAGCTCCACAAACAAAATTACGTCAGATTTTTAAATTCATCAGATAGGTCTATACTAGTAGCAGACGCTAAGGTCTGAATATAGTACTTACTTAAGAAAATATGTTATATCGAACATGGTTATAGTGGTAGTCGTTTCATACGAAGTTAGACATTTAGAGTAATTCATTTTAAAATTCAAATATCTTGAACATTTTCGGGCAGCACACTATTCATCGGATGGGTAGTGCACCCACAAGGGGGTAGGAAAATGTTTTGTAATGAATCTACATATCAAATTTTTTGGCTGTCTTTTTTTTTTAATTAAAAGAAAAACATTCAGCGATGCCGCGGAAAATGAAAACGAATAAAATATTCGGATTCGTTTCGATTTCACATTTTTGGTGCTCCCAATTTCACCAACAATTTTTCATATGGTTTTAATGCGATTGCTTTGTTGCAAGAGAAATCGAAACGACTAAGCAAAATAGATACTTTTTTTTTTTTTTTTTTTTTACTTTTATTTTGATTTTTTTTTTTATTGGCAATCAACGGATACAATTCGCTTATAATCCAATATTGATGGCAAAATTATTCGCTACACAACTGTTTACGTATCTCAAAAAAAAATTATTTTTTAAATATTCTTTGATATTCTTTGATTCGATTTATGCCAATTTCAAGTAAGATATTTATTCATAACTATTTTTAACTTTTTTTTCTGATCAACCCACAAAACAGCATGCCCAAAATAATAAAAATAGCTAAAATCGTGGTTAATTTATTTATTAAAATTAATTGCCAAAGCTAATATTATTGTGTCAATTTATTTATAAGATAGAAGAAACGATATAAAGAAATTCAAAAGTGCAGAGAGAAATATCAGATTTATCGAAAAGAGTAAGAAAAGTATGAGAACAAAAAATTTTACATTTTTTTTTTGCCTAATTATTTTCATTACGGTGGCATGACAAAAATTACGAACGACATACGTCTATGGTGAACGGCTTAATATAAGCCCAGTACCAGATGATATAAACACCTTAGTACCAAAACAAATTTCAAATGAAAAAATATTGAGTTTCCAACTCCAAGCGCTTACGGATGCCGTACGAAAACGTCCAAACACAACAAACAAACAGTGTTGCCTTACGATTTTACGAACACGAGTCAAATCACTGAAAGTATCAGAAATAAAAAAAAGTACTACATTGCTTTAATAGGCACACACTGTTCAGTGTGTCTGTAATTATGGTGCAGTTTATAGAAGGATGCGTTTTTGTCGTCTGCGTACTGGGCTATAAAAAACTTATGGTTTGACACAACTCATTCATACTATAGTTTAACCCCATGGATATAGTCAATATTTTAAAGTTTCAATTAAACTCAAGTAGATCGACAATTTTTACCACTGTGCGACGTCGCTGTCACCGCTGCAGTCGTCGCTTTCATTGCTAAATTCGCATTCGAGGCAGCATATGGCAGCCGGAAATGAAACGTAAATCAAATAAGAAGCGTAAATGCGCGCAGCGTGCACACACACACACACACACTTGAGCAGTAACTTGGTGTAAACGCCCACACACACCTACACATGCTACCCCCTGCCTGAGTATCCCCCCTTCGACAGCCCACACAAGTGTATTGTCATTAGCAAGTACACGCGCACCACGTCGAATTCGAAGGAGACGCAGCCGGAGACGACTACGACGAATCTCAGCGCTTTTCAAATTGAAAAGTTTTTGAAGTGCATTTTTCGTTGAAAGTGGCGGCACTCATTTTAGTTGAGGCACAAAAAAAAAAGAAAGCACCAAAGGAAATTGTTCATATTATAAATAACAGCGGAAAGTGTTGCTGCGAGCAGGGCAATGACGGAAGTAACACACCCAGACACATGTCCCCTGCCCGTTCACCCTTACCATTAGACCACCACCTACATTCCCATCCAGCTAGCCAGATAGTCAGTCAGTCAGTCAGAGAGTTCTTCGGCTCACTTCGGTTTGCCTTGAAAAAGTGTCACAGGCAGGCGTACCAAAAGTGGGCGTGTTTCACGGCTGTCTTTGGTTACGCCCGTAATTTCTTTCCTTTTTTTTCCATTTTCATTACGCTGAAAAGCGTTGCCCTTACGCTCGTCGTTCTTTTGCTTTTCCGTTGAATTAGAAATATTTCATTTTGTCGACGCTTTTACTATTTTGGGTGGCACCATGCGGCCAAAGGCGTTTCAAGAAGGTGTTAAAAATGTTATATGTCTTAATAGCTTTTCTCTGGGACACCTTCTTGCTGGACGTGCGTGCTTGTTTTTGTCTTTGGATACACTGCAAGCAGTGCAGTAAGGGTTTTCATAGCACATTGTAAAGTCATGCAAGGACCGATTATAGGGATGCAGCAATGAGCACTGCATGTATTTACACAACTATTTATCTCTATTCCCATAATTACATCTCATACACGGCTTGCACGGCACTGAAAGGTTGATAGCTAAAAATTCCAAAATAAGCTTTTATCGTTAGTTAAGCTGTGAATAAGCGGGAATCCTTTCAAATAATTCTTTTTTGATTGCACACCTTCTTTCACGAACCCTAGTCTCACACCTAGGAAAATGTGTTATTTCCGATACGCTATTCCTGCGTTCCTTTGTTCCATTAAGTGTTTTACCTTGATTAAAGTTCTCACCTAACTAAGGTTGTCCTCTTTTTATATCCGAAGGTACAAAGGTTCGTGCAGACCCCCCAGAGCATAATGTTCTTAATCAGCACTGACTATCCGTATGAACAAAAGAATCTGAGAGACTTTAAGAGCTTCAGATCCAAAATTCTACCAAAAGATGCTCATTGGCGTCAGGCAAATCAAGTTTGTCGATTCATGTCGATATCTTGCTCGATACCCAGTAGGAGAATTTCGCTGTTTAAAACTACCCTATGCTAATGCTACCCCTACCTAAAAGATAAACGGATTTTTTATTCAAAAAAGTTTTTTGATACATACCACAGACCTTCATTTTTATACCCTATACCTTAGGAACAAAGTGTATAATGAGTTTGTGCAAGCAGAAAATGTATGTAACATACAGAAAGAGACGTCAGAGACCCTCCAAGTATGCCATCTTTTCATTATGTATTTGTGGATGAATCTTTGGAAGCTATGGCCAAAAATATCAGAAGATCTTTTAAAACCGAGATATTTCCAAAACTTTTTGTGAAGAAATTATTGCGTTGGTACGATGTGTTTAAGACTCGGGCTGGCATGTCTGTAGCATTTCTAAAATCGGCGGACATTAAGAAAATTTTAGGGTATATTATAGTCGGGATATCTCAAATTAATATAGACGGCTAATGAGGGGTCGGCGGAGCCCCCTTGTTTTATCGTAACGATTCACAATACCGATCAGCTTGCTGGACATTGTTGACTAAAAGGATATTGTAAGCCACAACCGGGTTTTTTTTTAATGACACGGAATCAAGAATCAAAAATCAAGAAGAAATCTTGCTGCATGTCCAGTATGTCCATGTAAGTTCATGTTCTTTACTTTCCACAAGTCTTTTACGCCAGTGAACACGTTGCTTTAATTGAGTAATGAATCTGAGTCTTCCTACATAAAGAGCAACCTCAACGCCAATCCGCAGATAGTATTGATGCTCTACATATAGCATAAAAATACTATAAAAAATAAAATCTTAAATTAAGATTCTTTGTAATCTTTTTTCATTCTAAAAAAAAAAAAAAAAAAATCAAGTCGGTAATTCTTAAAAAATCAAGGCGACAATTCTAAAAATAATACCAAACTAACTCGAAGTAAGATTAAAATTTTAAAATGAATAAAAATAAATTATTAAACTTTAAGCAAGTCCAAATATTTTAATGCCGTGACATAAAATGTTCAAATTAAGACCAAATTTTAATATAATATTAAAAGTCATTAATTAAAATATAATTCTAAAAAAATACATTTTAGTTCGATTTTCAGCATTCTGAAGTTTCATTCTTTTAAAGCAAAACCAAAATGTCTTAAAATATTATTAATTAAATTAAGACAAAAAATATTGTTCTATTAAAATTTGTAGCATAATTATACTTCCAACTTAACACGAAAGAAAAATCTATTAACCAAATATTCGCAAAAAAAAAAAAAAAAAAAAGTTTAATATTAATAAAAAGTTTTTAATACAAGATTTTCGGCAAAGGGATAACATATAACATAATTAAATGCTTTAATATGTTTGTATAAGCTTCTAAAAAAAATTTTAGTTATTTAAAAATTATTTGTATAAAAATAAATAAAAAATCAAAATGTAAATTTTTCTTAAATTTCTAAAAAATACATAATAATTTCTAAAGTTAAAATAATATTATAAAAATGTTATTTCAAGTTGTTATTAATCTCTTGCTTAGATATTTCAATAAGTTAAAATTTGTTATTTAAAAAATTTATAAAAATTTTTAAATAAATCTAAAAGTACTTTTTCTTCAATTTACAAAAAAAAAACTTATGAATCTTATTTTAAGATTCTTCTTATCTTATTTTGATATTCTTATTTAGACTTTCTTGAACAATTTTATCTTTATATAAATTGGTGTTGTACTGAAGCGTAACCAATTCTGTAAAAATTATAATATTATTACCGAATTTGTTAAATGTCAACAGACAGCCTGCAAATAAAAAATATGATAAAAAAAAAAAAAAAAATTTTAGCTTTACGATTTTATGGATTCAAAATCGGTACCGCAGTTGTATAAATTAAAACAATTTGTTCTTAAAATGAAACACAAAAACTTAATTCAATATTGTTCAAAAATCGAAATTAAATACAATTTCGTTTACCATTTTATACTTTTTTCAGTCCTATCTTAATCTTGCACATTCTTATCTGAAAGATTTTTTTACCTCTAAAACAACAAAAATCTTATTTAAAGATATTTTAAAATCCAAAAAAAAAGATTTTGGTTATTTTTTTTGGGCATATTTCGATTCTTATTTTATGTGTTTTGGTGTGAAATAATTTTGATTAACTATTTTATCAAGGTTTTTTGGTCTTTTTGTTCAGAAATTTGAATTCTAGAAGGTTATTTTTAAATTGAAAACAATAAAAGATAGCGGCGCTTCTTTCGTGCCCCTTTGGTCACGATTATATGAACAAAATCTTTAATTAAGAAAGATTTTTTTATCTCTTTATCCCTTCAAAATTTTTAAGTTTTCCTGCTTCTTTTCGCAGAAAATTTTGAAACCTCGCGTAATACCTCTTTTTTTGATAATTGTATGTAGGCTTAGCATATCTTTTATAGAAAACCAATTAATTTTTAGAGGTTAGACGAGCAGGTCGGCATGGGTCCTGTGCATTATCAAATAACATAAACTTAAAAAATTGCAAAGCTGGACTTATTCTTGCCATGTATTATATTAACATGAAAAAGTTATTCATTTCTGAGATATCGGTTTATCCTAAAAGTATCTTTAAAACAAATTCTATAAACACATTTTATGCACAAATAGATCATAAAAATATATCGGTACTTATATCTTTTCAATATTAAAGTACCCGCAGAGTATCTAAACTTCAGCGCTTCTTATTTACTTTTCCAAATATAATTCCTATTTTTTTGTTGCTTTCCTGTTGCTTTTGCCAACTTCATTCTTTGCGTGTTAAGTGCTATGTCCTTTTGCTGTCTCTGGCACACGCTGTGCGCTTCCGTTTTGCTCCTGTCGGTATGCAATGGTTTTTTGTATTGCAGTTTTTATTTTCGCTTTCTCTCGAACTTGGGTTGGGTTTGAAGTTGAAAAGGGTTTGAATATTCACACTGTTCTAATGAGCTAACGAGTTTCTGCATATTGAGAAATACTCAATTAACGCTGTGGGAGGTTGGAAAATTTTACTTTTGTGGAGTTGAAAACTTATTATAATTGAGTTTTAATAATGGAACATAAAGAATTAAAGTTTAGCTCCCAAAATGGTGCGTCCTGAACTTGTAAAATGGCTTATAAAGTTTACTCATGCCGAAAAACACAGCGGGGACACACAGCATTTTAGCCCCTGAAGCTGTCTAAAGCTGTCTTGATTAGCGTGCAAATTGAGTTGAGTAGGGATTGCTTGGGAGTAGGAAAAAATTCTATATAAATAATATATTGGCTGACAGTTTCAGTTGACCTTTTTAAGTTCAAGTATTTTGGCGTACTGTTACTATAATTATTGACGGATGATTATCTTTTTTGTAAAAGGACTTTAGGCCATATCAAAAGGGGCAATGTTGTGGAGAAATCAGTTTTCAAGTATGGCCATATGCAATGTAGATATCGATTCTTATTTAGCCACACAAAATAAAGTCGTTTATGGTGTTCGGAGGTAAGACCAACGAACTTAAAAAAATAATCTATAAAATCCCATAAAACAAGATATTTCGAAAGTTATGTCAGAATCATTTTGTGCTGGGATGTTTTGCACCTTGGTTTCGGATTTAGCAACACCAAATACCTATTACACTAGTTAACAAATATAAGGGTCATCGAGTGAATCTTTGTATAAAAGTGTTTTTTAGGGTAATTTTGGGTCGAGAAACACGAAAATGGCAGCCTTTTTTTTTCTTAAGCACCGTTTGTATCAACATGAAATACGATTAGATCGAAAGGTATTGATGTGCTCTTTACAGTGATATATAATTATGTACAGATTAAGTAAAAATTATTGAAGTTACAAGCAACCAAAGTCGCAAAAAAGTGTCACTTTCGACTAATTTTCAAAATTACATATTTTGGTTTGCTTTTTACTAACGAAATAATAAATAACGATAATTTTCAAAAATTATGTTAAGCTTTAAGCTGAAAGAGAATTCTTTTACGAACATTTCGAGTCTAAGATCTTTAAAATCGGGTAAGAATTGTAGATGCTATGGAACCACCTTTCATCTAATCGTATTTCATGTCGATACAAAATTTTGTTCACGAGATATTGTTGAATAACTGAAATAAGTGGCCAAAAACATGTTTTTCGAAAAAATCTCCAAAACATATTTCTCGACCAAAAATTACCCTAAAAACACTTTTTTACAAAGGTTCGTTTTTCGTGTAAACTAGTGTTATCATACACGCGAAATCGATTTTTTTTTTTATCTTATGAATTTTGAAGGTTTTGTCAGAACTCTGATATGTGAACTCTGTCCTGACCTGCGAACTCAAAACTTTTTTTTTTTTGCGTGTTTCTCTAATCGTTTTGCTTAAACATGTAATCATACGGAGACAATATGAAAATAATGGCAGTTCGAATAAAAATTATAAAATTGAAAACTAAAACTGGAATCGAAATCGTTATAAGTTAAAAATAAGAATTTGAAATGAGCTTATCTAGAATACTTTTCGTTTTATTTTTTTGTTATCGTGACATAACGACATAAAAGAAATGAGCTCTTGCTTTTCAAGGGTAGGTTCTTAAATATTTTAATATGGCACCGCATGAGAACTTCGCCGTTCTATTGTTTCTAAACTAATATACTTCTTAATTGATTAAAAAAAAAATTTATTTACAAAATTTCGAATTGCAAACAGTCGGTGAATATATGCGACATCTTTATATATCAGGCATCTTGTCTGATAAATATAAAATAAAGATGGTCTCCACCAGTCGCAAAAAAAAAAAAAAAACATTAATTTTTATAAAATTAAATACTTAATAAATAAACAAATATTATTAAAGCGGCTTTATTTATAGCACCAAAAAATAATTCGATAATAAGCTTTTGCCTTTTTATCTAGAAAACATATTGCGGCTACCAAGTTTTCCACCCTGCCTACAGCTTTCTATGGTCAAATCAAAGATGCTGCAATCCATTGAACAGAGAGAAAGAGAGTGACCTGTGCCAACAATTGATAATTAATGATGATACTTAATTGAGAGTAAAAAGCGACACTGTCAGACTGTAGTCATTTGAGGCATATCTAAATTATTGTGGCAGCCAGGCCATGGTCGTCTCTGTTTGCGCATCAGCGGTGGAAGGTGGTGGCACAGCATGTCCAAGGAACCATTAGTGGCAAACAAATTATCTCATATCACTTCCGCTTTATCTGACAGCTTTGCTTGCTCCTCGCCCTTGTGGTTTTTGGGCCATTTAATACAAATAACGCATACCAACAATATATGTACAATATATTTTTTTATTCGATTACACAGACACACACACACACACTCACACACACAGAGGGCGAAAGAGAGAGAGAGATAGTGAGCAGCACTTAGTTGGAATATCTTTCAATATGATTGTGTGGCATACAGCCATTTGCAAAGTCATCACGTATACGCCACATAGTACGCTATAGTAGAGCAGCAGCACACGCTGACACAGTTACCGACAGATAGACGGAGAGACGGACGTATGATGCCAGGCGTCACTCACTTGGTATGCGTTTAGATTGGTTCATTGCTTGATTTCATTTTCCGTTCCGCCATTATTTCCGTTGTTATTTGCCATTATGACAATTCAGTTACTAAAATTCGTTACGAGCTTAAAACTAATTTCAGATTAAGTTCAGAGATTTGCACACAGCCACATCCATGCACAGCCGCTATGATGGACAGAGGGGGGCTGAGACGTCGGCGTCTGCAATTCTGCAAAAATTTTGCGCCAATAAACAGCACAAAAAAATCGAATGGTATCAAAAAAAAAAAATAAGAAAGCGAATGTAATAAGTGATTTACATGACTCGAAGGAATTTCACTATAGCCTGCTGCTACTTGTTTATGCCACAAGAAATCGATACTTCATTAAGATGGGTTGGCAGAGCAGAGCAGAGCAGTTCGGGTCTGCCAACCCGAGGCAGCAGTCAATGCGTTGATTGTCAAGCGTCCGCACGGCATTTTGAGGATGTGTATGTGTGTGTGTGTATGTATGTGCTGCCTTTTCAATTTTTCTCTAACTTGATTGCTGGCATTCGATAGGCAAAGAACACCCCTGTAAACGAGTGTAGGCTGAAAAGTTATTGGCATAGCTAAGAAATCGCATTAAGATTTTTTTAAATTTTAGTCAAAATTTTCTATGTCTTAAACTAATCTGATTTCGTTCAAAGTTAGCAGAGAAAAAATGTAATCTTTCAAGAGAATTTAGTAATTTTTCTAATAGTAAAGAAATTATGATGAAAGTGCCAGAATTAGATGATGCGGATAAATTATTTTTTAAAGGCCTAAAAATGGTTAAACATATTGATACAAAAGAAAATTTGAATTTTTTTTAAATTCAATCAATGTACAACACCTATATTTACGTACAGCTGCCCAAAATGTAAAAGGTCCAAAATATAAATATTTTTTAGATGTCTAACGTCCATAACATATATAGGAAAATATATCTTGCTAATTTTATCTCAAGTCTAAGTTGCATGAAAAACAATTTTTTTTTTTTAAAATTACAAAATTTTTACTAACGCCGGCTACTTTTTAGCCTGCCCTCGTTAGCCCACCTACTCACAGCTGCTGCAGCACATTTCCGTCTTTGAATCTCAAGGCCCATCTAAATGGATAGATGACTAAAATGATAGACAGAATCACGCCATTTCAATGACTTGGCATTTCTGCGCATTAGTCGTGTACGCTTTGGCTCATGGCGCACGCCTCGTATACGCAATGTTAATAGATCTGCCCACAATAAAAGCATATTAAAGTCAAAGACACAAACGCCATGCAATGCGCAATTTAAGCGCCATTTTATTGACCATCAAAGTTTTAATTTGACAAAAATGACAGGCTCGGTGACCGCTGCTGACAGACCTGAACCCGGGGGCAGCTGCAGCGCCCCACTTATCCAACAAAATTGATGTCCTGGGCTGTGCCATATACATAAATTCAATTTATGGCACTACATGCATTCAGGACTTTGGCTTTGTTGTTTCTGGCAGTTGGTGGCAGTAATAAATCATGTAATTACTATAAATATATACTCTTAATAGCGCATGTATATGTATATATGTATGTTAAAGTTTATGTATATATTTGAGCTGTGACAGTTTCAACTAATGCAATTGCCTGAATTTTTCATGCGCAAATTTCTATGCCAAAACTCAATTGCACGTTATGCCAAATTGAAATTGAATGATTCAAGCTGAGGAGCATGTTTCCCCTGCCATTCACTCACGAATTCTAAATGTTGGCATAAATTATTGAATATATTTTACTAATACTATGTAACACATGTCTATCGATGTGTACGTTCAAAAAACTAAATTAAAAACTGGCCGCCAATGTCAATGCGCATCAGCGACATATTACATTTGGGGCTTGTGTGACCTTATCATGTAACACCAGAGAATGACAGCACAATTTAGAAATAATTTCATATTTTATTTCAATTATTTAAGTCCACAAGAATAACAACTATAACTAACTAAACCCACAAAACAAACCAAAAAATAAATAAAAATTATGTATACGCAACGGAAATTGAAATTATGTTGCGCCTGGCCTCATTTTGAATTTGTTAGTTGGTATCCATTTTGTGTAAATGTTTTATATTTCAGAAATTTATATCTAAGCCCGGCTTTAGTTTTGTTGTGAATTGCAACATATTACATGCAAGTTGTCAAAAAAAAATTCACATGTACATATATTTGTATGTATATACACAGCGGGTAAGCGGATTTGTTGTGTACATTTTGTAAAATGTACTACAATTGACATCGAACTGTATTAGAGTTTACAAAAAATTAATTTCTTTTGTATTATATGTCAATCAAAAAGAAAAACTATTTTTTTTTAAATCTTTTGAATGAAATGACATAAATGTCGAACAAAGTGTCTAACCGGCTTAGCAATTTAAAATACCTCTAGCTATTGAAAAACTAATGACTGAGATCAATTTAGAAAGACAAAAAAATTATGTTTTTTACTGGTATGTACATTTGTATATACGTTCGTCTGTTCTCTCATAACTTCTAAGCCGCTTATCATAATTTGACAAATGAGATATCGTTGGAAGCATCTTGATCGTCCGCTGGTTATAAGCTATGTCACAATATAGTGCCCTCTGAAGAACCTAAAGTCATATAGGTACATGTACATAAACTGTAAAATATGTAAAGCGACTTTTTAAAAGCTTTATTACGAAATTATAAGCCCAAATAATTTAAAGAAAAAGTTCAAAAACCTATGCTATAATAGGTACGCAAAACTTGGAAGATCGCCGGTTAACCATGATACGAAAATTCGGCAAACAGCAGAGTGACCCTGCCGGCCTACCAGTCTCCTTTTCATGTTTGCTAAAGTTTGGGAAGCACTGATGCTCAAAAGGATGATCGAACAGCGACAACCTTTCTGACCGCCAATTTGGGCTTAGGAAAGCTCACTCGTCATATTCTAAAAGCGTTTGATGACAAGGAGTAAGTACGATTTTGGAGTATTCGTTGATGTCAAACAAGAATTTGTTAGAGTTTGATTAAATGCAATTCTGGCTATGATAAAGATCTTCTTTCAGCATCATACTTTAAACTACTCAAATCATATCTAGAGGGAAGCAGATTCCAGGTTAAAATGAGAGCTGTGGTTCCAAAGGTAAGCGTTATAGCTATCTACAGCTATGGAGCTTAACCAGGTTGTGGTGAGGAAAAAAATGTGGTAGCTAAGTATACGGACGATTTGGATGTTTTCCACTCCTCACCTTGCGTTTATGAAGCAGCAGATGGGATACAGGAATACATTCACCTGCTTGAGAACTGGGCTTGCAGCTGCAATATTGCCCTGAATCCTTCTGAATACTAGGCATGGCCATATGGCCTTAAGAAGGCACCCGCTATGTGGCTAGGCAGCCAAACACTCTGGGGTCGGTTGAAAATGGCCAGTAACTCATAAACAGGCGTATCTCCTTCCCACTACGCTGCAAAAGAGCGCTGTACAACGTTATAGTGGCATCCACATCATCCAGATCTTGGCTATGGCAGCTCGCACGAATCGACTACGTATTCAGACGTTTATGCATGGAAATACGACCTTGCTCCATGAACTTAGACTGGAGATCCTTGACCTCCAAAGCAATAAACACTCGAGCCGCTATAACCAGCGACTAATAAGACACCGTGGCTGGCGAATGGGCTCTCTTGTGAAAATCTTAGCAAAATACGAATGATCGATCAGCTGTTTTATTTTCAAGTGAATGAAAAATTTTAATTCAGACTCAGAAACCAATTTGATTTGATTTTGTTCCATAAAATCCACCTAACATATTCTACATCAAATTGTTATAGGACAGATTGTAAATAAAATTAAAAAAAAAAAAATAAATTGTTTTTTAATATAACATATTTTATTTATTTCAAAAGATCAACATATATACAGTTAATTAATTAACAATAAAAATAAAAAGAAACTTATATAAAATTTTTATAACAAGCTTATAATATAATTAATATTTGGTAGGATACCACCATAGTTTTCCACTGAATTTTATTAGCCAGAGGGCCAGCTATGCCCCTACCCACAGCCAGTTGTGGTCAGTGGCAAATAAGTTGAACCAGCAACAAAGAACAACAAACGGACTCCGACTAGTTTGAACTAAGGTGGTTCAAAACAGCTCTTATCAAAGAGGAAAGAGAAAGTTCACTTGAGCATATATGAGCCAAGTCATTATAAGTCGAACATAATACTCTAAATGGCTCATGCAAAGCATAATTGGTAGTGCATCTCTTAAGAGATAAGGGTAAAAAATTTCTAGTGGAGCGTCTAGGAATGTTAAACCTAAGTTGCGGGATTAGAAAAGGGGATTCAATGTAACCCGTTGAGTGTTTATGGCAAACATCTTATAAAAATGTCTTTTACTTAAGCTTCTATTTTTCAAAAACTAAGTCCGCCCCATATTCAAGTATACCTGGATTCAACAAGCTGCAAAGTAAAAGAAACTGGGGCACGTACATGTTGCAACATGAATATTTAAATAGCAAGTTGTAAGCTGTGACAAAACATCAACCAACTAATTAAAGCCAACGTCGGATTTAAATTTCAAGCGTTTGTCAAGCTAACTGACTGATTGCCAGGCTGCTGTATCCAGCCCAGATCCAAGAAAAAGGACGAAAAAAATATATATATATAACTGAAATGCTAGCAAAAACTTTGAGCGGCACACATACACACACACACACACACGTACGCACACAGCGGAAGTGGAAGTGGAATGCAGCTGTGTGATTAAATTAATAACTGCAAAGGATTAAAAAACTAACACACAGCCTCGGCAAGGACATGAGCTGACATGAGCCAAGCCGGCGGCAGCAGCAGCTGCTGCCCCAAAAACTTTCGCTGCAACCCAAAAGGAAGCGCAATAAGGACGAAAACTAGGCAAAACTAAGCAGCTGACTTTGCAACTAGCCGTGCAAACCCAGTAGGTGTGACAAGTGTTGGAGCTGGAACTATATGCAGTTTGCAGAGGGGACTGGGCACACTGGACTCATTTGCATAATATTTACTCATGAGCCTCCGCCCTCCGCTCTCGCCGTTGAACTAGAAGAAAATAATTTGCTAAATTATGTCTTAAATAGTTAACAAAGTTTGCACCAAACTATGGAGCTTACTCGTAGTGTATTCCTCGGGATTTAAACGAGGGTGAACAAAAACTATTGCATGTTTGTTGTGCTTAAGCTGCTTGTTAATTTACTTCAGTTGGAAACTTGGTGACGCTCTTTGGAAATCTCTTGAGCGAAATTTCTTGATATACAACAAGAACAAACGGGTATAAAAAGTTGAAGCGAGTACGAAGGAAAAAGTAACTTAAAGGTAAAAAGGTAAGTCGGCAGAGTATCTACAGCTTGGACTTTCCTGATTTTTATAAGTGCGTAAAATGTGTATAACGGCCAAAAGAAAACATATCCGACCCTATAAAGTATATACATATGTGTGCCTGCTTATCCGTGTGTCCTTATGTGCAAAAATAAATCTAGAGAGCCCAAATTTTACAAAAAATTGTGCCTTATACAATCAGTCAGGCAGATGAAGTTTGCTGATTTATTTCAAAGTCTTGTCCCGTCTCCCCTTAGGAGAATTTCTCCTGGATCTGTATATACCATTTGTTTTGTCTTTCTATCGGTCCGTTCATCTTTCAGTTTATATTAACATCTGTAAGGCCAAAAGAGCTAGGGTAACCATATTATTCCAAATGATGACAACCGTTAATGCCTTACCCCGTAGACACTTGTAAGCCTACTAAAGACCCTATGCTAGCCATTTGCCTTGAAAATTCCCATAACCGCTTAATTTTTCGATACACATCTTGGTAAAGATATTAAAGCTTTTGTGCAAATTACTTTTTAATGCAAAACTTTCTTAAAATCCATAACTAATCACCTTAACAGATATTGTCAGTGAAATAAACTTGGAGATGATGGTAATTGCGTTCAAATGTTAAGGCACGAGGGTAGTTGGATAAGTAAGTCTTTTTGAATTTCCAAGTCAGTAACATTGAATGCAACACTGCTACTCTCAAATCCAATCTGTTTATGAAATCCTGAAAAATTTTAGCTTACTTTAGTTGGAAGCCTTGGAAGAAAGCCAGTTCGAGAATATGGTAATAACCCTTAAGCATATTTGTTGCAAATCTGCAACATAGTCTTTTTTTTAAAAAAAGAGCTAAAATCAAAAACAAAAAAAACGAAAAAATATGGTATTTTTTATTTTCAGCGAATAAAAAAAAACGGAGAAAAAGACAAATAAAGGGTTAACGAAAATGTATGCAAGTGATTTTATTTATGGTATTGTACCTATAGATACTAGATTTGTCCAATGCATGTAACGGACAGTAGGAGGCGTGGCAGACCCCAAGTCCTACCAAATACCAAAATGCTTATCATAGCCTCGGTTAGCGATTGCGACATATACGTCTGTCCGCCTGTCTGAACACCTGGATTTCGGAGACTATAAGAGCAGAGATACGAAACTTTACCAGCTGGTGCGCATATTTCCTCAAAAGATGAAGTTTGTTGAATTATGTCAATATCTTTCTTTATTCCCCCTTAGTAAATTTTTAGCTACTAACAAATCCACATCAAAATTTTATCGATGCTGAACCCCCACCCCTCTACATTTGAGCTTGAAACTTACCCCATATACTTTAAATAACTTATTTGACGTAAATTTGGATTATTAGGTATAAATATCGAAATTAGGGAACTTATTGGTATAGCTATCGTTTTACACCAAAACATATTATGTTTTTTTTTTAACTATAGCAGTGCCCTCTTAATTAAACTATAAAATAGACGATGAACATGTAAAAGCTATCCGCAAGATGTGTGCGATGATTGCTAAAACTCAAGCAGAAGTGCAATGGTATAAAAAAAATGCAATATTCATGAATTGGTCTGAGAATTCCGGTTCTAGGGTTTGCGAGCCTTAATGGCGAAACAGGTTTGGGTCGACGGAAGAGGTTTTTAATGAAAAAATGTTTCTATTGAGGGACTTGAAACCATTCGAAAGAATTAAAAAAAAAAGGAAAAGTGTTGGGCTAAGTTTGTCGAACCAAAAAGAGGCTATATTTGGAAATAATACGTTTTAATGTCGAAAAAATATCTGTCATGGGCTTGTCAAACTGCCCTCGCATGTGTCATTAAAAATTATTTTTTTTAATTTATTGCTGATTTCTTTAAAGAATTAAATTATGTTCACATGTCAAATAAGCAAAGAAAAGAAAAAAACACTCCTCTGTACAAAACAAACTGTTTCACATGGTGGCCAAGCCTGACGACATTGCCTTCCAATTACTTTTAATGCATCTACTGTGTATAATATACCTCAACTTACTTGCAGTATTTAGCAATAGTTAAACATTATTGTCTTTGAAATACAATGCATTATGCATATCTAAAATAAAGAACTTATCCATTGGCTTTTATAGCGCGCCATTTTATGTTATCCACGGCTAGATATACTTTTAACGCTTAAGCTTTACGTTAAAATATATATTTATATAGTCAAAGGAAGAAGGGAAAGGGTTTACTTTTGCAGTTCCACTTAAACAAATGAAGCTGTCGCACCGATTTATTTATTAGCGGCAATGGCGAAAGCGTCGCTCGTGGCGAGATTTTCAGCCTTAAATTCTTTTTATTAATTTGCAGTGTGGCCAATGCACACACACACACAGAAGCACTCTCAAAGATACACACACACACTGATACACTGAACCGCACACACAATGGAAGAGCCGAGCCTGAAAACTCTGAGCTGCAATCTGAAGCTGCAACGTCGCGTCGCTTATTTGTCTGGCTGCTGTGCCAAAACGGCGCAAATACTTTGTATGTGTATATGTATATATGTGTGTATGGTGTATCTATGTTTGTGTGTTAGTCGCTTTATCGTATGTTAAAGTCAGCACACAAATTTTTAAGTGCTCCGCACAAAGTTTTGAGCTGGAGTTCGAGTGGCGACGCTTTGTTTAAAATTTTCCGGCTTTTTAAGCGCCAACCGAAGCGCCACGCTGAGCGGCAGTCAATGTATGTGTGCGTATGCCACAAAGGGCGTGCCGAGGAGGGCAGGGCTCAGGGAGGCACACACACCACGCTAATTCGCAGCGGGTGACAAAGTAAATTATGATATTCGTTTCCTGACTAACAGACTGCGTGCACTTCCTGCATGGTCGGGCTTCCTCTCCTTTTTGCGATTTATTTTTTTTTCTGCTAACTGTTGGCCTCCAAAACCCAAGGCCCATAGTTTGAGGCCGGCATTTCCATTATGGCCGGTTGCTTGGTCGCTGCGGCGCGTGATTTGTTGCACTGTCGCGCCTTCGACATGCCTCCCCACGCCGAATTCTACGAGCACTTGGAATTTTGCGTATCTGTTTTTGAGCTTCTTAATGGAAAGTTTGGGTGGAAATTTACGATATGCAAAAGGTCCACGAACCGGCGTCATGTGAAGATAGCCGCGTGTCTAAGGTGGATGCAGCCAATTGGAGTGGGATTATTAAATGGATTGCTTTAGCAGCACATAATTTTAAATTTGAGTTCAATTGTAAAAGCTTTGAGTGAGTAGGAATTTTTCTGGGTGGATTACTACGCTCAAAACTTTGGTTTGCTGCTATAAAGAAGCGCACGTGGTTTTCAAAATTGAAATTAAAATTGTAGGGAAACAAGAAAGCTATGTTTGGCTAACAAGCGATCGAAGCCAGCATATCGAAAGAATATTTTTGGAAAATAGGAAATTATTTATAATAACCGCATCCAACAGCTCACTATGGCGAACAGGGTGACGAGGGGACCGAAGAATGAATCCGCCATAAGACATAAGAAAACCACTCCAAAATGCCTAACAGAATAACAAAAATAATCAAAGCCAAGGTAGAACGTGAATGGGAAACAACTTTCGGTAGTCACATCTTGCAGCACTCTGGCCAAGAGATAGTACAATTCAAAGCGAACATCCGAACTTTTGTGTTCCACAAAGATAGTCACCACAATAGTCCTTATGGTCGAGAAGATGCACGTTCCCCCCACGACTTCTGGAGATAAGAATGAGCTACAAAGCATACAACACATACTTGGAATTCACCCAGCATCTAAGAATTCCTTTCTTTGGATACCTGGGCAGTCTAACAAGTCTGCCATTAACGGACCTGGCCTTTTTTTCCAATCCTCAAAATGGATTAGTAACGAGCGCAGATAATTAACCGCTAATATGGCCACAAACTATCCCACTTAACTCCCGCCCTTCTTTCGATTTCCATTTTTATTAGATACCATAGTCTCTGGGGAATCTCGGCCTAAGCCGAGAAGCCTCATTAACATGAATTAGCTTATGTTTGAGTATCATTTGATATTACTTTGGGTTCTTGAAATTTTTTTCCTTTTTGGTCAGGCAGTAGCTTCTTGCCTTCTACCATGGTGGTCCAACCCTGACAGCAAATACTATCTTTCAATACAAGTCATTTTTAAAACCCTAATTGGTGAGAGCAAAGTTAGTACAAACCAATTTGTTTAGCATCCGAATGAAACGAGTGGACAAGATTATTCCATCTATCGGTCTGTCTATCCGTCGATCCGTCCTAACTCTTTCTAAAAAATCATGTGGGAACTAGAAGTCGTGATCGTAACTTCTAAACGAGAAAGATTCTGATTTGTGACGTCGAGATCTTTATAAGGTGCAAATATGAGCCAATCCGACAAACTTTTTTTCTCAACTTTAAGTGGCCGTAACTTCTAAACGAGACGAGCTAGAGCGAAACTAAGCCCAAATGATCAAAACTCCGACACTAGGCGTCGTAGAGCAAAATGGAGCGCGGTTTTGTATCAGCTGCGTTGTCAACTATATTATCGGATAGAGTTTATTTTCCCAATTTGGGTATAGTCTATAGGAAAAAGGAGCTCGGTGTTGTTTGAGTTGCGTCGCCCAACGTAATGGTAGCAATATTGAAAATACAGCCTTTAAAATCGATATACCCATTCATGCGGACTTATACATGAAAGTGTTATTGTATATTATAGTTTTGGAAGTACTTAGACCCCCACACAAATTTTGCACTGTTTAGCCACTGCATGACTAAATTTGGAAAAAAAAAAACAATTTTTTCGAAAAAATGAAATTATGGATTCCCACGGTGTTTAGATGCAAGTTTAAATCGGATAAAAGCTGTGGAATTAAGGTTGCCTAACGGATTCCAATAATCTGAATGTTCGCACAGTAACCTGTCAATATGTTTTTCTGACGAATTACTACGCATTGTTTCCGAAATATTGAATTTCAAAGAAGCGACTACCTACGGATAGCTATTTAATCTAAGGACTTGGGATATTTTACATTTCTCTAACTCAGCAATTTAATTGACATTCAATTTTAACCTTTTAATCTTCAGACACTAGTGCATTAAATTCCAGTACTTTAATGTTTGTGCGTGAGTACTAAATTTTAGTCCTTTCTGTTAAATTCAGCTTTAACTGATTTTAGCATTTGAATGATTTATGTTTCCCGCCAGACTTATTCGCTTTATGCACAGATACAATACACACACACACATACACATACTGCTCTCACACAGATACATCTATAAACACCTGTGAGACCAGTACCTGGGGAACTCTCATTTTATGCTCATTTTTCATAATTTTACATGTGATTTGGGGTTTTGTTTTATTTCTATGCCTTCTAGATTGGCTGCTATTTTAAAAAATCGATAATCGTATGCAAAATATTCGCTTAAAACAAAGTCAAAGCGACAGCTTACTCAAAAAGCCCACTCCACAGGGTTGCTGTGACAAGTTGAGACATAAATTTATCAACAGGTTAACAAGTACCTTAGCAGCTGTCTGATGCCTTGTCAGGATTTTAACCAGTTTGGGCACTAGGGCTCTAGCAGCTACTCCGAGATGTCTGCCACCAATATTTGCTGCTCATTCATTTATGGCTTGACTTTTGATATATCGAAAGAATTTTACAAGCTAACAAAATCATTTTATGCATCATTAACGTTTTTGTATTTCATATGCAAATTGCCTTCCAGCTACTCAAACCTTTAGCCCCATGACGTCACTGGCACCAAAGTCAAACTTTTACCAGCAAATGGAGATTTGTGTGTGCATGTGTGTGTGAGTATATGGAACCTCAGCATTAGTGAGGTTCAGTGCACAAGGGCACAATGCTGGCTCATCAACACACAAGTCTGAAATGTGAAAACCCTTGGACTACTACTCCATTGACTGGTCCAGCATTGGCCACATTATTTGCACGCAATGAGCCTTGAAATTTAGTTTTCGGTTAGTTTCAGTCAAGGGTCGGTCGTTCCGGCTTTCGTCTGCTTTGGACAGCAGCTACCTAAAACTTTGGCATATGCCAATGACAGCATGTTGATACATCATTTTTTATGCTACTTAACTCTGCCACTTTGCCACACTACAGAGACGGGGCTTTAGCCCTAGTGGAGCATACCTTGTGGCATGCAACATATATACATTAAACATGCATTAAGTGTACGCGCCTTTTATTAAGCCAAATTAATTGCATCACACGTAAGCTTTTTGGCAAACACAATGGAAATTCTGTTTACCCTTAACAATGCCCGGGCAAAGTAGGTGGCCCCAAACTCTGGGATTTTTTTTTTTTGCACCGTATTGGCCGGATTCGACTGCAACACGCGTTGCACATTTAAAAAGTCATTAATTAATTGTCATTAAAATGATTTTCTGTATTGGCCTGGCCACGACTGTGGCTTTGCCAGTGGTCTCTTTGTTGTGGCCTCTGATTGGAGCCCAAGTGGCAGCGCCTTTGATGATACAAAAGTTCAGGCTGTATGCAGCTTAAGCAGCTCTGCATGTGTGCAAAAAATTAACCTTAATGAGTAATTATAGAAATTGAAGTTATACTCAACCAGTTGGAAATATAATTTATAGTTATATTTTAAAATTTTTAAAGGTGTTCTCAGGTAGTGCTGGAAATTGAGTGTAGTTGCTGGGTCTCTCATTTGTCGCATTGAGATAATTATTTTAAAATATCCCAGGGCCGCGGGTGTCAAATTTAATCAAATTATAATCAAATATAATACATTTTATTTATAAACGTGTCCTTCGATATCAATGGCTACCCCGATGTTGAACTTGTGACGTCAATTTAGTTAAGTCTGCTTTATAGTTATATATGGATATGAGGTTATATCGGCAACCTAACCTGCTAAGTTTTGTGGATATTGGTTGACTCAGCGATCCATGTTCACTTTTCATGAGAGAATCTAACTATCGAACTTATTTAGTTTGCTTTCATCGCCGCGGTTAGTCAAAAAGGAGTCTTATGTGTTTGACCTGTATGTTTATCTGTTGCCTCGGAACTTTGAAACCATTTAACGTAATTTGATAAATGAGATATCGCTGGAAGCGTCTTGATCGTCAGTTGGTTCTAGGCTATGTCATCTTACATTAAATTGAATATGTAGCTCTCTAGAAGACAAAGAGTCATATCTTAAAAAACATTTTTATTGCTGCTTTATTGAGTATTTAATAAAAGAGCTTAACTAGCACATTGTAAAACTATAGATATACCTAGATTTTGTTTGCTACAATTAACATCGCTTAACTTTTTTTTTTTTAATTAAAAATTTGTTTCAATTTTTTCTCGAAGCCTAAAAAAAAAGACTTGGGGAAAAGAAAAATAAAAGTGCGAAAGAATTTTTTTATTTGCAATATACAAAACTGATATTGTACCTTTTATTTTTTTAAAAACAGTTTTTATCTTTTTAAAGGTGTTCTTTTATTCTTATACGCTTGAAAAGCTTATTCTACAATACAGCTTTTGGGATCATTAGATCACACCAAGTTCAAAAATTTTCTTCTAGAGTGAGCAAGAAGAAAATAGGAACCACGCCTAGCTCAAAAAATGATTGTCAGAAGAAGCAAGAAAAAAAAAGAATCGAACTAAATTACAAAATTTTCCGCTAGAAGCAGCAAGAAAAATGATGTCCCACATAAAGTTCAAAAATTGTCAGCAAGAGGGCGCAAAAAAAAGAAGAAGTCAAACTAAGTTTTAACATTTTCCGCGGTAAAGAAAATATTAAAAAAATTAACGACGAAACAGTTTTTTTTTTATTAAGACGAAATATTGATAAAGCTCTAAAATTGTCTTTCAGTAGAAACTAAAACAAAAAAAATATTTTTTGTAGTTTCTCAAAGCGATTTTGATGTTTTTTTTATTAATATACACAATGTAAGGAAAAATATATTTTTTTAATTTTTTTTAAAAGATTGGACGATATTCGAATATTTTAACTTTTTTTTTAAATTTAAATCGAAATTTATTTAACAAATCTTCGCACGCACAAATGCAATCTTTGACAGCTCACAACTGCGTGAATTTGAAAAGTCATCCATCTTAATTAGCAAGTTTCATAATTGACTTTTGCGGCGCTAGGAACTTCATTAGCACCACTGTGCTATGTTACGAAATTCTGCACGAGAGAAAGCAAGTGCCAAAATTAGGCGTGAAAGAGAGTAAAATAAGTTCCGAAGAGGGCGCAAGAAAAAATGGAGTCAAGCTAATTTTTAAAGTTAACAGTGAACAAGAAACAATTAAATGAAGCACAGTATAAAAATTTGATTACGATTCGTAATTTTTATTGAAAAGAATAGTTCAAAAAATAAATTAAAGCATTACGTATACGTATAGGTTTACACTGTTTTAATAGTCTAGATTTGCTTGATAATTAGAAGCTGTAGAAGTCGCTAGGCTGGTTTTGCGATTTTAAAAAGGAACACATCTCTCTACATATCATTCCCATTATGGATGATTGTTAGGTTACCTAAATATATAAAAGTGTTTTATTTTTGCATCAATTGAAAAGTTTACTTTAAATTTTAGTTACAGTTCCCAGTTTTGCGAACTTTTGTATCTCTCCTAAAAGTCTTCTTCATCAGTGGCATCTGCATAATCAGTGTGACCCTTATTATGTTTGTGGTAAGCCTTACTCACACCTAAAACTTAAAATCCCGCCAAGCCCAATGAATGTCAAAGGAATTCCGCATTCCGGGCGAGGCAAAAACAGGCCACAAAGTACAACCACAGATGCTCAAAACAAACACACGCATACATACACGTAAGGACATGCACAGACGTGTTTAAACATGTAACAAAGCAAGGTAAACAGCTGTTAAAGTTCGATTGACACACATTCGTGAATTTGTATTAGTAGTCGGTTGGCCATATCGATATGAGTAAAGTGCGCGTTGGCTCAGAATTTCAAATAACATATGGCAATATTGAAATGTGGTATATATATATGTATATGTAAGTATATAGCATCAGTGTCTGTGTGTGTATCTATGTATTTGTCAGCGCGCATTGGAAGTGCAACAAATATTTATCTATGCATGCTGTTGCCCATTTTGTCTGGCAACAAAATGGCAGCTGCCTTCATTGTCATCTATGCGGCTATGTGAGCAACAAATGACAAGTACTATGTATCTGTGTGAGTGAATGTGTGCGTGTGTGTATCTGTATTTTGTATCTGTCTAATGCAGTTTATCACTCGGCCTATTTGCCGTTGCTTTGACAATTGATTACGTATGTGAAGTGTACGTAATTATGTCAATTAAATGAAAGTTACTTTATACTCTGTCAGTGCGCTTGACAAATCAAACGGATACAAAGAGATACATAGATACACACTAACACGAGCGCAGTGTGCCTTTGGTTATGCATTCAAGTGCGTGTCAAATCGCATTTAGTATATTAAAATTAGCTGTAGCATGTGCTTAAGAATTTCTTGGAAATTTTTGCAAAAAGTTCGTTATAATTGGCTTTATTAAAGTGTCATCTAACACAAAAACAACAAAGCCACCAAAACCATTAACAACTCAAGTGACAACAAAAACCATATTATAAGTAAAAGCATTCAAAACATTTCATTATGCAAATGCCAAAAATTATTTATTTAAGCTTTTGACTTTTCACAAATTGCAACACTGACCAAGGAATACAATTTAAATACAATATGTAAGAGGTTTTTGTACATACCATATGTACCACTTTTCAGTACCACGAACTAGTACGAGAGTAAAAAAGTTGTCAGTACCTTTTCCGGCAGGACAGGCGGACAAGTACTCTCCACAAAGACTTGGCTGCTTAAAAGTAAGTATAGTCGCCATGTAGTTTACACGTACTCAAAAAATAAATATCTAAATTCACATTTGGTAAAAATTAAAAATTATAAATTTAAAAATCTCAAAAAGTCACTGTTCAATAGAATAAAATTTCTAAACGTTTAATTTTCGACCTTTCAAAAAAAGTCTTATCTCATTTACGAAATTATTGAGCTCTTAGGGATTAATTCTCTCACACTCCGTGATTTTTACTATTTTTATTATAACCTAAAACCAGTTTTGCATAACTTACAACTGCACCACAGATCTAGTCTTTGCTGGAAATCCATTTTTGTATTCGAATAGTTTTATTTTTATTAAAAATAGTTTTCTTGCAAAATATTTGAGTGCTTGAAAATCATCCAATGACAACTGGAGGCAATAATTTCGCCAACCATAAAAACCATCCGCTGGATCTGCGGTTACGACTCCTAGAGTGATGTAGCCTATTTTTTATATAACTTACTTATTATCACTTTAGATAGATTTAAATGAAAAGGAAAAAAAAATGTACCTATTTTCAAAAACATCTCAGTATCTCTTTGCGGTTGCTTTTCGCCTAAAAGTCGACTAAAATCGTTCATCGTCTATCGCAGTTGGATAATTTCGCACCGTTCGACTTCTGGCTATTTAATAAGCCCAAAGAACCGGTTCAGGGACTCGATTTAACTCGTTAAAGATTATACAAGCCGAGACTTTGGAGCCCATGAACCTTCTCAACTGCTTCGAGATCTTTCAGAATAGGTATCGTAAGGGAGGATGGAAACTACTTTAAAGGGAATAAATTGATATGGAAGAGTTATTCAGATGTAATGTTGGAACTTATTTACTTTGAATAAAGTTATTCACATTACAATATTATTTTCATTTAACGAAATTCCCGTTTACATTTTATTATAGTAGTAACGTTTTAAATATTTTATCTTACAAGCATTAAAGAAAGAGTCCTTAAAGACAAATACTTTTCGAACTCTTCAGAGGAGAGGAGTACACTCTTCTTTATTCGAGATATCTTTGTCAATGCACGCAAATGAACGGTGAGAAATTGCTAAAGAGCGTAAGCTTCGCTCTTTTCCCAATACTCTCCTTGAGGTTGAATAAAGTGATGATCGATAAGCGAACGCTTCATGCACTGGTAAAAGGAGAGAAAAGAAATATGAAAACGACGCTCTCTATTATATCATTGAGTTTGAGAGACGTTAAATACGGCAAAAACATAGGGACTCTGCCTGCTGCGTGTTTTGCATAAACGAAGCATTTCCATTTTGGCGTGACGTTACGCTTCAACAACAAAACGTGACAAAAAAAAAACGGGAAAGAACAAAATTTTTAAAAAAAATGTGTACACTTATGTTGCAATTGAACAGAACAATATTTAGTTAAAAATTTATCAGCCATCGATATCAACGATTAATAGATACAATCAACATTACGCATGGCGTTACGCTACAAAAAATATTTGACTTGGACTACAAAATCAATAATTTCGGCGAATCGGGCAATCCTTTGTTATACATTTGTTTACTACCTATGATATAAAATAATGTTAGTTCATTTTGCAAATTATTATAATAATCTAAAAAAGTTTTTTTTTTTTTTTTTCGTCTGCATCTGGCAGCTGGTTTCCAGTTTCCATTGAACATTTTTTATTAATAACTTTTATTTAATCATCTCCTTTTTTTATTAGCCTTAGTATCTGACGTTACGTTATATGGCGTGACGTTACTCAAATTTCCAAAAAAAATTTTTTTTCAATTTATATTTTTTTTTTTATCAAACTTAATACTCACGTTAAGTTACATGGCGTGACGTTACTCAAATTTACATTAAAAATTTTGTATTAATAAGTTTTTCTTAAAAATTCTTAATTAAAAAAAAACTTTAATTCAGGATTTAAGATAAATACCTTTAATGAAAATACTTCACTTGTTAAAAAAAAAAGATTTATTTATTTTCTTTAGTCTAATATACACTTAATATAATATTTAAGGGAAGAGTGCGAGCAACAAGGCTAATAGTATTCATATATTGTTAACTTATAAATAAATTCTCTTATTATAAGTAAAGTAAATAAAATTTCTTTAAAAAAATTAAACGTTTTGGTGATATTATAAGGTGTGGGGTGCTTAAGGAGATACAAAAGATGATCTTTAAAATAGTGAAGTCTGATCAATTTTAACTTTTAGCCAGATTTCTTGCCAACCTAAGTTGTGAAGAAAGTATTAAATTCTGTAAATTAATAATCTTTTTCTTTAAAATATTGTCCTGGTGTAGGTTATAAAGATAACTTTTGTTTTTACTACTGACTGACTAGCTGACTAGTATAAGGCTTGAATTCCTAGGAAATCAGTGTATAGGAAATTAGTGTACTAAAATATACAACAAATCAGCTGTGATGTGAGGCAAACGAACCGTAAGAATGTACTTCAAACAGACTGACGAAGGACTTTTGAATTGCAGTGTAGCGATGGGAATTGACCCTCTCGAATTACTTTATCTACCAAAGAGTATCTGCTCAGCGACAATACATACACATAACCATAGTTTACTGAAGGTTGATGTCTGAATATGTGCATATATGTGTTTTTGTGTTGCTGTGTGCATGCGTGCAGAAGAAAAATATTGCCAACTGGATTGGCAGACACATTGACAGAGCGAAAGTCCCAGTCAAATAGTTGGATCCGAGTCAAAAGTCAAACGCTTTTAGTTTTTCCTGCATCGAATACAAAATGTCTGCGCACACAGATACTAAACACGCACTCACATACTAACATCCACTCACACCCACACACGCACACACTCAAAGACTGTCACACGCATTCCGTTTCCGAACAATCTGCTCTTATCTTTTTTTTTTTTTTGTTGCTGTGGTACGTTCTGCGTATTTGTTAAACAATTAAGTGTTTAATACTTAAACAGAACTAAACGCTCGTTTGCATGGTCAGGTTCTTCGCAGGGGGGCTGGCTATCGAAGCCCGTACCCGGTCAAAAGATATGCCCCGGCATAGGTCTAGTTCGGCACCCGGACTAAGGCGCGTGTGTTAATGGCAAAGCGTTTAATGTTTCTGGTCACGTAATAAATCTAAATCTGTGTGCTGTGCCCTGTCACTTCCGTTTTATGATTTAATTTGTAATTTACTCCTAGTGTTGTTTGTGTTTTCCTCTTTGTTTTTCCTTCATTTTTTTGTTGTTGTTTTTGTTGCTTTTGTTATTCTTGGCAGTTAACTTGGCTTATATTCTGGCCAACGAGGCCTAAGGGTATGCTGCGAAAAGGCAACAACAACAAAATATGTTTTTTATCGTTAAGCATTTCGATTATGAGTGTAGTTAATTTTTATGAGTAGAACACTTTTAAGAAACAAGCAACGGGCTAGTTGTACATATATACATATGTATATAGGCTTACATATGTACAGACAGCTTTAATATACTTTTAAGGCGTGTTTGGTTATAGCAGATGCTTTCATATACAGTGAAAATTCGCAATAAAAAAAATGAATTAGTTGAACGTTTTTTAGTATCTATTCTTTGTAGATAGCAGACTGACTTTCAGACAACATATAGAAAGCACAGTCAAAAACTGCCGGCTAAAGATGTCTAAAATGAACTGGCTTATGAACCACCGCAGCCGTCTTCCTCTCCGATGCAAAAGAGCCTTATATAAAATGGTAGTGGTTCCAACCTGGAGAAACGCCATCCAGATCTGGGGTTTGGCGGCTCGCTCGAGTCGATCACTTATTCAGACACTTCAGAACAGGGCCTTACGCCTTATTACTGGGTGTGAATGGTATGGACTGGAGACTGGAGACCGTCGAACTCCAGATAAATTAGCACACAAGTCGCTATAACGAATGGCTAAAAAGACACCGTAATAGGCTGGCAAAAGGGCTCCCAAATGATAATCCTATAAAAAGGCTTAAAAAAAGAAGTTTTAAAAATCTGCTCCAACAAGCGCCGAACTAAAGGAAAACGAAAAGACGACCGAAAGAAAAGCGGACGAAATAATGGTCTCTGATTGACAGGACTCCTTAACACTCCTAAGACATCTCTAGCTAAACAAGCTGGATTGGCGATCATAAAATAAGAAACCTGCAATTCATAAAAATATATGTATTTTTGATAATTTTTGCAAAATAAATACAAAAAAAAAATTCTTTGTAGAAATAATTGGAACCAGCATAATTCGTAGTAGCTTCAAACGAACCCCCATGTCAAAACATGTTATCATTTTGACAAAAACAAATTTTAGCTATAATACGTTTTCGCGCCAAGGTATTAACGTAGGATCCGTGGATTCCAAAAATAAATTTCGTGTAGAACACAATGTTAAATATATTTAAAAGGACTGCACATTTTGTCGGGCAAAAATGCAGAAGTGCCTGTCTAACTACGTAAGCAATAACAATCAGCTTCTTACAAGTGTTATACGGCTTGCTTTATTTTTAAGAAAAGTTTCTGTGAGCAGAGTGCCCATCAAAAGCATTATAGATTAAGTTTGGACAACAATGTGTAAAACAAATATTTGCTGATATTACACTTCAAAAAAATTCAAAATCATACTACAAGCACTTAAAATAAAAGAAAGAATATTTACGCACCTCGCGCATCTCGCAGCATTGGTGCTCTTGAGGCTAACCTAATGTTAGTACTGTTAAGTAACAATCTTAGGTTTTCCCCAATTTTCCTAACGAATTGTAATATTGTTATTATAAACATAATTTAATAAATTTATAGATCAACCATTCAACCAACCATCAATAAAATAAAAATATATTTACACACTTGTATATATAAGCACTTTTACCTAACAGTTTCAGGCAGAAGTGCCCTACTTTTCATCGCAAAATGTCTGGGTCGGGCAGAAATTCGTAATTTTTGATGTGTAAATTTTTGTTGGACACTTCTGCACTTCTAATTTAAATAAAATTTAAAAGATATAGAAAGTTGAATATTTGAGCCTGAAATGTTTGCATTTGCGATTTTTAAAAATACGAAAGTGCTATGAGCTCGAACTATATTTGGCAAAATGTGATTTGTTTTAAAACAATAACTTTAAAAAACAAAACAGAATACCTTTTATAGCTCTTTGTTAAAAACATAAAATTTTGGTGCAAAAAAAAAAATTTCATTTTATTTAAAAAAAAGTGGAAATTTATAAATCAAGCCGAATTTTTTTTATAGTATGCCGAGGTTGTTTTAACGCTATGAAAAAACAAAAAAGGAATTTACTAAAAATTCTTTGAATTTGCTCTAAAAATTTATATGATTTTTTGTTGCCACGTAATATGTTACAGAAGGTCTTTCAACTAGCGTATTTTAAATTTAAATATAAAAAGATTTATGGAGTAAAGCACATATAATATTATGTTTTAAAAACAAAATCATTTAAATGACCTACTCGGATTCTCTGATAAGTCTTCAAAATCATCAACTCTTCGAATTTTAATAAAAGCTTTGTAGTGGTTTTTTACATTAATGATAGTTCCTTATATTTTTAATTTAACTAAAATTACATAAAAAAATAATTAAGTACAATAATAAAAGATACCATCTAATTTTTTAAGTACTAAGTACATTTCCAAAAAAAAAAGGTATGAGAAAATTTTGTTCCCAAATATTGTGCATAGAATAGCTTTTTTGCTGATATCTCGTGAAGAGTTGAAAGATTACGATGATTTTTTTGGTAACGAAGTTTTTTAATATATATATGTGCAATACATTCAAACAATCTTTTTTTTATCGTTATTTCACTTTTTTTACGTTTGCGTTCATATTTTTTGGTGATTTTGATATATTTCGGCAGAGTATATTTATTTATGAAGTTTTCAATACTTCTTCTTTTCTTACAACAGCAAAAATAATGTATCAAAATGTAGTTAAACGAAATTTTTAGTACCAAAAAACCTTGACTAAGTTCGCTAACTTGGTTCGAATCCACTAGTACATTTATATCCTGTCGTAGTTTGCGTGCCTCTACTGTATCTCAAATTACAGCCCAACAACTGAATTTATATCAATAGACCCACAGCGTTTTTCTCATCTTGTTCGTAGCTATCATTCATGGAGTTATACTGTTTGTTTGCACACCGCCTTACTTCAAAACCATAAAAGGCTACCCACTTCTTGCCACTTTACCCTGAGCTCATTTGAATACAAATTTTGGGGCATTGACATGAAAAAACTGTCAATAGCCCCCATACCCCACTTCACTCAAAGCATCAATTCAGAGTGTCTGCTCTTGCGCTGCTGATGCTGCTGCTTGAGATTCGCTTTTCACTTTAAATTAACACCTTTGGGAGCCTCAAAGTATGCTCTGCTACTTTGCATATTCGTTTATTTGGCACAAAAATTTTCATATGGAAAATCATTATGCCGCACACACAGAATAACATTTGCCCTTTTTGGGCACACATCGTCCCATTCCTGCCAATCCGTGCCACCTTGGACGACTGCAAAAATTTTCCAAACACCACCAAGCAATTCATTTTGCCTTTCCCAGCAAGCTGTTCAAAGAAAAATTACCTTTTCGCCGAGTTTTCACGAGTGGCGTTCCAGCCCCAGAACCCCATCCTTGGCAAGCTACTCAGCTGCATTTAAAGCTTTTACAGTCTACTACCAAAATGCCTTTTCACGCTTTACAAACTAGAAAATTTAAACATTTTTAGGCACGTTTTGCACCGTGCATCTTGCCACACCTTATCACGGAACGCTGCACGTGAGCCTGCATGAATGAGTGTGTGCACACTTGCGTATGGGTGTGTACACATTCTTCTAAGAGTTACTATTTTCAACACCTTCATGCTTGTCTATGTATGTATTAGGCTTTTTGCAAGCATTTTCCAGCTGACATGCATGTTACTTGGTCGGCCACGCCTTGCCGCCAACGCCCCCCAAAGGCAAAGCTTTTGCTTGATGCCGACAAAAGCCGTCGAAAGTGTTGGCCCAAAGCGTTCGTATCTTGGTTACTTGTGCTAGCCTGACATATTGCAGTTGCCTGAATGGGCAGTGAGCTGCGATTATGTGCAGCAAAAATACATAGATACAAACACACACACACACACACACACACAGATACAAATACATAATAGACTTTTGTGCCCAGATTGCATGTGCTTCTATCTAAATAGTGAGAGTGTAAGTCCGGTGTGTTTGTTTGTGTGCGTGTGGCAGCGTTTCCGTTGCTTTCACGAAACGGAAGTTAAGTGCACTAAACGATTTGCTTGCTTCGTGCTGAAATATTCAAACCAACCAACCAACCGACCGACCGACTATCAAGCCAAAAGAAAACTCTTTGAAAAGCAATCCATGCCATTCCTCCCCAATGACCGCAAGGCAACTACATTTCACTTTAAAATTAAGATATTTCTACACACAAAACTCAATGCGAATGAATTTATTTATCTGCCCATGGGTTGGCCGAATGTTCTACGTTTCTATTTGAAATATTACCCAAGCGTCATGTACAAATAGCTCTCCTTATGCTAACAAATAATCATTGATAAACAAAATGGCTTTTGGGTTTGTGCACTGGGGAAAAAAGGTGTATTTTCAAATTAGGTCGTTTTAGGCAGTTTAATAAAATTTTAGACTAAATAAAAGATCCAAATGCACTCCGCATGGCTTAGTGTTTAAAGTGCGCCAATTTAATTTGCAGCAACTTTAGTCAAAGGATTTAAGACAGTGGTGCCTCTTCAGTTGGAGTTTGTTAAATTGATTCGATATCTGGCCAACTTTTTCCCAAGCAGTATTTCGTAGTCACCGATTTTTCTGTGTAACTTTATGTGGGCCCAATAAACAAATCCAACAGATTTTTGCTATCCATTTCCATATTTCACTTACACTTTTTAAATAGCTTTTTGTAGGCTTCTCAAAGAGAGTCTGAAAATGAAATATTCCAATATTCAGTTATCGATACTATTCTCTAGAGGCTCTATCAAATATGTTAAAATCATCAAAATCGAAGAGGTCGACCAAAAAAGTGACCCGCTTCACTTATTTTCGCTGATATATATTTTTTTCAAAAATGGTTGAGGCCCCTGTACAGAAATTAACTGAGTTACCTACTCATAAATTTTTTTCAAAATTCAGGGACCCCAACAGCAAAAAAAATATTTATGCCATGTTTAGAACTACGACTGGTTTTTTTGTTAAAGAAGTTGGGGTATCGAACAAACGGAAATATATTAAGCAACAAACATTTTGGTTTATTTTATTACGATTTTCTTAAATTTCCTGGTTTCTGTTTTTCAGGGACTTAAATTATAACCTTTATCTTACTTTAAGGTGTAAGATATAACAAGGAGAATGAGTTCACACAAATTCCCACCAATATGGTCAGGAGTAATAAGAAATTGACAGGTCCGTCGTCGGAACGCCTAGATCTTGAAGATGCTAGAGATAGATTAGCGAAACTTTAGATTCGAGTTTTTTTTTTAATTTTATGCTAAGTAAGTATAAAGTTAAAGGTTTAGTTCGTATAAGTTAAATATTTGACGACTGAGCAGCTGGTAGAGTTTTTGTCGCAAAGCTTAAAGTCTTCTGGACACCAAAGTTCGATACCGACGGAAATTTCTTTTTATTTCATTAATTGTTTTTTATGCAATAGTTATAATATATAATTGCAAAAGTACGAAAATGCACGCAGATACACTACCGGTCAAATGTTTAGGTTCACCTTACAATATTAATGAAATGTTCAAATAAACATGGCTTTCGTCATTTATTGTTCTTTATTATTATAAAAAAGTAATCATTGTGTATACAAAATACTTATAAAAAAAAAAAAAAATTGGCTTGCAATTTTCTCAGTTGTCTGTCCAATTCGCGATCGAGATACAATACGGTGACTGAGGGGGCCATTCCATATATTTTAGTTCCTTCTGCTTTTCTTTGGCTGCGATATAATTCCGGCAAAATTTAGGAATGCGCTTAGGATCGTTATCCTGCTGAAAAACAAATTCACGACCCACAATTGTTATAGGTAAGACGCACGTGCTCGACAAAATCCACAGAGTAGCCGACGTAATTGTGTAGAATTCAAAAATAATGCAAGTGAAGCTAAACTTTTGATCGGTAGTGTATAAAGTTGCCTTATAAAGTGTTGGTATAGAACATTTTATTGTTGGCCGCTCCTGATTTTGATATTCGCCATATTTAATAAAGAAAAGTAAATTATTTATTTATTAAAATCAGAGCTCATAAAAAACTGTCAACACTTTCGAAATGTTCGAAAAAACCACTCATTTACGAACACTTTGAGAAAAGCAATTGACTAAACACACTCAATTGTGTTTTTGTTCAAAAGTGTTTCGCTCAGAGCAAGACCAATTTTTTCGATTGTTGTGTTGTGTTTTTCCCAGACACTTTTGCCTGAGACTTTCAGCAAAAGTGTCTTTTGCGTATGTGTGAGTCGCATGTGTTTTACTTCGTGCATGTACAATGTACAATGTGTGCACTTAGAGAAATAAATGATTAAATGCGTCGCTATGACATGTTATTACAATGATATATGTTTAAATATTAGCAATCAAAGCATTTTATTAATTCCAAAGCGAATTAAATGTAATATAAACAATGGCCAAAATTTCATACAATGTTCTGCATTTCAAACATTTATGACCTGAACCGAAAAGGGAAACGAAAAAGTGTTCGGCTCAGTTAGTGACAGTTCGTGTTTTATTTGTTCGGTTTTGGTCGTGACCCGACCGCATTGGAAAAATGGGTTGACAGTTTTTACTAATAATAAAAATAAAGTATGTACTTTAGAAACTACAGAAAATTTATTATTATTATTAGTAGCTACTACAATTATTCTGATTGTATTAAAATTTTTTTAAACTAAAAATATTTTCGAAAAAAAATGGTAAATAGCACTGCTTATTAGGTCATAGAGCAGTCAGCTTGCTCTTATTGGCAGCGCAACAGGTGGCAAGGCGCAAGCCGCAGCTGACTAAAAAATAGGATACAAGAGAATCAAAAAGAAGCAAATGATGCAACTGAGGAGTTGGTGCGCTGAAGGTTTTTTTTAAAAGTAAAAAGTTGACGCGTTGCAAAAAAATGTCAAAATGTGTAAAAACAATTTGTGAAATGTCGATCAACAATTAATACAAGCCAACAAAAACATGCAGTTGTTAAACATTGACTTAAAGAAATTTAATAAATTGCATAGAGCAGTTGGTTCTGAAAAGAGAAGGCCAATTGATATCGCAAATGCTATGCGTGGGTGTGAAAAGTTGCGCGCTAAAATGAGAGCGAATTTTTTTCTTGGTTTTTTATGCATGTGTTTGTGTAATAGCCAAGAGAATAAAGTATTCGCTTTCTTTCGTATTTGTCAATAAATGTAAGCGGCAAGGCTAATCCAAAAACAAAGCAGTTGTCCTGTTTAAGTTTTTCTTTTTTAACGTATTTTGTTTTAAGTGCAAGCAGTGCGTTTTTTATTACAGTCGCACTTCGCTACATTGAATTCGCAATTCGTTGTTTTTTTTTGTGAATGTGTGTGTAATTAGCCAGGAGAACAAAGTATCCTCTTTCTGTCGTTTTACCTGCCAATAAGTCCAAAATCCAAAAACAAAGCTCTGCTTTATTTTTTTTAACGTATTTTGTTGTAAGTGCAAGCAGTGCGTTTGTTATTACAGTCGCACTTCGATACATTGAATTCGCAGAAAGTTGGTTCTTTATAAATATATTATAAAAAATCTCTTTACACAGAAATGTTTGAAACTTTTTTTCTTCTTCTTTTCTTTAGTGATGGTACATCATTATTTTTTCTGCAACTTAATTAAATTTATAGAAGTTCCCAAATAAGGTTTTCTTTTTTTCGTTATGACATTTAATTTTTTTTATTTATTAAAATGCTACAAAGATTAAAAATTTAATACAAATATTTAGAAAGTAAAATAATTAAAAAAAAATTACTGAAATACTCCGTGTCTCTAACCCAATGGTTGAATTCAAATGCGTTTCATAAAATTGTTCAAAAAAATTCGTTATTGAATTTAAATAAAAATTAATTAATAAGTTTCTGTTGCAAAATATGTTCCTTCTATTGAAATATAAAACATATTATTTTATGCAAAAAGATTAAAATTCACTAAAATATTGCACGAAAAGGCAATAGAAAAGTTCGTTGTCCAGACGTTCGTTATCGGAAAGTTCGACTGTAGTTTAAATAAAAATATTGGATAGCTGCAATGCTTTCAATTTCTTTTTTAAATAAATTTAAACCAAAAAAATAAAGTTTATACCGGTAAGTGAGCATGTTTTTTTTCTCAAATCCGATATTTATACCCTGTACCGTATGGTACAAAGGGTATATTGTGTTTGTGCAAGCCGAAAATGTATGTAACGTACAGAAGGAGAAGTCGGAGACCCCCCAAAGTTACCTAAAGTATGATCAGAGTGACTAGAGAAGTCGATATACCCATGTCCGTCTGTCCGTCTGACCGTCTGTCCGTCTGTCCGTATGAACGCCTAGATCTCAGAGATGGTAAGAGCTAGAGCAACCAAACTTTCAGATAAGATCCCTTATTAATCCATAGGAGACAAGTTTATTTTATTTTTTTGATATCGGGACTACATTATATAGCTCCCATAGGGGTGTTTCAGAGGACCTCGAAAAAAAGCATAAGTTTTAGATGGATAATTCGTTTGCTTATGAAGATATCATAACCAAATTTGGCAATCGGAAGTTTTTTAGAAACCCCCAGCACTGTACCAAATTTTATCAAAATCGGTTGACTATATCATATAGGTCCCATAGGATCGATCGGTCGAAAATTTGTTTTTTGTACAAAATTCGTTGTGTTTCGTTTGTTTGTGAAGATATTGTATCCAAATTTGGCATTAAGAAGTTTTTTAGAGTTCCCAAGCACTGTACCAAATTTGATCAAAATCGGTTGACTATATCATATAGCTCCCATAGGACCAAAAAAACGTTTTTTGTACAAAATTCGTTGAGTTTCGTTTATTTCGCAAAGAAATATCTTTTGGAGTTTGTAAGCAATATATCGGACTTGATTGCAATGTGGTGGTACAGGGTATCCCAAAGTCGTCAGCGCCCGACTTTAACGTACGCCATCTTTTTAATTTACCGAAATTCAAGAAATTAAAATATTTAAAGAATAGCTTATGCGATGTTTAGCATATTTTAATGTCTCAAATCAATGTGCTAGACCAAGGATTTTCAACTTAGTATTTTGGACTTTGTTAAATTTTATGGGACTTAAAATCGAATTAAGCTACACCTTTTGTCAATGCCAATTCCGATTGGTTCCTTGCATTTACAATCAAGTCGCCCCTGCTGTTCTTAGGACAAAGAAGCCCTTGCAGCTAACGTTCTACATAAGCAGTAGTAGTCGTAGGGGGTTTATATTTATTTATTGATTGGGAACTCAAGAACTTTTGGCATGAAAAAAAAAACCTTTATTAATAGCATTTTAACAAAGCATAACAAACATATTGTAAAGGGTTCTTTGAAGTACGGCTTTTAGGAAAAATACGCTTAAAGGGAACTTTTCTGGAACTGGGTTTTAAAAAAAGAAGGTCTGAGTCGAGTTTTAAAAACACTCGAAAACTAGATTTTGCATATACAAAAAATTAATAAATGGCTTTGATAATAAGATATTCATAATATAAAGATATGAAACAACTTTTTGAGACAGGTTTTTAAGCACCAAATATTCGAACAAAAAATTAATATAAATGAAGATATCGGCTAGAGTTTGTAAACTATGTTTACCTTAACATAGGAAATTCAAATGTTGTGAAATTTTTTCAATATTTTTTTAATGTGATTTTATGGACATTGTCGGATTTCCGAACCCAATCTATCATATCGATGACTTGTTGCCCATTATTTTGTTTGTCTTTCGACCTTAAGACAACGACTGTAATATCTGTCTCCATACCTAACAATTTCGGTGCGTCCAGTTTAGGACTGCGAATGTAATATCTCTTTGTATTTTTCGATATATGAATCTTTCTGTAAAAACAGAGCTGTAAACAATTTTCTTTAGTTGCGCAATTTTCAAATAACATATATATTACATACATATTTACTTATGTAATACTTTAACCTCCAACTTGTTTTGACGACTACCAACTCTACAGTTTTTCTCAGTGTATCTCTTGCCGCTTATTATTATGGGGGTATTTAGTTGAGACCAGTCGAATGCAAATCGTGACCAACTATTTGTTGCTTTTTAGTTTACTTAATTTTGCGTATAAAGTTTTGCGGCCAACCGATGAGGTCCAGAACAGAACTGCCTGCCTGCAAACATATCCAGCTGTCATTTATTAATGCCGCACTATCTGAAAGTATGCAACACATTTCTATGAGAGGCACAGAGAGCAGCAAGCTGGCAGCTGTTCAAGCGCCTGCTTGGTATTTTATATCATTGTCAATTTAATGGTGTAGAAATGTTTTACTGAATTTTCAAGCCTCTTAGAGAGATACATGCAGCAAGAGAGGGACGAAAAAAGGGAGAGAGTGAGAGCGAAAGAAAGAAAGAGAAGCACTGCTGCAAGAATTCACACACATAAACAAGGACAACAAATAAAGGAACAAACACATGCAGTGCTAACTAAAGCAGTTAGACGGTCCGTCGCCTACCCAACTCTCCCGTCTTGGTCCACATTAGAAGCATTAGTAATAGTTGTTTGTGTAGTTGTTGTTGGTGTTGTCTTTGTTGTTGTTGTTAGTGTTATTGTTGTTAGTAAAATAAGGCAAACGTTTAGTGCTTGCAGAATATTTATTGCCATGTTTCATATTCGTATTTCTTTGGCTACTGTTTTTTTTTTTTTGTATGGCACGGCTACAAAGTAGCTAGACCCTGCCTATGACCCTGCTATATAAGACCATGCCCTGTTTAGTTTTTCACTTGCTATTGTTTATACCCTGCAAAAATAGTTTCAAAGACATTATGAATTTATGTAACATGCAGACTGTTTTTTGGAAAATTATCATTGTTCGGTCCGGTTGTATATTCGTAGATCATCTTGATCTTAGTTACCACATGACGAACGACCAATTTCTTTTAAGTACTTTGCAGCGATATATAGGTAGGTGCTCCGGTGTTTTGTTTCGGACTCATACGGTTGTACGTCTCAGTCGTACATAGAAATCGTTTTTAAGGCTGACCTGGAGTTTTTTGGACATTAGATTTGGATTCAGCGGCCCCAATAACTTATAGTAAACATGATCTGACCTCCGAAGCCGAAATTGTATTAAGAATTAAGGTGAAACATAATTTTTCCCAATACGAAATGCCTTAGGAAACTGCTTATTTTGTTGCGCTCAAGCAGTATAGATATATATATATATATGGGCAAGCAGATTTTTGTGTAAACACTTAATTTATATTGATATAGGGTGGGCCATCTGCTGGTCTGTTTGTTAATTGCATTTTATTTGTATATTTTCGAACAAAATTGGAAAAATGTATTTACCAAATGCAAGAGTCAGACTACTCATTTATGTATGAAAAATAATATCGCCCAAATGGCCGGCTTTACAGGCCAGTACGCGAACATCGTAATTTTCGATGAGTTTTTTTTACGAATTTAGCTGTCCCCTACATTGAACGAATAAGTGACTCTGCTAATGGTCCGTTGGCTTTAATTGTTGCGTTATTTGAATCCTGTGAGCGTAGGAAAAGCAGATCCCCATACAAAATTCGAAGCAAAGTCTAGCAAGGTGTATTTCTTGCGAACGATAACGCGCCGATATGTCGAAAAGCATCCCCTTTGGACGGATATGTTCCGCATTATGAGTGTTTATCAACCAAACCAACAGATAGCTCACCCTATACAATATACAGGATTAGGCTTGCAACATAAAGGGTATTCCACAGTTGACTGTGGACTGTTTTGTTGTTGCTTATTGTTGCTGTCTCAAGCGATTTATAAAATGAAAAGCAGCAGTAACCAGCCATAAAAACAACAAACGGTCGAAGGATAGACAAGAAATGGAGAGTCAGCAGGGACTGTAGAGAGCAGAAACTCTGCCCAGGCAGAGACAAAGCCAAAGACGAATGCGTTAGCTGGCAAATAGGAGTTATTGTGCCTCAGCCGTTGCAACAACTCCAGGAGATAAACGGAAATTATTAAAGTGCTGCTAGATTTATGAAAATGCCTTCGAATGTATTTGTATCTGCAGGAGTATCTCTGAGAGTGTGTGTTTGTCTGATTTAAAATTACTTATCTACATGTTGAAAGCCAACTGAAATCTGTTTGGTTTGGCTATTAGGCAGCCTTGTTAAAGGAATCTTTACAGCAGCCATAGTTACTAGGCGAAGGATTTATCAAAATTACATGCATTTTGAAATAAGTTTAGCAATTATTTAAATGTTACGCAGGCAAAAGTAAAGTAAATTGTTTTCTGTTACTCCAAGTATTATGAAGGTTGTGTTGTTCTAGTAAAAATTTATTTATAAATTAATAATAAAGTCGTTTTAATTGATGAAAAAAGATAGTTATTTTCTTATATACTCTGGTAGGCCTTGGGTGTCCTTGTAGAGCCAGTACTCCATTACACTCTCGCGGAAGTCGTCAAATCTATACTTACACTTGGAGCCCCGGTCTATACCGGGCAGACTTCCAGTACTAGACGAGTATTATCTACTGCTCTCTTAAAAATCCAATCATATATCCATCATTGAAAGATTAATCTGTGGCTTCCTTGTGTGTTACCTCATATATAACGTAAGAACGGCTGGAGGATACACTTTTAGGAGAGAATATAAGACAACGCTAGATATACAGAAGAAGTTATAAATTATGTGTCAGTAAACGATCGACGGGTTTGCTTCCAAGCTAATGGAATCGCTTTTAAAAATTGTCGATCAAAATCTTAAAGATACTTCTGACACATGAACGGATTACTTTTGGGCTAAAATACGATTGAAAAAAAAAATTGGCTGTTTGGCTTGATATTCGCTTCAAAGAGATATGTGTTATACCACTGCCTGGGTCTGTTTAATTTCACTCGAATCTAATACGAAATTCGTGATTTAATAAATTATTTTGCTTAAATCACAAAAGAACTTTTACTCTATTCATGCTTTGAATATAATGAGCTTATTAACTTATTAATTCCCAAAACCTATTAATTTTCATGTGACCTTGACCATATTTCCAAGCACAAAAGTTGCCCAAGTAATCAAGAACACATTGCGGCCTGAGAAATTAACAGCAATAAAACTTTGTTTGCCAGGACTTCTCCAGAACTCAATACTTTTAATAACTTTCAAGGCCAAGCATTTGTTATCACATTCAATTCTCTGATCATATTAACTAAATCCAATCGATTATGCTTGACTTGTATAAAATACGATTACTTATAGTATGTGTATGTAGTATACTATATATCTACTCAGAGAATTAAACTATGAAAATGCTGAGTCTGCAAATCACATACATAAATCATCTGGCTCAAAAATATGCGTTCAGATAGATGATGGTATATGTGTGTAGGTTTGTTGTTGGTGGATGTATGGCTAATAAAGCCAGCTCTTGATTATTCGCAGCTGGCTCATAGCCTTGGGGTCCTAGCAATACCAAGTCGGAAACTTTCATTCATTATGACCACGCGCCGAACAACCACATAATTTAATCGAGGGCAATAAATTTGCATTTAAATGTAATAAAGACGTGCAAAATAATTACAATTGGTAGAAAAACAGAGTGAACAAGAGCGAGAGACCAAACGACTGACGGAGTTGCCTACAGTTCGTTATTATTGTCGCCAACATCAGCATATTTTATATTTTTTTGTATACCCTGTAAAAATAGGTTTAAGTGTATTATAGACATTTAATGTGTATGTAACACGAAGTAGGCATGGGAGTCCATAAATTGTTAATAACAAAATACTTAGCATTGCCTCGGGTAGTGAAAGGATATCATCCGGCGGCTTTATGTCCCAATGTAATGCCTACTGGTGGTGGTGAAGAAGTAGTGAATTGGTGTATAAAGAGTAGGCAGTTGTCATCAAACCATCAATTCACAAGTCTACATGAACCCTTTTGTGGTTGGGATTGAAATTATCAGATACTGTAATGCCTAGTTTGCGATACAGCCCAGTTCTTTTAAAAAAAAATGGAATACTTACTCCTACCGCTCATACCCAGAGCTACGACTGAAGAAGTGGTGGGGAACTTGATTTTAATTATACATTAGACCTAATACTATTTTTCATTAAAAGAGACCATACATGGTTATACATGAGAGGGAGTTACCAAATTTGGTACACTGATAAAAATAAATAATCTCTTTAATTATGATTTTCAGCATTCTTGTTTTTATTTCTAAAAATAAGATAAAAAAATCTTTAAGTAAAAATTTTGAAAATAAGTATCAAAAAATCTTGAAAAAAGATTAAAATCTTCAATTAAAAAAAACGACTCTCAAAATATGTTATATTTTTATTATAAAAATTTCGGAATTAATTTGAAAAAAATATTCTGAATTAAGAAACAAAATATCTTGAATTGAGGTTTTTAGCTTAAAGCACAGTAAACGAAGGCTCATACTTAATGGATGAAACTTTCAGGGATCGTTGGGGACCTTGTTCTTAGTCCAAAACTGAGTTTTCGTAATTGTGGGTAGGGGTAAATTTAATATATGGCAAAAATTTCCGAAAAAGCCTACCAATTTTGAGATATTTGCAAATTATTCGAAAAACACCAAACACCATTTCCAACTTTTAACTTTAAACGGGCATTGTGCCTGAACTAACAAACCTATAACCTTGATTTAAGTCATGTTTGATAGACAATTTTATTGGCAACAATCTCGACCTTAAAATCGTTTATATTTATATTTGATAGAGAAAAAAGATATCATGCAACAACCGTACCAAAATATATTGTCAGGTGGCAGTGCCACGCCCCCTACCCACAAATACGAAAACTCGGTTGTAGACTTAGTACAAGGTCCCTAACGATCCCTGAAAGTTTTATCCATTAAGTATTTTTTTCCAGATGAAACTCATCGTACTATTAATAAAAATTCGAACTTATTAAGAGAACAAAATTATGTAAGAAAATTATAAAACTTTAACAAAAATTGTAAAATTAAAAGTTTTTAGCTAACAAAAAAATTGCCATTATGAAAATCGCATTACAGTATTTTTTATTATTTTTTTTTTATTTTAAAGTTTTTTATAATTATTTTTCAAAATTGCTCAAAATCCGAAAAAAAATTTTAAATTAAGATTTTTACAAAATAAAACACTAAGTTTGGTTCTCAAATCAAAAACTATGAAAATCCTAAATTACTACTGCCGTCCGTCTCTCCTAGTGGAGCATAGGGCCTCAAATCCAAATTTAGGAATTTATATAATTATTTGTTTTATTTAAGAGATTTTCATAATCTTCTTTTAAAATCCAAGAAAAAAAATTTGTGGTCACGAGTTTGGAATTGCTTTAAGCACGAATATTCTTTTTTTTCAAATTTTTTATTCTTGACTAAAGTCATTCCAGTCAAGAAATTTTATAAATTTTTTTAACTTCAGTTAAAATCTTATTTAAAGTTAGTTAAAAATCCGAAAATATTTACTTTAATTTTCTTATCTCTTATATTTTTCGCTCTTTCTCGATATCGGGGAATATTTTAGATTTTGGCATGCCTTATTTTAAGCTGGATTTATTCGTATTTTGAATTTTTCCGGCATGAAATTAATTCCTTATTCAAGAATTTGTGCATTTTATTTTAAAAAAAACTTTAGTCAAGAACGGCATTCTTAATTTGAAAATTATATGATCCAAAATCTTAAATACAGACTATTTTTTTTTAACAGTGTGCTTAGGTTACACGTCTACTCTCAAAAATCGATTTAACATGCCACTCTCTGCTCAATAAATGGACTTAAAGCTTATCATAGATGTTTTAAAAAGCTTTCTTGACTTTAAAAAACAAATCGATTAAATTTTGCGCAAGTTGTTCGACTAGAAACTGCTTGCTATACTGCATACAAGCAGTTTAGAAGTGTTTTATAAAAAGTAGGATTAAAAACTAAATTGTTGTTTGTAAAAAGGGTACACAATATGCCACTATCCGTCATCGCCTCGACTGTATTACAATTTTTTTTTTGCACTTTATTATGGAACTGTTGTCGCTGTAGCGGTTATGACCAACGCATGACAGTTAAGTGACATTTAACGGTTAATAAGCCTGACAGATTTACAACTGTCAGCCATGTTTAAAAATAATGTACAGCACCAACAAAAAAAAAAAAGTGAAAGCAAAAATGAGCCGAAAAAAAAATGAAAAGCCGAGTCAAGCGATTTGACAAAATTGACTGAGCAAAGTGAATTATTAATGTCATGTGTTTGGCGCTGGAGTCCTGGTCCAGCCAGCCAGTCAACCGGGGGGACTGGGGATTCCAGCGTAACAGCACAACTTGAGGCCTATCGAGATGACACTAAATGTGCGTCTATTTAGATTTAAGTGTTGAAAATTTACTGTGTGTATTAAATAAATGCGTTTTTCCGGCACGTGAATGCGCAAGCCAAACAAAGATCAGGCCTGAAAGCGTACAGTTCCGCTTTGGGGGTTAGTGGGAGCGCCAAACACAAGGGAAAACGAAAAAAAAGGAATAAAAGAGAAATATAAAAATATAAACAAAATATGAAAACATAGAAAAGCAAAGCTACGCGAAAGACACAAGACAACGCTCATAAAACATAAATTTAATTTATGTGCAATTTTAGCAACTCGTATAAATTTTCAAAACAGAAGAAAAAACAAACAGCAACAACAAAAAAAAATGGAGTGCTGCAATCAGTGGCGTAAATGGGGGATGCAGCAAATAGTTTTCAGGACTACTTTGCAAATAATTAAATGTGGAACAAAAATGGAATTGTTTATAAAAAAAATTTTTAGTTACATTTATTAGACGCTCAAACAGATTAGAAACAAAAAATTTATCAAAAATTAGAATTTGTATTTTTAATTTTTTGAGTATTTTCTAAAATTTCTATGAAGCAAAGGAATAATTTTTTTTCAGAGCTATATTTATTTGAAGCCAGAACAGGTTCAGCTAAATTTTTTGAAACATTTCGGAAAAAATGGTTCTTATTATTATTATTTGTTTTTAGTCTTTATTGTGCCAAAATAATAGAATTATTTTTATGATGATGGTAATTAAATTAATTTCTTTGGTTTCAGAATTTTTGATAAATCTATTTACATTAAATATTAAAAATGATAAAAGGTTATGAATTTTTTTGTGTAATCGAATAAAATTTTATTAAACGGAAGTTTATAATTAGATAATAAAAATTTATTTAAAAAACGTTCTGGTCATTAGGCAGTGCCTACAGATTGCGTTAGTTTAAATCATTTGAGAAAGCCAAAAATTTGATAGGATCGTGGAACATGGTTAACGACGAAATTTTTTTTGCTGCCATGGGAAACATGGGAGAGTGTTGTATGGGCAGTATTTTGAATAAAATCGAGCACCTAACTGTTTCAAAATTTGACTAGCTTAAATATTCAGTAAATTATCAGACTAAATTTTTTTCCTATTTCGAAATTTCGTTGTGAAAAAAAGGTTTCCTCGATTTTATTCAAAATACTGCCCATCGCTAGCTGCAGTTTTCATAAAATTTTTTTGTCATTGTAAGTAAACAAGTTTTAATAAATTTTTCATTAAACAAAATGTTTAACAAAAAAAAAATATATTATTTTTTGTACAGAATTTATGTATTTATTTTTATTCGCGCATAGCATTTCCCTATGGCTATCAAAAATATCAATATGGTAAACACCTTATTTACCGTCTAAGTTGCATTCTATGTTGGTCTTACAGAAATTCGTTAGACTTATTTAAGTACTAGATTTACTAATCGATTATTTTAAAAAATTCAAAAATATTAAAAAAAAAAAATTGTTCTTTTTATTACAATTCTTTTCAATAATAACAACTAAGGAATTATATAAAATTTATATAAAAAAAAGTAATTATTTACTTTTTAAAATTGTTTCTATGGCTTTTTTTAACTCTAAATAGTTTGCGTAGATTCATGATGTGGGGGTACTTGACGCAATAAATCCCCCTAGTTATGCCACTGGTTACAGCAACAAACCAGCAACATTTAGAGAAACAGAGATAGAGAGTGAGTCTGTTTGTAGAAGCGGGACAGCGGCTAGCAAGTTGCGTTGCCGCTTGAGGACTCACTGAAAATGTCCTTGAAAATGTTCTCGTTCTGCTTCTTTTATTTATAACCTAGCAGCAGTTATGTTGAAAGGGTTTAGCTGAAAATATATGTTTTGCTATTGTAGTTATGGGTGGTGTGAGGGAGCAGGGGAATACTTGTAGTATATACATTGTAGTATATGAGCAATTTATGCTCGAGGGGTTACTGAATGCTAATGAATTGTTACAAATTCATTTTGGTGTCAAGAATGTGAAACAAGCACTAAAACAAAAAAATTTAATAAAAATGTGAAGAATTTGCTTTAAAGCGACTTTGCTGGCATTTAAGCAGCTTGGGCAAAATTTGCATTGCCTACTTTCAGGCATAGATACAAACAAACACACACAGATACACGCTGACATACACTTGTGGCAAATTTTAATTAAATTAAAAACCAAGAGACATCAGTCAACAAACTTTGCTAGCTAAAATTTCAAATGCGTTAGTTTAATTTACTTCCGAGCATGTTGCCCAAGTGTAGTACAGAGAGGGGGCTGGAGGCATGAGCAAGCGGTAAAACTGCAAAATAAGTTTGTTTTGCCATTTTCCAGTCTGCCTAAAGCTCATGTGTGTGTGTGTGTGTGTGTGTTTGTTGTTGTTGTGCGTCAACTTGCTAATAAAATAAATGAAATACTGCACTTGAAGCTCTGCTTGTTTTTAATAACTCAAAAATAAGGCAAAGATAAAAACAAACACAAAAACAAATACAAAAAAAAGTCGCGCACTGCCTCGACTAGTGGATACTCTGTTAATTTTTATTCCAAAAGAAATATATTCAACTTGCATCACGAAAATCTAATGGGAATGGAGAGCAGGTATCCAATTAATACAACAATCTTCCTAAAAGTGCGAAATATGGTTAAAATTTTATTTTAGCTCTTGCAATCTTCGCAATATAGGTGTTCATACAGACGAGCATGGTTCATTCGTTATACAAGGTGACGCTAAGCATTTTGCTGTAAAGCAAATTTAGCATACTCTTCACCCCAATAGGTACAGAGTATAAACAAACACTCAAATATGAAGTTTTTTTTATTTTTATTTATTTTTTTTGGGCCTAATGCAAACACATGAGCCCAAAATAAAGCTGACACATTTTACTTGCTGTTTGTATTAATTTTTTTAAAAATCATTTATTTTACATTTAATTTGTCATTTTTAGTGCAGAGCAAAGTTTAGCTACAACAACAGCAAACATCAGGCTCATCCATCTAATCTGTAAAAAAAAAAAAAAAAAAACGTTGGACCAACAATGAAAGCTGACTCAGCAAGTGGACCGGAGGTTAGGGTGGCACCTATAAAGTTGGTTGGGCATTGTGATTTGTTGCCTTTATGAACGTCGTCTGTCTGTAAGTTTGTGTCACCTTCTCTTTTTGTAATTTGCTTAAAATACACAAAAGTTCCTTATACACAAATAAACTAGGTTTATAAGGCATAACTATGTCCTTGATTGTTTACGCATGATAATCTAGAACTTTTCGGTTTCTATCTCCAAATAAGTTATCTGTAGAATATATTGTCGCGTCCCGATTTTATATAGAACTTTACTTACTAAAAATTTTTTTTAAATGTGAAAAAAAAATATATGTATTTCTTTTGACCTTGTATAATTTGACAGTCATAAGATTCATAATAACTTTTGCAACTTACCATAAAATGTCAATTCGGGCATTTATAGCGAGTCTTCATGGGTCTAGGTACCATGGTTACCTTTGGAGTCACCATCAAAAACATAAGCATAACTTTCTTAGTTATAGGAGTTATCGTTTTTTTTTGTTTTATTTTTGGTCTAAGCGCAAAAAAACTGTTATAATTAAAAAAAAAATTAGAGTTAAAAAAGATTTTAAAAAGGATAACGGAAATCGAGATATCTCTCTAAATAATCGAATTTTTGGAAAAAAAAAAAAGTGCACATGGTGAATATTGGCAAATACCTCTATCCCATATGTCAAAATGGCGTACTTTAAAGTCGGGCACAGACGACTTTGAGATATATTTTACTGTTGCAATACAATCAATCAATAGGTTTATTGCTTCATTAGGTACTCCTAAAAACTTTTGATTGCCAAATTTGGTTATGATATCTTCATAAACAAACGATTTGTAGCCAAATATCTTTTTTTCGACTGGTCGATCCTATGAGGGCTACATGATATAGTCAACCGATTATGGACGTAATGCTTAGAAACTCAAAATTATGCCCTGAAAACATTTTTTTAACCGATCGCTTACTTATGTGAGCTTTGTAATATGTGCCGATATTGAAAAAAATAAATAAATATATTTCCCGTGACGTAATAAGGGATCTAATTCGAAATTTTGATTACCAAATCCATACCATTTATGACATCGAGGCGTTCATACGGACAGATAGACGAACTAAGAGAAATCGATATTGATTTCTCTAGTAAACCTGATCGTACTTAAGGTAACTTTGCTGGGTCTCCGAAGTTTCCTTGACTTAAAAAAAAAATTGTATACGCAAACGTTATAATTTAAAAATACAAAAAAAAAATTGAAAATTTTATTTATTCATAATTGAAAACAAATACTCAAATATCTTTATTCGTTTCCATTTCTAGCCAGGTATCGACAACTATATAAATAATTGAAATTTTGAAAAGACCGATTTAATTCCAAGTTGAAAAAAAATATTTTATTTTTTTTTTAAATATTTTATTATTTTCATAATTAAAAAAAGAAAAAAGTCAAACCTCTTTTTATTATGGTTCAAAATATTTACAAGAGCCAGGGCCGCTTTTAACAAAAAATGTATATCTTATTTTTTAAAATGAAAAAAAAAAACCAGCGAATATTGTTTAATTTTAAATTTTTGTAATCCAATAAAATTTGTATTTTATAAAACACTATATCTTGTGTTTTTAATGTGGCGCATAAAGAGGCATAATATTATTTTTTTGCCGTGAACAAAAATAAAAAAAATTAGTAGCTCCAGATACCACTAAAAGATTGTACCCAATATCTAGTAAAATGTTTTCTAAGAAGTTTTGAAAGTCAAAATTAAATATTTTGTACGCATATCAGAGATCTCAAAAATAGCGTTTTTCTAAGCTTAACAATTTTAAAAATTTTGTGTGTTAAAATACATTTTGCCATATTTTGTAGAGAATGAAATGGGAGATGTGCTGAGTCGTGGAAAAACGAAAGGTATTATATTTTGTATATGGCTTGGGGCTCTAGTCTGTGTCGAGAACTGCTTTAACTATAAAAAATATTGCAGCCGACCGATTTGAAAAAAATTCGGAAACTTTTCAAATCTTTATTTGTAGAAAATTTAGGCTTGATGCTTAAATAAAATATTAGTTCCAAACAAACTTTCAAGGTATGTCAAAATCAAAACTTTAAAAAATAAAGTAGGATACAGCTGAATTATTCTAATTTTGACAAGGAAATTGTAGTCCTGGGTTATGATAAAAAATTGCATCTTAATTAGAGAAGTTCCAAAGTATAAAAGTGAGTTATTTAAAAAGAGTGGTGCCTTTCAAAAGATTACTTGTCACATCTTATGTAAGTTATTATAGACTTATATATCTTTGCAAGTATGACGTCACATCACGATGTAAGCCGCTGCATAAACTTCATTAACAGCCAAATGGCCTGGACATGCATTACATGCACATGAGCACATCTTTTTGGACAAATACAGCAACTCGAATGATTTAAGCCAAGTATGAATCTTTTTCCCACCTGCATCTCAGCCTCAATGCTAGCTTCTATAAACTGATTTTTGTTACATTATTGTCATTGCCTGCTGGCTTTGTCATCATCATTGTAGTAGTTCCTTGCCAGTTGTTGTTATTGTCCACAATGCCAGCTGCTGCACTGATTGTCAAGTTCTTGTCCAGATCTGGTCAGTCAGGCGACTGACTGTATTTCGTTACATAAACTTTTGCAACAAATAAATATAATGTTTTTCAATTGCCTGACAAGGATTCGGATCACAAACAAGAAAATAACAGCAGCATCAGGAATACGTTTACAACGAAAAAAAAAAATAAAATAAGGATTGTCAGTTGTAAATGTTGGCAAAAGTTTCGTTTGCCTATGAAAACGAAACTTTTTCCTTCAGTTGTTATTATTATTGTTGTTGTTGCACTTAAATGGAACAGTTTAGAAAATGGCTTGCCAAGCAATCCTTGACTCCTTTTTCAGCTCAATTTGTCGTTTTTCATTTTATGCAGTCGGTTCTTAATCGAAACTGTAAGAAAAAAAGGGAAATTACTCTGATTTTATTACAGATTGCCAACAATTGGCAATTGCTTAGTTTTGCACAACAAATTAAACTTGTCTGTCTGGGTAGTAGATGCTGGTCAAAAGAAATGTATATCCTTGCCGGAAGTAATTGTAAAGTAGGCCGTACGTGTGCTATGCGGGAAGTGGACGAATTCTTAAGCTACAAGAAAATTTATTGCTGCACAGTTTATGGTATGTGAAAATTCCAATCATTGCAAAATTCGCGAGTTTTAGATGTCACTGCTTGTTAGTTGTTGTTAGTGGTTCAGCTCCAAATTAAAAACAAAAAAAAAAGCTCTTTTAGAAAATACAAATTTTGCATAAAAATTATGTCGGGTCTTTACTTTATTGGGCAGAGATACAAAAGTACGCAACCACAATTGACACCAAAAAAATTCGCCATTTCTTGCGCAATTCTTCTCAAAAGCTTTTCTAAAAAATGCAAAATTTTGCATAAAAATATATATATACTAAAATTACAGTGTTCACTTTGTTGAGCAGAAATGCAGAAGAGCCAAACAACAACTTACACTAAAAAAATTCTGCATTTCTGCCCGACCCGCATCGCTTTAAATTTTCTCAATGGGAAAGTAAAGTAAGCAACTTTGGTTCTGCATGGATGCTTGTTTAGTTTCGATTTAAAATTGCAATTATGTCTGGAAAAATTAGAATCTTTAGAAGTCTATGATACTAATAATTATTATACTTAAATGCACACTATTTGGTATTTTTTACCTACGCAGAATCAAATATATCAGTTTAAATACATTATCATTTTGACAATTGCGAAACAGTGTTTATTGCAATTTATTTAATAAAAATTGAAAAATTAAAAATTGTTAGAAGTTTTTCAAATCTTTCAATTATTTTGAGATGGACGTACTTGCATAAAAAAAACTTTTCAAATCGATCTTTTCGATTTCGATGATTTTCACATAAGGGATAAGGTACTTCACAAAATAATTTTATTTATTCTCAAAATATTGGACAGTCTTTTTCTTTAATTTAACATTAATTATTTTAATAATTATTAGATTTAAAAAGTAATCCGCTTCAGTTATTTTGGCCCATACAAATTTCAGCCAAGTTCTGAGCACTGAATCAGCTAAACTATTACGGCTCCTTGTTAAATTTTAGGCTAGTAACAATTATTAACTTTAACATTGGCCCAAAAATGTCCCAACCTTGTGCCTTTATAAGCTTCTAAAAGCAAATGTTAAATTTATAGTTGCCACAATTTGTGCACCCCAATTTTTATTTGCTTTTGTCGTTGTTCTCATTCCTGTTGTTGTTGTTGTTGTTCTGGCTGTGGCAGTTGTTGTCGTTGTTGTTGGTGGCATGCTGGCTGGCTTTCCTTCTGTTTTCCACATGCATAAAATCATTTTGCGGTCAATGAATTTCATGAAAACGTTTTTCCAAAAGGTACAAAGCGCACATTACACAACTGAGAGAACGCACTCCCTCTGTTATGCCCGAAGGTTCTAGACACATATGCGAGGGCAGGCTGTCAAGTAATCGGCTTAGGAAACAAAAAAAAAAAAGACTAAAAAAAATTAAAAAAAAAATATTAGCTTAATATTATCTTCTTTTAGGGCAATACATTAAATCAGTTTTTCAGTAATTTTTTACATTTTCCAATTATTATTTTGAGGTCATTTAAAGAAAATTGCTTTCCATCAAGCCAGTTTTTATTATTTTCTATAATTTGTTGAAGTCCTTAAAATAGGCAATTTACTTTTGATAGATAATTCTATAAAGAAATTTTCTTTTAGATAGGTAGGAGTTAATAAAGAGAAGAAAAAAATCCAAAGCATTGACTGTTTCTTGGTCTCGTTAATCGTAAAAAATTCAAGTTTTATAGACATTAGCGAAACGACTCATAAAGCACTTCTTATTATGGAAATCGCTCCCAAATCTGAAAAACCAAATTTAAATTGGTACCAGAATCCCGAACTACCAGTAAGCACGAAAAATTATGTACCCCACTTATGACGCTTATTTAGTTTGGACCACCTGTACCACAAATTGTATTATCGGTACATTACCCAACATTTTTTTTCAGTGTCTCCAAAAAGCCCACCGTGACGGGCATCAGAAGGAGCCAAAATATTATCATTATTTCCAAATGGATGAGACTGCTTGTTTGAAATCTTTGCGGCGTCTAAACAAGTTTGACAGAAGCCATCACAATATTTTTGATCCAGGACTGAGACACCTTGGACAATCTTCTGTTCCCCTTCGTTCTTCGCTCTCCAGCATCACATTCCCAGAAAGAGATAAAAAAAAATTTCTCCATGCAAATTTTGACCCGTCACTACTCTTACTTGGAAAGAGAATTTTCCAAAATCCTCCATGCAAAATTTTGCCACTACGAAAGAGATTACTTTGATTACTGTGCAAGTTCCATCAGGGGATTCGAAGAAACTCTTGAGGTGATGCAACTGTTTCTCTTTTTAAATTAAATAGCTTTCTCGTCATAAGAGGATGTTTGTTAGTTTCCTTATATCGGCAAAAAGAACTGATTGAAATCATGGTGCCATCCCTTTCAGTAAAGTATATCTCTATTATAGCCTGAAGGACTCTATTAAATACAACTTCATTGTAATTTAGAATAAATCAATTCATTATTTCTCTAGCAAAATATCAAGACAGCTTGACACAGACTGATATATTGACCGCAGAATACTTTTCTACCTGCCCTCGTATACACACACACACTCGCACACACACACACACACACCCACACACATAATTTTTTTAGTAGGGGTACCCAAAGTGAAAGTGTATAAGAAATATGTGTTCAGTTTAAATTTCTTAAAGTTTATTAGCATTGCCGCACAAAACGTGCCCTTAACAACACTGGCAGCTGCCAACTCTACCTTCCGCTTCCGCTGTCACGACTTGAAGCAGAAAAATATAAATTTATGAAGTTATTGTTGCTTTTGAATGTTTGATTGTCTGCTTAAATGGGTATAGTACATGGGTGCTTGCGTCTTGGTATGTTTGCCTTGATGGCACGTACTTTAGGCCATCTTTTGCCGCATATCGCTGATATACTGACTTTGGCTCGCTTTTGGCTAATTCATTTGGGAAATTACTTATTATTTACACTCGAGCATTGGAACTTTGTCAATTGTTGTGATTGTTGCGCAAAGTTTATTTCCTCTCATGCCTGAGATGTGCCCTAGCAAAAAGATAATCAAAGCGGCTTAAAAACTCAGTGCGCTTGCTCAACCAGGCGTATGCGTAACGTTCATTCACTTTCAACAACAGTTGTCAGTGAGCATGAAATATAGTTGGCTAAAAAAATGCAATACAATTGTGACAGTGATCGACAGGGGAATACACTGCACCGTTTTTCGTGGAAAAAATATGAATTCTTGCCTAAATTTTTTATCCTCCTCTTGTTACATATATACCTAATGCCTTAGGTATAAGAGTGTTATAGTAATTATGAAGTAGTTGATGATGAAAATTTATATTAAAAATACTAAGATCTACGTTTTCATTCAGACAAGGTGATGAAGAGGCAAACAAACACAGCACAATCCCTACCTGACTCAGTGCAGATGCATATGGGTATACTACATCAACTTGTAGTGTGTAACGCGTTTGAACGCCTGCACAAATCTATAATACCCCAGACCCACTGGGTGCAGTGTATATTAATATCATAAATATATATATAAATATTTATATTTCAATATGGTACATGTGACGACAGAGGCAAACCCAGCTGCATGGAGTTGTATTGGTGACGCATTAATATTAATTCTCACTTCATTGTTAAATATCGTTTGACTGTCAAAGTAAATACCGCTTGTCGTGACCGATCCATAGTTTTTGGTCTGGGCGTAAAATGTTTTTATATAAATGCAACGATATGAAATATACTCACTTTTGGATATGGTAAAATATTGTTGGAGCTGTTGTTTTTGCAATGTCACGAAAATATTTTTGGTTATTTTTTAATTTTTTTGTATTTGGTCTCTTTGCTTATTTGGTCAATGCAAACGCACGCTGTGTAAACCAGTTAAAAAAGTTTACACAGCGCTAAATTATTATATATGCCTTTTAAAAAATGTATATTTAACGCATATGTTAAAAACAAAGTGTATAAAATAAATGTCACTTTTTCGCTGAAATTTATTTTGAGTAGTTGAACTTGTATTTCATAGCAATACAAATACATTTTTATTACTACGAAAATTTATTTTATGCAAATTTAATTAATAAAATTGTAACTCCTTAATTTTTAGGAGCGACTTATAGCGCCATTTTACAACTAATTGCTGCAACTTATAATATTACGCCAGTTTTTAGACTACGAGGGTCACTATTTATATTTTCCGCCCAATTATAAAAACTTAAAAAATTAATTTTAGAAATAATATTCGATAACATTTTTGTTCTTGGCGGTGCCCAATGCGAATATAACTTCTTGGCGACCAAATGTTCATACAATATTCATTTCCATTAAAGGAAATAATGCCTAGGGTGCCGCAATCTCCGAATATGTCACTTCACAACATTTCTTCATTGACGCTTTCTGTGATGACGATCGATTTTGGACAACCTTCACGAAATTCGTCGGTGAGTAGTAGGCGAGAAAGTTTCGCACTGCGTATCGGCTTTTAGACAAAATTTTCAAGCCACTGAACAATAGGCCCGCGTAGCCAGATTTTGGCCAAAAGCCCCCCAGAAGAAAGTGAAAATTTGGACAAAATGACAATATAATATGATTTTACACATGTTAAGGTATCCTGTGAAATAAAATTATTAAATTATAATTAGTGCTTATTAAGTCATTGGCAATCAATGTTGACATTTTGTATTTTATGAGCTTTCGCGATAATTTACAGAAAAAAAAACCTGCATTTACCATGATATATGTAGCTACGAAATCTTCATTCACTTTATTATTTATAACTATTACTTCAGAGAAAAAATAAAATTGAGCTTAAAAACTTTTTGGTTTTAAATATATTCGAGTAGCTATAAAGATTTTGTTGGTTTTTTTATCATTTGGCTACTTTCCTTTAAGGGTACCTCCGACTACCACTCGATATTTGATCGAAAAAAATTTTATAAATTTCTTCACATGTTTAACAACAAAATGTAATTCCTCCCGATTTTCGGAAATTGAATTTTGTATCTAAAAGTTGAGTTTTAAAAATTGACGCTCAGAAAATTTACTATTTTTTCAATTTCTTAGCTGCCTAAAAGCAAGCTTTAATAACCATTTTCTCAAAAGTTGTACTAAAATGTACAATTTGAAAATTTTATAGCATACTTACAAAGATGCAAATCAAAAAATGGTGGGAAACTCTAAAAAACTGTCAATCACAAAATTTGGTTACGATATCTGCATAAACAAAGGAAACAGAACGAATTTTGCATCAAACACGTTATTTTAAAAAGTCAACCGATTTTTATCAAATTTGGTACAAAACTTAAGAACTCTAAAAAACTTTCGAATGCCAAATTTTGTTGCGATATCTTAATAAATAAACGAATTGTCCATCTAAATCTTTAGGTTTTGAGAAAAAATGAATTTTCTCCGATTTTGATAAACAACCACTCATTTTCTTCGTAATCGATCAAACTTTACGAGCCATGAATAAAATTGAATGAAATTTTTTTTTCAAATTTTTAAATTTACGAGAAAAATTTTATATTAATGGATAAATAACGACCAAACCGTAATTTTGACAAAAATATGTTACAAGTATAATCGATTGGTAATTCAATTATCTACTTGTTATTAAAAAACAATCAAAATACGTTTAATACAAACAGAGATAATTGCTTTTAAGTAGACACACTTTTTTTTTAATTTCGAAAAGTGGTTTTTTCGAAATATCTCGAAATCCGTTCCATGAAAAAAATTTTGGACTTTATTTTCGGATTAAGCGTGCCATTTTACTACGGAAACGAGTAAAACATGTTGAGGATACATTTTGCTGTAAACTAGTGTGATCAATTTTGACGAAAAAACGTAAAAATTTAAATATGGATTTTTGAGATTTTTTTTTCGAAAATTAAAAGAGCATGCCAAAGAAATTTTAACTTTTAAAAACCAGATTGATTGGTGGTGTCGTCTTTTTGTAATTGGCTTGGAAAGCAGAAACTGTTTGGGGCTATAACTCCAAAGCCATTCAATATTTTAGGTATAGGCTATTTTTTCAATGTATGTGGAGCTCATATCTGTATGAAATATGGTCAAATTCGATTTAACAGGTTTTTTTTTAATTATGTTAAAACATTTTTTTGTTTTTTTTTTTTTTTAATTTTTTCCGATTTTGGTCTAAATTATCTATATCTTAAAAAAATCTGAGGAGTCTCAAACTTCCCAGAAAAATAGTTCAATCCTTTAGGAAGAGGTGTTGATCACTCTAAACAAATTATTATGGAAATGACAGGGTTTTGGCCAAAATATGAAAATCGGGGCCCACAGTGCACTGTAAAGAACAGAAAAACATCAAAATGTTGTGAGTTAGTTTATGCTAAAAAATAGCAAACCACTCGTTTATTTCTTATTTTTACACAATTTGCAAATTATAAGGTAGATGAAGTAAAATATTATACTCGCCCTTCCGCTCATTCTAAGTTCCATTTCCGGGTCATTGGCAATACCACGGCGGTTTTTCGATTGGATTCATATTTTCACCCCAACATTCGACTCATATTTGCGATCATTTTCACTCTAGCTCTTCTCATGTGGAAATTTTGGACAGTTGAAGTAGTGAAATGTAATCCTTTTCCGGCTTCATTTTTAATAACATGGATCTCGAATCTAAACTAAGGCGGATGACCCGATACTTCGATATATATCTTTATAGTGAGGGCGTTAGGTGCAAAAATTCACCTACGGGAGAACGAGATCCGATATTAACATTAAACGAAAAACTTAACAAGTGAACACCTACGTGAGTCAACAATCACTAGATTAAGGAGATTTTAAAGACAACTAAAGTTTTTGGAGTTATTGTTGTTTTACAATTATTTTTTTACTTATTGTGTTTATATTTTTCCACAAATTCTAGATTTAAAAAATTTTTTAAAAGATGAAGATGTGTTGTAATTTTATTCGAAGAATTAACTGTTGTGTTCTATAATGCCTGTTGGACAGATCCATTTGTGTGGATTTCAAGTGTCGTGTTACGTAACACCCTACAGTTAAGAGTGTTCCCTTCGATCGAAACAAGCTCAAAATCGGGAAATGTAGCGGCATCCAAGAATCTCGTGTACTTGTGTAAGTGTATTAAATTTCTCAACACTACATATTCTTGACAGCTTCAGAATCGGTTATAAGCAGCGGTGGGCACGAAAAATGACGGAAAGAGCCCTAAAACAACATCAAGAAAAAAGTCCAGTTACGGTCCCACAAGCAATGCTAGAGTATGGCCATAAAACCATAAAGTTGCTGCGAGTGTATATTTTGTTTTTGTAAACTCGGCGCGTCGCCGGCGATCTGCTTGTGCGTATACACTGAACAAAATTTTGCAACACATTCAAAGACACAGCGAAGTCGTATGAGTTAATATGACAATTTTTATTTACAAAAAAAATTACTCGGTCTTACAGTTGCCAAAGTAACTATATTTCTGTGCTCAGTGTACTTGTGCAAAATTTTAGTCAGCGAGCACTAATAAAAAGTCCCGTTACGTTCGCCCAAGCATCCTCGAGTTGAACGAAACGCGCAAACTGCGTGTATTTTGGTTTTGTCTTTTTGCGTGTGCGTCTGGCTGGCGCCACTTGCAAGACATAACGGAAAGAGCACTCGGAGCAAAAAGAACCAAGGCGTGGCCACCGCTGGTTACAAGGGTCTAGTTCGAGAACGTCCATACGCAAATATTTTGTCTCCCCAAATCAATTTTGATTGAAAGACAGGTAAAGCACGGAAATCTTTTTTTGGTAATTGAGATACAAAAAATTCGTTGTGGGCTGCGCTTTTATCCAAAAATAAAATCCCCTTTAGCCATATTTTTGTTACATTACTGTAATTAACACAAGATACAAAATTCTTTAGCTTTTTGAATACATTTTATTATTTTTATATATTTAAAGTTTTGACTTTAATTTAATTTAATTCTTAACACTAAAGATTTATAAGATATAACGTTACATAAAACGAACGATATTTCGCTGGAGCTGCGTAGCCTGAAAGCTACTACCTTCAAAAAAAGGCCTTTAGCCTGCACATGAAAATGCAAAAAAAGTTTGTTTTTATGTTTTTCCGAAAAATGCGCGTTTTTTAAATTTTGGGAGCAAATCGTTGATGGCTCCAGATTTCGAAAGAATATGCCAAATCTTGTCTCAAGGTGTCTTTGTTTTTTTTTTGTACTATCTAAGAGTTAAGCTTTTTTAAAGATGTTCCTTTTAGTAACTCCTTTTTCTGATATGTGGAGTTGAGATTTATTTTGAAATCAGCATCCTTCTCAAAGCGTTGCTGCATGCCATTATTTGCGATAAGTTCCAATACGTCCACGCCATTAATGCAAAGTTTTGCTCCCTCACGCTCCTCATAAGCTTTTGCCAACTTCTTTAGCTGCTGCTCAATGATTGGTAACTTGTTGGCTATATCCTTTCGCTCACGTTCCTCCTTTAGCAGCACACCCTTTCTATTTTTGAAATGTTGAATTCCTTTGACACTTTCATCGAGAATTTTCTTGCGCTGCCATAACTTGGTGCGATTATAGAATAGATCAAATAACTGCTGGTTTTTAGCGTAGTGTGCCTTTAATTTTTTCAGATAATTCTGATGAGCAGTCAAAAGTTGATAACTATATTCGGAACTATTAAACTGAACAAATGCATCCCGCTCCGCTGGCGGTGTGCAGGTTATATTCCACAACTCGGCAATTTCCGAACGCATTTCGTCTATAAACCATTTCAAGTTCTTTTGATGCTGTGTTTCAGTAATCTTCAGCTCGGAGTCAATCGCAGTTCCTGTTAGTTTTAGCAGGCACTGGGTTTGTTGAGAAGCCTTCTGTAGAAACACTTGGTGTTCTTCGATAGCATCGTCCAGAGTCTGCACTTGTTGGCGTATGTTGCGATTGTGCTTATCCATGACGAGTATTTTATTGGCCAAGACATTTTGTACCTTGTGTGTCTTGTCAAACAATTTTTCCATCATCTTCAACTGAGAACGCGAAAGCAGCTGTTGCTTTTCCGTTGAAGTAGACCAATTCTCAAAAAGCTTCAAGTCCTGCTGCATGAGCTTTTGAAGTTCTTCTAATTTTCGGTTTTGTTCAGCGCGCTCCAACTGAGTCTGCTCAAGTTGCTTAGAAAACTCCTCCATATTACTTTGCTGCAATTGTAGCGTATCCACTTCCGGTAGTTCATCAAAGAGTTGGCTTTGTTTGTTAAGCAAAGCATTGATCTCCATTTCGTTAGCTGTTAGGTTCTGACAGAGCTGCTCAATGCTGTCATCCAAATTCGATTGCCAAATAATCAATGGTGTCTTCTGCGTAGCCATATCAGTGTTCTTATCAACTTGCAGCGCTAGTTCGTTTATTTCAACAGATTCCTTTATGACGACCTTATAGAAATTGAGTGCATTCGTATGAAGCTTGCGCAAATAGATTTCACAAGTTTTCTTATTAAACATCTTGGACCAAATGTCGCACAAATAATTAACTTGTTGTTGTGTCATTTGGACAATATCTTCCTTTAATTTGGGATCCATAGTTTATATGCTATTTGGTATTCTGCACAGCTTTATTAATTATATTATTTTTATTTACGTTCACTTGGTTTGAGTTAGTGTGTTAAATACAATATATAATTGTAGAATGGCAAGAACGGAAAAGCTTGCTTGTTTGTATGAAAGATATAAAATGATTAATAAATTGTAGCAGATATTTAAAAGCATCATCTTATGCAAAAACATAAAAAACACCGGGAATTTAATCAGTAACGAGGGCTAGCTATACTATGCGACTTTTCTGTTTTCATCTATAGGAAATTGCAGCTGGAACACAGATTGCTGTGCGAGGCATACGAGGATCATGCTCTATTGATAAAATCCTTTGAATACTGGCTTTGGCGTTTGAGGAGTGACGTGAATGGAGGCCAGGATCCTTTGAAGACGTTGAGTTGGTGGAACTCTTGAAAGATTCATGTCAAACTCAAGAGGAACTGCTAATATATGACGAGTGACTCAACAGGCCATTTCTAAACCCAACAAGGTAGCATCAAAAAGTATTAGGACTGAATTAAAAAAAGAAATCTTTTTTTTATTGAACTAATCGGTTTGAATTCTTAGTAGTCCTCGAAATTTCAATAACGCGTATAACGCAGTTCTCACTACCCCTTCTGGAACTCGCTTGCCGTGATCGCCTTCAGAGATGCGGTCACGACCTCTTGGACGTATTCTATGAAGCCGCTTCGGTTTCCCATAAGAAAAAAAGAATGAAGTGCGGCGGTTCCAGATCTGTGCTGAAGGAAGGGTGGGACAACGTGGCAGCCCTGTGCTTGGCCAGAAACTCCCATACCAGTCGTGGCGAATCTTACACACGGAAGACGAGTTTACGCAATCTGAAAAGCAAGTCCACGTAAAATATGGCATTCGCAGTTTGGAAAAAGCTCCTTGTGAACCACACCACGACATTCAAAAAAGTTCATTCTAACTTTCTTTGGAAGCGGGTAGTTCTTGGACAGCCTCTCGGCGCGCTAGCTTTTAGTCTGCTTCACATTTTCCACGAATTTGACGCAGAATTTAAAGACGTAGTGCTGCTCGAGATTTTTCTCCAGCTAAGATCGCGACGACACTTATTTAAAGAGGTTCACTGAAATTGACATGATTACTCTCCCCTTGCTCGAAAAAGTATCGTTAATTTCGTACTTTCGCCCCGACCACACCCAGGTGGTCAGACCGCTCTCCATCGCTCCAGTCGCGCTACAGAAATTCAGTCCAACTTCTTTTTGATCCTACCCTGTATAAACTCAAGCCAAGGGACATTGAACGCTGTTTGTTCACATGCAACGGCAATATGAGTGCATCAACATTAGTGGAAAACCCGCTTAGGGTGTGCATCTGGTTAGTGATCTTCTATGAGCTACTCAAACCTAATAAACCAATCACTGGACAACGCTCGGCTAGATGCCCTTCAATAAAATAGCTTTCCCCACCTGCCACAAGAATAAATAAAAATAAACTTGATTGGTTGTTAAAATTATAAACTCCAAGATCTAGACAAACAGACAAGCGGACTGACATGTCTACATAGCTTTCTTTTGTCCTCTTGACCATATGAATGATAACTTTGTAGGTCTCCTGCGTCTTCTTGTTTATCTTATTAATCTTAGCGCACGGGGAATAAAAAGGAAATTGACCAATATACCATACCCAGTGGTGGTTCCACGGGGGATTTCGGGTCCGGACAGATTTTTGCGGTACCTCCGCAGTTCTCATCCCGATTCCATTTCTAATACAGACACAATTGTAGTGTATATCATTGTAGTACACACTCCAAATAAATTACATTTAACTATTTGCACAGTTTCAAGTTAATTAACATAAATTAAAAACAAAAACCAAAGGTTGTTGCTATCAGCGAGTTGTCAGCCAGCGTATAACCGGGTTGACGTTGGAGTACAGATTGGGTTCGTGGTTGGGGGTTGGGTGTTGATTCTTGGCTCAGTATTTTTATGGCACACTGCGCGTGTGTCTTGGTCCTTAAGTGCGTTAATCAGTGTTTGTGGCCCACACGCACGTAGTGTACACCAGATACATGGAATAAAGGATGTCAGGGGGTAAGAACTTGGGCTGCTGTTCTACTTGTACAAGTAATTTCTAATGAGGCGGGGTGCTCAAGAATGTGAGTATATCCCATTACATTGATAATTGGTTATTTACCAAGCAGCCAGACAGACACCCTGACTGCGCCCCAGTGCATACTTAACGTTGGGTATATACGGCTTATACATATTCATAAGTAGCAATGCAAACAGACAACAAGCTTGAGCGAAAATTTATGATTTTCTGTACTTAAGCCAAACAAATGAATAGTAGAAAATGGTGGAAGATTTTAAATGGACAAAGCTAGTATTTCTAGTACGAGTGCATTTTTGAGATAGTTCAAAATGGGTTTTAAATTAAACTCCTAAGCAGCTACCACAACAATCTATACAAGGAGCAACACTTGCACTAACTCACAACTTATTTCTGTGCCCAGGTATTAGATACTTCCCCAATAACTAATCCGGGCACCATAACGTAGGCCCGCCTGATGCGGATGAGTCTGCTCACACAACCTTGGTTATCCGAAGAGCAAGAAAAGTGTATCTACTGGTTTATTGGATTTCGGAATTCGCCGCTGCAAACTGTCTATGCACAAGTCTATTAACAAACCGATATTTAGCAATGGGTTTCCGTTTGTAACTCAAATAATGGCATCCTAGAGAGGCCGAATGCAAGGTTCACGGCAACATTGTAGCCGCTCTCTGTTACTTTCGGAACGTCCAAATTAAAGATAGTGCCAGTATTACTATACCATCAATCCAAGATGAGATCTTCCGCTTCACCAACGCTACATTCATAATTTTAGGTTTCATGTCAGCCACTTTGTAGTTAACCTGCAGGATCTGATTCAGATCATCCTTATAGCTGACTATAAAATTTCAGATATAATGCCAATTCAAATTAAATACCCCAAGTAGCAAATGTGAACTAATTAATATTTATTGCTTGCACATTCTTAAGATACTAACTATTACAACAAAAATCGAAAAAAAAATTTTAACTCTGCCTGTTTCCTCTTAAAATAATTAAAAGAATGCACACTGGAACCAAATCTTAATGTTATGCCCGCAATTCCAAAACACTATCTAACACTATCCCTATCACCTACTCTACATTTACACCTATGCACTAATACCAATAATTAGCGCGCCTTTAACACATTAACTAGTGTTGGTGAGAATACGCGCGCTTTCACCGCTACTCTCACCAAGCAGTCCAAGCAGTTTACCTATTCCCCTATTGGAAAAATAGGAACACTGTTATGAGGCGGCAAATTGCCTCCTCACAATACTTAAAAATTTGTCTCGGAACTTAGTTTCGTTGTGTAACAAATTTTCTTTAATTTCACAAAATACTCTAAACCGATGCCATTTTAGATGTTCACGATTGTCAAACCTTCACTCTTTGAATTTTGACGCATATAGAATTTTAGAGGCGCAAAAAAAATAAAATACAAGCAAATGGAACGCTCGTGCAATTTTCAAATTTAAAAAAAAATTATGAAAGAACACCCTTTATAAGCTTCAGCAACCATATATGCCATGTAGAAGCATGTGAGTACAAAAAAATGTTGAGTTTATTCAAAGCAAATTTTTGAATACAATATTTATCGCTGATTGTCGCTTTCTTTTGTGAAAATTGGGTATAGGGTATTCCACCGTCTGGCAACGCTTCGACTGATGCAAATTTTATTCAAGTGTATTTTTTATGTCTGTAGTGCACAGTCAATTGTCTGCAACATTTAATATCAATTTTTAATAAGTCGTCCGGCAAGAGTGTTAAAATGTGATAGCTAGCTGCTGGTGAGTCTGGCGGATGAGATTGTGTTTGATAGAGCCTAGGCAGCCACTTAATATAAAAATAATTTATTATTGCTTGCCACTGCTGCCACAGTACTTTGTATATTGCATTTCATTTCAATTTTTATTATAATTATTTTTTATTTTAAGCTGACAGTGCATTAAAATGTGTATAAACTTTTTAACTGCTCTTCGACAGACTATTTGCATACAACAATTAAATTTCAGCATGTTAAACAAATACACACACACACACACGCACACACACATTCACAGGCACATTATTAAAAAGTTAAGAACTTAAATTGCTGCATAATGGAATGCATTTAAGGTATTTGCGATTACATTAAATGCTTTTAATTAATTTACGCGACAATATGAAAAGGCAAAGCTGTCAAAGTGCTTGCAGGTCACACACGCACACACACACATACACATACACACCATGCCCACACAGACATATGTACCGCATTTTTAGTAGACCAAATCAACAACAACAACAGCTGAGCTGATGTCTCCCTAGACTGTGGTCTATATTACGCATACGCAACATTGGCCAAACACTCAATGCATAATTACAACTCACTGAGCTGTGGCCCCCCACCATCAATCTACACCCAACCATTGACGTACGACCAAAGAGCAACCATGACCGAACCCCAACCATTATTCCGCCTGCGGTCACATTTAACAACGGCTCGTTGGCTATTTGTCGAAAGTCAGACGACTGACGATGATAATCACTTGACGATTTATTGATGGACACGTGGCCTATTGGTCTGCTCGACTTTTGGACTGTTGTTCTACGGGTTGACTGAACGACTGTCCATCGTTCATGAATTTCAATCAATGACACCACAACCACAAAATCAACTGTTTAATAACCTGCGCTCAATATGCGTATACTCAATATAATAACTGAAATGCTGAGACAGTTTGATACACTCAAAAAGAAATTATATTCTCCTTAAAATTATGAGCTGCACACAAAGGATTAAGTTGAGCTATATAGATATGCAACGCGGAGTCGGCAGCACTGTAGACCAGCAATAAGATACACAATGACTTATCTCTCCGCATGACGATGCACATTAAGATTGTAAAGGCTAAGCAGATCCTGTTGCAGTCTTTCAAATCATCTTGGTATAACAAACAATTTTCATGTACCTGTACGAATAGCAAAAATCACAAAGGTCAACCTTAGAAATGGAGGATAAGAATAACTTATCCAATTTCAGTCCCTTCAAAGTGTTGCTTCTTGTAGCACAGCTGGACGACTCATGAATCAGATGGACGAGCCTATGAATCAAAATAAAGTAAACCTATTAAATCCTATAATGTAGAAACGTATGTAGGAGGTATATTACATTTTTTCAAATTTTTTGTGGTATAGAAAAGAAGTCGGAGAAGAAGTGGAGAGAAAGTGGGAGATCACTTTTGAATTTTAAAATTAAAAACTAAAAATGATAAAAAATTATTAAAACAAAATCTTAAAAATAAATAAAAATTTTTTTTTTTAATTTAATATTTTATCTATCATCGCGTCAATATCATTATTTGTTTAGAAGATATGGCTTGTCAAAGAATAGTCTAAAAACGAAAAACCCAATTTTCAGTTATCGATACTTCGATAAATAATTGGAATTTTTGCAATAAAATTTTTCGTGGTTACTATTGGCTAGTAAAAATCATTAAAATCGGAGAAGGTCGGGGGAAAAAGCGTGCGTTACACTTATTTTCACCATACATATAGTGACCAAACCGCAAGTTTGAAAAAACATGTTCCAAATATAATCGATGGTTCATTCAAATTATCGAAATCAGTTTAGTACAACCAAAGATAATTGCTGTTAAGTAGAGGCACTTCTTTTTCTAATTTCGAAAACTGGGTTTTTCTAAATATCTCGAAGCCCGATTCATGAAAAAAAATTTTGACTGCATTTTCGGTTTTAGCATGTCCTTTTACTTCGGAAACGACTAAAACATTTTGAGGATACCAAAATTTTTTAAAATTTGTAAGCTAGTGTAATTAATCAAGCTTACCAAATTTATTCTGGCCGACTCTATATTTTTTTAAAATTATGTTTAGATTAATATGAGACATTTTGAACCATCATTTGTTTAATTGGAAAAAAGATTTTAAAGTTTATGTAGAACAATACCGTCAAAAACAGAAAAAGTTTACAAATACTTTCAGACGGTCTTTAAATTTTACAGGCCTTCTATGCAGGTAAAATGGAAACTTTTTAGGCGGTAACTTTATCAATATCGTTGGTTTAAAAATTTACAACACTAGCTGCGGCCACCCTATTGTCCATGCTTATTAGAAATATATTGAGAATTTTTTTTTTGTAGACCGATTTAGTAAAAAAAAATAATTTATCATACTTAATTCTAGCAAAAATATTTTGCTCTTACATTTAAAAAAAAAAATTGATTTTAAAATGCGCATTGTTTCGACTTTTTTAATAAAAATTTATTTTGCTTTTCACAGTATTTTAGAGTATAGGTCAAAGTACAAATATCTTCAAAATATTTTCAGTAAAATAATATTTGAATTTATTTATTTATTTTTTAATATTTTCTTAATTTTTTGAAAAATGTAATTCTGATATAAACAGGACTTCCTCAAATTAGCTTGGATACCTTAAACCGTAGACTCTCCAGTGAGTAATAAGGCTTACATTCTTACTTTAAAAATTAAATATTTATTGTTAAGCTTCCCCGAAATGCCATATGCTAACACTCTTTATATTGATTAACAATTTATTTAAATGTTTATCCATATAAGTTCAAACACATCCTTGCCGACATCAACAAAGCGATATTCTTCAGATGTGGTACAAAAATATTTGATATGTCTCTTCGGTTATTGTTGTTGATGGCATTGTTGTGGTATTGAAGTTCTTTTTTTTTTGCACAAAACAAATCGAATAAAATCCATGTCCTTTGCTATTTGACCCCGTCATAAAAGAAAACAAAGCAAAAGTGAAGCACATACTTCACAATGAAAAAAGGAAACTACTTAGGCAATTTTCAAGTGATGTCCTTGTATGTTAGGCGCGATAAGAGTGCTCTTTTATTCGTCCATACAGTATGTATGTGATTGTATGTGAGTGTGTTACGTTTTTGCGGTCAGCTTGTTCACACCCACACACTAATATGACCACACACACATTGAAAGAGTCAAAATGGCGTCCGAACGGAAGCAGCATAAATTTTACCGCTTGAAAACAAAAACAAATGGCCATTAAAATGGCCAACAGCTACGCGCTGATAAGCTGCAAATAATTTGTATCTGTTTATGTGTGTGTATCTGTATCTTTGTGTGGTAGCTTATGTTGATGTGTGTAAAGCAGTCAAGTTTAGTTTGAAAAACATTAACTTACAAAAAAAAAACTAGAACTTTTGTTGTGGTCAAGTTCCTTATTGCGTAAGTCTGCGTTTGAGTATCTTTTAGAGCCATATTTGCTTGGTCATTTTGCTTGTGCCACTTGGTACATAACTTGCTTTGCTTATGTTAACTTGGCTGACCTGATGCCTTCTTGATAAGCATAAAGCAAAGTTTATTTTCAATGGCCCACATAGGTCAGCAAATAGTCAAATGTCTACTATTTGGCTGTCTATATAATGTACAATATTACTATATATAATGAACTAAGTAGATGTACATATATACATACAAGCACATTTTCTTATCATTGCTTCTAACAAACTGTATCCTACTTATACAATTTATAAACGCTTTAGGTTATATGTTTTATAAGAATCTTATGACCTGTTTTAGTTATCAATGCGGATTCCATAAAAGAAAGGTGCATATATTTTAAATGCCAAAGATTCATGTTTTTTCTCATTTTTTTTTTAATACTTAATTATTTAATAAACAAGCTATTTAGTAACTAATGAATATTTGTTTTCCGCCTTACTTATTTTATATGATTTGCAATAAGTTTTTATTTTGGAAATTTTCGGCTGTAACTTAAACATTGCAATAAGAGTAAACAAACTTCGGCATTCATTGCAAAATTTTCGTAGCTTGTTTTTAGAGCATACTTATGAGCGCATTGCACTTGTATGTTTCGTTAGCAAAAGTAATTAAATTTAATTAAAATATGCGTATTCATTGTTATTTATTTGATCATTGATAAAGCATTTTCTTATAAGCAATTTGTCGTGTTGTGTCAATTAAAATTAAAAGCTAATTAAGGACATTACTTGGCGTTTTCTTGAGAAGAAAATGTTTCAAGTGTTAGTTTAATATTGAGCCCATATTTGCTGAATTGAAATTGTTTGATTTGAAAACTTAAATTGGGACCGGGACCAGCAGCTACTTACCATCAATAAAAAACATGATTAATTTTTTGACTGAATGCAATTTTTGTTTACTTCAGAGCTTCGAACCTTTTTGTAAATTTTTCCAAATTTTGAAAATTTTTCTTATTAATTTAAAATTTTCAAAAATATGCGAAGAAGATTATATTTCATTTACTTAAAATACTTTAAAAATATATATCCTCTAAAGAAAAGGTTCGCTTATAAAATTAAGCGCAAGTAATAAACATTTACTTTTTATATCTTGAATTTATTTTTATACCCTGTACCGTATGGTACAAAGGGTATATTGTGTTTGTGCAAGCCGAAAATGTATGTAACGTACAGAAGGAGAAGTCGGAGACCCCCCAAAGTTACCTAAAGTATGATCAGAGTGACTAGAGAAGTCGATATACCCATGTCCGTCTGTCTGTCTGTCTATCCGTCTGCGCCTAGATCTCAGAGATGGTAAGAGCTAGAGCAACCAAATTTTCAGAGTAGATCCCTTAGACTTCCATAAGAGACTAGTTTATTTTATTTTTTTGATATCGGGCTACCATGGGGTATTTCAGAGGACCTCGAAATAAACCAAAAGCTTTAGATGGATAATTCGTTTGTTTATGAAAATATCGTAACAAAATTTGGCGTTCGGAAGTTTTTTAGAGTTCCCCAGTACTGTCAAAATCGGTTGACTATATCATATAGCTCTCATAAGACCGATCGGTCAAAAAAACGTGTTGGGTGCATAATTCGTCTTGTTTCGTGTATTTATGAAGATATCGTAACCAAATTTGGCGAATAAATATATTTTAGAGCTCTGAAGCAATATACTGGATTTGACTGCAATGTGGTGGTACAGAGTATCCCAAAGTCGTCCGCGCCCGACTTTAACGTATGCCATTTTTTAATTTAAAATGTTCAAAAACAATCAAAAAATGATAAACAAATTTACTAAAAATAATTTTATAATATTGAGTAACGAATCGTATAAATGACAGTCATCTGTAAATAGATTTTTAATCAATATTTGAACATATGTATTTCATAAAAAAAAACAGAAATTTCTTAATAAAATGATTTTGAAGCTGAGCTGGGTAAGGAAATTGCCTAATTTTTTGTGTTAAAACTAAACCAATATATATTTTTTGACATTAAATTATTAAAAGCAAATAATAATAAATTTGCGGAAAAAAGTTATTAATTTAATAATCACAATTTTTTAACAAAAAATTAATTGTATTAAATGAACCTATTCTATATGATATTAAAAAAAATTTATTGTAATTTTTGACGTGAAAAAAAAATTCGTATATTCTTTGAAAACATTGCCAATATTTTGATTTATTTTTTTTAACAATGCTTTACCACACTGATTTAATTTTTATTTACACCACATAAGGAAGGGAATTTAACCAGGTGATTGATATATTTACAAAAAAATAGGTACTTACTTAAAAAAAAAGATAAAATTTCATTTATTTTGAAGTTTTTTCCGCTTATCATTTTTTAAGAAAAATAATATAATTTTCATTGAATATTCAAGTAGAAAATGTTATTTTTTCAAAATATACAAATTATTTAATAAAAACTTAAAATACAAGTGTAAATTAATTAGTTTATTATAAAAGCAATAAATATAATATTTATTTAGTTCGTTAATTTGAAAAACTATAATTTTGAGAACAATTTTTTTTTTCTTTTATTTTCGAGAAATTTTTTTTTTCCAATTTTAAAAATTTTTAAATGTGAACACTTGATATTTTACCTCTGTTCAATTTGTAAAATCATTTTCCACGTACTCGAAGAATATATAACAACAAAAATTGTACTTACTCAAATACACACATAGACCATAAAGATATCCATATTGGCATATATCTTTTGCACAGAATTTTATTGAGTAAACAGAGCTGGGAACCAACCAAACATGTTCCATTTTATTCTTTAACAACGTACCCGTTGTTGTTGTTGTCTTTTTTTATCGATGTGCAACAGTTAAGCGCAAGTTATGTGAGAATTGCAATCCATTGGCGCATACCGGCTGCAACCTCCATTGTCAGCTAAAGAGAAAAAAAAACAGAGAAATAGAGGCGGAGAGACAAGGTATGGCGTGCAACGGTTTTAAATTTCAATAAAAGTGAAATCAAAATGTGGTTCACAAAACGGTAAAAACATTGCAAAAAAAACATGGCGAACGCCGACGTGCGTGGCGTCATGTGTAAAACAAGATGGCAGAAAAACAGCGGGCACAAATCGTAGCAGAAAAAATACACACACACTCAACACACACATATAAACTTACACTGTAATGCGAAAAAAAGTGAAAAAAAAAAGGAGCAATGCCAATGCGAACAATTCAAGGCAAAAGTACACAGTGCTCGACAGGCGCAGAGCGCATGACATTTATGCCTGACATAATCCGCTTACACAACAGGATAACAAGATGAGCACTCGTACATTTTTAATACGCTCGAGATACAATAATTTATATGCGTGGCACGTAAGCGCAAGGTGGTCGCTCGGTCGCTCTCATTCTAGCACTCTCTCTAGGTTTCTAGGTCTTCAGTCTCCGTGTCTTCGTCTGCTAGCTAGCTGGTAAGAAAGCATTACGCACAGTGAAAGGACGCAACGGAGAAAGCTGAAAACAAACGTAAACAGAAAAAAAAATATGTAGCCAGAGTCGCTTGAGAGGCAGCCTGTAGCAGGATGTGGCAAGCAGAATGTGTAGGCAGACAGCTTGGCGTTGCGTGCGGCATATGCGACGATGGCTTAACAAAATCAAATGCACACAAAAAGACGCAGCACCCCCCACAAAGAGAGATACATACGTTTTACAAACAAGTGCAGATGCCTACGCAGACATGAAAACAAATTGTTTTGCAGTAAACGTTTAGATTTCCATATGCCACACCCAATAAGCAAGCATTATGAGGCGTCTAGACACTGGAGCTATCAACCGTATGGAATATTGCCACAAGCTTAAAAAACGTTTATATAGTAAGTTTATTTCTATATAAAAAATCTATAAATCGTTTACCAACATGATTTATTTAGTTAAAGGATATGGTAAATTTGAAAATTGTGCGTCACCAAGTTTTGTGACGTCAATAAATAAGTTAAGTTGATGTTGAACCTTTTCATTCAATGATTTAACATTTATTTATTTATTTATTTGCTGTACATTTCTTAAAAGCTTCTTTGGCAATATCAATGATGAACTGGCAGCGAATGACACTGCATCCATTTTACTTAAAAATGAATATATATGTTTTTAGCTATAAATCGTTATGTTAAGAGGTATCGACGTCATTAAGTAAATGTTTTGCTAAATAAAGGCTTTTTCGCGAAAATGTATATTTTTTTGTTTTGTTTAAAAGTCTTATATTTCCCACTGTATTAATGTAAAAAATTCACATGATTTGCTTGAAAAAAGAAAAAAGATGCCATGACGTCATTATGTGTTTTTCAAAAAGTAGTTTCTCAAGATTTAAAGTTTTCAGTATATTAGCAATACTTGGAATTTAGCACGCAACAAAAATGGAAGTTGTTTTCGACTGCGCATAGAAAAATTAAGAAATGTCGAAAATATGAAATATGATTTTTTTAATGAAATTAATTTATAACTAAAGAGGAATATTTTATCATTATCATATTTAAATTTTTAAATTAGTTCTTTTTTAAAAGCTATTATAGTACGCGAAATATTTTTTTTCAAGCTAATCTAAGAATTATTTCAAGTAACTTTTACAAGTTTTATACATTTTAAAGAGTCTGCCATTATTAATATTAAAAGTTAGAAAATATGAAAGTAATATACTTAAAAAATTAAATAGAAAATTTATTAAATCTCTTTTATATCTTTAATTTTCAGGCCAATTTGAAGAAAAAAGGTTTTAGAGTAAAATGAAAAAAATGAATTGAACGAAAAATCGTCACGTAACGAAATGAGATATGCTGTGAGGTATGTGTATCAAGTAGACTTCATTCAATATGTGTGGTTTATGCGTAAGAGTTCGTTACAATAAAATTTTGGGTACAGTAGAAAAATTTGGAGTATGGACTCAAAATTTTTAAAGTCATCTAGATTCGCAGGTGCAATTCTCAGTCGAAACCAATTTTTTTTTAATTTTGTATTTAAAACATAATTTACTTTTTACTATATAATTCATTTTAATACTATTTTGTACATAAACTTTATTTATTTTATTTATTTATTTGTGCTTTATTCCCTTTTAGTATTTACATAAATTTTTTATTTAGTATTTATTTTTATGTAATATATAATTTAATTTTTGTATAATAAACAATTTACTATTTGGCGTATAATTTTAAATTAATGTTTTGTATATAATTTTTAAGAAATAATTATTTTTCATAAAATATAAATTAATTTAATTAATAAATTTTCGAATAATAAAACTTACATTATTGAAAGCAGGAACTTCGAGCCTGCTGGGGGTCCCATAACCATAGCCTAGTTAGAAAGAGAAAAAAGCTTGGAGCCTGGTGGGGGTTCCATAACTATAGCCTAGTTAAAAAGAGAAAAAAGCTAAACAATGTATTATGTAATGTAAATGTAAATATTTTTAAGCAATTTATTTTCCGACACGGCTGAGAATTCTGTTGAAATACCCATTTATCGGAAACAATTATATTTGTTCAAAAATTCTGTTTTGCATAGACATACTGCATGAATTCTCATTTTTAATAATAACTTTTTCCTTTTTTTTAAAAAATAAGTTTGTAATTTTTTTATTATTTTGAGTGCCCGAAATTAGCACTAAATTACTTCCTAAATTTTATTAAAATGAAGTCAATAATAGTATTAAGGATAAGGATCTTAAGACAAATGGCGGTTTATTTACGAAATATGCATAAATTACGATAGATCTTTTTTAAATGCAAGATAAAGTATGTGTTTTATATGTTTTCTAAAAGTTAAACCAAATCGTTGCAGCGATTATCTGGATTTTTTATAATGTTCAAAAATCTGAGGCGTTTAAAACTATCCAGAGATAAAATACAATATAAGTAAAATGGTATCTTTCTCAAAAAATTATTATAGAAATGCCAGAATTTTGGCCCTCCCCTTTTGACGTTTCACTGTACAGTTACTTTGCTTAGCGCATCCATAGGCTTGCTCATGTTGGAAGTATGGGATAAAGAGCCACCTGAGAATAAAAAGTTGGCGAAGGTGTAGACAGTGTCATGTCCAGATTGCGGCCATAATACTACTTCAGAAATGTCAAAGTACGCACAAAATGCCTGTTGAATATGATTAACGATGGGTGTCTTAAGTTACGAGTACACTGTGTCAAAAAATTATTACATAGCATTTATTTCAGAAGAGAGAATGGGAGCGTTATTGAAAATCTTCTTCTCCATCAGGATGTTATTAAATTTAAAATAACTGAAATTCAGCTTTTATTACAAAATAGTACAATTTAAAGAGCCGCAGCGACTTGTGGCACGTATGCGCCAAATATAAACCCACTTGCCCCAATTCAGCGCACAAATGTAGGTAATGGGGGTCAATAAGATGGTGCGCTTGGCAAACGCATCGAAGTAGACAAAAAAAAAAACAAATAGACCAAAGCGGAAGGAAAGCAAGACACAGATACTTACACACACATGTACTCACACCAATGCGGTTGCCCCCAGTTGGTGCCCCAAAATTTATGCGTTTTTGACTTGCTTGCAGCAACTTTGCTGTCATTTTTTTTTGCTGGTTTTGTTTTTTGCTGCTGCTTGTTGCCTGAGTCTATGAACGTGCGTACAAAGGCGTTAAATTTGGCGCACACGCACACACGTACGCCTCTCAATATACTTACCTCACACATGCACACACACACGGATACGTTTGCCCTCCTGAGTGTGCAAGTGTGTGCACACTTTATGACTTAAATAAGTCAACAACAGCAACAACTTTGCCTTTATTGTTGTTATTGTTGTTGTATAATTTTTTTTTTTTTTTGTTGTTTTTGTTGCGCTGTGTAAAGTTCTGTTTACACTTTTGCGGGTTTGTTTATGATGTCAAATAAAAGTGTACAACAATGCCAAATAAATATTTTATTGCTTTGATGAGTCTGTTTGCCTAAAAACACACAAGCACACACAGGCTCACAAACACACCACAATAAATTCATATATGAAGTAGATCACAAAGAAAACGAGGTTGGTTTGATGAGTTCGTGTCTTTTTGAGTAAATCATAATTTTGCGTTTCTTTTTGTCACAAAGTCTCCTTTTAGCTAGAAGCATTTAGTTTATCAACATTAAATATTTTCTCAAGGCCCTTAAAATAGTATTTAATTTCAATTTTTACACTTATCTCTTACCTATGGTCATCTTCAAACATATTCTTCCTTACAAACATGCATTCTTGTAGTCATGAGTGAGCAGTCGCGGAACCATCACTCGGATACCTTTAAAATATGCATTTTAAATTTGATATACTATCATAGTTTAGACACCTACAGCCACATCACAGTTTCATTCTTAAATTTTTTCGTGAAACGATCTTTTTTGGCCATCCTGAATAATCGGTGTGATGAGCTGGTACGATTACAACTGAATTCAGTAACCATTTTTTAACTTCTGTACGCAGTAGTCCGAAAGGCTTCTGAAGAGCAACTGCAACTCAATTGTTCCTGGAACGAATTATGAGTCCCTATTGTTTTTCTTGTCTTATTGAGGCCTTTTTTTGTCTTGTTCAAAAGCATTTCGGACTGCTGCGTACAGGCTTTCAAACGTTAATGGCGTAGAGTATTCATAGAAAATATTTAATTTCAGTGTTTTGTTTTTACGTAATTAAATTGATTTACATGGCTGTCAGCTTTTCATAGCTGTCAAACACAAACCTAACGACTAAGCTTTTTCAAATTTTTACAGTACACCCAATTCTGCTTTTACACGGTTTTGAAAAAACACTGTATAGAAAAATAATTTTGTACACAAAAAAGCTATTTGATTGAAATTTTAAAGATAAATATTTTTATTAACCTAATCTTTTAGAAATTAAGATAGGGAATTCCCTTTTCGGATTTATTTTTATAGCAGCTTTAGGATTTACTTAACGTCTTTTATTACACGGTGTTTTTTTGAACGTAAAAACAGAATTAGGTGTATTTATAATATAATATATTGATGTATTAATAGTTGGCAGCCCTCAAAAAGTCACGTACTTATTAAACTACACTCGTATACATACATAAGCCTGAGCGACGACAACACCTCGAGCAAGTTAAAGCACTTTTGTTTTTCATCAAATTAAATTGTCATTCGGAGTGAGTACTTTGGTCGTGCCCACGCCCCTTTCTGCCCTGAAGTTGCCAACTCATTGTTAGGCTGCAAAACATAAAGAGCTTTTGACAAATGTGCGCCTAATAGAAATAAATGCAAATATAAACTTGTCTATTGGCCAGAGCCACAGGCGAGATGCCAATGGGCCATCTTATATACTTATAGTACATCTGTCTGATTGTCCTCGTGTCTATATATCTGTCTGTCAGATGTCCACGCGCTATCCATTTGTCAGTAAGGGGGATGGGGTCGCAGCTGTCTCCGTTTTTATTGTCGCACTCGCATGATAAACATCTTTAGCTATTGCCTAGATTTCGACTTGACTTCGACTCTCACTTCTTATCATTAAACATTATCGCGTGCCGTCTCTGTCATTTTTGTTTTCCTTGCTGCTCTTATTTTGATACTCTTTACGAATTACAATGAGTTTTCTAGGTTTGTCTTGAAGCTTGTTACTTGAAAAAGTAAGCCTTTTGGGCCTTGTCGGTTATCATAAAGTTTAGTTAATAGACATATTGACTTGCTGGTGAGCAGTGTTGGAAAGCCAGTCTATACCAATAGTTTTTGAACCCTCGAATCTTGTTGCGCCGACTTAAAAGCTTCGGCATTTGACCTGCATTTCAGTTTAAGCTTAAAACTTTCAAAATATTGGCAAACATGCTGAGCAGACTCTAAGTTTTTGCTTGGCCAAGAGTTTAAATATCATTAATTTAATAATTAAATTATTAAAATAAATATATATAAATTTTTTTGTTCTCAACCTCTCCGATTTTGACGATTTATACAATATTTTATTTTTTTTTAGTTTTAAAAGTGATACCCAACTTTTAAAAAAAAAGTGTTAATGCCAATACAATTCTAAGAGCTACTAACTTTTTATTTTTTTTTTTCCCCCAGTAACTTTACACTCATAAAATATCATCAACACTTTTTGTTACAAATTGGGAGATCACTTTTGAACTTTAAGATTAAAAAAAAAATTGTTTAAAAATTAAAAAAAAAAATTTATTTTTCAATTAATATTTTTTTGCAAATTCAATATTTTATCTTTCATTGAAGAAAAATTTTCGGTCAATATCTTTATTCGTCTAGGAGATATGGCTTGTCAAAGAAAAGTCTAATATTGAAAAATCCAATTTTCAGTTATCGATAAGTAATCGGAATTTTGCAATAGAATTTATCGTGGTTACTATTGGCTAGTAGCTGTACCACATATGTGTAAACCATCAAAATCGGAGAGGTTGAGAAAAAAAAGTGGCCCGTTTCACTTATTTTCGCCGATATGCATTTTTTTAAATCTTTTTTTTTACAAATTTTATGAAATTAATTTTTTTATTAAATTCAATTTAAAAATTAAATTAATTTTTTTTTGTTATTTTTTCACTTATTTTTGTGTTAAAAAAACTTAAAATGCATCGGACACTTTAAAAAAATTTTGATTTCAGTTCAAAAATATACCAATAAGGTTTTTATCTTTTTCTTTACAATGCACTACGGGCCCAGATTCTCATATTTTGGCCAAAACCCTGGCATTTCCATAATAATTTTTTTAGAGTGATGAAATTTTACACACGTGTTCGTAAAGGATTGAGCTATTTTTTATTATTTAAGTTTGAGACTCCTCAGATTTTTTTAAGATATAGATAATCTAAACCAAAATTGGAAAAAATTTAAAAAAAATGTTTAACTTAATTAAAAAAAAAAAGCGGTTTATTGGAATTGGACCATATTTCACACAGAGGTAGATATGAGCTCCTCATACATTGAAAAAATAGCCTATACCCAAAATATTGAATGGTTTTGAAGTTATAGCCCCAAATAGTTTCAGCTTTCGAAGAAAATTACTAAAAGACGACATCACTAATCCATATGTTTTTTAACTGTTATAATTTTTTTTTTGCATGCTCTTTTAATTTCCGAAAAAAAATTTCAAAAATCAATATTTACATTATTAAGTTTTTTCTTCAAAATCTATCAATTTTCAAAATTTTTGATTTACGCCTCTGTAAGTATGCTATAAAATTTTCAAATTGTACATTTTTGTTACATTTAAGTATAACATTTGAAATGAAAAAAATTAAAGCATACTTTTAGGCAGCTAAGAAATTCAAAAAATAGTACAACTTCCTGGAGGTCAAATTTTAATATTCAACTTTTAGATACAAAATTCAATTTCCGAAAATCGGGAGAAATTACATTTTGTTGTTAAACATGTGAAGAATTTTATAAAATTTTTTTCGATCAAATATCGAGTGGTGGTCGGAGGTACCCTTAAAGCAAAGTAGGCAAATGATAAAAAAAAAAAAAAAAAAAAAATATTTATAACTACTCGAATATATTTGAAACTAAAAAGTTTTTGATCTCAATTTTATTTTTTCTCTGAAGTAACATTTATGAATAACAAAGCGAATGAAGATTTCGTAGCTGCATGTATCATGGTAAATGCAAATTTTTTTTTTTGTAAATTATCGCGAAAGTTAAAAAAATACAAAATGCCAACTTTGATGGCTAATTAATTAAGAAACAGTAATTAAAATTTAATATTTCTTTTTTGCACAGGATACATTAATATATGTAAAATCATATTAAATTGTCATTGTGTCCAAATTTTGAATTTCGTCTGGAGGGCTTTTGGCCAAAATCTGGCCACGCGGGCCCATTGTGCAATGGTACACGTGTTCTTATATAAGTTAACACGTTAGCCATTTAGCCTATTTTTTTCACAGATGTAACGTCAGACGTGTTTTTGTGTTCTTGGCAAGTTCGGTCTTGCCTCCTCAAACCGTACAACTCCTTTATCCCCATGCACACCTTGATTAAACTGCATTGTTCAATAAAATATAAGCATTTTAACTAACAAAAAAAAAAAATTGTTCAGATTTTCCAAAAATCATAGAATATAATATATTCTATAATTTTAATATAATATATTCTATAATTTTAATAATAAAATATCAAATGTAGATCGTCAATGAAGTCAAACATTTTCTGACCGATGTAGATGCGACAGTGCAATCGGTCAAAAATTTGGCAATTTCAGCTTAAAATTTGCTACACACGTTTATGCCCAAATCATAATATAAACAAAATGGCGACATCCTTAGCCATTTCTCTAAAGCGATTTGACATTCCATAACAATTTCAATAAAAATTTTCTGTGGACAACTGCATCCAAAGCATTATTATATCTTGGAAAGTTTATTCAAAATCGAACTAATTTATAAAATAGTTCTTTGTACCTTTTTATTATTTTTCACAAATAGCAATATGAACTTGAAAAAAAAAACAATGACTTTCTTGCGGCACACAAAAAAAAAACATAGTAGTGTATTCAAGCTTCGGCACCTCGTTTTATAACTAACCTACTTTCTTATGTCTTCAGCTTGTTTTGTTGCCTCTGGTTTTATTGTTGCTGTTAACCACACGGGTGGCGCAGCGCAGCGCAAAGGCTGGACTCTCAACTTGTCTCTTGGTTTCTTTTTTTTGCTTTTATGTTGATTAAATTATAAAATATTTATTTGGTAACGCTGCTGATGCTTGCTGTCTGTTATCCTTGCGCTCACTCACTCTCTTTGCTGCTCTTTGTTTCTCTCTTGGCACAACTGTCTGCCGCTCAGTCTGTTTGTATATAAATTTCGTTTTTATTGTGTCTACAACGCGGCGTATACTTAACTTTTGCCGAAATGTCTCAAGTATGTATGTGTAGAGTATGTACACGCAGTGTGGCCTACTCTGCTGTTTATACACTGCATATGTCATGCATATTATAGATTTGTGGAGAGTCAGACCATAAGTTCTTAATACGAAAATATCATGATCTCGGGCAATTGAGCCAGAACCGTTTGAGCATCTGGTTCATAGAATGCATAAGAGCTAGAGACACCATTTTTTCTAATTTCTTAGGGCATTAGGAGTCCCCAAACATATAGACTTATGTGAGCCTAACCAACAACAAAATTTTGAATTATATACCAAACATTTCTTATGCTCTATACGCCCCAAAAACATTTCTATGGAATACCTAGACTAGTGCAATAATGCGCAAATAATTACTTCTTTTAGGGTATTTCTCAGTCGGGCACCGCCATGACCGATTTTTAATTTTTTTTTCTTTTAATGTGAGGTTGTTGTTGTTCGTGCCATTGTTTCCCACTTCATGTTAGGTTGAATTTTATGTCACGAAATCATTTTCAATTGATCTCTTTTATATACTTCTGTGTTTCGCTTCAAGACAATAATGTCTTGTAGCTTTAAGCAACAGACTCCAACTCTCGCACACACACAAACTAACTGAAATACAGCACACACATATACTAACATTCACTCACACACACTCACTTACTCACACATAAAGCATTTTTGGTAGCAATTTCCAAGTTGTTTTTATTGCACATTGAATGAGTTTATGTCGCTGTTAAGTCTACTGCATGAGTGCCATTGTTTTTGTTGTTGTTGTTGTGTATGAGTCAGTCGTTGTTTGCAAGTGTGTGAGCACACGACTGTGTTTGTGCGCTGTTATAAATATGTATGGGTTGATATAAGGCCAATTTAATATACATGAGCATGCGTATTCAGCGAAAAACAGCAGCGATTTTTAACTGTTCGTCAGACATTTTAATCAGCTGAAACAGGAACTTTAAGCATTGCCTAGCTACAAATCCTCAATAATTATTGAGAATCATTGTTTACCTCCATTAAGAGAGTTTCAAAAGGTTTGTCAAAGCTGTGAAGATTAAGAGCTATGACTTTAGGCGGTTGTTATGTACTTCTGGATAATCTGCAGATTTCCCAAATTCAATATGGTTTATGAAATATCTTTGAAACATTCATTATTTAAAACTTGCAGTGCTGATAAATAATACAAAATTCAATGTTTTGAATTTTTGCAATAAAAAAATGTTTTTCCTTACCAAAATGGTGATTGACATATTTTACTTAAGAAAATTTCATATTTAAAAAAAAAAAAATAATAAGAAAATTTAATTTTTTATTTTTAAGAAATAGTGAAATATTTTTTTAAAACAACTCTGTTACCAATTTAAATAATAATTTCCCTGACTGACTATTTAGTCAGTCACGCCTGGGTGGAGCATTGGGGATCTCTATTACTAGCTGTTCGAAGAGAACAGGGACCTACAGTTTATAGCCGAATCCGAACGGCGGTGTCTTGAATTAATAGAGACTTTCTTGGGTAAATAGCGTCTTTGAGCTAGCGGGGATTCGAACCACCGACCGTCGGTTTGTCAAGCGAGTACGCTACCACTACGCCACCGACGGCCACTGTTACCAACTTAGATTAAGAAAAAAATTGATCCAAAAATATTAAGTATTTTAGTTACAATTAAAAAACAACTGAAAACGCGTTAAGTTTAAAAACTAAAATTGAAAAACTGAAAATTAGTTTTCAAAAATCGTAGGGGGCAGTTTCCAGTACCTTATCCGGCTAGACTCTTTATGGTTAAGGAACAAAATATTAATTACAAACAAAAAGTTTGCCTTAAAACTACAGTTTTAATCTTAAAACATAACGACGTTACTTGAAACGTGTTTTTTACTTTTTATTTAATTTTTACTTCAAAACAATAATATCATTTAGGTCATTAGAAAATACAAAATAAATAATCAGCCGTGCTCCGGAAAACGAAAATACCAAACCGAACAATTTTATTCGGATTCGTTTATGTGTGCTCTCAACAATACATTAGAAAATCTTAATATATCCCTTACCTTTGATACAGGGTTAAAAAAAAATGCCCTGCAGCTGCCTTATCTATCTGATTTGTTAAAAACATAATTTTTAGAAAAAGTTGTTTTCACATATTTATCTATATTTCGGGACTTATAGAACAATAATAACTACACTGCACTGTGAGCCAGATTTTCATATTTTGGCCAAAACCCTGTCATTTCCATAATAATTTTTTTAGAGTTATGAAATTTCACACAAGTGTTCCTAAAGGATTGAGTCATTATTCTGGGAAGTTTGAGCCTCCTCAGATTTTTTTAAGATATAGATCATCTGGACCGAAATAGGAAAAAATTTAAAAAAAAAAAAACAAAAAAAAAAAATTTTACTTAATTACAAAAAAAACTGTTAATTGGCATTGGACCATATTTTATACAGAAGTAGAAAAATAGCCTATACCCAAAATATTGAATGGCTTTGAAGTTATAGCCCCAAACAGTTTCAGCTTTCCAAGCCAATCAATCTGGTTTTTAAAAGTTGTAATTTTTTTGTGAGTATGCTATAAAATTTTAAAAATGTAAATTTTTTTTACGTTTTAGAACAACTTTTGAAAAAATGGTTATTAAAGCATACTTTTAGGCAGTTAAAAAATTCAGAAAATAGTACAATTTCATGGAGGTCAATTTTTAAAATTCAACTTTTAGATACAAAATTCAATTTCCGATAATCGGGAGGAATTACATTTTGTTGTAAAACATGTGAAGAAATTTATAAAATTTTTTTCGAACAAATATCGAGTGGTGGTCGGAGGTACCCTTAAAGCAAAGTAGGCAAATGATAAAAAAACCAACAAAATATTTATAACTACTAGAATATATTTAAAACCAAAAAGTTTTTAAGTTCAATTTTATTTTTTCTCTAAAGTAATATTTATAAATAATAAAGTGAATAAAGATTTCGTAGCTACATTTATCATGGTAAATGCAGGTTTTTTTTCTGTAAACTACCGCGAAAGCTCATAAAATACAAAATGTGAACATTGATTGCCAATGACTTAGAAAGCACTAATTATAATTTAATAATTTTTTTTCACAGGATACCTTAACATGTGTTAAATCATATTAAAATGTCATTTTGTCCAAATTTTGACTTTCTTCTGGGCAACTTTTGGCCCAAATCTGTCTGCGCCCATTGTGCACTGAGCATATCATTATTAAATGAATTATTTTCTAGAGTCCCTTGTTATTGTTTGAACGTAAAAGAATTTAATAGAATAATAATAAATGACAGCATAGACGCAGAAAAGGTCCGTCCGTAACTTTAAACTGCTCTTATCATAAATCCACGAAATAAGTTCTTCCAAAATATGAATATATCTATTTTATTTGTTTATATAGTAAGCTGAAGACAAAAAATGTTTATGAATATTCAGAACGAAACGTTGAATTTTTCTCAAAACACCTTAGCTTCACTCTTCTCCAATAAACCATTTAATTACACATTTTGGCAAAAGTGGTTCCCCCAACTTTTTTTGCTATCTGAATTGTAATAAATAATGTTAATTTTGTAAGATTAGGAAATTTCTCATATAACGTAGAGATATAACATGCATTCCCGCTTAAGCTTCCGGTCACACTTAGGAGTTCGAGTTGCGAAGTTTAACAAACCTTGGGGCTAAAAAACTGAGTAACCCATACAAATATTTACTCCTTTGGCAACTCCAGTCATAAACTTTTTTAACCACACGTTTTATCTAGATGCTCTTTATCGGTTCAATGACTGAAAACGTTTAAATTCCAATTATTGTATAACATATTGTATCTTCAATTTATTGACTGATAATAAATTAGTAACAAGTGCCTAATACAAAGAATTCAAACTTTAAATAAAAACAGCACGAAACACTTGGCTTCAGTTAGAGAGCGTCACGTTTTTCGTACGTGTTGCAAAATGAAATCTCCAAATGTCATCTTGCTGCTCCGGGCTATTTGGATACTGTACAGACCATCCGAAGCTTTAGACTTTTGCTGCGAGCCACAGAAAATTGTCTTCAAATTGCCAAATCGAAGCGAGTGAAATGTCCTGCGCCACCTTTGGTGGCATGTTGAACCACTGCAACATATGCGAAAAGAAATTGTGCGCCAATAGAGCTGACGTTAGAGGGCTTTCGTGTGGTCAGGGTTATTGCAACATATGGGATGTAGGGTTATGTAAAATATGTATAGACTATATGTATACAATTTTTTTATATTCAAAAAAATGCTCTGCTTGATAAAAACTAAAATCTTTGTTTTTCCTAAGTTCATGTTTTGTTAGACAATCTTATATTTTTATCTATATAGGGTATAATTGAAAAAACAATTTCATAACATAAATTATGTCCTTGAAGAATTTATGAAGAACTTATTATGATTACTATGATTATAATTATTTTTAAATTTTAGACTTATTTTGGTACTAAAGCCAAATTACGCCGAAAATAATTCTTTCAGAATTTTTATCTTATTTTTGGTCTTATTCCAAGAACTTTCAACTTATTTTAAAAGTTTTTGGTTTTATTATAATAAAAAATTTATATCAGAGAAGGTTGAAATTTGCAATTTAAGATTTTATCAAAAGCTTAATCTATATATTAAATTTTAATGGGATTTTTTGATAATTTAAGTTTCTGATTTTTAAGAAGCGAGAAATCGTAATTGGAAATTTTTTTTTGTATTTTAAAAAAATTAAGAATTTGTTTACTTTATTTCAGAGCTTTTTATTAATTTAAACGTTTTAAACAATAATATATTTAAGGACTAGAGTAGTAGCAACAATGGCATACTTTAAATTTTTTTTTGAGAATGTTTTGTCCAGTATTAGAATTTGTGGAATTATATTAATAATATTAGTTTTTGTCTTTAGATTCAAATTTTATTCATCTTAATTCTTAATGGATTTAATTCTTTTTGTATTAAATCAAGACTTTTAATCTTATTCACAGTTTTTTTTTTTTTTTAATTTGAGAATTTTCTGCTACGCCGTCAAAATTGAATAGAGCTTAATGTTTTGTTGTTCTTATTTAAGAATTTCAATTTTCTTTCAAGATTATTTAATTTTAGTTGGCCTTAGTTTTAAACTTAGAATCCAGTATTTCGATCTAAGGTTAAAAAAACCTTGACTGCGGAATTTAATTACGATTTCTTCATATATTATGAATTACGGTTTTAAAAAATTTATCGACCAATCAGTCTTAATCAAATTTTGATTAAATTGGGTATAGTGCTTGGGAATTCAAAAAAACCTTTCGATACCTGCATAAATAAACGAATCATGCTTTTCAGACCTTTTTTTTTGAAACCGAATGTTTGGTGCTTCCAATTCCACCAAAACGAATTTTTCAAGTGGTTTGAAACCGAATGTTTTGTTGCAAGAGGAATTAAAACGAATCGGAAAAATAGGTTTAAAAAAGAACAAATTTTATACCGAAATAATTTTTTAAATATTCTTTGATATTCTTAGATGCAAATATATATTATATTTATGTCAATATATTTATTGACAATTATTTTTAATTATTTTTTTCTGACCCAACCCAAAAAATAGCATACACAGCCAAAACGAATCAATCACGAACATATGACGACAGGGTTCCCGCGTTACACAAAGAAAATTTCCCTTGCAACAAAAAATAGCTAAATCATGATTTATATTAATAAATATTGTTGCTAAAGTAATATTTTTGTGCAATTTTATTCAATATAAAGAATAATAAAGAACTAGCAATATATTAATGAAAATTAAATGTGAACAACATTTAAAAAAAAAAGGTGCGGAGCTGCGGCAACCATGTCAGCTGTTTTGTATCAAACAAAAATAATTTCAACACAACAGGAGAATTTATCGCAAAAATAAGGGAAATATACGAATTTATCGAAAATAAAAAGGGAAATATCGAAAAAAAAAAAATGATTTTCTGGAGCACGCAAAAACGAATCCGAATAAAATTGTTCGGTTTGGTTTTTTCGTTTTAATTTAAAATTTTAAAATGTTAATTTTTGGTAGTACTCCACGATTAAAATAGCGTATGTTACAAAGGATTTTATATGGCTTAGTAGAGAAAACCATTATTTTAAAAACTGTAATTTCGACCTAAAAATGTAAATTTAAATTAAATAGTATTATTATTTCGTACTTTCTGAACCATAAAGCCTGTTAATTCACGCATAAAACACTTAATATTGTATCCACTGCTACCTATTGAGGTCAGCAGACATTGCAGCTAGCCTTGGAAGTTTACAGCAGAGGCGTATCCTGGTGGAGGGTTCTGGGGGTCTTACATACATATGCATATTTTCTCATTAAGCTTCGAAAAAACTTTGACCACAACGCTCACTACTCCCATATTTTTCTAGATCCGCACCTGAGACATATACATGCAGCATTCACACACACACACACGCGCACGCCTAGTCAACAAAGCGTAAACAAAGAACAACACAGCTAAAGGAGTCGGCTCCATGAACCATAAGTTCTCACTTTTTTTTTTGTATATACATAGGTAACCCAAATAGAGCCAGAGTGTCTTGCATCTAACAATCCGGCAGTTGGACAGATGGATAGACTGAGTGGCTTAAGGGTCTGCTCTGACAAAAAACGCTGCAACCAAGTGGGTAAGTTCTAAGGGGGGAGGGCTCGGTAGTAGCGCACTTTATCAATTCGTAACACATAGCAAAAATTGATTGCAACGATTTATACTTTCTACTTCCTTTCACTTTATCGTTCGTTATGAAAGAGCAGAGTAGGAGTAAGGACAGTAGGAGTAAAGACGTAGCTGCCGTAGCTCGGGAATGCTAGCTTGCCAGGGCTACTGTCTTTGTCCTGCGCTTCATGCCGTCCTGGTCGACGTCGTCAGCAGCGTCGTTTTCGCAGTCGTCTTTGTCCTTTGCTGTATAAATACTTTTACAATAATATCCTTTCATTGCTTGTTTTTGTTGCAATTGAATGGCATTGTTGTGAGCCGTTGTTGTGGTTGTTGTTTTCGGTTTCGATAGGATTTCGCCTGTTTCGCTTTCTTTTACTTTGGTCGAATTGCTGGGCAGGTTGGTTGGTGTATTCGCTGGAGTCCTGCCTGCTTGCCAATCTTTTGTGTAACACAATACAATGTCCTGCGGTTGTAAAACGATTTATTTTGTTATTGATTCGCTGTAAGTGTGCTTCGCGCCATGCATCCTGCAGGATATGATGTAAATAAAGTAATGGCTGCTCAATGCCCCAAACACAACACACACAATTCAAGACGTTGCGCTCCTTTGCATACCAGGCATATAGTAAGGGATTTCGTGCTAAACATAAATAAATACTTGGTTGAGATTATTGAAGTTTTATAACTCATTTTTGCCGATTGGTGGGCGCGGTCTATACTATATTTATATACTTGTGTGTATATACATATATATATGTATAAATAAATGGCCACACATTTGATATTGACACTGGCAATGGGTAAGGAGTGTCTGCAGCGATGTCGGAATCTTGGCATCGCTCAGTCGTCTGGGGTTTGCACTTTGTACGCTTGTGTATCTGTATCTATGTATATGCGTATCTGTGTGTCTATGTGTGCATGTGTGTGTGTGTGTGTATTGGTGCACATTTTAATAAATCGTTTACAACACCAAAGCAGGACAACAACAACAACAATAGCAGCGGCAAACAACAAGCAGCACAATAAGAAAATTCATGATCATAAATATCCTGCAGGCGTTAAACGTTTACGTCGTTTTCATGCTACTGCTGTCCGGCGTCTCCGCCTCTTAAGCCCCCCCTAGAGCGCCGCCTTAATCCTTGTGTTTTCGCTTTGCTCTCATACTTGAAAAGTCTGCTCCTGTTTCAGCTCCTATTTCTACTTCTGCTTTATGCACTACTTTTGATTTAATGTGCTCTTTCCTAGTAATAACAACAAAAATGTGATGCAGTCGAGGCACGATGAAATGCTCTATACTCTTTTTTTATTCAGATATTTATTTATTTATTTATTTATTTGAGGGTACAACTACGTACAGTTGACATTATATTATAAAAAAGTACATATAATTTATTTAGAAAAGAAAATAGAGCGAGGGAATTGATATGAACTAATCCGCGTCTCTAGCCCGATGGGTGAACTTTTTAATGATATGCACCAACTCACATCAAGAACTGGCCAGGAACTTGGATTTACAATATTAAAGTTGAAAAAAGGAAGCAAGATAAAAATTAAACATTATATCGCAAAAAAAGCCAATGGATCACCCACCATTGACCAAGTGGGTGACTCATAATATAGGATTGGTCAAGGATGCTCAAAGTGGCAAGTCAAGGTGACTTAAGATAGAAGAAGTGATAGATTGAATAGACCGTTCGAAAGAGAGGAAATTGTAAAAGTTATTATAGTTAGAGCATAAGACACGGAAAGGGTCGTGCAAAGCATAATTAGATCTACAAAATTGTAAGGCTAAGGCTCGAAAATTACGAGTTACTCTGGATGGTATGACCAAAGTAACTTTGCTAAGGAGTACATTGGAATCGATAAGACCGAGTAACAGTTTATGCAAGAATAACACGCCGTGGCATGTTCTGCGATGATTTAAGGAAGGCAATTTTATAAGGCGAAGTCTATCAGAATATGGCGGCAGTCGGATATTTGGGTCCCAGTTTAAGCCACGAAGTGCAAAAAGGAGAAATTGCTTTTGTACGGACTCAATCATGTCCTGATAAAGGTGGTATTGAGGGCTCCAAACGCAGGAACAATATTCCAAAATTGGACGGACGAGAGAAATATAAAGAAGTTTGGTTGTGTAAGGGTCGTTAAACTCTTTAGACCAACGCTTAACAAAAGCAAGAACACCTCTAGCCTTATTCACGATGTTGCAAATATGGTTATTAAATTTAAGGTTATGATCAAACAAAACACCAAGGTCAGACACACTCTTGATGCGTTCTAAGGTAGAAGATTCTAAAGAGTAAGTAGCCAAATAAGGAGCAGAACGATAAAATGTCATAACGTTACATTTAGTCTTGTTGAGAAAGAGTTGGTGGATATTGCACCAAGATTGCATGTTATCAAAATCATGCTGAAGAAGTAAGTATTTATTATTGTCAGAGTAGGACATACAGAGTTTAACATCATCCGCATACATAACAATGTGAGAAGATGAGATTACTTGAGGGAGATCATTTAAAAATAAGTTAAAAAGAAAAGGGCCTAGATGGCTACCTTGAGGTACCCCTGACGTGACAGTAATTTCTGTAGATTCGCAACCTTTAAAAACTACCTTCTGGACTCGGTTGGATAAATAGGACGATATCCAATTTAAAAGACAAGACGGAAACCCCAGACGAGACAGTTTAACAAGTAGAAGACTATGGTTTACCGAGTCAAATGCTTTACTAAAGTCAGTATAAATGACATCAGTTTGTTTTTTTTCCGTAAAACCAAGATTAATAAGAGACGAAAGTTCTAAAAGGTTAGTAGAAGTGGACCGACGTTTTACAAACCCATGTTGGGAATCCGACATTAAAGAACGACAGTAGTGTTGCAATTGTGAAGTTACAATCCTTTCAAAAACTTTTGGAATTGATGAAAGCTTGGCAATACCGCGGTAGTTCTCAATGTTGGACTTGGAACCTTTTTTGTGAATAGGGATAATGAAGGATTCATTCCAGATACATAGTATAATTGTTAGTATAATTGTTACAAATCCCGACTGCATGTTTTCGGCCTAACAAGCTTGTAAAAAGAAGTTCAAAATGGTAAGTTTCATTGTTATAGAAATTTTTGATAAACTTCCTTAAATTTTTATCAGATTACGCTGCAGCTCTCAACTTAATTAGGAAAAATTTATATTTGCGAAAATAATAAAAGATACTTATTAAATATCACAAGTCAAAGAACTTCATAGTTCCAGTTGAGCTATCATTAATATTCGTTTCACAAGGTATATTTAGGAATTAAGGTCAGTACGCAGCAGCATGAAACGCTTCCGAACAGGAAATAAAGAAAAAACTAAAATATTGCGAAATTTTCAAAATTGCATACATTCTTATGATATGAAGTTTTCTTATTTTGAAATGGCCAACCCTGCCTGTGTAGCTGGAGATATGTTAGACGGGTCACGACTGGCCAAGATTTAGCCACCATCTTCAATGGAAAGAAACTAGATATCAAAAATTTCCCCTTTAAGCAATTAAGTTGCAGTTTTTGCTCGAAAGCGTTTCGGAATGCTGCGTACCGGCTTTAAAACAGATTTTTTTTTGTTTTTTGATTTTATTAACAATCTGTTCTAGAACAATCACCGAATGATTCCTGCATATTATTCCAAAATACCAACTAGTACTTGTTATAATAGGTTGTGCTTGAGTTATGAAATCAATTAGTCTTCTATTAGTTAGACTATGATATCTTAAATTTAAGGCTTGTTCATTACTACGGTCTAAAAATCTGATTGGGTAGGTACCTATTGCTAATATACTATATATATATATATATTACTATAGTCTATATATCTCTTAAAGTTTTAGATTGGTTACGCTGTAGAACTTAAAGATTTGGACGCTCGCTGTTGATTGCCATTAATCCAAATGGGTTTTATAACAGCTTTATGGAGTCTTACTCTGTCCTCGAGTAGCGAAGCGAGTAGTAGTGAAGCCCCCTAATTTGTTTTTTTTTTTGGTTTGAATTTGTTTTTTTTAAACATTTTTAAACTCAAAGATTATTTAAAAAAAAAAAAATTTTAGTTGCCGAAATATAAAAAAAATTGATCTAATGTGCCAAGTAAATGGCATAACTCAAATTTACAAAATTCACCATGACAAGAATTGATGACATTTTAGAGCCTCTAAACGAGATTTTTGGAACAAGAACGTTTTCTATTTTGGTAAAAATTTGATGTGTAGGAGATATTTGATTAAGTTTTTTAGTAGTTTAAATGTGAAGTGGCTGCAGTCGATGGTGGTTCGCAAATTTTTCCTTTTTTGAGTAGTCATGGACAAGGAAATTAACAAACTTCGTCCAAGGTAGTTTTCATATAGACGATCTGAAGTACATATCTCCATTTACACCCGATGGATGTTTAAAATGTTGTTAAAAATAACTTTTGGTCTGGCCCATTTGCCTGTTACATGCATTACACAAACCTATAATACCCTTGATCCTTTGGGGTAAAGTGTATCACAAGAACAAGCGCAGTAGCCCTTGCTCCTTACTGGTTTTTTTTTTTTTTTTGGTTGGTTTGCTTTTTGCGTTTTTGTGATTTGTGTCTATATTTAGGTGCCCCATTCGCTTGACGCGCCACATCATAGCCAACAACGTTGTTGCCACAGCCATTGTCTCGATGTATGTACATGTTGGTTTGTTTATTTTCCATTTCCAAGCCATTAAATAAAGCGCCTGCCACTCCAAAAACACGAGCAGCACAAAAAAAAAATAGAAAAATGTCGCGCGTAATGATTTGCGACACATTTATTTGCAACATAAATTAGATGGACCAGGCGGCCGCTACTGGAGCAGTCGGCCAGTGGATCAGGCCAACAGGCAGCCAAGTGTCCAAGTGACCAACTGGCCCAAGCCACTTTACGGCATCCTGCCTGAGGGCCTCCAAGGACATTTTGACTTTTGTCGTGCTTGACACCACATAAAAATTATTTAATATGTTCATTTCTATGTTAATGTGTCTGTCTGTGTGTGTGTGTCAGTATTTATGTTAATTCAAATGAATTCTAACTGTTAAGCTGATGACTCTCCGCTTGTTGAACTTACCTAACCAAAAAGTTAACCAAATTACTTGCCAAATATAGCTAGCATTTTTATGGCTCATTCTGGTAAACAATAAACAAAAACTTGTTAACATAAAAGCTAAAGACTAAGAGTTTTTAATATCCATGCTTTATGAGCATTAAAAAGGGTATTTCCCGAACTTTGACAGCAGACAACTCGGATTGTACTTTTAGTGTGGCAATGCCGTCGAAATTGTTAAAATGGAAATTTCGTAAAATTATGATAAGACATAAAAGATATATAAGATAGATTAACTAATAAAACAAACAAACAGCCCAATATTAAAAAATAAAACTATTGCACAAAAAAACAACAAATAAAATTAATAAAAATAAATATATAAAATCAATTCTACGACTGTGAATCGAACTACAGTCTCTAAACGACTTTGGGGTCAACACTCAACCAACTCAGCTTTTGTTACAGAGGCGATTTGAACCCTGGATTCCAAAACACTACATTTCAATAATATCCGATATTTATGGTCCAATTATAATGAATGAATAGTATCGATCCAAAGATTTTTTATTTCCCGCGTTTCCCCCATACAAACCAAAGATATATCTTTGAAATTCTGCTCTGCTCTGTTATAAATTGGGGCAGTAATGGGGCGTGGCTGAAATGATAAAATTGACTTGATCTGTTTAGACATATAGCTTAGACTTTATAATCTCCAAGATCTAGTTGATCATGCAGACGGAAGCACGGACCGATAGACATATCTTAGTAAATTTATTTTGTTCATCTGACCATGTTAAAGGTATATTTGGCGGCTCCCCGGCGTCACCTTTTCTTAATTATTAATTTGTACAAACTTAATATATACCTTGCATTGATATATAGGGCATGAAAATCGTAACCCATGATGCAATGAATTTTGCGAGGTGACGCAAAAAAGTATGCGGGTTGGGCCGCGCAGAAAACAGGTTAAATTTTCGTTTGGAAGCTATATAAAATAGTTTACTAATTTTTTTTAGTCTTAAGACAAAACCCAACTGGCTTTAATTTGATCACTATATTTAAAAAAAATGTGGTACAGTCGAGGCGGTGCCCGACAGTGGAATACCCTGTACCTTTTGTCTCGCAACAATTTTTCCTGCATATTCCTTCTACGAACTTTCCAATTGGAATTTTTTTTTTTTTGGTAAAATTCGATATTTATACCTATAAGTTCCCTAAATTTTTACCGATTTTGATGAAACTCGAATGTTACGTCAAAGAAGTTATTTAAAGTATATGGGGTAAGTTTCAAGTTGGTATGTTGAGGGGTGTGGGAGAAAACACGGTAAATCGATTGCGGGGGGTGGTGGGACCGCATCGATAAAATTTGGATGTGGATTTGTTCATTAGAGCCACATGAATGAGCTTACCAAAAATTGTGATTCTAGGTCACTTGTAGCCATAATTGCGTAGAGTCAAATATTGACGCAGTTTATTGGCAAGGGGAGGTGAAATTTGCACATTTTTGACTATAACTTCTGTTGTATTTGTCCGATTTTGTTCATTTTTTACACATAGATGCATGTAGCTACAACGCATCGCTCTGTTAAATTTCAGGTGAAAATATTTAACGGTGTGGCTAAAAACCGCGAAACTCTACTGCGGGGGAACGGGGGAAGATATTGACATGATTCAACAAACTTCATCTGCTTAGGAAATATGCGCACCAGCTGGTAAAGTTTCGTGTCTCTAGCTCTTATAGTCTCTGAGATCTAGGCGTTCATACGGACGGACGGACGGACGGACGGACGGACGGACGGACGGACGGACGGACGGACGGACGGACATGGCTCAATCGCTACCCGAGGTTATGATAAGCATTTTGGTATAAAGGACTTGGGGTCTGCCACGCCTCCTTCTGTCCGTTACATACATTGCACAAACCTAGTATACCCTTTGTACCTATAGTTACAGGGTATAAAAAATTGTTCTAACATAAATTTATGTGTTGTTAAATGTTCAAACTGTTCAAATTGCTCGACCGTCATACGTGCGATCACAGGACATTGGCTGGTGGGGATCCATGCATCCAGGCTAAATGCTCCCCACCATGACTTCTGTAGAAGCTGTGACGATGAGGAGGAGCTGGAGACAGTGGAGCACCTTTTCTGTTACTGTCCTGGACTGTGCAGGACTAGGTTCTGCTTTCTAAAGTCACACTTCCTTGATGATTTATCTCAGCTCTCCGAACAGAGTCCAAAATCTAAGTCTAAGGTTCATCCAGGCCGCCGGATGGCGGACTCATCTCATACAGGGGACCTCTTGAGTGGGGAAGAGGGGTGAATAGTCCACCGCAGCGGTATCACAACGGGCCTATTCTTGGCCTATGTGAGTTGGGACGTCAGTCCCAACTGCCGCCCTAACCTAACCTAAATGTACCATTTTAAAGTCCACCTTTGTGTGAATTTTGATCGAAATTGGAACACTACTTCTTATATAGCTACCTACCATTAATTTCAGTGTGACGCAAATAACGTAGCTGCGCATTGCGTGACCTTCAAATTTAAACAGAAACCAAACAAAGCAAAAAAATCTATTAACTTTTATTGTAAATTGTTTCATTATTATTGTCAACAAGTGTAAACATGGTAATAAATAGGTATATTAAAAAAAAAGCAAATGATTTCATTGCTAGAGCTAAATCTTGATACAAGTTGTGAATTATAAGCACCGCCAGGTCTGTTCGTCTTTTTTGAAGAAAACGCGAGTAAGCAGCATAATTTTTAAAATTCCAGAAGAAGCGTTGGATATTGCAAATAAATATTTCTTTTTTGGTTCGATATAAATAGACAGAGATTACATTATGCTACAGGAGTTTAGAAAAAAATGCAATTATGAAGATACTATGCGTAACTGCAGACTCAACGAGACCAAGCTAAAGTAAAACTGATAGATTTAAGCCATTGTGTTTATATGTTTGGCTTACAGTATCGCAATAAAATTTGTCGGCAACTCTGGCTTAATCTTATATAAGTTTAGAAAAGTTTTTTATATTAGCATAATAGATTTTCTTAATTTAACAGCTTATTAGTCCCTATAAAAAATTTTTTCAAAAGCCGCAGTACAATACTTTGTTTTTTAAAACAACTAAACTTGAACGAAGTTTTTTTGTACCTAATCGGTGTATTGCGTCCAGTCTCTTTGAGATTTTAGCAATCTTTCCTGCTGATTGTATCAAGAGTTCTTTGGCAACATTTTCTAAACAATTTTGATGCCTACCTAAATCGATTTTGCCAATGGCCTTACTTTTTTAAAACACTTTGCCTTAAATTACTTTCGAATATCTTGCTAAATTGGCCAGCATTTAAGTTAGTCCGAAACTCAACTAGAGAAACCATTAAAGTTATGCCTTGTAGCCACAGGACTCATGGCAGTTACCCAACCCACTCATTGCTTCTGCCATCTTTATGATTACTGAAGCGGCCCAAAGCCAACATTTAGATTAAACAGCATGCTACATGTGCACTCACTCACGTATTATACAATACGAGGGCAGGCTAAAAAGTAAGCGGCTTAGCCCAGTCACAACTTGAGCATTTATTTTGTTTTTTATTGGTGTGTTTAAGTATTGCAGCTTATAGCTGTTAATGGAAAAAAAATGAAGTTTTACCCAATTAGGAATAATTTTGCGCCTTTTTGTATATATGGAAACTTGAATATATTGCAACATAAAAGTTCAAGAAGTTCAGTTTTTATGCAAATGAAATTTCGACGATGACTTAGTCAAAGGTTTGGATTACTTGTGAGGAACCGAGAAAGAAGTAGACGGGTCTGTCAATCCAAAAGGTGACGGCAATGAATTACCTTCACGTAAATTGTACGATAACTACCAAAAAATATTATTTTGAGCTATTAAATTAAATTATTAAATCACAATGACCAATTTAATTATAGTCCTTGAAAAAATAATATATATACATACATATGTACTTAAGACGAAGTTTTGGAAAAAGTCGGAAAAGAATTAATGCTCTCATACTGGAAAATCCATTGAAACTTTAGAAGCACTTAGATAAACCTCATCAGTGTCCGACCATCACAACGCGACATTAGACAATGGGTAATCATTCAAATCATCCACGACTGTTGGTTGCCAAATTGGGAATGTTTCATCATCACGATCGGTTTGTCGACTATAAGAAATTTTAAATCTTCCCGGTTGGATTGCTCGAAAAGTTGCTTTTATTAGAACTCTAATTTTGAAGATGAGAAAAACTTTGCATTGGTTCATAAAGCCTGGCGTGGATTATACATAGCAAAAAATGAAGCTATAACCACTGGATTGATAAAACGATAATAAAGTTTTATAAGAATACGAAAAGAATATTTACGATGAAAAATAATTTATTGCTTAAAAAAAATCAAAAGAAAAAACATTAAAGATGGCGTACGTTAAAGTCGGGCGCGGATGACTTTGGGATAACCTGTACCACCACATTGCAATCAAATCCAATATATTGCTTACGAACTCCAAAAGATATTTCTTTGCCAAATTTGGCTACGATATTTTTATAAACAAACAAAAACAAATCGAATTTTTCAGCAAACACGTTTTTTGACCGATGTGTCCTATGGGCGCCATATGATATAGTCAACCGATTTTGATCAAATTTGTATAGTGATGGGAAACTCTAAAAGATTTTCGAATGCCAAATTTGGTTTGGATATCTTTATAAACAACCGAGTTATGCCCTTTTTTGATCGATCGGTTCTACGGGAGCTATATGATATAGTAAACCAATTTTGATAAAATTTGGTACAGAGCTGGGGAACTCTAAAAAACTTCCGAATGCCAAATTTGGATACGATATCTTTATAAACAAACGAATTATCCGTCTAAAACTTTTGTTTTTTTTAGAGGTCGCCTGAAACACCCCTATAGGAGCTATATAATGTAACGCCGATGACAAAAAATAAAATAAACTTGTCTCCTATGGAATAATAAGGGATCTAATCTGAAAGTTTAGTTGCTCTAGCTCTTGCCATCTCTCAGATCTAGGCGTTCATACGGACGGACGGACGGATAGACAGACGGACAGAGGGACAGACGGACATTGCTCAATCGCCGCGGCTCCTTCTGTCCGTTACATACATTGCACAAACCTAGATTCCCAAGACTATAAGAATTAAAGATCTATTTCCTGAGCAGATGAAGTTTGTTGAATCCAATCAATATCTTACCCCGTTCCCTACTAGTAAAATTTTGCGCTTTTCAGCTACACCGTAAAATATTTTTATATGTATCACTTTTTTTTCAGAAGTGTCAATTGCGCCACGAATGTGTTTTATATTCAAGTAACTCTTTAAGCATAAAACTTGGATCTTATCGGAACATTGTATTTCTTTTTAATAACACAATGTTGATCTTCAGACCAGGAAATGATAGCTGATTTTTGGGATGCCTGTGTCATAAATCCTATTGATTAACGACTGTGCTGAGAAGTGGTCATTGGGATAACCCCAGCAATTCAATTATCTAACTTTTCAACTTAAAATTACAAATTTTATTCATGCACTTAGGGCCCTTCGATAGTTACTACCAGGCCTGACTTTTCTCTAGATGACGAACCCAGTCAAAATATTCTTAACCATATTCTTCGGACTTGATCACGCTTCCACTGTGCGCTTATAAAAGGCATAAAAAGATTTAAGGACCGCTAAATTAAATGTATTTCTTCAAATGTAGCCAAATAACAATTAAATTTGTTGCCTCCTTAGCTGGGCCAATTACTTTACCGCCTGCCCTCGTTTATACGAAGATGTGTAACTTGACATATAAACATAAGCTAATCAAAGCTAGTTTAATGCGTGCACAGCCAAAGTTAATCCTAATTAATTTAATTACGTTTCTAGCATAAATTATTATACAAGAGTATATAATACATAGTTTCGAAAACCTTGAGTTATAGAAATACATATAATAAATATATATGTATATGCACACATAGCCACAATTAAGCGAATATGAAGGCGCCGGGGCTAATTGTTATTAATTGCGGCCAAAAATGTTGTCTGTTAAACAGACTTGGAAATGAAAATGGAAAATCTTTAGCCCAAAAGTTTTCAGGCAATTGAGTATAAAGAGATATTTGGGCAAAAACCCATTAAAGCCAGCTTATCAACGTTAAGTTGGCCAAGTGCTGCCATCTATTGGCAACAACTACAACAGCAGCAACAACAACGAGAGAAGTAGCACATCAATTTGTTTTGAATGGTTGAAATATAAGTGTGCACTTATATATACAAATATGAAATCATTGAAAGTTTTGTTCTGACTTTGCGTAAATTTATTTTATTTCTTACCCAATGGTTATTGAAATACCTGCTCTAGTATATCCCCTTGGCAGTCCTAAAAGTCTTTCATTTTACTCCCGGTCACCCTTCACTGCCAAAAAAAAACTTCGATTTGAGATGCCTTGCACGTGCACAAAATTGTCGAGATGGCAAATAGTTTTTCAACAACAACAACAAAAGCACAAAACTGCAAATGTTTCTGTCCCACTGACTGACTCTGTGTGGGTGGAGGTCCTTAAGAGGCTCTGGGCTTGCTTTGGTCTTGGTCCTGCTATGGACCTTGTGCGCTTCAAATAAACTCAAAAATTATTGTTTTTGTTTTCGTTACACTCGTCGACTTTGTTGTCGTCGAAAAAGTTTTATTAGGTGTCTGCATTTGTGCCAATATGTGTCTGCTTCTGCAAGATTACTTCGGGGAGTCTCGCAGTGTACGAAAATCGAATAAGAAAACTTGCGGCTGTCCAATCGCAAGATGAAATTTTAATTAAAATAATGTCGTCTGCACAGTACAGAAATAAATCAACGCAGCTGGGAGCCGCTGGTCCACTTGCAATCTGCAAAATTTCAACAGGTTTGCCAGGTCCTGACCAATATACTATGTACCTACATACATATATAAAATTTAGCTAGAAGTTCAACCAGCCTACCTACATCTGGAACATGCAAAATGCGAGCTGGTGCAGCCACTCCAAAAAAAAAAAAACATCATAAACAAAATTTTATATGCAGACTGCTGTAAAGTGTGAACCATAACCTAGTGCACTAAATGTTCTGCTTTTGGAACGCTTGGAATTGGTTTTAACAGCGTTGCATTAACATTTAAGAGCATATCGCTGTTAAATTTTGAGCTGTAGCGCATTAACAGTACAGTTGTTTCAACGAAACGAAGTGGAATGAAACGATTTTAATTTTTTTTGGTTGGGCAGCAATGTTATGGTTTTTACCATGTGTTCTCAGGCCCGTCGAGAGAGGGGGAAATGGGGGGATTACCCCCGGGCCCGGAGTTTTCTCAGGAGCCCGGTGTTATTACTGTCGTAATAAAAGAGGTGTAATGAAGGGGCCGGTCAATTTTCCCCCATTGCCGGGATTTTCTCTCTACGGCCCTGTGTGTTCTACTTTATAAAAGGTGACCATTGCAGAACGTTAGCAAAAATTTCTCAAATTGATTCAGGCTTTATTTTAAAACTTCATTCACTTCAACAAATGGGCAGTAGCACAGCATTCAAATGGCCGCCTTGGATTTGCTAGCAGTCTGAGAAGATGACGTTTTTGCCAAGCAATATTTGGGAGATATGCCGAATTCGAATATTTAAACTAGAGTCCTAAAATGAATGTTTGTTAATCATACAAATAGTAAAAAATAATAAAAAGTTGGTTGGAATAGAATCATGCTGTATCCTTCAAAAAAAAAACGATTTTGACAAAAACATATGGAATTTGTAAATCATTTGGAGAATAGTAACGAATTAACGATTGCTAACACGCTTTATTGAAAAAAAAGTATCCAAAAATTTTGAACAGGTCTTTTGAAAACGAAGTTTTAGCCTTCTCCCTTGATCTAGCTGATTAATAAACAAAAACGCCCTCCAACAAGTTGCTCCCAATGAATTAAAATCAGTATATGCTGAATGAAATGATTATAAAATGTTTTTGTTGAGCAGTTTTAATTTTATTTAAATTTACCTGTTGGTACATTATGTTAATTTAACTATTTATATATTCTTTACAATATTTCAAAACTTTATTATAAAAAAAATTTCACAGAATAAAAAAAAAAATGGGAAAAAATCCTTTTTTTTTTTTTTAAAGATGTTTATTTATTTTAGACAGTACTATTTGATTACTATTATAAACATTAGTTACAAATTTATTATTTAAAGCACTGACAGTATTGAGCAGTTTAACGACTTATTCAAAAAAATCGTTAAAAACTTATTTTTGGAACGCTTTAAAAAAAAATTGCATATTTAAAACAATTTTTTTTTATTTTTTACATGGTTGCACCAAATTTATTCGATTTATACACAAAATAAAAATGGAATGCTAAAAAAAAAATTTTCATAATTAAATTTATTTTTGTTTGCAAATGGATTTGATTCTTACATAACAATAAAAAAAAGGCCACTAAATGTGTTTAAAAAATCATAATTAAAGAAACGACAAAATTTCAGTTTTGGTTTTTCTTTTTTGTTATGAAAAAAAAGTGATAATTAAAAAATTATTTTTTCAAAAATTCAAAAATATTCAGTAAAAATAAATATTTTCAGGTAAATTACTTTTTAAAAATCGCTTGGGATAGTTAGACACTTAGACTCACACTCACTCACACACTCTCGCAAAAAACTTTAAGAGGCCGAATAATTTATATTTCTTGGGAATCCTTTCTCAAACTAACTCGAATGATTGCAGCAGACGGTTCCCTGTTAAGGTAGATCCTAACGATAAATTGTTATTATTTAAATTATTTTTGTCGGATTAACTAATAAATCAAACTTTGAGCTTTTGATTGAGCTTCAAAACATCTCTAATATTACAATTCGAAGTATTTATGATTACTAGGGAGTAACCCCGTACGGTCTTCTTTAAACAATTTAGACCATCCAGACCATAATATCCCTCTATAATAACCTTCATCCTGAGGCAACAATAAATTAATGCCATCAAGTATAGAAGCAAATGTGAACAACAAAATTGAAATAATGTCAAGTGAATTGTTGTTCAAGGGTTCCTATTGCTGCCGTTGCTGTAATTCCCCCTTTTATGATACATTTTGTATGAGTTTTCACCTGCATGACCTGGGTATCGAGCTTAAACTTACATTGTGCACACCGTATGAAGTGTGGCTATCACATAGTGTAAGTTTCACTTCGATACGTTCACTCATACAAACACAATTGGTACCACACGAATTTTTTTGTTGACGTTTTTATGTATAGAAGATTCACCATCTTGAACATATTGATAATTCCACGAAACAAAAGTAAGCTCTCTTCTACTCAGATGCCTCATACAAACATTTTAAGAGCTGTCTTTAACGTTCCACCTGTCCAACACGGCTCAGAGCAAAGCTGCGGTAAAGGACCTCCCAGCATTCAACAACAGGTCCTACCCAAGACTCAACTATTTGGTGAGGGCCAAGTTACGGTAACTGACATGACGATCAGCTTAAAACAAAGCAAACCTTCAGCTACACTCCCTCTACGCTTTGTCAGCATTTGGGTCTATTAGTCTGACTGCTACTCCGACTGGCTTCGCAGGCCCAGGGTCTAAGGTACGAGAGCGGATGAAGCTGAGCAAAGGCGGTCGTGTGGTCGCCTTAAGTGCATGAAGGGTTACGGTTACGACGTTTGCACTTCATTGTTTGCAACATTGTAACTGTAACCAAAATGAGTGGGTGTCGTTGGAAGACTGCCTCCCGGCTAAGCCTCATCCTCGTCTGAGTATCTGTGTGTATATTAGGTTGTGGTGGAACAGCAGTATGCAATTTCAACTCCAGCGACTCAGTGTGTCAGCGTGTATGTTTATGTGTTTGGTATATGCCAGTGGCAAAGACAAACGTTTAGCAGACCAACATAAGCAGCAACAACACAAACATACCTACAACAAGTTGCATTCAACCGCAAGATGCACGCGTCACATTTACGTCACTTAATTTGAAAGGAAGCTGGGTGCTGCCGCTTCACTCTCTGCAGCTTTTGCTTTCTGGTTTGCATGCAACGGGGAACAGTTGCCTGTCTGTGCATAAGCTTTAGAAGTATAAATACATAGATATATGTTATAAAAACAAGGAGAGCAAAGTTTATATGGGAAGCCCGAAAATTAAATACCCTGACTGCAAGCAAACACTCTGATAATTTGTAAGGATTGGAGTGGAGACAGTTCTTTACGGTACCAACGGATTCTTTAGTGGAGCAAGTGAGTCATGTTTAACCCTGACTATTATACCCGATAGTTTCTTTGATTTTCAACGTGTTTATTTGATTTAGAAAATCCAGTGGAAAAATTTTGTAATGTCTACAAAAAAAAAAAAAATTTACAAGTGACAGGGCTACCTATGTATATTGATTAAGAGCCGCTAAATCCAAATCCTAGGTCCAAAATACCCCAACACCCCAAGATTCTGAGATAACCTTCATAAACCCAATACAACTTCTATTTCAACCAAGAGGTGAAAGGTGAAGGTGTCTTTTGACACCTCTTCGTAGAAATATTGTTAATTATGGTTTTTAAGGAGATTGTTTGTATGGGTTTGGAAGCGCTGAATTCGAATCCACATCAGGTTTCTAAGATAATCTCCACAACAACTCATTTTATGGTTATTTTGAGGTTATGTCAGAGCCTTGGGGGGGTTTTTGGAATTTGGATTTGGATTCTGCAAGTCCTTTCTATCCCCTTTAATTAATGATATCTACAGCCAAATTTAATAGAATTATCTTTTGAAAACAAATTCGGGAAAACTTCCAAGTAGCATATCTTTCAGGTTTAGGCCAGTCAGTCAGTTACCTCGATGGTATATTTCGCCTTAGACAATCATAAAAATTATTGGCATTTAAAATTGAGAAAATAGTGATCACGAAGTATGTTTATTTTGGCTGTAACTGTTCTCGTTTAGTATTTATGGCCAAGAAGTTGAGAAAATAAAATTTTTCTGATTGGCTTCACATTTGCGATTTTAAGTATCGATATTTTGGTGCTCGATTAATCATCGATTCAATACCAATTAGCCTAGTTTTAAGTATCGATATTTTGGTGCTCGATTAATCATCGATTCAATACCAATTAGCCTAGTATCGGTCTCGAGCTAAATTTTGTTTTACATCTTTTTTTATAAGCAGCAAGTTACTGTTATTATAATAAACAAACTTAAAGTATTTAATGATTGAAAAATCAGATAATAGTGCAATTAAAACATAGTATGTGATAGTTTATTAAGAATTGTAGCAATAAGCGGCCTGCATGATTCCAATCATTGCTCGTAGTGTCAGGTGAGTGTAGTAAAAACCTAAAGGGATTTTATGTATCTTTTTTATAACAAAGAACTTAACGAAGGTAAACAATAAAAACTCGATAATGGTATCGTCGAATACATCTTTTTGTGTGAATCGTATAGACTCCGTATCGACTTTTTTGGAATATTCAATACTTCGATTTGATTTTTTATTCGATATCGCACATCCCTATCGCAAAGTCATGTCGACACCAAATAGATGTTTTCGTATAGATCGTAAATATTAAGAAGTCTGCAGACACTTTTTTTAAAAATTGGTTCTGTTAATGCTGTTTACTCCTTTGTAATAATTAAGTATTTAAAAAACTTATTACGCTAACTTATTAAAGAGTACAAAAAGTGCATATTTTTTTTATTCGCATACTTGTGCACTCTAAGATTATTATGCACTTCATTCAACAGAGCGCTGCAGCAGCGGCAACATCTAGCAGCTATCAACACCCAAAGCGAGGGTGACTATTTGCGCAGTTGCAACCCCCTGTGGCAGGCACCACCCCCCCATACCACGTAAGTACATTAAGCTGCTTTCAGCTTATGAATAATGCGCACGATTGCGGGCGCCATAAATAATAAGCAAATCGAAAACGCGCGGCTTCTAATTGAAAATGCTCTCTCTCTCTTTTAAAGGTTATTGAGGGGTCCCCGAGTTGCAATGTCCATGTCCAGCACTAGTCATAGTTGTTTTTGTGCCCCATTGCAACGAGTAGAGGATTAGCTTTGGCAATTAGACAGCTCAGACACGTGCCGTATGCGTATTTCCGTATTTCCGTATATTCGCAAAAGCGCTATAATTTATTAGACTCTGCAGGACGATTGAGGATATCCGACGGCTTACAAGCGTTAGCCGATCGCCCTTAAACATCAAGCTTAGTGTTTTGCGTGTGTTTTGTTGGAAAGGGGCGTTGTGGTTGGGGGGCGTGTTGCTTACAAGTGAGTTGTAAGTAGGTAAAGTGCGCACTTCAACTACACACGTTACCGCCTTGTTACCAGGATTTTATGGCCAACATACAAAGGCAAGCGAACCGTGAGCGCACAAAAGTAGGCTATGAAATTTTAGTGTCGTTCACTGTACCGACAGCCACTTAAACTTTTTAACACCAATTTAATCAACACAGACAATCAACAGCATGACGTCACACGTCCTGCTCTCTCCCTCTCTCTCTCTCTCTCTCTCTTACCGCCTTGGCTATTGTAGCTTTTTAAGAGTGCAAAAATTAATTTTGTACAATGGTTGAAAATCGCATTGGGCAGCATTAAATTGAATAATGCAGCAGGTCTTTATGTGGATAAGTAGTAAATTTCGTTTGTAAATTTCATATGAGTCCCACTGTGAATGTTACCTTTTTAGGTGAGTACACATGTGTCTAAAGGGCCACAACTCATTTCATGGCATTAAAACGCTCGTAAAGCATTTTCTTAGCTCAGTTCTATGGCCAACACGAAAAATTATTTATAAGCCAGCGGCCACATACATCATGTTCCAGAGTTCTGCTTAATGATTTAACTAGCGTTCCCCCAAGTTGGAGCAAAAACTTTCGCTTATCCCTAGAAATTGCATAAAAAGCGCTTTACTATTTAATTTCTTTGACGTGACTTGGTCGAGTATGAAAGACCAAGTGTGTGTGTGTGTGTGTGGCGGGAGGTGCGGGGTTGTGGCACGTTGAGTTTTGTAAAACTTTCACTCACACGGTGGGGTCTGATTATATTTACTTTTATGGTTACTACTTTTGAACAAGAGCGCGCCTTTTTTGTAGCTCTTGGCAAGTGCAACTTTGTTGTATGTAGCTGTTGCATGTCAGCTTTATGACTGCACGGCAAAGAGGGGCAGTTCTTTTAAGCAGCAGCAGCAGCAGCATTGGCTAATTGCGTATAGCCAGTGGCGTAGATAGGAAAGTTAAGGCCGATCAATCCACCATCACTCTACCATAAATTTAATGCAATAATATTATTGGGACCGGGAGAAAGAAAAATGTGGATGATAAAAAGCAAATTCTGTTATGGAAAAGGGGAGCCGATATGGACTTAATTTGACAAACTTCTTCCGAAAAGGAACTATGTGCATATTTGCCTATAAAAAACTTTTTTCAATACATCTTGATGCTACTTTGGTCTCAGTGGGAACTGAGAAGAATAAGGGAGTTCTTTCGACGAACCAAAATAAGACTGTACAAGAAGCTCATCCTACTCTTTTTGCTTTAAGGCGCTGAAGCATGGGTGATGACACAGTGCAGTGTTTGAGAGGAAGTACTCCATAAGATCTTTGGCCCCTTACGAGTTAGTGATGACTACCGGCTACCGTTCGATAGAATGATGAATCATGCTGATCGTATGGATGAAGAAGCTCTAGTGGGCTAGGTTTTTAATGCGGTTGAAATGGCAAGCCGGTGAAGAGGTAGACCGTGCCTCCATTGAAAGTACCAGGCAGTAGCTAGTGAACTATAGGGTGGGCCATCTGTTGGTTTAGCTGTTAAGCACTCATAATTCGGAACATGCCCGTCCAAAGTAGATGCTCTTCGAGATATGTCAAGTTCAGAACTACTCAATTTTAGTCATGGATCGTTTAACAGCCTAACAATGCGTAAAAGTGTAGAGGCGTACAATGAAAATGGTCCTTCTGTGAAAAAAAAAAGTTGAGGCCGGTGTCGACGAGTCGCTTTGAACAATGAAGCAACAATTGAAGCCCACGGACCATTTCCAGCGTCGCTTATTCGTTCAATGAATGGGAGAACAGCTAGATTAGTTTTCGTCAACTAATACCAATTTTGGTAAGATTATTCATGTGGCCTTAAATATCAAACACACATCAAAATTCAAAGTCCTGCTGCTGCCAGAAAAATGTTTCAAATTTATTGCATAGTGTAATTTAGCCTTTAAATTCTTGTGCATATTATTTTCAAAGAAATTTCATCATAAAAAAACAAAAACTTAAAAATTTTGTACCAACCAAATATTGGGCCCCCTCCACTCAGGGCAAAGTACTATCTACGTCACTACGTCTTATTACACAGTGTTTGGTTAGCGTATTTGGCATGTGTCAAACATATGGCCAGGTCAAGCTTTGGCTTTTGCCATATCAGCTACTTAGATAACGCTTAAAAGTCAGCGCCAGCAACTTAAGTCATAACACTTTAAATAACGGCAAAGCTACATGCCCCACCAACCCCGCAGTACCTAAGTAAGTACATAGTGAGTACATAGTGAGAATACAAGTGAGTACAAGTGAGTGCTGTGAGTAGTGCCGAAAAACAACGTCGCTTCATTGCAGCAATTTGCATTTTAAGTTGCTAATGACAAAAGTTATAATTGCATAACGTTCAACGTAGACGACAAGGATGAAGACGACAAGGACGAGGACAACAACATAAACGACATCAACATGCACAAGTAAGCGACACATGTGTTGTCTCATATACATGTGTATCTGTGTGTCTTGTGTGTAACTGTGTAGGTGTAGCAGTGACTACCTTATCCGGACTGAGTGCAGTTGTGCAACATGCCAGGTAGCAAGCGCGGCACTTGGCAGCCGGAAATGAAAAGTAAATCAAATGTATAAGTGCGTACTTCATCAAAATTGTCCCAGTACGTCCAACCCACTTGGCGTCCAAGTTCGTCGAAATTTACGCTGTTCAACACTGTCGCAGCGCGCTTTTAATATAATTACAAATGTATCTCATTGCCAAAAACGAGCTAATAGATTTACATGCATACATGCATGCTATTTAAGAGTCGGAGATCTGCTAGCTAAACATGCTAATTGGAGCATATGAGATTGGTCGCAGCAGGTGTTGGAAGTAATTCGCATCCTTGTTGAATATTTTCCTACTCAAAACGGAAAGGCTATGGAAGATTGCTGCTAATGTACATATATAAATACTTAAAAAGCACAAATAGCTTGATGGGCTGATCTGGCAAAATCTACCTTGGAAGGTATCAAATTTGCAAGTTCTTCTAAAAAAATGAAAAAAAAAAAGGGTTTGTTATCGCCAAGGCTTTGCACAGCAAAAATGAATTGTCCACAAATTAATATAAGTTGTTTTTTTTTGTTTTTTGAACTTAACCTTAGCGTATAGTAGACCACAGCTCGTATTAGGGCATTGAAAGGTTAGGGATTAGTGCTCTAAATAAAAATCCATGCAAAAATTAAACCATTTTTTTATTTGTTTTTATTAAAAATTAGTCCATTATACCGTATTTAAGTAAATTTAAGTTAAGAGCAAATTGGGCTTCATCTGTTAGAAAGCTCTTTGTTTGGTTGGGCGGGGCTCAAATCTGAACGCTAGGCATGCTCTGGAGAGATCTTAATATCTCTTTGGATACCTTGGGGCTTAGGTAAAGACAGAGCTTATTACGTAGTAATGTCTATATCTCTTGATCTTGTTATCGTTAATAATCGTGAAAATAAAAATTATATACAATCGAATTTTTCTTAAGTTCAGGGTTTTTATGATCTTCTTATGACGAATTTTCTATATGACGAAGCAATCTTATAGTTTATGGTACTAAGTCATATTACCGTATTGATAATAAGATTGATATAAATATGTATTATACTTATTATAATTACTTCAATTGTAATAATAAAATGCTATTATTTTTGATATTTATTACACGAAACAATGGTAAAGGTTTCTTTTCTGTTTTCTCGAAAAATTTCTGAGTAGCTTAAATTTTAAGCTGCAAAAATATAAATAGAGATCTTTAGTATTCTGCAAAAAAGTCTAGGCAACAAGCCGATTTTTTCAAGCTTATTTAGGTACCAACAAGTAAATAAGAATATAAACGATTATAAGTTATTTCACAGAAAACCTTACATAAATTAAAACAAAACAAAAAATGAGTCTCAAATTATAACACCCGAGGGATACAAGAAATGTTCTTCAAATCCTCTTACTGAATTGTCATAAAAATTGGCCGACTTAAAAAAAAATTAAATTTTTTTTATTTTGCATTGGCCATTAATTTATTTGGTAACTTACAAAATTAATTTAATTTAACAATTGGCTTTATTTGACGAAATAATATAAAAATATTGCTTAAAGCTAGCTTAACATATTGAACCAGCGTAGTATCTTTACAACTGAGCAATTAAGTGAAAAAATGTATAAATTAAAGGAACAGAGTTTATTTGAAATTGGAATTTGTAGTGGTCAGCAGAAAAACGGTGAATTTTATAGGGTTAATTTGTTCTGCAGATGTCATTGTCTTTGGTGCGTACACTGTTTATGTCTCGCTTTACGTTCACCAATGTAAAGAACGCGCTCTCTTTCTCTCATAACAGCGACAAGCGACAGGCAAGAAGGGCATTTAAAAAGACAGCTTGTGGTGTACGGACGTGCTCGCGCTAAATTTTTCTTATGTGCGTTTGAGTGTTTAACTTTATGTAAAATATTTAAAAAGTATATTTTGCCAATGATTTTGTGTGTATACGTGTACTTTTATTGTTATTGGCACAAAACAGGCTAAAATAATCAAGCCCCCTCCCTGGCTAAGTGGGATCGGCCGCTGCGTTCGTATGGTTGCTTTACTGGGCACCGTTGGTTGTGATATTGTCCTCAAGTGTCTCAAGGCCAAAGTAGCGGAGTCGCAACCAAAGGCGCACACAATTTCACAACAGCGGAGTCGCATTTCGTCACACAGCTACAAACATTAACGTCGCGTCGAGAGAGAGCAGAAGCAAAGGTGCCTTCGTTGCCGCGCTCAGTAGATCTGCTCTCCCGCTCTCAGCGATTTGGGTGGCATTGCCAGTTTTGAAAACTGATAGAGCAACGAAAGGGAATACACAAAATTTCTTATATCTAACTGGACCTACATAAACACACACGGACTTTATTCATATATAACTGCTTTATATATATAACTGCTAACATATACATATTTTTGACCATAACTGAGTGTAACATATACACTGGAATTTTAAACATAATTTACTTTGAAAAATAATTGTTTGTTTTTATTAAATAAGGTAATATTTAATTTGTACTAGACGATAAACGGAGAAAAAAAAAGAAAACAAAAGAAAAATCCTATATGAAATAAGTAATACACTAAATGAATTAGTTACATTTATTTTTAAGTTCTTATATACTATAACAAAATTTAAAACAGAGTTACATCCAGCTACGTCATTGGGCCCAACGAACGCGCAGGATGAACGTGAGTTGAATCATTTTATTTTATTTAATCAATATCTATTTAAAAAGAATATTAATAATGTAACTGAACCGTTTGAATTTGACGAGTTTTAAATTGGATAATTTAAATTTTTCTTCCTTCTTATAAATACCTTATTTTGAAATCATATAATCATATATAATCGTAAACTATGGAACAAAGCGAAACCATGAATTTTGAATTTCAATATTAATTTTGTCAAAAATCTTTTATATATTATTAATATGTTAGTTTAAATAAATAGTATCAAAATCATCATGACTCAGGCGTATCGAGTTTAACAGCTTTTAGCTGACGTGTTTAGGGGCAATTGCTAACATCGCTCCGCCAATTGCCAAGGTTGGGTGGGTACAGAGATGTGGATAAATACCATCTTAATCCACATCGATAAGTCGGAGTACAGCTAATTTTTTTTATTTTAGCAATCTAACCGAATCGGCAATAACTGGCTTCATTGATTTTATCATATCATTTTTAGTTTCTGATATCGTGCACTTTAATTATTATGTTAGGTGTCACGGAATAGGGTAAGGAAAAGAACCCCGCCGATCCGACGAGCTAGGCATAGAGCGATGCATAGTGCACGAGACTTCCGATCCCTATCCGATGCAATGGCCATTTTAGGCCTTGGCAGCCGCACGTTACAAATTTTCCATATCATCGGTCTTCAGGCTTTTTTTTTCAAATAAAAACAAGACACAAAAATTTCAAATGAACCGGAAAATTTCCGTTCTTGCCATTCACTTTTTAAAAATAATAATAATAATTCCCTGACTGACAATTTTTGTCATTCGCCCCTGGGCGGGGCATGGGGATCTCTATTAATAACTGTTCAAAGAGAACAGGGACCTACAGTTTACAGCCGAATCCGAACGGCGGTGTCTTTAATTAATAGAAACTTTCTTGGGTAAATAGCGTCTTTGAGCTATGCCAGTGCTAGGCAAATGTACCAGTGCTACTGCGGGGATTCGAACCACCGACCGCAGCGTGAAATTAATTGTTCACCGAATTGGTTCCTAAATATGTCCATTGTTTCACGGGCTGTGTGGCAAGTAGCACCGTCTTGTTGAAACCAAATGGCGTCGAGATCTCGGGCTTCAATTTCAGCTACAAATAATTCGTTAAGATGGTGCGATAACGGTCGCCATTGACGGTTACGGTCTGACCAGGTCTCAGTAGGTCGATTATGACGATCTTTATAGAACGTATTTTCGTAATATATTTGTACGATTGGTAAACGTTGTTCGGGTGTAAGTTTTTCCTTGATGAAATGGCAATGAAAACTGAATAAAAAACACATGGCAACTTGACAGTTCTCACGCGTAGTTTATCAAAAAAACCTTATTGATAAAAAAAAACCTCAAGATTGATGACCCTTTATATACGGCGAAAATAAGTGAAGCGGTCACTATTTAGGTAACCTCTTCGATTTTGATTTTCGCAGTGAATTTAAGCGCATAAAATGGCATTGATCCAATTTTTTAGAAAGTGGAAGATCACTTTTGAATTTTAAAATATAAAAACAAAAATTGTTTAGGAGATATGGCTTGCTAAAGCTTTTTTTATTTTTTTATTTATTTATTGGCAATCAACCGATAAGTACATAAGGTTACAATCCAATAATGAAAGAAGACATATCTTTATTCGTTTTGGAGAAAAGGCATGTCAAAGCAAAGTATAAAAATTAAAAATCCAATATTCAGTTATCGATAACTCGATAATAGGAATTTCGCAATGAAAATTAAAGCGATGGGCCTAAAAAGTGACCAGATTCACTTATTTTTGCCGATAGTTTTCAGATTTTAAAACTTTTTCACCTAAAGGCTAATTTTGCAAAAAGTAAGCGTTATAATTTCCAAAAATTCATGAGTTATAGAATTGTTAAAACTTTAAGAAATAATTATTTTAATTTAGGAGGTTGGTACTATAATCATATCCTTTCTTGAATGTGTGAATAAAAGTCATCGTCCCTTCAATACGTATTAAAACTCTCGTAAGTTGCAAGTCGTTTAGTTAATTTCACTTAAACGTAGCAGCAGGAACTTTGGTGAATTGAAAACGAACGCCAGTGTTGTCGATTACTAATTTATACACTTGTAGTGAATTAGCTATACACACACCTCCACAAAGTAATACAAATATTACATGGTAATATTTGGACCAGCTAACCCTTGGCGTCCAACATGCTGCAAGAGTCTTGGCGATTTGTGGGTTGCCACCGTTGCATATTTAGTGCTCTTTGGAAGCGAAGCACAAAGCATCCAATATGCATAATGTGTGCCCTTTGATTTCGTTGCTCCAACACACACACACACCACACACATACTACAAAAGCTGCATAAATATATATGCATAAATGCATGCATGTACCTATGTATATATTTATTTTTATTTCTTGCAAATGTGTTGCCTGTGGTGGCCCTTGTGTTTTAGTTTACATTTTTTATTTCTAAGAGGAGCAGCGGCTTTCATGTTGGCCAATGGTGACCATACAACGAGTCCTTACCTCCAGCTAAACACTTTTGCATTAAGAGTGTGCTTTACTAACCCATACACAGATACAAAGGCATACAATCTACTTATGGGTAAATCTTTGACAAATCGAAAATCTATTATGACTTTAGAATTTTTTTTATTCATATTTGTAAAGTAAAGTAACTAATTTGAGGAAATTAAAAAAAAAATTGTTGAATTTTCGAATAAATTTTTTTTAATTTTTAAGTAATTTAATAAATTTTTTTTTTAATATAAATAGCTATGAAATATAATTAACATATAATTCTGTTATTCTTAAAAAATTTAATTGAATTAAAACCAACTTTCTATAGCACAATTATTAATTTATTTTTATTATTAAAATAATTAATAATAATAATAGTTTATATAATAAATTTATTTTTAAAGCCATTCTTTAGAGAAGTATTTAAATACAAAAGGATTCTTAAACACAAATTACAATGGTTTTAAAAATAATATACGCGACTATGACTATACGTCGTCCGTCGGGGAGTCGAGATGCAGTACTTTTTGTTGTTATCCTTAGTTTATTGGTGGGTTTCCAGAGTGCCAGTCAAAATGTCTTAATACACCCTGCTTCCCCGCTTGTCGCGAGATACAGGATCGTTGGGACAAGTTGCCTGAAAAACTGGAGTCCACATGCAGTAGTTTATTAGTTGTAGGTATTACATTAAATATTTAATTTTTTATCAAAAGTATTCAGTGATTATTTGCTTTCTGTACTTTGTGGCCATTTTCAAAAATTCTACAAGTTCCATCCAGCTAGTAATGTTTGTGTCATTTAGAATTTCAAGAATTTCGTGAGAGCTTAACACAGGTTTTTTAAAGCATAATACCCTGTGCTCTCTGAAAATTGGACACCTCCCTAGAAAGCGGCGTAGGTCTTCGGCTTCGTTGGTGTTGCATAATTCGCACATAGAAGTACGACCTGTGACAAATCTGTTTCCGTTTAGTAGTATCATGTCACATCGTGCTTTCAGAGTCCATGATACCGCCCACATATCCATATATGCATACTTTTTACAGTTTATGGAATCCAGATCTTTGTAAATTCTCATCTTCTGCTGTACCAGAGATTCGTGTCTGTCCAACCTGAGACAATTCAAGAAGGCATCTACCGTTGGTTTCCATAAACTTTCATTATTCCAATTCCAGAATATGTTGCACCAGTATTATTTAGCTCCTTGGCCCAGAAAACATTTTTGCCATAACAAGTTTGGAGAGCTTTTTGGGTAACCTGCATTCATCGTACTTATATAGCGGTAACTATTAACATTAGCTTGAAGATTGAACTTATATATTATATTTATTCATAGACTTGTAATTTGGAATTAATTCTAAATAAAAATGTAAGTTCGAAAACAGAGCAAGAAGGCGAATAAGTTATTTCATAATAAACAATAGACAATTAATTAAATTAAAAAATTAAAATAAAAGATGGCGTACGTTAAAGTCGGGCGCGGACGACTTTGGGATACCCTGTACCACCAAATTGCAATCAAGTCCGATATATTGCTTACAAACTCCAAAAGATATTTCTTTGCCAAATAAACGAAACACAACGAATTTTGTTCAAAATACGTTTTTTTGACCGATTGGTCCAATGGGAGCTATATGATATAGTCAACCAATTTTGATCAAATTTGGTACAGTGCTTGGGAACTCTAAAAAACTACTTAATGCCAAATTTGGTTACAATATCTTCACAAACAAACGATTCACAACGAATTTTGTACAAAAAACAAATTTTTGACCGATCGATCCTATGGGAGCTATATGATATAGTCAACCGATTTTGATCAAATTTTGGTTTAATGCTTGGGAACTCTAAAAAACTTCTTAATGCAAAATGTGGTTACGGTATGTTCACAAATAAACGAAACACAACGAATTTTGTACAAAACACGATTTTTTGACCGATTGGTCCTATGGGAGCTATATGATATAGTCAACCGATTTTGATCAAATTTGGTTTAATGCTTGGGAACTCTAAAAAACTTCTTAATGCCAAATTTGGATACAATATCTTCACAAACACAACGAATTTTGTACAAAAAACAAATTTTCGACCGATCGATCCTATGGGAGCTATATGATATAGTCAACCGATTTTGATCAAATTTGGTACAGTGCTTGGGAACTCTTAAAAACTGATAAATGCCAAATTTGGTTATAATATCTTTACAAACAAACGAAACGCAACGAATTTTGTACAAAAAAGGATTTTTTGACCGATTGGTCCTATGGGAGCTATATGATATAGTCAACCGATTTTGATCAAATTTGGTACAGTGCTTGGGAACTCTTAAAAACTTATAAATGCCAAATTTGGTTATAATATCTTTACAAACAAACGAAACGCAACGAATTTTGTACAAAAAACGATTTTTTGACCGATTGGTCCTATAGGAGCTATATGATATAGTCAACCGATTTTGATCAAATTTGGTACAGTGCTTGGGAACTCTAAAAAACTCCTTAACGCCAAATTTGGTTACAATATCTTCACAAACAAACGAAACACAACGAATTTTGTACATAAAACAAATTTTCGACCGATTGGTCCTATGGGAGCTATATGATATAGTCAACCGATTTTGATAAAATTTGGTACAGTGCTGGGGGTTTCTAAAAAACTTCCGATTGCCAAATTTGGTTATGATATCTTCATAAGCAAACGAATTATCCATCTAAAACTTTTGCTTTTTTTCGAGGTCCTCTGAAACACCCCTATGGGAGCTATATAATGTAGTCCCGATATCAAAAAAATAAAATAAACTTGTCTCCTATGGATAAATAACGGATCTTTTCTGAAAGTTTGGTTGCTCTAGCTCTTACCATCTCTGAGATCTAGGCGTTCATACGGACAGACGGACAGACGGTCAGACGGACAGACGGACAGACGGACATGGGTATATCGACTTCTCTAGTCACTCTGATCATACTTTAGGTAACTTTGGGGGGTCTCCGACTTCTCCTTCTGTACGTTACATACATTTTCGGCTTGCACAAACACAATATACCCTTTGTACCATACGGTACAGGGTATAATAAACAGTAAATAAATAATAAAAAAAAATTCGCATTGATAAGCTGGTAAGAAAAGATTGGTTTTTTATTAACTTAAATTTTATCTTCGAAAAGTAAGATATTGCCATTTAAAAACTGTCGCTCTCCAAATATCCACAAAAATGGATCGTTTTGTCTTCTTTATAAAAACAAGCTGATAGTCCTGATTTTATGGCTGAGATTAGAGCGGAAAGAGCGAAAAAATTTGACGGGGTTACTTGAATTTACAAACATAATAATATTATTTATTTATTTAGCGCTATCCCTTCCTCCTACTCCTCCCTCTCAAAATCGGCTTCTTTGCTGATAGAGCCATATTAGCTGTCCTCATGAAAATCTGAATCTAAATATAACATTTATATATTTGTTTATAATTATTTATAATAATCTAATATAATTTATATATTATATAATAATCTAATATAATTTTTAAAAATATATAAAAAGCTATATAATATAAATATTTTTAAAAATTACAAAAACAGAAAAATAATTTTAAAATTTAACTATTATAATATATTTTCCAGCTTGCTTTGTAAAAAAATCACCCATATAAAAAGTGCAGACATACACACATGTTGTCGCATTGGTTGTATGGCTTGTTATTAAGTATTCGCTCTGTTGTTATTTTTGCTATAATTTTTGGGGGCTTGCCAAAAACTATAAAAACCAAAAACAAGCAGCGTCAGCAACTAAAGCGTTTTATATTAAAAACAAAAGTAACAGGAAAAGAGAGTAGCAACAAAAAAAAAATACAAATAAAGAGCAACAGCAAAGAGTGTAATGAAAAACAAAGTATATATTTACGCGCTGGCTTTTAGCAGCAGCTACATACATATGTATACATCCATATTTGTGTGTGTATGAGAGAGAATGAGTGTGAAATACATATATATATATATATGTCTGTGTGTGTATCTATGTGACTGCTGTCCAATGTTTTCTAATTTCGCAACAGTTTTGGCTCTTCTCAGCCAACAAGTATGCTATGGTTTTTTGCTGTTTTTGCACACACACTCACACACACTTGACTTTTAACTTTCTCTCTTTTACTTTAGTGTATTTAACGTATTTAACATTTTTCTTTAATGATACTCGACACAAGTAGCATTTGTTTGTCTGTCTGCCAGTCGGTTGCATGTGTGTATCTATGAGAGTGTGTACTTGGGAGCTTTATAAGCTTGTAAGCATTTTGTGCGCCGTGTTAGCGCAAGGGACAGTCTGCGGTTGGTTGCTGTTGTCAAAGTGACCTCAGAGTACCCAACAACATAACAAAAAAAAAAAGAAATCCTTTAACACTGCTTCACATTCATTTTTATAATGCTAGGTATGGTAGTGTGTGTGTGTGTGTGTGTGTACCCTATATTTCTTTTTTTTTTGTCAGCTTCCACTTTGGTTTAAAAACACTAAGCTCCTCAAGTTTATGCCTGCATATATATGTACGAGTTGCATTAAGTAAGTGTACATATTTATGTGCACAAGTGTGTATTGCTTTGTGGTAGCTTTAATGAGCTCAAGGGCAATCGTATTTAAGAGATTTAAAAAGCAAGAAGACTGTTTATGAAAATAGAACTCATTGTGAATACGGCAGAGTTGCCAGCATTTAGTTACGACCTAGTAAATAAGAAAATTTGCGGCAGAAAAAAGGTGCCACAAAAAAACAATTTCTCTTGAATTTGTCGGTGCCAAAGACACAGCTTCGAGACGGTTTTAAAATCTCTACTAAATTTGCTGGATTTTTGATAAAATTCACCAATAAAACCAATTTTATTCAAAAAAACTGTTATTTATTAAAAATTTTATTTAATTTCTGATTTATCTGTATCTCCATATTTTGATAAATCAAATGATAAATTCATGATTTTAATTTTTACAAAATCTCTATTAAAATCTCTGCCAAATATGTCATTCTGTGTCAACGTGCAAAACCATCTCGAGCTAAGGAGTTGCCACCTAGTTGTGGGACTAAATACATAATAACATTTCGGATTAAAGTTAAAAAAATATATTTTTAATTTGACTGCGCCGAATTAAGTGCACAGTTAAATAAATAGGTGCTGCTATTCTTTTTCACATAAGTTAGCAACGTGTGGTATCTTAGTGAGTGATGTGAATGTCAATAGTTTAGCAAAAGGTTAAAAATTATAAAATTAATTGCGCAACATGAATTTAGGTAGATCAGCGTTTGGAAGAAATTATTAAAATCAAAAGAAAAGCTAACATTAAATGTAAATGTAAAGAAATGCTTTTTGCCATTCATATTGCTACTGACAGCTGATGACAACTGATGACTCGTTGACTTGTCATTGGGACTCATGTGTTGGGCGGGATAAACATTCAAAAATATTTATCTGAAATTGAAAGCGAAAAGTTGCAAAATATGTCACAAGTTATCGGCTAATCTCATAATAAATTGACTTTCTTAAATCACTCTTAAAATTCATATGCAGTCCCTTGCCATACTATTAGATTCATGCTACAAATTTACTTTTTTGATATGTTATTATTTTTTTTATTATATATTATTTTTTTGTTTATTGTAAAGTTTTGAAAACCCAGCTGTTCCCTCAAATAAAAAAATAGTTCACGAAACGAGAAAAGCCTATTTTTATGCATGATGGAGGGTGACAACATTTTTAGTAAAAAAAATTGGATATTGTCGACTGGCCAGTAATTTCACCCGACCTGAACACTATCGAGAACGTCTGGGAATTTTTGAAATCTGAAGTTAGGATGAAAGCTACAACACCCAAGCATGAGTTATTAAAGATTGTTACTGCTTCTTGGAATTACAACCTAGAGATGCCTCGCCGCGTTCAACCTATCATGGCTGCAAAACACACAAATACTGATTTTTTCGAAAAAATATATTCTTATGTAAAAAAATAATATTTTTATGTTAGTTACAATATAAAATAGCCCTCTAAATGACTACTAACATGTTAAAAGTAGGGAAAGCTTGATTTTTAAGTATGGATCTAATGTACTAAAATAATTTTTAACAGTAGCAACTCTTTTCAGCCATTCTCGTAAAAGCGTAAAATCAATTGTCCGAAAAATTAAATCTGTGAAATTTCTGTGGCACCTACGGTTTTTAATAGAGATTTGGTTTCAAACCGTATCCAAAATCTCTAGAGATTTCTGTGGCACACCAGTATACCTTAAAATTAAAAAGAAAAACAAATTTATTAAAATAAGAATTTATTTAAAGAAAATTAAGTGTTGAAGTGTCCGTACACAGCTAATACCTTAACAACAACATAAATAACAATAAACAAGCCAAACTGCGTGCAATCGGCACGAGGATTAATAAATAAGGCGGAGGAACGTCACTATTGAGCAGAGCTCGCAAAAAACTGTCAACCCATTTATCCAATGCAGTCGGCTCACGAACAAAACACAAAAAATAAAACAAAAACGGTCTCTCACTGAGCCGAACATTTTTTTCGTTTCGCTTTTCGGTTCTGGTCAGACACAAATGTGTCTCTCTCACAATAACACTTATGTCGAGACACTTTGAGCGATCGCTCAGTAAAAGACCTTTTTGCAAAAAGTGTCCGCGAAAGGTTTTTTTTTTGTTTTTTTTTGTAATGTGTGTGAAAAACAAAAGAGTAGGCCTGAGCAAGTCATATGTGTGCGGCACCGCACGCGTATACATGCACAGGCGCAACACACATGCACGCATACATACGCAAAAGCGAAAAAATTGGTCTTGGTCTGAGCCAAACACTTTTGAGCAAAAACACAATTGAGCGTGTTATGTCAATAGCTTCTCTCAAAGAGTTCGTAAGAGAGAGGTTTTTTTCGGACACTGAAAATATTGACTGTTTTTTGCGAGCTCTGCTATTGAGCAATCGCCTTAGAGGCCTAGCGGGTAGTCTCCTTCCAAGTTTACTACGATGAAACCTGAGTCTGTCACTGTATCTACTAGAGTACCCCTCTATATGTATGCAAAAAAATAATATATTCGATTTCGTTTTGATTTTATATATTTAGTGCTCCCAAATTTAGCAAAACAAATTTTGTATGTGTTTTGAATTCGATTGCCTTGTTGAGTAAACATAATAGTATTGTGTAAAGGGTTTACCTGGATAAGGTACTGATGACTGCACCTAACGATTTCTAAAAACTAATGATGCAAATTGATTCATAGGTTGAAAAAAAATTACGTGTGCATCCCTGGAGAACCAAGTTCATTCATCATTCTTGCAGACGTGAATAAAATGCTGAGAAATGTACGCCTCAGCAAGGTGGAGGAGTGTGTTGCATCCGGATTCCTCTGCAAGTTTGGCCATACCTAGGCAATTCGATGGATGCAGGGTGACATTTAGACTTTCGGCGCAGCCAGTGGCAACAGTTTGCAGCGTTTCTCCTAAATCCATTTTGAGATACATTTTATAATAGTTAATACAAAATTTGTGAAGAGCTTTTTTTAAAACTTAGATTAGAAAAAATGGCAAGCTAGATGCTAAGCAATGAGGAAAACAAATTATTTTAAAAGAGATACGCTCAATAGTGCATAGCTTTGAAAAAACATAATATATATTGCTTAAAAAACTATTGACAATGGCGTCCCACACAAACTATACCATGCAAATAATTCTGTTTCCAAGAAAATTATATTTAAACTTGAATTTATGCCAATTGTTAAAAAATTTATTTTATCAGATAAAATTTGCCTCATAGCATTACCTAATGACTTCAAGACACAATTTAATTTAAGTCAAATTGTTTTATGCTCATAATTTTTGAGCTCTCCTTGGTTTTTCTGATCACACACACACACACGACACACTCACACTAAACCAATGACACACACTCACACACACAGCTGCATATGTCCTGTATTTTATAAATACGGCCGCAATGCAGTGTTTTCCATGCATAAGATAATCATATTTCTACTTCACTTCTTACTTAGATCTTTTTTTAGTCCCCCCCATCATTGGCTTTCTCATTTTCCCACTGACTGTATGCCGACCCCTTTGCGCCGCCTGGCACACAACTAAATAATATAAAATATGTACAAGTCAAGCTGGCAAATTACGAGTATTGTGCGCAGTTGGCAGCACTTGCCAGCTGGCAGTGCAGTAAGTCCAAAAAGCAAAAGTAGCAACAATAACAATAAGAACCGCAGCAAACTATGAAGAGAATAAGTGCAAAAGTAGAAGAGCTGCAAGAGTTCTCGATATATAAGAAAGAATAAAAAAAAAAATCCAAATTAAATTTCGCATAATATGCTTGAGTGTTTTTTTTACTCTTTTTTTTTCTTACTTGGTATTTTGGAATACTCTCTGAGCGAAAAAAGTTTCTACTTTTGCGGCTTTGCACAAGTTTTTTTGCCAGCCACATGTCGCATTTACTTTTATTTGTTGTTTGTGCCAAAAATGACAAACTGACGCAGTTTTCTTGTGCACCGCCTGTGTAATTTGATGAAAAATTCGAGTCTGATTTGAGTTATGCGAACTTGAACCAAAGTGCTAAAGAGTAAAAAAAAAATATATAAAAATAAGTGGCACATCAGCGAGATTTGACACACAAATCAAAACTATTTTGGGCAGCAAGAAAGTTGATTTTTGAAGAAAATTTGGCATAAGTCAACTATAGTATGTATAAACTACAAAATCTAAGGCCAACTGCATTGGCGTCATTTTGGTCCCCAATGAGGCGCATGAATCTAATTAGTTTGCTTGCTTTGCGGCGTTTGCTTAGCTTACAACCACCCACACATACACAACTTACGTGTGGCACACCGGAAACGGAAGTTTGCCTTGTAGTACAGTAGAAACGCGCGTGGCCATTGTTATGTGCGCGGCAAGCAATTAGCCAACCAAAGGCACCAACCGCCATCCAACCGGCACTAAGCAAAGCCAACAATCTAACAACGCAGCTCGATGCATGTAACATTGAGCTACTAACTTGTGCTCAGTGTTGCCCATTCAAGCCTAAATGTGGCCCACTGTCACCAAAGCAGTGCCCACCTGTGTTCTATACAATGCACAATGGTCGAAATTATCGAGCTAGCTGCATTTAATTGAATTGTTGATTAGCGCCAAAATTGTTTGGTTACGAAAGTGACGAACCATCCTATTGCCTAGAGCGCGTCACGTGATAAAATATTATTAATTAATTTTGTTTTTTTTTCGGTTAAGCTTGAAGATATTTTGTTTCTTTTATTTTCTTGGAAATTTTATGTGCTTTTCTTTGTAGAAACGTATTCTTGTATGTGGTACAGTCGAAGCGGTGCCCGACAGTGGAATACCCTATATCTTTTGTCTCGAAAAAATGAATCAGCTTACCAAAAATTGTGATTTTTGATGTTACCCCACCGCATCGCTCTATTAAATTACAGATGAAAATATTAAACGGATAAAAACCGCGAAAATCTACTGGAGGGGAAACGGGGGAAGATATTGACATGATGGAAATATGCGCACCAGTTGGTAAAGTTTTTTTTCTTATAGTCTTGGAGATCTAGGCGTTCATACGTACGGAAGAACGGACGGACGGACGGACACAAATCTAGTATACCCTTTGTACCCATAGGTACAGGGTATAAAAACCTTACAAACTTTTTGCATATCAAAAAATTTTATTTGATTTTATTGTCAAATTGCATAAAAATTTAATCACAATTGTTTCCGATTTTTCGACGGGGTTTCACCAAAGAAGGCCACATTTTCTTCGAATTCATTTGAAACCTAATGTTTGGTGCTTCCAATTTCACCAAAATGAATTTTTCATGTGGTTTGAAACCGAATATTTTGTTGCAAGAGGAATTAAAACGAATTGGCAGCCGTTCTTGAGTTATGAATGGTGTAACTAATATTACTTTGTTATACCCTGTACCAAAGGTAAAATAAGTTCGTGCAAATGTATGTAATGTGGCAGACCCCATAAAGTATATATATTCTTGATCAACATCAACAGCCGAGTCGATATAGCCTCATCTGTCTGTCCGTATGAGTAAAAGGATCTCAGAGACTTTAAGAGCTATGGATTTGTACGCAGATGAAGATTACCGATTTATGCCGATATCTGGCTTCCTCCCCCCGTAAGAGATATCGCGGTTTACTTCTTTTTAGGTGAATATTTCCGATATTTTAATAGTAAAATTGTTGTGCAATTTATTTAATATAAAGAATAATAAAGAAATATCAATGTTTTAATGAAAATAAAATGTAATCAACATATGTAATAAAAAGGTGCAGAGCTGTGGCAACCATGTCAGCTGTTTTGAATCAAACGAAAATAATTTCGCATCAAAACACATTTAAATTTATCGAAAACAAAAGGGAAATATCGACAAAAAATTAGTTTTCTGGAGCACGGAAAAACGAGTCCGAATAAAATGGTTCGGTTTGGTTTTTTCGTTTTCCGGAGAACGGCTGAATATTTTTTCTTTTATTATTTGTATCTTTATTCGCTTATAGCTTTTCAAAGCAAAGTCTACCTACTACTTGGGTAGTAGTTCCATCACTTGTGCAAAAATCAGAAAGGTTGACTTAAAAAGTGTCTAGCTTCGCTTATTTAATGGCGTATAAAGTATACTTTTTTTGAAAAACTTAAATTTCGTGGCATCATTGAAAAAAAATCTATGCCATAAGCTATTGGATGAGTAAAATAAATAATAAATAAATAAGGCAAAAATCCAAAAACAAAAAAAAAAAAATTTCATACAATATATACCAATCAGCTTATACCAAATATTTACAATTTTTTTTAATTTTTCCAGCTAGACTGACCATTTCGACCACTGTGCCATTCTGCCATTGTGTATTCTTGTGTGTGGTTGTGGTTGGTCATACGCCATTCTGTCGCACTGCCTTTGAAACAATGGCAAAACACACACACATACACTCGAATATACACACATACAAACATACACACACACACACACATTAAGGCAGTTCACACTGTGTACATTGCGCTAATCTCCACTAAATTGTTGTTTATTTTTTGGCTTTAAACATTGTGTTTAGCTTTTGAAGGCAGGCTTTGCTCCGGATTGCATGGCAATCGGCCGTTGAGCTGCGGAGATTGCTTCTATCTAATTAGACAAAGCTTTTGTCCTTTATAATAAGCGGAGTGGCTATTAGGAATTAATATATCCTTGTAGTGGAAAATTTTTACATAAAGGCGTAAATGCATATTTATGAATCGCTTAAAATGCTTTTGTACGACAATAAAAATCATTTATATGCTGCTAACTTGCTTCTAAAACTGCTTGGGCACCATAATTACATTGCTGGAAATTTAGCTGAAAGCCCTTGGCTAACTTTATACATAAATATATATATATAAATTTTGCAGCTATACTTATTTATGTTTTACTGCTATTTATTCTTAAGCGGCTGAAGTATACATTTCTTGACCGTCACAGATTGTGGAACTAGCTATATAGTTTGGTATTCACGGATATAGTTTTCATCTAAAAAGACTACTACTCAATATTTCCACAAAATAAATGGGCTAGCTCATGCGCAGTTCTACTTAACCAGTGAAACGCGATCTTGGAACTATTCTCTAGCAAAGCTAATTTTTTAAAAAAAAAAAATGTACCAGAGCATCGGTTTATATGTGCGATTTTAATGCTCTTTGAAAATATTATGGTCTTGTCTAATAAATATCTTCAAGTTGCGTTGGGTTCCAGCACCTTTCAAACACCTTAACAGCACGATCCGCAGCCGCCATAACAGCCACCATAACAGCCACCACAAGGCCCACAAAAGTCCATATATGGTCCACAACAGGGTCCACATGGTGAACAGCACGAAACGCTGGGGCTGCAACATGGTCCACAAGGACTGCAGCATGAGCCGCAAGGGTCGCAACATGGTCCACAGTAGGAGTAACACATGATGATTAAGCCGAACAAATTTGCTAAAAAAAAAATATTAACCAAAAACAATTTTAAGTAAAATATATTTTTTTTTTCTTACCTTGAACCCAACACAAAACTTGAAAATAAACTGAAAATTTAGATGTTATCGTGTCGAAAGCTGATGAATCAATGAGCTCCAACACTGCTTTGAAAAAGTATGTTGACTTTGAAATTTGTTGCATTAAATTCTAGGCTTACTTTGATAGGGGTTTTTGTTTTGTGGTTTTAAGATATTTTTAAATAAACTTTTTTATATTTCTTTTCGCTGACAATAACAAGTCTTAATCGGAATGTGAGAAGAACTGATATGCCCGGTATTGCGATAGGGTTTCATTACATATTCCTGTTTAATTTTGTAAAAGTCTTTATTGAAAAGATTTTGCTATAAAACTAGATCCTGTCTTTAGAGTACTAATTCGGTTTCGGAAAAAGAAGCTGTTTAAAAACTATTTTTGCGATCCACTCTTGTTTTATCAACCACATATGGCCAAGCGGTGGTAATTTTCCGAATCCCATCGAACGCAAAGACTTGGTTTCAGACTTAGAATAGTGTCTCAAAGAATCCTTGAAAGTTTTAGCCGTTAAAAAAGTTTTTAAGTAAACGAAATCTTCGAGCCTTTGTTCTTGATTATTTATTTCGATTTGATTTGATTTATTTTATTTTATTCGGATTCGTTTTGAAATCACATATGTGGTGTGAAAACGAAAACTTTGTTGCAAGAGGAATTAAAAAGAATTGGCAAAATAGGTTCAGAAGTGTACGAATTTTAAAATAAAATAATTTTTTTAATATTCTTTTATATTCTAAAGATAATTTTTTTTTTTTTCTGATTCAATAATAAAAATTTCCATTATAATAGCAAAGTCTTGATTAATTGCAATCGAAAGGTGTAGAGCTATGCTAACAAAGAGTAAGGGAAATATGACTAGATAGCGACAGCAAAAAATGCGGACTTAGGAGCACACAAAAGTTTTCCGGAGCACAATTCCTAAGCTATTTCTTTAGTGCATTAGCATAACATACCTGAAACACTGCTTAACATAAAATATTACAAAAGTATAAATTCATTTTTAGCTTTATTTTCTAAAACGCTTTTAACTGAAGAAATGTTTCAGAATCACTTTTTGCGCTTTAAACCTTAAACATTTTTCGCATATATGTCGTTTGCCTCTTTACCTCTCTATTATTGTCACTTTGGCATCTAATTTTTGCACTTTGTCGTTTACCTTTTTTGCTTCTGCTGCAATTCCCAAAATGAGCTCAAGCTGAAAAGTGCTCAGCAGCTGGAACAGCGCTTTTGCGCTGCACTGCAAATGCATCACCAAATTCTATTAATGCTTTTGGCTTTGGTGCTCAAAGCAGCAAGACAGACAGCCGGATAGTCAGACAAATACATATAGATAGATAAACCGACAGTCGTGGCAGCGCAGGGTAAATTGAAAGCCGCTGCAAGTGCATCAAAGAGTTGCTTGCCGCTTTGTTGCAATTACTTTTGATATCACACTTTTGTGCGTCAGCAGAGCGACCACAAAGTTGCGTGCAAAGTAATTAGTTTTAATTGATTTAAGCACAAGTTATGTTGATTAAACGACAGCGGTGAGGCGGTGGTGCAGTAATGAAATGGTGAAGCGCCTCAGAGGTGGTGGCAAGTTGCAGATTGCAGTTGTTCACTTTTTTGGTAAACTTAAAGAGACACCAACGGGTTAACAAGAAAATTTGGGCCAACTACAACAAAGACAAGTAGGAATAATGCTTCCCTTCTTCTTCACGCTAGGATTTTAGTTTTCGCCTGTCACTTGATGATATGAACAAAGTTTTTTAGTTAGTACAATGTTGACTCCCAATAGCAGCAAGACGCGACTGTAGATGTGTGCCAGCTTTTTGTATTTTCATACCCTATAAACAAAGTTTAAAAGGGTACTAAAAGTTAAAACAAAGGCCTGAAGCAACCAGGCCCAACTTTTGATTCATTCCGGGAGCGCGCAAAGAAACTTTTTATACCATAGAGATATGTTTATTTACTATATAATATATATATATTGGCGTGACGTTACTTTTGTAAGACATAATAAACAAAACGCTTAATTTATACTATTTTTCTTTGTATACTTACGTAGCAATTAAAATAATTAAAAATGGAAACAATCGGTATCGATTAAAACTTACAAGCAAAACTCTGCATGGTGTTACGTTACCAAAAAAAAAATGGACTTTAACTTAAAGTACAAAATTGGGAAAATCTGCGAATTAGAAAAAACTTTTTGCATAAAATTGTTTTAGTCCGATATAAGATAATGCAATTCGATTCTGCGAGTTATAAAGTTAAAAAAATTTTCTCGTTTTTTTATTAATCTAAGCACTTAGCGTTACGTTACATTGCGTGACATTACTCTAATTTCTGTGGAAAATTGTTTATTTAAAACTTGTTTTCTGGTTCTTAGTATTAAATATACTTTTTGTTTTGTTTTCCTTTGGGCCAAGTTTTTGACCATTTTCCTTTGGCAATATAACGATAATTTCTTTAAAATGAATAAATAAAGTGAATTCTAACATAAAATTCCTTCTTAAAATTAGCAAATGTGAGCAAAACCTGATCTTTTTTAGCCAGTTTTCTCGCTATCTTCCAACCTTAGTTGTGAGGAAAGCTAGAAAATCTTTTATTTAATAACTTTTGAATATGATTTTTTAAAAATACTAGCCAGAACATATATTTACTTTTAATTTTTCAGTCATGTTGAACCATTCCGGAGTCAGGAATAAGTGTTAGGGGATTCGAAACACAAAAAAAAAAAAAAGCAAAATTGGTTTGGATGACCCACAATACATATAAAATAGAATAGAACACATTTTTATATTTAATTTAAATTAAATTTACAAATTTATTTCAGCTCTTATTTTTTGATCTAAAAATAAAAATTATGAAATAAATTAAGTTATTAATCAATCAATTAATATTTCAAAATCGCGAAATAGCTTTTAGTTCCCAATTTTCTAATAAAAATTCAAAATAAAAATTATTTGTCAATTTTTATTTAAAAAATTTAAAATTAAAGTTATTCTGCAATTTTTATTTAAAAAATGTAAAATTAAAGCGTTGACTTTAAAAATTCAAAATAACAATTTTATTGAAATATCTTTTAATCCAAGAGGCGCACCATGCCTAACATGTCCTTGAAGGTACGCCAAGTCCATGATTGAAAAAACCACAGCAGTGTTCAGGGTTAAAAAGATTATACAAAAATTGTTTCGAGGCCGGGATTTCGATGATATTTATTTTCAGTTTTTGGGGTCGCATAAACTGGCAAAATCTCATAAAACATCATAAAAAAATAAATATTATATTTTCTTTTTGATTAACTGTTTTATTTACGATTAAATTTCGATAACCATTTAATTTTAGTATTTATTTAGTATTTTTTAATTTATTTTAAAAATGTATTAATTTTGAAATACATACTTGAAATATTTGATTATTAAATTTCGAATTCCATGACCATTTATTTATAGTATTTTTTTAAATTTATTTTCAAATTTCATAAATTTTGGAATATTTGAAATATTTAAAATATTTTGAAAATTCATAAATTTTAAGAATATTTGAAATATTTAAAGAATTAATCCAATTTAAGAATATTTAAAATATTTTGAGATTTATAAATTTTTAGAATTTTAAAAATTAATAATATTAGGTCACTTACTTAAATAGTTTGAAAAAAAAAATAATTTGGTTATGGTTTTTGTTTCGGTGCTGGTTCCCTCTCACAGCTTTATAAATAAATAGTATCTGCTTAGTGATTTTCTTTTTTTCGAAGACGTGGCGTTTCTGTAAAAAAGTAGTGCAGATGGTTCAAAATTTCCAGAGATTTTAACTGCCCCACTGTAGCGGAACCTTTTTCTACAACCTTTCCTTAAAGTTCTTGCCAAACCAGCTTGATAGGATAAAATATACTTTTAAACTATATATAGCTGCTTAGAGAGTGTAAAAAGTTCAGCTGCATCAAAGTTACCATAATTTCTTGTTTCAAAAAACCAGCAAAACTATAACAAGATGTAACATTTGAGTCTGAGTTGCTCCTGCTGCTTCAGAGAACTTCATTTCCTATAAAATACGCACAGCAGGCAACAAGCTCAACATAAAAGAAGTTGAACCGTGCAACATTTTCAAGCTGTTGCAAAAACAACAAAGACAAAGTAACGTTAGATTGGGGCAAGTCGTTTGCTTTGGGAGAGCTACTTTCGAGTCAGAAAGAAGAAACCGCACTCCAGACATGGCCAAAACAAAGACAGACGCCCGGCTTGTTTGCATGCCTGTGATGGGTGGTTACCAGCTGATAGCCCGGCATTTGTTTGCCTATCTTTAGTTATTTGTACTCGATGTGCGCTAATTTGATTGTGTTCGTGCGATAAACAGTGAAGACCTGCCCTCTGAACCGAAATGAGTTAGCTGTTGACCTCACCATACGCCAACCACCGAGGCAAACAACACATACTCCCTCCCCATGCACACATATCCGGCGGCAAATAATTTTGGGACCACGTCGACGGCAGGCGGCTAATACGATTTTGCGATTTATTTGCCCAAGTGTAAAAGACAATGAGACAGCCAGCCAGCCAGCTAGTCAGCCATCCAACCACTAAGACAGCCACTCAGCCAGCGAGGCATGAAGTGTAGGCCAAAAATGCAGATAAGGCCAAGACAGCAGGCCACGTTTGGTGTCTATGGTGGGCTCCAAGCAGCGTAGGAAGAACTATGTAAAGTAATCAAGGAAACGTAAACGGAAAGCGTCTAGGCACAAAAACAGGATATCTTAATGAAGTATCGATTGCGCCTTGTTGTGCAAGTAGCTGTGTACATACATATCTCTATGTGTGTGGGTATTTTTAATGACATTTCTGTTTTGGAGCAACTGGCTCTGGGCATAGCTTGAATTTCATTTGCGTGCTTAGCGCTTATCTGTACGCTGACTATCCCCAGTATTCGTTAAAGTTTGGGTTTGTTTGTTCTTTCAATGTGCTGTCATCATTGCCATTGATTAAGCATAGGCTCCAGGTGTCTGACACTCAAATTGTACCCTACGGACCCGTGCAAAATGCCAACCCGCTCGCTGGCTGCCACCGCTGCCACTGTTTAATTATTTAAAATGGAAAAAATACTGAGTTTTTTAAAGGCTCTCGAAAAAAACACGCACACGAAATCCCAAATGAGTTCATTAAAAAACGCGCAAAAGATGAGGCTACGGCGCCCTTTACAGGTGCCACACGCTAAATATTCAATAAGCGGCAATTTTTGTAGCATACAAATGGGCGCATTAGGACGTAATTTACAATCGACGTACGCTGGAGCTGCCAACGCGTGCCAAAATTCAGTGCCAAAAAAAATATGCATGAAAGAGTCGAGAGTCAAGGCAGACAAAAGGTAGAGTGTGTATTTGTGTGGCAATTCATGCATGCATAAGCTAGTTTGTGTACTAGAGATGAGCGCGGGATGGTCTTTTTGTCACGGCTCACGAGTCTCCATAAAAAGCACTCACTTTTCAAAAGAGTTTTGACTCGCATTAAATTTTTCAAAATTTATTTGCATTTCTAATTTTTCTAAAAGTTACAATAAATTATGTGCATAATATCTGCGAGCTTACTAAGAACAGAATTTTTAGATTTTTTTAATTTTTTAATTGTTAAAAAAAATTTTCAATTGTCAAAAGAATACATCTTATTTGAGTAAAAGTTGATAGAAATGAGCGCAGGACGGCCTTTTAGTCACGGCTCACGGTGCCCCACAAAAGGGCACACACTTGAAAAAAGAAACTCTTATAGGCATTTTGATCCGCATGCTATTTTTAAAAATTCTTTGTGGGAAGTTAACTTGCACTTGCTTTTCTTGATTTTTGATGATAAACATATTTTTCTTAAAAATACAATACAAATAAGTAATATTCATGTAAAAAACTAAATATTTTATTGTTCATAGTCTTACCCCAAAAATCAGCGTTAAAAATATTGTTTACAGAAGTAATTGTCGAAACATTGAAAGGTATGTGGTTATGGTATAGTGGTTGTCTGATTGGCTTAATAAATTTACCTCAAAGAAAACACGCATAAGGCATTTCTTTTTTGAAAGAAGCACATAGGAGTTATTGTTATAAATTCTTTATGGAAACTAATTCTGCACGGATCTTGGATGTTGAACATGTTTTTCTAAAAATTTCTATAAATTAAATGCAAAATATGTACAGGATTACAAATCCATATTTTTAGATTAGTTTTTTAAAAAAAAAATTTGTATTTTATTGCTAATGCTCTTACTTAAGAAATTAGTATCAAAAATATCGTGTAACGAAGCAGTTTTGAAAATATTGAATGGTAGATTTTATAAAATTTAGTTGCCTTATTGTCTTTAAAATAGCGCACTTACTTTGCAAAAGATGTGGGGAATTAGTTTGCACGATTTTGGAAAGTAAACAAATTGTTCTTAAATTTACAATTAATTGCATATACAATATAACCGGGGTTACTTACCCGGATTTTTAAATTTAATTTTTAAAAATATTTTATTTTGATTATTGTTTATTTGTGTGTATTTTATGTGCTCTCTCCATTTTAAAAGAATCGTGACATTTTTTATATAAAAAATAAATTAATATAAACAGATGAATAAAATATAGTGTGAATTAATTTTCCTGATTTTGTAAAATTTCTACTCATTTAATAGAATAGGCGCTCATTTCTATATTAATTTGCACACTGGTGCACATATGAAATATAAATATAGACTTTCATTTATTATTGTTATATTACTGTCATCATTATTATAATTATATCACATTACTACACCGTCGAAGCCATACAAACCTGAAAAAAAAAATTTTTTTTAAGGGCAAGAAATTCAAGGTTTTACTTTCAAAAGTCGATAAAAATATAACACCCTTCAGATTATACTTTGAGAAACTTTTTTCTTATTTAAAACTATTTAAAGAATGTTAAAAAACAAAGCTCGGATATAGAGTTAACTATTATTTCTTTTTATTGTATTAAGAAAAGTTTTCTTAAAAAAGTAGTAGCTACTTTATAATAGAAACAATTATATAAGTTTGTATGTATTTGCCAGAACAATTTCTAGTTCTTATTTACTGTTCGATAGTTCGTGCATCAAAAATTAGGCCCACACCCATCTCTAGTGCGCACATGTGCATACGGATTACCAAATGAGTCAAAAGGGAAACATTGCTCAAGCGAAAAATATAGACTACAAAAAGCACAACTGGAAGAAAAATCGCACGAAAACCCGTGCCCACTTCTGCCAATAGTGTGTAAAGAGCCAGGCCAAGCCGTTGCTCAACACTTTTGGCCTTAAACTTTTCAGCTGCTTAACCCATTTTTACTATGCACTCGCAAGTAAATTGAAAAATGCTTCCAACACAGTTTTAATTAGTGCCCAAAATTTAACGAAATTCATTTAAGCGCACTGAGCTCATCGAGCAAGGTAAAGCAGCTGGCCCAGTCCAAAGTCAACACAGGGGAAATTGGAATAGAAATGCCAAAAGATGTCTGGGTGCGTGAATAGTAGGAGCTACTACCTGGAGCAGCTAACACCTGGCGACTGGGAATGGGACAGGAACTGTGACTGCTTCTACTTCTTCTACGTCTAACTTTGGCGCTTGTTAGTAGGAAACAATGTCAAACTCATTAGTGCTCCCAAAAGGCTTTCTTTTACAGTGTTGGCAAGCAACACAAACACACTCTCTCACTCATACAGATGCACGCTCTCTCGTACACACGCAAACATACATACTCAAGAGGCAGCCAGCTATGTGCAATGTGTGTAGATGTGTGTGTGTGGGTTACTACAGACTCTTTGAACTTTTTTCTCAGCGTATACTTAATGGATTAATGAGATTTTTTGTTTGCTGAAGCCATCAGCGTGAGAAAATGGGCGACAAGGTGTAGGCAAAAGAAAGGTGACTTCAAGAATTTTTGTACTTTTCGTTACTTTCTTTTCGTTTCTTCTTAAGCAAACACGTTTTAGGCGCTTGAACGTTGATTTGAAAATTAAAATAGGTATTTTTAATACCGAATATAGCTTTAAAATGCTTACAAAAGACAGCCATTATTTTTTTTTTAACAGGTAAGAAAAGTGTGTTTTAAAATCATTGATTGGAAATCTAAGCTGAACCATTTGGGATCAAGTATTTAAATTTGTGTATTTACATTATGTAAGAAAATGTAGAAAAAGTGACAGATTTTGATTTCGACGAAACCGTATGCTTCTTTCTGTCCATAAAAATACTTAGAAACATTCATAGTCCCAAACATGCCCTATCGACATGATAGTTAATTTATCTATCTTTCCAAAAAATATCAATTGCAATTCACAAAGTTTTATTCACTGAAAATTTATTTAAGAAAAAAAACTACCTTTAAGAGTAACTTCAACTCTACCAGCCAAAATGTAAGTTAAAGGTCAAAAATTCGTATTTTTTTAAGCAACGTTTTGAGGATAACATTTTTTTTATCAGAGTTCCATTGAGTTCCAAAATTGAAAAACTATGTTAAATTTTTGACTGTTGAGGCTGGAGCAGAAAAAAAGACTTAAAAGCTGGCATTACTATTAAAATATAAAACTAGACAGTAAACAAAACTCATCAACATTCGCATTAAATATCTTCGTTATTTTATCTTTTAAACCATAGGGCAGTTGTAAAGAGCTACTTGTGCTCAATTTGGCGCTCAAGGGTCGTTCACGATGTTAGTCTAGCACTTTTGCAATTCTGCATACTTAACTTCTTCTCAACTTTAAAAAATTATATCATAAAAAGATGATTTGATTTAAATAAGATTTAAAAAAGTAGATTCGAAAAAGGTGTAAAAATTGTTTTTCAGTGTTGGGATGCTACCTGAGTTTATGACTTTTTTTATTGAGGCAAAAACAAAAATTTGAGTTATTGAAAATCGTAAGATCAAATAGGTAATCCCTCTTTGATAAACTCCACTCAAATGTGTATCTTTGTGTAGGTTTAATAATAAAAAGAGCCACCAAGTTTTTTCTGCAGACTAGCATGAGTCAAAAAAACGCAAAAATAACGTTTTGTCGATTCAATCGCCAAAAGCACCGAGAGCCTGAATGAACATTAATTGAGTGCAATTATTAAATGTGAATGTATTGAATGTATTCATTTTTGTATGGTAAAATGTGATCGTTTACCGGTTCTCTGTTTTATCAAAATTTAATTAAAATTAATATTCCTTATTTGTTTAAAAACATTAAGTTCACATACACATTACTGGTAAACAAAATAGTTAAAGTAAATGCATTAAAAAAATTTTTTAAGGTTTATTAACGAAAAATTTTAAAAATTTGAGTGAACGTGCTTAAAAAAACTCCTTGGGTTAGTTTTTGGAAATAAGCAAACACTAAATACCTTAAAAGATTTAATATAGGGTGGGTCATCAGCTGGTTTGGTTTGTTAAACACTCATAATTCGGAACATACCCATCCAAAGTGGATGCTCTGCGACTTATGACAAGTTCAAAACTACTCCATTTTAATCATGAATCGTTTTACAACCGAACAGCGCGTAAAAGTGGTGCAGGCATAATATAAAATTGGCCGTTCTTAAAAAAAAAAAAAAAAAAAACAGTTGAGGCCAGTATCGACGAGCCGCCGGGAGCACTTTGCGTCGAATATTGCATGCGGATCTGAAATGACGCAACAATTCGTTCAATGGACAGAAGAACGGTCAGATGAGTTTTCGTCAAATAAAAAGTCATCGAAAATTACGATGTTCGTACACGGGCTTGTAGAGCCAGCCGCGGCGCAAAATTGCAATTATCAAACAAAGCAACTATTGAACCACCCTATATAATGGGCCTCTGTGATTTTTAAAAACTCTAGAATGTAATCAATCTTTTGTGAAACCTAAAACCTGTCTAGTCCTTTGAAGGTTATAACCAATCATATTCTTACGCCGCATTAGAGGTTAATCCCAACGGCAAACCAAAGAGTAAACATACCCAATGCCCGCTAACTCACCATGCAAATCCGTTAATCTTCAAAAACCAACAAAAGAAAACCAAAGCCAATATACATGACCTAACTGCACTGCGCCTTACTTTTTGCTTTTACTTAGCTGCAATAACAAAGGTGCTGACATCCTGGCCAAGAGAACATGCAAAGCTTTGTTGACACCTTTTCTATGCCATTTGTTTGGGCCAAACGCGCCCCTCTTTAGTGTCATAATCACCTAGCAAAAAGCACTGACATTTTTTTTAACACTTGGAGCACCCATTTGGGGCTCTCGGTTGTTGCTCCGTCATCAAGCCGTAGAGCAGCTGCCAGCAGGCCAAAAGCAAACCCAAGGCAACAACGACACGGTAGTGAGTTTGAATTATTTGTTTACCTGGGGTTTTGCATTTGCAGGCCATAAGAAACCTGCCAACCGAACTGACCAGCCTGCGTTAGCTGCAGTAGACTTTGATACATAAAACTAAAGCACACCAGTATGGAGGAGGGTTGACGCAGGAGGCGGGTTTTCACTGTAGTTGTTGACGAAACTGTTGTGGCCACCGCACAATGGTGCGTAACAAATCGTAGCAATAAAGCGACGACAAGGATGGCCATGAAGCTATGGCTACGGCCTTCCTTCTAGTTGTTGCTGGCAGGGTAAGAGGCGCTACACAGCTAAGTGCTGCCATAATAATTCATAATTTTTCACAGTTAAGTGTCAGCGCAAAAAAGAATTGTGTGTTGTGCACAATTGTCAGGCATTAAGGTGCGCCTTAAATCAAGTTAGCAGGACAACAAGAATGAAGCTAAGCTGCAGCTACAGCTTGATTAACGTGCGGTGCGTATACGCAATATTTGTGTTACTTATATTTCCAGCTGTAGCTGCAGCTAGCATAACATGATTATGCATTTGCTTTAACACACACTCGGACACTTGGACAGCTAAAACAAAATGGCTGTCATTTTAATGCCAACAGCAGTGCAAGCTTAAGCAAAATGGCCGCTACTGTACCAAGTGCTAGCACTAAGCTTCAACAAAATGGTCGCTACTATGCTAGGCTGCCACTGAAAAACCCATTACGATACTTTTACAAAGCAAGTAAGTGCGTTATTTAACAAATCCGTATGTGTCCGTATCCGTGTTTTTGTCCGCTTTAAAGCAGCTTTGAATGTCACATGCTGTTGGCGTATTTATTTGGCTGTCCATGCCACCGCTCTCAGCCTGCCAAGAGTTCAAACGTCGGAACAACTGCACACAAACGCACGAAAGCAACCAACGGAAGCCAGTCATCGCCATAGACGCCACTTTAAATGTCACCACAGACGTCAACTGCGCCAGTAAGCACAACCAGCAGCAACAGCAGGAGCACCACCACCTTCACTACCACCATCACCAGCACTTGCAAAAACAACAAGCAACAAGCGTAGCCAACAGCCAACTGGCCATACATATGACAACTGAAAGGCGTCATCGCTTTTGGCTTGGCATATGTGGGTTGTCGCCCATATCCACAATATGGATATGACCATGGACGGAGAAGCTGTTGCAGTCACCGGGCACAGTGCCGGTGCGTTCGTTGCCTATTTATGGCTTAGCTAGCAACTAATGTATATGCGCAAGTTGCAACCTACGCTGGCACAGAAGCAAGCAGACTCTGATGTATTATGCCCGTTTTTGGCTTTCAACGCTTTGCCATATTTTGTACTGCAAACGAAATTTCTTAACGTTTAGTTTATGGATTGCATTTGTAGAAGATGATTTTTTGTAGTAAGATATATATATTGGACTAGAGTGACCTCTACTGACGTCGTGGATTCTCTTTTTTTTCACTCCAGGATTAGTATTACGTATGCTCTTTTTTCGCCCAATTAGCAGTTATGTGACGTTTTGAAGCCATATCCTGCTATAAAGTGAGTTGCTTTATATTAGGGTGGATAACATGGCCAAAGAGTCTTAGGTTTAAACGTCACATTTGACATGACGCTAGGGCAGGTAGAACAATATATCAGGTCTCTCGTATATATTGTTGAAAGCTTCTCTGGTTATGATTAAATCCATGAGATCTAAGAAACATTGAAACCCGTGTATGCTTAAGTTGGACTGTGACAAATTTGGACACTGTGATGCCATTTAGAAGTAAAGCTTCTATGTATACTCCTCCCTGTGTGGATATAGCTTATGGCCCAGCAGTGAATCATCTGTATGATCTCTGCCTCTGACGCAACTAAGTTTGCGCACAACTTCCTGATATTCATCCTGTAGGTGAGATAATGTACATAGCGGAGCGCTCTCTCCCATAACCAGGGTTATGTATAGATTTAAGGAACCATCACATAAAAAACTTACTCCATTGAAGAGCGCAGTCGTAGCTTTAGACGGCCTTAAAGGGGATTACTTCCGCCAACGTTAAGAAGTCAGAAGAAAATAATCTCCTTTTTAGATAAACTCAAGACGCACAGGACTTTGAATTCGTAAAGAAGCCTTGAAGTTCTTGCCAACACTAAGTCGTGTGTTGGCTGCTAAAGATTGGGAAGCATTTTAAATGCACGAAGATGCAAGTATTTTTTTATTTCGAAGCTGCAAACCACCAAAATTTGTTCTTTTAACAATAATCTCTCAAAGGAATGATTATCTTTTATGAAAGCCGTAGCTTTGAAAGATTTAATATACACTAGCAATCAAAATACCAAAATATTGCATCAAATTAATTATCTCAGAAAACATACAAAAACTTTTGCCTATTACTTTGCACCTTTTTACTGAATTTCGCTAAATTTTCAATTGGGAAACCAAGGGAACAAAAAAAAAAATCATAAAAATTTCCAAAGACTACTTATTATTCATCCCACCATTTCTAAGGCTTTCGACGAAGTGAAGTTAAAGAAGGCTTCATGGGCAAATAATACATCCAACTCCAATAAACAAAAGGGGTAGCCACGATGTAAAAAAAAATTTCCTACACAGATATGCTTTATATTAAAAAGTATATTTTAGATTTTCACTAAAATTTCACTGGACTGACATCTTCAACGAGCTTCTGTAATAGCTTAAAAATATTTACTTTTCAAAATCTATCCTTAATTGGTTATTGACATATATGTATATAAATCATAAGTATTTTTTCATTATATAGCTAAATAACCCCATTAGCCGCAATAATTCAAGTTGCAAGTAACCCAACTATCTTATAAATCCAGAAAAGTAATCCGTGTACATTCAACACACTTTCATTTATGTATATAAAGCTGCACCGAATCATAAAGAGTGTCCACAATAACCCGTACAAACTGCAACTCGGACAAGTGACTGCGCCACAACAACCAAGACTCATAAAATAACAACAACAACAACAACAACAAGAAAACACTCAAAATGCCCAACGCCGCAGAATTTAATCTGAGACCTCTGTCGCCCCCAAAAGCAGGCTTCACAAAGACCCAAACCATACCTTGGCCAGAGTCTCTCAAGCCTTGCTTATTAAACGTTTGTCCTGCGGCCAAATCTTTGCAACTCACTGGCTACGACTTTGACTTCAGTTACGCCGTTTTACAGTTCGCCAGTTTGCCAGCTAGCCAGCAGTTTTACTGCTATATTTTTATAGCCTAAGGGTATGTTAAGGTTATGTCTGATTTGCATGATGTTATGTAACAGACAGTAGAAAGCATGGCAGATATTAGTTGTCAATACTAAAATATCACTTTGGGTACGAATGCGTAGATCTCAGGTTCTAAAATAGGTAGGATCGCGTAATTGTAACATATTGTAATATATTGCTTAATCTAGGGAGAGATAAAATTTGTTGGATTGAGTCTATATACGCTCGCCTATTTCCCAGCAGAATTTCGTAGTTCCCAGAGATGCTGAGAAATATTTTAATCGGAAATTTATCACAACTTTGCGTCACGACCGTATGCTCAACTAGGAGAGAAGGACGACAGTAGTAGTAGTAGTATGCGTCGCGACGCGTCATTAGTAGATGCATCTGTGCGATGGAAATTAAGAAAATTGCATACAAATGTACTAAGACGTAGAGAATTCTTAGCTAATAATAAAATTATTTTAATAAAAAATTATACTTAATGTTTATATTTCTATAATAGAAACTTCGCTCCCTACTCAATTCGTTTTTCAATCCACAATGCATGTTTTAATAATTTCTGGCACGGCTCACTTGCCGCTTGTTGTATGTTGATTTATCTATCTATCTCCTTCTTTCTTTCTCGTTTCCACTCTTCTTTTTCTATTAATTATCATTGCTTCTCCTCTTCTTACCTTACTAACGCACGAGCCAATCGCTTGCACATCTCTAACTCACAGGCCACAGCGGAGCGATCAATTTCGCTTACTTACATCATTCTTACCACTAAGGACTATCTAGTCTATGTGTGACTCCCCCCAGGTGTCAACTGGTGCAACCTAACCTAACCTACTTCATTCTTGCTGATCTGCTTAAAAATGATGACGACGACGACGACAAAAATCTTTTTGATATTATAGAGATACTAGGGTGCTTACGCGCATAAAGCTTGATCTTTTTATATCAGAGCAAACGGAAAATAAATTTTAAATTTTAAAATTAAAGAAATTTTTTCTTTCTATATTTAAAAAAATAAATTTTTATTTTCATCGTTGGTTTCATCATTGGTTAAAAATTATTCAAATATCTTTATTTATTTGCAAAATTTTTTACGAAATTAATTTTGTGCCGATTTTATATATATTTTATATTCAACTAATAGCCCATTTGATATTTATTTAAAATAAAAACTATATGCTATCGACCTTCAAATTCAGTTATAGATATCTCGGTAAATAAAGCAAATTTAAGTGGTAAATATAGGCATGAATTTCGATAACGCATATAAAAATCATCAAAATCGGAGATATCGATTTAAATGATTCAACTCATTTTCGCCCATATAAATGATATATATGAAAGATGTGATATCTACTTAACAAACGTTATTGACCTTTTTTTCGATTCTTCCCCACACTACTCAAATAATAGATTCAAGGACTTGCAATAGATTTCCAAAAATCTCTGCCGTTAGTTTTATACCACAACAAAATCGGTTAAAATTATTAAGATATTTTTTTTTAATTTGAAACTGCTTAGAAGAGGTCCAAAATACTTTACTTGTCATTTTACACTATGCAGGAATTACTGGTTGTCCAAAAAACTTTTCAGAGTAACGCTTTGTCGGTCAGCTGGACCCAAAATAATTTTTTTTTACCCTCGCGTTATTTTAATTTTTTTTTTGTTACTCCACAACGTCAACGCTTTTTGCAACTCACTTCTTTAAGCCCCGACGCCGCCCTTGCTGCGAAACGAAACTGCGGGCCAGCCGCTTTAGCGTAATTAAAAATTGTGGCAAGAGCTGCTGCACTACCGTCTCCCGCACCCGTGTTCTGTTGGCACGTTTTGTCCGCCTAGCTGGTGACTAGCTGCTGCTGCTCATCAGCGCACTCGGACCAAGTCACTCCGAGACAGGCGGTCCATTTTTGCTGACGTGGCTGTAAATGCGCTTTTGAGTTTAGACTAAAATAAGGGGTTTGAGCTGCTCTCTATCTGCACTCTCCCCACCTCAACAACAACTATAAAGTAACAAGAAAAAAAAAAGAATGCATATAATTTGCGTGCGCGCAAAAAATACATTTCAAATTAATTAACGCTAATGAAAATTTTTAAAGCCAGCAAGTTGCTGCAGTGTTGCAAAATGGTTTACCAGCTGAGCCGGTTGAGGGTTTTGACTAACTGACGTTGTTTGTTTGTGGATACTGCCTGGCTGGCTGGCTGATACTATAAGGTTCAGCTTTTTTTCTGACAGTGCACAGTCGACTCAGCAAAGTGTCCAACAGACCACAAACAATGCACAATATACACACACACACGCAAACACAAGTAAAATTATGCACGCACACACAGCTTGTTTCCGCTTCCGCTTGCAGAAATTTTTGCATGCAGCTTGGCAACTCTGGGTTTGGGCTTGTTCATTGAAAACAAACAAGGAAGCAGCAAACAAAGCCCGTACAACTTATTTGTGCCGCAAACTGTTGCACAACTGTTGCACAATCGAACACAAAGCAATTTCAATAAATTTTATGGCACATTTATTTGCGTTGCACCTGTGCGCGCTCACGCGCTCCTTATAAAATCGAATACTTGCACACTCTAACAATAAGCGTTAAGCATCCAGGTCTACGAACAACGCTCCTGGGTGGTAATAGTAGTACCTGACCTTCCAGCTGACCCATTGGCCCAACAACACTGCGCCGCTGAGTGGCGGCAGCAAATTACTTTTTGACTGCATTTTCATTGAAAATGTTCTTTTATTAGAAAAATTTATAATAACTCATGGGAAACTTGTTTGCACTTCATTGTATGGAAAGGAGCAGGAAAATAGTGTAGAGCGCATACTTATAAAACAAAAGGCTTATAGAAAACATTTCATGAACTTATTTCAAGATGCAAACACTAAGTAAATGCGTGGGTATATTGATAATTGCGTTTACTTGGAGCCCAAAAAGCTAGCTAAAGAGAACGTTTTCGTTTGCTTATAAATGATGACGTCGACGACGACAAAAATATTTTTGATTTTATAGTGCGACTAGAGGGCAAATTGATTAATGCGTTCATTTGGAGCCCAAAAAGCTATCTAAAGATGTTCGCAAAACTAGCACAGGAAAAGTTGTAACATGGCTGAATAATCTTATTCGATGCCTTTATTAATTTATCCCAAAACAATGTTCTGTAAAATGATCCAAGCAAGTTTTAATTGTCCTTTCTCCGACAACTTTGTTATATTTTTCTTTTTTTATTTTATTTTAATCAGGGACCGTAACTCTTGTAATATTTAAAATAAAAATCATGAAATAATTATTATTTTTTAATTTTTTGCATTCCAATTGTTTTCAACTCTTATTTTTTCACATAAAAATAAAAATCATGCAATAATAATTAAATATCAATTTTTATTAAAAATTTTTAATTTATTTTATTTTATTTTATTCTACTCTATTTTATTTAATTTTTTTATTTCATTTTATTTTATTTAATTTCATTTTATTCTTTTTATTTTAATTTATTTTATTTTATTTCATTTTTTTTTATTATTTTATTTTATTTATTTTTTCTTTTTTTTTTCTTTTCTTTTCATTTATTAATCACCGCACATAGGTTGCCGAGCGAGTCGAACTCGGAGCAGAGCCTCTTATCTATACAAAAGATTATATGCTTTATTTTATTTTTGTATTTTATTAAAAAGTTCGTTTCTGCTTTAAAGAATTTTCTTTATAAAAAGATGAAATTATTGGCATAAACATAGGGCATATGCATGCCCATATCTCAATATTTTTATAAATCAAATTTAGAATATACAATTTAGCCTCAATCGCACTAACAACACAAGCTTGCAAAGTAATTCATTGTACTTAAAATCTAATAACTAAAGCAACCTACTTTTTAATCCAACCTTAAATAATAGCTCTTAGCGAATATTCCTTCTAAACATAAATATTATATAAATTAAAACTTCCTGATTCTACTTAAAATAAGACTATTTTTTTTAACATACTTTTCGAATTTTGATTAGCGCACAATCCAAGTCGTCCAGCGTTGACCTTCCTCCCTAAGAAACGACCTGAACTGATTTTATTAACAGAGTTTTGCATCAAGTTAAATTTTATGGCCAAAACGCACAGTACAACCAAACGCTTCTGGCAAACGAAAAGTTCTAGACTGGCTGGTATGGCTTAGTTAGTTACTTGGTAAAAATATTTACAAATTATTTGTGCTTTTGCCAACTGCACTTAGTCAGAGTCTTTATGGTAGTTGGCAGTTCCTGCCGCGTTGCTTTAGACATCGCAGCACCCCGCCAAGGTACTTGGGACTAAAAAATTATTAACTACTTCAAAAATACAAAGTTACAGACCGTTGATTGTGTGGCCGGGCCTAGGGTTACTGAGGATACACTGGCAAGAGGCAACACTGGGTCCGCGCAGCGTGTGGCAACAACACTGCGGGGTGCAACCGGCAACCGGAAGTGTAAAAAAGAATGTACAAGTAAAAAATTTGTTATTGTTTTTTGCGTGCGGTGGCTTAATAATTCATACGCAATTTTTACAACAAGAAGAGGTGGGTTAATTAAAGCCGTTGCCTGGTACCACCCATTTTTTTTTGTTGGCTATTTGGCAGGACTAATTCAAGAAACGATAATGAAAACAGACGGATGCTGCTTGGTATTAGACGCAGTGAGATACAAAAACGGAAGGAATAATGGTAATCCAAGCAGCTCGGATTTCTCCATTCTTTTAGTTTTAGGTTTCACGGGATAGCCAAAATGGAGCTTTGGTCATTTTTATTCGTTGTATAATATTAATGGAATTTTTATTTTCACAATTTCGTACAGGAGGGGCTTTCAGGACAAAACTTAGAATTCGGAAAACTGACTAAAATATTTTATTTTTTACCATTTTTGAATTCGTGGAAGCGTCTAATAAGTATTCTTAAATTATTATTTTTCTTATTTTTTTAACGAAACTAATCTAGTTTTCAAAATTATAGAAATGTAAAATTTTTATTTTATTATATACGAAATTACTTATGTTATTTTTTAAGCAAGATTCAATAATAATTAATTTAGACTCGCTCGAATTATTTTATTATTTAAATAAATTAAATTTTATTCATTGATTCATTCTATGAGAGAAAATAATATAATAAATCTATAATAAAGTTAATATGTATTAATTCATTTATACATATTTATTTATTTATAAATAATTATTCGTCTAAACGTTAACTGAGGGCCTTGACAGCTGGGACTTTTTGTAAATACCTTTTTTGAACTCAAAAGTCAAGGAAGCTAAAGAAAAAACTTTCAAAATATGCTGTTCCAAAAAAAATAGTTCTTGAAAAGGTTATAAAAAGTTATGGTAAACATAGTATTAAGGTAAACATTTTTACTTTTTGCTTCTTCTACAGTGTTTAATCTGTGTAACATATTGCTTGATGATCCAACCATAGTTAGCTATTATATTTATTTCTAAATATCATTAAACCGTGTCTCCATAACCTTCAAGCCTTTATGGAATCGTTCACCCTGCGTTAGCTACTTTTTCTCTAGCATTTTTAGACAGTCCCAAGTCTCTTGCCACTTATTTAAGCTCATGAATTGTCTTTAATTTCAAAGTCTGTTTCTTAGGTGCCACTTCGATCTTCACTCGTATTAATGTATTTCCAAAATGATATATTTATATGAAATAACAATCACTTTAGTGATATCTGAACACTTTGCAAATCAGAGGTAGCTATGCCTATCTATCTATCTGTCCATCCGTCTATCCGTATGAGCACCTTGAAAAAAGCAATAGTTTTAGAGCCAACATTTTTTTATTTCCAACACCAAATATTTAAAGTTCTTATTTATTGTACCAAAATTTATAAAAATCGGCTTACCATATCAAATAGCCCCCATAGTACTAATATCAACAAAACGTTTTCAGAGCATAGTTAATTCGTTTTTTTTGCTTTATTAACACACAAATTTAGCGTTGTAAAGCTTTAAAGAGTTCCTCAGCACTATTTTATCAAAATATATAGCCCACATTGCCCCGATTAGTCGAAACAAAGTTTTTTAATAAGTTTGTTTATGAAGACATCGTACTCAAATCCAGCAATCAAAATATAACTAAAATTCGGCCCGACCTTAACGTCCGCCAATTTTAACCCTGTGTTAAAATAGTTTTGCAAAGTAAAAATATAAAATTATAAATACCTAATATTTTTGGTAAAATTCTTCTTCTTTTATTCTTGTTCTGAATTGATATCAAAAAAAAAAATCAATTTTCAATTGATTGAAATTTTCGGTTGTTATAAAGTCGGCAACGATTTTAATCGGTTACTTTGCGTAATGATTACGATTGTTATTGAATTCAATTTCGTGTTTCCACAAAAATACATTTCCAGGCAATTACCCGTCGTAGAACATTCCTGTAGATTCGCCTCGTTGCAGAGTTAAATACTACAGAGGTGGTTTCGGATTCCGATTTTTCACGAGGATTCTTGGATAAAGAAAGAGCTGAGATTGAAAAAAAACACTCTAAACCTTTGCCAGCAGAACCAAATTTTTGAAGTTACAACACCATAATGTGGTAGCTCATAAGAGCTACTGTGTTACTTCTACACAACTTTCAAATTTCATTCACAGTATGGTTTCTAGTACTACTTACCCTGAATATTTAAAGCGTAGCATCCTTAACTCGAACAAAGAGCGTTAACTAAGGCTACAGAATTCAAGCCGCGCCATAGCGACAACTTTAGACCACAACTAAATTATACAGATAAAAACGGGCGCTCTAAAGTCACGTTAGGAGCGCCGTTGGGCAGGATAGTAAGATATACATGACTTCCGTTTTCCGGTCAGTAACTACGTGAGCAACGAACATGTGTAAGTGCAGAGATAGTTGCCTATATGTGTGTGATGGGTGTGTCTGTCTGTGTATTTATGCACTTTGCCGTTTGCGAAATTATTTTTGTTGATTTAACTAAATGACGACAAGTTCAACGAGTGTCACAGATGAGATTATAAGCGCTGCGTGTCTAGGCGAAACAAGCGAGCCACGTACACAGGGCCGCCAAAGGCACTATCCTTCACACACACACACACACACGGATACACAGATACACTTGTTGGGCTGGCACTTGAGCAGAGCTATGTTTAGTTGGCCAACATATGCATACATAAGTCCTGCACAATCACACACAGACATATCCATATGCCATCTAAGCTTTTGCCTAAACAAACACAAGCAGAAGGACGGGGTCCCAAACTTGCCAAGTTTCAATACCAAAACGCCCTCATATTGAAATAAACGTTTTAATATGTTGGTAGCTAACAAATTTATAGTTTTATGGTGAATTAACTAACACACACAAACATTGTAAACACATATGTACTGTTCATACACACACGCATAACCACACAACTGATTGAGTAAAATGGGCGCCCAAATTGGGGCGCAGACTTACGCAAAAGTTGGCATTTTCCGCCTGAAAAAGGGCGCGCAAGCGTTTCGCTGCCAAGTTCAATTTGAACAATTTGTTTGCCAAAAGTGCTGCTGCATATGTATCAGTAAGTATATTTATTTTAGTGTTTTGTCTAGTTTTGAAAGATTTCTGACTTAACTGGCTCTAATACATTGTGTTCGCACACTTGGCAGCGCTTAAAATTTAAGCTGATTTCGAATTCAAAAGAAATGTTCACAATTTGCATTTGTTCAGAGAGCAAGAGAAAAGTTTGAGCAAAATTCAAGATTAATATAATAAAATCTACTACGGAAATTTCACAATTTGTATTGAAACCATTTGATTTATACGATTTGTTGTAGTTCTGCAATTAGTTAAGAAATATACGTTCCAATTTGTGCAGCATTTAAAATGAATTCATTTTCAAGATTTATTGTCAATTTTGCATTTCTTTCGTACGAAATTTATTTAAAATGCTCAACATGGCGTATGCGTAATGATTCATTAACAAGACAATTTGCTTATTTCACAATGCCGCCCTAAAATTACGCTTCATTTGGTGGGCAACCATTTCGAGTTGTCGCCCTGGCAGTTGCCGCCTTCGTTTTTCTGGCCACCATTTCATTTGTCTTTATTTCTGGCTTTTAATTTATTTCATTACAGAAAATTAGCTCGCTTATCGTTGGCAAAAATCTTAACCCGCTGACAAGGACAACACTTAGGCAAATTAATGCCAAAAATATGTACGCAACAAGACAAACACTCAACCACACACACACACACACACATACCACCAGATAGACCTACACTGAGTGATAAGACAGCGCAAAGACGGCTGAATCAAAATCAAAGCCAAATTCCAGCATTGAGCATCCAAGTCGTTCGTCACGGTTGACGCCAAAGACGTCACCAAAAGCCAACAACAACAACTAGCTCTAACCCAGCCGAAAAATCATGATAAGCAATGGGCCACCATACGTATCTATCTGTGTACATTTTTTTTACTGGCATGCCATCCTTCCATTTTCCTTTAAAATGGCGCTACACAAGAGAAAGTATCAAATAGAAAACGAAATATGTGCGATATAAATACCAAAAGCTGCCAAGATGCAAAGCAAACAAATAGACAAACAAACGAATACCATGTTTATGCCATTAAGTTTACTATTTCATGAAAACAAAAGTTCAAGAAGCCTGGGATAACTTGTGGAGCATTTCTTTCATAACATAGCCTCTCAAAAACATAGATTTTCGGGCTCGAAGCTTTTATGGTCCCTGAATCCAGATTTGAGGTTCAAAAAACTCCAGCAAGTCAACATTCTGTTGACAGGCCTAACACCTGTGTAGAATCTTCAGAAAATGAATTTTTTTTTTTAGCGAAATTGGTAGACAATTTTGTTAGTAAAATGTCCCGAAATGATTAAAAAAAACAAATTTTTCTACCACTTATAAGCGTCGGGCGTATGGCATCCCGCCGCGCGATCATTTTAGTTTAAAAACTTTAAACACGTTTTTCTCGAAACTACTTTTTTTCAAATGGCTTGATGAATAACTCAGTCAATTTTTATCCGATCTATTTGAAATTTTGGCATATTCATTATTTTGATAAAATACATTTTTTTTTTCAAACATACCATATTTTTTTTAACTTGATATTTTTGAAACCCCTACGTGGTTCACTTGCTTTTGGTCCATAGATTAAGAGGAAAATATTTTTTTTATGTTTCAGATCAACGGCGACGTCAAAAAGCTGCAGCCGTGGAGGCCCCTTCGAATATAAGTCATGTACTCGACAGGGTCCATTTCGTTTTTTATTACTTTGAAAAAATTTATTTTTGTAGCTCAGCATATCTATAATAAATATCGTCACCTATTTAGATTTTGAATATAAAATATAGTTTCTTTAAAAACAAATCGATAAATTACCTTAAAAAACCAAGCTCCACACAGGTGGAGCTCAAAAGACGCCAGCAAGTCTACGTTCTGGCTTAACTTCAAAAAACTACATTGAAGGACATATTTTGGAAGCTTTGTCAAAACCCCGATGAGGTAAAGGAATTTTTTGGACCTCGTCGAAATTTATAGTAAACTTCTTGGCAAAAAAAGCTCGAAAGTATCCTTATATAACTCCCATAAGATCCCAACTGGCTAAAAGATTAATAGAAACTATTGCGTGCGATTTTGGGGTGTTAAAAAATTGTATATGATTTTTAAAATTGGTTGCGTGTACTTACCTTTCCACAAACAATTTTTCAAACAGCTAGTTTTAAGTGCGGCTTCTAGGGAAAAGAGTTTAACAATTGACCTTTTTTTGTCTACATTTCTCGTGGTAAAGAATCTTGTGACAAAGTCTCATGCCACTAGCTCTTTTGGCCTGGAAAAAAGAGTCAATACGCACAGACAGATTTGAAGCTGTATCGATCTTTGTTTTTTATCCTGATCACATTGGTATTAGGACGCCCTAGTTTGGCAATCGAATCAAAAGAGTCTTATTGTAACTCCATGAAAATCAATATTCTCACTCCGAATACACTGGTTTGAAAACATGGGGTATCTAGCATCACAAAACGTTGTCCTTGTAATTACGATTTGCAATGAAATAATTACGATATTTTGCAAATTGGACTATGTACATGGCAAATGACTCACCAATTCGGCGTTTTGGATTCTTCAAAATTCTTTTAGGGAGCTCGTTTTGTCGTTGTAAAGAATGTATCGACCTATTTTCATCGTATAGAATACTAATTTAGAATTGACGTCCCAGTTTTCTATGGCCGTATTTTCGGCTTTTCTGGCATTTGATTTGAAATTTTTCATCCGCCATTAGCTTTTGTTGAACTTGACTCATTTTCAAAGACGCTGACAAACGATTGCAATTCAAGATTGAGCTCACATACATATATCAGAAATTCCCAGCAAGACACCTTGTTTTCGGACATACAGTGAATAGACAAATTTTTTTCAATGCATTCCAAAATGTCTTCAAAAATGTAAGTTGGCACACTTTTTAGCTTGTAAGTTGCCACACATCTATTTTCATTTTTTTCCATTGCTATGTTATTTATACTAATTTGAATTGTTTTTAGCGCATTTTTCTTCCATTTTCGGATATATTTTTTGTATATTTTCCATAACAATTCATTTTTAGTATGGCGACCAAGAAAAACCGATCACAAAAAACCACAATTTTGACTCTCTGGAATGTAAAATTTTTCTTGTTTTTTTTTAAATTCAATTTAAAACTCAGTTAAATTTAAAATCAATAAATTTTCATAAATTTTAGCAATCATGCGTTTTTATTTTAGTTTTTTTAAATTTTCAGCGATTTTTGCAGGTGTGACAACTTACAAGCCTTTTTTTTTGGAAGTCGTTTTCAAGCTCTTTTGAAAATTATCTGTAAAAGGCTTATTTTGGATTATAGCTCTTTTTTTTCTCTTTCCAGCGGTATATTTACATTGATGCCTATGTGTATTCAAGTTCGAGATATAGCTAAAAAAGCTATGGTGTGTCAACTTACAAGCCTTTCCCCTACATTTTTTTGAATCGCAGTTTTCTAATTTTTGATCAACAAACCAGCCTGATTAGCTGAAGTTATCATAAAAGGGGCCACAGCGGAAGGAACCGAAGGCCAAGAATTTGAATATTTTGCCTGGGTAGGGTGATAGCAGTGTGGCTTTCGAAAAAAAAGTCAACTCGTTTTTGTTTGTTAGACTCATACCAAATTTGTTGTCTTTAGCAATTATATTTAAAAAAGTGTAATCACCTTATGAAGATTAAATATTTTATGGACACTATAGTCACAGGATATACAAAACTCACAAAGTTGCCATGGCATAAACACAGTCGAAGAGTGCCACATACAGCTGCCAGTCGCCAAGGATCATGCCTACTGTGTTCAACGTAGTTAGGCGCTCTCACATTCTGCTCATACTCTTTCGTTTAGCATTTTTGTCAGCCATTTTTTTTTCGGTTTCGTTTTTTCAAGCTAAAGGATTATTTGCTTGGTTTATTCCTTTGACTCTTTGTTTTGTCTCTTACGTTTGGGCAGGCGTTACGAATGCGCTCCCTTGCGGTTGGTGCTAAGTTTATCAGTGCGCCTAAATACGACCTTGGATTTGGCTGTGTGTGAGTGTGTGTGTGTGTGTGTGTTTTTGAGTCAGTATTGTGTAGGTGGGTTTGTTTTGTGCATGTTTATTTAGGTCGCGTCTTGGGTTAAAGGATGCCATTTGGTGTGGCTCGAAGGAGCTTAGCTCAGTGTCGCCTTGTTAGTTTAGTTTATTGCTTAGCTGCTGATTTTGGTTTATCAATTTCGCATTAAAGAGTGCGACATTTTTTTCGTTTTCTTTTGGCTTTTCAGTTATTTACACTGCTTATTGACTCTTACATATACTTACACATGTATTTTGGCTTGACATGCTAAAATTGGATAAGAGTAAGTGACAAATTAGCTTTTTATAATATGTTTGTATTTATATAATGCGCTGGCATTACAAATAAACCAGTTTTGCAACAATTCGTAGCACTTAGAGAAAAGAATGCAGGCAACCTACATTAAACTTATACATAATCCTACTGAGCATCCTTATATAGCTGGCATTGAGTACGCTTTTAATACGTCAATTCAACACGTCAATTGTTCTGCCCAGCTGTGCTTGGGCAATGCACACTGGGCTGAAAAACATTTTTTTGGTTGGCCTAAATGTGGGAAATGCACTAAAAAATTAAAAAATGCACAAAATATTGCACCGATGCACATACGTCATATAACACCACGTTGCGGCTACGTAATTTTTCAATTTTGTTTTTATTGTTGTATTGTTGTTATATTTTTTTTTGTATAATTAAAAAAAAACTCACCTGATCAAATAAAATCCAAACCAACACATCATCTTGAGGGAGATAGAAAAGATCTCTGAAGAGCCTTCTTTTAAAGCTTCTTATGGGATACGCGTTGACGAGACCTCTCGCCAATCTGTTCTGATGACGTAGAAAATGTTTATTGTAACGACTGGTAGTAGTAATGTAGTTCAAAGATCCCAAATCTCAAGTCTTGATACAATGTGGAGTTCCTCACATACCAGTCTAATTCAGAAATATGTAGTTTATTTATCAGTTAAACGTGATTGACTTTATCAAGCAGCCATACCCTAGGTATTCAGTTCAGTTCAATGAAAGTTACTGTGCCTTGATTCTGGTTGTGTTCGTAGAGGAACAGATCTTCTTTTTCTTCAGCAGGTGCAATGATAAGCTGATAGCCCGTCGACCCCGATGTGCAAAGAGACTTGTAAGAACGTTCTCAATAAGTGGACTGCAGAAGAGATGCTTTAATCCTACCCTGCCAACCTGACCGGAATCTGCCATGATACTACATATTTAATACGAGGGATGTATGGGTTTTTCGCAAGATGCCAATTTTTTTTTTCTAAACCAACATTGTAGCAAAATTTTTTGTGTTAATTTAACTATTTATTTTGCTTTACTTTTTTTTAAGTTCTTGACCATATATTTATTATAAATAAAAAGTTCCGGTTTTGCTGTTTTTTTTTTTAAAAAAAGTACGTCAATATTTAGCGTTTATAAAGATAAGGTTTTCTCACCGAATTATATAAAAGCATTTTTACCAAATATAAAGCATTTAATATACATTATTAACTTTACATATATCTTTTAATTCTTCATATTTTGCGCTTATTGATTTTTCGCTGATAATATAAAGCTGAGTTAACGTTGTCCACGTTTGAGTTTCACGAAAATTTGGCCATCCAAACCAGTGTGCTCTGGCCACTTAGCTTGGTACATATTAATAAAAATGCAAATAGTGTGACCAGCGCATTAAAAAATGAAATTGCATAAAAATTATGACCAACACGATTCAGATATATGATGCACAGAGACTCAGCACCACCCAGTCAGCAATAAGCGTATCCATCAAGGACCAAACCCTCAGTTGCTTTTGATAGACTCAACACGCTTGGGTCAGCCGTTTTTATGCTCAAGATTTATGAGCTGAGACATGAATTGAGGGCACATTCAGTTTTTCATTTGCTGATCCTTTAATATGCGCGCCAGTCTTTGGTTTGCCAGTTTGGCAGCTTTTATAGACCAACAACACCTGCGGTCATATAAAGGTTCGGGCTAATAAACTTTAGCCCAGTCGCATAATTTGCATGGAGCGCCCCCAAAACGCTGACTGCTTATCATTGCCTTGACTGTTGAGTGGCATTTATATCAAAAGGTAATTTGATTTCTGATAAAAATAGGCCAAAACAAAATACGAAAATAAGTATACCAAAGACAAAAAAAAAAAAACAGAAAAATAAACTAAATGCTGGCGACAGCGCGGCACCAAATTTTGATTAAAAATTGGACACTGGGACATAGACACACACACACACACACATAAAGGCCCAGAGCAGTGGCGGATGCTGAAAAGATTTGCAGTGGGGATGTCAAAATTTCAGGCACAGTGTAACTTCTGACTGAGTCCGGGACTCCGAACTCTCAATGTACTCCCACTGGCTACGCCCTTGAACCAGAGCAGCAACAACAACAACAAAGAAACATGTGCGGTTTTTGGTAATAAATTTTTAAAACCAGCACAGAAAAACAACAAACAAAAGAGAGAGAAAAATTACCGCCACGAAATTGGTGGCAATTGTTGGCAGTCGCACGCGAACCGAGCAACAATGAAACCCCCCTCCTATCACAAACGCTGCGCCAACCCTTGCTCTAACTCTTAGCGAACCCTTGCTCATACAACACCACCCTCTGTACATCTGCTTAATGTGCTGCCTACAAAATGGCCGCTGGTCCTGGTCAATGCGGCCACATTGGCGTCACCAGACTTCTTTTTTTCCCCTTTTTGTTTTTCTTTTTTCTCTTTGTTTTCACTGTAGTCCCTTTTTGCGCTTACGCCATTTTCGTTTATTTATTAGCAATTTTATTAGCTATGAATTTGTTTGTTTTTATCGTAAAGCCCCACCGCAGCAAACCGCAAGAAAAAACCAACAAAATCGAAATGCTCAGACCCTTTCCGGAGCTCATTGGAGCTGAAAGGGTTTTTAACATTGGCTCTCGGCCGGCTTACGGTTGTTTTTGTTGTCGGTTCTCCTTTTTTTTTTTTCTTTGCAGGCAAATGAGAGTGATTTATATTTTCAATAATGAAAGTGACTAGCCAGTTCTCCACATTCAACTACTAACCCTCTCCAGATTTTCTTTAAAACATTTAAATTTAAATATTTTTCTATGCCTTGATTTATTATGTCGCCTGCAATTGTTTTGCCCTGGTGCATAAAATAAAATCTGTGCGGTTGTTTTTGCTGAGTGGGGTCGGAATGCTTCGGAAAAGTGGGATTCAGTAGGGACACTTCACGCCTGAGCAAACAAAAGGAGTGACACGCGGTACTTTTATTTGTCTTGACTTTTCTGTTGAGGTGATTAAAGTTTTCATTTGTTTGTTTATTTTCTCGAGTTTCTGGTGGAGGCAGCAGTGCTGTAATCGGGGACAAAAATTTTTAAAGAAAGCTTGAACGAAGCTTTAATGCGTTCTTCGTAGATAACGAGGTGATAACTTTTCTAAGGTGCACCAGCGCTAGTAGGTGGACTCTGACTAATACCCCCCAGCTAAGGAGTAATAATAACATAATCACAGATGACGCCATAATGAAGTCCAAATCGAGTCAAGCGACTCAAGAGCATGATTACCGGCAAGGAATTGGTAAGGTGCTCCTTGACAGAAAAGGGCTTGAAGACCCACTCTGCCCACTGATTTAAATCTTGGTGTACTTTAACCAACCCCCAAAACAAGTAACTGTTTGTATATACCACCATTGACAAGATAGCTTAAATATTGTCAAGAACCCAGGCTTACCAAATCGACATCCACCTGAGTTTTTTTATATAAAAATTCATTTTTTAGAATCACGTCCGTTAAGTACCTCAAAAGTTTCAGACAAGGCGACAGCTTCTTCTGTAATATATTTTAATTTTTGATGGAGTAAGAAAAAAATCCATTTTTTAAAACAATATGCGGGTATACGAGTTTTTAGATATTATTATCAAGAGAGATCCGGTAGGTTTTACTGCCAGGATGATTCTGGTGGGAAGAGAGTCTTTGAGAGCTGAAGAAATGAATATATATGAAGTATATGATTTTTGAGAGTAGGGGACACTGCTTTGAGACTCTTAGATTGCGAATGAGCACTATACTTTTTATGTTATCAAGGACTTCCTTCAACTTGCCACCACTGTCCTTATGCGGTTTGATCGATGAATAAACAAAAACTTTTAGAAGCTCCTCCTAATCCGTGTATATATATACTTTAACATATACTGTTAAAAAGGGTGTAACAAAAAGCCCAGATAAATATATTTCAGCAAGAGTTTATGGCATAATGAAAATAAAAAGGCAATTACGTTGAGCGTATTTAAGGGCATAAACCGTCAATTATTAAAAACCTTATAATATTATACCAACAGGTATTCCGCTTTTATGTATTACGGCTATTTCTTGGAAGGAAAAAAAAAAGTTAAGCCAGGGGAAACATTGTGATTACTATTATTTATGCACATGTTGCTATAGCCATGATTAAATCATAAAAAAAGGTTTGCACAATCAAGTGGCCTCGACCAAGTACTACTGGCAAGCCCTTAGGTTTATATTCAATTCATTGCCGCCACCACTTGCTGATAAATATTTTTTTTTTTTATGAAAACATGCGCTAAATGCTCCCCTTGCGGCAATTTAATAAATATAAAATAAAAAATAAAACATGCCACAACTTCAGAATGGCTCCCAGACGCGCTGCTCGCGAGCTGTTCCTACACACACTTTTTCAGGCAATTCAGGTGAATGCGCGCACTGTGCCCATTAAATTTTTACTATTCAGAAATACATGCTGGAAAAATGGTGGAAAAAAAAACTGCCCCGAACCCGAACCCGAACTTGCATTGAGTGGTAGGCGCAACGCCAAAAGTGTTGGCCATAAGTCAGAAAACATGAATAACAAATCAATTCAGTTTTAGCAGCCAGAGCAAACGCTTGAGCACAAAAAAAAAATGTTGCACGCTACATATACAGACGTGTGTGTTTTGTTCCACAGAAGCCGCACATTTGAAAGGTGCGAAAACGAGCTGTTGAAAGGACTTGGCGTAAAGGAAGGGAAACCAAAGGCGCAGACACACACGAAGGTTCGCTTAAGAGGCCGCCATTCAAAAAGCCTGAATGTCTGTTTGCCTTGGTATGTTGAGGTATTTTTCTAGGGGTTCGAGGCTGATTGCATAGTTTGGCCGGTGTTAATGGCTGCAGGCGCTCTAGCTGGGCAGAGGGTATTTTGAATTTTTAATGCAAGCCGCCTACTAGTCCCCTCACTCGTACTTACTCTCACTCGCTGTCTCTCTTCTGCATGCTCTATTTTTTCACGATGTTTGCATACATGAGCCCATTAAACTATGCATATGCAGCTATCACTATGAATGTGTGTGTGTGTAGAACTACTGCTCTCTTCCACTGCCCACATTTATTTTTTTTAAAGCCACGGCGAAATTGTCCGGTAATAAATTTTCTACGTTTCCTGCCGACAAAGCGCCGCACTTTACAACACTTTTGGCATAAACAAACATACACAAATACAGACAAACACACACACATGCACACCTATGTATGTGGTGGTATGGTGTCCATGTAACGGAAGTTAAGTACATACTAAGTTGAACTCGTGCGCTTGTAACGGCGCTTCCTTCATATGTTTGATACCACACACACACACAGACACAGTTGCACCTTGCTTCGTGTGTTGCAGCTGTAACTGTTTCAAAGCGTTTTGCCCAAAAAGCTTGAAACAAAACTTTGTAAGCTATGACGTCAACACTGTCAAGCTGCTGCAGTTGATACCGGCATCGTCGTTGACGTTAACGTTGGCGTCACCTTCTCTTTCTCTTCTCCGTCGCCATTGTAGCAGTAAATTGATGCTGTTGATGAATCTGAATGTGTTTGTGTGTGTACAGTTGTTAACATGCCGCGTGCTAATAAGTATGCTCTTAAAAAAATGTTTGTAACAAAATCTGCACGGTGGAAAAAATATATTAAAATGGTGTCTATAAATTTATAATTTTTGCTGTATCCATAATTAGCAAAACAAACTATTTTTTTGGGGATTTTCCGTTTCGATGTTTTTTTTGTTTTTTTTGATTTACCAAACTTTTATCAAAACATTAAGATAATTACTAATTAAGATATTACTTGCGGTAGATAGATATACGTATGTATAATTAAAACTGAAACCTTTGAGGAAAAAAAGATTTACGAGCCCCTTACGAACTTTTGGTCGGTGGAATCCTTCGTTTCTATCGATAGGCCTGATTTCTGAATGCTGGAGCTTACGGTCAAATTTTATAAGTTATAATCTTATTTTTTAGCAGATTATAAAAATTATTTATAAAAGATTAAATTATTTTATAAAATTCACGTTTTATTGACAATTTGTAGAAATTAATTCCAATTATCATCAAATTTGTGAAAAGCTTTAATTCTAATTTTTAAACAACATTTTTCTTTTTATCATCAAATTTTTGAAAAACATTAAATGCGTCAAAAATTGAGATGAGTGAAATATATTGAAATCGAAATTGAAAACCTTTAAAGTTTAAACCTTTAATAAGAATAAATAAAGTGAATTGATGGATATTTAAATTTTCTCTTCTAGGCATACTTTGTAATTGTCTGCAGTCCTATTTTTCTAGGTATAAACTTAACACTGTACCATAATGTTCGCAAATATTATAATTTGATATATTTTTATGGTATGATACATGGAAAACTTTTATATTGATTACTAGGGAGGGGGCTTAGTGGTACGTTTTCGCACCACCATTGAGGTAGATGTATCGGTGCGTATTTTTGAAATGGTTTCCCCTTTCCTTAATCCAAAATACACAAGCATACTAGTTGATTTGATAGTAAAACAATTATATTTTTTTCATGTAAACTTTGTCCCGCCATTTCCTTTACTTGAGGCAGAATTATCCAAAATCCTTACTGTTCACCTAAACCATAAAATGAGACTCCTCATTCTAGCTTTTTTCCTTTGGACTAGCCGATAGCACACAAAATTTGGCAATGCTTAAAAAATGCAACATGTTTCCCTTCAATTCCCCATCTTTGTTGCCAAATTATCCACAACGATAAAAAAAAATGTGCCAAATTGTAAGTTGATTAAATGTAAACAAAATTCCCCCTATACAAACTTGTAACCGCGATTTCCTCCATCTGTAAACGGAATTTTCCAAAATGCTTTCTTAGTACTCGATGCGAATTTCAGCACTCTAGCTCTAGTCTACTCTTTAGGCTATCCGATGATCTCCAATTGTAGGCCTCAAATTCCTACTCTGTGGAATAACCAAAAAACAGTGAAAAGTGCTTTCTTTAATTCTCCGAAATTATTGATGAAAATTATTCGCTACACAAAAAATATTATTTAGTGTGTGATAAAAAATAGTTCTTTGACAAGTTTCAAGATTTTAACTTGCCCAGTTTGAACGTGAGCTCCAACGCGCTTGTTGACAGAGGTTAGAAACGTTTTACTCCCGCCGGACTCATAGTTCTTTAAAAGACGTGTTATAAAATATAAAATATTTATTTTTCTTAAAGTTCCAAAAGTTTAACAAAAAATCAGTAGGTCTCATTTTCATTTTCTAATTATTTATTATATAATTTAAATAAAAAAATTTATAATCAGCCGTGCTTTGGAAATCGAAAAAACCAAACCGAACCATTTTATTCGAATATTTATGTCGATATATCCCGGTTTATTTTCTCAAAAATTCATATATTTTCATTATTTTTCCGATAAATTCTCCTGTTGTGTTTGGGTCGAAATTTTTTTTGTTTGATACAAAACAGCTGACATGGTTGCCGCAGCTCTGCACCTTTTTATTACTATATGTTGTTTATATTTATTATTCTATCTTTTAAAAAAAATTACACAAAAATATTACTTTAGCAACAATATTTATTGAAATTAAACATGACTTAGGTATTTTTGTTACAAGGGAAAAATTCTTTGTATAACGCGGGAACCCTGTCGCACTTATTGTAATGTGTTCGTATAGGATATGTGCACATACATATACGAACACAAAAAAAATCGTGGCTGCTCATGTTTTTTTTTGGGTTGAGTCAGAAAAAAAATAATTAAAAATAATTTTCAATAAATATATAACTTGAAGTTGGTATAAATACATACATACATATAATCTAATCAAAGAATATTTAAAAAATCATTTCAGTAAAAAATGTATGCGTTTTGATTCCTCCTGCAACAAAATATTCGGTTTAAAAAATTGAAAAATTCGGTTTAGTGGAATTGGGAGGACAAAACATTCGGATTCGTTTTCCAGAGCACGTCCGAATGTATGATATTGCTTGCCCTGACGTCGAGGCCCTACTTTTCTCTAAGCGGAACTGCTTATGACAAATTTTATAGTGCCAGCTGTTGTCTTCGTAAATAGCCAGAATATCAGGAAAACTGGTAGCATCGATTTCTCTTCTCATTTTGGCAGGTGCTATGTGAGGCTTAACTCATTTTTTTCAACTCATTATATATATATATTCCTTGTTCTGCCATCCCAAATAAATTAAATTTTGTAATTAATTTACTTTGCTTAAATTTATTTTTTTTTTCAGCTCAAGAAGCTATATTTGGTATGTCCACTGCCCTGTCCCATCAATTAATAATACGTACAAAATTTAATTGCATTCTTTAAATTTTTTACAATTCTACTACATCTACTACATTCTACTACAGAAATCATCTTCTTTGCTTATGTTTTAAAAAAATGTTGCTATTTTTTCAAATTCTTTCTACTGTGCGCCTTGGTGACAACGGCCTGTAACGCAACTCTTTGCAAAGAAAAATAAAGCACGCTTGCAACAAGAGCCGGAAAATGGGTACAAGTGCTGAAAAGCTGCTTGAGCTAATAAAACACTTGACAACACTGGCGCATGCAAACTAATTATGCACAGGTGTGCCAGTGGGACGTAGTTACAGCGAGTTTGTTGTATCTTTATTAGCTGTCATTATACAATTTCCATAAACAACAAATGTGTTTGTTAAAGTTTTCCAACACTTGCTATCAGCCTAAGCGCCCATCAAAGTTTTTCAATACATGTGCGCATACTATTACATAGTACTGTGTTACAGTCATTGTTTGTCTTGGGCAAAAGTTTCTAAATTGTGTTAAATATTCCATTAAACAAAAAGCTTTTTATGTGTGCAGTTGCAACACAATGAGTACAACCAAAGTTGCAAGCACCACTTGATGCAGTGGCTCTGATAAACGTGGCATTTAGTGGATTATTTCAACGGGATTGCAGGGAGGAGCACAGAACTGGGCACTAGAAGCTGACAACGCCCTGCTCACTCAATAAGCCAGCAATTTTTATTATAATTTTATGCTTAAATGCACGCCATTTTGTATATATGTATGTATGTATATAGTAGTAGTTAACTTGCGCCAGGACCTCAATGTAAAGCATTACCAGGACATTAATTGCACTGGAGAGCTTTTAAAATAATTGCAGATATGCACGCATTCCTTTTATGTTTTATGTTTCGAATAGCCAACAACATTTGAAATGAACAGGTGGCCGCCAGTGATTGATACATTAAAAGGACCATTAAAGTAATCAGACACAATGTAATCGAGTGCAAAACATATGTAAATATGTAGTACATATGTATATGGTTTTTATGATTTATTAGCAGCTAGCCACAAATCGGAATCCAGCCAGCTAGACAAGCTTTAGAAAAGAAATTAAGAAAGATATTTATCTAAATACTTTTTATGCTCCATTTTAAGCTTTATGTACAGAAATTATAAAAAGAAAAAGAATGTAATACGGTAGAGGCGATGTCCAACAGTAGCTACCCAGTATAAAATAATGCCTTTAATGAGGTATCCCAAATTGATTGAGGCAGTAGAAGAACACATGAATTCTTTTTGAAAAAAACAAATTTTTTTTGGTCAAATTTGGAATTTATTTTACACATTTCAGTGCTTCTCAGTATTTTCAAATAAATTTGGAAAAACATTTCGAGTTAAATGTTGTTAGTTGTTGGACCTTTTCTTCGTTCGCCTATCCTTATTTCTCTTTAAATACCGTGGTTATTTACAACATCGAAAGGAATGTCAAATTTTCTTTTACGAGGGCCATCCTAGAATTAGCCGACCTAACATACTAGTGTTGTTAAATTATCGAAAAAAAAGGGAAAGTACCGTATTTTAAAAGCTTAAGTTAAGTATATTTGGGGTATTACTGAAGAACGATCTTAGTGAATTTCCCAACATGAAAAAATAATGTGATAAAGTACTTTCATTTGAAAGACCTTAGTCCAACTAACATTAAAGCCGAGCTGGACCTTGAGGATTCTGTTTCTTCGTTTACAACAGTAAAATCTTGAGTTGTATTGGATGACCATCGACTTAAATTTTGTTAGCTAGCTTAATGTGTAGGAAGATGTAGTGCTGTACATCGCAATTTGACGAAAAATATGGAGATAAAACAGCTGGGCGCATGATAGGTGCAGCGTTTTTTTGTCAATACAGCGCCATGAGGTTTCCCCTCGATTTATAACAATGGATGTAACATGGGTTCACACCCGAGACGAAGAAACAGAAAACAATGAAATAAACTAGAAGAATCGGCACCAAAGAACGTGAAGAAACTTCCCGATGTTTCATCATGACAATGTCCCAGAATGTCCCATCGGCTATGGCATTAAAAAACAAATTTGCTTTCTTACGAACCCTATTCGCCAGATTTAAAAAATGATTACGGTGGTTAAAGATTTGTCAACAATGAAAATTAGGAGTTGAAGGTTATTGTTTATTTTGAGGAATTTTACGGCTCCTTTTTTTTAGCTATTGAACATCAATGGGGAAAGTGCATTAAACTAAAAGGAAACTGCGTTAAGAAAAAAAAATAATTGGCCGTGCTCCGGAAAACGAATCCGAACATTTTATTCGGATTCGTTTTGAAACCGAATGTTTGGTGCGCCCAATTCCACCAAACTGCATTTTTCTTGTGATTTGAAACCGAATGATTTGTTGCAAGAGGTATCAAAACGAATCGGTGAAATAGGTTTAATAAAGGTAAGATAATTTTTTAAATATTCTTTGTTATTCGTAGATTATATTTATGCCTACTTTAAGATAGATATTCATTAACAATTATTTTAATTATTTTTTTTCTGACTCAACCCAGAAATTAGCATGTGTTGTGCAAAACGAATTTTTTTGTTTGTGCATGTGTGCGTATCATACACGAACACATGACGGATAAATGCGACAGAGTTCCCGCGTAACACAAAGAAAATTTCCCTTGTAACAAAAATAGCTAAGTCGTTTTTAATTTCAATAAATATTGTTGCTAAACTAATATTTTTGTGTTATTTAATTTAAAAGATAGAATAATTGAGAACTAGCAATAGTTTAATTAAAATTAAATGAAAACAACATATACATAGTAATAAAAAGGTGCATAGCTGTGGCAACCATGTCAGCTGTTTTGTATCAAACAAAAATAATTTTGAGCCAACACATTTTATCGAAAAAATGAGGGAAATTTACGAATTTATCGAAAATAAAAATATAAAGGGAAACTATCGACATATCGTTATCGGATCAGTAATGGTATGGTCGTGATTCTCCAAACCTAAGCCTTAAGGAATATATTAGGTAAAGTAGAAAGTTACCGGCGTTGTTTCGTTTTACTTCGACTTTGAAATTAACAAAGTTAGTTCGACAACTTTTGTGCATTTAGAGGGCAATTTCATAGTTCCCCGATTGAAGAAGTCCTCATCCCTATCGGTAAAAAATCTGGCCAACTCATTGTCACAAGCCTCTCTTGAGGCAATTTTTTTAGCATCAGCACGCCAGGTCTGGACCATACGTTGGGTGCGATAGAACATCCTATACAAACTCTTGGAGCTTCTTACGCGTCATTAAAGATGTGTGCGGCCTGGCGTTGTCTTGATGGAATACAACAATCATCCTATTGGCCGCTTCTGATCGATCATTTGCTTCAATCTGGTTAGTTGTTGGCAATATACGTCCGAATTGAATGTTTGGCCCTATGGGAGCATATCATAGTGGATGATTCCCTTCCAATCCCACCAAACACACAGCTTAACCTTCTTGGCCGTTAATCCGGCCTTGGCGATCGTTTAAGCCGACTCCTCACAAGCACCAATTTGGTCTTAAAGGTTTTTTGCGATAATTCGTGTGTGAGCTTCTTCTTGAGACCAGCCTTATGCAAATGGAATAGAATAAGTGCTCACATGCCGGTTCGACTCTATTTTTTTTTAACAATGCTAGGCAATATGCAACAGTTGCAGAGCTTAAGATAGCTTGGGAGAACATCATCACAGCTATCCTTAAGGAACTCAATAATTTATTAGTTCAACGAACGAAAATGGGTTTCTTAAAATCAGGGAAGTCATATTTATAGACACAAATATTCTGTGAAAATTTCATTCATTTCATATTTAAGGCCTAGATTCAAGGCGTAGACCCCTTTAGGAAACAAATTATCCCTGAAAGGAGGAGTTTTTAAGCAATAAACCCGATTTTGCACCAAACACGTTATTTTGGCCGATCTGTCCTATGGGTGCTATGTGAAATAGTCAACCGATTTTTATCAAATTTAGTACATTGGAACTTTAAAAAACTATCAAACACCAAATTAGATTACGATATCTTCATAAACAACGAATTATCCATCTAAAACTTTTGCTTTTTTTCGAGGTCCTCTGAAACACCCCTATGGGAGCTATATAATGTAGTCCCGATATAAAAAAAATAAAATAAACTTGTCTCCTATGGATTAATAAGGGATCTTATCTGAAAGTTTGGTTACTCTAGCTCTTACCATCTCTGAGATCTAGGCGTTCATACGGACAGACGGACAGACGGACATGGGTATATCGACTTCTCTAGTCACTCTGATCATACTTTAGGTAACTTTGGGGGGTCTCCGACTTCTCCTTCTGTACGTTACATACATTTTCGGCTTTACTTTTTGTACTTTTTACTAAAATTCCCGTTATTTCCATAATTTTTCTTCGATTTTGATAAACAACCACTCATTTTCTTTATAATCGATCAAACTGTATCAACAAATTTTTAAAAGTTTTAAATTTACGTTCGAAATAGAATTTTTCTCAAAACTGCAAAAAATTGCGAAAAATTTCGTATGAATTGATAAATAACGGCCAAACCATAAATTTGACAAAAATATGTTCCAGAAATAATCGATGGGTAATTCAATTATCTACAGTTTGGTAAAAAAATAATCAAAATCAGTTTACTACAACCAGAGATATTTGCTAATAAGAAGACATTTTTTTTAATTTCGAAAAATGTTTGTTGTTGTTTTTTCAAAATATCTTAAAGTGCGTTTCATGAAAAAATGTTTGGACTTCATTTTCGGCTTTAGCGTGCCACTTTACTACGGAAACGAGTAAAACATGTTGAGGATACATTTCGCTGTAAACTAGTACATATTATTTTGGTATAAACAACTTTTTATCTATTGTACATATTTTTATTGCCTGCCTATTGCATACACTGCACAAATCTAGATATTTCTGTACAAGATTTAAGCTATTAAAAAAAATTCTTAAACAGTCTATGCTTTCGAATAACAAATTTGGTTGCGATATCTTCAGAAACGAACTAAAAACCAAACGAATTATGCCCTGAAAATGTTTGTTGACCAATCGGAATCATTGAGGCTATAAGATATAGTGAGCCGATTTTGATAAGATTGGATGCAGTGCTTGAAAATAGTGACGGAGCTGTTTCGAAGCGGCTGCCCCAAGCGCACAGTTAAGGAGCGACAAGTTGCCGTTGTGGCAAAAGTGCAAAACGGGTCAAAATCTTCTCTTTGTTCCATGCGCATTTAAACGTAGATCCGCCACTGCTTAAAAGCTATAAAAAAAAATGTGAAATCCAAATTGGGTTACGATTTCAATATCGTGAATCAATCAATTTTTATTATCTTTATTTGCATATTTTTTAAAATATATTTTAAACAATTTAAAAACACTAATATTTTTATTAAATGCAATTGTCTCTCTCTTTCGCTATCCTAACATTTTTTTATAAAATAAGTTTTGCAGGACAATTCTGCTTAGCCTATGTAGACAATTGAACTTATATGTTAAACAAAAACTATGTCGTATTTAAATAAGTTTAATATATTATTTTATGTGTATGCATACATTTTACTTGCTATAAAATGATTTTAAGTCTTTTTAGCATACAATTTAAAAATTAAAACAGAGATTTATAGCATTCAGCTTATGACAGCACTCAAAAAACATTTGCTGTCAGCAACATGGCGGACATGCGCGCTGCGTAAACATAACAATAACAAGTGTGACCATTTAAAATTAATCTTAAAATTTCAGTATTTTTTTAGTATTTTATGCTTATATATATATATATATAAAACTTATTTTGTTATTTCGATTTTATTTATAATGCTTGAATTTGAAATAAAGAAAATTAAACACTTACTTATTTAAACGGTTCTTTACAAAGTTCTGCACAACATTTAAGCAACATATTCACCTCCAGATTTTTAAAAAGTATATTTTACAAGTTAATCGGTATTTTAGCTTTACCAACATACGGGCGCACTAAGCACACCAACAACCCTCTGTCGGCATAGGGGCACTAGAGAGAAGAAATGTATAATTTAATTTAAACTTGATTTAAATTAGTTGGCTATGGTCGCCTTACTAAATTTTCATTTCATTTCTCGTTTTTCCGCAGAACTCGCAGCTTGAAACGTCTAGTGAAAAGTAACAAAAACAAACAATCTTAAACAAAAAAAACACAAGTTTTCAACAGTGAAAAGACGAACAAAAAAATGCAGGCGAAACTCGGCCGGAGCTCAGCGCTGGCTTTTGTGCTAGCGTGCAGCTTAATGGCCTGCAGTGGGCTCTTTCAGCAAGTAGCTGCCAACGATGACGATGATTTCAGTGACGATGGTTTAGTGGAAGATGTTCTGGTAAGTATTAAGTGCGGCAGCGCTTTGCTGAAGTCGGGCGTCTAATTATATGCCGGCGTGCAAAGTACACGTCAGTTAAAATATGACTAGTCAAAAGTTTGACGAGCACAGAGTGCGCGCTATACGGATTACCCGCAGCCAGCACGTTATTATATGGCCCAATTAACATGTTTCTACGTGCTTACGACTGTGATTGCCGCGGAAAAATCTAACCCAACTTATGCAAGCGCTAGCGTGGTTGGCAAAAAGTGTGTCAAAGCTGAAGCGCTTTGGTTTTTGCTATCTCGCGGCTATCTATGCTTATCAGCATTTATCTTTTTTTTTTTAGGAGGAAATCCCCAGCGTGGCTGCTGGTGATGAGGAAATTGTTTACGAGAGTCCACACATTGAGCCGAATAAGTACCATTTTGCCGATCATTTTGATGATGTCGAGGCATCAAGCAAACTCTGGACCAAGTCGCAGGCTATGAAGGACGATACTGCGGAAGAAATAGCTAAATATGATGGTATATGGAACTGGGAGTCGCCACAGCGCATTGTCTGGGCCAAGGATAAGGGCTTGGTACTGAAGTCAAAGGCCAAACATGCCGCCATTTCAGCACGCCTTAACAAGCAGTTCAACTTTAAAAACAACAAGCCTTTGGTTGTACAGTATGAGGTCACAATGCAGGTGAGTCGTTACACCCAGCCCCTCACACATAATACCCAACAAATGCAATGTCTATACGTGTTGCATCAGCTAAGCTCAGTGACTAATCCAATTAATAGCTGGGCAATAGTTGTAGTAACATCTACTACTAAGTGACCCAATTTCTTATTTTATTGTTGTTTGCTTTATTGTTTTTGTTTTACTTATACAGGAGGGTCAAGAGTGCGGTGGCTCCTATATCAAATTGTTGTCGGCTGGCAAGCATACCGAAGATTTGGCTAAGGTGAGTACATCAGTTGGTCTTTTTGCCTTTTTTTTTTGTTTTGTTAACAGTGCCATGTGTCTTTCTTGTAGTTCAATGACAAAACGCCGTATACCATTATGTTTGGTCCGGACAAGTGCGGCAACGATATTAAAATGCATTTTATATTCCGTCATGTTAATCCAATTAACGGCACTGTTGAAGAAAAACATTGCAACAAACCAAAGTAAGTCGCATATGTCCATTTGTGCGTGTTGGGGTCAATAGTTGCCATGGCAGATAAGCAACGGTGGCAGTAGCTGCTGGTATTTATTTATACCCCGGAACAGTAGCTTATTGATTTGCCTGCTGCGGTCATTCACTGCCACTAGTTGACGCTTTCACTTTATTTTTTCTGTTCCTAGGAACCGCTTAGAGGAGCCCTTCAAGGACAAACTACCGCATTTGTATCAGCTAGTTGTGCGCCCAGATAATACGTTCGAAATACGCGTGGATCACAAAATAGTCAATGATGGCTCCTTGTTGACCGATTTTAAGCCGCCCGTAAATCCACCACATGAAATTGATGATCCCACAGATAGCAAGCCTGCTGATTGGGACGAACGCGAGAAAATTCCCGATCCCACTGCCCAAAAGCCAGATGACTGGAATGACGATGCGCCGCCACAAATACCCGATCCGAATGCTGTCATGCCTGATGGCTGGTTGGAAGATGAACCCGACATGATATCCGATCCAACGGCTACGAAGCCCGACGATTGGGATACGGAAATCGACGGTGAATGGGAGGCTCCATTGGTGGACAATCCGGTTTGTGAGAAGGCTGTGGGCTGCGGCGTTTGGAAGGCCCCGCTTATACCCAACGAAGAATACAAGGGCAAGTGGCGCGCACCCATGATTGACAATCCTAGCTATCAAGGCAAATGGGCGCCACGTAAGATTGTAAATCCACACTATTTTGAGGATCTAACTCCGTTCCATATGACTCCAATTGTAAGTTTAACTTAAATTTTTAGCCCTAACACAATTTGATAACTTAAATATTTAACACGTTAGAGCGCCGTTGGCCTTGAGCTGTGGTCCATGTCCAGTGACATACTGTTTGACAACTTGATTGTTACCGATGATGTTGATCGCGCTCGCGAATTCGCCGCCAACAGCTTTGACATCAAGCGCAAATATATTGATAGGGAGTCGGTAAGTTAGAAGTCCCTGGCACCAAGCACACATTTTACTAACCGCATAACTCTGACAACTGAAGAAAACTTTATGGCATCGTCTGATGCGCCGCATGAACTACAAGCCTGGATGGTGGGCCTTGTATTTTGCATATCTGCTCATACCCGCGAGCTGCTATGTCTTTTATCTATACAGACGCGCCAAAGAGGTTGCCCTTTCGTTTTTATTATGCATATGCATAGTAGTTCATTGTCCACATATGGTCTCACACTGCTTGAAATTCATTGCTTTGCACTTGCACCTTTATTGCTATTTGCTACTCTCATTTGTAGGATTCATTTGTGAATAAGATGACCGAGCTTGCCAAGAACCATCCTACAGTTTGGATAGTTGGCTTGGTTGCAACTGCTGTATTGATTGTAATATTTGTGTACTTTAAATTTGGTAAAGCTAAGCCGCAGGTAAAGTTGCTAGACACAAGTAGTTTCCAGTTCGGAATTTGACTAATGCCTTTTTTGCTTATAGGACTCTTCGGCTAAGGCTGCTGCCGCTGCAGCGAAGAAAACCGATGAACCACAGCCTGATGATGAGCCGGCTGACAAAGAAGTTGAAGCTGAAGATTTGTTACAACAAGCTTCAGGCGAGCCCAGTGCCAGCAAGGAAAGTACGCCGCTGTCCGCCAGTCCCAAAAAGAAGAAAAAGTCTGATTTAGATGTTAAAGATGATGTTGTGACATCGTCAGAAAAGGAGGAGAATGGCGAAGAGCCCTTACAGACTGAGGTAAAATTATGCCATAATCTAAAGTATTATATACTAATATGTCTTTTGTTTACAGGAAACCAACACAAAGACCACACGCAAGCGCCAAGTGCGCAAGGAGTAGAGTGCCGCTGGCAAGGCATTGCAACTACACACACACTAAAACTAATTCCAAATACGAATCAAAGCAAAAAACAACAGCAACAAATAACAGTCAAGCCACTGTTTGTTATTTTTTATATATGTTTTCAGTATAGCTTCCGCTGAACCACTCAGCGAACCACTCACCTAAAAAAAACTACATACAACATTTTGAACTCTCAACAAATTAAAAAACAAAACAACACGCTCAATGCCAAGCTTCAAATTGGCAGCTTCATCAAACTTATGCAGCCTTTAGTTTAATTGCTCTAAATTATGTGGTTTGGTTAAACAATTTTCTACGTACTATCTACGTTATTCTTATGTATTTTATGTATTCTACTACGTTTGCTAAGTGTGTTTCCCAAAATGTCCCACAATGTCGTCTATATAAGTTAATGTTTTCTTTTAAAAAAAATATTGCATAATTTCGTAATACCAAATGGCTCCTCCATAGAAACCAATAGAAGAGAATATATAAACGCCGTTACTAGGAAAAAAAAAGGGGAAACAAAAACACAACTAAAAAAGCGATAGCCTAAACGTGAACTTAAGAAAAACAATAACACCAGTAATAATGAAAAACTAAGGCAAATTCTAGTTTAATAATTATATAAACGAAATTCAATAAATATTAAATTATGCTAGTTATACTCAGAATTAAAACAAATTATTTAATGAAACTTTTGTTTTCATTTGTAACGATGAAAAGAATTGCAGCAATAATAAAACTAAATGTCAAAACCAATAAATCACACAGTATTTTCATCTTAAATGACCACCACAATAACAACAACAGCAACCGGTGCGCTCAAACAAATCCAACGGACTGCTGCCAGACAGAATGCCAACGAGCTAGAAAACCATTCATGGAGCTCGCATTTTCAACCACCAAATCCACTACTCTGCCTGCGCGATGTTGTTAATTTAAATGTCAACCCCTTGTAAATTTGATTCAAAATGAGTTCTCCGACTAGACAGACAAACAACAAACGCATGGATATGGGAGTCAGTTTTGGATGCATTAGATGAAATTTATGCTTCGTGGTGCGTATGGCGACATTACCGCAAAGCAGACAAGCTCATGCATTTTGCGGTCTCTAAATGCCATTTTCAGATTCTTGTGGGGAAATCGTTTGGTTTGCAATGCATTTAAATTTCAGCGAGCAAGTTAAGGGAGAGGCTATAGTAGTTTAAGTAATTATTATTAGTTGGCTAATAATCCCAAAATTTTAAACTTGGATATTGCCAAATAAAAAGAACTAAGACGTTTAAGTGTGCTCTGAAAGCTTAAGATTGTTTTGCTTTTGGCTATATTATAATATTGGTATTTTGGATACTTGCCTAACTAACAGATGGAGCCAATGGCTGACAGTCCCTGTCCACTTTTGCCGAAAAAAAAATAATATATTTTTGCATACTTTGATACTGCATTCCAATCGGAGAATAAATGTTTTTTTTATCAGTTTGATACTTGTACCAATAAGTTGCGTAAACTGTCGATTTGGATGTGGTTCGAAAGTTAATTCAAAAGTGACCCTTTCGATTTGCTACATTTTTTTTTTAACAAATACCTATTGTTTAAAATTGAAAACTGGGATCTGATGAAACTAGCTTGTAGATTTTTACCTTAACAAACTAGCCGTAATAATCTGGCTGGAATGCACCCACCGCACAGTGACCCCAAATAGTGCTATTTTCGGAATTAACCTTGTTGTCTACGGACCGAGACGTGTTACATGAAGCACAGAGACTTTATGTTCGGACATTGATGATGAAATAAGATTTTTTATCGAGTTTGCAAAAAAATAAAAACCATTAATTTTAAGATTTTTTTTAATTTTGTGATCATTGATCATTTTCGTGAAAGATATTCTCAGGAGCGTAAAAGCGATTTTTGGAATATTAAACAAAACTTCAAATATGAATGGTGATTGAAATTGTTTGTGGGTTAAGGGCCATACGCAGCATGCAAAAATTCCGCGCGAAATGTTAAAACGTCATATAAAAAAACAAATTCCCTTTTTTTGGGATATGGGCCTTTAGGCATAGGCCTATATGCACTGCGACCAGTTTGATCTATTGTGCACCCCTTTATATTTAGACGTTTAGTATGTCGAGGAAACTGACCTGCTCTTTCACAGGGAGCTTTTGTAGGTCTTCATCTTCTAGTAGGTATGCACCTAAAGTTTTGTGTCTCCTGTGGCCTAGTGCCTCACAGTTTGTGATCAGGTGTTCCATGGATTCTTCCTCATCACAGCAGAATCTGCATGTGTTCGAAACTGATATATATATGAATGGTAAGTTGCAATTTGAAAATATTCAAAGTTCAAAATTTCCCTGCTGAGTTGAACTAAAGCCAATAAAACTTATCTTAGTTTGTGAGGAAATATCTGTAACGTAAAAACAGCTTAAAGAGGAACTCTTTTTTTTAAGCATATATTTTTTTGAAATATTTCTTTTAATTTCTTAAAAATCCGCTAAAATTTAAAAATTTGATTTTAATTTGCCAAAGTGCTGTAACCTGTAACCAACACCCATTATTATGACAACCCCTCAAATGTTTTCAATAAATAAGCCAAAATGCTTAATAAAACTGTTATGAAATCCAGAACGTTTATAAATTTTTGCCAACGTATAACCAAATTGCAAATTTTTATTCAAATTAGATTTATGTGCTACAACAGATGTGTGCAGTTCCAATCTGACTCTAGAAACCATTTCAATAAAAAGATTAAATGATACGCGTGGGACGTTGATGTCTATGTCAATGTCTATGGCTAGACAGACGTTCTCTAGACGCACTTAAAAGGATTACAAATTTTGTGCTGATGGTGGCACAAGTAGAACCAGACGTCGAAATATGCAGACTGCCCCTTAAGGCATGGCTTATTAAAATAACAGTAGTTAAATCTGAACTGGGGCGGTTCATATTTTATATACAGGCCCAAAGGGCGCATGTGGTAACCAGGGTGCGTCAGCTCCAACTACTCCAAAATCTCATACATATTTGTGCGGTTGTCCACCTACAAACCCAAACCAAACCTTTTCCATGCGTAAGCATTATAATTTTAATACAATTTTGTTTTTTTTTTTTTTGTCAAAAGCTACAAACAACTTTGAACCCTTAAAGCATACAATGGACAAGTGTTTAGACGGGTGGAGTTGAGTACTTAAAGTGACCAGACATATGAGGCACCCGCCCCGTCCAAAAAAAACCCCTATAAATGGCGACAGCGCGCGGCTTTTAAGTGCCCTGGGTTTCCATGCGAGTGCTTTAAGCTGAATTGGTTGAAATTTAGAGGCATCGCTTTAGTCTGGACTTCAGAGGGCTGCCAAATGGGGGGACTGGAAGCAACTTATTGAAGTTATTTGCCAAGTGATGCGTAGGCAAAATTGCCGCGCCATATGTAATATTATTGCAGAATCGTGCCCAGTCTGTACTAAGACCCTCAAGGGTTGTTGTGGTTGCAATTTTTGTGGTAACTCCCTTATGGATTGTACCACCATACAAGTTTTGCAAGTTCCGTGCAATGAAGCTAGATAAAATCGTTTAAGAGAATAGCCAGGAAGCACGAATGCTCATCCAACATATTAATTGCCGCATTGCAGGCTCGATTTCAGTATAAAGATTATTTGCGATAGATAAAAAGTCATCAAAATAAATTGGATTTGAATTTAGTATTGGGAATGCGATTTGTAATCGGTTTTTGAGATTTATTTGAATTCAATATTGCTAGATAAATTGTTTTTATTGATGTCGTGCAGCGCTAAATGTCTTATGACCAACATTTTATACGCTTGAGTTCCTTAACTTTTTCAAACTGGAGGGAGGATGGGTTTCGGTTTGTTACTACAACAAAAAAAGTTTCTTTAACTGATTTACATATTTTATCACCTTCAATCAACAGCAATTTAGCTTAACAATATTTAAAGCAACAATTATGAAGTAAATTATGTAAATTTGGGTCACTTTTTACTTGGGACACAAAATGTTGTTAACAGTTTGAAGGGTTCAAATGTACAATTAAAAATTTGTTTTTTTGAGTATTTATATACAAAAGAAAGTAAATTGTAAAGACATTCTTAAGAGATATTTTTTTTTTTTTTGACTTTTAGAGTAAGAAGAAAAATCTGAAGGAATAAATAAAATAATGTATTTTGCAGGCTTCGTTCGAGTCGGAGTTATGGTGTTGTAAAAAAAAGTAAGCTAAAGTAAAAGCCACAATAAAGGATACCCAAAAAAAAAAATTAATAAATGTTTATTTTTTCAAGTTTCAACACTTATTTTTTGACTCAATTTTTATTTTATTATTTGTAATAAGTGTAAGATGTACTGCGACCCAAGTGGATCTATTGTAGCCCCTTCATGGTTTAGAGCTCTCCTAAAAGTTCAATGGCCTGCATATATTCCAGTATTTTGTTTGGGTTTAGGGTAACAACGCTCTCCGGTGAGATAACGTACATGCCCAGAAGATTGTTTCTTTTGCTGACGAGTGCCATGCATTCACATAGTAGATGCACTGAAGTTTCTTACTCCATGCTACAGAAGCGACATAGTCCACTTTTCGCTATGCCGATTTTATTTAAGTGGCTGGGGGGCCTACAGTGTCCCGTCAAGGGGCCCGTCAGGATCCTCACGGTATTTTTCCCGTGAGCTCGTAAGTTTGAACCTCTTACGATTGTAGTTGTAGGTTTTTGACTGCTTAAGTCCTGGTATCTGTGCCCAGTGAAGCAGCCGTTTGTTTCCTTCCTCTGTTCTCAATAGGTCCCGTACCACGTGGTTGCCAATCCCACAGTATGGTTCATGTCCGATTAGGGTTGTAGCTGCACCTGTCCTTGCTAGTTTATCTGCTAGCTCATTTCCAGGGATATTGCTGTGTCCTGGAATCCATCTAATTGTGAGCTTGTTTCTGGCACCTAATTTGTCAGGTGCAGTTCTCACTTCTTTGACCAGCATTTATGTGATCTTGGCTCTGTTTATTGCCTTTATCGCTGCTTGACAGGATGGAGATTTCCTTGTCGTGGTAGTTCTTTTGCAGATTGAATTCTGCAAACCTTCTAATAGCACTAATTTCAGCTTGAAAAATGCTGGTGTGTCTGCCTAGTGATACTTAGTCCTGGGTCCTACTACCTTCCTACCACTTCCTTCATCCGTGAGGGATACATCCGTGTACCACTTTATTGTTTGTGGTTTCATTGGGTGAACTGCCGTAGGAGTTGTTTATTTTACAAATTTGTATTTTATAAATTGCTAATAAGAGTTGTTTTGAAACTTTTTATTTAATAAATTTTACTTAAGGACCTAAGAGCGGCAATAAAATTTTATTTAATTTTTTATTTATTGTAAATTATGCTGTTCAATTGCCAAGGAACTAATATTTATGTTAATGCACATTTTTTATTAAGAAAATTTGTGTAATGTACACTTTAATTGCATTATATCGATGTCTAACATGTCCTGGAAGGATTAGAAACACTCAAAATAAAAAATTGTATTTTGTTCAGTGTAGCACTTAAATTAAATTTTTTCAATTTGTATTTCTAATTTATAATTTCTAATTTATAAAATAAAAAATTAGTTATCACTGATTTAGAATTTATAAAATTAAAATTTGCCAATAAATATTTTCTATTTTTATTATAAAATTTTGAAAATATGTGTATATATAATTCCTTGAGCTCCTAGTTGGAGCATATGACCTTTACAAACAATTCTTTATATTGTGCGACTGGCCTGCTGAGCCTCTGTTTCTACATTCTTCTCCAGTTGATAGATGGTCCCCCTTCTACGGCTTCCTTGAGGGTTCCAGTCAAGAGCAGTACGAGCTATGTTGTTTGATGGCTTGCGCAGTGTATGGCTAAGCCAGCCCCATTTACGGCGCCTGATTTCGACTTGAATGGGCTTTTGACTGGCTGCCGCCCATAGATCGGCGTTGCTGATTGTAACAGGAGCGCTCGGTTAATAAAGACCTGGATAGTGTTAAGGTCTCGCGCTGTAGCGTTCCAGGATTCACATCCGTAGAGCAGGACAGACTTGGCGTACGATTCAAAAATTCTAAATTTCACCTTGTAATGCATGACGACCGCCAAACCTTGTCTGTTGTTTATGTCCGCTGCGGAACTGCCCGTTATGTCGATTATACTGCCCAGGTAACAAAACTTGTCCACATGTCCAATCGGAATTCCACAATAAAAAATGTAACAACGATCAAATAAATTTAAAAATTATTTTTTTTTTTTTTGAATGGAAAATAAGAGTTATTTTTCGATTTTTACATATAAAGTATATTTAAACATTAATACAAATGTATTATATTTAGTATATTTAAACATTAATGAAAGTTTATTATATTTCAATATATTTAAACAGTAATACAAATTTATTATATTTAAATATAATTTTTATTTTTAAAGGCTCATACGCAGTTCGAAAAATTTCGCACGGAATGACAAAACTTCATATAAAAAATTATAGTTTAAAAAAACTAAAAAAACACGCTTTAATAGTAAACCGTACTAAAAACTAGGAAATAATTTTGATGTATCAAGAGTTTGTATTACAGCAATAGAAAATTCCGACTGATTGTCGACTAATTAATTTGGAATAAGATTAAATTAGAAATTAAATTATTAATAAAAAAATTCAATTATAGTTAAAAAGCGTGGGGTGCTTAAAATTAAAAGTTACAATTATTTCAGTAGTAGCTATTTATAAAATTAAAGTCATTATGAAAATATAGTAAATTGCACATACCTATAATTACAGGGTATAAAAATCCCATTTGGGACCTTAAGTCAAAAATGCTTGATGAAAAAAATCAAAAAAACTAATTTATTTATAATTTAAAAAATTGTATTTAAAAAATAAGAGTCACAATCTATGATTTTTTGTGAATATGTATTTTACTGATATAGTCGATTATTAAAATGTCATTTTTTTTTTGACGATTTCGGACTATTGGATTTTATTAGATTTATGTTCACTGAGATAAGATTCAATGTAATGACAGCTTAAAATAGCTATAATGACAGCAAAGATCACAAAATTCTTGAGTTGTTTATTCGCGGATTCAAATTTATAAAAAGGTTCAAATCAAAATGTTGTTTCTAAGCTAAGCTCATCAAGTTCACTTTTTTTCGTCGAAAAACCTTTGAATCATAATGTTGTCTTGAAACGTGTTGCAAAATTTGTTATTCGATAGCATGGACCATAATCCTTGGTCAATTTTATAAAAATTGTATATAAAGATATAAGGCTTTTTAATAAGGACGGGCAGATTTGAACAGTTAAAGCTGTCCATGTTGTTTTATCTATTATTCATTTTCAGTTTTTTATTTTTCAGATAGTCAAGCAAACGTTAAATCTTCATAATCGATAAAAAAACCACTTACCCCAAAAAATCATCATCGTTGCCGAAACCAATTTTTGGATTATCGGGTACGTTAACAAGCAAAATTTCAGGATTTCGAAAAGAGCCTACTGAAACTACTTTTTAAACCTTAAATTTTGTCTTTTTATAGTTAATTGTCATTTAATGAGCCAAACCTGTTTTAATAAGAAAGTATTCCGTATCAGTTTCTGCCTGAAAAAAAAAACCCATTTATATTTTCACTATTTCCACAGACGCAAAAAAATTAGCTTAGGTGTCGGATTTCATACCTGAAACACGATTTTTTGCATAATTCAAAACAAGCAAATTCAACTAATTGAAATAACACCAAAAACTTAAACTTCGGAAAACAATTGAAAATATAAAATCTTAAGAGTAAAAAAATTTACTTTTGATTGATTTATAATATTTTTATTTAATTATCAATTCTAAATAGAATCATTTCAAAAAGACAAAAGGCTCAGGTGTGCCATCTTTGGCTGATAAATATAGAGCGTCATCTAGCAGTCGTTACTTGAAAAAGTCGACATCGCCATCTTTGGCTGATTAACAAAAAAGCGACATCTAGCTCTCAACTCATTTTTGCGTCATGAGTTAGTTATATTTTTGATGCACAGCGACATAACATTTACAATGATGAAATTATCATGTGCGTCTACCATTAGTGGGTACATACATTTGCACAATGATTGTACAACTGTAGAGCAGCGCCGAAGTTGCACAGTGCAACTTAAACTGTTTCAGGATATATGTTCGTGCTTACCTTATGTATAAAAGATTCAGCTCAGATGGTATAAAATTGTTATACAATTTCTTATCTTTAAACAGTGACTTCCAAACTATTTGTTTACAACTAACCTACATATTTGTACAATGATCCCATAACTGTTGGATTCATGTAAAGAACTTCATATTCAATACTTTCACAACTGTATAGATTTAGTTCTAAAGAATTTTATGATATAATTTATTTAAATTACAACCCAAAAGGTGGAAAACTAAGCTGAGTCCTGTACAATTTTTATTCTGAGTAATACCAAAGTAATAAAATTAAATTGAGCTAAATTAAGTAAAACTGAAATCTTTATGTTTTAAACAGTTTATCTACCCTGCATTACATTCCTTTTTTATATATTAATAAATAAAGGAACAATTTGTTGTAATTTTGAAATTTCCTAAAAGTGAATATCGCGTAGATGTTCCCAATGGGAATGTTCCCATATTTCACAAGAGTTAGTCCAGAAAGCGGAAGTATTAAATTTAAAAAAAAAATGCATAGCATACTTTTGTGTGATTTCTGCTCGCCTGAAATTTTCAATATGGCAAGAGTCGTTTTGTTTGGCTTAGCAGCTGGTAGTTATGGATATCAATATGACACGAAACCAAAATTTTGTAATTTAAAAAATATATTTTTGTGTCAATATTGGACTATAAAGTTGTACTTATCGGTTGATTGCCAATAAATAAATATATTAAATCAAAAAAAAAAAACTAATTTAAAGAAAAGTCATAGCATACTTTTAGTTGCTAAATTTATTCCTTTTTTTTTGATATTTATTTTTTATTGGCAATCAACCGATACAAATTAGGTTATGATCCAATATTGATGAAAATTATTCGCTACACAAAAAATATATTTTGTAAATATATATATGCAAAACTTATTTATTCACATATCTTTTTTTTTAATCATATTTTAAAATATTAATATTAACTTTTTATAAATCTTAGCTGATTATTTACATTATAAAGTGAGAAAGTATAAGTTTAAATTTTTGAGCATTAATTAATAAAAGCTTTGATTTTATTCCGAATGCGGACTTTCCAAGTTTCTGAGCCGTAAAGTAGAATATAAAGGATATCACCCTTTTTCTTTTTTTTTATATTTATGTAAAACAATAAAGTTAAGAGGCCCCTAAAAGAGAACTAGTCAGATGCAGGCATACTTTCCATCACATTAAGCCTGCGGCACATTTTTAACATCTTAAAGATCTTCCAAAGATCAGTGTATGCGATTGGTTACCGGGTCTGGAGACAACCGCCGGTGTAAAAGCAAAGTCCATAACTAACGAATATCCATACACAAGTGCCAAAAAAAATCACCTTTTTAACATCAGCAACGAATGGGTCTCAGCGACGACATGATCCAGGATCAGAATGCCTGCAGACGAATGCTGAGATCGAATACCCACACCTCAGGAGGAGCATAAGCGAGTCCGAAAAGAGGTAAGCAAGGGTTTGGGAGAAGAAGAAGGGATATCACCCTTACGTCAAGCTGCAGCTCACCCATCTTTGGACACACTACAGCCAAAGTAGAATAAAATTATACAGAGTGAGAAATATTTTTTCAACTGAGATGTTTTCAGCCAATTATCTTGGGCTCGATTTGAATCGCAGAATCACCTGGAAAAGTCATATTAAATAAGAAAACTTAACAGAAAAACAAAGTAAATGCATTGGCTGCTTGGTAAAAGGTCGCAGCTAAGTTTAGAGAACAAAGTCCGTCTTTACAAAGCCATCTTGAAGCCTATATGGACTTATGGTATCCAATTATGGGGCACAGCAAGTCACTCAAACATTGAAATCATTCAACGGTATCAGTCAAAGACACTAACACTTATTGTTGACGCCCCATGGCTTGTATCCAATGAGCAAATTCATAAAGACCTAGGTACTCCCTACTTTAAGGACGAAATACGAAGACTAAGCACTAGTTACGTGGAAAGGCTACATAATCATTCGAATGTTTTGGCAATAGGCCTCTTGGATGATAGCGATACAATACGAAGATTAAAACGCAATCATGTCTTAGACATGCCATATTCAAATTGAGCTTACAGCACTTAAAATTAATTTATAATTTCCAAAACATTTACTTATTGTCTAAAGGATAGATTGTGAATAAATATAATTGAAAAAAAAAAAAAAAAACAGATGTTACAATTTGGTACATAAAGCAAATTAATATTGGCAAGGGAAATATGGGTTTTCTGGTTTGCGTCTTGAACTGGCAGTTAGGGATATTTTCAATGCGACTGAACGTAACGAACAGAAAATATTTGTAGCATATTTTTGGCGCAAAATTGAAAATTAAATAATAAATAAATGCTAAAAAAAATAAATAAAATAAATAATATACAATCAAAAAAAAAAACTGATTTAATCGCCAAGTCTTAATTTTGACAAATATTTATTTTCAAGGATCTAGGTACGTGTAGGACGTATTTTGAGACACCTTTAGGGAAATTCATGCAAAAGCTGGGATGATGCATGTAGTTGCCACAGATGCCAAGGTTTCTATGTGTCTTCCGTATGTAACAAGGGTGGTTTCCATGCTGAAAATAGTTTTGTAAATGGAAACCAGTAAAAATTGTCTTTGGTGATGATTGTCATAAACATTAAATAACTCGTAGATTAGGTAAATAAAATCTTAATGTGTCTGAATATAGTATTAGGAATGGGAATAATTTTACCATGAAGGGTGGTGACTTGGATGCGTAAATTTAAATGGCTAACTTCATCATCAGTAAAATGTGCCATCCCGGAAGAGTTTTGAACCCGAAAACCCGGCACTACATAGCTTATATTGCTCTTAGTATAGTTTCTCTTGTGCATATAATTTTGTTTTTTTTAATATATTTGTTTATTTGTAATCTGTCCAAAGGACATTCAACAAGTTTTATAACATCTTACAAAAATATTCACATGATTGGCTTTACTCCAATGAGCTAAACCAATATAACATTAAGCAGACTTAGTTTTAATTTAGAATCTATGGGGAAGATCTAGTATATGATATCGCTTCTATCGTCTAATATCTATGGTATTATCTAATAAGTTTATAGCTAATGAGTTCTCATGAATATTCAGTCTGTTTATTATTATTATTGTATTCATTCCAAAAATAGTACTCCAGAAGTAATTTAAATAAAATACCATAAATGAAAGTATCTACAAGTAACAAGATTCCTTGTAGACTTTGCTCAAGACACCCCACAGTGCAAAACGTTGCCATCCACTATCCACTCGATTTTGCGCATTATCACGCTTTGAATACATTAAAGCAAATCCCGCATGAACAGCAGCAGTTTACAAGGACAACGTCTACGATGGTGGTCAGTCTATCATTAATATCCTTGGTCAGTTGGTCGGACCCAATGCAAGTTCCAAACTGTTGCAATCTGGTGGTGTAAAACAATAAAAATTGTATTGTAAATCGTTTATCTTCATTACGCGAACAGCGTCAAAACTTGCCAAGTAACCACAAACAATAAAGCAAACCGGGCCAAAGAAAACCGGTTGGAGTTACGGCTGTCATAACTGCTGCGACTGCGCCTTTATTTTCCATGAGGCGGCCCAAGTTCAAGTGGCCACCCCACCCAACGCAGCTACCCCTGCTGCTGACCCCTTTGCTTAGATGCTAATTAAATTTCCTTTGTTGTTGGTCAAGCGTAAGTTTTAGTTCGTCTTTTCATGGTCGCGTCCTTTCATTAGATTAAGTTTTTGTTTTTCCATTTAACGCTTAATTTCAACATTTTGATGCCCTAACGCGATTTGCTGTGTCCAGTCCAACGGCCAGCCGGCTAGCTGACCCCTACAAAGGATCGGTTACATAATCGCCGTGGTCAGTTGATCCGTAAAGCAAACGCAACTGACCGCGACTAAACAAACACTTGGTCGAACGGGTTGTGCTTCGATTCGCATTTGACTTATGTGCGCAGATAAAAAAAGGAACTATAATTGCACCGGACAAAGCCTAGGAAAAGCTGCAGCGACGACCTCTGGTCAGGAAAACCTTTGTTCAATTTTGTTTGTTTTATAGTTTACCGGTCGCTCGCTTAACCTTTGAATATTTAGCGGCACTTGAACAGTCATTCAGTCAGTCTGTCAGCCGCACCGCTTTTAATGCACTTCCACGGGCTTTGTCTTCCAGGCAGTTGATACATCAAAAGTAGTGTATCAACTTTTATATCTATGTCCTTACATTTGACGATAAGCGGATCAGTTTCGGACTCTTTGTTTGGCACCCAAAACTCTGCGGTTAAGCTTCGATTTGCATGTGAACTTTTCTACACGTTTTTCAGTTATTTTTATGGCAATTTTCTTAACCATTCGCAGCTCAATTTCAGCACAAATTGGGCCAATCCCAAGATCATAATTTCGTACGTGCGCTGCACGCTTTCTTGGCCCTTAGCTCCAACAGCAAATCAATCTAGTGAAACGATTACAGACTGCACATTCCGACTGTAACATACCCTGTATTACTTTCATCCTATATTTTTCTCAATTTTACAAAATACAACTTTTATTTGAGCTTTCTTAATTTCAGAGATCGGTTTGTACATAATGAGTGTCAGACATATATTGCTATATCAACTCTCCTGTTTATGCTGATCAAAATATAAGTATGTATTTATACCCTGTACCGTATCGTACAAAGCGTAAATTAAGTTTGTGCAAGTCGAAAATGTATGTAACACATAGAAGAGGTCGTCGGAAACCCCCCAAAGTTAACTAAACTTCTGTCCGTCTCTCTGTCTCTCTGTCCCTCCGTATGAACCCCTAGATCTCAGAGATGGTAAGAGCTAGAGCAACCAAACTTTCACATTAGATCCCTTATTATTCCATAGGAGACATGGGGTTAAATTATATAGCTCCCATTGGGGTGTTTCAGAGGACCTCGAATGATGGAAGAAGGATAATTCGTTTGTTTACGAAGATATCGAAACCAAATTTGGCCTTTGAAAGTTTTTTAGAGTTCCCCACCACTTTTTTCACCATGTCCTATAAACCTACGCAAAATATTTCCTCTTTTTCGAAGTTTTCAATTTCAAGCAGAGGAACTTTTCGAGTAGCTTTGAGCTTATTCATAATCGTGAAGGGGTTCGTGAAAATAAAACTTTCACAATTTAGCTTAAAATTGTTTTGGATAATTACCACGATTGTCCATTCATTTTATGTTTTGGAAGGACCCCGTCCTTTTAAAAGCATTTGTAAAAAAGTTTTGAGACCGTTCCATTAATGTGGCAATGGTATATTCGTCATCTCGGAGCTGAAACCAATTTTCCTTTAGTTCGATTTTCTCTAAATCTTTGGCTTGACAGGATCTCAAGCCTTCTTTAAAAGTATTGAGGCCATTAATCTACCAATTCAGCTACCCTTTAGTATGCTTTCATAACAAATTTTTTCAGTCCACGTGATACTCTCACGCATACATACGTAGCACACCTCACACTGTTACGTGACGATATGGATTCAATTTAAGAAACTTCATCTGAATCGTAAATAGTACATTTTGGTAAAATTTTGTCATTTTAGCGCTTGTGGACTCCAAGAGCTAGCTGTTTCGGAATAACCCCTTTTAGTCTGCCACACCTTCTTCCGAGCTAAAAACATTTCCTAACCTATAATACCCTTATACCCACTGTTGCAGGGTATAAAAACTAATTACAATTACACAAAAAAGAACTCATGCTATATTCAATTTGTTTCCTTTGCATGTTGCACAGCCTCTGCATTAAGTTGCATGACTTTACGTGGGTCGTGGTAGTTGCTTCTCTCAGAAATTGGCTTTGATCTTCGTTGTTCTTCTCTCTAAAGCTATCCCTGTCTTTCCCTTTGTTTGGCTGCGTTGCAAATTACTCAATAAGTTCGCAGCTGTGGCACATCGCGAGCAGCAGAACTAGGAGTGTCATTTGGAGTGGGCGATCATACTCAAGGTACAACGTATTGTTGTACTGGTTCGCCATGGTATTGGTTTTATTGCAAGGTAATTTATAGCCGAAGGAAACCACAGATATAGTTACACTCAGAAAAATGTAATAAAATCGAGAAGTTATTTTTTTGCATTTAAATATTGCTGGTAATTCCATGGGAGAACCAGATTTCAGTTTTATGGACTGTTTACCAAACAATATTAATAACCATGTTAACCAGATTTGTAACACAGAGAATATCGTGAACTGATATAAGCTAACTCAGAATGAAAGAAAGGAAGGAATTTGATTTCCTAAGATTATTATAAAAATTATCGAACTTAAGGCAAAAAGTTAACTATCATGAATGCGTTAGTCAGATTAGTCTAGAAATTTCTTGCACATCTCCTGAAATTGTAGAAAAAAAATAATGACATTGTTACATAATTTGGACTGTTTGGGAAATAATTAAACATAATTTAATGGACTGTATCTCTTGCTTTAAAAAAAATTACTTTTTATTAAAACAATACTCGGGTATGGGGAGTATATATATGTACATCTTAAATTAAAGTTATAGGATAAACGAGAAAGTCAATCCGATACCATTTCAATATTAGCCTGTTTGACGTAGAATAGAAAAAGGGAAATTTAAAAATCATTTTTAATATTTTGTTTTATGGTATTTGGAGTTTTTTAAGATGACATTTAGCTACATCTGACCAGACTGGTGCACCCTATAATATTACGGCTTGAAATATAGATCTATTTTAGTACAATTGGTTTTCTATACTCAATAGGGAGTTTCTATTAATTAATGGATACTATTCAGAGTATTTAAAGTTTTTTTCGTGGTCTTTGTATTGAAACTTTTTGTCAAGATTCATAACCAAGAATTGTAGAGAATTGGCGATAGACATGATCCCTGTGGGCACCCAGCTTTAATATTGAAATTCGCGGATATTGATTTGTCTACATAGACAGCGAAACCTCGATTTTTAAGGAAACTAAAAAAATATATATACTAATATTATAATATTCCATCGAAAAAAATCAACGTAGTTAAGGCTACTTGCCAAATTTTAGATCGAACTATGTTAAAAACCTTGAAATTCTCTTACGGGGGAATAGAGCGAGATATCAAAATTAATCGAAAATTGATCTGAAGAGGCTTTATACACTGCTGTTGGTAAAGTTATATCTCTCCAGCTCTTGTGGTCTCCGAAATGAAGGTGTACATACGGACGTACAGCCGTACATAACTCAATAGCTACCCGAGTTTATGATACAAAATTCGAAAGTGATACAATCGTAATTTGGTACGGCAGACAAAATGTTAACGAACCTCTCAAATTAATGTAATCATTTTTATGAAGATCACTTTGCACTAAAGGAATGTTAACTCTAAACTCTAAGCGTTACATTTTTAAGCAAACTTTAAAGTTGTTTGTTTTTATTGGGCTATAAAAAAATTTACGAATTTATGTAAGAAAATTCAAAATTACTAAAAAAGTTAGGAAACCTCGAATTCAAAAAAAAACTTCAACAGTGTTTCATACTAAGCAATCCCTAGCAGGGGTGCTCTACCATGTGCAACCAACTTTCTCAACAAAGCCTACAAAAATGTTCACCCAAAGGCACTTGAAACGGCTACCATATGCCATATATCACATGCTAGTACTAACGCCTGTTTCTTGAATTAATAATTGCAACATTTCGCGCTAAGTGAAACCAACTGTATCCGTGCGTCGAGGCAAAGGGCACGATGCTGCACGTTGCACGGGGTGCTCATATGTGCACCATGTTTCAGCGACATGGGCGGTGGTCGGCGGCAAGTAACTGACTTTTAATTACCGCTTTGTAGGCGCACAAAGGGCAACGCGGCATGAAGCTTCATGCTAGGACTTGACAAACAACAAGGCAGCACTACAGGAGTTTGGCACAAAGCAAACAATGACGCAGGATCAGGCTATGCCAGTGGCACATATGCAGGACACATGGGAGTGAAGCAAGGCCAGGCTGGACATTGCGTGCGGTGGTAATAAGTTACCAAGCTAACCGTTACAAACAAGCCAATGTTGCCATGACTCAGCGTTGCCATCGGTCACAGTGCTATATGGGAATAGGAATGGGCATGAGTATGGCAACGACGAGAACTTTGCACGTCAGTTGGTGTAACCCTTAAACGTTCAGCCGGCGCTGGCGATCAATCAGCCTGGACTAAACCACCCTAGTCTAGTTTTAAAACGCCAAAGATAAACAAGAACAACAACAGAAATGACAACAACTTAAACCGGCATATGATATGAGTCTCAACGCGCCCACATTATCAAACACCTTGGCCAAAGTCATTGGCGTTATTCCCGTTGCCGTTCCCATTCCCATTCCCGTTCCCGATCTTGTTGTCGTTGTTATTGTTTTGTTATCCTAGGCATATTTTTATTTTAATTGTTATGTTGATGTTGGCACGAGCCAACGACTCATTGCCATCCCCGAAACGCGGCACAGCGCATATGTCGCCCGCTTAGAATTTTTGTTGATACTAATATATATGTAGGCTACGCCTGCGCAGTGCCAGGACTTGCAGTATCCTTCTAGTTATAAATGTGGTGCATAATTTTCAGGCTAGACCAAGTCATTGACTGTTTCGCTATGAATTTTTGGCGCCCATTTCTAAGCTACTTGCAGGAAAAACTCACTAGGGGCTGCTATGTCGCTAAGGAAAACTGTTAGTTATGCCACCGTCGCCACCACCACCAGCACCAGAGTCAGTGGCAGCAACAATGCCATTAACAGCAAGGTCCACAAACAAATGCCTTGAACCGCGACCAAATTATACCGCAGCGCTTCGCTGACTTTGTTGTCCTACGATAATATGAGCACGCGCTCAAGCAGGAGACTCGACCAACAACTCTAAGCGTTGGCACTTCCTCAACTTTTTCTTTTGCTTTCTACGTCACTTCCACTTCCACTTTGTAGACGCAAGCAGTCAGTTAGTATCCGGTGCTGTGACAATGCACAGAAATGCTGCACCCAAAGTAATAAGTTGGCGGTGTCAGGTGCATGTAACTTGGTGAATGACCCGACCACGACCCATGCAACGACCCCAGCCACGAATTTTCTTAGTTAATTTCTATGCACTGCCCTCGCGCATAATTGCAGCTCAGCGAGACCCCGAGCTCAATGTAAAAGTTAAAGTTGAGGCAGAAGTTTTCCTTAGTGGCTGTTTTTGTTGAGCTAGCCTCCTATCCCGTTGCGGTGCTCATTAGACCAAAGCATTTTCATGGCTCATAGTCGAGCTATGTGTCTGTGAGTGTGTGTCTTGGCATGATAACAACTCGCGCACGAGCTACAAGGTTTGTCCTTATGTTTTGTACACATTTCGACATAATTCGAAATTTTGATCAGGTGTTTCATTCTCTAAAATTCAAGAAGTTGGGTAGTTCAAAGGGGAACTATGAGCGTTAAGAATCGGCGAACCGTACAACACATACCGCTGCCGCCTAAGCCACAGCCGCTCAAAGTGAGCCACAGAAAAGCGCGCGGCACTCGGGAGTTTATTTAGCGCGCCACTTGGCACTTGAACCGTATCGTGCGGATTTTTGCTTGTAAGGGCAGTTCTGTGGTTTTTTTGCTCCGAGTCATGAAACTACTATGTTTTTTATTGTAATAAAATATACGCAATCCTATGTGGGTTAAAGTTGCTTGGCCGCAAGGGCTATTTATGTTATGGTTCACAAAGACTTCCAAAATAATTTCAAATACAATTATTGCAGGTGAAGTGTGTTGTTCCATATCGACATCTTGCCCCCTTCCCCCATTGTTGAATTTCGTGGTTTACTCCTGCCACCTGGACTATATGCCACACTTGAACATTGCTACTTGGCATACTGTGCGGCAAAAATTATTATTATTATTGGTAACTTGGTGTTTTTTTTTGTGCAAGGGTTCCTCACAAAAAGGTGGGGCGCTGCTACCAGAAGAATAGCAGTATCCCATTTGCTTACCATGCTCGTAATTGTGGCCCAACCAATACCACAGAAAGGCGCAGAAGACCATCGCGTTTCCATCCACTTCACTGAGTGTCCAGGTCCAACATAGCACTACTCTGTTCAGGAAAGACAGGAGTTGAAGGTAATTAAGGCATTCTTTAAACATCCTGGAGGAGATTCTGCATGATGATAGTGCCCTGATAGCAGCTTGGCTATCTGAATAAATAAAAATGTTTGCTCCCGTAGTTCCCTGTGGGCGCAGATCTCTATGGCATGAATCTCTGCTTGAAAGACGCTGGGCCAAATACCCATTGCAATAGAGATTCTGGTGTTGGGACCAGCGTCTCCAACACCTACACCCTGTTCAGTTTTGGATCCATCCGTGAACCATTGTTGCCACCGGAGGTTTCCACAGGGGCAGCCCTCAGCCCAAGTCTCCCGACTTGGGAAAAGAAATCTAAATTTCGTGTTGTGAAATAATTCCGTGATCATAAGATCTGATCTAGCGCAGATCGATAGGTCAGGAAGGGAATTTATAGGTGCGACATGTCTAGTGTCACTTGCTAAGAGTCCAGATGTGATCTGGATACGTAGTAGACTCTGCAGGGCTGACTTTTTTGGTTCCATGGTGTAAGTACAATACATATGCGGAATATATAAAGTAAAGACGCCGCTCTTAGTAAGAGCTTAGGGCGCAAAAATTATTACGATCAGGTAAACTTACAAAAAATGCCAAAATGCATCAATTTCAGACACTCCAATAAATGCCGAAAAAAAATCCAGCTAAGGTCACCAAACTTGGTATCTGAACTTATGTGAGCCTAATAAACAACAAAACCCCGACATATTCACAAAGATCAAAATATCCCCTTTAACCACTTCATTCCTTTCCTGCCAATAATTAGCGTGTTAGCACGAAATTAGCAGGTGCAGAGCCTTCCAAGTGTATTTGTATTGGCCACCTCCTTTGAAACTAGTAGAAAAAAATACCAGCGCCGGCACAATAAATGCCGCCCTCTAGACAGCCCTGGGCACCCGTCCAACTGATTCGTTTTTTCTCCATTTCTTTAGATTTTATCGTAGTAACTTAATTTTGAGTTTCCAAAACACTTGCTCGTTACTCCTAAGGCAGGCAAACCCATTTGCATTCATTGCCATTTATTAATGCAGCCCTTAAAGAGCCATAATCTTCTTGCTAAACACAATATTCCCACATTAAACAAATTTTGTTGTTTACTTGAGTTGAGCCAGGAAGCTCACATCAATGAACACTTGCAAGGATTCAGGCTTTGGTCACGTAGCTGCCAGAAACGAACAACAAAACAAAGACACAAGGGCCACCACAATGAAGTCTACTTTAGTATCCAAAAGACAAATACATAAAAGTCCATATTCAAGGCTACATAGTACGAGGCATAAACTGCAACATATGCATATTAAAAGTTGTCAAAGCGATCGAATTACGCGCCACTCATGATCCAAACAGGGGGGGAACACATTTTAGTTAGGGGCACATGCGGGGTTACGCTGGCTTTGTATGTAGGTCGTTTCAGAACGGTTCGTATGGGTCGTTGGGTCTTCATGGATACGTTCGCACACAAACTACCGTTAAAACTATAAAAATTTCAGGCAAAAAAATAAAACGGGTGCGCTTCCCACGTTTTTACTGGGGCAGCGCAGGGCTGGAACCTAGGGCTGCCGCACTTAGCAAAACCAACGCAAAAATATTGATTTCTAATATAAACTAAGGCAACAGGCTGGACTACAAAGGATCACAGAAGACGCACATAAAATTAAATTAATGGTTGTAGAGTCGTTGCCCAGGCTGTCAGTCAGTGTAGCAAGGCACTTTGTTTTGATGCAAGCAGTGGGAAACCTGTGCAAAGGACCTTAGAAAAATGCAATAAATTTGAAGCTGCATTTACCAACAAAAGGACACAGAGCAGAATCACTTTTTATCAGAACCATGCAATCTCTCACCTTTCATTTGTCAATTAGTTCAAGTGTCAGGGCAGGTACAATGCAAGTACCTGGCGGTTTAGTACCAAGGACCTTATTGCATTGTTCTACAGACAATGGGTATGTTGCACTTGTGCGTGGCCAGCTCATCATTTAAATTTATTGCGCAAAAAAATCAATAAAATATTTATTGTCTATTACGCGAAGTTGGGCGTGTCGACAGGAGCACTATGTCCTGCACATGTTTTGGCGTATATTCGTGGTGATTTTTGCGTGGGCGTTACGTAGCACTTACCAAAGAGACACAACATGTGCTGGATGCGCCAGCAGCTTGGGTGTTCATTTGTCACTCTGTCAGGTTGCAAGTTTTGCGCGCAATTAAGCAGCAGGCGCAGGATTAACCCAAATGAGTAGGCAAAAATTGGCAAATTGTTAACAAAAGTGCAGCACAGTGTGCTTTGCCCGCGTGCGCTCACAAAACGGTGTAGTTAATTGCAAAGCCACCAAGTTGCCAGAAAGAAAGATGCACCACGGGATAGGCGCCAGCTAGTGCACTGCTTAATGAGACTTACGTCTGCGATACACCGAGTTGACTTTTGACTTGGCTTGATGCTGGGCGCACGCACTGCGTGGGACAACTACACCATTAGAATACCGGCCGAACTTAGGTAGCTGGTTGGCCGGCCGCGTAGGAGGCAAGCGCCGCTTGCTGCTGACCGTGCGAAATTGTGAAATCCACTCTACTCATGTCCTGCTGTCAATTTAACACGTAGCCTGAGGCTTTGCATACTACAGGACTACAGCACTTTATACGATAGCCGAGACACGGCGGCGCAGCTCGTGCTTGTGTGGTGGCAAATCATAATCGTTAGACTCTCTTAACTCCTTTAGATTCACACCAGCAGCATTTAAGCCGGCAAATCACTTGAAACCCTTGAACAAACAAATTGCCAAAGAAAATATTAACTGCCATTATACACAAAGGTTAAGGCATTTTATGACTTTTGTTATTTCTCAAAATATTTTTGCTAAACCCAAGTATCCCTGCCTATCTACGCTCCACTGCCTTTAGCTTCCTAGAATTCCTCGGCTTCTTGCCGCTTTGCACCAAAGCGCATCCAGCGACCACCAAGGCGCACTCAATGTACATAAAGGCGGCATAACCTCAAAAAAAAAAACGCAACCTGTGTTCATGTATTTATGAGATATTTTGGTCAATGTGGTTGCCGCATGACGCAGTGCATTTTATTCTATGACGTTATTTTTTTTTCCTTTTTTTGTCCCTATAAATATAGCGTCGCCTCTTTTCTTTGTTTTTTGCAGTGCACTTGAGCCGCAATTGTTTGTAATTGAACATTTTGATTTCCCGGGAGGTCTTCTAGTTCGGCGCTTTGTGTATTGCAATTTTATGGCTGTCCGGTTTGTAGGTGGCTCTTGCATTATTTTCGCGTGTCATGACTTTTTACGATCTTATTCCTGCTAATGATCTGTTCAAAACTTTCTAAAATTTTCGGTTGTCTTTTGTTGTCTTTGTGCCGAAAACAATGCGATAAAATTTATAAGCTAAGTTCGTATTGCCAAAGACTATGTAATAATACAAAAATGCCGACCACTATGTACCATCTCTAATGGCTTCTAAATTACGTATTCGGGGTACAAAAACGGACACAGAGTATAACCTATTTTTATTTTCTCAGATCAACGCATTTCATAATTTTTTAGAAAGAATCATATTTACAGGGTATTGACAAAGTAAATCTTTCGAATTTATGCCTATATACGAATTCAGATATTATCATTAATGGTGCTCAAATTTTGAAGCAATACTTAACTACGATCCCTCTCTAATTCTACAATTTAGAATCCGATGTGGCAAAAAACAAAACACGTAGGTCGAGTATTTTTGAAAAATGTACACGAATCAAAAGAAGGTTTCCAGATTATTCGTAGCATTTACAAGGTATTGACAAAGTCAATTTATGAATCGATTTGGGCAAGATTCAAATATTATTCTTAATGGTATTTAGTTTTTCGATCTATCTCCAATTCTGCAAGTTACCATCCGTAATATGTGCACAAATCAAAGGAGGTGTCCAGAGCATTCGAAAACATCAAGGAAAATGTAGCAATATATAGGCCTAAAGGAGTTGGCTTTTGAACCAGAGACCGTAAAATCAAACTTCATATGATTGTCCATTTTTAAGATTTGTAGCATGGAGCATAAATTATCTTGACAGGATTCGGTAAGTGACCCACTTTAGCTAAGAAAATACATTCTTAAGGTAAAGGGGTCTACGCAGAATGCAAAGAAATTTCGCACTGAATGACAAAACCATATAAAAAAAAAAAATCCCTAATGGGATATCCTAAATTTTAAAAAAACGAAAGGTTTAAAAAATAACTTATTTTATACTAAAATAATATTTTAAATATTCTTCGATATTCTTACATTATATTTATGATAACTTTAAGGTCGATAAGTGCGACAGGGTTCCCGCGTTACACAAAGAAAACACATTTCCCTCGTAACAAATATAGCTAAGTCGTGTTTAATTTCAATAAATATTGTTGCTAAAGTAGTTTTTTTGTGTAATTTTATTTAATATAAAGAATAATAAAGAACTAGCAATATATTAATGATGCAAACAACATATAGTAATAAAAAGGTGCAGAGCTGCGGCAACCATGTCAGCTGTTTTGTATCAAACAAAAATAATTTAGCTCCAACACAACATGAGAATTTATCGGAAAAATAGGGAAAGTATACGAATTTATCGAAAAGAAAAAGGAAATTATCGACAAAAAATTCGTTTTCCGGAGCACGCAAAACCGATTCCGAATAAAATTGTTAATAATAGTAATATTGAGGAGTAACTGAAAAAGTGCCAAAAAACATATCTTTCAAAAATATATCGAAAACGGTGCTTAAGAAAAAAAAAAGGTGCCATTTTCGTGTTTCTCGACCCCAAATTACCCTAAAAACACTTTTTTAGGAAGGTTCACTCGATGACCCCTTAAATTTGTAAACTAGTGTTATTAACTAAAAGACTGTTTTAATACGAAAATATTTCTGACCCAAACGTCTCCTTAATACCCCCAATTTGCTTTATGTTGGCCCGCGAGAAACAAAAGTATACCGACCACTGGTTTTAAAAGGACTTATCTGCCGGAACGATCCAGAAACACTCATAGCAAACTTTTTAAAAAATCATGGCACTCACAGACCCCGCAACGGGTACGGCTACTAAAATAAGAATGTTAACGATTTTATATTATATTAATTTATACCCTGTAACAAAGACTTAATTTGTGTTAATGCTTAAAACAAACAGATGGAGTCATTCTCAACTAAAGTAAACAATAAACATATATATTCTTGATCAGCAAGCATAGCCGAGTCGACATAACCATACATATTTTACGGTCCTTATAAAAAGGCGGATTTCGTAGTGGTTAAAATTCAAGTACATATAACCAAAATATCCGCACTCTTTGCAGGCAGATAAAGTTTGCCGATTCATGAGGATATCTTTCCCCGTTACCCTGCAGGATAACTGATTCTAAGATAAAGGTATTAAATTGATTAATTTTGAACTGCTACTGCAGCAATGTTCCACTGTTTTATAAGTAAAAAATTAAGGATAGACTCACCTAAACTTCGATATACTTTTTGGGAATGCCAGCCAATCCTAAAACTGTGGATTAAAGAAAAGTAAAGGGTATGTTGTAGTCGGGACCTAACGACTGTAACCGTAGTTTTGTTATATTTTTAAGCATACCTTGTTAATATGGAAATCATTGTCAAACACGCCAGATGTCAGCGAGTTTTATGATCAGCAAAATTCATTTGAAAGATTCTATCATCAATTAGAATGCACTTAAATAAATCGGCCATGAAATTGGAGCAACCGCGCTGACAGTTTCCAAATCATTGCTTACCGTTCACATTAGACTCAAATTGCTCAATCAACATGCCACATGCAAAGCATGTTCTGGTTTTTATAGTATACTATGCATCACCATCGCTAACAATCCTCATATATCACTGACGACATATGGCCAATCGAGCTGTTTTGGTCTGACGGGTTGACCACTTCAATGCCAGTGCGCCGCTCCAATCGCTCAACTCAAAGTGACTCGAATTACACGACTTGCTCATAATATCGGGTACTAACTTAGCCAGGGACTAACAAAAACATAGCCATAAACAGCAGAGGCGGCAGTGCCAAAGGATCGCTTGAAAATCGATGCTACTGCTGGCTGCTCAGGCTGATTGACTGACGACGCACTGACGTACTGGCACTTTTTTTGTTTTGATAAAAATCTCAAGTAACCCCTGACCGTGGAACAGGCCGACTGTTGTTTTTAATATTCATTAGCAGCATCAAGTGAATGTTTTTGTTTGGGTCAAGTCGCGACCTGCCGTCACTTTGCCGTTGGCAGGATCAAAACCGTTTTGTCTTTAATAAAAATAGTAAAGGTTCCTTGTTTTGTGGCCCGGGTTTGTTTATGCACAGAATGATAAAGTCAGTGACGACATCGTTAGTCAGTCGACTTGCTAAATAGTTGTCGAGCTCGTAATTTAATACAAATCCTGTCCTTTCTTTGGCAACATATGTTGGTTGGCCTTTGGTTTATGTTACGAATATCAATAAAAATTGTTGTTTATCTTGGCCTTTTGTCGGGAGTTAGCAACATGGCTACTCCATAAAGGCTAAATCGATTTCAATTTTCCCAGGCCTTAAATGGAGCCACATCACACATTTTTGTTAGCTCTTTTGTTGTTGGCATTTACATAGACATGAACTCCTTCACGGGGCACAAGAAGAATGGAAAATAATTTGGTAATCTGTGAAAAAGCCAAACCCCCATAAAACCGCAGTGCTCTTAACTCGTTTTTTGTATGCTCTGTGCTATGTTTTTTGAATACAAAACTCGTTACAGCATCTTTGACGTCTAGAAGTGTTCCTAGACCTCGAAAAGGCTTCATCATGGGCAACGTCAGTCGGCGGCCTAACACGTGCAGGCCGCGCTTAGGGCTACTGCCGCTCGATAAGCCTGGCTCCCCCTCTGGGTACCTGCTGTCAACCTGTTTCGTAGCATTTATCATTTTTCATTGCTTTGTACTCTCTTTATCCCTTTTGTTTTCTGGTATACACGTATCTTGTACTTTGTTGGTTTTCCATTTCTTTGCAGGAAATCTCAGCGGCTCTTATGAGAGTGCTACGTTTCGACTCAAAATCCAGTTGGATTTTCTCCTGTAAACAGGTTCTACCCCGCCAGCCGCCAACTCTATGTGCATGTACCTGTATGTATTGGATTTTCTTCTTTGCACTGCTATTCTGTTCTAGCTTGGGCGTACCTGTTCCTCATTGCTCTCTGCTCTTTGTTATTGTTGTTTTCTGTTATGGTCGTAGACCAGGGGAAAATTATATGTTTTGATTTTAACGGAAAATTCGTTGTCCGCGCCCACGAAACAGTGTATAAGTCAAAACGAAGTAGGCCCAAACCATGACAGCAAATTGTTGACCTATCCAAATAGTAAGGTCTTTTAATAGCATACTAAAAACCAATCATCTAACTTTTATTTAACCTTTTTAAAGTGCTTTAATGATGGGTTTTATTGTAGTTTCTCACGGCCTGTCCGTCAAAGGCTTAGAGGTCATTGGCCAGCATCATCAAAAAAGGATACGCAGCTCGAAGTTGATTACCTTTACATAATTACATTTTCATAATTTTCAAATGCAGCTCAGATTTTCTAAAATTTTCCAAAAATTTCATGGCTTGTTAGTTTTGGTGTCTTTGTCGAAATGAGGCGGGTGCATAATATATTTGATTTTGATCAGCTGATCGGCAATATAACTGCTAAATCAATTTGTTACCGTTATGCCCAGCAGGAGCCACGGTCTCGTGTTTGATGATATGATCATTTCAATATCCTTAACTCTGTTTCGTTTCGTCTCAAGTCACTGCACTTGGAAAAATTGTAATTAATGATCTGTTTGCTATTTTTTGCATAGTTGGCTCGAGTCTATAGAGAATTTTTTGGCGCAAAGCATTTTTGAACCTACCTCCTATGGTTCCACATTATGCGTATGAAGTATTTTGTGGTTGCCGCATCTAGTAGTAGGACGTGGCTCATTTACAACTCATTCTTTATAGACCCTGACAAAGGCAATTAGCATGCTCTCATGAATTTGCAAAATTTATTCTAGTTGATTTGCACTTTGAAGTTATTGGCGGTAATGGGCAGCACAACTCTCACAAAGGAGTCAAATGTACCGACATGTTTTGTTAGAATCAGTCTGAAGTCTAGAATGGATATGGAACATATTTGTATCGATACAGAAAATACTGTAACATTAAAGTAGACTTTCTCCTATATCATGCTAAATTTATGTCCCAACAGGAAGGATTCCGAAACTTTTGCGAATTATAACTTTAAAAAAAATATAAAAAGAAATCTATTATTTGAGAAAAAGATGCTGTAAATTGTTTTAGAAAGCTTATGCTCTCCGTATCTTACTCGAAGTATTACTGATTTCAGGACGTGGTCTCTTCCGGCACCAGCACTGTTTACTACTTCATTTCGCATATAAGTTTTTGCACGTTCTTTTGAGAATTTTTAGGAGGATGACTCTAGAAAATGATTTGCCTTTCCAAAAATTTGAATGGGGAAGGCGCTACAGCTTATCAGTGAGAATGGTTGATTAATTGATCAAATCACCTGAGGAAAATCCGTATCTTGACTAAATTGATTTTATGCAAAGCTCATTTAAGTTGTACAATCTTAGCCTAATGCGACATTACAAGACTAACTTCTTAGGTTAAGATAGTTTAAGACTAATTTCTAGGTATTGCCAAGTATCTCCACAATAAGCTGTCAGTTCCTAACTGAATTATATGCCTTCGTGATACGGATGACTGACTGACTTCGGAGGACATTATATACCTCTTGTATATACAAGTTTAAAATGCTTTTGGCAAATCGGCGTGCATAGGATCAGTTCAAGAGATGATAGAAATGAATTTTTACCGTTTATGGCACTTATGGGAACAGGCTTAAGCGGACGCTCTTAAGTCTCCTGCGTTCGTGCAAAAAATAGAAAGTGAAGCACATTCTCTTAAACTGCCTAGGATACAGACTAATAGAAGGAGACGAAGGTTACCATGGCATGATAGAACGGGAGGCAAACTGGATAAGGATCAAATAATTGTTAACAAGATAAATTTCATAGGTATACAGAAATAAGTGGTGTTTCAACAAGATATTTGGATTTTTCAAATAAAACATCCATTTATCTGGTATGTAGAAACTTGGGAAATTATCTATCTATCTATTTGGCCATTACAGCCAGTTGTCGGTCTTGGCCGCGGAAATTATACCTCGCCAGCACAGACGTTTTAATTGTATGCGTCTGACTCAGTCAGTCAAGCCCCTAATGTAGCCTTATCGGATGTTAACAATGTCCATGCTTCAGCGCCATAAAGAAGCACGGATATGATAAGAGGTCTGTACTGGGTTATTTTTGTTTGTCGACAGAGGGCTCTACTCATGCACTCCTTACTGAGACCAAAGTAGCATTGGTTCGCAAGAGTTATGCGGCGATGTATCTCCTTGTTGACGTCGCCATCATTGATGCTTGTTCCCAAGTAGACGAAATCCTTAACAACTTCGAAGTTGTAAGTAGCTAAGCCTCGAGGTGTCGTGCCCTTTATAACATTCAAAGAGATACTAGAACCTGGGCTTAAACCAAAAGTTTTGGAATAAGACAGATTTCCCACGCCTAACAGTATCTAAATGAGATGTAGCAAAGATGTTTCGAGAATACCGGATATTTAGCACACTGAGAAACCAATTTAAAACCCAAAATTTTTTTAATCGATCTTACCCTTCTGAATGCATTAAGTATATGAAACAGAACTAAATTATGCACTAACTTAAGAAAGTAACTTGAATAAATCCTATAGTACATATGATCAATGTCATGTTCTACTGTTCTTCGTGAGACCAAATTTTTTTTTTAAGTATATATGCTAATCATACCCCATTGCGATGACACTAATACATATATGAGCTGAAACTATCATATATCAAGTAACGTGCAAATTGATTAGATCCTTTGTAACTTCGAGTTGGCATTCGTGAAAATTCCATTTAAAAACACCTACAAGATAATAAAAATTGCCTTAAGACAAACGCATTTACCTCTTAGCATTCCATATAAATACATATTGCTCTAGGATCTAGAACTTCCTTGTTATGAAGGTTTTTTTTTTTTTAGCGGCAGAGTGTGAAATCCATTAGTTGCCTTTTGCCACATGCCGCACACTCATCTGCATGAGTCCTAGCTTCATTTTGAAATAGTACAAGAACTGCATTAAAATCAAAATCCTTTAAGACAAACATTACATAAGTCAGCTACTGTTGGCACTCTTCAACTGTTTCTAGTGAAAATCATAAAAAAAGTTACGATTCCAGCTATCGAAACAATGCGCAAGTCGAGCACAAAAAACTAGATATAACCCAGATACAAAACGTTTAGAAAATGGTTCCAGGAAATTGAACAACTTGTGCTCAATTTGCATGTTACTGCTCACTGACAGGACTTAGGGCGGCAACTGTTTGACCAAAAATATTGCTCAATGGCATGGATCAAAGTGTATTGAAATAGGAACCAGTTGCGTCTAAGCACACATAGAACAAACCCAACTCAGGTTGCTCTACTCTTTCGATTAGTTCCTTTTTGCACAACAAAAACGAGATCATCTCATATGTGCACAAAAGCATTTCGCACATTTAGTCTTCCAAATGAATAGACACAGAGACGCATGTGTGGCCACTGACCCAAGTATTTTACCTGAAACTAGCTGATTGAGTATGCAAAAGATACAGATGCAGTGCCATCCACAATAGCGCATGGCCTGCAACTGAACAACCAAAGTTGCAAATTTTTAATCAATTTACAAAAGCCAGCAAAGCAGAAATAACTAAAAATATGTAGCGCTACGGGCTACAGGATTCGGGCCAGGATAAGCCTACTTTAACTTGAAAATATTGCTAGCTCATAGTTTAAGGCTTTTTGTTTTGCCTAGAACGAAATTGTTTTGAAGAATAACTAACTTGTAGATTGTTTTGTTGCTACTCTTAATGAATATCCTAGCACATAGTGAGTGTGCGTATGTGTGTGTGGGTGTAGCTATGTGCCTGGGCATATAATATTGTTTCAGCAGACTACACCCACATGCCAAGCAATTCTCGAAAGCAAGAAAAATAGAGAAATCTTAAGCCGGACTAAGACCCAAGCAGCGGTCACTGCATGCCGCATGATGTGAGTCTAAGATAGCAACTACGAAATGCGCACTGCACCACGTTGACACGACCCGAACTGGACCTCGCTCGAGCATTTACTGTTAAGAGTTATTGGCTTTGGCTTGGCGCGCAAAATGAACAACCCGGTTGCGGCACAGCACAGGCAAATCCTTTTTGAAAGCAACAAACGGCCGCTACACAGAAATCCTTTCACAGTAAAATTTTTTTGTTTTCTGTTTATCTGTTCTTTAGCCGAAAAAAAAGAGCGCCAAAAATTCTAGTGTACCCTAGATAACTTATTTTTAACAAATTCATGGATGTAACTGTTAGTTCCTTTTCAAGATACTATCATGCGCTTGACTGCAGCTCAAGTGTAGCTAAACACGCAGGATCAGGTCCTTTGCAACTCAAGCAGTCAGCTGACTGATGTAGGCCGTTAAAGCATCTTCTGGAAATCTTGAAACTGCTTGCTGGGTTTCCATTGTTGACAGTCTCGTTCATTGAAGCATTTATCATCAAACGAAAGATATGAAAGGTCAGTTACAAATATTTCTGCACTTGCAGCGTAGAATGTTGCTCATGTGTGCCATTGATAATTGAGATTGCATCCGGGCGCAGCAGATCTTTCTTCGCAATTATTTCATGTATACTGTTTTTTAAACAGCGGCGACCTGTGCCCCCGTCTATAGAGTTATTGTGCCTGCAGGGCGGCGACGACAAGATTTGGGCTGCTGCTGATAATGATGATGCGCAAAATACTCTTATCGCGATATATCTTTATTTCTATGACTATGCCCTTTTCAATTTCTATTTGTAATGCATACGGATTTGTGTGCTGATTTTTGGCCACTGTCGTGGTGGTCAGATTAGAATCAATTAGGCATAAAATGAAACATTTTACTTAGGATTTGAGTGAGGGCGGGATACTTTGGGTTATAATGGGCTGCAACTAGTTACACAGCAATAGTTTTTGGAAATCTTACAATCGAAATTGCTCGAGAAGATCCAAAACAAAAATATGCTATACCGTTAAGCAAATGTTCTTAAAATTTATTGATTTGTTAGAAAAAAGAATGAATAATTTTGAAAGATATTTGCAGTTTTTTAATCATTCAAAATATTCTATAAATGGGCAGCCCTAAATTGGTGCAGTATTGGTCCTGCCAAAGATCTGAAAGTATTAACATATTTACTAAGGCCTACATTGTCGATAACGAGAGGCGTGGGAGTATGCTAGGAAAGGATCTGATATAAAACGATCACGTCAGAAAGCGATGTTTGAAATGACAGCGATAATCAGAATTAAGGTGATTGTTCCATCTCCTAAGCATTCTGGCCAAGATACAATCCAAGGTGAACATTCAAGCCCCTGCGGTTCCAGAAAAACAGGATTTGATTGGTAAAGGGAGCTGTAATGGGGCACTGCACCATAGGCCAGAGAGAGATTGCATGTTCCCCAGCACAACTTCTTTTATAGCTGTGAAGATAGGGAGGAATTAGAAAGCATCCAACACCTGCCATGAGACTAGCCTGCACTTTTTAGAAAACGTAACCATTATCTGGAGAAGCCTTTCTTCAAAGATCTGGGCTGTCTGGTTTGCCATAGCGGACCTTGTTTTTTTATCGAGTCCTCCAAATGGTTTACCAAGCAAAGCGCTTAAGCTGTCTATGAAAACACCTAACAGCTATCCCACCCCGTCTCATAATTCTTTTTACTTCCTTTCTCTTTTAGTTGGCATCATTATAGACCACACGGTATCCGAGTGATCTCGGTCTGAGCCGAACTAACTTAAATTAATCTAACCCAGGGCCCTGTTTTTTATTTATTATTAATTCAGGTCGATCCAGATACATATAACCAATAAACTAATTAGCTCAGCTGAGAAACAAACACTTTGTTTCCAAACGACTTAGCTGAGTAGCTCAGTTGATGAATGAGCTGAGTGTCTTATAGCACCAATAGTTAGTTAGTTTCATATAAAAGGTCGTGGCTATGGTCCTCGCTTCTTAGAAAGATAGGTAGAGAAACATTCTTATACAGCCGGTGTCTTCCCGGCTTTTATCACCAGCTCAGCTGAGTAACTCAGTTCATGAAAGTGGTAAGTATCTAATAGCACAAATAGTTAGTTAGTTTCCTAATGGATTTACTCCAAAAGGCGTTGATCGCAAGCAGGTCAATGCTCCTGGATGTAATGGCTGATGTCCCCGCTTCGTAGAAAGAAAGTTACATAAACGAGCTAATACACGCTCAAAGAAATAGAAGCATGATACAGCCTGTGTCTTCTTGGCTTTTATACCCAACTTAGCTGAGTAACTCAGTTCATGAAAGGGATAAGTAGCTATATGGCAGAACCAATAGTTAGTTAGTTAGATTCTTAATGGATTTACTCTAAAAGGCGTTGATCGCAAGCGGGACAACGCTCTTGGATGTAACGACTTTTGTTCTGAAAGAAAGTTACAGAAACGAGCTAATAGAAGCTCAAAGAAATAAAAGCCTGATATAGCCTATCTTCTTGGCTTATTTCCAAAGGATTCTTACTTACTTAGTTACTGCTATCCTCTTCTGCCAGTGGAGCATAGGGAATCTTGAGTGTTTTGAATTTTTTGACTTAATTGTTCTCGGGAACGTTTTCACGTAGATTAGAATAACCGCTTAAAGACAAGGAGCATGGGACTCGTGCTCAGTAGCAGTGCTACCGCTGATTAGAGGGGGTGTATCACACATAGTACCCATATGTATAATGTAACGAACTATTACTGCATTCCCATCGTGCAAAGTTCTTGCAGCTTTTTGGCCAGAATTTGTATTTTCAGTTACTTTGAGCTGTCATCAGATTTTCTATTGCTTTCAAAATTCATGGATAAATTTGTTTACTTTACATTTTGCATAATTTTTCGATTTCTTGAACATTTTGTAAGCTATTATCAGATTTGTTATTACATTCGCAGCTATCTTTTGTTTGACAAGAAATTTAATTTGATTACATTTGAGTCCGTTTCCCAGCACTGTCAACTCTAAAAACAACACACTTTTTCCGCTGTCTGTCAACAACCCCAGCCCGCATGATTTTACCCAAAAAAAAAACTTGTGTAATTGTGTAGTAGCCACAACTTTGGAGATATGTATGCAAATAACATATACATTGCTATGCTTGTTGAGATAAGCACGTTTTACTATTTGAAAATTTGAAATCTGTGTCATTGTCGTGGCTGTTGCCATTGATGAAGATGAATGATGTAATAATTCCATCATAAAAATGCATGCTCATCCAACATTTCTGACGCAAGTTTAACTGACAACCCGACCAAACTAGAAAGTTAAAGGGTTGGTCCACATTAGCTTTCTGTCTAGAACTTTGCTAAAAAGCTAAATAACCCAACAGCTGCCGAATACTTATCCGTTGGTTACATGTTGTAATGCCACAACAAGTTTTTACATTTGCCACAGCGCCGCTTAAAAGTGCAGACTGAGGACTTGGGATTCATTTTCATTAAAACCAGTTTGGATTTAACGCCAAGATCCATTAAGGCAGCGTACAGATTTTCCTTTTAAGATTTTCTGTGCAGCTTTAGCTGCTTCATTACTGACTTTGATTGTGCTCGAATATGGTTCCTGGCAAAGAGCTAAGCCGTAACCAGAGAAAGAGAGATCTAAGAAGAAAAATCCATTATCATGCTTAGCCAAGCAAATCCATCATAAGCGCGTAAAAAAACGTAAATCTCTGTTTACCTTGACCCTGCTACTCCTAGCCTAGCACGGTTACGCACACATATAGATACACTTTTGGCAGGGGCTCTTGCGTGCAAAGGGTGCTGGGGGCCTAACCCCCAACGAAATATCAGAGTATCCTAAAAATTTTGAGCAAACTCTTTATCCACTGGGTCAAGGATATTATAGTACACAGATGGTGTCGTGACAAACCATTAGTTCTTTATACCAACATGCTTATGATCTCCTCGGGTAGCGATTGAGCCATGACAACCTTTTACTAAGAAGTTATACTGAAAAAATTATTACAATCCAATGAAAACTTCTAAGGATATGGGCCAAATGTCTCAGTTTTAGATCATGTCGCAATATTCTACTACTACTACTACTGTCGTTCTTCTCTCCTAGTGGAGCATAGGGCCTCGCAGCAATATTCTACTTATAAGGTATTACACTTTCTTTCGTTTATATATATAATATATTTGCTCCTAATAAACTATAAAATATTGACTTTTTATGAAAATACTCACGCAATCCTTTGTACTCACTAAAGCCCTATCCCTTGAACACGACTGCAATTCTTGGGAAAACTTGGTGCTGAGTACCAGCACTCCGACTGATTCATATTTTTTATAGCCTGTTCTTTGGGTACAAGGGTCTATTAATTTAGTCCGAAAAACTGAAGTATCAAATAGGTAGAAGAAAACGAGTAAGACTATACAAACATTATACCATATATAGCCGTATTTATCCGTCCATCCGTCTGTTTCGTCTCTATTCGCAGATCAAAAGAACTCGGAGCACGAAATTTTGAGACAAGGTATGTTTTATTACTCCAAATTTTTTGAGTTAAACTGGTTTCATTACTCGTCTTAAGTTGTTGAGGATACCAACTCCAAATTACACACAGCCGTTAGGCCAGCCAAGATCTTCCGACAGTAACTGACCCACTTGTTGGAAATTTGATCTATTCGACCCTTCAACATTTTTTTTCTACGCACGCCCATGGGTCTCGGCTCTCAAGTCATGTATCCTTTATGTTGGATACTTGTTTTATGTCTTCTTTCTTGTCGTTTTTTTTCTGTTTTTGATTATTTTACAACTATGTTTTCAACATCAAAACAGAATATCAAAACAAAAACAACAACAATCAACCGTATTCGATGGATTTTGTTTTGATTTCGTTGTCCGCCAAGCGTCGCCTCTGCTTTAAAGCAAAGTCAAAGTGTCGAATTGTAAAGATCACTCACCTTTCGATTCGAAATGCAGCTACTCGTAACATGGATAGGCCTAGGTATCTTATAGATACATTCGTTTTTACATAAACATTTACATTGCTGCCCCGTTGTTATTGTTGTGGGTACCCGTGCCCCTTTTATATGCCAAGCATGTCGCATTCTCTGCTCTTGGCTCTTGCTCTGTACCACAACATATATGTATGTTTTACGTTGTAATCATGCTAGGCTTAGGTCTCGATCCCCAGCCCAGAACACCAACTTCTGGTTGCATGCCCCGCTCTATGGCTAGAGCTACACGCGTATTTGTTTGCTCGTTTGTTGCCTGGCTTGTAGGCTCCAAACTGGTATCCGTTTCTTGGGCAGCCCAGGCCAAAAGTACAGTCCTCGTTGTATTTTCCTGATTTTTCTTTACTGCCACACAAAGGCGCTTGTTGTGCTTACAGACCAACAGGTTTGTCTAGTATCGCCACCTTTTTTTATTGCGCCACGTACTTCTATTTCTTAGAATATTCACTTTTTTTCTGAGGCTGATCAACGTCCCCTGGCTTAGATAGGAGCCAAGTTTATTTACTTCGGTTTGTTTGGTTTATATTTTCGTAGTTTGGTAGGTTTTTCTAGAAGATAAGGGGGAGCGTCAGAAGTCAATGCACTGCACGTATATGAACAAAAACAATTTTTAAGCCGATTTGTGCTTGCAGCGTCAGACGGAAGGAAGTTAGCTCAGCTAAAGCGTACGAAAAGTAATCATGGTCAATGGTAAATTAAAAGCCGACATCGGAAGTAAGGCTTAATTGGAAAAATATTAGTAATGATATGTAGCCCGCCCACTAGCCAAAGTCTGTAAATTCGGGTAATGCATGAGAAACACCAGAAAATTTGTAATATCATGAATTTTAATATGTTTGGTGGGACTGGGAAGCGCTGTAAAGATAGTTTATTTTGTAGATAAAAAGGAAAGTTAAGGAAGAGCTACTGCTAGAGCATTAACACTAATGACTGAGAATTTTTGAAAACTGGCTATAGGGCTGGTGTTTGAGCAGCAAATTATGCCTGTAAACGGCAGCCAATAAACAAAAATTTTAGTTTGATTTTTCAGCCTACTTCATCACCCAAAGGAAGTATTTATAGCTCGGCTCACAATGGATTTAGATAAGCCTTGTGCAAAAGTTTAAAGCAGTTTGATCACTTAATCCCTAACTTTTCTGCATTCTGTTGACGAGCTTTCACAAATAAATACGTTTAAGCAGGCTCGTAGCCAGGAATAATTTTGGAGAGATATGGTTATGGACAGGTTAGCTCATTAGTAAAGATGTGGAGAAGATAATTGATTCCTCGAATCTACGTTCTATCAGAGCACTTTAACAATTTCAATACTTCAGTAGAAAATTCTATTTCCGATGTCCCATTTACCGTCTATTCTCCGATTAAACAGTAGATACAGCCGTTTTATCTGTGGCCGTCGACAGGGATGGGGTATTCTATTCAATACTTAATATCGGTAGACGTCAGCTTTTTTCCCACCAGCAAATACTGTAAGATGCACTTGGAAGCTTGGGAGACTATTTATAGCATATTGACTCTAAAATACTCTTCAGCAGATAAAGTTTAAGGACTTGCGCGGTTTGAACGTTCATTTACTCTTGACTTTCCCAGTTTAACTTTGAACTTTAGATGCGTATTGGAAAACTTCAAAAAACTTAGCTACAGTTTATCTAAAGATTTTTCTTGAAAAGACTTTTTCACATACAATGAGGCCAACTAGAAAATCATATCTCCAGACTGCTGCCAGAAGGGTTGATGCTGTAACAGATACCTTCCTGGTATTTTAGTTTCTAGCTAAGAATGAATAAAAGTTCAGCACAAAAACGTTAAAATCCCAGCATAACCCAATCATAACATCGAGTCCCTATAATTGAAGTACTTTTTCTATGGACTCCATTTACAATCGTAGCCAAGGTTCCGACTTAGCCTTAAAAACCGCCATTAAGTGAAGTATTTTGGAGGTCATCTCAGCATTCTTACAAGAAAAAAACCTTTATGGGGTCTTTTGAAGCTATGTTATAACACAGCCAAACAAAAAGATGGCGTACGTTAAAGTCGGGCGCGGACGACTTTGGGATACCCTGTACCACCACATTGCAATCAAGTCCGATATATTACTTACGAACACCAAAAACAATTTCTTTGCCAAATTCAGTTACAATATTTTTATAAACAAACGAAACACAACGAATTTTCTTCAAAAAACTTGTTTTTGACCGATCGGTCCTATGGGAGCTATATTATATAGTCAACCGATTTTGATCAAATTTGGTACTGTGCTTACGCACTCTAAAAAACTTCCAATTGCCGAATTTGGTTACGATATCTTCATAAACAAACTAAACAAAAAGAATTTTGTTCAAAATACGTTTTTTCGACCGATCTGTCCTATGGGAGCTATATAATATAGTCAATCGATTTGGATCAAATTTGGTACAGTGCTGGGTATCCCTAAAAAACTGACAAACACCAAATTTGGTTACAATATCATCACAAACAAACGAAACACAACGAATTTTGTAGAAAAAACGTTTTTTTTGACCGATTGGTCCTATGGGAGCTATATGATATAGTCAACCGATTTTGATAAAATTTGGTACAGTGTTTAAGAACTCTAAAAAACTTCGGAATGTCAAATTTGGTTACAATATCTTAGCAAATAAACGAAACACAACGAATTTTGTAAAAAAAACGTTTTTTTGACCGATTGGTCCTATGGGAGCTATATGGTATAGTCAACCGATTTGGTAAAAATTTGCTACAGTGTTGAAGATCTATAAAAAACTCCCGAATGCCAAATTTGGTTACAATATATTTACAAACAAACGAAACACAACGAATTTTGTAGAAAAAACGTTTTTTTGACCGATTGGTCCTATGGGAGCTATATGATATAGTCAACCGATTTTGATAAAATGTGGTACAGTGTTGAAGATCTATAAAAAACTCCCGAATGCCAAATTTGGTTACGATATCTTCACAAACAAACGAAACACAATGAATTGTGTAGAAAAAACGTTTTTTGGACCGATTGGTCCTATGGGAGCTATATGATATAGTCAAACGATTTTGATAAAATTTGGTACAGTGCTTAGGAACTCTAAAAAACTATTGTGTGCCAAATTTGGTTACGATATCTTCATAAACAAACGAATTATCCATCTAAAACTTTTGGTTTTTTTCGAGGTCCTCTGAAACACCCCTATGGGAGCTATATAATGTAGTCCCGATATCAAAAAAATAAAATAAACTTGTCTCCTATGGATTAATAAGGGATCTTATCTGAAAGTTTGGTTGCTCTAGATCTTACCATCTCTGAGATCTAGGCGTTCATACGGACAGACGGACAGACGGACATGGGTATATCGACTTCTCTAGTCACTCTGATCATACTTTAGGTAACTTTGGGGGGTCTCCGACTTCTCCTTCTGTACGTTACATACATTTTCGGCTTGCACAAACACAATATACCCTTTGTACCATACGGTTCGAAACGTCTATTCAGGAACATAACCTAAAAAATCGCCGAAATTTTTGAAGTTATCTCAATGCCCTGACGTGCTACGAGTTTTTGGTTAGCGGATTCAGATTTATCGACACAAAAACGTTTAATATGGTCAACCCCGAGCCTGGAGTCAAATTGGAAGTAATTAAGCACTTGCTGTGCTACCTTTTAGCATTTGCGCGCAGTCCATTGTTGCACTCAAGTCGATTTCTCCTATTTCTGCAACAACGCAAAATGGGAAGAATTAAACAGCTTTCTTTTGGAAAATTGGGGATAGAATATCCACTGTCGTGCCACCAACTGACTTTACTTTCTGTTTAAAAAGCTCATGGCAAGGATTAGGGAGCGGCAATCAAGAGTTCACAAGAATGCTTAAGAAGTTAAAGATTTGAATTTTGGGCTGGAATTGATTTTATCTTTCCTTTCAGCAGTCATTAACTTTACATGTTGAAAGGCGTGATTTTTACAACTAAAACTAGAACACTTGAGGATGTACTATATGTCGCGCAGAACAGAAGGAAAACCTCTAAACTGAAAACTCTTTCGATGGACTTCAGGCCTTTTGATACAATTTTCCCTTTTAGAGCTGTATATTGACATTGACAATGATTTTCAATAAAAATATTCTCTGGAAATTGATACTCAATTTTATTATTGGATTTTATTGATTTTTTTATCAAGCAAAGCTAAATAACAATTTTCATTATCGATTTTCAGCAGAAACATGTTCCAAAAATTTGTCACGGCATTTCTTTTATTCTCTTGCCAAACATTCCTTACCTTTCTACCACATTCCCACAGTACTTTCCCGACAACACTGACCGCTTTGATCTAACATTGCTACATAGCCCACTTTATTCCAGGAATACAACATGAAGCCTTGCTCTCCATACACTGCCAAACAAACCCCAAAACAATTTTTTCGAACGCATAAATTCTCACTTTGGCATGCCGCACACAGTGCGCGAAGAGCAGAAATATGAAACGGAAGCGCAATGTTACAAGGACAACGACAGCAACGGCGCCACTTTGCACAACAACCAATAAGTAGGTTGCATGAAAATTCCTGAGATAATCAAGAGCATTATGTGCTGATTATGTGTCGAAAATTCCATGAAAATTGCACAAAAGACAAATGCCGACAGAGCTAAACGAGACATTGCGAAAAGCAATATTGAACTATATCCGGATGATCAGCGGATGATGATGATCAGGATGCAGACAAATGCGGAACACCCGAGTGGCAATGCATCCGCTCTCTGTCGCTCCTTTTGCAAATATGAGCTCATCAAACCCAAAAAAAAGGAACCCAATGTCAGTCAGTCACTTGAGGTTTAATCCAGCCAGCGCCTTAGCCTACATTAAAAAAGAAAAAACTGAAAATGAAAACAAAAAAAAAAAGTAAAAAATTGTGGAAAAAAACACCCAAAAAAAAAGAGAAATGAACGTGAGAATTTTGGTGAATGTCCTTTAAATTTGCCTGGAACGCGGCGTTATAACCGTCTTTAAGCATTGTGCCTCAAGTACGTGTAGAGATTTGCTAGTTGTGTCCTTATTATGCCGGCTTCAGCCAACGCATTGTTAGCACACAATGTAGTACTATATTGTAGTATATTTTTTACAGGACTTCGAAAGAAATCCGTTGGCATGAATGAGCGCACTACTTGCATGAATGAAAGGAAGTATAAGAAATATTTTTGCCATTAAAGCAAAATTGCCGCGAATTTTCGCTGGAAACTCAAATAAAAACGGAGAGCAGGCGTGAGATCCTGGAATGTGTGCGTCGTTGTGTGGGGGGCAATAACTCTATTAAAGCAAGTGTTTATGAGCAAATGAAACGTGCCGCCGCCTACGCTTTAACAAACCTGGGTGGTAGTTGCACGCAAGGAGCACACACACGTGACACACAAACAGGAAGGACTTAAAGGCAGTCTTGCAACACACACAGGAAGTGTAGTAGTTGCACATTGATTTTTGCGCGCCAAAAATGTTATGTAAATATTTGTGGCACGTTTTTATGAGGCACATCCTGTTGCCTTGACCAAAAGACTACAAAGCCAAACGTCTAGTGTGTGAAAATTAATTATGCAAAAGTAGTTTTTACTAGAAATCACACATTAAAAGACCATGTAGTAGACGTTGCAGTCAACATTATGCAACGTGGCTGCACGTTGAAGGTCGAAGGGGTTGCACGTTTACCAACTTTTTATGGAGGTGCGAAATGGCACATTTTGGCCGGACCACGAAACCTGCCGCGTCATTGACACCAACGTTAGCGGCCTGTGGCGCATCCAGTGCCCAGATATGCTGCATGTGCGTGCCTCATACAAACGAACCTGTTGCAAGCCTTGCAATTTGTCACCTGAGGCGACATTCAAACGCAACATTCCCGTCACAATGCAGCAGCTGAGTTTTTCTTTACGCCGTGACGTCCCATCATTGAGACTGTTGACTGTTGTCTCGCAGCTTCTGTCGTTCAAGAATCAATGAATCCAGTAACCGAAAATTTTCATTCATGCCACAATGTTCACCTAGTCACTAGGGACTTTAGCAATTGTTGAATATTGGCAGTTATTATAAATTTTCAAATATTTATAAATTTCCAGCGAAAACATTTGTAATTGGTTTTTATTAAAAAATTATTGCCAAATCATTTCCTTTGCGAAATTTAAAATTTCCCACCAGAAATTGCAAGTTGGAAACTATTTATGCAATGTTTTGAAAGAGGTTGAATTTATTTTATTATTTGAGGGCATGACTTTTCTTAGAAATATATGGTTATCATGCAACAAGGCTGTAGTAAACGGCAGATAGCAGGAAATCCTGTCAAACTATTTATCTCTAAATTTTGTTGGTACAAATTTCAAAAGTTTGATTAAGAAAATGTCTTAAATGTAGGTTACGAACGACTCCTTATCTGTTAGGATGTTTTGGAACTCGAATACGGATTCAGCGGCCTCAAAAACCTATAGTGAACATGGTCCGAACCCAACAATTGTTTTAAAACCCTGTATGTATCATACAGAAGGAGACGCCGGAGACCCCCAAAAGTTTCCTAAAGTATGATCATGGCATTTGGTATTCGAAAGTTTTTTAAAGTTCCCAAGCACTGTACCGAATTTGATCCAAATCGGTTGACTATATCATATAGCTCCCATAAGACCTATCGGTCAAAAAAACGTTTTTTTTACAAAATTCGTTGTGTTTTGTTTGTTTATGAAGATATTGTAAGCAAATTTGGCATTCGGAAGTTTTTATATCATCAAAATATGTATGATCAAAATTGGTTTCATTCAGCTCCTATAGGACGGATTGGTCAAAAAAACGTTTTTGGTGCAAAATTCGTCTGTTTTTTGTTTGTTTATGAATATATCCTAACCAAATTTAGCAATCAAACGTCTTTTGGAGTTTTTAGGCTATATACCGGACTTAATTGCAATGTGGTTGGTGGTGCAGGGTATTCCAAAGTCGTCCGCGCCCGACTTTAACGTACGCCATCTTTTTTTTTGGCTGTGCTCAAAAAATACAACATTTTTATGATTTTGGGGTTGAATCCGAATCCGAGATCATAAACATAAAATCTATAAACAAAATTAATCTCACGAATTTCGACTTAAAGATTTTTTGGTCTTAAAAGAAATTCTAAAAATTATAAGCATTTATTTTACAAAAAAGACAAAAAAATAGTATTTCAAAATTGTTAAAAATCCGAAAAAAGATTTTGATTTTTTTTTATCATTTTCCCGGCTTATGTTAAGCTTGAAATTTAAATTTTTTTTAATTTTTTCGGTGTAAAATAAACACTTCCTGCTAGGAAGGAATGTGTCTTTGCGTTTTCTTGAGAAAAATATTGCTTGGGTTTTCTCGGGGTTAACAAGAATTTTCCATTTAGCGAAATAGGACACAATGGAATTAAAAGCTTCCTGAAGTTTATTAGATATATCAGCTGAAAAAGTGTCAGAACAGAGTATAGCAGTGTCATCAGCAAAAATTGACGTGGTGCAGTCTCGAAATGTTGGGAGATCTGAGGTGTATATATTATACAGAATTGGGGACAGACAAGAGCCTTGAGGGCAACCTGCTTAAAAAAAATTTCTTAAAAAAAGCGAGAGAATTTTGGAGAATAACCTTTAAATTTAATTTTTAAATTAATATTTCTCGGGATTGTTTGAAAAAAAAAAATAACATTCTATTCTTAAAGATTTTTGGCCTTACAAGAAATTCTAGAAATCATAACAATTTATCATTTAATTAAGCTAGAAAAACCTTGTTTCTAAATTGTTCAAATTTTTGTCACAATTTTTAAATTTTTTGCGGCTTAGTTTAAAATTAATTAAATATAAATAAAATAAAAATAATAAAATAATAAATTAAAATTATTTTTTAGATTTGTGGCAGTGCGAAATAAATTTAATTACATCTTAAATCAAGATTTCTCCGGCTTTTTAACAAAAAAAGGATTTCTGGAACTGAACTAAAAAGCTTGCGCTATAGTATGACCTAAAATCTATAATAAAATTACATTTTTTTTTTTATAAATCTACGTTTTCAAGAATAGGTTTTAAAAATAGGATGAAAACCGTGGCAACTTGAGATACGACACAAAAATAATCAGATTCTCCTGCAAATATAAGATTTTTGCTCGCAAAAAAGCACATTCTATGTTTGAGGAATGGTTAAAATAAATGATAAAATAGTTTTTAAATTTTTACATTTTTTAAGCACCTCAGATATTTTGAGAGGTTCGGACACTCGCCATCCTCTCCTTAGATACGCCCCTGGAGCAAGGACATGCAACGTACTTAGTCATTTGCCCTTGACTGACATTTCCAGCTAAAGTCTTAATATTATGCACTTGTTATTTTTTTTTCTTTAAAATAACGCACATAATTGGAAAAAGGATAACAGTAAACCAATTAAAAAATACGTTAGAACTGCAAAAGGTATAAAAATATGACAAGTAGTCGAATATGTATAAAAAAAAATTGTCTCAAAACGAAAGGTATTTTCTATTGTTAGTCTATTCCTGCATAACCTAAATTTATGAGTTTGGCCAAGGCTGCTTCCTCGAATCGCTAACCCAAAAATCTCATTGAAAGTTCTTTTTAATTTCACGCAGTTTTACAAAAACTAACACACACACACAGACAGCTTCATTCATTATAGAAACGATCTTAGGGGCACTTCAATTGCAGCAACCTGTCAACATAATTAATCCCTTTGCCTCACTGCTGCCCCTTTGCCAGAAATCAGCTGAGCGACCTGACAACGCGATGTGGCGGCTTACCTTTGAGATCCCCACAAAGTGATGAAGAGCGAACAAAATATGAACAATTCATAAAAAAAAGTAGGCTGACGATTCTTTTTATATTGTACTACGCGGTTTGCTCGAGATTCCCAAGGATATGACGTCTAAGTTGTTGTTGCGTTAATTGTAGGCCCAGCGACAACAACGACGACGACGCCGACTACATCGTCGTCATGCCAAGATTGTGCCATTAACAGCAGCAAAGTCGCTCCCACGGCCAGTCGCCCGACTCGAGTTATTCTCTTTTTTTATGCCATTTACAGAGAAATCTTGCTACAAATCACGAGCTCCTTTGTGGCGCGTCCTGGGTTTGCTTTTTTACCACTAATTTCTACGAGATCTACGTGGTGTGTATGTGTGTTTTGACCTTTATTTGTTTGCTGTTAAAAATTGTGTAGCATTCCCCCCTAGCATAATGGTTAAGTAGTTTGATTCATTTGCAATAGATGATGCAAAGATGATCAGAGCTCTGAACCTGTGACGACGCAATTCTTCGCCATTATCAGCTGAGCCGACAGCGCTCTCCCCTGCAGCACTCGGCCTTGATGGCACTAGTTGCCCGGGCCATTGCTTTTTATTAGGATGCCCGTCCTAATTGCGGTGAGATCTCGAGAAACATTCAAGTTAATCACTTTGTACCTGCGACTGCGACTTAGGCAGTCAAACAGTCAGTCAGTCAGCCAGTGCAAACATCGACAGTTTCCAGCACAATCCTGCAAATGGATATTTTGCTGTCTGCTACAATTTTCACAACAAAACGCGTCTTTGTTATATTCTTTTGGATACTTTGTGCTGCATCTTTTTTTTTTGGATCGTTATCAGCTCTAACTGCCAGGCTATTGTGCTTTCCAGGTTTTATGATGCCCACAATTGCAGGGATATAAATATATAGCACTATAAATGTACTTCCTGTGAGAACATTTTTAGCTAAGACATAAACAAACGGCAAGTTCAACTGTCTTTGACCCAACAACAACTTCAACTACTTGGTAACAAAGATTCTCCGTGTTTTTTTTGGGGGGGTATCTAGTGCTACCAAAAAACCAAATGACATGAAATCTACATAATGACAGCTTGCCAGAAAACTAGTTCAGTTGGCAAATTAGGAACCGGTAACCCTCTCTCTAACAGCCTGCAATTCCCAGACAGGACATCAGAGCATGCGCATCCGCGGCACAACAGACCCTGCACCACGGGATAGCAAGCCGCGCACTTTTGGGTAAGCGCTAAGGTTAAGGTAAGGTCATGTCAAGGCTGCCGTCTTGTAGCAGTAACAACAACTTTGCATAAAATATTTGAAAATGTTTTCATTATGGTAAACAGTAGACATCTTCCAGTTTTCTAGGCACAGCAATTGCCGCAGATTTGCCTAGACCAAAGCCACGCTATAGTGTTAAGGGTTCCCACCGGCATCAGCTAGCTAGAAGGGGTGCCGGCACAAGAAAGTTGGCATATATTGGTGATAAATTAGTTTAATGGTCGAACACTAAAAGGCAACCGACCGCACTGCAGCCTAAAGCTTGCTCGCTCTCTGCCATTAGCGTTTGGCGTGATTTCAGGGAACTGTTGTAGCGTCTTCGTTAATGCTTAAAGCAAGGATTAACCACCAAAGAACCAATTCAACTTGCCAAAGGCAATACTTCTGTTGTAGTCGTTTATTTTTTGGCGGCAAACTCAGCCTTAAATACAAACCAAGTAAGTACGTGTTCCAAATGCTCTACGCCATGCCCAGCAAACAAGAGCTAATCAACTGCTCAAACAATTGCCAACTTCTTAAAAAAAAAAGAAAAAACTAACACCAAAAAAAAAACTAAAGAAACATTACCAAAAAATCACGTTTTTGGCTTTGCACTAGAAATTTTCACATCGCTGAATACCAACAAAACGGCCTGGACACCGGTCAGACTATCTAGGGCGACAATTGCACAGTATCTGGGACACAATTGCATTTTGTGGGCCCAATTGTTCAAAGAACACGCACGTGCAATGTTGTCCTTTAGGACACTGTCTAGAAGTCGAGTACAAGTGCAGTTGTTCCAGCTACGCCCATTGTACAATAGTTGATTCATTTGTTGCACAAAATCGCCGATAAGGTTCACCTGAATGTGACACTTTTGAATGAGATACGAGTTACGAGTTATTTTGAATAGCGCGATGTCCTTTGTCAGGGCAAGTGCATGCAACCTACAATATGTCCTTTGTAGAGTATTGTCTGGTTATGTTTTTTGTTGTTGTTGCTGCTGTCTATAAGGAATTGTTGTTGGGGATGTTTTGTTGTTGCAATTTTAGTATAATTTTATTGTTATTAATTGTTAAGAATTGGCTTCTAAATGACCATTGTTTTGGCCAAATAGAGCGTTCATTAAGACTGGAACAATGGGAAGTTTATTGAAGGATTTCTATGATAGGTAAATCATTGTTAGAAATGTTATATTCTATGAACTTATTGGGTAATGAAGGTTCTCTTAAGTAAGTAAAAGGACATGCTTCTTTATATTAGAAGGCATAATGACATTAAATCATTTTTCAAATCCCAAGATGCTCAAAAATTTGTATATCTTTCTATCCAATTGGATTACTTTCTCAATTCAGTTCCGTTTTAAACGGTAATAAGCGTTTCGGATTTGATTTGTCGCCAAGACAATAAATAACATGAAGAATTTCGAAAAAATCGTTGATCAAATTTTATTGCAAAAAAGTTCTAACCCAATCTTTCGTTGTCGGACATATGTATTTTGGTAGTGGATTCTTTCACGTTCATAACTGACAGATAATATTTCCAAAAGCGGGCACGACTTCTTGCATATACATATATACTTAGCCGGGTTCCGGAAAATACAACTCATCTTTATTTGAATAAAATTTTCATTAAAAATAAGGTGATAAGTACAATTTTAGTGTTAAGGTGTTTTGTACCTGTTCATCAACAATATTACAATAAATATAAAATTAAATCTAAAAGAAAAGCCTAAAATCGTGTTTGAGGAAAAATGCTAAAAAACCTATTTGTACTGATAACTTAAGCTAAAACTTAAAAACTAACTTAACATAGTATCGAGGAGCAAGTTCCCAGATATGATCATAATCTGATGTTTGCGTGCTCCGGAAAACGAATTTTTTTTGTCGACAATTCTCTTTTTATTTTCAATAAATTCGTATATTTCCCTTATTTTTCCGATCAGCTCTCCTGTTGTGTTGGTGCGAAATTATTTTTGTTTGATACAAAACAGCTGACATGGTTGCCGCAGCTCTGCACCTTTTTATACCCTGTACCGTATGGTACAAAGGGTATATTGTGTTTGTGCAAGCCGAAAATGTATGTAACGTACAGAAGGAGAAGTCGGAGACCCCCCAAAGTTACCTAAAGTATGATCAGAGTGACTAGAGAAGTCGATATACCCATGTCCGTCTGTCCGTATGAACGCCTAGATCTCAGAGATGGTAAGAGCTAGAGCAACCAAACTTTCAGATAAGATCCCTTATTAATCCATAGGAGACAAGTTTATTTTATTTTTTTTATATCGGGACTACATTATATAGCTCCCATAGGGGTGTTTCAGAGGCCCTCGAAAAAAAGCAAAAGTTTTAGATGGATAATTCGTTTGGTTATGAAGATATCATAACCAAATTTGGCAATCGGAAGTTTTTTAGAAACGCCCAGCACTGTACCAAATTTTATCAAAATCGTTTGACTATATCATATAGTTCGCATAGGATCGATCGGTCGAAAATTTGGTTTTTTGTACAAAATTCGTTGTGTTTCGTTTGTTTGTGAAGATATTGTAACCAAATTTGGCATTACGAAGTTTTTTAGAGTTCCCAAGCACTGTACCAAATTTAAAATCGGTTGACTATATAATATAGATCCCATAGGACCGATCGGTCAAAAAAACGTTTTTTGAACAAAATTCGTTGTGTTTCGTTTGTTTATAAAAATATTGTAACTAAATTTGGCAGAGAATTTTTTTTGGTGTTCGTAAGTAATATATCCGACTTGATTGCAATGTGGTGGTACAGGGTATCCCAAAGTCGTCCGCGCCCGACTTTAACGTACGCCATCTTTATTACTATATGTTGTTTACATTTCATTTTCTTTAAAATATAGATAGTTCTTTATTATGCTATCTTTTAAATAAAATTATACAAAAAACAATGTTCATTGAAATTAAACACGACTTAACTATTTTTGTTACAAGGGAAATTTTCTTTGTGTAACGCGAGAACCCTGTCGTATTAATCGGTCATGTGTTCGTGTATAAAATGCGCACATACACGAACACAAAAAAAAAATACGTTTTGGCTGTGCATTAGGGTGGCCGCCGCTGGTAAAAAGTTTCCTTTTTATCTGCATAAAGCGAATGTATTTGATGGTTCCTAAAATAGGTCAAAGGTCATAATTTTCAATTTTTCCGTTTTTGTCTGTATTGTTCTACATAAACTTTAAAAACTTATTTCCAAACGAATTATGGTTCAAAAAGTCTCATATCTATCAAAACATAATTTTAAAAAAATATAGAATCGGCCTGAATAAATGTGTTAAGCTCTAAAATTGATTAAATTGACTAATTATACTAGTTTCCCAATAAAAAAAATGTTGGTATCCTTAACATGTTTTAGTCGTTTCTGTAGTAAAATGACATGCTAAAACCAAAACTGCAGTGAAACATTTTTTTCATGAAACGGGCCTCGAGATATTTTGAAAAAAACCATTTTTGTTGGTTTGGTTGTTCAACACTCATAATTCGGAACATAGCCGTATAAAGTGGATGCTCTACGACATATGTCAAAACTACTTAATTTTAAACATAAATGAGTAGTTTCAATCTTAAATTTGGTATACACATTTGCTCAATTTTGTTGGAAAACATACGAATAAAATGCAATCAGATGGCCCACCCTATATAATCAAGCTCATTTGATCTTAATTTCAGCATGCGTTATTTTTCTTTGTAGGAAATCCTTTGTATAAACAGAATAGACTTTAATTTTGGGCCTTTTCAAAACATTTACACATTTTATAAAAATTCCGTCAAAAAAAAGTCGTTCTTTTAAATTTTGGTCTTTTCAAACCATTTTCTTAAAGCACAAATGCGTACAAAATCGTCCATTATTTATATTGAAAAATTAACATTAAATCAACAAAAAGTAGTTAAAATTCATTACGCACGAATATATGCTAAGAATAGCACAAGCTAACATAATTAGGATAAATTCGCCTTTGTCTAAAATCTATGTTTTCCAGAGAATTTGGTTTGGCAGAATCTGAGCTCCAAACTATCACTAAGAGGCAAGGCAGACTCAATTCGTTAAGCACTTTTTTCTTATTAAACAAGCGTCTCAGGTTAAGTATAGTTAAGTTGGCTACCATGTGTAGGTCAGAAAATGTGATGAAAACCTTTAGAACCATGAAGAGCACGGTTAACCTTGGTCAAGTAAACTAACCAATATACATAAGTTTTTTTATATATACTGTAGAACATATACAAAAGGCAGACCTTGTAATACTTTTGAGCCATATTTCTTATACAAAAAAAATGTCAAATAATTTTCTTTTTGACTGGGCAGTACAAGGATGCACAGAAGTGAAAGAGCGAACACTAAGAGATCATTGAATTTCCACGCTTCAATAGAACTCTTGAGAATACCCCCTTTGAATTTTTAACCATTGATGCAACTGTCTTGAAAAAAGACTTAGAAATTGTTTGACATTCAACTTTGGCTTTGGATACGCCGCCAGAACAATTTCTGCACAGTGCCATGCCTAGCTGCTGTTTGTTTAACACCTCTTCAAAGCCTGGCACTACCGAACTAAACCACTTGACTTACTAAATCAGGCCACAGCTACCACTGCTTCGGTTTTCACATAAAAAAGATAGGATTTTTTTACAGTAGGACAAAAAAGTAAACCAACCAACCTGTCACAATGCCCGGTAAGTCCTTTTGCAGAACCGCTTGCATAACAATACCCGTGGCAAGGCGCGGCAGGTAACTCTTCAGCCGCAGTACAAGGACTCAGCGGCACAGCAGCGGTTTCCGACTAGCATCTTGAACCTTGTAATTCATATTTTCCAAACAATTTCTATACGCAATTTTAACACTTTTGTTATGCGCCCTTCTAACATAATTTCTAACGATTTTGTGGTCTTTTGTCCTTTTAGTATAATAAAATTTCTGGTGTGCTTGAAAGCCTTGCGGGATACCCGACGCGCCCGCTGCCCAGTTTGAAGTGGCCGCGTGACAACACTCGAACACTCGTGGTCTAACTCGGCCAAGGCCCATAAAATAACTGTGTCATCGTAAAGGCTTCTCGGAATGCCCAACTATTCAGTGAAAGATTTTGGTTTAAAGGCGCTTTGTCAAAGATCTCTAGTATGTTTAAATGAATGAAAGGAGTGGCCTTTGGCAGACACAAATTGAAACTCATTGAAAGATTTCTTCAAGACGATAAAAAATGCTGGGTGGAATGTGGTCCAAGGGAAACGATAAGTTTTGCCGCCTCTATGGTTATTTATAATGCCTACATGCTTAATTCTACGAAATTCGTCTTATATTTAAATATTTGATTAAAATTATAAGTAAACAATTGGAGTAAAATTGCAGCTGTTTGGTATGTGTAATATGCCAATGTATATGTCATATTAAATATTTTTATTAAATAGTTAATTGCTTTAAGTCGAATATAATGTACACTATCTGGAAAGTTGGTCAGATGTTTTAATCTACTTGGATAGTTGGGCTTATAAGTAAGAGGACGGCACATATTATGGAGTTAATTCAAATGTAGACCCAAAACCCTTAATGAGAACAAGATAATTCCTAAATTTAAGTAAGATCGGAATCTGACAAGAGAAGAATAAGTCATTGGCCGAATAGTCAGTCGGTGGATTTATTTAGGTTTTTGGTGGAAAAGCCAACTTTCGCGCTACAGAACTTTTTGAGTGTTTTGGTTTAGAAAAAAACCGGTTTAACTTATGAATTTACCAACAGATGGCTCACCCTATTCAAAACTTTTTCTAAAATAACGCGGTTTCAAATAGCACACAAAAGTTTTGTGAGTTGACTTTAAAACAGTATTGTACTTTAAAAAAAAATTTCAATAACAATGTAGAAAACTATCTTTAAAAAGTCAAGGTAGAAACACCGATTTTTTGTCTCAGAAAAATTCAGAAAAACCCAATATATTTACAGCATTTAGTAGTTTAGCTATTTGTTATAGAGTTAAATTTCATCTATAATAATTAATTTATTGTCCTATTGCCAGATTGTAAATCATATAAATTATAAAAAAAAAATATTTTTTTCTATAAAAAGAAAATTAGAAATAATTTTTCCAACAAAAGTATGTGGGCGTTCCCACAGAAAGATTTACCATAATCGATTATTAAAGAATAATATTTAAATTTTATTATTTTTAAGAGTTTAAAGCTTTTCTCATAACTAAGATTTTGTGTTCATATTTTGATCCGGCTTGTCTATTTTATGAGCACCCTCTTTATATAATTTTTTATCATTATTTATTCCACAAATGAAATTTATTCATTGAAGTTATTAATATTGAAACCGAAATAATTATATTTCTTGAGTTAAATAGTTTTAAAGTAAAGTTCCTCACAAAAAATTGTTAAAAGAAATTTCAGTAACGTCACGCCAGATACTAAAGCTAACAAAAAAAAGACAAAAGGATTTTTTTTTTTTTCAAAATTAACGAGCAATAATTCAACTCAAACCAAAAAAGTCTAAAAAAAACTTGCCCAATTCACAGAATTCCGAGTCAAAATCCACAACCATTTTTTTGTAACGTAACGCCAAGCGTTGTTTCGCTTGTATCTTTTAATAGATAAGACCGATATTAAATTTAGGGCTACTAAGTAAAAAAAAAATTATTCCTTTTTCGTATTTTGTCGTACAAACGTAACGTCACGCCTAAACGAACACTCCCATATACATAAAATAATTAAAAAAAATTCTATAATCTATAATATGCGCTATAATGTCTGTTGTCCCTGCAGTTTATTTGCTTTCAGTAACACCTTTAGCATAGAAACAGTATCTTTTTTCCAAAATGTATTAACTTTACTACTACAAAATAATGTAGTAAGTTTCGAAAAAAAAAGAATGTGCAACAAATAATCAATAAAGCATCAAATTACTTTTAAATCCAAGAAGCTCGTTTCTAAATAACAAAAGTAATTCAGTGCTCACTGAAACTAATCGTTTTTAAGAACTGTGACCCATTTCCTTTTCAGCAAAGAATATGAATAATACCAGAGAGCCAGCTTAAGTAGAGTATATCAATTCACAATGAATGGCTCTGTATACCATTCTCTATATAATACAACTACTTGTTCATACTATATAGGCATAATTTGCTTCATTCAAAAGCAAAGCACGCGCCGAGCTTGGTAAATATGTATTGAAAAAAGCAAATAAAATCAAATAAATAAATGCATACATATGGCAATAAACATATGAGCATACATATCGTATATAGTGTAGTAGTTGGAGCTACCCAAAAGCAAGAGCTTCGCGTTTCTACTTCAAGCACGTCGCAAGCATTTCCGTAGTATGATAAAATATTATTTTGTGCCACCAAAATACACTCAAAGACATGCAGACACATATTTATGTATATATACATTCATATAGCAGGGCACAGATGTATCCACATTCATAAAATTATATTTAAAACATTCAAGGTCAGCGTTATGCAAACGTTCGCGTCGACGCTGACAGCAGTTACTCAGCTTTCATCAAAGTATCTTGTGCAGTTTGCCGCCAAAAAAAAACCGAAAACGTTCTGATTGCAACTTTCATTGATAAGCCGGTGGTCAGAGAGCAAAAACAACAACAACACTGTATACAAACAGTTACAAATGCGAGTTGTCCATACAAAAGCAATCAAAAATCAGTTTCATTCATAAATTTCGTTTTATCAGTCACACAGATACACGCACACACACACACACATTGATTGCTGTTGCAGCGCGGCATGCGGGCCTTGGGGGCGTATACACAATAACAACACAGCAACGAGCAAAGCAAAACAACAAAAACAACATATACTTTATGACGTCACTTAATTGCAGCTGGCGCTAATTTTTTCGCATTTCGCTTTGCTCTTCTTCATGTAACACTGCGACAGCAGCAGTTTCCGTTGCTGCGACCCGCAGCACTTCTTCGCATTACCGTTTTCCGCCTGCGCACAGTGGTCGAAATGTACGATCTCTAGCAGGATTTTATTCAAATTTTAAAATATTAATTGGTGCCAAAATCAGTATTTTATTCAATTCGTGTTCTATTTTTTTATAAATATAATATGTTAGAATAAAAATTTATATAAAGACTTTTTTCTTCTTTAAAATAGTGGCTAAGCATCTATTTATCTATAATCTACGAGCCTCTTTTAAAAACTTTTTTCGCTGGGAGAATTCCGCCCTAACCCCCAACTCTGTCGTAATATGAGAGATGCCTTCAATATTATTATTTTTTTAAATCGATCAACGAAAACTAAAATTTTTTTTCAAGTAGCTTAAGTCCCCGATCTACAGGATGCTAATTATTTAGATTTGAGCACAAGTTTTTGTAACTCTAACAAAATTTAAATCTTTCTATGGCACAAATTTTTGAATTTTCTTTAATTAATTGCCGTTAATTTTGATTTTTTTTTTATTTTGATCACTAATACTACATTGTTCCTTGGATATTATTTGTTTTCTATAGTGAATTGAGACTTTTGAAATTCCCGTCACTCAAGTATTTTTTCTTAAAAATGTATAGGGCGGTGCAATGTAGGTGCCAAATCTAAATATTATTTATTTCCTTACTCTATCGATATTTAAAAAACTGAAAGCATTCAAACATAAGTCATTAGGGAAATTCGAAAATCAACGATATTCAAGGTACTTTACTTTAAAAATTAATAAGTTGCACTGTAATTGTCATATATTTGGCCGAATTTGGATAGAAAAAATTACTGCAATGAGCACTAGTAAGATTGTGTGTAAAAGAGTAGAAAATCATAAGGAATAAAAACATACAGTCGTTAAAACGAGGGAACACTTTCTTCAATTAATTTTATTGTTATATCAATCTATGTGACCCGAAAAAAAAGGTCGTAGATATCACGCATGGAGCATAAACAACAATAATTTCTGGCAGCGTTCAACAAGCATCGTGAGAAGAGATTACGGAAGCGACAACGTCGCATGGGGAACACTATACACTATACATAAAATTTTTTCAAAACCATTAAAAAATAAAAATCTAAAAGTAATTTTAATTTTGTACGAGTAGTTGTAGTTTTATATAACATACATTTTTTTCTTTTACTGCAAAAATTTTGCATTTCGACCACTGTGCAACGCTGCCTGCTCCAGCTGATAGACTTCGCATTCTGCTGCCTTTTATTGACTTGCGGCAAACAGATAAGTGACATTTATCGACTTTTTACGCGCATTTAAATAAGTTCAAATATGTTTTGCCTGCCTCATATGCTATTAACGTATATGCAACTGCAGCTGAGTATCCGCACATGTATCTGTATCTTTTGCGGCTATTGTTTGCTTATCAAACAGCATTTTCCTTGGCGTTTGCCTTTGGCTCAACACTTTTATCAGTTTGTCAAGGCTTCGTAACTGATTTCTTGTGTTGCAAACCAAATTTTATTTGTTTCTAAGTACTTTAGAAGGCCCAGATTTTATCTGTTGCCATGTGGATGCAGTCGAACTCCTCGCTGCTTATCAATGCTGCCGCCGACATTGACGATTGACTTGCGAAGTGAAATTTATCTCGAAACAAACAGAAGTGCCACAAACTTTCAAATGTTTGTACAATCTCTGCAACATTGTTGCCATCCGTCTCATTCATGCAATATCTGTCGTTTTACCTTTTTGTGTATACTATGTGAGACAAACGTTTAAGTACACAAAAATAAATACATAAAAAATATATGTATTTAAAACGTTTTTATTGATGATTTATGACAAGCTGTGTGCGGTGTGTGCGGTGCTGATAGTTTGGAGTTAAGTCTGCAAGTGACCGGAAGAGCTGGTGTAACTGGCTCTATAAATGTCATTTAACCTACGTAAATTTAAGGATTATCTAAATGAGTTATGGCCAAGCGCAACAGGTTATATATAGTGCACGATAAATAGTGTGCAACTATGTAGGTGTAATAACCTTCCCAGGAGGTATTTACATTTTCGTGGTGTGATTTTCAAATGCATTGCAAGTGTTTTTTGTGACCACTTTATAAAAGATACTTGGTTGGCAAAGTAACACCTTCAACTTTTAAAGTATGGAGATATAAGTCGGGCAGGCGCTGTAACCCAAGCACCTATGATGCAAATGGCCGGTCTCAGCACTTCTGCACACATTCATACCATTCGGAAATAGAAAAGGAATGCTCGGTTCTTAACTGCTCGCAGACCTATTCATTATTCACTAACCTTTTGACGCCCCTTTCGGTAGAACCCAATAGACTCTTGGGTTTTACTCCTGTAATTTCCAAATTGTAGCATTGCAACTGTAACAGACCAATACTCACTCGGTCAAATTTGAGTACCTACTGCCTAGAAGTCCGTCTAAAAGCAAGTTTTCTAATATCTTTTTCTAATGAACAAAATACAATCTTCAAAATCGGTTACCACCCTCTCCCAGGTTTTTTCTATTTATCATCAATCCTAAAAAATTAATTTTCGGGTTCGGCAGTCAGACCATGTTTTTTGAGTCGACCCAAAAAAAATCCAGCATATCAGGGTTCTGACATAAACTCAAAAAACGAAGTATTTTGAAAGTTTTGTTGAAACCCTGGCGTGCCTTGGATTCAGATTCAGCGAACCCAAAAAATATATAACATTGTAGGATACCAGGGCTCAAACAAAAGAGAGTATCTAATACTCAGGGTATCCAAACAATACACGGCTCTTTATTTAAAATTTATTAGAGATTACAAATTTTAGCAAAGCCCAGAGAGATTATCGCGGAAACCAGATATCTGACTGAGCCAAGTGTCCTGATTAAACAATAAAGATTATATGAAAACTCTGAATTCCCAAAAAATATTGGAGTAAAGGGATTTCAACAGATCTAGTTTAGAGCTCTGTTTTAAAGTTTTGTGTCGGTAGGATTGATAAGCTATAGTGGGTTGTTTACACAATTGTTAGCTTATTTCATAAAGCTTTGTGTAGCGTAAAATCCACCAAGTCAACCTCATATAAATCGTGAGAAAAACTATACATTTAGTGCATAGTTCTATTATATACTTAGATCATGCCCACAACAGCCCTAGCAAGATTGACTCCCACGCAAGCCAAGTGCAGCTGCGCCCATGTGCACATCCTGAACCATAGTCCTTTGACTAGCCTCCTCTTTCACTATTGTTTCGTCTTTTCTAAAACTCAAGTGTACCACGTACAAATTAGACTGCAAAGACAAAGACCAAGGCTATGTTCCCATCATTGACCACTTGAAATCGAGTGCAGGCGAAGATTTAGACGCATGGTTAACGCGTACTACACTTTCTTTGTGGCCGTTCGGGATGAAAAGGTCAGCGCAAAAAAGGAAAAAAAAAACATATACAAAAAATATCAGAAAATTGGAAACATTTGTCTAAGAAAACACAGACAACAACAAGTACACAGCTATTGGCGACACTTGAACCATTTGACAAAAGTCCACAGACAGCAATTCCACAATACCCATTCCCACGATACTCTCTTTCTTCGGTTTGCTGGCTAGCTGGTTATCTTTCGGCCTGCAATTTCAACTGCAAGTGCAGAAACTAGAGATGTTTTGCAGGCGTCTGTCGTAACGTCCTGAGTCCGTATGCCGCCCAACAACAACACACAGCACTGACAGGGCAGCGTCGTGGCGACAGACAACAACGTTGGACTATGACGACAACAACTACATAACTCATGTGCTCTTGTGACGATCCAAACCTGTGTCTGGCATGTGTACACTTGATATCCTGGCGTGTTTACTTTTACAATACTCTTTCTGGCTCTCTCTACATTGTTGTTATTATTATTGCTATTGTACCCATTTTTCTTTCTCCTCACTCGGTTTGCCATTAAGGTGACTTTGGAAAAATCTTCACACACTCGACGGGTGTCGTATGTGTGGGTTGGCAGAGTGTCATCGTCATTTATATATAAGGCAGCAGGTAATTTTTCATGACTTCACTGCGTAATTTGCTGCCTACTTGTTGATATTGCCCAAGGTTTTTAAATTGTCGAATTATTCGCACGTGCATTGGGTTTTTATACGAAATAGATGTGACTACCTATGGATTTGGTGCAATAGCTATGAAATGATTCTGGGAATCTGTCATTGTTTGCCTTCTAATTTGTAATTAATTGTTTGGGCAAGACAGGAGATAAATACTGTGGCTTGAAATAAGTTTTAAATTCAATTTTAATTAGAATTCAAGTATTTTTAGTCAGATTTTTATTGTTTTTAGAGATTTCAAAAAATCGTTGCATACTTTCGTGCGTCATCTGCAGATATTAGTATTTCTGACCTTATTAGCAATACTAAGATAACTTAATTATATGCTAATATGCAATTAATTTATCTGCATAGATACATAACTTTATCATGGAAAAATTCATTTCCAAAATGTATAATAGATTCTAGAAAAAATACATTCTTCAGTTTTAACATTGATCAGTACATATGTTCTTAAAATTTTGGTGTGCTAGGGTTGTAAGCTGTGTCTCAAAAATGTGGTAAAATCGTAAATTGAATTCGAATTAAATCAAGAACACTTTAAAATACTATAAAATCGACAGATACATACATACACAGATACAGGTGAAACATCTTTTTAGATCTTGATCATCCTTAGAACATTTTCGAAATATTTCATGCCATGCTATTTTTATTTCACATAAATCAAAAATAGATGTAATTATTCTTCCAATCAATGGGGCAGTCCTATATGTCTTGGTAGACGTGGAATCTTTAGAAAAAAACTCTGTAATCATAGGTTTTTGCATTAAATAAATCGGTTTACACGCAATTCAGGCAAAGTTTTGAAACATAAAACGGGGGAATGGAAGCAGAACAGTTCTTTGTAGTGGGATACTGGATTATCCTAAGCAGACTAAGTTTATGGCTCCTTGTGGACTCTCTAAAATTGGCCACGTTACTGCTTCCAAAAATTTACTGGATGCGACTCAACGGCGATTCTGGCAAGACGCCAAAAAAGCTTCTTTCCACATTACCTAAGGAAGCTTAGACGCCTCCTGTTTATGCTTAGCAATGAATGTTAAGGAGCTCATATCGCCGGAGGAGTCTAGTGGCTTAACAGATCCCTTCTCGTAGCTTCGCTTCCGCCACGAAGTCAATAACTGTATTTTGTTAGTTTTAACAAGACAGTGTCCGGAAGCATGTATGATAACATTAACCTCTGTGTCACTCTTACAACCATAGAGACGAATCGTTAACCCTTTAGAAGCTCTTTTCCTATTAAGGACTACGCTATGCAAAGAAATGTTAAGGATCTCTTCTCAAAGCGTCGCTCCGTTGGACTGATTTTTTCGCCACGGAGTCAATAGCTGCACTATTATCAGAGAAGATTCTAGAATCACGCTAAAAAAATGGCCCCAGTGCTATGCTCCATGAGTGGAAGCTTGTAGAGCAGAAGCCTAAACTGATGAACTCCCTAGCTGGGGTATCTTTTAACCCCTTCCAGCCGAGTTACTTCTATATTTTCCAGTGCTGGAGAGACACAATTAGCAGCAATCCAAACTATTTACAAAGACCAAGATTCTTACAGGCGTATATCAAATTTTATCACGTTATCATTAACATATAGATTCTGCATATCTCCATCGCGCTATGCTCATTGAAGTCAACTTTTTCACCATTGTTTAGTACAATGAACCACACGTTTCCGAATGCATCTCCGACAGCACTCTCCGCCCCCCTGACTAATTCACTGGAATGCGCTATTCCACTCCAAAACTAATCATTATGCTGCCGATCTTTTTCATGTAGTCACAACAACAAAAAAAAACCCCCAGCATAGCACACCCCAACTCTTTTAGCACAACATAAACCATATGACGACTTCCTCATTTCCGTTCTTTGGGGTAAAAATATTTTCAATTTTGCCAGCACATTAATCATAAGAGTTTGCCCCCATTGAAGCTGCCAGTCGTCGTCAGTCAACCAGCCAGCCAGACCAACTCCCGCAGACGTTGGCAGACTTCAGACCCCAGACCCCTTTCAGTACGCATCTAATCTTTAAGATATTTTTGGGCATAGTTTGCCTCTTGTGCTTGTATTCTTTGCTTTTCATATGTACTTTCTGTCTGTTTTTCAATTATATTGTTTTTATTGCCTTGACTTCGAAACTAAAAGTTGACACTCTATGGCAGGGCTTCTCATATGGTAGTAGTTGTAGTAGTAGTGGTACTTGTGCCCGTGTGGCATGGTATGCTTCAATTGTACATGTGTGTATCTGAACTGTGTGTGTGTGTGTGCCACACCGACAGCAAAAATACGTTATGCTCGTTTATGTTGCGCCTCGTCTGTCGCGGGGATGGCGCAGCGGCAGAGGCAGCGGCTCAACATAGACTTGTAGCTACAAGGGAACGAGAGGCACGTTTGCTCATTTGGTCTCTTTCCTGCTCTCTACTCTCTACGCTGTTGGCGCGCTCTTTTGGTCAATGGCATTGCACCAGGCGGCGTTGGCAAGGGGGGTTTATTGAGCATGGCCATGAGCCATGAGCAGCAGCTCAATAGCAGCAGCAGCGAGTTATTTTCAAACCTACGAGAATGGGAATGTGCCCATATCGCATTTTATCAAACATAAACACAGATACTCTCATGCACCAATACCAAAACAAATGTGACTGTGAGTGCTTGGGCCGCTCAACGTCAGGCAGATTTTGTAACGGACAAAATTTTCTTATGCAGTCGACGTCGACCCAACGTGAGCACCGTCGTACGCCCCTCTGAAATTTGTTGAGCCCGTCTGGTTTTTCCCCTGCTTTCGCGCGGGTTCGCGATGTTTGCATAAATGCTGCTTATTGAGCGGGTGTGCTGCATGGGGTTCTGGTTCAGGGCGTGGGTTAAGCACTATCAGTTTTGGCCGTTAGCTGTCGTCTTCCACACTAATGCTGATCCGGTGGTCCTACGAAACGTAGGTGGAGCCGTTTCCCATGACAATAATTCTGCAATTGTAACACTAACAGGCACAAAGCAGGCAAGTTATTAGGGTCTATTTGTAGGACTGCTTAGAGGGGTTTAATATCGCACTCCAAACGCTCACACTTTGTCTTGACTTTATTGTTTGGCGAGCGTGAGATCAGCACACGGCAGGTATGGTTTGGTTTGGGCACTGCCCATACTCCCGCTCGCCACGCTCATGCAGCTGAAAAATGATGGTGCAATCTACTTGTTTTCATAGACGACTTAGATTCCCATCATCAACGGCTACAGCAGCACTTGATGATTTGCTGTGCCTTTGTTGGCCAGGCCAGGACAAAGCCGACTCAGCAACAAGTCAGTCAGTCGTGGCTGAGCAGGGGCCTTAAAAAAAACCCACCAATACATACATTAAAAATCACAACCCAGAAAAAAATGTATACTAGAAACAACAAAAGTCAAACAGGTTTAGCTACACTTCATCCAGTCAAGCAACCAGCCATCCTGCCGCAGTGTAGCTCCTACTAAGCCCACAATAACGTCCAATTTTCCCATAACGCTGTCTGTCGCCAACAACAACTGGGGAACAGCTGATTGCACAAAAATTTTCCCAGCACTCCACAGCTGACTGTTGTTGTTGTTAGTGTACACACACACACACACACACAAGATGCGACTGACTTGTTGTTTGGCTAACAGGACACCACAGGACGCGACGGCTATAGATTGTCCACAAATGTCAACCTGTCTATCCTACAAGGGATATCTTTGTGACAGTCTTAACTAGCCGTAAAAAGTATCTTTTTTGCCGTTCTTGCACTTTATTTGGAGTGTCAACCAAACCAATGTGCACACAACAGGATATTTGTGCAAGACAGCAAAGAGCGCCAGATCCTTGGCACTTTTCCAGTGCCAGCTCATTAATTGACCAACGCATTGGCAATCATGAGAAAATTTTACGCTCAAGTATCCATTCAAGTGCTGCGCTAAGATTTATGCACAGATAGGACACTTTCTTGCTGCAATGGCAACGAAGTAGCGAAATGCGCCGGATGCGCTTAGAGTATCGTATGTCAAAGGACTATCTCTAAAACTGTCACCGAACCACCGAGTAATTTTTAGCATAGACTTAAGCCTAGACTTACCTACTTTGTGGTGTACACTTCCCAGGAAAAACTGCGGCACTTGGTGCAACGCCTTTGATTACGCAAAGCGCAGTAACTCTGTTAAGAGTTAGTCCTAGCTAAGCACAGGTGCCACGCCTTCTGAACGTTGTTTCCCGCTAAAAACCCAACAGCACTTGAGCAAATATTAAGTTTGCAATGTGAGCATAACTGTCGTCCGGTTGGTTGTTCTGCTTCTGGTTCTCATTTGGCAGCCAAGTGGCCGTCAATGATGATTATGTTACGTAAGCCTGATCCCTGCATTTGCAGCCTCTTCAAGAGTATTGGGTTTCGTCCATGTAATTTCAGTTCTACTTTAGGTTTCTGCGGTCAATCGGCATAACAACGAACTTTGCTTAACGGCTGTGAGCGGTCTCAGGATGTGGTCATGTGGTTGGAGGCTTATTTGATTAGGACCTGCAAATAAGTAAAAGTTATTAAAGCAGTGAATTTACTACACAGTTAGGTGCTTCCTTCTAAAATATGATACTTCCTTCCCTAGAATATACCCAACACAATAACTTGAGGTCAGTTGAAGGTCATTTCCTTTTTCTAGTTCCGTTTATGGAAATTTTTTGAGGAAGTCAATAACAGGTGAGCTCTTTGTTTGTCGTAAAATTTGATTTGTCTCATCATCATTAATAGGAAATCTTGTTTAGTTTACTTGTAAGAATCTATTTTAGCACCCAAAATCTTTCTTCAGCTGTAAGAAGATTTATGGTAATAACAATATTAAAATCGGGATGGTTTTCCTCCCAGTAATATGAATAATGGTTCATCAAAGCCAATTTAAGTTTGGTTTAAGGCAAATAGACCATTCCCGGGAAAAGCATCAATCACAAGAAAGATAAAAAGAGAATATAGTATATTTGCGATAGGAGTAAAATTGGAGCACGGAGCTCCCTATCCATGATAGTGGAAACGATATTGTAAGAAGAAGATTGGAAGCAGGTTGGATTAATTTACAAAATACAACGGATACCTAGAAAAACTTCAAAATTTTTATAGGTAGAGATTTTGTGTTGTTGGTTATTTCAAGATGTAGTAATCAAATGCCTGGAAACGGGACTGCTTTAGAAGAAGGTTGGAAGCAGGCTGTAAGAGAAGCAGCAAAAAAAGTGAAACTTCAATTTTTTTATAGGGAAGGATAAGTTGGGTCTACGTTTATTTAAAGATTTAGTCAAATAAAAGCCTAAATCATATTTATCTTATACAGAAGTCTCAAAAAATACTTCCTCCTTCAATATCAGAATCGCTTTTGAACGATAATAATAAACAAATTTGTTTATTTTTATTTTTGTTTTATTGTTTTTTTAAACAGCACCTTCTACAGAAGATTCGCCATATACTCTTTGAATTATTCATAGAACGAAAGACTACGAGCAAACTTAACTTGTGGCAAGATTATGTAAGGCGAGCTGAGCTGAGTCATATTGGAAAAGATATCCGGCAAATTGCTTGCTTCTTCTACTCTGAGTTAAACCGATGAAGAAGCTACAAAATTCTGCTAACTGTTACTGGTACCTGTCTTTTAACTGAATTTTCGAACGATCCTCTATATGTTATATGTCTTAATCGAAGTTTCTATATGGTTACGAGCAGGTACGGATCTAGTATTTGGTCTTGGGGGGCGTTATTCACTTCGAAGTGTATATATATCAGAGCTCGCAAAAGACTTTCAACCCCATTTTGCAACTTTGGGGGGCTCCGGAGTCGACACCCCATCACCATCCTCCCGTGGATCCGCCACTGGTTACAAGTATACCAAAATCTCTGATGCGGAAAGAAGACATGTAGCTCCTTGGATCGCAGCTTCATATAAAATGCGTTTTCAATCACGCCCTCACTGCTCATGAAACTCATGAAAACTAAAGTTTGCAACACCCTCGCCCAAGCTCCCACTCGATTAACTTCGTAAGGTCGTAAGCGGATGGCGGATTTTTTACCCAGGCTAAAGTAGCAGCTCCCTGCAAAAAATATCACAGCTTACTCGGTTATCTTTCTTTGGATTGCGCAGACTGTAATAAAATTATTCAGTATCTTACTCGTACCCCAGAAGAAAGCTACGAAGTTCAGGGGCTGTTGGTGGTGCAGTAACTGCAGAATTGAGGAAGTCTATTTTTTAAAGCACAGTAAAAATTTAAAAGAATAGAAATTGGAAGAATCGAAAGAATATGTAATATGAAAACGATACACTTCTGTAACTCAGCAAATCCTTAACGTATCAAAAAAAAGAAGAAAATAATCTTATAAGACGCTAATGCCAAATTACTTTTGATAAACCAATTAGGCAAGCTGTCTTCTCAAAGAACTTCAAAAACTCCCACACTTTTATAAGAGCGTGCCCCAGGCACACACCAAAGCTCAACAGACGCCGACTTTCGCGCCAAAATTGCGTCACACGCAGACAAAAACACACAAAAAAAAAAACAAAAAAAAGAATATAAAACGGGTCCTACGCTTTGACGGTCTCACACGATCCCACACACATACACACAATGATCGGCTTGTTGCCACAAACAAACCGCGATAAGAAATATCGTGGTATTCTGTGGCATAGTGGAGGAGTACACGGGGCACATAAAGACGATATCGAAATTTCAGACAAACAAGAAACCCGCTCAGCCAGAACTTTCAATTTAGCTCTCTAATCACGCAGCTCGCACTGCACAAATGCTTTGACTGCTTTTTTAGCACTATATAATATACTATATAGTATATGGTACTACTACTATAATACTTTTTAGCCTCCTTTTCCTGTGGCTGGACGTGGCTGGTTCTTAGCTTTCGTTTGTGGGCTTGTCTTTTTATGTTTTTGTCGGCCAAAGACTGCAGTTAAAAACTTTTCGCCGAAAATGTGTCTGGCACGTTAAATGATTTTGCTGGATCTCACTATGGTAGGTAACTTGCAGTTCTAACCAGACAGTGCAACAACAATAACAATAACAACACCAACAAATGCCAGCGATCAATGGCTGTTTAGGTCTTTGATGGCTGCGCAGTGGCGGGCATTTGAAGCAGTTTGGTTTGGCTGTTTGGTTGGTTGGTTGGTTGGTATTGGCTTGGCTTGGCCACGGTGGATGTCCCATGGAATGCTGTGGCACCAGTTTTCGATATGCTTCAATAAGGAGCCCAGCAAAGCCGTACCGTGTGGAGCAACAAAAAAGTTCCTGGGAAAAAATGTTGCACAAATTTACTACCTGCTATGACGACTACGTTGTTGGCGACAACAACAACAACCAGGCTGGGTAGGCTACGCCTGTTTCCCCGCTTGCGCCTTCATTTAGTGAAAAGTTTAAAAGCTCAAATTTTTAGTTCATTTTTTGCTCACACACACACACATGCATACATATAATCTTATATATGTCTTACTGTGATTTTTATGCGCCGAGGTTACGGGGGAATGAGCACAAGGTAGAAAAACACATTAGTCCTGAAGCTTTATTACAAATTATGCGTCGCCTTCACCGTTGCCTTCAACGTTGCGCCTCTCTCTCTCTCTCTTCTGACGCTCTGACAGCACGTCCTCTGTTAATTTCTGGTTTCATTATTTTTTTTAGAATCCAAATTTATAAAGTTGTGTGCACAAGTGTCTGTGCACAAGAGTTGCGCTCTATAAATATAGACCCACTGACGAGCACAGTGGTCGAGTCTAGTTGAGTTAAATTCAAATGCCAAATTATTAGTTTGAGCCAAAATTGAATTGATTCTTAATGGTAACATATATTACCATACTATGGATATTTTATCTAAAATGTTTTCAATGATACTTAAGGCCAAACACAAAAAAGTGAGACTTCAAATTCATCGATTTTCAGACTAGTTTCTTTTTATTAATTAATATGGTTTATTGTTATCCTGTGCTCTAAAAATATTCAACTGAGTTCCTTGAAGAAAATTGTACCAATATTATTGACAGACAAAATCGCAAAAACGAAATTTAAAAAATTACAATTCTGAGGTAGTCTTTTCCTTAAATGTTAGAATTTAAAATTGTTAGTTCGAGTACAAAGAATCTCAAGGTCAGCCGCGTCCGAATTTAGCGTAAAATTTTTTACACTTTTCCTCATGAAAAGAATATTTAAATATTTTGAATGCTTTCAAAAGAAAATTCAACCACTGTGCGACGGCGCCGATAAGCGACCGCCACACACGCACGCACATACACAGGCATACTCAATCTGCACAGAGAAAAAAAAGGCGCAAAGTTTTGGAGGAAATATGCAACGCAACTGGTTTATCAACTTGCATTTTGGCGCCAAAATTTCTGCAAATCTTTTCGCTCTGTGCGCATTGCACGCCCTTCGTGTGCTGACTTGTGATTTGCCTTTGTTTGTATATAACGTGTATCTGTGTGTGTGCTTTTATGTGTGCAACTTTATGCATATAATTTTCATTTTATTGGACAAAATGAATTGGGTCTCTCACCAGCCGAACGCACAAGATAGAGGCATTAAAAGCCACTTAAGCGTAAGGACACGCACTAAATTGTGCGAACTTAGTGTGCAGTAGGTCTGGGGCTGCAGTTAGTCGCATATAAAATACAAGATACAAATGTATCTACTATGGGGCAAATGCAGTTTTAGTTTACTTACGATATCCATCTTGGCTTTAACAAATTCCAGGTAGTCAAAGACAAGCCTATTGGCTTCAAATTTTTACATTCTGAATCAGAAAATGTTAAACTTGGACTTGTCAGCGAAAATGACAGAATTCCAGAAGTACGACGTCTTGATTATACGCTCACGGCAAACATAAATCCAGATTGTTGATTTACTTAGCTCAAAAAAGTATTCTTCTTTAGAGCAACTCGGCCGTGAACGTCATGGCTCTGCAACATGCGTCTTATTATGTGGTCGCTTAAATTTTTCCAAAGATCGGCATTTGAGCCTCTTACTTGAAAGTCGACTATATGGAATTTTTCGAAATTTTTCGAGCTAACATTACGATCTACTGCTGGAGACCGTTGAAATACAAACAGGCCTAATAGGCGTTAAAATGAATGTTTTCTACAACGCGTTACCAGATAATATTGGCAAGAGGTCTTACTAACGCCTCAACCCATTTGACAAGTTTCCTAGGGGTAAGATCATATAGAACCCTTGATGTCCTGTTACTTGTTCTGTGTAGAAAATAGTAAATTAACTGTCTTTTCTTGCTTTGGAGCATGAATTGAAGATTTATATATCATACATTTTTAAAAGTTTACAAATAATAAATCAAAAAAGAGCTGCTGAAGATACTATTATATTTGGAGTGCATCGGCGAGGTGAGCTTAGGGGAATTCGTATGTTTTGGGGACGTATGCCCAATGGAACATAAGTCCTCCATTAACAAATGCGTAAAACTTTACCTTCAAATGATCGATTAAAGGGTGGATCAAATAAGCTTCTAGACACTGTACGTACTGCATGCTTGACCACATCGCTTGCAGGCATCTTAAATAAACCACTTGCTAATGAAATTGTTTACCTTAAGTGCTCCCACAGATAGCCAAAGGCCATAACCACAGCCCACACACACACGCGTTCTATTTCGTAGTATCCAGACGTATCTTTGATTATTATGCAGCACAGCTTCCTGTCTGATTATTTGCGGTCAGCCTATAGAAAATTAGCAACAATGTTGCAGTCGCGCCTCGAGGTTCGTTCGATTAGCACGTTATACGTCAACATATGGCTGCACTGGCTCTGGCTGTCAATCAGCTGACTGCGTTCATTCATTGCCATTTGGGTGAAATGCATAGCGTAGATCCTTGGCTATTGTGCCAAAAAAAATACAAATGTCTTTTGTATGCCAAGCTGCACTTGCTTCCTGCACCGCTTCCTTTTAATAAAAAGATTATGTTTATAAGTATTGGCAATGGTTTTGGCATTGAATTGCAGCTACCGTATCTGTCCGTCGCATTGGGCCAATTAGTGGTCTCGGCCGTTTTGTACGTTAGCCGGTGGTCTGTGGCAGTCCTATATACCTGTTAACCATCCGTTTGCCACAAAAACCAAACAAATTAAGTGATTAGAAAATATGAAAGATACGCAAGTGTATTGTTTATCTTGTGCCCCTGTGAGTGTGTGTGTGTGTGTGTTGGTACCATTATTATACTCCATGGTACTAGTAAACGATCGTTTGGAACTGCTGAAAGCATTCGTTCGTTTCGCTTATCGGTGTAGGTTTTAGCGCGTTTTGCGCTCAAACAATGCATATAAACATATCCATTTGATATCTGGGTTTTGCCTTCTTCTCAGCAAGTACGATAGTGTGTTTCCTTTTTTTCCAGCTGATGCATATCCCGTGGGAATAATATCAGTATTTCATGTTTAATATGCGCCACTCGTGTGTATTACTTCCGATTAGCCCGGGTTTGGTACTTGAGTTATTTATTCCCTTTTCGTGCCAAGCTTTTCTTTATAAATGCAGTGCCATAAAAATGCAGAATAAATTTCAAAACAAAAGAATTAAGCAACAGCTATGCAAGCGTTGGATTTAATGCGTTCCATTACTCAGAACTGCGTCAGCAAAGTCAATCAAAAGCTCATGGTTATTGATTATTTATAATTGTGGCCAAATGAAGTGAAGGCACATTGCATCGGAGAGAGAGAAAAACATTCACTTGAGTGCTTATATCGTTGGTTCTAGGGCGGTACGTCTATAGTAAAGAAGGGACCGCTGTTGCAAGTTAAGCAACATAGATTATAAATTTTGCGATGTAAAATGATATTATCAATCAAAATGGTTCCTGATGACTTCCTAACTTTGTTCAAATTTCAGAAAAATCGTTAAAAAAAATATACATTTATATTCTTCAAATCAACGCACTCCTTTGAGAACTTCGAACCCTCGGGGTCTGGTAATCTACAAAGAAACTCTTTTTGACCAGAAATGTCCGTCTGGTACGTTTTCGAGAACGAGCGGTCAAAGTCAGTTACCCTGAATGCAGAGCATTATCGAGCTATGATTACCGATTTTTTGATGCCGATTCAACAAGGCGGTGCACCATTCCATCATGTCATTCTTACCAGGTCGCTGCATATCCAATTATTGTTATTCTGACTGGCAACCGCGTTAGCTCTTTTTAACCCCTCCGGACTTTTTTTGTGGGGATATCTTAGGTGTTTATCAAGACGAATATGGAATGTGAGGTATTGGCTATAACAAGAGCACGACTCGAGAAAGTAATGGAAAATGCCAAAAAGAATGCCCATTATTAGCAAGAAGAGCACTTGAGCCAAATCGTGAGTAAATAGTAACTAACATTTATCTTCTTGGGTCTTTTCTTCCAATGTTTTCTCCAAAAACATGCGGGTTACATGTTTCACTAAACTTTAGTATAAGTGAGAACCGAATCAGGCCTGATTGTTTTTCATTCTATAACCCGTCCAATATACTGAAATAATTTCACCAAATGAAAATAGATCTGGTTTGGGATTAAGTAAAGAAAATACTAAATTTCATTTTTTGGTCAAACTTCCTTCAACAACACTAAGAACACTTTATGAGCCCAATACCGAGAACTTATTTTTATGCTTTTGGTATCGAACATAATGCATTAACCAGAAAAAATAAAACAACGCACTCTTGGTACAAATAGTTTATGCAACTTAAGGAGCTCCTATCCCAAGATGTATCTACAAGACTGCTAGTATAAACAAATGCTCCCCCAAGCCGATGTTAACGCAAACACCCATCTAAAAATAAAAAGCAAATCAAATGCCCCCACGCCACTGCAAAGATGTGACGAGCGATACATAGAAAAGATGCAGGACAAGTTCAAGAACAACTCCCCACACACAAACAAGTAGTATGTACGCCACTCTTAGTTGCATTGGGATAGATACTCGGAAAACTCGTATTTCTGCCACCAGACAGTACCAGCTAGAGGTCAATGCATTTAGTTAATGCAACCCGCCTTTGCGTTTGTCTCTATATAGTATGTGTGTGCGTACATGTTGGAGCATGCCGAGCACTGCCAGCCCCACACACAGTTGTTGTGGCATGGGGCAACCATATTAATGCAAGCTCTGACACTCGCTGTACTCGCCGGGCGCATCTAAGGTTCAAGTAACTCTACAGAAGACGCTAAGCCACAGTTCCAGTGTAGACATTCAGCTGAATACCAGCGCAAATTGTGGGCTCAGCATCCGCCGAACACACACACCAACTTACGGAGAGACTATTCTATTTTGTAACGGACAAGTGAAGAGGGCAGGCAACTCTTTAAATGATTGTACAATGGCTACGACAAAGCATAAGCAAAAGCATACTATATTAAAATCGAAAGAGGAACCAGAATGGCGACCGAGCCAGCCAGCCGGACCAGCCGGCACCCGACAACCCGACAGCCAGACAATCAACCAGCATTGGCGTTGGCGTCGTAGCAGTTGGAGCTGCCATACCTTACCCTTGCCCCATCTCATACACCCTCCTGCATGCCCTGTCTCTGTCCGCGCGTGATCAAAGTTGTTTGTAGGACGCGCAGGCGCAGCAGGCAACTCTGCTCTCTTGTGCTGCTCTCGCCCACATTAGAACTCGCAAACAACATTGTTGTCAACATAAATAAACATCATCATCAATAGTCTGCGGCTGGGACCACCACGCGGCAAACATTCGGCAAATAAACCCCATATGCGCCTACAACCAACAATAAAGAGCGCAAAAAGAGCCATTTGACAAAACCAAATAAATATACAAGAAAAAAAATATATACTATATACTACATGGGCTTAGAAATTTCCCACGGCATGTTGCAGATGTGAGTAGTCCCCCCAAACGTCCGAGTGGCACAACCAAATTGCTACACTAAAAAATTAGATACAACAACAAGCCGATAGAGAGATACCCGCAAATCCGCGTACCGGCTGGTGAGCTGCTGAACTGGCGTTCTAGCAGGCAGGCAAACGGGCTGGAGATCTATAAACGCCGATCGGCAAATATTTAATATGCTGCGTAAACTTTAAACAACTTGACAATTTCACACTCGCATGTGAATGTGCATGTATGCGAGGTGTGTTCAAAAAGTAGCCGATATTTCACAATATCTAGAATACACCGAGAAACAAATTTTAGCCATTCGGGACAGTGGGATTCTCTGCAGCCAGTAGTTATTATTGCTATTGTGATGTCTGTAGCTCCAATGCTTTCTGAGATCTAGTGGTTCATACAGATCCTTAGCTGTCGTCCCAGATTTAAAAGAGTTGTTGGGTGTGTCGGTTTTGATGTTTTCCAATCGCTCAGTTTTTCCAAAAGATATAAATATTAAAGTTAGCATTTGTAAGATCCTTTCTTACGTAGCTGTCATAGGAACTACTTATCGTAAAAATAGATATCGCGAAAAACTTCGATGTTGGGGAAATTCATCTTCGCTAGTTCCTTATATCGGTTTAAAAAACATAGCGAACTTGGGATCGATCGCTCCAAAACGTACCTCTTATAAGAAATATGAGCAACGGATATGTCGAAATTTGAATGCAAGCAATTTTCGGAACACACTTCGTAAGGTTTTTTCAGTTCGTTTTATTATCTTTAAATAGTATGTGAGTTCCCTAGTGAGTGACTGAGTATGCCTCTTTGCGCTCTGCTTGTTTGACTGCTCGACTTGTTGCCTTTCCCGAGACTGAGTGAGCCCTTGGCCCTCGTCAGACGTTTTTATTGTATGTTCTACAACAAAGTAACAGCAAAAATAACAACAAACACATATTCCAGAGCCACTCTATGTCGTCTCACAAATACAGAAACACAGTCGTCATACAGACGACGTCTCCGAATGGAGCAATCTTTTGCCATACTTTTATGATACATACATACACATTTACATTCCATTCCATTTTTGCATATTCAAAATAACTTAAGCTTTTGACGCCCCAAACATATGACTTCGTTTCCGTTTGTCAGCTGTTCGAGTTTTCGTATTACTGATGCTGTCTGGGTTGAATTCCTGGGCATTCGCAGAACATCGAAACTGGCGTCGTAAAACAAATAGTTAACTCGAAAGCGTTAAGCTGTATTTAGTTTATTTCGTATTGTTCTAGGCCTTTGGTGGTTTTCGCTCAAATTTTATTCATATTTTTGTTTATTTTCAGTTTAAAAAGCTTGAAGTTTCAGCACTTTGCTTTGGATGCTTGGGTGGCCATTGACGAGGCATTATAAGAAGCAATGTTACTCATTCTAATGGCATACAGGAAATTGCAGTTAAGAACATAAGCACGTATCGAAACGCCAATGCCGCACATCTTGGCAAGGGGTATTCCCCTGTCGTTGGATACTTTAAGAGGCGTCGAACTCTCGGAAGTTTTTCTTAAAAAAAGGAATTATCTTTGCCAAGTTGATGTATGTATGTAAGGGAAGCAGTTTGCATGGATAGGGGAATAGGGGTTTGCCTTCGGAATCAGTCAACGATTCGTGGTTTATTAATAAAAGATTGGGGGGTGAAATAATTCATATCTTTTTCGAAATTGGATGTCTCTAGCTGTCATGAACGTAAGGGTTTATATACAATTGTGCTCGAGAAAAAAGGGCATTTTTACGATTTTTATTTGGAAAAACAACACAACTTTTTTTCAAAAACTGAACGTCTATTTATTTATACATGTCATAAGGTCTTTCATGAATTTTTTCAAAAGAAATTATTTATAACTGGAGTCACTACAGCCATTGTACCAAAACACAATTTTCCCGACATCTCTCGCGGTGATAATTATAAAGAAGGGACTGCTTATCTGAAATACAAAAAAAAAAAAAACTATAGTTTGTACTTTCACGCTCTGAGTGAACGAATGATTTTGCAAAATTAACTTTTTAAAAAAAATGTTAATATTTTTTCTAAAAAGTTTGATTTCGGTTTTTGCAGGAAGAAAAAAAGTTTTGCTTGAAATCCTTCTTTCGCTCAGAGACTATTATTGTTATAAATAAGCCTGCCAAAAATTCAGACTGATCGAGTTAACGGTTCTTTCGAAACTGTGCTCACCGCAACCGCGGTTTTTAAAAAAAAACAATTTCGATATAAACGCTCGTGAAGCGTGACTTGCGAATGACTCGCAGTTGCAGATAGCAGATCTTTATGATTTTTTGGGAAAAGATTCTCTAGGATATGTACTTTCAGAAAATGCAATAAACAATTTTTCGGTTTTTTATCAACACAAGTGTATATAACCCCTTAAGAACTAGGTGTTCATACCTAAAGTTGAACGATTTGGTACCCAGATAGAATCATCTAATAACAATATTTAAAAAAGGAACTTGTGGGCTGGCACGCCTACCACACTTGTTCTGATACCACTGTTCCTACAAATAAGCGAAATACACGTCTAGAGCTAAACTTTGTTCAACTCCGGTGATTGGCTAAGCAGTAGTACCAAATTATGCAATCAAAGAAAGAGGATTGTTTGTATAGAAACATTTGCGGAAGCCAACAAAAACCCAGAAAGAAGAAGAAATCTGAAAAAGTGCCGGCCAGGGTTTTTAAATGATCAAAAAATCACATAGAAAATTGTAAAAAAAACGATAATCATAATAGCTCATATCCCATTGAGTACAACAATTAAACATTAATTACCACATTTTTGTAATAAACATAACCTCTTATATTAATTGGCAATTAACACTTTCAACGGGGACAAAGGCTAATCTCAAACATAACTCACAAATGTCCGTACATGAATTGCATCCATATCATAAAATCGCCATTTCGTTGTAAATATATATAGTATATATGAGTATCTTGTATAGTGTAAAGCTGTCTACACATACATACTCGTATATATAGTGGAGTCCAGTCCATCCATCTGTATCTTTAAGTACACTCAAAAGTCACGAAGCATTAAAGATGCAAACAAGCTGAATGAACAGTGCAAAATAAATACTAAGTGCCTACAGTTTGTTTTCATTTAAATTGAAATTGAAGTCCCGGCGCCCGCACGGAGTTCCAACAGAGACCAGAACTTGGAGTCACATGAAGCACAAACGCAGAGGAAGCCAGAGAAGATTTTCATTGTTTTGCTTTGCTGTAATTCTCGCGCTTTGAAAACTGCATTACGAAACAAAGACAGCAAAACAGAGGAGCTGAGACTCAAGTAGTAGCCCTCCACCAAGAGCATCATCCTGCCGTTTCTGGAACAGAAGGAGCGGGCGGTATGCAAAATGTTTCGAGTCTTGCAAGTTTGTAAAGTGCTGCAAAGCCTGCGACGCAGACGCCGCACAGCTGTGTAGTTGAACTGAGGCCGCCGACAAACGATAATGATGACGAGGACGCCAACGAAGATGTAGCCGCTGGGGGAGGTGGCTGGGTTCCTGCTGCTGCCGCCGCTGCTGCAAGCGTGTTGCAATGCATCAAAACATGCCAGGCACAACGCTTTGCACGATCTTAGTAATGCTGCTCTCTGCCGCGCGCGCTCTCTCTCTCTCTCTCTAAGTATATCTTTCATTTTTATACCCTACATCTGCTGGGTTAGGAATATTATGGACTTGTGCAATGTATGGAAGATGATGGCAAATAAGATCAATAGTTCCTTTTGAAAAAGTTGTCAGCTACAGCTTTGGTATAAATATATCGCTATGATAACTAGATCTCGGAGATACCTTTAGGTTAATATCGAATTATATTAAAAAGTAGGACCCGATAATGAGGGAAATCCTATTTTTTTCTACTTTCGGCTAGAAATTTAAAAAAATAAATAAACCGGATTCCCGGCCTCTTCCCCAGTATCGACAGGCCTGCATATCTGAGCCCCTTACCCCACATTAGGACATGCGTGGACATTTGAATTGTCATTTTAAGTTACATTTGTAAAGACAAGGCCTCAAAAGTTTTATTGGGCTTGGGTAGTTATAACAAAAAATCACTAATACGAATAGGTCGATATAATATATGTATATCAATCGGATGTTTGGATCATTTGATATTTCTTTGATCGACATTAAGACATCTCAAGAAACCATAAAGGCTTCTAACTTTCATCATTTAAAAAAAAAGAATAGTGTGGGATCAGGGGGTTAGTGAGCTGTCGCCCTGGTAAGACGCCCGCATTCATCTCACGCTGATATTCATTGTTAGACTCATATGAGCTTATGGTCAACTTTTGTTAAAGCGAAGCACACATGGTCCATCACGCGCAAACCAGTTCCTTGCCTACACCCATACCCTTCCCTTTTTGTGTTGGTAGTGGTGCAGAGTATCCAACTGTCGTTAACCATCACGACTGATTCCAACTTTTTGTCGTTTTTGCTGCCAAAGTCAAAGTGCGTTTCGCACCAATTCACACTGATGATGTCTTTCCCCGCCTGATAATCATGCCAATGATGAGCTAAAGTTGTATGCCAAATGACGGTAATGATGCACCGCTCCACGCTGCCCTGCTCTACTTCACTCATAATTATAATTACGCTTTGATACTGGTTGTTTGTGCGTGTGTGTGAGTGGAACTGACCGATGCTGGCCCAAGGCGATCTTTGGCAGACTTGCTCAGACTTTTGCTCCACTGTCCGACTTCGAAGCTGATGAAGCACTGGAATTCGTTTTGCAAATAACAAGCAATTGTCGTTGTCAATGTTCATTTCCGTTTAACGCGCTACTAAGGCAGTGCGTGTTAGGGCCCTGACATGAAACGGCGAACCTTTGGCTCTACCCTTTGCGATCCCTGAACACTTTGTGAGTGATTTTTTTATTTTTTTGCCGACCAGAACAAAGTTATTTGTTAATGAGAGCTAATTGAGTTTGAAATGCGCTTAATCAGCTTTTAAATGGTCAAAATGGCGTAAGAACTCTTGTATACCGTAATATTGCGGTTCTTATGCAGCATGCCGCACGAATTTTACAAATGAAATTTAACAAAAATAAAAAATTAGCCCAAGTATCCAAGTGACAGTGTGGTGATAGTGCTCGGTAAACCGCAGCTGTCAGTCATTTGCTTTAAGGCTCAAAATAAGTGACTGTTGATGTGCAGTCTGCAGAGCGCCCCAATTGAGTGCTTCCAGATACAAGCCATGATGGTGCTGACAAACGCTCACGCTTTGTTACATTATAACAAAACGCCCCCACAAATGTATTTCAAGATCTAAAAATAAACCAAAGACTGCATCAAAAACCACTTCCGGTTTTGGCGCGTGCCCGCTAAACAACTACAGATACACTCCACTTTGGTACAAAAACTCGAAATGAAAATCCAACTAATTTTTGTTAATTATAGTCAACAATTGTAATGAAAACCACTTGACGTCTCGCTAACCCCAAGCGGCAGTCGAAAAATTCAGCAAACAGCTAAGGTATCATAAAATATGGAACTTTAATGACGTCACTGACATTTATAGCCAACATAAATTTAAGTCTTTTAATGCAGCCAAAGCTCAAGTTGGCAAAATAGGTCAAGTAGCGTTAAATTACGCCGCAGCATTTCAACATTTCTTGAGCTAATCCTTTGCTCAATGACCAAGTAAATCACAAAAGAAAATAAAAATGTCCAAGCTTATTGTCCACAAAAGGGACAACAACAATCATCAAAGGAGGCTGAGCTGATTTCAAATGCTAATTTTTTGGGTCCAGCTTTCTTCATGGCTATTTGATTGCTTTGTTTGCGCTAATGCCACGCTAAGATCATCTCAACACGAAGGGCAGCGGCTTTCCCTGTCCATTGCATCCTTTGTGTCTGGTCATTAGCCGCATCTATGACCTCACGCGGACACACACGCACCCAAATCAAATCCGCGGATGCTGCGCATGCGTGCCCGCGCAGTTTCCCATCGTTGCTTTTATGCAACCCCTTTGGGAAAACCCCTTTGGAAGCAATCAATTGTAACAAATGCAGCAAAGGTTTTTCAACATCTAAGAAAATGCAAAGAAAAGCTTGTCTGCAGCTGGGACAGCACTTGGCCCAGTTATGCCAGACTCTTAAATTATTTACACAGCATTCAGAGCCAAACCGGCTGACGTCATGTAAATTAGAGGGTACCCCTTTTTTGGGCATGACCAAATTGGCGCAGACAATTTGAATTTACGGCCCAACCCCGCTGATCATTTTGTTTAGCGTAACGTTGTAGAAAATTGTATGCACTTTTTGAAGCGTTTTGTCCGGAAAAGAGAACAGTGGAAATTGAAAGTGTTTTAAGCTGCTTTAAGGGAATTATACGCGCACTTACATCATGTGAGTGTCAAAAATGCTGCGGAACCGGGGTCAAAGTGCCCTGTAGTTGTAGCTTTTTTCAACATAAAGTTGTCTTAAGTTGATGTAAAAGGCGGGATGCTTGCTTTGTGGCCTCAAATGGGTTGGATTTGTGCACAAAAGGTAAGAATAGTCCTGTCACAAATAGAATAGAAACATGTGCCCAAAACACTAAAGAGGACTATTGCAAAGGGTTGACATTGTTTCAAAGAGAAGAAACACAAAAAAAAAATGGTCAAAATGTAATCAAAATGTTGAACATTGTTTTGAATTGCTATTTCTATCACTGTTCACAAAAAGGAAACTTGTAAAAATGCGACAGTTGGGATGGATAAGCAAAAAAATAAGATAATTAAATTGCATTCGTTGTTCCAAAATTGGGATATCGAAAGAATGGGTTCTAATGTACTGTTATTCGGGGACCCTAACCACATAATTACGCAAAAAATTTTAAATATCCTATTACCAAATTCCAAGAAAATTAATTAATGACATCTTCTTCACAAAAGTACGAAAGCACGAAGAAGAGAGATCCAGCTGGCCTATGACAGTCCAAGGAACTTCTCGACGTGACAGGATAACACATATGAATTTTCATCCGAAGCTCAAAACACCCCCACCACCAAAGGGTTCTGAAATAACCCCGGTCATGACGGGGATTGTTAAACCGAGGACTCGAAGGCAGAGACCCCAAAAACGTATAAAAAATATCACCGGACAAACGGTTTTGAGAAAAAAATGTTGTGGGATTGCTTAAAAATATCTTATCGGCTTACGGGGACGGAGGTAAGTCAGTGTTTGCGATATGATTTTGGGGTCGCTGAATCCGCGGTCTTAAAAACGGCATCCCACCATCAACAACTAGCACGTCAGGGTTCTGACATAAACTTAAAAACAAGCTACCATACCGATGTCATCCGACTAGAACCATCCCAAAAAATTTGGTTTGTATCGGCAAATGGCTTAGCTGAAGCTTCAAGGCTTTTAGAGAGCACAATAGACTCTTAGGGTCGCAGTGCAGCCTTTCCAATAACAAATTTGTTATTACTCATCATATTAATAGAAGCATATGTAGACTATATCTGTCTGTCCCCTCTATCATAAAACCAGTGCAGAAGAATCTAGCATCTTGACTCCCAAACCATAAAACACTTCTGTTTGATAATTGCTCATACATGTTGTTATTAAGAATACATACTATGCTGCAAAAATTATTATATAAAAATCGGAACAAACATGTTTCAATTTCCCCGTCCCTTTAAATCGGGCAAATATTCTTATAAAGGTCTTAGTAACAGTATCCTATCCTTGAACTCGGATAACCCCTGCAGGTGAAATGAGCGGCTTAACTCCCCCAAATTATAAAAGACTTCTACTTGATACTTGATCATACATCTTGCTACAACTATTACGGCATAGTTATTAAAATCGGAAAAAACTTCAAAAGATTAAGGCAAACTACAAACGCCACTCCTATAAAGAGGAACAACTTTCCAAAATATATAGCACTTTTCCGCCAAAGGAACTTAGTTACAATAATTCCATTCGTATTCGTAATATATGAAAACTGCCCGATATTTCGGATCGTTACTACTACCTCTCTTAGACTGCTAAAGACGATTCATTTCGCTCAATTTCTCATGACAATTTAATTTTATCCTATATCTTAATTAGCCAAAGCCCTTTCATCGAAATTTGGAACAAATACATAAATGTCCAATTAGCAAGCACAAATTCGACTGCTGATCTCACAATCAACCCACTTTCTGTCTTCATGCAAGGCTTTTCTGCTTCACAATTCTTGCGCCTCTATAAAATACAAATTCATACAATTTCACTTTCTTAACTTAAAGATCTTAATCAAGAGCACAGAAGCAGCACCCCAACAACATATGTATGTAAATCCAACAGGCGCCTTAGTGCCACAGAACCTAACAACCTAATTACACTAAATCATTAAAAACGCAACGAATTTGAATAAAAGTCGAAATCTATTAAATGCTCCAGCATAAATTTCAATTTATGACGCCTAGGCCCCTAATGGCGTCGTTCAGCATGAGGCAGAAAAAAAACAAATCATAGACGACAACAGTCTACACAAATGAGGCCACAAAGAGGCACGGAATGAGTACAACGAACCCACACTAATTCATAGGAATGAAAATAAAATCTATAACGGTTGCCGGTCTCGGGATCCGCACAAGTACTGAGCTTACCCCCACAATCATAAAGAGCATAAATATATACATATATACCCTGTTCACAAAGGGTAAGGGGTATATTAGGCAAGTGAAAATAAATTTTGTATGTAACAACAAATGATCGATGTCAATCGGTCCAGGACGAAGCTCCACAGAGATAAAAAACATGACATTTTGTCAGAAGTTGAGTCTTATGTCTTATTCTTCACTTTAGTTTATTAACAGAAGCAACCACACTTTTTAAACCTAGAAAGTTTTCCTAAGAAGATTTCTATACAATAGAATAGTATATCAAGTGTTAAAATGTCCTTAAGATAACACTTCTATGATTGCTATAAAAAAAGGTTTCTTCTATGATCAAACATAGAACCGGTTGAAAAAATGTACCACATTGTATCTAATCTATTTAAAATCTGTACTTAAAGAGTCAATGGTATTATAGGTTTTTCAATGTATTTAACAAGGACGAGTCTTTAAGAAGAAATCGCGGCAGAAGATAAAATTGTACCAAAAGAATCAGCATCGGCTTCCGATTTATTTATAATTATTTTTTAACTGCAAAATAAAAGTTTTTCCAAGGTGCGCATTACAATGATATGTCATTAAAGGATTAATATTAGGGATCCCAAAAAATAAAAATTGAATTTAGATATATTCTGAAAATTCAATATTAAAATCGAAATTAAAAATCTGCACAATACATTGAAGATTCATGATTAAAATACTTCGCAAAGTACCTGCTCCCTTTAAAAAGACTAGCTTGATGTAAGCTATAAGAATGAGGAGTCAGAAGATAATAATGATCCAGACATGAAATTGCACTAAAAGGATCAGTCTTAGGGTTCCCCACAAGATAAAAATGCAATTTAGATATCTTTTGAAAGATCAAAATTTAAATTACATTTAAAAATCTGTCCGATACATAGACGATTCACGATTAAAATACTTTACAAAGTATCTGGCCGCCTTGAAACGAATAAATTTATTCATTAGATTTAAGCACCGGGATGACAAGCCAGCTGATAATAATGATCCAGACATGAAATTGGCTAAAACAGAAATCAACGATAACTCCGAAACCAATTGATATAAAAATGGTATTGGTGAAAAAAATGTATGTATCCTCGGCTATATCAATTGGCGAAAGCCCTTTTCTACCCGAACCTCCTTGAAAAGTCGTAAAATTTTGTAATTCTCATGTAACAGGGCATACTATATATAGACAAATATTTACTACATGATGCAGTGAATTTTACAAGGTGACGCAAAAAAAGTGCACCAGTTCGACTGAGCAAAAAACTGGTTCAATTTATGTATGGCAGCTATATGAAATAGTGCACCAATTTCGATCAAACTTCACACAAATGTTTAGTTTAAAACAAATACAACTGACATTAATTTGGCCACTATATTTCAATTTATAAAAATATTTTTTTAACATGTATTGATGCCTTTTTATGTGTTTCCTGTGTACACATTTGTGTGAAGATTGATCAAAATTGGTCAACTATTTCATGTAGCTACCATAGAAAAATTGAACCCGTGCTCTTTATTTCAGAGAGACACAAATATTTGATGATAATACTGCATTGCGTAACCTTCCAATTGTTGCATCATCATATTTTTACTACGTGTTTTTCCCCACAACCTGATACCAAAATTTCGTCAACGCGCACTCCCACCAACAACGCCAAAAAAAATCCCATAGCAGTAGGCGGAGCCCCCTAGTTTTCTTTTTACATTTTTTGGGACTATTTTAAGATTCTTAGTGAACAGTTGAAACAAACAATAAAATCTATTGAAATCTCGAGTGACTTGTCGAGAGGTTACAGTGTATATTATGTTCGTTGTGTCCCGACCCACTTGTTTTATTTTATTATAAAAGAATTCATCGAACATATAAAGATGTTTTCAAAGGAGAGCAAAGTTTTATTATTATTTTTTTTCTGTGCGCTCAAACCTAACACACATACTACACACAGATACTTCAGAAATCCGATAGTTCTATGAGCACTTAAGATCGCAGAGCTTGATGTTGGCAGTCTAATTGTTGTTTTCCTACTGCGCAGCCGCCCACCCCTGTGAGCTATCTCACTTTTAGCCCTATCTAGCACTATCTCTATTGCTCTATGTTGTCGTTGGGGTAGTCGTTCCAAGACAAATTGTTTATGAGCTGCTGTAAATGGGTTAGCGGCACGTAATATGGCGACAACAATTTCCGATGATTAATCATATTGCTGGTTTGTGCCCTAGATATAATACTTTCTCAAGGCTTAGTACTGCGCAACAGAGCTGTGGAGTTGTAGGCGGAGCCAACACGTTTTAATTGCGTTTTAAGTAGTAGCAGCTCTCAAGGATGTGGTTGAAGCTGGAGCCCAGCGGCAGTAGCACAGGTGGCGGCAGGCTTTATGCACAGGAAATGTACGCACTTAAAGTCTACGCAACGTTTTTTAACGATGCTGGGAAACTAGTTTTTCAGGACCACAGCTTAATATGTAAATTGCTAGAACCAGGCAGCTAATCAACTTGGTTGGGTTCAGTTTTGGTACGGCTCATAAAGTATTCTAAAATATTCATTAATTTAAACAGTTTTTCACAAACGTCTACACACGCATATGCGATATATTCAAATGAGACTTTTCCAGAGATTTTTCGCACTTCGTCTCGTCTCGTCCCGCCTTGCCGCTGATAAGGGTATGGTAATTATTATGCAGCTTTGTGCCAAGGCGTCAAGTAAAAAATGCAACAGCGCTGTACGAGAAAGAAATTCTAGGGGTGCCACAGTTTGGCGAAAGTGTCAGTGAGAGGCATGACAGCGGCAAAAAATGTGACGCCCTGGCGTACCGCGTTTTCATTCCCGGCAGCGTGTGAAATCTTTTGGTTTACTTAGGAGCTGGCTGGTCTGTGCCCGCGCCGGCCGCCTTCTGGTGTTATTTCTGAGCAGCCGGCAAGCAGGCGAGGCCGATCACGATCATATCAAGTTGAGGCAGGGTCGGCAGCCGGGTTGTCAAGGGGTGGCATATTGCACACTGGGTGAGTGACTCTGCAAGGTTATGAACCGCCGCCAGTTTTTTACTTAACTCTTTTTTGTAGCTTTTGTGTTTTTTCTTAAGATTGCAGCAACATCATTGCATTTGCGGGTAAGCACAATTTGTAGTTTTTTTTTTGGGCTTAGGTTTGTATATACATAGTGTCTATAATACATACATATATGTATTGTATATAGGAACCCTTTCTTGCAGTAGCCAAAACAACAACAATAACAGTAAAATCCTTTAAAAAAAAACAAGTAAATAATGAAGCATAGTTTTTTTTCTCATTTTGACGTCTATTGTCATTTTTTATTATTTTTATGTTTTTTTTCCAAATTTTCTTAGGGTTGGTGCACTTTTTGCTGCTGCTGCTGCGCCTTATTACAAAACACTTGAAATTTTCAACATGGATTTACCCTTTTTTCATATAATTTATAACATAATTTTGACTGTTTTTTTGGCATTGTATGACGGGGTATCAATGACGCACCTGGGGCGTTCCTTGATATGGAGTACTTTCTTTACAACTTTACAAAAAAAAAGGCTACAAAAAAAGCTGGAAAATGTTTTGTTGAAAATGGGATAAAAATTAGCTTAACAAAATGCTTTATTTGGATGGCAAAAGCGTGTTAAAGTGAAATAAGATTGAGGAATTTTTTTTCTTTTTTTTTTTGTATGAAAAACTACACAATGCATGCAAAATGGCTACTCGGAGAGATTTGGACTGAAAAAAAAAACAGCTTATAACACTCAATTTAAGACGAATTTATTTTTTCCTTGAAATTGCGCTGCAATTATAATAATAGTTTCTTTACATACTAAAAAAACGCTCTGATTTAATTTTTACACGTAATTAAAAGTTTATAAATATAAAAGGTTATTCTTTTACAGCACGAGTACGTTTACTTACTATAGTGCCCCACTTTTTCGTACAGTTTGTAAATGTAATAATATAAGAAAACATTTAGACAAAAAAGTAGAAATATTAGCGTGGTACACAAAAAAAATTGCTGCCTATGTCCTCGTGCAACTGATGCTTTAATCAGCTGTGAATTATAAACATAGAATTTGTAAAACACTAACTTTTAAATTTACTTACTATGTCGCTTTAAAATATTTATTTTCTGTTCATTGCCTAATTATATTTGCGCTAGGAAAGTATAATAAAAAACTTTGGGGCTCCACCCCCTGCTTGCTTTACACTCCAACGTACGGCTTTCCATATATATATTTCTTTCGAAACATCCCCACTATAGTACCTTGATTTTGCTTGACTTCTAAGAATATGAGAATGCTGCTGATTTTGGAAAAAATGGTTTTAAATGATCTTTTAAACAATGGGGTCTAAATTTTGTAATTTTTAACTACAACTTCCGAAGTACCCATCGAGAAGGTTTAGAAGTTATATGGGGAGTTTTAACTGGCTATACAGAAAAAGTTCTGGGATAAATAGTAAAAAAAAGGCTGTGGCCGACTGGGGGATGGTATCCCCACAGAGTAAAAAGAACTTTTATATTTTACTCTGCATATCAGTAGCTCTTATATGTATATGAATATACACACACTTCGTGAAAAACCCCCCTATGGCCAAATTCTGGATCCGCGCCTGCTACATATCAATTGGTGACTTTAGCAAATAGTTTTGCTTATATCTTGATTTGAATACGGGTTTTAAGGAAGTGGGTCTAAAGATTTGTAACTTTTGAAGCTTTTATGAGATTTACTAAATTACATACGAACGGGGCAAGATATCGACATGAATCGAACCACTTGATCTGCCTGCAGATAATGTGCATATTTTGGTCACATTTTCTTAAAATCTCTGAGATTCTTTAGATTAGATCCAACTTGGATGCTAATTCAGTATATGTATACCTTTATAGGTAATTGTAAACTTATTTTAAGAAGTTCCCACAATTCGTTAAAATGTTAAACTGATCTCCTGGTCTATCGTATAAAATGATATCCCGCAGTTTTTACATCTCATCTTAATTAGCCATATGCATACTGCAAAAATCACTTTAATTACCTGGGTCTGTATTACCCAATACCAACAAATTTTCGGGCATGCGCATTCCCATATCAAGCCCACACAACATTGTTCCAAGACAGCGCTCATTATTTTCAAAATCCATCCAAAATAAGCAGCTCAAATTCAAATCACAAATTGGGATGCATACGAAACATTGCCCAAATTGGAAATCGCAATAAATTATTTGCAAGTAAAGGAAAAAGCAAGAAAATCCCTGAAAACTAGCAGAGCTGCGCAATTTTAATGAAGGCAAACAACATCATACAGTAGCGAAGGGTGCAAAAATTAATACACCGATCGATGGGAATCGATGCCTTTGGCCATGCACCCTTAAGTCTTAAAGAAGTTCTACTGGGTTGGCCTAATCTTGCACAAGAACTGAGGTTGAGTTATGATGGGGTGGCGCGGTAAGTATTTGAAAGTGTTCCTGCCATTGCTTGCAAATTGCAAAATTCGTGACGCATCCCATCGATCCCTTTCCAGCGTGCGATGTTTTACCTGGGAAAGCGACATGCTTATGTTCAATATATATTTGGTAATTAAATAAATAGCAGGACTCGTAAGTAAAAAGTAAAGCAGCTGTGCAGCTTTTGGGCATGGGTTCGAGGGGAAAAAAAATATTGTTACAATTTCAGGTTTTTCGTGGGATTGCCCAAGACAGCTAGCTATAAGAGGCATGGGAGCGCTTATGGGACAAGATTTGTGGAATGAGATGGTAAATAAGTTATGGGAATTGAAGTTCATTTGGCAGTTTTCAATTTATGATACTGTGTGGTCTTGTGAGATTCATTGGGTGGGATTTTTAAATAAGGTACAAAGTTCTTAAAGCGTTACGCTAATGAATATAGCAAATTTTTATAAAAAACTATGTTTACCTCAAATGAAAGATAATGGGACCTAGACTAAGTGGGCACTCTATTGATTTGCTGCAATATAATTCATACATTTTTAATCCTAGACCAGTCTTTCATCGTATGGAAAATGGGATGCATATAATTAAATTTGAAATTCATCTGGGGCACTCAGTGCCACAAGGATAGGTTTATGGTTAAAGTTGGATCATTCCATCATTCTGGCTGTAAAACGTGCACTTTTTCCTGCATACCTTAGCATTAAATATCTATGAATGAACATAAACATTTTTGAATGTTCCGCAGCCCATCTCATCTTTAATTCTTATAGACATTCCATGTATTGTTTATACCCTTTACGCTGTATATTAAGTTTGTGGAATTCTTTGTAACATAGAGAAAGAGACCCCCAAAAACTTTCTCCGAAATGCTAAGCAGGATAAAAGAAATTTACCTGGACATGTTTTTTCGTCCGTCTTTGTGAACGCTTAGATCTTGAAGTTTTTAAGAGCAAGGATAACATTGGGACTCTTTACATGTAACGCCATATTTTCAACAAATTTTTTTCTAGCTTGATGCATTAGTCAATCCCTTATTGGTTCAAACGGATTTTAATCAAGTGGCCGGAATACACGTTAGACATTAGCTAAATTCCACTTTTCAAGAACCCAGAAAGACATATACGAAAAAAACAGTAGATTAAGACAATGCTTATAAAATAGTACAGTTAACATCCCCGTGTCTCACGTGGAACACAACAGAGAAACGCGTTTAAGCAAAAAATTATAAACACTGCCATCTTGATAAGAAGAGACAGGGGGTCTGTCTTATCAGCCACTGCCATGTTCCTAGCAGGAAGTTGATATTTTTGCATAATCAATCCATGGTATGACAAACTCGATATTACAAACTAACTCAAAAATGGTGGTATATCATCAGAGTGGCCCCACAGCCCTTACCTAAGGAAATATAACTATCGTCCAAGAATTTTATCTCGAAAAATTCAGGTTCCGCATGCCATATAATTAAGTCTATATAATACATTTTTCTATGAATACACTAGAAAGCCAATGTGGTGCTTTAAAGATAAGATAGATGACTGCCTTTTCATAAGATAAGATATTCAAAAGGGTGGAATACTCTAAAAAGCTTAACGTGGATCAATAATCAGAATTTTGCTATTCATAAAATAGTTTTATCTTATCTGCCTATCAATAGCTCAATTTTTAAGTGCAATCCTATCGAATCAATAGCTCGATTTAAGCTACCAAAGCCTAAACTTTTGTAGTGGCATTAACCCCTTGGCAGCCAAAGGAAATGCACACAATACTCTGTGATTTGAATGTATTGGGGCGTTCCTACGGCCCTATTCATAAATTAGAACCGCTTTCAGTGGCAATAAAGGGTAATCAGAGACACTGCATGCATGATGTATTTATGCACCGTTACTTTCTACAGAGACAGCTTAGCCCGAAACTTTACTTTTTTGAAAACCTAACCCAACGCTTTCTACTTTCCACCGCTTCCCTCACGAAGCACTGCCTTTAACCTCGCCCATTTTGGCATGGCATTGAGCTGGCTGCGTCAACGTCGTGACGTCGTCTCCTGTGACTTTTCCCAATTTTTGCACAATTACCTCACAATCGATGCTTTCTCCGCAAATCAATTGCAAAAAAAACACAAACAAAACCCCATGACATATAGTGTTGCACGTACCGTACATTGCCTAACCCTGCCTCACCTTGCCACACCCTAAGTTTGGCGAACAATATCACGAAAAGGGTAAAAATCCGGTACAAATAGGGTATGTCGTCAAACCAAAGACGATTGCTACAAATTTCTATGTATTGGACTTGCTCGAAGCAGCAAGCAGTAAAAAAGCAAGGAACAAGGAGCAAGGGATTTAATTGCATTTTTTAGCGCGCGCATTGCGAATTTCAGCTGTGTCTCAGCTGGCAGCTTAACCGATCGATCGGTGGTCGCTCGCTCGTTCCTAAGTCTTGATAGGATCGTACGATCGATCTATTGAGCTGCAACTACGCCGCAACGCATCAGTGCACGGCCTTGCAATGCACCGTGCGCATTGTCATGTTAATGTTGCGAAATGTGAATTTGATTGCCTGCCCCTAATCAATAAATCCTTAATGAGCTACAATCTGTGCACTATTTTGATGCAAAAAGGCTTGACAAGATTTATGCACTTTTCTAAGGTCTAAGCCCATTTGCATTTTCAGCAGTTCTTACATTGTCTCTTGAGCATTTTCCGTTTCGTTGGCGCTGAATGGCGTACCATACAACGCGTGTGCCATGAATTCGTAGAGATTTCCAGATCCCGTAGTGAAAGCTGCTGGATGCTGCTTTGGATTCAAATTAGTTCATCATACAGCGTACGCATGCCCGCAAGGCGTTCTAAGTTGCTTACTTGGTAGCAGTTAATTGGTTTGAAGTTTTCCGCAGATTTGCATTTTCAATTTGAATTTTCTAAAAGAAAGTTCCTAATTGGTTTTGACTCGAACGAATTCGCGGCGTTTGTTGATTAGGCTTTAGTGGCGTGCGCCAGGTGAGTCCTTTATTGCGACAAGGTGTTGGCAAGTTGGCGGGAGTTCTTTGTAAAGTTGTAATATGCAAAATTGTGAACAATGGAAGTTATATACAAGACCAAAACTTGTAGTTGTTAAGGTTTCACAAAACTGAAAAACTTATCAACAAAAGCATGGACATTGTTGCCAGCTGCCTTGGTTTAGTGGTCAAAATGCAGAAACAACAAAATCGTGGGTTGTAGTCCTGCTTAGGCTGATCGGCATCACTGTCAGAGCCTCAAACTGGAACAAGTAGTCGGGCCCAACAGTTAGCACTAGCTTGGTCAACCGGTTGAATCTAAATCGAAACAAGAAACAAATAAAGTGCAAAAAAAACTAGACTAAGGTTTTATTCAAGGGCGATCAACAGGTTTACCCCAGGACCAACGGGTACGCTGACCAGTGGTGGGTAAATATAGCTCTAGCATAAATGTCCCTAATATTCTTTGTTAACGAATTAAATAAGTCACCATTGAAAGCCCTAGGGCGCTAAGCACACATGTAGCGGAACTAAAGTGAACTGAACGGAACTGAACTGAACTGAACTGAACTGAAGAAATCTATGCGTGTTGCCCAAAGTTATACTTAAAAATCAAAAGTGCGCTCTGCTCATGATTATTACAGATACTGTGATTAACTTTTGTGTGTAATTTAAATCGAAATTTTATTTTCTTATAGAATTCGAATTATAATGGCGCGTAAAAAATAGTTCCATAATTCGGCCTCTGAATTTGACTTTAGAAGTTTTGAACAGTATTTATATTTCTTAATATATAGATCCCAAACTTTTTTTGGTTTCATTTATTCAGAAATTTCTTCTAAGATTTGGTATACTAGTACATCAATTTTTTGTGGGTGCCTCTGGCGGCTGAACCCGTTGAACTGAACCCTATCGATTTTTCAAATTCTTTAAATTCTTCTTCACTGAACCGGTGAAGTTCTGAATTTATGTTTCAGAATTTTGCTGTTTCATTTGATACCATTAAAAATTTAGTTTAATTTTTTAATGTTTTATGAAAGGAGTTGTTCATATGTGGTTTGATTACACATTTCCTCGTTTTTTTGAATGTTATATTTATTTATTTATTTATTTATTTGAGGGGTACAACTACGTACAGTTGACATTATATTATAAAAAAGTACATATAAATTATTTAGAAAAGAAAATAGAGCGAGGGAATTGATATGAACTAATCCGCGTCTCTAGCCCGATGGGTGAACTTTTTAATGATATGCACCAACTCACATCAAGAACTGGCCAGAAACTTGGATTTACAATATTAAAGTTGAAAAAAGGAAGCAAGATAAAAACTAAACATTATATCGCAAAAAACCCAATGGATCACCATTGACCAAGTGACTCATAATATTGGTCAAGGATGCTCGAAGTGGCAAGTCAAGGTGACTTAAGATAGAAGAAGTGATAGATTGAATAGACCGTTCGAAAGAGAGGAAATTGTAAAAGTTATTATAGTTAGAGCATAAGACACGGAAAGGGTCGTGCAAAGCATAATTAGATCTACAAAATTGTAAGGCTAAGGGTCGAAAATTACGAGTTACTCTGGATGGTATGACCAAAGTAACTTTGCTAAGGAGTACATTGGAATCGATAAGACCGAGTAACAGTTTATGCAAGAATAACACGCCGTGGCATGTTCTGCGGTGATTTAAGGAAGGCAATTTTATAAGGCGAAGTCTATCAGAATATGGCGGCAGTCGGATATTTGGGTCCCAGTTTAAGCCACGAAGTGCAAAAAGGAGAAATTGCTTTTGTACGGACTCAATCATGTCCTGATAAAGGTGGTATTGAGGGCTCCAAACGCAGGAACAATATTCCAAAATTGGACGGACAAGAGAAATATAAAGAAGTTTGGTTGTGTAAGGGTCGTTAAACTCTTTAGACCAACGCTTAATAAAAGCAAGAACACCTCTAGCCTTATTCACGATGTTGCAAATATGGTTATTAAATTTAAGGTTATGATCAAACAAAACACCAAGGTCAGACACACTCTCGATGCGTTCTAAGGTAGAAGATTCTAAAGAGTAAGTGGCCAAATAAGGAGCAGAACGATAAAATGTCATAACGTTACATTTTGTCTTGTTGAGAAAGAGTTGGTTGATATTGCACCAAGATTGCATGTTATCAAAATCATGCTGAAGAAGTAAGTACTTATTATTATCGGAGTAGGACATACAGAGTTTAACATCATCCGCATACATAAGAATGTGAGAAGATGAGATTACCTGAGGGAGATCATTTAAAAATAAGTTAAAAAGAAGAGGGCCTAGATGGCTACCTTGAGGTACCCCTGACGTGACCATAATTTCTGTAGATTCGCAGCCTTTAAAAACTACCTTCTGGACTCGGTTGGATAAATAGGACGATATCCAATTTAAAAGACAAGACGGAAACCCCAGACGAGACAGTTTAACAAGTAGAAGACTATGATTTACCGAATCAAATGCTTTACTAAAGTCAGTATAAATGACATCAGTTTGTTTTTTTTCCGTAAAACCAAGATTAATAAGAGACGAAAGTTCTAAAAGGTTAGTAGAAGTGGACCGACGTTTTACAAACCCATGTTGGGAATCCGACATTAAAGAACGACAGTAGTGTTGCAATTGTGAAGTTACAATCCTTTCAAAAACTTTTGGAATTGATGAAAGCTTGGCAATACCGCGGTAGTTCTCAATGTTGGACTTGGAACCTTTTTTGTGAATAGGGATAATAAAGGATTCATTCCAGATGGCCGGAAGATAAGAATATTTTAATGAAGTGCGGAAAAGAACAGATAATGGTGTAGAAAGAGAGTGAGCACAATGCTTTAAGACGCAACTAGGAATGGCATCGGGGCCAGGGGAGAAGGATGATTTAATGGACAGTAGGGATTGTAAAACGTCGGTTTCAAAGATTTCTGGATAAGCAATAAGATTTGAATGTGGTAGGTTATAGGGATAGTTAAGGTCAATGCAATTAGGGTTGACAGAATAGGTAGTTTGAAAAAATTTCGCAAACAGGTCGGCGATTTCAGAATTGTTAGTAGAGCTTTCATTTTTGAAATATAGCGATGCAGGAAATAAGGAAGATTTACGTTTAGAATTAACAAAAGAAAAAAATTTTTTAGGATCACTACAGAAGTTAAGCCGACAGCGGGAAAGATAATTATTGTAGCAAATTCTGTTAAGAAGGACGAACTTGCTGCGTAAAATAGAAAACTTATAAAAGTCGACAGGAGATCCAGATTTCTTAAATTTTTTGTAAGAAGAAGACTTGCGATTTTTTAAAGAGGACAGACTAGTAGTAAACCAAGGCGGCTTTAAAGAAGGAGCCGGGACAGAATAAGGGACAAAGAGATCAAAAGCATCGTATAAAACCCGATAGAAATTGGAAATGGATAAGTCAAGGTCATTAGTAGTCAACAAAGGCAACCAGTTAACTTCGGACAAAAATTTATTAAGACCGACAAAATTAGACTTGCGAAAGCAGCGATACCGAAGAGCATGAGCATGTGGCTGATTTCTGTAGAGACCATTAAATTTTAAAGAGATTTGTGATGTCGGATGGTACGGATCCTCGGGTACGGAGAGCGGACAGACCCTAGAAATTTCAAAATCAGAATTATCATTGACAAAAACGAGGTCAAGCATTCTATTTGAGCAATTATGTATAAAATTTATTTGGCTAAGAGAGATATCAATCAGTCCTGTAACAAACTCATGATTACCAGATGGAAAAAGAAAACTAGAATTGACTGAACTAAGCCAATATAATGTAGGCAGATTAAAGTCGCCTAAGACAACAATTTGATCCCGAGTACCAACAGAATCAGCCACCATACGAATGGCAGTGAGATGATTCTGATATACACTCAAGTCGGAGCAAGGAGGTATATAGGAACAAGTAAAATAGATATAGGAATTATTAAAAAACACTTTTACCGCAATGAACTCAATGCCTATTGGAAAATTTAGAGATAGTAAATGAGATTCTAAGGCTACATTTACAGCAATGAGTACACCACCACCACGACCGGGAGACCGGTCAAGCCTGTAGGTTACATAGGAGCTAACAAAAATCTCAAAATCATAGACAGACGCATTAAGCCAGGTTTCCTAAGTAAAATCTTATATTGGTTGCCTCTTGATGAAGAAACTAGAACGAGTTTCATTTTTTCAACATAATCATTTATAATATGCAGCATCACCAGATAAAATTTTCTGAAATGTACTGTGCCATATTTTGAATTGTCCAACCATCCCGCACTCGTTTAAACTCCAGGTATCCCAATGCATCTTGTACGAAAAAGTAGTGCAAAAAATTCCTTATAGTGAAAAGTTCGTTGTAGATTGTTTGATATGCGGAAACCCCCCGACCGTAAGATAAAAGAATGAATTATTTTTTTTTTGCTTAAGGCCTATACGCAGCACGAAATATTTCGCACGGAATGACAAAACTTCATATAAAAAAAAATATCCCAAATGGGATATCCCAAATATTCATTAATTAAAAATATATTTTTGCGACTTAAGGCCTTATAAAAGATGTAACCCCAAATTTAAAGTAATTGCTAATCTTTGCTAGTCATTTACAATACAGTGAAATTGGTTCCCCGCTGGAAGCACTGCACTTCAGGTGTAGGAGTTTTCAGAATTTCCTGTTAGTTCGGCAGGAAGTCCTTTTCATTATTTTCACTTTCTAACCGCACACTAATTGATCTCCCGGGTGCATTTACAGCTTGGCCCAAGCAAAACTTCAATCAAGAACATTTGCAACTGACCCGTCTGCCTAGCCCCACAAACAATGCCAAAATAATTAGCGCCTATTGATGCCAACGCAAACCGGCAGGCAGCATGCGCTGGCTAAATGGATTCCGGGCGTGACACATCACAATATGTCCACAAACGCCCCTGCAAATAAATCTCCAACAAAGAAACAACTCAAAAGCCAAGAAAAGTCAGCCTGTGGAGAGTCACAAAATGTGGCACGATCGTCCTGGACTAGCTAGATTATCAATGACAAGCAGCCGGCGCTGTGCAACTTCATAATTTTCTTTTTCTTGTTCTTGGATTTTCACCACATAAGGGGCAGAGCACCAAAGCAGCAACAATTTGCAGTGAAAATTGTGTGTGTAAGTACAAGGAGAAAGAAATGCAGCAGCAGCAGCAGCAGCCGCAGCAGCTGCGGCAAGGACGCTTGGCTTCATTGCCCCCAAGGAAACGAGCCGCAGCACAACAAAATTTATGTATAGTGTGTGTGTGTGTTGAGGTTGTTGTTGTTGTTGTTTCTGTGTTTATGGAACACACTTTTTTGCATAAACACACACTCTCGCATTGAGCAGTTTTTAATGTCTTGCACTTTTTGATTGCTTTTTCACTTTTCTTCGTTTTCATCTCATTTTTTTTTTGTTTTTTATGGGTCCTTCTTGTTGAGATTTTTGCATTTGCGCGCATTTCTACACCAAAAGCACCACCGGCTGGCTTCAGCACCACCTTACTCATGTGGCTGCTGCTGCTGCTGTTGCTGCAGCAAGGGACTTGAACATCACCCCAATTTAGTTGCTACCCAACTTCCATTATTATCCCTGTTTATGTATGTGTTTGTGTTTTATTCCCTGCTTGCCTGTTTTCTTTGCTTTTGGTTCCTTACTTCCTTACTTCCTTGCGTGTGCATTTGCCGTGTAGCTCGCGCCAAGAAAAACGCATATGCCACCTCGATCGCCCATAAGTAATCCTGCTAGCTGGCTGGCTGGCTGGTAGCTCCTTGCTTGCCTCCTTGCTGCCTTGCTTCGATTACTTCCTTGGCTCACGCACACCGTTGCATGCAGCGCAAGCGCAATCGCATTTCAAATGAAGCGCAGGGCACACAGGGAACACACTCTCCAAGTCTAAGCCAGTCAGTCAGTCATTCAGCCGGAGAGCCAGACAGACAGGCAGCTAGCAGCTGCTTAATGGCACTTTTTGCCAAGAGGGTTCAACTTTTCCTATGCATTAGTCGACGGCGAGTAAAGCACCACCACCACCACCCGATCGATCGGCCGACTAATGCCACCACACTCCTCATACCGCTCGTCTACCACGCTACTACACTGCGCCTGCGCCACCAAAACACCAACAACTCACGCACAGAGTGCATTATTCATAGGAGGTTCTTCACACCGTATCGTCTTAGTTGCACCCAAGCAAACTAGTACTAGACCAGGGGGGGAAAGACAGTTGCCGACATTTATTATGAGTTGAGTTTCGAGACATAAATAAACGGAACTTCTGCCGTGACAATGACCCGAATGTTATTAATATGCTGTTGAAACTAGAGTTCCGTTATGTATTTAAGAGTGCATGTGTGCATATAAGGGGAGGCGGGGTTGACTCTATCGTATGTGGAGCATGCCTTGACAGTTTGGGGAATACTTATCTATTACTGTCTTAGGTTAGGCATGAGCAGTTCGTTGAACTCCTTAGAGTGTGCCACGAAATAATATCAATATGCAGAGTTTTGAAAGGGGAGATAACTTAAGACCTAGGGAGTTGCTGTGCTTATAGAATTCAATTAGAGATTGTGCATGGGCTTAATGTAGCTTATCGCAAGTAAATGGGGACATCGATTTGAAGAAAAAATACAGCTTTACATCTTTAGCATGGAAACGCGATAAATTAAAGCGTTATTCCTACAAAGCCAACAAATTCGAACCTAATAAGAGATAATAGGAATAAATAAATAAACAATCTAACAAAATTTCCAAACTCGCAGAAATTTTTTATGAAAAAATGTGATACAGTCGAGGCGGTGCCCTGTACCCTTTTTCTCGAAAAAAATATATTCCAGCATATTCCTTCTAAGAACGTTTCAATTTGATTGGATAGGATTCTAACCGATTTGGATGAAAATCGAAAGTTACATCAAAAAAGTTATTTAAAGTATATGGGGTAAGTTTCAAGTGCATATGTTGAGGGCTGTAGAAGAAGCGCGAAATTCTACTAGGATGGAACCGGTTGAGATATTGATATAATTTAACAAACATCATCTGCTTAGTAAATATGCGCACCAACTTGTAAAGTTTTGTATCTCTAGCTATAATAGTCTCCGAAATCTAGGTGCTCATACAGAAGGACGGACGGACGAGCGGAAGGACAGACAGACAGACGGACATGGCTCAACAGCTATCCGAGTTTATGATAAGCATTTCGGTATAAAGGACTTGGGGTCTACCATGCCTCCTTCTCTCCGTTACATACATTGCACAAATCTAGAATATCCTTTGCACCTATAGGTACAGTTTATAAAAAGATAGACTAAGCATTTATGGAAACCGTGACAGGCGCAATGAGGTATTGTGGGTGTTTGAACTCAGGTTCCCAATGTTGTTGTGGAACAAGATTTATGTTTAAACTAATGAAAAAAAAATGTTGCGTGTGCGACTTAAGGATACCCTGAAGCGATTTTAAGTTTTTGGACTGGCTCTACAACCTCAGCTCAGAATTCCAAAAAAAAACTAAAACTAAAAAACCGCTTACCATCACAGTATAGGGCAATTATGCATTTCTCAATATTTTCTCAATATTACCAAAACAAAGGCGATAAAATCCAAAAAATGCACAAAAGCTCGCTCTAGCGGCACTCAAAAATAAAAATAAATGTCAAAAATGGGTTCCTCGACCCCGAAAACCGCCGTATAAATACTGGGCTAACAATTTTTCCCATTTTAAATGCAAAGTCTAACACGATTTTTAAATATTATGGAAAAAAAACCTATTTTGAAAAATTGGACGATTCCAAATTAGTTTTAGACCTATAGTTTCTAGTTTCTATAGAACCAAATTCACGATGAGCATTTGCCACAAAAAATTTGACGTACCCTAAATTACATAAGTACATACATACTCAAAAACAATACTTAAAATATACAGAAAAAATTTAAAAAAAAAAATATTTTCCTCGACCTTTGAAGGCAAACACTCTACAGTCTCTCCTACCTTTAAGTACTCGCGATTTTTTTAGCTAAAGCGATTTGAACTTTGGCGTCTAAAATACTATCTAAATCTCAAATTTTTTTATCCTAGCTTTTACAGTCTCCAATATTTACCGGCAGTCGGACGGAAAGAATTGTCTATAATAATTTCTTTTGCCTTACTACCATATCGGAGACAACATTATTCTACAGCGTCACCTTCTCTATGTTACATACAAGCCCAAAATACCCATTGAAGTGCTATATGGACATCAAAGAGCTTTTGCTTATTAATTCTTAAATTTTTTTTCTTGGATTTTTTACATCATTCATTTACTTTTTAGGAAACTGAATTTTTTTTAACTTTTTAATGCTCGGTTCAAGCTACCTAGGTATAACCTAGGTACATCAATTCATAAACGGGTTTACAAGTAAATTTTTTGAAGTAGAAATTTCGGCAAATACAAAAAAAACAAACGCTAGAGTTTGAGGTCTGCCATATTTTTTTCCTAGAAGCTTTTTTTGGCTCAAGTGAATACGTCCAAAAACTGAAAATCATGGAAATTAAAAATTCACAACTTTTGTGGTATCTATAAGTATTGTACCATATTTAAATATTATTTAATATTTAGTAACCTTAGTAGTCCTAACATGCAATACTGAATAATTCTGTTGTCTGTGGGACCCCAAAAAATCATAATTATAACATTTGACAAATAAAAAAAGTCGGAAATGGCTTTAATTTGAATCAAAATTTTTTGTAAAGGTTAAAGAAACTTAATTTCCAGCTTTTGAATAAATACCAAATATTTCTACCCTACGGCTATAGGGTATACAACGAGACATATTCAAAAATGTAAAATTAAATTTAAAGTACGAATTTCTGATCCATTTCTGTAAGTACCATAGATTATCAATATAAGTAAAAAAAAACTATATGGTTATTTAAGGGGGCCTACAAAAATGTTGTTATTATATTCATAAGGACTTTGTATGTTGTATGTCTAGTATATTCTGGGATAACAATTAATATTAAAAAATATTTATGTTTTGAATTATTAAAATGCATCTGCGTCTAAACTACCAACTTGTGATCGATAATCAATGACCCCCTGTTAGGGATACTAGGGGGCTTTGGCTGAAACAACAAATATTCGCTGCCTAGAGTACATTTGCATAATAAATTCAAATCGTAAATAAATTCAATCAATTTTCACCTTGTGTCCATTAAGTATTTATGTAATGAACTGGCTTATATAATCGCATTAGCGTCAATTATGCAAACTAGAGAGAAGTTCAATAATAATAAGAAGAATTTTTCAATGTTCAATATAAACAAGTCAAATGCCCGAGATCCAATGGGAGCTCTCAACCCTTAAAAAAAAGCCAGCTAATAAAATAAACGCAGCAAATACACTGCACTTAAGCTTGAAATTGCATATATTGGTTATGCATTGAAACCTGGGGGAAAGGGACATTGCCGGAGAACGTACCCCTTTGCGCCTTGGATCAACGACAATTAAGCGCACTTACCAAATTTGTCGCACTGCGATAAGTTTGCCCCAGTTGCAACGAATGTGTCACACTAAAACAGCACAAAATATGGGACAGATGTTTAGGGCATATTTGGCTTGTGCCAAGCGAAAAAAAAAAATAATACTGAAGGTGTCAGAGTCAGAGCAAGGACTTTGAGGACTGTAATGTTGGCGATGGCGTTGACGGTGGCGGCAAGAGAGAGCGCCGGCTGCGCTTATTATTTGTTACAGTTCTGCACAAGAATATTTTCTTGAAGAAAACCCCGCGCACTTTGGCACGAGCTACGATCAGCTGTGCGTGCATGCCACTGAAGGGGATGAAAATTTACCAGGTGGTGCTGTACAGCGGCGGCGGCGGCGTCTAAGCAACCCCTAAAACGGACTTGAGTGCCGAATGCATTGGAAATTGTGCAAAATCGATTACAATGATTGCATTTGGCGACAACAACGGAAGACGGAACCAAAAAGGGAGCTAGCTGCCCTGTAAGTGTTGCTGGCAGGGACAATGCTGCATGCCGGAAGAATAATAGCTGCAGGGAAATCCTTAAAGACTGTGCAAGATGTGCGCTCTGATTTATCCTGCTGTCCATTGTTAGCTGCATTGTTGATTTCTTGATTTTTTCTACATTTTTGCACAGCGCCTTGGACGACGCTCTCTAGCAGTATATGGTGGTTGGTGACATTGCGCAATGATTACAGCTACCTTAGGTAATGCGCAGCTAATGTCCTGCCGGTAATTTATTTGATTTGTGCAGTCCGTTGCATTCTAGGTTTTTCTCGTGCCTTGTCTTTGGAATTCTAATGATAGCCCGGTGTGCCAACAAAAGCCACTGCGGTCAGTTGCTTGCAGAGATGTTGCGTAAATTTGCCTATTGTCTGTGCTCTGGAGTGGACAAGCACCGCTCGTACAGTCCCAGCTGCGCGTCGAGTATGTTTGGATGGCTCATAGGGCGGGCGCATAAAGCTTTTAAGCAGCTGTCGGGCGCTGGCTTTGATTTATGTCACCCATGTAATCAGTTTACTGATTAAGCTACTCGGTCATTGACTGTAGTTTTATGAGTGTAATTGCAGCTGCCGTTGCACCACCCGTAGCCGGAGCAGCATCACTTAACGGTATCATCAATGTATAGTATATCGAAATCGAAATCAGCCACCAGCATGAAAAACAGCACCAAAAATAAAACTTTGCTAGCACCTGCCCAGCTCGTTCGGCTTACAACTTACACAGACCCGTGCCATATCCTGGGGGTTGCTACAACCACCCCAGTAAGCCACCACCATTAGCAGCACCAACAACACTAGCTACAACCAGACAACACCACCCCCTAGCTGGCGCAGCCGTTAGATTCACACGCGTATATCCTGGCGCTCATTCATTCATGCTGGTTGCGCACTGTACTCAAAATCAGACAAACAACAGGCTTAGCACGCAGACATACACATTCACCAGCTTAGAACCACCGCATACCAATTAAACCATTTGCGGAAATGGCGTCCACTTGTTTTCATTTCGTCAGCCGTAAAACGAGTCCTTGCCACCCCTGAATTTAGCGCAGAATCAAAGCGCACGTGCGCCTGCGCCTGCGCCCGAGCCACACTTTCGCGCATTTGACTGTGCATGATGAAAAAGAACGTCTGACGTCACAAACACATGCGCACATGCTAGACACCCTCTCAATTCGCTGTCGGCTGTGATTGTGTGCGCCTGTGCGTGATATCCTTATGCTGGCATAACAATGGCACTTTTAATGCAAATACAATCGTATCCTTTTCACAAAAGAGCCATTGTGATTATGTATTAACAATTTTTGAAAATATATATTTCTAACGCATTTAATACGGGCGACGTAGAAATTTTTAAAACGTATTTCTTTTTGTGTGGAAAACTGATAATGAAAACTATATCCGGCACACGTGCCAATGTTCACAAAGTTTTATAGACTGTACGTGGTTTGGGATGTATGTATCATTAAGCCTTCTTTCATTGGGGCGTGAGGTGCATACAATTTGCATTTTCATTAGAGAAAGAGTACAACACAAATAGCTCAAAGAGGTGGCAGCCTTAGAATGGTAAAGTATGTAATCATATACACCAGGAAGGAATAACCATATAACTATTGTTGAAGAAAAAGAAATCTAATCTCTGACAGTTGTTACTCTTACTTTCATATGCTATGTAAGCTTTGAAACTGATCAAAACATTTACAAAATGTAGCATTTACAAAATTGAAAATTGAAATTGAAAAAATCAGAACAATTTATTCAGATTCGTTTTGAAACCGAATGTTTGGTGCTTCCAATTTAACCAAACCGAATTTTTCATGTGGTTTGAAACCGAATATTTTGTTGCAAGAGGAATTAAAACGAATTGGCAAAATAGGTTAAAAAAAGTACACATTTTATACTAAAATAATTTTTTAAATATTCTTGATATTCTTAGATTATATTTATGCCAACTTAAAGTTACATATTGTTTTTAATTATTTTTTTGCTGACTCAACCCAAAAAATAGCATTCACAGCCAAAACACATTTTTTTTTGTATTCGTGTATGTGCACTTATCAACAAAAAATATCTTTATTAAAATTATTCGGTTTGGTTTTTTCGTTTTCCGGAGCACCGCTGATTTTCTCATAAATCTACCAAAGCAAATAGGAATTAACTTTTTTTTCATTCTAAAAAACCACTCGCGGGTGTAGCGGTCACAGACTTATGTCTATGATGTCTCCGCGACTAAGCAGTTTCCACTTTCTGTGAAGACCGCTTTCGTATACAATTTAACGTTCTACAATTCTTTTAAAAATTCAAATTGGTTTCTCCTTATTATCTTTTCAATCGAAAGAATCTTATATGTCACAATTACAAGATACTTACTAGGAACATCTTCAGTTATACGATTTTTTTTCGCAGTAAATTTGCGTTTTAGTTTTTAAATTAAACAATAAATTGTTTAAAAAAAATTATGAACATTTTTTAAAGTTTTTTCTCTTTTGTTAAATTATTCCAATATTTTTATTCGTTTACGAGATGTGTCTTGTCAAAAAACAGTTTAATATTCAGTTATAACTCGATAAATAATCGGAACTTTCGCCCTTTAATAAAATATATCGTAGGTTCGACCTAGATACCTGATGGAATAACAGAAGGTATTATGTATTTTCTGATAAGGAGTATTTTCTCTATGGTTTAAGCTTCTTGAGAATATACACCGGAAAAATATACATTCGTCAATATGATGGTTAACGTCGTCCGTATGTAGACTAAACTATGAGACTGACTGCCACAGTCTATAGAAAGGGAAAGGGGACACCAACCTGGAGAAAACCTAGATTGGCGAAACTGATGAAAGTTTACATTCTTAAAAAAGGCTTAATAGTTCTACGCAGCATTTACTTATTAACAAGATATATAGGGTGGGCCATTTGTAGGTTTGGTTGTTAAACACTCATAATTTGGAATATACAAGTCCAAAGTGGATGCTCTTCTACATATGTCAAGTTCAAAACTATTCAATTTTAATCATGGATCGTTTGACAATCGAACAAGGCATTAAAGTGGTACAGGCGTACTATGAAAACGGTGGTTCTCTGAAAAAAAAAAAAAAATAGTTGAGACCAGTGTCGACGAGTCGCCGGGAACATCGACGTGCCATCGTTCCCAAGAATTACACTTTGCTAGGACCACTTTGCTTCGATTTTGCATGCGGCTTTACATTTATACTTTTCCTGGATTAAAATGATGCTGGCAACAATTAAAATATAATGAAATTAACAAACAAAACAACAGATGGTCCACCCTATACATATCTGCTAAGAACCCCAGACTAACAAGTGCATTGATGGTCGCACTGCTGCTGAGGTTACGTCAAGAGAGTATTATTTCAGGTGATTAGGGGGACTTGGTTTTTCTGTACGCAATTTTTGCGTTTCATGTTTGTACAGAAGAATGAAACAGATGAAGCTCAAAGAATTTCAGAGTCTAACGTACAATGCCAAAGTCTGGAAATATGGGACACCGTTTGAATTTTTAGGAAAAGTCACTGAACTTTTTTTGTAGAACTATACCTGTGATCAGTTGATATTTCATTAGGAAGATACAATGAAATTTTAATGCAGGTATACTAACGCGTCAACTATACGAAATTAAAGGAGTTTTGAAGAACATGCTCGATACCATTCTATATAATCTTGAATGGGGCCCATATTTGATTTTATAATACAAAATCATTATTTCAAATAATAACAGGTTGTTAGACCATATTTATAATTCAAGATCAGCTTGTTATTAACAGTAGTGTTTCAAACAACAGGTACCCAGAGGTTAATGAACCAATTTTATATAGAACTGGAACCAATTCACTTGTTATTTCCTTTTTTTGGTATTTGCGATTATTATCTATAAAAAAATGTAAGCACCAACACAACGTATGAGCTCAGTAGGCTGACAAAAGACATGGGTATATCTCACAAACCTAAGAATATTTAATTTTTTTTTTTTTGCTAATTCCTCAGACCCTCCATGCCAGAGCCCGGTTCTGCAGCTCTACAAACCACAACTACACCTACAAAAATTCCATGCAAACGAAGTCCAAGTTATTTTTAAGAAATTCAAACCTGCAGTGAGTGAATTATGAGCCAGCGCTGTCAAGGCTAGCAGCAGAGCAGCCGATGTCGATGGCAATGTTCTTGGCAAGCGACATACACACGCTGGGAACGAGCGCTGACGTCGCCGCCGCCTCCAATGCTGCGCAGTAGGAATAGGTGTGATCGTAAGGAGACGCAAAGAAAACACCTTACACGATGCACACACGCACACACACACACGTAGTGAGAGGGAGAGAGCTCAGGGAGTTAGACAGGTTGCACATTGGAACAATAGGTAGATAAACTCACGTACTCATAATTTCTGTTGCTCTTGCCGTCGAGATCGACGTCGCGACGCGTCGGTGTAGACGTAGTTGGTGTTGTTTGGGTTCGTTTCTAACATTTTTTTGTAAATCTCTGCAATCTCTTTTGGTATGCACGGGCTATGCATGCCTGTCAATAATGCTGATGATGATAATGATGATGATGACGTTGGCAATGACTAGAAAATATTACCTTGCTGCTGACGCCTTTCCTGAGAAGGATTTGTGTCAGCAAACGTGACTTGAAACATCAAGTTATTGTGTGTATGCATGTTTGATTGCTGATCCTTTTGTATATGTCTATTGTTTGAATAGTTAATTATGGGTTGGATCAGTGTACACTCCTTTGAGCAGCGCGCCCGCCAAGCCAAGACAAAGGCCAGAGTTTCCAAAATCACACTGCGCGCCCATCTTTTTACTTTTTGTTTCCATTTTTTTCCACTTTTTCAGTTTGTTTTTGCCATTTTTACTGGTAATTTAAGAATTAGTTTTAAAATTATTTTGAATTTCATATAGTAGTTTTGAAGCAATCGTTGCACTTGGTTAGTTAGAGCTATCAGAGATCACGGCACGTGGGCGTGGCTGCGTTGACAACTGCTGACAATGACTTCATTTGTGCGCCTTGTGCCAGTTGGGGTACATCATTTGGTTGTCAGCATTTTGCGGATTCACATATGGCGGCGTTGTGCATTCACTAAGTTATGATAGATCGCCAAATGAAGTTGTACTCGTCTGTCAGCTGGACATGATTGTTTTCGTTCTAATACTTTAAATGTCTTTGTTTTTTGCACAATGTGTTGAATGTGCAATTGAAGGCATTAGTGCCACAGATTTTAAAGCAAAGATTTGAAATATGTTTTAATGAGCAAGGGCATAGAAGACTTCTTAGAAGTCACAAGTTGAACATGTGTCAGCCAACGGGTGATATCAAATTATGTTGTCCATTGAATTTGGAAGCAAATCCGGGCATATTTTTATCAGTCGTTTACTGTCGTTTCAAAAAGATAATAATTTTACGAATTATAAACGATTCTGATCACCAAGAATTTTTTTTAATTCTATGGAAAAATCAAAAATGCGTGTAAGTTTGGAAGCCAAGGGCAAAAGACTTTTGTGAATCTTTTTTTTAGAGGTAAGGTAAGCAACGCAGGGTTTATTAAGCTTGTGCAAGCCAAAAATGTATGCACCATAGAGAAGGAGAAGTTACGACCGTCTATTCGTCCATCTGTCGGACAGTCTGTCTGTCCATCAATCTGTACGTCTGATTATTCGTCTGCCTTTCCGTCTTTTTGTCTCAAGTATCAATTTCATTTTATTTTTTTGATATCAGGGTTATATTTTATAGCTTCCATACGGGTAATACAAAACCAAATTTGGCTTTTCGAACTTTTTTAGAGTTTTCAAGCACTGTGTCTTTGATCAAAATTGGTTGCCTATATTATATACCCCCAAGGGACCGATCGTTTCAAAAATTATTTTATGGCCAACTTCGTATTGTAGCCAAATTTGGCAAAAGCATAGGACCGATCGGTCGAAAAAAGTTTTATATATATAATTATATATTCAATTATCCATTTATCTTGTGATGGAACAAAATATCTCAAAGTCTGTATTTTGGTCAGACTGTATCGAAACATACAATAGCTTTTCGCGAAAAGCTTATTTCCTATAAATCCCTGCTATAGATAAATATTATGGACTTTGCCCACACAATAACTTTAAGTTGCAGTCCAAAAAAAAAAAAGCAATAAGTTTTGCGCACTAAATTCAAATTTATCACCTTATTCTTACACATGCTATCTATGTATATACAACCTACATATTTTGTTAAAATTATTAAATTTACTTTATTCAAAAAATGTATATAAATATTTAGAATTTTTAGTCTTTCGATTCAATTATTATAAGATAATTTTTTTTTTTAAACCAGGAAACAAAATACTTTTTTGTCAATAATGCTACCGGCTCTTTTAAAAACACCGGACCCGGGAGGAATCCTGCCTGAGCTTGGTAAATGGTAAAATGCTTGACACCTAGTGCCTTTTCCAGATGTGTATATAAATTGTAGCAACTTAAATATCCTAGAACTTACATGGACTGTCTTTTTAAAAATTTCTTGCCAAAATTATCCGATGTGAGTAGTAGCAAGAGTTAGGCCAAATGGTCAAAACTTTTTAATAGCAAAGATTGCCTAAAAAAAATTTAAAAAATTCACAAAATTTAACCTGAATCTGTGAACTATAGCATAGTTCATAAGACCACCTATTATTATGAGTACCTTAGTCAATAAAAGAAATCTTTAAGTGATCTAAATACGTAGAGAATGCACTTCTTACTGCCTGCTAGCGCTCGTTACCTCTAATAAACTCCGCCACTTCTTGAGAAATTCAATCTTTTGGAAAGTATATGACAACAATGGCAAATTGAAACCAAGTGAAATCATCAAAGTTGACATGGACCATTTGCTGCCTGACAATCTTTAAGCTTCAAATAACTAACTTTCATCCCACGGTGCCCTAGGATACAAAATGCACCCATGTCACATAAATAAAATTTGTATATGCGATTAAATTTGAAATTCAATCGTAATGCATTTAAAGACGACAACCCATAACTATGTGCATCTGGATGTCAGCCTCAATATTGGGTGTGCATCCCAACCCTAACCCTCGGCATAACTGACGACAACAAGAAAGACGAGCGTGAGGAGCATGAGGACAGCTTGAGCTATGATAGACAAAATCTTGTCATAACTTTGATGTTATAAGTAAAACAAAGAAATTGCTGTCCTGACTTGCCCCTTAAGGTAAGTGAGAGAAACCAGCAATCAGTCGACTGGCCCGTCCTGTCTGGGAATGGGAAAAGTGCAAAATTTGCCTAAGAGGGGTGCAAAACTTGGCGGCAGCTGGTTGCATAGATTGTAAAAAAATCCGTTGGCTTAGTTGTCTTATGCAATAGACCATCCAATGTGCTGTGTAATTTGGACAGACATTGAAAAATTGCTGGACCAGACCCCGTACTTAAGTGCAATCTTAATGCGGTTTAGTCTGAAGCTGATTTGACTGATTTCTGTGCTTAAATTGCGTTGTTTCCCTAAGATATATGAGGCGCTGTCATGTCCGAATTCTAAGAACCGAGCTGCGCAGTAGATTTACGCGTTAGAAAGATCAAGATCGGCACAGCAGAGATGCCCAAATCAAATCAACTCCAAAGAATCGCAAATGCATGAATGAAATGTTCGGGCATTGTCCCAAACGCTTACTAGTAGGTCAGGCAAACAACTAACACATCCATGGACAAAAGGGTTGTGCCGCAGCGTATGTGTTGAAGGCTGCGCGAATGTAATGTGATAAGATCGGCACATCAATCCCAGAAAATGTTATCCTTAAGAATGTTAATCAATTAATTACATGCTGTGTACATAGTGCAGCGCGGTAGGGCAAGTTAGATGTTCAAGGGGGGCATTCGAAGCTAGCCGAATATTTAAGGATTTTGGAAAAGGGTTAGGCGAGTAGCTCAATAGAACTTGCTTTGATTAATTTCAAATTTTCCCAAGACAATAAAAAGATTGGCATGACTTAAGTTGTGGTCTGCTTAGATGGCTGTAGAAACTCTCGAAGTACTTCTATACATTTGCTGACCAATGGTCAGTACATAAGGTCAGTCACGTGGCTGTTATTAATATAAAACAAATATTGACCCGGAAAGGGTGAGACGCGAGGGTTTATTTATATTAGGCAGGATTAACCAAAAGCGAATCTGGCTGACAAATGCCAAGTTACAAATCAAGTGTGAACATAAGTGAAGGAAAGGGCGGGCCATTAAATTTAATAGAGCATGATTGAACGAGTAGTAACAGGTTTTACGGTTTTGATCTTTCCCAAGATTCGTATATTTATCAAACTTTTTTTATTGTAAGACTATCTAATACTTCACTTTTATAAAAGTAAGTATATTATTTCTTGTATTAAGGCTGTATCTTAACGATTCTTTAGGAACATAAATAATTCAAATAAAAAAATACTCATTTTACGTACCAAACTTAAAAGTGTGCACACAACTTATTTTTATGAAGAAATTTTTTAGAAAAAAATTCCATTAAGCCCAAAATAAGGTGTTTCCCCTTTTCAATTTTAATTCAAAGATTTAACAACAACAGTATGTGCAGTCGACTAAGTCTAGAGCGCGCCGCTTACGTACACACATACATATCAAGGAATCATACGAGCTGACATTTTCTCTCTTAAGATTTACAATTTTATGATGCCCAAATATAATTTAATCCCAAAGAATTACGCGCCAAATCCTTAGCAGTCAGCCGCAAGCCAACAGCCTACCAAGAACCCAACACTTGAGACTTTTGGGTTCGTAAAAAAAGAACCAATGAATTGCCTGCTGTGTGGGAACCAAAACGATGTGCTACATGTGACAAAAACATTTTGCACTGCCTGTCCTGAGGCAAGGCATCATCCAAAAACGACTGTTCCATTGTCAGCACTTGTTGCGCACCATATTGTGACCCAAATTGTTTGCAAAAACAAAACACCGGGAATGCGCCGCGCACAAGGCAAACCAAGTTCCAACTACAAGTAAATGGCAAACTACTTGACCAAACAATGCTCTGCCACTGGATTCTATTTAAATTATAGAGAAAATTGCTGGTAAAACACAAACTAATTGTTGCTCTATTTTTTTAACTAGACCATAGCAGAGCACCCTGCAATTTCCTTCTTTTTTTTTTGCATAATAGTGTGGGAACTCAAGTACCGCAGCGGGAGCTGCAATATGGCAGGCAGATGAGCCAAATGTCAGTTACTAAGGCAACCTCTCTTATCGCTGAACTCTGTTGTTGTGCTCCAGAAACCCCATATATTCAACTATATGACTGCCATATCAAAATTGGATCGAAAAACGCGCAAAAATTTGCGAGCTCATAAAAAAATATCTAAGCATGTCAAGAACATTGTTCGCTCATTAAGCGACATCGCCAGAAGACATGGGCGTCGTCGAGGTTTGTCGTAGAAAAGCCCCAAGCGCTCTCTGGAGCACAAACTAACTAATATTAACTTTTGTTACGCCCCGTAGCCGTTACGAGCATCGGAACGCAAACAAATCACAGAGCGTAGAAAAAAGAAAAAAAAAAACGTTGATTAGTACTTCCTGAGGCTGCACCGCATCGTAGAAACCATATAGCAAACTACGAGATATTCCATATCGTTCTAAACACACACAGTCATATTTGTATACTAGTATGCCTATTTGTTTAGAGCTCCGCCAACAAACATACAAACAAATACTGATGTTGGTACCAAGGGAGCTTGAACATGAGCAGCTTATCAGCAAACCACCAGCATGAAGGGCAGCGTATTAGACCAGGCTTTTGGACTTTTAGGCAATAATAACTTCAAAATTCAGGTGCTGTTTCCGGTGCTGACGTTTTGGGGTGTTAACAGCAGAAGTTTAGATAAGGCAAGAAAATAAAGTGATAAAATGGATATACAAGTTGTGACAATGTCTCATTCGAAGCTCAGTGTAAACCACATTTACACTATGATGTATGGCTTCTATGTATGAGAACAGTTGGATAAGCCAGGGACTTTTTTCCCGCATATCATATAGAATACCATCCGTTAATACTACAATCTGATTGAGAAACTTTGAGAATAGATAACCTCGAGAATATTAACGAACATTTCGATCATCGAAACGAAAGAAAGATTTGCTAAGTATTCTGGGAACTCTGCACCTCAATAGTTAAGAGGTGATATATCATACTTAAAGATACTTAAAGATCACAGGGTTAAAGTATACAAGGTAGCTAGACAGTAGGCACCTCAACTGAACTGCCGCGATTTTCGAAACACCTATGGCAAAATTCGTTAATTTACCTACGAATATCAAACACAACCACCTTACAACACCTGGACATCTGGTCGAATGATGACGTCATCACTAAAAAATAGCCTATTTTAAGAACGTTAAAAAAACCTATTCGAAAGGATTACACTAGTTTACACGAAAAATGAACTTTCGTAAAAAAGTGTTTTTTAGGATAGTTTTGGGTCGAGAAACACGTTCATTTTTTTCCTTAAGAACCGTGCTCGAGATTTTTTCGAAAACCATGTTTTTTAGCACTTTATTCAGTTATTCGTGAATATCTCGTGATATCTTTGTATCGACATGAAAGACAATTAGATCGGAAGGTATTAATGTGCTCTTTACGGTGATATATGATATGTACAGATTAGGTAAAAATTATTGAATTTACAAGTAACCAAAGTCGACCATTTTTCAAAATTACAAATTTTCGGCTTGCTGTTTATTAACGAGAAAAAATTTTTATAAATTATGTTAAGCTTTAGGCTGAAAAAAGGTTCCATAACATCTACAGTTCCTATCCGATTTCGAAGATCTTAGACTCGAAATGTTCGTAAAAGAATTCTCTTTCAAATTAAAGATAAATTTTTTTTTTTTAATTTCATGTTGATAAAAAATTTTGTTCAGGAAATATTGACGAATAACTGAAAAAAGTGACCAAACACATATTTTTCGAAAAAATCTCGAAACGGTTCTTAAGAAAAAAAAGAGATGAATGTCATTTTCATGTTTCTCGACGCAAAATTACCCTAAAAAACACTTTTTTACGAAGGTTCACTCGATGACTATGATGAGAAATAAAACGCTTAATTGCCAAAAATTGTACTTACCAACTTACCAAAAAAGAATTAAAGCATCCTCTTGCCTCTTTCCAAGCCAAATGTCTTTGCTGTTCCGGTGGCCACGATTATTCTTGTAAGAAAGATAAAATCCACAAATTTCTACAATATCTGAGAAGTGCAGTTTGTACGATACATGATTTATTCGAACTTTAATTTTTATTAAAAAAAATACAATTTTGCCCATTCTCCAGAAAAATATATAACGTTAAAATTTTATTTATTTTAATTCCTACAATAAACTTTTTTCGCAAAAACTAGACTATAATTGGCTTATACATTCTACAGATCGATTGAAACAATTTTAGATATATTGTAATCCATCTTACCAAGAACATGCCATATAAGCTCGCCAACTAAGAGACAGTAGTTTTTAAAAGAACCAGGTTTAGTAGAAATGCGTAAATAGCCAAGAATTATAGTTACAGCAGTTACAGAACCAGATTCTGAACTTCGACAGTTCCAAATTGCATCTACTGTATGATCTGTGATATAGATATAACAGATCTTGCAGGTTGTCCAATTATATGGCTTGAGTAAAGTCCACGTATTCAAGCACACGGAACTTAATTCCAAAAGTCCATTGAAAATTAGTCATGACTTCATACTAGGTTTAAATCCAATTCTATTTCAAACCTTTGCTGCTCTTGCCTTACAACAATTTTACCCATATTTTGGTATTATTCGTAGTAAAAGGTTTACCAATAGTAAGGGCTTACTTCCAATTTAAACCTTAAAATTAGCGGCTGTAGCGCTTTACTTTACCCAATTAAAGAAATACTTGGAACTACTTCTCATGGCCAGCATTATTTGAAATTGAAAGCATTGAACATCTCAGACATCGTTTGTTTTTGCAGCTGGCTGCCTTAATTATAAGATTTTTAAGAACATCAATATTTTAAGGGAGTCCGTAACGCAGGCCCCATTCCCAGAACACGGCACAAACAAAAACTATTATATTCTGACAATTATTGCAATAGGTATGATGTGTATTTCCCCAGAGACCTTTCCATGGCCTAAATTTTAAGAGTTTTATAAAAATATGAGCTAACATGAAAAATATAAAATATTAGATTAAAGAGTTTAAAGCTTTTCCAACAGCTAAGTTTGTAGGATGGCAAGAAATATGGCTAAAAAAGCTGAAAGATCCTTTTCTGGGCCAATTGGTCTATTTTTAAAACATATTTTTTCATTACATTATCATTATTTTTTTAACAAGTGGAATATGTATAGTTCATTTAAGTTTTAATGAAGGCAAAATTTATATTTTAAGTTAAAAAAAAATAGAAGTGTCCGTATGCTAAGAAATATCCTTAAACATTGTCCATAATATCAATAGGTAACTATTTAAGCAGAACATTAAAAGAAACTTCTTCAGAACTAAGACGAATTTAATTCAATTAAGACTCCCAAACCTTTTCAAAGATATATTTCTACAAATTAATGGATTTTTTACTGAAATTTTTGTAAAAAGTTTTTTTTTTAACGTTATGCCAAAACGGAAATGACTGTATGCTAAGAAATATTCCTTAGACATTATGCACATTATATATGGGTAACTATTTAAGCCGAATATTAAAAGAAAGTCGTTTAAAACTAAGTCTTTTAAAAGAGTTTCATTCAATTTAGACTCCCAATAGATATTCCTACAAATTATTGGATTGCGTTTTTTTTAATGCGGCTTAAAATAAAACCAACAGATTAAAAGAGATTTTCCACCATACTACTAATTATATTGTTTTGCTTCAATATTATATATAAAGCTGTATTACACAACTCAATTGATATAGGATGTACATAAGTAGAATCCATAAAAGGCAGTTCCCACAAGTCTCTTAAAAAAACATTAGTCAATGTCTTTATTTGCTTTCTTCATGCGCTTTCTTCGATCGTTGCACACATTTAAACTCTGAACCCGGCAATTGATTGCCCAGAAGAAAGCTTCATTTAGTTCTCTTGTCCCCGAGTGTGCGCGTGTGTGTGTGTATGAATGCGTCTCTAACATCAAAATGAATTGCTTATTTTGACATTTATTAAAGCTTTAAATAAAATTTATGCAGAGAATCAATTAGTGGAGCAAAACCATAAAGGCAGTAAAAGAGACAACCACAGATGAAATTGTAGGAACTGGGGAATGGGCAGAAAGTCAAGTAAGTAAATGTATCTTGAAAATATTTCTCACAATCAGTTTGTAGACAAGCAAGGAGGCAAAAATTAAGAGAAAAAAAAACATAAAGGCAACTAAAAAAGCAACAAATATCATTGAACAAAAAAGGCAAAAAGACAAGCAGACAACAACAACAACAACAACTACAATGCACACACAATCAGAGGAGCGACAAAGACTACAAGAAATCACAGCCAGAATAACAGCAACAACAACATTAAGAACAACTCAAGAAGAGTTGGAAGATAAACAGACTGAGAGCTACGTACAAATATTGAGTCCTGCACACACAAACACACACACATAAACACTCTCTCTCGCTGCCACATGATTTTGGCGCAAAATCCAACATATGTATGTACATTCCCTTTTGTGCGCTCATTCCTTGCCATACTTCACCTACTTCTACTCTGGTTGCCAATGCATTTCCACTTTGCCTGCAGTTCGCGCAAGAAATCTCTGTCGCTACGACGGCTTCCCCTTCTCTTCTCTGCTCAAACTCGTCTTACACTCACACACAGGCACACACACTAGCCGGAGTGCCCAGTAGACGTGAGCTCGTGTTAAGGAATTTTGCGCGCGCGCTGCCGTGCCTGCTACAACGTCCTCTTCCTCGTGACACACACATACCACAAACACAGCAGGACTAATTCGTTCTTTGCTGTGCATATCCTTCGGCTCGCTCTTGAACTGATCAGCTGATTGAACATATGAAATACGGTGCCAATGACGAGGGTCATTCCCCGCTGCTCCGTTAGGCTGCCAGCCAGCCAGCCAGCCAGCCAGTCACTCAGTCAGGTATCGATAATGGGTATCCTGCCTTGTTTAACAGCAGTGCCTTCTTGTGCTCTAACAGTGTCCTCATTTTCGAGTTTTCTGATTAGTATTTGCTCATCTTTGTATGCCTTACCTACGTTGCTTCTTTATGTATTCGCTTAGTAATTTCCCCTACATTTGCAGCGACCGGACTCACGTGGGGTCTCAAAAATTTGCCTAAAGTTCAAATACCTTCCGAATGCCTACAAAAGCTGTCAACACCTCCATCAATTTGCGTTGCAAATACCACAGCTTTTTTTTCTGTGTAGGCGTGTTTTTTATTTTTTTTTGATATCGTATTTATGTATTTCGTAAGTTGTTCTACCCATAAGCCACCTAGTTATTCAAAATTCTATATATAAAATAAAAAAAATCCTGGCGCGCTCGTCTCTAATTGCAATACGACGTCAACGTAGCCGTCGCCCTGCTTTACCTTTGTATGCAAGTCGTCTCGTTGTGCGCTGCCGCAGCACCGCCCTAAGTGCCACACACGTTTGCAGCACCCCACCTTACCCTGCGCTAATCAGCCCTATCCGGCCGCTTATATGTTTTCGCGCGCGCGCGCAAAAGTATCTCAAACGTTCTTTAACCAAATTTTTTTTTGCAAGCTTTTTTCCAATCTCGTCGTCGTTGTCGGGCGCAACCAAAAAAAAAAAAAAAGAATCTCAAAGCTCACTTCTTGGAATTTCGATTTACAATTTAGTTCTTCACTTTTTTTTGGGTTGTTTGTTGCTCCCGCTGCTATTGTTGTTCCCATTCATGTTGTTGCTGCAATCGTGCGTATGGATGTATGTGTGCAACCCATTCTTTTGTCGCAATCAAATTCTCCTGATATGTGTGCATGTATGTATGCACATACCTATGTACATATACTTATATGTATATATGTTAGTTTTTGCATACATTTTCTTATTTTTGCCCTTTTTGTGTTTAAGTCACAGTGGTGATTACTCTATCAAACTTAGCCCAAAATTATGATATTTGTACATGCCTTGTGTCCAGACTTTCACAAAATTTTTCTTATATAAAGCTCCATATTATGTAGCCTAAGTCAAAATTCCAACGAACTCTCAGTTTCCACGAAATAAACTATTAACAAATAGTAAAATTTACTATAGTATGACCAGAAACACTCGTATACAAATATGTGTTAAATTTTTTGGCTTGCATTTTTCGTAAAGATAGAATTATAGGAAATTGCATGATGTGGACAAAAATATTAGTTGAATAAAAGCCAAATGTGTAGGGGTCAGAAATCGGACTTCATTTTTAAATTGACTGATGTCTCAAAATTAAGTTAAAAGATATTTTTGACACACCTCTGACCTTATATTAATTTATACTAAAATAATTGTATCTGAACCACGGTGCCTTGCTATGAATGAGTTTGAGCTTTTTACTTCACACATCTTCGCAGCCAGTTATACAATTCCCCGCGACGTCTCCGTGAAACGAACATCAAATGCGCTTTTTAACTTGTTCAAAACCACTTTATGATTTCTTCGTCCTTTTTGTTGTTATTCTTCTATATGCCCGCCTCACTAAAAGATGATCCTCTTCCTGCAGCAACAATAGCCTAAGAGGAATTCAAGAGAATGAAACCGTAGCTCATTTGGCTTTAAGCGTACTGCATGTGGAGCTCTACATACATACATAGGAATGCATGTACAAACACATAGTACATAAGTATACGTAGGATACCTATACATGTATATTTATTCATTATAATCAGCCGTATATGCCAACTTATGCATATCATTCACACCAGAGCATGTTAAAAAAAACGCATAGAATAATATATGCATTTATTTGTAAATGATTTTGTGGCTTGGCTACCTCATTACTAAGATTCTTTTGTTTATCAAACCGCTTTGATTGTTTTGTCGAAGGAGCCGCGAAGCCTTACAAACAGGCAACAGCACCAGAAACAAGCAAGGCAACAAGAAAACAAGACACCTCGTCCACTAACCCATGGGTGTTCCCCCTGTCCAACATTCTGGCCGCGGGTGCACACCCGCCCAGCAGGGCTTGGACTCAAACAAACAACAACAACAATAAGCGACAAGGCTTAACATTTTTAAAGTACTATTTAGAAAGTATGTTCGTTATGATCAAGAAGTTGTAACGGATGGATAATATTAGCAAATATTGTTATTATTATCTATACCTATTAGTAAATATTATCCAGATTTAATGGCGTGCTGATGAAACTACGTATTTTACTGGTTAAGAAATTTAAAAAGTTGTTAAATAATATTTTTTTAGCAGTGAAACTTTTCTGCCAGCGCTAATAGCTTTTTGATTTTCAGACCAAATCGGCTGAAATAAACCTTGAACCTTAGTTAATTTAAAAATGTGAAAATTAATATATTTCGAGTTTCCCGCCCTATGCTCTACCAAGGAACTAATAATAAATAAATAAAACTTCAGTTATCTTTAAATTAAAGTAGTTGATCTAGATTGAGATTATTCTTGTTCGTGAGTAGTAAAACACAATTTGTACGATAGTTAAAAGTTTTGCTAGGGATCTCTAATTTAAGAAAAAGTTTATTTTTTAACTAAATATTGTTTTTTTATGCGTTATTTATGCGTTCATCATTTTTTTTGTTATTAACAGTATGTTAACAGTAGTTAAAACAGAAATTAAAAAACTCCAAATAGTGTTTGACTCACTTGCTGGCATATGTTATTATTAAAAACTTTTATATTTTTTGTAGTAGAAACAAAAAAAAAATAAACTTAAAAACACAAAACCCATTAATGCATTTACGATTAAAAAGTATTGAAGAATTTAGTACTTTTTATTGATTTTAATGTGTATGGCAATTTCACAACTTTAAACAAACGTTCAAAGTCACTTAATTTTATTAAAACTGAACAACATATAACGAAAGGGAATGCATAAATCGGTGACTTACCTTAACATTTCCTTTTCTCGTTCTCTTCAACTTTGCCGCGCTTATGCTTTACACACACACACACACGTGCACATTGCCCTTGCGTGGAGCGCAACTTATTTAACGACATTGACGTCTACGTCTGCAAAACACAAAAGCACCCCGCCCCCCGGTTCAGCCCAAATTGACGATCATATGACTGGGCATCGGCAACCCATTCCATCCCAACTCATTCTACTCTACCTGCTCAATGCTGCAGCACTTTGGAATGCATGGATCTCACATTATTACCTGCAAACGACACAATCGAAGCCGACGACGTCGCCACTCCATGCCGTCGCCGCGCCACCTCGCCACCGTTGCTCCTTATCCGCATTTCTGCTCAATTCTTTTGCGCCAACTACTCGTCCCCGCACATTTGTGGCAAAGTAAATCACATATGTTTTTGCTTCGTTGCCGTTTCGTTGACTACTCGGCTCCAGTCGGCTCCAATTGAGTGCATTCGGCTGTTACTTGGCGCTCAGCATGGCTTACTTTTTGCTTTTATTGGAGACGCGCTTGCCAGTATAAAAGCTCGCGCGCCAAATTTTTGTTCTTCATTGTGCTGGCGACGCCAGCCAAACAGCCTCGTTGGGTGGCGCTTTGATTTTGATTGTAAGGGGAAATTGAACTTGATAGGCACATACATAAGTACCTGTTGCATGCGGCTGCAACAAACTCAGTTTTACAATATTCTTTTTATGCTCTTTTCGTGTTTGTTGCAATGTTAGAATAGTAAAATGATAGCTCCCCTTGCTGCTTACGCTGCTGCGCGCCAATATGCTGCTTGCTGCTCGCACAAATGAGCAGCGCTACAGAGAGCGCAGCAGCGGCAACTTCTTTTAACAAAAACAAAAAAAAAATCTCAACTGCAACAACAAAAACATAACACCAATACTAACTTAGTTTTAGTTGACTATTTTTCACACACATACCGCTTAACTGGCCTGAGCTGCGCTCATATGCTCGCCGCTCACTCGCTCAGCTGTGCGCGCATTCTATCCTGCCTTTGCACTCCTGCGTCGCAGCAACTGCGCTGCCAGCAGCCGGGGTTGCTCTTCTATAAAAACCAGCTGCGCTGGTTCGGCTGTTCGTCATTTTACTTTGTTCGTCGTCGTGTTAACATCAACTGGAGCAAGACTTGTGTGTTTCATACGTGTTTGTGGATTTATATATATGTTAAAACTAAAGAAAAAAAAGAAACATACACCAAGTTTAAAAATGTTAAAGCGGAAACTTTAAGGCTGACAACAAAATCAACAAAAAAAATGCAACTACAAACTATGCAATATTAGTGTTAATAACCTTTAAACAACCACGGACTACAAGTGCAAAAATCGCGATCGTTATGTTATGTTATAAAACTGTAAATCAAATACGGCAGCAAAGCAAATTAACTGTTAATTAAAGCGCCACAAAAAGCGTGGGAAAAACTAAAAGTGTTGCCAACATTTTGACATATGTCTATGTGTACGTGTAGTGCAACTTAACATAACGCTTTGGCGCGTAATTATCCCAAAAAGATCAAGCCAATAATTTCGGAACACTTCATCTTATAACATCGAAAATCAATATGCTGTGGGAAGAAATTGCCGAAGAGAATAACTGCACAATGGATTGCACAAGGTAATTAGCAAAATAAAAAGACAAAGCAGCTAAAGTTATTTAAAAGTGCAAGCAGAATAAAGCAGCAGCAAACAACAAAAACACAAACAAAAAAGAACCGCTTTGCTTTTGAACAAAAGTAAGAGTTTATTTTTTTGCACGCTCCACACGGCTATTTGTGGCTGCCCCAGCCGGCTGGCTGTGTGTGGCGCTCAGCTGTTGTTGCTGTGTTTTCATTCATTAAACCGGCTTCAGCGTTAAAAAAAAAAATAAAAAAAAAACAGCGAGCAGCTCAAAAACAACAAAAACGTAAAACGCGAGGTCTTACATTTTTTTTTTGCTGTAGTGTTGTTGTTCTTTGCGGTTCTTGAGCCGTGGACTGGGCCAACTGACGGACTGACGACTTTGCGTGTCTGACCCAAAATGTGTGTTGTTTTGCAGTTGCATTTCCGTGCCAAGAAAACGAAAATAGCTCGAGCAGAACGTGCCACAAAATGCTCCCTAAGCGCCTGCAAAAGTTCAGCTAAAAAATGTTCTACAAAGTAGTAGCTTACATTTAAGTAAAACACAGTGTCAGCCGCACATTTAATTTTATTTTCTAATTTCAAATTCCAATTTACAATATTTACAAGAGGGGCTTGTGCTCGCTTGTGCGCGTAAGAAACAACAAAAACAGTATAAGAACTGACACTACACCAGAGCAACCCTCGCACGACGACCCTCGCTAGCGTTATTGTTGTTGTTGTTGTTGTTCTTCTTCTTCTTGCTGCCACCACCATTGTCAGTATTTTTAGCTGCACAAGTTTAATGACCCACAACACTGTTTTAGGCTGCAGCCGCAGTTGTTGTTTTGGACTCTTGACTAATCCTCATCTGTTTCTCTCTCTGTTTGTTTGTAGCAACTCCAAGATCTCGAGCGCCTCCCAACGCGCTTGCCGTGTGCTGCCTTGTAGTCTTGCCGCCAGCGCCCGGACTGAAGCAGACGATATGATTATGGACGCCGATGAGCTGTCTTTTTACGGTGACAACACCGACATATCGCAAACGCGCCTGCCCAGTCCAGAGCTGTTGGGTTTGCTCTCTCCAGAGGGCTCACCACAGCGCTTTGAAATTGTGCAGCATGAACAGAAGCTACAAACTAAGACTGTTACACCTGGACGCAGTTTTCGTGTTTTCAACAGCCTGTCCTCTAGCGGCTCCATGGAGTCTTCCATTGACGACGAGTATATGGAGCTGTTTGAAATGGAAACGCTAGCTGGTCAGCAACAGCATACATTTGGCTTTCCCAGTGGTCTCAACTCACTGATTAGCGGTCAAATAAAAGTCAGCTCACCCTCGCAGCTCATGCCTATAAACCAAAGCAAAACACCGGAAACGCTGACCATAATGCGGCGGCCACCTGCGCGCCGCTGCCTTAGCATGACTGAGAGCAATCAACAAATGCAGCAATCTCCAGTACCAAAGACGCCAGAGCAACTACTTAAAGAGACTGCACGGGATTGCTTTAAGCGTCCCGAACCGCCAGCATCGACCAACTGCTCGCCCGTGCAGAGCAAACGCCATCGCTTTGCCGAGAAAGAAAACTGCCCCGCACCACAAACTGTTCCCGCCGTCAGCAGCACACATTTGCACCCTCCGGCACTGCGCAAGTGCATCTCACTGAATGATGCCGAGATTGCCTCGGCTCTGGCACGCTCTGAAAATCGCAACGAGCCCGAACTCATAGGTGACTTTAGCAAAGCATATTGCTTGCCACTTATTGAGGGACGTCACCGTGATTTGAAATCTATCTCCAGCAACACAGTGTCACGCCTGCTACGCGGTGAATTTAATGAGCAAGTGGCCAGCTATCGTATTATAGACTGTCGCTATCCTTATGAGTTTGAGGGTGGTCATATTGCCGGCGCCAAAAATTTATACACGCACGAGCAGGTTTTGGAAGAGTTCCTGACAACGCAACAGACTGAGCTGCAGCAGCAAAACAATGCTACCGCCGGCCAAAAGCGCCATATCATCATCTTTCACTGCGAGTTCTCGTCAGAGCGAGGTCCAAAAATGTCACGTTTTTTGCGCAATCTTGATCGTGAGCGTAATACAAGTGCCTATCCGGCTTTACACTATCCCGAAATCTATTTACTGCACAATGGCTACAAAGATTTCTACGAAACGCATGCAGAGCTGTGCGAACCGCACGCCTATCGTCCCATGCTGGAGCCCGCGTTTAATGAAGCCTATCGTCATTTTCGCGCAAAATCAAAGTCGTGGAATGGCGATGGCCTTGGTGGCGCCACGGGGCGATTGAAGAAGTCACGATCGCGGCTACTGCTCTGAGCGTGTTAGAAAGGGTGGAATTGTATATAGATGCTGGGGTATTTATTGGTTAAAATTCTTAAGTTGATTTTGTTGATTTTCATTTGTTGGTTTAGTTTAAGTTTAAGATGTAATCGCGCCCAAAACTCACACACACACAATAGATAACGTTAGGCATAGATTTCATTCTTTTTTCATCAATTTATTGTTTTTATTGATTTTGATTTAGTTCAATTTATTAGCTTTTTAGTTAAAATTTTTACGTTACAAAAATGTGCATTATAATCTAAAAAAAAAAAAAATTATTCGTCGTTGTCATAAAAATTAAAGAAACTGTAGTTCAAAAATTATAATTTAAAAAGGCTCTTGTAGGCACTTAGCTTGTAAGCAAAAAAAAAAGTTAAGGATCACTTAAAAACAAATATATTTATAGTAACTGATACATAGGTAAAATTACGAGTTGAAAGTTAAAAACTTCTACTAGGTACAACTTACGCTTATTATTTGAATATTTTTATGTACTATGTAAAGAAAAAAAAAGCTCTAAAGTCCGTATTTTGTAATGATTATTTTAAGCAAAGCTTATTTTTGTATCAAAAAAGGCAATATTACCACAAAAAAAAAGAAAAAAAATTTAAATATATTTAAAACTGAACTGAAAATTAACATATCTAATCATTTAAATGTGTTCATGGTTCAATTTGTGTCAATGGGTGGAAAAACTTGTTAAATACGAATATAAAGTAGAAAGAAAAAGGCAAAGAGAAAAATTTAATTCGAGCGGGAATGTCAAAAAAAAGGCGCCAAATCAGCTGAAACGAAATCGTCCATCATTTTTATCATATCATCTAATACTACATTTATTTTCTTAGTGTAGTTTTGAGCTTACCGATAAGCATTTTTATCAATCGCTGTATTATCGGTACCACAGCAACAAGCTTATTTCTGCAACCACGGCAGCGTTTGTCAACACTACTTGTTGATTAAGTGTTTTTTTTTTTTTTGCTGCATAAGTTAAAACAAGTCGACCTAAAATACTTAAACTAAAAGTGCATTTGTAGTTAAAAAAAACAAAAGTAACGCCTTTGACAAAATTAACTGCATGAAGTGCATCTAACTGAGAACGCAGCGGTATTTTGACATAATTAGTCGCTTTTTACGTCAAATAACTACAAATACCTGTGCCCATCCAAAGATGCTAGTATTAAGCAGCTGAGTACGCAAATTGTTAGAAATCGCAAAACAATTATGGTTTTAAATAGTGCAGGCTAGCAGAATTTATTTACTCTTTCGTATTATTTTAATGTTTTGTAAAATGCTTTGTTTGCCGGTTTGTTTACCAACAAAACACAATAAACTCAAACTCAGCTGAGTGTTGAGTTTTGCTCACGTCAATTGAGTGGAACGCGCTATCATGTTTTCATTGGAAATGCTTACATACCAATAAGCTTTTCAGCGTTGATATGATAAGTGACAATAGCTGGTCGCTGTGAAAGTGAACCAGTTAAGTGAAAATGAACCACTAGCTTGAGCTTAAAAATGGTCGAAGGCGCGAAACAATTAGGCCTGTTCTAGATTTCGACTCATTTTGAAAAGTCATAACGAGTACATTCCGACAAATGGTATTCTAGATTTCGACTGAGTTCGAATCGTTTTCAGTCAGACCAGAAACAGCTGTGTTGTTTATGTTTGTTTACATGGCGCAAAATTTAAATAGCAACGACATCATACAGCAGCCGTCATTTAAAAATGGAAATGAAGTAAAAAATTAAGCTGCTTGTAGTTCGCATTTTAATTTTATAAGCATAACACACAAATTTTCGACAACTCGGATGACCCGGAACGGATCGCCTTGATTCCGACGTTGAAATGCCGAGTCGATATAGCCATGTCTGACTGTCAGGATCTCAGAGACTATTAAAGCGATGGAGCTGAAATTTTGCGCAGATGAAGATTCTCTCTCACTTGTGTCCGTCAAGGAGATGCCCTCTCTTGCCTCCTTTTTAACCTGGCACTTGAAAAAGTCATCAGAGACTCCAAAGTAAACGTCAAAGGCACCATCTTCTACAAATCAGTGCAATTATTAGCATATGCCGACGACATAGACATCATATCGACTTCAATAACGGACCTTAAGGAAGCCTTCAACAGCATCGAAGAGAATGCGAGAAAAATAGGTCTTATAATTAACGAAAAAAAGACGAAAGTAATGGTGTCCACAACATCTGACACAATGCGACATAGACCTTCGGGGAATACAACTTTGAAGTGGTTACAGACTTCACGTACCTGGGCGTAAATATAAACAACGAGAACAAAAATGTAGAAATAGATCAACGACTTCTTGCTGCAAATAGACAGTACTTCCGCCTAAATAAATTTCTGAGAAACAAGAAGCTCGACAGAAATACAAAAGTGGCTATATACCAAACGCTGATTGCACCAGTCTTAATGTACGCCAGTGAAACATGGACACTGTCTAAGGCAGATGAAAATAAAATAAGTATCTATGAAAGAAAAGTTCTTCGAACCATTTTTGGAGGCGTATGCGAAAATGGAGTATGGAGAAGGAGATACAACCACGAGCTTGAAAGACTACACAAAGGGGCCAATATAATAACGCAGATAAAAGTGAATAGATTAAGATGGGCCGGGCACTTAATAAGAGCAGACGACACCTATCCTCCGAAAAAAATCCTATTTGGCAAATGCCGCGAAAACAGATCAAGAGGACGCCCAAAACTAAGATGGATTGATGGAGTCGACCAAGATGCGCAAGATCTTGGTATTCGGTCTTGGAGAGCAAGGGCGCGAGACAGATCAAGTTGGAGACTCATGCTGAAGCAGACGAAGACTCGACAAGAGTTGTAGAGCCAACTATGATGATGATGATGATGAAGATTCTCGATTTATGTCGATATCTGGCCTCTGCCTCCGTAAGAGTATTTCTCGGTTTACTTCTTTATATTTGATTTTTTTTTCCAATATTTTATGCGTTACTCTGTTAACCAGTGCGGAGACGAATCCAACAAACCATAGATCATCAAAATCGGCCCAGCCGACTTTAATTTAATTAATTTTCTTAAAACATTAAAAAATAATACAAAATTAATTTTAGTGACATTAATGCGTTAATTGACTAAGCAAAGCTAAATATAATACTTATCACTTCGAAAACTGAGAGCCAAACTTTTCAAAACGATTCCGCCTTTGTCGGAAATAAATCCAGAACACCTTTCATTTCGATTCCGACAGTTTTTGAACATGCCTGAATAATAAGATTTGAAAATGGTTTTTATTTATAAGTCTTTAAATAGGAAAATAAATTTCCATAAATGCTGAACAGTTGTGACGCCTTTAAAGTGCAAAAAAAGTAAAGAAAAACTAAAAAAATTTTTTATAAATAATGTATTTATGTGTACAAAAAGTAATAATTCAAGAGTTGGGTGAAACGAAAAAAGTAAATGAATAACCTAACCAAATTAGACTAAAAATCACTCAAAAAGTAGTAAAAACGAAAAATATCTTTAGTTTTCAGTCTAATTATTTATGCAAATAAATAAATATAAAAATTAAATTTACGACATTTTCGACTTACAATGTTGAAAAAAAACACTCGTTTCTTAATTATTTAAAAATTAAATTACAATGTAAATTTGTAATTTATAGGAATTGCTAGTTATGTTATCATGTTCAAAAATCAAAAACTACACTATTTGAAGCTCTTCATTTTTTTGTTAACTTACTAAGGAGTACCTAGAGGTACTGTAATAGTTCCCATATATTTTTTTTTTTAAATTCAATAAATAAATAATGTGATTCGGATCACATATTGAAACGATTTGAGAGAGACGCACCTGCCAATTAGTGTTGGGTTGCTCATAAGTGAGTAAGCAAAAATGAGCAACTCACTTAAGTGAGCAAGTGAGCCAACTCAGTAAAGTTGTTCGTTTTGGCTCAATTGCTCACTACTCATGTGCTCATTACTCACTTGCTCACTACTCACTGCTCACTTGCTTTATGGCGGAAAATTATTTCCGTAGAACAGCTCGCTTAAAAAAAATGATAGAAAAGATACAAAAACAAAGTTTTATTTTTGACTATTATATGAACGTACTTATATATTGTTTTAGCTTTTCAGAAAAGTTAAATAATAAGCCACGAGGCAGCCTAATAAAAAATTTGTATATAATTGAATACACAATTGTATCGATTTACCATTTACCAAGTCTCTAGAGAAAATAAACAATTTTTAATTATAATAATCCTGGACATACTAAACCAAAAAACAAGCACCTTTAACATATGTTTTAAGTTTAATAATTCATTATAAACAAAAATAGTCTTTAAATAGTAACTTACGAATATTTGAATTTATGAATAAGCAGGTGAGCAAGACTGCTCACTGAGTGAGCAACTGAGCAAGTGAACAAGTGAGCCAGACTGCTCACTCACTTCAACTTTCACTTTTTTTTTTTTTTGCCCTTATCACACACTAAATTTTATTTCTTGTGTAGCGAATAATTTTGCCATCAATATTGGATTATAACCAAATTGTATCCGTTGATTGCCAATAAAAAATAAAATCCAAAAAAAAAAAAAGAGAATAATTTTTATAGCCAGTACCTTATGGTACAAAGGGTAGATTAAGTTTGCGCGAAAATGCACATAACATACGGAAGGAGATGTCGGAGTTATGAAGTCCAAAGTTACCTAAAGTATGATCAGGTTGACTAGAGATGTCGATGTAGCCATGTCCGTCTGTCTCTATGAACGCCTCGATCTCAGAGATGGTAAGAGCTAAAGCAACCAAATTTTCAGATTAGATACTTTATTATATCAGCGGAGAAAAGTTTATTTTATATTTTTGATATCGGAGATATATTGTATAGCTCCCATAGGGGAGTTTCAGACGACCTCGAAAAAAACCAAAAGTTTTGGATGGATAATAAGATATCGTAACCAAATTTGGCATACGGAAGCTGTTTAGAGTTCCCAATCACTGTGGCAAATATTATTAAAATCTGTTGACTATATCATATAGCTCCTATAGGACAGATCGGTCAAAAATCGTTTTTTGCACAAAATTCCTTGTGTTTCGTTTGTTTGTCAAGATATCGTAACCAAAGTTGGAATTCGGAAGGTTTTTAGAGTTCCCAATCACTTTACCAAATCACAATCGGTTGACTATATATGATATAGCCCCCATAGGACCGAACGTTCACAAAAAAGTGTTTGATGCAAAATTCGACTGTGTTTTGTTTGTTTATGAAAATATCGTAACCAAAGACAAATAAAATATCTTTTGGGGTTCTTAAGCAATATATCGGATTTAATCGCAATGCGATGGTACAGGGTATCCCAAAGTCGTCTTTAATTGTACCCCTGTCGGACACCGCCTCGACTTATTCACATTTTGAAACATTTTTCCAGTCTTCATCCGATTTAAAGCCTTACAGGTTACAATTTGGTTATCTTCAGCTATAACTCCCGAAGTTACCAGCCTATTTTAATAAAAGTTGCATCCAGTGCCGGATGCCCCAAAGTTGGAACAATGGGTTGACAGTTTCTTGCGAGCTCTAACATATATACACTTCGAAGTAAAAAACCGCCGCTCCTGGTTGCATCCATAGATAATTTAAAATGGTTATCCACCGTAGCGTATTCAGGATTTTTCAATTTGAATATAATTACGATCTAACACATTATAAACAAAAATACAGAAAGAATTTTTTATACGGCTTAAGGTTTTGTGGTAAATAGTGAAGAACCGTGGTGCGACCGTGCGATGGTATCCTTAAAGGTTTTTTCATATTTTCTATTTGAATTCACATACCGATTTTGGGTTCTGTATTTTCTTTACAAACAGATTTATAAATAAGGCTTCTAGGCAAAAGAGGTTTTAATTTGGCCATTTACAGTGAAAACCTTTTGGTAAATTGTCATGACCGTAAGACACACCTTATGGAAAATTTTTATGCTCTTAACTCTTTTAGTCTATAAGGTACAGAAAATACAGACCGACAGAAGAACATGGCTAAACAGATTTATTTTTTGTATATTAGGTATGTGAAGGGAAAAGGAGACGCCAAAGAGCCCCCCACCTGCCCATATGGGCGGTAAGGAGGAGAAAATTTCTCTGTATGAAAATTTAGATCTTGGAAAGTATAAGAGCTAAGATAACCAATTATAGGATTTGAACTTCTTCTACACAGTCTGCCTCAAAGTAAACAGGACTTTGTCAATAGGGACGTTTCTGGTGGCGTAGATACAACCTTTCCAGACCACCAGTTTAAATTTCTTGACATTTCGAATTATGGAAGTGGAATTATTGCGTTTTAAGTGATAGTATGTTTGTGTCATCGGTACAAAACTTCTCAAAACGAGATTTTTAGCTGACGGCTCGTTCTTGCTTCGTTTCCGGATCGTATTGGAAACACCACGTTTCGTCACCAGTAACAATATTGTAAAGGAAATTTTCGTCCTTTTTGGCCTCTTCAACGATCTCCTTCCGATAGCCCAAATGGTCGGTAAAAATGCGATGGATCGAATCTTTGGACATTCCCAATTTCATTTCCATTAAACGCAACAATGTATTTCTAACGTAATCACGAATTTCTGCTGGCCGACATGGGGGTCATCATTGATGTCTTCACAACCATTTTTAAAGCGCGTATACTACTCATGAACTATGCCACGGGATAGACAATTGTTGGATATTATGGCCAATAATGAAAACAAATATTTATATAGTTTTAAATACTCTTTAATTTATATTAATTGATGCACGAGTTGTCACTACGGTGTGTAAGAAAAAGATAAAGAAAAAGGGAAAAGGAAACGGAAACGGAAACGTAGTACATACACCACGCGTCCATTCACCATACGTACACCCATCATACTTAGTGAAATACCTTTGTGGCTTTTTGCAACACATACAAACGTTTCGGTAAACGTTTTACCGATTTTGAAACAAAATTTAATATTGGCTCTTTGTTTGATGCTTAGTTTTGTTCCGATGACACAAACATATTGTGTCTTAAAACGCAATACTTCCGCTTCCAGAATCCTAAATGCCAGAAATTTAGGCTGGAGGTCTGGAAAGGATGTATCTTTTGAACGCCTATAGCCACATATAGGTGGCGCCACCAGAAACGTCCCTATTGACAAAGTCCTGTTTACTTTGAGACAGACTGTGTACATATGTTTTTGGTATAAAGTTTGTGGTGTCTTATTTGTTTCATTTACGGTTTCACAAATATATAATATATATTTTTTTTGCACTAAGTATGCATAGGGTAAAAAAGTAATATTGTTTTGAGGCCAAAACATAGTACATAGTCACTATAACAATAAGTTTACACGCATACAAGGAAGTACCATCAGAACTTATCGAAACTATTTATTTCAAGTTTATTATGTACATAGGTCGAACGGATAAGAAGACCCCAAAATATTGAGCACTTTACACATCAAAGACAAAAAACCTTATTATTTCAGTTGAATATGAATATGTTTAATGAATAATGCATGTATTTCAGATGTTAAATAAAAAACAATAACTGATTTATGCACTTTCTCTTATATAAATGCATTAAGTGTACACGTAGAAAGCCCTTCGGATAAACCAGGCTCGCCCATTGTGAGACCCCACCACAAAAAAACAACAACAAATATACGATAATTGTGTACATATTGTTGTTGAGGCTAACCTAAAGTATCCAAAGGCTTAAGTGCCCTAGCTCCAAACTGTTGGTAGCTGAAACCAAAAACCGCTTAAAGTGTCACCATTTGCTACAACGCTTCATTGCCCTAATGCCCCTTAAAGACCGAAGCTTAAAGAGACGTTGAGAAAACAAAACAAAAGTGAAGCTAAGGCCACAGCTAAAGCGAAAGCAATAAAACCAAAACAAGCTGCGACCATTTGTGCTCGAAAAACTCGTACACTCGTACATTGAAACAATAATCTAACGCATTTCTTGTTATTGCATTATTATTCCAACACAGAATGCGGCGGGACGTACCGCTGAGCAGTGGCACGGTCCGGGGCACAGTGGTCGAAATAGTCCATCTTGCTTGATATAACTCAAGTTTCATAATTTTGAGTGGTACTAGAATTTAATAATAACCCTCAGATATTTTTCTTAAAATTTTATTCCACGAATTTATGAAATTGGTGAAAATTTGTTCTAGTTTGGGTTACCCGAATCAAATCAAATGTCCCATAATTCTGTGAAAATTTTTTTTCAATATTTAATTGAACGAAAAAGTCTATTACGACCAAGGCATCTTTAATTTCTGTTTTAAAAAATTTGTATTTAGTAATACACTGATTTATGGAAACAAATTTATGGAAACTAAAATTAATTTTTACATACATTTTTTAAATTGTTTTATTTTATTTATTTACTTGTGTAAAGATAGCTTTTACTTGACAGATATAAACTAACTATAAAAAAATAGTAAGCCATGGCAATCAGTTTTATTTAAATATTGTTACCGTCTTAGCCGAAAAATGTTGCAAAAACAATATTGATTACAAACTTTTCAGATCCACGATAATTAGTGTGAACATCCATCTCGATTTTGCACCCTTTGGTGACATTCAGGCGAAAACTGGGAAACGTTAGCCCAAATTCAGCAACAAATTTCGGTTAGGAAAAAAATTTCAAAAATTATGGGTAATAATCTTTTTAGATTATTTGTTACAACTAAGATTGTGTGATTTTGTAAAAAGAAGTGTGACCATGTATCTGCTGCAGATGTATCAGCAGATCAGTAATCTACTTTTCCGTTTTGATACTTTTTATACACTGCACATTGGGCACGCGTAGCCTGATTTTGGCCAAAAGTCCCCCAGAAGAAAATGAAAATTTGGACAAAATTACAATTTAATATGATTTTAGACATATTTAGGTATCCTGTGTAAAAAACTTATTAAATTATACTTAGTGGTTTTTAAGTTATTGGCAATCAAAGTTGACATTTTGTATTTTATGAGCTTTCGCGACAATTTACAGAAAAAAAAATCTGCATTTACCATGATATATGTAGCTACGAAATCTTCATTCACTTTATTATTTATAACTATTACTTCAGAGAAAAAATAAAATTGAGCTTAAAAACTTTTTGGTTTTAAATATATTCGAGTAGCTATAAAGATTTTGTTGGTTTTTTTTTTATCATTTGGCTACTTTCCTTTAAAGGTACCTCCGACTACCACTCGATATTTGATCGAAAAAAATTTTATAAATTTCTTCACATGTTTTACAATAAAATGTAACTCCTCCCGATTTTCGGAAATTGAATTTTGTAACCAAAAGTTGAATTTTAAAAATTGACCTCCATTAAATTTTACTATTTTTTGAATTTCTTAGCTGCCTAGAAGTATGCTTTAATAACCATTTTTTCAAAAATTGTACTAAAATGTAAAAAAAAAAAAGTACAATTTGAAAATTTTATAGCATACTTACAAAGATGCAAATCAAAAAATGTAAAAACTAACAATTTTGACGAAAAAACATAAAAATTTAAATATACATTTTTGAAACTTTTTTTTCAGAAATTGAAGAGCATGCCAAAAAAATTATAACTTTTAAAAACTGGATTGATTGGTGGTGTCGTCTTTTTGTAATCGGCTTGGAAAGCTGAAACTGTTTGGGGCTATAACTCCAAAGCCAATCAATATTTTGGGTATAGGCTATATTTTCAATGTATGTGGAGCTCATATCTACCTCTGTATGAAATATGGTCCAATGCCAATCAACAGTTTTTTTTTTTAAACAATTTTTTTTGTTTTTTTTTCCAATTTTGGTCTAGATTATCTATATCTTAAACGGATTTAAACTTCCCAGAAAAATAGTTCTATCCTTTAGGAACACGTGTGTAAAATTTCATCACTCCAATAAAATTATTATGGAAATGACAGGGTTTTGGCCAAAATATGAAAATCTGGGCCCACAGTGTACTGTACTAAAAAGTACCAAGGGTATAATAAGTTCGTGCAAATGTATGTAGCGGGCAAAAGAAGGCATGGTAGACCCCATAAAGTATATATATTCTTGATTACCATTAACAGCTGAGTCGATATAGCTATGTCCGTCTGCCCGTCTGTCCGTCTGTTTGACTGCCCTTATGATAGAAAGGATCTCAGAGACTATAAGAGCTATGGAGCTGTAATTTTACTAAAAGATGCGCATAATAGTCTGGCAGTTTAAGTTTTTCGATTTATTTCGATATCTTTCCCCGTTTCCTCGTAGAAAAAGATATCGGATTCAAATTTATTACGACTTTACGCAATGATTTTAAGAATAGTATGCCGTAAAAATTTTTAAAATCGATTGAAAACTTTAAAAGATACCATATAAATAAAAATGGTATATTGATTGGTATTTGGTATTTACCTAATGTGACATAAAATGGCAAACACTATTGATAAGAACTAAATGCTAATGCCTTGAAGTTTAAAGAATAGATAATAATAAATCACTCGCACATTACATAAGTGTTGGCCGTGTCTTTAGGTTTCGGGATTTGCGCCAATTGGCTTGGGTTAGAAAGAGACGTCCAGGCCAAAGCGTAGGAGTAGCTATTGCTCCAGGTGAGGGACAGCGGCCTCTGGCTATGATCTTAGATTGTGATTTCTAGAAATTGTCTTTTTCCACCATTTACGGTGGGATTAAGAAAAGAAGATTACTAAGAACTACACAAAAAACTTTGACAAAAAAAGAATGTAGAATAGATAAATTTTTTTTTCAATTATACGAAATTGAAATAAATCAATATAGAAACAATACATCTGAGACGAAGTAAGTTCTGGGTATGATAACGCATACATGCGTTAGTACAGGGTATTTTAAAGTCGGACAGGACCGACTATAGCATTCATGTGCAACGGAATGAACATTATGGAAATAATGGTCTGAATGATCTCAATTGAATAATGAAAACCGTATGTGGGTTGGCGGAGCCCTCTAGTTTTAATAGTAAAATGATGGTTTCAAAAAAGAAAACGCACGAACCATGGCAGTAAAATTGGGAGCAGTGGGAATTTAGTTAATCACGCCTATTCCACATATTTTAAAGTTTTACCTCTTCTGCCTATCCGTTAGTTTTTTATGCGACAAATATAAATTCCTTGCCGACTCCATCGACACTTTTAAATTTGAGCTAAAACCAGCTAGATTAACAATTCCGACCACTTGGTTTCGATTCACTCATAACATTTTGTCGGAACCCTCAGGAATCTCTTACTAAAAACCTACTTTAAAGTTTCAATTAAATTCACCTACATTGACAATTTCGACCACTGTACGACGTTCCGGCTGTAAGACTATGCGTCCGTAACAGGCGCTGGCGTTCGCATTAGTAATATCGCATTAAGCTGGTGGGTGCCCAAATCGCCTGCTGAGCTGCTCCGAGATGAGTGTGCGCTTTACTACTACAGCTACTATGTTCGTTGTATTGTCATCTTATCTGTCTGTCGCGTACCGTGCCTGAACGACAGACCATTTTTGAAGTGCTCCAAAAACGGGTTAATCAGTGAAATTAAGGTCAAAAACACGTTGGCGTCGTCGACACAATAAGAACAACAATAACAAATGACAGAACAATCACGTGTGTGCGTGTGTGTGATGGGGTGGGGGTGCTTCAAATGCTGCGAGGGCAGGCCGAAAAATAATTCGCCAGCAAAGAAGTGAAAATTTTTGTTTGCGCAACAAACAAATTATATTTCTTAATAGAATCTCTTTTTAGAGCAATGTACCTAATACAATAGAACTTAAAGTTGGGATGTCTTCCAAAAAGAATGGTTTATCATAGTCCTTAAAAAAAGCATTCAACTCACAGAAGACTATATTATTTAAAGCAAATCAGTTTCTACTAAGCCTTCTTTTAAGTTTGAAAAATGAGAATAGTTACTAGTTAGTGGAAAAAATTTTGTTTTGCCATATGGGGTCAGCATCAAATTGGTCCAAAAGCTCCGAATAATAGTTTTCGGTCATCGAACAGTCCTTTTCAAAATGGGGGCATCCCACAAATACATTACCATCGTCAGAAGCACAGAAGAAGAAGAACAAGAAGAATCTTGTTGTGGTTTCCTTAAAAGAAATTCTCGACCTTGAATGTTCTTGGATCTTTTGTGTATTGTCACGGATTCAAGTTTTATCTACAGTTACAAAACCATGCTACAATTCCTCATAATTTCGAAAACCTTTGAAATGGTTGGTTCTCCACATAGGTGTCTCATTCATTATGTTTTTTCCACTCGTTCACGTATATGACGTCAGCAAACTCACACACCTTCATTGTCTAGTAAAAAATTTATAGTCGGCGACTATTTTGTATGGCTTGGGATCGGTCCTCATCATGATAATCCGTGTTCAATATTGGCGGATTTGAAGACTGCAAGGTTCCTTAAACATCGTGCATTTGTTTTTTAACTTGGCCGGCATGGAAGATTCTTATCAAAAAAGTTTCAGTAATCCAATATTTAATGGCTATTATCAATATTGCTGAGTTCCCAAAAAAATAATTTTTATTTTTATTTATTTATTTATTGCTTAATTCCCTTAATATACGAAATTTCTAAAGCTAGTATATGAACAATACTGTTTACAGTGTTGAGCTGTCGCTCTTCATCTGAGAGATTTATATATGTTGTTTTACATGATACGTTTTAGTGTTTTTATATATAAAAAGGGTATAATAAGGAAAATGGGAGTAAAAAACCGTAATACCAAAACTACTTAAGACTAGTTAAAAATAAAAAAATATTCACAAAAGCTTAATCACGCATGTTAGTACGTATGTTAATTTTTTCTTAATTGTATCAAAGTCCACAAATGCATGGATAAATTTTATATTTGTGTAAAAAGGAAAAAGGACAAGTTTTAATAACTTATTTTGGCATCTTAGTTTAAGAAAATTATCAGCTTTAGGTTTTTTCCAATTTTCCTAACAAATTAATATTGTTATTGTAAACTTAATATAATATTTTTAAAGAATAACCATTCAGTTGAAAAGCTAAGTCAGCTAAACTCTGTATATATTTCTTTTTTTTATCTGTTAAAACTTAATATTAATGCCATGGAATAAAATTCAAATTAAATTAATTAAAACAAAAAATTAATTTTGGCATTTTTGAAGTTTTTTAATATGGGTTTCCGCGCAGTTTTTCCATATTGATGATCCGTACATCATAATGGGTAGAAAAATAGCTTTAACCAAAATGAGTTTGTTCTTTGCTGATAATTTTGATTTCCGGTTAATAAAAAAAAAAAAAAAAAAAATAAGATATATTCAATATTCAGTCATATAAGTCAAAGGCCGTTTTGCTGCAAGTGCTTAGTTTTTGAAACTTTCTTTATCTTTTTTAAACAAATGAATAATTAATTTTTTGCAATTTTGTGCTTTACTACACAGTGCCAAATTCGTGACAATAACTTGCTGATAAGAAATTCCAATTAAGAAAAAAAAAAAAGCTATGGTTGCGTTATGCCAATTACTTTTCAGCGTGCCCTCGTATGTGCATGGAAAATCAAAATCGCGTATACGCCGCATAAGCCCTGCTATTATTTAATTGCAGGCAACAGCATGATGTCCGAGTCTGCTATAAAATTCACACAGAGATACACTCACACAGACACACTCGCATACACAGATACAGATACATGCACATAAACACACAGTTACCGACGTTGCTGTGATAAAGAGCCGCATGGTGTCTCCTACAATGGTTGCTCTACTGCGCCGACGCACAACTCGTCTAAGCCGCCGCCGCCGTCGCCGTTTCAATTTTCTGAGCTCACTTCCAGCGCATTATAGCTGTCAGTGTGTGCGTGTGTGTGTGTGTTTGCATCTGTAAGTGTGTGTGTGAGCTTGCTTGTCGTTGTATTCGTACACGTCGCTGGTCTATAAGATACAAGCTCTGCGCTCAGATAACTTTAGATTGGCGGCGACCGTCGTAGTAGTCGCATTGGATATTATATTTTAGCTGATAACGGTTCGGTTAGTGTTTTTGTACTAGTTATATGCAATACATAATATACTTAAGGTGCTCAACATCAAATAAAATCGATTTTCAAGTGATAATACACGAAAGTTACTGTGCCACTGTTAATTGAACTGCCAAATAAAGCTTTAACGGCTTCATAGTTCATAGATAATTTAAATGCTTGACAAAAAATTTATTTGACACTTTTGTAGCTGCGTTTGCAAAAAGTGTGCCGCTGTTAATAGAACTGTCAAATAACTCTTTAGTGCAATCATAACTCATAGATAAAATCAATTTGACACTCTTAATAAATTTTAGCAAATAAATCACTCGCAAGCTACAATTTAATTTGCTGTGAAAAATTGTATGCCATGCAAAATGATTGAGAATTGTAGCGCAATTGTTATTAAAAATTATTCGCTTATTAAAAATAAAATTTAGTATCTTCTTGTTCATTTGATTTGTTATGTTCCCCTGGGAGCAATAAGCTTGTGTTTCTATTATTATTTTTATTTTTTCTTTGTAATAAAACATTATTGTTATTTTCTGTGTTGGTGACGCCCAGCAATAAAATTTCAATAATAGTGCAATTTTCGTAGAACACGAGAGTTACAAAATATCAAAGTGTTCATAGTTACAGTTGGTACCGTGGGCACATTATGAGATTTTCGGATACGTGCACCTTTATAAAAAGTAGAAAAGTAGAACTTAGTAGTTCGAATTTTTCGGAGCCTAAACCTAGTTCGCGTAAAGTAAAGCTAAATAGATAGAAGCTTAATTTGCGAAGATAAGAAGTATGGCATATGGGTATTTTAATTTTGACGTAATTTTACATTTAAACGACAAAACGGGACAAAAAAAAAAGAAAAAAATTAAATGTTTAAAATATTGAAATTTTTAAAAATAACCACAATTGGTCTTATCGTTTAAAAGATACAAGCAAAACTGCTCGTGGCGTTACGTTACGAAAGATTACATAGGTTTAGACTTGGATTACAAGATAGATTTTTTTTTTTTTGATATTTTTTATTGGCCGATACAAATTTGGTTATAATCCAATATTGATGACAAATTATTCGCTATAAAAGAAATAAAATTTATTATGTGATAGGGACAAGATAGCAAATTTGTGCCTATTGGTCAAGTGTTTTAGTATATAACTTTTCTTTTTTTTTTTTAATGTGATTTGAAATAATCGTCCGTGCTTCGGAATATTTTGTTCGGCTACTTTTTGAAACCATATTTTTGGTGCTTTATTAGTTAGTACTTTAAATTAAATTTTTAAAATATTGAAGTTTTTAAAAATAACGAAAATTTGTCTTATCGTTTAAAGATACAAGCAAAACTGCGCGTGGCGTTACGTTACGAAAGATTACGTAGGTTTTGTCTTGGATTAAAAGATAGCAAATTTGTGTCTATTGGTCAAGTCTTTTAGTATAAAACTTTTTTTTTTTTTTTTTTGTAATTTGAAAAATTTGACCCTGCTTCAGAATATTTTATTCGGCTTCGTTTTGAAACCGTATATTTGATGCTTTATTAGTTAGTACTTTATTGCAAGCCTATTTCAAATGTATTGGCAAAATAGTTTCAAAACGCGTTTTGAATTGAAATAATTTTCGAATATGTTATTCGAATTCGTTGTCCGGAGCACGGCCGATTAAAATGTTAAAAAGAGTATGCTCTTAAAAATTTTACCAAAACAAGAACTTTTAGATTTGTAGCCAGACTTCCCGCCATCATCCAACTTTAGTTTTGAGGAATGCTTTAAAATCTTTAATTTAATAACTTTTGAGTATTTTACTCTAATAATATAACATATAGGGCAAAGGCTTGTAAGTTGGGACACCATAGCTTTTTTAGCTATATCTCGAATATACCGTTGGAAAGAGAAAAGAAAGAGCTATAATCCACAATAAGCAGATCATTTGAATTTTATAAAAATAAGTATTTTACAGACAATTTTCAAAAGAGCTTGAAAACGACCTCCAAAAAAAGGCTTGTAAATTGGGACTCCTGCAAAAATCGCTGAAAATTCGAGAAAAATGAAATAAAAATGCATGATTGCTAAAATTTATTGATTTTAAAGTTAATTGAGCGTTAAATTGAATTTAAAAAAACAAGAAAAATTTTACTTTCCAGAGAAGTCAAAATTGTGGTTTTTCGTGAACGGTTTTTCTTGGTCACCTTACTAAAAATGAATTGTTATGGAAAATATTGAAAAAATATATCCGAAAACGGCAGAAAAATGCACAAAACAATTTAAATTAGTTTCAATGACAATTCTACACAATAAAAAAGTCATGTAAATGTAAAAAAATGAAAATAGATGTGTCCCAACTTTAGCTTGTAAAGGCCTATACGCAGTTCGAAATATTTCGCACGGAATCAAAAAACTACATATAAAAAAAAAATTCCAAATGGGATATCCCAAATGTGTTTTTTTTTTTATATGAAGTTTTGTGATTCCGTGCGAAATATTTCGAACTGCGTATAGGCCTTTACAAGCTAAAAAGTGTCCCAACTTACATTTTTAAAGTCATTTTGAAATGCATTGAAAAAAATTTGTCTATTCACTGTTTGTCCGAAAACCTTTTTTGATTATGAGAGTTTATTGAATTTCAGTTCCAGCACATATATTTTCATTGATTTTTTATTTTGATTTGATCACTTTTTGAGCGCAATCAAAAATAATGTTTTTATTTTCCGATTTCTTTAAAAACAATTTTTATATTCAAAAAAAAAAACACATTAAAATTGTTCACGGCGTATTTGCCATCGAATACAGGTGGAATTTTGTTGTTTTCATTGCTGGAACATCAAAATTGACCAGGTGTCCCAACTTACAAGCCTTTCCCCTAATAATAAAAAATTTTTTTCGAACATAGTTTAACTTTCTGAAGAAATTCCTATATTCATATTTTGTGGGTTTTAGAATAAAAAAACGGGAAATGCTTGCACCTTTAAGTAGAGAAATATCTCATATGCAAATACTATAATATAGTATTAGGCCTAATTTTATAGGATTTTTTTTTGAATTTTAAGCTTTCAAAGTATTTACATCGATAGCCGCTACTTTTTCCCATCTTTCAGGCAATTTACCATCTCGAAAGAACTATGTATCTTTTTTATTCTTTTTTTTTTTAGAGAATACGGCGGGTGGAGTAGCGCTGCCCATTTTAATGTCTCAAAGTATGTTTTAACCGGTTTTGCAAGATATGGTCAAGCGTTGTTATTCTGAAGAATAACCTTGTTGCGTCTTTGCTAGTATTCCGGCCGTTTTTCACACAGTGCTCGTTTCAAACGCATCAATTGTTGTCGATAGCGATCCCATTGATGTCTTCATTACGTTTGTTCTTCAAGTTATTGGAAATCGTTTCTTGTGTTACTCCCAACAATTCTCTTCTTGCGTTTTACACGGATTATCATCGACTAATGCCTTCAAATCATCGTCTTCAAATTTTTTTGGATGTCCATAACGCTCTTTATCTTCGGTGTCAAAATCACCACCACATCGATAAGCTTCATACAGCATTCGATGATCTTCAGCGAAATTTTCCTCAAATTAAAGTTCAAAATTAGAACTTCAGACATTTTTTAATCAAGGTTTTATTTGCAGTCTTTTTATTCCCCAAGACACTGCAAAAAAATGGCCTAATACCATGTCTACGTACAATTGAATAAGAAAAAGTAAATGCTCAAGTTGGGAAATTTTTAAAAGTATCTACTATTGCGAGCATTACCCTTTATGTTTCCGAAATAGGGAACAAAAATTGTAATTGATTTAGAAATAGGTGGTTCTAAGCAAAGCATATACGTTATTGGGATAAAATTAAGGAATTTTAGCATTAAGCACATTAAAAAAAATTCTTAATCTTAATTTTTCAAAATGTTGTGATCATCGAGAAACAGTCTTAAACAGAGGGACATTCACATGACATTCACATATTTTTTGGCCCCTAATTAATATTTCCTTAATCTATATACTATATAAAACTTTTTGAGCTGACCTGACTTGCACACTGATCGGAGGAGGCCTAAAATTTTGCATGAAATTTCGTTTTATTGTGTAGGCAGGCGTTAAAAAATGGATTTTCGATCATTTACACCAAGTGCAAGTAATGGCGTGTCAAAGTTTTTATGATCATTTATTTTTCATCAAATGGCTTTTAAACTCTCTCGTTTTGGGAATTAAAAATCATTTTCAACGGTTTGGTGAGCCCGGTACCCAAGAGCGAAAATTCAGGGACATCTTTTTAATTTTTCGGAGGATTATCATTTTTAACTGATTTTGGTTGTTATTGTTATTGAGACTTTTCTAACCGAAGAAGATTTACTAGACCGTTTTGAGTTCAATCGTGTGACCCACTATTATAAATGCCAAAACATTATTTATTAGCTACTTTAAAGTGTAAAAAAACATAGATACATATTCATTAGTTTTCTCCCGCTGTGAACAGCGGAATCAGCCAGCCACAAATTGTAATAAATATTATTGGAAAAAAAACACAATCTGCAAATGTGCTAGCAAACAAACAAATATTAAATCTTTAAACAAATAATTTACACACTTTGAATTCACAATTTAAATACATTTGCAATTCGTAAGTTTGGATTTAGTACATCAGGCCATGAGAGAGGGTCATTGAACGTCTCCAAAGCTTCTAGAATTTCAAACAAAGCAAATGCAAACCATTTCTAGGCGTCTTATGTGGCAACTTTCTGGCCACTTTAGCATAAATAAATATTTACCAGTTGAGAGAACGAGTTGTAGTTGCAAGACTCTAGTATGTATGTACAAAGCTGGAAAATCCAGTATTCCTAGCTCCATTAAAAGCCCTAGATTCAAGCCTTTGCAGATTTCAAGTTGAGAGTCAACTAGTCATATGTGCAACAACTTCCAATGAACTAGTCGTGAGCACTTTAAAACACTTTGTATCTATCAACTTAATGTGGTGGCAGTTTGCACCCTATAAAGTACTACTTACAAATGTACTAGAAGATGCTCACTTTAAGCGTAGAACTCTAAAATTGTTGTTGTCTGTATGACCGCATGCTTAATTTTATAAAGTGCAAAAAAATAATAATTATACTGAAAAAAACAATCACGACAGAAGCAAAACAAAAAATCAAGTTCCATTGGCCCAGACCTTAATACGTGTACGCCATACCAAAGCCAGAGCCAGAGCCAGAGCCAGAGCACAAAGTCCCAAGCCCCAAAGCTTAGGCCCCAACCGAGACGCCCGCGCATTTAAAAATTAGCATTAAGCAAAATCCCCAAAAGCAGCAATAATAACACTGTGCAACAAAGTAGCGCCTTCCGTTTCTGTACTATTTTGAGACTCCTTGCCAAAGAATATTCTTTGTCTTCTTAACGCCTCATTTTTAAAATATTTGTATTATAATGAAATTGGAATTGAAATATAAGAAATATCATATGGTCGAGCAGTTGCAAGACGGTTGAATACCCTGTACCATTTTTCTTTATATCATTTGGAATTTTTTTCGAAAGTTAAGTCAAAAAGGTTATTTAAAATTTATATGGTAGCTTGAAATCAATTACGCAATATATTTTTGGAACGTAAGTATCCTAACCTAAGTTGCCGATAGTGTCCGTCAGCATGCGCATCTATAGCTCGGAGACCACAAAGGCTTGAGACCCAAAATTCTACCTAATGCATGAAACCAGTCTGCAGATGATTTGTTAGATTCTATTGATGACAGCTTACGTTTCCCCCAGTAAATTTTGCGGTTTTAAGCTTGCTGTTTAATGTTTAAACCTGAATCTTTATAGAGTTTTTTTATGTAGCGAATATAGGTCCAATTAATAAAAATACATCATGATTTCGATTATTTTTTCGGGAAAAAACACATTTCTAAATATGCCATTGAGTTACTGAGTAGATTAAATTAACTACATAAAATTCCCATTATTTATGGCGTTATCCATAGTTGAATATGAAGGTAGATTTTTTTAACAACCAACAAAACTGAATTTTATAAAAAGTTTTGATATTCAGACTTTTATACATAGATTTTTCTAATATTAAAGTCTCGCAAACAAAAAAGATATTTAGAAAAAAGCGTTTTTCGATAAAAAGATAAAGCTGCGAATTTAAAAATATTTTAATTTCCAACAAATACATTTATTAAGAAAATTGTGTATTAGTCTTCGATCAGAAATCAATACATATATACACTCAGCGAAATTCAATTACTTATATAATTTTTTTTAGCAAACGTTTTTTTTGTGTTTTCTTTTTTTAAGATTTAATAGATAATATTAAGTGAACAGAAACATCAAACTTAATTTTTTTTAACTTAAAAAAACTAGAGTGAAATTCAATTAACATCACAATTTTTCGAAGATCCTGTTCGGCATGGATTCAATGACTTTTGAAACTCGCATTGGAAAATTTCAGCCCATTGCATAAAAACCGCCCGACACATCTCGTCCACGGTCTCAAGTTTACCGCTATCTACATACATATACAACATACGAGCTAGATTAACATGTAAAGGAATCGGATTTAGATTAGGGGAACGTGCTGGCCAGCTTAAAAGGCTTCTTGTTGTTCCATAAAGTCATTGTCCATCAAGTCGATGTAGTTGGAGGAGTTCATCCGACCAGATATTTTACACAAAGGGGTCCTGTTGTAAAATAAGAAGCTTCATCAGCACTCAGAGTTTTACCCTATTCCATTTCTTTTATAAATGTTGTATACCATTTTTCGTTTTAAATAACTTAATGGCTTTCAATTGTGGTTAATAAAATGAATTCGTCTGCTCGACTTACCTATTCAAGAGCTTTAAACGCACTGATCTTAATTGAATTTCGCACCAAAAACAGTGCCAATGCATACAACGAAGCTTATTTCTTAAAAAAATTGAAAGGTACTTGCATTCTTTGAGCTAAAATCAGAAAACGAAGAAGAAACACAAAACAAAATAGCAATAACAAGACACAATCGCCGACAAAACTGAATGTAACGGATCAAAGCACAGTGGGCTTAATTTCTCTGAGTGTATATTGTATATTAAGAAAATGTTAGAAAAAAATCATATGTGCCTAAAATATGGCCTATTTATCAATTAACAAATATTTTTGCAAGAAAAAAAGATTATTTCCATGTATATTTATTTGCTCTAAAATCGATTATTTTTATCATGCAAATTTTTTGCGTAAATTCGTTTAATTTCAGAAAAAACGAAAGGATATATGGGCATTTCCCAGAAAATCATTACCAGGGGGCACAACTTTAAAATTGTAAAAACTATATATATTTGTTAATGGAATAATAGGTTATATATCAAAGCTTCAAAATATATAAAGAGTTAAGATTTTCGGTAATGTATTTATGAATGGTAGGTAATCAGCTACAGGAACCTAAAAATTTTATTTTTGTTCCGAAATAGACTTTTTGAGATAATCATAAAAACCAATCTATTTTGATTGGAACATAAAATCAATTTAATTTTTATTAATAAATGTAAAAAAAGCTTTAAATGAATATTCGAAAAAAATAAATAATATTAAGTAAAGTTAGACATACGTCATGTAACGTCCAAAAAAAAAAACTTTTGATTGCTGAATTTTGCGCAAAAAACTTTTTTTTGACCGATCAGTCCTATGGGATCTATTTGATATTTTTGATCAAATTTGATACAGTGCTTGGGAATTAAAAATAAACTTGCGAATGTCAAATTTGGATACGATATCTTAATAAACAAACGAATAATCCGTAAAAAATGTGTAGTTTTTTTTCGAAGGGCTCTAAAACACTCCTCATAAAAATTTGTGTACAAATCGATTTTCAACTCAAAAGCTTAAAAAACAACAAAGTTGGTGCAAATCGGACAGATCGGCTATATGGCAGCTATAAGAAATATTAGGCCGAACCGGGCGAAACTTGGTAGATCGTCTTGGGGGCTCAAAATCTGCATTAGTACCAAATTTGGTGCAATTATCTCCATGTTTTAAGGTGTATGCCAAAAAAAGTAGCCAAAAAACCCATAGCGCAAAAAAAATATTTTTGGTGCAAAATTCAATGTACCCTAATTCTGTTTTTACACGGTCTTTTTTTACACCGTTTTGAAATAACACGGTCAAAAAAAAAACATTTTTTACACAATTTCATTCGATTTAGCACGATAAAAAAAATCTATTTGATTGAAATTTTAAAGAAAAATATTTTTATTAACCTAATCTTTTCAAAATTTAGTTAGGGAATTCCACTTTTAAATTTATTTTCATATCAGCTTAAGATTTACTTCGTGTCTTTTCTTACACGGTTTTTTCTGGAACCAATCTACCGTGTAAAAACAGAATTAGGGTATTTGATTTGTTTATGAATTTGGAGTTTGGTAGTTTTTTTCAGTGCATAAGCACTGTACCAAATTTTACCAAAATCGGTTGACTATATCATATAGTCGCCATAGGAATGTTAGGTGAATAAAAACGTTTATGGTGCAAAATTTATTTTTTTGATTTCGTTTCTAAAGATATCGTAACCAACTTGGCAATCAACATTTTTTTTGAAGTACTTAAGCAATGAACCGGATTTGATTGCAATGTGATTGTACAAGTTATCTTAAAGTCGTCTCTACCCGACTTAAAAGTACTCCATCTTTGTTTTATAGCAGGAAAAAATGTGACTCTCGTTTTTTTCAATTTTGGATGAAGATGAACACACATAGTCTTCAACTGACTGAATTTGAAATTCTCAATTATTCTTCTTTCTTTTTCGTATTTGGATTTTTTTCGGTTATTACGCAAAATTCGCAGAAAATGACGCAAATGCAGGCTAACCTCCAAAACTACTTCCGTTTTTTGTAACGTCCGCAAAGGCGCTTTAGACACGAATAACTTTTTTTCTAGTTAGTTAAGTAAAGGTCTAAAAGTCATTTGAAAGAACTCCCGTTGGTATTAAAAAATATGCGTACGAATGTAACGTCCGCAACGTGGAAAATACCCATATGTATATAGAATAAAAACAAAGCACATTTAGGAAATGGAAAAATTAAAGCAAACCCAATTTTTGTAGCATAGTGTTAAAAGCGTAGTAATAAAAACAATGACCAGTGCATTGCCGGCATTGAACTGGTTACGTTCCAAATAAGTAATAAATTGACGTTAGAAGTAATTCAACAAATGATTTAGTTAATTGGTTTTAAAATCCACTGGTTTTTGTTATTTTTCGTGTTTTAAATTAAAGCGGTTTTGTTTTGATTTCTCTTTGCAGCTGTCAGAATGCAACGTTTGTTGTTGCTTTTGGCCTGTGTGGCAGGTTTAACCTCAGCCACGTACGACTACTACCGTTTGCCAACGTCCGTGCGTCCACAGAAGTACGACTTACGGGTGTTGACACGCCTGGACGATCCCAAAAACCTACGATTTGAAGGCAGTGTTAAAATACTCTTGGAGATCTTGGAAGATACCAAAAATATAACATTGCATGTTCAGAATCTGACCATTGACGAGTCGCACATTACGCTGAAGGAGCTCAAAAATGGCAAGGAAAATTGCATTTCCTCAACTGCAGTGAATACGCATCATGATTATTATATTATGCACACTTGCCAAGAGCTCTTGGCAGGTAGTTCCTATGAGTTGACCATGCCATTTGCCGCCGAACTCAATCGGCAGTTGCGGGGCTACTACAGAAGTTCCTACAATGATCCCGAGGCAAATACAACAAAGTATGTATATATAAATAAATTCCATAAATGCATATACTAGTTACACTTATACGTTTCCATCGGTTACCAGATGGATCTCTATTACACAATTCGAGCCAGCATCGGCGCGTTTGGCATTCCCCTGCTTTGATGAACCTAATTTCAAAGCTTCCTTTATAGTTACTTTGGGTTATCACAAGAAATTTACACCACTCAGCAATATGCCTGAAAAGGAAAAGAAGCCTCAGTAAGTATATTTAAATGACCTTATGATCAAAAACTCAATTGAAATGTTTTTGCAGTGAAACTTTGGAGGATTATGTCTGGTGCGAATTCGAAGAATCCGTGCCCATGTCCACGTATCTGATTGCCTACTCAGTCAATGACTTTACTCACAAGCCTTCAACGCTGCCCAACAGCACACTCTTCCGCACCTGGGCACGGCCTAATGCTATTGCGCAATGCGATTATGCCACCGAATTCGGACCCAAGGTGTTGAACTACTACGAGGAGCTGTTTGGCATCAAGTTTCCCTTGCCCAAGATTGATCAAATAGCTATACCAGACTTTAGTGCTGGCGCAATGGAAAATTGGGGTCTTGTGACCTACAGAGAAGTGGCTTTACTCTACTCAGCCACGCATTCCTCACTGGCGGACAAACAGCATGTAGCTTCGGTCATAGCTCATGAACTGGCTCATCAATGGTTTGGCAACTTGGTTACCATGAAATGGTGGACGGACCTATGGCTGAATGAGGGTTTTGCTACATATATAGGGCAATTGGGCGTAGAGAATATCAATCCAGAGTGGCGTGCCATGGAACATGAATCATTGTCCAATCTGTTAGCTATATTCCGAAAAGATGCTTTGGAGAGCAGTCATCCCATATCAAGACCAATAGAAGAGGTCTCTGATATAGCAGCCAGCTTTGATACCATTTCCTATCAAAAGGGTTCCACAGTTTTACGCATGATGCACATGTTCCTGGGTGATGAGGCATTCCGTTCGGGATTGCAGGCTTATTTGCAAAAATACTCCTACAAAAATGCTGAGCAGGATAATCTGTGGGAATCTTTGACACAGGCTGCACACAAATATCGCACGCTGCCCAAGAGCTATGACATTAAGTCTATTATGGATTCGTGGACACTACAAACAGGCTATCCCATAATAAATATAACCCGTGATTATAATGCACGCACAGCTAAACTTAACCAGGAGCGTTATTTTCTGAATACGCAAATCGCGCGCACATTCCGTAATGGCTGCTGGTGGGTGCCACTCAGTTATACCACACAGTCTAACCTCGACTTTACCAATACAGCACCCAAGGCTTGGTTGGAGTGCAGCAAATCGGGGGAGGCGCTGCCCAAAACTATAGAGGACTTGGCCGGCGCAGATCAGTGGGTTATTTTTAACACACAAGTCTCCACATTGTACAAAGTAAATTACGACGAACGCAACTGGAAGCTTCTTATCGAAGCACTTACAACTGGTGACTTTGAACGTATACATGTTCTAAACCGTGCTCAGTTGATAGACGATGCTTTGTATCTGGCCTGGACCGGTGAACAAAACTATGAGATAGCCATGCGTTTGGTGGAGTATTTGACGCGTGAACGCGAATATTTACCTTGGAAATCTGCTTTTGAAAACTTGCGACGTGTGGGCCGAATCATCAGGCAGACACCAGACTTTGAGTTTTTCAAGGTTAGTTAAGTTCATCCATGGTAGCATTAGTGACAGTCATAACCAATAGCTCTCAATTTAATTTATTTCGTAACAAAATTAATATTGCAAACATTTTGGCGCACAGTTGTTTTTTGACGTAAGTCATTTATGCACAATTGGTCTGCTTTGATTTTAAGTTTTTACTATATCCATAAATCCAAGCCTGATTAGTAATATTATTATAATCTCACCTATAGCGCTATATGAAGAAAATTATTACGCCCATTTACGAACACGTGCATGGTCTGAACGACACCTTCAATGACATTACCCAGCAAGATCAGGTATTGCTCAAGACAATGGTGGGTAATTGGGCTTGCCAATACCAGGTGGGTGACTGTGTGCCATTGGCTCAGGCTTATTACCGCAGCTGGCGCAACTTGCCCAATCCCGACGAGAAAAATCCTGTGCCTATAAATTTGCGCAGCACCGTTTACTGCACCTCCATACGTCATGGCAGCGATGAGGATTGGGAGTTCTTATGGACACGCTACAAGAATTCGAATGTAGCCGCTGAGAAACGCACTATACTTACCGCCTTGGGTTGCTCGCGTGAGGTTTGGGTTTTGCAGCGCTATTTGGAATTGGCTTACGATCCCAAGCAGATAATACGCAAACAAGACTCTATGTGGGCCTTCCAGGCTGTGGCATTTAATGAAGTTGGCTTCCATTTGGCTAAGAACTACTTTATGAGCAACTTAGAGTTCCTTTATGAATTGTAAGTTTTATTGAGTATATATAGTATGCTTCAGCAATTACTTATATGGTTTAACTTACATTTGCAGCTATTTTCCAATTGTCAAGGATCTAGCGCGTTTATTAACACCACTCTCAGAGCAAATCATCAATCAAAACGATTTCGAGAACTTTAGGCAATTTATGAATGCTAACAGAAAATCTCTGCAAGGCTTGGATCAATCTGTACAACAAACTCTGGAAACCATATTGACCAATGTACAATGGAAGGAGCGTAACTATCATCAAATGTCGCGCTCTATTCAGCAGCTTATTTAGGGATAAACTATGTATACAGCATGTCAGTAAAGCGCTTCAAGCTTAAATAGCATAACTGAAAGCTCTCATCAGTTCATTGAAATCTCTTAAACTTAGTGGTCACTGTATTCAAATGTTCTAAACAAACAACGTATTTAAATAAACTTATGCTTTGTAATAAAACCGATATAGGGTCGGTCACTGCATATTATTAATTTATAGCATTTAAAAGTTTAATCTACAAAATTAACGTGAAGGCTAATTAATGCCTTTCGTTTTACTTATCGACGTCGTCTCAGCTGTGTGGTATAAGCTCATTTTTATGGTTGTGGTCTTAGTCACCATGGTTCAGTTCTAGGCAAAAAAGTTTTCTGCAAAAAAAAGAGTTGGCTTGACTCCAGTCAAGAAACATTATGAAGTCATCTGGGATAATCGTCGAAAATATCGCTTTGTTCTTGACAGGCCAAAACAAACCTTACGGTCTAATGTTAAACGTTCCTCCAAAAGCCTCTTCTTTAGGGCGGCTTTTTTCAATAAAGACATGGTCTTCCCCCGTCATCGAATTTTTACAACAATTAGACAACACGCTTTTGTTCCTGGAGCTTCTACATCCATACGCATTACGTGCCTGAGCCAACCATAGTTAATGTAATAGCAAAGTATTCCAAGCAGCTAGCTTTGATATGTTTGCAAGTTAAGATCCCGATTGCTAAAGTTGCGCCTGGTTAAGCAGTTTGCAGTTCTGTTTAGAACAAATATTGAAATACATTTTTTATTATATTTTGTTATTGTTTATTACAATTGCATAATACGACTTTGTATGCAATAAAATAAAATACCAATTAATAAAGCAATAGAAACTATTCTAATTTATGGGCGATATGTATGTTCAGTATAAAAGAATACCCAAGTATGTTACTTCATACTTAGCTGAACTACTTTGCTACTAGTTCAAAAGCATACAACCCAAGTGCCTCAGGCAACACTTCTATGATGGCTATGATTTCGGACGCAATAGTTACACGCAGGGCCGTCGAGAGAAATGCGAGGCACTCTTTTTTTTCAAAGAATTTTAATGCAAAATGTTTTTTTCAAAGTGAAAAAGTGGGGCTCTAAGAGCAAGTCCTTTGACTATAAAATGCAAGTTTCGGTTAGCTTAAAATACAAATTATATGCATTAGTGTCAAGTGCACCTATGTATATACATACATATATACTAGAATTAAACAAAATCGATTTTCAAGCGAAAAAGCTTTACAATAGCTAGGTTGCACCGTCAAAGTTATTTGAACTGCCAAACAAATATTTGTCACTTTTATATCAGGAAAAGGACGCCACTGTTAAATAAACTTCCTAGCCTAGTCATCTTGCATAAATAAAATAAAAATTTTTGTATTTAAATAAAGTAATCCTTAGGTAGGTGAAGAAGGGTTTAAAAAAAAAACTCCAAAAAAGATGATTTCTAGTAATAATTTGCATGAGTTTTTGTTATACAAACCCGTGTTTCCATTAAAAAACAAAAATATTATTTGTATGAATATTTATTTGGAAGCATGCATAAAAATGTTTATTTGCATTAAACAAAAAAAAAAGAGAGTCTAAGTCATTTTAGGTAAAATAATTTTAAATAGAATGGTAAATGGGAGAAATCTGGAGTACCCGGTACAAAGGGTATACTAGATTTGTTCAATGTATGTAACGTACAGAAGGAGGCGTGGCTGACCCCAAGTCCCCAAGTCGGACAGACGGATATCGGTATATCGACTTCTTCGGTGGCTGATCACACTTTAGGTAACTTTGGGGGGTCTCCGACTTCTCCTTCTTTATGTTACACACATTTTCGGCTTGCACAAACTTAATCTACCCTTTGTGTACCATAAGGTAAAGGGTATAATTAAGTTTCCTCGTGTTGACTTGTTTGAAGTTAATGCAGTTTTGTTTTGTTTTCACTTTGCAGCTGTCAGAATGCAGCGTTTGTTGTTGCTTTTGGTCTCTGTGGTAGGCCTGACCTCAGCCACTTACAACTACTACTACTACCGTTTGCCAACGTCCGTGCGTCCACAGACATACGATTTACGGGTGTTAACATACCTGGAAGATCCGGAAAAATTTCGCTTTGAAGGCAGTGTTAGAATACTTTTGGAGGTCCTTGAAGATACCAAAAATATAACATTGCATGTTAAGAATCTGGGCATTGACGAGTCGCACATTACGCTGAAGGAGCTCCAAAGTGGCAAGGAAAATTGCATATCCTCAGCTGCAGTGAATGCCCAGCATAATTTTTATATTATGCACACTTGCCAAGAGCTTTTGGCAGGTAGTTCTTATGAGTTGACCATGCACTTCGCTGCCGAACTAAGTCCCCAGGTGGAGGGCTACTACAGGCCATTCTATAAGGGTCCCGATTCAAATACAACAAAGTGTGTAAAATGCCTAGTTCCAGCGAGTTCCCTACTTTACTTAAAATTATATTATACATTGCTATTTATTAACTATTTTCAGATGGATTGCTATAACCCATTTCAAGCCAGTAGCGGCGCGTTTGGCCTTCCCCTGCTTTGATGAACCTAATTTTAAAGCTTCATTTATAGTTACCTTAGGTTATCACAAAAAATTTACATCACTCAGCAATATGCCCGAAAAGAAAAAGAAGCCTCAGCAAGTATATTAAAATGACTATATGACCAAAAACTCAGTTGGACAATTTTTTGCAGCGAAACTTTGGACGACTATGCCTGGTGCGAATTTGAGGAATCCTTGCCGATGTCTACGTACCTGATTGCCTACTCAATCAATGACTTTACTCACAAGCCTTCTATGCTGCCTAACAGTACACTCTTCCGCACCTGGGCAAGGCCCGATGCTATTGAGCAATGCGATTATGCCGCCGAATTTGGACACAGGTTGTTGAACTACTATGAGCAGTTGTTTGGCATCAAGTTCCCGTTGCCCAAAATTGATCAAATGACTATACCTAACTCAAGAGGCGCCATGGAAAATTGGGGTCTGGTTACCTACGCAGAGTTGGAGTTACTCTACTCAGCTGGAAATCTATGACACAGGCTGTACAGAAATATAGCACGCTGCCCAAGAGCTATGACATTAAGTCTATTATGGATTCGTGGACACTACAAACATGCTATTCCATAATAAGTATAACACGTGATTATAATGCACGTACAGCTAAACTTACCCAGGAACGTTATGTGCAGGATACGAGCATTCCGCGTAACGGCTGCTGCTGGGTGCCACTTAGTTATACTACACAGCCCGAACAGGACTTTACCAATACAGCACCCAAAACTATAGAGGACTTGGCCGGCGCAGATCAGTGGGTTATTTTTAACATACAAGTCAACTATCAACAAATGTTGCGCTCTATTCAGCAGCTTATTCAGGATTAACCGCTGTATACAGCATGTATACTGGAATATCAGTGAAACTTATTAAAGAGGTTTAAATGTTCAGTATGAATTGAAAAGGAAGTAGTATGGTGCAGGGAGCAATTTCCTGACCTTATCAGCACACCCGGATGCTGGTCCCTATCAAATGAGAAGCAATTATCTAAATTAATTTTGAATACAAATCCGTCATTTTAAAACTTAAGTTTAGTTTAAAAAAAAATTAATTTTAAATAAATGAAATACAAAACGAAATTACATTTAATACAACGATGTAGACTGGTCCAATTCATAGTTGATATACACTAGTTCGTTACCGGTATAAAAGCATACAAGCGCTTGGTTTGTTTTCAGTATTAAAGCAAAAAGTATCATTACTACCAGTTCAAAAGCACAGCCAAGCGTCAACAACAACAATATGCACTAGTTTCACAATTGGAGTGGTTGGAAACCAATTCAGAACTAGTTTTTTTTTCTTGCAGCGTGTTTGTGAGCTCGATTGTCATTGTATGAGTGCTTGTCATCTGCCTATAAAATACAAGTTCTACGCTCAGAAAACTTTAGATTGGCATCGTCAGTCGTAGTGATCGTATGGAATATTAATTTTAGCTGATATCGGTTAGTGTTGAATAATATTTATATGCAATAGTGCCAAATGTTTATACTAAAATTATACAAATAAATTTTTGCTATCGCTTAACGATAGCACGTTTGTTGTGTTAAAGTTAATAAAAGTATCAAACAAATATTTGTTAACAAATTTAATTGTAATCTTTTATATGTATAAAACAAAGTCGTGTTAGTTACACCATTTATAACTCAAGAACGGCTGGATACTTTTTGATTATCTATGATTTGTTGGATTCGTCTCCGCCCCGAATAGCAGAATAACTATATAAATATGGGAAAAGTATTTAGTGCGAGTTTTATTAATCAATTTTATTGTGCAAGTATTACTATTAAAAATGCCGCGACGAAAAAGATCTAATCTTTCTCATGAAAGCCATAATGCAATTAGGCTTCGCGGTAGTTGACTGCAGCGCCTAAATGTAGAGTTTAGAACTGCAGAACAAGAGAGAAATACATTGCGTAGATAAACAATATTTAGGCGACAAGAACAAGTTTTCAACAATATACTAAGAACGCAGCGCAGAGAAGACATAGAGTTTCGGATTGCAAAGGAAAACTATGTATGCTTAGAAGACAGCTCAGAGAAAGCTTAAAGTTCAGCATTGCAGAGCAGGAGAGTGATATATTGCGTAAATCGCAGAGGAGACAGGTTGAATATACTATTCGAGAAGGTCAGGTAAGGAACACTATGCCTAGAAAACAGCTAAGAGAAAACTTAGAGTTTAGGTCTACACTGCGTAGACTGCAGAGCAGACAGAGATGACAAAAATTCCATTTCAAAGGGCTTAGATTTAGAAAAGATTAATGTCACCTTGGCTATCGTTTATGCTAATTAAGTGGTTAGGAAATGAAAGACAGAACAGCATCAAAGGTGCCATTGTAAACGTTTCTATACCAGTAGCAAATCCGTGCTGTAGCATGCAATGGGATGAACATTATAGAAATAAAGAAATGTACAACATTGTCTGGATGATCTGAATTGAATAAAGAAGACCACAAGAGGTTGGCGTGCAAAGCACGCATGGTGCGAAGCCCCCAAGTTTTTATATATTTGTTTTAATAAAAATTACGCCAAGGCTAATAAATAAATCTTTACCACTGTCATAACTTATAGAAGAAATCAAACTTTCAACTTGTTATCCATGTTTATTTAGACAATTTGTAAAAAATTTAAAAAATTACAATAAATGTGCATCATTGGTGAAGAACTGAAGAAAATTTAACCCTTAACTTTTCAGCGTCTTAGGCTTTTATGGTCTCAGAGGCCTATTTTTTCTAAAAAGATTATTGAAATATTTAAAAAGAGGCGATTTAACGTTCGGGCGCGGACGACTTTAAGATACCCTGTGCCACCACATTGCAACCAAATTTTGGTATATTGTTTAGAACTCCAAAAGGCATCCATTTGATTGCCAAATTTGGTTACAATATACTATATTCACAAACAAACAAACGAATTATGCCGAATTATGCCCTATGATAAGTCAACCTATTTGGATTAAATTTGGTACAGTGCATGGCAACTATAAAAATCTTCGGAATGGCTATACGATATGTTCATAAATAACCAAATTATCCATCTGGAACATTTTACAAGTCGCATTAGAAGTTATATAATATAAGCCCGATATCAAAAAAATAAAAAGAACTTGCCTTCCGTAATATAATAAGGGATCTAATCTGAAAGTTTAGTTGCGCTAGCTCTTACCATCTCTGAGAACTAGGCGTTCATGCAGTCGGACAGACAGAAAGGGTATCGAAAGCGACATTTCCTCGAAATAATATATATATGGGTATTTTTCATTCTATTACATTTTTTATTTAATTTTCGCTTTATTAGCTTAAAATTCGAAAACGGCTTAGGGTTGGATAGTAAAGTCCATCTATTCTTTTGAAGAAGAATCTTCCAAGGTTGATTTTTGGGGCTTGGTCGACCAAATTGATAGGCTTATATACCAAATACAAATTAATTTAAATCGTTCGTGATTAAACTAAAAACGGGTTTGCTTTGATTTCTCTTTGCAGCAGTCAGAATGCGTTTGTTGTTGCTTTTGGCCTATGTGGCGGGACTGACCTCAGCCAAGTATGACCACTATCGTTTGCCAACATCCGTGCGTCCACAGAAGTACGATTTACGGGTGTTGACCCACCTGGAGGATCCCGAAAACTTTCGCTTTGAGGGCAGTGTTAACATACTATTGGAGGTCTTAGAAGACACTAAGAATATAACATTGCATGTTAAGAATCTCACCATTGTCGAGTCGCAAATTACACTAAAGGAGCTTAAAAATGGAAAGGAAAATTGCATTTCCTCAACTGTGGTGAATACGCAGCATGATTTTTATATTATGCACACTTGCCAAGAGCTTTTGGCAGGTAGTTCTTATGAGTTGACCATACCATTCGCCGCCGAACTCAATGGCCAGTTAGAGGGCTACTACAGAAGTTCCTACAAGGATCCCGATGCTAATGCAACAAGGTGTGTATAAACTAGATCTTGGGAATTCCCTACTTTCTATGAAATTAGATTATAGGTAGCTTACCCCATATATTCTTAGATGGATCTCTATTACACAATTTGAGCCAACAGCGGCACGTTTGGCTTTCCCCTGCTTCGATGAGCCTAATTTCAAAGCTTTGTTTATAGTTACTATGGGTCACCACAAAAAATTTACATCACTCAGCAACATGCCCGAAAAGAAAAAGATGCCTCAGTAAGTACTTACATACATATATTTAAATCGGTATACGAATAAAAACTCAGCTGAAACTTTTTTGCAGTGAAACTTTGGAGGACTATGTCTGGTGCGAATTCGAAGAATCCGTGCCCATGTCCACGTATCTGATTGCCTACTCAGTCAATGACTTTACTCACAAGCCCTCAACGCTGCCCAACAGCACACTCTTCCGCACCTGGGCACGGCCTAATGCCATTGAGCAATGCGATTATGCCGCCGAATTCGGACCCAAGGTGTTGAACTACTACGAGCAGTTGTTTGGTATCAAGTTCCCCTTGCCCAAGATTGATCAAATAGCTATACCAGATTTTAATGCTGGCGCTATGGAAAATTGGGGTCTGGTTACCTACGCAGAGCTGGAATTACTCTACTCAGCTGCGCATTCCTCACTTGAAGACAAACAATATATAGCTTCAGTTATTGCACATGAATTGGCTCATCAATGGTTTGGCAACTTAGTTACCATGAAATGGTGGACGGACCTATGGCTGAATGAGGGTTTTGCTACATATGTAGGACAATTAGGAGTAGAGAATATCAATCCAGAGTGGCGTGTCATGGCGCATGAATCATTGTCTAATTTTTTGACTATACTTCACGAAGATGCTTTGGAGAGCAGTCATCCCATATCAAGACCCATACAAGTGGGCTCTGATATTATTGCAAGCTTTGATTCCATTTCCTATCAAAAGGGTTCCACCGTCTTACGCATGATGCATATGTTCCTGGGTGATGAGACATTCCGTTCGGGTGTGCAGGCTTATTTGCAAAAATACTCGTACAAAAATGCTGAGCAGGATAATCTGTGGGAATCTTTGTCAAAGGCTGCACACAAATTTGGAACGCTGCCAATGAGCTATGACATTAAGTCTATTATGGATTCGTGGACACTACAAACAGGCTATCCCATAATAAATGTAACACGTGATTATAACGCATGCACAGCTAAACTTACCCAGGAACGTTATCTGCTGAATACGCAAATCTCACACACATTCCGTAATGGCTGCTGGTGGGTGCCACTTAGTTATACCACACAGCCCGAGCAGGACTTTACCAATACAGCACCCAAGGCATGGTTGGAATGCGGCAAATCGGGGGAGGCGCTGCCCAAAACTATAGAGGACTTGGCCGGCGCAGATCAGTGGGTTATTTTTAACACACAAGTCTCCACATTGTACAAAGTAAATTACGACGAACGCAACTGGAAGCTTCTTATCGAAGCACTTACAACTGGCGACTTTGAGCGTATACATGTTTTAAACCGTGCTCAATTGATAAACGATGCTTTGAATCTGGCCTGGACCGGCGAACAAAACTATGAGATGGCCATGCGCTTGGTGGAGTATCTGAGGCGCGAACGCGAATATCTACCTTGGAAATCAGCATTTGAAAACTTGCGACGCATGAGCCGAGTCATCAGGCAGACTCCAGACTTTGAGTTCTTCAAGGTTAGTTAAGTTTACCCATAGTAGGATTATTTATTTTATAGAACCCATAAATCCAAGCCTTATTAATAATATTATTATACTCTTACCAATAGCGTTACATAAGGAAATTAATTACGCCCACTTACGAAAGTTTGCATGGTCTGAACGACACCTTCAGTGACATTACCCAGCAAGATCAGGTGTTGCTCAAGATAATGGTGGGTAATTGGGCTTGCCGGTATCAGGTGGGTGATTGTGTGCCACTGGCTCAGGCTTATTACCGCAGCTGGCGCAACTTGCCCAATCCCGACGAAAAGAATCCTGTGCCTATTAATGTGCGCAGCACCGTTTACTGTACCTCCATACGCTATGGCAACGATGAGGATTGGGAGTTCTTATGGACACGCTACAAGAACTCGAATGTAGCCGCCGAGAAAGGCACCATACTTACCGCCCTGGGTTGCTCGCGTGAGGTTTGGGTTTTGCAGCGCTATTTGGAATTGACCTACGATCCCATGCAGACTATTCGTAAACAGGACTCTGCGAAGGCCTTCCAGGCTGTGGCATTTAATGAAGTTGGCTTTCATTTGGCTAAGAACTACTTTGTAAGCAACTTCGAGTTCATTTACCAATTGTAAGTTTTGTTAAATTAAGTAAGCTACAGCAATTAGTTATATAGGCTTTAATTAATACAATTGCAGCTACCATCCCAATGTCGAGGAACTGGAGTATCTGTTGACACCACTCTCAGAGCAAATTTTCAATAAATACGATTTCGAGAACTTTAGGAAATTTATAAATGATAACAAAAAATCTCTACAAGGTTTGGATCAAGCTGTACGTCAAGCTCTGGAAACCATATTGACAAATGTACAATGGAAGGAACGTAACTATCAACAAATGTCGCGTTCTATACAGCAGCTTATTTAGGATGAAGATTCAGTTTATTGGAATCTTTTAAAATTAGTGTACACTGTATGCAAATGTTATAAAAAAACAAAATATTTGAATAAATTATGCTTTTGAAAGTAAATGTATATTAGGTTTAAAGCCCGGTATAAATACTTAATCTACTAAGACACTGTGGAAGCTCATCTCGGCGGATTAATTAATGTTTGCATTGGTATAAGCAAGTTGTACTGTTATGCATTCTGCACAATGGTTCGCCTATAAAAATACTGGAACTTATTTTATATCCCTTAAGTAACCCTTTGGGAAAACCTTATTTGACCATCTTTGAAGAATATCGACCGGTATTCCGCGAATAGCACAGGTTATGTTTACTTCCAAACTGATTGAATTTGATTGGATTTATCCACGTAAACAAGAGATTTCACATATTTCAACAGATAGCATAAGATCACAAGATCTTGGTGGATCTCTTCTTGAGATGATGCTCCACTTCTTGAGATGATGTTTTCTTCAAACAATAAATCGATTGTTTCGTTAGATATATGGCTTGTAGCGCCATCCTGTTGAGACCACAAGTCATAATTCATTGGTGCCTGCCCATAAGCCGCATACATTTTTGGGGTTGCTTTTGTAGCTCTTGGGTTGCTTCTGGCTTTTCCTCAGCCCAAATACGAAACATAAGCTTCACCACCAAACGCAATTTATCGATAAAAAAAGGATCACCTTGAGAATTTTGCAAGGCCGATAGACTGAAATTAAAACGTTAACCAAGGTCACGTTCACAAGAATTAAGTTTTTAAACGAGCTGTATTTTATACACTTCAAAATGCTTCAAAATACGTCACAAAGTTACATAAGAGATCCTAAAAGTTGAGATCCACCCATATGCGCTGGCGGGACGGCTGACCTTAAAAGCTAGAAAGAGAAGATTTAAAAGGTGCCATCCAGAGGACCTTCCTATATGAATCCTATAAATAAGTACAAATGTAATCCATATTTATAAAATAGGTTGGTATGTAGAACCCTTTGGTCATAATTGGTTTTTACTTTCTTTTTTTCTCATGTAGATCTTAGTTAAGCTGCCAAAATAGATAGTAGAGAAGCAGTTTAGGGGCCGTACCCAAATTACGTGACCCGAAATTTTGCACTTTTTGACCAACAAACATTGTTCAGGCGTAATGACAAAATAGTTGACGCATGCGAACTGTTAAAGTAGCCCTATTAGAAAAACTACCTCCAATTGGATCAACCTTTACAACCAAGCAAGTTGCTGGCGGATGCATACCTTTGCCGTACACAACGGCACAAATACTGAACTTTGATAACATACTTATGTAGGTCCATAATTTCTATTAGATCAACCAATACCTGTAAAACGGACAGCTTCTTAAAACGCTTTAAGCCATGGAAACTTGGAAGATATTTACGTGCTGAATAGAGCCCAACTCCTAGACGATGCTTCAAAACTAGTTTGAATGGATCAATTGAACTATGAGATAGCTGTGTTCCAATGGTACCCACAAAGTTCAAGATGAAGAGGACGACCCAGAATAACTTGAGGTCGGACGGTCCTAAGCGATAGTGGTGGAACATGGCAGCAACTACTATCACTAGCTGCCAATTGAAACCAATGGAGAGGCTTCGTATCTGCCCTGTGTTCAAAATAAAATCAACAATTAAAGCATTGTATAATAATAAATAATTGTATCTATGTAATTACTTGTCAAGGAAATAATAAATAATAATTTGGGCTACCTATCTTGCTTTGGACATTTGGATAACATTGCAAAGTTTTTCCTAATTCCTAACGTACTACCAACAATGATAAATATGCGACGTCAGCAACAATAGCATATATAGTTTTTATTAGTTAATTGGGAAGTGTCTTTGAACCCTTGGACACAAAATGCACAGAAAGAGTACAAGTTGCTCAAGTCAAACAACAAACCTAGCTACCAACCAGATATTAAGTCCAAACAAAGATTGTTGCCTGGGACGGCTTTCATCATGTTTGCGTTCCAAGCTCTGAAGACTTTGGTTCCGTACTGCAAAACCTAATAAAAATTGCCGTGAGTGGTAATGGACTCACATCTATGAGCTAAAGCATGCCTTATGAAATATTTCGGGCAGAAATGAGTGTATCTGCTGGGAATGGAACGAAAATTTGTTCCGAATGTAGATTTTAATGATGTTCGTACTAAGTTCGCACGGTTGAAGCAGTGTTGGAATTACTAGGGGTTTTGGGGTTCAACTCTAATAAAGAAGTCTTAAAATTTGGATTAAGATTTTTGAGTACTTTAAAGGTTTCTTAAATTTTTGTTGTTTAAAATTTCGTGTAATTTTTTTTAAGGAATCTTGCTTTTAAATTGAACACCATTTTTAATCCGTTTCGGGATGTTTATACGCTCAAAGGTACAAGTTGTAGCTTGGGTTTGTTGGCCAGTTTAGATCCAAACAGTTAAGGTTATTTAAGTTCAAACAACGTGCTTCAATAGAATACTATTCTCATTGTCAGCACATAGTATTTCTATGTCTAAATTTTAACTATATAGTTATAAAAAAATCTTGCCAATCAATTTATTACATCGTCAAAAGTTCTAAATTAATATTTATATTTTTAGAAATGAACTCAATTCCACGCTGTATCTCAATGTATTTAAAGCCCAGAAGAATCAACTTGTCTCGCAAAGCGATCTTAGATATTTCCCAACAATTTTTAAAAGTCGTCAAGATTTGGACTAAAAAGGTTTTAAAGTGAACTGGATTTTGGAAAATACTCTTAAAGCCGCTAAAGCTATACACGAATTTAACGATACAACTTTAGGGAAAAATATACTTTGATTCGAATACGTTTCGATATATGTATGCTGTATATTTCGTATATTTAGTTAAGCATGCTCTATAATGTTAATTTATAATAATAATTATACATAATTATAATTGGAATCAAACTGAGCTTGTTTCCACAACTTGATAAACATTTTATGTTGCTTTTACATTCGATTTTTTTTTTTTTGTTTGTTTGTGGTTGTATTGAATGTTTGTTTGTTTGTTAATGTTACACTTACAATGTAAATAAATCTTTGCTTGTAAATGTTAATATCACTAAAGCAGCGCTCCTGAAAAACTAAACTAAATGTCTAAACATATTCCATAAGTATTTTGTGGTATATTTATTATTATTACAGTTACATATTCAGTTGAGTTATTTTTTCATTTTTGTTAGCTTGTCATATGAAAACTTTAATAAAAACTATAAGTAAATTTTGTAACATTTATTTTCCGAATTTTGTTTGCTGTTGCATTGATTTATCATGTTTTAGTTATTTATATGTGTTGCCGATTTTTACGTATTAAACGTAAATAAACAAATTATATAAATGTTTTTATTGTTTGTTTTTAACAACTATTCAACATTTGATATATATAAGTTATGTATACTTATCCCTTTTATTTAGCTCATTGTTTACAACAAACCATTTTTATACTGTTTATGTATGTATATCATTTGTTTATATATTTATGTCGTTAATTGCTAAATGTTTGCTTTTTAAATACATTGCTTGATAGTTTTATATGGAAACGTTTTTAAAATAACAATAAAGTCACAGGTTTAAATCAACTATTCGATTTTAGTGAAAACAAAAAAGTGTCTTAATATTAAATGCCAAAAGGTTAACTCAATTACACAATTCTTTCATGTTGTATTTGTAATTAACAATTATTCTGAACATTTTTAGATACAAATTTGTTGTTTTTTATGTCTAGACTTTAAAAGTTTATGTTTTTCTATATGCTGTATATCGAAAAATTAATGTAGTTTTGTCTGTCACACTTAAGAGGCATATCACTCAGACAATACATAGTAATAGAGTCGTTTGATACATTTTAAATTCGTATGTATAATGTTAATGATTTCATTTTGTAAATAACAACTTGAATGCCAAATAAAATGCAACAGTTTTAGACTTGTAAGGACCAATTCCATGCGTTTACATCGTTGAACTAAAAAACGCTAAAAGTAAACATTTTTCGAACCAGCCGAATTTTGAAAAACTTTATACAAAAATAAAAATTAATACAAATGAAAACCTCAATTTGATTAATAAAAGCAGCAGAAATATTTTAAAATAAGCTATCATAGTTTAGTAATGAATATATGTAAGATTAACTTTATTTTTATGCTTATCTTCGAAATCATTTTTTTGCGTAGCTTTCATAAACTGTTTAAAGTAAAACTTTTATAGCATTTGAAACAATGAGACGATATATGCGCAGTGGGCTTTCAGTCAATGCCAGATTATTTTAAACAATTTCGTAGTTATTAAATATAGAGTTATGCATGTAGTTAAAGAACATATTGTAGCTTAAATGTTTACATACATTGTTTAACAAACAGACTTCTTCTTACGTGCACACACGCGTGACCTAAACTAGAGACGAATTATTATCAAATATGCAATGCTTTCATTTTTTTTACAAGTTTTTTTTTAAGTGTACCACATTATTATGACATTTCATGTTAAACTTAAGCTAAGAGCGATCACCATCACATCTTATTTCTACACTTTGTGCACATTATCATTTGACCAGGAGCTCTGTGGCGGCGGAGGCGGTGCAGAGGACGCTCCTGGTCCAGTCGCAGCATGCCCAGAAGCGGGCTGCAAATCAAAGCGGGCATAAAACAACAAATATGGCGTTATGGTTATCTTTCGCGTTGGCGATAGCAGCTCCTCAAACTCTCTTTGCGTCATTGCCTTAATTTTATCATCATCACACATATACCAAATCGGTTCACTTGTATTTTGTGTATATGTGGCCTTAACACCGCCGCGTCCAGTGCTGCCATAGCCCGTTGGATAAGCATTATTGGAGATACTGTAACTAAGGTTGCTATTTGTGCCATTCTGCAGGGATTCCTCACTAAAATCACTACTGCTGGCACTGTTGCTACCAACGGCATTGGGTTGCTGCTGCTGCCCGCAACAAAGACGCATTGCACAACAACTGACACCATGGCAGGTTGTATTCATGGTGAGCTTACCTATGCCGTTGGTTATGTTCTTGCTGGTAATGCCATTTAGCTTGACATTCTTGCTCATATCGCCGCTACTAGAGGCCTTGCTACGTCCAAATTTCATTTTCTTCATAAGACTTGTACCCGAGGAGGCCAAGGCAGAGGCGGCAGCAGCTACAGGCGTACTAGCACTGCTACCGCCATTGTTTGGCGCCAAATTCTCGTTAGTTGGCTGCTGATGCACTGTTGTCTTACTGCGACGATCCTTAGGACAATTCACATAGTCGCTGGCCAAGTCCAGGAAGCACGTGTAGGCTATATAGTGGCCCACGGTGAGAGTGGCTCCAACGTGTGTTATAACACTATACAACTTGTAGATGTGCAGTTTATTGCCCTCGGTTAGTTCGCAGCATTTGTCGCAGAAACACTGTAGCGTAAAGGTAGTGGGTACGTAGGTGCTAACCTTCTCCATGCCACCCGAAAAGCGATTTAGCTGTATGACTAGGAGGCGGGGCAGCACCTCGTATGAAATAGAGCGTATGGCCTCTGTATATCCGGTGCATTGATTGCAGCTATATTTATTCTCACCGCGAAAATATTCGCGGGTAATGCACGAGTTCTGAAAAAAAGTAGGGAAAAATATAAATTAGTTTTTATCTGTTAAAGAATGTAAACTATTTGTTTCTTATTCAACTTAAACAGCTCAAATAAGAGCTTACCTGTATGTAAGAGCTGGGCTTATCATTAAAATCTGTATTGTCATAGCCCGAAATCGGCACAGGTACTGAAATATCGATCATGCCCTGCTTCTGTCGCGTGATGGTTTCACAACTTAAACATTTTGTGGTCAGCACCATAACACCTTCAAAGTCTGTGCTAAAGAAATTCAAATTCAGCTCGCGTATGCGTTCTTCCAGTCTCATTTTATCCTTTAGAAGACTAGCCGTAGACGCATCATCATCACTAGAGTATTTTGCCGGCTGCACCACTGCCACTGCTGGAGGTGCGGCAGTGCTTGCTCCACTGAGATCGACTGTGTTCAAGTAGAACAGACTGTTTGAGGTGGCATGCACAGGCGCCAAATTACCCGTGGTTGGGCTGACGTTGTCCTTTAGAGGTGACTGTAAACGCGTAGACTTTGAAGATTTAACTTCGTCTTTTCTTTTTGATTTCCTAGAGAAAAACGACGTTTTCGTAGTTGTCGTCGTGGTTTGACTAGTTGCCGTTGTATTATTGCTTATGGAGTGCGATGTTCCAGGAGCTTCCGAGCCATCCAACAGATCGCTGGAATCCGTCTCGTCGGGATTGGCTATGTAGCTATAAAGAGTGTCATTTATTTAATAAAAATATGTTTAAAAAAATAAATTATATATAAAAAAAAAACACTACTCACCCATGCGCAATTACATCAGGACACTCGCCAATAGCTTTGATAAGCGATTGGTTGGACTCACGTATGCAGTTCAGTAAACACATAAGAAATTCATGCGCATCTTGCTGCTGATTACCCTCAAAGGTTGCATTCACATCCTGTATGGCATGCAGCAGCGTATCCGCATGATAGGGCTCCGTAGAGTCTGTCATTTCATTGCAGTGCAGGCTATTGTACAGTTCGTGTAACTTCTCCGCCACAGTCTGATGGCTAGGTTTGCTGTTGCTGCCGCTTGAACTGCTGTTGCTCCCCGCGCCATTATTAAACTGCTCAGTAGTGGCCAAATCCTTGCTGCTCCAACTGCGCGCATGTTCCAGCACCGCTGAGCTAACCCCCCTTCCTAGCGAGGCAACCTTGGCAGAGTTCTGCCGCAGTACAGCCTGCTGCACCACAGTCATATCATGCATAAGATGATGCAGATTGTGAAGAAAATGCGGGGCAAAGCGTAATGTATAGACAACCGAGTTTAGATAGCAAGTGTTGCCAATATTACAAAGTGTGCCCATAGCAGGCGCATGATTAATAGAGACACTACCGTTTTGATTTAAGTTCCCTACAACAGCAATGCTGCTGACAGCAGGTACATAATACTGATGACTTTGTATGTCCTGGCCATCAGCTTCACCGGTCGATGCTGTTGCTGTACGTGCCCCATTTCCGCCATAGCCGTTGCCAACGCGCCGTTCTTCGAACGTTTGGTTACGCCGGTCATATAATGACATTGTGGCAGTTCTTTTTCTAGTTGCGCGTGTTGTGGGTTTGCCTGAATCGAGGTCCTGTTGAGCAGCTACAATAGCCGCAGCTGTTTCTGGTGAATATAGTTGTGATAATAGATTATTGCGACGTTTCTTCTTTATGCCCTTTCCTTTGCGATTTGTTTCAAGTTCCTGATTAACTTCAATGCAATTCCAATATTCCGGCTTGAAGAGTTCTGCAAGGGCATATATAGTTAAAATGGTTGTAATATTAATGATAGGTTTCCCAACTCACCTAGCTTGATATATCTCTGTTCCTCACTCAGACTAGGCGAGGGCGAAGGAGGATCTGGAGATGAACTTGGCTTTATTGATGCTGTCTCTAAGTCCTCAGTATGATCGGTTATCACAGGCTGTCGATTCCGTAAGCTACTGCAGCGCTCGGGATTAGCTTCGTAAGCACGTCGCTTTCTGGTCTTTGGTAAGACTCTCAAGGGTGATTTAAGTGCGTTTGATGTAGCTGCCACTGGATCAGGAATTTCCTTTATCAAAGGATATTGACAAGTTGTATTTATTGGTGGAAATTCTCCTAATGTATCCTCGTCGCTTTCAATCCGAGAGATAACAACGTCGCACTGTTGTACCTCGGTAGTTTCGGAAGCTACTTTTTCTATTGTTTCCGGTTTCTGAGTATTTTTTATTTCTACAGTTTTTTCTTTGCACGGAAGACTGTCTTGATCCTCTTTCGGCTCATTCACATCATGTTCGTGCATTTTTCATTATCCTGAAAATAGCAAAGCAAAATATGTTTTTTTGAACACATTTTGTTTAATTTAAGGTAACGTGTTTATTTCGCAAATCGTAAAGAGTGCACGACCACGCGTGGCAAAGCAGCGAACTTAAATAAAACACGAAAGCTATCGTTTTCGCAGGTTCGCCATAGAAGGTTAGATAACTAAGCGTGTTGATAAGAAATCGTGGCCAAAAGTGTACAAAAAGTGATCCATCATTTACCTAGGATCAATCAGGTAACTTACTTTTTTTTTTGTGTCAATGATTCATAGCCATTGGCTTGTTCTATAATTGTTTTCCCACTCTCTACGGCATAAAAGCATAATAAAAATCTATTAACTGTTTTCAGGCCTTGAGTTAATTTGTTTTTTTTTTTTTAGCAACCTTATGTGTGTAGTGGCTACAGTAAGTATTCATTATAGTCAATTTTGTTCCGCTAACATTTGGATGACCATTTAAGTTTAAAGCTCGACAGCTTAAGATTTAAACATTTTTGTAGCGCAAGAAGTGCTGCCTGAGTTACTAAAGATTATGTTGGAAGCCCTCAACCTATCGACAAATGGAAAATCATTGCTGCACAGCTAATAACATAATTAATTTTTTCATTTTCTTTTTAAATTTTAATTCGAATTAAATACTGATGTTTGGCGTATAACAGTTGGCAAGCTCTGCTGTTGCAGAGCTGCCACATCATCGAAAAAAAGAGAAAAAAATAGTTTTATTTATCAAAGGGAAATTTTAGCATGTTCCTTTTAGCGAGTTTGCACTGTATGCGCTATAAACGTCAATTAGTTGTGTGGGGGCTGATGCGATACCGGTTTTAAATCACATGATAGCTGCCCTTATCAAGCCTTGACAAGAAATTAACCAGCAATATGCCAAAATTAAAGCTTTTCGCTACTGTTTCTCAAGAAGTGTACAAAAAAACTCCAACTGTAAGGTACCGGCAGGCGACAGGTGGCTGGGGGGTGCACCAACGGTTTGTTTTTGGTGAGGTAGGCCAGGGCCGGAGACTTATATACAAAAGCACGCAACGACAACGACCCCGACCCGAACGACGGACGGCGTACTAACGGTTTGTCTGCTTATGCTGCTGCTCTTATGAATGCAATGAAAAAAAAAAAAATGAAAAAAAAGAGTGAACGTAAACTATATTGTTATTGATTTTGTTGCTCAAATGAAGGTCATATGTCACGTAAACTGCTGGAAGCAGGCACAAACAGATAAATAAGAGCGAATAATAGTAAATGATAGAAAGCTAGAGTTACCAACAATTAAAAAATTAACAGTTATAAAGTTTTTATGTTAGATAACACTAATCTGTTGGCCACTTGGCAAGCACAAAATGTCCAAATTAATTTATTCGGTATTCTTTTCAATTTTTTTTTTTTTCAGTCTCTTGGCTATATTAAATGAAACTCACATATTTATGGGAGAACATTTGCGGACAGCGCCGTGCTTTACAACGAATGCTACTACGAAGAGAAATAAATTGACCACTCACACTTGCAAATAGTACACACGCACTGAATTTTACAAAATATATACGTATGACGACGGCTTTTCTCCTTTCACTGGCACTTGATTTGAATTTATTTTTTTTTCTTTTTATGTTTGTATTTACTATTATATTATTTTTTTATTTAAAGTGTCCATTTATGCACACACGCTCAACAAAAGCTGCTTCCTCTTCTTTTTACAATACTTCCCGAATTTTCACTTTTTTCACAGCAGCAGTAAGCTAATTTTATTATGGTTTATGCGCAACGCTTAGCTGTAGCGCATATCCGTTGCCAAAATGTTACAATTTTAGTTAATTTGCATACATTTTTAATCTGTTATTTTAACGTTTAAAGATATATGTACCCAAATTGTGTAAAATTATGCGCGTAGTAAGACTAGGGATGTACGAAAAGGCAGCGATGTATCAGCTAGTTATCGATACGTTGGGTCACGCAGAGATTTTTGTGCCTGTTGGCAACGCTGTACATCGTGCTTTTTTGCGCATCCCTCGTTGTGCGTCTGTCTTTTTCTTTCTCTTCGGCAGAAATCACGATGGCTGGAGTAAGTAATTTTTATGCCGATTTAATTTACAAATTACCAAGGCATCACATTATATTTAATTGCAATACAATGCTTAAACGACGCCTGAAGTACTGCAGCACTTGTTAATATTCGAATTTTCTTGCCAATTTGTGTATTTACAGACTCTTTACACTTATCCCGAAAATTTCCGCGCATACAAGGCACTTATTGCCGCCGAGTTCTCGGGCGCAAAGGTGAAAGTGGCCGATAACTTTAAGTTTGGTGAAACCAACAAGTCGGCGGAATTCCTGAAGAAGTTCCCAAGTGGCAAGGTTAGTAAGAAAAACACAGACTCCCAAGATTTGGGCGTGTAAAATCAGCCGGCGTGCAACGTCAGCAGCAAATGCCGTCATGCTGTTTTTTTTCATTTGACTTATTGTCGCGTGTTATCTTTTAGGTGCCAGCTTTTGAGACCGCTAATGGCAAATACCTGAGTGAATCAAATGCCATTGCGTACTTTTTGGCCAACGACCAGCTGCGCGGTGGCAAATGCCCATTTGTGCAAGCTCAGGTTCAGCAGTGGATCTCCTTTGCTGACAATGAAATAGTTCCTGCCTCTTGCGCCTGGGTGTTCCCACTGCTGGGCATCTTGCCACAGCAGAAGAACAGCACTGCTAAACAGGACGCGCTCGTCGTGCTGGAGCAGCTCAACAAGAAGCTGTTAGACTCTACATACTTGGCTGGCGAACGTATTACCCTGGCCGATATTGTTGTCTTCAGCAGCCTGTTGCATTTGTATGAGTACGTTTTGGAGCCAAGCGTGCGTCAATCATATGGAAACTTGAACCGTTGGTTCGTTACCATTCTGAACCAGCCACAGGTTAAGACTGTTGTCCAAGATTTCAAACTCTGCGAGAAGGCGTTGGTCTTTGATCCTAAGAAGTACGCCGAATTCCAGGCTAAGACCGGCGGCAAGCAGCAGCAGCAGCCGAAACAGAAGGATGAGAAGAAGCCAAAGGAGAAAAAGGAGGCTGCATCCAAGAAGGACCAAGAAGAAGAACTAGATGCCGCTGATGAGGCTTTGGCTCTTGAGCCCAAGTCCAAGGATCCCTTCGATGCCATGCCCAAGGGTACCTTTAACTTCGATGACTTCAAACGCGTCTACTCCAATGAGGATGAGGCCAAGTCCATTCCCTACTTCTTTGAGAAGTTCGACCCAGAGAATTATTCCATCTGGTTTGGCGAGTACAAATACAACGACGAACTCTCCAAGGTATTCATGTCGTGCAATCTTATTACCGGCATGTTCCAGCGTTTGGATAAGATGCGCAAGCAATCTTTTGCTTCGGTGTGCCTATTCGGCGACGACAACAACAGCACCATTTCAGGTGTCTGGGTCTGGCGTGGACATGATCTTGTCTTCCCTCTGTCACCCGACTGGCAAATAGATTATGAGGTCTATGACTGGAAGAAGCTTGATGCAAAGAGCGAGGAGACCAAGAAGCTTGTCAAACAATACTTCTCCTGGACTGGTACCGACAAGGATGGCCGCAAATTCAACCAGGGCAAGATCTTCAAATAAGCTCAACAATAACTAAAGCAACAACTACGCTAGCAGCAAAAAAAAATTGAGATTTAGCATGCGCAGCCTATTCCTAAGTTTCAATTGATTAGTTATAACGAGAAGGATTTAAAGTCGTGCTGTAGCCATTTTGTCCAATCTTCTCAGTGCTCCTTCACGCAGTTCCAATGCGCTTTTTTTTATATGGATTAAAAATTGCTTAAATATGCCTTCTGCATTTAAAACTGAAGCCTGTTTTGTAATCGCATATATCAAGATACTGCAACAAATAATTTATAAAAAAAAAATAAAAGTGGTTTTCTATTAAAATGTTTTTATGTGAATGTTTCAAACATCTGCTCTTGAGCCTGGAATTATGTGAAGATTATGTTGGCGTTCGATTAAAACACATCTGTGTTCCAATTTCTAAATAATGAATTTCATTCATTTAGGCAATTTTTATTGGCTTGACATCAAGTATTGCTTACATTAATATTTTCATATCATATCTAATTTGAGGAAATTAAGCAACATGCTTTCGGAGCACTACTCGGAAACTTAGTTTGAACTTTAAGCTTGTTTAAAGGAAAATACGAAATTCTAGGTTACAATTTGTTAAATTTCAACAAAGAAATGCTAATAGCTGTTTATAATATCGGCGGAGCACAAAACCCATAAATAATGCACCACAGCGAACATGGAGCTTACTTTTTCTTGACTATGACAGGACCAACATTATCGCCAGTTTGTTTATTGTGTTGAATATGGCTTCCATCGCAATAGGGCCACTATAAATATGAGGTTGTTGCATTAAAAAAGTTGGTTTAGCTTGTAAGTACTTACATTCTTGGAGTTCCAACAACGACAGAAGGCCGCCGTGCTTGCAATATCCTCCACATCGATCATATCCACAACCTTGGCCTCATGTTTGCGTACCGAATGATTGCAGTGGCCGCAATTTGCCTTACCCTTGGCAACTGGACAAAAAGCCAAGTATCCTACATAGCCAATACCCGCTACTACAGCAGTGGGCGGTATAAGAGCCAACCAATCTTTTACTGAAAACAATTTTCAAAAACAAAATTTATATAATTAGTTTAGTGTATTTTAGGCACAGCTCTTGCCGGAGCACTAAACATAAACTGGAGCAAGGTCGCGCCACGAGCCACGAGACAACATTGCCGACTATGTACCAAGTAAAAGAGAAAGAGATCGCTCGCGCTTGCAAAACTGATAACTAGATACAGTTATCTCGCTAGCTATTGCTTTTTCTTTTGATTAGCATATTGGTTGTTTTAAGCAGATACAAAATGCGGTCAGTTTAGTTTAAAGGCCTTTTAATGTATTATTGCTTTACATACAAATATCAACAATATTTCTGCAATCCAAAATGTTGCATAATCATAATATTTTGCAGTGGACTGCGTGAGCGCGGCTGGAGCTGCATTAGTATAATGCAACCCACTTAACCTTAAGATAGCGCCATACTAGTAATTAATACACTTGTTTAAACATTCATTCAAGCGTTTTACATGCTTATTTTTTATATAGTTTGCACTTTGCAGTCAAACTCCACTTGCATGTTGTTCAAACATAATAAGCAACACTTAAAATAAAACACTCACTTGATAACTTAAACCAGCCGCCAAAAGTATCAGGAATTGGCAAACTTGATAAATAGTTGGGTAATGTTGATTTTACTAAGTGTGACATGGGTTCCATTTTCAAGTCCAGCACAAATGTGATTAGGCTAAAAGATAAACGTATTCAGTTGTTTGCTGCTTCTTCACACTAAAGCCAGTCACTACGATTTTCAGCTGACTAGGAAGCTCAAATATTAGTGTTAAATTTGTAAAATAATATCATGTAGGCAAACATACATTTTTAGTCTTTAGCAAATGGCAAAAATATTCTTCTACTTAGAAATAATATAAGCTTAAAAATATTTTATGTTTTGCATTTTATACGTCGATGACAACAACGATGCAAACGCACACATTTTTATCGCCGACAAATTATTATCGATGTGCATGACTGCATATATTTTAATCGCCGACAAACACAAAGCGTACGCAAATGTTGTGAAAAATTTAACAAAGTAAAATGTCGGCGGCATTACAAGAACGCTTGCAAATGAGCCGCACTCCCTTTGATAAGTGGACCAAACGCGAGCAACTATGTCTGGCATCAGCCGTGTCCTGTAGTGGTGACCAAAATTGGATCACAGTCAGCCGCACGCTGAAAACTGTGTGCGGCGGCAGCGAGCATGAAACGCGACCTGCAGATTGGTATTCGCAAAAAAACTGTGCAGTTCAATATGGACACCTGCTGGAATCAGTGGAGACAACCAAACGCAAGAAGCGTAGCAGTGAGAACGGCGCTGCTGTATCCTCACCGGCCACGGTTGAGCCGCCAACCGAGCTGCTACTACGTCGACTTACGGAAGAACGTTTAGCAGAAATAAAAATGCAAATGCGACAGGATCAGGAGGAGTTTAAAAAAGTGCAGCGAGAAATTGATGCCTTGGCTGGTGATGAATTAAGCGAACAGCAGCTGCAAGAGATGTGGAAAAAAATGGAAAATGAGCAGGAAAAGCAACGCATAGAAGAAATGAAGCTTGAGAATCGTATGCGGGAGCGTGAGCAGCGTAAGAAGGAACTATCAAGTGGTTGGCGTAATTTAGGGGGTAACAATGCGACAGCCAGACGCACTAACTCTGCGCCTGACACGACTGCAGTTGATATGGAAGTGGAAGACATTCCTGTTGCTGGCGCCAGCAATATCAAAACCCAGCCACAGCCAGCTACTTCGCCATTGCTTACATCGTTACTTAAGTCACCCACAGCTTCTGGCAACAGCCCAAGCTCTATAGTTTCAGCTGGCAGCGTAGCACGTTCCACAGCGCCTACCATAACTTCCCTGCTGACTAGTGGTGCCAGTGCTATACCCAATCAACCGGCTCTTATATTGAAAAACGCCAACGACAGCTCTTTAATAACACGTCCCATAAGCGGGCCACCAGCAGCCGAATCGAATATAGCAACTGGAACAGGCAAAAGTCCATCCCAAGCAGCACCCACGCTGTCTATGTTGCTGGAGAAGAACAAAACTGCTACCAAAAGTAATGAATCGAGTCAGTCAGCAGCACAGGCAGATGCCTCAAGCAATGTGTCGACTGCAGTAGAACTGGAGAATGTAGAGTCAACTGCATCCGCAGCCAACACAAATATTACCGCAGCAGACTCGGATGAAACGGATTTACTGGACGTTTTTAACAACATGGATGACATTATGGATGATGAAATGGTTAATGACATGGCGGACATATTAAAGGATGTAGAAGATGTGACTGCCTCGCCTGGCACAGCGAAACAAGAAGCCATAGATTTTCAGGACAAGTTGGAGCGGGAACCGACAATCGGCCGTAGCAATAGCAATAAATCAGCTATTTTGCCACAGACCAGCAAAGAAAGCGTCAATTTAAAGCCACTAGAAGTAGTAATTGGTTCGAGCGATGACTCCAATGACAACATACCCTTAGCTACAGTAGCATCGCAAGAAAGCAAGGATAGAAGTAATAGCAACCTGGAAGAGAACAGCTTAATTGAGGATACGGAAACTGTTGCGCTGGCTAGTGAGGTAGCTGTGGAAGAGATCACCGAAAGCACCAGTTTGGTAGGAGACACAGCTGAAGTGACTAAACTATCAACTATTAGGCACATAGAGGACAACAGCGAAAAATCAGCAGCAAAATCTGTTGTAGATCCCATTCAAAATTTGACTGTGGAGGATATTATTGAAGAAACTACAGCAGTAGAAGGTAAGCTTTAATCTTTATGTTGCATAACGCGATATTTGTTTCTTCTATTAATTTTTATGTATGTTTGTATTTTCCAGAAATACCAGAGAATGAAATCAAAAGTTCTAAGTTAGAAGATTTTAAATCCAAGCCAGAAGCGAGCGAACACAAGCAAAAACCAACCACTGCAGCTTCACAGATCTCCATGCATGATACGGACGAAGAGTATTCCTCACTTACAGACAGTAGCAAGCAAGATGAACCTTTGCGTAGCTCCAAGTCTAAGCAGCAGCCTAGAAAATCCACCAGCGATGAGACTAAGAGTGAACTAGACCAAGCAACAGTCAATAGCACTTCCTCAAGTTCGCCACAGCCTCCACCAGCTGCAGGCACAATTACAACAGCACCTGCCAGACCGCCGCTGCTGCGTAAGCTGCCACATCGTGATCGATCAGAGAGTCCAATGATTGATGATGACACAGCCACGGCTAGCGATCATTCGACAGCCAAGCCTCCAAGCACAAGAAGACGCTGTTCGTCAACGCCTGTTATTGACAGCATACCAAACTCGCCGGCATCGAGTGAGCACACAGACGATCGTCGTGAAACACGTGGCGCTTCGAAGAAAATCTTCCTAGGAATATACAGCATTTTAAGCGAAAGCAAGCACGCTTTGCCCTTTCGACGTCCATTTCACGACGAGCATGCTCACAAGATTGCCGAGCTTTGCCTACGTCCCATGGACTTGCCCACAATTAAGCGCAACATTGATTCTGGATCCATACGGAGCATAAGTGAGCTTCAACGAGATGTATTGCTCATGTGCCAGAATATAATACTAATTTACAAACCTCATGCTGCTCAGCATAAGGCTGCTAAGCTCTTTCTACAGGAATGTCACACAATTAAGGAATTTGTTGGCCATCATGAAGGCTCTGCTAATGTGAGTGCTTCAAGAACAGAGAAGGAAAAACACACCAGCAACAAAGCGCGCAGTGGCTTCCGTAAAAGCCAGCGCCATCACTAGATTAAAAAAAAAACATATTTACCAATTTTATAATAAATTCGTCTATTGTAAAGGTCAATCAAAAAATACTAAGTTTTGTAAGCGTCGCGTTCTGGATGAGTAGCAAACAGAACGTCTTCGTGGACAATAGAACTTGCGTAGGCAACGTGACAGCTGCAAATCACATTTGCAGAGACGCGCCGCGCACGAATCGGGACCACCCCATTCGCCATGATCAACGGCGCACAGTGGCTTGCCCCTATAGCATTTCCATACATAGGGCACAAAATATTGCAGATACGATATGCAGTTGGTTTGGCTGTAGCACTTGTCATGCACGCGACAACAGCGGTCTATGCCATCAGCTGGTGTACCATGACCACCTAAACCACAATAGCAACCATAGCCTTTGTAAATTAAGGGATCACAGCCCGTGGAGCATTTGATCATGGAATAAAGTCTGGCTACGTCGCGCTTGGAGCGATTATCGCCATTGGAAGCAATCTCAATGCTAGGTGTTGTGTCGTTGCTTTAAGAAAAACATGATAAGTTTTCATGGTAAGCTTTGTGACAGTGTTCAAACTTACTTTAATGTCCATTTCATGGAGTAACCAAAGGGATCGTTCACTCGTGCTATATAAACGTTTTCAGCATTTCTGAGATCTTCGAGCTCTGCTTGTTTGGCACTGTCTCTATAGTCTGTTATAATGCGAATGTCTTTGATACGTCCATTTAATTTATGATGCTGTAAATCCAGCAATATTTCTTCATGTGGGTAACCACTTTGCAAGCTTTCGTGCTGACTCTCTCTGAAAAATAAAAACCAGAAATAAATCCATTAAAGTAGGTGCTGAATTCCCACAAATAGATTTATTGTAGCTCTATTTAGGGACTCGCTTATTTATGCTATGAGCATATTTCTTGAGTTTTGTCGTCGGCTTTTTTCATAACACGGACTGGAGTCCACTGTAATTTAGGGATTCTATTGCTACTATGTTGAGTTTTTGGGGTGTGTTTAGAATCTAGATGCATTGCATGTTTAGACAGTTTCAGTAAAGTGTTGGGTATTTACTTAAAAATTGGTATATTCTGTGTTTACCATGATTCTCTTTTATGGTGTTGATGAGGTGATAAGTGACTACTCAGGTGGGTGACGGTGCTTTATTAGACAACCGGTTTAGATAGATGAGAAAGTTATAATTTGAAAACTAACATTTTCTGGGCCAAGGTAAAGAACCTTTTCGAATATCATTTCTTTTCTAGCATTTGGTACATAAAGAGGAGAATGTTCTTGGGGTCACTTATTTGTTTATAAGGAAATATATTTTTTTTTTTTTGATTTAAGCCATATGCTTTGGGCATGTCTTCTTCACCTTTTGGCACCAAAATCTGGTAATGCATATCTTCCTGTATGTTTTAACGAAGCTACTGGTCACTTGTCTACCAAGACCAAAGTATCATCGATCGGCGATGCAAAGATAGATAAACCTGGGTACTATACCGTCTCTTTTTCCTATTTAAAGACAACATGTACGTTTTCGCACTCTAATCTTAAAACAGACCCAGCCTGAAAAAAACTTGTTAAGAGTAATTATCTCAATATTATTTGAACAGGTAAGCAACTGGACAATTTTGTGAAGATGTTACACATGGCGTAAAAGGTGTCTCCCGCATTTGGATATAACTTAGTCCAGGTCGATATCCCAACAACAGCCCTCCGATGAAGCGCACAGTCCTAATTTAATCAAACGGTGCTCAAGGATTGTTTCGTTGGTCTATATGGCTAAACCGTTTTGATGGGCAACAGTGATGCCATAAACTTGCCCAAACCTGATGATGCTTGACCAAAAGTTTAAAATATGAAGTTTAAACGGATAACAAGCTTCAAAGATGGTTTAAATTTGCTCTATTTTTACGAATATGGAAATTACAGGATCAAACTTGTAACTTGTTTGGTTTTATTCACAGGCACTTTTTAAATTTAGTGGATATCTATTTTACTATGTTAAGTCTTTTCTAACTATACTTACTTATGACTTTGCTCTAATACCGGCTCTGGGTGCAGTAGTTCACCCCTCCAGCCTTCAAGTCCCAGCTGCAGCCATTCGATTTGTGGCGCTTCGCTTAATGTTGACTTTAAGTGCAGTTCCGAAGCTGCTTCCAACTTTAATGGTATTTGTGAAATGTTTGGAAAAATTGGTTCCGCAAAGTCCGAGCGACACATTGTTAGCATCTCAAAGCCGTCTGAGCCGCCGCCGATAGCCACATTGTGTTCGTGAATTGGCATTTTAAAGACCACCGCTGGATTCGCGTCTCGCATAGGTGGACCGTACATTTCCGGTATGATTTGGTCAAGCAGCTCACTGTCATTGGTAACTGCTCTAAAGGCGTTTCTAATGTCTTTCAAAACCATGATATTTTCTAGCGATACACTTTGAAATAGCAGCAGCAAAGACGCTAAAATCCAAAACATTATGACAAAAACTTGATCAAAAATTACTTTATTGATTTAACTTTGCGAATGCACGAACCGCACGAGACGAGCTTCAATAACAAATTGAAGTTGGAGCCGCCGTTAGCGAAATGCGGTAGTTGGTCAAGTCAAGTGTAGTAGACGAAAAATTGAAAAGCGTGTTAATAGCGAAATAACAATGACCAAGAGCCGACGACGACTACGACGGATTTGGTGCACACTGCGTGGAGCTCTACGCTGTTAACAAAGCCGAAAACAGTGGCAGTGGCACAAATACGCGGCGCAGTTTTGATGGGTCAGTTACCCACATTAATTGTTACCTGTAAACTAATTGCTCGTTATAAGCACCGGAGTCGTAGATTTGCAGCAATCTCTGTAAGGCGAAGGTCAAGTCTAGGAGCAGCTGCTTTAAGCAGTTCATGGTCACATTTGAGGGATTACAATGCTTTATGCTTTTTAATGGTTGCAACGCGCAACCATGCACCTCCCATCCGTATTATAAAACAAATGGGACGGTTTCAGTCGGCGTATACCAACCATGGTATGCACTGCTCTTTAACTTATTTGAAAAAATGTTTCCGATTTCTAGGTAGAAAGGTTTGACTGAAAAACAGTTGCGGGGGCTACGAGTTGTAATAGTAAAAAGAATTTTTAAAGCTAAGGGATCATCCATAAACTACGTGACGCTGATTTTCGTCAAAATAGAAACCCCCCACCAACCTTGTGACACAGTGATGGAATATTTTTGAAGATTTTCCATATGATCGTGCCGCTCCGCCAGACCCCCCTCCCATCCCCTGGAGCGTCACGTAGTTTATGGATGATCCCTAAGCCCAAATGAGTCTTTATAGCGATTTTGTTGACTGTAGCTTTTCCACTAACAAAATTTGTTTTTTGTGAAGCTTCTAGGTAAAAGGTAAATTTTTATATTTTTTGTTTATAAATATAATATAATAATAATAAGAGCTGTCCAACGATTTTAACGAGCTTAAAATATGGCTTAAAGATGTAGACTTTTCACAAAAAGATTTTTTGATTTTATTGGAGTTTCTCAAGTTTTGATATTTTTCAGTACAAATATGTAGGTAAGTCTCCCGGCTGGTAGACGTTTTTTGAAACATGGGATGCAAGTTAGCACTTTTATTTCGTGATACATTTGAATTTTGTACCTGTTGCGGATTACTGCCTTTAAAAGTAATAAGAACTTTGATTTGGTTTCAATATACATATTATTTCTTTGTAAGAGAGGAAAGCGGGGAAATACTGTGAAAAGGATGGCCAGAACGACGAACACAACCTTATGGCGTCCTGAATATTTTGTTACCAACAATTTGAAGTCTTGTTCGCTTCTCTTTCCGTCTTACATTTTTTAACATTAACTTAATATACTCTTTACTATTTGATTATAGGGTGTAGAAGTAGAGATAATACCGTTGTTGTTGTTTACTCCCAGCTTTTGGCGAATTTGCGCGCAAAACAAAACTGGCAATAGAAAATATAAAATGCACATATGGCGCTATAAGCCGTCTTTATTGTAGCTTGTAATTTAAAATATTTTATGACCATTACTACGCCTTCGTTACGTGGCTCTAAACATTACATCAAGTAGGAAGAACTGGATATTAAGGCTGGACAAATTGTGCGTTTGCAAAATTGCAGCATATGTAAATATTATGTGCGAAGCGGTCCATAATACAACAAAATGTATTATTAATCTTATGGCTGTATTTACTTTAATTGCAATTTGTTTTGGTTTTATATGAATTTTTTGGCTGCGGACAGTTGAAAGTTTAAAGCAAGCTAGAGATGTGTTATGTTAAATGTGCGCGTGCTTTGGTGAATACCGATACATTACATATCAAGCTATCGAATAGGTTTTTTTTATCGATACGCGAAATGAATAAATAACCGCCATATTGCAAAGTACAAATAGCAACTTTTTCGATAATTTTTCTTTTAAACTTTTGTACGGCGCAGTTACAAACTTTCTGTAATCTGAAAATCTACTTTAATAAATCATGGTTTAAATAGTTTTTCTTTAGTATAGATTTTATTGTTTTAGATTATGGGATTTATATATTTTCTAGTTTTGGCAGGACTCAAAACTATTGTATTATTTAATATAGTTCTTGCTATTAAGTAATACATAGAGGTAACAATTTTGGAAAAATACATAAAACTTAGTTTAATTCTAGATGCAATGAAGTTTTATAAAAAAAAAAAACGAACAAAAATCAGCGTCACGTAAATTATGGATGATCCCTTATGGAAGTGCGTGCCAAAAATCACTCATAACTGATGTTTGACCCAATTCATTATTTTATACTTTTATTTGAGCTAAATGTAAATTCTAAGGTAAGCTGTTAATGTAACAGAAATATCTTCAAGAGCGTTGAAAATCTACAAAGCCTTTAATCCATATAGTAAATATTCAGTGGTGTGACAGAAGTCCTTTGCAACTGAGTGTTAAACTAAAAGCAATTGATGAAATTGACAAAATTATAATATATCTTTGAAACGTTTTGACCCTTTCTTTTGATTTATACAAAAAAATATATATTTTTTACTAAGACTATTGTTAGAATTCACGAAAACACGTTTTTCAAACTAATTCAGATCTGAACGATTTTCACAATATTTTAAACGAAAGCTGAGGTTTACGCACCAAGGTTTTGCACACACTGCTTTAGTCTAATAGAATACATTTGTCAAATTCAATTCCTACACTAACTGAAGAAACTCGGACCCCAGCATCCTATAACATTTATAAGCCAGCTATGTGTAATGTTTTCTGTGTAATACAAAACTGACATTGGGGTTACTAACTAAATCGCCTAAAGGCTTTGTATAAGTCAATTTAATAGCTCTTCTTATCGTAACAGCTGCCTTTTTAAAGTATATAATAGCTGAAGTGTTTCTTCAATAAATAGCATACATGTTTTATTTGATTTAATAAATGCGATTATTTTGCTTGTTTCTACAATACCAACGTCGTTATTGGACTATTGGTCAACGACAACAAATCACATCTGCGAAGCATCCTCCCTGTTGGAGCGAACGGAAATGCCGCGCATTGGGGAAAACATTTTTCCAGCTGCTGCAACAACTGGGCGGCTTTTTAGCACTGGTCTGCTTTGCTTTGGCGGTGGCGGCAACGACGACAACGAAGACTAGAGTTCATAGCATTGAATGGCTTTTGCTTTACTTTAATCGCTGCCTTGTCATCTTCCATGAGTGCCCTCCTCCTCTCAGACAATTGGTACGTAACGCCGCTGCAATTGCAAACATAGCCTTTTGTTGTTGCTGTTGTTTTTGTGGGAACGAGCGCACACAGCACAAAACTATTTTCAAATTGGAAAGGTCTGGCACTTTGCGATCGTTTCTTATGCCAGCGACTCTTTTATTTTTATTTCATTTTTTTTTCTTTCTCGTTAGTTTGTTATTTTAACTATTATATCAATTAGTTTCAGTGTTTGACGGCTGGCGTCGTTCCGTTCTCTCAAGATTGTTGTAACCTGGCGTTCTTGGTTGTTGTTGTAGCTTAGGAAATGGAAATATATAGCGCGCTGTGTGGCTAACTTGGAGTTAAATGTGCTTGGTAAGTTGGTTGGGAAAGCGTGCACACTACTTTGACGACTTCGTTGCAATTCAGTGCGCTTGGTTTGTAGCGGTTACTGCCTTCTGCTTTGCTGGGGTTGAAGTGTTTCTTGCTCACATACTACATACTAGTAGCGTATATAAACACAAATAACAGCTCTCATTTAGAAAATATGTAAAATAGCTTAACAACAAATGTCTTGCTGGCCTGGTGCGTTGGAATTTAAATAGCGTGAAGAAAATGCAGCCATAACAGGAGGGTTGAAAAGGTGTTCAAGTCGCTGGGCAGCTGAAATTATAAAATTTTAGTTGTAATATAATTTTGTGTGAACCATTGTTGGAATTGCTGTTTCCAAAAAAAAAAAGCAGGTGTTACCGTTAGGCTGTCAAGTTACGCCCACACGGCGAATCCCAAACAGGTATCAACGCCCACGCAGCTTAGGGTCTGGTGCTGGAACTGCATATTAATGTTGTTATCCGAAAAGCGTGTACTCCTTGCTCAATAGTGCTACAAATATAAATACACAAGTGTTGTTAATTTGAAAGTGTTATTCCTATGCTGCATTCACTAGTCAATAGTGCTACAAATATAAATACACAAGTGTTGTTAATTTGAAAGTGTTATTCCTATGCTGCATTCACACTGGCGCCGCAAAGTGTCACCACCACTAAACGTCGCAGCAAAGATGTTTCCATTAGGCGTTCCAACATTTTGAGGGTGCATGATTTGCGGAGAAACAACTTAAAAAGGTCATCGCCCTTATGAAAAATCTGAGCGCTTAGATTTGACACAAGTATGGAAATAGTATAGACTTCAACTAGTTTGGGCCAATAATTAGATAGCATGAGGAAGCGTTTAGCTTTTTTTCGCTGGCCTCGCAGTCCGGTTATCCTTCTGTGCAGCTTTTTAATCATCTCGATGCGATCGACACCACTCGTTTTTGATTCTACTGTACCGTAATTAATTTTAAAATTATTTATTCTATAAGGAGAGTGAAATTACGATATCGATTGTTCGGATGATTTAAATAAAAACTGAGATGAAATGCCACTAATCTGCAATTATTCAAGTCAGCTGGCGCTTTAAAGTCGGCAAAGTTAATAATGTGGAAAAGAGCGTCTTAACCCATTAAAAGCCCAGACCTTTTGAAATCAATCAATTTCTGTACCGAAGTGCCCACCCAAAAATATTATTGAAGCGGTCCAACATTTAATGGGGTAATTTTAACGGAAAAACAAGTAAGAAAAGTCATTGATCTTTAAAAAAAATTCAGAGCGCATATAATAATTTGCTTTTTTATCTAAGACAAATAACATTTTTTGCTTTAAAATTAAAGTATTTTCATTCCACTAAAGAAAAAAACATACCGCGATACTTTTTTCTACCATAATACTACTTAGAATTAAAATAAAAGTGTAGATTAGGATAGGTTAGTTTGGAAGCACGGTTTAAGCCGATATCACCCTGAGACCAGGAAAGGAAGTAAAATTAATGGTGGGAACAAACACGAAAAATGAATGACAACACATCGTCTGGTTTAAAAAAAAAAAAATGAAATTTTTCCGAAAAAAATTCTTTTACTTATTATTTTTTTCTGTCTAAAGCGCTTAAAGATTGTTTCTAAAAAAGTCCAGCTGTTCACTCATTGATATTTAGAAGCGACTGTTGAATTGTAAGACAGTTGTGTGAATAAGCCTCAGTAAAGAAATTTTGCATGTAATGCAAAACTGGAAATTTACCACATCCTTGAAGTGTTCAATTATTGGTGTTATCTGCAAACAGGCATAGAACTAGTCCAGTCGAATAAGGGATTGAAGTTGCGCCACATTCGTGCTAGTCCGCTTGTAACTTATATGCCATTTACTTTTTACTAGTTCGCGCATGCGCCACTCACTATTACAATTTTTTCACCAATACGCAGTACCGTCTTCAATCCCTCCCCTTCAAGACATTTTCACACGCTTTGCAACACTCACAATACTTACTACTCACCAACTTTTTACTACAACTTTTATTGCACACAATGCTGGCCAATTTATTGCAGGCTGTCGTCAACAATAAGCGCCGTCATCTATGCGGTCGGTGTGTCGCGGATATATAGTGTTATGCTGCTACGGGTGCTTCGATTTCTGATCGCGTGTCGTTTGGCTATAAATTGGTGGAACGCTCTGCTTTGTCACAGCAGCAGCAGATAAAGCCCACAAATCAGCAGCAGCAGCAGCAACAACAAATACCCGGCAGCTACCACATTTTTGATGCGGGCGACGGCGTGCAGTATGACAACGACGCGCGCCTGCGTGTGAGCCAAATAAGAGAAGCTCAGCCAGCCGTTGTTATTGTTGTCGTTAGAGTCGATGCGGTCAAGCATGCGTCGAATTGCAACTGATGCCGCTGCGTTTTTCGGTTCGGTGACAGCCCACCAAAAGGCCATTGACTTTTTGTTTGTTTCTGTATGGGTTTACCCCCATTGTATGCGGGGTGTGTCTGCATGTTTTGAGTGCCTCATTATGTGGGTCACGGGTCAATCATGCAACTGAATATGTATTTCTCACATTATTATTGCGATTGCGGCAACTAATTGTTGTACACTGCTGTTATTATTGCACGCCCAAGTCGTAGCAAATCATCGAAAGCTTTTAATTCGACTCAAAATGCAATTTAAGCCAACCTTCTTCTCCTCCTGCCTTCCTGCCTGTTTTGGCGGCGCATTGCTCTGCTCTTTATAAGTGAACGCCATGTTGTTTTGACCCAACTTAATAGACGAGCATGAAATCTAGTCACGAACTTAATAATGAACAACCGTGCACTAGATCCATGTTCGCCGACAAAATAGAGTCAGAGAAGAGCAAAATGCGCCCAGGCGGTTAAGGCTAAGTTGTAGCTTGGTTTGTTGCAGCCAAGATCTGGCTGGGAGCTCTGCCCAACTTCCAAAGGCTTTCAGTTGCTGCTGCTGCTGTTGTTGTTGTGATTATTGCCAGCGCACGACTTTCTGTGGCATTTTGTTGCAACTGGGACCTGGCATTGGATTGCAGCAGGCGAGCAGGCTTGGCTTCATTTTCGGGGCGCTTTTCTTTCTTTTAGCATGTCAGTCATGTCATTTCAGTGCTCGTGCCTAGCAACAATTTCCAATTGCGCCCATTTGATCGCTTTTTCATAGGCAACAATTGGCGGGCGGCTTTATACAATGTATTATAGTATACTATGTACACATCACATATAACAAGTATATGAATGAATCAAGCTCGTAGCGCTGCTTCGAATTAAGGTTTATTTATTATTCAGCTTTATTTTCTGCTGATTTGCCTTATTGTGCAAAGCTCCACGGTTTTCATCATAATCTCATTGTCGGCTTCGTTTCTGTTTTATTTAAGAATCGTGGCGTCGCTGCAGTTTCAAATTTCTGCTGATATATGCGAAAGCTAATGAAAATCGTCCATTTTATTTTATATATATAACTGAATTAGCTTCGAATATGCCCCCAACTAAATTCTATGGAAATAAATATTTAGACAAGTTTTGACTCGCTATTTGTGACAAGAGCAACCCATTAGCTTCAATCACATACAAAATCTAGACAAACCCCCCAATCGTACAACACACATTTGACTGAAAGTCTTCTAAGAAATTTAGCAATTTGTTCCGGTAGCAAATTATAATCATGAGATAGCCAAAGTATGAGCTCAGTATTGTTGAAAATGTTGTTGAACTTTTAGCCTTTTTTTTTTGGAAATTATTACATAGACAACAAGACAATGACAATGGACAAGAATTTCTATGTATGTATAGTTCATGTCTGTATAAGCGGCACCACCTGAAAATATACATTTTATTCTTCTTTTTTTTTTGGTGAACCCGACCGACCAACAATTAATTTTAAAGTTTGTCTCGCTCACTTGAGACCGAACATTGAGTTTTTAAAATGATACACATTAGCCCTAATTTTGTGCGTGTAATCAAGGTAGCAGCACATCCTAACATTCTTTGGCTTAAAATTCCATTTTCGGGTGCGCTCAAGTGTTCAGTTCCTCTGTCTGTCCGTATCTTCGTATGTGTGCGTGTTGACTAATTACCTTCTTAACGACCGACGTATCATGTTTACACAAATAATCAAGTTTTTACTCAACAGCATAAAATATCTTGGAATTGTGTATTATATTATTTTGAAATTGAATACCTTAAAACTGCAAATTGAGATAAATAGCTTTCCAGTAGGAAATTAATATTAACAATCAAATTCATTGTAATTCTTATCAGCTGAAATTTGACTCGATTGGTTTACGATTTTTTTTAAGAATTTGTTAAGTTTAGTTTTATGTATTTATTTAACCTTTTCTTTTTTCTTTTGTTTATGCACATTTTTGATTGAACTACCGTTTTTAATGAGTGTGGATCTAGTCACAAATACAATAAACAATGTGAAACACTGGACCCTCACTCACTAAAAACAGAAGTACGCCCGATTTTTTGCGGGCAGCTCCTCCTCTCTTTAAAAAGCACAATCCGCCCCTTTGGCTGACGAATTTTTATAAAAAAAAATACACACTTTAAATGTTTATATACACACACTTAGATTGGGTTTTAGTTTGATATAGTACTCCGCGTTAGGCTCTAAGCCCACTCACACAAACGACCTAATTTTTTTTATATTTTTTTTTTTAATAATTTGTTTTAAAAGTTGATAAGCGTAAATGAGAGTTTGTTTTACGCTTGTTCGATGATTTTTCTGCCTAACATTAAACAGTGTATAAAAAAAGTCTTGCTACAACTTTTCTGAGAAAAAATGTGCTTGTATATGCAAAAGCAACAATTTTCACCAATTACGTTGAAAAGCTTGTCTTTATAGTCGAAAAAAAATTACTTTCATCTCTTTTTTTTTTGTTATTTATACTTACAATAACTACTAGTTCACATATACCACCTAGTCTCAATGGAGACTAGCTGCTCCTGTTAAACAATGACATAATTTTATATAATTTACTGATTGTTTGTGGAAAGATTATAAATAAAATTGGGAAAAAAAATATTTTAATAGAGAACTAGACACCTAGTGTTAAAATGTTGAGCTTCAATAAAACTAAACTAGCTTTTAATGCCAACAAGAAAATATCTATATATTCGTTGTTATCTTGTACAGGAGTGGTTTTTAAACATTTAAACTACACGATCGTCAGAAATGAATTCTACTGATGAACATATTTGGCACTTGCTGGTGATCAACTACTTATCGGGAAGACACATAACTTAGTTGAAAGTATGCGTAGACGCATTAATTATAAATCATTACTTATTTTTTCCTAAACTTGCTTGATGTTAGTTTTTTAATATTTGAATTTTCACATAAAATGGCATCCCCCCAATTAGATTTGCAAGTTTGCTTGAAATCAGGTTATGTACTGGTACACATAAAAAATAGCGCTGTGTTAGACTTTTTTGATTCACTGTATAAACAAATAAACTCCAGTTTTAGTTTTTGATTTTAAAGAGCATCAAAAGACGGGTTGTCACTTAACGTGCTAAGCGTTCTTCCAACAAAAATTGCACAATATAAATTCAAGCTGTTTTTTGAGCAAATGTGGCAACGCCAAAAATACAAAGGGAGAACTTAACGATCGACGATAGCTTTTATTTTTTTGCAGGGAGCGCATACACAACGTTACACGTTATATACATACATACCAATACTACCGCAAGCGTAGCTTACACACAAACAAAAGATAGCGCGTTGGCATTTACAAAACAGAGAGGGCAACACATGAGCTTATGTATTGGTGAGCGGCGAACATTGTGTGTGCTGCTTTGATGGCTCAAGTTGATAGCAGAGCATTGCGCTGCTTTTATTTTCTTCGTTCTTTCGTTGTTGTTGTATTTGTTGCTTCTTGTGGCTGTTCTTTGAATTGAAAGAATATAGCGAATTATGTACACACATACACAAACACTTACACATGAGAGCTCACAAATGAACTCGGCTTTTCTTGCTGTTTAGTTGTCAATTTCATTTCGCACATAAATTTTTATTAAATTGTTATTGAAATTAAATCATTTCTAATTAGTCGCTCAGCTGCTGTATCAACTGTAAATGCTGCGTGCATCCGCTCATTATTTCGGTAGTCTTTTTATGCATGTATGTATATGTACAGACACTCAACTTTATATACTGATAGCTGTGTGTGTGTGCGTGTCTCTCGGGTGTGTAATCAACGGCAATTTGAAAAAAACGGCACATACCCACACATACTTACACACACTATATACACGCAACTTTTGCTACAATTTTTTGTTCTTGTATTATATTATAGTTTAATTTTCTACATAAACTGTTTTTTACGCTTAAATTGTTATATTCTGTATTAAATTGGCGACGCGCAGACAGCAATTAATGCAACAGACGTGGGCGCTGCCATTTTGATTTCAAATTCTTTTTTGCTTTGCGGTAACTTCGAGTTCGAATTTTCGGCAATGTACAGTTATTTACATGTGGGAGCAAAAATATGTAATAATTTTTTTTTTTGTTTTATTAGCACGCAAATGTACACGCACACCAACGCACTTGTGTATATGACACAAACAGCCAAGCGTCGTCCATGATCGCCAGCCAAAAAACACGCGTTTATATGCTTCACAAACGTTTGTAGTTTGGTTTGTTATAGCAATATTATCAACTTCTTTTTACATTTTTTTTTTTTTAATTTGTCCCGAGAGCCACTTTAATTCTGTGTATGTAAAAAATTGCAAACGTTTTAAGGGCAGACAGCGGTGAGCAGCGCACGAAAAACACGACCACTCGCAAACGCCGCTCTTATAAGACTTAGCTCGAGTTTGAACAGCGAACGAGCAATAAAGCGCGCTTCGATGCTCGATCGGGTGCTGCCAACTTGTGTCAGGCAAAGCGCGTCAGGCTGCAAGAGCGCTTTTTACTGGAAAAGAGTGCTACAAACTAAGAAAATGTTTAAATATGGAGCTTCACATATTTAAACTATTTATGTATAAGCAATAAATGCAAATTTTATAACAATTTTGGCTAAATATAGTTTCACAAACGTAGCTGCTTGGCAGCACCAACGTGGTAATTGAACTCTAGCTGCACGCATACATATACAGTTAAATAACAGCCACTCACAAATACATAAGCGCAACAGCTCAGTAAGAGCGTTCGTGAGCGTTAGTTCGTCTGTATATGCATGTATGTATTTCGTTGCTATATGTATGTGCAATCGTGTGCAAATGATACAAAGAAGAATAATATCAAAAGCGGAGAAAAATAATGATGACGCAGTGAAAAAAAATAAAAAAAATTATATTAAAATAATTACAACAGCAACACAGCGCGTTCAACTTGGTAAAGACGTTGGAAGTCGATGGCACCTTTTAACTTCTCTTCTAGCAGCGAGCAGCGTCAGCAGCGGGGTGGTTTTTCGATCACAAGAATCGTTTTTGTTGTTGACGTTGTTGTTGCTGGATGTTGGAAGTGAAATGCTTGCTTGGGAAAGGCTCTGGCTCTTGCGTCTTGCCTTTTGCTTTGCTGCTTCCCCTATAGGAACATTCTTACGTATGTATGTATGTATTATGTATTGGTGTATTATGTATGTAGGCATAAAAGAGGGCAGTTTAATAAGACAAGACACTGACATTTTGCCATAACGTAATAATAACGTAATCCAAGTGAAAGAAACAAATCTTAGTAAATGCATCTCTGTACAAAAACACGATTTTTATAAATTTTTTACAGTGGCAAATTGATAAAATTATAACTTTATCTTGTAAATAAGAGTTCAAACCAATAAACCATAACATTTTTTTGAAGTACATACACATCGAAACTCCGGAAAATCTTGGACGGCGCTAGGGATTCTATAATGCTGTGTTTTGAAGGAGGATTTTACCTGCTTGAATCGCCATTTTGCATCAGAAAGTTGGTCATTCCTAATCGCTCTCTGGCCCTCAAAGGAGAAATTGATTTTTTTTATGGCGACTGATCACGTGGCGATCCCTGTTTTGATATGAAATGATGGATTGCGATTGATTATCGCGTGCACAGCTGTTTCATGTCGAAATGTTCATGTAATGTATCCACCCAGTTGAGCAATTAAGATCTTTTTAGACGAAAATTTGAAAATTTGGGAACACTTGTACGACCATAAACCACTACAAAGAAGAAAATGATGGCTTGCTCAAAATTTTACAGCAGTCTGTTTTTAATCGCTTGGTAGTTACCACGCGTGAAATTTAAATTCTGGCGGATTTATCAAACTGCCCTCGTATATATGTATGTTGGTCTCTGCTTATTATGTACTTGCGATTTAAGTTATTTGTCAAGTTTTTTGTTAAAGATAGGGCCGTGCTGTAAGAAGGGTTCTGCAGCTGTTGCTTTGAATTTCTCAATGGACAGGCGATCAGCAGTCACAGTCAGACAGCAGCAGAACGCGCCCCTGAACAAACTGCCAATAAATACATACGCACAGACACATATCCACATATTTACATACTTATATACAGGGCATGTAAATACATACATAAGTATGTATATCTGTATTTGCAATAAGCCAGCGGCTCTATATTATATTCGTCAAGGTGACACAGTTTCGGGCGTTTGCTCTGCCTTCGTCTTGGCTTGGCTTGGTCCGTCGTAGTCAATGAAATGGCTGGACTGTCAATTATTGTGCAGAAATTGCAATTTGTATTTAAAAATTCACTTCCCGCTTCCTGTTATTGAATGACGTTGATGCTTTTACATTTGCGATTGACATTACATGACAACGGAGCTACTATCTAAAAGACAGCAATAAGATTTTGCGCTTAGGATAGATACATCCACGTCTAAGCTGGACAAGATTTTTGTTAGCTCTGCTATGGGGATGCAATTTTTTATAGAAGCGGCTGTAATCAGGTACTTTTGAGGAACTTTTGAAAAACTAAAATTGTATGGTCAATACAATCGTGGTATTAACAATTGATTATTTCAGATTAAACAAAATTTAATCCTGAGCACATTTATACTAAGGAAGTCTCGGTGATTTTTACAAACTAATTTGTTTTAGAAAAATCTTCCAAGAATTCAAGGCCAAGGATGCTGGTAGACTTATTGGACATTGTGAACCCTTATAAAAGCCGCTTACTAACAAGTGAAGGTTGAGTTAATTAGAAGAAGAATTCGTGCAGTATGTACTCATAGATTGCGCGCCCTTATAAGGATATACTTTTTCGGCTGGCATAGAATCTCAGCTCTTTTTTATAAAAAACTAATTTCATAAAACAGTTTTTTGTATCTATATTTTTGAAACGCATTTTTTCATTTTTTAGTATGTTCCTTCAATGTGTGAATCAGAATTTTTTTTTTAGCATAAACCATATATCCAAGTCTTTCCTTATATGAGAAAATCTAAGGGGTTTTAATTTGGTCATTTTTGGCTTTAACACTCGAAGTTCCCATCGATTTTAATAAAAATTCTATTCATGGTAGCACGAAGGTATGTGCAAGTTTTAACTTAATACACAGAAAGGATTTGATTTGATTGGGTAGCTTTTATCGTGTGCAGCGAAATTCTTCTGCGGGGTAACATGAATCTTGATCTGCCTAAAGAAAATGCGCATCTTTTGATAAATATTCTAGCTCTCGAACTCTTATAGTTTCTTAGATCCAATTGATCATACGGACAGATGTACAGACAGACGGACGGAGAGACAGACATGGCTATATCGACTCAGCGATTGATGGTGATCCAGAATATTTATACTTTATAGTGTCTGCCACACCTCCTTCACCGCTTTACATATGCACATTTGTAGGAAATTATTATAATTTTGTACCTTCGATAAAGTTTGTAAAAATAGTATGCTGAATATAATAAACATATGTACATTAGGGTGGGTCAATTTTTTTCGGTATTATGGCTCACAGCGATTTTGATTCTTTGGGTCATTCTAAGCAACTTTGCCCAAGAAACTATGGGTCTAAAATTAATTTCCAGTCGCCCACTTTTTTAAAATAGGTTTTTTTTTTTTAAAAATATTCATAAATCGACTTAGACATTGCAGTCCAATCTTCACTCAATCACACTTTTATATGAAAAAAAAAATTTTCACTAAAATTTTTTTATTTGCATTCACTTACGTCTTCTGGAATTTGTATGCAGCTGTAGCCGTGATTTTTCGTTCATAACACCTACAATTCTCAACCGATTTTTAAGATCTTAGACTCGAAATGTTCGTAAAAGAATTATCTTCCAGCTTAAAGCTAAACATAATTTCTTTTGCTTTTCAATGCAATTTCTAAGTCGATTTTTGAATATTTCGAAAAAAAAAACTATTTTGAAAAAGTGGGCGACTCTAAATTAGTTTTAGACCCATAATTACTTGGGCAAAGTTGCTTAGAATGACTCAAAGAATCAAAATCACTGTGAGCCCCAGAACGTTTTTTCGTCTCCATACAAATTGACAAGCCCTAATGTACGTACATATACATAACTAGGTTGCCAGATTTCAAGTTCAGAATGAGTAATTAAACGTGACTAAATTTCTTAAAGATGATAGTTCTAATTATTTATTTGTGTTATCAATAGGGATGGGCATCGCGTACTCGAATATCGATATTCAGTATCGATGTGTATCGGATGAAACCGATGTAAAAAATCGATATATCGACCAAACAATATCGATATCTCGATATATCGCCCAAAAAATTTGTATGAATAATATGAGTTTTAAAATAATGAGTCATACATAAATTCAGGAACATACAAATAATCAGTTTATCTGGATTTCTTACAATTATTCCAAAAGGCTGGTTTTTAGTTTAAATTAGAAAGGCTCCAAAGAATCGTCTACACAAGCCAAAGGCCGGTTCCGTTCGTCGGTCATTATTCTCCCTGCAAGGGAAAATGGTCGCTCCGAGGTAACAGACGTCGCAACACCCGGAACAAATATGTGGATTGGAGTCCAGCTGAGACTGTTGGCGTGAAAAAAAACTTTCATCTCCGCAATACTTTTTGGATCTTCCGTATCTAAATGCAATACAGGATTGCTCACGGCAACAATGTGCTTTCCCAAAAATAATTTAAAATGTGTAGCGACTTAGCCAGAATGTTGTTTCCCGACGTCTCCAATTTTTTTCCCGATGCAGGCAAATCTTTTTCTATGCCCAAAGTGGCCATTCCACCTTAGTTGTTTTAACTTTTTAATTAAAAAAATATTCTTTTGGATTGTTCTTAAATCTTCAAAAAAATGTACGTCAAGCCGTAAGCTAAGCGAAAGAATCGCAAGAGAATCTTTAGAAACTTGAATTTTGCGTCAGTTTCGGGGGAGAGGGTCTAAAATTGATATATTATTGAAGCTTAAATCGACTATGAAAATTTGTTTTATATTTTTTGTACCACTTTTGGAATTTTATAGTGGGGGCATAGGGGCAGCTATGTCGAGAGGGCCGAAGATTAGAAAAAAAAACAAATAGTTTTTATAAATTTTTTTTTGGAAAACTGAAAAAATAAAAATTTTATACATAATTTTAAAACAATGCCTTATTTTCCATTATTCCGATAGTCAACACCGGGTGCTATTTTTATATCGATGGCCCTGAGTATGGGTACAAACTGTTTTGGTCTTCTTAAGGAACACACGGTCAGATATTAAAAAAAAAGACAAACTTTCCAAACTCGCTTTTTTTTTTGGGTAAATTGATATTATGTGGTTCCCGATATCTAGGTGTTCAAAACCTTACCCGAGCTGATGCTGATCATGTTGTATAAACGCAACTACAACATCTCCTCCTGTCTGTAATTCATTGTATAAATCCAACACACGCTGAACAGATTGCAATGGATCTGTGTTAAATATGTTATAACCCAGTTTATAATTAGGATTACGCTTAAAAAAAATAAAATACCTCCTAGTTCTAAAGAGTTATCTTAAAATTTCTTTCTTTTTTTTTCATCTTATATCTACTTAACTTTATTTTGAAGAGTAATAGCATCGCATTACATACAGCCTGCCTGCCTCACAACTTATGGGTGTTACTCGGCCTAATTAAACAGACACTGTTATGTCCAGTATCTTGCCCCATAAACTCTAGCAATATTATCTAACCCAATTAACTAACTACAGTGATAAAAAAAATCACATGCTGCTTCATTGCGAAAATTTAAAGGTGTGGAGTAGTGCTCATAAGCCCACATACTGTACACATGTGTATATAGATAGGCCTGACCCATGCAATAACCTGGGTTTTTTTTTGTATTTTTTTGCTTTCAAATGTCAATGCGCTGGCAGCGGCAACTCTAGCGACAGCGGAGTTGCCTAACTGCCCGTCGACGTCCACGTTCGCGTCCGTGTCCACTGCCACGTTCGAGATCGCGTTCGCGTTCACTCACATTAAATTACATACACTCCTTTTGTTTGCCATATATTTAAATTGCTTTGCATTTGGCAAAGCAGGCCTGTCCAAGTCGAGTCTAAACAGTCCAAATCCGAAAAAGAAAGATCGAGCTATCCAATGGCTCAAACAAATGGCAAAGTTCAAGCGAGGTTAACAGCATTTCATGCCACTTCCACTGAGCCGGGCCACCAAAATGGATAAAACTGCAAGCAAACAAATAAACAATCGGACAAATGTACAGACCAAACGGCCAAAACGAACATAGAGCAAAAAAACAAAAAAAAAAAAAAAAACCATCTTAAACGACCGACAGCTGACGCCAGATAGTACCAAGGAAGAGCAGCTCTTTACGTGGAGGAAGCAAATCTGTGGACACTGCTAAAGCGCATATAAAACTAAAAACCTTTCTAACGAACATTTACCCACAACTCTCACAAATGGTAACAAAGGAGTCAGCAGCTAGTAAAGCGACAAAAAACTTGCTGGCCAGCTCTATACATAGATGAAATAAAAGGGGACCTGAAGGAGCCGGAGGAATCATAGCCTAGGCTTGGCAAAGCCAATGTTCGCCCACTTCCTACTTGTTGTTGTTGTTTTTGTTGTTTCTGTGTGACCGTTGCTGTTGCTGCCTACCGCTGCGGGCACTGAGCGTATGACGCCTGTGCCTGTCAGGCCCACAAAACTTAGAAGCTACACCACCACACAAACAAGACTTGGATGAAAACTACGAATTTGATTCTTTTTTTTGTATGGATAGTCTTGTTTAAGACTTGGCTTATAAGCCCCTTTGCATACGCCACTGAACCGTAGCCATCACATACACCACAGACCAACGACGGCGACCACTACCAAAAACCAAAGAAGTTGGTTAGTACAAAACAAAAAAAAAATAAATAAAAGGAAAAAAGTAATAACCAGTTTTTCTCCCAAAAAAGCCAAACAAATGAAGTCAAGTCGAAGTAAAATAAAAAGATGGCGCAAGCTAGAAATGGAGCGCCGAGTTTGGTATACTCTTTGCGAACTATACTGAGTGTATAAACTTTATTATGATCATGCAATTCCAGCTTAGATCTCAGATGTTCAAAATTTACAAGAATAAGTTTGATGACGTAAGCACTGATCATACGTTCTACATATTTATGATGACAGAGAGCACTTTTTAAGTCCCCCTGGTCGACAGACCTGCATTTTTGTAACTTTATAACTCGAGTCTAATACCTCTAAGATTTTGTAGCTTGTACCAGATATTTTGGTTTTTATATGAAACGATTTAAATCTCAAAAGATACAATTTTGATCGAGATGATTAACCATCTTCTTTTCAAACTTTTTAATAAAAAAACAGAATTTCTATTACGCAAATTGGTTAAATTTAAAATTTTCTCCGATTTTCTTTCCAAGTAAACTGCTTATTCGATCTCCTACGAATTATCTAAATAACGAACCATAATGCTGCTGCGAATCCGGTATAGGAATTAATATTTCAAATTATCAATTAAAAATATCGAAAATATTTCAGCTTAGTATTTCATGCACTTTTTTACAGAAAATTCAGTATATTTGTTGTTTTTTTTTACACAAAGTATTCTGGCAAAACTTTCGGTATATAATAAAAAAAAAAAAAATGAGTTAGTTAGAATCTCCACAAAATGCTTGTTATACGGACTTCAACCTATTTTGTTGGAGCCTAGCTTATAGCCTAGTTTTAAAACTTTTGACTACAAAAACATTCTATGTCAAAACTATGTCCCATAGTTATTTAATTGATATTTATTTATTTATAAACAGCTTATACATATACTATTCAATAAAAGTTGCAAACTTTTTGATACTATATCGACAAGGTCTTAAGGTTTTAACATTTAAAATTATTTTACTCATATGTTGCATATATCCAAAATCGCTTAAAAGCAATATCTCAAGGAATGAGAAGTTTTGATAAAATTGAATATTCTATATACACTTTAAAATCAATATCTAAATGAATCTATTGAAACTTTGAATCTTCTTCCTACCTAGTTTTGAATAAACCGTGGATGTAAATTTAAGCTGTTAAAAAATCGGAATATATAACTGGAATATAACTCTTCGATTGTCAAATCGTTCATATTTTTAAAAAAATTAACTTTCGCAGCAGATATTTTTGTATTTTGTAGACGATTTTTTAAATTTTGCCAATTCAACTTAAAATTTTTTACTATAAAGCAGAATAGAAATTTCTTTTGATTTTTTTTGCCGAAGAAACCATAGCTTTAAAATGATCTTCCAGCCGCACACTTTTTCAAAATAGATATACTACCATTTTGGTTCTATGGGTCATTCCAAAAAACTTGGTTTCTTCGGCATAATTTTTTGGAATAATCTGCTCTATTTTCCTTAAATACACGACTCTCAATCTCAACATTACGACTTAACATTCTTATCATGAGTACGATATGATCTTTGACAGCACTTCTTCTTAAAATCATCTGTCTACAAAAATACGCTCTTGAAACAAGAATTTTACTTTAAAAAATATAAAATTTGTTCATGGTGTGTTTTTAAGGAAATTCTTGATTGTGTCTCTCAGTATAATTTAAAGTTGATTCATCATTTATTTTTATTATTTTCTTTAGATTAAAATGAAAAAGCTTGGACCAAACAAATCCAACAAATTAAAAAACCGTGCAGCCGTCCCAAAATGTACCTAATTTCGGAGCATGGATGGGTATCAGAAGACTTTGATGTGTTTCGTTCAGTGCTTTGTCAAACTGCCTCACAAACTGATCAGACTATTTTTTGTTTTGACTATTTGCAGGGTATAAAAAGAACGTACCTCATGTTTACGAGTAGAAGAGTAAGAAGTAGTAGAAGTGGATGTTGAAGAAGAAGAGGCAAGAAAGAGCAAAAAGCAAGCGGGTTGCGACTGCGCCGCCGCACCAGGCCCGGTCGGGTCGGGCGCTCTTCAGCGTCAGCTTCAGCTACAGCTTTAACTTTAACGGCCCGGCCATCATCAGATAGAGCAGCCAGCGAGCCAGCCAGCCAGCCAGCCAGCCAAGAGGCACAACAGCAGCAGCAAGCAGTACAGTTGAATTGAAGTTGTGGCAAGCAAACGAGTATTGAGGGAGTTGGAAGTTAATAGTAGTAGTAGTAGGTCTTGGCTTGGTTTTGTCTCTGTCGGCGTTGTAGGAGTTTTGGCTACACAGAAGTTTAGTTACATGCTCATTACATAGATACACAGATACACACACACACAGACACACGTGCACATAAAGCGAGTCATGTACAATGTACCAAACTATAGATACATACAATTTATGTATTGCAGATACATAGATAGAAAGAAGTTGGGTCGGCTTGGCTTGCTTTGGATGCTGCTGCTGCTGCTGTCGCTGTTGTTGCCTTTCTAAACTTGGGGCTTTTCCGATGCTTATCGCCCGCTTTGGCAGCAGCAGCAGCAGCAGCGACGTCAACAGCGGCAGCAAAAACTTGGCTTACAAACTCCCACAAAAAAAATACAGCAATCGAGCCATTTCTTTTGGAAGACCGAGTGATCGCTTGCTCGGTTGAGCAAACGACCTCCTCCTTCAACTGATTTCTTTCTTCTCATGCATAAATTGTGAACGAAAGCAGATTTTTACCCAACAGCAGCAGAAGCAGCTCCAGCTTTAGCTTCAACTTCCACTTCAGCCACGTCGTCTTCAACGTCATTAGTTTTGAAATTTTTATGTATTGTATGCTCTTGTATTTGTTGCATGTTGTTAGTGCGATGGTTCAGGATTTGATTGTGGCAGCAACAACAACTAAAACAACAACTAGCTGCTTCTGCCTCTTCTACTATATATTTTTTTTTTTTTTTTTTTTGTTTTTTTATCTTTTTGCCCAGGTAATTGTAAAAACAATTTAGGCGAATTTTCCAGTTCAATTGCGCTTTTAATTTAAATTGCAAGAAAAGTTGCCCGGTTGTTGTTGTTGCCATTGCATTTTCTTGGCACAAATCAATTGTCAGTTGGTTTCTTTTTTCTTCATTTTTGGAGTTGAAAAGTTCCGTGTACGCGAAAATTGCTTAAATCATGATGGAACTCGCAGGCCATTTGAAATTGGCAAATTTGTTCTCGAATTCAGTTTGGGAATGACATTTGGGGGTTGAGTTTGAGTTTGAGTTGATTTGACTTGAATTGGTTTGCCAATTAACGATCAGTTATAGATGGTTAGAAGTTATGCTAATTTGCCTGGGCAAAGATTCCATCGTGTCTTTAAACTGCAAGTTATACTTAGCCTAGGCTCATATTTTGGCTTAGAGCTGCATTTTGCTTCCGTGTACCATGACATTTGAGAAAAGTCAAATTGGATTGCCAATTAACAATCAGTTCAACTTCATAGTAGTTATGCTACAAGAGCATCATTTTTTAAAGATTATTTTTGCAACGTGACTTTTTCAAAAAATTGCTTCTGTATAAATGGCTTTATGGCTTGGAAAATGCTCCTAAAACATTATGAGCATGACATTTGGGGCCAGTTGAAATGCAATACTATTAAAGGATCAGTTACAGATAGTTTAAAATTACACCTTCAAGCGGATTTGTTAGTTAGGGGTAATGCGTTTGATTATCATTATTATTATACAAATTTTTTTTTTGATAAATTTCTGAAAGTTTTGTTATCTTTAACAATTTGGAACATATTTTTTGAAGTACTGAGTGTTTAGACTACTCAGTTAGAAATCACAATTAGGATGTTCAGCTTCTTAGTCAGAAATGCAGAAGTGCCTGACTAACTACGTAAAAACACTCTAGCAACGATGCAGAAGTGCATGACTGAGGACGTGTGCATACCCAATATCGATGAAGAAATGCAGAAGTGCCAGATAAATAAATTAAGCAGCAAAAATAAGTTGTTTAGAAGTATAATATGGGATTACATTTTATATAAGAAAACTATTACCTATATAAAAAAAAAATTATGCACAAAATAGTAATTAAACAAAATAAGTTTAATTTAAAAAAAACATAATATTAAAAATTGAAAAAATTCGTCTTGACTCAGAAAATTATAAAGAAAATAATAATAAAAAAAAAAAGTATATATCATAAAAAAATTTAGAATTTCTTATATTGAGAGTGGTTAATTTGGTTTAATTTTTTATGTTAAATGTAAACCCATACATTTTTATTGAAATAGCACCATTTAATGCAAGCTATTAAAAAATCTTTTGTTGAGCAATGTTAATATATTAATATTTACATAAAAAATTAAAAAGTATGTTTCATCATAAAAACAAGAAGTAAATGGTGATTGACATATTTAAGGAACATACTTAAAAAAAATATGAAATTTTCTTATTTTTTTTTAAGAAAACGTGTTGGTTAAAAAAAATTAAATATTTTTTTAAATATCCCTATTGCTAACTTAGATAAAAAACAAATTGGTTTAAAAATTTTCAGTAGTTTAGTCACAATTAAATAAAAACGAAAACCACGTTTTTTTATATATAAAGTTATAAAGATATAATATCTAAACTCTGATTCAATATGTTAAGCTAGCTTTAAGCAATATTTTTATATTATTTCGGCAAATAAAGCAAATTGTAAATAAATAATAAGTTATAATTAACCTCAAAAAAAAAAAAATGTTTATTTTATATAAAAACAAATTATGGACAAAATAGTAATTAAAGAAAAAATAAAAAACAAAGTAGATATTAAAAAAAACCTGACGATTTTCTATTATTTCTTATTAAGCTCCATTAAGAAACTGCTTCTAAAAAAATCTTTTTCAGAACTTTTTTACACAGTCTTTCTAGCATTTAAGATCTATCTTCGAAATTTTTGTTTTAAAACACTCTGAATATTAGTTTACATTGCTAAAATACATACGGAGTATTTATTTTTCTTAGTTAAAGGATTTCATTCTCATCTTGTTTACCAGAATTTTTTTTCCGCTTAACTTAGTAATACAAAATTTCGACTCCCCCGAATTCGTTATTCTGGATTCGCTACTGCATCTTGCCTACCCATAGAAAGCCTGCTTTGATATCTCCATTTTCATTTAGTTATATAAGTTGTATTGTTGTTAGTGATCACCATATTTTGTACTCAACATTTCAGCGTATTGATCCGTTTCATTCATAGTCCTGTAAGGACCTGTAGATTCCGCCCTCTTAGGTGTCATTCTTGTAGATATCCTTTTGCTTTCCGCTTATCAAATGTAATTCCAAAGATTTTGCCATGATTTCTAATAATTTATACCAAACACTTTTTAGTTTAATATATTTGCATATGGTCATAAGGCAGCTTCCCATAGAATCCGGTATTGTTGAACGTGTTTAGCCAACAGCCAATTGTTCAGAGCGTTGAACTTTGGTAATTTATGTATTTAAGATAAAATACAATTAACATTCAAATAGTTTTTGATTTAATCTTTCGTTTTCTTTTTATTTTCATTAGAACAGATACTGGTATGAATGAATATTAGCGATAGTAATTAATAAATAAATAATTCCTGATTGCGTTGCTCTGCGATTGCTGTTTTACTTGGTTAGGATTGTAAAAGACATAAAATTAGCGCTCAACACTTTTATAATGATCCTCTGATGCATCATAATTTTTGTGCAATTTTCTTGCATCTGTATATGAATGGTTTTCTTTGATTGTTCCCTCTAGCTGGGGCCATATTTCAAACATACTAATTCTGCTACACACTAAAAATGTGCTTACATGATAGATCATTGCCTTGCTTACTATTTTAATCTTTTACTTTTAGCCAGGAGCGTATCCAGGGGAGGGCATAGGGGTCCAAAGCTTTCATGAAATATACCGGGAATCAAATTTATAAAACAGTTTTTTCTGGGCGTCCAGACCTTCTGAAAACTATATTTTGTATTTACAAATCACACTGAAAACAAATTTTCAACTCCCCCCAAAAATGTTTTCTGCATCCGCGCCTGCTAGCAGAAAATGCGTGTAAGTCACCCAAGACCTGGAGAGCACTTAGCCGTTGCTAACCAACATAAGCGCTAACTTTAGTGCTCAAAGATACATTAGGCCTAGGAAGAACAAATCGCCTGACGCTAAATGGCACTGTTTATTTCTTGTGCTCAAACTGAAATTAAAAGACTATAAACAATCGTGAGAATGACACTTGAACATGTTCAAAACTATAATGGCCTAAAACGAAATCTCCAAGAGAAGCATGGAAGCATGGACAGACAACGGCAACGGGCAAACTAACAAACGGAGCGTCTAAATGAACAGACAGTCAATCAACTTTTAGCAAAAAGCACAGCGACAACAGCGTCGTAGATGACGATGACGGTGATGGTGACGAAGACGCTGGCGACGACTACGTCGATGAGAGGCCGATGACGACGGCATCAAAGAGAAAAGTGCGCGTTTGTAGAGCTGCTCCCCCTTCTGTCCCGTTGACTCTTCGTTCACTTGAAACTGGCTTGTTTTGACCACAACGATGCGATTGTATGCTGTTGTTGTTGCGCTTGAGAGATGATTTAAGGAGCGCGGCGCTGCGCTCGAGAAAACTATTACAAAATGATCAAAAACAACTAAAACAAAATCAAATCAACCGATGATGAGAATGATGACGACGTGAGCTTGCGGTGGGGTGATTTTGGTGAGGGGTGTGTGTACGTGTACCGGACAATGTTTGGTTGGGATTGGATCGGTTGGAGGGTCGATTACAATAATTACAATCGGCTACGCGCTTCACCAAAGATCAACAGCAATAACAACATTGTTTCAAACGTGCTCACATCACAAAGGTATTGTATATGTGTGTAAAGAGGGTGTTTTTTTGAAGTACCATTTTAGCTATAAATAGACCTGAAAATAAAAAGTAAAGTCATTAGGTACTATTATGATCATAATAATTATTATTAAAACTTTTATTTTCAGGTCTATATGTAGCTGAAATAGTACCACTTAAAAAAAAAAAAAGTTTTAGGTAGGAAGATTATTAATTATAATTTTATTTCTTTTTTTGAATGTGTTTAATATATTTTTATCAAGTGGGCCGTAGATCTATTCCTCAACATTCTCAAATTTTTTTATTTCTTTTTGACTTGCTTTAAAACAAAAATCTGTACGGTTTTTAGTGAGTATCGTTTTTTTCACCTCACGATACTTAAATAGAAGATTTTAAGTAGCGCTTTCAGGCAGAGGGGTATGATATTTTTGTTTAATCAAAGGTGATTAATAACAAAAGAAAGAGCTGTAGCAAGTCTCAAGATGGTTTTTTGAATAATTGCATACGAAATTGGGAAAATATTTAGATAAACGGCTGTTTTTCAAAAAAATAGATTCCTGCACAGAGTAAAGTTAGAATTTTAAATCTCGCGCCTAATTTTACGCAGTATAAAAATCATTTTCCAATATGTAAGTAATTTTTTTTGGTGTCAAAATTATATTTCTTCTGACAACAGGTAAACATATTTTGTTTATTAGGCTCTTATACCCCAAAATTTTGTGGGTTTATCTTATATAATGAGATAGATAAGAAACAAAAATTGGAATATCATGATTTTATGGGGGTTCTAAAATTGGACCATAAGTTTTAAAGTTGTTAACCAATTTTCATGATGGTCCACAGTGAAGCCAGAAATTATTATAATATTTGGTGGTAGAAATAAAACTTTTTCAGCTTTTTTTTTTTGAGTATAAATTTTCTCAATTTATTTCACAGTATGTACAGTGTGTTTGAATTCGTACATAATAAATTGAAGAATACAGGTTTCAACTATCTTTTCTCAATAATAATTACATTTATTTGCTTATAGCCTTTTACATTATGAATCTTTGAACTTGAAGTTTAAAAGAGTCCGTTTAGTGCTAATAATAATCGTAAATGGAAGAATATCTTCAAAGTGGTTAAGTTTTAAAGATTAATAAAAATTTAACTTGTTCTAAGGAAAATAAGGTTTATTTATTTGGAAGCTGATTTCTGGACTCAACATATTTATTATTATTAGCATGTTTATTACAATATCAGATTGTACAAACTTTGCCTATTCACATAAATTTTTAAAAAAGGCTTTCCAATTTTCTCGATCTCTCGCTATGTATCTCAATTCACTTATGGACTTCTCCGCCAAGTATTGCGTGGACGACCTTGTGACCTTCTGCCTTGGGGGTTCCAGGAGAGAATCAACATATTAATTAAGAAATTTTATATTATACTTTCATCCATGTGCAATCATTTCTAAAAAAGAACAGAAGTTCTACAATTCTGTTCCTATATAAAAAACTCCATAAGCCTATCATTATCAACACATACAGGCAAAAGCTGCATGAACATAACTAAAAATCACCCTTTATCTGTCTTTTGTACACCACTACAACTAAATGCATATAAAATTTGTATGAGAAATTGAAGTCAAGAAGCAGAATTGAAACAAAACTCAACAACGGCGACGACGTTAACGTAGTCGTCTTTTCGCATAGGGCAGCCCCACAGCGGCTGAGCAGCTGAAGAGTAGCTGGAGCCGCTTGTATCAACCATAAACATACAGATACAAATATGCTAGTATGTGTGTACCAATATAGCAGTCATAGATACATGCCATGACTCAGTGACTGGCTGGCTGTGTGTGTGTTTGTGTAGAGGACGGGCAATTGGACTGAGATCCATCTTCAGCTTCATCAAACCATCAAAACAATTTTCAGTTAACAACTTCAGTGAAGGGCCAAGCTAGGTGTCTTTATATGTGTATGTGTATGTGTATGTATCTATGTGCATGTATCTATAGCAGAGCTGAAACATAGGTAAAGCTAGTAAATGAACGCATTGGTAAAACGAATCACTAATCAGTGATTGGCGATCACTGATTTCGGTTTCTCAAGTGTATGCAATTATGATCATGATATCTAAAAATGAAAATGTGTTGCACATACTAGAGCTATCCAAGTCGTGCAACTTGGTAGAACGAATCGGGCGAAACGAGAAATTGAATAGACAGTTAGACAACGTAATAATGAAGCAGAGCTATGCTTCCAGCAAAGCGGAGCATATGATATATGTACATATGTGTGTGTGAGTTAGGTTCTGGCTAGCAAAAGTATAAAGTTTATAAATCGACAGAAGCCTCATGATACATATTTATATAGAATACATATAAAGATTGATATGCTGCTGCATATACACTTACATATATACCTAGTTTGTTTTCGCAAACAACAACTAAGCATCAAGTAAGCGTTGGAGAGCGCGTCAGAATCAAATGCTCAAAGAGAGTCGGAACCAGAAAAAGCGGCAGGGAGAGCGAGAGAGAGAGTCCACTTGTTGATTGTTTTTGCGCTCAGTGAAAGGCAAGCGGCAAAGCGTGCGTTTGACAGCGCGCTAACGGTAGCACACAAAGCGCACGCACGCGCACTCTAATTGCAGAGTTTTGCAACACTGGCGCTGCTGCTGCTGCTGCTGCAACAGCTGAAACTTTGCAAATCGCTGCAGTTGCAGAAATATACAAAAAATGTGATCTCGTTTTATGATAATGAAATAGCTTGAACAAGACAATACACACACACACAAACACACACATACAAAAACAGCTTGATGTGTACATCTTGATTTTAATGCCGCTGCAGCAGCATTTCTATATATAAGTACACTCCTCGTCACTTGAATAGCACACTTTATTTTTTATACCCTGTACCTATATGTACAAAGGGTATACTAGATCAGTGCAATGTATGTAACGGACAGAAGGAGGCGTGGCAGACTCCAAGTCCTCTATACCAAAGTAGCGATTGAGCCATGTCCGTCCGTCCGTCCGTCCGTTCGTCCGTCTGTATGAACACCTAGGTTTCGGAACACCACCCCCCGCAATCGATTAACCGTGTTTTCTCCCACACCCCACACCCCTCAACATATCAACTAGAAATCTTTGACATAACTTTCGATTTTCATCAAAATCGGTTCTCTACGGAACTTATAGGTATAAATATTGTTTTGCACCAAAAAAAAATTGTTCCAATTGGAAAGTTCTTAGACGAAATATGCAGGAACAAATTTTTTTCGAGAAAAAAGGTACAGGGTATTACACTGTCGGGCACCGCCTTGACTGTATTATATTTTTTTTTACACTTTTTTCTCTGGAACGTATCTACCGTGTAAAAACAGAATTAGACGTAATTAATTCAACAAATTAAAAAAAGATTGACTAACGAATCGGAATAAAATATTTAACTATAACGGCTATAAACGAATTGAATTTATAATATAAAGAAGTTTTCTTTATCATCATCATTATTTAACACCGGGTACAGAAATGACCAAAATAACTAGAATCCAAAATGATTTCAAAACACCATTCGAGCGGATTCAATTAAACAAACAAGCCTATATATATGAACTAATGATGCATAGATTGATAAGTCAGAAAAAGCTTTTATTCCCTAAATTTTAGTTTTTAAACTTAATGCGATAATTAAAAAAATGTGTTTTTATTTCATTGTCACTAAAATACTGAATATTTTTAAAATTTTTTTTACGGAGCTGTCAATAGTGCTTGTTAAAATAGTTTTAATTTTTTTTAATTTCTTTTTAACCAAAAAATGTTCCAAAAACAATTATAAATTTTTTTTTTCTTTTTTGTAACACGTCTTTTTATCCCATTTTATATAGTGCAATTACAAATCAAATCGATTTGGTCCAACAACCTTAAAAAAATAAAACGAAAATTTTTTACTACTACTATATAATATTTCTTTTTGTGAAAAGACCCCAAAAATTATAATCAATTTTTAAAATATTTAATAGAATACATTTTTCATGTTTATAGGATGGCAAAAATTTATTCATTAAGAAATTAAGATTCATTAAAAAATTAAGAATTTTCATTGAAATTATATCACCTAATGCAAATAATTAAAAAATCTTGAGTAGCTTAGAAATATGGGTTTGCAAATACAACAAATAGACGTGTGCTATTCAAGTGGTGAAGAGTGTAAGTACTATGTATCTTTGGGCAACCAGCAGCACGCATGCGCCCTAGACAACCTACACTCATACACAGATACAAATGCTACGCAAGCAAAATTTATTGATATTCATTGTTTGTTTGTATTTTTTTTTTGTATATAAGTATGTTGCAATGCTGCACGTCTCTTGGCTCTGCTCAGCTTTATGCTGGCAACTGTAATCGCAATTGTTGACTCTTTTAAGAAACTGCTGATGCTGCGCAGTCAGAGCAAGTCTTTTCTATGTATACCTTCACTTCTACACTGAAAAACACACAGATACACACAACACACAGATACACACAACACACAGACACATACACACACAATATATCTGAAGCCTACACACTGAGGTTTTTTACTTGCAACTTGCTGTTGGTCTATAATTCTTGTTTGTGGCTTTCGTGTTGCCATTGCTGTGTTACTTGCCCAGAGATAAGGCGCAGGAGCATCATCATCATTGCTGCTGGACACAAACTGCAGATACTATATAGCCAAAGTAACAACAACTACGACAAAAACGACAACAACAGGAAACTGCAGCATCTTGGCGCTTTGGCTCCCAAAGGAAGCAGCGGACCAGTAATATTTACATTTATTGCAAAATTATGCATATTTTTTTTATACAGGCATCTATGTATATTTATGTATGTACATATATTTCTATATACATACATACATAAGCTTGATCAAGCGCAATTGCGCTGCTCTTTTGTTTTGCTAAATAAACTTTGCTTTTTATTTGGTCATGAAACCATATTACTACATTTGTATGCAAATATTCTCATTTTTTATTCGAACGTACTTAACAGCACTAAATTCTGCGATTTACCAATTGGTTCTATTTTCGTTTTAAATAAATCTGAAAGTAGCATGAAGTTAATGCTAGCTTAGGAGTTTTAAGCTTTTGTGTATTAACAGCAGTTGTTCAACACTGTTTTATTTTTTATTAAAAACTTTATGGCTAATCAAAAAACAAAAGGGAAGAAGAACCCACTTATGTCTCTAACCACGTTTTAATAGGGTATAAAATCAAGATACCGCCGTTTGGATTCGGTTATAAACTGTAGGTCCCTGTTCTCTTCGAACAGTTATTAATAGAGATCCCCATGCTCCACCTAGGGTCGACTAACAAAATAGCCAAGTCAGCGAAAATTACTATTATTATTCTTATAAAATCAAAATTAGAAAACAAAATAATACGCTGGGATGCATACCTCTTCATTTTGAAGAATACAAATTTTGGAAAATTACTTTTCTGTGCCGATTCCCATACATTTCCAATACTACGTGAGCGATAATAAGCAAACTGGTTCAACATCAAAAATGACAAGGCATGTACTCACACAGATACCCTAGTTGCAAATTTGCACCCTTAAAAAGAAATGACAATAAAGAACACATAAAGGAGTCCTTTCTCCCTTTCTTTCGTCAGTCCCTTTTTTTTTTAAGGAGTATGAAACTGAAATTTAATCCCCTATTTGAATTGGAGTCTTTTGACGATTGCAAGCAAAAATTCATTCATTTAATGGTTCTGCAGTGCTGCGCAATATCGAAAACTTCATCTTTGCGCAGCTACGATATGTCCTTATACTAGAGTTATTTTAATAATAAATCCTAGCAATATCAAAACTTTACAGATTAGGAAAAAATGTCGAAAATTAAAGTTTTAATTACAATTACTCTAGTGAAAAAGTACAAGGTGGCGCAAAAGAAGTCATCCGATGTTGTTTGGCTCTTATTTTTTTTCTAAATGAAATTCCAAAATTGACCAAAATTCGTTGCAGGGACCGCCGTCTGAGGCCCAATTGCGTGGCACGTCGTCTGGTCGATGTTTCGGGGCTCACTTCGACGTCCTCGGCTACAGCGGCGATATTTTCGGCAGAACGGGCGCTCCGGGGCCGGCCACTCTTGGCAACGTCTCGTGTGGTCCCATACTCTTCAAGATTAGTGGCTAAACGGCGCAGTGTTTGCGCAGTTGGTGTCGGACGGCCGGGAAATCGGCGACGGAATTCGCGCTGCGCCAACACCACAGACGAATTGTTACGCAAAAAAAATAGACACAATTATTCCGCGTTCTTGGGGAGTGTATCGCTCCATGGCTTATTCACTTGTATTCTGTATCTGTCTAGTCCACAAATGTCAAAACAGATTTCATATTGGCGGCCATTTACAAAAATGAGAGCATCTTCCAATAGGGTGATTTCTTTTGCGCCACCTTGTATAAGCTTTGAGTTTTCCGAATGTCTAAGCATCCAACCTTAGGGTTTTAAATTTTTCAAAATTAAAATTAGTAAATTCGTCATATAACAAAAGTAGTTGAACTGTAGGTGTATACGTGAGAATATCGATAAGACTACAGAAAATTGTGCAAACGCATAGATAAAGGTCATGATCCAACAATTAGAAGGTTACGCAGTGCACAGGTCCATGATACGTGCCTCTCTGAAATAGAGGTGAAGGGTCATTCACTCATTATAAATTAAGTCCTTAATAAATAATAAGCCGTTGTTCTTTATGAGGCCCCCCTGACCCTTTCCTATTTTTTTTTATAGTTTAAATAAGCAAAAAATAAACAGTGATTAGAGTAAGCAATGAAGGCCCCTTAAATGTGCGAAACCAATTTTATATGCGAAATTTAATTAACTTTAAATTAATAAATGTTAATTTGCATCAATTTTCAAATGCAAACAAACAGACGAAAGAAGAAGCACAAACTCGAATTTGGGTTTTCTGCAATTATTTCATTTTTGCAGCAATGAAATAATAAAAATCAATGTAAGACATAGCTACTTTAGCTACAGGTTTAATTCATATAGATTTTATGCTTTGACTCGGCATTTTTAATACAAGTTTTTGAATTTTAATGTAATTTGTATCAATTTGCAAATGTAAACAAACTTTGGAAAGAAGAAGAAAACTCAACACCTCAACTCATAAAACTCAACTGGGCTGTTCACGCTTTGGCGTGACTCAACTCAACACAAAGCGTGAATACCCTAAATTTTAAAACTAGGCCTGTAAATTTAGTTCAAATTAAATCCGATTGAGCATGGTTGCTCTATGATTTTGGCTTTGCACCTCATTTTATACAATTAGGGTTCGTTTCAAAAATTTAAAAATTGTCTCTAAAAACATAAATATTTTTGTGTTTGATGCACGAATTTTTTTAAGAAAAATTAAGATAAAGTCATCTACTGATTTTTGTAGTTGATACCCTAACATCGAACCTAATAAGAAATTTTAGAGCTTCGCATTCGTTGCTTGAGGTAAGCAAAAAGCTGCTGGTTTTGGCTGCAACTGAGAAATGTAAGCGTTTTTGATTTGGTTGCAACTGCTAATGCACTTATCAACCTTTATATTAATGCCATGTAATCTAGATGTTAGCTTTTTTTTGTTTTTTTTTTTCCCCAAATTTGCCAACACTGCTACTTAAAAACAGTTTTAGTTCTGCCCACTCGTAAAAAGAAAATGAAGCAATCAACAGCGTCGCATTTTGCGTCTTGAAACAATAAGAATGCCACAGCAGCAAAACCATTTATTAATGAATCTGTAATTTGAATAAAATTTATGAGCTTGTGAGCTCATTTCTTTGACGTTTTAGGGTCTTCTGGGCAGCTAATGACTCTCGCTGTGGTTTGCAGCAGAGTGAAAAGCTGTTCTCTTTGTATGCAGTAGAGTTGTTTTGGGGCACAAAAAGATTTTTCGTGGAAAGCTTGTGCGGTTGTGGCTGTTGTTGCTGCTTTCTTGTCTATGAAAATTTAACGCCAAACGAAAAGAATTATTAATTGCGCAGCAACCACTGGCAACAACTACAACAACAAAAAAAAAACATCAGCAATAGCAACCACCGCAACTTACGAACAACAACAACAGCAACAAAACTAAAAACAAAACAAAAGAAATATACAAAAATTGTTGCGGCTGTGCGGCACATTCAAAGTGGAATTATGCATCGTTGCGCAGAAGCAGAACGCAGCAAATACAAAACACAAATACACTCACACACGCACAGCACACACTCACGCAGATACTCGCACTCATGCTAGGTTCACACTGGCACACTCTGTGGCGCTGTTGCCTTTGACGTTTCGTGCCAAGGGTTATTGTCAGTAAAATGTGTTTGCATTGGAGTTAAGACAAAACCGTTCGAAATATATAGTTGTAAGGACAGGGTCGTTAAAGTGAAATAATCAAAGAATTTCTTAATTAATTATACCCTGTATCCTGAGAAACAAGAGCATTATGTTTGTAACAGGCAGAAAGTACCAAAAGTAGTTTGAAATATGCGAAATATTGATTAGCCCATATTCGTATGGAAGTTCTTTTTTTGTATAATACCATATTTTTCAAGATCTAAGAGCCTTTTTTTTAACGAAAAGCACGCATGCGCAAGATTGCCAATGTTTGACCTTGTTCGTCCATAGAGGATACATCTATTATTTGGTTGATGCAAAAACTGCTAAAAACTTCAAAAGACATGGGCAAATATTTTTAATTTTGGAACACTGCACAGTACACAATGGGCCCGCGTGGCCAGATTTTGGCCAAAAGCCCTCCAGACGAAATTCAAAATTTGGACAAAATGAAAATTTAATATGATTTTACACATATTAAGGTATCCTGCGCAAAAAAAAATATTATATTTTAATTATTGGTTTTTAAGTAATTAGCCATCAAAGATGACATTTTGTATTTTTTCAACTTTCTTTGCAGAAAAAAAAAAAAAATCATTTACCATGATACATGTAGCTAATAAATCTCTATTCGCTTTATTATTTATAAGTATTACTTCTGAAAAAAAATAAAACTGAGCTTAAAAACATTTCGGTTTTAAATATATTCGAGTAGCTATAAAGATTTTGTTGGTTTTTTTATCATTAGGCTACTTTGCTATAAGGGTACCTCCGACTACCACACGACATTTGATCGAAAAATTTTTTACAAATTTCTTCACATGCTTTACAACAAAATGTAATTCCTCCCGATTTGCGGAAATTGAATTTTATATCTAAAAGTTGAATTTTAAAAATTGATAAAAGTATGCTTTAATAATCATTTTTTCAAAAGTTGTACTAAAATGTACAAAAAATGTACAATTTAAAAATTTTATAGCATACTTACAAAGATGCAAATCAAAAAATGTAAAAATTATCAATTTTGACGAAAAAACTTAAAAATATAAATATGGATTTTTCAAATTTTTTTTCGGAAATTAAAAGAGCATGCAAAAAAAAATTATAACAAAGCATATGGATTGGTAATGTCGCCTTTTTGTAATCTGCTTGGAAAGCTGAAACTATTTGGGGCTATAACTCCAAAACCATTCAATATTTTGGGTATAGGCTATTTTTTCAATGTATGAGGAGCTCTGTGTGAAATATAATCCAATTCCAATTAACGGTTTTTTTTTTAATTAAGTTAAAATTTTTTATATTTTTTTTTAATTTTATCCAATTTTGGTCTGGATTACCTATATCTCAAAAAAATCTGAGGAGGCTCAAACTTTCAGAAAAATAGTTCAATCCTTTAGGAACGCGTGTGTAAAATTTCATCACTCTAAAAAAATTATTATGGAAATGACAGGGTTTTGGCCAAAATATGAAAATCTGGGCCCACAGTGCAGTGGTGCTAATGAAGTTCCTTGCGCCACAAAATTAATAACATGAAAAGTATGGCACTAAGGTTGGCTGTCAAATTTTTTTTGTATAGTAATAGAAAACACCCAAATTTTAAATATTTTTTTAAATTTTTGTTTTCAATATAATATTATTATTATTATTATTTAATTGTGCTTTATTTCCTTTATATTATAATAATGCTTAAAGCTAGCTTAATTTAGTATAAACAGAGTCGAGGTATATAACCTATGCAACTGAAACATTAATATTTTGTTTTAAATTATTTACATTTTAGTAATAGTACCTATAATATTCAAGTGAGCAAGGGAAACAGGAGAAAAAAAAACCTTGATTTAAAAATGCTTACAAAATAAAACTTACAAACTACAGGAAGGTGATGTACCCTTCAACACATACTTAGTGTAGTATAAGATTTTTTAATGAAAAATTTGGTTGATGCCCTAGTGATAAGCTCATCAATCATCTTAACATTTGCTATTTTATGCAAGGATCTAGTTTTATAATAATATGGTAGGTTGAGGATCATTTTTAATATTTTATTTTGGGCAATTTGTAGTTTATTTAAATGACATTTAGCTGAGGTAATCCATATTTCAGCTCCGTATATGGTTATTGGTATAAATATGGACTTATATATAGTAAGTTTGTTTTTTATAGATAGTTTAGATTTACGGTTTATAAATGGATATAAAGTACGTACAGTCCTATTAATTTTATCTAATGTGTTACTGATGTGACCACTAAATAGCAGTTTTTTATCTAAGTGGATTCCTAGATATTTCACAGAATCCTCCCATGGAATGTAGGAGTTATGAAGCTCGAGATTATTGTCAGGAAGGAAACATGGCCTTCGCTTTTTGCTAAAGAAGATTGCTTTAGTTTTAGTTGCGTTTAGTTTAATTTTCTATTTATAGAAATACACAGATATAGAGTTTAACGAGTGTTGCAGATTATAGTGAATATCAGAATAAGTTGTGCCCGAACAGTAGAGGGCAGTGTCATCTGCAAAAATTATTGAGTTACATCTTTCCAATCTGGGGATATCATAGGTATAAAAGTTATAGAGAATGGGTCCGAGGACAGAGCCTTGTGGGACACCAGCGCAGATAAACTTTTGGCTAGATATAGAACCATCCAAAGAAACATAAAAGTGTCTGTCAGTCAAAAAACTTTTTATTATTTGAGTCAGGTAGGTTGGTGTATTGCAAGTCATCAGTTTGTGAATTAAACCATCGTGCCACACAGTGTCGAACGCGGCTTCCACATCTAGCGTAACCATGCCGACGGATTTTTTTAAATTAAAATTTGCTTTGACAAAGCTTGTGACTTTGTCGAGAGGATGCATGCAATTAAAGCCGGCTCTAAATCCGTATTGCATTGGAGGTAGAATACGCTTCTCCTCTAAATAGGTACAAAGCCTGGTCTTGATTAAGCGTTCTAAAACTTTGGATATGCCGCACAAGAGGCTAATAGGGCGATAGCTCAGAGGAGAGTCAGGTGGTTTACCTGGAAGCGAAATACACAATATACAGAATCAGATTATGGCTGTATCTAGTGGTTTTTTCGATAATTTTCACGTCAATACAGTTAAGGCCAAGATTTTTCAGCATGATTTTAACATCAGAGCAAGGAAGCTTGTCCAGTCCAGAAAGCATTGCCTTGTAAGGTTTAGTATTTTTTGTCTCATATGAGAAAAATTCACATTTGAGCTCTTTTAGTTTTAAGACTATCATTTTGAAGCTGTTTTCACTTTTAGCATGTATTTTATGTCCAATAGAAATGGAATTTATGAAATAGTCATTAATTTTCATTTTTTGGTGGCATTTTAACAGCCTCATCCAAAGGCACCGGCTCCGGCTCCTCATCAATATCATCCGAGTGGTCCAGGGTTTGTAGCGGACGATAGTAGTTTACGTAATTATTTCCAGAATTTTCTGGAACAATATTGTTAGCACGTGGCATTTTTGTATTGGCTGGTGCCACGGCACCGCCAGATAAGTTGTTACGGCGTTTAATTGTTGTAATTTTTATTTTTTTAATCAGTTTTTAAAGCAGAAACAGTGTGTACACCCGGAGGACACGATTTGCTCAAAGTTTATGTCAGCGGAGTCTCAAAGCAAGAACGAAATTTTCTATTTGCAAGTTTGTACTTTGCTTGTTGAATAACGGAAAACAGTTTTGCATAAATATATCATATACATGTACACGGATAACAATAATAATAATATTAATTGCCACAGTTGTGGTCTTGTCTATTAAAATTATATTTCACTGTTTTTTTTTTTTCATTTTTTTTTTTTCGTACACGAGAAAAATTTGACAACCGTACATGTGTTAGCGCTGCCAACTCACGATAAAGACTGATTCTATATAATATATGATTTTTTTTTTAATTTAATTTTATTTTTTTGTTTAATTTTTTTTGTTTATTTTTTTTTAATTTCTCAAAGTGATTTTTAAGGTTGTGTTCATCTTTGCCGTACTTTTTTCTATCAATTATATGAGTAGCCACATAATTTTCAACAGCTAAATTCTTTTTACTTTGAGTAATATTTTTTTCGAAAAAGTTAGTTTTTTGTGTGACCACATTTTCCAGCCAACACAGCTTGAATGTGACGAGGCATCTCTAGGTTGTGTTTCCAGCAGTAAGGATCTTTATTAAGTCTTGTTTGGTTGTAGAGGCTTCATCCCAACTTCAGATTTCAAAAACTTCCACACGTTCTCGATAGGGTTCATGTCAGGTGAATTTCCTGGCCAGTCGAGAATATCCACTTTATTTTTATAAAAATGTTTTAGTCCTCCATCATGCATAAAAATAGGGTTTTCTCGTTTTGGAATCATTTTAAGGGAACAGCTAGGTTTTCAAAACTTTATAGTAAATAAAAATTATAATTTATATAATAATAATAAAACAAGAAGCATCAAAAAAGTAAACTTGCAGCATGGATCTAATAATATGGCACGGGACTGTATCTTTCTGTCATTGATATATAAGCTGGTGTCACCCAATTTAGTATGTTTACTCATGTGAGCGCCTAATAAACAACAAAGGAAAAGGTAAAGGCCCTAGTAGCCATGGCAAAGCATAGGCTCTCCCATTAGGCGTATTTGAACTTGAAATTGTAATAAAAAGAGTTCGATATAATATAGGCTTACATTTTTATTGCTGAACAGAGTAAATTATTTTGTCAAAATTACATCATTAAAATAGCCTTCACGGTTGTTCTATTTTACTTAAAGGGGTCTACGCAGTGCGAAATATTTCGCACGGAATGACAAAACTTCATATAAAAAAAAAAAAATCCCATTTGCGATATCCCACCGTTTCTTTAGTCTTGCAGTATCTCAGTAATGATTGGAACGATGTTGTTCTTTAGTTGCTGATTGCATAAAATAAGAGTAAAGAATTACATCGAAAAACAAGCTCTGGGAACTTTTCTAGTAGCAATATATGCAATCCAGCTGATGTCGAAAAAAAGTCAGTATATCCTGATATCGGTCACCATTGATATTTCGGATGAGATGCATCTAAATCAGACAATTTGTTCGCCTGTCGCTATAAAGTCAATGTGAAGCTAAATTGTGACGCAGTGTGCACTCAGCATGCGTATTATTGCTGTGTAAGCGCGTGTAAAAAATATGGTAAACATGATAATACATAATAAAAAAATTTAAAAAACAAAAAAAAAAATACAAAAAAATAATGTAACAAAAAGGAAATATAAAATCAGGTACAAATTTTCACCAAAAACCGTTTGCGTCGCTCGGGCGGGCTTTTGGCCGTTTCGTTGTTGTTGGCTGTTGTTGGCTGTTGTTGTTGTTGTTACTGTTGCTGTTGCTGCTGACTTTGACGATTTCGTGGTCACACAGTGTGAAGAATAGGCTAGGGAATATGGGTATGGGCATGGGTATGGGGTATACGTACAAAAATATTGTATGCACCGTTGTTTCTGGGCTGTTACAGATTCAGAGATTATTACGCTAGATAACAAATGAAAGTGCCTGCATTATATGGTATGCAACAACAAATGAGTAGGGTGGTAAAAGAAAATTTAACATTTTAGTTGTAAGGTCTTTTTTTGTTTTTTTTTTTTTTTCTGCTGTTTGTTTGTTGCTAAGAATCATAGAAAAATGGGCTTTTTCATGTGAGTTATTAAGAAAGATCAAAGATTATGAACTGGAACAAAGTTTGTTGCGGCAAACTGGGAACCAAAAAGCGTTTCAGTAATTTAAATGCAATTATTTGATATATATTGATAAAAGTTACAAAAAAAGGGCTAACAAAGCGTAAAAGAACATTGATCTTTGACTTGGCAATTCATTTTTTTTGTAGACATATGTGGGTCAATGGTTTTGGGTGTGCTTTCTTTAGATAGACTATAATTTATTTTTTTTATAGACAGCACAACTTTTTCCTAACTAACATATCAACTAATCCTTTGTAGAATATCCGTATGGTACACTGGTTTTTATGCGAATATTAAATAGCTTTAAGGCTACTTCTTTTTTTATATGAAGTTTTGACGTTTGGTGCGGAATTTTTGCGTGCTGCGTATGGGCCTTTAAAAAAGAAACGATATCATTATATAAGGTATTCGAACTAGTTATCTAAAAGAGCATCAATCAAGATGATACCCTTATTGGTCGAAACAAAGTGTTCCCTTTTTTGTGTAAGGCTTTTGGGTGATAATTTGGCTTTTCAAATAATCCCAGAAAGATAAGTCCAAAGGTGTCAAATTTGTTAATCTGGGTTTCCCGTGAATGTCATCTAGGAATATAAATATTTGACTTTTTAGTCACAACATTTTTTAATATTTTAACAAAAAACAAAAAAAGTGTATTTTTCAAATAGTTAACTTAATGAAAGTTTGACTGTATTGTGTAGATACTAGTCTGAATTTTCTTTCTTATCTAAAGGCCCCTACGCAGACACGAAAACAGCCACCTAGCAAAAAGACAGACTTATTTTGGTCACGAAAGGAACAGTGTGTCTCTAGTAACAAAATGTGCAATTTATCGCAATTATTATCGATAACCAGCTGCTTTTTGTTTACAAATAGCAAATTTTTAAAAGGCGCGAAGTTAAACATAAAAACATGAATTATCGTCAACGCTTATTACTTATGCTATTTTGTGTAAACAATGCTATAATAATGACATGCATTGCCATTGAAATGTTGGATGAGAAAAAAAAGCGACGAGAGGAGGCAAAACACAGGAAAAGGCAGAGTGTTTGGGTGACCCCATATTTAATGCGCAGAGCTGTGTGTGGACGAATTGAACAGACGTATTTTAACGCACATTAATGTTACAAATGAATTATTTTATTATTATAGCTATTTTTTCATCCTTTCCCAACGATCCGCAACGATTTTGTCGACCAACCATAAATTTCGCGTCCAAAATAAATAGCTGCACATAAGTTTTGTTTATGGCGCCAAAACAGAACAGCTGTTTTTGCCGAGTGCGCCATCTATGGTTTACTACTGGCATCAAAAAACAAAAAAACAAGCGACACTGGTCTACATACCACCTGCAAGAACAGTTTGTGACCAAACGTTTGTGAGCGTTTTTATACCCTGTACCGTATGGTACAAAGGGTATATTGTGTTTGTGCAAGCCGAAAATGTTTGTAACGTACAGAAGGAGAAGTCGGAGACCCCCCAAAGTTACCTAAAGTATGATCAGAGTGACTAGAGAAGTCGATATACCCATGTCCGTCTGTCCGTCTGTCCGTATGAACGCCTAGATCTCAGAGATGGTAAGATCTAGAGCAACCAAACTTTCAGATAAGATACCTTATTAATCCATAGGAGACAAGTTTATTTTATTTTTTTGATATCGGGACTACATTATATAGCTCCCATAGGAATGTTTCAGAGGACCTCGAAAAAAAGCAAAAGTTTTAGATGGATAATTCGTTTGCTTATGAAGATATCATAACCAAATTTGGTAATCGGAAGTTTTTTAAAAAGCCTTCAGCACTGTACCACATTTTATCAAAATCGGTTGACTATATCATATAGGTCCCATAGGATCGATCGGTCGAAAATTTGTTTTTTGTACAAAATTCGTTGTGTTTCGTTTGTTTGTGAAGATATTGTAACCAACTTTGACATTAAGAAGTTTTTTAGAGTTCCCAAGCACTGTACCAAATTTGATCAAAATCGGTTGACTATATCATATAGCTCCCATAGGACAAATCGGTCAAAAAATCGCTTTTTGTACAAAATTTGTTGTGTTTCGTTTGTTTGTGGAGATATTGTAACCAAATTTGGCATTCAGAAGTTTTGTAGAGATTTTCAACACTGTACCAAATTTTATTAAAATCGGTTGACTATATCATATAGCTCCCATAGGGCCGATCGGTCAAAAAAACGTGTTTTGCACAAAATTCGTTGTGTTTCGTTTGTTTGTGAAGATATTGTAACCAAATTTGGCATTCAAAAGTTTTTTAGAGATCTTCAACACTGTATCAAATTTTATCAAAATCGGTTGACTATATCATATAGCTCCCCATAGGGCCGATCGGTCGAAAAAAAGTTTTTGATTAAAAATTCGTCTGTTTTTGGTTGTTTATAAAGGTATCATAATCTAATTTGGCAATCAAATGTCTTTTGGTGTTCTTAAGCAATTTACCGGATTTTATTGCAAGCAGTGGTACAGGGTATCCCAAAGTCGTCCGCGCCCGACTTTAACGTACGCCATCTGTTTTATATGAAGTTTCGTTTATTTTTCGTGTCTGCGTAGGGGCCTTAATGAAAGAGTATTAATGTTTACTATATATATAAAACCATTTGGCCTGACTAACTCACAGACCCACTGATTGGTGGTCACAGCTACCAGTTTTCATTTTATTGTAAGCAATAAGAAGGATTTTGTGAAATACCGCCCCCAAGTGCGGGGAATGCAGGAGCCTTTTCCACCGTTTTAGATAATTCGGCGCGGTATTTGCGGGAATTGGGGAACATGTATTTCATATCTACGGGCTAAGCTTTTTATTTTTTTTTTTAACGATCAGCATAATCAGCAGGCTTAGCTAGAGGTCTGAAAATTTATGGCCGCAATTAAGCAAAAAGGGTTTTTTCAAAGATGTTATTTTTTTAAATCTAATTTAAAAAGCAGAGCAGAGATAGTCCTAACGGTAGCTCCCTCGGTGGATATCAGCCCTTATCATAAGTACAAGCTGCGCGGTATTTTTCTTGAGCCTAAAAACTTTTTTGACGTTGTCTTTTCCAGCTTTCTTAGGTATCTTAATTTGGTACCAAGCAAATATTTGACTACTTAACCCTCTAGTACCCAAGACAGGCGGGCTAACGGAATATATCGGAAAATATCAAATTTTTTTAGAGTTCCCCGATACATATACTTGATTTTAGTTTTTTTAATAAACTTAGGGAATCCTAAAAATTTGTTTGTGCCTATGTATAGTACTGGCTTACACAACGTCTGTAAGTGACAGTCAAAGTTAAAATTTCGCAAAAAACCGCAAAAATAGTAATTATTCTGAAAACTGAATCAAAAGCAAAAAAAAAAATAGTTTTTGCTTATGTATGTAGGTAAATAAATAAAATTATTTCCATATTAGTAGTAGTGTAAAGACTTATAAAAAACTCTGTTTTGTACGATATAGATTTTTACTTCAAAATTTTCCACGCAAAAGTGTAGCCCGTCTAGAGGCGGTCTTGGTACAAGTAGCAAAAAATAAAATCGTTTAGTTTGTTGTGTGCTGGGCACATTATTTGCGATCCTGTTGGTAAAAATGCTCTGATAAGATATTGTCATCGCATCTTCATGCTGTAATTGAACAAATTTTGGAATCATTGGATTTCGATGTTGATACGGATGGCAAAACTGATGAAGAACAGAATGAGAATGACGATTTTGGTGTTGAATTATGTAAGCCAGATTTCTTTGAATTGAGGGAAATGGACGAGTTTATTGATGACTCGCTTGTCATGTCCGCATCTGCACTGGCTTTTGACATTTTTCAAAATTCTAATCAACATTGTGCTTCGCTACTATCCTCATTATTTTTAATTGGCACAAGTATACCTTCATCCGCGTCTGTTTCATCTCATACATTATCTTATCAAAGAACATCTAGAAGTAGTCTATGGAAACATTTGTTGGTACATCCTTGGATATAAATCCGAAATCGCAGACATTTATAAAAATTGTATGGCTTCAAAAAAAAAAACTTGGTTTTGGAGGCAGATGCAATTGAATTTCATGATTCTGAAATAGAGGATGTTGAAAAGCTCGATATGCCACTTAAATGGTTTTGAATATTTTAGATTACGCCTAGTTGAATTATCCGTATCGACTTGGAAGATAATAAAGCTGTTCGATTGGTATATGCTGGCACTCAGCCCTTCAAAAATCAAATACCCGAAAAAAACGGTTTCAGTTTTATAAGTTCGTAGAAAAAATATGTTGAAATTGACGGCCTATAAAATATATAATAGAGGAATATAATAAGCATATGCGAGGTGTCGATCTTTCGGATGAACTAACTAGTAGATACAATTTGTTAAATTCACAAATTGTATATTCATGAACTTTAGACATTTGGTTTTGTTTAAAAGAATCATTGAGCCCAGCCCTCATTATAAAGAATATCAACTATCTAATTTTCGATCTCAGATAGCACTTGCTTTGTGCAAGTCAACAATCGAAGTTTTTAAAAAGGATACTTGGCCAAAACTTATTTGCTACCTAAAGAAGTTCGGTACGATAGAGTTGAAGAGTTTCCTCAATTTTTGCCATGAAATGGTAAGGAAACCTGCAAATTTCCTGGATGTAAGTCAGAAACACAGCCGAAAATGCAATGTGAACTTATGTTTTTATCAGCTAAAAGATTGCCTTTAATAGTTTTATCATTAATAAAAATAAATATGTAACAATAAAGCATTGCAAAGTGTTCCTCTTAATTTTCAAGATGGTCTAATTATGGTTTTAGATTCCTAAGCCCACTATTAAATAAAGTTGTGGCATTTTTCCGTATTAAAATGTACTTTCTGTTAAAAAATAAATCATAAGCATCTATTTTAAGTGTGCTCATTTTTTTGCTTTGTTTCCCAAGACCGCCTACAGGCGGGCTAAGGATATTACCCCATAAAACCCGATCCTTACAATGCATTCAATTTTTTTTAATTTTGTATTTATTTTTTAAACGAAACTAAAACGAAAATAATTTTTTTTTCTCGAAAAAAAATTTGGGAACTAGAGGGTTAAGGTAGTCATCTTATTGGTTTTAGTTCCAGCCTGTAGGATTTAATAATTTAATCCTGGAATAACCACACAAAGAGGTCGTCAAATCGCATGGCTAGGGTCGAAGTCAATTTCTGAAGAAAATGTTATTAACGAATTTATGGTTTAATAATAATAAATCAAGTTAATCCAGTTTGAATGACCAAATCCTGTCCTTGTGATAACTCTAGTTGTTTTTTCAATTTACTCAAAAACAGCCACATTGATTTCACGTAAAACATCGATAGTAAGCGTAGCATAAATATGAATCAAACTTAATGAAAACTATTTAATTTTAATTTAAAAATCTTAAAATTTTAGTCATATAAGAAACAGCTGTTGAGCTGCTAACGCGTCTGCAAGCAACATTTTAAAGTTTATTGTGAAAAAATACGTATTGAATTTATGTGAATCCAAACTAAAAAAGGGTAAAAATGGCAAAAATTAAATTACAATATATATATAAAAACAAAAATCTACAATTTTAATTCAATATTAGTTAAAAAAAAATACAATGAAAATGCTTAATTAATCACAATGCATCGTCAGTTTTGCAGCGATAAAATAAAATCGAAGCAGAAGTTGACCTGGTAACCCTAAAATAATTGAGCGATACAGCCCTGTCTTCAAAAATGACGGCTCTGAAAAAAAAGTCATAGTACAATTGGAAAATTTTTCTGCGCTTGTATTTTTATTTATTTTAAAGTATCGAAATATCATCCATGGCCAATTTATTGCTACGCTTGGGCTCAAAGCTTCAGAAATGGACCAAGATCCGTCTTGATGCAGCGCCTTTTCGAAAACCAAAATCCAATGCAACACCGGCGTCTGCCAATTTTGTTCGCGCACATCCAAAGCTGTTTACTTTGGGCGCTCTAGCTGGAGGTGCAGGTCTTTTTCTATACGCTTTGGATGCAAGCGTGGAGGCATCGGAGGGTGCATTGCATCCACCCAAAATGAATTGGGACCACAAAGGTCTGCTGTCGGCTCTTGACAAGGAAGGTGTGCGCCGTGGCTATCAGGTCTATAAGCAGGTGTGTTCCATTTGCCACTCGCTGCAGTATGTAGCCTATCGTAATTTGGTGGGCGTGTGCATGACCGAGGCGGAGGCTAAAGCTGAGGCTGAGCAGATTATGGTAAAGGATGGACCGGACGATGAAGGTAACTACTACGATCGCCCGGGCAAGTTGTCGGATCATTTTCCGTCGCCTTATGCAAACGAAGAGGCTGCACGTGATGCCAACAATGGCTCTTATCCACCGGATTTGAGTTACATCGTAGCTGCACGCAAGGGCGGCGAGGACTACATATTTGCTTTATTGACGGGCTTCTGCGACCCGCCTGCTGGCATAGTGTTACGTGATGGCCAACATTTTAATCCATACTTTCCTGGCGGCAATATTTCAATGGGTCGGGCCATTACCAACGAGGTTCTGACATATGAGGACGAAAACGTTGCAGCTTCAGCCAGTCAAGTGGCCAAGGATGTGGTGACTTTTCTAAAATGGTCTTCCGAGCCGGATTTCGATGAGCGTAAATTGCTTTTGATAAAGGTGCTTTTCGTATCGACCTTTCTCATTGGTATGGCCTACTACATAAAGCGTCATAAGTGGTCGACTTTGAAGTCGCGCAAGATTTTCTATATACCAGAGTTGGAGGCAAATGCTCGTGCCCAGGCAGAATCAACTGGAAAGAATGCTGCCAACAATGAAAAGTGCGGAAAATAGTTTTTCATTCTTGTAATGAAAAACTTGGCAACAATAATTCTTAGAAATTGTCAATAAATAATTACATACTTTGTTTACAAAACGGGAAATTTGAAACAATAATTAATATAGAAACTGTTAATTACATATTTAATAATTTTGGCAATAAACTTTACAGTATTTTTATGTTTGTTTATATTTTTATTATTTTGAACTTTTTTTTGGCGGAATGTTTCAAAAATATATTTCGTTGAGCGATTTTAGTACAACAGCACTTAAGCGGCATCTGGCGGGAAATTTGCTACTATCGAATATTGTTATCGAACAGCTGTTTTGGTGCTTAAGCAGCTTAAGTCAAAAAGAACCATCGCTAATTGCTTAAGCGCCAAGCTAAAATTTGCCGGAAACATCAAGTTCTATACTAATAACAAAAAGCTTGTAATTAAGAACTATATAAATAAATGCTAAAGCTGGCTACAATGACGACTTAGCTATCGTTTTGTTAAATACACACAAAGTACATATTAATCTTTTTTGTTTACAGATTTACATGCGCCATGGCTCATCCATCACGTAAATTTATGGAATGCCTGCAATTTGCAGCTCAACAGCATCGCGACCAGCGCCGTAAAGATCCTACTGCTAGCCCCTACATAAACCATCCCATAAATGTGGCCACCATACTGTCAGTGGAAGCCTGCATTGAGGACGAGGCCGTTTTAATGGCCGCATTGCTGCACGATGTTGTAGAAGACACCAGTGCCACATTTGATGATGTTGAAAAACTATTTGGGTCGGATGTGTGCAATCTGGTACGTGAAGTCACTGATGACAAATCGCTGGAAAAGCAGGAACGCAAACGCCTACAAATTGTAAATGCGTCAAAAAGCAGCAAAAGAGCAAAACTTATCAAGCTGGCCGACAAGCTAGACAACCTCAGGGATCTGCAAGAGAACACACCTGAAGGTTGGACGCAGGTAAATAGTGCACAAAACACATAAATGCCGAATGACTTATTTGAAAATTTACAGGAACGACGTATGCAGTACTTTGTATGGGCTAAGAATGTTGTGGACAACATGCGTGGCACTAATGCCAACATGGAGGCTCAATTGGATGACATCTTTCGTCAGCGACAGCTGCTCTAAATACAAAACGCTCTAGTTTAACTTAGAGTGACGCTTGCAAATAAACGACGTCAATTTTTATTATTTTCATAAAATGTGCGCATAAGATTGGCCAACTGTTGCGTCTCCGCATAAGTGACGGCATTGTACAGGGAGGCGCGTATGCCGCCCACAGATCGATGACCTTTTAGCTGTATCATGCCCTCGCCTTCGGCCTTGGCCAAAAACTCCTTTTCCAAGGCATCATTGCCTGCGGCGCTGCCAATGCGAAAGGGTAAATTCATGCGTGAACGTACATTCTGCTCCACGGGACAATAATAGAAGCCATTGGATTGATCAATAATCTCATAGATAAGCTTAGATTTAGCAGCTGCAAGTTTGGCCATGCCCTCAACACCGCCATTGCGTTTGATCCACTGGAAAACCAAGCCCATGACATAAATGCTGCAGTAAAGAAGGAAACATGAACGTTTGTACCAAAATATGGGTTTTGACTGAAAGCTTACCCAAAAGTAGGCGGCGTATTGAGCAATGAACTGTTCTTGTCCATCAGCTGGAAATTTAGAATGGATGGCGTAGTTTTTAAATGATGTCCGATTAGATCATCGCGCACTATTATAACCGTTGTGCCTGCTGGACCAATATTTTTCTGTGCGCCCGCAAAGATGACACCAAATTTGCTGACATCAATGGGACGTGACAAAAAGTTCGAGGACATATCGCACACCAGCGGCACTTTGGCAGGCAATTCAGGCACAAAGTCAAACTCTACGCCATCAACGGTCTCATTGTCACAGTAATAGACATAGGAAGCATTGTCATCCAATTTCCATGTATTTTGTCTGGGCACTGACGTAAACTTGGCAGTCTTGGGCAACACCAAGTTTACTTTACCGTATTGTACCGCTTCCTTGGCCGCCTTGTCAGACCACGAGCCTGTGACAACATAATCTGCGCTGCCAGTGCGACCTATGAGATTGAAGGCAACTGCTGCAAACTGGCCGGTGCCACCGCCCTGCATAATCAGCACTTTGTAGTTGCTGGGTATCTTAAGCAGCTCACGCAGATCAGCTATGGCCGTATCTTGTATCTTGGCATAGTTGCTGGAGCGGTGAGACATCTCCATGACCGAAATGCCAGTACCATTGCAATTGAGCAGATTCTGCTGCACCTCCTTGAGCACCTGTGTTTAAAATTGGATGATTTTTATTGTTTATTAAGTTATGTCTAGCGTGCTACTGACCTCTTCGGGCAACTTGGCTGGACCGGCTGCGAAATTGATAACCATTTTGTTGCTAGCTAAGCGTCGAATTAAGTCAACCTAACCAAAAGAGTGTGAAATTATAATAGAAAGCGCGGATCGTCGTTTTTGTCGTCTTCTCGGCAGCGCTGTTTGCTGATAAATGAGCGCAGAATCGACGGCAGCAATATGAACAATAACAACAACAAACGTGTACTAAAGCATATGCGGAATAACAAACTGGACAACGAACTCGCCCGCCAGTGGCGTAGCGAAGGGGATATATTTTTGACAAAGCATGACATTTAAGTTTAGTTACGCCTCTGTGCTGCGGTCTTGACGTGCCGGCGAAACCAGACAACGACAACAACAACAACAGCGTCGTAACAACGGCAACAGAATTTGATCAAAACAAGTTGAGAATGCAATGGAAGTACATACTCGTACAGTTATATATACGCATATGTATTTGTATAGTATATAATATGCATGTATGTATATGCATTTTAACATAGCAAGTAAACAACACGCGACTCGAAGTGGGTCTCGTCCCGCTCTGTGGCCCGCTGCTGCTATGCAGCTCCAATTGGAATTGTAACTGACGCAGAACAGAACAAAAACAAGTGGAAATGCAAACCGGGTAAGCAAGCCCAGCCACATTATGTATTTATAAGAGAGCGCAGTTTATATATGTATGTATCTCGTCGCTACAGTGAAACCTTGATTTAAGAGACTGTGTAAAGGAAAGAATAAGCCTCGCCTATGCAGAACTAAGCTAACATTTCATAAAATATGGACCACAAGTAGGTAGGCCAAGCGTGGCGATATGAGAACACAAGTAATCCAAAATTTTACCAAATGATGCGCATAAGCCCTCTTTATGTAGAGTTTGTTGAATTGCTTATACACTGCAACAAAAGTCTACTTTAAGTAAATATTTTTATAGATTTTACGACATACCGATGCGCCAAACCCTGCGATGGATTTATCGTGTTTTCTTCTACACTCCTCAACGTACATATGTAGTTCAACATAAATGTTTTCGATATCTTAATTTTTAGGCCACACAGTCGGTTAAAATTGATTTATTTATTAAATAATTTTTGTCCCAAAAAACAAAGTTTTTCAATTGTCAATGCTTAGTTCTCTTTGAACAGTTATTAATAGAGATCCCCATGTCCCGCCCAGGGGCGACTGACAAAAAAAAATTGTTGTCAGTCAGGGAATTATTATATATAATGCTTAGTTATTAAAGTGGCCCATTGTCAGACAAAGATTTTCAATTCAACTCGACTCGGGTAGCAATTGGGACATGGCCACGTATTCGTGCGAGTGAATACCTACATCTTGGAGTCCATAAGGGCTAGAGACACCTAAAGATAGACATTATTTATTCGAATCAGGTTTGTCGGATTCATGTTGATATTTAATTCTGCGCTCCTCAGGTGGAGCTTGAGCCACATCTTAAAATTAATAATTCGAATTTTTCTCAACCAGAAACCCCATTTCCCAAACTTGGTGAAAATAAAAACCATTTTTGGGTGTTCTGAATACCACTGTTTGACTGATTACAATTGTTATTCGCTATTATTTTTGTATTACATTAGTATTAAATTAAATGAAATTGATACCATATATGTCGTGAATTACTACCAACTACGTCCCCCTTTAATTTCCAACGCGATACATTTTGATTCACTTAAAGTTTTTAAATTTTAGTCAATCTTCTCCAAAAAAGGCAATACAATAAAAAATATGAACAAAAGCGCACTCTGGAGGCAATCAAAACAAAAAAGTCGGCATAAACTTTTGCCTTTCGAATGCTCGATTCTTAAATATTTTGGAAAATACCAATTTTGAAAAAGTTATATATCATATAGAATGTTGAAATAAATGAAATCAACCAATACACTAAATCAATCGGAACTCTAATTTCGAATGCGAGGAAGTATGTCTGTCCATGATGAATTGTTAGGCCTTACTGGATAAAATGACATTGACATTTGTCACAAGTGACAACTGGTTTTAAAGATTTCCCTTTCGGAAATCCGGACCCTATTAAAAAAACATCCTTTAATAAAAAAATAATTGTAGCCAAGTTCTAGCAACATATATTCCACGCATTCATGTGGATTTTGTGCAGTATATATTCCATTCGTCTCAGGCATCTAGCGCTGCTTTACTTGTCTATCTTCTAAGACCATGCCGAGAATTTTGTTAAGTATTTCTGAGTTGGTGACTTCTCTTGGCTGGACCTAGGGACTCATCAAAAATATTGCGCGTCCGAGCTTATTTTAACTGTCTAATATTAATTGGTCGACATAGACAAGGCAGAGCCCGGGCATGATTTCTGATATCAATCTTTTTTTTTCTGTTTTAAAACAGTAACTGATTTTTGGGAACTTGCTAAATTTGTTGTTTGCCTACAGTACTACAAAAATTCACAGGGTGACCCAGGAGGCCAACAAAAAATAAACGACATAGTTACCGACATGGTTTCTGGACTAGACCTTACTTCTTAACCTGTCCCCGCTTAATTTGTTGTTTTTTCTAAAAGAAAAAATTATTAAAAACTATTTTGTTCGCTTTCAAGCAATCCGTTCGATATAAAAATGCATTATAACCAAGCTCTACTGTCCGTCTAGCTGCATAGTTAAAGCAATGTAGTACCTGGGTATATGCATTCATGCATATTTTATATCCATGCAACAAGCAGCGTTGCCTTTAAACCTGATTAGATGCCATCGACATGGCTAGTCCGTTTAGAAAGAACTTTGGTTTCAATTTTGGCAACATCAACGGACCGGCTACTGGCCATTCAACTCCAAGCCAGCCAGCAGTCGGTCACGGCCTTGTTGTTTAATTACTTTATGGCCACACTCAAACATGAAAGGCGCTTAGAGCTTCCAATTTACTTGCATCAGTTACCACAACGAATTTCCAATAAGAGCATGCGAACTTCAAGCAGTCATGAGGAAAACGTGTCTGGAAATTCAAGCATGCCAAGCTCAAGCCGAATGGGCGGACAAGAGCTCCGTTCGGAGTATCTAGTATTTGTGCGTGGGTGTGCGCATCTGTGGGTAATGACATCTAATTATATGTGTATGTGTCTGCTGAGTGCTTGTGCTTGGTCATTCATAAACATTAACTTAAAAGTCAATAATTTGGTGCTCCGAGGTTGATTACATGCCATTTCCAACATCTTGAGGTTTGATCCTTTAATGGCTTTGCAAGGTAAACCAAAATCAAAACACAATTTTACTTATACATTTAGTTAATATCTTTGATGTATTTCAAACTTGATGCATGGCTGGATTGAATAATCTATTATAACCTTACAGTTATGTTGCATTATAATTATATATGAGTTGCTCCTGCATTTTAGTGCGGCTGCGGCTGCTCCTGCACTTTGTTGACTATGTCGCTCCAGAAAGTGCCGTATTCCTTGAGCACAGTGCCGCTGCAATTAAACCCAAAATGTAAACGTTATTAAAGTTGTTAGCTCTAAGCTGTAAACTAAGAGTTCGATGAATTGCAAAAATTAAGTCAGTAAACATTTTGATTGAAAGTTAACTGACGCTATAAACAAATATGTACATATATACTTGTACATACATAGTACATAGTTACAAGATGATGATTCAACATTTTTCGCAAACTTGTAGTTAAACTAACACTTGACTGCATGAATTGATTATTTTCAAGGCAAAGATGTACTTATCAAGAAGATAATCCTTGGCTGACAGGTTAAGGTTGTTCAACTTCCTAGTTTACTCGATTTTATTACTAAGTACATTTTATGCTGTAGATTTGAGAGCATAAACCACATTGGTGGGGGTAAATGTTTGTTAGGTTTTTATAGAAAGAAAATGTTTAGCCATCTTAGCCATTTAGCTAATGACAGAGCGGCTTCAGGAAGCCGACAGGAAATCAAATTAGTGTCTCTGAGTTTTAAATTGCTTAGATGTTATTTTTTAAATATTTTAATGGATATAAGAAAAAAGTATTTTACATTGAAATTATCGAAATGTATCAGTGTGAAAAAGTAAACTACATTTTTTTTTTAATTTTTTGAAAAAAATTCTAAAATTTATTTTAGATATAAAAAATTTTAAACTACAATTTTTAAAATTTTAAAGCAAAAAAGTAAACTGCATTTTTTTTTATTTAAAATACATTTATATTGCTTAAACGTCTAAAAATTAGAAAAAACAAAACAAGTTCATTTTAAAATCGGCTACGCAATTTACGTCAAATGAAAATAATATTTCGGATAGCGCCACCAAAAGCATCCAATGGATATAGCAGAGCAATTTCTTAAATAATTATATAGAATTTTTAAACTATATTGCATGATAAAGACTTCGAGTATGATTTTAAGCTCTCGAAATACCATTGGATTGTTTACTTTGTTGGGCATATATACACAAAAAATGGTCATTTATGACCGAATAAGACTCTTGACTATGAAAAGTAGGGCATTCTTGCCAAGAAGAGTGTTTTAAAAACCGTCTATATCGTGATTAAATATATTCTTTATTGTGGTCTTGAAATTATTTAGTGCTTGTGGGATGATACTAAAACTAAAAAGCTAAAGTATATTTTTTCAAAAATATAATTGGAGTTGAAGACCCACATATATATACCTTCAGTTTAATGACAAATATTCATAACCTTATCTTTTGTTTTAAAAAAATTTTTTTCAAAAAACTTTTTTTTAACAAAACTTGTAAACAGCTACTTGTTATTGCTCATGTTCTTAGTTTGGCAATTTTACATTTAGGGTTGCTCAAGTTGTTTTTCGGGTATTCTTGACTTTATGCCCGACAAGGTGAACACTCCAAATAATTTAATTTAAAAACTGCATTGTCTTTTTATACCCAGTACGCAGAGAACAAGTTTGCCTCTGTTTCTGGAACGCGAAAAGATTTAGTAACATTAAATTTTGACTCAAAGGTGCTTCTTAAGGACTTGTTCGTCTTTCAATACGGGCTGCTTGCCCTCAATATAAATTGTTTAATTTATTTCTACCCACAATTAATGTTATGCTGATTAAAAAAATTATTTACTTAAGAGAGGGATATGAAAAAGATTTTTTGCTCTTTTTGGAATGTATCTAACTTATCCAGTAATCAGACGTTCTTTAAGTACTCAATATTCAACTACTGGTTAGAAAAGTTGAAAAATTATATCTCAATCAAGATCATACTGGAAGAAACTTTTTTCAGAATTTTTTAGAACTTATAAGAACTTTAAAAAAGTTTTTTCTTAAATTAAGAAGGTTTTTTTTTGTGAATATTCGCTAATCCATATTTCGTATTTAAAATTAGTCTATTTTTCCAAACTAACATACTTTATCATAAAAATATTGATTTTTGGGCTATAAAAATGGAATTATTTTTAGATAATTAAAATCTGTTGGAAGAATTTGTACAAATTTGAGCCATTTTTGGTTACTTTGGTACTTTTTGGTACTTTTTTAAAAATTCTATTTTTGTGAAGATAAATTTTGATTTTGATTTTTTAAAAAGATTTTTTTAACTTGGGAGAGAAACTGATTTTTTTAAAATTTTTCCATACTAGCATACTTTTTTATAAAAAAGTTGTTTTTTGGGATATCAAATCTCAAAATTTTATTATGTAAAAAATAAGTAAATGTTAGAAGTTTAAGAGTTGTCAAATTCTACAAAATCTTTAAAATGGTATTTTTGTGTAGAATATGACATTATAATGCATTTTTACTTTTAGATTTAGTCAGAAGAAATTCATATTTCATAAAAAAAATGTAAAAATGCTATTATCGAGTAGGAGTTGACACTTATATTCAATTTGTTTTCATAAATTTGGTCAGAGCAAACTTTTGTCTTTTTTGGGCTCAAGAATGTTTTTCTATTTATAAAAGAAAAAATGAAACTAATTTCTTATCGAAAGCTAAACTTTTAGTAGAATCGAACCTAACTCGTTACCTAGTTAGATATTTTAACCGAAATTGTATGCGACAAATTCGAATATATCGTGCTATATCGAAACATATTTTCTTCCGATATTTTTCTGCAGCACTAGATAGACTAAAGTTGAACAACTGAGTTACATTAAGATACAAAAAGCTCTATGAAAACAAGGAACTTGTTACCTAGTTCAATATTTTAATCGAAATGCGTCTATAAGTGATGTAAACTCGTCACCTACTTAAATATTTTAAACGAAATTGATTTATAAATGTAGGAAATTCGAAATCAACAGGTAATATCGGTACGCAAGCAAAAGCTACAAAACTGTCTACTTTAAAATATGAATTTTGGCGCTTCTGGTTTGGTAGTAATGTATCCACAGTCCTATTAATTTTGATATGTTTTTTACGATATTAAATTATGTTTATTTTAATAGATTCATACACTTATGCATATATCATTTTCAGAGAGAGTGAAAGTGATTCACGTCTTGTGCTGCACAGTGTAATTGAAAGTTGTAGCCAAGTTAATTTTCTCAACAACTTTTTTAGTTATCTTTCAGTTAAATGTTTGTCGAATTCAAGTCGTCGATGGCACTAACACTTTTTTTTTTAGTTTTCTTTTACAAATGAATCAATTATGTAATAGCGTTTGTATTATTATCCGGCATTTTGGCCACAATTATGCGCACATTTAGTGGAATGTGGGTCAACGTGGCGTATGATTAATTGCCAGCACGATGACTATGACGTTATTACAACTTCATGGTGTGATGGCGCTCATCAACAACATTATGCTCAAGGTCTGTATATTGTCAAATCATTGAAATATCTTGTACAACGTTGCCCCCGAAGCTGCTCCTTACAAAGCCCACACTGTACTTACGTAAAGTAGACATAGCCACGTTTGTTTTGCGGCGCCTTCCAAATCAATTTGGCGCCCAATTTATCACGATTATCCGAGTGCGTTATGGCCGAGCATTCTGGAATGGTCTTGGTATTATCGCTTTGCTCCCATTCGCCTATCCATTCATGGGAATTTGCATCGCGTGCCTGCAAAAAGAAGCCACGAAATACTGCATTCTTCTGTCCGTGTGGATATATAACCACGGAGATTTGTTGCCCCGGATGATAAGTTTGTGCATCGGCAACAACTTCAAAGGGATTTGTATCGGCTGGCTGGGTACGCGCTTTGCCATGATTAGGCTGATTGGCACGCTGCTTGACACACGTATCCGCTGGTGCACCATCCGGAAAAGCGTTTATATTAAAAACGCCGCAAAACAAGCACAACAAACATAGAAGTTTTGATATCAACCGTTGCCCTGCATTTAACCTTAGAGTTTTCATATTTATGCGCGTGTTCGTTTTGGTGTAATATCCGTTAATCAATTTGCTTAAAACTCGCGTGGCGGCGGCCAGTGCCGTTGGTTTTAAAGCCTCGGTTTTGGCCGAAAAGCTCTCTCAATAGACCAGACAAATTCCCACACATATGGTGGTTGGCTTTGTTGGTCTGTCTGTGCTTTAGGCCCAATGCTTTGTTGGGTTTTTGGCTAGCCAACCAGTTTTTAATGATCACAAAATCAACAGCAGCGACAACTTGCAGCAGCAGCAGCGACAACTTGCAGCAGCAGCAGCGACAACAACTACAACTAAATGGAGTTCCTTTCCTGCAACGCTTGAAACTAGGTCGCACATTAGCGCTTTGATGCAGCCGCACCCGTCGCAGCATCGACATTAGTCTCCCCGCCAGCCCAACCAGTGCCAAATCTCGGTTCCGATCCCCTACTTCTGTTTGTATCTTGATTTAGTTAACTTTTGAATAGTATTCACAAAGTATTCACTACGAATACTAAAGCATAAAAAGTACTCTACATTTTATAGATAGCTTGTTGGCTAATAAAGTCATTATCGTACCTAGGTGTGAAAATTTCCAGAAAATGTAGGAAAAATCTGAAAAACATTCATAATAAATACATATAATACATTTTTAAGCATTTAGCAGATTGTATCCAAAGCACTTTAATGCAAACTCGAAAATTAAAGTGCTTAAGTTTTGTTCATAAAGAATTTGTTTAAGTTTTTTGATCCAAAGCCAGGCAAGGCAGAGTCAGCCTTACCTTGCATACAGACCTATCAGCCTTCTCCCAGTGTTCTCTAAGATATATGTACGAGAGAATATTCTTAAGCAGAATGCTGGCAGTAAGCAGTGTAAGTGAAGCTCTTCCACAACACCAATTTGGCTTTCGAAAACAGCACGGAACTCCAGAACAACTGCATAGAGTTACTCACCACATTCTGAATGCATTTGAGACAAAACAATATTGCACGTCAGTGTTTCTGGACGTCAAACAAGCATTTGACAAAGTTTGGCATGATGGACTTTTATATAAGTTGAAATTACTCTTACCCGCCCCACAGTATATAGTCGTCCATTCATTTCTTAGTCAAAGAACATTAACTATATCCATTAGAGATGATTCTTCGGAAATAAGAATGATCAGAGCAGGTGTTCCCCAAGGTAGCGTACCTAGGCCGATGTTGTACACATTATTTACACAAGACATGCCACTACCCAACACCGAAATGAATATCAACCCGAGGAACTTTCTAGTTGCAACTTTTGCTGACGACACAGCAATTCTCTCGTCATCCATGTGCAACAACGCTGTGTCTGTACAACTACAAATTTACCTCCAAGCTTTAGAAAATTGGGCAAAAAAGTGGAATATAACCATTAATGAAAGTAAATCAGTCAATGTAGACTTTACTTTACGACGCCAAACTACGCCACTTCTAACTTTTAATGGACAAAATATCCCACGTAAGAGAAGTCACTGCTACCTCGGAGTCCACTTTGACAGAAATTTAACATGGGGACCTAACGTCAAAGCAACTGTCGCTAAATGCCAACAAAAACTGAAAAAGCTCCACTGGCTTAGTAACCCCAAAAGCAAACTTCCCCTACGCAGCAAAGTCCTGCTCTACAAGACTGTAATAACATCCGTTTGGACATACGCCATCCAAATCTGGGGATGTACGGCTAAGACCCACCTAAACAAAATAAGAATTCTGCAAGCGAAGACCTTACGAACAATTACTGGTGCCCCATGGTTTGTTCGGAACCCCCTTAGAGCGTGATCTCAATATACCAAAAATCAAATGATCATGATCAAATCAATTACCTTTATAACGACAAGCTGACGAGGCATCCGAATGAAGCAGCGAGAAGCCTAGGGATCCCGGAAATTGTTTGATCATAAAATGTTAGTTTTAAGTTAGTAAAACCAAAAAAATAAAATAAGCCAGTGAAAATGTTAATAATATTAGATTAAAGTTTAACAAATATAACTAATTTCTAAAAAGTTAAAAAAAAAAAAAAATGTTTTTTGACAAGCAATTTCTTCATTTTCTCAATTTAGAAAATTGGTAATGCTAAAAATTAAAATACAAATTTTATTTTTGTTGTTATAGGCTAAAATATGACGATGATATTAAACCAATTAAGTTACGACACTTTAATGAATCTCCAAAAGTTGGAAAAATGGGTTGTAAGTCTTCTGCGAGCTCTGATATATATACACTTCGATGTGTAGGACCCCCGCATAACCAAATCCTAGATCCGCATCTGGGCCGCCGACTATAAGATAAATTAGTTTTAAAAGTTAAAAAGTTAAAAAAGACCAGTTAAAAAAAAAATAGTGATTGACATGTTTAAGAAACGTATTAAAAAAATATTCTAATTTTTTTTTCATTTATAAAACATTTTTTTTAATAAAGCAAACTATTTTTTTTGGAAAGCCTTAATGCCACATAAAAAAAATGTTTTTTCTTAATTATGCAGTAATTTTTTAAATTATGCCTTATGTTTAAAAACTCTATGAATTAATCTGCATCATTAGTTTTATAAAAAAAGTTGGTTGTAGTTTTTAGTTTCTTATCCAGCTAAACCCTTTTGTGGTTGAGAGCCACGAGAAGATGTATTATATTTTTTTTGGCTTATCATCGTCACCATCTCTTCATTGAGGTACTTGCTGATTGCAATTCTGTAGCATTCTAACAAAATTCTATCGATCATGATACATTCTACAAATCTCTTTCTGTACATTCTCCAAATCTCATTCTGTGATTTTGCTTGAACTCAGCCTGACAGCGAAATAGAATCATTACTCAGTTTTTGATGATATGTTTATGCAGTGAGTTATTTTGAGAGAGAGCTTTATCAGCTGTTTGGCGAGGTCGTTGAAGCTAAGGAATTTCGAGAAAATCCTCTACGCGATTATTTTGTTTTCATAGAGCAACTTTTAAATATCATTAATACTTTTTGCTCAAAATTGCCCATTTTTTGGTTTTTGGAAAAGTTTTAGTTCAACCACGTCACCCTGTTTAATCTAATACAAAAGGACTTCAGATTGTAAAGCAAATTACTTGCGAAAAAAACCGTTACAACTAAAAAATTTTAAATTTTAAATTTTAAATTTTACTTGCTACATGGATAAACAACTAAATTAATGCCAAATTATTATTACGTATACGCAATGTTTCCTTATATGTACAGTAAAAGTAAGAGTGGCCATATCAGTGAAAAACTGGGGAAAAAAATTTATAAGTACTTTGGTTATCGAATCTATAATTGATTTTTTTTTGGTAATTTTGCCCATTGTGCGTGCAGTGCTCAATGTGATCTTTTTAGTCTTTTCAGATTTAGCCGTCTGCCATCTTCAAAACGTTTAGTTAATTTCATCTTTAGCTTCAGAAGAATTTCAATATTGGAGGTCGGTTGAAATGGGTTGTCCTGCCTTCTAACGCTGTGCTTAATTTTAAAGTCATTAATTTTTGACAAAAAAAATAAGGTTTATCGATAAATAGATAAAAAAAAAAGACAAAAATTTTGGGTGAAGAAAAAATTGTTAAATTGATCAAAATCGGGAGTTCAATTTTTAAAGCTCATTTATGAAAAAACTTTTCGTATAAAGTTGTAACTAAAGAGTATACAACTATTTGATATTCTGAGATTAGTTTCCGCCATGTTTATTCGTTTGTTTGTTTATTTCTAAAAAGCGCGGCACGTTAAGTGCTTCATTGCGAAATTCTCAGCTTCTAATCACAGCATGTTGTTGGAGGGATGTGTGGGACGCAGTGGCGTCGGGCAGAGCGTGTCGCAGAGGCTCGCCCCATGTGGGTTGTTGTTGTTGTTTTGGCTGTTTTGGTTGTTGTTGACGTTGTTTGTTTTCGCCTTTAGCTGCATTTTTCAGCACGTTTAATGTTTTAATTGACAAGCTCTGCTGCAGTCGCAGTCTCCGTCGCAGTCTCCACCTCAGTCTGCATCTCAGAGGCAGTCGTTCCCGTTGGCGTATAGTTTTTGATTTCATTTCATGTACGAATATTTCGGTGCGTTGCGTTTTGTGGTTGCGTTTCCATTGCAATAATTCAGAGTTGATTTCCTTTTGTGGCATGCCATAACGGTGTGGTGTTGTATGCTGTAGAAACTGTGGCGTCTCTTATATCATTCATATGTCGCAAAGAAATGACTTCCATTTAAAGCGTTGAAAAGTAGAAGCGAAATTATTACAATGTTGCCATGACAGTACGATATCTTCTATGACATTTGCGTGTGTGTTGCAAATTGCAATTCATTGTAATTGTATAATTGGGTTTTTTTTTTATTGATATAAAGAGCAGCAGATTTGTAGGCTTAGAATTGTTCTTGGAACAGGTATATCCATAGTCTTGATTGCTAAAACTTGTCCATCAAGTAAAATTTGGTCGTTAACGTGTCTGACTGAGATGTGTGTCCAAAAGGTTTTCGATTTCAATAACAGTAGCTTTATCATATATGCATTTAACATTTTGTCCTCACATTTTTTCGGTAGTTCCATAAAAAGTATAAACTTTGTACCAATAAAAAATGTGAATTATTTGGAACTGTGCACGATAGTGGGATGCATTGAGCCAGTGATGCCAACTACTCGCACATAAACATAAACCGGCCAGAAAAAAATACGAATAAATTTAAAAAAAAAAAATAACATAAAACATGTTTTTTCTTAACAGTATTAAATTTTAGTATATACATATATTCGCTCGAGAACAATTGACATAGGTATTTGAATTTTAGCGTGACGTTACGTTTGTACTGCAAGATATACAGTAAAGGCCAAAAATATGGATACCCCTAGAAAAATTGAATTTTTTGGACTTTGTCATCATGTTTCATAATGAAATGCTATTTTTTTCCAATTGTTTGATACAAATTTATTTACCTATTTGAAGTAAAATCATGCTCATAAAATAATTTTCATATTAATTAACGCAAACATCAATACATACATGTATGTAAAGTCAAAATGACACAATTATAAAAATTTCAGTTGAAAGCATCTGCTAAAACTCTGTATAATTATAATAATGAACCATTAGCTTTAATGAAAATGTAAATACTTAAAGGGAATAAAGCACAATAAATAATAATAATAATAATAAAATAATTTTTTTACTGTCAATTGTTTTTATCGTCATGCTCCGCAATCGCCAAAATATTGAAAGTTTCAAAGACTGGTGCTCAGAAAACGTGGCAAAGATACTTAAAAGCGGCAGTAATAAGAACCAACCTGGACGTGGACGGCTGAGAAAAATGTCCAAAACAGATAACAGCCACATATTAATGATCTGCAAGGTAGACCGATCCTAATCCGCTGGCGATTTATCCGTCAATCAGAACTCTGCGCCGCATTTCTTTGAATATGGTCAAACGGAGATTGCGATAAAAAAGAATGATCGGGCGGATTTTTGCAAAAAAAAACCCTTAATTGGCGACAGCTCGTTGGTCGTCAAACAGATGGACGACTCAAATCCGAATGTATAGCTACATACAGTGACGGATCCACGGGGGGTTTTCGGGTCCTGATAAAGTGATTTGTTTTCGGTTAAACATTTTTTTTGTAGGGGTATCTATACTATTGGCCTGTACTGTATATAAAAGGTCGGCTGAAAAGTTCGTATCGTTTTTATCTGAGGGAGCCTCTAGAATTTTATCCTTATCATTGTTAGTTAGTGCTTACCTCCAAAAGATACGTCTATAAATTTGACAGCTGTCGGGCTATTAGTTTTTGAGATATTGCATTTTGAGTAAAGCAACTTTTGTTAATTTAGAAGAAATGGATAAAAAGGAATTTCTTGTGCTAATAAAACAACACGTTTTGATGAATAAAAATGCTTCTGATACCAAAAAATGGCTTGATGAGAAAACCATTTGTAAATTCTGAAATCGCCGACCTGTTTGCGAAATTTTTTCAAACTACCTATTCTGTCAACCCTAATTGCATTGACCTTAACTATCCCTATAACCTACCACATTCAAATCTTATTGCTTATCCAGAAATCTTTGAAACCGACGTTTTACAATCCCTACTGTCCATTAAATCATCCTTCTCCCCTGGCCCCGATGCCATTCCTAGTTGCGTCTTAAAGCATTGTGCTCACTCTCTTTCTACACCATTATCTGTTCTTTTCCGCTCTTCATTAAAATATTCTTATCTTCCGGCAATCTGGAATGAATCCTTTATTATCCCTATTCACAAAAAAGGTTCCAAGTCCAACATTGAGAACTACCGCGGTATTGCCAAGCTTTCATCAATTCCAAAAGTTTTTGAAAGGATTGTAACTTCACAATTGCAACACTACTGTCGTTCTTTAATGTCGGATTCCCAACATGGGTTTGTAAAACGTCGGTCCACTTCTACTAACCTTTTAGAACTTTCGTCTCTTATTAATCTTGGTTTTACGGAAAAAAAACAAACTGATGTCATTTATACTGACTTTAGTAAAGCATTTGATTCGGTAAATCATAGTCTTCTACTTGTTAAACTGTCTCGTCTGGGGCTTCCGTCTTGTCTTTTAAATTGGATATCGTCCTATTTATCCAACCGAGTCCAGAAGGTAGTTTTTAAAGGCTGCGAATCTACAGAAATTATGGTCACGTCAGGGGTACCTCAAGGTAGCCATCTAGGCCCTCTTCTTTTTAACTTATTTTTAAATGATCTCCCTCAGGTAATCTCATCTTCTCACATTCTTATGTATGCGGATGATGTTAAACTCTGTATGTCCTACTCCGATAATAATAAGTACTTACTTCTTCAGCATGATTTTGATAACATGCAATCTTGGTGCAATATCAACCAACTCTTTCTCAACAAGACAAAATGTAACGTTATGACATTTTATCGTTCTGCTCCTTATTTGGCCACTTACTCTTTAGAATCTTCTACCTTAGAACGCATCGAGAGTGTGTCTGACCTTGGTGTTTTGTTTGATCATAACCTTAAATTTAATAACCATATTTGCAACATCGTGAATAAGGCTAGAGGTGTTCTTGCTTTTATTAAGCGTTGGTCTAAAGAGTTTAACGACCCTTACACAAACAAACTTCTTTATATTTCTCTTGTCCGTCCAATTTTGGAATATTGTTCCTGCGTTTGGAGCCCTCAATACCACCTTTATCAGGACATGATTGAGTCCGTACAAAAGCAATTTCTCCTTTTTGCACTTCGTGGCTTAAACTGGGACCCAAATATCCGACTGCCGCCATATTCTGATAGACTTCGCCTTATAAAATTGCCTTCCTTAAATCACCGCAGAACATGCCACGGCGTGTTATTCTTGCATAAACTGTTACTCGGTCTTATCGATTCCAATGTACTCCTTAGCAAAGTTACTTTGGTCATACCATCCAGAGTAACTCGTAATTTTCGACCCTTAGCCTTACAATTTTGTAGATCTAATTATGCTTTGCACGACCCTTTCCGTGTCTTATGCTCTAACTATAATAACTTTTACAATTTCCTCTCTTTCGAACGGTCTATTCAATCTATCACTTCTTCTATCTTAAGTCACCTTGACTTGCCACTTCGAGCATCCTTGACCAATCCTATATTATGAGTCACCCACTTGGTCAATGGTGATCCATTGGCTTTTTTTGCGATATAATGTTTAATTTTTATCTTGCTTCCTCTTTTCAACTTTAATATTGTAAATCCAAGTTTCTGGCCAGTTCTTGATGTGAGTTGGTGCATATCATTAAAAAGTTCACCCATCGGGCTAGAGACGCGGATTAGTTCATATCAATTCCCTCGCTCTATTTTCTTTTCTAAATAATTTATATGTACTTTTTTATAATATAAGGTCAACTGTACGTAGTTGTACCCCTCAAATAAATAAATAAATAAATAAATAAATAAAAAGTGGTTTTCTAAATTTCGTACAGACCATATGAGCACCGCGAACGATGAATGCAATGGCCGTTCAAAAATGGCTGTTACGGACGAAAACATCAAGAAAATCCACGAAATTATTCCGGATGACCGTAAAGTTAAGTTGACCGAGATAGCTGACACTCAAAAGATATCAAAAGAACGTGTTGGATATATCGTTCCCGAATATTTGGGTAAGTAAAAGCTCTGTGCAAAGTGAATGCCGCGAGAGCTCCCAATCGACCAAAAACACCGTGTCACAAATCAATAAAAACTAAAGCTAAATTGCATGAATTGGGCCTCGAACTACTTCTGCATCCACCGAATTCTCCAGATCTGGCCCCCAGTTGCTTTTTGCTGTCCTCAGACCTCAAGACAAGGAAAGAAATTTAACGCCGATGAAGAGGTAATCGCCGAGACTGAGGCTTATTTTGAAGCAAAAGACAATTCGTACTACTAAATTGGCGTCGAAAGTGTCGAGTGTTTCGCTCCCGATTGCAACTTATATTGAATAATCAAATCGAATTTTGCCAAAAAAATATGATTTTCTTTAAAACGATACGAACTTTTCAGCCGACCTGTTACTTACGTTGCAATCGATTTGAATTATAAAATCGCAAATTTCTGGGAATTGGTCAAATCTTTTGGTATAAAACTATTTTATATATGATTTGAAAGTTATGTAATTAAAAAAATTGGTATCTGGCGTGACGTTACTCAAATTCCATTAAAAATTTTCTATGAAAAACTTTGTTATAAACTACTTAACTCAAGAAAATCATAAATTTTGTAATTAATATTCTCGTGTATCCTTTATAGACTCACGAACTATCCACTATTTTCAACCCAAATTTTTGTGTGTGTGTTCTTTATGATGTGTGTATAGCTTTGTTTAATTCCGGTAGGTACTCATGGGGCATTTAAAAAGTTTTGCAATATGTTAGTCGCCAAAATTGACGAAAATTTAAATTTAAAAAACAAACTACAAAAAAAGTAGATTATGATGCGTAGATTATGAAAATGCTATATATTTCATTATTCAACATGTATTGGCCATATAGGCTCAAGCTGACGAGCAACGTCATTGAAACAACTATTTTAAAAGGAAAATATAAAGGCGAAGGCGTTTTAATTTCCCGAATCCCAATGACTCCGACCAACTTGCCCTTCAATTTCAAACACCTTCAATTCCCTGTTCGTCTCGATTTTGTAATCAGAATTAATATGGCACAATGCCAGTCCTTGGAAGTTTGTGGAATCAATCTAGAATATCCATGCCTGTCACATGGATAACTCTATGTTGCATGCTCGCGAGTAGGGAAACCATCGGCATTATTTATCTACACAACCGATGGAAAAAACAAAAAATAAGAATGTTGTCAAACAAATTTACTGAAATGTGCGAATAAAATAATTAATTTTTTTCAATCAAAGTCAATTTCGTATTGAGTATTTCATTAATTTTTATTTAATTTTATTATTCTTGGGTACCCGCTACTTATTAATATAAATACAAGTATAATAAATACTAAATATATATTAGGGTGGCCATTTTTGCAACATCTCACGATTTTACTAACGCCACCCCCTAAAAAGTTTCCTTTTTACCTGCATATAGCGCCTGTAAAATTTCAAAACGATCCGAATGTATTTGATGGGTCCGGCAATAGGTCAAAGGTCATAAAAAATGTTCATATGAATGCATAAATAGCGACAAAAACATGTTCCAAATGTAATCAATGGGTAATTCAATTATGTACAGTCGAGAAAGAAAATGATCGAACTCAGTTTAGTATAACCAGAGATATTTGCTGTTAAGTAAAGGCACTTTTTTTTTTTTTTTTTTTTAATTTCGAAAAATGGTTTTTTCAAAATATTTCGAAGCCCGTTTAATGAAAAAAAATTTTGACTGCATTTTCGGTCTTAGCATGTCATTTTACTACAGAAACGATTCCAAAATGTTAAGGATACCAACATTTTTTTTTATTTGTAAACTGGTGTAATTAGTCAATTTAATCAATTTTAGAGCTTACCAAATTTATTTAGGCCGACTCTATATTTTTTAAAAATTATGTTTTGGTAGTTATGAGACTTTTTGAACCATAATTTGTTTGATTGGAAATAAGTTTTCAAACTTTATGTACAACAATACAGTCAAAAACGGAAAAAGTGCGAGTTATGACCTTTGACCTATTGCCGGACCCATCAAATACATTCAGATCGTTTTTAAATTTTACAGGCGCTATATGCAGGTACAAAGGAAACTTTTTAGGGGGTGGCGTTATTGATATCGACGGTTTAAAAATCCTCCATACCAGCGTCGGCCACCCTAATATATATACATATAAGAGTAAATTAAAATTGCATATTTTTAAATTCAGACGACTTGCATATTGAAGATATACCTTTTTCTGTAAAAGATAAACAATAATTATGTTTTCCTTAATTCGCCCCTGATCCTATCTACGCCACTGACCTAGTTTTTTATACTTTTTTTTAACCTTCATAAAGCTTCATTTAAAATATCTTTTATTTCAAAATAATTATAAACCATGCAAATATATGCAAAATAAAATGCCATCTGTGCAAATGTGTTTTATGTTTTTTTTTTTTGTAGTCACAATTTGTGTTTACTTTTTAAATGTGTTGGGACAAGTGTTTAAGTGGAATGTGTTATATGGTATATAAATATACTATACATTGTTATTAGTTACTTTAATTACTTTTTTTCTAATGCAATATAAACGTTTATGTAGATAAATTTAATTATAATTGCATGCTGGGAATAGTCATATACGAACTGTATTCATAAAAGATAATTTGAGTTTAAAATTCTAGGACAACTAAAGGCAAAGTTATGGCGGGACATAGGGATCTCATGTTTGTAGAACGGAACGCCTGTTAGAACAAGCAAACAGTTCACTTGAGGGAAGGTCAGAACTATTAAAATGAAAATTTTAATTGAAAAAAAAACTTGTTAAAAAACTATTTTTTTTTTAAGATGACGCCAATATAGTTGTCATGGAGCGTTTTTGAAATTTGCAACTATTTAAAGAGATACACATTCTTTTTTTTTAAATTTTAAAATAATCATTGAAGATACGCCCTGAAGCCAATTAAGTCCGTATGAAAATACCAGGATGCAAAACCCAATCTCAAAAGGATATGCCATGAGCAGGCAAAAAATTAATTTTTAATCTTATATATTTTACTCTTTTTACTAGATTACCTTAATTTTTAGAATCAAGGGATTTTGTAAAAATTGATTTTTCTCACTTGTTTTTATGAAGAATTAATTTGTAGGTCTATAGCTGCAACGCTTCCATCTAGCTAAATATATATAGGATCTATCTCCAAGAGTTATTAACTTTTACTCAAAACAATACAAACGATTGAGAGAGTAGTAGCTGTAGAGTTATGTTTGTAAGTTTGTTTTTAATAACATTAGAAACTATTATCGAAGCTTAGGTTAAGCAGACTTTGTTTCTCTAGCAATTTTAAAGAGTCAACCATTTTTAAAGGCCGCCAGAAAAATCCAAAAATAAACACGTACATTTTGATGTTAGGCGTTTTGTCATTTAGTTACATTCTATTCTAATGGCAGGCTGCATTCTTATGTTTTATTGACCAGGAACAAGGCGAACTTTATTACAACATGCCATATATGTACGTACTAAATATAAACTCTGGGGAAGCACACACACAGCAGTTCCAAACTAGACACACTGCTGGACAGCATAAAAAATGACATTTTGGCCACATCACGCCCAGAGTTTAACGTTGCGCTTAAAAAAAAAAAAAAAGCGCTGTGCTATGCAGTCAAACACTACAGTAAACCAACGACAAAAACAACAACATCAGTTACAAAAACAACAACAGTGACTAACAACAACAACAACTGCAAATACTCGTAGTTACCAACACCAATAACATAAGCCAGGCATTTAGCCGGCCAGCCCTGCAAAGGATCTCCCTTCGGCAATGCATGCGAAATTAAATGAAAAAATTAAAAACAAAAAAAAATTATGTACTGTAGATGCAGCGCTAACCGACAATGGGATACGCTTTTTTTTTTTTTTTAAATTCTTGTTTTTTTTTTTTTTTTTTTTTGGGCTTATATGATATTTCCAATTATAAATTTTTTTATTACGGAGTAAAAAGTAAAGGCATCTCTTCTACAAAAGCGCGATTTTATACTTTTATTGGTATGTCCCACAAACAAGTTAAAAAGTTTTTAAATTTAAATAATTTAGTTTAGTTTCCTAAATTTTTGGCAATAACCGACAAGTGGTGAAAAATCATCAAACAAACAAATAAAAAAAAAAAATTTTGAAACCTTTTTTTTTTTTTTTATATATATTTTTTTTTTTATTGGCAATCAACGGATACAATTTGGTTATTCGCTACACAAGAAATAAAATTTAGTGTGTGATAGGGTTTTTTAAACCAATTTCTCAACTTAAATTCTTTATTAACCCTATTATTGCAATTTCGTTCTATAAATATTATTTATTTATTTATTTTTACACAAGCATAGCTTCTAAGGCTTTCGGCTGTGTTCTAAATATGAATATCTTTATAATAGCTTTACAAGTAAGATAAGTAGGGTATTCACGCTTGCTTTTAATTTAATCAGTTGAAAAGTTGCGCAAAACTGCAACAGGCGTAAATCTCTTTTGGTTTGTTAATGAGTTGAATTGTTGACTTTGTGCTGCTTCTTTCCCAATTTTGTTAATTTTAAATTTGGCGTGTTGGCACCCTACTACGTTTAGTTGTTGATTCAGCCACTTACAAGTAATAATATTTAATTCACATAAATTTGTAGATAAAATGCACAAGACTTGCTCTTCTATTAAATTTGATTTAAATTAACTTTACTTTTCCCTTACCGTTCTCTTTCAACGAGTATAAGGCAACTTGCTTGTGATGTAATACAAAATGGATGAAAATCTAGAATACAGTAGTGTTGAAAATACAGCAAACAGCATATTTTGCAACACTTTCTCATAAACTCCACAGCTAAACCCTGTACATTTGTTGTTGGAAAAGTCCGCAAAATTTCAACTCAACACCAAGTGTGAATACCCTAATTATTTATAAAAATGTGGTACAGTCGAGGCGGAGCCCGACAGTGGAATACCCTGTACCTTTTGTGGCAAAAAAATTTTTCCTGCATATTCCATCTAAGAACTTTCCAATTGGAATTAATTTTTTTTTTGGTGCAAAACGATATTTATACCTATAAGTTCCGTAAATTTGTACCGATTTTGATGAAAATCGAAAGTTACGTCAAAGAAGCTATTTTAATTATATTGGGTAAGTTTCAAGTTGATATGTTGAGGGGTGTGGGAGAAAACACGGTAAATCGATTGCGGGGGGTGGGGGGACCGCATCGATAAAATTTGGATGTGGATTTGTTCATTAGAGCCACATGAATGAGCTTACCAAAAATTGTGATTCTAGGTCACTTGTAGCCATAATTGCGTAGAGTCAAATATTGACGCAGTTTATAGGCAAGGCAAGGGGAGGTGAAATTTGCACATTTTTGACTATAACTTCTGTTGTATTTGTCCGATTTTGTTCGTTTTTTACACATAGGTGCATGTATCCACAACGCATCGCTCTGTTAAATTTCAAATGAAAATATTAAACGGTGTGGCTAAAAACCGTGAAAATCTACAGCGGGGGAACGGGGAAAGATATTGACATGATTCAACAAACTTCATCTGCTTAGGAAATATGCGCACCAGCAGGTAAAGTTCCGTGTCTCTAGCTCTTATAGTCTCCGAGATCTAGGCGTTCATACGGACGGACGGACGGACGGACGGACGGACATGGCTCAATCGCTACCCGAGGTTATGATAAGCATTTTGGTATAAAGGACTTGGGGTCTGCCACGCCTCCTTCTGTCCGTTACATACATTGCACAAATCTAGTATACCCTTTGTACCTATAGGTACAGGGTATAAAAATTACTTACATGATATTTCGTTTAATTAAATGCTAAATACATTGGGAAAATGGGAAAAAAGTTTAAAGACGAAACAGTTCGTATACAGTATACTACGGTCCTTATAGCGAACTCGCTCGGTAACAGAAAAGTTGTGTGTTTTTTTTAAGTTTTAAGAAATTCGTAATTTGTTTTCTGATGACCCTTTTCTCAGACGCTTATGTGCTCAAATCCATTACACAGTGCGTTGCTCCTTATCTCTAGAAACGTTTAAAGATCGTCAATTGATGTAAAAAGCCTCATCTTTCAGATCTTGTATATTCTCATCAGTGGATATCCATCCACTTAAGCTTTACTGCATATTTTGAATATGTGCAACTATCCTATACTCGCTTAACTCCTCGTGACCGAATGCATTAAAAAATTGGTTGACTTTTTGTATCTTTTGCGGCCGAGATATAGGTATATTTTTGCCACGATTGTTTATTATCAACTCTAGAGTTGCGGAATAAAAATTCTTACTAAGCAGATAAAAATACCCTGAAACTTATACAAAAATACAGTGTACTTTAAATAAAATTATTGCTTAGGGAAAAGTTCGTTATTGAGGGAAGTTGGAATGTACCTTAGTAGATATTATGTAAATCTGCATCACGACTGAGCGTAGCTTTTGTTTAAGTTTCGTTTTGGAGATCAACGTGTTCATAGAGACGGACATGGTTTAATCGATACCTGAGTAAACGCTCATAATTTTGGTCCTCACATAGTTTTGGTATATACTTTATAGTATATACGCCCAATTGCCGAAAAACGACAAATTCTGTAGAAGAAATGTAGAGCAGATATCAAAAGCTGCATCAAGACTGAGCGCAGCTGTTGTTTAAGTTCCGTGTCCCTAGCTCTTAAGGTTTTGGAGATCAACGTGTTCATGCAGACGGACATGACTTAATCGATACTCTAGTAAAGGCTCATGGCCTAAACAGCTTCCACCCTGACATACCTCCCACTGTCTGTTACAAACATTACCCAAATCCGTAACACCCTTGACCCTACGGGTATAGGGTATACAAAAAAAAAAAAAAAAACACAGCGCATGAGAGAGTGCCTTAAACTGAATGTAAATAGCACATTTTGGCATTTTGTAGGCCAAACAGGGAAAAATCTACTTGTAGCAGCGACAGCGGGGCGTCAAAAGTGTGTCACCTGCAAAAGCAAAAAGCATGACAAAGACAGCACTGCGCAAGTGCTGTGAGCAGAGGGAGAGAAAGAGTGAAGCCGCTTGTTGGTGTATATTTTCCAAAAGGAATTTTCACCAATATGAAAACGGGCCAAATGCAAAAATATTTGGCCTATTGCAGGACATACGGGCCAGAGTAGAGTTCAGACCGTAGTCAGTCGTTGTAGCGCGTGGACGTGTGCGGTAAATGAAAAACGACGGAAAAGCAAAAACTCAAAATAATAAAAAAAACATTTGAAAAGAAAAACAACAACACGAAAAGGCAAAGAGGAAATTGTGAGCAATTTGTATACGCTATATAGATGTAAGTGTTAGTGCAATCGTGTATCTGTGTGTGTGTGTGTGTGTGTGTGCTAAAGTATCTGTGTGCGTGTGTGTGCATGAGTGTGCGTGTGTCCAGCGTGTGAAGTCAGCCAGTGGAAAAACAAAGAGCAGAAACGTGCAACAGCCAACACGGCGGTTAATATGAAACAAATGAAAAAGTTTTTTTAACAACAAATATAAATAAAAACATACAGTTTTTGTGGCATGCAACTACACATATACATATACATATGCATATATGTAAATATGTTTATATGCAACTTTGTGTGCATTATTTAACATATTTGGTATGCAGCTTGCAAATATTTGCGCTTCATGAAAGTACAAAGTAATTAAGTGGTCCTGCTGAACTCTAGCTGCATGCGAATGTGTGAGTGAGTATCTGTGTGTGTGGCATGTTGTAGGCTCTGTGCCTGCCACTTTGAAATTAAAACGTTGCTACACATAAATATTTGATGAAAAGCAACAACAGTGTCAGCTAAAGACAAAAAAATAAGAAAAAAAATCAATGTCTTTGCAAATACAACGTATATATGTATGTATGTGTTATAAACAAGTTTATACATATATACGTTAAGCTATAGATATTATATACATATGTATGTGCTAGCAGGGTAAAATAATAATAAAGGAAATTCTCACGTGACGTATAAAATCGCACCACACCGCAGTTACACACACACACACTCACACACTTATACAGCTACTTACCTTTGGCTTTTACACACACAGATACACCCAGACATAGTTGCACACGCAATCTTTGAAGTTTTTTGCGAAACATTTTTGCGCTGTGTCGAACATGTTTAACCAAATAAATTTGTTTCGCTGCAAAAAAAAAGAGGCTCAAACCATATTTTGGTAGCATATTATTATGATGCATACTTTTGGGGGCAACGCATAATGATTAAAAAAAAAACATGGCGCACGCCATGTTGTTGTTGTTGTTTTAGTTGTTGTAGCCATTTTGCATACATTGAATTTAATGAACTGCCAGAGCTGGGCTCTTTCCTTCTCTCTGTGTGCGTGTATATAATCAGTGTTTGTATCTGTGTGAGTGTGTATATCGGTGAGAGTGTGTGTGTGTGTCGCTTTGTGTTTATCATGACGCCTTAATTTTGCCTTTGGCTTGGCTTTGCTTTTAATAATTTAGCCGCACTCAAAACTAAATGGTACTTTTAAAGTATAAAATGGCAGGCGACCTCAATATGAGCTGCTCGAAAAGAATAATAACTGAAAATGCAAGACTTGTATCTAAATAACGAAGCATAAATACTCTAACCTTGAGCTCAAGCATCAAAATCTAGTGCGGCATAGTTGACTTAAATGTTTAAGTCAGTTTTCTGGGTCATATAGAAGTAAATTTTGTAAGATAAGAATCAATCCGTCACTAAGGATAAAATTTTTTAAAATTACAATTTATTAAAAAAGAATCAGACTTCACGTCTACTGGCTATCATTAATAAATTCATATTTAGAATAAATTAATTGTCTTCAAAAAGATGTACGGAAAAACAAGTGTCAATAAAATGTTATAAAAAAAATTTCCTTATCATAAATGTAGTCAAATTTTTTAAGAAAAAGAATTATTCAAAGTACATACAAATTTTGAAATATTTGTTTTCGTCAAAAATTTCAGTCATAATTCTGTGAAAAAAATACACAATTATTTTCTTTCTTAATTTTAATTTATAACTTATGAAATTATTTAAACGCCAAATAAAATAGGATAAATAAAAACCTTTAGACAGAAAAAAACTAACTTGGTAGGAATATTTACAGGCACCTTAAAAGTAGTTTTTGTATTAATATTTACGTCACGCAGCAATGCAGAAGTGCCGAACAACTACTTACACTAAATAAATTTCTGCATTTCTGCCCAAACCAGACCCTTGAGTACTCAAAGGTAGGTTATTTCTGCCAAAAAATGCGACAATATTTACCAGTGTGTACATACATATTTATGACACTTTTTTTGGTATTATTTAGTACTTGTAATGTAATAGAAATCCAAATAAGAAATTTAAGTTGTTATTTTATTTTATAGTGAGAGATTAGCAAATATGTATTTTACTGACAAAGACTTAATCGCTTATGATTTTCTTTATTAACAGCTGATCGTTGCTGCGCACATTGTTAGTCTGGCATTCCGTTGCTAGGGTTGCTTACATCGTTACTCCGACACTTCAGCATTTCTGCCCGACATAGTGAACACCCTCAATGTAACAAAGATAAGACATACTTAGAATTAAAAAAAAAAAAAACTATTTAAGTGCTACAACTTTAAAAACTTGTTAAAAACACGATTTATTGTAACCAAATGTAAAAATTTACTTCCGGATCAGCCATGCTAAAAACTTATGGATAACACTCTTGAGAAAATGCCTGAAGATTATATATTTTAATATTTCCGTCAAAAAGCTCGCGATTTGATCTCACATAGCCTTTGAGAGAGCCGAAATTTCTCAAGATAACGAATAAGTTTAAGATTCAACATGACTTCAACAACATGAACATTCCTTTCAATTTTGTCTACAATAAAAAAGATTTGTTTAAGAAATTGTTTTTTATGGAATTATCCAAATTTGCTTCGATAAAATAATTTGAAGACAAAAATTGTTTTTTCAAAATTTAGCACGTTATGGCTTGTTTTAAAAATTATCAAGTCCTTTACTCATAAAGACATGTTAGTAGCAGGGAGAAGAATGCTTGACAGTCCATAAGATCTTTTTGACTCTATTGACACCTGCTTCTCGAAGACTTCTAGAACTGTGGACACGAAAACTATACAAAAGATGAAGAAGAAGATAGATAGAAGATATAACCCATATATAGGTGAAGCTTGTTGTTTCTTGTTGACTTCTCAGCTTGTTTCCTGGTAGGAAAATTTTGTGGTTAACCAACGGACTATAAAAGTTAATAACACTAGTTTACACGAAAAATGAACCTTCCTAAAAAAGTGTTTTTTAGGGAAATTTGGGGTCGAGAAACACGAAAATGGCAGCCTTTTTTTTTTTTCCTAAGCACCGTTTTCGAGATATTATCGAAAAACATGTTTTTGGCCACTTTTTTCAATTATTCCTCAATATCACATGAACAAAATTTTGTATCGACATGAAAGATGTAGCATCTACAGTTCTTACCCGATTTTAAAGATCTTACACTCGGAATGTTCCTAAAAGAAGTCTCTTTCAGCTTAAAGCTTAACATTATTTTTAAAAATTTTTTTTCGTTAGTAAAAAGCATACCGAAAATGTGTAATTTTGAAAAATTGTCATAAATGACACTTTTTTTCGACTTTGGTTGCCTGTAACTTCGATAATTTTTACTTAATCTGTACATATTATATATCACTGGAAAGAGCACATCATATAATCGTCTTTCATGCCGATACAAGATTTTGTTCACCTGATATTGAGGAATAACTGAAAAAAGTGGACAAAAATAATTTTTCGAAAATATCTCGAAAACGGTGCTTAAGAAAAAAAAAGGTTGCCATTTTCGTGTTTCTCGACCCCAAATTACCCTAAAAAACACTTTTTTAGGAAGGTTCACTCGATGACCCTTAAATTTGCAGCAGATTGTATGAAATAAAGATAAAAGCAAAACTATATAAATTTTTAAAATTTTTTCTAGTCAATAATAACCCCCAACTCCATATTTTACAAAAATGTAATTTCGACTCGAAAAACTATTTTTATAAGTTTTTCGAAAAAAAACTTCATAAATCTTTTTTTAAAGCTCGAAATATTGTCATTGGGCGAAATTTAGTTTAAGGGGGCCCTTGTGATACCAATGGTATCAAACTTTTAAAAATTAAACGGAATGTATCTGAAATCTCTCGCAAATAAATAGTACCTAATATGTCTTTCTTAAATCCAGCTGTAACTCAAAAGTATTTCCATGAAATGCTAGAATAACGTTAAGAAGAAAACTTTTCTTGAATTTTTTCGGCAAAACTTCAAACCAAAGTGAGTTTGAGAGATTTCCAATAAATGTTGAGTTGAAAAAGTCTAGAGATAAAGGGCATACTCATAAATTTTTAGATTTAAATTAGCTGATCGTTGTTCCCTGCAGCGGTTTTCATGGGCTCCACAGCTTCAGCAATTGCGGTACTGATTGTGGAAATTCAAATTAAGGGATCTAAGCGAACTTCTATAATGAGTTACAAACTTTAGCACAAACTTATAATTGCATTTACTTTGTAAAGAGTATAAAAAACAAACCATTTAATGCCGCCAGTATGTGCGCATTAGCATTTGAAAGTGTGTGTGTGTATCTGTGAGTGTGTGTGTGTGTGTGTGTGCCCGACAACCCCAAGCTAAGCACACTAACACACTTAGCAAAGCAGCCAAAGGCAACGACAACAACGACAACGGCAATAGCTATGGAAGCGGAGACGACTAAGGACTACGTCATCCTAGCCAGGCACAGCTTGGGGTAGCCTTAGCTTGACTTACCATCGTCACATTTTCGCATTCACAATCACATCGCGTGGTATAGGCCTGGCCTCCGTAAACACACACACACATACACACACACAGATACTCACTAACACACTTTTACACTAATGTTTATTTGTATATATGTATGTGTGGTATATTCACATGGCATGGCACGAACGGAGTTACACGTACTCGAGCATTTGGATCGATGCCGAGATAGACATTGCGGCAGCTGCTGCACTTTATAAACTCACTTTTGGTTACCATTGGTTACATAGTATCTTTAGTACATAGTACTGCGACGTCATCAATTGCAATCAATTGTGTAGCGCCTAAAAATATGCCACACATTTTGATGAATAATATTCAAATTTGGTAGGCGAAACATTTTCTAGTAGGCGGCATTGTTTCTGGTTTGATTGCTCTGCCAAGTGTTGCAGTAAAAATTTCGACATCATCCATGCCACAGGCAGCATGACCCTTGACCTTCCGCAGTAACAGCACCATGTGCAACACTCATACACTAAATTGGCATTTATGCTTCGATTTCTGCCATCTGCAAAATCATTTGCCATCAAATCGCATGTCTCGCAAAAATCCTTGTCGTAGAGTTTTCGTTTATAATTTATAATATTTATTGTTTTTGCTTCACTTGACTTGCGCATTTGACCTTGTTTATATACACACACACATAAATATATATAAATACTACATAGTATGCATATAATAAAAAGTATTGTATATCTATAAAGCCCTTAAATATGCCCAGTGGCATTTGCGCGTTGCCTGTCTCTAGTGTCTTAAGGGGCCACAGACACTGAAACGGCTCATTTTATGACTAAATATTAAAAAAAATAAAACAAGAAAAGCATTTAAATATACACAGTAAGAAAAAGTCGAGAGCATTGTAATGGCATTGAGCGCAAACAGTGTAAGAATAAAAGTTTCTAAACTTCAATTGAATGTTTTTATTCAAAGTATCAATTTGTAAGTTTACAAAAACTGACACCAATTTGTGTAACTATTTTGAGAGTTTTTTTACTTAAAGGTCTGTACGCAGCTAACAAAAACGCTCCCAAACAAAACTGCACATAAAAAAACCACAGCCAAACATTTGGTCGCAAATTTGTTTTCAAGCCCTGCTCAGCGACAAAGTGTTGCCACTTTTTTTTTTTTAAATATGAAAAGCTGCTCTCTTTTGTCATACCAACCAAAATTAATATACAGGCACTTATTTTAAAATTATTAAAATTATCCGTCGTCATATAAAAATTTGTATAAAAAACAGACTAATGATGTATCATTGCCTGTAACTGAAAATTGCCTACGACATATGAATACTATTTGTATCGCAAAATTAATTTAATGGAAAATATTTACATCTCTGAGTAATCTTCTGCTCGCCTGCACTGCCTATCAAATATTGGGTCTTTCAGATATTCCGCCTTTATCGCGTTGTGTGCACACAATTTTTATTTATTTATTTATTTATTTATTTGAGGGGTACAACTACGTACAGTTGACATTATATTATAAAAAAGTACATATAATTTATTTAGAAAAGAAAATAGAGCGAGGGAATTGATATGAACTAATCCGCGTCTCTAGCCCGATGGGTGAACTTTTTAATGATATGCACCAACTCACATCAAGAACTGGCCAGAAACTTGGATTTACAATATTAAAGTTGAAAAAAGGAAGCAAGATAAAAATTAAACATTATATCGCAAAAAAAGCCAATGGATCATCATTGACCAAGTGGGTGACTCATAATATAGGATTGGTCAAGGATGCTCGAAGTGGCAAGTCAAGGTGACTTAAGATAGAAGAAGTGATAGATTGAATAGACCGTTCGAAAGAGAGGAAATTGTAAAAGTTATTATAGTTAGAGCATAAGACACGGAAAGGGTCGTGCAAAGCATAGTTAGATCTACAAAATTGTAAGGCTAAGGGTCGAAAATTACGAGTTACTCTGGATGGTATGACCAAAGTAACTTTGCTAAGGAGTACATTGGAATCGATAAGACCGAGTAACAGTTTATGCAAGAATAACACGCCGTGGCATGTTCTGCGATGATTTAAGGAAGGCAATTTTATAAGGCGAAGTCTATCAGAATATTGCGGCAGTCGGATATTTGGGTCCCAGTTTAAGCCACGAAGTGCAAAAAGGAGAAATTGCTTTTGTACGGACTCAATCATGTCCTGATAAAGGTGGTATTGAGGGCTCCAAACGCAGGAACAATATTCCAAAATTGGACGGACGAGAGAAATATAAAGAAGTTTGGTTGTGTAAGGGTCGTTAAACTCTTTAGACCAACGCTTAATAAAAGCAAGAACACCTCTAGCCTTATTCACGATGTTGCAAATATGGTTATTAAATTTAAGGTTATGATCAAACAAAACACCAAGGTCAGACACACTCTCGATGCGTTCTAAGGTAGAAGATTCTAAAGAGTAAGTAGCCAAATAAGGAGCAGAACGATAAAATGTCATAACGTTACATTTTGTGTTGTTGAGAAAGAGTTGGTTGATATTGCACCAAGATTGCATGTTATCAAAATCATGCTGAAAAAGTAAGTACTTATTATTATCGGAGTAGGACATACAGAGTTTAACATCATCCGCATACATAAGAATGTGAGAAGATGAGATTACCTGAGGGAGATCATTTAAAAATAAGTTAAAAAGAAGAGGGCCTAGATGGCTACCTTGAGGTACCCCTGACGTGACCATAATTTCTGTAGATTCGCAGCCTTTAAAAACTACCTTCTGGACTCGGTTGGATAAATAGGACGATATCCAATTTAAAAGACAAGACGGAAACCCCAGACGAGACAGTTTAACAAGTAGAAGACTATGGTTTACCGAGTCAAATGCTTTACTAAAGTCAGTATAAATGACATCAGTTTGTTTTTTTTTCGTAAAACCAAGATTAATAAGAGACGAAAGTTCTAAAAGGTTAGTAGAAGTAATAATGTTAATAATATACGTTGACGGCAATTCATGTTTTTAGTTATTTATCATTGTTAAATAAATTTTTTCTATTTTATTTTTTATTCTATTTGACGTTGTTAGCATTTGATAAAAAAAAACACATTTCGTTTGGAGAGACACACTGTTCGTTCTTGAAGCAAGTTAAGTTTCAGTTTTTGTGCGAACGCATTTTTGGTTGCTACGAACAGGCTGCTAAAAATCGAGAACTTAACCTTTATTTAAAAATTTAAAAAACCAAACCTTTGTTTTTAAAATAGCAAAAAACTAGCTTGTTCTTAATATAGGGTGCTTTTTTTGAATAGTTATTTTATTTTAAACTCAAATGAAAAAGATAAGTCTTAGAGGGTCTACGCAGCACGAAATATTTTGCCCGGAATCGCATTTGGGATATTTTTTTTTATATGAAGTTTTGCGATTCCGCGCAAAATATTTCGTGCTGCGTATAAACCTTTAGGCAAAAGTGCAAAATATTCTATTGCTTGGCCACCAAACAAATGTTGCATCGGTAGAATTTTCGTGAAAATTTCGAACACTTAAGGGCTCTCTCCACATAAAATGTATCATAATTATCGAAGGTAAAAAGAACTATCACATATAAGCCCTAATTTAGATAATAAATCTCCACAAACTTCGTTCTAGGTGAAATACCAGTTCTCTTTTACGCCTTTTTAAATATGTTTAGTTTTTATCTTTCGTTTCCTTCGCACGTGTTTTTCACAAAGCCCAAATTTAGGTAATAAGTTTCCGCAAACTTCATTCTAAGTGTATACAAAAAATTGGAGTATGATTTTGAAACAAATTCCAGTTCATTTATCAGTAGGGGGCTTGTAAGTTGGGACACCATTGATGAATACACATAGTCATCAATGTAAATACGCTGTTGGAAAGAGAAAAGAAAGAGCTATAATCCACAATAAGCAAATCAAAAATAAGCATTTTACAGAAAATTTTCAAAAGAGCTTGAAAACGACCACCAAAAAAATGGCTTGTATGTTGGGACACCTGCAAAAATCGCTGAAAGTTTGAGAAAACTGAAATAAAAATGCATGATTGCTAAAATGTGTGAAAATTTATTGATTTTAAATTTAAGTGAGCATTAAATTAAATTTAAAAAAAATGTATTTAACAAAATCTTTCAGCGTAATTTTCACCAATTTCAAGAAGTCTGATCATCTTGAAAATTTGCACAGGGGTCAAGGACTGATGACAATACAATTATTTAATAACTTTGTTCTAATGTCCTGACTAGGATCATCAGGATTTAAAAAATGAACACTAAAAGTATGCAACAGTTTTTCAAAATAATTAGTAGGCTTGTTGAAAAAAATCCATGTTTGTTTTTAGTCTTAAAATAAAAAATTATAGTTTAAAAAAACTAAAAAACACGCTTTAATAGCAAACCGAACTAAAAAGTAGAAAATAATTTTGATGTATCAAGAGTTTGTATTACAGCAATAGAAAATTCCGACAATCAATTACGACTAATAAATTTGGAACAAGATTATATTAGAAATTAAATTATTAATAAAATAATTCAATTAAAGTAAAAAAAGCGTGGGTTGGAATTTACTTTATTCTCAAAATGACCTTAATTTTATAAACAGCTACTACTGAAATAATTGTAACATTTAATATCAAGCACTAACTACTCGAATATATTTAAAACCAAAAAGTTTTTGAGCTCAATTTTATTTTTTTTCTTAAGTTATATTTATAAATAATAAAGTGAATGAAGATTTCGTAGCTACATGTATCATGGTAAATGCAGGATTTTTTTTACTGTAAATTATCGCGAAAGCTCATAAAATACAAAATATCAACATTGATTGCCAATATCTTAAAAACCACTAATTATAATTTAATAATTTTTTTTTGCACTGGATACCTTAATATGTGTAAAATCATATTAAATTGTCATTTTGTCCAAATTTTGAATTTCGGCTGGGGGGCTTTTGGCCAAAATCTGGCCACCCGGGCCTATTGTGCAATGTAAAAAAATGAAAATAGATATGTCCCAACTTACAAGCTAAAAAGTGTGCCAACTTACATTTTTGAAGACATTTTGGAACTATTCTATTTACTGTTTGTCCGAAAACCTTTTTTGATTATAAAAGTTCATTGAATTGAAGTTCCAGCACATATATTTTCCTCGATTTTTTATTTTGAGTTGATCACTTTTTGAGCGAAGTCAAACATAAAGTTTTTATTTTCCGATTTCTTTAAAAACAATTTTTATGTTTTGTCACACACACACTGCGTTTTTGAGTCTGTTCGCATCAAAAATACATTAAAATTGTTTACGGCGTATTTGCCATCGAAGACAGGTGGCATTTTTGTGTTTTCATTACTGGAACATGAAAATCAACCAGGTGTCCCAGCTTACAAGCCTTTCTTTCCCCTACAATTTTTTTGAGATTTAAGATTTTAAAATTTTTCAATTTATTTAAAGTTTTATCTTTTGTTTTCTTTGTACTTCCTTGAAGTACAAGTGAATTCAAGAATTTCGATACCATTTTCTTCTTCAAAGGGAACTGCGTTTTTTCTCTCTGTGTACGTTGTGTACATGCATATGAAAGTGTGTGTTTGTCTTGAATTAAATGTGTCTTGGGGCGTCATTGAAAATTGAAATTGTGCGGCTGTTTACTCGCCATCTTGGTTTGCAAGGCTTGGCGTTGATTGCTGTTACGCCCATTTCTGTTACATGACTGGAATAATGATGGTAATTTTAGTGGGGGAAAAAAAAAAATTACAAATAGGCGAAAACCAAGATATTCAGCAAAACGAAATCATTAAATGGCTAAGCCTCGGCTTATCCATGTAAACTGACTCTAGGTGTATTCAGTATGCTCTTGAGGGCAAATAAAATTCTTCTTCACTCGGTTAGCTACTTAAATATTGATAAAGTGTGCTCCTGGACGTAAATAAAGAAGCAGCTAGTTTGCTGCCTCTTTTCTATGTTACTAAGAAGTTATGACCCTTTTTTTTTTTTTCGTAATTTGGTATACTAATTGTGAAAAAGGAATATCATGTTTTTAATTCATGCTATTTAGTGTAGGAATGTGCCCTTAAAAGCTACTCGTTTTGGGCCTCTCGCATAGCACATGATTCCTTCGCCTGGCTCATCTTGCGCTGCTAACTTGACTAAAAAGCTATCTTCCCATATTATAAATATACATTTTTTAAGGAAATTCTGATGTTAAATAACGAAACTTAGTAATTTAAAAATTTATAAAGTGAAGGAAAATTTTTTTAAACTTTATAAAATTAAATTTATTTTCGTGTAAACAAAAGAAAAAACTTATTGTATTTAATTTAGAGAGAAAAAATTAAAACAAACACAATAAGAAATACAGTGAAACCTGGTTAATTGGGAACTCAAGGGACAAAGACATATGTACCAATTATTGAGGGTTTCCAATAATCCAGTTTTCCAATTAAACAGGTTTAAAATTATAGTTGTCTCATTTACAGAGGCCCCCGCTTACAGAGGTCGAAATGTGCCGTTATTCCATTTTCAGAGGTGGAAATGTTAATAAAAATGCGTATTTTTGGTGTTATGAATTTAATGTAGGTATAAATGTACATACATAATGTATTGCGTCGAAAAAAAAACAATACGGTAAAGTTTATGACTTAAAGTAATCGGTTATGTTTGATTGTCCTTGATTGCTAGTTGCTGAAACCTGTTTCTCGATAGAATAAATTTGATCAAAAATAATAGAATTATCAATATTTGACATTTCGAAATCTTGTGTGAAGTAACTGATGTAAACAAACATGTCAAAACGTGTTAAAACCTGATTATTTTGTCTCACTTATACAGGTAATTGAGCTACAGAGTCTCAATTATAGAGGTAGACATCGAAAAAGTCTTAGAATTCAAATCTCATTTAACCAGGTTCAAAAAGTCCCATTAACAGAGGTAATTTAATGAAAAAGAACCGGGACCTCATTGCAACTCTCAATAATAGAGGTTTCTCACTTATCCAGGTCCCACTTAACCAGGTTTCACTGTAATTTTTTAATCTTTGTTCTTATTTGTAGACTTACTTACCATCTTCGGAGTTATCCAAATCTATATGCCACCAAGTGGTCGAAAATAAGTAAAGCGGATGAGGTACTTGCCAATATTCACCACATGCATCTTTTTTTTTTTGCAAAATTCCGATTATTTATCGAATGAATGACTGAATATTAGGGAAATCTTTTCTCTCTTTCATATAATAAAAACACAATAGTAGGTTTCGATGGAAACTTGCGATTATATTTATATTGTATTAATTATTTTAGTAAATTTACTTATTGTCTAATAAAGACAGTTTGTAAATAAAATGCAAAAAAAAAAAAAAAAAAAATATAATAAAGATATTTGCTTTGAATCCGACTACTTTGTTGCAAGGGAAACCAAATCGAATTGGTGCACGTAATTTAAACTGAAATAATTTTTCAAAAAGGCTTTGATATTCTTAGATTCTATTTATGCCAATCTCAAGTTAAATATTCATTGCAAATTATTTTAAATTATTTATTTTCTGAATCAACCAAAAAATAGCATGCACAAATTTTTGGATTACGCGAACATACATACACATTGTTCATGTGACTCATAAGAAAATGGTTCATGTCTTGCATAAATAAAATTTTCCTTCTTATAAAAATTGCTAAATCGACGTTTAATAAATATTTTTGCTAATGTAATGTTATTGCGAAAATTTATGTAAGACAAAATAATAATAATCAAACGAAAATGTAAACAATAAGAAGCAATCGGATGGTTCAGAACTACGCTGACAAAGAGTGAGGAAAATATAAGGTTATACACTAGGGTGGCCGCCGCTGGTATGGAGGATTTTTAAAGCGTCGATATCAATAACGCCACCCCCTAAAAAGTTTCCTTTTTACCTGCATATAGCGCCTGTTAAATTTATAAACGATCCGAATGTATTTGATGGGTCCGGCAATAGGTCAAAGGTCATAACTTGCACTTTTCCCGTTTTTGACTGTATTGTTCTACATAAACTTTAAAATCTTGTTACCAATCAGACAAATTATGGTTCAAAAGGTCTCATATCTATCAAAACATAATTTTAAAAAAATCTAGAGTCGGCCTAAATAAATTTGGTAAGCTCTAAAATTGATTAAATTGACTAATTACACCAGTTTACAAATAAAAAAAAATGTTCGTATCCTTAACATTTTTGAATCGTTTCTGTAGTAAAACCGAAAAAATTTTTTTCATGAAACGGGCTTCGAGATATTTTGAAAAAACCATTTTTCGAAATTAAAAAAAAAAAAAAAAGTGCCGTTACTTAACAGTAAGTATCTCTGGTTATACCAAACTGATTTCGATAATTTTTTTTCACGACTGTAGATAATTGAATTACCCATTGATTATATTTGGAACATGTTTTTGTCAAACTTACGATTTGGTCGCTATTTATGCATTGATATGAAACTTTTTTATGACCTTTGACCTATTGCCGGACCCATCAAATACATTCGGATAGTTTTTAAATTTTACAGGCGCTATATGCAGGTAAAAAGGAAACTTTTTAGGGGGTGGCGTTAGTAAAATCGTGAGATGTTGCAAAAATGGCCACCGTATTATACACCCTAGGGAAATATAAGATATCGACAACAAAAAATGTAAAATTGGTAGCACGAAAATAACGAAAACGCATAAAATTTGTTCGTTTTCATTTTCCGTGCACGGCTGAATTTTTTTTTGCAATAAAAGACAGCATTCAGTAAAAAAATTTTTGTTTCTTTAAATTAGTTTAAATATTTTAAAAAAATATTTTTTTTTAATTTTGAAATTAAAAAGTTTATTATTATCCCATTAGGGATATCCCAAATTCGAAATATTTTTTTATACGGTTTTTATAGGCCTTAAGAAATAAAAATGATCACATCGCGTGAATTTACTGCGATTTTGATGTTTTATTAGAAATTTTAAAGAACAAGCAATTCATAAAATCATAAAAATCGGTTTCGTAATAAAATTAAATTTTTCTTCGTTGTAGACCAATTTTGTATAGAATTCTACGCTATTGGCTATTGAAACCATTTTTAATAACAGAAAAGAATAAGCAATATGTGGCATTTTTTTTACTAGCTATTTAAAAATTACCCAAGTAATTATTTATTGATAAGCCGCTAAATAAAAGGTCATTAGAATACGTATAAGCTGAGAAAATCGATTTTAAAAGTATTTGGTGAGTCTTAAAGCAAACATCAGCCTTACCATTTCAATTAAATAAATCACTTTACTTAAACAGTGTTGCTCGCAGGTAGCAAAGCCCCTTGGTATATACTATGTTGACAAAACCCAAAAGTTATATGAAAATTCCGCAAAATCCATTCAAAATCCCAACTTAAAATTGTGTTGAGCAGGTTGTCCCTTTTGGCACTATATCATGCACCTGTACAACAAACATTTTGGTTGCAACCCACAAGGGTAAACATTAGACACGACTTATATATTTTTTATGTCAGCTGACAACATTTATTTTGGTACAAGGCTCTCTGCAAATAGTTGCTAACAAATTATAAATAGCACAGTGTTGAAATTTACACATGCAAAGTGTTTCTGAGTCTCTGTTTAAATATAGCACAAGATACAACAACAAGAAACACAATGTATCTGGTGCTGCAGTAGTCTAGATACTTGTACTACACTTAGTTTGTGGCCCAAGACTTGAGCTCGTCGTTGTAAACTTAAATTGTCAGCATGGACTTGGCCAAAAGGCTGGTTAACTCACGCCGCCCCAAAAAGGACACGCCCTCTGCACCACGTGCGTTTAACTTAATTGTTATAATTAATTTTCGTAAGGTGAGCCTGCAAATTGCCAGACTTAACATACACATACTTACATATGAGCCAGTTGATGTCTAAGTCTATAAGTAGCAGCGACATATGTGTAGCTGTGTGTGTGTGTGTTTATTGTATGTTGTATACTTGGGGGGCTTAGGGCATATATACGTCACAATGCCCATTTCCAAATGACTTTGTTGGCCCATTTGGCTGATGACACAAACCAGCTAACAACTTGAACTCTGTTTGTAGAAGAGAACCTCATTCGTGGTTTAGTGGTTACGATAGTTCTGCTGCTTCCTAGCTACAGTAAACGCTCGTTAATTACATTTTCAAAAGTTTCCGCAATCTAAAATGACGAATTGGAATAGTGCATTTATAGAATGAGTGTAAGCCGCGAAGTTATTCTACGGCAAACGTGTTTAGATATCAACATGATACGACAAATTTCAACTGCGTACGGATAATGTCTATCTCTTAATGAAATTCTGTGGCTCTCGCACTTATGGTCCCTTAGAATTATGTGTTCATGGCTATGTCGATATCCTAGTTTATGCTGATAATTTTTCGCAAAAAATTAACTAATGGTCTTTTGTATCTCCTACCATCTGTCACTTACTGCTATCATCAATTATGACAGAAATTTTCACTTTCGCAGGCTTATCCCTTCTACAAATGCCCTTGGCATCTGTGAATAAACTTTATTAGTTTGGTTGAGACTCTAACTTGTAATAACTGTAGTAACTTGTGTAATCAATCAAAGTGAATTTTTTGATTTTTAAGTACAGTAAACGCTGGTAAATGAGGTTTTATTGCCTATACGTTTAAAAAAATTTATCCCGTCCATCATTTGGCTAAATTTTGTGTCTCTTGCTTTTAGGGTCCCCAATCTGTGCTCTGTGTTTGTGAATAAATCCATACTTGAGTTAATGCTGATCATTTTTGAAAAAGAACTTTTACCTGTCACATAATTCGACCATAAAAGATATGAAACATCTAATAAAATTACACAGTCCTTATTCATCCTACAACTATCTTGACATCTATCGTAATAATAGACGTAATAAGCCTTATTAATCTGGTTATGAGTCTAATTTGTGTAAGCAACCAAAATCGAATTCTTTGGATTTTACTATTTTTTAAACTACTGAGCAAATAATTTCAATTCAATTTTGGAATAGGATTTCTGTTGTTGAAATTTTTTAAAACTTAAAATTTATTGTAGCAGGATGATCCTTAGTACTTAATAAATGATACATAGTTATAGCATGATCTCTAGTCACCCTGTACATAAATAGGTATAAGTATCATGATCCAACAATTAGAAGGTCACGCAACGCGCAGGTCCGTTATTCGTGTCTCTCCCAAAAGAGAGAGGGTTCACTTTTTGTATGGTAGCTATGTGAAATAGTGGACCAATTTTGATCAAACTTCACACAAATGTAAAGACTTATACAAAAGTAAACTGGCATAAAAAATTTGGTTGCGATATTCAAAAAAACAAAAAAGTTTTTCCTTGTATATATTTCCTTGTTTGTATGGCAGCAGCTGAGAGCAGCATGCTGTAATGAATTAATATACAAATGTTCCTTTACATTTGCCTGCATCTGTAAATTAACATTTGTATGTTAGTTCAATACAAACTGCTGCTGCCAGCTGCTGCCAAACAAATGTTTTGTATGAGAATAGTTATTCTTAGAAAAACTTTTTTGTTTTTTAAAATATCGCAACCAAATTTTTGTCAGTTTAATTTAGTATGTCTTTACATTTGTGTGAAGTTTGAATAAAATTAGTCCACTATGTCATGTAGCTTCCATACAAAAAGTGAACCCGGAGCCGCCATTTTTTCATCATGTATAAGTATCATACGTAAGTTGTAAATGTGTAACCGCAGAGGGCTTAGCATAAGTAAAAGAGAATAAAGCGTGTTATTCTATTGAGCGAGTTAGTCTATTGAGACAAGCTGAGCAAAAAGATTGCGTTTAATTGTTGCCGGCTTTGGTTTTGCTGCTACAATAGCAATAGCATTTCCCACAAACTTAGATTTTAAAGCAGTCGCGAATAAAGTTTGAGGTCTTCGAGATTCAAGGGATTCTACGAGCCCTATAAATTGCTGCAACTTCACCTTTTACACTCCGTTCAATCTTCCATAAAATTTCAAAGATTATTCTGGAATTGTTACGCACTGCAATTAAAATATTACCCATATAATTGTAACTTGGTCTATAATTCGCCTTATTCCTTTAATAGCGTTTTGAACTTCTTACAAATTTTTGGCAAAGTTTAAAATCTTGACAATAATTTAAAAAAAATATCTTTTCATGTTCTTTCTTGGTGTTCCGCACACCAGTTTAGAATTTAATCTATTCCAGATATCTAATTACCGTAGTTACTGCATTTAGTTGCGATTTATGAAAATTACCTTCCGAAGTTAAAAAGTTAAAGCTTTAAACCAAATAAACTTCATACAAAAAAAAAAAGCAACCAACCCCAGCCTTCAGAAAAAAGGCAATTCTTCTATAGGAGATGACGCTACATTATGGAATTTGTATTCTACTTATTCTAATATTGTAGCGATAGTAGTTATTTTATTTTATTTATTTCGATTGTTATGATTTCAAAGTTTCGATTGCCGATTTTCAATACTTACTACTACAGCTAGACTTTTGATTATTTGAATGCGAACTTCGTTAGTCGAACTTGTTTGGTTCGACGAAATGTTCGTCGTTAGTGGAGGTATTTGTGACAGATTGTTTCAATCTTGTTTGTGTTTGTTCGAACATGAATGCACGAATATCATTTGTAAAAAATATTCTTAGAGTAAACACGTGGAAAAATTTTTAGATTGCCTCCGAAATGAGCCCGCATTATGGCAAAATAACAGTGAAAAGTAAAAAAATAAATCGTGGAACAAACTACTTAAATAGTGCTAAGAATTTATTAAAGACTAAATCTAATATGGAATTGCTGAAAAAAAAAAATTTACTGCTCGCTTATATATTTTTACCAAATGATGTTCTTAAACATGGTTCACCTAGCTAGTGGGCAAATGCATCTTTGTTCGGCGAACAAATTTGCATGCGGATATCCTGCTTTAGTAACATGTTCTACTTTTCGAGTGTGTACTGTACTGTCGTTTACTCATTATGCATAATGCAGGTTAAAATGCAGCGGTAGTTTGAAGAGAGTTCTCCAAGTGTCCATGTTCGTTTTAATATAAAATATTAAAGCAAAACGTGGGACTAGTACATGAGTACGGGTTTGTGTGGGAAAGTGTCTGTCATAAAATGCTTACTAATGCAAGCATATGCCACAATCACTTGTTGTTGTTGTTTTATACGCAATTAAAATGACAAAGTGCCCCCGTTTAGCTGCCAACCAGTGCGACGACTATCCGATCATTTGCCCGAGCTCCGGTCAGTCACATGGCCCAAAGCAAATGCGATTGCCCACACTGGCCACAGCCCGTGCCAGTGTTGTAGTAGTGCTCAATTAAGCGTACAAAAATTGCTGCTAAAGGCAAAGTTAACGCCATTTTGTGGTTCATTTTATGAGGCCGTAGTAAACCATTCTTGAATGGTTCATATGGAACTATCGGCAGATGCATTAGCATAAGGTTGTGCTACATTCAGACTAGGTATGTGCGCGGTTATTTTTTGACGCCCTGTCACAGCATGAGCGTGAAATAATAATTTAAAAAGAAGCGGACGAAAAAATTGTGCTTTGGTTGAAGTCAAACATTTGGAGCTGGAGCTAAAGCAGATGAGTCAGATGTATCGAAATGGACAAAATTTTGGCAAATTTAAAGGTGAAATTTGTTTACAATTTCTTTCTTGGAGAAAAGTAAAAGTCTAGAAGTTTTGAAAAATTAATAATTCTCATTAGGTAACACCATTTCAAATATTCTAAAAAAAATAAGAAAGGAGACGTCGGAGAGCCCCCAAAGTTACCTAAAGTATGATCAGGGTGACTAGGGAAGTCGATGTACCCATGTCCGTCTGTCCGTCTGTATGAACGCCTAGATCTCAGAGATTGTAAGAGCTAGAGCAACCAAACTTTCAGATTAGATACGTTATTATGTCAGGGAATGCAAGTTTATTTTATTTTTTTGATATCGGGGTTCTATTATATAGCTCCCATTGGGGTGGACCTCGAAAAAAAACAAAAAGTTTTAGATGAATAATTGGTTTGTTTATTAAAACATCGTAACCGAAAGTTTTTTATAGTTCCCAAGCACTGTACCTAATTTGATCAAAATCGGTTGACTATATCATATAGCTCCCATAGGACAGATCGGTCAAAAAAACGTTTTTTGCACAAAATTCGTTGTGTTTCGTTTCTTTATGAAGTTATCGTTACCAAATTTGACACTCGGAAGTTTTTTATAGATCCCAAACACTGTACCAAATTTGATCAAAGTCGGTCATATAGCTCCCATAGGGCAGATCGGTCAAAAAAACGTTTTTTGCACAAAATTTGTTGTGTTTCGTTTGGTTTTGAAGATATTGTAACCAAATTTGTGTGTTTGTCAGTTTTTTTTGATGAAAATCGGTTGACTATATCATATAGCTCCCATACGACCGATTGGTAAAAAAAATGTTTTTTGAACAAAAAATTCGTTGTGTTTCGTGTGTTTTTGAAGATACCGTGACCAAATTTGGTGTTCCAAAGTTTTTTATAGTTCGCAAACACTGTGCAAAATTTTATAAAAAACGGTTGACTATATCATATAGCTCTCATAGTAGTAATATTCGTTGTGTTTCGTTTGTTTGTGAAGATATCGTACCCCAATTCGGGAATCAATTGTCTTTTTTTATTCAGTTGGTTCTTTATACGATCCAAGTTTTTCGAATTATTCACTAAATAGTTTAAAAAAGCACAAAAGTTTCTCAGCAAATCAAAACCTATATTTAAAAGGCTCAAACAGTTTAAAAGATTTATTACTTTGTTGCTCGTGTGAAAACGGATTTTTGGCTATCTCGATTTCAAGGTCTGAGCCCGTCGCGTGAAACACGGCACGCACCCATCTCTAATGCACACACACGCACACATACACATCTTCTCAGAAGCACATTTGGTATGTGGTTATATGTACTCTTGTCGTTGTTAAGTGTTGAAGCCTTTTTATGGCATCTCTAAATGCGCCAAAGCGCAGTCACATCCGTTTCACATCCGCCGTCTTGAAATGCCTTGCAACTGATAGGAACATGTATGCAAACACTCACCTTACTTTTCATATATACAACGAGTATATAGGTATGTGCACATAGCTGTATATTTTAAAATTTATAGCGAGTTCAGGCCTCGTAAAGCGCATTGTGTAAATGCATTCTAAATGTGCTTTAAATTGCATATCTAACATGGTGAGAGAAGGACTTAAGAGAATTGAACTTTATTGCAAAAAGATTTCACTTTAAGTTGCTTCTAGTTGTACAATTTGAGTGCAGCTCGTTGTATTAAGCTTACTAGAATACTTAAATTAGTACGGAGTACTTTCTGTGGTTTCGCCGATTGATGATACATTATAAAAACTTGGCACTCTATATTGTACTTTCTGACTAACTTTTCTGTGAATCTTAAAGATTTTTTGATGTGCGATGCCTTGTTGGAAAAGTCACCCATCTTCGTATGCCTCTATCAATGTCGGTAAACACAGAGTCCAAAATTTGTGCATTTTTTTTAGCTGCGAAGCCATGGGCCGTAATTTCGCCGTTACTTTCGGTATTTCATATAATAAATTTATTATATATATTCAGTATCTAAAAACTATTTCGAGTTCCAAACCTTAAGGGTCGACTGAAGTAGTCTACACTGAAACAAACATCGATTTTGAGGGCCTTGAGAAAAAGAAAAAGAAACAAAATACTTTATTATATTATATTTGCAGTAAATAATATATTTTATTCAAAAAGTCACTGAAAAGTCCGGTTGTTCGGTTGTTAAACGATCCATGACTAAAATTGAGTAGTTTTGAATGTGACATATGTCTAATATGTTTCGAATTATGAGTGTTTAACAACCAACACAACAGATGCCCCATCCTATATAAAATATTCATGACCCTATATATAAGCTGTACCCTATTACACCCTATATAAAAATAAATCATTTACGCAAAACTTCAAAAAGTTATTTTTATGTTTACATTCGTTTTTGCGTTTAGTTGAATACGCCTAGTCTTCTTGTTCATGTTCTGTTTTCCACTCACACATAAAACCAAATTGTGTGCAAAAACCAACCGCAGTGATAGATATATATACAGTTTTCCGTAACCACACGTACGCACACAATTTATAAAGTAATTAAGAAAAAACCGATGGCAATTATTTAATTCGATTTTAAAATTGAATAGCACGCTGGCCGGCCCAAGGGACGTATGCGCAATTTATTTAATGTCTTAATTGGGTTGACAAACAAAAGCCAACAACCAACAACAAGCCAAAAATACATGCAACTAACTACCAAAAGCCATAAACCACATAATTATTTATAATGTGTCAAAGGAAAGGTTACAAGTTGCACATGAATGCCATTTCATGAGCAAAATGATATACAACATACATGCATTGAGTCGCTGGAAATCCGCTTACGGCAAAGCGGAAACGGATATGGAAATGCTTGAAACGTCACAGACTACAATGGCGTCGCTAGGCAAAATAGTGATTACTATGCATTAAACATGCAGTTGTTGCAATTGTTTGACATTAAAACATGTATTTAAATCTTACAATATGGAATTTGCTTTTAGCTGCGATACCTTTTAGTAGCTTTTAAGCCTAGGCTAGCCATGTTAATTGGCTGACGAACACTGTGAGCGAGCTGGCTGACTCTGTGTGGGCTGCAGTTGAAATGGCGTCGGTGTAGAGCTGCCATTATTGTTGAGCGTCAAAGCAGGTCATAGGGAAACCTTTCGAACCGTTGCTTGCCACGCCATGTTTCGTGATTTCTGATTTTTTGATCTGGTCCCATTCCTTTGCCGAAACCGTTAGAGACCCGTGCGTTCGCGTTGTTTGTTGGTTTTTTTATGATTCTTTGTTTGGTTTGGTGCTATAAGCTGACGTTCCTTACAGGGCAAACTCAAAAAAAAAAGAAGAGAAACGCCTACACGCTGTACTACTCACGCCATTTCCGTTTACTTTACTTTGTCGTCGTTGGTGTTGTTGTTGTAGGGGGCAACCTTTTATTTGTTTGTTTGCAGTATTGTCGTCGTATCAGCGACAAAGAACAAAGAATCAACATGAACAACAACAAAGGACAAAAAAAATCAACTCAAAAAGTAAAGCAATGCCATCCAGTAATATTTTATTGTATTTCGCATTTTTCGCCATTTTATTTATTGCCCTTCATGTGGAAGAGCACACGACACAAATTGGAAAAATAACGAATGGAACTGAAACAGTTGTAGATGCCCCACAACTGAACCCAATTTTGTTTTGTATGCTAAAAATTCATTATAGTATGTACAGTGAACTGTTGATGTAGTTAACCTTGTAATTAAAACAGATAATTTTTTGCAAGTTGGTATGTGTTAGATTTGCGCAGTTGTATGTGTCATTTAGAAGGAGACTTTTCAATACCCAACAGAAATTTTTTAATTAAAAGTTAATTACAAAATACTTCGAGAATTTAACGTTTTTAAAAAAAATATTTACTAACGGCTTAGTAGCGCATAATTTGGAATCGAAGGACCCCGTAGTTAGAGCCCGTTTAACTGGCAGTAAGCTTAGTATACTAGATTAATTATTTTGAAATAGATTAAACATTTTTGAAATAAAAAAAAAAAAAAATTAATAAATTAAAAAAAAAAAATAAAAAATAAAAAAATAAATAAAAAAAATGTATTACGCCTAAGGGGCCGTACCCGTACTACGTGACCCAATTTTTGCACTTAGAAGCTATAGGATTTCTCTGAAGGACTATAATTTACATTAGTCCTAAAATTCTCCTTCTAATCATCGGGTATGTGACCAAAAGTGTAGGCAAAAAAATTACAACAACCTTAAAATAAAATGTGTAAGGACATAATAAAATACTTTGGCCAAACAATCTTAGGCTTTCATTAGCACTGTGAAGCGGAATTAAAATCATCACGCTCTTAGATTGGTGTGTATGTTAGGCAGAAAGAAAAAAATGTTCGGTTTAATTTTCGAAACTCAATGCCTCCAAGAAGTTGGTTAATTTTGGGATTTACGAATCACGAATCAATGAACTTGCTTTTTAAGTGTTTCGTTTTAAAATAAAATATGTTCTAAATATAAATAAATAATAAATAATAAATAGTTTTATAATTTTATATAAAATCTTGCAAACATCGAAAATTTTCCTCTAAAAATAAAAAATATTGTATAAAATTTGCTCATTTAAAAAAATGTTGCTCACAATTTTGACTTAATAAAAGTTGTTTATTAAAATTTTACAAAAATAAAACACGTATGTATGCAAAAGTAAAATTTTTTTAAATATAATCAAATACTTTTCGAAACTCAGTGGATTAAAATAAAAATGTACTTAAAAAATTTGCTAACTTTCATAGTTTTTAAATGTTCTATACAATTTTTGAAAACTTACGTAAATTTCTACAAAATTTTTGTAATAATAAAAAATATCCTATAAAATTTTGCATAAAAAAAAAGTTTGCATATAATTTTGCAAAAACCAAATTGTCTTAAAATTTAAAAAAAATAAAACATGAAATATTGCAAAAGTAAAAATGCTCTATACAATTTTGCAAAATTAAAAAAATAATTTTCTATAAAATTAAAATTGAGAAAACATTTTATTTTTTTATATGAAAATTTTTAATTTTCTATAAAATTCTTCATATTTAATGCATACCCAAATTTCCAAAAGAAAAATTATGACAAATTAGTTTAGTTAACTTAATTAAAATGTTTACCGTAGCCCTTGTCTTAAATAGTTTGGTTCATTATAAAATGGGTTAGAAACTCTGATCAAATTGTCGCATATTTACATAGCGGTTGTGCATTGAGCTCCCGGATTATGATCAAAAAATTTGTAATTTGCGTACCTCCCAGCTTTCTTTTTATCTTAACTTTGAACCGAATAACGACTACCAGTTATTCCTTAACGTATAAAATAATACCTTAAAATAAATCAATATTATAAAATGTATATTATTTATTTTTTGTAATATTTTTATTTTGATTATTTTTAAAACAATCTGGGTTTCAAACAATAAAAAATATATTTTTTTATATGATAACTAACTTAACACTTTGATGTTTTGCTCGACATATTTATAAACACTCTTTTAAGTGCTTTTCCACTTTCAATTTATAAAGAAAATTTTCTGAAATATTTCGTCAAATATAAGGTTAAAAAAAATAAAGAAAAGTAACTAACAGAGGTCAAAGCTAGCTGTCAGAATTGGTAATTTTTATATGCTTTTTTGGAATGGTCTTACTATGCCTGAAATCTTGTACATATTTCGCTGCTATCTAAAGTTTTTTTAGGCTTACGACAGGCCAAGCAACTTCTTGGCTCCTACAACTTAATAAGGTTCAAGAAAGTGTCCCAATTGGGCAAGAATTCCCTTAGGATACTGACGGGGCTACTAACGGGACATTGCAGACTCAGGAAACACCTGTGTACTATTGGCATCTTGAATTCAAGCACATGCAGGTTTTGTGAAACCGAGGAGGAAACCTCCCAGCACATACTTGCAGAGTGTGATGCCCTAGCCAGAAGAAGGAAGTCCCTTCTTGGTGAGCATAGAATATTGGTGCATGATATTACCCGACTAGAACCATCTCAGATAATCAAGTTTGTCACGGAAATTGGGCTAGTTGAGGAGCTCTAGGGCTTGAAGGGAGCACAATAGATCCTAAGGGTCGCAGTGCAGCTTTTCCCTATTATATTATTAAAGTTTTTTTTTTATTCGTGGCTTACTTATTGCTGATATAATTGGGGACTTTACTTCCAATGTTTTTTTCCCTCATTAAGCATAAGAGAATTGAATTATCTACGTTTGGTTAGAAAACAAAGTTATTCTTTTCGTGACGACTTACACCTTTTTTTTAATAGCTTTGATGCATTAAAATGCAAAGCGTTTTCCCTTCAAACTGTTTGACAATCAAAATGTAAACACTATTCTAATTTCTCAGAGCGTTCTCACAAGAATGTTACGATTAAACTATCAGCAAGTGGCAACGCCTGCCACTGCCTGATATTAATCGTCAAAATGTAATTAACGTAAGTGGCTAGATTCGATAGAAATATCGATTTCTGTTTTAAATGTGGGCTATGTAAAATGGCAAATAAATTTTGAAAGCTAATAAAACGCCAATAACTCACTTCAACGAATATTTACTGTACTGTGTATATATGCAAGTCGTCAGTCTGTGTGCTAATTGTATGCCTCATAATCGGCGTCTTTCTGCCAAAAGCAACTTCTGATAACTAACTTTCTATGAAAATAAAATGCTGCGAGCTTAATTAATTCATAATGAGCGCGTCGACTCGGCGTCGCGTCGCAGCAGCACATTTGAATTATTTGTTGCATACTTTTTTGCGTAGAAATTTCCATGCGACATAGAACGACACGCAGAGTCTTGGTATTTTCCAGATTTTCGCTGTGGCGCGGTATGAGACCTATATGGCATAATAGCCAATTTAACAACATGCCATATTTAATTGGCTTTTAATATATATGTGTGCTAAAATATAAATCTGAAGCGTAATGTAAATTTACCATGAATACACTGACTGCTAAATGAATTGTGCGCCAGTGCAAAGTAAATACAAACAATATAGTACTCTAAGACTTAGGCAAATGAATCAGAGCGCCAGGAAGCACGAAAAGTGAACACAAGTAAAAGTATACCAGAAAAAGTTATTAATATTTTTTATTTTTCTTTTCTGGCCTGGGCGCGCATGCAAAGCGATTAGATTTAATTTGAAAATTTTTTTTTGTAATTTAACGGCACAGTTACGGGACTGGGTCGGCAGAGAGAGAGAAGGCGTGAAATTGCTTCACAGATATTGTAGGTGAGCGAGTGAGTGAGTAAGTGTTTTTGTTTGTGTTCGTAGAAGGCACGAAAGGTCGTTTAAATGGCGAGAGGGGGCGGGAGGGATATGCAACAAGCGTAATACGCTTTGAGGCAGTAAAGAGGTGATTCAATTTACCTTTAATTTAAAGTCTATAAAAGGAGCATTAAAAGGACTTTAAGAGTAAGTACTCAAAGGATTTTTAGGGTTTTTTTTAAGCGTATGCAGCATTTTTACCTAAGCACTTTTGCGTGGGTTAAATTTTTTAATAGGGTATAGTAGACGAACACGAATTGGAACAAATACTTTTGTTTATTTTTTTACAATATGCTATTCTTAGAATGCACAGTGGTCGGCAACGCCGATTTGCTGGCATAGGTTCGAAAAATGTAGCTAGGAGTTTGAAATTTAACACATTGACTCTTTACGACACTTCAAACTCCAAAAACTAAAAAAGCAGTCGACTTCATTTATTGTTCAAATTTGCTCAAAACAACTTTAAGAATTTTACCTTGACTATTATTATTAAATTAAAAATAAAATATTTTTCTTAAAAACATTCTAAACAGTCTTGAATTAAGAATTGCTGCCTAAAAAAAGAATGCTCTTGAAAAAAGAATTACTCTTCATGGTTTTGACTCTATTCTTAGGTTCGTTCTTGAGCTCGAAATTCCTGATTTTTTTCAGTGTAACAATAAAAATTTCAGACCAATCGGTCAATCCTTTAATCAATTTGATTAAATGTCAAAAAAGAAAAACAGTTTTGAAAGTTTTTATATTTTTGAAAATAACGAATTTAGAACATATAATTCATAAGAAAATAAGTTCAGTTTGGGTTACTCAAACACAATGTCTTTAGAAGCAATTATGAAGGCCGGATTATCCAAAAGATCTGTCACTTCTTTTTAAAAATTTGTCTTCTTACTGTATTTCATTTTATTACAACAAATACTGGAAAGAAGGGGATTTGAAGACTGTGGGAATCGAGGAGAATCATCACTTATATTGTAATCTTGTCTCTCAAGAAATCTTTTAAGGAAAAGGGCTTTTCAAAATATATTAATATTGTGTATGTGAAAAAAGATTACACTTTCTTCCTTTATTAAAAAACAATTTTTAACAAAATTTTTGTCTCATTGGGATTCGGCAAGGCCAAGTAATTATGTTGTCATCTGTATGGATGGTATTCTTTATTAGTCAGTCTTTGTCTGAAGCTCTTTAGTTTTCTTTTGCGTACTGTGGACTATCATCAGCCTATCATAGTACTTGCTGATGAAAAGAGTGATCTGCAGATTAGATTGAAGTCTCGATGCAAGGTCCAATGACAAGTGCTATTCACATCCAAAAATGAGGGTATATATTTCTTTGTAACCTATAGTAGCTTGTATTAGCTGCGTACTATATCGCCAGGTTGGCGCTATGATCTGCTGATAGGCCATCCTTTTGCAGCACAGGGGAAGATTGTTACGATTATTTATCAAACATTCTTTCAATTTGCCATTAAAAACGCATATTAAAGTAGCAACGGTTTGTAAGATTTTATTCTAAAAATATGCTCGATCTTTTTGACTTACCGTAGCCCGTAGTATAGAAAAACTATCAAAGCTGGCAGCTTTTTTAATTGATATTGTTGAAAGAATAACAAACATTTTCACCTAAAAAAATATACTTATTGGATGAAACTTTCAGGGATCGTTAGGGACCCGGTTCTAAGTCTAAAACGTGGCGTGGCACCGCCCACTCGCAATACATGTATGTTGTAGGGATGGGCATCGCGTACTCGAATATCGATATTCAGTATCGATTTGTATCGGATGAAACCGATGTAAAAAACCGATATAGATATATCGCCCAAACAATATCGATATCTCGATATATCGCCCAAAAAATTAGTATGAATAATATCAGTTTTAAAATAATAAGTCATACATAAATTAAGACACATACAAATAATCAGTTTATCTGGATTTCTTACAATTATTCCAAAAGGCTGGTTTTTAGTTTAAATTAGAAAGGCTCCAAAGAATCGTCTACACAAGCCAAAGGCCGGTTCCGTTCGTCGGTCATTATTCTCCCTGCAAGGGAAAATGGTCGCTCCGAGGTAACAGACGTCGCAACAGCCGGAACAAATATCCTTGCTAGTTTGTAAAGATTCAAGAATTGTGTCGACAGGGGCTCCCATATGGTTAGTGGATTGGAGTCCAGCGGAGACTGTTGGCGTGAAAAAAAACTTTCATCTCCGTTCTCGCAATACTTTTTGGATCTTCCGTATCTAAATGCAATACAGGATTGCTCACGGCAACAATGTGCTTTCCCAAAAATAATTTTTCTGATGAAATGGTAATGTGCAGCGACTTAGCCAGCATGTTGTTTCCCGACGTCTCCAATTTTTTCCCCGATGCCATCAAATCTTTTTCTATGCCCAAAGTGGCCATTCCACCTTGCACGCTTAGTTTTAGCGCCGAATTCGTAAATATCGTCAGTATCGGATGAAAATATCGATATCGGATATATCGTCGAACATGGATATCGATACAAAATAGTCGACTTCCAAAGAAAGAATATCGATATTCAGAAATATCGATACACTATCGCCCATCCCTAGTATGTTGGTGCGGTTTTTGCATGATATCTTTTTTTCTATCAAACTTAGAGTCATGATTTAAAGATCAAAGATTTAAAGATCAAAAAATTCAAAATTTTCCAAGCAACCGAACAAATAAGTCACTCGCAAACGCCAATTTTCATCATTTTTACAAACAAAATGCAGCTAAGCGTAAAGCAGGGGTCGACAAAGCAGAGAACTGCTTGCTTTGCAGACTGCTTGCTTTGGTGTCGTGCACGTAGGCAGCGTAGTACAAAAGTGGCGCTTACGAGCAACTTTTTGTTCGATTGCTCGAAATCTGTTTATCGTAGGAAAGCGATGTAGGATTAATTTTGTAAATAATTTCAATTACTTTAACAAAATATATGGGTAAAATTACCGAAAAAGCCTACCTGTTTTAAGATATTTGCAAATTATTCGAAAAACACTAAACATGATTTCCAACTTTTAACTTTAAACAGGCGTTGTGCTTGAACCAATAAACCCACAACCTTGATTTAAGTCTTGTTTGATAGATAATGAATAAAAATTTATATGCCACTTTGCCGCAAAGCTAATGGTGACTTAAAAAATTTTTTTAAGTTAAAAAAAAATTTGGTGTTGTAAATTGTTTTGATTGAATGTGGCCAAATCCAACGATACATATTTCTGAAAATTAATAAAATATTTTATATATAAAATTATTAAAAAGTGTTTCCCAGTTCATGACTCTATGTTGCCTAGAGGACGCCATATTGCATTTAATATGCATATAACAAGTGGAGTATCACGACGTTTCCAAAGATACATTATTTTGTTAAATAGTTATGATATGCGATTTAGAAGGTAGAAGCAAACAGATGAACAAACATATATATAGGTTATTCAGATAACCCTCCCAGCACAGTAGTCGGGTAATGAATAAAATAATTATAAAGTTATGTTTTTCAGTTCCTGACTCTATGTCCTCTATATGTCCTCATAGTCTATAACCAGGCAGCAGACGATTAAAGCCTTTCCAACGATATCTCGTTTTGTCAAATTATGATAATCGTATTAGAAGGTAGGAGTGAACAGATGAACATACATACATACAGGTCAAACACATAAGTCTTCTTTTTGCATCGCTGTAGTCGGGTAATGAATAAAATAATTTTAAAGTACTGCATTTTATTTATTTAAACAATACCTGATTGAATGAAAAAAACTTTGTATACAAAAAATGTTCTGCCTAGACCAATGTTTTTTTATGCATTATCTTTTTTTCGATCGGTCATGCAATTTTTTGCACAATCGCGTCGGGGCACCCTTGGCGCAAATGGGATTTCCGTGTCGCGTCACAACGATTTTTATGGCAAAACCAAATAACACAATTTTAAAGGGAATTTTTAACGAATTCAAGTTTTGCCGCAATTTTTGCCAGCGTATGCAAAGAGTTTGATGCTTAAAAAATATCAGGGCCGACATCTTCCGTCATTCCATTTAATGAAAATCCGATTTGCCGGCGTTCACTGCGTATTTTTTTTTAAGGTTTCGTTTTTTTCACTTAAAGTGAAAAGCCTCTATTTAAGTACTTTGCCTATGTATTCCAACCACTTACCTACGCCAGTCTAGTCCCAACATTCAATTTCCTTTACTAACTGCGTGTCATTTGTTGTTGGTATCAAAGAAGGCTCTGCTTCCAAATTGGCTTTTGCCTTTATCGCTTCAGTGGCTGCCGCCTTTTAGACGATGATAGCGCTCATTAGCCCTATTCAACAAGGAAACGTGGCAACATTTGGATTGACAAAGTTAGTTACCTGGTACTACTAGTGGGACCCTCTTTCCGGCTCTATTAGAGGCACGCACAAAGTGAATTTCTAAGCTCAACTGACATCTTTTGATTGCGTAGTTCATGGAATATTGTCATATAATATAATATGGTTTCCCCAGATGACACATAAATGCAATTTGTTCTATAAGTTTTTCAATGTTCTTTTTTTTTATCTTGTTGTTGTTGTTGTTGGCTCAGAAGTCTGCAAATTAAATGATAAACGATGGCCTCATTTGTCTTCGATGCGTTGTCAAGTGACTGGCCTATACACCATATAAGCATATACATACACATAAGTACGAGGGTAGGCTGAAAAGTAGCCTGTTTAGCCAAAGAAAACCTCTTAGGTAAATATTAGACAATTGTTGTCAATGACTTAATCCTTGTATCAACTTGTGTTGTCTTATTGGAAATGGATAGAAAACCACTTTCGCTGAAAATAAATATTCCATCCGTCCAATTCGGACGATATTAAAGCTGACTTTGTAACCACCTTAAAACACTATATAAACAATGCTGGCCAATATAATTTACCAGCCCAGATAGAGTAAACAAATCTGCGGAATGGACTATCGACGCTTAGAGACGCAAGATTGCTTAGGCTAGGAGCAATAAGCAATCTGCCAGAGGAGAACAGCGATTTTTTAATGACCAATTAATTATTTATTTTCAAAAATACGTATGACTCCCAAGAACGAAACGCAAACTGAACCTTTTCCCTATTGTATTTTTTGTAGTTTTTATGGATGTCACATTTTTGACCATGTCTTGGACTATCATTACAAAACAATAATTTAGGCTGCTTAGTTTGCCGGCAATAAAGGAGAAAGACTGAAATGCAGAAGTGTCCAACAACAACTTAAACTAAAAAAATATTTGCATTTCTGCCCGACCCAAACTCTGGTCTACCAAAAGTAGGGCACTTCTGCCCAAAATGGTTTTTTGTTAAAAGCTCCAATAACTGCCAGTGTGTACATATTTTTTGTAATAAGATTTTTGGTATTATATAGCATACAAAAGTAAAGTAAAACCAGTTATTTTTTAATAATTGAAGCTATTATTTCTTTGCAGTAGAAAATCAGCTTATATTCATTGTATTGATAGATATCCAAATCTAATCTTTTATGGTTTTAAATGTAATTTTTTCACAAAAATTTTGTTTTAACAAAACACAAAAACGCCCTATTATTGTTGTTGCTCACATCGTTAGTTGGGCACATCTGCATTTCTGCTAATTCTAATTTTGCTTAAAACTAGCCGGGGGGATAAAGTACCGGCCCCTCTGCTACACCTTTAGCTTGAATTATTGTGTTCTTTAAGTACGACATTTATTGCACCGGACCCGGGGGGAATCCCCCCTTCCACCACCCCTCTCGTAGGACCTGCTCATAGGTCTATCCAGAATTTGCATTGAGCAATTCAATTATTACTCAATCTCTTTTGCCAAACCTCTAAAAAACCTTCTCCGAGAACACTGAATGTTCTATTCTATAAGCTCACTCTCATTCCACCTTGCTTACAATTTTTAATTAAACTTTATTTATGTTTACCAAAAATTAACATTATTGAGATATTTACAGCATTTATATATCTGATTGTAGTTGCTCACGTTAGTGGGGCACATCTGCATTTCTGCCCAACACAGTAAACACACTGAGTAATTTTGCTTAAAACTAGCCGCTAGAAATTAGACAGCAGGGAGTCTACCATTTTTAATAAAACTTTAATTATCATTTACAAAAGCTAAGAAAAAAGGAATTATAAATTATTTGGCCAGGCTATAAACTTTAACCAGCTTACAAAATCTCTTATTCGTTAGTTTACTAAAATACCTAAAATTACTTTTTATTTTTCTAATTTCTAAGATTTGAATAAAAAAGAATGGACATTTTTTTTAACATCTTTAATTGGAAAATGGCATTAAGAAACATATTACATACAGTATAAAATTTGTAAAAAATTCGTAGGATATTCGTTTTTGAATATTAAACTATAAAGGTATAGTATAGCCCCAGATATAACCAAAAATGTAAATTCAATTTTACCGAAACTCGTTGGAGATTAAAAAATTAATAAAAGGCTTTTGTTCTAAGGATGTTCAACCTTTTTGGATGTGTAAGACATTCGTAGAGCAAAAGGCTTCTCTAGCACACATTTGTTCTTCAATATCTAAGCTGGATTGAGGACCTTTGAAAATCTTTGAAGAAGTTCAAAAATTGAAGTATTTTCTTTTTGTACTAGCCCAATATTGTTTTTCAGCCTGCCCTCGTACGCACAAACATATAACTATTTATGCCTAAGTAGACGCATACTGGAATATACTAGAAATGAGGGCATCCGACTATTTGAGTAGCCGTAGGACGTTTCTTTGTCTTGAGCCAAAACCATAGCAATTATTCTACACATAAATCTTGTGCGCTCTGTTTAGCTGTTTTGTAAGGATTTCTATGGAATAATTGCTGCAATAACACGCATACTAATGCCCACGCACACACACTTGCACAAGAACGCGCATTTACACTACACATACTCACATAGATACGCATACACACAGACAATATTGCAAGCATGCGTTGCTTTGGAAAGCTTAAAATTGAGTGCTTCATAAGCTCGCTGCCAAACTAATCCATGCCAAGCAATCCGCCTCAGACGGGCCTTAAAATATGCGTCCTGCTTGCCTTGCCCCTAGGCCTATTTGGCTGGCTTTTTGGCCATAAGAGCTGGAGCAAGTGTTAGTGCCAGTGTTAGTTAGTGCAGATTCTGCACTGAGATTATTTACATCACCAATCAATAAAATTTAGCAAACACTCAAACACACACACTTCGCACACTGGCGTATGTCCAAAATGCGTAGGCCTAATTCAGGGCAAGTTGTAAAAAACTTGAAATTGTGTATCTTTCCTATACTTAACCGAACTTAACCTCGCGATAAAAAAAAAAATCATTCCGAACCTTGTCAAAGGTTCTAACTGAGTAAAGAACAAAACAAATGCAAAAAATGCGCATCGATTTCTTCAAAATTTCAAATTTTTACTCTATTGCGTTTCGGCTTAATTTAAAAAATATATTTCGAAAAAAAGAGGAAAGTCGTCACGTAACGAAATTAGGTAGACTACAAAAAAATTGTAGTACAAAAAACAAACTTAAAGTCGACCCACGTTAGAATCTTAGTATAAACCTGGAACATATATTTTTTTATTTAATTGTGTCTATAAACACAATAGTAGCTTTTAGTAAACTTACTTATTGTCTAATAAAGACAGATTGTAAAAAAAAAAAAAAAAAAGTATTGTGACTAAGCTACTGAATATTTTTAAACACTTTTTTTTTTAAATCTGTGTTGTCAAGGAGTGTCAATAAATTTTAAATAAAAAACGTAAATTTAAAAATTTAAAAAAAATTGTTCATATAGTTTTATTCATGGCTCTTAAAGTTTGAATAAAGGAATTAACGGGAATTTTTTTAAAAAGTACAAAAACTTAATTTTTCTCAAAACCTAAAGTTTTAGATGATTTAGACGTTTTTTTTAACGATCGATCCTATGGGTGCTACATGATATAGTCGACTGATTTTGGTAACGATATCTTTATAAATAAACGAGTTATTCATCTAAGACTTTTGGTTTTTAAAACCAAATTACATTTTTCACTTTTTATAAAAATTCCTGTTATTTCCACATTTTTTTTCCCGATTTTTTAGCCTGAAGGCCTACGTTGCTCCGGCTTACCTCTTTATAATTTAGAATTAACTTCTAATTTATAACTATATAAATAAATAAATTAAATTTTCTCCGATTTTGATAAACAACCACTCATTTTTTTTTCGTAATCGATCAAACTTTACGAGCCACGAAAAAAACAGTGTGAACAATTTTTTTTAAATTTTTAAATTTACGTTCGAAACAGTTTTTTTTTTAAATTTGCTAAAAATTACGAATTTTAAATATATGAATGCATAAATAGCGTCCAAGCCGTACATTTGACAAAAACATATTCCAAGTATAATGGATAGGTAATTCAATTATCTATAGTTAAGTAAAAAAATTTGGTAGAACCAGAGAAAACTGTTCCCTTAAAAAATTTTTCGACTTCATTTTCGTCATTTACTACGGAAATGACTAAAACATGTTGAGGATAACAAAATTTTTTAAAATTTGTAAACTAGTGTAATTGTAATAGATTCCAAATAAAACAAAGAAAAAAAATTGGAAAAAAAATATTTTTTTAAATTTGCATTAAATGATGTAATCTATAAGCGAAATAGGAATTAAATTTTAGTAACTTGCAAATATTTCGTAAATTTGGATTTTTGGATATTTAAAACAGCTCACATAGGAAGAATTTGTTTGATTTTAAGGGTATTTAAATATTTACGCACCAAAGTTAAATTTTTAGGTTTATTTTTTGTGAATTTTTTTTTTGTTCGCTGTCGGTGACTGAAACGGCTCTAAAGCTCACTTGGGCGCTTTGTTTGCCCTTGTGTGCTGTTTGTTTCATTGTTTGTCTATGCCTCGCCATTGTTGTAGTCTACGCAAATATGGGCACACACACACACACACTTACACACTCTAAAATACACTCACATAGATACAGATATATAGACACATGTGGGCCTGTTTCTATTGTTTGCTAAATTTATTGCAGAAATTTCTGAATTGGCTCTTTTGGCTGTAGTTTTATTTTTATACTATGGCCTCCTCTAGACATATATAGAATGCAACAAAAAAAAATGTGCGCGCATCTTGTGCTTAGGCTTGGGGGCGCCAGTGCAGAGCTGACGGCATGTTTGCATAAAGGTACGGCCTTCAGACTGGGCGGATATATGTTCGAACAATAGCATCAGCATATAACAGAGCAACATTTCTTAACCCCCTCGCATACAAAAAACAGAAAAAAAATAAAATAAAATAAATGGTAATCATAAGTATTATGATTATGACGCAGGTGTTTTTTTTTTTTTTTTTTGTATGCATATATGCCCACGTGGCGTTAATTAGCATATCATTTGGAGTCCATGGGTTGACAAAACGTGGCGACATTGTCATTGTCATTGGCATCGACATTTCAAAAGCTAGTGCCCAGCCGCAGGCATCCTTTAAAGAACTGAGGCACAGAGATACCTTTATTTGCACGCGTCAACATCCGTTTATATTATTATTGTAATTTGCGTTTCAGCATTGCCAGCATTTTGTTTGTGTATCTGTCTGTGTGTGTCTGTATCTGTGTCATGTGTCAAGCCAGATCACTTGTGCGCTTGTTGGGTTTCCCTGAGAAACTCTGCATATGGCACTTTGAACATGGAAATGCACATATTGCGTATACGCCACGTAAGCGTAATTTTTTTTGCTTTTTTATTTATTTATACAGCAATGCCGTCACATAAATTTATGCTTATATTTAATATATATGTTTATTGGGGCATACAGAGTGACTTTGCCGCTTCTTAAATCCTTAAAGTGGAGTAGCAAGAAAATATATTTTTTATCAGCTTAAAATATGTATTCCATATTTGTCATGATTGTTTGAACGAATATCCGACAAATTGCAATTTTTCGTAGTAGTTTGCTTATGTCTTTCTAAAAAGTCCATGATATATTATTATTTTCAAAAAAACAATTGTTGAGCTTTTTTGCAAGCATAACTTTTTTGAAGTCTATGGTTTCGATATTGTCCATATTTTTGAATATCTAAGGCAAATCTTTTGACAACGTAAGAGTTTTTTTTTTGGATTTGGAAGCAAAGGCTATCTGCGAGGAAAATTGCTTCGCTGCTTCGGGAGAAACAAAACATCGGCTGAAGAATGTTTACATAGCTTTACCGCTATCAGAATAAGCAGCTTAAAAGAAGTCCGGTTTGCAGCGGAGGAACTTGGGGGTGCGGGCGATAGACTCCATCGCCCTAGGTGCAACACTCAATGATTAGTTCCCTGGTGGCCAGGCCTGCCACAGGATGGTGGTAATGGAGGAATTTCGCCCTACTTCGCAATTCTCTAACAAGATCGCCTTAAAGCGGCGGTCCGAGAGGAAAATCTTTTACAAAGACTTTTGTCAAAATGCACTGTGCAAGATGCAAGACTTTATTTCACATTTAACTTTATTTAACTACTTTTGTAATCTGTGAAGATCCTGCGAAACAGGAGATAAATAGTCAGCTTCTCTTGAAGAGTCGCAATTTTGGTTCGGTTCATCTTATGAAATTTATGCTACAGGATATCTACAGAACTAGTTTTTCTTAGAACTACTCAATTCCTTAACTTCTTAATAGATACGCATGAAAAATTTGTATATATGTTTAGCCAACTAATTTCTTATCGCATATTTAATATATAACTTTGATTTGATTTGCGTAAATACTATGCGTAAGGAACCTAATTCGCACCGATATAATTTAAGTACATAAATAATCTGTGGTATGAATTTTAATGTTATTAGTCTCTCCTTAAGGCTCTTGGCCGCACAGTTTGTCAACACAATAGCCAACTTGATATGTGTAGAACATATCCACATATAATTTATGCACATTAGATATAACGAATTTATAGTTATGTATTGCATAAATACATATTTATCAACTAACTTGGCAGATGTCTACATTTTCACCATATCTGTGGGGCATAAAATGTCACAAACACGCACAAGCAGCACGTCAACACTCGCACTCCAAGCCCAGAATCGTAGTAAGAACGTGTTGAATGCGTTTTTCGCGTATTTCTTAGGATTAATTTTTCACCTTTGCTGAATTTGTTTGTTTTGGGTCTTAAGATAAAAATTTATCTATCAATAAGGTTGGCAACTTTGGCATAAAAAATAATTTAATCGGTATGGCAACTCTTGTGTATTCAAGACTATCGTTGTCAAATAAAGTCTTTTCTAGAAATTTTGGGATTTGATTTGAATGCTTGTCAATCTTATTAAATTATATACATACTTATATGAAAGCTTACAAAAATACGAAATACTCCTTATTAATCTTCTTAAGTGAAGAATACGATATTTAGATTGCAAAAAACGCTAACGTTTTTGGCTGGTTATTTTGGATTTTAGAAATAATAAAAATAAATAACAAAACTAATCATAATAAAATATTCATATTTTTGGTTTAAATATAAAGAAAAACTATTTTTATCAATTATTATTTATCCATAGAAAACTTTGCTTGAACAAGCTGCAGACCTGAATGGAGTTTATCAAAACTTTTGTGTAGGATAATACTCGCAGCAATATTTCTATAAACAAAATTGTCAAACTTTTCTTTTTTTTAGTAAATATCCTGCAAGTTTTGTCCCAAAAATATATTTGTCAGACAGTTTATTTATTTTGTCGTAATCTGAATATAATAAAAAGAGAAAAATTAAATATATGTTATGTTATTATATTGGTTTAAAAACTGTTTTGATGACATTGCAGTTCATTTTTGACAGCCCCAAATTAGAAACAGTGAGCTGTTGTTTTTCTGTTTTTTGCACGAATCTTAATGATCAAGAAAAGTTATAGAAAGTTAGAGTACGATATACAATTTGAACATTTTTATACCCTGCACAATGGGCCCGCGTGGCCAGATTTTGGCCAAAAGTCCTCCAGATGAAAGTCAAAATTTGGACAAAATGATATTTCAATATGATTTTAAACATATTATGGTATTCTGTAGAAAAAAAATTATTAAATTATAATTAGTGTTTTTAAAGTAATTGGCAATCAAAGTTGAAATTTTGTATTTTTTGAGCTTTCGCGTTAATTTACAGAAGAAAAAATCCTGCATTTACCATGATACATGTAGCTACGAAATCTTTATTCACTTTATTATTTATAGGTATTACTTCAGAAAAAAAATAAAACCGCTTAAAAACTTTTCGGTTTTAAATATATTCGTGTAGTTAAAAAGATACTTACAATTTGAAAATTTTATAGCATACTTACAAAAATGCAAATCAAAAAATGTAAAAATTAACAATTTTGACGAAAAAACATAAAAATTTAAATATGGATTTTTGAAATTTTTTTTCGAAAATTAAAAGAGCATTCCAAAAAAATTATAACTTTCAAAAGATAGATGGATTAGTGATGACTTTTTGTAATTTGCTTGTAAGGCTGAAACTATTTGGGGCTATAACTGCAAAACCATTCAATATTTTGGGTATAGGCTATTTTTTCAATGTATGTGGAGCTCATATCTACCACTGTGATCGATTTGATTCATATTCACACCAAATAAAGAACGTATAAAAATACGTGTTTAAAAAAAAAAAGTGATTGACATATTTGAGGAACATACTTAAAAAAAATAAGAAAATTGAATATTTGTTTTTAAAAAAAAGGTTTTGATTTAAAAAGAATTTTATATTTTTTTTTTAATAGCCTCTAAACAGTAGTTTAGACTGAATTAAATAAAATTATTATTCTGTGTTTTTCTTTTGTTTATGAAGACATCGTAACCAAATTTGGTAATCAACAGTTTTTTGGAGTATCTAAGCACTAAGCAAATCGATTCTCTTATTTATTTATGATGTTACAGGGTAACTCTTTATCCCCGCAGCTGATTAGAGAGAGAGAAAGTATTCAACACCTGCTATGTGATTGCCTGATACTTCTTAGGAAACGCAACCAGTTTCTGGGTAAACCATTCTTTTTTTTGTTTTACCTCAAAAAGAATCCCTGTCTATTCTACTGCAGAGTATGGTCTAATTCAGTGAAAAACGTCTTTAAAGGACCTCCTCCTCCTTCATCCTTAGCTCGTGGTGAAAGTTGGAGTTCCTTATGTACCAATCTCATCCACTATATATAATACTATATTCAAAAGCTCTTCAATGTCACATTTGTCATAAACAAAACTCTAAATATTCGCTTTATAAAAATAGTTTATAATTCTGTTTGAGGACTAAACAATATATATTTGCTTTATGTAAATGTAGGTTCATGGTTCATGGTTCATGGCAATATTTAGAGCCATTACTAGAGCCGTAAATTTGTTTAAAACACATCTGTGCACATGATTATAATATATGGCTAAACTAAGTATATGCCAGAATGACGTTATAAGAGTCCATTGTTATTTACATTGTCATTATATAAATGGTTTTTTTTTTATTCAAGCAAGTGTTTTATATGGTAGTCTGTTATTTATAGTACTAAGTATTGTACATAAAAACAATACTCCTACTTGTATATAAGGACAGACTAACTTGTCAAAGTCAACAAAACACGCGTTGCATGTTGAAATTCATGATTTATTTATGAGTTTCGCAAGTTCGTTGCCGTTCTATCTGAAACAGATTGTGTAGACACGCAGATACAAAAATTAAATTATTGAAACATTTTAATTAAGTGCTTAAAATGCAAAAATTATAGTCAAATGCAGCGCATAAAATCAAAAATTTGACGTTGAACATGCGGGTATGTACTCGTCCTACATGCCACAAGGATTGGATGGGGCTAGATAACATCTGCTCTGCGCTCTGTCAGTGTGGTTATGTCTGTGAAAGTTTTCGCTACGCTTAATCCAATTAAGAAGACTCGGAGCTCAGGCTGCCACTGTCAAAGCCATGTACTGACACTTCTGTTGTTCTATAATTCCCCAATTCGAAGCCAGTCAATTTAATTTTGGGTGCCAGGCGGATGCAAAGTGTGCGCTTTGGTTGTCCTTGTGTTGTTTTGACAGCCGCTGTGTACATAGGAGCTGCTGGGATTGGGGTGCAACACTGACCCAGCTGGCATATGACAGACCGACCAAGTGGCACAGCCATTAGCTTCAACTGGGTTTCGATTTCAGTGCCAACGGGCGGCCATGTTGTTGGCACTTACGGAAATTGTTTCGTTGTCGGTTTGTAATTTCACACTTTTATAAGTGATTAGAGCTGCTTGGGCACGGTACCTACCTAACTTACAATGTTAGTTATGCGAGGGCAGGCTGAAGACTTATCAAACTAGCATAGAAGGCACTACTTTTGTTTCACAATATAATTTCTCTTTAGAGGAGTTCGCTTTATCCATAGGACATGCAATTTTTTATGCCTACCAAAAAGACGCATTTGTTTTGCAGAAATCCTCTAAATTGCTTCAATTTTCGAAAGATTATAGCCACAGGGGGCCGAATGCGAAGAGTACGATATGTGGGGAACCAATTTGCCTTGGCAACTGAGCTTGCCTGGTTGGGTATAGCTTTCTTATATTCAAACGTTGGTGTAATATATGTTCAACTCCGATCACACTAAACTCATACAACCTCCATCGTATATGGATGTTTTTTGTCCAGCAGGTTTTTGACGCACGCTTCGTGTTTATTAATGTAGCATGAGGTGAGTTGGTGATCACTTCTTGGATATTAGAGTGATATCTGATTGTATCGTCTCAGCCGTAGTAGAAAGCGGCTACAATTCTGCTCCTCCCAGTACAGAGCCCATTTACAGCATTTTTAGTTCGAACCGAGGTTCTACAAGCCATTGCATTCTACGCTTTTTCACGACAGTTAAGCTTTAATTTCAGGGATAGTCATTTTTGTTTGCGTTAAGTATTTTAATTCGCTGTGGGGATCATTTAGTTAAGAAGGCCGTATCATCGGAATATGGGGCCGCTATGAACCCCTAGTTGTGAAAGACATATAGACATAGTTAGCAAAAAATGGGAACAACAAAATTACAAATACTTTTAAGGCTGCCCTCGTGTTTATATTTGCAGTCTCCTATGTTGACCCCAATTTAATTTGTGTTTTGGTTTTCATTTTCTTGCAGACGCTTTTCTATGTGAAGTAAGCCAAGTGTAAACAACGAGAACAAAAAAAGGCAACAAACAATAGACCAAGTAAGCGCAGTTATAATAAAAAGCAGTGGCAAGAGCAGCATAACGACAATAGCAAGAGCAGCATGGATGGGGAGCACGACGACGATCAAATAATATGAGATTAGATGGGGCTTTAGAGCCCCGCCAAGGAGCTGCACCATTGCATGGCCGCTTCATTGGTGTTGCCAAGTATAGACGTGAAAAGCGTCAAAAATGTGAGACACAGCAACAACAATGCGCTGATGAAGACGAAGATGCAGCAAAAGCTGAAGCAACAACAGCAACAATCACGTGTCTGTCAAACAACAACCACAACAACAACAACAAGTTGAGTAAAACGCGCCAGCCCCTGGGGCAACTGCAAGCCATAAGTGCTAAGCAACGAGAGGCGCCCAACGTGGGGCCCCGCCAGACAAGCAACCCGACCGTGCTGCAAGGACCTTACAACAACGACTTCAAGAGCGTCGCAACCCTAAGAACCAAAACTAAATCTACAACTACAACAAGTTCGCATTGGCGCGCCATTTCCCAGTGCGGCGGAAACGTAAAACGCGCCATTGTCGCGTCCCTTAAAATGCGTGCCCAACAATCGTTAATGCTAATGGCTGCCAGGGTTTCCAGTTGCTACGCCGTCAACGTAGACGCCGCCAACATGTTCCCGGTCAGGGGCGTTAGCTTCAGCATGTTTGTCCTGTGCCTGATTTCCGTTGTCGTCCTGTTGCCGCCAGTGACGCTTGCCGATGACGGTGATAATTTCTTTGCCGTTAATAGCTTTAGCATGGGACCAGAGACAACAACACCCGAATTCGGTAAGCTAAGACCCATGCATGCAATACGAGTATGGTTATGGTTGGTACGCTTGGTTTAAACGACAAGGGCTTGACCGGCGGCAGTTGACTTATCTTTATCGCTGCCTTGTATGCCATATCACACTTTATGATTTCTTGACTTGCTTTTTTGTTCAGTGTTGGTATTCGCCCAACTGCAGCTATGTGTTAAATGCACCTAACTTGGCTTGGGCAAGTCAAAGCCAGCACGCAGGCAAATGGTAATCAAATATAGTTTGCCAAGGTGTACAAAAACCAAACCGGGTTAATCTGTGTGTGTGTGTGTGTTTATATGCCATAGTATACCATAGTTAATGGTAACCAGCATACGACAATGACGTCACCCACAAACGTACTGCGTTCCTATGTAATGCTGCCTGAGCCAAGGAGGCATATGCATACCTCAACATGCATATATATGAGCCTGAGCCCTTTGTTCTGGTTCATGAAGGTTTTTTGCTACTATTGCATAATAAGTGGATGCAGCGCTGTTCGTCTTTAGATGCGTCCCTCTTTAGGCGCTCTTCTTTTTTTGCCTTTGCCACAAAGGGCATAAAAAAAGTGCACAGCAAAAGATTTCATTCAAGCGCAACGCAATTTTGATGCGCTGCAATGAGCGCCCACTTAAAATTTATGTTTAAAAGTTTACCCACTGACAACGAAATATACTTTTACTTGGTTAAGTTCGTTCATAGAGTGGAAGCACTCAAGCGAGAGTTGTTTTTAACAAAGTTTTTTTAAGGATAAATAGCTAAAAACTCAATAGACAAAGCATTTGAGTTTTTTTTGAGTGGGGGGGAATAGTTTGGTGCGAATATTCAATCAAAATAAACGAATTGCAATTAGGTTCAGCAGTTTTAAAAACTATTTATTTATTTTGGCTTCAGCATTTAATAATGTTTATTTAAGCAAAAGATTTTGTTGTTTTTTAGTTTTAACAAACTGAATAAACTGAGTGTTGGTTTTTTATAAGTTACAAGTTTATGCGCCAGAGCCATTGGATTTTATGCTTTAATAGAAATAAAAAATATTTCTTTAAAAAAGCAAATTTACAAACTGTCTCAAGATGTACATCTTGAAATGTAAGCGAGTTAAGGTAATTTTAGATTTTTTGAATACTTAATTTAAGTAACTATACCTCAGTATTTATAAAAGATTTTTGTTCGCTATTTATCTTCAGTTACGAATAAAATACACTTCATCTCTGCATGAAGACTAGACATTTTTACAAGGCTTACAATATCGTCTTTGAGAGCACTTATTCTCAATTCATCCTAAACATTCTAAAATTAAAAATTTGTGTCTTAAAAGCTATCTGCAATCAATCTCAATTGTACTTAAAGTAGATCTAAGCATTCGAAAATTAAACGTTTTTTTTTAAAGTACTAAAAGACGCTCCTGAAGCAAGAATTTCACTCTTTATAATAGAAAAATCGCTCTTAGCGTATTTTTGACAGTGGCTATAAATCACACATTTCTGAAGATAATGTTGACTTCATTGTTTTGAAAATGGAACTAAATAATTTGCAGAACAAGACGGGCTGAGAATAGAAGTAAAAAGTACCGGGCATAGAGTACCAGACACTATTGACAGTGATATTTGCCCATCTCATTTAGGCTTCCAAAACACACCAAACAGTGAATTTTATATGGTGCATGGTTAGTTAATGGTTTGTGGGATCTCTTTAAGAGAGGTTAAATGAGCGTACCTGAACGCATTTATCACTGATGAGATGAGATGTTCCGATGATAAAATATTAAACAATACGGAACACAAAACAGTTTTCAGTTGCGTTGGTGAAAAAACACCCTATATGTCTTATGACATATCACTTACGATTAAGCTCATTTTTATCACTTGTCTTAATTTTCGTAAAGAAAAGAAAACATTATTGAAATTGAATTATTTTATACTCTCAAGAAGGTGTTAGATACATTAATAAATCATTGGAGCGAGACAGAACAGTTTTTTAAGAGCTATCTTGTTTCAATTAATCGACTGTATATAAAAATATATATTTATTTTTAACTTGTAAAAATCTTAAAGGGATGAATCAAAAACAAAATCCGAAAATGTCGCAGTTTAAATACAAAAGCTATTAGAAATTTTTTCCTTTTTTTAATATTTCGAGTAATGATTTTTTGAAAAAGAAAGCCACTCACTGGTTTTTCACTACAAGCAAATCTTTTAAATGATGTTTTAACAGACAAAGGAATGGACACATTTCGATAACTACATCGATATAAAATGATAATCGAACGAATACTGATAATACGGTAATTAACAACTTATATTATCTATAATACTTTTATACATTAGTACTAATGTAATTAATATACATTTAAAAAAAAAACAAAGAACAGTTAAAGTACCCCTGTGCCTTCTTCATTCTGCTTGTTTAAAGTAGAAAAGACTTTTAAACTAAAATTTAAAATTTATAATCTAGTCTAAAATAGATAACTGAAAATAAAAAAATTTTATTTTTATTTTCTTAGTTTGTCTTTGAAAGTTTGAGGCTATGTCACTCTATTAAACCGGAACATCGACATGACATTTTGCTTTTCAAAGTTTCTGCCCAAAAGCATAGCCTAAATCTTCAAATAAAAACTAGTGGTATTTACTTTGTAAACCTTTTTTCGCTGTGACGAATTCAATTTAGAAGCAAGATTGGAACATTTTGTCCTACAAAAACATAAACTTTTTTTTCAACAAAATCTTTTCAAATCCCATATCACTTAAACTTATCAAGTTTTTTGGGGTGGAAGTTTCATCAAGTGTATGACATGTGCTCTGTTCATAAGCTGGAACAAATTTAAGGACTCCCTTGCCAATACCACGCTTTACCTTAACAAACAGACAGCCCAAAGGTCAATCCGGCAATAAATTTGATGCAGCCTAAAGCTTATTTTAAATTACACCGAGCTAGATACTACTAAGCAATTTTTATGTGAAATTCGGATGCCAGCAGCAGGGGCCGAACCAGAACCAGAACCAAAAAAAAAAGAAGTTCTTACACGTGTTGGTTTTTTGTAGGGGTCCTAACAAAACAAACTGCCAAATACGTAATCTCTTTTTGAAAAGGGTATTAGAGGCACAACAAGGCAAAGCCAAAGGCAAAAGGCGAAGCAAGCGCACTACCGGCCGAACTACTGTGCGGGAAGATACGAAGGGACTCCTCCGCTGCTTTTGGGTCATCAGCGCTTGCGACCCCTTAGCATAAAGGCCCACTTTGTCAACACTGGCGCAAATTTTTGCACAGTGTTGCATCACAGACACACGGATACTAAGCAGCGAGGGAAAGACAGAGAGAGAGAGAAGAGAAAGCCGCAGAAACCAACGGAACCGAAAAAACGGCATCTAAGGGCTGCTGCAGCGGTTTTTTTGTGCTGTGGGCGCGTCTTTTGACGCTCTATTCATGGAATAACTAGCAAAAGGCAAAGGAACTGCTACTGCATTTAAAAATAAACCACAAGCAAATGGAATCCCAAACCCTCCCTCACACATTATGATGTGCTCAACCTTGCACCTCTTCCCACTAACAATGTGTGCAAGCGCAACCATTTTGTTTTGTTTTTGCACTTCCGTTGGCTTTAAATGTCAGGCCAGCGCAGTTCCGTTGTGTCCGGGAGCTTGCACATTGGTCGGAATCGGTTTATTTTGTATTAAATTTCAATCTGTGGCCCACTCTATATTTCGAGTAGTAGAACTAGTGAATCCATTATCAACTTTGTGTAGAAAAAGGTGGTGTTAATGGTTATTGCGCAAAAAAAGGATTGAATTGTTATGGAAAACGGGAGTCAGATAAATACTGATTCATTTGAACATTTGTAGTTGCCAAGATTAATATGAGATAACATCAGTTGTTTAGAAAAAAAAAAATCTATATTTACCCTAGTTATAACAGAGTCGGGCTAGCTTTATGAATGTTTTATACTTTCTTCTCCAGACAAAAATTAAATTTTATTTTGGAACGTTTTTTATACCCTGTGCCTATAGGTACAAAGGGTATACTAGATTTGTGCAATGTATGTAACGGACAGAAGGAGGCGTGGCAGACCCCAAGTCCTTTATACCAAAATGCTTATCATAACCTCGGGTAGCGATTGATCCATGTCCGTCCGTCCGTATGAACGCCTAGATCTCGGAGACTATAAGAGCTAGAGACACGAAACTTTACCAGCTGGTGCGCATATTTCCTAAGAAGATAAAGTTTGTTGAATCATGTCAATATCTTCCCCCGTTCCCACGCAGTCGAGTTTCGCGGTTTTTAGCCACACCGTTTAGTATTTTCATCTGAAATTTAACAGAGCGATGCGTTGTGGTTACATGCATCTGTGTGTGAAATAAACAAAATCGGACAAATACAGCAAAAGTTATAGTCAAAAATGTACAAATTTCACCTCCCCTTGCCAATAAACTGCGTCAATATTTGACTCTACGCAATTATGACTACAAGTGACCTAGAATCACAATTTTTGGTAAGCTCATTCATGTGGCTCTAATGAACAAATCCACATCCACCCGCAATCCATTTACCGTGTTTTCTCCCACACCCCTCAACATACCAACTTGAAACTTACCCCGTATACTTTAAATAAGTTCTTTGTTGTAACATTCGAGTTTCATCAAAATGTGTAAAAATTTAGGGAATTTATAGGTATAAATATCGATTTTCACCAAAAAAAAAAAAATTCCAATTGGAAAGTTCTTAGATGGAATATGCAGGAAAAAATTTTTGGACACAAAAGGTACAGAGTATATCACTGTCGGGCACCGCCTCGACTGTACCACATTTTTTTTAATGTTTTTTGTACTTTTGGTACTCTTTTCCAGTTTTTGAGGATATCTAGATATCTTAATGATCGAGCGTAACGAGTAATCAAGCCGAGAAATAATTTTTTTTTTCTAAGAAACTATTGTATTTCTTTGGGTAAAACTTAGAACTTTTTGAGAATATCGATTATAAGCCACAGAGCTACCGACAACCCTATAAGGCTTCCTTCGAGATTAGCACAGAAGCTTCGATGCAAATAATGAATACTTGTTATTATTGTATTGTACAAAAATGTTTAGCTGACCTTATGCAAAGCATTAATTTGAAGAAAAAAGAATGGAAAAATAGCTATAAGCTCATCCATGTCGCTGGGTGAACATTTTTACAAAAAGTTACTAAAAGGAAGTATCTTTATTACTTCATTTAAATTAAAATACATGCACAATATAGCAAAAAGGCAAAAGGATGAAATGGGTGATTGTTATTTCTGGAATTTTCAAGGATGCACAAAGAAGCAAGTTGAGAAGACTTTAGTTAAGTAAAATGTAATAGAAATCAGAGACTGTTCGAAAGAGAGGAAACTCTAAAAAGGATTGCAGTTAAAGCATAAGCCCAGACTGAAGGCCTCTCTTGCTGGCTATGGAGTCTTTTAGTAATATTAATAAACTAAAAATAAATAGTACAAAAGACATCGAAGTGCAATCAAAGTTGAAAAATATTCGTTCTTGACATAAATTCTTATATCGCCCTATAAAAGTTAAAAGTCCTGAAAAACTGTCCAGTTTATAATTTTGTGTACCCAGCGGACTTTTCTACTAAACTAACAAATTACTTTTGATTAAAATCAATTAATAAAAAACGAAGTCGTGTATCTTGTACTGAAAGCTGAAAAATTCAGACTTTTTTTTAGCTTTTCACGGATTGCCATCTTTTTTTTCTGTCTGTTAAAAATGGAACATGTTGGTAATAATATTTGGTAAAAGATGTTAATATAATGTAGAAGAATTTCTTTGTTGAAATGAAATTGAGGCCACGGGTAATTAGTGATGTTTTCAATATATCATTTGACTGCTTCTTTAGTGTAATTCGAACTTATTCGGATTTTCCAATCTTAAGCTGCAAATCTGGCACCTAACTTTGAATTCTTGTTGTTGCAGACTCTTTACCACCACCGGTCGTGTCTTCTGATGATTTGACATTTTTAATGTTCTTAGTTCTTTTTAACGAGAACATCCATCGAATTAGACTTGGCTGTCTATTGTTTTAAAATTGACTTTATTTATTTCAGTCTTGGCTAAAGATATTAAAAAAAAAGGAAACTAGAAATTCTGGTTTTTCTTGTTAAAATTGGAATTATGTGCTGCGAAAAACGAATACGAACAATTTTTATTCGTTTTCGATTTTGCGTGCTACTAATTCCACATTTTTTGTTGTGAATGTATTTTGGTATTTCCCTTACTCTGCGTTAGCACAGCTCTGAACTTTTCGATTGATTCAGAAAAAAAAAAATTTAAAATAATTATCAATAAATCTCTAACTTGAAATTTGCATAAATGAATTTAAAAATATCAAAGAATATTTAAAAGATTATTGCAGTTTAAAATACGTTTACTTTTGAACCTATTTAGTCAATTCGATTTATTTTTATTTGCAACAACTCATCGGATTCAAACCACAACAAAAAATTTGTTTTGGTGAAGTTGGAAGCACCAAAGCACATGGTTTAAAAACAAATTCCGAATATTTTATTCGTTTTCCAGAGCGCAGCCGTATGAAATTTTTTTAGATTGCTTGATTTTATCAGTTCCATGTAATTCGAATTTTTCATTCTCAAGCTACAAATGTCTATCCCATTCGTTAAATTCTTGTTGTACCTGACTCTACCACAATTTCCAAATTCGAAATTTTTATTCGTAGGTTAAAAATCTCACAGACAATAGTTGAACTCTTCAGATTGTGACGCTTTATCACCTTTTACACTTTACGATTTCGAAATTTTATGGGCTTTATAAGGATAGGCTACCGGATATATTACATAGCTTTTTTTAATTTAAGTCAAAAATAAAAATTACGATGCCGACCACCGTGCCGTGGTATGGGTTAATTATGGAAAAAATATTAGTATATGAGTACAAGTACATATACCAACAAAATTAGTGAATACTCTGCAGCAAGACGCCAAGCATATGGTTCACCCATGAATCCTTCAACGTTGCCGTGGAGATTTTTCACACATTGTTGGCCAGCTACAGTCGCACACGGTTCCCAAGAGTTTAATTAAGATGCTCAGCTGCTTGGAAACCTGAAAAGAGGCTATGTCAAGCCTCAAACTCACTTTGCATGTTAATACAGCAGCGAGTTAAGAGCGTCCGCATTGGCGCAGGGAATGAAGGGGTCGACTGACTGTTTTCATTTCATTCAAACTTAATGAAGAATTTACCTGCTTGAGTGTTTGTGTGCGTATTTTTTTTTTGTACAACTTGGTACTCGGTTTTCCGGGGCGCATGGACCGGTGAAGTGTACTTGTGTGCGTATAAAGAGAACTCAACGAGTGGTTAAACAACACTGCGCTAAACCTGGCATATGTGGCTAGACGGCCCAGCTGGCTTTTGTTTAGGCGCAGCTTTTTACTCAACGTTGAGGTACAAATTTTTGTAGCTGTTGCCAGGACTGAAGGCCCCAGGAATTTGCATTTTAATCTACCACAGACGCCATCGCTAAGCCGCTGGGGATTGAACTCGTCGACAAGATTGCTTTGCTCCTCCAGCTTCTCTATACTCACACACATTTGGCTATACTTATATGCTATAATACTTATACGTATCCGTAACCGTATCCTTATATGTGTGCTCTTTGCATTTACATTACGCCAAAGTTGTTAGTTTTAGTTGCGCTTGAGATTTTCTTTTTATTGAAATGCAAACCGGAAAATCGAAATTTTTTATTTTTTGTTACAAATTTCACGCTGGGGATTAGTACAAAGAAAAAACAACAAAAATAACACGTGTTACTCTTATTATATATTTGCATTTTCTTTCCTTGTTATAGATTATGCTAGCCGTGGACAAAAAAAGTATGGTGACAAATGCGATAATACCTTGGAATGCGGTTTTCCCGGCTCTATATGCGACCCCAAGAAGAGATCATGTCAGTGCACCGAAGATTTGCCTGTCACCAATCATTTTGATAAATGTGGCAAAGGTAAGTTTCTGCAACCCCAAATGGGTTTTTCTTTATACTCTATACCCAAAGCTTCAAGTTAAATTAGTGCAAAATAATTTTTTGTGCTACACCTTGAGAAAAAAGTAAGATCCCACCATGTGTAGACCAAAATGTTCAGGACGACAAAAGATATCGATCAAGCCCTGTCGATCAAAGATCGAAAAAATTAGGAACTTGAAATTTTTTCAGTTGCATTCAGTGATTTAATTTAAGTTTTAATTTTAAAGCTCGACATAAATCTTCGTTTTTTAATATCTGCCGATGGGTAAAAATTTTAGAATAGTTTGTAGAAAGGACCAAGTTTTAAATCCATAACTCTAAAAGATTCAGAACAAGCAAGCTTTTTATAAATTGGTTTGTATAAAAGCTATAATCACCACAATCGGTATCTAGACAAATGTGAATTAATCGGCCGTGCTCCGGAAAATGAAAAACGAAAACGAACAATTTTATCGTTTTTTCGTGCTCCCAATTTCATATTTTTTGCTATCGCCATCTAATATTTCCCTTACTCTTTGTTAGCACAGCTATTCAACTTTACGCTATTCTTACTACAAGGGATATTTTTTTATGCAAGACATGAACCATGTAAACATATGCCAAAAATTCGTTTTGACTTAAACATGCTATTTATTGTGTTGATTCTGAAAAAAATAATTAAAAATATTTGTCAATAAATATCTAACTTGAAGTTGGCGTAAATATACTCTAAGAATATCAAAGAATATTTAAAAAATTATTTCAGTTTCAAACGCGTTCTCTTTTAAACCTTTTTTGGCAATTCATTTTAATTCCTCTTGCAACAAAACATTCGGTTTCGAGCCACATACAAAATTCTTTTTGGTGATATTAAGAGCACCAAACATATGTTTTCAAAACGAATCCGAATAAAATTTCCGGATTCGTTTTCCGGAGCACGGCCGACTATGTTTATTTTTTGGAAGATAGAAATAAGGTATTTAGTAGTCGGAATTTCCCGACTGTTCTTGTTTTGTTGCACTGCGCTGTTCAATTTCTTGTCAAGCTGCCAACTTTTCATTAAAAAATGCAATGTAAGCGTTGGCAGGGAAATCCCCCAATGCTTTGTTTTGATTACGAGGCGCAGTAAAAAATCTTCTAAATTAAAATTAAAAGAGCATAAAGCAAGAAGAAGCAGCAGCGAATGGGCACAGAACAATTTAGGATTATGCACATTTTATATACATAATTATAATAATTGAGGTTCCCTTGACGTGACTCTAATAAATTAACAGCAAGTTGACCAAATGTCGGTTTATTGTGGTACAAAAAACAATATATATATAGTATACAAATTAGGGTTATTAACATGACATTGACATACATACTTACGTCTGGGTTTTTTATATGTTTATAGTATACTATATTTATTATACTATAATAAATTTATAGCAGGATGTGAGTCAGTTAGCGTGGTATGAAGTAAACTGAATTTGGCACAAACTAAAACCAAGTAGGGGTTTATTGCTCTAGAAAATAATTGTTCTTACACAAGTAGTACTACCGAATTTTATTCCAATATTATGGTTATTTTCTCCCTAAAGCTAATTTAGCTTCGTAAATAGATTTTGACACATTTTCGATAAAAATGTTATGCCTACTTTCTTTAAAAAAAAATAGTGTGTACACATTGCCACAGCATTTTCTGCTAGCACCAGATGTATAAATATGCCTTTAATGGAGACGTTTTGAGAGTTATTGACAGAGAATTAATTTTTGTTAGTCAATTTGGAGAACTGCTCAAAAATTAGCTAAAAGAAGAGGTTGAAACATCTGAAAATGTAAACCTGGCCTGAAATTTAGTCTCAGACTCTTAAAAGAAGACATAAATTTCATTCTAGTTCAAGAATGTTTGTTCTCTATTTTCGAAAATAGGTACTACCCGTACACTTACAAAAAAAAGTCTGAATTTAAGATTTTTATACACTGTACCTTATTGGTACAAAGGGTATATTAAATTTGTGCAAGCCGAAAATGTATGTAACATATAGAAGGAGACTCCTTCAAGGAGTCGTCGGACACCCCACAAAGTTACCAAAAGTATGATCAGGGTGACTAGAGCAGTTGATATACCCATGTCCGTCTGTCCGGCTGACCGACTCTTCGTTTGTCCGACTCTCTGTCTGTATGAACGCCTAGATCTCAGAGATGGTAAGAGCTACAACAACCAAACTTTAAGATTAGATGCCTTATTATGTCAGGGGAGACAAATTTATTTAATTTTTTTTTATATTGGGATTATATTATGTATATAGCTCCCATAGTAGTGTTTCAGAGGACCTCGAAAAAAACAAAAAGTTTTAGATGGATAATTCGTTTGTTTATGAAGATATCATTAAGTTTTTTACCAAATTCGCTCAAAATCGGTTGATTATAGCATATACCCCCTATAGGGCTGTCAAAAAAACGAATTTGCTGCAAAATGCGTTGTTTTTCGTTTATTTATGAAGATATCGTAATTTGGTATTTTTTTAGAGTTTCCCAGAACTGTACCAAATTTGAACAAAATCGGTTGACAATATGGGAACGATTGGTGAAAAAACCTTTTTATGGAATAATTTGTTTGATTAAAAAGATATCGAAACCAAATTTGGCATTCGGAAGTTTCTTAACGTTCCCAAGCACTGTATATGATCAAAATCGATTAACTATGTCATATAGCCCCATAGGACTGATCATCTTTTTTTCTTTTTTGTTTGTTTATGAAAATATCGTAACTAAATGTGGCAAACTTTTTTTTTTTTTTTTTGAGTTCTTATCAAGAGTGTCATCGTAATCAATCGTCTAATTGTGCCATTTAAAAATAACTTTTTTAATGGTAACCAGTGATGTCAACTGTTGGGCGATTGGATGTTGAAGTCGAAATTTTTGGAGAAGAGCTTAGGATACGAATTATAGGATTATTACAAAAATTGAGAAAACAACTTTTAAAGCAGCATGAGAATTTCTTTCGCCCATTGTTCGCCATATCAATTATTTTCTGGACAAAATTCGGATTAAAAAAAGACAATCTCTACATTTTCTGCAGAAAAACTTTTTCTAGCACCGTCATTGATGAAGCAGCGTATAAATTGTTTGTAAATATTTACTCCAAAACATTCTGTTTTTGACTCGCAGAGCCTTGGAGCCTTTTTTGGGCTTATTTGGGTTGACGTACAAAGCATGCAGGAGGCGGAGCCACCATTTTTTTTTAGTATAGACATGTATTAAATTAAAGTCACAACAAGTTCACACCTTTCTGGTTTTATGGAGGCAGAGCCATTGCATGCTACTTCAGTCTTGATAAAGTAACGATGAGGGAGTAGGCCTATATGGCTTGCTGCTATCGATTAGTCTCACTCCCCAGTCACAGAACGTTAGCTCTCGATGTAGTAATAAGATGGAGAATGTTTGTATCGAAACGATTTGAAAAGGAAATTTCGGCGTTATAAAATATTTCACCTAGTTGGGCACATATTCATTGTAGGGCAGCTTTGTAAATTGCTTCTTTTTTCTTTTTTTTATTAAGTATCTTTGAGTAAGAGCATTAAGTAGCCGCCTGGTCGAAATTGATGAATTTTTAACCGAAATTTTCAAGAACAGCTTGCGCGAATATTATACGTACTAAAAACCTTCAACTGCCGTAATTGCCGTCTGACACGTGTTCTCCTCTGCGCCCAGCACCAGAGGCAGATTGCCATCTCATGACAGGCGAAATTCTTAGCTTGAAGTTCAAGGCCTCCATCCAACTTATTTATTTAGGTCGTATCGAAACACAATGAGAGTGTTTGTGGAAGGCGGTTAATGTCCAAACATTTCTAATAGCGATAATAGCCTTGGACTGTTTGATTATTTGATTGGTTGGGATATGGCAGCCTCTGCCCAGGAATATGATAGAATTACCGAACGGAATTGTATTATAATATAGACGCAGCCTTTTGTACCACACTGCCGGAGTTCCTTTAGGCAATTGGCTTAAGAGCTACTCCAGCTTCTCCAGCTTAGTAAATTAATTAGTAATTTTTAATCAGGCAAGAATTTCCTTAGGTGACTCACGAAGTTACTTACGGACCCACTTTAGAATTAGGAAACACCTAAGTAATAAATTGGCATGGTTTCGTGAATTTGAGTGTGATGCTCTAGTCAGCAAAAGAATATTCCCCCTTGACGGGATAGAATGCCGATGCACGATGTTACTCTTCTAGAGCCATCCCAAAGAATTCAATTTGTTTCGGTAATTGGTCCCATTGCAGAGCTTTAGGGCTAGTCGAGAACACCGGGTTGCAGTACAGCTTTCCTAAGTGCTTTATTATTAGTCATTTTTATTAGAATTGAATTTAAAAAAAGTAGTAAAGCTCAGATCCAGGAGACTTTCTAGTCTATTGAAGAGTCTCCGATTCCCTTTGACAGCGTCCTTAGGAGATTAACCTTGATGAGATAAGCGTAGATGGTCCATACCTTTTGGTTATATTATAATTGGTATCAGAGTACGAAAACAAACGAAACGAAAAGTTCTTTTTCGTTTTGTTTCTCTCTTTGCCGAGACCAAAGCACAAACGAACGAAAATAAAAATAAAGTTTGTTTGCATTGTTTTTGTACTGTTTGTGGTCACAAAGAAAAACCAAACACATTCCGAAAAGTACTCGAGTAAGTGAGTTAAATCAATAGCAAACGAATTTCTTTTTTTTTTTGAAGCAGTTATTTATTTATTGGCAATCAACCGATAAGTACATAAGGTTATAATCAAATATTGAAAGAAGAAATAAATCGCTACACACTAAACATAATTTAGTGCGTGATGTGGAGCCGAATTCGAACTTAACATTATATCTTTGTTCTATGTAAAGTCAATAATCTATTCAACAATTTGGGACTAAAAACAGATCCAACAATCTAAACCTAACCCTTTTCCTTTATCAGTAACTAACGCTATGGTAAAGGTTCCCAACCAAATAAAGTTTTAGCCAATCATTTTGATGTTGACAGCCTTAAGTAAAGTTAGTCTATTATTTAAGAACAAAACTTTTTTTTTCGTTTGTCTATGGAAAAGCCCAACTCGATTTAGGATTATATTCTAAATCAATATGAAACCAATTATAAAAGTTATATGAGATACCCCTTTACGGAATACGATACTATATCTGGCGTTTGCTTACGTCAAGACGTAACAAGTATTTGTTGACTTTGGCTATAAAAATAAAATACAAAACGTTGTTGTTAGGCGCCCCTCACCGCCAGACGTCTATGACCCCCAATTCATCTCTCTGGTACTATGAAAACATTCACCACAACAAAACTGACGCCATGTTTGATTGACAGACAGTCAACCAAGCGAACACCCATCCATGATATCTATGGTAAACATTCTCGACGCAATAAAAAGATATTGGCATGAAGTATTTGTTAAGTATGTGAGTCATGTGCAGAGACTGAGGGAACAGCTCAACTTGTCAGAGGCCATACAATGCACAATACCTTTCACACTGGAATCCACTCATCCAGTGCATCCAATACACATTCAATCACATACATGTTCACAACAAATTAATGAGTGTCAAGTATGTGCGTGCATTTATTTTACAGAGGCTGCCGTTAACGAGTCCTGTTTCTTCAATGAGCAATGCGAGTCCAGATACTTTCAGACGGAATGCCGGGATGGACGCTGCATTTGTCGCTTCGAGATGTCACCTATATGGGGCAAGGACGGCTCTGTTGAGTGCAAAGGTAAGTTCGTAGTTTTCAATAACTTAACTATTTTAATATTACACTGAGGAAAAAACGTGCAATTTATAATAAGTATGAGTAGTCTGGAATTTTTTCATACTATGTATATACTAATGAGCACTTTTTATGCCATGACTGCAAAGCTCAGGTATTTATTGAGGTATTTGATGCAAGGCTTAGAACCGCTGTTTACATGCTTTGCAAATAAGCTTTTAAATTCTCAAAATTATTCCTGAGGATTTCACATGGAAAATAAAATACAATTTTTTATTTTGAAGCAACATACTTAAATTATAATATTAATTTTGAGTTTCGTTTTAAAAATTCCGTTCTAACACTTTTACAACAATAGCACGCTTAATATTTTTCTCAGTGTAGCATTATGTAAAAAGAGAGGCATATAAAATAATTTAAATCTAAAGAGTAGACTTCAGCTTAGATATTCATATTATAGTCAAATCTACCCATAACGAACTCCCTCTACAACGAATTTTTTTATATTACACATTTTTTTCAAGTACTCTTATGATATGTTCGCAAAAAATTTATCTAAAATGAATTTTCTATGAAAAGAAGCCATATTTTGCTCCCGAGCGAATTCGTTTTAGGGAAATTCGACTATATATTTATAAAATTATTTCCCACATTAATTTTTATAAACGTTATAACCAGGAAATCGAACCGAAAGGTATATAAGTTACGTTTTTGACTTTAGCGAATTGAGATTTTGTTAGTAATGATTACGATATTAAAATATCGTTTACGGAAATTTCACAAAATTATTAATTTGTTTTTGTTCTTCACAGTAATATGTATGTGAATATGCTCGTTTGTAGATTTTTTAATTAAATTAAAAAAATTTAAATCCATTTTTTTTAAATCCAAATTTTATTTTTGAAGTTCAAAGTTTTATTTTTCGTTGAAAAATAATATTTTCAAAAATTTTTTATCTTGCGAGATATGGATTACCGAAGATAAGTCTTTTTGTTAAATGTTAAATATCCACTTCTCTATAACTCTATAAATAGTCAATATTTTGCAAAAAAAATGTATTAATTATTTATTTAAATTTTAAATATAGGTACATTAGCTTTTTTTTTTTATAAAATTTTAAATCTGGTTTTAAAATATCGTGACCTTTATGTCAGTTGTTTTGGCTTTTTGATCAAAATGGTTCCACTATTTGATGAAGCTACTAATGCTGGAGAAACATCGATGTCGTTGGCCAACATCGATGTTTTCGATATTTTTTAACTTCGATACATCGATGTTTCGATACATCGAAGTAAATGTGCCGGCCATTTTTTGAATGCTTAAATTAATTCAGAGTGGGCCATCTGTTGGTTTGGTTATATAACTATTTTCAAATAATAAAATTGAATTAACAAACAAACCAAGAGATAACTATATTTTCATAATATACATTTCAAAATTAATTACATTTCATAGAAAAATAAGCAAAAAATAATAAATAACAATCCAAAAGGTTTTAATACAGGCCACAAAGCTAAAGGCCCCGGTAGCCATGGCTTTGGAACTGTTAGTTTATATCTTTTTAAGTATAAGCTAGCTTTATATATGTAAATAAATACAGGCCACAAAAAAAAGTGGTGTAAACTTAACAGGTGACAGAGGCATCCCTTATGGATTTTGAGCAGCCGAATCCGAAGTCCAGAAAACTCCTCATAACATGGGTTATGGATAACCACCAAAAAATCCCATAAATCGAGATAATTTGGATATTATCGAAGAACCCTTGGATCGGGGTTTTTTGGACTTCGGATTCAGCTGCCCAAAGTCCATAAGGGGTGCCTCTGTTTTTGTGAGCCTGTGAGTTATAACAAAAAATGTTCTGCTCCATCCAGAATTGCAGTCTCATAATCTTTAAACTAATTTGAGATCCATTCATTATGGTTATTAAATATAATCATGTCAACGTTTTTTTGTCAACTGCCAGCATTGCTAAACTTTAAAAGGTATTAACTTCCAGTAATTCAACGGGCACATTAAAATATTGTCGAAGTGCCAAAATTGAGTCAACTCTACTGTTTCGGATCATTTGAGATTTGTTTTTTTCTAAAAAAGCAAAAAGTTTCTGCGACGTAGATGCCGTTGATTGCCCATATTTTGTCCGTAATAGGATTTGAACGATAATCGAAAATCGAAATAAAAATATCGATGATCGGAAAAAAAATAAAAAAACATCGATGCATCGATATAACATCGATATTACTTCCAGCAATAGTAGCTACCATATAAAACTTCAACCAGTTTTCTGCGCAGCCAAACTTGTGCACTTTTTTTAGTTTATTGCATCTTCAATGAAATACATAGACAGGAAATCTTAGATACTTTGATTTGCCTAGATTATGACGGAAAATGTGTTCCAAAAGCATATTACGCCGTGCTTTACTTGCCAATTTCTTTATATACACTGATAAAAAAATAAAATCTTAAATCAAGATTTTTGCATTCTTGATTTTAATTCTTAAAATGAGACCAAAAAATCTTAAAATAAGACCAAAAGCTATTGAAATAAGATTAAATTGCTTAAATTAAGAAATAAATGTCTTAAATCATGAACAGTATTCTTTAACTGACAATAAAAAAAGCTTGCGATACTTTTGTGACAATTTGGTAAGGATTTTATGAGCAAAAATCTTGAAATCAGATATTTATCAGTGTATTGTGCTTTAATCGAATTTGGACATTTGGAACAAACTTGAATATTTTCAAATAAAAATTCTGGTTATATAATCACTTACATTCCTGAAACTAGGAGTTGACTGCCTTCGAACTGAATGCATTTCCACTTAGTTAATATTATATAAATACAATTATAAACATATTTTTTCATAAAATACTATTATTGATAATATCAATAGTATAATAATATTGATAATATGAATAAAATTTATTCAGTAGTTATATACGAAGAATAGCTATACATTTTCACAGTTCACTGGATGCAGTTTCATGATTATGATGGTCTTTCGCACTGTGGGTCAAGATTTTCATATTTTGGCCAAAAATCTGTCATTTCCATAATAATTTTTTTAGAGTGATGAAATTTTACACACGTGTTCCTAAGGGATTGAACTATTTTTCTAGAAAGTTTAAAAAAAATTTTAAAAAAAAATGTTTAATTTAATTTAAAAGATGGCGTACGCTAAAGTCGGGCGCGGACGACTTTGGGATACCCTGTACCACCACATTGTAATCAAGTCCGATATATTACTTACGAACACTAAAAAAAATTCTTTGCCAAATTCAGTTACAATATTTTTATAAACAAACGAAACACAACTAATTTTGTTCAAAAAACGTTTTTTTGACCGATCGGTCCTGTGGGATCTATATTATATAGTCAACCGATTTTGATCAAATTTGGTACAGTGCTTGGGAACTCTAAAAAACTTTTTAATGCCAAATTTGGTTACAATATCTTCACAAACAAACGAAACACAACGAATTTTGTACAAAAAACAAATTTTCGACCGATCGATCCTATGGGAGCTATATGATATAGTTAACCGATTTTGATCAAATTTTTTATAGTGCTTGGGAACTCTAAAAAACTTCTTAATGCCAAATGTGGTTACGGTATGTTCACAAATAAACGAAACACAACGAATTTTGTACAAAACACGATTTTTTGACCGATTGGTCCTATGGGAGCTATATGATATAGTCAACCGATTTTGATAAAATTTGGTACAGTGTTGAAGATCACTAAAAACCTTCCGAATGCAAAATTTGGTTACAATATCTTCACAAACAAACGATTCGCAACGAATTTTGTACAAAAAACAAATTTTCGACCGATCGATCCCATGGGAGCTATATGATATAGTCAACCGATTTTGATCAAATTTTGTATAGTGCTTGAGAACTTTAAAAAACTTCTTAATGCCAAATGTGGTTACGGTATGTTCACAAATAAACGAAACACAACGAATTTTGTACAAAACACGATTTTTTGACCGATTGGTCCTATGGGAGCTATATGATATAGTCAACCGATTTTGATAAAATTTGGTACAGTGCTTGGAAACTCTAAAAAACTTCTTAATGCCAAATTTGGTTACAATATTTGCACAAACAAACGAAACACAACGAATTTTGTACAAAAAACAAATTTTCGACCGATCGATCCTATGGGACCTATATGATATAGTCAACCGATTTTGATAAAATTTGGTACAGTGCTGGGGGTTTCTAAAAAACTTCCGATTGCCAAATTTGGTTATGATATCTTCATAAGCAAACGAATTATCCATCTAAAACTTTTGCTTTTTTTCGAGGTCCTCTGAAACACCCTATGGGAGCTATATAATGTAGTCCCGATATCAAAAAAATAAAATAAACTTGTCTCCTATGGATTAATAAGGGATCTTATCTGAAAGTTTGGCTGCTCTAGCTCTTACCATCTCTGAGATCTAGGCGTTCATACGGACAGACGGACAGACGGTCAGACGGTCAGACGGACAGACGGACAGACGGACATGGGTATATCGACTTCTCTAGTCACCCTGATCATACTTTAGGTAACTTTGGGGGGTCTCCGACTTCTCCTTCTGTACGTTACATACATTTTCGGCTTGCACAAACACAATATACCCTTTGTACCATACGGTACAGGGTATAAAAAAACCAGTTAATTGGAAATGGATCATATTTCACACAGAGTCAGATAAGAGCTCCATATACATGACAAAAAGCGTAACCCAAGAATTGAAGCTTTCCAAGCCAATTACAAACCGATGACACCACCAATCCATCTGGTTTTTAAAAGATAATTTTTTTTGCAAGCTCTTAATTTCCGAAAAAGAAATTTCAAAAATCCACATTTGAAATTTTACGTTTTATCGTCAAAATTTATATTTCTTACATTTTTTTGACCTGTATCTTTGTAAGTATGCTATAAAATTTTCAAACTGTACATTTTAGTACAACTTCTGAAAAAATGGATATTGAAGCATACTTTTAGGTAGCTAAGAAATTAATTTATACTACAAACACAAAAATGTGCCAAAATAAACAAAAAATAAATATTTTTAAAAATTTGGTGCTGTCGTGGTAGTGCTCAACAGTGGGGTACCCTAAAATCTTTTTCCTTTACATTCTAAAAATACTTTTTTTGCCTGTTACATACATTGCACTCTATGGGTATAGGGCATAATTCAATCCTCGGCCTCTAACAGATCTAGATCAATTTCCGAATCAGTATCTGAATCAGACAAATAATTATCAGTAGTACGTTTTGTGTTAATCTCTAACAACTCCAATGCTTCATTTGGAATATTACATATTTTGGATATACAATATATAATTTTAAATATATATTTTCTATATATTACTTTTTTATAAATGCATATATTACAATTTAGCTGTCTTTCCAAACCAGCGAATCAAATAATAATGCTCATGTCTTTATGTTACCGAAACAACAAACATATTTTTTGTACGAAAAACCACAATATCAGAAGTTTATAAGTTCAATTTAATTTTTTCTCTAAAGTAATATTTATAAATGATAAAGTGAATGAAGATTTCGTAGCTACATTATCATGATAAATGCAGGATTTTTTCTTCTGTAAATTAACGCGAAAGCTCAAAAAATACAAAATTTCAACTTTGATTGCCAATTACTTAAAAACCACTAATTATAATTTAATAATTTTTTTTGTACAGAATACCTTAATATGTGTAAAATCATATTCAAATGTCATTTTGTCCAAATTTTGACTTTCTTCTGGGAGACTTTTGGCCAAAATCTGGTCACGCGGGCCCATTGTGCTATGGGGCAAATGCATTGTAGTAACAGTCACGTGTCGGCGTGTCCACATACAAAATAGTTACCAGAGAAATATACCCCAAAAATTTGGATATGTAGTAACATTCACTAATGGAAATTAGACTGATTATAATATAATGAGTGTAGTTATGAATCTATTTGCTCAATTGCACAAAAGAAATAATAGAAAACTACCATTCTAGTGCATTTTACAAACTTTCTCTCAGCGCAACATGAGACTTTCGTACGTTATTTTTATCCTGCTAGACCCTTTACGGAGTTTGTTTAAAAAGAAAACACGAAGATTAAGTGTTCGAAATTACTACACTATTCTATTTACCAACACTAATGCCAAGCTTAAGAAAAACCAAAAATTGTGTTATTGTTGTACCCTTTACCTTACGTTAGAAAGGGTATATTAAGTTGGTGCACTCCGAAAATGTATGTAACATACAGAAGGATACGCTGGAGACCCCCCAAAGTTACCTAAAGTATGATCAGGATGACTAGAGAAGATCTCACACATGATAAGAGCAACCAAACTTTCAGATTGAATCCCTTCAGTGGTGGATCCACGGAGGGTTTTCAAGTCATGGAGTAACTTCGAACACTCAAAATAACACTGGTTTACAAATTTAAGGGTCATCGAGTGAACTATCCTAAAAAAGTGTTTTTTAGGGTAATATTGGGTCGAGAAACACGAAAATGGCAACCTTTTTTTTCTTAAGCACCGTTTTCGAGATATTTTCGAAAAACTCGATTTTGGGCACTTTTTTCAGTTATTCCTCAATATCTCGTGAACAAAATGTAACTTCGATAATTTTTATATATTTTTACATATTATATATCACTGGAAAGAGCACATCAATACCTTTTGATCTAATCGTCTTTCATGTCGATACAAAAACAAAGGTTGCCATTTTCGTGTTTCTCGACCCCAAATTTCCCTAAAAAATACTTTTTTAGGAAGGTTCATTTTTCGTGTAAACTAGTGTAATTGGAAAATTTAATTTAGTTCCAATTAGCAGCGGTGCTCTTTCCGTTATGTCTTGAAACTGGCGCCAGCCAGACGCACACGAGAATTTAAATAAAAAAACACACAATGTGCGAGTTTTATGGCCCTACTCAAGGATGCTTGCGCGACCGTAACGGGGCTTTTTATTAATGCTCGCTGACTAAAATTTCGCACAAGTACACTGAGCACAGAAATATAGTTACTTTGGCAACTGTAAAACCGAGAAATTTTTTTTGGTAATTTAAATTTGTCATAACTCATATGACTTCGCTGTGTCTTTGAATGTGTTGCAAAATTTTGTTCAGTGTACTCGCACAAGCAATCGATGATGGCGACGCGACTAGTTTACAATAACAAATTACACACAATGTGGGCCATCGCTCGACGACTTGGTTTTACGGCCCCATGGTTTTACGGCCCTACTCGAGAATCGCTTGTGGGACCGTAACAGGACTATTTTTCTTGATGTTGTTGTAGGGCTCTTTCCGTTATTTTTCGTGCCCACCGCTGCCAATTAGTATAGCGGCAATCGATAAAATTAAACATGAATTTTAAGGAATTGTTTTCGCTGAATGTAATTTAAAAAATTATAGACTAATGGGTATTATTTGTTATTATTTATAAAAACTTATAAGCACTTTAATTTTGAAATATGCTAGATCTAGCTATAAAAGTAAACGGAAAAGTTTTCTGTTCGTTTTAATGCAAATTCAATAACTTTTTTTTACCAATTTCTTCGTTTATTTTGAAACAACTTGTACAGCAAGAAAACTAAAAATTTTTAAAACAATAACTAAACAGCCGAATTAAAAATGTTGTTGTAATTATTTTGTGGTTAATGGTTTAAATCGGTTAGTATGTAGCTACGGTTCGAATTCCTAGTTATAACTGTTATGAAGCACTTACTATCTACTGTATACATATATATAGTTACGTTTCCTTAAACTTAGTATTTATATGTTAGCTTTGCATGCAATAAATCTAGTTAAAATTGGTGGTATGATAATTATAAGAAATTGATCTACCCTAGCTTACTAAATTTATTGCATGTCTTACTTTACGTAGTTACATAAGAAAAACAAAAAAAAAACACTTAGTTGCCCTTGCTAATTGCTTTGTTTGTGTGTATATGCTTGTTTATAGGCCGCCAGGATAAGCGTGGACCCGAGACGTACATTGATCCGGCTATGATTGGCGTGCTGGTAGGAATGGCATTGATGTTTATTATTATTTGTGTCGTCCTACGATTGTTTAGCCAGTGAGTAAATTGCAGTGCGAAACCAACACAATAAACAACAATAAAAAAATCATAGCATTTTAAGACAAGTCGCGCCGCTTACAGGAGCGGATTCAGTGATGATAGCGTTTTGGGCGCAACATCAGAGTGTTGTTATAGAATTTAAACATTGTTTTTGCAACTCAGCCGGGAATCACGCTGTAACTAAAATTTTGCGTTTGCACCGAATTTTTTAACTGAATCCGCTCCTGTGCGTCATGCATCATCTTTCACATGCTTTGCTCTTCTGTGTAGTTGATGCTATATGTCTGCATGCTTATATATAATGCAATTGGGTCAATGGGATCCTTGAAACGGGGGCTAATTAAAATGTGTGGTCTTTGCTGATGTCGCTGCTGCTGCTGTTGATGTTGCTGATGTTCCTGCCAAATGACACATAAAATAAATTATGTCTAATTTGGTGGCCAATTAATTTCTCACTAATAAACAAAATATTAAGCTAATTGGCAGTTATAGAGCAACAGCATCCGCAAACCACCACACACTTGCACCACACTTGTAACCGCACACATGGAAACCCTTTATGGCTTTTCGCACACCATATATACGTTACCAAAAATGTAATCGAAAACTTTGCTAACCAATTATTGTAACTCACTCTCTTTTTCGCTTTCTCAACGCTCAGAGCACGTTGGCGTGAAAACCGCACAATTTTTAACACGCCGAATCCGCGTTTAATGAACGTATCGCTGCTCCGTGATAGCAAGCTGCTACATGGCCAGGAGCGTAGAGGTTCGAGGATGTCTGTACGGGCACCCTCGCGACAGCCCAGCATGGCCTCATTGCGTCCACACTCGCCCAATCCGTCGCTAGGTAAGACAGGTTTGTATTCCATAACGGTTTTTAGTTATTGTTCTTCGATTTTTGTTATTTTTTTTTTTTCGATTTTCCTTCCAATGACACATTAAGTGTATATTTCCGTTTGTAATTTATGGTTTCAGTTACTGTGTCTGTTATTTGATTTATGCATTTCATTTTTGAATGATTTTGCGAGAAATGCAAAAGTTTTTTACAGCAAAACAAACTCAGTAAGACAGACAGTCAGACAGACAGTCAGTCAGTCATTCGGTCAATCCTCCAGTCAGTCGTCAGTCAGTCACTCAATGAGACAACAAAACAGCACGCACCAATATTTAGATAGCCCCATACGATAATTGGGAAATACTTTTGGAGCAAAAAGTGCGCCCAAGTCATTCAATACGGTTGAGAATGTTTAAAATAAGTATGCGCTAAGCGTGTCGGAACTCCTGCCATGCTAAACAGCCATTTTAGCAAACGACTAAAAGTGACAATGCTGGTCACTAAAATAGAATCCCTAAGTCTAAAAAGTCACTGTTTTAACTCTTTTACTTTATAGTACGAAGTTTATTTATCACTTTCTACTTTCAAAGTTTCCATACGATTTTGATGCTTTGAAACAAGAGTAATAAAAATGGGGCCAACCTTTTTGTACCTTCTTGCTTCGACTGGCTATCAAAGCTTGGTATCCGGTCTTCATATCACTTTATTCCATTAGGGATGAAAGAGGGCTTGGCAGAAGAAAATAAATTATACTCTTGATCTGCCTGTACATGTAAGAAATCGAAAACTAAAGTTTGTTCATTCCAGCTTGCATAGACTCCAAAATTAGGCATTCATACTATCTTTAAAGATAATAAATGACTAGCTACTTAAACAATGCCCATGACTGCGAGATCCATTCCTTCTTCTTAATAAAATAAGTTTTTTGGAAAAACTTGCATGTATTTCGAATGATTTTGGGTATTAGGTTCAAGCTGCGTACCCGTGCCTTATATCCTTTAAAGCTCTGCCCTACAAAACCAAGTCGCGCATTGTTGTAGTGTGGTTACAACTTTGGTAAGGTACTTTCTAAAAAGCTTGGTGCCTCACAAATAGTAAACCAAACCATACAAGATGCCAATGATTGTACGATTTGTTGCTTATCGAAAAATGAAAACATTTTAATTTGTCGTACAACTATGCAAAATTTGATACGACAAAACCACACATGATGTAATCGATTGTACAATCTGCTCGAAAAGTTGCATTGTATGTGGCTTTGGAAACAATGCGACAAACAAGCATTTAAAGCAATTGAAGGCAATTTATAGAAGGCAAGGGTTCAAATAAAAGTCTATGGGGTGTCGCCGTATTGAAAGAAGTTGAAAGAAGTAGAAACAAAAGTTCTACGGAGCTTTGCTACTAACGGAGAGCTCACTGCTCAAAATGGTTTTGGCTGTCACCAAAATTTGGTGATACGTGTGGTAGTTACTTTGATATAACTTAGCCAGGCAGCTCGACTTAGTCCGAAGTCACCCCGAGACCGTAGTTTCCATTGCAATGCCCTTACAAAAATACAAATATAAGAGAAGGAACGAAATATGGTAGGCGAGGGGGATAAAATGAGCCAGGTTCGCTACGGGTAAATTTGGCAACCAGCCCAGGTCTCCGAAGAAAGGCTATTTTAGGTACTGGGTGAGTTTTCTTAGCAAAAGCAGGACAGTCACGTAGCTGCTGTTGGGTACTTTCTATCTCCTACTCATAACCGCAGCTGCGACAGATGATCTCTCTGCCCCGTTACAAACTCTTTCACCATCCAGGTCCTGCTCTTGCCAAACTGCAGGAGTTCCAATTTACGCTTTAAATTGTACCTTAAACAGAGTGCTCGTGAGATGTAACAACCGGGCGCTGCGTCCCATTCCCAATCTGCCTAATTTCAGGATATTCTGTTATTAGAAACATAAAATCATAAAAAACGTTTGATGTCCGTCCGTGACTAGGCACACAGATTGAGTGCTGTTGTATGATTTCTTTGTATTGCGGAGTGCGATGATTATTTTGATATAGAAATCGTGACGTCATGTGTTTTCACTCTACAGAAATTGTGGTAAAATAAATTTTCAACTTTTGCTGCTATCTCTGGAAAATCTCTATATATTGTTACAATTTTGCAAGTGATAATATTATGGTCACCAGCTGCGTTGTTTGTCTTGTCTTGGCCACACATTAACACAACGTCAAAGCCATCAGCCGATATCATGGCTGAAAAAGTTAACTCAATGGAAGCTCAATCAGTTTGACTGACATTTTAAGACCGACAATGACAACTAAATATATGAATTTAAAAATAAAACCATTTAAATATAGCTTTGCTTTTTAAACGTATTTTACTATCTATATGTGTTTTTGATTGTTGTCTTTGTTGTTGTCTCCAGCGCATGCCGAACGTGCGCCTTGCCCACTGCCTGGGACTATCATAGAAAAAAAGTTTTAGTTTTAGAGCATTTTATAATAAGCCCAACTTGAGTTAAAAGTGAATACGTCCAAACACTTAATAGCTTTTTTTCGTACTTGTTTTCTACATATTACTCCGACTATGCCCCTGTGCTTACAAAAAAAAAAAAAAGGACGCATGATACGCTCTAAAAGCAACACACGCTCAAGTGACTCACGAGTCAGCGATGTCTCCAACTGCTCACGACTACTGGAGCATCCGAGCGCCGCAAGCCAACACAATGCTGTCCATAGCCATTTTCTGCCCTACGTGCCAACGACCACGGCCCCAACAACAACAACAACGAATGCTGCCAACTCCAGTACGGGTCATGCCGGTTCCGGCGCAGCCGTATCTTCTGCAGCATGCGTCAACGTAACAACCACATATGTTTCGCCGCCGGGCACGGCGCCCGCTTGCGGCATGTCTGCAGAGTTGGTCCATGCGGGCCCATCTAGTGCGAATAAGTTTTAGATCATATCAAAGCAAACTACTCATATCACAGAAACCAAACAGAAACCCCCTGAGGTATGCCTTAAGAAGATTTTCTAATACGTAGTGCTCTCTGTTTTTGGATTGTGTTAGCTGTGTTGCGGTGTCCTAGATACTCCGCCTTTGTTCTATGTACATTAGTAGCGTTAACATTGTAGTTAGAAGTTATAAACGGAAACGTAGTCTTGTCTGTTATGCCTGTATGTACTACTTATCTCTGTACTAAAACATATATACTACAACACAAACAGCTCACACATCAGCTTGCAAATTTTGCCAGCCATCAGACTATACATTCTCATACCAGTTATAAATGTCCTACGATCCGTAAATTATTATCCACCAATTGCGTGTCCTGTTCCGTTTTGTAATCTAACACACAATACTCGTATACCAACATTTCCAACTATCTACACTTAGTTAGGCACTCCAAAGTAAATACAAAAACTCCCTACTCCGGTTCTCTTTGCTAGTTGACTTTACCAAAACTCATTAAACACTATAGCCAAAACAACGTTCCGGTTTTCTTTTACGATTTGGTTTATTTTTTGCACTGCGCTTTTTTGTTTAAGTTCCATTTTTTATGCCTTGGTTCTGATACGTGCCTAGAAACCAAATATATGGAAATAAGTACTTAATTGGCTTTGTTTAAAACTTTTTTGTCATCAAACTGTATACATAGTATCATATATGAGTTCTCTTAAAGCTTTGCTTAATTGGTGTTGTTTGTAAATATTAAGTAGACGATGAGTTTTCCAAGATTTTCCTTGTAAAGTTTTTAAAAAAAAATGTTTAAATTAAGCGGTGTTTTCACGATTATCCAAACAAGCAATGGAAAATATTATAAAAATGAATGAAATAAAAATGTGCTGAGGGAAAAGTGCTGTTTGCATCCGTCGAGAGAATAGTGGCCGGTGATCAGTATCGACAGTGACTGAGCGCACTCCCTTTTTCCGAACAACTGAAATGTTTGTTCAAATCTACGGGATCCTTAAGAGAACTTCGGTTCCATGGGGAATATCCTAGTTAGACACACTCCTACCGATAGCTCACACCGACCCATCCGAAGTGCTTATCAAAAAGTTCCACTCACTGCTTTTAAGAGTCAAGAAGTAGCTTTGAACTGGTTCATTTCGCTCACAAAAACTTTTTTTTTCCTTTTTTTGAACCTTCCCTGTTTTTGCAAAAATAAATACGATTTGTGTTGAAGCACACACAGAGTGAAAAAACATTAGGAAAATTTTCTGGGTCTCACGTGAGCTCCCGCAAAACTGATCGCTGAAATGTGAACGGTATCTAAGGTATTACGCTCATAGCATAAGCTCCAGAAACAGAAAACTCTGACTAGGTGAGGGAACTGCTTCTAACGTGAACTGAGAGCCATTAGCCGAGCCATATTCGTGATCTGTATGCAAAATAAGCTTGAGTTAAGGGATTTCTCGGTAAAAGGTGCTTACGTAGTGAGCCGCTCAGGTGCAGCTAATTTTTATCAAGAATAAAATTTAATTTGGAGATCCTCCAAAATAAAATATCAGACGGAGCATTACCAGATTGTTGGTTATTCCCAAATTTATCCCCATGTGTTCTGAAGTAATTAAGAGATGTATAACTGTGGCAAATTGAACTGCACCTTGTTACGGTTAGTACGCATCTTTTGGTGTCTCTATACATTGCTTTTAGGTATTCATACGGCCGAACAAACCAACCGTCGAACCTTGTTGGAGTTAGTTTAAGTTAGTGCAAAGAACTTATGGTCTGCCGAGCATCCTTGACCATAATTCAAAAAAAATGGCAAGCTCTAATAAAAACAAACTTAAAATCCCTGACTAGTCTGAAATCTGTAAGTGTCATAAATTTAAAACGCACTTAGCGTATATTTGACTTACAGAAGAATTGCTTTTGGATGTTAGATATCCGCTCTAAAATTCTGGATAAAATTTGGCTGAAATATATTTCTGACACACCTCTTACGATATCGTGAAAGCTCCGCTTATGAAAATTATAATCTTGCTTAAGAAGTTTTATAGGCCAAGTGTGCATACTTGTCATATACAGGATAAAATAAAAAAGTAGTAGGACTGAATTAATTTACATTTTTTTATTAAACTAATCGGTACTAATCCTTAGTAGACCTCGAAATAGCGCGCTTGTGCTCCGACTCAACGAGTGGGATTATCTTCAGAGATGCCGTCACGGCCTCGTGGACGTCTTCTACATAGCTGTATCGGTCTCCCTTGAGGTACCGTGCGGCATTGTCACATCTGGACTGTAGGGGGGTGGGGCAACGTGGAAACCCTGTGCTAGGCCAGAAACTTCCTCACCAGCGCACAAACATGTCCAAATTTTTGGTAGTAATTCCTTGGACGCCACCGTACGAAATCCCAGACGGTGCTTATGCGCCGGTCAGAGTCCAGGAGCGCCTTCACTTTGAGCACATTTTCATCAATCCCTCAAGTTTATGGTCGACCGGCGCGTTAGACGTCTTCGACGAGCTCCCGCCCGTTCCATAACAACTTATGCCACTCGAAACACTTTTGAGCGGCTCATCTCAGCGAATTTTTTTCCTCATCTTTGTTCCCGACTACACTTCTTAACAGAGGCTCATGAAATCAACGTGCTTACGCCTCGCTTGCCCGCAGGCGACTATAAAAAATATGGATCTCTTCGGAATGCGCCCCACTACCACGTCCGACCGCCTTCCACCGCTCTGTTCATGCTAAAGAAATTCAGTCGTGCACCTTTTTGATCCTTCACTGTATACTTTTGGCATGCATTTTTATATGTTTCCACATCCGAATAAATGTCGTTACAAAAAATCTCAGATGTGATAATGGAAACAGTGTAGAGTATGCTCCAAATGTAAACAGCACTGGATAGTTAAAACTACGCAGGTTTAGAACAGCATAAGCTTTACCAGATCGAAAATCTTGTTGTAGTTATAGCCTTTACGCTTGTCTAAATTGTTGTTGTCTGTATTATGTGCTCCAAAAGATAACTGCTCTTACTGGTTGTTCTTGTTTTATGCCACTTCTATGTCTATAAAATCTTTAACTCATGTCTACTTCATAGGCTCCGGCAGCGCTAGTAATGCCTCGGGCGCTTCGGTGCGCTCCAATCGCAGTAACTCGGTGGCTCCCGGCAAGCTCTCCGAAAGTGCTCATCATGAACGCCATGGTTCCAAACATCGTCAACATCATGGACACCATGGAGGTGCACATCAATTGCAATCGCCGCAGGAGCAATCGCTAATTACCAATATAACAACTAATCCGGTGGCCGAAAGCGTAACCGTGGAGATTATCGAACCGCAACAGAAATAAGTATATAAATTGAGCTGAAATACTAATGGTACATACATACATACAAATTTATAAAATCAACTTGAATATATTATTATATATATGCACGCGATAATAAGGTCCATTTGACCACGAAAAAAAAAACAAAAAAAAAACATAATGCCATTGTTTGTTCTAATTTTTTACATTAATTTTTTCACCTTAATGAACATTTTCGAAAAGAATATTACATACTTAGTACATATATACAAAAAGCATATAAAGAATTTTTGCAAAAAGACAAACCACACAACAAAGCTAATTAATTACTTACATATACCATAGAGCAAACAAAGCATATATGTGCAACTACACCGTAAAAAAATGTTTAAAAAAACCTTGCATAACAAATTCATACTACTCTTTTTTTTCTAACCAAAAAAACACTAAAAAGTATTTTAAAAAAATAATAATAAAAAACATGTTTATGATTAATTTTTAACAATATTGTATGCAAATACAACGCTTTGGGTTCAATGCTTTAAAGTTTACTTACCAAACAGACCCTACGCATAACTTAGGAAAAAACGCAAAACAAAAACAACTTAACAGTTTAAAACAATAAAACACTTATTATAGACAAAAAAAAAAGAAAGTTATATTAGACAGAATTTAAACAAGTTAGTATGCGTTAGTCCAAAAAAGCTTAAATTGAATTAACTAAAGTAAACTAAAACATTGCCAAAAAAAAAACTTAGATACAACAAAACCAAAAAAAAAGCTAATTATGTACAGTGTACATGCGCACAACACGCCTTATCTAAATGCCCCAAAGTGTGTGAAAACAGCTGCTCCTTTAAAGGAAAGTCACTTAAGAGCAACTTGAGGTACACTGAAGGCCAAGCTAAGTTAAAAAAAAACAACCTCGGGACCATATTTTATAATCAAAATATGCGTTTCAAAATGCAGCACGCAAGTTTAGTTCTCAACTACATAAAACATACCTTTTTTAATAAATAACAAAATAATAAATAATTCAGTTAAAAAATAACAAACTTCTTTAAAAGAAATGCAAACGCCAGCTGTGCACTTTTTACATTTACGAAAAGAAATAAAACATATAACTTTAACTAAAAAAAAAAAAAAAATACTTTATAAAATGTTAGCTGATTTAAAGTTTAGGGAACACAGTTTTCAATACGAAAACAAGCACTTAGAAAAACACTAAAAAAAAATGTAGCCTAGCGCGTAATACTCTAAATAGCAAAAACAAAAAATGACTTCCATTGAACTTTTTTTTTTAAAACTAAGTTTATTTCAGTTTGTACTTATTTACAACTATTACATCGGAAAACTATAATAAAAACTAGTGCTAAATTTTATTTAAAGAACATAACAAAAGAATTTTGGGCTTTGCTTTATATACAGCCCTGTGGCGGTTTTTACAGGCTTACAAATTTTGTATAAACTTAAGACGTAAGTTAAATTTTTAATTTAAAAAAAAAATTGTTGAAAAACAGGCCTGCTACAAAACTACTTGATGCAGAGACTTTTGAATTTTATATTGGGCGTCTTCAAAATAGGGGAAGATTGGGAATGCGTCTAATATAGAGCTCAAAGCTACAAAAAAAGCAGCACTAAAAATTTAGGCAATAGTCTTAAAAAAAAAAAAGCTTGTGAATGAAACTTTTTTGTTTTTCAGCAAACCTCCAACAAAACTCTCGTTTGCTTTTGTGCTCAATCAAAGAAGCTTAACTGTGAGAATGACAAAGAAATAAAAAAATAAAAAACTAAACAAAAACATGTTTATACATATAAAAAAAAAAAAAAAACTACTAAATAGCTAATGTAATTTAAAAATAAAAAAATACAACTTAGTAGCCTAAAAACTTAAAAAAAAAAAAAAACAAAAAAATGCGCCAGAACAAACGTAGTAATAATAAAAGTGTTTTGCTTAAATAAACTTTTTAAATCAATTAGGTAAAAAATTACATTTAAAGTTTATATACTTACTATACATAGAAAAGAAAACAATTTAAGAACTTGAACATTTTTATTCAACAAGCATCGAATTTTTTCTCAAACAGCAAAAACAAAAAACTTTTTTCTAGTGCATTAAGTACATAACAAAACATTAAATTTACTTGTTAAAACAATTTAAATTTTGAAATTTGGGGAAGGATTTTAAAATTTAACTATGTTTTCTTTTACAAACACAACAACAACAACAAAAAAGCATACACAAAAACTTAAAAAAAAAATCAATTTAAATTTTTACATTTAAACACTGATTTTTCTATTTACATTCAAAAAAAAATGCTAAAAAGTAACATATATTTAAAGTTGAAGGCAGACTTTAAGCGTATTTTGAATAAGCAACAAATATATATTGTATACATTCATATATTAAATGCTTTATTTACTTTAATATTTATATATAAACATTTGTATTAAAGTCTAGTGAACAACTTAAGCGAAAACTTTATGCGATAAATTCATTTACACTCTACCAAAGAATTTTATATACCAAGCAAAACTCGTTGCGCTACTTATTATGATACATATATACTATACATATATACAAATATATAAATCGCACATCTAAGCCATACAAACATAATGTTTAATTTTTAAAACTCTAAGCATAAAAATCAAACATTACAAAATATTTCTCATGTGACTTGTAACTACTTACTTAAAAAAAAAAAAATATATATATATATCAGCCACCTCTACAAACAACCGAGGATCTGAAGGTACCACATTTATAACATAAGTAATATGTAGTTAAAAATAATAATAAAAAATAAAAAAATACTAACCAGACCGTAGTAAAGCGAAAATGTAGCAAGCAAATAAATAACCCGCAAAAGGTTATGTATTAATAAAAAGTATATAAAATGCTTTATTCAAACTTAAATTAAAAGCAGAAGAAAAACAAAACAAAAATCTAAATGATAACAAAAATGTTATAAACAAAACAACAACACTTTACGTACAATATATTAATATAAAAAGTACATATATCGTATATATATTTAAAAATCAGTTCACTATAATACAAATTATTAAACCATACCTTAAAAAAAAACAAAACGAAGCACAGGCAGTCTTTTTCTTATAAATAGGGAGCTAAATGAAGACAATATTTTCGAGAGGTTTGCACCGATACCGATTCTGACGATCGATCATCATAACGAAATTCGTAAAAAACTACAGTTTTATTTTTAATAATATGTATAAAAAGTCCCAAATGGGATTTTTTTTTTTATATGAAGTTTTGTCATTCCGTGCGAAATATTTCGAACTGCGTATAGGCCTATATGCTAAATACGCAAAAAAACCAAAATGCCAAATTATCAAATGATTGAATTTTAAAAGTAGGCGGTTCGTACTTCCCATATTAGAGCATGCGATGGGAAATTTAAGAGAGTAAAGGGCGCAGCATGAAAAAATTCCGCACGAAATGTAAAATATCCCAAAAAAGGGAAATCTTTTTTATATGAAGTTTATATATACATTGGCCTTAAAGGCCCATACGCAGCACGCAAAACAATTTCGCATTATCCCATTCGGGACTTTTTTTTATATGGTTTTGTCATTCCGTGCGAAATTTTTTTGCGTGCTGCGTATGGGCCTCCCAAATGGGATTTTTTTTTTTTATATGGTTTTGTCATTCCGTGCGATTTTTTTTTGCATTCTACGTATAGGCCTTTAACCTACAAATTTTTTTTGCTCCAGCTATAAATAGCTTAGAAATAATTTAAAAAATTATTTTGAAAATAATTCAGCTCAGAATTGTTTAATTCAGTTTATTAATCGTCAATCGTGATTTTTAAATTTTTAATCACGTATATCTTAATACATACGAATGAAAATTTTCGTGCCATGAATTATTCCGACTTACGACATGGACTGACGATATTCGTAAAAGTTGTCCAAAATCGACCGTCATCGCACAAAACATCGATGCGGTGCAGGATATAATAAAGAAACATCGTAAGTTTTCGAAAATTGGTTTAAGCGCAAGAAGAAGAATATTTTTAAAAACAATAAAACCGATTCACAACTTACTCGTAAATTTTCATTAGTGACCTTCGTATTATTACAAATTTAACTTAATGTGCTTATAAAGACTTTAATAAATGATTATTTATATAGATTTCCTATGATATCTAAAAAGATTTGGATATTTAAGTACTATTATAGAAACTTCGAGAGATATACTCTTACTTTACTTATTCCACAAAATAAGGTTTAAATCCAAGTTTAACTCTATTTTACGTGACACGGCGCTTATTAAAAAAAAATGTGGTACAGTCGAGGCGGTGCCAGACAGTGGAATACCCTGTACCTTTTGTGTCAAAAAAATGTATCCTGCATATTCCATCTAAGAACTTTCCAATTGGAATTTATTTTTTTTTGGTGAAAATCGATATTTATACCTATAAGTTCCCTAAATTTTTACCCATTTTGATGAAACTAGAATGTTACAACAAAGAACTTATTTAAAGTATACGGGGTAAGTTTCAAGTTGGTATGTTGAGGGGTGTGGGAGAAAACACGGGGGGTGGGGGGATCGCATCGATCAAATTTGGATGTGGATTTGTTCATTAGAGCCACATGAATGAGCTTACCAAAAATTGTGATTCTAGGTCACTTGTAGCCATAATTGCGTAGAGTCAAATATTGACGCAGTTTATTGGCTAGGGGAGGTGAAATTTGCACATTTTTGACTATAACTTCTGTTGTATTTGTCCGATTTTGTTCATTTTTTACACATAGATGCATGTAACTACAACGCATCGCTTTGTTAAATTTCAGATGAAAATACCAAACGGTGTGGCTAAAAACCGCGAAACTCTACTGCGGGGGAAGGGGGGAAGATATTGACATGATTCAACAAACTTCATCTTCTCAGGAAATATGCGTTTCGTGTCTCTAGCTCTTATAGTCTCCGAGATCTAGGCGTTCATACGGACGGACGGACGGACGGACGGACATGGCTCAATCGCTACCCGAGGTTATGATAATCATTTTGGTATAAAGGACTTGGGGTCTGCCACGCCTCCTTCTGTCCGTTACATACATTGCACAAATCTAGTATACCCTTTCTACCTATATGTACAGGGTATAATAAATAATTTTAAATCTATGTAAATCGCATATATAGTAACCGTATGTGCGATAGAAAAAGAACTATAGCTAAAAAAGATTTCACCCGTATGATTTTCTAAGATAGTTTTGTTTTACAGTAGCTCAACTTTTTAATGGTACAGCACACATCAACAAATTTTTCCAAAAATTATATATTTTTTTTAAATTTCACACCAACAAGTATTTCGCTATTCGGTAGAGTAAAGATTCTACCTACCATTGTCGAAACTGCTGTATTGCTAAGAGAAAATATTATTATATTTTACCAAATTCGGAGCGATAAGAATTTTCAAATCAAAATGCGTATAGCATAAAATCTCAATAAGTTAAATCTTTTTTATTAGCAAACAACAAAAAAAGTGGTGTAAACTTTACATGTGACAGGGCTATCCTTATGAATTTTGATCCGCTGAATCCGAATCGGATGTTATTTATTATTTTCGATGAATTTGAATCCGATGTCCAAAACCACATATCGCGTAAGAGCTCTGTGATAACCTACAAAATGCTAGAGGTTTTTTGCGTTTTGCCAGAGCTCTGACGTGGTGGTATTTTGGAACCTAGAATTCGAATTTAATGTTCGGCGATGGTTTTTTACTTGGTCAGGCACGTAAAGGCTCTTGAGATTATGTCGGAATCCTCGTGTTCTAGTATTTTTAGAACGTTGGACTCGGATACAGCGGCTCAAAATCCATAAAGCTAGCGCTGTCACATGTAAAGGCCTATTCGTAGAATGCGAAAAAATTTCGCACGGAATGACAAAACCATTTAAAAAAAATCCTTATTGGAATATCCCAAATGGGATTTTTTTTATATGGTTTTGTCATTCCTTGCGAAATTTTTTTTGCATTCTGCGTAGACCCCTTAAGTTTACGACCAATTTTTTTTTTTTTGGCCTCTGTAATTGGATTTGGCTTACTCTTATACTAACGTATTTTGCCCTGACTGCGTAAATTTCACATTTTAATTTCAATATAAATATTTATAGATTATCCATTAAATCTTTTTTATTCTCCAAGGAACACAAGAAACTTGTAAATAAATTATTATCTCTAACCGATTTTTGGTATAAATACAACAACAAAAATTTCTTATAATTTCCGTTTGACGAAAATAAACATTTTTTGCCGCTTTCGGATTCAACGCCCCACGGACGAAAGTGGACTTAAAAAAGTGCAGATCCAGAACTTGTAGTTCAGTTTCTTAAAACTATATTTCTTACCTATTACCTGTTATAACCTAGATCTAAGCTTAATCAAATTTTGAAAGCATAGTTTCAACATTCCTTACAGTTTCTCTTACAATGTAGTGCTTTTGTAGATGCATGGCTCGTCGTCCGAGCCCGGCTCATCGTCCGAGCCTGGCTCCTCGGAAACTTTGGCCATGACACGCTTACGATAGCTCTGCTCGGCCATGTGGCGCAAGTGCTTGGCCGTACCGTAACCCGTCTTCTGCACATAATGATACAGAAATCCACTGCGCTGCTGTAGCAGCTTATGTGGATGATTAAGTTCCACCACATGACCCATATCCATGACCATTACACGATCATTGTCCATAACCGTGTGCAGACGATGTGCTATGGTTAGCACAGTGCAGTGCTTGAACTTTGTATGTATGGCTTCCTGTATAAACTGATCGGTTCTGTAGCAGTATGCAGAAAAAGTAAGTAAGTTTATGATTACTATTTGTGTCAGCTGGCACTTACTCTGGATCCACATTGGCGGTGGCCTCATCCATAATGAGTATTTTGTTGCGCCGCAAAATAGCGCGTGCCAGGCAAACCAGCTGCCGCTGACCCATGCTAAAGTTGGCGCCACCGTCGTGCAACCTGCAACTAAGTCCACCTTGCAGCTTCTCCACAAAATGCTTTAGTTTGATGGATTCTAAAGCCTGCCACAAGTCTGCATCGGTAAGTTGCTCCAAGGGATCCAAGTTGTAGCGCAATGTGCCAGAGAAAAGTACCGGATCCTGCGGTATAATAGCAATGCGGCTGCGTAGATCGTGCAGTCCTAGCTGAGATATATCGAAGCCATCAATCTCAATGAGCCCCTCGTTGATTGCCAAACGAAAGAGCGCCTGCGCTATGGAAGACTTGCCCGCACCAGTGCGTCCCACTATGCCTATTTTTTCTCTAGGTTGTATGGTAAAGTTTAAACCTTTAAGCACGTGGCCACCCGAAGCGCTATAACGCAGGTAAAGATCCTTAAAATGCAAACTGCCCTCACTTGGCCAATTGGTGGGCAAATTGACAGCAGCTGGCGTTTCATAGGCTGGTTCTGCCGGTATATTGACATATTCCATTACACGCTCCACACTGGTCATGTTATTCTCCATCTCGACAGTCTGACGCATGCCCCACTGGCACATCATGACCAGCGTCATGGACTGCGTAATGGCTAGGCCTACGTCACCGCTGTAATAGTTGCGATTAAGTAGCAGAAAACTAAAGGTAACCACCAGTATATAGAGCACACAAATTAGATCCGTCCAAAAGGCAAAAGCACGATTTACACTGACATACATATGCAAGGCGCAAGTGTTTTCGTTCTGGTAACGATGAAAATCCCGCTCGAGGCGTTTGGTGGCATTCAGCGCTCGGATGGTGGTCAAACCCTTGAAGGTGGCATTTGTGTGGGAGTAAATAGGACTTCGAGCTGCAAATAAAGTTGGGCTTTAAAATATATCACAAATTTTTGTCCGGCAAACGGGACCCGGCAGTGGGATGCACTGCACCCATTTTCCCCCAGTAATTTCCGCTAAAATTATGCCTATGCATCTTGCAAGCTATGGATGTTCAATACACAGACGCAGAAACAGACTCAGCTGAATCGGTTTCCAAACCGATGCCTTCTGGCTATCTTTTAATAGATATTCCACCCAGGTTATAACTAAGGTTCTTACTCAAGTACTTACTGATGGTCTCAATGCGTTTGAGGCTACGACTGGCGCCTATATAGTAACTGCGACAAAAATAGAGCAGCACTATAACGATGACCGCCGGTATGAGCAACCAATAGTTTGCCGTGGCCACAACCAGCAAGACCGCAACTGCATCTACAAAGAACTAGATTGGAAATAGAAATCTGCAAAATCTAATTCAAGTTTGCTAACAATGTAGCTTACCTCAATGGACTCATTTATGGACTGCGGCAGCGCTACATCAATGGCCAATATGTCGCTGGAAAAGCGATTTAGTATGCGTCCCGATGTTGCCAGTGTAAAGAATTGCATGGATGCACGGATTATACCACTAAAGAGCCGGTCATGTATGCGCAACGATATGCGCAGGCACAACATGAAGAAACCAAAAGTTCGGAGTATACAGAACACCAATGTGCTGACTATTACAATCGAATAGAGCAGGACAAAGCGCATGCGTTCCACTGTATATTTATGTATTGGCTCATGCTGATTGGGCTCCGTCTCCTCCCAAGTGGCCCTATAAGAACATATTTAAAAGTTTCGGCTATTATAGAACACTATTTACCACTATTTGTACTCACCATTTGGATATGAAAATATCCATAGCCGCCTCACAACCACGTGCCACTATGAAGAGCACGAAAATCGGAATTAATAGCAATGGCATGCTAAGCACAGCAAAATACGCCTTATACGTGCTAAACTTGACGGATCCACGTAGCTGTTGCTCCTTGTATAGCTGCTCTGTCTCATCAAGCTCTTGAGCTGTGGGTATCTCCAGATCTGCATCATCATAAACACTATCGGCACGTTCAATACGCAGCTGTCTCACCTCATTATCATTAAGCACGGACATGCGAAAACGTATTTGTTTCTTCAAGGATTCATAGCCGCCTTGTACAGCAGCGCGCCCATTCTCAATGAGCACCATGTGATCCACATTCTTCAGTAGCTGCACGCGATGCGTTACCAGCACGCGTATTTTATCACTTAAAAATTCATTAAGACAACGATCCAACAAGTTCTTGGCCACATGAGCATCTACAGCAGAGAGTGGATCATCAAATATATAGATATCTGCACGTCTGTAGACAGCGCGAGCTAGGCTTATGCGTGCCTTCTGTCCACCGCTCATGCTGGTACCACGTTCACCCACAATTGTGGCATCTCCTAGCGGCAAAAGCCGTATGTCCTTTTCCAGCTGACACACGGAAAGCACACGCTTGTAGCGCTGCTCGTCATAGGGCTCCATGAACATAATATTGTCGCGCAGACTACAGCGACTCAACCAGGGCTCCTGCGGCGCATAGCTTACAATGCCATTAAGTTCCACGCTGCCGCTAATGATGTCCAGCTCGCCAAGCATGGCATTAAGCAAGGTAGTCTTGCCTGCGCCTACATTGCCTACAATGCCAATAAATTGGCTATCACAGGCACGAAAAGACACATCGTCAATATGTGGCTGGCGTTTTTCCTGCATGGATTTGTCCCAACTGGCGGTCAGATGATGCAACGTAACGCTCTTGTGCAGCGCATGTGGATGATGCATGCGTCCCTTGAAATTACCGCGCTCCTCGTCATCATTATCAAAGTTACCAATACTCGTTTCACCAGGATCTTCATGCAGCAGCAAAAAATCGACTACACGTCGGGCCACCACAAATGTCTCCGCCCAGCAATTGACTGCCAAAGGCCACATATGAAGCAGTGAATCATTAAGATGATCATAGTATGACGATACAATGAAAACCTTTTTGGCGGTGACAATATCACCGGTATAAACATAGGTGACCAGACAGAGAAACAATGAGAGTTTGGAGATCATGCCGGTGCACTGCACTGCTGCATAGACGTACATGGAACCGCGTATGGCGCGCAGCTCTTTTTTACGCACAGCCGCTATCCACTTGGCAAAGGACTTTTCCCAGGCATACATCTTGATCAGCTGCAAGGCGGTTATAATCTCGTTCATAAGTTTTACACGATCATCACCATACTCCGCCGACGCACGTTTAAAGCGCGCCGTAGCTTTGGCCGCCCAGGCTTGTAGCGGTATAAAGATTAAAATAACTGCCATGCCCACCAAAGCAGGCCAGCCGATGACCTGATAGATAATATAACCGAAAAGAGCGCCCTCCAATGGACCCTTCCAAAGCTCGTGAAAGAAGTAGAAGGCCTCGTTAAACTGCGGCAGATCAGTAGACATTATGGCAATAGCATAGGCGCTCATGCCACTATTATCGACGGCAATGGAGACGCGCAGACACTTGCGATAGACCAGGCCAGCACAGGCCAGTCTAATGCGTGTACTAACTCCGAATATATGGTACATAAAGGGATGATAGCAAAGCGATGTAAATAGTGAGCATAGTACGACACCCATGGCATATAAATAGGCCGACTTCTTCGATATATTCTCTTCTGAACTTTCCGAAAAATATGAGACTAGGCCACCAAGCATCAAGGGCTGCAAAGCACTGGAGAAGGTTTAATAATATGGTAGCTGTACGACAGAGGTAGTTTAACAAATAGTAGGCTGCACGAGTAGTTCGAAACCTATACCTATATAACCTATACGGAAAAATTCGGAGCTCCTGCTTATTAACTTATTTTGTTTGGATCAGGGTAGTTAGCAATTCATTTAATACCCAGAACACACAGTTCCATATTTCGAGAGAATCTGACATAATTCGTTAATCAAGTCTTTCCCTGTACCTAAATGGTGAGTTAGTAAAGCACATTATTTTTAACCCCTAGTAAGAAAGGAGTAAGACCTCACAAAGGGTTTAGCAAAGTAACCTGACGATAAATACCCCGATTTAGCCATGCTTCTATTTATCTGTCTATATGTTCGTCTCTCTGTCTATTTGTATCGACTGGAAGGATCTAAACATGAAATTTTATCACATGATGCATTTTATAATCTAGAGATTTTTAACGACATAAATCTTTCACGTTTTTTAAAAATGGATTTATCGTTTCAAATATGATTATCAGAATTATGTATTTAAAGGCTTAATGGGTCTACGCAGTTCGAAATATTTCGCACGGAATAACAAAACTTCATATAAAAAAAATCCCATTGGGAATATCCCAAAACTTCGTATAAAAAAAACCCATTTGGGATATCCCCTTTGGGACTTTTTTTTATATGAAGTTTTGTCATTCCGTGCGAAGTATTTCGAACTGCGTATAGGCCTTTAAGGAAGAATATTTTATTAATCTTTTTCACAATTCCCGATTTTCTTAATTTTGCAACCAAAATTTTTGAATAATTTTCTCAGACATTGATATTTGTTAGCTTCACAATAAAGGATTTTGTAATTTGAACGTTCCATTTGTGGAATTTTTCAAATATAAATAATTATATAGGGTATACAAATATTAAAATACAAATCTTCGAATACTCGTATTTTTACCAATTATAAATTAACATAGACAATTTTGTGATTTTTGAAATTAATAACGCTTTACTGTAGCTCTGCATTAAAAATGGAAAACAATTTTTTTGATTTTTTAAAAATTTTACAACATAGTTACTTGAGAATCCAAAACATTGCACTTTAATATGGCGAATTTTGAGAACATTTTAAAAAACCCCGAATGTCGAATTCGCTATAGAAAAATTCGAGTGTATTAGAATATCCAGAACTTTGAACTTTCTACACATTATTTAAGCGGCACGAAAGAAATTTTGAAGAGCTTTACATGTTTTATGTTAGCGCAATAATTTATGAGATATGTACATAAATTATTAAAAAATCCGCGATGTATTATATAATAAAGTTAATTTCCGGAGCCGAATATGTTTGCGATGTCTTCATTCACAAATGAACCGTGCCGCAAAAAACTTAGAATAGCTAGAGAATATACACTGAGCCGTATTCAAAAAGCGCGAGGGGCTCTAAGACTAAAATCAAGATTTTTAAAGCATGTATAAAATCAGTTTTAATGTACGGATCGGAGACCTCGCATATGACTGCTGTCCTTAAGGCAAAACTACAATCGTTTTTAAACAGATGTTTGCGGAACATAATGCGACTATGGTGGCCAAGGACCATAATAAATGCAGAACTGTGGAGACTTACTCATCAGAGCTACATAAATATAGAAATTAAGAAGCTGCTGCTTTGACGTGGAATCCACAAGGAACAAGACGAAGAAGGAGACCATCAATGACTTGGCAGAGAACTATACGTAACGTAACGGATAAATCGTTTAACGAACTAAGACACATTGCACAAAACAGAGAAAATTGGAAATCTTTTGTAGAAACCTTAAGCTCCTAAAAGGAGTATGGAAATATATAAAAATATATATATATATGAGATACTAAACCGATTTTGATCAAATTCGATAAAATGTTGGAGTGCTCTAAAAAAAACTTTCGATCGCCAAAATTTGTTAATAACATCTTAATAAACAAACGAATTATGCGTTGAATACATTTTTTTTTCCGATCTGTCTTTTGCGGGCTATATGATCTAGCCAACCGATTTTGAAAAAAACTTTCCCACGTCAAGTTTGGGTCATTATCTTCATAAACAAACTTAAAACTTTATGTTTTTTCGAGGGCCTCTGTTATACCCCCATAGGAGCTTAGTAATATAACCTCGATATCGAAAAAATTAAATAAATCTTACGCGAAAGTTTCGGTTACTGTACCTCTTAGCTATCTGAGATCGAGATGATCTTTCGGACGAGCAGACGGACAGACTGAAGGACGACTTCTCTAGTCACTCTGGTCGTGCTTTTGATAAAATTGGAGGTCACCGAGATCTCCTTCTGGATGTTTCATTTTCGGATTGTTCAAGCTTATAACATACTTTGTACCTAACAGGGTATAAAATGCAGTGTACTTGAAAAAATTCGATATATGAAAAAAAAGTCGCGCTCGAGGAGTTCGTTACTAATACAGAATATATAGATGATTTAAAAATTAAATAGCATCGTTAGATATAACAAAAAAGCGCACCTTAAAATTTTGTGGTAAATTGTGCTTTGTTTATAAGTCGGATCGAGCCAAAGGTTTGAACCCCCTAGCCGTATATTTTGTTGGTTTACAATTCTTATAAATGGACTGTTTCTACAACAGGATAGAAATTGTCAAGCTTTTCTTGGTAAATAATAAGTTGATTCATTTCTAAACAAAATAAAAGTTGAACCAAATATTTTGTTTTGACTGCTTTTAAATATCGGTTTAAATTGGAAAAACCGAATCGTTCAGGCTTAAATAATCTTGATTCAATATAGCTGTGGGTTTGCGAAGATGACACTATTTCTTAAACTAAGACATATTTCAGTTTCTTAAAAATGTTGCAAATTATTTTAGAACTACTGTAGTTGCTGTTCAGTTAATAAAATTTGGATTCCCGTCGTGCAAGATTTTTGTCTAGATCCATTGCTAATTTGATTTCAATAAAACTTAAATCACTTAAAGTTTCTTCGCAAGCAGCAGATATTTTGTTTTTTAGCCACACCACTCGTACAACCCACTTATGAGATAAGACTTACTGTATTGAGATTTGAACGAGCGAGTAGAGTATGCAAATCGGCACAAGACTGCAGCCATAGGCCTTGAATATCATATGGAGCAGTCTAGGTCGGCTGCCAGAACGTTGCAGTTCCCATTCCCAGTGCCTAATAAGTTTCTGTGACACTTGTGCACTATCCAAATCGGGCACATGTGCATATAAATCCTTGGGCTGTATGCAATCTTTAGTGCCTTTGTGCAAAATTTCACGTGTCCAGCTAGAAACGTTTAAGAGACGCAAGTTTTGGCAAAATTATTAAAAAGTTCCAGCAAATTTTATTTCATTTTGGGCTTTCTTTTATCTGACTGCCATGGATACTTGAACGTTATAAATTTTAACTGACATCAAAGGTTGTATGAAGCCATAAATCCACTTGTTGTTTAAACGTAGAGTCTTCAAATTTTATCTTATCATGGCAGCAGGACTTTGGGCTTAGATTTACTACTTTTGAAAATATTACGTATACGCCACAAAAACACACACGAAATATTGTAAGTATGTAGTAGTTTGCACAAATTCCTTTTGAAAGGAATTAACACTCACATAAAGAACCATTTGGAAAAGAAATTTGCGTTTAGCACAGGATTCGGTTTTCGTAGCTTGTGAAACGCATTTCCGCTCATATTGCATTATTATTAAAATTTAAAGATTTTACTGAACTCTTATATATAAGTATATAGGTTATATCACATTTGCTAAGTTATTATATAAGCTTAGATCCTTTTCACCAAATTCACTTCAGCGAATAGCAAATGAAATTAAACCGAACCGTGCGCCGTTTCATTTAGAACTGATTTGGTATTTGCCAAAACATTTGGTTTTTAACCAAATTTTACGATACTTGCACCAATCATTGCTATAAATCAATGATCCGTACATTTGTCCTATCGCACTTGGCTGAAAGACAAGACATTTTATCTTAATGCCCACTGACAGCAACCCATCACAATGGTAACCGAGCTTGGACTAACGATATTATTTACCTATGGGTAGTTCGGTTGCCCAGCCAGACGCGACTACTATTTCGTATTGTTGTGGATGCTAGTCTCTAATTATATCTTATCTTGTTTAATATTTCCGATTGCGATTTTGATTTATTTTTATAACATGGACTTTTTAGTCGTTGACACTTTTAATTGGAGCTTGCAACACTCATAGCAGCCAGGTCTAATGACTAAGCAAACTTGTTCAACATTATCAATCGAACTGATGGGCCATAAACAGTATGGCAAGTGTCGTTTTACCAGGAAATCAAAATTATACGTAGTAGCGATAATTAAATTAGTTTCAGGAAGAATACCCAGTAAATATTTTCGCTCCAAAATAAAGTACTTATATATTTGCGATACATTATCAAGTTCGATGGCAAAAGCTTCCATTGGAGCACGTTTTCGCATTTGGTCAAAATTTTGTTCTTTTTTTTTAAATTATTTTTTTTATTGTCAAGCAACCTATTAAAAGATGAGGCTATAATTCAATACTTGAGAAAAAGATCTTAATCGCTACACACTAAACATATCTTAGCAAGGATCTAATTTGCATACATACAAATGTGCATAGAGATTCGATTTACAGAATCTTCCAGTGACTCAGCTCCGGTGGGTCTTATTTTGGCAGTCTTTTTAGTCATTGGCATATAACCCGAAAGGGCGCAGAAAGAGATTCATCGTATTTGCCGCTTAGGTAGTTTATGATTTCGCCTATAAAAGGTATGCGAAGGTCTGATCCAGATGTAACATGCAGGACTAGTAGATCCCTATGGCCTAGATACAACCTCAAACAAACAACATCGCTGATAAACAGGAATAGAAAAGACACCTCTAGACTGATGGCAGTCATCACTGGCTTCTGGCCTATTGGAGAACAGGCAGCCAAAATGAGGCTTCCCCACAATATCCACTGTCACAGTTGTAACCAGCCAGAAGAAAAAGAAACAGTTCTTCATTTTCTTTGTAAATGCCCTGCTCATTGGAAGCAGAGAATGGACACCCTAGGAAAGCCCCTTTTCAATGGACTGGGACAGCTGGCGGAAATAAACATCAACGACCTCCAGAGGTTCCTAAACCGCACGGACTGGATCTAACCGAGCTGTCTACGCAAACAACCAAGTAACGAGTTGGAAACGAGGATGTGCCACCACTTCAACCAACCAAACAACTGATCCAGATAGCTTATGAACGATGTAAGTACGCTTTGGATGTGTTAAGTTACTTTCCGGTGTCTCAGATTCGAAGCGTTCAGTCAGAGCACAGGCCAGATAATTTGAGTGTGTTTTTAACCTATCCTTGTGTCTGGTTTGGGATCATCCATAAACTACGTGACACTCCATGGGGTGGGGGGGGGTCTTGCGAAGCGTCACGATCATATGGAAAATCTTCAAAAATATTCCGTCACTGTGTCACAAAGGGGAGGAAGGGGGTCTATTTAAACGAAAATCAGCATCACGTAGTTTATGGATGATCCCTTCATGATGTCCCTTACAAAATCTATGCCAAGGCCTTATGTTGGTTACTGCTGCTAACATAATTACAAAGAGCTTTGTTTGGAGTCTCTTTAGATTTGTTTTTGCTGGCGTTCTCCAAACTTGAAGTCCATAAGTTCACGTGGGTCTTATTATAGCTTTGTAAAGCGTGAATTGAATAGCTTACTATGTCTGTCCAGGAGCCAGTCCATTTTACTACGGCCTAGTTAATGAGCTATCCCCAGCATAGCTTCTTGTACAGGTGACATCCAAAATAAGGGTATGAGCTCTTAAATGGAATGGTGTCCCCATAAACTGCAAACGCTGGACATATGTAGATCTCGACTTTGCGTGAAGAGCACACATGAGAATGTAAATGTTCTCCATTGAGCAGAATTTTCCCACGTTTTAACAACTTTTTTAATTTCCCCAGTTCCAACTGTAGGGTAGCGACAGCTTTTTAGACGTTGGTGGCCGAGGACAGTAACGTAGTGTCGTCAGCATAAATGGATATCCGCATTGTTAGTGGAGTGCGGCATATGCCTTGTGAAGAGTGTTTATAAAAAGGGGGCAAGAATACTACCTTGTACAAGCCCAACTTGGATTGTTCGCTTGTTTGACAGCTCGCTCTTAACCGAATATCTGAAGGATCAGTTTTCAGACTTTTATAGCTGAATTTCCTATGTTGAAATTCTACAAATTAAAGAACCTAAAAATTGGTCTAAGTTATAAATGGTGCAATATATATGGGTTGTATTTATATTTTATATTATGGGAACTGAGTTAGATATCAGTTCATGCAAAAATTTTTTTTACATTTTTTATTTCTAGCTCTAACTTATGCGCTCCATAATCGTTTTGTTCATACGAACCTAAGCTTATGGCTCCACTTATACCACTAATTATTGCAGAAGTAGCTAATTTACTTCAGCATCTTTCCTCTGTTACGTATGCACATATAGACGATAAGCAAATGGCAAAAAATCCTTGTGTGTTCTATTTATGCAATAAACTGTGCCGCTATCCCACTTAAAATATCATATCCATATATTTAGATTCCACATTGTGATGGAATCTTAATGCATTAATTTGGAGGTGCTCTGGTCAAATATGACTATTTCACTATGTCACTTACAAACAAGTCTACTTGGAAATATAAAATTCAGGTATAGGGCACTGCCGCCAATTCAAAAAATCCAGTTTCAGTTCATGCAGCATAAGGCATAGCATTAATGAATAAAGCGCTTCCCATGTGGGTGCATCCTTAGTAGCCTTACCAGCCGCTACGAAGATTGCCTAAGGTCGCTGAATTTTCTTGCCAACTCTTTTGTCGGACATTAGCCCATAAGACGTTAAATGGATTATAGAAAGTTATATTCAAATGTTTGTATCTTAGCAGTATTTTCGCAGTTCCCCCTCGGGGATTGCCACCTTGTCGTGGTGAGGGGGCTCAGTACGTATAGTGATCCTAAGAGCAATGCCGGCGGTAGCGTAGCCGTAACAACCAATCCACTTAAGAAACGGAAACAAGCCTCGGATACAACACCTCTACGGCGACGACCTTCAGCTACAAATATATGCCCCGAATGGGAACATGGAACTAGCCCAAGTTTGCAGGGAGATGGAGCTTTATAAAATTAAAATCCTTGGTCTATCAGAAACCAGATGGATTGGACAGGGCGAGCTTAACACTCTTGCTGGCCACTATTTTATCTACAGCGACAAATCACAAAAGCGTGCAAATGGTATCGGTATCCTAATAGATAAGAGTACGAAGGTCGCACTTATGGAGTACAACCCCATCTCGGAATGCATAACAACGGCCACAATTAGAAGCACCGAACCGGACACAGGCTCCTCAAAAGATGAATTCTATGACCAACTGGACACCGCGATAAGCGCAATCCCAAAACGGAACATTGTCATTGCTCTAGGAGACTTTAATGCAAAGTTCCGCGGCGATAATGTAAATGTTGAAAGAATAATGGATCTACATGCACTTACTTCCTTAAGAAATAACAACGGGGAACGACTACTCGAACTCTACGCAAACCGCAATCTCTTTATCGGCGGAACGAAATTTCCTCACCGGAATATTCACGAATACATGCGGCAGTTCCCCGATGGTCGCACCCGTAACCAGATTGATCATTTGCTGATCGGCAAACGCTTTCACAATTCTCGAACAGATGTCCGCACACGACGAGGTGCTGACCTAGTTTTTGGCGAACTGCGATTGCGACCTGAAGGAATTAGAAGGCAAAAGAGACGATATCAAACCATCAATATAGATAATTTCAAGGATCCCGCGAATGTGCAACTCTATCAGTAAGCACTGCCCGCTGCTATTGCTCACCCTGATCATACACCAACTACGAAGCAGATTATTCATGCCTGTGCCCAAGCTGCGGAGGCCGTAGGGGGTAAGAACAATCACAGAAAAAAGTCATGGATGAGCGATACCTCATGGCAGCTAAAAGAAAAACGCAAGCAATTAAGATCTCAACTGCACAATGCTCCATCTCCTAATCGATCCGGAATGCATACAACGGTGTACACCATCAAGTAAGAATCTCAATTAAAAGAGACAAAAGAAATTGTGCAGATGATATTGCGAAAGAAGCAGAACGCGCACCAAACTGCAATAACCTCAGTGGAGTCTACTCAGCTATAAAAAAGATGGCAAATTCGAAACCCGATATACCACCGATCAAGGCAGAGAATGGCCGTATTTTGACATCAGCAGCTTGCGCGGTGGAAAGGGTTCTTTGAAGATTTTGTCATAGTTTCAATCTGAATTTGTATGCAAATATGTCTAAGAATATTCCACAACTTTTTGTTTTAGCCGTGCTTTTGTTCCAAAATATTGATCCAATTTTTTGGGTTTTTGGAAATTTTTGTATATTAATTGTCATTGAATTCTTGAATAATTCGAGTCTAAAATACAAAACCATTTCAAAATGGTTTCACAAATAACAAAGTTATGCAAGCTCCAACGATTAAAGGAGTGACATTCTTATATATATTTTAGTAATAATGTAATTATGTCAAGGAAATAAAAAAAAAAAAAACCGTTAAAAAGCATATTTCCTACAAAAAATCGAAACTGCCGAAATACCAGGCGAACAGAAACCAATAACAAGTAAACCATTTTATTTCACTTTCTATAAGGGTATTAGTGTGCAGCAAATAAATCTCAGCAACTAAAAGTATGCTGTGTTTTTTTTTAATTCTGTTTATCTCAGACAGGTTCATTTTGTTGATATGTATGATCCTTCTAGATGAGGTCCAAAACTGACGTAAAGACAGATTAAGTCACACTTGGTTCCAGCTGCTTAGACTTGATTGGCGACTCTATAATCTGATTTGCAATAAAAATAAAAGTATTTTTGAATAAAACAACAAAGAGAACAAAAAAAAACAACATGTATGATATGTTTCTCAGCTATTTGGGCCCCAAAAAAACAAATTGGAATTTTAAAATTAATTAGTCCGGCATTGGGCCAATTTAAATAGGTGGCTCTATAGACAAATTGAGTACATGAATTTGAAAACTAAACCACGAGCACCAAAAGTAGCATACATTATTCTATTCATTAACTTTTTTGCCTATATAATAAGATTCTGATTTAGTGTGGGCTGAACGTAGAGTTTTGTTTGTTTGTCCCTATAGTGGGAATTTACATATTCGAATTTTGAAATTTCACAATTTTCTTATTGATACAGCTAAAATTTCATTACGTAAGACGATACTAAAGATGTATGCCCTCTATCTTACTATCTTGTTTATTGCTTCTGTCATTTTTAAATGTGTACAGCTAGAAAACACGCTCATTTTATGTAGATAATCATATATTTTTCAGGCACTTTATTGAGATTGTACGTCTTATTAGCTTAATTATATACAATGTGCGTTTTATAAATCTATATAAAAGTAGCACCTGGTTGCTGTTTTTTAATTGTTTGATTTTTAAGTAGTATTCATTTTTGTGCACGTCGTTTACAAATTGCTTTTGAGTTCTATACTATTTTGAACACTAGGTATTTGAATTGGAATAATATACAAATTAACATAAAATTATTGAACATAAATAAATTCGCTATTGAACTTAAATAACAAATTAACATTTAAGTACAAAAGTTTTGACATAACGTCAAATAAGACTTGGTTAGAAATTTTTCGAGTACAACATATAGTACATAGTATATACACAATATGTATAAGCAGTTATTTTTTGACATACAAGTACGCAGAAAAAGTTAGCAATAAGTACAAGAAACGGATATATAAATATGTACATGCATTTATCACCAAGTTGCGTTATTTACAAACGCTAATACTTTCAGTTCTAATGCCTTAAGCTGTTTATTGGTGTATTAGTATTTTGGTGAGTCACTCCATTTCTTCCTTTATGGCTAATGTAACGTTCAAGTCCATTGAACCAGTTTCATCGCTAGGCAGTCGTTTGCTGTAACTCTCCTCGGCGGCTTGTTGTAGGGCTAGGGCAGTAGATGCGCCTGTGTGATCCACCATCTCACGCAAATAACTGCCTGGTCGCTGCAGCAACTCATAAGCATGACCCATCTCACACGCTTCGCCCGCATCCATGACCAGCACGCGATCACTGTCCATAACCGTATGCAAACGATGTGCTATCGTCAGTACGGTACAGTTTGCAAACTTTAAGCGTATGGTCCTCTGTATAAGCTTGTCGGTTCTGTTTGAGAAAAATAATCATTAATTCAAGAAACATCTTAGTGCTTCTTAACTTACTCTGGATCCACATTGGCCGTGGCCTCATCAAGAATTAATATACGATTGTTACGCAGTATGGCACGTGCCAAGCAAACCAATTGACGCTGACCCACACTAAAGTTGGAGCCGCCATCGTACATACGACAATTCAAGCCGCCAATTAATGTGGACACATATGAGCGCAATTCCACATCGCCCAAAGCTTTCCACATTTCCTCGTCAGAGCGGTCATCCATTGGATCAAGATTGTAACGCAGCGTACCAGAGAATAGAACCGGATCTTGTGGTATGATGGAGATACGACTACGAAGATCATGCAGACCCATATGTTCTATGTCTATGTCATCTATGCGTATCATGCCCTCATTGCAGGCTAACCGAAATATTGACTGTATAATGGAAGACTTGCCAGCTCCAGTGCGGCCCACAATGCCTATCTTTTCTCGTGACTCAATGGTAAAATTAAGATCCTTAAGCACATAGGCTTCCTTGGGCGAATAACGTAACTTGAAATTAATAAACTCAATGCGTCCTTTACTGGGCCATTCTTTTTTTGGCTTATATTTCTGCGGCGTTTCAAGCGGTGGCTCTGATGGCTGTTCTGTGTACTCCAGCACACGCTCCACACTAGTCATTTGATTTTCCAATTCGGCCGTTTGACGCATGCCCCACTGGCACATGCCAATCATTGTTGTTGAATGCAAAATAGCCAAGCCAACGTCACCGCTATTAAACTCATTGCGTAGCAAAAGAAAGCTAAATGTCACTGCTGTTATATATATGATGCAAACAAGATCAGACCAGAGTGCAAAGGCGCGCGTGCATGATAGAAAGAGAAACCAGGCCGAGGTATTGGCGTTTTGATATTCATGAAACTCGGTCTCCAGGGCGCTTTGTGCCTGCAAAGCGCGTATCGTCGTGAGTCCCTGGAATGTTTGGTTGGTTAAAGAGTAGACGGGACTGCGAGCTGTTAAGAAAGTAAACATCAACAAAATCAAGTAATGATAAAATGTTATAAAGCTTACATATGGATTCCAGACGCTTAACACTGCGGCTTGTATTTACATAAAGGTAACGTATTCCGGCCAACAATAGAACAATCACAGCTGCTGGTACTAAAAGCCAATAATTTGCTATGGCTACAATAATCAGCACGCCCGAAACATCAATAGCAAACTGAAAATAATTATATTAGCTTGGAGCTTTTTTATTTATGCTAATCATGTGTTGACTTACCGACAAGCAATCCAGCAAAGTATGAGGCAAATCCGTATCCACAGTACGTATGTCCTTAGAGAAACGATTCAATATGCGTCCAGAAGAGTTAGTATTAAAAAAGTACATGGTAGCTCGTGTTATGCCTTGAAAAAGACGATCGTGCAAGCGCAGTGATATGCGCAGGCACATCTTAAAGAAGCCATATGTGCGCATGAGGTATACAATCATTGTGGCGCTTAGTATAATCGTATAAAACAGGACCAGTTCTTGACGCACGTCAGCCTCAATGCTTTCCGATTGTGGTAATTTAGAGTTAACACTCATAGTTTCCGTATTATTCAAAGGCATAATTTCAGTTGAAGTAACAGTCTCGTTTAAAGTGCTAACATTGTAGCTGTCGCTGATTGCTATTTTTTCCTCCCAAATTACCCTGTAAAATAAATGTTTTTTAATTAGCACTGACAAAAAATTTATTTTTCATTTAGCTTACCATCGTGAAAGAAAGTAGTCAACACCTGTAAGCATCACTCTAGCACATATAAACAGCATTACTATTAGACCCAATATAAAAGTACTTTCTAGTGCCTTAAAGTATGAAGCATAAACGCTAAATTTGACTGCTCCAACGGCCTGCTGCTCTTTATTTAGATCCACCACCTCCTCATCGGGTCGCAGCAGTTGGTTATGCTCCATGCTTTTTTCCGAGTCACTGCGTGAAAGGTGACTGCTAACGCTATGCGTGTCTATACCACTCTCATCATGCGTTTGTTCCAGCAACTGGAACTGCCGTGATCTCTGTAGCTGCTGGTAACTACCTTGTGCTACCACTTTACCTGCGCCCATCAACAGCAAATGTTCAATATCAAATAGATATTGCACCTGGTGAGTGACCAATATGCGAATTTTCTTGGAAAGAAAATCGCGTATGCAACGCTCAAAGATATGCTTGCCAACGTGCGTATCTACTGCTGAGAGGGGATCATCCAGTAGATAGATATCAGCTTTCCGGTACACAGCACGCGCCAGATTAACACGCGCCTTTTGTCCGCCACTAAGACTGACGCCACGTTCACCTACCACTGTCAAATCACCTCTAGGTAACTGTTCCAAGTCCCTTTCCAGTGCGCAAGCTTTAATAACTTTCTTGTAACGCCGCTCATTATAGTCCTCAACAAAAACAACGTTATCTCGTATGGTGCCCTCGAAAACCCAGGGTTCTTGAGATGCATAAGATACTTTTCCATGTACCAAGGCTTCTCCTTTTTCAATGTCAACCTCTCCAAGCAAAACATTGAGGAAACTTGACTTGCCAGAACCCACTGGACCGACTACAGCTGCCAGTGTGCCATCCTTTATTTCGGTGCTAAAGCTTTCTATTGCACAATTTGTATTTCCCTCGTTTGAGTCCCATGCAGCCGAAACGTTCTTTAATACTACGCACTTTTCCGTGGCGTCAGCTTGATAGTCAAGTAAACCAGTGGTCTGTGATTGCATATGACCATTGGATAGCAACGTACCATTAAGTTCCAAACTCTTTTTTCTATCAGCTTCAGATAAGGGGCGCTTTTCTTTTGGTGACTGTTTTTCCTCCAAATGTAGGGGCACCTCAGCCTTATCACCATCCATTAGAAATTCTCTACAACGTCGCGCCGATACCACCGCCTCTGCTATGAAGGTTATGGACAATGGCCAGAAATGCACCATAGATTCATTTAACATATTAAAATATGACGATACTGTATAAACTTTCTGAGCCGTCAACGCATCGCCCAGATAGACATAAGACACCAGCGCCAAGAAGACCGATAAGGGCGAAATCATGGAACTACAGCTTAGAGCCGCATGTACATAAGCAGTGCCTTTAATAGCATTCACCTCCTTCAGACGCACTTCAGCAATAATACGTGCAAAGGACTTTTCCCAGGCATACATCTTTATCACCTGTATGCCCTGTATAATCTCATTCATAAGTTTGACGCGCAGATCCGTGCGCTCGGCAGTTTTTTGGCGATAGTAGGCAGCCTTTTTGGCGGCCCAAGCTTGCAGCGGTATAAAGCTAAGCATGAAGGACACTCCAATCACAGCAGATATTCCAATTTCTCTGTACATAAGATAGCCAATCAGTAAAGACTCCATGGGTCCCTTCCAAGTATCGTGCAAAAAGCAAAGTGCTACATCAAACCGTCCCAAATCATTGGACAATATGTTTATAGCTCGGGCTCGTAGCCCATCATTGCTACTGCTTTTTGACATTTGCAAGCACTTGCGGTAGATTAAACCCGAAAGCGCCAAGCGTATTTTGGTGCCCACTTGAAAGATGCAAAATATGAAGGGATGAAATGTAATAACAGGTACAAGGGAACAGATCACTATGCCACCAGCGTAGAGATAGGCATCAGAAACACTGATCGTGGTCTGATCTGTGGCAAAGTAACCAACCAGGCCCCCCAGAAATAGCGGCATTAAGCATCTGCAATAAAAATGTATGTTCATTTTAGCCTTCTAGAAATAGTTTAAATTTATATGCACTTACTTGCAACACGTCTCCGATAGGGAATATATTAGACCAAGAGGTATAAAAATTGCTCCATACGCACGCGCTATCATTCGTACGACACTAGGTTTACTGCGCTTTCTTTCATGCTCCCACAAAACACCAAATTTGTTTGTCACGCGTTCGCTGTCCAATGTCTTTCTGTGCTGATACAGCTCCTCGTCTGCAATGGGACCCTCTAAGCCGCGCTTGAACAGATCTCGCATCCACCTAGAAATATTTTGTATTTAATATTAGATAAGAGAACAATTCTCATAAGTTTCTGTATGCTACCATTTGAATATGAAAATTAGAAAACAACGATCGAGAATTAAAGCTCTAAGGACGTCATTTAACAAACAAAGCAAACAGGTGCCGGAGCCCTCAAATCAATTAACGGTTTTTAAAACGAAGTCTTTGTTGCTAATTCCTCAATCACAGTTTCACCTTATCTGAGTAGGAAACAATTGCCTATTTATAACAAGTCACGTGTCGGCTATCAAGTAGTTGTTCCCTTGAATTATTTGTTTTATAAAACCTTTTTTATTGTGGGTGGCAACCAGATTAACGCTGTGTAAATAATGATAAAAAAAAACTTTACGATTTCGTCTGGGACAACATGGTCATCCCAGCTACCGTAGTAGCAAGTTCTGTTTTGATTTCAATGCATTTTTTCATGTTGCGCTTTATATTAAAAAAATAATTCAAATTGATTGGCAATTTGTTCCAGCTAAACACATATACGTATTCTCTGATGATTCCCCATATGTTGTGCCTTTGCTGGCAATCTAATCAACATACAAACCAGACTTGTAGCATGTGCACACGTATGTATATATGAATATACAAACATAAGTACATATATTCAAATAATTTTTGCGCTTGATGTGTTCAAATAAATAATCGGAAAATAGCAGAGGCGGATCCAGATACAAATTTCGTGGGGTCTAAATCAAAAACAATTTCTGAATGAGTAAAATAAACACACAAGAATGCTTCTTAGAACATGTTTTAAAAATGCAAATATATACGATATTTCGGGGTTTTGATATGCACGGCTTACCCGGGATACGCCCTGGGAAAAGAATACGCGTAAGCGTAAGCCGTGAATAGCTGAGATACTCACAACGTAAATTTATAAATCACATGTATATTCATAAACAAGAGGGGAATTACATTTCTCATTTATAAAAAACAAGCAATTAATTTGGAAGATAACACTACCACATTTTGGGAGATTTCTCCTCAATCTATTCTGCCTTGTTTTATTATGTTTTGCCCATACATTTCAGAGAGTGTCAGACTACATATTTTTATCAGAAAAAAAGCAAAATAAATTAATTAGTCGCGGGGTGTTGCTTCGATGAAAGGTCAACAACTCTTTGCTCATTAGGTTTACATGAGTCTGTCTACATCCCAAATTTAATAGTTTTAGCTTATAATCATGTTGCTATATCTATCAAAGAGAGGGAAAAGATAGATGGGGATATTGATACATTGTTTCCTGCTTGTGCCAAACTAGTGCTAATTTTACTTTTAAAATTAATATTCATTAAAATAGACAGATCAATGGGATTCGCCATTAAGTATGTTCCAATTTTCGATGACGCGTTCGAGCATACTGTTGGCCTTTTAATGCTTCAATCGTAGCTGGATTATCCACAAACACTTTAGACTTCACGTAGCCCCAAAGGAAAAAGTCTAACGGTGTGATATCACACGATCTTGGTGGCCAATTCACCAGTCCGGAGCGTGAAATTAATTGTTCACCGAATTTGTTCCTCAATATGTCCATTGTTTCACGGGCTGTGTGGCAAGTAAAGCCGTCTTGTTGAAACCAAATGCCGTCGAGATCTCAGGCTTCATTTTCAGGTAGCAAATAATTCGTTATCATGGTGCGATAACGGTCGCCATTGACGGTTACGGTCTGACCAGCGTAATTTTTAAAGAAATATGGACCGATGATTCCACCGGCCCATAAACTACACGCTGGACGAGGTCTATTCGTTCGAGTGTCATCCAATAATGAATATTGGGTCTCAAATTTGTTGATGATATAGTAGTGGTCTCAGTAGATCGATTATGGCGACCATAAAATGGCCTAAGCGCGCGAAAAACATTCTTTACAGAACGCGAATTTTCGTAATATAACTGTACGATTTGTAAACGTTGTTCGGGTGGGTGTAAGTTTTTCCATGATTAAATGGCAACATAAAATGGCCTAAGCGCGCGAAAAACATTCTTTACAGAACGCGAATTTTCGTAATATAATTGTACGATTTGTAAACGTTGTTCGGGTGTAAGTTTTTCCATGATTAGATGGCAACAAAACTGAATAAAAAACACATGGCAACTTGGCAGTACTCACGCGTGGTTTATCAAAAAAACCTTATTGAAAAAACCCCTCAAGATTGATGACCCTTTACTAAAAAGGTACATTAGGTGTATTCAAATGTATGCAACAGGCAATAAAGGGGCAACTTTTTATCTTTTGGGTACAGCGTATAATATGCAGAAACCCAATTGTCTGTCTTTTTTAATAAACTTTCATTTGAAAAAAAAAAAAAAAAACAATTATATTATGTTAGATTTTCCTCAAAATGCTGTGCGTTTACTTTACGTAAAGTTACCCGCTTAAAGCCAATACAAACTGCAGCAGTTGTTGTTTTGAATATCTGATACTATCACAAATATTTATAATTGTTATTGTTATTGTTATTGTACATATTTTATTGAAATGGGGTCATTGACCGGAGCACGAATCATATCAATTAAAACTATAATTTTTACAATTAAGAACGCGGCTGTTTCACAACAAATCTAAAACGATGTAATTCTAAACATTTAAAACTGACCCGCTGAATCGCAAGTCTTCTAACTTTCCCAACTATAAGTTCAAGTGTGTCACAGTCCACAGAAACCTAAGAAGTTTTTCGATATACGCATGTTAAGGCTACACGCAAAGTTTCCACCCAGTCGAGTTCACATTTCGACATATGACGTAAATTTATATTATGGGTCATGTTTGTTTATGAATGGGATAGAGCCATAGTTGAGCTGTATGGGCCATATTGAAGAACCATTCTGAACGACTCAAATTATACACAAGCTTATGTACATGAAATATTAAGCATGTTATATACACAATCGTCTAACATACAAACATATGTTATGTACGTACTTTGATAACAATGTAACCTTGAGCGCATGCCTACACATACTATATTAACTATATTGATCTCTCTACAATGTTTATGTACTAACTATATATGTACTATTTATGTATTGTGTTCATCTAGCTTAATATTGTACATATTTATTGTGCAATTCCTTTTCACTGATTTTTGTTATTATAGGTTATGCCATTGCTATATTTAAACTAGCTTTTGGAAACGGTGAATAGCCTCCTTGGTATTTTGTTGTTATTGTGAATACAGTCAGCACAAAACTTATTCAGACACTATCAACTTATAGCACTTTGCCAGAGTTATCGTAATGACAAAAAAAAATTACACAAAAAATAATTACAGAAAAAATTGAACAATAATTTTAAAGTGCTGAGGTACCTCAAAGAACTTTTGATTGCCATATTTGGTTTCGATATCCTCATTTTTTGAACGATAGTTTCTATGGGGGCTATATAATTTAGTCCTCCGATTTTGATCAAATTTGTTACAGTGCTTTGGAACTACCAAATGCCAAATTTGTTTGCAATATCTTCATGAACAAACGAATTATGCATCCAAAACTTTTAGTTTTTCTTCAAGGTGCTCTGTAAAATTTCTATGATTAAATAATACAATCTCGTTTCCCTTGACATAATATATATAATAGTATATCTTCTCCCACTTCCTAAGTATTGCTGGATTCATTCCTTGAATGTTTTTTATGCATTTGGTTTTGCTTCATTTCATAACAATACACCATTACGATAAATATATTACATATTGAGCTTTATTCAACATATATCCAATTAGTATACACCTACACTCTCTTAAGGATCCTAGCTATACTCCCTTCAAATTTCACTATGAGAATCGGTTGTGAAAGCGGCTGTTAAGGCTTAATTTGGACATGTAGGAAATTATCGAAAAAAGAAAATTTCCTTAAATAATAATATAATAATAATAAAAAATAAATAGAAAGCTCAATAGTCAAACTGGCAAGATGTTTTATATTTTTCAATTAAATAACAATAGTGAAAGACTGAAGCACAGTTTTAAGTTTTTTCCATCGATAAATTAACCATTCCTTAGCCGGCATTGTACAAAAAGTTTACCTTATATGATATTTAATTTACAAGCTTAAGGTGTACGAATAAATTTTGTACGGACTGTTTATATGTTTGTATGCCGCACGTGCTATGTAGGGAAAACGTATTTAACGGCTAAATAAATGTTTGCCAATAAGTTTTACTAAAGAAATTGATGACAAATCAGGGCGGGCATGATAAGGGTACTATGGGACTTACCAAAAACTCCATCGTGAAAAGATGTTTGCATCTGTATAAGTATTTTTTGGACGTACGACTTTCCTTCTGGTGCGGTTCATGCTATGTTGTTGTTGTTACTTAAATTTTACTAAGGCTTTTTACCGTTGCAGCAGTGATTGAGTGAGAATAAATATTCAGTTAGTTATTTCGTTGCAGTTGTTGTTTTTATTTGTTCAAGCAATTATTTGGTTTTTTCTATTAATTTATGCACTTAAAATAAATCACACGGTTGCCAGCGAAAATCTCTGTGGCAAATTGTGTTAGGTCGAGGTCAAAAAATTTGATGCTTGTACGTCTCGGCTACCCCTTTTTCTACTAGCTATTGGTAGAAGCACCACAGCAGCAGCAACAACAAAGAAGCCTTTGCTTTGTTTGCTAAAGTGTCTAGCACACTAGGACACACACAAATATTTTTTATTAAATTAATTTATCACACTTTTCGTTATTAATTGCATATTTAACACTTATTGCGCTGAAACAAAATTTACTAACGGAGCAACGAAAACGCGCCCAAAAAAAAAAACCTACTGAGCACGACACTCTCTTGACACGCAGATTTATAGCGGATAGCAGTGGCGCGTGTTGCCAGCTAGTTGGCAGTGCAATGAAAGTGCGCAAATGTGCAGCACTAAATCTTGTTTACATCCATGTTCAACAGTCTGGCAGCGCTATTGAACAAAGAGCACCAGTTAAGAGCTCGCTTAACGAGCGAAGAGCGCGCATATATGAAATTCAAAATTATATTTATATTGCTTCTTATTGTGAAATTGTTGATAAAAAACACTCTTTGAAAGCTTTGTCTCAATTATTGCTAATATTAGTTATCTTTCGGTTTGTTGTTAAGGTACACGAAACAATCCGGAAAGCTGTAGAGATTGAAATTTATGACTTGTTGATATTTGCCGTCGTCTGATATGAGATTTCACCACTTATCAATTGGTTTAAGTACATTTGCTCAAGCCTTTGATGCTTGATATAAATTTTACATCATAAACTCTTGGGTTTTTATTGTATTATTGTTTATAAGTAATATGTTTAGCAACATTAACTTAAACAGCTGTTTTTTTATTTTTTCATATTATGCTTGTTACTTGTATTATGTGAAAAATTTATTTTTTAATTGTTACAAATTTTACTTAGATAATGACAAACAACATGCCCATTTAATCTTCAATATATTCGAAGGGCTCTGGTGGTTCGGGTTCCTTCTCCTCATCGTTCATTGGACCAAAAGCAGCGACTGGTTCGACCAGCTCCTGATCGCTTGGCTTTCCTGTATGCTGAAACACTATAATGCCGCCAATTGTGACTTCCTTTAAGGGTTCAAAGGACTGGCCGTCAATAACGCTCAACACCTTTAATTGCTGCCGTAACACACGTGCCGGATTTTGTAGTATTTCGAAATTGGGCTCGGGTTCTTTTTTCTCCTTTTTCTCGTCTTTTTTGTCCTTTTCTTTATCGGCGCTGGCGCTAGTACTTGCCACGGTGTCCTTATCCTTTTCCTTATCCTTGTCATCTTCCTTTTTCTTATCCTTTTCTTCTTTCTTTTTGGATTTCTCTTCGACTGGCTTATCATCTGCCTTAGTAGCAGCAGCGTCGCTCTTCTCATCTTCTTTCTTGGCAGCCGTCGCACCCTCCTTGCTATCCTCATCTACATCCATTTTTTCATCTTCCTTTTTATCAGCATTTTCACGACGTTTCTGCCGTGCAGCTATTGACAAAACTGCCGTAGCCACCTTCTCGCGCTCTTCACTTTTCTTTTCTTCCAGCGCAGCGGGATAGGCATATAGCGATGGTTTAGCCGCCGATTTATATTCCATTTTGGGCATTTTAAGATCAGAATTTAAACCAATCACACATGTAGGCGTAAAGGCTAAAGAGAGTGTGTGCGCCAGCGGGAACCAGTACCAGTACTGAGTAAAAGCCAGCATGCCGACAACGGCTTGTAAATTGGTATGTCCAGTACGGGACTGCAGCGACAATGTAGCATTGCGACCACCAGCATCAATAATACCTGCCAAACAACACGAAAAATATTCAATAAAAATCGTCCACAACTTTCTGAATCATGGAATCCATGGTAACTCCCACCTACCTTGAGCCAGTATGGCGCCATATTTGGCCATAACATCCTCATGCTTATTGCTAATAACCTCAGCATACAACTGACGGAAGAACGTGGTCTTCGGACAGGTCAAGTCCGTGTGCTGTATCAATATCATGGCGGAAGCAATCAAAGCACCTTGCCGCACAAAATTTACAGGATCAAACTTGACCATAGGCTCAAGAAGAGCAATAGCTTCGCGCAAACCAGTTCCAGCGCAGGCAATGCCCAAAGCCATGGCTGCACCATAGCGTACATGTGGATTATAAGACTCGGCAAGCAAGCTTACCACCGATGGGCATTGCTCTGGTGTTCGGAAGAGTATAAATCCAATTGCAGTCACTGCAGCCCGGCGAACATCATCGTTGACATCGGATACGGCTACGTGGAGCAACTTACGAATTGCCTTATTGCTGCCCGAGCCATTGTACGCCATGGCAATTGTATACATGCCCGAACGGCGAAGGACAGGGTCCTTATCTGTGGAAAGGCTGGTAACAAGGGGATCTGCCTCTTCCAAGCGCGCAAACATCGTCAATGATATGCCAACCGCCAAGCCTCGCAAAATTTTCTCGTGTTGCGTTTCCTGTGCATAAGATACCATATCCTCTATGGCTTGTGCGTTCTTGGAACCCAACATAACCATGCCCATAGCAATACCAGCCGATTCGCCAGTAACAGCATCATCTTGGTACAAGTTAAACTTAAGCTGCTCATATAAATCTTGTCGATGAGTGCCCATTGCAGCCAGACCCAAGCCCAAGCAGCCACCGTGACGTACATTTTCATTTTGTGCATCTTTAAGTTGCTGCAGTAGATAGTCAATAATATTGGCGCCGTGGTTGGCATGTATCAATCCCAAAGCGTATAAGGCGCCACCTTCAGAATAGCCAGAGCTGGGACCAGCTTCTTTCGGTAAATAGCTTTGCATTAGAGCCAACGAATCCTTCTCATGGCCTCGGTGTATAACACCTAAAGAAGCAGTAGCCGTTAGCTTAGCCCAGTTTGTGGCGCGTGCTAACCAATCTAGGTTATCGCGCAAAAATTGATCAGACGTAGTGCCACTATGCATAAAAGCATTGGCAATGACTGTTGCGGTATGGCAGATAGATACGCGGACGGCCTCTTTAGTGCCGCGTAATACCTGCAAGTCTGCATGGTTACTACGTATGAGGAACTGCAGCTGCAAGTCAATAGATACTTCTCCAGAGAGAATAGAAATGAGTTTTTCTATATTTTTCTGATGCAGCTTCTCCATGTCGTTTAGGGAGTCAATGGTGCGCTCAATTTTAGCATCGCCTGTGGGAAAGATAACTTTACATAAACAGAGTAGAGATAACAAAAAACATTGACCTTACCTTCTTTATCCTCCTTGGTCTCTTCACTTAGCAACTTAGCCTTTTCATCATCAGACTTGGGTGCAGCATCGGTGTCAGAGTTCGTGCCCTGTGGCTTAAATGTACTTGGCAAGGCAGTTGGTATAGGTGCTGTGTCTTTGAGAGCCTGTAGAACGTTGCCCAGAAATTCTTGCGTCGCCGACTCATATAAATCAAATGCAATTTGATATGCCATCAAATTATTTGTTTCTACCGAAGAGCGTGTTAGTTTGTCTAGCATTTCGGCTATAGCAAGTGGGTCTTCCAGGAAAATCAAGCACTGACACATATTTACATAGTCAGGCACGCCCAAATCGCGATAGAGTCCTACCAAGCACCGCAGCACCTCATTGCGAAAACCTCGGTTCTGTATCAAGGACATGGTAACATTGTAGGCATAGGCCAGCATGCCACGCACATCGTCCGACTTCATAATGGACACTTCAAAAATGTCCATGCGGCGTGTTTCCAAAGCAATGCCAAGCGCCTGCCGGAATTGATTATCATCCAGGCAGCGCTGTATCATGCGATTTACAATACCCTCGAGGCGCTCATCAACTGTCTTGGCTTCTTTTGGATTTTCTATGAATTCCACGCGTTGCGCAATATAAAAATCAATGCACTTGGCAATAATTGTTTCGGTATACTCGTTCCGGGCATTTACATCGAATAGATCACCTGCGCCCAGCGCATATGTAAGTGCATCTTCAAAGGAGCCCAAGTGGTAAAACACTTTGGAAGCCACCATACCAGCCAGTTTGTTCTCGGGAAAACTGCGATCTTCATGCAGCATTTCAATTTTCTCTATGGACTCGGAAATTTCTGGCCAAAACTCATCTACAATGTTATCCAGCTTTTTCAAGGCAAAAACCTTTAAGTCTGGCATGGGCTCATCGAGTAGGGATATTATCCCCGCGGCTGACGTGAGACTCATTTTCTGGCGTATATTTTTCACAAGCAAAAATATTTTCTACATAAAGTTAAATGACAAGAAAGTAATTTAGATTTAAATATATCACTTCTTTGGCACACTTTGACTTTTATTATAATTTTTCACTGCTTACCAACGATTTCTTTTATATCTAAAGTATTTATATTTGACTTCGTTTTCTTTATGCCGAAAAACGCTAAATCACTGAACAGTGTTGGCAAACAACCTTTTGATTTTGACAGCTAAACTAGCTTAGTAATCCAGAGCTGCTGGCGATTCGATAACATGATTCAATTTGTCACGTGGCAACGCCGCAACGATAACAATTGCTATCACCTAGCAAATATATAGCCGCATCACAGCAACAAAAACGCGCGAACTGCTCCAAAACAATTCCGGTGTGCAAAGCGTTCACAACATATTTTGTTTAGAGTTTTAAATTTAGCTACAATTATAGTTGATTTTCAAACATGATATGCGAAGACCAGCACATGTCGGAAGCATCGATGGATAAAGGTGCCGGCAGCCTTAATTCCTCTGGCTCTTCCATTTCAATGGATGCCAAACCAATACTAAACAGTTGGGCCCAAGAAGTAATACGCGCTGAGCTGGGACACAGCGATGAGGTAAATGTAGCAAACTTCAGAGCAAGCATTTGACACTGATACTATCGTAATATTTCTAGGCCTCCACGTCCCTTAATAGCAGTGCTGGTAGCAACCATCGTGCCGGTTATAAGCAAGTGGTTAAAGAAGAAGCTACGGAACGTGAAATCTCATTTGAGTTTTTGGACGGTGTAAATGAGGAAAAATTCGATCGTCTAGTGAAGGAGGAAAAACTAAAAACTCCTTTGAAAAGGCGACATTCCCATACTCCGCCAAGCAATGAAAACAGTCGGTCGCCCAGCCCAAACAGCAGCACTTCCTCTGGAAACGGCAAGACTAATACGCGGCAAAGAGTCCAAAATCACAAGGAGGAAAAACGTCAGCGCCACAATAGCTACACGTCGTCCACTTCCTCATCGTCTTCATATACAGAGAACGATCCTGCCACTTTGTCGCGCAGACAAAAGCAAATCGACTATGGCAAAAATACTACGGCTTATGAAAGGTATTTAGAGCTTGTGCCAAAGAATGTGCGTACGCGCGACCATCCACGCACGCCAAATAAATTTGGAAAGTACAGCCGTCGTGCCTTCGATGGTTTAGTCAAAATATGGCGGAAACAATTGCACTGCTTTGATCCGCCCGCACAGGAAGCTACGGCGCGTCGTGGCGAAGCTGATAGCAGTTCAGACTCTGATTCTGACTAGAAGCAACTTGGATGTGCGTATGTAAGGGCAGGGCAATAAGTAAGGGGCTCTCAAATCACAAATTTTTACAAAAAAAGTGCAAAAAACAGCAAAGGAACTTTATTTTCCCAACAGATTATGCTTAAGAAATGTTACAAAATATTTAATAAAATGGCGCACTTTTTCCTTGAAAATTTCCATCTTTGTTTTTTTCTTAGCTGAACAGCAGCTGTGCAGATGTTTCTACAGGGTTTTCAAATTTAGGTAAATTCCGCCATCTGGCAACTGCGTGCTGTCAGTTTGTCTACTGTGAACGAACAGCTGGTGAAATTGGCAGTACATTATTTGTTGTTTACTTCATGCGCAAAATTGTTAAATTATAAATGTTTCTTAAACCGTACAAATTGAAAAGCAGCGCAGCCCTCAAGGGTTCCGAGAGCAAAAAGCTGCGGCAACGATTGGAGCAGTCATTCCCTCACATATCGGCCGATCTGCTTATACCGCCAAAAGCAAATGTTACGCATCTGAAACTCGTTACCCATGCGGGCGTCCAAACCATGGTTTTCTGTGTGGACAAGCAGCCTAAGTTCTTTGAGATCGAGTCTGGTCAATTGGTGCCCACACTATATGCTGTATGGTCCACACCTGAAATCCTACCATTTTTCACAACGTTCGAGGGAGTGTTGCCGAAGCTGTCGAATGGGGCTGACTTAATGCTGCCCGGTGTGGTGCCTCTTGGCACTGGACTTAATATGTACGGACATTTTAAAAGGGGTCAGCTAGGTAAGCTTTTTGATTTAAAACTCCTTTTTTATAATTAAAGGCCTGTACGCAGTTCGAAATACATATTTCGCACGGAATCACAAAACTTCATATAAAAAAAAAAAAAAAAAATATATCCCATTTGGGAACTGCGTATAGGCCTTAACAAGACACATTTCTTATTATATACAATGAATACATTTTTCTTAATTTTTAATTTTCTTTTAATGTGTGGCTTTCAGTTGCGATAAACTTGTCTAATAACAGCTCTGCAGTAGCCATTGGTCACTTGGCTCGCGATAGTGATGAACTTTACATGATGGGTGGTCACGGAGTAGCAGTAAAAATCTTACATTTATTTGGTGATAAACTCTGGTCTCATGAGCCCAGTCTAGCGCAACAAATTCCTAAGCAAGGAAAGCAAAATAAACTAACCGAAGATGACTTTCCCGCATTGGGAGCTGCTGATCATACTAAGAAGCCAGCAAAGCCACAAGAAGATGTTCCTAGCACAGAGCCGCCAGCAGGAAACCTAACATCAACTAGCCCAACAACCCAAGAAAATGAAAAATTGGTTAGCGAAACTAATGAACCTACAACGCAATCTTCAAGTGAGGTCACGCCTGATCAATTACTTAAAAATGCATTTCTGGCCGCGCTCAAAAACAATGGAAAGAAGCTGCCACTGCCGCTATTGACGAGTAACTTTTACCGATTATATGTTGTATCTGAGGCGACGGAACAGCTGGATCTTAAAAAGACGAGCTTCAAAAAGTTGTCCAACTTTTTGGCCGAAATGGTGAATCAGGGTTTTATTGTGGTAAGAGAGGAAAGCAAAGGCGTGGATAAAATTACATCAGTCGATTTGGAACATCCTGAGGTGGTCAACTTTATAACCGATGTCAAGCCTAATAGTGCAGCTAGTAGCAGTGAAGCAGAAACACCTTTATTTCATTCGGAATTAAAGGAAATGTACATCGTGACTGATGAAACGGCTGCGTTTTTCACAAAAATGAACTACAAGCGTGGTGAGGGAATACCGGTAGGGCAAATTAAAAAAATTGTTCGCGAATATGTAAGCAAGCATGGACTTCAAAATGTTCAGACCAAGATGGTGCGTCCTGACGACACTCTGCAGGAACTGTGTGGGCCAAGAGAAGGTTCCGTTAACGAAATAAGTTCTATTATAACCAGTAAAATGCAGCACTCTTTTCAAATGTGCAGTGGCAAGGATACAAGTGGCAAGCCGATGATTCAAATGTCCCTGGCTACGCGTTCCGGCAACAAGAAAGTAACGTTAGTGAGCAATATTGAAGCGTATGGCATTATATTGAGCGAGTTTATAAAACTATGCAAGCAAGGAGCAGCTGCAAGCACTACACTTGTAAAATTACCGCATCAGAAGCACGAGCTGCTGCAGATCCAAGGAAACCAGGTCAGATTTATATATACGCTGCTGACAGAGACTTATAAAGTGCCGCCAAAATGTATACTGGGTTTGGAACTGGCCAAAGATGGAAAGAAAAAGAAGGGAAAGTAAATTGACTTGCTGCCGAGGTACCCAACACGAAACTACACGAAGCATCTTGTTTATATCTAAAGTGTAATCTTTCAATAGATGGTTTGGATTAAACGCCCATGTATGAAATACATTTTGCTCTACAGCCGGCCAATAAAGTGAGTGCGCTTGTAATATAATAAATTATTTTATTTTTTGGGTATGATCCAATTACTGCTACGAGAACAACAACAACGATTTGGCGTTGGGAAAACGCCACCAGTTTTAGGGTTTGGTTTATATATGCATTTATATATTGCGCCTCTTTTTGTGCGTGTCTATGAAATTTGCTTATTTACTTGGCCTTGCCTTGGGCAGCAACAGCTTCGATGGCCTTCTTAACGGTCTCCTCATCACCCAGGAATTGCATTGAAACCACTGGCTTAAAGTTCTCATCCAATTCGTAGACGAATGGTATGCCAGTAGGTAAGTTCAAAGCCATAATGGCATCCTCAGACAGATCTGTGGAGTACAAAGTTTGTAACAAAACTCATCTCAAAGCTTTTTTAGTTAAAAACTTACTATCTAAATGCTTAACAATGCCGCGCAAGCTGTTGCCATGGGCAGCAATCAGTATGCGCTTGCCCTCCTTCATTTGTGGAATGATAACGTCGTTCCAATATGGCAGTGTGCGTGCAATTGTTAGCTTTAGAGATTCAAATTGAGGAAATTCCTCGGGTTTGGGTCCATCAGCATAGCGTGGATCCTTGACAATGGTGTCGTAGTACGGATGACCGGGTTCCATTGGTGGTGGTGGTGTGTCAAAGCTGCGACGCCAGATTTGCACTTGAGCCTCGCCGTACTTTGCAGCTGTTTCGGCTTTATTCAGACCAGTTAGACCACCATAGTGACGTTCATTCAGACGCCAGGTCTTCTGAATTGGAATTTCCTTGTGGCCACTGGCCTGCAAAATGCTAGCGAGGGTAACTTGAGCGCGTGTCAAAACGGAGGTGTGCGCTACATCAAATTCAAGACCAGCATCCTTGACAGCCTTGCCTGCAGCTAGAGCCTCTTCCTTGCCTGTAAAAAAAAAAAAATGGAATTAGTATGAAATAAATTAAGTATACGCCTTGTCATTTTACCCTTATCGCTTAGATTAGCGTCGTACCAGCCGCAGAACTGATTCTTTTGATTCCACTCGGACTCGCCGTGGCGCACCATCACAATCTTGTACTTTCCACCCATTTTAGGAATTATATTTTTTAACAAGCTGCTGAAAATTGTGTATAGTTTTCACTGGCGCTTATAACACACCACTGTCGCTTTCGTTTGCTTTTACGTGAAAATGTGTCCTACATCAAGGTCGTAGATGTCAAACGCCAAAAGCTGTGGAAATAACATGTGAATGGCAACTGCACAAGCTTTTATGCGCGCTTAATGTGCTTTAAGTGCTGCCAACTTAAGAGACAAACAACAGGTGATAGGTGATAAAGCAGGCTCTTCCTCTTTTTGGTCAAGCAAGTAAACAAAGGGCAAAACAAAAAAATATTTTAAGTTTTAAAAAATGGCTACAGCAGAAAGTGTTCAAATACGGTGCAGTTGGAAACAGACCGCTGGAAAAGAGCTTCAAGATTTGGTGCCTACGCGCCTCTTTGACGAAGACATTTTTGTCAAGTAAGACAAATGATTTAAAAATGCTTATCAACAAACACAATATTCTTATTACAGGCCAGATATAGATGAAGTTGTTAATGAAGAACGCGCCGTTTTATTTTCCAACGCCGAAAATCCCGATACACCTTGTGAGCTGGAATATCACATTTCCCGTCGTTTCAAAATTGCAGCCTTATCTCTCGTTTGCAGCGTCCCCAAAGTGGAACTTTTTTTGGGAACTTCACAGGAATATTATGAGACCATTTATGGCACTATTATGGAAGCAGATGATACTGACATGCCCATATTTCCCTATCGTTATGACATAGAAATTGATCGTTCTGGCATTGCTGATATAAGTCTTAAGTTGTTAACATCGTCAAATGAAATATGTATTTTTGGATCCATGCTCCATATTGCGCCCAACCCGAATGGTATTACCACGCAAATGGAAAAACTGCAGGAGATATTAAAAGACAACATTGCTCGAATAAGTGCTGAAAAATCTGACGAAAATGCTCAAAGGGTTCATCAACTTATGACCTTAACGCAGAGTTGTAACAATACGTCCACAACAGATACAACTATACAACCAGACATGTCCAACATATGTGCACACATTGATGCAAAATTTGAGCAATTTGAACGCACAATAACGAAAAGACTGGAAGACTTTGAAAGTCAACAAATGCAAAAATTGAATGAAATTATTGAAATTCTCAAACTTCACAAATGAACTAATTGAAAGTTACTTAATTATTTGTCTGCATTTTAGCCTCTAAAAATTATATAAATATCTATGTATGTTTAATTCTTAAGACTGTCCAAGATTTTGTTTATTTTTCTATTTATTAATAACTAACTTTGCTTCATACAATGTATCCATATCTTTTGTTTTAACTTAAACCTGGTATTCCTACGATTTTATGATTCCCAAAATGCAATCTAAAAAAAAGGTACTATTAATATTTATGTTACAATAGTGTAGCTGGTTTTTTTTTAAATCTATTTGGTATCGCCAAAGTTTATCACCACATACAATTGTGGGCTTCAGTGAAAATAATTATTCCTTCCATTGTTTACCAACCAAAAGCAATCATGGTTCACCGCTTTGTTATTGAGTGAAAAATTTTGGAAAACAGCTGTTTGAGTTTTATCGATAAGTAATAATCGATTTTTTATTTACATCTCAAACCACTTGTTGCTCTTGTTTTTGTTTTGGTTCGTTATTAGAAAGTATGGCGTAAAGGGAGCACAATATGTGTCGTTTTATAACAAGATGTACGTTATTATTGCTACTTTAAGTGCTTTATTTCAAGAAAATTTTGCAATTACAGACTTATAAGCTGCTGCACCATGAACTTACGGGTTCTTTTATCCGTAACCGGCGTTTTTCTGGGCTGTTGCAGCGGCATTGTATTTCTAGAGCTGCTCGTGAAGCTCGACCCAGGGGCTGGTAATCTTATAACTGCTGCACAATTTGCATTTATTGCGTTGGAAGGCTTCATCTTTACCTCGAAGTTTGGACGCGCTGTGCGCATTATTAGTCTTAAAGACTACGCTCTCTTGGTGGGCATGTTCTTTATGACCAGCGTGTGCAATAACTACGTCTTCAAGTTGAATGTACAGCTGCCGCTACATATGATAATACGTGGCGCTTCGCTGATATCCAATATGTGCCTAGGCAGCATTATACTAAAACGCTGCTATAGCTTAAGTCAGTACGTCGCCGTTTCTATGATAAGCGTGGGCACTGTCATTTGCACGTATTTTTCAAGTAAGGATCTGCTGCACTCACATGTTAGTGACGCACCAGGCGAAACGAATTTTTTTTGGTGGCTGGTGGGTGTGGCTTTACTTGTGATAGCACTTTTTATATCCTCTTACATGGGCGTTACTCAGGAATTGCTTTATAAACGCTATGGAAAGTGCGCAAGGGAAGCCCTCTACTACACACATTTATTACCGCTGCCTGCGTTTCTGCTTTTTCAAAAGAATATAAGCCAGCATTTGTTACTGGCTATTGACGGCCCCACTTACAACTTCCCAATTGTAAAACTTGCTGTACCACTTGCTCTTTTATATTTACTAGGCAATGTTTTGACGTATTATCTCTGTATTAGATCAGTTTATACGCTGACCACCGAATGCACTTCGTTGACAGTAACATTGATATTGACTTTGCGAAAGTTTATTTCGCTGTTATTTTCTATAATGTATTTTCGAAATCCCTTTACATTTTATCATTGGTTTGGCACAGTGCTGGTCTTTGTGGGCACTTTAATGTTTGCAAATGTGTTTGTTTGGCGACGCAGCAAGCTAAAGGCTGCAAAAAAAGATTAGACTAATAGTTTTCTTGGTAGACTATAAAAACAACATTCCATTTTAGATATAAACAAAGAGTTTTTAAATTCAATTTTTACAATTAAGTACACATAATATAAAAGGCAAATTTTTTTACAAGTTTTATATAAAATAATAGAGTTTAACATTGCCTACGCCTAGCTTTGGCAAACTACGGACGGGCGAGCTTAAGTTAGCTCGCTAAACGGTGTTTATTGCTCATAAAAAACAAACTAAACATGTGTTACAAGACTTTTCTTTGGCTTAACGTGACAAATGAGACATACTCATATCATAATAATTAAATACTTGACATAAATACTAATCGTAAACATATTGGTTGCGTAACCAACCACATCAATGAGAGACGTAAAAACCTATAAATTATTTACTTAGTTGCCACATTCGGATACAAACTTAATACTGCAAAAAGCAAGGTACTAGCACATTTCTAAGCTGCTTCGCGCTGTAGCCACTTTACAATGGATTTGTAGTTGCGATTCATCCAATCTACGCTGATTTCCACATGCTCTATAATTTGTTGTATTGGTCTGTCATAGTCCCAGTGCGCTTCGCGTACAAATTCTTCAAATTCGATGAGCTGGTATTTTGTATTCATGCGTTTGGTGGCAAATTTTAACAACGTGTGTGTACTGGAAATTTGAGATCCAAGACTGTAAAAAAAAAACAAATGATAAGCAAAGTTTTTAACATGAATCATGATACATGATATCTAGTTGCTTACTAAGTATGTATCTCTTGCCAATTGCTGCGCATAAAATCAAAGACAATTCGCTGGCCAACAACCGAGTTTGACACGGCGGCGAATACACGAAAAACATCCTGCTTACGTATGTGTTGTCCGGCAATGGCTTGCCGCAAATATCTATAGAGTATCCAAGGCTCTTTGGAGCAACCAAGTGCGGTAAGAAGCAGCTCCTTTTCGGCAGAAATACTGGTCTTCAAGTAGCGCTCAAAGGCAAAGTCCCACTCATACTCAGTGCCATACTGTATAGCCGAACAATATACAATTCCACGCAAATTTGGCCCAATGCTGTTATAAAGATATTTTTATACATATTAATATTTATATTGATTTGTATGTAATACATTCTTACGGGTTATTGGCATCCGGGTTAGGAGTTTGCACCCAATTCTGGAAATATCTGGTGCTTTCGGAAATGCACTCTTGATGGCCAAGATGACAGGCCATGTTTAAGATTTCAGAACGTTTAAACTGCAAAAGCATGTCCTCGCTTTCGCTCTGCAAATCCGCGAAACCAACCTCAGCATACGCCTTGCGCAAAAGCTTTAACAAATAATTCTGCAAAAAGAAATAATAATATAAATAAATAAGAACATAAGTTTAATCATGTTATGCACCTTCAAAAGATCATAATCACCCGAATTTACAAACATAGAGTCAATAAAATTAAAGTTCGTAATAGCAGCCTTCCATGGCACGTGTCCAGTTTCATGAGCCAAATAACGCGTCACATTCATAGCCGTATCGTAGGACAAATAAGAGCCGCGCGCCAGATTCATAACATCATCGATTAGCTGCGCACGATTAGCTGGGGCAATCTCTTCGAAGTGTTTGGGATCCATTAAATGCTGGGTTACTGCACGCCAGTTGTCTAAATCATAATTAACGCGATAGTAACCAGTTTGCTGAATGTTAAAGATAAACCACTTGGCCATGGAGAGGTTACGGTTTTCAAGCTCATAAATCTTGGTGCGTGGCATCCAGGTGGTTGGACGCGTATTACTGAAATTCTGCTCGCTATCAATGGTAAAAGTTATAGGAATCCACCATAGCAAGTTCTCGTCGGCCTTGGTTCTGTTGGCATAGACAAAGCGATCCTGTTCAAGACGCACAACGTTCGTATTAGGATGACGCGAAATTTTCACCACCGGATAGCCGGTTTGAAGCGTCCAAGTGTCCATTATTTCCTTAACACTAGTGCTGCGATCAAGCAATCCCGAAGCTTTAGCCTCATTAGTCAGGAAACGCCATAGATCATCCTGCGTTGCTGCACTATAAGCCCTGTAATATTAACAAAAAGTTTTAAGAAACTGCTCCAACTTATTATAATGTGTACTTACATTTCCCGCAGATATTTACTAAGACCACGACGAAACACAGCATCGGTCAAAAAATGATCCATCATGCGGATAATAGTTGAGCCCTTGGCGTATGAAATACGATCAAACAACTCGAATATTTCCTGCGGATTAAATACCTCAAAAGATATTCTATGTGAACTGGATAGGGCATCCAACTGAAAAACGCTTTGCAGCTCATTAACAACAAATTGTTCGAGTAGTTTCCATTCGGGTGCTATAGCGTCAACTGTCAGATACTCCATGTAGCTAGCAAAACCTTCATTTAACCAGATGTCCGACCACCAGCTGGGTGTGACTAGATTGCCAAACCATTGATGAGCCAGCTCATGACCAACTACAGAAGCCACACGCTGCTTATTGGTGGCCATTGATATGCCCTTTTCATAAAGCATAGCAGTTTCGCGGAATGTAATCAAGCCCCAGTTTTCCATAGCGCCTGCTTGAAAGTCCGGCAAAGCAATCATATCGATTTTGGGCAGCGGGAATGTTATATCAAAAAAGTCCTGCAAAAAGTTTAATATTCTGGGACCGACGCCAAGCGCATATTCAGCAGATTTTATGCCGTCGGCGCGCGCCCAGACCGAAAAGTTTCCTGAAGAAATGTGTGTGAAATCAGATATGGCGAATGCAACCAAATACGTGGACATGGGCAGCGATTCAGCAAAGTGATCCCATACATAATTCGGCAGTGCGTCGCTATAAAAAAAGATCATATGAATACTGTGCTGTAATGAATTTCATGAGGACACTTACTGCCTAGTAGTGGATGTAATAGGCATATTCGAGATGGTCGTCATGTTCCGTAAACGGGCAATATGTAACGTGAAGTTAGCTTTGAGCGCCGGCTCATCAAAACAGGGAAAAGCGCGACGTGCATCCGTGGCCTGGAATTGTGTCGAAGCTAACCACCTAAATGAAAAAAATAGAGTTTAATTTTAGTTACTAGTATTTAGCATGGATGCCCTCGCTACCCATTTCGCTTTAATTCCATCAGAAAAATTGTACTTGCCTAGTCTCATTCAACAGTTGATACGAACTACGATAAAATCCTTGTAGGAAATCCTGCATAATGCCACTGAACTTTATGTTTACCACGTACTCGGAACCGGCTAATAGCTTATCGTACACCTCTATAACAAAAAACTGCTTAGCACCCACCAAGTATTGTTTGTGTATGCGCAATCCATTGTTAGTGTCGACATTATCTTTGTCCCGCACACGATAGACAGCAACATCGTTGCGGGTTATGTTCAGCTCCTCAGCGTGCATGGTAATGTTATAGCAATCCACCAGCACACGCACTCGAACTTGCACACTGCCCGTAAAAGTAAAATTGCCGCTAAGTATCGGTTCCAGCGTTATGTTATATTTTAGTGGTTTAATAGAGCGTGGCAGGCGCACATCTCGATCGTATTTGGGCATGCCATCGCCGTCGGCATGGTATGGTTTTGTACGCCGTAAATGCACGCTGGTGCACACTATATCCTCGCCCATAGCCGGCGATAGTTGTCCGCAAGCCGCAAAGTTGTACACAATAAAGCCAACCGCCAGCAAAGTACATAGGAAGAAGGATGCCAGTAGTACTACGGTGGTCATGGACAGCACATACCGGCGGCCACCGCTAGAGAGCGTAGTAGTGGCCGTTTCCGTGTTGGCTGGCGTTGAATTACCATGTCGATTATCCATGTTAAGATTTTCACGCAATGGTATATCCTTGACGACCATCCTGGCAGCGGCCTAACCTAGGCACAGGAAGAAGTTCTTAATAAGTACATACAAGTAAAAACCACCAACTTCCGTTTCAAGTTACATGCATGTGTATTAATTAAATAATAGTTCAACAACGGGTGTTCCACTGCTACGCTTAATCTTTCCCTGCACAAGTGCTGAGATGTAATGTGATATTCAAGTGCAGGTCGTTCCGCCCTACTCAATGGTCGTTTAGTTATCATACGTATACTGAGATTGCTGTCGCAACTTAAGTGGTTTCTTTGACTAGCAACCCTTTTGGATTTGTCACTCCAAAGACTGTCGTGTCAATCAAATTGTGCATGCACATCCTCTGTGGTTAAGGACTGGGTTGGTAACTTTATATAATATACATACATACTACCTAAGTAAATATGCATTTTGGCAAGTGCAGAGGGTTTCAAAGGTAAATGTCTGCACGCAAAATGGTTTACCATATAATTAAATTTGCACTCTATTTATTTTCATACGAAATTAACACAATATTTAATCATAATAAATTAATTATTATAAAATTATTCTTTGGAACTTAAAACAAAATTTTTACTGAAACACTTGCGGATAGTTGAATGGATGAAATTCCATTGGCAATGCGTTTTTAAATTTGTTTAGTCGTATTTGTATTAAACAATATTTTCGCGTCCGATCTTGGGGAGACTTTGGCTAAGAACTAACTTGGAATTTTGCTTAAAAAGGATAGAGATAGACCATCACATATTATTCGGTTTATAAGGGAGATAGGACAACCAGGACGTTACCATTGTACCGGAATTAGAAGTACATTACTTCCAACAAACTTCACAAGATTCGGGAGTTCAATCGAGATACCCTTACTTCAAATTCATTTTGAAAAATAACTTGTAAGATGCTTCTCATCAATATCAACAAAATACACAAAATTTAATTAACAAATTTTTTATGACGTAGTAGTAGTAGTAGTCTCTTTTAATCTTTTCAAAATTTTCAAGGGTTTACGTTGGCCATTGAGAATGTGATGTTGAAACTCGATAATTTTTCCTGGATAAGTTTCTGATTGAAAAACCTCAAAAACTAAGACATTTTTCGTTTTTTTTTTAAGAAATGAAAGCTATCCTAAGGTGTCGTAGGAAGAGCTGGCTTGGAGACTTCGACATATAAAATCGAAATCGATTAACAAACAAAAAAAAAAACTGATTTGAAACAAAAAAAAAATATTTTGTTTAAATTAAAACTAGTGGCTCTGCCCCCGCGTTCTTCGCACTCTAACACCCGTTACAAGCACGATTACCTCTTGGTAAGTCGGTCTTCTTAATTTTTGGCTATAACTACCAAAGTTCCCAACCGATTAAAAAAAAAAACTTTTTGTTAAATGGGTTATTTTAAATGTAAAGCCTGTGCCTGTACGGGGTGGCATGGTGGTATTGAGTCAAAAATAGTTGCGAGGGACTGCTAGTGGCATCTCCAAAAAGTAAAAATATTTTTTAGATCATAGCCTACATGTGTCTACATACCAATTTTGGTGACTGTAGCTTCTTTACAAACATATTTACCTACAGGTACAAACCGGTTTGGCAAACCATTTTAATGGAGTCTCTTTATTTTGGCCCATAACTCGTAAAGTTCCCCAACAATTTTAATCATTTTTCAAAAAAAAAGGTCTGGGTCGAGTTTCGCTATTGTTGGTTAAAAAAGGTGAAAGTTAACAGCAAAATTCTATTTGGGTGAAAAGTTGGAAACTCAATGCATATGAAGAACTAGACCTTAGACCTAGACACACCTATTTTGGTCTGCGAAAAACAGGCAAGGCGGACGAACTGACGGAAGCATAGACTGACGGACGTGGCCAAATTGATTTCTTTTGTCGTCCTTTAGTATAATGGTTGTGGGAATTACTCGTTTCCTTTTAGGTGTTACTAACACTTTAATTATTAGCCAAGGCAAAATGGTCCTTCAGGCTGACTTAATAAATCGTTAAATAAAGTGCAGGGTACAAAGAATATGCTCTGACAAAAATATTCTCTGCGCATTTCTCAATTGTCACCAAAAAGAAACTAAACTTTTATATTTTAGTCTACATGAGTCTATATATTGGTTATGGTGGCAGTAGCTTCTTCGCAAAAAGTTTTACAAATAGTCTGATTTTGGTGAACTTTTTAGAGCGACGGGTGTAACATTGATACATATTTAGCTATATTTTATAACTCTGAAGTTCTCATCCAATTTGCATAATTTTAGGGGAAGACTATTCTTAATAGTGACAAATTTCAAACGGGTAGCTTTAATAGCTGTAAACCGTGAATTTCTTCCTTGGCGAAACGGGTCAAGTTATCGAATAAATCGATAAACATTGATAAAAGGCAAAATTTCTATTTATCTTGCTCATATAGACTTCGAGATAGAAAGAGACAGGCAGACAGACTGATATGATTTTTCGACTTCGTGATGCTTAAATATATATACATTACAGGGATCATGTCTATCCCCAATTCTCTACAACATATTCAAATCAGATTTCCCCACTGTACCAGGTTGTACTCATCAATATTTGCCGACGATACGGCAATTCTCTGTTCAGGAACTTTTCCTAATAACATTACAGATAATTTACGATTAGGCTTTGAATCGTTAGTAAAATATTTCTCGAAGTGGAAAATCCTTGTAAACTCTGAGAAAACGGAGGCATACATATCTACCTAGGGACATCATCAAGCTAGGTAATGTTTATGTGAAATGGGAATCAAATGTTAAATATTAAGGTATGAATCTAGATAAAAAGCTTATACACAAACACCACGTCAGTGCGACGAAAAAAAGTTTAAATACTCTGACTCGCGTATTGTATCCATGTATTAATTAATAGAAACTCTCGATTAAGTATAGAAAACAAATTGTACTTATATAGATCTATTTTTCAAGCCGAAATTTCATATGCGGCACCAGTCTGGTCAGATGTAGCTAAATGTCATCTTATTAAACTCCAAATATCACAAAACAAAATATTGAAAATGATTTTCAAATTACCCTGGCTCTTTTCTACGTCAAATTTACACAAACAGGCTAATATTGAAATGGTAGCTGATAGACTTGCTCGCTTATCCCATAACTTTCATTTAAGATGTTTAAACTCCCCGTATCCCCATATTATTGAGTTAGCTCGGTCATTATAGTTTATAAGGTAGTTTTTGTATATAAAATTTTATTTTTTTTCCTCAAAGTGGTTTTTTGTAATTTTCTCCACAACTAACAATAAATGTTATATAATCTCGACTAGCAATATTATAACAATAATGTTTATATTTAAGTAGAAAAGGCACTAATAGCCTGATCTCTTAACATTATCAAACTATACACAACACACACTCTTGAACATTATAAATGTGTAATAAATTGGATTGAAAAAAAAATATATGTATGTATGTACGGCTTCTACTGGCCGTTAAATTCGTTTGCACGAAACTACCTTGGATCCTTCTATACGAAAAGTTCCTTCCAGTTGTAGTTGGATAAAACAACCGTTAAGGGAAAAAAATAATTTATACTCTTAAGAGAGATTTGGATAAAGAAATAAAAAGCGATAAGAAAACTATTTGAGCTTCAAAATGCATATATCGAGAGAATCTTTCATGACCTCCAAAGTTCAGTCATAGAAAGTGAAAACAACTAACAAAATGTTGTACATAGTAAAAACTAGATAAGCAAGATAAGCGCTCTCAACCGGTTAATCAATGAACCAATTTTTGAAACATCAGCTTATCTTAGCTAACAATCAAGGCATTTATTTTTTATTTACTAACTAATAAAATGAGCCAGTGAGTAAAAAAATAACATTGTTTACGTTAATAGGCAAGCGATTTTGCAAATATATACATCTTTATGTACATAGACAGCAATAAATCAAAAAAATTTTGTTGCTGTTGTCACATGACAAACAGTTCAGTTGATATTGCATTATTATCTCATCGCAACTAACGAACCAACTACGTCACAAGGTACTAAAATTGCTCTTATTACATGCACAGAACAGATTTACGATGCCAACCTTATGTGTGAGTGGGTGGGATTACTTACTATGTATAATACATACATATATCAGTTGTCAAAACAAATTATAAATATGTAGCTATTTATTATTTCTTCGTATCTGCTGGGGGAAAAGTCACACCGATTAATGTTGTCGGTAATTTCCAAGCTTAAGAACGATACACCGTAGCATCCAGATACTTGATTTTTATAAAATAAAAAAAAATACAAGTTGTTTAAACAGTCGGTTTTTACCTTTTCTTCAAACGAGTAAACGTCACTAAATAACTTGAATTGAGCGTAGAGCAGCTTTAACTAGTTAAGAGTTTTATGGGAAAAAAGAGATGAAATTTATTTTTAGCTTAAATGGAATGCCCGCTCAAGTAATTGGAAATTCAGCAGAGTTATGACTTTAATTTAAAGTTAAAGTCCACATAAGTCGGTCAATATAATTACACGAGTGCTGGCTAATTTCAATAAGCAAAAAATTTAACTCAATAATACCACATGAGTATTAAATGTATGCGCATACATAAGACAGGGACGTATTCAAAAAAAAAAAAGGTTTTAAGGGGTTCAAATTTTATTCACAATAGCATAAACCTACTTTCAGAATTTCAAATATTTTGGTCTAATTTATATTTGCAGCAAGCTAGAATTTTGATGTTCAATTGTAAATTTTTTTTCCAAGAAAAAATATTTGATTATACGTGGATTTGTAAAAAACTACACAAATTTTCGAAGTAAATTGCTACAATTGTTCTATATTTGTATTTGAGTTATCGTTTATCAATTTTTCGAATTTTAAAAAACTTTTCTTGAACTCGCTTATAGAGCAGTCATGCCAAAGTTCCAGTAGTAATGATTTTAATTATAGATAATCATCCGATTCCGTTTCGTGAATTTATCAATGCCCTTTTTCTTTACAGTTACAAATATCGGAAAATATCTACTATATGCCTTGGGAAAAACTATACAAGTCGAACTAGAAAGAAAACGCAATCCAGAACAGACATGATGAATAAGATTGAACCAAATTTAAAACCAAATAGTTTTTTGTAAACCTCTTATTGCGTGGGGTTTGGTATCCGCCCCTGACATAATACATATGTGCGTACCAATAACATACACCCATTTGGCTGCATCGACACATCAACCATAATGTGTTCATGTAGTGTACTTAGTTGTCGGCTAATTGAGTTATGACATTAATTTGATCTGAGTCTGCTGGAAATTGCAACAATTAAACACCGTCGGCTACAGAGACTTTGACGATGACATCGTTGGGAGCTGTTGGAGATGGTGGGCGGAGTAATGAGCATGACAAATGACATGGTGACCTTCATTAAAAAACTCAAATGATATGCTACCGCCGTGATAGACAACAGCAGCGGTCAGTTGGGGCCAGTTGGGTTGGGGGTCTGTTACGTGTAAAAAGCGTTGATAAGATGTAAAAGACGCTGACTCATTTTGCCCCAAATCAATTAAAATTAACACAAGGACCAAATAACGGTTGTAGACACTGTAAATGTACAAAACGTTACATATTTACTTATACATAATATAATATATATCAACACATATGGGCACGTAGAAATAATTTCGTGCCACTGAAGCCTTAATACTCTTTACAAAATAAAAAATTTATTTTGGAATGAATCATTGGTGAACCATTAATTTTGTGTTCGCTCAATAATGGTTACGAAATGAGGCAACCGTTTTATTTTCAAGCAATACTTTCGAATTCTTGGAATTTCAATAAATTATAGAATTATGGAAACTTATGGTCGCGTATTTATCTTGAAAATTCAATTTCAATTTGATGTTCCTTTTCCTTCGGTTGGAATTTATGTAGGGATGAATAAAATAATCTGCATTTTTATCAAATTTTCAAAAAACTGCTATACTGCTATTTCTAATTCATCCAGGTAAGACGCACTATTTATGTCATTTGAATTTATTTTATTAAATAACACTAGTTTACAAATTTAATGGTCATCGAGTGAACCTTCCTAAAAAAGTGTTTTTTTAGGGTAATTTGGGGTCGAGAAACGCGAAAATGACAACCTTTTTTTTTTTTTTCTTAAGCACCGTTTTCGAGATAGTTTCGAAAAACATGTTTTTGGGCACTTTTTTCAGTTATTCCTCAATATCTCGTCAACAACATTTTGTATCAATTTGAAAGACAATTAGATCGAAAGGTATTGATGTGCTCTTTCCAGTGATATATAATATTTAATAATAGATAAAGTAAAAATTATCGAAGTTACTGGCAACCAAAGTCGGAAAAATGTATAATTTTTGTCCATTTTTCAAAATTACACATTTTCGGTATGCTTTTTATAAACGAAAAAAAAATTTTAAAAATTATGTTAAGCTTTAAGCTGAAAGAGACTTCTTTTACGAACATTTCGAGTCCAAGATCTTTACAATCGGGTAAGAATTGTAGATGTTATGGAACCGAAAAAACGCTTTTTTACGAAGGTTCATTTTTCGTGTAAACTAGTGTAATTTAATAAAAATAAAGTTTTACAAATTTCAAGAGGCACATATTAGGTTACAGTAGATCCTGACTTACTTTTCTTGTGTTATTCGGAGGCTTGCATTTTGCCAAATATACCTAGTGTAATAATAAAATGAATTTTTTAACCATTTCTTATATAAAAATTTTTATGATGGCCATTTGCTAATCCGGGGAAACGCACCTGGCGATTCCGACCCCAATAAAAAAACTTTGAAAATGTTGAGTAAAAATTTTATTCAATTTTTTACTGAATAACGCTGGTGTTGTCTATTGGCTCCGGATATTGAGCAGCATCCTTTTAACGTTCTTTTTGTGCTTATTCTTTTGTCTAATCTTTATTCCCGCTGGTATGCTTGTATTTAACCATCTTTTAATTGCATTCACTTTCAAGTAGAGTAATATTATTATTTGCCATATAATATGCAGATATTCTAAACGCATACTTAGTATATACGCACATTTAAGTATGTAAGTACATGTGTAATTGTTTGTCTGACACTGTACATATATACACATACTTAAGCACTTTTGATTAAAACATCAAAACACATTTAATCGCTGGGCACCCGCGGCGCCTCTTTGACTCTGTTGCTCTTATTCGCACACACACACACACATTTACCCACGAGCGCGCAGTTATACTACAAGAACAACAAACATTCACGAGACCATAAAAAGTAAATTTATTGCACTATGTGAGCGTGAGTAATTCGTCCCCGCGAAAATCTCCCCAACGGTATCTTTACATACACACTAACACATATACATACATATGTATGGGAGCATATGTGTGTGTGTGCGTGTGTGTGGTACTGGGAGAAGTGATCTTGGGTTGGGCTTTGGGCTAATTTACACCCACGCTCTAATTGAATTTCGGCGCTTAAGCGCACATGAATAATAAATTTGAATAGATTATAATTTTTTTGGTAAATGATTGGATAGACCAGCAATAGCTGACGTATTTATAGCAGTGCATCTTAATCAGGGCTGCAAACCAGGTTTCAGCCGAACCGGTTCCAACTCGAATATACATATGCATATTTAGGCGATAATAACTTTACGAATAGCCGATGCTTCTTCAGTTCGGTCCAAATACTAAGCACTTTTGTGTCGCATACCTTCAATACTACATTTTCCGAATCGGTTCTAACTCGAAAATACATGAGCAAATTTAAGCGACAAAACGCTTAAGATGAGCTGATGCATCTACACTTCAGTCCAAATTCTAAGCAAAATAAAAATATCATACATGCTTGTTCTGGATTTCAATTCCGATTCTAATTTACTGATGTAGATATTTTGCGATAAGCGTACGTAAAACAAAAATTGAGACAATTTGGAAACGAGTTCTAGAACAGGTAAAATCAACAATTTCTCGAATTCGAACTTAATCTAGATTTGAGCATTTCAAAACCAATACTACTCATATTTTTTTTTAGGCTATGGTATATCTGAGATTAAACATTTTTAAAGAAGTCATACTGGCCTATCATTTCGGTATTACAAGCTTTGGACTTCCAACGTAATTCTAATTTGTATGACACTGTAAAATAATAAAATGTAACAAAACTTACACTACGTGTACAAAAGGCAATAAAGTTACTTTATTTCATATTGATTGGGATTTCATATTAATGGGATATCCCAAATGGGATTTTTTTTTTTTTTAGGTTTTGTCATTCCGTGCGAAATTAAAAAATCAAATCCGTCAAAAATTCCTATAAAAAAAAAAACCCCTTTTTTGGGGTATTTTTTTTTATATGAAGTTTTGACATTTCGTGCGGAATTTTCGCATGCTGCGTATGGCCCTTTACTTAAAATCTTTGACAGCTTTTGGGTTCAAATACATTTTAAATATATAGGGTGGGCCTTTTGTTGGTTTGTTTGTTTATTGCATTTTAATCGTATATTTTTTAATAAAATTGGACAAAAGTAAATACCAAATGCAAGTTTGAAACAACTCATTTATGTATGAAAAATAATATCGGCTGGCTCTACAGACCCCTATACGAACATCGTAATTTTCGATGACTATTTTTGATGAAAACTCGTCTGGCTGTTCTCCCATCCATTGAACGAATAGCGATGCTGCGTCGATGTTCCCGCCGACTCGTCGACACTGGCCTCAACTATGTTTTTTTCACAGAACTACTATTTGCAGAGTACACCTGTATTACGTTTACGCGTTGTTCGGTTGTTTAACGACTAAAATTGACATACTATGTCGAAGAGCATCCACTTTGAACGGGTATGGTCCGAATTATGAGTGTTTAACAACCAAGCCACTCCCTATATATCTTTCACATGGAACAGCATGAGAGATTCCTGAATTTGTTTGAATGAACTCCGAAGCTGAACTCATTTGTTCAAACCCATGAACCAAATCAAACCAGAAATGCCAAACTTTTGCAACCCTCGTCTTAATAAAGGAAATTTTTGCCTAATATTAATAGATCCTGGGCGCGAATAAATTAAGCTCTACAAGTGTGTATAATGTTAAACTTATGGCCATAATTGTTTAATTCGCTTAATGTTTGCCAGATGTGCAAAAACAAGCAAAAAATGAAATGAAATACAAAATAAACAATTTGAAATTGTGTAGAAATAAAAATGAAGTGTTGATAAGTCGGGCAATTAATTATGTACGGCAGAAGGCAACAACTGACGACTCATACTGACTGGCTTATCCATAGACTCATGCACACACATCCATAAAAAAAAGTTCTTATTTGCCGTTACCAGAGCACGGTACTTAATTTAAATAGCAAATCGAAGTACAACCACATAATTAAATGCGTTTTATACCCTCTAACGAAAGTAAAAGCAGTATATTAAGTTTAGTAAATGTTGTTTGCAACACTAGAAGAAAAAGACCCACAGGATATGCATATGTAGGTATCAAATTGATCAGCATGTCAAAATAAATTGATTTTGTTAAAATCAGGCAAACGTTCCTACACAAGTTTCTTTTTGTTTTTTAGTTTTTCACTTGCAGTCTGTTAAAAGAAAAAAAAAACGAAGCAAAAATTCTTGCACCTAATTTTTTGGATGAAAAATGTTGCAAGCCAGCAGGACGCATCCAGCTAGAGTATCCTGATGCCCGCAACTGTTTCGGAATATTTGATTATGTTAAAAATTTCGCACATACGAAATTTATTTCTGCATCCGCCTGTGCACCTAACGTTTTTGCTTGAAAACTAGTAGCTTTAAACTCGGCCTAATGATTGTATCCTAGCTATTTTTTAAAGTGTTTACAATCGTTTTAAAACTTATGGTCAAGGTTGTTGAGAGTATTCGAGAGTGTAGGGTATATTATAGTCGAGATGTTTCGACTATTTGCCGACCCACTTGTTACCTACTATGTTGAACTAGCTCCTTTTGCTGTACAGTTTTTATGCTCGTTTGACTTGGAAATTTGCAGTTAGTTCACAAGTTTTTTTTTTTTTTTTTTTAGTTACACATCAAGTGCACATAGAAAATTCACATAAACACACTGCGGCAATAAATTGGCGGCACTTATTAGATGACACCCACACAATAGTAAACAGAAATTTGCATATAAATATATGTACACAAATGTCGGTCAGTGGCCACGTTTTCACAGACGCCCGCCACTAATTGAATTAAACATAAACAAATCACACTTCTCCACAACAAAGCAGCTGCAGGATGATTGACTTATTTATATATACATATGTATATGTACATCAGTACATTGTGTATAAGTAACCGGCAATAAACATACTAGTATATAAGTATATGAGGTCGCACTTGTTATAAATTTCAAGGCAATGCCAGAGAGCAATACACAACCGTTACACACAACGGCCGAGAAGTGAATAAATTCGTTTTACCGATGCGGCAGCAGCAACAGCAGTGAACATAATCAGGCAGTACTTCAATGATGGAAGTTGATGAGCCTCTTGCGCGCACTTATTTGTTCAGTGTTTTTTGTATGTGGTGCTTATGTAAAATTTGTATTATTTGCAAAATATTAAATATAAAAGTAACTTTATTTCTGAATAGTTAAACTGAAACACAACCAATTTGATGAATGTAACGGTTAAAAACGGCGAAACTGCTTTGTGCTTCCAATAAGAAACATTCCAGTTCTGGAAACTTGTAAGTTAGTCCTGTTGAATGGCAAAATGTGTAGCTAGAAGAAGCAGCTAGTGTTTGTCAAACAGCTGACAAAATATACACAAACAGCTGTTTGTTTGTTTGACGATTTTTAGCAATACGTTCACAAAATGAATCTGCCTACAATTTATGTGACGGTGGGTACCACCAAATTTGATGCACTCATCGCTGCAATGGGCACTCCAAAAGTTCTAGAAGCGCTCAAAACACGTAAGTGCCAGAAGCTAGTATTGCAACATGGCAATAGCGTTGCGCTGACCCAGGACGCCGTCGAACTTATAAAATCCAGCTACAGCATCGCAGTAGAACAATATGAATTTCGTCCGAATATTAATGATATAAAGACTGCAGATTTGATTATTGGACATGCTGGTGCTGGCACCTGCATGGACATACTTAACAATGGTAAACCTGGTCTTATCGTTGTGAACGATGAGCTCATGGACAATCATCAATTGGAACTGGCGCAACAATTAGCGGCAGAGCAATATCTTTACTACTGTAAAGTAAGCGAAGTGCAAAATAAGCTAAAAACGCTAGACTTTAAGGCACTACAGCCCTACAAGCCTGCTAAGCAGAATATGCAAAAATTTGTGCTAGCCTTAAACGAGTTGATGCAGCACTAGAAGCAGCACCACCTTACGATAGTTGCGTACATTCCCGCCAAAGATGTAATTTGTTTTTGTGCTAACCCCTGCGGGTGTTTTTGCTATTTATTTATATTATATTATTAATAAACACGAGAAACGACTATGAAGAACATTACATTACTATGCGTATATAAGTAGTTGGTTATTTACTATGCCTGCGTGGGTAATATACAATAAATTCAATTTTAATCTCAGTAAATAGACATCAAGCACATTTTAACTGCAACGATTATTTGATAAACATTTTTAAATCCGAGCCATATAACTACAATAATAACTGCATAAGATGAGACTCTCAATATGCTTTGGTTGTTTAGTTGGTTAATTGCTGCTGTTGTACTCAATTTACTCAGCTTCAGTGGCTGCACCACCATTCTCGATTATGGCATCAAAGCTGAACGGCTGGAAAGCATAGCCCTGACCCATGTAGAACTTGCTCTGGAACTCAACCCTATAAAAGAAAAATAATTTCTTGTTCAAAACATTCGTATTGTTATAAACTTTTGAGCTTACCAATGCAAACGCAGGGTATGCAAAAAAGCGGAAAGGCCCTCCATTAATACCAATATGCCTACGGTCAAAATGGCCCAGAAGGCAAAAACAATTGTAAGCATTACACCACCAAACCAGCCCTCCTGCTTCAGACCAATAGACAGCACCATGGTCCACAAGACTTCGGCTAGCTCTGTTAAAGAAATATAGAAATAATATTTATGGGCTGCGCTTTTCCAGTCTATAAACTAACTTACGTGCATGCGCCAGTGACAAAGCCCATAAACGCAAATAGGAGGCAGTATGTGAGACCGAGCCTAGCACATACTCAATGGTATGTATACCCTGGTGTATGAATATTTCTGACATTTCCTCCTCATCATGAGCACTGCCGCCGCCATGTGCAGCACCACCATTGGCGCCTCCAATTTCGGCATCAGACGTTGCACCAGCTATGGGTTGCACCTATTGTAATGGAAAAAAAAGTAACATATAAATCAATTGTATGCTACTTCAAGATTTTAAGAGCCATGTGACAAACAAACGACACAACTAACCTCTTCCTTTATTATTAGGTTGGTGTTAAATTTTTATTTGTTGTTGTGAGTTGGGGTTGGTTGTAGGATAGTTTTTGTTAGTTGAGTGAGGGCAAGGTAAAAAAAAAAGAATCGCAAATATATTTTGGTTAATGTATGCTTATGTTTGTAAGATTGGAGTGCTATGGTGATGTTATGTTATGGACTTTGTCAGAACAACGATGTGACTTTATGAAAACAGTTATACAGTGCGATTGCTCTACTTACGTTGGCAAGCTTGCGCGCCTGCATGATCTTCCATGGTTTGCCAAGCAACATAACCGGAATGCATGATAATGCCAACAGCACAAAAAGTTTTTGGATAAAGCTCTGCCCCCAAAACATGTAAATTTCGCAGCCCTCGGCAGGCGTTTTGGGCGTATTAAAAAGAACCATGTCGATAAAGGTGATTAGAATAGAAGGCGCACAAGATTCCGAGTAGGGCACTAAAATTTAAAATCATTTTGTATTATACTTTATATGTTTGGCAGTTTCGCTTTAAACTTACTTGCATTGGTAGCTGCATATTTGTTCCATTTGATGAACATTAGCAGCACCATATAGAAGAAAAGTAAGAGCAAGAACACCAACTGCGGTATAAACTCGTAAATTAGGGAAAGACGATTGCGAAAATAGGTGTGATTGTGCCAGCTCATAATTACACCAAAAATCATGTGTATAACGCCAAATATAATCGAGATTTTCATCTTGTAGGCATTATGAAAAATGATCTTATTAGCGCCAGCCACTTGCCAAATGGGATCCATGCCAAACGGATATGGTGTGCCTTCATAATCGCTGGTGGCGGGGCTTAATTGCAGCAGCTTATTATCCATTACAGTTGATTTATTATAGGACAAATGCCAGTGCGAGCCAAAAATGTTGAGCGACTTTGAGAATATATCATTGTAGATAAGACCCGTGTACATGGAGAAAACGCCCATTAAAAATATTATATAACGCCCGCCAAAGAATATGTTCCAGATTTCATTATCAGTTTTCTGTGCGGCCAAGCCCTTCTCTTTGCGTATCATCCATAGACCAAAAAGCGCCATTATGGCGCCATGGCCCAAATCGCCAAACATTACTGCAAACAAGAATGGAAACGTTATAATGGTATACGGTGCCGGATTCATCTCGCGATAGCTGGCCACGCCGTAGGCATCGATTAGTGCTTGAAAAGCTTTGGTAAATTTGTTCGTGCGGTTGTAGGTCGGCGGATTTTCCATAGTTTGCATTCGATTGAGTATAGGCGGCACGGAGGAACCCGAACGTTCAGTGCCACGTCGCAGCGCAAGCTGTATGGTCTCGAAATCCAGCAAAGGCACCCAACATTCAGCAATCAAGCATTTTTGGGTAACATCCAAATTGAAGAGATTCAATGTATGATAGATGGCCTTGATCTTGCGCACCTTGACGAACCAGTTCTTTAGATTCTTGGCCGCAGCCACCAGCACTCGATGACGATGGTCCTGGGTCTGACCCAGCACCGTATTCAAATCCTCAATGCGCGTCATGACGCCCATGGCCATTTCACGACGATCAGCGGGCGCTTCTGGGCAAGGATAGAGCGTGGCTCTGAAGCCTTCACAGATTTTTTTGACACGCGTTTTAAGCTGGTCGCCTTGAAAGAAGATAATAAACACCGACTTGTAAACTTGATCGCCCTGCAATAAAAAAAAAAAACAAATGCGTTTAGATACTTAGTAATATACAGACTGTCAGTCTTACGTACATTAGTGGGATCCTCCAGCGGTGACTCAATCATGGCCTGACGCAGAAATACATTGCCACGGCAAGCTCTCCAAAGCATGCGCTCAAATGCCGGCAGCTTCTCGCGCAAGATAACGCCAGCTACAAAGCTGTGGACGGCATCGTTTGAAAGATTTCAAATGTTATTATATACCCAATATGTATGAGAAATCAACGTTTATTGATTGTTGTGGTTATTTACAACAAAAAGGAAAACTAAACTCTCAAGCACAAATACCAATGGGCGTAGCGCATAGTTAAGGCATGAATGTTTTGGAGTTTGACAAAAACATTTAAGATAAGGAACACAAGGACTGGACAGGTTAAACATTTGGCGGAACGGATGCGGCGAGCGAGCGAAGCTAATGGCCACTGTGACATGTGTCTATGTACAATATATTATGAACCATGAGTGACGAACAATAGTTCCTAAACTAATTTGAAATTAATGTGCAATTGATTGGCAAATAATTTTAGGTACCAACCATGGCATAAAATCCTCGCGTTCACTTGATTTTTCCACATAACTAAAAAAACAGCAAATTTTTGTTGTTTTTGACGGGTAGAAAAGAAAACATTTTGGAAAAAGAAAAAAAGATAGGGGAAAAAAAGACGACGTTTGTTTTAGTAATTCTTTTATAGATTGAATATCCGATCTTGCACAGAAAATTATTGCCTGAAACTGGGCTTTATTTGCCTTTATTATGGCAGCCGCAAAAGAAGCAAACTGAAAGTTTTTTTAAATTAATGATATCAGTCGAACTTCTTTATAGCTAAAGTCCAATGTATAAATTTCGAACATTAAATCTCTTAACCTAAGTTCTCGGAAATTGGAATTCATAGAATTGATCTGCCATTCCTTTTTTATATTTCGATTTCGCGATTTAACAATGCAGTTTGTTTAAAACATATATTAGGTGCGCAGATGGATCGGTTTATAATAATCAAACCTTTTAGGGATTTCAGCAAAGCAATCCATACCTGATCTCAAACTTTAAGAAAATTCGAGCTTTAGCAAACGAAAAACAAATTTTATAAAACAAATCAGAGATGTGCCCAAAATCCATTCAACAGAATTTTTACCCATCAGCAAACCATCGCTGGATTAAATATTTCCTTTAATCGAATTGTTCGAGTTTAGCGTATGGAATGCTTGCGTTCGAAACAAGATTTGTTGTTGAAAAAAGGTTCCCTTACAAAATTTAACATAGAATTAAAAAAAATCCACATTTACATTTTTGTATGACAAATTTTTAAAAGATTTTAAAAAGTATACAAAGATTTCTGACACACCCCCCAATGTGATGCACACAAATCTGCGTTGGTTACAACTGCTTTCTTATAGAGAAGTTCGACTTAATGACAATATGTTGGAATCCGTTTATCTTTTTTATTTCATTGAATTCATGGCGTTTTGTTAGTTGTAACGCGCGAGCGAGCATTTGGCAATAAGCAATAATTTTTTGTTGCATATATAGTAGTACTATTATATTAGAAAATAAATTAATTAAACGCATAGCTGCACTGCATATGTATATGAGTAGCAGGATACATACCCAAGCTGCACGGGGCCCATTGAAGCACCAGTGCGTACCTCGTCGGTGATAAGAGCACGCGTCATCGACTCGGTGGTGTGATTTAGACCGCCCTCTTGCTAAAAATTGTAAGTTATTTTGGCAACGTTTATAAGGTGAGGGTGGAGCAGAGTGAGGCAGTATATAGTACACTGATTTTTAAAATTGAGTTAGTAGAGCTAGCTAGCTAGTTAGTTGAAGCTATATAGTTCCTTCGCCATATTGAATAATATTTGATTTTTTTTCTGAGAGTTAACAGAGCCATGAAAATGTAAGACCGTCACCAGAGCAAATCAAACTATATATATGTACAAACGTTAAAAGTAACCAAAAAATAAAAAGTTGTTGCTTTAGTCAATGGACACACAACGACACACACATCACAGAAAGGACATACATACAAATTGCAAAACCGCACTTTATATATAAACAACGACATATGCTAGGCAAGTATATAATATGCATACAGTAAATAAAGAGCGATGCGAGCGAGTTTCGAGTAGGTGTTGATACATTTTTGGTAGCTTCGCAGAGTTTAGTTTTCCATTGTCGGTGGGTTTTTTTTGTTTTGTATTGCTTTTCTTTTTGTTTGTTCTGGATGATTCAATATTTACCCAAGTTTTAGATTTTGACCCGGTTGACTGGCGCGCACTGCCTCCTCGCCCAACAGCTGCGCCTGCTCATCCTCATTCTGGTTGTCGGCCATCTGTAGATAGCGCCGATATTTTGATGAATACGAGGAGCTCGACTGATAAACCGTGGGCACCGACTGGCAACACAACCGGGAAGGTGTTGTTGTGTGTGTGTGTGTATGCAGGTCAGTGCGCGTGTGTTTTAGGTACGTTTGGGTAGGTTTTGGATTTTGGGATTCGAGGGTATTTTTTTTTTTTTTGATTTGATTGGTATATGAAAAACAAAACGTAAGAACAAATAAAGTAACCAAAAATATTTCAAATAAAGCAAATTCACAATAAGTAGTAATAAACAATAAATTAATATATACACTATTTTAAGGGCGTTTTTCTAGGCTTCTAAAAGCTTTTTATGGGTATAGGCTTGGTAGAGAATCAAATCTTTTTTATTTTGACTTTAAACGCGAATGAATATATCCATACAACTAAGAGTGTGCCAGAAATCTTAAAAAGTTTAGTTTGAAATATTTTGAAAGCTCGACGGTCATTAATGATGCATTTATAATGATCTGCATGACATTTCTGGCACATCTGTTGCATGATTGAAACAAAATATAATTGTGCGAATAGAGTAGAGTCCATCTTTTAAACTCACACAAAAGTGTCCTTATAACTGACAAAACGTGTTAAGGAAATTGTGCTGTTTTATGTTATCTATGGCTTAAAAAAACACCCTTTACAATAAATCAAAAGAAAGTAAAGTAAAAAACGCAAATTGTACAAGTAAAACGCTTTAAAGCAATATAGTAAACTAAGATAAAAATATATACACTATTTATATTAAAAACTATAGTAAAGAAAAACAATCAATAATAACTCTGTACAAAATTAAAAAAATATGCATATAAGAAAAAAATGTAATATATCGTTTACTGTATACAGACATTGAATCAAAGCCAATGTGTTGGCAATCTATCAATAGAGCGCTGCATCAATGCTATCAGTGCTTATTGTAACAATCAATCATTTAACTTTTGAATGCCGCCCATTATGGAATAAATGACCGATTGATAACAATATACTTGCTTTCATTTCCGTACAAAAACATTATTTCTTAATAAGTGAATGTTTCATAGCATCGCGATTGCATTCATGCAGAGCTCTACCAGCAAACATCGCTTTGCCAAGTCAATGCTGTCTTGCAACTAGTTGCAACGTGTCGTAATAATTTAAAAACAAATCAGCAGAATTGAAACCAAAAGCTGGCACAGTTGTGTTGTCAAAAGGTTATGGTTTAGCAGTTAAATTAATAGTTTTTGCCAAATGTTAATTTTGAAATTTGAAAAATGACTGAGCCATGATTTGAGTGCCCCAAACCATTGATAGGGTTAGCAGCAGCCGATAAAAAAAAAACCATGTTAGTCATAACTATATGCATACCTCATCAAAAAAGACTTGAGTCTTGCGTAGAATATGCTTGAGCTCGGTCAACTCCAGAAAGTTGCGTTTTAAAGCCTCTGCATTCTGGTTTACTTCACGCAGCTCATTTTCGAGCTTTTCAAAGGTGGCCTATATGCAAATGAAGCCATATAAATATAGTTAGTTTAAAATGACGGTTTTTTTACTTACTTCCAAGTCAATCATTTCACGCGGCTGCGGCGCTTCAGGACTGTCCCCTGTATCCAGCATCGGAATTCCATCCTTTTTGATTTCCTTCTCTAAATAGCGCAATTTACGCTCCATTTCATCACAGCGACGTACCTCATTGACGAATTTGCGTTGAAATGCATTCACATCCGGATTGAGCTGCAATTGTTAGCCAGTTTTTAGTCAATTTTGTTTAACTTTAAGACAAACTAGAGAAAAACTTACATCACGAAATTGCACCAGACCCAATTCGCCTAGTTCGGAAACGCATGCATAGGCAGCTTCGCTCTGTAGGAAGAGCTGACATAAAGCCATTTCCTCGCTGCGGAATAGGGAACCCATTGTGGTTGCTCAATAATTCCCAACAAATTGAGTTAATTGCTGCAAAAGTGACAAGACACATGGTTAATTTGTTTTGTTGATAATGATGATTCATACATAAATTTGAAAGGGTTTAGTATATACATATACAATGATAAATTATGTATTTTCCAAGCGGCTCAAGATTTTATCAACTTATGATTTCTTGTTCTTTGTGAGCTGGCAAGCATTTGCTTTAACCCCTATCGCTCTTAATCAGCGACAATCATCAAATATGTAAGTATATATTATATGCCGTAGTTAGCTTCGTGCATATACCCATAAATTTATTGATTTTTCACTGCATAGAAGAAAACACAAAAAGAAAGTGCTGCGTTGTAATTAGTTTGTTGCTTTGCGTCACTAAGTACGCCTCTTTTGGCAATAAAATGTTTTGTCTTTTGCAAATAAACACAGCACAACAACACTCTATATAAGCTTTTTATTTTTGCATACGTAAATGCATTATAAAATGTTGATTACCAATTATTCAATAATATGTATTAAAATTTTCTTCCGTACACAACACAAAATTCCAGAGCCAACATACAAATAATCGATAGGCGCAGAAAATTGTTAGTGCTGTAAAGTATCACCAGTGTTGCAAAACTCAATGTAGATTTTAAAAATTCTCGGCTTGGAAGTGCTTGGTAATGGCTGCTCGCTCTTGCTAGTTTAAACCAATCGCCGCCATTGTCAAATGTCATCTGCAGTAGTTTCTTAATTTATTTGTTTAACACAAAGATATATACTAATTGTGAGTTTTAAAATGGATCGTGGAAATATAGCGCCCTGGAAGGCCGAGGAGAAGGAGTTAAGCGAAAAATTCTATAAAACGCTACAGGGTCTGGCATTGTTGCACCCCATGAGCGAGGAATTGCGAAAGTGCCTTTCGTGGGATATGTTTCTAAAACCCAATCAGACTGCATTTTTTCACGTCATGCACTATCTTTTCCGTCTATTGGATCCGGTTGAATTCAAGCGTCGATTCTTCTGGCCCATTACCGACAAGAAATCGGAAGCAAACTTCCGCTCCAGCACTGTGGACTATCTTAAACATCTGAATGAAAAATATAATCTGCATTGGGCCAATATCAAGTCCTACCTGGTCGTAATGCCGGGTGGCATGAAATTTCTCAATTTTATATTAGAGTTTTCCAGTTTTGTGGTACAGGAATTGATCAAACAACGCGAGAAATCGTTGGCACTTGATACGGAAGCGTCACAGTTAAAAGATTTACATCCCAAGAGCATGGCTAGTCAAAACGCCTTTATGAAGGAATATGCATCGGCCTATATTGAAGAACTTCAGTTAAATACGGCTATGCTGCGCGATCGCTCTTTGAAGCTAAGGAAAATATTTGCTCAAATTGCTTTAGAGACAAATACAGATGAAGCCTTGCTTTTAGATGATACCTTTTTGGAACAGTTTGATGTCAGCAATCGTGAAGTATTTAAACAAAAGCAGAAGGCACCTTTGACACATATTAAAACACTGGAAGTGCCACTATGTCAGCTAAAGGAAGACATAGACAAGTTTCAAACTAAGCAAAATGAACAGAAACATACCAAAGAAGCTATGGATAATGCGCTGCGTGGCATTCAAAACTTGTTTGGTGCAGCAACCCCGCCAACTGATGGATCAAGTAAAACCGATGTGCTCCTAAGTGTTTTCAATAGTATAAGCGAAACAATTGCTGAGCAATTGGATGCCCACAATCATTATAACGACTCAAATGAGTTTGTACGCAACGAATTGAAATCCGTTGGCGTTGAACTTGCTCAAGTGGAAGCGCAAATCACGGAAGTGCAAAGAAATTTAAATGCCAGAGCAAAGGAGCATAGCAGCCATATCAATGTCAGTGGCGGAACAGGCGTAACTGCTATAACTGCAACACCTTTACGTAATTTGGGCCAACAGGAGCAAGCTCTTTCATCAAAATTCGTTTTCACACCGCCCATCAGACGCGAAATGCCTAGCAACACACATTTACGCTTACCTCTACTTGGTGATGTTAACGCAAAATCCTTTGAAAGCTTTGGCAATAGTTTGCTAGGTAATCTAAAAATACTTATATACTAGTTTAATATTATTAATTGTTATTGTGATTACAGCGCCTGCTCCGCCACGTTCCACTCGAAAGATGCGGCCGCATGATAATTCTTCTGAACTTAACACCACCACGAATCGTTCGAAAATTGTTGATCCCATGCAACTGTTGCGCACTATTAACAACCAAACCAAGACCAAGTCTTTAAATCGTAATAATTTGTCCTCTTTGGGCAGCAAATGGAAACAAATGCAAACTTCATTTGGCTTTGAAGCTACCGAAACTGCTGGTGCGTTGGTCTCACCCAAGCGAAATGCACCACCGAATAGTTCTCCCTTTTCGCCGTTGAGCTCTAGCGAGCGCACACGCATTGAACGACCCCATACAAACGCTGCAGCAGATTTTGCCACAAACAATAACTCCATATTGCACGTCAAGAAAAATGCAGCAGTTGAAAAAGTGCTTAACGCATCACTTAATGTGAAGAATCTGAGCACATCTCCTTCTGGACGTTTAGATTTACTTGTGCCACTTCAGGACCAGCAACTTACTCCGCAGCTGAAGCTTAATGACGAAACTATCAATGTAAGTGACTGCAAATTGTTTGCTACTATTTGGTCTAATGGTCGTATTTTTTTCAATTTAGGAGTTCAAGTTGCCGTGCTCAAGTGAGGAAAACGATCCAAACGTTTTGAGTTTGATACCGCGATTTAAGCTGGACTTGAGCTCTCAATCTGAAGATGATGATTTGCTGAATATAAGCGATAGCGTGCTCAAGGATATTTCCTTTTGAGTTACCCAAAACAGTCAAAAGCCATTGAAAAAAACTTTAAGTATTTATTTTGAAGAAAAAACTTACTGATTAAAACTTAGGAACTATTTCTATCGAAGTATCCTTATTAGCGCTCTGACACTCCACCACTCTACAAAATCAGACTTTTCGAAATGAGCTGAGCATTGGTCTTGGCCATGACAACAACTATATGAGCAAAAAAGCATTAGATTTGGATCAAATAAATGAAATAATTATTTAAAAACTGATAATGTTAAACATGAATTCAGTTTTATTAAATTCAATATATGATAGCAAACAAAAATAAATTCCATTGTGCATGTATAAACATAATAATATTCATAAATAATAACATAAGTAACGTAAAGCTGAGATATGTTTGCTATATGTACTATGTGAATGATACTCGTACTCAATAAGTGTGCCTCTTATATGGGTTTAAGAATTTTCGTCTCTTTAGAATTCTCCAGTTATTGCTTATCACAACTCAAAGCACCCGCATAATCCGTTCTAATCTCTTGCGCGATAAAATCTAAATACAAAACATGCGCTCTACAATACAAAGTAGTTACATATATAAGTTAATTTAAAGATCATTAGAGCATTGGCAAATTAGAGCAATTGTTTTAAACAAATTTTGCTTAATTTTATATAAAAATTATTGCTTTAGCCCAGCGCAATTATCTGCGCTTTTGGGTTGAGTTTCTTGTGGGTATCGATATACGTATATATTTATACTGTTTATAAAAATGTGTAGTGAGTAAGTGTGGTAAAGAATAATTCTTATTTATATACTATGTCTTTTGCATGTTAAACACGCATTCACTTCAGCTTCTAAAGAGAGTTTTCTCTCTCTATAAATTACAATTTGCACTGTCGTTTGCTATGGATTGCTTTGGTTCTGCATTCTCTGTTAGATTACTTGCTTCGTCGCTGACGCGGCGGTAGCTTGTTTTTCTTTCCCAAAATCTTCATTAGCTGTTTGGACATAAAGTAGGGTTTTTCAGGTGTGCCATCGTTACGCTCGCAGTCTTCCAGGAAGCAGAGGAACAGTGTGTCGACGGCCATAGAATAAACGCCAAAGAAAACGCTTGTAATCAGAAATGATGCAATGACTACCACTGTTGTAGGCACGGCCTTATAGTGCAGCTGTATAATGGCTGTATTATTGGCCAAAAAGTAGTAAGTGGCAACGCCTGCGCCGCCCGTCAACAGCAGCTTGGATAGGAAAAAGAGAAAATCTGTAACCTTGTCCAGTGTAACAACACGCAGAAAGTTGCGCATAATCAAATTAAAGGCATCTTTTGAGCTGGAGCAAAAACTCTTGCCATGTATGGCGCACATAATGTACGCATTACGGTTCAAGAACTTTAGGAATGTCTCCAGTAGCCAGAAGAAACAGCGCATGCAGCAGAGTATAGCACGTGTCACTGCATTATCATACTTTTTCAGCTTCGCATCAATATATTCCAGCACAATGCGTATCATACGACAAATGGCCAAGATTAACGAACCAAAGGCCAAAGTGCCCAAGTGATAGAAAGCTGTCTGGCAGAAGGCATGCGTTAGCGTAAAGTAAGGCACATCGCGTTTTTTAAATGTCCAATACCATCGAGCAAATGTGGCTGCAAGCACCATATCGCTAAAAGCGGCTATGAAGAAACTTAGCCAGCAGAATCCAAACACATTGTAGACTATGGACCATTGCACAAATGTAGTATGATTTATATCAACAAAGCTGCATGTTGTTTGCATGCATTCAGATCGTTGTGATAGGAAACCTCCAGACGTATGGCAGTAGTTCTGAAACAGCTCTGGTTCACAGGCATTGCCTTCTTTGTAATTGGCAGCGGGTCCTTCGCAAATACATTGCTCCGTAGTCTTTTCCCCTGATGCAGTCAACTGGCGTATCATGCGAAATGAGGGTGTACCAATGGATCCAAGATACAGTCCCACGCCAATAGCAAATACAATAACTAATATGTAGAGTATCCAAGAGAAAATAGGAAAGAATACAGTGGATATAACGCTAGATACTGCTTTGCTGCCTTCCTTTGTCAGTGCAATGGCAATGCGTATGCGCTTGCGCAACACGACCACCAGCAGAAAGATGACCAAAAAGCATATACACAAAAAGATGGAAAGGTATAGCCAGGTACGACTATCCTGTAGCACGTTTTTGACCGTCGCTTTTACATTGACACCGTGTAAGGGCACAGTGGGCGTATCACGCCAAAAAATGTACTGCATGATGCTGTAGTAGACTGCGACGAGCAATCCAATTAGTACACCAAAAATGGAAAACCAAAGTATTGGCGCAGAGAGCCAGCGCATAAGCGCAATAAAAATGAGCGAGGCGATTAGCGTGCAAGTCAACGCAATAAGCACGATTGACCAAGAATTCACCACATCCTCCACAATTTCCTCTCCTAAACGTTGCGCATCGTGTTGAGCATCGTAGAAATGTGCCACCAAATTGCCCACTAGCTTAGCCAAGCGCGTATCCGTCTGCATCATCTTCTCCTTAATGACAGCTTCATTAAGCCGAGTGCGGCTGCGACATTGTACTATCGGCTCTTCAGCCAGTGCCAACTTTGTATCCGTTTGAGCTATGCGCTGCTGCGCATCAGACATGGTCAAAGCCAATGCCTGCAACTGTGGTTCCATGCTGGCATTGCTACCAGGCAATACGAGACTACTATTTGCATTGCGACGAGTACGACCCAAAAGAAAGGCGGGAATGAATTCACAAATTTGTGGGGAGAACTCGAACATGCAACGATTAAGGAACGGTGCGCTTTTTATGTACCAGCGTGCACAGCGTTCATTTTTAATGGCTCTCTCTGCATCATCCTTATTGTTTATATTGGCCTTGTCAGCATCAGTCAAACAAATGAGACGACTTTTAAGTTGGCTTATACTCATTGTATCCTTCATGGTGTCCCATATAAAACTTTCTGTCGGGCACGACTCCACACACACCTGTAAATGAATACATAGTTTAAGAAATTTCTTAGTTAGTATAAAATGCTTAAGAAAGGAAACATAAATTGAAGACTTACCTGCGGCGTGGGACAGCCAGTAAGCGGTACCAAAGGATCTATACATTTTTCCAGATTAAAAAAGAATAGATATTTCTTGTGTAATACAGAAGAATCCAGGCCGCATTTACGATTCGCTGAGTCTGTTGGCACCATAAGCTTGTTAAGATCGCCAGTTTTAAAAGCAAAAAAGGCTATAAAAGCCCAGCCGGCAAGAAATAACAAAAATATCAGCAAACAGGATACATCTGTGCAGCTTCTATCACGTCTACGTGGACCCTGAAAATTACGATCGTAGCGTAGCGGTTCGCCATATTTATTAACCAGTTCCGCACTTTCAGCCATTGTGCTGCTGATTATCTACCAAAAAAAAAAAAACCCCGCTGCAAAAACAATTAAAAAATTAGCACAAATATTGACTTAACTTATAGACTATTTAAACACACATCATATACATCTACATACATATGTATTTATTTACAGAAAGATTATCTAAAGAACAGCAACGCGCAAAGAAAACCATCGCAATATGTCAATTCAATACATAGTATGTTTATGTTTATTTTCTGACATAAGGTTTTCTTTTTTTTATTTAATTCTGTAATGTTTTGATGGCTGAAATAGTTTTTAATGTATTTCAATAGGTTTTGCGTCATGTCTAGAAATGGCACCAAAAATACAAATGGCAAAACGCACATACACATACAAAATTACTCAATACCAAAACATGTTGTGCTTAAGCCCCATTTACACTTGGTATTTTTGTTGCGCAAAGTTTTTGTTGTGATTGAGTGCTTAGAATGTTTAAGAATTGTGTTTAAGATTCTATGTTTTCATAGGCGTAGGAGCTGTGGGTTGTCATGGATTTGTCTCTTGTCTCAATAACTTTTTACTTCCACTCTGGTTTGTTGGACACAGTATCTAGGGCTTAAAAGAAGTATACCCTATGATGTGTAATTAGTATCTAAATTTAAAATAGGGTTCAATGATCTTAAAAATGGAGTAGTTTCCGGCGGGTGTTTGATATGAATCGCTAGAATTGGTTTCCTTACGTTTTATCACAATTCATAAGAACAAATAGCAGTTCAGCTTGTGAAGAAACAGATAATATCGAAATTCTGATTTTGATTCAGAAACTTTTAATTTTTTTTTCCATTTTTGGTGTGAAAGTTATACGAGTTTTGAGGAAACCAACCCAAAACACGAAATCATGCAAGTATGAAATCACCAAATTGACGAAACTAGAGCATACGGTTCAAAACTTATATTTGTTTTTTAAATTGGAAAATTCTAAATATATTGTCATATTGGCTACACTATTTTCTGCTACGTTAATAACTAAAAAACTTTTATTCTAAACACTTTTGGAAATTGTAAAACATTTTTAATATTAAAATTTGTCGTTATGGTATGGTTTCAAACAATGAAATCAAAATAAAATTCAATAAATAAACACATAAAAAAAAAAAATATATTTAAAATAAAATTTTTTTTTTTTTAAGTTACAAAAATTGCAAATAGTCAAACTGTGAAAAGTTCTACTAAGTCAAGATTCAAAAGCTTTTATAATACATATTCAGAGTCCCTTAACATATTTGTATGGTATTGACAGAATGTTTTGAAGCTAAAATTCACTTAAGAAAGATATCGAATAAATTGGTTGCTATTAGCTTAAAATTGTTTTCGCGGTGATTTCAGGCACATCACTTACTTCTCTGTACTAGTTTTTTGCCCCGAGTAAACACCACTCAAATAAGCAGAAAACCGGCAACAAAGCACACTTTTCATTTCTTTTATGTATATTCGCAATTGTTATTGCTTTTTGATGTCATTGATGTTCCGTGATAATGAACATGAACCACAAGTGGGAATAGCATGCCACCAGTCCAGACACCATCACAGCACAACAATACCAACGAGCTGCACAAATTGAATATAATGATGCTTGGAAAGCAAATTAAATTTATTCGAGCAACTTGTTGCTGTTCAATGTACGTTGTGGAATCCAAAAGAAAAACCAGTTACTACCTTAAACGGGCGCCAAACATTTTCAAATTTACAAAAAAAAAAAACAAGTTTCATTGAAACTCTAAAGTGTATTCCATTGGAGCTTATAGACCAAATTTGGTAACAAGGCAACTATTTCAAGGTCACTTACCGCACAATTTCGTTAGCTAATTGAGTTTTTGGTTTTTCCAGCAGGAGATGATGGCAGTATGATAACAGGCCGGAATATGATTAGAAACGCTGTCCACGCGACTTTCGCAGTCAAGCAGAGTTTATGGTCTGAGCAATTTTCATTATGAGGTGCCAGTATAAGAGCAACACTATTTAAATTACCTGGAAAAAAAGATACAAAAACGGAATATATTACACATGGCCTTGTTTTCACTGCTGCCGTGTGCTGGTAGTTGGTGTGACTGTAGGTTATCATCAACTGAAAGTGTCTGGCGTTATCTATACTCAGTTGTTGTTTATTTAATAGTTCTACAAACAAAAATACATGCGACATTAATTACTAATGGAGTGCATTACTCACCGCATAAGTGAAACTTGCACTCTTTGTCAAAACAAAAAGTATGAAAGAGTAGGGGCGGTGCCCGACAATGGGATACCCTGCAGCCATTTTAACCCAACTACAAAAGTTACTATCGTGCCAAGTTCACCATCATTAATTTCAGGTTGTGGACGTATATAGGGTAAGGGGGAGTCGGCCAAACTTTTAAAGTTTTCAACCGAGCTTACTTATACACAGTAACCGTGTTGGACTACGCCAAGATTCGTTCGGTACAAGAAACTTTATCTGAGTAAGCCTAATGCACATTAATTCGTAATATTTAAGTCACCAATAACAAGGTGTTCATACGAGCAAACGTATATAGATGTTCCGCGTTATTGCTTATCGTAACAAGAACAATGAGCTTATCATTTCTTGTGAATCATTTTTGCAGCATTTACAGTGACAGAGTGTCTAACTGCGCAAAGTTCTCAACGGATGGCTTTTATGGTGTAGGTGTAAGTGTAAAGTTCTTCTATTGAGAACTGGATAATGATTTGCTCGGTTGCACACGCTTTCGATGCTGACCTTTGTTGCCAAAGGAGCTTATGTGCAGTCAAACAAATACAAATACTGCTCAAATCTATAGTGCCCTTGATGTTCCAGCTGCAGGGTATAAAAAACAAAGCGGGCTTTTTATTTTACCGACCGCACGTCGTTTAGAGCATGTGGGTACACGCGAGTGTTAGTTACCTAGCTTTGTTTTATTGAATTTTTGCAAGTTGGGGTTGGCGTAACATACCACCACGCGCTTTGTCAGACTCGTCTCGGGTGAAAGTTGTTACACGACTGAGCTGCGTTCTTTGTTGCAGATGCGTTCGTTGATCTTTGAACGGCGGTGACTCTTACAACAAGGCCCTTTGTATGGCAAGCAGCATTGAAGTAATGGGCGATGTGGGATGGAACATGCAGTTGACTGCCTCTCTGCTGCTAACCTAAGCATATACACATATACTATGAACTATATTTTTTACCATGTGCCAGCTAATAATTTTCTTAAATAACAGCTTGCGTTTTTTGTTTTTAAGCTTCAATTACTTAGCATGCACAGTTTATTAGCTTAAGCGTACACACACACACACACACACACACTTTGACATAAATAATTGCACTAAATTAATTATATTCTTACACTTATAAACTTCGTTACGCGCAACTTCGCTTCAAAAGCAATACTAAGCAGCGTAGCGAGGCATAAAAACATAGACACCACAATAAACTTAAACAGCTGTGCGAACAGTGCTGCACAGTAACACGAAAAGCGTTCAAAACAAAACACCGAAAACGTTCACACAAAAGCGCATTCGAACAATTTTTGTTAATATAATTTAATTATGTAATTGCAAACAACAGCTGTTTTCTAGCAACCCCAATGAAGTTTTTTGGCCTTCAAAAATATTTGTTTTACTTAAGTTTAGTTTTAATATGTATTATAATTTTTTATTTTTATGAATGCAGGCAGCGCTGCTTTTGACTGCAATTGTTGTCATTTACATTTATGCGTGCAAGCAAGACAGCTATGTTGCAAATTTGCAGCAAGTGTTGTAAAGCGCTTTGTAATTGTGGCATGCCGTAGAGTTGCCAGCGGGGTCGGCACGGTGCCTAGTGAAAATGTAGCGTTGAAGACGGCACAAAATTTACAAACTAAAAAAAACAATAAACATGTGCAATTAATGCACGCTAATTTATTACTTATGTTCCAATTAAACTTAAAAGTAACTCAACCTTATTTTTGCATACTTTCGCAAAAACCTTGTGCCGGCTGCCACATAAAATAAAAAAAGTACAAAATTTTTTTGCGCGATTTCCTATGCAAAAAGTGACAAATATTTGTATGCCTGCATTTAATTGAGTCGCTCGGTGGATATTAGTAGGCAGCAAAGATAAAGAAGCAAAGAAGAGAAAGAGCGTAACAAAAGCACGTACAACGAAGAAAAAAAAAATTGTAATCAGTTATTGGCAGCTTCTAATCAAATTGGTTTTGTCGGCAATTTGTTAACCTTTTGCATTTGTTTATATTTATAGTTATATGCAATTTAAACAAATCAACTAAAAATTAAAAAATAAAAGTAAAAAAAACCGCGAGCAGAAGTGTAGAAGACAAGCCAGAACGCGTGCAGGGCCATGAGTTGGCAACGGTAGTGGTGTGGTGGTGGTATACGTGCAGAAACTGTCATAGTCAGCAGACAGACGTGGGGAGCGGTCTGAGTGGACCGTGGACATTTGTGATTTTTTGTTTTTTCGGCAACAAAAGGGCGCGCAAGATTCGTGTGTGTGTGTGTGTGTCCTTTATTGTTTGAGAACATCTGCGTGCTGCTTACTCAAAACCCTACACAGGCATGGCCAAGGCGGGTGAACCAAGGCGCGTTTGCCTGACCACCATCAGTCAAAGCACTACAGCAGCTAGCAACTTTCCCAGTGTCAATGATGCGGCTGGCAGCAGCAGCTTTACAGCAACAGCTTTTGTCCGTCTTGGTGGAGATTTTTTGGCGCCGGAAGCGCCAGCTGTAGCTGGTAAAACCAATCCCAGCAAAACTAATGCAAACAAATGCGTTAGACTCAATATTGAACTGTTTGAAACGGATTCAAACAAGTATCCGGAATTTAACTTCTCCAAGTTGGTGCAGCTGGAAAAGGTTAGTTTACAAGCCTTAATAATGTCCAAAGCTTATAGTATATTTTCTGCAAATATTTTATTACAGAAAAAAGCCAAAAAGCTGAAGGCAAAAGTAACGCCCAATGGGGGTGGGCCCAGCGCTGATCCTTTTGAGGATAATGATGACGATGTGGCGCGCATTGCCAAACAAATGGAGGAGAAATATGGCAATACGTATGCCACTGGGCGTGGTCGCAAAAAAGATGACTTCTGTGACATAGGCATGGGCTATGATGAGAACGACTCTTTCATAGACAATACCGAAGCGGTTAGTGCACAAGTTTAAACATTTTAGCAATAGCTTTGATATAACATATACCTCCACATAGTACGATGAAGTCATACCCGAAGAGGTGGAAACAGTTGAGGGTGGTTTTTACATCAACTGCGGCGCACTGGAGTTTAAGAATCTTAACAAAAAATCGGGCACAACACGCACTGATGAGATTATCAAAATGCCAGAACGTTCGCGTAAACGCTTGCTCTCTACTAGTACGGAAGAATCAAGTTCTTCAGAGGAAGACAATGGCGAAGACGAAGATGATGAGGATGATGAAGAGGATGAAGAGGATGAAAACGGTTCCGAAAGTGAAAGCCTGGAAGATGAGGATGTTGGTACAGCTCCAAATGACAAGAAAAAGTACAAACCTGCAGAGAAAAGAACAAAGTCGGACAAGCAAAAGCTAAACAATGAAAATTCCAAAAAGTCTAGTAAAAAAATGGCCATAACGACGTCCTCCTCTTCCAACTCACCAAGACCTAGCGCTTTAGAAACTTCCGACACTGATGAGCGCCAAGCGCAGGCACTTAAAAAGGTGGTTAAAACGACAACCATTAAAGATATGCTAAAGGCTAAACGGGATAGCTTTTTGAAATCACAAGGCGATAATGCTGTCAAAGGCGTCGTTAATGGTGAGGTCAAATGCACGTCTACGGATATAGATTCAGACAGCGAAAATGGTGGTGCTGACTCACCAACTGAACAATCTGCTAAGGCTGACAAAATACCTAAGGCCAAGGATGGCGTAGAGAGTAAGTAAATTTAAATAATTAATTACACATTGGTAAAATAATTAATTTTACAGATTTGCGAACAGCAGACACAATTTTGCCTGCCACATTGGATGCAGATATCTTAGGCACCATTAACTGCTTTAAAGACATGGTCAGAAGTAGAGATATGTGTGGAAAAAAGTTCTTTTTTGATGAAAAACTCACGGCGCTTTTACTTAAGTAGGTTTTTAATATACTTTCTTATTCTGAAGTGATCTTTAAAAAATATAATTCGCACACTTTTTTAAGGGTCTACGAAGCGTTGCTTTGCACGGAACGCAATGAGCGTAACATGGTATTTGCACATTTGGAGTATCAATTGCAATTACCTAAATACTTTATACTGCGGAAATCCAAGGCACTGCGATCTAAGGAGGAAAAAAATAAGACAACTGTGGCGTTGGAAAAATTACGAAAAGCGGTCGTGGAAATTATGCCCAAGACTATAACAAATTACGAAATGGAATTAAGAAAGTTTGCTGAGTTGCAGTAAGTTCCGAAAACATGTTTAGTTTTTATGCGAGTTAAAGAATAGCCTTTAACTTTTTAAAGTTTGGGTTTAAAATCTTTGAATTTCCTATGCCCGAACAAGCCTTTACAAAGTTTATAATATACCTTAAGTTTTGGTTGAATACTACATACATAAAAGTCCAGTATGGCGTCTAAAATTGCTATATATTCGTGTATATACCCCCCGTTTTACTCAAATGTTTGATTTTTTTTGCAGGGCGGCCGATGTGAATGCAGAGCATCCTCCTAAAATGCCTCGCAAAAAGTTTCATTGGACTAACGAACTTCGAGAACTACTGTACGGAGTATACCAGGCTCGTTGGACATCCTATGCCGTTCTAGGCAAACGCAAGGACTCGCTGGAAGAGTTTATCAATGGTTACTTAAAAGAAAAGGTGGTGGATTTGTGGGCCACTGGATGGATGCGTTATGAGGATCTACAGCGTGAGATTGAGAGACATAAAAATGCAAGCAAAAAGGCCAAAGAGAAGAATAAAAAGTCGTCTTCGGCAGTCGCTCAGTCTGCAATGGGCAGTACAGTGGAACCATCGCCCAATGCCTACTTAAAACAAATGGAAGAGTTTACACGCGCAGCGCACAGCAGTTCGCGTGCCAATTCGGACACAGATTCCGCAACAAGTGCCTCATCTAATAGTCTTAAGCGCAAGTTTAAAGAAATTCCAACGATCACGACAAATACAACAACAACAGCAACAACGGTAACAACAGCTCCCAAATCAACCAATAAGCCCGCAAGGAAAAAGGCGATGAAACAACATCAACAAGTCGTGCCCAAGCTGGATAAAATACTGGAAATGCCTAGCACATCGGCGCAAGCAGCATCTTTGAATTCTGTCGCTTTAAATGCGAGTGGACCGCTTGACTTGGTATCGCCCACCAGAAAAACTGATCATAGCATTTACAGCATTATGACTGCAGCCGCCTCCATGGCTACTGGTGCAGCCGTCACAAGCCAACAACTCACTACACTACATTCCAAGCTGAGCAGTGCACGAACTTTGCCCCATGTCATTAATCTTGATGATTATAAAAGTCCCAGCGATATACTACAGACATCAAAGCAGTTGGCAGCGGCTAATTATACAACAAAAATCCCGGCGCGAACAACTAATAACTTACCAAGACGCGAAAGCAGCAGTGAATCGGATGGCGTAGAGATTGTAGGCGTTTTTCCAGCCACAACAAAAACGCAAAACGTTGGCAACAAACCTAAGTCAAATCACAAAAACAAGTCCGTACCCAATGCTGCCGCTGCTGTTCCTGTTTCCCTGCCCAATGCGCCTAACGGTGCACTGGGCTTTAATTTGGAAAACATGTATGTCTTCAACAATAACAAAACCAAGGTCAACACTGCCGCAGCAATGCATGCAAATACTACACCCTTCGATTACACCAGCAATCAGCAGATAATGAAAACAATCTCCGATCTGAAGGTCTTGGAAAAGCAATTGAATTGGCCATACCCAATGCCGCAGGGCGGTAGCCTAAAGGGGGCAGGTGCGGGGCCAGGTGCGCCAGCACATCAATGACACACATTGAATGCCACACAGCCTGCTCAGTCGGTGTCGGCATTCTATAATCACGAGCAGGCGGTAGCCGCAGCACTTGTACTATCCTCGATGAGCATGAGCCCGCCCAGTTATGAGAAACAGCTGGGTCTGTTGAATGGCTTGCCCGCTGCTGCTGCTGCTGCAGTGGCAAGCGGTACATCTCCCAATACACTGCCACAAGTATTTCTAAAGCCCTCCCCGCCTCCAGCCTCTGCCGAAGTCATGACTAACAGTACGGCCACAACGCAAACGAATCCACAACTGCCCACAAAGTTTGTTTAGATTTAGTTTTTGTCAATGCTATATATTCTTGGTTAAAAGATCTGATAACTCATAGAGCTCAGACAAAATGTTTAGTTTAGTAGGTTTCATAAAAAACGTTAGTCATAATGGCCTTAGCTGGTCAATAGTACGTTGCCAAGAACCTTTTGTTTTTTTAAGGAATTCTTATAACTGTTACCATTTATGATTAGAATCTAATCCTAATAATAGCGTTTAATTTTGAAAGTTCTGCAATATGGCGTCAAAAATAGACTTGTTGTATCAGATTAAAAAATGTTTAAAGCTTATATATAACATGTCGAACCCTACTGAAACTGAATTCGGACTTGTTATTCATTTACCTACTGCAATAACATAAATCAAAAGCAAATTTGTCGAAATGTGCAATCAAATTTCGAAAGTCTTGTGATATCACAATCTAAATTGCAATATTCAACAAACATTCTTTTTAGGTTGAACATTATTGATACCTTTTTATGATTGCTTAAAAACATATTTGTTCAAGGTCATATTTTCACTGCAATACTCTATTTCTTTTCTAGAAAAGAAAATCTGATGAGTTTCAACTTGTTTATTGATGCAAAATACTTTATTAAAATACTTATCTTTTTATGAAATCTTCTGGTACTATTAGTTTAATTTAAAATTGAAAATTACTTCAGTTTTCGACAGCTAATTTTTTGATAATTGCATGCGTATTAGAAATTGTTTAACCGTTCGCACTTTTTAATTAAAACCTACATTATAACTTTAAGTTCCCAGCTATATTCGAGTATATCTCAACTTACTAAAGTCAGAGCAAAGTTGATGAGATCTAGCAATAAATGGTTTCTAGTTATAAGAGTATATTATGAAATAGAAATGAGCATAAGATTATTATCTAAAGTATGAATTGTATGCAGTAGCTTTTGGAAAGTGTATGTATGAGAGAAGCGCAGTGTTTGAGTTTTGTAAGAAAATTAAATGCCCCTTTTGTATGAATTCGAAAGTTTAAGAATATGTAATTATTTTTAGCAAACCATTTTTATTAAATAAAAGAAAAATAAGTTATATAATAAAATCAATATTTGCATATTCTACAGCATAAATTGATCAAAAACTATATTGTTACGAAAGCAAAATATCTAAAGATCCTAGAGTCAAATTAGAGTAGTCCAAAACATCACACGCGATGTAGAAATCATTCTTTACATCGCTGCTGAGCCACAAAACAGAAACTTAGCTTAATTTGTAAAATGTGTCACATATGCGCGCTATTTGATCCAGCGCAGCATCGATGTTAAGCGATTGGCAGCCATGGCAATGGTTGATTGTTGCGCTACCGTAGGTATTATATTGGATTCGGTTAGTTCTGGTTGTGATGTCAAGCTCGGCACTGCCTCCCAGTCAAGGCGTAACGAGTTTTCATCTGCAACAAGAAAGAAAATGTATTTTTTTAAAATGTGATTTTAAAGTCACTCTCCCATCTATAAACAGAGACTAAACCCTTAAGAGTTTGGCAGTTCTGATTAAATATACTTAAATGCACATTATAATTATTTAAAGTATAAAACTAGATGTTTTTGGTCTATCAATGCTGAATCATCATTTATCTAAGTTTAAAGCTGAACTTACTCGCAATTTTGTTAAAATTACATGACAGATGTATTATTCAAAAGCGGAATTTTTGTAAATCCCATATAGAAAGCGGCGTAAGTTTGAAAAATCAAAACCTACAAACCTTCAGATTCCGATTCGGTGGCTGTCTCAATGCCAATAAGCAGCGAGTCCACAGATTTCATAAGCGGCGCATTATTTACATCCAAATGGCCATAGCGACCCAAATCGCTACGATCCAAGTCCAGTATGGCTAATATGTTCTCCAATGTATGCTGCTCGTTCAAAGCACGCAGTTTTACTTGTTGTGTATACGCCAGATACATAATGTTTGTGTTGACGCGTGAGACCTTGCGTAGAAACTGCTCCGCACTGTGCAAAAAGACACATTACAGACAATTTATTAGATATATAGTTGAAACACTTACTTGAGTTTGCGACAAAAGTCGCCATAGGCCAGCTTTGTTGGCAGCCGCACATTCAAATAGAAACTCAGCAACTGTGTTAGCTGTGCCGTATAGGTGAGCGCTCCTACAATGCGATAAGCCTCAAAACGACTGGGCGTTATCTCATTGGCCGTGGTCTTGGGCACATCGTCCTTGTTGTCGGTCAGCCAGTCCAGATAAGCCGAATAATCGCCATTGGCGGGCAATGTCGGATCCACAATGCGGTATTGCATTTCACTGATGCCGCTGCCATGAAAAACCCATTTACCACGTATATACGATGTGTTCTTAGCATCCGCCAAGGCAGCAATGGTATCTGCCTCTTCGCTGCGCTCACTAGACACGACTTTACGCTGCTGTTCGTCCTTTAAGACAACCTCTGTTATGGGAAAAATGTATTCTACCAATTGCTGTATGCCTCGTCGTGCCGTTTGTTTTATATCATCCAGCAAACCCAAATGAGCTTCACGCAGCTTGTCAATCTTCTCAATGCGATCTAGCACATAATCCTCAAGCATCTTTACCTTGTTAGGATACTTGGGCAGGTTTTTGCGCTTCTCCGCATTTGCACGACGCAAATCATCGCGCTGCTCGCCTAGTGTTACCAGACGTTTTTTTGTTTTTTGGATCAGCTGTTGCAATAACATTAGCTGCTCGCGTTTTTGTTTAATCTCAAATTGACGATTTTCATCGCTCTTATGTTGCTGTACAAGGCGCTCATAGCGATTACTGTATCCCTTTAGACTGGCCTGCAGATTAATATACTTTTGCTGTTTTTCAGTCAGGCTGCAAGAAGTTTACAAAGATATTACTATATATAAACGCATGTGTAATGATGTATGAGTAATAACCTTTCGAGTCGTTCGCTCTCCACGGCGCTATGTGTAATGTTTCCATTTTTTACGCAGTTGCGACAGTGAAAACGTCGCTGTTGCTTGCAACAAAGTGGACAACGTAGACCTCCTGGGCAGTCAGCAGCACCAGCTGCAGCAGCTGCTAGGCCTACGCGCGCAATATTATCCTTTGTGTAGCCTGCGCCATCACAGACATCGTCTTCGTCCTCATTGGTTGAGGCGCTTGAAATTTGAAAATTTTCAGGTGCTTTAGAGCTTTCATCGGAGCTGGAGCTGCTTGCCATTACAGCCAGAGCATTGCACTTTATTTCTTTCAATTTGCGTTGTTTTTCATTAAGAAATTGTTATTGCTGACTGTTTTCTGCTGGCTGAAATTTGATGCAGTGTTTTAAAGCGTTAAAATAATTGAAAATATGATAGTGTTGTAAAATATGCTATTTGAACCAGGGATGCCTTATCAGCTGTTATGAAAAAGCCCGCCAATCTTAATTTCAGTTAAAAATTTAAACCTATAAGAACTCAATTCCCATATATTTTTTTTGAGACTTGACAGAACTTTGTGGTCCTAAAAAAAGTGCAGCTCTTTTTAATTCTTTTCCAGGCTTTGTGAGAAGCCAGAGGAATTGTAGAAATTATACCATTCTAGCAGTAACCAAATAGAATTAAAACTGTTTCAGTTTCCATAAAGATACTTTAAATTTTTACAATTTTTATTTGATTGTGTTGAGATTTCGTTAACCAAATTATAATATTACTCTAATATTTTAAATGGCAACCAAAGCTGTGGGTGCAATTATTTTGCCATGAATTGAATTCAACTATACACAATTCTGAATTCAGTGCACTAATTGGACTATTAATCGGTGTCGTTTCGTTGATGGACAGTAAATTTAGGTTAGCGATTTGGATTTATTGGTTGTCTATTTGGCCGATGCAACAGCTTTGCCGGCTTTGCCACCTAGTACTTTAAGTGCCGCCTCTACCACATCATTTACGCGGGGAAGCGCATGTGATTCTATAGTTTTGGCGTAGGGCATGGGCACATCGACGCCACAGCATCGCCATACGGGCGCATCCAATTCGAAGAAGGTTTGGTCTTCCATAATGCGTGCACAGATTTCAGCGCCAACGCCTAAATGGTTATAAGTTAGTAAAATGCTTTTTAAAGTATTTATCCAGATTACCGTGTTGTGGCCAACCGTTCTCAAGAGTGATTAAATGATGTGTCTTTCGAACTGAAGCGAAAATGGTTGCAGTGTCCAGGGGACGTATCGAGCGTAAATTGATAACTTCCATCTCAATGCCTATAATGCAAAATGAATTTAACTTAATCCCTTTTTAGTATACTTAGTCATAAAAAAACTTACCCTTCTTAGCCAACTCGGCGGCAGCCAGCAACGCTGTCTCCACAGCTTTGGAATGCGCCACAATGGTTATATCCTTGCCTGGCCTTTGGATTTTTGCCTTGCCTATGGGAACTAGAAAATCCGGGTCGGTCACGGCATCATCCACTGGAAATGCTACACCATACAGAAGCTCGTTTTCCAGACATACAACTGGATCAGGATCTCGAATGGCAGACTTAAGCAAGCCACGAGCATCCTCAGAATCGTAGGGTGATACAACCTTGAGACCAGGACAATGTCCATACCAGGCAGCATAACATTGGGAATGCTGTGCCCCTACACCAACAGCGGCTCCATTTGGCCCACGAAACACTATTGGTACGTTAACAGCGCCAGCTGACATATAGAATGTCTTGGCAGCAGAGTTGATAACCTATTCGCAAAAAATTGTTAGCATTTTTAATCACATATGTCAAAATTTGGACCTCTGCCTATACCAATTCAGGTTTATTAACTTTGATTTTTATTGGGATAACTCGCTTTACTTAATTCCTAGTTTTTGCTTAATAATAAATGCAGGCAGGCGACGACCCTTCCAAAAACGTGGTAAAGGCACTTCGTTGGCCTGGCGCAATATCTCAGCAACATGCTTCTCGGCGCTAAAGGATTCACCTTCTTTAATTTGTGACATAAGATTGGCCTGGAAGGCCTTTTCTTTGCGCATTTCTCGACGTTGTCGCACTTTAGCCCACTCGAACTTCATCTTGCGGCGCAGCTTCTTCAATTTGTGTTTCTTCATCTTACGACGACGTATGACAATCAGGCGTGCAGCCTCAATTTTATCAGGTTTGCTTTTGTCTAAAGGCGGCGCAATTGTTCGTCCCTTGCGTTCTTTGTCTAGAATGTCATTGATTTCCGTAATCCAGCTTGAACGCGGGCTTTCAATAATTTTCTGTGGCCTTTGCGGGTCGCCGATAGTTTTGGGTATTACCGATAGATAGGCGGCATAAATGGGCGTTGCGCTGCGGCCGGCAGAACTGTGAGTATGTAAATGGCGCATGGAGCTGTTGTGTGAACTGGAGGGCCTTAGCAAGTTTGCCTGCGCATAATTGGATAATATGGGTCAATTAGTTTCATATTTTTTTGTCAAGCTATACGAGCCGTTTTGACGCTGGCTTGGATTACAGTTTTTAGTCCAAGGACCAACAACCAACAGCGCTCGATTTTTTTAATTCGAGTTGAATATGTAGCTCAACCCATATTATCCCATTCTACGCGTTAAATAACCCACCCAAAACTTGTGTCAAACCTAAATTGGTATAAGCTAGCAATGGGGTACAACAATTGGAGTTTGCGTGTTTTTTCTTCTTTTTTTTTGCATGAGATAATATGAGTAGTTAAGCTACTATCTCTAATAGTTTCGTGTATTTGGGTACAACTTACGTGATCGATGGCCTGCATCGAAAAGTTGAAGGTCATGAACTCGCAAACGGGACGCAGTCCAGCCATAGCAGCTCCCACGGCAATGCCAGCGAAACCCATTTCTGTGATTGGAGTATCGATAATACGTTTGTCGCCGTATTTTTTCCATAGTCCTCGAGAGACCTACAAAATTAAGAGCCACGCATTAGTTGAGTGTAAACAAAACCCTTGATTATAGTTAATTTGTCAATGTTCAAACAGTACGTCATAAGATTTTTGGCTTTTCACTGGCACTGTCAATTTTATGAACGAAGAAGCTTTATCAGACGCAGTTTTTGCAGGGACCCAGCGTGACCTTGTCTAAATCACGCAATGATTTAAGTTAAACAACAACAACTTACGTGCAAATCATAATCAGCTATTACATTCAAAAACGTATTCTCCTCTTACGTATGCTTACTGCTCCCTTCCCTGGCTGCATCAGCTGACAAACATCAGCGGCCAGCTGTCAGTCGGCCCACTGTGTTTACGTAATCATCGTACTTTGACAAAGTCAAATCTTTTTCTTACCTTATATGCACCATCGTATTGTGCCACTTCCTCGCCGAGCAGGAATACACGTTCATCGCGTGCTAGTTCGTCGTCCAGAGCGCTATTTAGGGCATCGCGTACTGTCATTTGCTTGGTAGCCAGCACTCGTGGAGTAGTGGAGAACGCACGCCTAGCGGAGCACGCTGCCTGTGTGAGCTTGGAACGCAGCATTTTCCCTACAGTAATTCGTGTTTACGTTACTGCGTGGAAAGTTGTGTATTAATGTGTATTTTTTTTTTACTATATTGTAAAAAGTTTAAACAATTGCAAAATTTATACACACCGACAATTTTTGCCTCAACCAGCAGCCCTATAAAATTTTGCTAAGCGCTGTCAAATATTTATGACGTTGATTAACACTGTATTAAGTGAAAAATTGTGCAACACTTAGTAAAGGCATGCCAACTTGTTACCAAACCTTTTCGTCGTTGTTATGATAATATAATACCCATTTGGTAATTAGTAACTTAAAACATATTCGGCTTATAATGTTTAAAAGGGCAAAAATCGCGTGGCCGCTATATCGTTCGTATTGTTCAAGTTCCTCTGGTGCTGGCAAGAGCTTGAGCAATATATCACGTATCTGGCTTTCGTCTGTACCTGCTGAAACAAAATGGTTAAGACCCTGCCGCTTTAATTATATAGAAAATGGAGTTCAAAAACATCGCGATGTTTTAAAAGTTGTCGATGGTGTTATGGTGCTTATTTACAATACTGACACCAAGAAGCTCATCTTTGTGCGCCAATTTAGACCAGCTGTATATTTGGGCATAACAACAGCTGGTGTAACGGAAGTACGTCACGGCGAAGTGGATCTGGAAAAGCTTTCTACCGATTTGGGTATTACTTTGGAGCTTTGTGCGGGTACTGTGGATAAAAATAAGACTTTAGAGGACATAGCTCGTGAAGAAGTTCTTGAAGAATGCGGCTATGACGTTCCTGCCAACAGCATTCAAAATATGTTTAAATACAGGTGCAGTTTTTGAAAGTCTTTGGCCTTTTTTGTAATTAGCATTTATTATTTACAGATCTGGTGTAGGCACATCAAGCGGAAGTCTATCTCTATTTTATTGTGAGGTATGCGCTGCACAAAAGGTGTCTAATGGTGGCGGTGTAAACGGCGAAGTTATAGAGGTTGTTGAGCTTTCTGTAGAGCAAGCGCGACAATTGGTACAACAGGGCACCCAAATAAACGGCCCACCGGGCATGCTGCTGGCTATTTTCTGGTTTTTAGCCAATAAGGTGGATTGCTAATTCATAAGCAGTGTTTTTTTTAGTAAAAAAGCTTACTTGTATAAAAATAATAAATAGAACAGCTTGGTGGCAGTTTTTTCTTTGGTGAACACTAAATTTTCAAATTTGTACAGTAATTTAAAAAAAAAAGGTTTTAGAATCAATAGCTTTTATTTATAGCCTTAAAAATAGTCTGTAGCTCTGCAATATTCATACATGTTGTGTTGCTTTACTAGCAGTATCTTTCAATTTTTGTTTAAAAAATAAATGTAAAATATAAATTGAAGTTCCATTTTTCCAACTGGGTCGCTTCTTTAAATGTCAAAGCTAGCTAATCAGCTGTTTTTAGCTGCGTTTGTATTTATGTAATTGTATTTGTTGTATGTGCTTATATTGAAGCTGTGTGCGGTTTGGCTGCTGCTAAGCAATATCCAGAATTGATAAAACGGTAGCATGGAAAACATTTCAAAAATTTGGCTGGGGCCACTGCCTGTGGATTCGCCTTATGTGAAGCCCTTCCGCATGTATTATGTGCAAAACGGCGTTGAAAAGAACTGGGATTTGCTGAAGGTACACGATAGTGTGGCTATTATTCTATATAATACAACGCGACAGAAGCTTGTGTTGGTACGACAATTTCGTCCAGCTGTATATCATGGTATTGTCACCACAGAGCATGGTAATATAGAAAATATGGATTTGAAGACTTTTCCGCCTGCTATTGGCGTGACCTTGGAACTGTGTGCCGGCATAGTGGATAAAGATAAGAGCTGGCATGAAATTGCGCGCGAAGAAGTGCTCGAGGAGTGTGGCTACGATGTGCCTGTAGCGCGTATAGAGGATGTCATGATTTACAGGTAAACTAATATGTATACACTGATAAAGTTTAATAGCCTTGCATTTGCAGATCTGGCGTGGGCTCTTCAGGCGCCAAACAGGCCATGTATTACTGCGAAGTAAGCGACGATGATAAAACTAACAGTGGCGGCGGCGTAGATGATGAAATTATAGAAGTTGTGGAGTTGTCACTACCTGAGGCAAGGCGCATGATACAGCAGGGCGCAGTCAACAACAGTCCACCCAGTTGTCTTATGGGTCTTATGTGGTTCTTTGCCAACAAAGCGCCGGCAGCTGAGTAAGTAACTGTGTTAGTACATAGCGACTAGATAAACTAAGTACATAGTGCTAAACACTGTTGACTTTTGCAGATAAGCCAGATGCTCGAATTAAGGCAGTTGGCTGAACCAAATAATTTTCAAGTGCTCAACCAAGAAAACAAAGCTGCCTTATTATCAAATTTCAAATGGTACTTCAAATGCTTTCCAAATCGCCTGTTAATATTGTATGCGCGTAAGAATTTTTGCAAAAGCCAAGTCGAGTCTACGTAGTACGAGTATGTATATTTTCCTACATGTTCTTCAAAATAAAATATACACTTAAACAAAAAGCTTGATGATCAAAGTTCGTAAATGGTTACCTTAAAAACGAATTCATTAATTTTAAATAAAACCTAAAGGTTCTTAGAATAATAAATTTTTGATCGACAAAACGAACATGCAAAGAAGTTCTAGAATCATGTTCTTCTGTATGCATGTACATAGTTTCTGCCGTAGCTATAAAAAAATGTATTATGTGTAGCCGTGAAGGCATTTCTAGCTGGGTTTTTAAGTAATTGCTATCGAATTGGAACGAATTCAAACAAACAAGTTCAAATCTTTGTAAATACCGTATAAAATTGGGTTTAAAAACTGAATAATTGATAAGAGGGAGCGGTGTTTATAAAAGATAGCTTTAAGATATTAAATTTTTACAGCTTGTACTTATAATAGGTACACCAAAATTAAGCATTCTAGATTTTACTCTCTGTATGCTTGAAATTCGGTCAAGTGGCGTGGCGTCCACCCCAGCAGCAGCACTCTGCCTGGCCAACTGACAGCATAAAAGTACATAAATCGCATATAAATCAAAAAACCTCTTCAGGCTCGATCTGCCGGCGCACACGCGAAGAGGCGAGCCGTCTGTGGAGCGTTTAAAGCCAGCTTCTGCAGCAGCGCGCTCCTATCTAAACAAGTCGGTGTGCCGTTTTTGGTCTGTCAGGCAACGTGTTGCACAGCTCAGGTTACTTATTTATATACGGCAAAGTATTTTAGCTGCCGTGGCCCCGGCTGCTTCTGCTCCTGTGCTCAGATCAGCAGCCATCGACAGAAGTTCAGCGGTCAAAGTGAGCGGCGGCGGTGGCGTGGAAATTTATTTACTTCAAAGCCATGATTTGGCAATATTTCAACGTTGTAATAGAATTTCCTTGATTTCAACTTGACTTCCTCTTTTATCTTTTCTCTACTCACACGCTTTTTTTTATTATTCATCGTTCGTTTCATCGTATACAATCAAGGCCAGAGCGGGAATATGGTATATATATATTTTTTTTTTAATTTATTTTATTTTGTTAGGTTGCGTGTTAACCTCATGTAAATTATGGGCTGGCAAGGAAATCAACAAAAATGCGAGTGTTGAAATTGCATTTAATTTGCATATGTACAGGGACGTTCGGGAATTGATCCTAACCTTATATTTGGTCATGACGCACTTGCCTTATGGGGAATATGTTAATGTATTGAGGGAGTTTTTGTTTTTATGCTGCCTCTGGCTTTGAGTCGCCAAAGGAGCTTGTTTCTGACCATGTCTATATGGCTGGTATTATTTATGTGAGATGCAAAGTAAGTTGCATGTAAACAAAGCTGTCAATGTCAATGGATTGAAAACTGTGGGAGGCTGTTAGCAAATACTGTGCGACAGCTTAAAGAGGTCAATGACAAATTTATATGAAATTTTCGGATAAGAGTATATTTACTATATCTTTAAATATTCGTTGTTTTGTTTTTGTATCCTGTATCCCAGGAGGATTTTTGGAGTTACCTAGTGGGAAAGGAGCAAAACTCTACTTAGCATATTATACCGGCTAAAAGCCATTTTTTGTAAGTCTTCTTGAAGAATTCTCACTATTATTATTATCCAAGGTTATAAGAAAACCGATAGAGAAGTGAAAACCCATCTTTTTTGTAAATGTTTTACGATATTTGTATCATGTTCCTTAGGTCCAAAGGGTATAGTTGGTTTGTGTAAGTCAAAATTGTATGTAAGATAGAGAAAGAGATATCGAAGACTCCCCAAAGTTACCTAAGGTATGATTAGAGTAGCTAGAGAACTTGAAATAGACATGTCCGTCGGTTGTGTGTCCATCCGTATAAACGCCTAGATCTCAGAGATGATGCGAGCTGGAGCAACCAAACTTTCGATACTTTTTTTTATTTTATATTATTATAAAATAAGTTTTTTTTATTTATCGATATCGGGACTATATTGTATAGCTTCCATAGGATTATTACAGAGTATGTATCTCGAAAAAACAAAAAGGAAACATTATTCGTTTGCCATAAACATTATTCGTTTACCATCCATAAACTACGTGACGCCGATTTTCGTCAAAATAGACCCTCCCCCCTCCCCCTTGTGACTTAGTGACGGAATATTTTTGAAAATTTTCCATATGATCGTGACGCTTCGCCAGACCCCACCCCACCCCCTGGAGCGTCACGTAGTTTATGGATGATCCCTAAGCAAATTTGCCAATCCGATTTTTACCAAAATAGGTAAATTTATTTATTTGTTTGTAGTACAGGTTATCTCAAGCTATAGTCACCAAATTTATTTGTAAGATCTCCTAATCAGGACTGAGCGTACCAGAATCGCTGCGTCTTGAAAATCCTTAAAATGCAAGCCCAAGAAGTCGTCGTATTCTCAGACAGCTCCCAGTCCAGTGTTTGGTAAATGCATTAAAAAAGCCGTAGCCGTAGTATGCTTGCCTGAACATCTGGTCCTTTAAGGTAACAAGATTTTCGATGTTGAACCATATACTGTGCATATTTGGATATATTCACGGGTATTTAGGAACCCTATATATCCAAGGTCCTGTAGAGTTTAATTTTTGGTTTGGTTCTAGGCCGTCTGCGGTGGAAGCTATCTAGACTAGCTATCTAGACAACTTTAGGTTCCAATAAAGCACTACACTCCATGCGTAAGAAGGAACAACAAACTGACAAAAAAAAGTGGAAATTAAATCAGCATACGTTAAACGAAGATGTCAGATGCTAAGTAAAGAAGTACATTGAGTGCTCCAGAGTTTCTGAAAGAATTCTATAGGCCTTGGAAAATACGATCGATCGTAAAGATTCAAATGTAGAAAAGAGTGGCAGATAGCCAGGCCAGATGAAGAAAGTGTAAAGTCTAAAGAATAAAGTCGAAATTTAATAGGCAAACTTCTAGAAAAGGTGTAAGATGCTACTGGTGCTCCAGAGCTTCTAAAAGAACTAGATAGACCTTGGCAAATACCATCGAACGAAAAGCTTGAAAGAAGTGGGAAAAATACCGATGTAGCGTTTAATCCATTGGACATAAAAGATCGTGAACATAAGTGGGTTTTTCAATACCATTTTGTTGTGTAACCTGAACTAAAATTTTCACAAATGTGCTATATTTCTATATGAATAGAGCTACCATTAGAGCATGCCCAGAAATCTTTTGCATATAATAGCCGCTTTAAATTATTACACTTCATCCAAGCTAAATCAGAAGCAGTGCATCCCTGCGACCTTACAACTGCTAACCCGATAATAAACCCAATGTTTGTTTACGGGAAGCACCTTGCAGCGAATACCACTTTCAGCAGACAACGCCCCAAAATGTGGCAACTACCCCCGGAAACCGCTGTTGCTTCCACCAAATAACGCATTGCTTTTAGAAAGTACGTTAATATTAAATCGTTGCGTTCATAACGGTAAACTTTTGAAGTGCAATGCCTTTTCCTTTTTGGCTTAAACTTAAAAAAAAAAAAATGGGCCCAAATCCAAATCCCAATTCAAAACCATGGCAGTGGCAGTTGGCAGAATTGCAGCCGAAGCAGCGGCAGAAATTTCATTGCAGACATTTGGCCTTTTATTAATTGTTTGACGGCCGCGGCGCCCGTGCCCATGAAGCGCTGCACGCTGCAAATGTCTCCCAGAATCCACCCCACTGTAGACGCTGCCGCTGCCTCTGGCTTTTCCTTTAGCCCCGTCTGGGCGTGATGAGAAATTTAATATTGGCAAACGGATAAAACCGCCAGATAATTATACATTTTGAGTGGCCAAAGCTGCAGTTGGCTGCCGTTGTTGCCATTGCCTTTAACTGCAGCTCACTGGCTTACTGCTTGGTTTACCGACTGCGGCCAGGAGCGGACTCAGATAAAAATTACAAAGGTGAGCTCCAATTAATATTCACAGTTTGAATTCTGACAAAAAAAAATTTGACCTTCTGAGTTATTTTTATAATTATAATTTTTTGCGCGATGTTAGATAGCCCCCCTAAAAACCCACGACCATAATGAAGTTAACTATATTTGGAAAACACGTTTCTGGACCAAATCTTTTACTTACTTTAGTAAGTTAAGACTTTAATAAACTATTTTATTGATGAAAAAGATTATCGATTTTTGAATAAGAAGACAACCTTGTTGTCTTAAAACTGGGACCAACAAAACGATCATCATCCAAATCTTGAAAACGCATTAAAAGCTTAGCTCTTTAAAAAGAGTATCGCGAACAATCCTACCTAAAAGTTATTGGCTCAAAATAAAATAAAATCGATATACGCGTTCGGATGTCAGGCTTTGTCTAATACATGTTTTCGGGATCGACGAGGTTCAAAAATCACCGTCGTCTGCGTTCTGACATTAACTTCAAAGTGCCTCGTTTATAGGATTTTTATATCTTAGATTTGGATTCAGCGATCCCGAAAACATACAATAAACATTGTCGGTCACACGGAGTCGATTTTTGAATGCTTTGTATCGAATAGTAGTATTTGTGTTATATGTGTATGTGTGGGATCCGAGAGTAATTTCAGGACTCGTGGGAATTCGGATCCACACAAAAACACCACCCATTTTCTGCTTAAAACATGTTTAAAATTTTAAAAAAGATAAGATACTTAGAGAATTTTGCGATCATGCAAGAGTTCCTTTTGTCCCCAGTAGTTACCGTATACTATGTGCCCATCTCGCAGATTTCTGCGGGAACAATCCGAAAAAGACTTCTCGGTAAAAATTTGGAAGTCGGCATCTATAGGACCCACCCCTTGGCTCCGCAACTGACTGCGGCACTGTTGCCACTGCTGCACTGCAGCACAGTTTGCAGTTCATGCGCTTCATGATAGTATAAGATTTCATTTCATTAAAGTGCATCACGATGGACCACAGACAGACGGTGGAATCAATGAGCGGCGGCTGTAGCTATACCTATATAGCCGTACAGCTCAGTCAAAGTCTTTGTAGTACTCCCCGCTTGGAGCCGCTCTCTGCTATGATGTCTAGGCTGCTGCTCTGTCGGCTGCCGCAGTTACTTACCTTACTTACTTTTCTTCTTATTGGCAGCCAGATTATGGCCGAATAAGCTGGGTGGTGGCCAGCCAGGGCAGGAGGAGCAGGAGGGCGTTGGGTTGGTGGGGCAACTTATAATCAAATCCGATAAAAAATTTCATTATTGCTCCACTACAGCAACGAGGAGCAGCAGCAACTGCAACAATAACAACAACAACTACATAACTGTTTTACAGGTAATTTATGTATACTCTACAGTCAGGACAGTATTATGAATTTTAGCAGAAGGATGTAAAAATTCAAGAAACTCCAATTACGTTTGAAAAATTTGATTTTTTAGAGGAGAGCGCTATTTTGCACGAATAAAAATCTCTGATGAACGAATGAAGAGCAAAATCTTCCTTGAGAGGAAAGATTGACATTTTTGATTCTCGAAATCTTGTACTCATTTTATAAATGCAGTATCTTTTAATAACATTTTACACATATGCCCAAATTTTAGACAACGTTGGGTTAAAATAAAAATTTCGGGATTTCTAATTTGAGAAATAACGATTCAGGTATTGCTATATTTCATAGTATCTTCGGGCGGATTTCTTGTTTCAAACGATAGATTTTCTGTTTAACGAGATTCAATTCATATTTTTTTATACTATAGATAAAATGTAGACTCAATTTCAAAGATTATCAAGCGATCATTTTTTATTTAGAAATCAAATATTTTTTGCACTTCCTTGGAATAGCATTTAGAATAAACAAGAATTTAAAAAAAATGGTAACATTCCTAGAACGAGTAGATACCTCACTAAGTCAGAAAATGTAGAACTTTGCCGTAGTGCTTAAGGTTTTACACTCACACGTAAGATTTTCAAAGGTCTAGATGAATTATATAAGAGGCCGATTCAGATGAAGGGAATTAGGGTTCCGAACCGCCTGCGAAATACTAGAGTTGCTTTCAAATTTTGAAAATAGCGTAAGCGACAACCATGATATTTTTCTATGGTGGAAAGAGCGGAGGAGCTTTTATGGTCTCTGAAATCTGGACGTTACCCAAGTTTACTATAAACATTTTAGTATAAAGCACTTATGGATTTCCACACTTCATGCTTCATTATACTTTTATGCCCCTCACTAAATACCATTACATAGTGTCCAGTACAGAGCATACAAGCTTCGGCGCCCCAAAATATTACGCCGCCATCTTTTCGAGTAGAATTGCTTTGGTTTCTTTTGTTGTTATGATTGTTGCTGGTTGCACTTAATTTTCGCATGCGCACTGAACTTATGATCGCGATTTCTTTGCCACCACCCAACCCCCTTTTACCCCATCCCAAGACAGCTTCTTAGCGTACGCCATTTTGTGTTTGGGTTCTCAGCATCGGAGACTGAGGTCAGCAACGTCCGTTCAAGGAATAGAAAGAAGCTTTGATTTGAAATACTTACATAGTAGTCGTCTGGGTTTTTTTGTTGTTTTGTTATTTGTTGTTGTAGTTGTTGTTGTTGTTGCTGGAACATAAATTGGGACGTGATTATGAAATAATTGCAGATTTCTGTACTTTGGACTTGCACAACGCCATAGCCAGACAGCGGATAGATAATCAGTTAGTTGTGGCTGCTGTTGTAAGTAGATCTTAAATCGGGTTCACTATGAAAATAGTCTACAAAATGAGATACACCTTGGGGAGTTGCAACGGAAACGAACGCACTTCAAATGAAAGTAGCGACAGTGCAGTACTGTACTTGGGTATTTTCTTTGGATAAAGAAAAATTTGCTTCAGAATTGGTTTTACTTTTTATTCAAGGATACAATTTGAGGCGACTGATTTTATAAATATTTAATTCTAAACTTTACCATAGGGTGACCAGGCAAGCTAGCATGATAGTAGTATAAATTTAAATGCTCGCACGAATATCGGAATCATTAAAAATGTGATATTAGCTTTCGACCGGAATTTAATTTTATTGAATAAGGCAGAGTTTTCTTTGCGCTTTGGCCCTTGCGATTAAATTCTGTTTTACTTCGGTTCATATCTTCGATTTGTAACCTGTGACGAGGTCATAAACGTGTTTTGAGGTACCACGGTTCAAAAATCCAAACGAGCCTTATTTTTTGACTAAACCACACTGCTTCCAAATCAAAATTTTTGACACAAATTAGAAAAATTGACATATGGATCTGAGACTTGGAACATACAGCTATAACTGAAATAGAAACATTTGTTAAGCCACTATTGGCCATCAGCTGTCATAGGAAATATCGGCTAAAAGTAGAGTCTTTGAGCGGAAAACTTTTTTATTGTAAAGACCCATACGCAGTTCGAAAATTTCCATATGGAAATTTCCATATTATTTCAGATGGAACCACCACACCTAGTGAAGTAGTGGCGCCATCTAACGTTAAGCATTTTTAAAATTAAAAGACAACAATGTTTTTTCAAAGATTTTTGATCGTAATTTTTCGCGACTATTTTTTTTATATGAAATTTTTCATTCCGTTCGTAAATTTTGCATGCTGCGTATGGGCCTGAAACTAACTCGCTAGGGTCTTCGTACAGAAAACTTTTTTGATTTTTAGAACACTGCAACGAAACTTGTCAGTTTGCTGTTGTAATGAATTTTAGGAAGAGTTCAAAAGTTCGATCGAAATCGAATCTTTATATCATTTACTTGTTACCTGTTATGATTTTTTTTTTTTAAATCTGAGAAACTTCGGGGTGAATTCTACCCCGTCACTTCATATCTGACAATAAATTTGGATTAATGACCAGTGTGCAATAGTCAAAAAACGCAGTATTCAAAGGAAAAACATGTGATACCGTCGAGGCGGTCGGTGCCCGACAGTCTCATACCCTGTACCTTTTTTCTCGAAAAAAGTACATTCCTGCATATTCCTTCTGAGAACTTTACAATTGGACTTTTTTTTTTGACATTTTTATACCCTGTACCTATAGGTACAAAGGGTTTACTAGATTTGTGCAATGTATGTAACGGACAGAAGGAGGCGTGGCAGACCCCAAGTCCTTTATACCAAAATGCTTATCATAACCTCGGGTAGTGATTGAGCCATGTCCGTCCGTCCGTCCGTCTGTCCGTCCGTATGAATGCCTAGATCTCGGAGACTATAAGAGCTAGAGACACGGAACTTTACCAGCTGGTGCGCATATTTCCTGAGAAGATGAAGTTTGTTGAATCATGTCAATATCTTTCCCCGTTCCCCCGCTGTAGATTTTCGTGGTTTTTAGCCACACCGTTTAATATTTTCATTTGAAATTTACTTGTGGATACATGCATCTATGTGTAAAAAATGAACAAAATCGGACAGATACAGCAAAAGCTATAGTCAAAAATATACAAATTTCACCACCCTTGCCTATAAACTGCGTCAATATTTGACTCCTCGTAATTATGGTTACAAGTGTCCTACAATCTCAATTTTTGGTAAGCTGATTCATGTGGCTCTAATGAACAAATCCACATCCAAATTTTATCGATGCGCCCGCCCCCCTCAATCTATTTACCGTATTTTCTCCCACACCCCTCAACATACCAACTTGAAACTTACCCCATATACTTAAATTAACTTCTTTGACGTAACATTCGAGTTTCATCAAAATCGGTAAAAATGTACGGAACTTATAGGTATAAATATCGAATTTCACCAAAAAAAAAATAAATTCCAATTGGAAAGCTCTTAGAAGGAATATGCAGGAAAAATTTTTTGCGAGACAAAAGGTACAGGGTATTCCACTGTCGGGCACCGCCTCGACTGTACCACATTTTTAACTATAAACTTTGTTGTATTTGTCCGATTCTGTTCATTATTTACACACAGATGTATGTAACCACGACGCATCGCTCAGTAAGTTTCAGATGAAAATATTATACGGTGTAGCTAAAATCCACGAAAATCTACTACGGTGGAACGGGGGAAGATATTGACATAATTCAACAAACCTTATCTTCTGAGGAAATATGCTCACCTAAAGTTTCGTATCTCTAGCTCTTATAGTCTCCGAAATCTAGGTGTTCATACAGACGGTCCAGATGGTCTAGTGGTTAAGTGTGGTGCTTTATATGCCAAAATTTAAAGTAAATGGTTCAAATCATTTCTGCCTTGAAATCCACGTCGAAAATTATAAACTGTATAAAACGTTGTCTTAACTTTTCCAGTAGATTTGGTAATGAATCCACTTGTTTGTTTAAAAATTCACAACTTAATCAGCTAATAGAAAATTTCACACTCTAGCATTAGTTGATTAACCTTGTTGCGCTCCGTGTTGCATGTGTTGCCATTTTAATTGCCCCACCGTGTCAACAAATAATTTAACCAAATGCGCGTAATTGAAATTAAGTCATAAATGGCTAAAAATGTGAGCGACACAAATACGCGACTGGAAAATATTTCACACTCGATCTTTTGATTTATGACAGCGACAAACGCCACGCAAGGAAACTTGCAACGCGTTGCTGCAGTGATTCTCAAACTGTGGCAGCAACTTTTGTTGCAGCAATTGCAACTGCAACCTGCAGCTGCGAACGTTTTATGATTGATTTGCCCGAAATAGTCGAGCTAATTAGTGCCACATTTTGACTTAGACTTTTTAAGCGCAGCTTTAAGAGTGCGCTTGCTCTCTCTCTCTTAAAAGCGTCGCAAGCTGTGCTCTTAAATGCGCTCTTTGTATGCGGCGCTCTTAGATAAATGCTGGTCTATATATATGTGTGTGTGTGTGCTCCGCCCCCTAACGGAATTGGTAACATTTGAAAACCGTTAGAGCGATTTCACAAATCAGTGAAATTGCCAAAAATGGGCGATTTCAATTTGAAGACAAGTTTGTTTTAAAATTTATGACTCAATATTTAAGTTTGTACACAAAGTTCAACGGAAGTACATATAGTATGTACATATGTATTTACTATAAGCACTTTTAATGACTCATATGTATGAGGCAGCAACTTGTGGCGGCTACCAACACTGGGTGGTCGTTGATCAGGCACTTAAGTTGTCATTTAGTCGTTAACAGACATTTCGACAAGCGTTTAAATAGAGATTTCCACAGGCTAACGAACGAGCGTGCACAATTAAAAATCATTTGCATATGTGAAGTTTCCTTTCCAGACTTGAGATAATAATGTGCGGCAACACACACACACACACACACACACAAAATACAAAAAGACTAAGAAATCAACAAAGCACCCAGATGGCCTAAACAAGATCCTGATAATAAACTCAATACCAATGGCAATCGTAAGGGCCTGAAGCCGCAGCAACAGCAGCAGCGGCAGCCAGCTGCCGTTCAACTTGATTCCAACAACTTTGTTGCTCAAGTTGTTGAACTTAACGCGAAATCTTGTTCACTCTCTGCTCGGAAATTAACAATAACAACAACAAAACATCAGAACCTCTAAGCGACTTAGTCGCCGTCTGAGAATGCAACCGTCTTAGGCTGGAATGGATGGATGTTTGGCATTTTGAAGGAGTTGTACACAGAGAGTCCAAACGTTTGACCAACCGCAGTTTATCTGATTTTAATTAAACGAAATCGCATAATAAATTATCTTCATTAGGGGAACTCACTAACTGGGCTGATAAAACTGACTTGGTCAATAGAGAACTGGCAATGGTTTAATTTTTTGGGTTTACAAAATAGTAGCTTTATGAACCGCTGTGTGCTGGAACATATTGATGTTCTACCATCTTGTGTTTAACTAAACGGAGACAGTTAATATTTGTTAATCACTTGTATTCCAAATGATAGGTAAAGGCATCCATTCCAAGAATTTACGTCCCAAACTTTGTGCTTAGCCAACTGCTTTAATCTGTTTGTAGACTCGTGCAACATACAAGTAACTAACAGGGAGCACGGCTGATTAATTCCGATTGTTAAAATTATCAGACAGAGCCTGGGAGACGTTGAACAACTATTTTGGCAACTTTTTATATCCTGTACCTATAGGTACAAAGGGTATACTAGATTTGTGCAATGTATGTAACGGACAGAAGAAGGCGTGGCAGACCCCAAGTCTTTATACCAAAATGCTTATCGTAACCTCGGGTAACGATTGAGCCATGTCCGTCCGTCCGTCCGTCCGTATGAACGCCTAGATCTGGGAGACTATAAGAGCTAGAGACACAAAACTTTACCAGCAGGTGCGCATATTTCCTGGAAAGATGAAGATGAATCCACGCCGTTTAATATTTTTTTTTTGAAATTTAACAGAGCGATGCATTGTGGTTACATGCATCTGTGTGTAAAAAATTAACAAAATCGGGCAAATATACAGCAAAAGCTATAGTCAAAAATGTACAAATTTCACCACCCTTGCCTTGCCTATAAACTGCGTCAATATTTGACTCTACGTAATTATGGTTACAAGTGACCTAGAATCACAATTTTTGGTAAGCTGATTCATGTGGCTCTAAACAACTCTAACAAATCCACATCCAAATTTTATCGATGCGGTCCCCCACCCCCCCGCAATCGATTTACCGTGTTTTCTCCCACACCCCTCAACATACCAACTTGAAACTTACCCCATATACTTTAAATAACTTCTTTGACGTAACATTCGAGTTTATTAAAATCGGTAAAAATTTAGGGAACTTATAGGTATAAATATCGAATTTCACCAAAAAAAAATAAATAAATAAAGTATTGTATAAATAATATGTATGTTAAATGCAGACAACAAAAATATAACATCAGTAAATATTTTAATATTTTTTTATTTATTTATTTATTTGAGGGGTACAACTACGTACAGTTGACATTATATTATAAAAAAGTACATATAATTTATTTAGAAAAGAAAATAGAGCGAGGGAATTGATATGAACTAATCCGCGTCTCTAGCCCGATGGGTGAACTTTTTAATGATATGCACCAACTCACATCAAGAACTGGCCAGAAACTTGGATTTACAATATTAAAGTTGAAAAAAGGAAGCAAGATAAAAATTAAACATTATATCGCAAAAAAGCCAATGGATCACCATTGACCAAGTGGGTGACTCATAATATAGGATTGGTCAAGGATGCTCGAAGTGGCAAGTCAAGGTGACTTAAGATAGAAGAAGTGATAGATTGAATAGACCGTTCGAAAGAGAGGAAATTGTAAAAGTTATTATAGTCAGAGCATAAGACACGGAAAGGGTCGTGCAAAGCATAATTAGATCTACAAAATTGTAAGGCTAAGGGTCGAAAATTACGAGTTACTCTGGATGGTATGACAAAAGTAACTTTGCTAAGAAGTACATTGGAATCGATAAGACCGAGTAACAGTTTATGCAAGAATAACACGCCGTGGCATGTTCTGCGATGATTTAAGGAAGGCAATTTTAAAAGGCGAAGTCTATCAGAATATGGCGGCAGTCGCATATTTGGGTCCCAGTTTAAGACACGAAGTGCAAAAAGGAGAAATTGCTTTTGTACGGACTCAATCATGTCCTGATAAAGGTGGTATTGAGGGCTCCAAACGCAGGAACAATATTCCAAAATTGGACGGACGAGAGAAATATAAAGAAGTTTGGTTGTGTAAGAGTCGTTAAACTCTTTAGACCAACGCTTAATAAAAGCAATAACACCTCTAGCCTTATTCACGATGTTGCAAATATGGTTATTAAAGTTAAGGTTATGATCAAACAAAACACCAAGGTCAGACACACTCTTGATGCGTTCTAAGGTAGAAGATTCTAAAGAGTAAGTAGCCAAATAAGGAGCAGAACGATAAAATGTCATAACGTTACATTTTGTCTTGTTGAGAAAGAGTTGGTTGATATTGCACCAAGATTGCATGTTATCAAAATCATGCTGAAGAAGTAAGTACTTATTATTATCGGAGTAGGACTTACAGAGTTTAACATCATCCGCATACATAAGAATGTGAGAAGATGAGATTACCTGAGGGAGATCATTTAAAAATAAGTTAAAAAGAAGAGGGCCTAGATGGCTACCTTGAGGTACCCCTGACGTGACCATAATTTCTGTAGATTCGCAGCCTTTAAAAACTACCTTCTGGACTCGGTTGGATAAATAGGACGATATCCAATTTAAAAGACAAGACGGAAACCCCAGACGAGACAGTTTAACAAGTAGAAGACTATGGTTTACCGAGTCAAATGCTTTACTAAAGTCAGTATAAATGACATCAGTTTGTTTTTTTTTCCGTAAAACCAAGATTAAAAAGAGACGAAAGTTCTAAAAGGTTAGTAGAAGTATATTATATGTGTATAACTTTGGTACATTAAAATTGATATAAAGACTTATGTGAGCCCAATTTTTATTATCAAAACAAAGAAACAGGTCAGGTAGAAAAAAACCAAAAACATTTTGATAGCGCCTATCCTGCAATCTCTTTAACTGATGGAGATCGATAGTTTAATTTTACGGAAACTATCAATGGTTTTGTTCGATATATCGATAGTATGCTTTTATATTTAAAAAAATTTTTAAACAAATCAACAGACAAAAATTTGGCAACATGTCAAAAAGAATACGAAACCCGTCGATCCTTTTTGATCCGATGGGGACCATAAAAAATTATTTAAGTAAGTAAAATTTTTATAAAAATTCTTCGCATAAAAAACGAAAAATCGATGCCGCTTCAGCCTTAATGGTTGCCACAGACGTCAAGCATTTCCGGATAGTAGACGACTTTGGCTTCCGAAATTTCGAATTTCATAAAATTCGTGTTGCAAAAAACAGAAAAAAAAATCTCTAAAAATTAGGTAGCAGCAATATTTGATATTCCACATTATTTGGTCAGTCAAAATTTAAGACAAAATGCAATTCCATTGAGCTTTTGAAAGTATAGTATTAACAATTAAAAAATGTAATTTACAATTATTCTGCTTTCAGGGATCCGACTGTGCTGGACTGCAAAACTTAGTCAACAAATGTTTATGCACTCCTGCCACTTCTACTGAAAGTGAGCGGATGGATGTTCAGTAGAAGTGGCCTTATAGTTTTTGACATAAGGATACTTGCTCTATGGTACTTATTTAGGGAATGTGCCCTTTTTTTGTGCCATATTTCACTTTGTTCGATAGTACTATCGATAGTATCGATAGTTTCAACCATCGAAGTCTAAAATATCGAGTGGTGGCACTATCGATAGTATCCCACCTCTAGCATGGGCCAGATATAAAGAAATGTGTTACAATTATAAATGGCATTTACATGGAAAACAAGTGGAGACTCTCTCTTGCATAAATATGCTTATTAGGCCATTAGGATATACATTTTCTTTTTATGGATCCATGTGAGATCCTTGTTTTTGACGATTACATCATGCCGAAATCCTTGAGCCCATAAACCAGAAATATAACTTTAAAAAAAATATATAATGTTTTGTTTTATTTTTTATAAAGAATTATTTTTTAGTACTCACATGTTCTATTTTTGTCCATTAATTGCTGCAGCTAGAGTAATTATGTAGCATAAAAATATGTGATCTGCTCAAAAGCTTGGCTTATATTTAAGCTTCAATATTTTTAGTAGTGATATTATTGACTGCATTATAAAAAGGAAACCTAATAAAAGTTAACACACTTATAGACAGTATTAAATAAAATTGTTTATATTTTCACACTTGTAGCATTTTTCGTCAAAATTTCCCCTACAGCGTTGCCAGATATGCGCGTTATTTTTCTTATTAAAAATTGACCATCTGGCAAGACAGTCACTGCAGCAGTAAACTTCGCGGCAGGTCGACTACAACCCGCTGCAGTTTAATTAAAAATTAATTAGTTAACGCGTTTAGTGTTTAAATATATAACAGCAGTTAATGAGTCTATCAGCCAAAAAGGGAAGACTTTAAAGCGTTATAACTTGGAAACTACGAAAGATACTTACACAATTTAAAAACCAGTCCTGTGTACTTTTTTGAGATCTACAATTTTTAGATACACACCAAAAACAAAAAAGGGCAAGGGGTGGGTAAAAATGAGAAAAATGGCGTTGTTGTAACTTTGGCGCCCTCTACCGGCGAAAATATGAACTTCTGGGTATACCGACCAATACAAATAAAACTTCAATTTTAATCATTTTTTGCCTTGAAAGTTTTATTGTACGACTTATAGAATTCGAGATAAATGGGCCGACACAAATGTCAAAATAACGGTAAACCCTACGGGGGGATGAGGTCACCATTTTGGTTTTAGACTCTTTGGATGGTCCTTAATACATTAAGCAAGAGAAATTCCAGTGTGCAATTTTTTGCAGGTCAACCCCTTTTTATGTCTATTTTTACTGTACTATAATTTGAATGCACAATGTTTTTTTTAAAGGCCCATTTGGGATTTTTTTTTTATATGAAGTTTTGTCATTCTAGCGAAATATTTCGAACTGCGAATGCAATAAACGCAACCGTGTATGTGTAAGGAGCAAAGAATACTCTCTTTGCTTTCTTTTTGATCCTATATTTCTATTGTGTATTAACATGTATTAATCCAATAAGTGTAAACGGCACGGATAATCTGTTTTTTTTTGTCGCGTTTAAATAAATTAATAAATATCAATAAAGCGATAATATTAATTTAAATTAACAAATAAGTTAAAGCTATGCAGGTAAGTGAACAAGTTTTATTTATTTATTTGTATGTATGTTTGCATAAACATACTTTATAATAAATATAAATAAGAATGTAGGCAAACGCATAAGGGAAAAATTTAGCACGCAACTGATTGCACAAGTTTAAAAATTTTTAGGTTCATACTTAAGGCCTATACGCAGCACGAAATATTTCGCACGGAATCGCAAAACTTCATATAAAAAAAATATCCCAAATGGGATACGAAATATTTCGTGCTGCGTAGACCCCTTTACGTAAGTACATACATACATGGTTCCATAGCATCTACAGTTTGCACCCGATTTTTAAGATCTTAGGCTCGAAATATTCGTAAAAGAATTCTCTTTCAGCTTAAAGGCCCATACGCAGTTCGAAAATTTTCGCACGGAATGACAAAAGTTCATATAAAAAAAAAACCCCAAACTTTAAAGCTTAAAATCGTTTAAAAATGTTTTTTGTTAAGGCGTCTACGCAGAATGCAAAATAATTTCTCACGGAATGACAAAACCACATAAAAAAAAAAATACCATTTGGGATATCCCATTAAGAATTTTTTTTTTATATAGTTTTGTCATTCCGTGCGATATTTTTTTGCATTATGCATATAGGCCTTTAATAAAAAACAAACTGAAAATTTTTACTTTTGAAAAATTGTCAAAAATGTCACCTTTTTCGATTTTGGTTGCTAATACTACCTTCAATAATTTTTACTCAATCTTCACATATCGTATATCACCGTAAAGGCCAATTCAATACGTAATGGTAAAACATTTTGTTCACGAGATATTCACGAATAACCAAAAACAGTACCCAAAAACATATTTTTCGAAAAAATCTTGAAAACTACTCTTAAGCTAAAAAAATGAACGTCATTTTCGTGTTTCTCGACCCAAAATTACCCTAAAAAACACTTATAAGAAGGTCCATTTTTCGTGTAAGCTACTGTTGTTTATCGTATTTCCCTATAATAAAATATGCAAAGATTTTTTTTGTTAATCTTATGTTTGAAAAAGTCATTGTACCAGAGATCTTAAGATCGAATTAACTAAGTCAATGTACATATAACAAAAAAAATTAAGAATTTCTTACCGCAGATTTTAGATTTCTTTTCTGATTCATTAGCAAAAATTACAGTTTTCTGGTTCTTGGCTATTCTTGCTTATTGGCTAAAATAAGTTGATTCTCAAATATACTTTTTTTCGGGGAAATTGCCACGAAAGTCATGCTCCAGAAAAACGAGTCCTTTAATTTGCAAAATTGTTTTCCAATTTTTGAAACACACTCGACTATATGAGATTTCACTGCATTTTTGCGAATTCAACAAAATCGGATTGTGGAGTCATTCAACATATGCTTAAAAACGTGTCAAAATCTGAAAAACACTGTTGAAATATGCAAAAGTACTTGGAAATATGAACCTATTGTATAAATGATCTCATGATTCGAGATTATAAACTTATCTTTTCCAACAAAGGACTCGCTTGATATAAGTATGTACTGCTTCAACTAGATTTTTAAATGCGCTAGCGATTTTATGTAGGTACTGGTAAATCTAGTGAAGTTTTTTGTTTACAAATTTTCTTGATTTGGTATAACTTGTCATGTCCTGGAATCAATATTTTTGAGTTTACTTTCATAGCTGTTATTTTTTTAATTATTATTTGGAAAACTACCTTGGTGTCGAGTTATCTTAAAGGGTCTCATGTTTTCTCTATTAATATGTTAATTTATAATCATCGGGAAAGAGGAAACTCAGTGTAAGGCCTTCACTCACGAGTGGCTTATTTTGACCAATTTTTGACGTGCTTTTGTAGGTGACAAAAAACTGTCCGTTTTTTTAAATTTTAAAGTGCCTAAAAGCTTTACAGCTGCTCAATATGACCCAGCAATAAATCAAACGTCACAGAGACCCGTTGATATCTGTACGGGTTCGAGATGTGTGTGTTCTGGCTTTGATTCGTGTTCATTAATGAAAAACCGGCTGACTGTCAAACAGAATCTGCAAATCATTCCAACTATGTGTGTGTGTGTGTGTGCGTGTGTGTGTGTGGTTGTAACATGTCGTTGACAGTTGGGAAAAATACGCGGCACAGGAAAAATCAACACAGTCTACTTAGATAATATATGGGGCATAAACCGGTTGCAACTTGGGCATCTGATTGACGAGCTGCGTGCAACAAATGTACATAGGCACGCACCTGTGTATAGATATGTGTGTGTGTGTGTGTATCTGTGTGTGCCATCATCAATAATGGCAGTTGGAGCAAAGGAAGCGCATGTACATGTCGCGCCTAATGATCTTGAAATCGAAGTTGCTCATGTTGTCCAGTCAAACTGCAAGATTGGCATTTGATGCAGCCGCCAAGCCGATGTGCCGCATTTTGTTGCAGTTCCAAAATGTTTCAATTACAGCAGCTTAGGAACAACTACAACAGTAGAACAACAATAACAAATTATGAATAATCATATTCATTAATCAAACGTTAATCTTCAGCAAGCCGATTGTTGGGCATATTGTATCGACCGCAACAGTGGCGTGGACAGGCTGTTTGTGATAGGGGCGCATGTGATACATGTAGGTATGTATGTTAAATTCTTAACCGATTCAAACAATTTTTTTCTTGGTAAAATTTTTTTAAAAACAATAAGAGTGGGGTTTGTGTTCCATGAAGAATTGTCTGAAATAAAAACCAACTCACTTATTCTATTCTTTCTTCTGATTAGCTTTATCCGTTGCAAACTAGAGAATTTTTGAAACGAAATTTTGTTTAATAATAATCGATTGCTTAACATTTGGAAAGGAAATCCTTTTAATTTAAACTGGAGTTAAACAATTTTTTTTTTTAACATGATCAAGCAAAAACAATGCTTTGTTTTTTAAACTTTGAAAAATCTCAGATAATCATAATAAGTCAAGTTTTACTTTTCGTGAAAATCTATTGCTTTTCTCTACCTTGAAAAGCTATTAAAGCTTTATAAATTGAAATTCGGGGCTCAAGAACAGTAGTAGCGAGCAGAAGAAGCGAAGTGTAAAAAAAGAAAAAATTCATTACATGGTTAAAGCGTTCTTTCTTCAATAAGAAAGTCTTCTTTAACCCGATAAAATTCAATTATGTTCTTTACCTTAAGGTAAGCGGATTATTAAGTTTGTATTTAGGTAACTTAGAGAAGTAGACATCGGAGACCCCTGAAAGTTACTTCTAATACGGTCAGGAGGTCTGCATGTCCTTCTTCTTATGGGTGCCAACGGAGTTTTGCGCTTAAAAATTAAGATTAATTAGCATACAAGTTAGGATCGCTACCTATTGCAAGAATTCGTTTCTATATGTAAGTAAAACAAAATAAGTTGGAAAAGTGTAAATGGGAGTCTATCAAAAAAATAGGATGAGAAGCTTTTCAAGGAAACTTGGTTACGAGAGGTGAGGTATGGGGTTTGTTTCAACGAAAATTCTCCGTTTTTAAGGCACAAACTATATAGATATAGAGGTCGTAGAAACTATAAACAACTTATGGTGTCCATTAGGGTGGCCGCCTTTAAATTGTACAGGCGCTATATGCAGGTAAAGAGGTAACTTTTTCGGGGGTTGTGTTATTAAAATCGTGAGATGTTGCAAAAATGGCCACCCTAGTGTCCATCCATTGTATAATAGGCTTAAGGCCAGTACGCAGTCTCATAAAAAGCCCTGAAAGAAAAAACTTCAACTTATTAAGTGCGCGAAAAGAATTCTATATGTAGAGTTTGTGAGCAAACAGTGCTGCCCATTTTGTACAATTGACAGCTAGATGGCGCCAGCAATTTAAGCTAAATGGCGCCAACAGTAACAACACATATTTTGTTTTATTGCTAAAAACAAAAAGGAAATGTGAAAATCAGCTCAATCAATAGTAAAAGTGTTGCAAATGTAAAAATTGTAACACGCCTTTAATCAGGGTTTAATTCTCTAAAACCCCACTAATCGACGCCACTGGGCCACATTATGTTACATGTGGCCAAGTTAAATGCCGCTATATAGACAAACGATAAAAATAATTTTTTTTTTGTTTTTTTTGTAAAGCTCTCTGCATAGCACAAATCTCTAATTTATTGCTTTCCTACCATTTTGCTAATGAAGACATAAAAACCGCAATCAAATTAAATATTTTTCTTCATGGGAACAAAATGTGTGTAACATGGCCGTTGGGCTTCTTAACTCTTTTTGGCTCTTGCCGTTTGCTCATAATTTTTTTTTTTGTTCGACTATTTCTGGCCATTTATAGAATCGTATATGGAAAATAGACGGGGCGTGTGTGTGTGTGTGTCCGTTCTCAAGTGGAACTAAAGTGTTTGGCGCCCTGGCTTAACCCTATGGACAAGAACAAAGTGTTACAGTGGTAATACCGAACCCTTTTTGTAGGTACACGGTGTAAATTTTAATTATAAAATGTGTAAAACATTGAAAACGCATATGATTAATATTCAACTGACCAAATGAGTTGAATTTATTAGATTAAACAAAAATTGGTTGTGCTTCATTTAGAAGGTTATTTCATTTTTGATTCTCTGCCTAAAAAGGTAGCTTTCGATTTGGTCGAATGTATTAATAAAGTAAGCTGGAACAGAGTAAAGATTTATTTTTGTGTTATTTAAATGAGGAAGAAACGAACTGACTTAGCTTTGGGCTGAATCAGAGTCTAAAATGTAGTACAGTATAGACTTGGAAGAGTTCAATAATTTAGCCAAGTCACAGTCAACAGGTGCTGCAAAACGAATCCTTTTTAGTTTAAAACAGAGAGACGACTCGATTATTTACAGTGGAAATTTGCTATAAAAAATTCGTTAACCAAAAATTCGTTAACCAGAAATTCGTTATAGGGGGTTGACTTGACCTATACCCTAAAACTCTAGGTCTTAAATCGTTACATTGCGAACTAAAGAACTAAAGAGGTAGATTTCGGTAATGGTGAAGTACTTTTCTAGTACAGTGATAAAAAACAGTCTGAATTAAATACTACTGATCATATAATCGTGACCAAATGGAAACCAAAATAGCGCAAACTTTTTTGTTATAAGAACTAAGGTCTATTGATATAAGCGTGAAAAATTTTAATTTATATTTTTTATTTTATTATTCATTTATTTTATTTTAGTTAGATGTGCTTTTTTGACACCGAAAGAAATACTAAATTAAGAATCTTAATAAGCCGGAAAAATTCCAAAATAATGATCAAAATATTAATTTCGAATCTTCGCACAATCTTGAAATAGGTTTTTTTTGGCTCATTTCAAAAAATAATTTGTTATCATTTGTACAATGAAATTATTTCTGTTAAGGGCATAAATTTTAAAGACAGAAAATGTTCATGGTTCAGGTTCGTGAACGAAATCTTATTTTTAAAATTTTAACGATCTTCAAATAAGGATTTTTTAGCTTTTGTGTAATTTCTATAATCGTTATTTATAGATTTTGAATATAAATGTAAGAATTTTTGCTATTATATTGAGAGTTTTTGACCTTGTTATTATTATCAAACATTCTGTTTTTGGCCCTCTTTTAAAAACTTTTTTGTATCCTTAGTAGTTTTGGTTTTGAGAATCTTTGGTCTTATAATAATATCAATTATAATTATTATCAAACTTATATATATTTTTTTTTAATTCGAGACTTTATCTAGTTTTTTGTTTTATTTTAATTTTAATTTAATTTTGGTTGTATTCAGTTGTTTTGATCTTATTTTAAGATTTAATTGTTTGGAATCAGATTTCGCTTAAATGAAAAAAAAAAACATTGCCGGAAGATGTCACATATGTCGAGTCTCTCAAGTGATGGCAGTGACAGACTCACGCTCTCGTTAGGGAGCCAAATTGTTTGTTAATTTCAAAACCATCACCATTTCGCTTACTTTTCAGTTCTATCTGAAGTAAAATTTTCTACTCTGAATTTTTAATTTTAGTCGTCTTGTGTATGCTTTCTTCGCTTGCTCACTAATATGGATTTTTCGCTCTTCTTCGATGAGACCAAACCACGTTCCAAAATTGTCCGCTAGGGAGCAAGAACAAAAAAAAAAAATGTGGTACAGTCGAGGCGGTGCCCGAAAGTGGAATACCCTGTACCTTTTGTGTCAACAAAATTTTTCCTGCATATTCCATCTAAGAACTTTCCAATTGGAATTTATTTTTTTTTTGGTGCAAAACGATATTTATACCTATAAGTTCCGTAAATTTGTACCGATTTTGATGAAAATCGAAAGTTACGTCAAAGAAGCTATTTTAATTATATTGGGTAAGTTTCAAGTTGATATGTTGAGGGATATGGGAGAAAACACGGTAAATCGATTGCGGGGGGTGGGGGGACCGCATCGATCAAATTTGGATGTGGATTTGTTCATTAGAGCCACATGAATGAGCTTACCAAAAATTGTGATTCTAGGTCACTTGTAGCCATAATTGCGTAGAGTCAAATATTGACGCAGTTGATAGGCAAGGGGAGGTGAAATTTGCACATTTTTGACTATAACTTCTGTTGTATTTGTCCGATTTTGTTCATTTTTTACACATAGATGCATGTATCCACAACGCATCGCTCTGTTAAATTTCAAATAAAAATATTAAACGGTGTGGCTAAAAACCGCGAAAATCTACAGCGGGGGAACGGGGAAAGATATTGACATGATTCAACAAACTTCATCTGCTTAGGAAATATGCGCACCAGATTTCCGTGTCTCTAGCTCTTATAGTCTCCGAGATCTAGGCGTTCATACGGACGGACGGACGGACATGGCTCAATCGCTACCCGAGGTTATGATAAGCATTTTGGTATAAAGGACTTGGGGTCTGCCACGCCTCCTTCTGTCCGTTACATACATTGCACAAATCTAGTATACCCTTTGTACCTATAGGTACAGGGTATAAAAACGATGCCTAGTTTTAAAAATCTGCGTGAAACAAAGAAACAAAATTAGGAATTAGAATTAGGAACAAAATTGTTTCTAATTTAATGCCTTTAATAATTTCCCTGACTGAGTATTTTGTCAGTCGCTCCTAGGTGGAGCATGGGGATCTCTATTAATAACTGTTCGAAGAGAACAGGGACCTACAGTTTATAGCCGAATCCGAACGGCGGAGTCTTGACTTAATAGAGACAATAGCGATGCCAGTGCTAGGCAAATGCCCCAGTGCTTCTGCGGGGAATCGTACCACCGACCATCGGGTTGCGAGTACGCACCCACTACGCTACCGATGGCCACAAGTTTACTCGTAAGAAAATTAATTCATTTTGCGGTAATCTTAGTGAAATACAGCAATTTTTGGAAATCCAATTTAAGCTTTCCCCTAAATCTATTAAGATGTACAAAATCATCTTCACCTTCAGAGACAAAAATAAAAAATAAAAAATCGCGCACAATTAAGTCTCAGGTACGCCCAGTTTTACGCATGGCTTTGAGCTTCCTCATTTCACATAACTTCAGGCAAGATTTTTTTCTGTTTTTTTTTTTTCGAAAGATCTTGGCATGAAAAATTGTATTAAGCCAAAAACCCAAATTAAATTGTCGAATTAAGCGAACTTTCAAGCAGCTGAATGATCAGTTCAGACACAGCAGCAGGTAGAGGATCAGGAGCAGCGTAAGGGCAACATGGTTTTTTGATATATAAATTTAAAATTAAAACATACACAATAAAATGTAAAACTCAAAAGCACTGGCTACAAAAAACGTATTAAAAAAAAAAATTAAACAAGATGCGTTAAAGAGGCAGCCGAGTAATCTGGCATAAAGGCAGTCAAATAATAAACGACGCAAGAGTGACTTTAAATGATGTAAAACCCGCATTTATTGGGCTAAAGCCAAAAACCGGCAATTACGCATGCGCAGAATCTTGGCTTAAAACATTTTTATTGCCTCTGTGTTGTGTTGCAAAGTTGGTACAAATTATATGTTTGGGCTCACTCCAAAGTTGCGAATTATGTGGCCGAAGCACTGCCGGTTTGCAAACCGGGAGAAATATCGCGTCGAGGCTCGTGTAAAGTAAAATATGAATTTCCTAAAGACGAGAGGAAATTAAGTTAAAAATAAACCTCAAGTTGAAGACCAACTTGAAAGGTAACACAAACATGCAACTACATACAACTTCTGTTGGTAAACAAAAACAAAACATGCCAGCAAAAACAATCAAAAATTTACAAGTCACTCACATACACACTTCTAGAACTACACACACAAAAAAACAAAAAGCAAAAAAAAAAAAATTAAATTGAACTTCATATAGTAAATGTTGGTCTTGGCAGCATTTTTAGAGCCCGGTGTAAAAGAACAGGCGCAGAACCAGAGCACAACAAACACACACGCACACAGATACTCACTCACGCACACAGATACTCACTCACGAATGAGTACTCATAAGAGAACTCTCTTACTTACTATACATATATGCACACTCAAATATGCCAAGGCGCATAATCCATAAGCAGTAGCGCCTATCTTACGAATGCCGAAGACTACATGCCCTCAAATTTCCCATTTTAAGCTGCTAGCTCCTATGAATTGTAGAGGGTGTAGGGATGTGCGATACCGACCCGATATTTTGAATATCGAACATTTCGTGTGGGATACGAATGACGTATATTGATTGTCGATATATCGTCGATATGATACCAATTTGTTACTATCGCTTGAGAGAAAAAATGATATTAGCAGCTAAATACAGCAATGAATGACTCATAGAAAGTAATGCAGTGTATTACTAGGTATCTATATTAAACTTTAAAAGGATTTCACATATTGGGACTAAACTTTTCTTTTGTCCTTTGGAAAAATTTTCTTAGACTCTCATATATTGTGGCCTATATCTTTGGTAAGACTTATCGCTTGTACTGCTGTTTCTTTCTTTAAAAAAAAATAAACTTTTGATATCGATATCGTCAATATGACATTTTTTGGCAATATCAAATCCAATCGATATCGAGATTTTTTTGAACACACAATACACACTTTGTCTGATAATTCTTTCTTAAAAAGAATATCAAAACCACAAGTAAAGTTTTTGAAATTTTTGGTTACATTCTAAGCACGACATATTTATACTCAACCTTATGTTAAGATTGTAATATTTTATATATTCGAAAAAGGTGTTTTAAATTATTTAATTTGTAATTCTAGAGCGCCCATCTGGCACTACTCGAATGTTTTAAATGTATATATGTATGTCTTAGCTAGTTTTAAGTCAAACAAATTATCACGAAAAAAAAAAGAATATCAAAACTTTAATATCGATATCGTGGATGTCGATTTTTATTTCAATATCGAATCGGTATTGAATTTGTTTTGAATACTTAAGGCTTTGGCTCGATGTATTTTGCGGTATTTCACAATAGGGTGTTTTGCTCTTTGGTATTGCACTAAATTTTCCTATGTTACTAGAAATCGTTTCTTCTTGAATATTCAATGTCGCATTTGAGATTAGAAACTTAGAAATAAATTAAAAAAATAATTTTTTAAAAAAAGGCTGCCACCGTGTTGATTTGACAGATTTCTGGTGATGGTCTATGGATTCGCTGACTATTGCTTAGAGAGATCCAATGACTCTTTCGCATACATTAGCTTAGAAAATGTAATATGTTAAATAGAACGAAATCGGTGGACAGCTCATATAGCCTTTGCTTGAGATAATAATCATACCAATTGGTTGTTCAAAATATACATTTGGGCATTGATTTTATGGCACATATTAAAGCTGGAAAAATTTCAGTCCCGATTATAGAAGCATGCAAAAAAACAAATTTGCTTGTGACTTAGATGTGATGAAGCCCCTTTTGGAAGCCCAGTCCCATATTATTCATTTGCGCTACAAGAAATTTTCAATCATGGATTCGTAACAGTTTACGTTGGCGATAATAGCAGTGATTGTCTGGCGATCCAAATACAATATTTGACATTTAATTAACGAATTTTGATAATTTATCGATAGTAAATGTTTTAATAAGGTCTGATTCTTTTTGATTTATTTGAAGATTTTGAAAAATGGGCAAAAATTGTGAGCGATCATTAACACTATTTCTACCAAGAGGTGCCAAAAGACACCTTTAAAATTTTAACAACCTTGTTAAGTTTGTGCTCATTCTTTTCTAATTTTGTTAATTTTAAAATTGACTCCTTTCTCTGTTCAGTTGTTGATTCAGCCACTTACAAATACTAATATTTAATATTAAATTTTATTAAAATGCACTTTGTTTACTTAAAAAGGGTCATCAATCTTGAGTTTTTTTTTTCTAAATGCAAAAAAATAAAAATTTTAAATGAATCGGAAAATCTTTTTAATCAATAGAAAGAACCATTCTTGCCATTCACTTTTTAAAGATAATGCTTTCAAATGTTGGCGAGATCTCGGGCTTCAATTTCAGATTGGGATTGAAAACATTCTTTACAGAACGCGAATTTACGTACATAGTTGTATGATTTGTAAACGTTGTTCGCGTGTAAGTCTTTCCATGATGATATGGCAATGAAAACTGAAAAAAAAACACATGGCAACTTGACAGTACTCACGCGTGATTTATCAAAAAAACCCTATTGAAAAAAAACCTCAATATTGATGACCTGTTATTTAGGCGTACTTTATTAATGAGTATAAGGTTTACTCGTTGCTGTTTGCCATACAAAATTGCTAAAACATCTAGCAGTGTTGAAAATGCCGCAAACAGCGTATTTTGCAATACTTTTTCAACAACTCAACAGCTGAAAAGTAGAATAGAGTCTGGGCTGAGGAAAAGTTAAGTTAAGAGTTGAAACTTGTCCCTGTACATTTTATTGTTGCAAAAGTCCTCAACTTTTCAATTACCAAATGCTCTTAACTTTATAAATATTACACAATTATAAAAGTAATATGTTCCGTTTAAAGCCAAGGACAAGTGTAACAAATTTTAGATTAAACCAAAAATACCTCTAGTAAAGGTATAAAAAGAATCCAAAGCCTGGTCTCTAAAGACCCAAAACATTTGTGAGTCGAGCAAATAACACTTTATTTCATTCATTTAACAGGTTTCATTTATGAGAGTCCAACAGCAACAAAAACAACAAGAACAACAAGATGTGGCCAGTACGTCAGTCATTTACCAAACCAAGATACCGGGTGCCCAATGGTCAGCCAACGATCGTTGTTTTTGTTGTTGTCGTAGTTGGTTCGTGCTTCGGCTGAGCGGCTGCTGCAACCAGAGTCAGTGCCAGTGCCAGTCGCAGTGCCAGACTTGGCAATGTTCCCACGAAACAGGTTGCCAGAGCCGCTGCTGCAGCGAATGCGGTACTGCCCAGAGCTCGTGCAGCATGTTGCAGTCACTGCGGCGTTGAAGTGTTGTGGCTTCGTGCATTGCCGAGAGCTATGGGGCACATGCTCTCTTCTACACTTTGGCCTGGCGTTTTTACAGCTATGTGGCCATGGGCAAGGCAAGGCGGATTCTCGCTTTAAGAGCTTCTACTACAATGCTACAACTCCTTACATATTGACGTTGCAAACGCAGCAAACTTCAAATCAAAATCTGTGCACAATTATGGCTTACACATCTGGGCAGGATGTGTGTGTTTTGGGCCTAAGGTATGCATGTGTGTGTGTGTATGTGCTGGAGTAGATAGTATGTATATAGCTGTGTGGTATGCATGTACCTCGTGCTCCTCATAAATATTTAACGAGTTTCATTTTTAGCAACATTGCCACAGCCGGTAACTGCAACAATTGCAACTACCACAATCCACCCATAAGCCAACTTATAGCCTGGTCTAAACCATTGTCTAGCTGTCTTTTGGTGGAACTGCTGTCTGTCTTCCCATTTGGTATTAGACGCTCATGAGCGGCCAATTAGTGTTGTATTACATTTGGCAGCCGTGTGCCTCATAATACCAACCAAAGTAGTACGTTTTGTATCTTAATTGGAACATATAAATTAGAAGCAATTTAATGCAGCCACGGACTTTTTTTTTAAAATGTATTCAATTGAAAAGCGGGAACTTACTGTTATATTGCAGTTCTTTTTTTAACTGCATTGTAACCTAATGCTTTTTTTATGGTTTAGCCGTTCGTCTGTATGAGAACCTCGGAGTCTTCAAGAGCTAGATACATTAATTTTAACAAAAAATGCACGTTTTCCATACGCAGATAAAGTTTGTCACAATCATCTCAATATAGTATAGCCAAGTTCTACCTATTTCCTAAACTCCCGATATCAATAATTTTTCTCAATTCCTAAGACTTAAATCTTCAGCATGGATCTGATAAATTTTTTTCTTAAAAAGTTAGTACAATCGGGCACCTCTCCTCTCCGAATGATTCACATATTGGGGCGTAGAATTGGATCATCTCAAAATTAAATATATCGATTTTATACCTTAAAGTAAAGGGCATATACATTTTTTGCAAAAAAAAATGTTGCTTAGTGAAGAAGACGCTGGAGACTCCCAAAGATACCTAGATATTGTCAAGAGGAAATTAGAAATTGATACATTGATAGGTCCGTCTGTTCGTACGTACGAACGACTGTATCTCAGAGTTAATGCCTTTTTTAAGTCACGGGCATGGACGTAGCCATGGAAGGGGTCTTGGGGCTTCAAACCCAGCGGTGTCAAAAGACATACGGATCAGTTAATTTTACGGATGATGTTAGAAATTATAAGAAAAAGACGAAAAATTAAGTCCAATAAATTCAGGTCGATAAAAGAGCCACATGAAGCAACTAACCAAATTTGGTGCTTGATGGAGTTTATAGGTAAAGTGGGCTGAAATTAAAACATTTTCTGAAGAGGGACTGAAAATGCGAGCATTATGTTAAAGTTTTGTTTCTGTAGGTCTTGTGGTCTCCGAAATCTAAGAGCTGAAACAGATGGAGAAGCTACCCGAGGTTATGATAAGCGTTTTGGTGTTACGACCTTATGATAATTTTTTCTTCAAAAATCGAGTGTACCCTATATTAAAGATTTCTAGAGAGGAGAAAAAAATATTTATAAACAATGCATAAGAATTTATGAATTACTCGGTTGAATCGAAAAATTTCTCATAGTACTTACCTTTATAGTGAATTGCTGCTGAGCTTGAAACAAAACCTTTTTTTTCAAATTCAACAAAAAATAAAAGAAGAACTTAACGGACGCAGATGACGTTCTTCGCTTTATGCTGATATACGAGGGCTGCCTCAGAATTAGCTGTCTTAACATACCAGTGTTGGTAAATGTTTAAACAAAATTGAAATGGGAAAGTACCTTATTTTGAAGGATCAGGTTCAATGACAATGGAACGAATACATTGCACTCATTTTGAGCATAGCTTTTTCATCTCCAAATTTTCAGTCAATATCCGATATACAGAACTTTTTAAAATGACTGCACATTAAGTCGACGATCATCCAATACTCATTTCTGGTCATCAACTAACAAAATAAAATATTTCAAATTCATTATTTTTTTATCTTTGAAGAGAATTACTTTTTAGTTGGGGTGGCTGCTTTTATAATGTTTGCCAGCGCCACCTTTTAAATTTCATTTAGTTTCAATAGACGTAACTACCCATGGCAAATATTATAACGCGTGTGTGTAGTATTATATTTAAATCTTTAAGGCCTATACGCAGAACGCAAAAAAATTTCGCACGGAATGACAAAACCATATAAAAAAATCCCATTTGGGATATCTGATTAGGGATTTTTTTTTTCTGCGCAGAACCCTTTACACAAAAAAAAAAAAAAACCATTGCCCTTTATTTTTTAATTGCCTTCTAAGATACAAATAGCATAGTTAGCACAAGATAAGCGATTAATCTACGCTCCAAGCTTATTGGATCAATCCATCGAAAAAAACTCCACTAAAATCCAGTTTGTCACTTATATGAATCACGGAAGGGATTAACTTAAGGCATACAATGATTGCTCTGCCAGTATGAACACCTAGCTGTAAATAGTAAAAATAATAATATATTAAATATTATATTTATTATTTAATTGGCTTATGATAATTACGTCTTGCATCTGCAACAGCTGCTAAAGCAACTAACAAAATTAAATACTTCAAATTCATATTTTTTTTTAAATTACTTTTAAGTTGGCGTGGGTCCTTTTATATTATTTGCCAGCCTTTAAATTTCAATTAGTTACAATAATCGCAACTGTCCATGGAAAATGTTATTAAGCGTGTGTGTAGTATTGTATAAAAAACTTTACACCAAAAAAATCATCATTAGTCTTTATTTTGTAAATGCCTTCTATGATAAAAGTAATATTGCAGTTTAAGTGATTACACTAGTTTACACGAAAAAAGGGAAATTGTGGGTCGAGAAACACGAAAATGGCAACCTTTTTTTTTCTTAAGCAGCGTTTTCGAGATATTTTCGAAAAACATGTTTTTGGGCACTTTTTTCAGTTATTCCTCAATATCACGTGAACAAAATTTTGTATCGACATGAAAGACGATTAGATCGAAAGGGATTGATGTGTTCTTTCCAGTGATATGTAATATGTACAAATTAAGTAAAAATTATCGAAGTTACAGGCAACTGTAGTTGAAAAATAATTTTCGACCGTTTTTCAAAATTACAAATTTTTAGTCTTCTTTTCATTTACGAGAAAAAAATGTTTGAAAATTATGTTAAGCTTTAAGCTGAAAGGGAATTCTTTTACGAACATTTCGAGTCACGTGATATTGAGGAAGAACTGAAAAAGTGCCCAAAAACATGTTTTTCGAAAATATCTCGAAAACGGTGCTTAAGAAAAAAAAAGGTTGCCATTTTCGTGTTTTTCGACCCAAAATTACCCTAAAAAAAACACTTTTTTAGGAAGGTTCGCTCGATGACCCTTTAAGAAAATGTAGAACATTCTCTCTTTATGCTATGCATCAGCAATGCAGATAACTTAGTACAGTTGTTTTCTGTAAAAGAGTTGGCAGTTTGGTTCAAAGGGTCTAGCTGGATAAGGTACTGGAAACTGCCCACAAACCAAAAATTTCTCGCAAAATTTAATTTAAATTAATTAATTTAAAAAAGTGTTTTTCGTTTTTATTTAATTGTGACTAAGCTACTGAATATTTTTGAGCCAATTTTTTTTTAAAATCTAAGTTGGCAACAGGTCTATTTGAAAAAAAATATTTAAATTTTTTTAAACCAACACATGTTCTTAAAAAAAATATGAAATTTTCTTATTTTTATGAAATAATGAAATAATATGAAATTTTCTTATTTTTTTTAAGCATGTTCCTTAAATATGTCAATCACAATTTTTTTTTTAAATACATATTTTTATACGTTCTTTATTTGGCGTGGAAACACGTTTCCGTCAACCCCTTGCGTTGAGCATTATTAAAGAAAATTTTTTTATTTGACTACTTGTGTATCCTAAAACTGTTCGCGAAATAAAAATAAAATAAAAAAATTGTAAGTGGCGATGATTTTTCTGAAAAAAATCAATTTTTTGAGGTCTTAGAAATCACCTTTATTCCAGCTACAAAAAGTTTCGTTCCAAATGAAAAATCCTTTGTTCACGAACAAGATGTTGAGATTATAAAGTTGTCAGCAAAAAATTACAATAAAATGTATTTAGAGATATTCAGGTATAATGTAATAAAAATCTAAAGCATATGTACTTTAGGAAAATTTCGAATATTTTGACCACCATTAATAGTTACTATTTTGTGGGTGATACATTTCCATGTTTAAAGAAAGCTGCATTATAAACTAGTCAACAAGGCGCAACTTGTGGAAAAATTTGATATTGATATTGATTTCCTATGTCTTTGGTCTTCGAGAAACGGACAATACGAACAGTCGAACATGAAAAATCGATTCTTTTTTTCTTCCTTTATGTGTTACACACATTTGCAAATTTTTTTTTTGTACATAATAGCAGCTGCGACAATTAATTGCAGACTCAAGTCGGATGTTATAAAAAGTTGTACACACAAAACAAAATTATCGTCAAGGACGCATTTATAGCTAAACTTTCTGGCCCTAAAAGATTTGCAGCATGGACGTCTTAGAGGCCAATAATCTGGAATGGCTAGATGATGCCAGAATAAGCGTCTTGTAGATTGTACACTTTATCTGACAAGACTGTGGTAAAAGAATCAACGTTTTGTTAGAGAGATTCTTCGCTAGATTTCCATGTAGATACTTGTGCAGTTAGCAATATAAATTTGTAGCCGCGTCTTCTTACTTAAAGATCATATAGATCTTCAAAATGTTTTTTTTATTGCCTCAAGGGCTCAGGTAACATAGAGCGAAAAGTAGGCCAGCCGAGGTTCTGGTCATCCGATGCAATCATAGCTAAAATACATCTATGCCGAAAGCTGTATTAAAGATAGTGAATAACATACGAAGTCGGGCTCAAAATAGAGTCCCATGGAAATTATTTCCTGAAGCGAATTCGCATGGGAACAAAATATTGACTCATCAAATTTGTTATAGGAAGATTATAAGAGCAGTGTACTTGAAAAAATTAAGTAATATAATAGGAGATTCAAGTATTTATACTATATGCAACATCTTGCTTGCGCCATCTAGTGACAATAGTTTGCTTGCGCCATCTAGCGGCTACACATAAATGATGACGAAGACAATATTCCTTTTTATGTAATAGAGAGATAGTTACTGTATAAAAATTTAGCGTCTAGACCAGCCACTTCATCATTTCTAACTTGATTCTACTCTTCCTTGCAATCTTTAATTTTTTTTTTAATTTGAATTCAATGCATCTATACAAAAAAATTTGAATAAGTTCAATAAATTAAACACATGGGGATTTATTAAATCGAATTTTAATATGCTCTTCGCTTCCAGCATATTTTCAATTAAAACCATGTGTCTTTCTTGGTTCCATTTAAAAACTCATTTGCAGTTCAAACTTAATTTGACCTCAATTTTCTATGCGCCACATAAAAGATGGCTAAATCAAATTCAGTATGTACTACCATTTATTACACACCCATTTTCCATCATTTAAATTGTGAAATTAATGCGCCATGAATCGTCAATTTTCAGTTTTCGTCCAATTTAACGCCTCTAAATTGTTATAAATAAGTTAAAGATGTTATAGAGACTCACCACAGCTCCAGAGCTCCACAGCTCGCACCTCTCGTTCATGGCAATTTATATTGTAGCTAGATAAAAATGTTTGTAAACAAAATTGGATATGTAAAGTACATAGAAAAATTGTCTAGTGATTTGTATATGTAATCCATCAAACCAGGTAAGTAACCACGGGTTGTCTTAGCCGCGCCGATGGATTGTGGCAAGTAGATGATGTTGCAGGGTGCGAGCGGCAACAAGCGCGTCTACTATTAATTTATTGTTGTTATTATTGTTGTTGGTAATCAACACGTCTTTTTGATGACCTTGCACTATACAGCCCCAAATGTCTAAGAAAAAAATGAAGTTAAAAGAAAAAAAGTATGTAAAAAATGTTTAACGGAAATCATTAATAATCCGCCAGAGGCTAAAGGGCTAAAGGAAATTTCAGTTTTTTAATGATTACGAATTTGTAAATGTATTCGGCATATATGTAAGTAGTATGCAGGAATATGTAAAATGCTTGTACAATGTCCAAACTAATCGGTTTTCTATACAAATGACTTTAGATACATTTGTATCCATAAGTACTATGTGTTGCGGGGCAGTCCTAATAAAAGGAGCCTACAAAAACACTTGACACAGTCGGCGGTGTTGCTGCTGCGGTCGGTAACTTAAGTGTGCGGCAGTGAAAATTTAAATGGAAAAGTAGTGAACCCAATACCCTTCACCACCACTTTGTTCACAGCAGCGGAAACAGGGGGAGGATCGTAGGGTTCCGAAACACCCAGTTTTAAACCAATTTATTATTAAGTGCATTCAGATCACTAGAGAGCGATAGAGTGCAGCAGAAATGTATCAGTGCTTATAGACCTACATACCACCTTGATCAAAAAGTTCCCGGAATCATCACCGTGTGGCGCTCTCAGTCATCCGATTTGATGTCTCTTTTTTTTCTTAAATTGCCAACATTCATCAAACGGTTCATTACTGGAGACCAGACGTGGACTTATGAGGAAGATAGTTGTGATGGCCATACCGCAAACCGATTATAAAAAATGTTTCGAGGATTGGATCAAGCGCTGGCATAAATGCGTTGCAGTCGATGGGGAGTACTTTGAAGGGGACAATATCTATTTTGATGAATAATCTAGTACATATTTTTAATTTTCTGAATAAATTCCGGGAACTTTTTGATGAAAGTAGTATACCCCATTAGGATGTAAGCTTAAATATCGGTGACACTGCCGGTGGAATGACTTTGTGATATGGCGTCTGGTTATCATGTGACATCTCCCGAGTTTGCTGTCTGAGAAAAAAATCAAGACCAACATTCGAACTGTTTCACTTTCACAACGAACGACTTTCGGATCCAGCAGTCACATATCAGATTCGGATACAGCGACCCCAAAAATATATACAAAACTTCGTCGAACAACCAGACTCGAAAAATATTTTTTATGGGCTGTTTTGACGTCCTGTTATAGCATAGATGCTCAAAAAGTCGATTTTTAGGTTCGGAGGCCAGATGGGTAGATGAATTTCAACACTTCAGTGTTCTGACTTAACCCTAAAAAAAAGCCTATAAAACGGGGTATTTTGGAGGGCTTTTTGACATTGGATTTAGATTTAGCAACATCAAAAACATATTCAAAAATCGCAGGATGTTGATCTTTTGGAGGTTATGTCAGAATCCCGACGTGCTTATTTTTTTTCTTCCTTGGATTTGGATTTGGTGACTCCATAAACGTTATGAAAATAATGTCTGACTTCTTCATTTGAAGGTCTTTTGACAGGAGCCCTAATAGGACACTGCCTAAGTCAAACGATCAACACGTTGCGTGATTAAAAAGAGTAAGGACCCGTCAAAGTAAAGAAAAGAAGAATCCCGGTGCATTCAATCTTTGGGGATGTTCGGCAAACTGGTACCCGGGGAAACGGCTCATTTTATCGACTCTGCAAGATTTTTTAACAAAGGCAGCAAAAAGATGCTTTTTTCCACCTTCATTCAAGAAAAATATGTAAACCCCTCTGGGGCTTGGCCAACCGGATACATATGACCCTTCTGTCGATGCTGCGGTAATGATGAGAAAATGGAATGCATCCAATATCTATTTAAAGAAAGCACTTTGCTTCAATAGCTTCACTCAATAGCTTTAAAAGCCGTTCTTTGAATACTTACGGCGTTTGGCAAGTCGGATTTGGGGACCTGTTTCTATTTACTTACTTCGCCAGATGATTGAAAAAGTAAAGGGAATAGATTCTTTGCGCCTTCATATACAGCAAGCCCCCTCATAGGGGCAGTATGGAGCAATTATCCAGCAGGACAGAATCATCTGTCGCAGCTGTGACGATAAGGAAGAGATAAGAAGTATCCAACAAATACTTCATGACTGCCTGGAACTTCTTAGACAAGGCACGTAGTATCTGGGAAAATCGTTCTTTGGGGGCTTCTTTTATCGAATTGTCAAGATATGGCAAAAAAAGTCTACGAAAAGACTCGTTTCCACGTTCATACAGAGCAAACCTCATAGGAGCATTACACTGTAGTTAGAGCAAAGTTCTAAAAGGATGCAGGTGATGAGAAGGATATAGAAAGCATCTAACACCTATTTCATGACTACAGAAAACTATGTAGCATATTTTTCTCTAGAACCTGTAAGATGATGGGACTCTTCGCACGCAGCCGGTTAAACCTAAGCTAACAAAATTGTTATTTGGACCCCCGAAATTTTTTTCCGGATTCGCCCCTGCTTATTCATGTCGTACAATAACTTTGAAGTTTTTGATGGCATCTTCTCCCTGGTGCTGATCGTCGATCGTTGGCGCTTTTCCCTTTGGCGTTTTGTGAGATTTTTTTTTTTTGTGTTCGTTGACAGCAAAATTGCAACTTCAGTTGACTGTTGGCTCTTCTTGGCCTGCCGTTGGGCATTGTTTATCGTTTTTTGCTTAAATATATATAAGTACACGGTATATACATATATATAAGCTTATATATAGCAAAAAAGCTAAATGCCGAGAAATGCATATTTATAAGCAGCAAATGCTGCAACTTCGGCGCACGTTTTCATTTGCAACAAACGGCATAGGAGTCGCACGGGGCAAGGAGTTGTAGCTGGCGCTGTGAACATGCGATGACAAAACGACACGAAATCCTTTTGGCATTCGCTTTGTAGTTGTAGCTTTTAATACCTGCCCGCAAACCCCATACCATGCTATACCATACCATACCTTACCATACCATGCTATTGTTTGTATGACGCTGGGAGGCTTTTTGACAAGCGCAGATATTTTCACAAGTCCATAAAGTCGAGGAGCAGCGCGCATCAAGTGCAGTGCCAAACCAAAAAGATTCGCAGGGTTGCTTCCAACGTTCTACAACTACTACTCTGACTGTGCCAGTCGAGGATGACTGTCATGTGTCTGACTAGCTGCCTGGCATGTTGTATGTTATTGTTCCTACTTAATGTCTTTAATATTCATGACCAAGCGAAAGTAAGCGACTTTGTCTCGATCGTGTCCAGCAAATCGAAATCGCCTTCACCATCGTCGTCACCATCGCAATGGAAGTCACAGTTGTAATGCGATGTATTGAACAGACATTGAAATGTCGAAATACCAAAAGTATTTGTATGCTCTACAGTAGGCATATTAATGATATCATAAAGTTGGTAATCATTATAGAACCTTCATATCAAAGGGGAGCATTCTATAACAAAACATTTTTTTATTAAAATATTATGTTCTCCATCCAAGAGTTCAAATTGAACAGAAGACTCCTTATATGAACTTTCATCTTCAACAAAATGTTGGACTACTGAAAATTTTTATTGCAAATCTGATTTGATATTTTATTTCGAAAATATTATTAAAACTCTTTGTTTGTGTTCTGGTTACACCAATCTTAAATCTCTACTTCCTTTTTGGTAGGAATATGATTATTCGGTGTTATCCTCAAAATTCTTCATTGTGACGACGCAACTCCGTTCTAATCTTGATTTTAAAAGCGGTATGTCTTTGTCATTGATAACACAGACACAAAAAAGAGGTCGGAGGTTCGGAGGTCAGACGTATGTTTTTGGGGTTACTAAATCCGAATACAAAAAATCCGTCCCAAAAAATCCCAGAACGTCAGGGTGGTGATAAAACTTAAAAAAAAACATCATAAATGAGGTAATTTGCTGGTTATGTCGGAACACTGACGTGCTGGGGTTTTTTGTCTTTGGATTCGATTTAAGTAGAAATATTTTATATATATGTTGTACTTCTAAAACAGAGCAACTCCAATAGCTCGCCTAGTTTGTTTCCAATTTATGCATGTGCTCCATTATAAAGTTAAGAACTATCCTCTCCAAGAGCAACTGCACTAACCTCAGCTAACTCAACCTCCTGCAACATATTAGGGTAGGGCAACTAAGACTCGGTTCATTGTTCACCTTGGCATTTATATTGGGTGTAGCTGCGTGTTTCGACATCTGGAGTCGAGCGCGTATTTTAACGAATGGAGACATATGTAAGTAGTATACATAGCTCCCGGCTTCTGACATAGTATCCATATAAGTTTCGAAGTGTGTGTGTGTGGATTGTACTGGAGTTGCTGTTTAACAAGTTCATGATTCACGCGCATGCGCGGCATACAAAACGCGCTCCTAACCCTTTCATTCATTATATTTATACTGCCTTTTTTTTTTTGTATTTTTGGGGGGGAAATGTGCTGCGCATACGCTGACGGTTACTTCCTGTGGATGCGTCTGATCAATCAATACAATGTTTGAATACCTTTTGAAAGTTCTCTTTCCAAGAACTTTGCTTCCTTAGTGGCCAGCAGTCATTTCTAAGCTTTCTGCATGTGCTCTGGACAGCGTCAGTCTAGGCCAGTCTAGCTGACTGCACAGCAAGCGGCAGCAGCACGGTCAAGTCACGACTATGTCGAAACATAAAAATATTGGCGGCCATAAATAATAACAAACGATTTTGAATCTACTACTACTACTACTTCTACTAAAAAGCGCTGCACCGACAGCCGCCGAGCTCTAGGCGCAAGTAACTCCACACATAGTAATAATACGCCCCATTTTGGAAGCAACGCTGCGTTATAAGAGGGCAGGCTGAAAAGTCATTGGTCTAGGCTTATTGAAAAAACTTACACCTAAACCAGCGCACCTCCAATTTAAATATGCCTTCCAAAAAGTTTGATTTGCCCTGATCTTTCTTATAGTATATCGGTTCTTTAAGAACCGTACTATTTGGAGCAAATTCCTGGCTCTTCAGCTGATGTTTGACTTCGTCAATAAAAAAAAAACATCTTACCGAATGGATTGACTGTATCTGGCACACTGTTGTCACGCATTGTCATCTCAACTAATCCTCATTAACAATAATCACTGACTGCCCCAATCTTAACGTCTGGAGTACTCGAGCATAGCTAATATTATCGCTTATCCTCCAAGTGAGTTGAAAGCCTGGTAGCTTGTGCTCTTAAATTTCCGAAATGCGTTCTTCGTATTGGTCTAATAGCTCTATATAAATTTTCTCTGTACTCTGTTTTTAACAGGCTTGTCGACAGTGTGGCTAGAATGTGGGGATTCCTAGCCGGCTCGAAGTTTTCCAAGAAGCCCATTGATTTGATAAAGACATTTCATTTTCTCAAGGTTTTGTCCGAAAGTACATTGTGTAATTATTGATGATTTCTTGTATATACGGGACGGGATCAGATATCCAGACGATTCACAAAATTTGAACAGTATTAAAGGTATTTAAAAATATTCCGCTAACAATAGCACTATCAAAGAAAAATAGTATTACCAATACGTTAAGTTTCCAGATGCCAATAGCTTTAATTTACGAAACCTTTAGGGGAAAACAAGTGCATAATATACATAGTCCCGACTATATTCTATAATGATAATAAAGTTTCCAATAGAAAATTATTCTATTCAGATCAGTTTGAGTATAATTCTTCATTTGTGCCTGTTGCCAATTCCGAACTCGATTGTAGTCAAAAATTTATATTTATTATAACTGTGGAGTCTCCGCCGTCTGCGTTGATTTCATGAAAAATAACCATAGACCCCAACCTACTACCTCAAAATAATTAACATAAATTTTCATTAATAGACGTATTATTTATGCAAACAGGCTCTGTCCCCTGCGTGCTTTACAATTCCCGGGAAATGGTTGCAGTCCAGACATGTTTCTATCTCTTTTGGTCTTCGAGAAAGAGGTAATACGGACAGAGAGACACGACTAAGCCTTACCCGTTTCCTTTTGGGTGTGCCACATTTCGTCACCTCTAAAATCCTTCACCTTGTTATCAGACTTCGTTGTCCAATTTCTATGCATTCAAAAGAGTCATCAATGGCTTCAGCAATATCGCATAAGCTTCACTCGTCCACGATCATTGACAATTCGGGGGATATTGTCAACCACACCAATTCAGGGGTCGTGACTACTCTTGATCTGGTCGGTCTTCAAAAAAATTGCTCAAGCATCTGTCTAACAGTAGATATCGATAGTGCAGGGTCCACATTAACATCATCGAATTTTTTTGATATCTAAGATGACTGCAAGGTACTCAATTTACCATATTTTGATAATTTGATGCACCAAGCCTTAATTGTGTCCAGAGTGTGACACGTCAGCTGCTTCCTATTATGCCCTTGCCCTTTTGGCTTCCGGGTATAGAATGGAAAGCAAATGTGACCTAGGACGATAAAGTTTCAGCCTGACCTCGCATCTTGCCACCATGTTTTTATTTTTAACACTTTTCTCCGAACATGGTCCGACAGTTGGCTAATTCGCCATTAAGAAAACTCGAAATTATTTGTTACCAATTTTTTTTTTTTTTTTGCATTTAGTATTTTGCATTTGAAAGTTGAATAATGTATTTTGCATTGGCAATTTGCCTGACATTAGCGTGAGAAATTCGTTGGCCAATGTCGGCTAACATTTGATATTTGAGACCGCACGCATACCCCGGTCCACCCCACTAGCCGCACCAAGTCCGTAACATCTTTTGGCTAAAACCGCTAAACACTCCCCGCGGCGCCTGCGCACGGCAACACTTCAGAATGAGGTGTGAATTATTGAAATGTCGCAGCTCGTTGAATGCCTGAGGCGGTAAGACCCGGCCATATATTCAAATTAAAACACATTTATGCTAATAAAATACTTTGGGCCATAAGTATATCAGCTTGTGATTATGAATATCTAAGATTGTCCATTAATAAAATAGCCATTAAGTTTCTGACTTTATTGGTCGATATGATAAGAGTGCTTAATAATTTTGTTGAAACTTGGTCTGCCTTTTTTTTGCACCTTACTGACCTTAAATGGCGGTTATCAACTTATTTAAGTAGGTTCTGTCTCGAAGGCAGTGATTTAAAAAATTTTAAATTTTGACATTTTTAAAAAATTGTTTTATTATTTTTCAGTATCTTATCAGGGGCCTAGTAGTCCATATAGATAAGATGTTGTCTAACAAATTATAGGACGTAACTTACGGTTTTCATTAATGCAAAATAGGTTTTTGGGGGCGAAAAAATGTTCTTCTTAAATAAAATAATACAATTACAACGAGTATCTTGGTCTAAGACATACCGGACCACATTTTCAGAAAACATTATTAGATCATTTCCTGCATACCCGCTGCAGGTCTCTGATGCATATATTAGCTGAGCTTTTTTAAGATTCGTAAGGGTTTCTCTTCTTGTATGCCTGTACTACAGACTAGAGGTGGGATACTATCGAGAGTGCCACCACTCGATAGTTTAGACTTCGATAGTTGAAACTATCGATACTACCGATAGTACTATCGAACAAAGTGAAATATGGCCAATTCTACTGAACATCCATCCTCTCACTTTCAGTAGAAGTGGCAGGAGTGCATAAACATTTGTTGAAATTCGATATTTCGGAAGCCTGTGGCAATCATTGGGGCTAGTGCGGCATCGTTTTTTGATTTTTTATGCGAAGAATTTTTATAAAAATTTGACTTACTTAAATAATTTTTTATGGTCCCCATGGGATTTGGTGACTCTAAAAGCGTCGGATAGTCAAAAAGGTTCGACGTGTTATCACTGCTTTTGTATTCTTTTTGACATGTTGCCAATTTGTTGTCCGTTGATTTGTCAAAAAAGTTTTTTACATACAAAAGTACACTATCGATATATCGAACAAAACCATCGATAGTATCCGTGAAATGAAACTATCGATGCTATCGATAGTGTCATCGATAGTATCCCACCCGTATCCAGGAATATTTTATACAACGAGTTGTTTTAGAAGTTATCTCAGGACTCTGACGTGCTAGGATTTTTTTAACCTCAGATACGGATTCAGCGACTTTTGAGGTTATGCCAGAGCCCTGCCCAGCTGAGATTTTTTTTCACCTCGGATTCCGATTCGACGTCCACAAAAACATCAGAAAAACATATTCTGACTTCTATTTTCGAAACCCCATTAAACGAACTGTTTTGGAGGTTATCTTAAAACCCAGACGTACTGAGGTTTTTTGAATATTGGACTCGGGTTGAGCAGTCCCAAAAGCAGGCGGTCTTTAAAAAGTGTTGTGTGATTTTTTTGTGGTTATGTCGGAACCCTGATGTGCTGGAATATTTTTGTACCTCGGATTCGGACTTAGCGGCTTCTAAAAGATGAAGAAAATATGGTCTGACTGCTGGTTCAGAAAGTCGGTTTTTGTGTGGTCTTGTAATAAATTCCGCGAGAGTTCTATAAAAGCACTTCAATAAAGTCAATACTACAATGCAATAATATATATTGCAGATATTCTTTGGCACCACAGACATTTTTAGTTAGCACCAAGTCCTGCTAGAAGCACTTGGAAGCTTCGTAGAACCACTTCGTAGACGTTGAAATTTTCAGTAAAAATTCTTTTTAAAAAATTGCTGCAACGAAAGAGTATCGTTACCCAAAAACATGCTCAACAGATGCCGGACATTTATTTTTGGCAGTCTCAGTTTAATTTCGAATAAGTCTTTAGCTAATTCAGATGGATATTGAAAAATTTCAACAAAAAATCTTATATAGATATTCATACAATATTCTTATAGTATGATTTAGAGCAGAATGGAAAACTGGAGATTTTTCTTAAACAAATACATACAATTTAAAGGTCAAGCTTAAGAGCTTTCACGTAAAACGAGGCTAACTTGAAACACTTCAGCCGCTTATCCCTTAATCTGGTGCTTGTTTAAAGAAATTTTTCAAAATCCCAATGATTTTTTTCTTAAGTGTCCCTTTAAAATCCGTTACCAGTATATATAATGAAGCGGATGAGCATCCACTCCTAAAATTTAACTGCATTTCCTGAATATTTTTTATTTCTATTTTCCAATCTAGTATTTAGCAAAACTACGGCGCCCGAACTTCTGTTTTTTTTAGAAAGTTTTTTTTAGCGAAACTAACTAACTAATGTCATAAAGCCTGCTGTCATTTTGAAAAAATCAAAAATTTAATCGTAATCTATAGCACACCTGCATATACTCGGACATTTCCTCATAGACTCATATTTCTTTTACACGTAGGCCATGATGTGTTCGGTCTTAGCCTAATCTAAACATTTCCACAGCTCCAACTGTATAATTCATGGCCCATTTGGTCAACGCCGGATTGACAGTTGTTGCTTGTTTTCAAATTTCAACTGTCACATAAATTTTGAAAAAACATATCCCCATATAATATGGTAAAGTAATTAAATATGTATAAGTATATGAATATGGCCATAATAGCTGAATTTTGCATGCGGCAAAGATCTTCAAAATAAGATTAACTCTTATCTAGACCAGCAAAATTTATACACTTTTTAAGAAATTTAAATTTGAATTCTTAATTAATCACTTAGTGTCCAATAATGAGGCACATTTGTTTTATAATTTCATTAGCTCTTTGTTTTCAATAAAAAAAAAATAAAAAAAATCGACTGTGTGCGGTTTTTGCGCGCTTGTCAAAATCCTCGAGCCATTTTTGTTAGTTAATTTTTATTATAATTGGTTTTTGATCAGAGCGAGCAACGGCAAAAGGCAAAAGATTTACGTTCCCTAATTAGCATAAACATTTTATTGTTAAATTAATAAAATTTTGTTGTCAAACAAAACCCAATGAAAAAAAAAACAAAGGTGACAGCAACAACAAATACAACAAGTCAATATCGTAGGAAAAATCAAACGATCTTTTATTGATTTTTATTACACTACAACATGCTGTATACTATTGGATATACGACTATGTTTATTCGATAATAAAGTCGATTTTGGGTTTTTGTACAAAATACAGCTTGTTATTGATTTTTATTGTCTGTCGGTTGCGCTGACAAGTGGTACATGTTTTTTCGCTCGTTTTGGGATATTGCATATTTAATTTGATTAAAAAATTATTGCAAATCTTAATTCAACAATATATATGCGGGGAAAATTTCTTAACCCTGCGATGGTCAAGTGATCTGCATAAATTTGGTCAGTGGCTAGTCTGTGGCTTAACCCCTTATAACCTGCCACATTTTGTTGCATTCCCCAATTGCCAGCGCTACAAGTAGTGGGAACAACGTAAATGCTGCTTAAGGTAAAACAAATTGACAAATAACATAACCTCATTTAACCTCTATTTCAACGCCTTTTTGGTTTGAAACATGAAAAAAAAAAATTCCAGTAGCTGGCGCTGTGTGTGGCGCTCTGTACGGCCGTGGGGAGTGGCGCTACCGAGTCTTGAGGTAGTTTTAATTAGTAGTTGTGCTTACAGTGGTTCCAAACAAGACTAAATGCTAACAAAAATGGAGTCCTCATAGTCATGTGCACTGCTGAAGTCACATCTTTGTAGTGTTATCTTTTTGAATAGGATACTATTGTATATAATACCCTGCGCCTTGGAGGGCTAGGATATTGATAGATTTGTGTTACATTTGTAACAATTAAAAGAAGGTATCTCAGCCAAGTGTTTCTTGATACTATAAAAATGATAGGCGCTAGAGTGTTCGTCCTAGACCTTGGGAACTAAACTAAGGACTCTAAATTGGGTCAAAATACGTGCGTAATCTCTCTTCAGTTAAATCGAATCCATATTCCCACGGAACAATTTAAAGCAGGCATACTCCACAGAGCGTGCTCACTGACTTGAACCCTACCCCAAACATAGCAATTTTTATAATTTCTTTCAGAGAGATCCAGACCGCTTCAACATCTGCAGCGAACTACCCATTAAGGACACACCTCAAATTATCCACATGGAGTCAAGGAAGATCTCCTCTTTCGTCAAAGAAGCAAACTTAATTGCAGTCCTCACAACACTGCTAACCTCTTTAGGCGTCCTGTGAACCCCACTGGCCTGATACTTGAGTTCCTGTCGACGAATCTGGTCGAGGCATCTTGCTTCCTTGACCTGGATGGGGTATCTTCCGGCGTCTGATCATTAAATCTAATATTCTCCCATTTTTTTTTTTTATAAAGCTTCACAACCTACCGTATCTCAATCCTGCTCAGGTTTTTCATTCAAAGCTTTTTTGATGTTTGCAGCTCTCACAACGTTGCTGACCCCTTTAGGAGCCCTGTGAACCCCACTGGCCTGATACCTGAGTCCCTATCGATGAATCTAGTCGATTATCCTTGCTTCTTTAAGCTGGATGGACGTCTTTATTTTCATGTAGCTTGACAATCCCAACTCCGCTGAGTTTTTTCATCAAAGCTTTTTAACAGCTAATTCTTGAGTGTAAACCCGAAGATAAGCTATGTCTGCTTGCTTTGTAATTGTAGTCCTCGCTTACCTCTTTAGGCGACTGCCTTATCCCAACTCCGCTTGGGGTTTTCATTAAAAGCTTCTTAGCAGCTACCTGGCGAGTGGAAGCCTTGAAATAACTGGTGTTTGTAACTGCAGACCTCACAACACTGCTCACCTCTTTAGCCGCCCTGTGAACCCACTGAACCTGATACCTCAATCCCTGTCGACGAATCCAGTAGAGGCTGCAATAAACTGCCTTATTCCAACTCCACTCAGGCTTTTCATTCAACGCTTCTTAACTTCTGGTGGGGATAAATACTAATATAACTGATGTCTTTTCGTGCTGAGCCTGTAGTCCTCGCAACAATGTTCACCTCTTTAAGCGCCATGTGAACCCCCTTGGTCTGATACATGAATCTGACGAATTTAGGGGAGGCGGCCGGTATCCTTGAGCTGTATAAGCTGGCTTCCAGTGTCTGTAATATTCTCCTAGCTTGACAACCCAAAAACCAGGTATTTTCCAAGCAATCGTTACAACAACAACCGTGAAATACGTCGGAAAAGGGGAAGATATGGATTCAATTCAACAAATCTTACCGGAAGATTTTAAGTGTTACCTATAACCTTCAACCTGTGTACCATATATAGAACGAAACTCGATGTGTCGGGGGTGCACCTATCGGCAGATAGCCTTGCAAATCGAATGTCCAACAAAAGAATAGAGGTTACTCAAGAAGAGTAGAAAACAAAACTGAAATAGTGGATAGCAAGAGTTAGTGGTTGAAAAAAAGAAATGAGCGGAAATCCTTACAGCTTTTCTGTATACACAAAACTAAAACATAAACTAAACTTTATAGTTCGGTTGAAAAAGCCGTCAGACCCATAGTCACTTCACAGTTTGCTTGTAAAATGAGCACAGGCACCATTAACCTCAAGAATATTGCCAGACTATAACTAGTTAATAGTTTAGTTTCGGACTTTCTGCACTTCGTACCACTTTAGCGCTGTAACATTTTTTGTAGCTTTTGTTTTTTTTTTTGGCTGGTGAAATTTCTATTTAAAATTGCAACAAGTTGTCCTGTGCTCAGTCCCAATCGCCAAAGATATTTTACTCTTTCTGTGCACGTTTATTTTTTTTTTGTTTTAAATACTGGACAACAAAAAACAAGTTAAAAAAACGAACAACAAGATCTAAGCTGAGCTTGTGATTGCTGGTCCTCACCTCTCCGAATTCTTCCCTTTATCTGGTGTTTGCAGCTTGTAACGGTGACATTGCGCATACGCCTAGAAAACGAAACGAGAAAACAAAACTAAGCCGTAGACAAAGAGAGAAGCAAATCTCTGGCGGAACAAAAAGGTTAATTGAAGAAACATCAACTAGCGGGCGTGATGCGAGCATCGCCCAAGTTGCAGGCAAAAGAAAAAAAACTCGATTTGATTTGAGCATAACATAAAGAGGTCAAGAGGTTAGCGCACAGAGAGCGACCGGAGCTACAGCTGACAAGCCGTAGCCATGTCGCGTTGCAGTGGCAACTTGAACTAAAAGGCCATCTCCCAGAGTCATCAAACGGCAGGCTAGCTGGCGGGGCTAACTCCTCCCCAGCTGCTGCTGCTGATGCTGCTGCTGCCACTGACTGCGATGCTGCATGTTTGCCAATTGGAAATTGGGAAAACAATACCGTTTCGTTTGTTTCTGGCAGTTCCGTTTGATTTACAATGCAAAAGACAACAACGACCACAACACCCTAGACAATGACAACAACTGGAAACAAAAGTAGTGAGCCGGTTAGCATCGGGACAACCCAACTACAACACACTCTAACCTGCATTCCCTTTTTTCGACTTGATACAGGTTAATAATGATTATTGTGACTGAAAAGCTACAGGTGCAAGCAAGAGGAGCCGGAGCGTGGCATTCCAAAATGTGAAAAGAAATGGGGTGGCAATTTGAAAAAAAATGATTTCTACCTAAGCATCCATTTTTCCGTAACTATCCACCGAGTAGTACTTTAAAAACTGCTTATAATTCACAACTTAAAGCTGTCGTTGCATAAAGAGGAGTGTGAATTTCAAGTATTATACCATTTTCCCAATTTGCAAAGCTAGGTATTATACGCTCGTGAAAAAGTATGTAACGGCCAAAAAGTCTTGGCAGACCCCATAAACTATATTCTTAATCAGCAGCAACAGCCTAGTCTTCTGAACAAAAGGACATAGGAGACTATAGTTCCCCGCAACAGTTCCTCACCGATTAATCAAAAACATCTTATCCAATTATCGTCACATTTCTTGATTTTCCTTTGTTCCAAATTTGATTAAAATCGTTTGCCTTGAAGATCCTTTAAATACTTGGTACAGGGTATTTTAGCGCCGGGCAGGCACGACTGTAGCATTCTAAAATTCTTACAAAATTAAGTGTTTGGGATGCATTTCGAGACATGTAAAAGGTCTTATGGGTTCTGAAGTGCGGGGGCGGAGCCCTCTAACCAGAATATTTTCGTAATATTTGAACAAAAAAAAATTAAAAACAATATATAAGTAAAATTACCGATAACTCGAAATATACGCACATATCGAAAAATCATCGAAATTAAAGAGATCGATTTAAAAAGTGATATAACATTTCATTTTTACATGATAATTTAATTTTAATCAAATTTAAGCAATGTCGCTAAATTAAGTGTATAAATATAATTTTTCCAGGACATTTCTTACAGATTTGTTTTCTAAGGTCCATTCAACCAATTATTCAGTTAATGTATTCTTTGGTAGAGTATTATAAATATAACTACAACTAAAAGTTTAACTATTGTCTATTTATTGTCGTAGTCATTGTTATTATTGTTATATTGGTAGGTGGAGTGAGCGCCAACATGGACGCCATCATCGCCATTGCTCTTGCCATTACCATCGCGGTTGTCGTTATTGTCGAACTGTTCGTCGCAGTCCAAAGCACGAAGCTTACTCGGCTCACTCTTACACTGCTTACCATAAGAACATATACATACTCGTATGTATATACTGTAGCTGAACTGTAACACAAAATACGTGAGTCGATTTTTGCAATACTCGTAAACAGAGTACGTTGGGCGGATTTGTTTTAATTTTTATTTATTTTTTCGTTTGTCCAGAGTTGGGGCTTTTCAATATTATTTTATATCGTCCGAAACGTGAGCTGGGCGGTGATTTACTTTTTTTATGACCGAGATTGTAGCTAGACTGCGAAACAAGTAAGTTGCATTTTCAGACCAGTCCCAGTCCCAAGCAGTTTTTGTTTTATTTCAATTGATTTTTGCAGCTATAATTTGCGGGTACTAGAACTCCAATAGAAACGACCCCAACGCGATCATTGCTCAATCAAATAGCGTCCAAAGAGCTCACGATTGTGCCACTTAAGCATTGGCCAGGCAGATGGATTGGATGGCTTGGTATAGGATGGGTTGGCTGTGTGCAAAAGTTTCTCAGCGCCATTACTTAAGATTGAGTTGAGCCACTTGGTCGGCCTGTCGTTTGGATCGTCTATGAGCTGTTGCCAATCGACTTGGATCTTTGCTATCGATTTCGTTGCAGACGCAACCTTGCCTGGTTAAATGTGCCATTTTTAATGAAAACATAAATAATGCTGCTGTTAAAGCTGGAACAGAGTCTGAGACGGCTAGCGTACAAGGCGAAGGGGACCAGTGTTTGTGGGGTTGGGTGATTAGCATTTTGAATCCAAAAAAAAAAAAAAACAGTAGACTTTAAGACTAAGAGGTCTACCTTATTTTAATTAAGAACAAGGCGCATGAGACTCCTCGAGCGTTGTTCTAAAATGATCACGATGACAAAATATAACCCACCCTTATCACGAAGGTCAAAAGAGCTAGGAGCAAGAAACTTTGTTACGGTTTAATTCTTGACTAACAACCCTCTTTTCTGTCAAAAGAATTTTGATGTCATTTTTCTAAAGAGGAGAAGGGACCAGATATCGCTAGCAATTAAAACTCTTACATTAATTAAAATAGAGATAATCCTTCACACTCACATAGAAGTGTTCCTTGTTCCTTCCTTTCTAAACGGACTCGAATTCGAGCGGCAACCTGTGAGGGTACAGGGTGCAGATAACAACTGTAGCATTCTCAACTTCGGGGGATATCATAGTCAAAATGTCTGGTAATAAATATAGAAGGCCGTTAGGGGAGTATCGTGCGAAGCAAGCACGACCGGAGCCCCCTATTTGTATTTTATCTTCGTGACTGGCCGAACCCACCCGTTTGTACATTCTTTTCGATTGCTTGAGTTAAGGATTTCATCATCATGCTGACGTAATGGTCAGTGAAGTGTAATATCCTCGAAGGTGCTTCCGGACGACTGCGTTTCTAAAAAGCTTTTCACAATTCCCATACCTCTGCCTCATTTGAAACCCGAATATGCTGCCACATTAAATCGAACCCTAAGAGTTGTAGCCAAACTTTGTGTTACAATAAGTTATGCTGTCTGCATGTTGCAACATAATCAATTCCAGAGCCAATTGGCCGCCCACTTAGCCATACCTATTTGTGGTTTAATCGAGTTAACTGTCAGTTCCGCGAAAGACAGTTACATCTAAGGAACACCAAGCACCGTTAATGCCTCACGGATTCCAACTACTGGACACTGCGTTTAACTGGTCAACTGTACACCCATTGTTGCTGCATTAGGAGCAACCAATTTGGGCATTTTGAGTTACGACCATATCAATGCATAAGTTTAGTTATGGCCAATTTCGGTGGTCCCAGCAGCTCCCAGAGAGTAGACTGCTCTTAAATATTTATACGCCTTTTTGTCATTAAATTTTAATTGTATTTTGTATGCTTAAGTTTTGGTAGTAATAGTTAAACGCCCCTTTGCGTTATGAACTTGGCTGCAACGGCAATGAACCGGCTAGTACTACCAGTACTAGCTTCCAAGCCAATGTAACAAACCAACATCTGGCTAGGACCGATTTCAATCTGAAGTGCTTTGAGTGCTAACTGTTTGCGCAAACAATACAAAAAGCGTTTTGTTTGTACAGTCAATATTTTGTTTTTGTTTGACTGGCAATTTGTGGCGACTTGTAACCACAGGTCTATTGGAACCTGAAGTTGGAATCGTACTTCTAATTAGAAATTCCTTACGCTTCGTTCTATGTCTCGGACAGCTGATGCTGCCGTTGCGTCTCTTGTGCACTATGGGCAGAATGCGCACTTATTCTGACAAAAAGTCATTTTTTGTTAAAAGCACAGAAATAAAATTCGACCTATAGAAGCTTACAAATTAAAAAAAATCGCGAGCTAAAACCTTAAATGAGATGGTACGAATAAAAACTATTTTTTTTTTTTGTGGAGACATTTCATTTTGTTGCTACTATCTCCAGTTGTACTTAACCGATTTAAATTTGCATTTGTTTTAACTAAATTGCAGGGATCAAATCTTTTCTGCTAGTATAATATTTTCGTCAAAACTATTGAAGCTTTGGTTGTATTGGTCGTAAAATTACAAAAAAAAAAATAAAATTGTAAATTGGCTGTAAATTATTTATAGAAAACAATAATGTTGTACATTTTTTAATTATATTAAAAAAATCATTCATATCAATTTATTAATTAAAAATTTTTGAATCTGAATAAAAAGTAGCTTAACAAAGTCTGAAGTGGTTTAAATTTAAGGGGTCTACACAGAACGCAAAAAAATTTCGCACGGAATGACAAAACCATATAAAAAAATCCCATTTAAGATATCCCATTAGGGATTTATTTAGACGTATAGGTCTTTAAACTAAACAAACTGTAAAACTTTTAGCTATAATAGATTTCAATTTTCTCAATTATATTTATTAAAATTTTGAATGTTTAAAAAAAATCAATGAAAAGTGTCCAACAAAAATTTTTGTTCTACAAGTTACATAACATTTCGATACAAAATACACTAATTTTGGAAACAAATTTTTCAAGAAACTTTGGTGTATTTTAGGGTGGACCCAAGTATTTTGTTTGTTTGGTTTTTGAAAACTATAAAAAACTTATCAATTTCCGACTTATGAAGTTTATATATACTGTTTTTTTCAGATATTCTATATATATTCTATAGTTTGGGCAGAAAAAAGTTAAAAAAAAGAAACAAAACCATTCCTCAAGGTCCTTGTTGCAACAACATTTTTACAAAAATATTTTTATGAAGGTGTAAAATTTGCGTAAAATAATTTCCGTTTCAATTCATATGGGCGTTTCCACAGAAAGGTAAACCCTGAACGAAAAATTAAAAGTCAAATAAAAATATGTTCTAACTATCTAATTTTCATCATCATAATTTTTTATCAATATATTTAAATTATTTTTCAAACAAGCCAAAATGGTTGTTTTTCTTAAAAAAATTTTGGTAATAAAAATGGTTAATGAAAATTAGAGTATCGTCACGCTATATGCTAGAACTAACAAAAAAAAAACAGAAAAGCATTTTTGAATTAATGACTTGCAAACTTAACTAATACTTACTATTTCAAATCATACTTAAAAGATTTTAGTTTAATTTTAAACAATGTTAATTTAATTTAAGTTATAATTTTTGTATTATACCAAAAGGCTTTCCCGATTCACAAAAATTTGAGATTTTGTAATCCAAGTCAAAACCCACTATTTTTTGCATATACCTAACTTTTAATCAGCAAAACCTACGTAAGCATAACATCATGTAACGTCACGCCAAAATGAAAATGCCCATATGCAATATAAATTTAAAAATAAATGAAGGTTACAACTTTTCTTTTGAATATTGCTAAAGCTGCAGTAATGTCAGAAAAAAATGTATTTTTTTTATTGTGAAAACAATATTTTATTAAAGATTTTGAACTAGTTAAGGTTTAATCAATTTTTTTTAAATACATTTTTGCATTCCTTTAGACGACTCTGCTTGATGCACGCCTTCTTCTTTGGTCCTTTAAAAGATACCTGGTACGTCCTCTACCTTTTTCCATATAAAATATCATTGAAGATATACAAACACAATTTCGGGTGTTAATAATGTCTTGCGTCTACTTCATCTTAGGAAGTGTCTTTATTACTGCCCAGTTTCATGATTATCCAATTACCTTGTTTGATTTACGCGAAAAATAAAATAATCTTTACTAATGTTTTTTTTTAATTACTTTAAAGTCGGTTTTAACGGATTTCCTTTTCGAAGTTCTTAAATAATGACAGAAAAAGTGCACTCTTGGCCCATAGTACAGTGCCCAGACACAAACGCTACCAATATTTGTGCTCGGCTCGTTCCTTTTGATTTTTAGCATTTAAGCGTTAAAATTTGTTTACCAAACGTTCCACGGTGGGGGTAAATAAAAACACCGGACAGCAACTATTTGGTGGCAGGGGGGCTTCAAGAAGCGTGAAAAAACGTTTTTAGTTACGTTTTGTTTAAGACTACAGATAAAAAATTCCAACAAAAGCTAAAACAAATACAAGTTTTATAAGCCATGAAATTATAATTTGACTTTCAAGTGGGAAACCAAACTGCAGCTCATACGGTACTATAAAGTATATGTCAGGGACGTCGCAACGAAATTGTGGGGGTCACTATGTGTACCTATGTATCTTTATATGAAATAAAGTTGTCTTATGTGTTTGTGGAGCGTTCGAATTTTCGTTCGAAAATTTCGTTGCTCTAGCGCTTACCATCTCTGAGATCTAGGCGTTCATAGAGACAGACAGACGGACATGGGTATAACGACTTCTCTAGTCACCCCGATCATACTTTGGGTAACTTTGATAAATCTCCGACATCTCCTTCTGTTTGTTACATACATTTTCGGCTTGCACAAACATAATATAACCTTTGTATTATATGGTACAGGGTATACAAATTTTGAACTTTTGAAAATTTAAGGCCGCGTAGAGTCTCCGTTCGGATATTTAAAATTTGGAAATTTTTACTTGTTTTTAGATTTTTATTTTTACCCTAAGTCACCTAGAAAATGCAAAAATATTCCTATTTGTTCAAAATATCAAATGTCACTTGCAAAATAGTTTACCGATGATTCGAATATCGAAAACCGATTTTCTGAACACGCTAGTAACCTGCCGAGTTCACTAGTGCTTTTCACAGTAGATAATTATGTCACGAAATCATTTTTATTCCAAGTTGCAGAATCTGAATATTTCCGAAATCCAATTATGTTACCGATAATATTCAATCGGCATATATCGCTTATCGCTACAAAAAGTATTTATTATAATCGATATTTTTTATTATTTTATTTTATTATCAAATTGACGAATTAATTTGTTGTGCTACAGACAACTCGGAAAACTTGCGCGTCGCAAAACTTCTGAGCTGTTCTTTACCCCCTTGATCCCCAGATTACCACGTCCCTGTACATAAGGTGTGTATACTAAAAAAAATAATATTTGCTCATATATTAACTGTGTTGTCACAGTGCGAACTGTTTGGTCATATCAGACTTGTTAGACCAGCCAAAGGGCTCCATAAACACCCAGGAAACAACAAAAACAACCAAAGGCGTTTGTTTCTAATTAAAATCGCCACAGAAAGTGTCAAGCCCTTGCATTGGGTACAAGCTATACATTTTGGGTCGTTTTGTGCCTGGTGTCGCAGTCCAAAAGCCCTAATCTTGGCTGTCATCTCATGGCAGCTTTCTGTCTGCCTGACTGCCAGTTCTTGGGTACTTTATTTTTTTTTTTTTTGGGTTTCTTGGCCAAAGCTTCCACGAATGCTGACTAATGAGCCGCCAAACCGCGGGAAAAATGACAAATTTTTGTTGTATCTTTTTTTTTCGTTAAGCTGCAGGAAGTGTTGCTACCGTACAAAACGATTTGTAGCGCGACTTTAATATTTAAAACAAAAGACTTTTGGGGGCAACTCTGTTGCCAGAGTTGGCGCAATCATTTACAAACAGACAACAGACACATAAAACAGAACAGCACGAAAATCCAAACGAAAACATTTTCCAGCTCATGTTTTTGCCATTTTTAACACTTAAATGAGCAGCAAAGTGGCCAAAGTGGCTCCAGTACTACAGACCAGAGTCTCTCTTTCTCTCTAGCTTCCTTTACAGCGGCCAAAATGCAAATGAGCTTCATGCCAATTGAATTCGAAATGCAACAACCAAACAAATGGTTGGCAAATGCTAAACCAAAAGCCAGACATTCAGTCAGCCACCTAGCCAAAAAAAAAATTGGTAACAAATATAGTTTGTATAATTCGATTATAGAATACTCTATGCGCTCTCGGACGAGTCAAACGGGTAAAATTTTGATGCTTAGCCAAGCGATTGTACAAGCTGCTCGATAAACAGCTGAATTGTACAACCAGTCCCATCGTGTATGTCTTGGGTGACGATTTTTTTACTGTACATATTGTCAACTAGCATTCTGGTAGACATTTTTCTAACAAGCTTTGCATCGCCAACAAAAAGAGGTATTTTTTTTTAATAAGGGCCTGAAACTTTGATTTGTAATTATATTAAATCAGCCGTGCTCCGGAAAATGAAAAATGCAAACCGAACAATTTTATTTGGATTCGATTTTGCGTGCTCCGGAAAACGAATTTTTTTGTCGATAACTTCCCTTTTTATTTTTGATAATTACGTAAATTTCACAAATTTTTTCGATAAAACGATAAACACGACTTGGCTATTTTTGTTACCAGGGAAACTTTCTTGTTACAATCACACTATATTCATTTGTAACAAAACAAGGACATATAATACACATATGACAATAAGATATATTTTTTTTTTAAACACTTGAGAGCTCTGTAAAGATGCAGTATGTAATTTTATTGTTAGATAATTATTTTGTTTGTTAAATATAAGCTTTTTATGGAATTACACTAATAAACGATCAACAAAAATAAAAAAAAAAGGGAAATTTTGTTTGTTTAACGCGGGAACCCTGTCGCACTTATAATTGTCAGTAAATATCTTGAAGTTGGCATAAATATAATCTAAGAATATCAAAGAATATTTAAAAAAAATTATTTCAGTATAAAAAAAAGTACTTTTTTAAACATTTTTTGCCGATTCGTTTTAATTCCTCTTGCAACAAAACATTCGGTTTCAAACCACATGAAAAATTCGGTTTGGTGGAACTGGTAGCACCAAACATTTGGCTTCAAAACAAATCCGAATAATATGTTTGGATTCGTTTTCAGGAGCATGGCCAAATAAATATTTTTGAGTCTTATTTTTTTCATTTATAAACTTTCATTTCTAGGGGATCCGCTGCCTGCTCGCTTCGTTTGCAAGCTCCCGTTCCGCGTTCGCTTTGCATATTACACTTTCAATTTTTGTTTCTAAATTTTTATTCAATTGTAAGGCATCCGTTTTCTTGTCTTTTTAATTTGATCGGAAGCTAAATTTGTTGTATTTTTTTATATTTATATAAAATTTTTAAATTAAATTTTGGGTCTTCGTTTTGAATTTGGGATCTCTTTTCTTCAAGATCTTCATCGGTCCGACCAAAGCAAGTTTCATGTTTTTATTTTTATTTTAAATTTAAATTTCTTTATTTATTCCAATATTTTAGTTTATTTTCTAAATATTAAGATTATATAGGATTTAGCTATTTTATTCGCACCTTAGATATTTTTCATATATTAAAAGAACTTACAAGTGTAAATATTTTACCTTTACGCTATATGGGCAATAAATATATGTCAATGAAATTAAATAAGTCCCATATTCACGGGACAAAATTTTTTTTTTTATTTTTCGACTGCATCTACAAAAAGACAAAATTGCGAAATGTAATATAATGTAATAAAGTAATTTATTTATATTATTTATAAATAAAGTGAAATACGGAAGCGTTCTTGATTATTAAAATTTTATTTTCCGATTGAAAACTCTTTGGAAATACCCATATATTATCATAGGGGGATACCAAAATATAAAATGTGATTTTGGTGTCATTCAAAAATTCAATTCTAATACTTATATTCTACAAATATATTTCTGAAAAAATACAAAATTTAAACTAAAGAAATTATTATGGTGTTACCTTATTGCTAAATAAAAGGTGGCCCATCTACAACTGACCCAGCTGAATTTTGATCCAGAATTCAATTTCATCCCAGGATGAAACATATCGTTGTATGTGAACATTTTTAATTAATTAATTAAAAGAAATACAAAAATTTTGAATCTCTTAGAAAATCTATCGGCCTCAATGTCATTTATGTGTACCCTATTCCTATAAGTGGACATCACCTCGAGATATTGGAAATTCGAAAAATTTGATGAGATTGAAATGGTTTTCTGTTTCTGATACATGGCGTAGCGACAATAGTTTGCACACGGGGCTATGGGTTTCTTGCCGAAAGAATGATTTAATTTCACAAATATTGTACCAGAATTTTTATTAAGGTTATTTGGGCAAAGACGACTTGTACAGCCATATACCTCTATTAAGAAGAGGGTAAAAAACTAACTTTACATGTTTCAGAAAGATTCAGCAAGCATTCGTATTGATTAAATCTTTCTTGAGATCGACAATCGAAGACTTACATTTTTTTTATTAGAACGTTCAACTGCATCAACGTTAAATTACGCAGATGTAATATCTGAAATTTGTAACGCTGAAGATAAGATATCTTCATGTTTCTGGAAAAAAAGTTCCAGTATAGCTGTTTGAAGACTTAGAGAATTTAAAATTACGAAGATGTAATATCTGAATATTTGTAGCGCTTAAGATAAGATATCTTGATGTTTCTGGAAAAAAAGTTCCAGAGTTCCAAAGTTCCAAAAGTGAAGACTTAAGAGAATTTAAAAAGGGTTTCCACCATTAAGGTTACGCGTATATAAATAAACAGCATGGTTCCGAAGCTTGGATAACAGAAAAGAACGTTTTACAGCAGCCAAAATATGGCGTCCTGGGCGTCAGTTCCATTCGTACCCAGAGCCAACGCCACTGCTGATATCCTGACTCGAACTGGAAAATAACAAATATTTTTTGATTGAATCACTTCAAGTTACTTTCATCACTTCATTAATATACCCTATCAACTTTAGGGTAAAGTGTAACAAAATGGCAAACAGTATGGCTCGGAAATGTTCTGCAAACAACTTTAACTAATTTAATTGATGATTTCCATTGGATTGCCTGTCGCAGTTTGTGGCCAAAGGTGTCATCGTTGTCGTTGGGTCTTTTGTTGTTGTGGTTGTGGTGTTCCATCGTCGTTGATGTTGTCGTGGCTGCAAACATGTCAACGCTGTGTTCATTAATGTCTTAGACGAAATCGAGTCAAATAAATTGAGGCCAGGCAACATTTAATTAGACGCCACAAGCTGCGTCCAATCTTCTAAAGAGCTGCAGCTTCCGCATATGTATGGGTATGTGTTTGTGTGCTGCCGCAACTCCTGGAACCAACAAAAAATAAATCTTAAAATGCAACGCAATTCGATTGCGCACGATAAATGCAATAAATCCTCAGCTGCAGTCGATGGATCCATTTCTTTGCTCTTGCTGATCAGACATTGAACTTGAAAGCCTTGAGAGCCAACCTTACAGGGTAGCAGCAATCATGCGTTAATTTAGTTGCATGTGAAGATTAATTAATTTGCAGCCAATACTCTTTCTTTTTTTTTTTTTTGGTTTCGGTTTATTGTTGCATGAGTGCGATGTCTGTGGATGCTGCGCCGCTTGAGCCTAACAGCGGGTGTCATCAGCATTGCGAATCTGCAGTTTATGGCTGCAAGTTCAGGCTAAGAAGAGAAGAAACTGCATATTGGTAGCAGCACTCCTAGTGAATTTTGATATCTTTGGTCTCGAAAATTTCATACAAATCTACAGGGTAGCTACTTTCTGATTTTATGGACATTTTTACAGCGTTACTTCAAACAGATTCTTTGCCAGAAACTAGTGTCGTAATTTCAAGGAAATTTCTGTTTCAGAAAGATCAATCAGCAAACTGACGCTAACTAAATCTTACTTGAGATTGACGTTAAGGTTGACTATAAAACCTAGCATTACTTTTTTTTCTCAGAAACTTAAAGGTTTTTGTTCCTAGTCAAAAAATCGACATCTTTGTGAGTTCCTGGAGTTCTTGCAAAACAGGCGTTGCGATGGAATCCTTTCCAGCAAACAGGTCGCAGCATTGGCAGGCCGCGTATTACAAATTTTTGGGAGTTTAATTTTTTAAATATTAAAACTCGATATTTTAATAAACGAATTTAATCGAAACATCATTAACTAAATTCTTACCAATACAAAGCGTTCGAGGGTAGGAGGATTGGAGAAAAGTTTTAAGAAAAAGCGGACGTTTTATTGTTGACCATTGATTTGTTGAATAAATTCTTACTAATACATATTTTTCGAGAGTAGCAAAATCAACGGTTCATTGTTGATCAGGCTCCCATAACTCTAACTTATTTTCAAATATTACAAGTTGAAATTTTTTTACCGTTTTTAGGGGTCTAAAATTTTTGTCATTTTTTCTGTAAATGTGTCGAGTTTTGGACAAGTTGGTACGATTAAGACACAGCCCAAACGTAATAAAATTAAATTGGCGCTCAACACAAGCGCCCAAAAGGAAAGAGAGGGGAAAGGAATAATAGGAAGAAACAAGAAGAAGAAGGGAAAGGAAGAATAATAATACGGAGGGTCAAATTTTGTTGGAGGAACAATTTTTTTTCATCAAATCGGCTTAAAGTTTATATATGCGGGTTCTGAAAAATTTCGGCACCAAATGGTGGTAGTGGAGCGTCAAAAATTTTATTTGTGGATTTTGGAAAATTTCGACGCTACTACTGGGTCAAATATTGTATTTCTGAATTCTGGAAAATTTCTTGCCCAACTTGGCGATAAAGTTGGGCCAAATTTGTATATTCAGATTTTGGAAAATTTCGCCCCCAAGTGGCGATTATGGTGGTTAGTATTTGCTGAAACCCAAAAGGTGGGAATTGCAGTGTCATATATCTTACTTGTATTTTATAAGCATAGTCCCATTTTGTGTGCTATACAAAGCATGAAGTTTTGGTGGCCGTGAGCAATAAGGAAGGGTTTTGGATAATTTTGTTCCCAAGTGGAAAAAATGGCGGGTCAAAGTTTGTAAAGCAACTTCACACATTGCTCAACTGGAGGATTATGGAAATGGCTGTTCAAACTATGGAGAAAATTTTGTTTATAAAAACGTAAACGTAGAAAATTTTGTTTAAAAAAAAACGTAAACGTAGAAAATTTTGTTTAAAAAAAAACGTAGAAATTTTTACATGTGCTCCCTTTGAGGATAAAAGGAAGAAACAGAAATAACTGTAAAAAAATGAACCGAATACTTTACCTCAATGGTGATGATTTTAATATTTGACACATCCAAGTCGAAAGCTGGTCGGGAGTTGACGTGTAAAGCAGGCAGGGGTCGGAGCCCCCTAGTACTGCATATATTTTTTTATTTTATACTTTAAAATGTTAGTTAGTTTTAAAACTTTGCGATCTTTTCCAATTACTTTTTTTTTTTCTTTTTTTTCGACCTGACTAAACCAACTTGATCTATAGTTATACGAAATCTCTGATCTGTGGCGCATATGGATTAAACAGCAAAGACTCTTGGTCCTGCAGAGAACAAAAATTAGATGGTGACAGGTGCATTTTATAAAATACCTCCTTGAAATCAAGCTATTACAAATAATTAAATTATTTCAGTAATCCCCTTGATCGAAATACAATTTCGCATCTATAGAAAACTTATAAGAAGTTTCTGAACTTTACAGCACTGGTTTTATCAAATATGCCGTCGTTATATCAAATCACTATAAATTAAAATCAAGCAAATATTTCCAAATCTGACAAAAATAAAGATAGTATAAAACGCGACCTTTTCACTTTAAAGCAGTCAAACCCTGCCAACTTGTTTCCAAACTATCATATCATCATTCTTCACCGTTCCTGTTTCATTCCGCGTTGCATAGTGCCGCCTGGCTATCAGTTGCCGACACGCACGCGCAGAAGCAGTAACCAAACCGCAATGGTAACAGCAGGAACATTCTCTTTGGGGGCGTAGGGGAGTTTCGGCAATTGAACCTCTTCAAAATCGCATGTTTGCAACTGCAATCGAGCTAAATGGCAAAACGTTACCCATACGTCTACATATCTATCTGAGTGTCTGCATTTTTGTAGCTATGCATCCTGAGCTCTGGATCTGGAACTCTGGCACTGGCATTGTGTCTATGTATTTATGGCTATTCATTTCGTGATCTACTGATTTCGCATGTGCGCCGCTGTAGTATGTGGCCTGTTGCGTTGTTTGCGAACCGGAATTCAGACCAGAGCTGTAAGTTTAGATGAGACCAGACCAGAGCAGTGCGGCACAGCTTTGGCCTGAACTTATAGCCTTTGCTCAACTGGCCACGTACTGTGGCGGGCTTTCTTTCTTTATGGCCAACTGACTAGCTGCAGTGAAATCATTGAGGCGAAATGAGATACATACAATAAATATAATGAAATAAAATAGAAATCATTAAAGCCAAAATACACATAGTAAATCTCATAAAGAATTTGTAGCAATTTCCTGTTCGATGATTTTAATACCACTAACCTGGGAAGCTAAATGCCGCAGAGCAGCAAAGACCTTCGCTAAAGTCACTCTCAGTCAGTCTCTAGAGAACTGAGTCATATTGCTTGGCTGCTGTGTGTAAGGTTAGATGGGCTGGGGTTTGGGTTTTGGGTTAGGGCTTGGGACGTGTGCACAGTTCATCATTGAAACATAAAAATTCACTGCGTTCATAAAAATCTTCATTTCATGCTGATGAGCAGCGTTGTGGAGCTCCAGTTTCAAAGACAGACAGACAGACGGACAGACACACGAACCTAACAAAATCGAAATTGGTAAATAAAAAATAAAGCAATACAAACAACACGTGAGAAAATCTCACCCGAAAAAAAAAGAAATATATCTATACATGTGTAGCTGGAAAGAATGGCCAACCAGGCAGGCAGGCAACCTACCGTTCAAATCGAACGCGCAATCCGGCAAAGAACTTGAACGATTTTTATTTCTTGTTCTTGTACCACGACAATGACGCGATGACGCTGATGGTGCTGGTGACGCTGAAGGTGACGGTGACGTTGAGGGTAAGTGTGACCAGGGCGACGATATATATATGACCAGATTTGTTTTTGTTGTACTACGTTTGGTTTTTGTTATGCTTTGTTGTTTTTATATTTATATTCTCATCACAACTGATTGCGCTGCGCTCGATGCGATTAGTGTTAAAAGGTATTAAAGCGGCAAATGCACAACACACAAAACATAGCCGACGATCGGCTCTCTATATAGGATGGGGCTAGGAAGAAGCAGAGAGCATGCATAAAGAGAGAGAGAGAGAGAGAGGTGGAGAGACATACAGAGACCGATTGCGTTGCTAAAGGCAACAAAACGTTACTGTTGCCACTGTCCCACTGTGGCTTCCCCTCGACCCTTTTTTTGTTTGTTGCCCATTGTCGCTCAATTTGACACTGCGGCAACGTCGACGTCAGCGTCAGCGCCAACGTCGCTGCCAGCGTCCGTAGTAAATTTGTTGTCATTTGATATGCGAGTCATGAGGATTATTAGGTTCAGCGACAGAAACAAGCATGCGATATGCCATGGGCTGTTTGATAGGTTTATAAAGTGGAGCATATCTTTGGGCTTACAATGGCGAATCAAGTTAAATTCTTTCTTAAGACGGGTATATAGTCTCGAGAGATCTTCTATCTCTTATGCAGCTTAATGCGAGCTTCCGAGGCATGCAACCAACAGCAAGTAAAGGGGCTTCAATAATCTGTGAACCGCGAACCAGTATTTTATGGACGGTAGCTGTCACGAGGAACCATGAGTTTCCTTCCACGTTTCCTTTTAGAATCCTTTAAATGGGATAGCGCTTATTTTGAAGCAGATTTCCATTTTACGAGTTGTCACAATTGCTGTGTCCTTTGCTACAAACCTAAGAAATTTAAATAAAAAGAGGAGATATTTATATAAGTTCGCTTTTGCTCAAAACAAGCTTGTTTTGGTCTAGAATTTATCAAAAATTTTTCGTTCTCTATTTTTCTTAAATTAAGATTAAAATATTTTCTATTGCAGCATTAAAACTAAACGCTCCTACAATGGGTACACAATGCTCTTTGGAAGCACTTCTTCTTTAAATAATTATAAATACACTGAAATAATGAAAAAGTCTTAGAAGCTATCTACTATTAATTAATCAATGTAAATATTAAAAATTAAAAATTTCAGAATTCAACTCTCAGTAGGAAAATAGTTGTTGGCGTACTTTTGACACCGAAAATACTTATTTAAAATGCAAAACGAATACTTCTGAGTTATTATATATTATTACTATCATCATCAAGCATCTCCTCCACGATGGTTAAAGAATGCCATAATTACCTCCAACTCCTGTCTTTCCCAAACAGAGTCGTGCTATGTTGGGTACCTGGGCACTCAGGAGTGGATGGAAACGCGATTGCTAATGATCTAGCACGACAGGGTGCCTCCACCCCGAATACATCTCCTGCGCCTTTCTGTGGTATTGGTTGGTCCATAAGACCATGGTAAACAAATGAGCTGCAGGATAACATAGGAGATACTGGCTCTGCTTACCAGTGCTGCGACAAGCAAAGGCGCTTGTCAAACCTCTGGATATGATCAAGAGAAAAGGTCTTGGCAGAGCGGACTTAAAACTCCTAGTAGCATACCTATCTGGGCATCACACTGTAAGATACCATCTACAGAAAATGGGCCTATCGGATTCGTCAGAGCGTAGACTCTGTCTCGAAGACAATGAAACATATTCTCTTTGACTGCCCAGCGCAGTCTGTGCTTTATCATTCAGGAGAGCGACTACCAAATAATCAAAGGATTGAAGGAGACTGAGTCAAAATTTGATCAAAAAATTTCTGACAGAGATCGAAAAAAAATGAACCGAAATTGGCTGTATAATTAAATCAGATATATATATTTTTTAAGAATTTCATTTCCCCCATCCCGCCGCCACACCACCCTTCTTCTTTGTTTTTATAATAATCTATTAAATTCGATAGAACATTAAACTCTGCTTAAAATTGGACTGCAACAATATCTTTTCCAGATAACCTTTTTTTAAGATAGAACCAGTAAGTCAGAAGAAGAATGTTGTAGACATGCGTCTATGGGCTTTGCACTTGTAATGCTTTATCTTTTGAGGGGTCAACTCTAGAAGATACTATTATTGTAGGCCACTTTTGTATATAATTTTACGTTCTAAAATGTTTTCGAATATGCAAAACGTTTTTAAGCCATAAGAAAAATTGTAACCTTGCAATTTATCAAATTTCTTTATTCACTTACGAGATATGCATTGTTAAGAAAACTGTCTACTAGTGCTGGAGAAACATCGATGTTTTCGATATTTTTTAACTTCGATACATCGATGTTTCGATACATCGAAGTACATGTGGCGGCCATTTTTTGAATGCTTAAATTAATTCAGAATGGGCCATCTGTTGGTTTGGTTATATAAGTATTTTCAAATAATAAAATGGAATTTCGGATTCAGCTTGAACATCCCTCGCGTTAATATACCGTCACAAAAGAGACATTTGCCTGTGTCATAGTGCTTTATCCATTTGGTATTAGTTTGCCGTGCGACAGTCATCATCATCATCATCAACATCATGATCTTCATAGTGGTCGTTGTCACCCAACATCGTCCGCGCTGTAGCTGTCATTATTGTCGTCTTTATGGTTTTATACTTTTTTAATTTGGAGCAAACTGTCTTTGGCCTAAGCCCATACACACACAAAAAAACACTTTTTTTTTTCTTCTCATATTCGATATTTTCTTTCTATTTGGACTTTATTTAAATTGCTTTTAATTTGACTTAGAACGTAGGTCTTTACTCTAAGCCTGCATAAATCGTGCATACTGATGTCGAAATTCTTTTATGTATTTATTTTCCATATAATTTACACACTTCTAACTTATTCGAATTTAAGTTGTGTGTGTCTCTTAACTCTTGTGTGCTTTTTGTAGCTCGCACGCACTTCATTAACGCTTTGTTTGCCAAAGGTGTCGATTGGGTGTGCGTGTGTGCCGGCCCTGGGATGGAGGCTGCTGGAATAAGAGCTAGAGCCAGATCCAGAGTTGTGCGCTTACCATACTCGCTTCGGTCATATTTGTCATCATAAATACTCGCATGTTGCGTTCAAACAAAAGACTTAGGCAACGAACTTGGCCAACGCATATATTTTGATATGTAGATTTATGGAGTGTAAGAGAGAGGTAACAAAAAAAATCGACACTTCATTTTGTTCTGTAATTTCTACATTAAGTTTATGGCTAAGTAGTCCAAGCGGCAGCAGTGTCATTTTAATACCCTATTAAGTCTAGAGTCAAGGATATTGTAGATTTATACGATGATTTTATGTAATAGATGGAAGGTAAAGTATGGTTTGCTAACTTTTTATTTATTTTGCAATAGCGATAAAAAGCGGCTCGGGTATAGATACATGCATCTGCGTCTGGCCTTCCGTCTGTATGAACACCTCTATGCTCGGGGTGCATAGGAACTATGGTAGCCAAATTTTCCAAAAGATGCGAGTTACTCGTGCGCATTATACCAGATGTGGATGATGGTGACCATGGGAATAAGGAATACCAAAAATGTCTCCAATATATGTGAGTAGGAGAATTTTTTTGGATACCCAAAATCCTACACGAGTTATATGCTCGAATCTCATAACTTTTAGGGATACCAAATTTTTTTTAAATTTGCGAATTATAGGTGATTTTCAAACTTTTTTCAGCAGGAGAATTTTCGTTTCGTATACCCCAATACTATATATTGATGTGGTCCTATCGATTAACATGCCGGTGGCTTCTTCGATTTCTTCTTTAGCAGGAATAGCTTTTTGCTCAATAAGAGTGATTTCTTTTTCTACTTTCTGTAGATATATTGTATTATAAGCAGGAGAGGGCGCGGTGGGACCCTTCCCACCGGGGGATTCCCCCCGGGCCCGTAGTTTTCTCAGGGGCCCGGTGTAATTACTGTTGTACTGTCGTGATTCAAGCTAAAGGTGTAATAGAGAGCCCTGTTCATTCTAGCCCCCAAACAAAAAAAATTTACCTCTTCGTATCAAGTCCGTCTAGCTAAGCCGAGAACCCAGTTTGAATGAAATTTGTTTTAAGCTTATTGCTATTAAATGCTTTAGCTATTTCCTGTACCTACTTCATAACTCTATAATTCAGTCATTATTATGATATAATCTGCACCATCAGATGAAGAACGGAGCCATGAGGGTGATCACAGGATGGACTTGGTTCTTTCTTAACTCAGCGCTAAACAGAGACCGTCATGTGATGCCGGTTAAATTGCAGGTGACCTTCTTCTCCACTCGAATAGAGATCGACACGCACGGAACCTGGCAGGGTCCCTACTGATCAGGCGCTTAAGAAGAAGGCATTTTGATAACCTACTTGCCAGTCCCCCAACAATAGCAACTTAGATATCCAACATTCAATCTCATGTGAGCCTAATAAACCAAAATGTGTTGACCCTCCCATACCCATGCAGTATTCTGCGCGCAATAACAACTACTTGAGAAAAATGCGTGCAGGGTATCCCACTGTCGGGCACCAACGCAACTAATACAAATTCTTAGACCTATGCCACCGGCCGGCGTGGGCAGACATTTTGTTGCCTGTCAGCCAGCCAACTTAACCGGAGCTGTTGCTAGCCCCGAGTTGGTCATTAAGCAGACCACCAGCGGCCCAAAGCCAAAGACGCTGCGACAGCGAACATGCAGCGTACATTCAACAAACGCGCATAGATTAGATCAATACAAGTGCCACCGTATGCAGCAAGTTGGCAGGGCGTCCCTAAACCAGCGCAGATCGTCTGTCTTAGCCGGAACGATTGTCGATGTGTCGACCCGATAGGCATTTAAATCGCTGAGTGAATGAGTGTGTGTGTGTGTGTGTGTGTGTGTGGTAGTGAGTGTATGAGTTTGTGTGTATGTCTGACTGTGGTTCGAGTAATGTTTGTTTGTGTGTTGATTTTGCACTCGAATGTGAAACGCAATGCAACTCAAGTGGAGCATAGCGTAAAGTGCTTAAATGTTGCTTCGATTGTTGTTGCTCCGCCGACAGTCCCGACGATCCGACAAAAGACAATGCAAACAGTGGGCAGACAGAGAGTGAAGCCAGAGATCCATTCAGTCAGGTTCTATGTAGACTGACTGTCAGTCAGTCAGCAACTCTCTTCTTTATCATTTTGATGAAATCGGCCTGGGAATGCGTTGCACTTGTAATTTAGGCTCTTTAGCCGACTGACTCCTACTACGATACAACCACCACTGTGTTCTCCTGTCCAGAACCGCCTCACTTTGCATGCAACTGAGTGAGTGAATTATGTGGCCACTGTGACTGACATGTCCAACAAAATGGCCTATAATGAAGTGTATTTGCTTTGCATTTTTAATCAGCTCAAGTTGTTGCTCAATGGTACTCCAAGAACCGGCTCAACACCCATATAACACGTAACACACTCGCTTACTCACCTACTTAAGTAAGTTCCACGGCTATCCGAAAATGCAATATCGAAATTTGCAATTAAAATTGAAATTAAAATAATACATAATTAAAACTTTATTTGCTGCTTGTATTTACTCAGTACGTGTTTGTTTTATTTTTACTTACAATTTGGATTTGGTTTTTATACCCTGTATACAAAGTTTAAGGAGTCGTATTACGTTGGTGCGAGACAATGCTGTGTGTATTACTTCTAGAAGAAAACCAGTGTGGGGTTGCGCGATACCGATCCGATAATTTGAATATCGAAATTATCGAAGTCGATACGGAATATTCGATACCGATATTTTGGTTCTCGATTAATCGTCGATCCGATACCAATTTGCTTAGTATCGGTATCGAGCTAAAATTCGTTTTACATTTGGCGCTTGCAATTTGTTTGCAAAAAGTTCCTTCATGGTGGTCTGGCTGGCGCCACTTGCAAAAAATAAAAGAGTGAACACCGTAAGTAAAATGAACCACTGCGTGCCCACCGCTGCAACAAACTATGCGAAATTATTATTATTATTATTATTATGAACATTAGAAAATTTTGGTTTCTTCCTTGAGTAAGTGCCTCCATTTTGTTTAACTCTTCCTAAAAAAAAAGTCAAATAGTCGATACCGTCGATATCGATTTTATTTTTTGGCAGAATCGAATCGGTATCGAGTTTTTAGAATACTCAATATATCGATTAGATTTTTCCGGTGTCGAGCATCCCTAAAACAGAGTGACCCTACAAAGAATAAAATATTTTGTAGAAGTAGTAAATAAATTTAGGAATGGCCGTTTGTCTTCCCGTCTTTTCGCTTTTGTGCCTTTTTATCTTGTCGTATTGTTGCCTCTGCCACCTTTCGTATTTTCATCGAGTTTTCTTCGACTTTCCTTTTCGTCTCTTCACCTTTTGCCTTCTCATTTTTCCGTCTCTTCACCTTTTTGCCTCCTTTTTCTTTTCGTCTCTTTTTCCATCCTTTCGAGTCTTCAATTTTAATTTCGTCGTGTTTGCGCTTTTTCAGCTTTTGGCCTTTTCGTCTCTTCATCTTTCTGTTATTCTTTCATTCTGTTTGTATGCCTTTACGTCTATCTGTCTTTTAGTGTTTCTGTCATTTCTCTCTTTCGCTCTTTCCCTCTTTCTCACTTCCTCTCTTTTCTTTAAACCCTTCAGGTTTTCAGTGTTTCGGTCCATGGTGGAATAATAGAAGGTGGTGTCGTCCGTAAAAGCTGACCCTTATTGTGTGTAGCGTGTGAGTGCGAGTGAGAGATCAAAAGCATTTGTGTTAGGAAAGCTCTCGTGGCATTGCTTTGTGAATGTGAATGAGATAGATATATATTTTTGGTAAGCAAAACGCTACAAAAAAATGTTGGTCGGCGACCAACCTTACTCGTTGACAGCAAACTTTGCACTGACGATAAGGACCCCAACAAGAGAGTGAGCGTTAGGACGACATCACATTTTTATTCCACCATGTTTCGATCCTTCAGTCTTTCAGTTTTTTAGTCTTTCAGTTTTTCTGTCTTTCAGTTTTTCTGTCTTTGAGTTTTTCAGTCTTTCAGCCTTTCTCTTTCTGTAATTTTGTATTGTATATTATTTATATTTGCTAATTTTGTTCCTTTTTGTTGTACTTATACCTTATACAAAATTCCATTTGGGATATTTTTTTTATATCAAGTTTTGTCATTCCGTACGAAATATTTCGAACTGCGTATAGGTCTTTAGACGAAAAAAATTTTAAATTTTTTTTCAGTGTCCACTAAAATTTTTTTGGGAAATTTGGTTTCACTCGCTTTTACTTGCAATTGCCTTATAGCTCACAACTTGTTAAGTAACTGTATTATAAACGAGTATAAAAAAAAATGCAAGGAAATCTACACCATTTCGTTAAAATCAATGGGAGTGATATGCCAATCTTTTTAATCTCCATTCGAAACTGTTAATATGGGAAATTTTATTACAAAAAAAAGGTCATCACCGATTTGTATGTAAGATATTATACTCTCAAGAATAAATATTTTTTATCCCTAGATAGGCAAAACTTAACGCAAATAATCCCTTCCAAACTGCGTTTTTGAGCACTTTAAAATCGTATGAAAATTTTGCGAAATAAAGGGTATGTTTTAGACGGTTTGTTCGGACTGTAGAAGCACATTTGATTTTTTTTTAAGTTTTGTATTTTAGTAGCAGGTTGTTAAAAATGTTGCTGCTCTACTTTTTTACTCGCTTTTTAGTTCGTGCACTCAACTTGCATGTTAAAATTTCTGTACAAAAACCAATACAGCAACAACAACAAATCAATTGGAAAATCGTCAAAAGCAAAAAACATGTCCAAACTGTGTACAAGTTGTTTTATGGAAATCTTGAAGTACGGATTGAGTTTGGGCGTAGCCCAAGGCACAAATCTGTAGTTAGGTTTAAAATAACAACTGTGTGAAAAAAACTGAAATGAATGTCAAAAAGTTGCATGATTTTTAGTAGGATGTTAAATTGTTTGGAGTATCCGAAATGTAATAAGTTAGTAGATAAACTAGGTAGAAAAACTAATTGGCTGAAAAAGGAAAATCAGGTTTTTAACAAACCATTTTGGCAACTTTTACTTAGTGTTATAAGCTAAATTAGGTAAATTTTTTTTTTAAATGTAGTTTAAGCAAATACAAAAAAGCTATATTGAAGTCATTATCTTTCTATTCCGAGGAATTATGCTTATTTATCGTTAATCGAGGTACTATTCGCTATGGCGACCACTGGAGGTACCATCCCTAAGATAAGCATAACTTCCATAATTATAAGGCATCTCGTTATGTTTTATTTTTTTGTCTTTCGCAGTGAATTCGCTGGCCAAAAATTCTATTGATCCCATATTTGAGGGAAGTTGAGAGCACTTTTGAACTTTAAAATTAAAAAAAAATTGATAAATTCGAAATTTTATATTTAAAAAAAATAGTGTTTGTTTAGGAAATTTCTGTCAAAATTAAAAAATTAAAAATTCCTGTAATATAATTTATCACCACGGTATTCTCTGCCTGGCGTAAGAGGTCCCTAAAAGAGAACTAGTCAGATGCAGGCATACTTACCATCACATTGAGCCTGAGGCACATTTTTAACATCTTAAAGATCTTCCAAAGATCAGTGTATGCGATTGGTTACCGGGTCTGGAGACAACCGCCGGTGTAAAAGGAAAGTCCATAACTAACGAATATCCATACGCAAGTGCCAAAAACATCACCTTTTAACATCACCAACGAATGGGTCTCAGCGACGACATGATCCAGGATCGGAATGCCTGCAGACAAACGCTGAGATCGCATACCCACACCTCAGGAGGAGCATAAGTGAATCAGAAAAGAGGTAAACAAGGGTTTGGGAGAAGAAGAAGAAGTGTTTGTTTAGGAAACATGGAAATATTGAGCATCTTAAAAATGAAAAAGTCAATATTTAGTTATTGATAATTCGATGAAAAATCGGAATTTTTAAAACATCTAAATCGGAGAATTATTTTCGCCGAATGATGTATACTTGTATCTAAAAGATCCCTGTAGATGTCCTAAATTCTTATTCATTATGAATCCTTGGTTCTTTTCACTTTGAATCGCCAAATCGATAATATCAAATGCAAATAAATCATGCAATTTTTAAAATAACTGACATTGTATTCATTCAACATATGCTCATATTAGTAGCATTGCTTAATACCTTATCTTAATATAGTTTTAAGTTAAATAATGCAGGGTTTTTTGCTAAATTTTTCCCCAAAATTATATTAAATTAAATTTAAAATTTTTGATTTGTTTTTTGTATGTAACGTAGTCTAAGCAGAAAAGGCTAATGAAAAGGCCTGTAACTCTTAATGTATTTTAAATATAAGAATCTCACACATTATAATGTCAAATTAAAGAGAATAAAATTAAATTAAATTAAATTAATATAACTGACATTTTTTATCCTACAAGAAGTTTAACTTAAAGGTTTCAATTGATAAATCTTTTATGAAAATTGTAAACGAATAGCTTAAGTAGTATCATGAGTCCACAGTCACCCATATGACTCAGAAAAAGAACATTTTTTGTTTGCAAATGAACGCAAATTGACACAAAAATTGCTTAAAATAATATTGCCGTAGACGCTAATTTTTTAATTAATACATGAGTCAAATTTATTTAGCCTAAAACTTTGTTTGAATAACCTTGAGTTGCTGTACCTCTTAAAATTAAGAAAAAAGTGTATTTTTGAATGGTGTAGAAAAAAAACACAGGAAATGCCAACTCTAAGTTATTTAAATGAGTTTTAATTTTTTTTTTATATTTGCCAATTGCCAAGGTTGGGTGGGTACAGACAGGTGGATATTTACCATCTTGATCCACATTTATAAGTCGGAGTACAGTATTTTTTCATTCAGCAATCAAACCGAATCGGCATTCACTGGTCATTGATTCTATTTTGACATTTTAGTTTCTGATTATCGTGCACTTTAAAGTATTATGTAAGGTGTCACGGAATAGTGTAAGGAAAAGAACTTCGCCGATACAACGATGCATAGTGCACGAGACCTGCGATCCCTATCCCGATGCAAGGGCCATTTTAGGCCTTGGCAGCCGCACACAACATAATTGGCGTTACAGTTACAAGTTATATCCCTCTAACGACGACAGTGACTCGGCCTTATCATATACACCTATATATTCACGCTAGCCCGATTCCTGCACATAAGAAATGCTACAAATCTACCGTTGAGGTAACAACCAGAGAAAACTGGTTAAATTCTTGTATGGTAGCTATATTTTTATATTATACTCTTTTTTTATAACTCGTGAAGGCAGCTTTTAATACTTTTAAGTGTCAAAACTAATTGGTGACAGTAAAAAGGCTAGCATTTTGCAAGCACTCTGCTTATAATTCACAAATAGTTAAAGCAGTTTTTACATAAAGAAATAAAATGGACTTTGCAAATTTTAATTTTTAGTAGTAGTTATTAGTTTTCTTTTTTTTTTACAAATTTTCTTCGGTAATTAATTATGTTTTTTGATATTGTTTATCTCAACTTATCTGTTGTCACTAACATCAAAACATTAGATCGTAGTCGAATAATAAGATATTTTTAATTTAAAGTTAACTTATCGAAAAAATTTGTACCTAGCACTGGCATTGCTAGCAAAAAAAAGACGCTATTCGCCCGAGAAAATCTCTATTAATTCAAGACACCGCCGTTCGGATACGGCTACAAACTGTAGGTCCCTGTTCTCTTCGAACAGTTATTAATAGAGATCTCCATGCTACACCTAGGGGCGACTGACAAAATAGTCAAGTCAGGGAATAATTATTATAATCGAAAAAGTTGGCTAAAATTGATAAGAAAGGTTTAACAGCTCACAATCATAAAAAAGAAAGCTATTTGAAATAGTTGGCCGAATTGATAAATTTGCACACAAATGTTAGTATAAAACAAAATGCAACTGATATAAATTTGGTAACTATATTATAAAAAATGCAACCATTTTTCAGATATATATATATAATTAAACAGCATTTATTTCATATTGACGCTAGGGATGGGCATCGCGTACTCGAATATCGATATTCAGTATCGATGTGTACCGGATGAAACCAATGTAAAAAATCGATATATCGACCAAACAATATCGATATCTCGATATATCGCCCAAAAAATTTGTATGAATTGAATTATGTCGACAGGGGCTCCCATATGGTTAGTGGATTGGAGTCCAGCGGAGACTGTTGGCGTGAAAAAAAACTTTCATCTCCGTTCTCGCAATACTTTTTGGATCTTCCGTATCTAAATGCAATACAGGATTGCTCACGGCGACAATGTGCTTTCCGAAAAATAATTTTTCTGATGAAATGGTAATGTGCAGCGACTTAGCCAGAATGTTGTTTCCCGACGTCTCCAATTTTTTCCCCGATGCAGTCAAATCTTTTTCTATGCCCAAAGTGGCCATTCCACCTTGCACGCTTAGTTTTGGATGAAAATATCGATATCGGATATATCATCGAACATGTATATCGATACAAAATAGTCGACCTCCAAATAAAGCATATCGATATTCCGATATATTGATACACTATCGCCCATCCCTACTACACCTAGGGGCGACTGACAAAATAGTCAAGTCAGGGAATAATTATTATAATCGAAAAAGTTGGCTAAAATTGATATGAAAGGTTTAACAGCTCACAATCATAAAAAAGAAAGCTACTTGAAATAGTTGGCCGAATTGATAAATTTGCACACAAATGTAAGTCTAAAACAAAATGCAACTGGTATAAATTTGGTAACTATATTATAAAAAATGCAACCATTTTTCAGATATATATATATAATTAAACAGCATATGCAATTTATTTCATATTGACGCTAGGGATGGGCATCGCGTACTCGAATGTATTCAGTATCGATGTGTACCGGATGAAACCGATGTAAAAAATCGATATATCGACCAAACAATATCGATATCTCGATGTATCGCCCAAAAAATTTGTATGAATAATATCAGTTTTAAAATAATAAGTCATACATAAATTCAGACACATACAAATAATCAGTTTATCTGGATTTCTTACTATTATTCCAAAAAGCTGGTTTTTAGTTTAAATAAGAAAGGCTCCAAAGAATCGTCTACACAAGCCAAAGGCCGGTTCCGTTCGTCGGTCATTATTCTCCCTGCAAGGGAAAATGGTCGCTCCGAGGTAACAGACGTCGCAACAGCCGGAACAAATATCCTTGCTAGTTTGTAAAGATTCAAGAATTATGTCGACAGGGGCTCCCATATGGTTAGTGGATTGGAGTCCAGCGGAGACTGTTGGCGTGAAAAAAAACTTTCATCTCCGTTCTCGCAATACTTTTTGGATCTTCCGTATCTAAATGCAATACAGGATTGCTCACGGCGACAATGTGCTTTCCGAAAAATAATTTTTCTGATGAAATGGTAATGTGCAGCGACTTAGCCAGAATGTTGTTTCCCGACGTCTCCAATTTTTTCCCCGATGCAGTCAAATCTTTTTCTATGCCCAAAGTGGCCATTCCACCTTGCACGCTTAGTTTTGGATGAAAATATCGATATCGGATATATCATCGAACATGTATATCGATACAAAATAGTCGACCTCCAAATAAAGCATATCGATATTCCGATATATTGATACACTATCGCCCATCCCTACTACACCTAGGGGCGACTGACAAAATAGTCAAGTCAGGGAATAATTATTATAATCGAAAAAGTTGGCTAAAATTGATATGAAAGGTTTAACAGCTCACAATCATAAAAAAGAAAGCTACTTGAAATAGTTGGCCGAATTGATAAATTTGCACACAAATGTAAGTCTAAAACAAAATGCAACTGGTATAAATTTGGTAACTATATTATAAAAAATGCAACCATTTTTCAGATATATATATATAATTAAACAGCATATGCAATTTATTTCATATTGACGCTAGGGATGGGCATCGCGTACTCGAATATATTCAGTATCGATGTGTACCGGATGAAACCGATGTAAAAAATCGATATATCGACCAAACAATATCGATATCTCGATGTATCGCCCAAAAAATTTGTATGAATAATATCAGTTTTAAAATAATAAGTCAAACATAAATTCAGACACATACAAATAATCAGTTTATTTGGATTTCTTACAATTATTCCAAAAGGCTGGTTTTTAGTTTAAATTAGAAAGGCTCCAAAGAATCGTCTACACAAGCCGGTTCCGTTCGTCGGTCATTATTCTCCCTGCAAGGGAAAATGGTCGCTCCGAGGTAACAGACGTCGCAACAGCCGGAACAAATATCCTTGCTAGTTTGTAAAGATTCAAGAATTGTGTCGACAGGGGCTCCCATATGGTTAGTGGATTGGAGTCCAGCGGTGACTGTTGGCGTGAAAAAAAACTTTCATCTCCGTTCTCGCAATACTTTTTGGATCTTCCGTATCTAAATGCAATACAGGATTGCTCACGGCAACAATGTGCTTTCCCAAAAATAATTTTTCTGATGAAATGGTAATGTGCAGCGACTTAGCCAGAATGTTGTTTCCCGACGTCTCCAATTTTTTCCCCGATGCATTCAAATCTTTTTCTATGCCCAAAGTGGCCATTCCACCTTGCACGCTTAGTTTTGGATGAAAATATCGATATCGGATATATCGTCGAACATGTATATCGATACAAAATAGTCGACTTCCAAAGAAAGAATATCGATATTCCGATTTATCGATACACTATTGCCCAACCCCACTACACCTAGGGGCGACTGACAAAATAGTCAAGTCAGGGAATAATTATTATAATCGAAAAAGTTGGCTAAAATTGATATGAAAGGTTTAACAGCTCACAATCATAAAAAAGAAAACTACTTGAAATAGTTGGCCGAATTGATAAATTTGCACACAAATGTTAGTCTAAAACAAAATGCAACTGATATAAATTTGGTAACTATATTATTATATTATAAAAAATGCAACCATTTTTCAGATATATATATATAATTAAACAGCATATGCAATTTATTTAATATTGACGCCAAGATTTAGAATCTAGATATTATTTAGGGGCTCTGATGTTATCCATGAAATAATTGGGCTGTTGTCTGTAAGCCCCTTCAACTTAAAAATACTATATATTGATTTTGAAGCATGCCGACTTTAATATTCTCAGCTTTTTCTCTAATTTCCACACTGTTCATCCAGTTGAGTAAGCTACAGTTGTGCCTGGCCGACTCTATAATACCCAGAATCATCCCAATTCGCTGCTCAAATTTGCTTCCGATTATGCAAAGTCCAATTGGTATCCAAGGAACACTACAAATGGAACACACACAATGACGACTTGAGATGTTTGAAAGTATTTATAAGAGAACATGTGTAGAAAACTCCATGTGGGTTATCCCTTAGAGTAGCTTAGATTAGGTTAGTTAGGCGGCTCAGTCATATACCGAGATCACCGCGAGACCATTGTGTTACATAATTATATTTTAGAAAGGGAAAGCGTGAAAAGAAATGGAGTGGAGCGGGTTAGTGTATATGATCTTGGAAGGTTGAGAGTCAAAGGTGGTGGGCGTTTCTAATCTCCTAAATCTCTCTCCTTGCTGAGGATTCCATGAAGTTCCCCAAAGAGTAAGAGTCTGGTATCCCCTTAAAGTTTAAAGAACTTTTAATTTTTACTCTACATGAGTTTTAGTGACTAGCGCTTCTTCGCAAAGACTTTTACAAATGGCTTTATGTTTATGCAATTTATAGAGGGGGTCACAATGTTATCTATTTTTAGTCATTTTAGATGTCCTTCGAAAAGACATTTTAAAATATCTGTAGCACTAGTCCTAAAAATCAGATAGTCTTGATCCCGATCGGGATCAGTGTTTGTGGCCTTACATGTCTGGTGTGAAAACACTTTTTTCGTTAATTCGTGATATCTCGCCCACCCTATAGATCTATAGGTTGGGTTAGACTATTTAATTTCTAGTCATTTGATTAATTTTGCTAATTTTGTTGCCAAGTGCCATTAAGCTTTTCTTGCAGATTTCACAACTTTTTGATTTCAAACTCTTTCCACAAAGATTAGGTCTCCTACATTGGCATTGCGCATACGCCCGCGTGCCTGCACGTTACTTTATTTATTTATTTCATTTTCTTACCTCTTTGGGTGTATTTAACTTAGTTCATTTACAAAATCTGTGCGTGCGCATTTTTTTCACGCCAAACATTACCAAAACGTAAATGTTTTTCAGATTTTATTTACATTTTAGTTAAGCTCTTTTTTTCTTTGACAAAGAAGATTGGAAGATGAAGAAGAAATAAAAGAGAAACGCAATGTTTTCTTCTTTGACACATTTAGCATTTTAAATGTTTACAATTGTCGCAAAGTGTGTTTGGGCCGTTTATTTGTTGTGTAAATAAGTAAACAAATGAGGCAGGCTCTTTGTGATGCTGCGACGGTTTCTCCCAGAAAGATTCCGAAATTGAAAAGCGAGACTTAACGTAGATTCCGCATTTGTCATAAGTGGCGCACAAAGGGCGTGGGGCATGACTATAGCTAAAAGGCTTTGGCAGCAACTACGCGACAAAACTTGCAGATGCAGTTTAAGCCAAGTTAACAGATTTATTGGCATGCACTTGGGCCAAGTGGTGGCTTAGTGTGGTTGGCTTTGGTTTGGTTCGTGCGTGCCTGACTGTGGTTCGGTGCAGTTGGTCTTGTTGGGGTTTTCAGTTGTTTTAAATTTGTTAATCAATTAGTCATAATTTACGATGCTCAATAATATACATATATACCTACATATATATATATATATATATATATATATATATATATATGCTTGTCGCCAAGCCATTGAACCGCATTGAACGCGCTGCACTTGTTGCAGTCAAATCTGGATTCAGATGTATGAAACAGATTATAACCCCGGCCAGCTTGGTATCACTGCCTGTGTGTGTGTGTGTGCGTCCGTACCAAACACATTTGCCACAACGCTAATGATGCATTGTGTTGCATGTATTGGTTGTTGCTGTTTCTTCTCCTAACCCTTTGCTGCAAAAACGACTTTAGCGTTTAACACGATCTTCAATTTGCGCTCAGCAAAAAAAAAAAACATACACTAAAAAAAATTGGAAACACAATAAGAAAAGCAGACAACAAAAACAAAGGCCAGCTACGTGGACACCGCTGCTAAAGTCGTGGCAGCCTCAATTGGCATATAGCTATAAGCTATACATATATGCATACAGTAGACACTGACAAGAACGAGCAATTTTATACTGGCAGTAAATTTAAGAAGTTTGGGTGGACTTGGGATCTGCTACCGAAATTTGAAAACCTTTAGAGCTAAACTTTACTCGTTCGCAATACACATTGAAATATTTGAACTATTCAGAAAGAACACTGTGAATGTGAAGTAAAGTCCTCCTCAAAATTTTTTTGTGCATCTGCACCTTTATAAAGCTATTAATTTTCCATCCATTGTTAGGGCTCCTTTGATTTACAGTGGCTTTACAATTTTCAGCTAAATATTGGGGCAATCATCTCGCTCCCGATGTAGAGGTATTGTTTTTAATAATTTATTGTATGTTTTTTTTTCGCCTTACTAAATTTGTAAACGTTGTAAATTTTCATTACCCTTGCGTTTACGGATGTAAAAAGACCTTTTTAAGACGTCATACCTTAAATTTGGGGAACAGTCAGGGGGCTTAGGCCGAAGTGGAAGTCTCGCTGTGTGCGGTTGTTATATCTCATGAGCACTCTGGCTAAGGCACAATCAAAAGTGAACATCTGAACTCCTGCGATTTCATAAGAACAGCACCAGGATGGTTGCAACAAGGCACTGCATCATAGGCCTCATGGCTGAGAGGATGCATGTCCCCCAACACGACTTCGGTCGCAGCTGCGGAGATGAGAAGGAGACAGACTGTCCGGCACTTCTTAGGAAACGCACCCAGCTTCTGGGTAAGTCCATCTTTGGACATGTCGGCAGTCTGGCAAATCTGCCCATAGCGGATCTGGCCACTTTAATCGAACCCTCAAAACTGTTCAGCAAGGAGAGAGATTTAGGAGATTAGGAACGCCCAACAGTTTTGACCCTCAACCACCCAAGGTCACTCGTTCTACCCCCTCCCACCCTCTTCCTTTTCAATCTTTCTCATATATAATTGGGCAACACAATGGACCACATGGTCTATGGGTGATCTCGGCATATGACTGAGCAGCCTAACTAACCTAACCTAACCTAAAGATTTGAGCAAGTTCTGATGAAACTTCGCAAGAACTGTCTGATCACGAAGTTCCCAGCTCTACAAAACCTCTTTGGGATAAACTGGATCGTGAAATCAAAAAACACTGCCATCTTCGAGACTTTAAATTATGCAAAAAGAACAGATCTTGGTAGTAGCTTGAACTTAATATAACCTAAAAAAAGGGCTAAGGATGTTAAGTAGCACGTTCTTGAAGACTATTTCACATGTCTCTCTTGAAAATAATGCACTTTGGGAGCTATTCCAACGTATGGCACATGGCGCTGTCTGGCTGAAACCAAACGACCTTCAACGCATAAGTGTGACCAAAGCCATAGACAAAAATATAAGACTAGCCTAAAACCGCTAAAACAGGCATAATAACAGTTTGGTCCCAGAACACGAAATCTTTTTAGGAATCGCTGATATTCTTCACAAAAGGAATCATCCCACCCCTAGAAAAATGTTCCGGACTTGCTGCACAGTGTTATCAGATATATAAGTTGTCAAATATCTGATAAACCTGTGGATGGACTTTTTGAAGGTTACACAACGGCATATTTCTCTTTTCAGAATTTTCTGTTAAGCATGTGTGTATTAAGTAGGAAGTCAGTTAAAATGTTTTGTGCTATACTTTCCAAGCTTTACCATCGACAGTAGGAATCATCTCGCCACTAGAAAAATTTTCCGTCATTGTTTCACCGTTTAATCAGAGAGCTTCGGACAAACCTATTGATGCGCCTTTTATATCGTTATCCAGCAGAATATTCCTTCTACCAAAATGCTCATTAAAGCAATTATATGAAGTATGTACCAGTTAAAATATTTTATGAAATCTATCCGGCTTGTAGCGGATTTCCATGTCGACTTCGTTAAATCGATTTGTAAAGCAGGCCTGCATATCTTTAAATCGTAGGTAACTAACCATATTTATTAATCCAAGTTACTGCCCAGCAAAATGTTACCCATTCTAGTCTTAAAATGTTCACTGTATATGAGTGTAATAAAACTTATGTCTGTATGTATTAGAAGTATGTGGCACAGTCGATATACATATAGTCATGTACATACGAGTATGCACCATGCTGTGCGCTGTGTGCTCTGTGGCGTAATCGGCATTCGGCAAGTTCGTTGCCTAAGTCTTTCGTTTTGCTGCCACTAAATATATCATCGATGAGCCCAGTCGCACACACACACATACACACACACACATGCACACAGCAACACCCTCACATACACAGATTGTGGCTTAAAAATATGTTGAGTTAAGCTAAACGACTTGGCCACAAGAAAAAAAAAAAAAAAGTGGAAGGCACGGAATGAATCGCATGTATACGCCCATCAATGCTGCCACTGCGGTGGCAGGTTGAAATGTTGCAAGTTAGTTCGCTCCCTGCTCGAAACCTCCACCGCCCGCGCGTTGATATAGGCACGAAAGCGAAAAGGATTTGCGCAGAGTTCGCTTTGGCTTGTCTTTCGTACCCAACTCTCCGGCACCCTTTGGCGGTGCAATCGGATCGCGTATTTTCTGCTGTTCTACACGCATACAACAAACAGCAACAACAGGAGCCACTGCAACTGAGCTGCAACTGAATAGCAACTGCACTGCAACCACAATGAAATGCAGGTGCTTATGGCTCAGTTGTTGCCACGCGGGAGCATGAGGGTGTAGGGGCGTGGCATTGCGCTGCCACTTTGTTTGCTGCTTTAGTCGGGGAGACCTCTTTTCCTCCACTTGCCGCTTGTACAAAATTAACTACAAACAGCAGTACAAAATATTTTAATTAAAAATTCCTAATCGTGTGCGAAGCATTTTTTATCTGATTTTTGCTGCCGGTCCACAGTCCGGGTCCACATCCTGGGCCTTTGCCATCATCGTCATCGCCAACGCCACCGCCGCCGACGCACAGTGGTCGAAATTAACATTTTAGCTGCAATTCATTTAAATATTTACATTTTTTTGTGGCGCCAAAGTCGCATTGATGCAAAGAATATTCTATAAATTGTTTTTTTTTCTATTTATCAACAGCTCTCAAATAAAATTAGGTTGTTTACTTTGTCAAAAGTAAATGCAGACACGCAGAACTGCAAAAGTGCCTAACAACGACTTACAATAACAAATATTGCATTTTTGCCCTACCCTGGTTCTTAGTGAAAAGCCTTCCAGTGCTAACTAATTTTTAAGCCTTTTTTGGTATTTCAAGTTTTAATGCTCGTGGAGTGCTACAACCAAAAATACTTGTTTCATTCTATCTCAATCTTGGAAAAATTCAAATTCATTCATGTGTTTCTGGATTTTGAATTAAAAATATTTGTTTTTTATTTTTATTAAAAATTATATATGTACTTAAAATACTTACTATATCTCCAATTTATCTAATCGGCGCATTTTTTTTTTATTCGGGTATCTTTTTTAATTCTATGTAGGAAATTAGTTAATATATATTTCTGAGTCTTGAATAAATACATTTTTTTTTTTTTAAATTTAAAAAAAAAAATATAGCTTATGTACTTCAAATACAATTCTTCTTCTCCCCAAACCCTTGTTTACCTCTTTTCGGACTCGCTAATGCTTCTTCTGAGGTGTGAGTATGCGATCTCAGCATTCGTCTGCAGGCATTCCGATCCTGAATCATGTCGTCGCTGAGGGTCCTCTTACGCCAGGCAGAGAATATCGTGGTGTTAAATTATATTACAGGAATTTTTAATTTTGACAGAAATTTCCATGATGAAAAAGAAAAATATATATATATATCCCTAATTTATCTTATCGGCGCATATTTTTTGTATGGGAAATTTTTCACAGCGTTACAAAAATTGGAAAACGAAAAAAAAAATGTGTTAATATGATAAAAGCTCATACACTAAAAATACAAAAAACCCAATTGTACCCAATCGTACTGCTCGGATTTTCTAACCAATAAGCTTAGTACTACCGGAGATGTTGTAAAATTTTTGCATATTTTATTTTAATAGTTTACAATATAAAGTCAATAAAAGCTTTTCTGTCTAAAAATTTGTGAATTTAAAGAAATCTTAAGTAAAATAATGAGATATTTTTAATTTTAACGTGAATTGGAATTCAGTCGCAAGAGATGTGTTTAAACAAGTGTTTCCAAATTTAAATGAAACTGGTCTCTTCAAATTGAAATCATATACTTGTATGGAATTTTTTTTTTAATCAAAAATATTTTTATTGGTGAATTTTAACAAATCTCAAGTAAAGTTATATATAAGATAAGTAAAATTATTAGAATCGAACCGAAGGGCTGTCTGTGTCACCGAGAATTGGAATTCGGGCGAAATTGAATCGAAAAAAATTTCTGTGTCATAAAAATTTAAATGAAACTCATCTACTCTCCAAATACATATTTATTGTTCAAAATTTGTAACATATAGCTGCATTTTGACCACTGTGCCTTGTTGCCGCTGCTGCGGCTTGTAAAGACTAAAAATGTATTAATAAGAAAACGCCAAAAGGCTTGCGTGTGTGTGTGTGTTGGTTTTGGCCAGCTTTTCGGTCTGGGCCGTCTCAGACATATACATAATAAATTGCATTTGCCTACCAGAGAGATGCAGATATGGGCGCGCATCGCGCACTGGCAAGACATCGTCGCAGAGTCGCATGCAAGTCCAGACACCACACCACTTGGCAGTGCAGCATGAAAACAGCCAGAGATACTTTTGCATCTAGATACTTTTGGCAGTAATGTGCGAAAATTTCATTGGGTGTCGAAAAGTTAAGTAGTGCTCGACGCTGCGCTGCTCTGCCGCTCTGCGCTGCTCTGCTCTCACATTGCTTTTTATGGCCAACTGATTTTAATGTGAGAACAAGCCAAGCATTTGGCATTTGAGATTTCAATTTGTATTAAGTTGTTTGGCTTTGGTTTTGGCCATCCGGAGACCTATTACTTTTTGGGTTTTAGCTGCACTTGAGATGTATCCGTCAATTGCACACATTGCCATAAAAGTTGTATCCTAGGGCATGGAAAACGCTCATGTGCCGTGGAGCACGTCTTAGCCAAGAAGCATGCCAACCAAATTGGCGTAGTCAAAACGACTGTTATCAATTTCACTTGGCTAATTGGTTTCAAATTTATGGACCTGTAATTGATATTTATGCCTGTCGTCTTTTACGACGTTGTTGGTCTCTCAAGATTGTTGTTATTTGTTGTTGTTGCTGTTGTTGTTGTTGTTGTTGTTGTAAATGTCAAACAGTTAGCTGACGTGGCAGTTGGCTTTAAGTCCAGCGAGCGAGTGTTGGCCAAGTCAGAAGCATGCCTGCGTAATTGGTCAACTATTCTGCTATAAATCGTTTTCACCAACCGTAGTAGTGTCCCGGACTCCACTAAAGCCAGACTCCGACGGGAATTATGTATGAATGTGTGAGTGTGTGGGTACTCAGGAAACTTCAGAACTTGGCAATTGCCAGGCATGCGCAAAGAACTTAATAGATAGCTTGAACTCATGTCAATTTTCACAGTGCTTCGTGAAGAAATTATAGATATTTTGTAAAAAAAAAGTAAATAATGACGAGGGCAGAAAGAGTAAGAAGTGCAAAGAGACTTTCACACTAGAACTAGTATAGAAGCTGTTGCCAATAGTATCAATCCAAGACGTTTTTCTTAAAGTAATAATTAATAATAATAATTATAATGAATGATTTTGTAGGAAAATTCGGAAAAATTTTTATATTAAAGGAAAGTATTGGTATTGCTGTTTAAGCTTGGCACATTAACACATAGGATAGGATAGGAAGGATAGTATAGGATAGTATAGGATAGTATAGGATAGTATAGGATAGTATAGGATGGTATAGGATAGTATAGGATAGTATAGGATAGTATAGGATAGTATAGGATAGTATAGGATAGTATAGGATAGTATAGGATAGTATAGGATAGTATAGGATAGTATAGGATAGTATAGGATAGTATAGGATAGTATAGGATAGTATAGGATAGTAAAGGATAGTATCGGATAGTATAGGATAGTTTAAGATAGTATAGGATAGTATAGGATAGTATAGGATAGTAGTATAGGATAGTATAGGATAGTATAGGATAGTATAGGATAGTATAGGATAGTATAGGATAGTATAGGATAGTATAGGATAGTATAGGATAGTATAGGATAGTATAGGATAGTATAGGATAGTATAGGATAGTATAGGATAGTATAGGATAGTATAGGATAGTATAGGATAGTATAGGATAGTATAGGATAGTATAGGATAGTATAGGATAGTATAGGATAGTATAGGATAGTATAGGATAGTATAGGATAGTATAGGATAGTATAGGATAGTATAGGATAGTATAGGACAGTACAAAGCTAGCATTACTTGAAGCACATATTTGCACTATTTGTTGAGGCATTTGTTTGGCAGAATATCGGTGCCAAGCAAAGTTGTTTACTCACGACAACTAATGCAAATATTTCCTTTAAATGTTGTTTGACAAACACCTAATAAACGGCGAGTAAACCTTATGTGCTCATTATGTAGGGTAAATATTTTCATCGCCATTAAGCACAATCGAAATATTTTCAAAAATTTTATTTGTCGCTAATAAAAAGTGTTTGAATTTTTTTTTCTATACTGACGTGCTTTTAATAATAAACCAGAAAATGAGTGATTTTGAACAAGACAACGCGTTGATAGTTGTATTTTATTACGTATTCCGAAAAGTACAACCTTTGGTTAAAACGTAATGTTTGGCTTGGAGACTGAGTGAAATGTAAACTAGCTTAATCAAAGGATTAAAATATTACTTGTTGTGCAATGTTAATGTTTTAATATTTACCTACAATTTTGAATATTTTTTTTTAAATACAAATATGTATTTTATTCTTCACAGAAAATGTATTCTATTAATATTTAAAATGCTTAATAAAATTTTTAATTTCGCACAAAAATTTTTTTTGCAATCAATTAACAAAAATTTATAAATTTTCCTTTAATTTTTTTTTAATATTTAACACCACTGAGTTGAGTCGTATTCCCACTATATACGGAAGGTGTAAAAAGACATATTTGTTTAAAGAAAATGTGTGGGTTTAATCAATAAAAAACTGAATAATCTTGAAAATCTTAAATTTAAATTTAATTACTTGTCCTTTGTTTCCTTTAAATAAAAAAAAAAATTAAACATAATTAAACAAATAGGTGGCTTACGTTAGAGTCGGGCGCGGACGACTTTGGGATACCCTGTATCACTAGCTTGCAATAAAATCCGGTATATTGCTTAAGAACACCAAAAGACATTTGATTGCCAAATTAGGTTATGATACGATACAACCAAAAACAGACGAATTTAGATCCAAAAATTTTTTTTTTTGTCCAATCGTTCCTATGGGAGCTATATAATATAGTTAGCCAATTTTGATCAAATTTGGTAAAGTGATTGGGTACTCTAAAAAAACTTCTGAATGCCAAATTTGGTTTTAATACCTTCATAAACAAACGAATTATCCATCTAAAACTTTTTGTTTTATTCGAGGTCCTCTGAAACACCCCTATGGGAGCTATATAATATAATATAATATAATATATCAAAAAAAAAAAAATTAACTTGTCTCCCCTGACATAAGCGCATCTAGCTCTGGTTGCTCTAGCTCTTATCTTCTCTGAGATCTAGGCGTTCATACAGACAGACGGACATGGGTATATTGACTTCTCTAGTCACCCTGATCATACTTTAGGTAACTTTTCTCCGACGACTCCTTCTATATGTTACATACGTTTTCGGCTTGCAAAAACTTAACATACCCTTTGTACCATACGGGCCAGGGTATAAAAATAAAATTTTATATTTCAGTAGTTTATTCAGCGTTAAATAACATTTTTTTTTCAAAAATGAAAATTTTCAAAAATTTGTTTTTTAACCTATGGATTATTCAGCTTCATTAATTTGTAAAAATCGTTGAGACAGTTCGAATTACATTTACAATATAATTTTCAAATATTTGCAAATATGAGCAAACAAAATGTTCGTCCAAATACTTGTTACATTATGTCACCGCTAAAAAATATCTTCATTGTTAGAAGCAAATATTTGCTCAAAATTATATTTGCAAATACGAAGCTAAATAAATTTTGGCAAAGATTTGCTGCAAATGTTTGATCATCACACTGACAAACAAATATTCGATGAAATATTTCATGCATTTTGAGCAAATATTTGCAACGTGTAATGTTAGCTTCAGATTAGGATAGGTTGGGTTAGTATAAGTAAGAATAGGCTAGGATAGTTTAGGAAGTCAAAAGACACATATACTATATGTAGTGGATATGATGTGGTGAGTAGGGAAGCCAAAGGGATATTGTAATAATGTTGTGTATGTTTAATGGCTTGCCACTTTGGAGTTTGATTTCTACTAATGGTATGTCCAAGATTTTGCCTGTGTCTATCAAATAATGAATCCACATTTTTGAGGTGAAGATGTTCTATATTCTGCTGGCTTGTTATTCATTTATTTCCAACCTTCATAATCGTTCAGGAGCTTAATTATGTCTGTTGCCGACTGTTGAAGCATGTAGATACATATATTTCTTCTCGAACAAAATACATTTTTTTTTGTTGTTTGCAAAATAATTTGTTTAAGTAACTCACAATCAAGGTCGAATCAACTGTCAAGTTGATAATATATATATATACCTATATAAATAAAAAACCATTCATAGAACCTTTTGTAGCATAGAGCAGTTTTACCTAAAGATTTTAACAAGAATTAACATGCAGGCTTTTGGGCTGCTCTGGTTAGACTCTTTAAGGTTGTAAGATCTTCTGGCCGAGAATTTTGTGATGAAGAAAAAAAAAAACGCAACGAAAAACGAAACGAAAACAAAGAAGGCGCTAATTAAAAATGCTAAAGTTTTAAGCTCGAACGAAATTCCAGCCTCCTTTTCAGCTGTCCATTTGGCGCTGATGCGCTGGTCTCTTGCTACAATTCCAATACGATGTTGTTTCTGTTTTTGTTTTTTGTTTTTTTTTTTCTGGCCGGTTTGGGATTTTTCGGTTTTTGTAGTAAACACCGCACGCCTGTCGATTTCTGTTGCTGTCAGTCTGTGAACGCGTCCAAGGCGGCAGCCATCTAGCTATGCAGCCCTCTGCCAGGGCAACATCACCACCACCACCACCACCACCACCAGCAGCACCATCACCATTCATCTTTTGCCGTTCGAAGGCCTCTAAAACTGGTCGTACATTGGCCTGCCACTCATTTGCTGCAAGTTGTAGTCGTCTCTTCGTATGTTCTGGGTTAGCGTGTTGCTTATCCAATGCTCTTTGAAATTTCCAATGAAATGCTGAAAAACGCTGCCACAGCTACAGGACTCAACATGTAGGGTCTCAGGTATTTTAATTAGTTGAAATTTTGTAGCATTTGAGCAGCGCAGCGCAGCCGAAAACCAAGAAATGCTGCAAGAGACCACCAAACAAGCGTTTGGGTTCCAAACTTCGGCTCACATGTAACCACCATAACACTTGGCCCTAAATGAGCAACAACTTCATTCTATGTATATTATGTGCATGTATTAATCTTCAAATTGATTAAAACTTAATGAAGCTTAATAAACCCGAAAATCCCATAAATGAAGTGATTATGACGGCGAATTGAATAACATTGAGCTGAGACTGCTCGGATCTAAAGGGCTTAGCTTGAAGTTCCAATTCAATTTCCAATGTTAAATTAAACTGTCGACTTAAGTCCAGTGCGCACTGATCGTTGCCGCCCTTTTTTTTTCCCTGCAATCCATGCGACACTGAGCCTGACATTAACAAGTGCACGAAGCGAACCACCATCATCAACCGCCGCACCAACAGACCACCACCACCTCTTCCATCAGAACTACAACCACTAATATGTATCTAAAGTTTTACAATGCGTCAACCTTATGACACAAAAAAAATAACGCATAGTTGTTAAAGTGCACCGAAGCTTAGACACTCTTAAGATGGCAATATATAAATATTGACATTTCTTCTTAAGCATTGGAATAATGGAAATTGACAATCTATCGAGATTTTGTAGCATCCTTAAAATTCTAACAGGATTGGCTGTGCTCCATTAAGCTATACGTTCTATTTGTTTCCGACTTTTAGTCTGAGGATGATGTTGTATTATATGTTATCTCTTCAGACGTCTGTATATGTGCTTTGATATGATGCATTTTCTTAAAACCTTATCATCATAGTGACGTAACATACTAAGGTTTAGAAGACGATGATAGTCTATTTTTATAAATCTTAAAACATTTTTACAATAATGACTAAAGATGTTAACTTAGGGTAATATTATACGTCAAAGATTCATTTTTACTATGATAATACAAATATAAGATGATATGCTGATAATACAGATAAAGATGATACTTTAATGAGCAGAGTCTTACAGCAAGATATTCTTAAAAAAATTATCAAATATGATTGGCATATTTTATAATATGTAGTTGTAACGACTTTTTATCAAAGTTTTATAGGGCATTAAACAAATTTCTTCTGGTTCTGTAATAGTAAGAAGCGATTACCTAAAACGTTTCGATATGCAGATATTACGACTGTATATCAAAATTTTAAAGAGCATTAAAGGAATTCTTCTGATTCTGAAAAAGTAACAAGCTCTAACTCAAAAAGATTTTATAGGACTATAAAATAGAATAAGAAATTAAGTACAATTTAATGAAGTTACAAATAAAAGAATTCTTGTGGTAGAAGAAGTAAGAAGCTCCAACTCAGGAAGATTTTTGACTTTTTGTTGATTTTGATTTTTTGGCTTTTTAAAAAGATGACAAAATAAAATTTTAAAATATGTAGCTATCAAACAAAAAAAAAAATTCAGTTGGAAATATTTATGGTTCTGAAAAAGTAGCTCTAACTCAAAAAGATTTTATGACTATAAAAGATTTTAAATTTTATTCCTTTTTAAACAGATGATTTAACATATTTTTAATATACAGCTCTTACCCAAAAAAAGTCAAGCTGGGAAAGAGTAGAATCGATATTATTTGAATGAAAAATTGGATAGCAAGGGAATAAAATGAGATAGAAATGATACAAGAAATATATAAATATATAAACATATATACCTGGAACTAAGAGTTCTATCATAAAGCAATAATATAATCTGATAAAAAATAGCAACCTCATGTTTCAATAGAAGCAATGCATTTTTACGTTAAATAATAAGATTCAAAACACGATGGATTTATGATATATATGAAAGAAAAATATCGCCTCATTTAAATTAAGTTTTCCAAATTTTAGGCAAAGTTTTTTTATGTTAGGGAAATCTTCGTCGACTTGGTGACTAACTCACGAGTCTGCCATTTGAAACATCTAAAAACTGATAGCAGATGGAGAGACAGGATGGTCCTGACTCCTCCCGTTAAGCAAGATTTTTTGTAAATTTATTTGTCACTGAAACAGACTGTACGTAAAATTTGGACCAAAGTTTTATTCCAAATCCACCCATGCAGATTTACCAGCATAGCATCTTGAGACCATGAGGCAGAGGCACTCCTCTGCTAAGCATTTGAAAGAGTATGGGCCCTAGTCGGAGGCTCAAATCAAATTTTAGATGAAGATACGTGTATACTGAGTATTTATATATTTCATATAGACAGAAAAATTGGGCTGTTTACTTTGTCGGGCAGAAATGCAGAAGTGCCCAACAACAGCTTACACAAAAAAAAATACTGCTTTTCGTAGGAAAGAAGACCCCGTTGATTAAAAAAAACTTTGGGCACTTTTGCCAAAAACTGTGTTGTAAAAAGCGTAAGTATATATAGTATTTGCGCTATTTGATTGATATTATTTAATGTGGTAGAACACTAAACAGCTGTTTGTAAAAATCCATAGCTTTTTAATGGAATTTTTTCTTCACAAAAACAAACCGCGACATATGACATTTGTGAACAGCTGATTGTTATTGCTTACGTCGTTAGTTGGGCACTTGTGCATTTGCAAGACTTGCTTCAAAGGGTTGCAAGCTTTGCCATCAACTTTTAATACTTTTTAACTCGCAAAGTGTATAAGTATACAACGTAGTTGCCTTTAATTTTTATTGTTAGTTTAATTACAAAAAAGTGGGAGTTTGTTGATGATGGTGATGGTGGTGGCACAGAAACAGGATCAGGTTCAAACAGATATAGGATTTAGGTGGCACTTGTGCGCACTTCAAAAAAAAAAAAAATTGTAACAGCAAAAATGATAAATGACTCTGCGCTTAACCCTTGTCGGCTGCGGTGTTTTTAATTGTTGAAAATTGCTTAACACAGCTGTTGGGTTTTTCATAGTGCTATTCTTTTTATTGTTGTTGTTGTGTGTTGCATGCCGCAAATCATAGAGTGTTGGCGGTTCGAGGGTTGGGGTGGCGTATGACGGCAATGCGGCGTACTTACAGCCACGAAAATGTAATAAAAACGTGCGTCTTAACTTCATGTAAATCATGTCAAGCGGCGAGTGGCGCAAAATATTTTGTAGTCAAATGGAGTAAGAAGCAGCCGCAGCAGCCACATCATCGTCTAAGCCTGGCCAAGCACAGCCGCCCAAATGAGCATCCTTGGGACGCATGCTGATCGCAATCAGTTGCTGTGGTGTAGAAGAGAGCCAGAGCCAAGACACACCGCGGTGCAGAAAGCGGTGCAGACAGCAGTGCAGACAGCAGCCCAGAGTCAGTGGTACCACCGCCGCCTCTAGGCCTCCAGCCAGCCCCCTTTTGGGTGTCTGTGGCGTGAACGTGCAAACATGTTGCACATGAGAGAAGCTGCCGCTAAAGTACTTGTACTTGTCATATTGTTATGGATTTATGTGCAACACGTATAGCGCTATAAAAATGACATATGCATATGTATGCGTGGTTTGGCTCCAGCTGCAGTGCATCCATTTATTGCAACTACTAGATAGGTTTGCTTTTGCTTGGGCAACATGAGCACGCGCAGTTCGAGCTGCCAACTTGGTGTAAAGGCGCAGACGCAGCAACCCTGCTGACACCCTACTGACACACTGTTGACAACCCCCGCAGAATCCTAACTATGCGCAGGATCTGCTGTTAATTAATCCCCTTTGTTCGTGTTATAATTTTGTTTGCATTCAACGGGGCGCAACATGTTTGCCTTAGTAATTTGGCTTTGGTTTAACTTTAGGGGCGGATTTGCTGGCAGGGTTGCCTTTGTGTTGCCCGATTAATGAGGCGTACCGCAAAGGCGCAGATCCTGTGGTTGTAGTTTTTTTTTCTTTGATGAACTCCTCTGTGTTTGACATGATAGCTTTGGTGTAGTTTTATTATCTTTTATTTTTTTGAATTTTGTGTTACAATTTGTAACATGTGCAAGGTTCACAGAGGCACAAGTGGCATACATGACAAATTGAGTGGCATGTTGCAAATAGCTGGGTCAGGTGGCATGATGTACTACTATAAGATATACTTGTAGGTTTACTACTTTGAATAGGGTGGTTTTTAACAAACTATAAATATAATGACTATCAGATAGCCAGAGTTTATTTTTCTAGAATTAGGATTTTGTTTGAAATCCTTCAAGCTGCAATTAAATAGTGCTTAAAAACTAAAAGATCTCAATCATTTTGAAAAAAAAATATGTACACAATATTTGAACTAAAATTTGGTGGTTGTCTTAGTAATTTAAAAATAATTTTATTGCCCACCTTCTTACCTTCGTTCTTATCTTAATCTTTAAAATTAAATATAATTAATACACATAAATAATTTTATCTTGCACTACTTAATATCTTATCCTAACTTAAAAAAAAATTAAATCCTTTTTTTAAAAAATATTATTTGCTTAACATTTTAACCTTAATTTTGCATAGCCCACATCTGAACCTATATGACGAAAGAAATGATAACTAGTTTTTTTGGTTTACCGACACTATGTTTTGACTGCATGTCTTTTATAGGATGGGTGAAAGTCGCAAAAATATCCAAGCGTGGAAAAGGATATTTTTATATTATATTTTTATTTTTATACAAACTAAACTAACTAAACAATACTTTTGAGTTTAAAAATAAGTTAATGCTAATAAAACGTTAGCATTTGGCAAACATTTTGCTTATAATTCACAAATAGTTAAAGCAACTGTTAAATAAAGGCTTAAATTTAACATTGAATTTTAATTATTAGTTTTTTCTAAATTTTTTCTTCGTAACTAAATTTAAGTCCTTTAAAAGTTTTTTTGTTATCGCTTTTGAAGACGTCAAAACTTGTCATCATGTGTCCGTCCGAAGGGTTAAAAATATGTGTCCGACGGAGGGTTAATAATATGTGTCCGACGGAGGGTTAATAAAGATTAAGTAAGTTTACAAAGCTAACTTAACTAATAGGAAGTACTGGCAGCTAAAGGCCTAAGGCTCTATATGAAAAATTATTTTAAGTGTATTAACGTTATATAGCCAAAGGAAAGTGAACACAAAACTTTGGTCCAAAGAAAACAAAAAAACAGGTTGTATAAATTTACTGAAAACTATTTATAAGGTCTTGATTTTCATTGATTTTAGGATTAAATTTTCTTCTTGCTTGAGATATAAGTTTATCAATCATGTCAATAATAGCTTTATATATAAATGTTTTGTTGCATAGTAATGAGGGAGGTTGAATATCATCTTCAATATTTTGTTTTGTGCTGTTTGCAGTTTTTTTAAATGAGTTTTGGAACTGCTACCCCATACTTCACAGCCATATAACATAAAAGGTAAGAAAATTGTTTTATACAAGGTGGCGCAAAAGAAGTCATCCGATGTTGTTTGGCTCTTATTTTTTTTCTAAATGAAATTCCAAAATTGACCAAAATTCGTTGCAGGGACCGCCGGCTGAGGCCCAATTGCGTGGCACGTCGTCTGGTCGATGTTTCGGGGCTCACTTCGACGTCCTCGGCTACAGCGGCGATATTTTCGGCAGAACGGGCGCTCCGGGGCCGGCCACTCTTGGCAACGAAGCCATTATGCCAAACTGTATCAAAAGCAGCTTCAATGTCTAGTGTTATCATTCCAACTGATTTCTTGTGATCCAAATTTTCCTTAATGTATTTAGTAATAGATACAGTTAAGAGATGCTCGGAATCCATACTGAATTGAAGGTAAGATGCTATTTTCTTCTAAGTGTAAATTTAATCTGGTTTTAATTAATCGCTCGAAGATTTTAGAGAATCCACACAGTAGGCTGATTGGTCTATACTATAGACTCTATAGCTATCAGGTGAATCAGGGGGGTTTTCCAGGCTTGGGAATAGGATTAATTTTTGCAATTTTCCATTTTAAAGGAAAGTACCCAATTTTAAGACAATTATTAAAAATAAGTGTTAAAAAAGCCATAGTGCCATTTGGTAGCTTTTTAAGGCAGATATTTGGTATTTGATGAATACCCAGAGATTTTTTATTTTTAAGAGACTTAATAAAAAGTTAAAAGTTTACTAATTGAAAAAGTTAGAAAAAACTGATTTGATTAGTTTGACAAGTAGTACAGTAAAAATAGACCAAAAAAGGGGTTGTCCAGGAGAAAGTTGCACTCTGGAATTTCTCTTGCTTAATGTTTTAAGAACCATCCAAAAAGTCTAAAGCCAAAAAGGTGGCCGTTATTTTGATATATGTTTCAGCCCATTTATCTCGAATTCTGTAAGTCGTACACAAAATCTTCCAAGGCTAAAAATGTTCTAAATTGAATTTCGAGTTTTATTTGTGTTGGAAGGTATACCCAGAAGCTCATATTTTGGACGGTTAGAGGGCGCCAAAATGACTAAACGAATTTTTTGGTATTTTTAATCACCCCCTTGCACTATCTTGTTTTTGGTGTGTATCAAAAAAATTTAGATCTCAAAAAGTCCACATGACTGGTAGTAATGTAGTAGTCTAGTAGTTCCTAAGGCACGGGCAGACTTTAAAGCGTTCTAACTTGGAAACTACTAGTTATTATTACATGATTCACAATACAGTTTTAAGTATTTTTTCAAGAGCTTCAAATTTTGCATGCTGTGATATACAAAACAGGTCAAAGGGGTGGTCAAAATTGTTTCTAGTAACTTTAGCGCCGTCTACCGCCCAAAATATGAACTTCTGGGTATAGCTTCCATTACAAATAAAATTCGAAATTCAATTTTGAACATTTTTAGCCTTGGACGTTTTTGTGTAGTGAGAAATTCCAGTGTCCAATTTTTTCCTGGTCAAAACCTATTTTTACTGTACTAAACTCACAACCATGATCCAACAATTAGAAGGACAAGCAATACGCTGCACAGTGGCACGGCAGCCGCAAAAGCGTTGCAAAAATCGATTTTGCGATGTAACCATTTTCTAAATGTAATACATGCATCTGATTTAGAATTTCCCAGGGATCAAGAAAATAAAAATTTTATTCAATTCGGATGAATAGTTTAGTTGCTACAGCCGCTCAAAGTGGAGTATATTTTCAACTTTGAAAAAAATCGCAATTTTTGGAATAAAAATTCGTGTTTAAGATTGTTTTGTGGTAAAACTACGCAACCAATCCCTATTTTCTTAGTTTCTATAAAAAGGTACATGAAATTTAAACATACAAGAAAAAAAAAATGACTTCATATCTTTTATGGGTTTTTCAATACTTCCGTTTAACTGAACCACTATATTTGGACCACTTTTTCAACTTTGGAAGAAAATATTTTAAATTACATATTTTTACATTTTTTCAATTTAACATAAATGGTTTTGTTATCAATTTATTTACCTACTCTATAAAGTTTTCGTCTACCTTTATCTACCTTTGGCTGTAAAGCCACTAGAAGTGCAGAAACCCAACTGCAAAAAATGCTACCGCAGGTAGAATAAGAAGAACACGCAGTAGATGAATCCACTAAATTAAGAGATGTTTGCTTATATTTGTATTTGACAATAAAAAAGCACCTACCTGTGACATTTCAAAAAAGGTAGATTAATTATTATTAAGATAAATTCAAATTTTTTGCATGTTTAGGTAGTTGAACTGAAATCATACGGATAGGGATGTAACCTTTCCCTTTATAATGTTAGGTATCAACTAAAAACCTTTAATGCAACTACTTTTTTACCTGTTAGGCTTGTGGATATAGGGTTAAACTCTGTATATATTTGCCTGAATATTTCTGAAATATCATAGTCTGGTTTTGACTTTACAAGATCACGTATTGCAGTGAAAGTATTTTTAAATATAATTCGCAAGCATTGATTTTATAAGTGTAACGATGTCTTTGGTAAACGTAAAATTATTTGAATTGTTCAGAAACTCCAAAAGCGCGAATGAATTCATTTCGGCCATCAGAAAATAACTTAATGTTGAGGAAGCAAATATGGAGAGGTTTGATACCTTAAAAGGCAAACTTAATCTAATTCACTCCCGAATAAAAAAAAAGTGGCAAGACTCTTCCTTCCCCAAATATGGATATGGTAACACAAACGATGGAAACTCATCCCGAAAATTCTTTGCAGAAAACAAAGTTACATCAGAAATAACTGGAGTGGATGATGAAATTATCAAAAGATTGGGTGTTATTTTGAATATTTTGAACTGCAAGGAAAAAATTAACGGCAGCAAATTTGGTGAATATGCCACTAAGACTGCAGAGCTGTTAATGGAAAAATATCCAGGAAAAAAATTGACTCCCCGCTTCACAAAATTTTGGCACATGGCCAAACTATAATTGAATATCATTGCCTACCCATTGGGGAGATGTCAGAAGAAGCCCAGGAATCGAGAAACAAGGATTATAAAAAATTCAGAGCTATGAATACATGTAAAATATCACGATCAAGGGAAAACGAGGATCTTTTTAATATGTTGGCAGCCTCTTCAGATCCACTAGTTGCATCCCTTAGACATGTGAAATCCAATACAGAATTAACAAGTACTAGTTATTCAAATGAAATGTTAAGTCTTTTAGATATTCCTCCAAATGTAAATGTGGATGATTATTTTACAAAAAACTACTGATAAGACAAATTATATAATATATTATAATAAAAAAGCATTGTTACATTAAATTTATTGACTGAAATATAAAATTATGAACAAAAATATATCATCAAAATTTCTTTATAAATGAAAAATATATGTACATATTATACCTACCTATATATATACCTATATATATATATATATACCTATATATATACCTATATACAAATATTGCACAGGCAACAAAATCCAACTTCCACAACATATTGCGCAGCTCTCAGATATCGTATCACCATACATGAGCACTTATTTTCAAGCCTGAACGTTTTTCTTTCAAATACAATCTAATTCATTAAAATATCTCAATTGGTTTAGAAAATATGGAAAAAATAATTACGTATTTTTCAATGGGAAATGTTGCACAGGCAACAAAATCCAACTTCCACAACATATTGCGCAGCTCTCAGATGTCGTATCACAATGTATGGGTACTTAATTTAAAGATTTTTCTTTCAACTACAATTTAATTCATAAAAATATCTCAGTTGGTTTAGAAAATATGATTTTTGCAACGTTTTTTTGGCTTCCGTGCCACTGTGCGCTGGTCCGATGTTCGTGTCCATCTCAAAAAGAGATCATAGGTTCAATTTTTGTATGATAGCTATTTGGAATAGTGGACTAATTTTAATCAAACTTAACACAGAAGAACATGCTTGAAAATTTAGTTTATTTTTAAAATTGCGGTATCAAATTTTTGTCATTTGTATTTATATGTATATAGTATCATACAAAAGTTGAACCAGTTGTCTGAGCAACCAAACTAGCGCACTTCTTTGCGGCACCCTGCAAAATCCATAGCTTCATGGCAGCACAGCTGAGTGAGTTTGAGAAATAAAACCAAACAATACCAAAAAAAAGTGTTTTATATTATTTATAAAAAATGCAAAAAGATGTGTTGGATCAATAAGTTATAAAATTGACTCTTCCGGCGCTAGGAACTTCTTTTGCAGCAGTATGCGCTACCTTAGTTGGCACTGATATCAAACATGAAAAAAAGTTCTTTAAATTTAAATCGAAGTGTTTCGCATAACTTTTTTTCGCCATATGGCCCCAAAATTGCCTTTAAGACAATTATTTCAATAAATTTACTATGAGGACTTTCTCGCAATTTGGTTAAAATACATCTTAAAATGTTAACGACGAACAAGGAACGTTTTTTTTCCACGCTTTAAATGTAAACAACAGCTCATAAATCTTCGCCAGGAAAAACACACAAAACTACTACGAGTATAAAAAGCGCATAAACAACAAACCACAGGCAACACAAGGTGGCACAGTCAGATCGCACCGCCAAACACTAAACTGCCCCCACCGAGCCACAACCACAGACACTAGTAAAACCAAAACACTTGAAAAATCTGTCATAAAATTTGAGTGGTGTAAAACCAACTGGTTGAAATTGCCAACATATTGGACTGTTTGTTTAATGAGCACGCTCCGGGGGTTGAATGACCATAAAAGTGGTGCAGCGCGGTGTAGTGTGGTGCACTGCTACCCTCAAAAAAAAACAAATAACAAAGCACTGCGTAAAATTTGACTAGATATTAAGGTCACAAACGCGTTTTGATTACTCAATATGTTTGATTTCGGGATGCCGGGATTCATGCCACATGACAAGACAAGAGGTTTAGCAACAGTGTGGAACACTTGTGCAGATGTCAATTGAATTTTTAGTACTGTTCAAAAGTGCCCATGTGCACATGCGCATGCTCAAATTCGAAAAAATGAAAGCTAATTTCGACAAAGAAATACCATTAAAAGCAATTGACAAGGCCTTAAAACAGTTGCATGGTTAATGAAACAAGTGTCGGGCTTGAATAAATTCAAAACGAAAACAAAAAATGTGAAACAAACTAAAATCCAAAACGCCAACACAGAAACAAATTATGAGCAGAAAAACACACAAAAGACACCTGTACTCGATGTAGTTTCTTTAGTTGACCGGCTGCCTGAGTGACTAACTGATGTCGGCGGGCTTGGTGACTATTAGCTGAAATCAAAAACTTGTGGCCAAAACAATGTAAGCCACTGAAACAGAGACCAAAAACAAATACAACAATCACTAAAAAAAAAACGAGAAAGAAACGCTAAATTTCGAATACCGAATTTTATGTACTCTCTTATAAGAAAAGTGGAGCAACTGTACTCTAAATCGAATAAACTTTTTTTTCTTAAGGAACGTTTCTAGAGTTAATTGTGTTTGGGCCTGTTTCGAACTTCTTTTAATTGAGTTTGAACAGAATAAAATTGGTAATAGTATATTATCATCATAAACATCATAAAGGCAAAAATTTTATAATAATTCTGTCAAATTATTCTTGTTCTTATCTTCAAAAAGGTATTCGAGAAGACTTAAGAATAATTTTCTATCGATTACAATAGCTAGAAAAATGAACCTTCGTATAAAAGTGTTTGCTAGGGTAATTTTGGGGCGAGAAACACGAAAACTACGTTAATTTTTTTCTCAAGAACCGTTTTCAAGATTTTTTCGAAAAACATGTTTTTGGGTACGTTTTTCACTTAATCGTGAATATTTCGTGAAAAAAATGTTTACCGACATAATCATTAGATCGAAAGGTATTGATGTGGGCTTTACGGTGATATACGATATGTGAAGATTGAAATTACCGAAGTTACAAGCAACCAAAGTCGAAAAAAGTGATACTTTCGACCATTTTTGAAAATTACACATTTTCAGTTTGCTTTTAATTAACTACAAAATTTTTAACAATGTTTTTAAGCTTTCAGCTGAAAAAGAATTCTTATACGAACATTTCGAGCCTACGATCTTCAAAATCGAGTTAGAACTGTAGATGCTATGAAATCATGAATGAATGTCATTTTCGTAATCTTGAAAATTCTACAAATTTTCGTTTGATCTAGTAAGTTATCTTTTAAAGCCGTAAGATCATAAGCTGTTTCATTACGTCATCTTTAACGACACTTTATATTTAAAACTTATAAGATTACGAACCTCTTTGTGCTCTTAAGTTAGCCTTATATCCTTTATAGAAAAACCCTTTTATGCCTCAAATATATGTTTAAAATAGCTAAGATACGGATTATCTGGTATATATAAGAGTAATATAAGAGCTATGATCCATTTCAGCAAGTTATCTTTTTAAGCTGTAAGATAATGAGCCGTTTCGTTCCGTCATCTTTATATTTAAAGCTTATAAGATTACGAGCCGCTTTGTGCCCTTAAGTTTGGCTTATATCCTTTATAGAACAATATATTTTTAAAATAGCTAAAAATATTTGGATTAAGATCCATTGTAGCATGCATCTTTTCAAGCAGTAAGATAATCAGCAGTTTAGTTGCGTCATCTTCAAAGACCATGTACTTATATTTAAAACTTATAAGATTACGATACGTTTTGTGCTTTTAATTTAGACGTATATCCTTTATGGAAGAACGATTTTATGCCTCGAACATAATTTCAGAAAGTGTATTAAGATCTAAGATAAGGACTATCTTGTAATCTTAACTGTTATTAAGAACAGTTTTGCATGCTATCCTTTCCAGCAGCAGGACGGAATCATGAATGAATGTAATTTTTGTAATCTTTATAGTTTTACAAATTTTTTTTTGATCTAGTAAGTTATCTTTTAAAGCCGTAAGATAACGAGCCGTTTTATTACGTCATCTTTAAAGGCTATAATTATTTAAATCTTATATGTTTACGATACCTTTTGTGCTCTTAATTTAGGCGGAACTAAGACAGATTATCTGATAACCTTCAAAAGTATGACAATTAAGAAACGTTTTGACAAGTTATCTTTTCCAGCAGTAAGATAATGAGCCGTTTCATTACGTTATCTTTAAAGACTAATAATATTTAAAGCTTACAAGATAAAGATCCATTTTCCAGTTGAAATAAATAAATCGAATAATTATGGTCAATTCTTCTACTTAACTAGCCATAACAAGTCGTCACTGGCTTAGAAGTCATTTTGAATTTGCGTAAAGGCTTCATCTTTGTTTCTACAGTCTGCACCATAAATTTTGTGTCTTTCATTTGGTGCTCTTATGTTATCCGTGATCCAAGTGATCATACGGACATCCAGTTGCCGCTTGATAATCTGGGTAGATGCTATAATAATAGGATAAGCAATCCTTTTCCGAAATCTTTAAAGAAATTAAATAAAAAGTAATTTCATGTAGAAGATATATTATCTCAAGCTAGATGCATTTTTGAGTTGCTTCGGATATTTTTATAAAAAAGTGCATATACTCCTGCTAGAGTAAAACAACGTCTTTGACTACAATCTCACGGACCGCTCGAAACACCAAGCTGGCAAATGTAATCCCTAGAGTCTCTTTTGCTATTGTTGTAACTATCCATGTGGCCAAACTAGCCAGATCACAACCAGAGCCACCAACGCAAAGGTTGTTGTTGTTGTTGGAGAATTCAACAACGCCGTCGTCGTCTTCAGTCGCGCCATTTAGCCAATTTTGATATAACTGAAAGCGTCAATTATACGTGAAATTTATGATGCCGTGTGAAGAATAACACCAACTTGCAACATATTTGGACAGTCGAAGTTGTAGTCAATGGTTGTTGATCTTGTTGTTGTTGGCGTTGTTGTAGAATTGTCGCTTTGGGGTTTGGTGCTTTGCTTGATAATGGCCATTGTAGTGGTAGATATATTTTTTTCTCACTGCTGCTGCTGCTCCCGCTATAGAAGATGACAAAGGAGTCCAGAGCTTGCGGCAGCCGACGTTTCAAGTTGTACGCCCACAAAAGCCAATGGCCGTTGTTGCCACTGTTGTTGTTGTTGTTGTTTTTGTTACTGGGAGTCTGTCGGCTCTGTGGCTATGTGCCTAGAGAAGACATTTTGGGCACACACCAAGTCAATTTGTTTTATCTATTGTCGAACAAGACTCATGTCACAACGGCACAATGAGATTTAGTATGTGTTTGTTGTGGCTACGAGGGCAGGCTGCAAAGTAATCAGTTTTTTCGAAAAAAAAAAATTAATTTTTTTTAATTTTGGAATTAAGTTTGCCGTGGCAACTGTTTTCTCGACTGCCAGTGCGTTGTTTTGTTAGATAATAGATTTTTTTTTTTAAACTTGCTGTATAGTTATACAAAATTTAAAATATTAATTCATCGTCAAGCACTCCATTGAAATAGTTTTACAAATGAGGCGTAATCGAGATATCGATAGACAGTTTTCTTATATTCAAATATTGGTGCTAAATCTTTTTAAACCGTTCGCATAAGCTGGAAATGAACTCAAAAATCATCATTGATTTTTTATTCTATTTCTGTAGTAGTGAGGTCTCTTCGTTTCAGAAGTCATTATTTGCTTTCGTGTTAAAAAACAGATTTCGAATGACTGCACAATATTCAATGAATATATTTTGTTAAAAAACGTGAAATTTGTTCTGTTTCGAAATTAGTAACTTATTTACTAAAACAAAAATTAACGTACCAAAATGACGGGTCATTAAAGGATTTGTTGTTCGGGGACCCAAATATTTTTGCACAAAACATGAGTTTCTTCTACCATTTTTTACCATTTTTTATGAAAAAAGCACCATTATTAAAGTGATAATGGATAAAATTTGGAATTATTCCAGTCAAATAAAAACTTAGAAACTTTGACTTTTAAAAGATTTCAGTTAACATATCCTCTACCCTCACAAAAAGTCCCGACAACTTGATTTTCAAGTAAAATTATATTTAAATATTCTGTTTCGCCCAAAACAGCCAATTCCGTATGGCCAATATTAATAACAATGGAATCTACAATTCATTTTTACAATCCTAATTGGCAATTGTAATGCCTCGTATTTATGTTGATTTAGACAAGAGGACTCCAAAATATTTCGCATTTACAGATTTTAATTATCTCTTTGTATTCTTATCGTACAAATGTTCTAAACCAACTATCGAAAATTAAAATACTGCAACGATATAAAAGAAAAACAAGTTTCGGGGAATACCAAAAAATTCACAAATTAAAATTTCTTAGAAAAAATATAAAATTTGGTCCGGGGAAAATATTTTGAAATTCTAAAAGCATGCAATTTTGGATTTTCTCTCAAATTTTAGACAAGTAAAACACGGCTTTGAAGAAGACTATTAACCCTCCGTTTGGCACATGTTCCGATAACCTAAATATGTTTAAAATAAAAAAACATCTTTATAGCCATCCTCGTAATGGAAGGATCTTTAATTTTTTGAGAGTAAATAAATATTTAGGAAAAGTCAGAAAATTGCCAATCTGAAGTATGTTAAAAATACAATTTAAAAAAATGAAAAGGGTCTGGCTGGACCCATGTGCCAAACGGCGGGTTAACTATTTTTAAGACGGGAAATAATAATATCTTTCGAAATATTTATTATGTGCTTTGAAAAAAAAAATGCTTTAATACAAATATTTCATTTTTTATAAAAATATACAATAAGAGAGGTTTGTCCGAGTGTAGATTAAATTGATTTTGCAATGCAAATATTCACATTTCGTGAAAAATTTCCATTCGAGGCCATAGAACAGAATCAGGTAGTTTTTAATTAATACAATGTCCCACTAGGAGAAATGTAATCTAAGAAGAAGAGAATTTGTGTTTGTATTGTTGAAGCGGCACGGTGGCTTACACCCGCCATAAATTTCGCATCCAAAATAAGTTGCTGCACATTAGTTTTAGGTGTGGCGGCAATACATATTTTTCCACAATAAATTGGGGCAACACTGTTTTGTTACGAGACCTGCGTACAGAATTTTTTTATTTTTGCTTGTACGCACTTTCGGCTGCTGCGTACAAGCTTTTAATTTAAAGTTTTATATACGGCGAGTAAAAAAAAATTATGAAGTGGTTCGTGTTGTGATTTTTTTTTTTTTTGGCTAGTCGGTTACTTTTCAGCCTGCCCTCGTATGGCTGTTGTTGTTTTTGTTGTTATGTCTGTTGTGGGTAGAGGCAACAATAACGAAACGTTGCAAGCAGCGGCAAGAAAAAATCAGCGACATGATTCGATATTTAGATATGCGCACTAAGAAATATGAGCCGCTAACAACAGCAGCGGCAGCGACAACAAGAACAACAACAACAACAAAGCTGCACTTAGCGGCATTTATAGCAAAGCCGTTGTTGTTGTTGTTGTTGTCTGACTACAGCACATGTAATTGCAGTTCGTTGCTTAAGTCTTTTGTTTTCGCTGGCAACCGACAAGCAACAACAAGAGAACAACAACATCCAACAAGCAACAACAACCCGACAACCGACAACCCAAAAGCAACAACAATTGCTGCTGATAGGCCTTTTGGCAAGTAGCCAGTACATTTAAATTTGATTTATACACGCTTTAGTTCCTTATAATTGGGACTGGAGTCGCCGCAGCCGCCGCTCTGTCTGCCAACGGTAACTGACACTGGCCTGACAATAATTGGCTGCCCCAAAATGGTTACATTGTCGCATATAAAATGTAGTACATTGTAACCATATGAAAAACCATACCTGGTGGCTTCGGCACAAGGTGTTAATTGTGCGCCTCCAGCACAACGCACAAATCCCCAGAGAACTGGCTGCCATTAAACGTTAATAAATCGCATAGCAATGGCCGTGGCTACAGCTCAGGCATTTTAACTAGAGCAAATCTAAGTCCAAGTCGTCTGCTTGGCGCCTGCTCCTGCTGCATGTTTCCGACTAAAGCAGAAGTTGTTACTGCTGCTATGCCGGCAGCGTTGGCGGCAGTGCAGCAGCCGCACAGTGGCTGCATTTATAAACATAATTAAGTTGGAATCATAAAAGCGCCTAAGGGCGACAATAAAAAAAATATACAAGTGTGCCGGCTGCTATCGGAAGAAAACGACTAAAATTTACTCTGCATCATCATCATTCACAAAATTCAATGTTTTGAATCTCTTGTATCAGATTTCGAATCAAAACAGGAGCTCTGGAAAGACAGACGTATAAACAGATAGACGGACATGGTTTCTATCTTGTCTTGATCATTTTGTAAAATACTCAGAATACTGAAATTGATATTCATCTCAGAAATAATAGCCTAGTCCTTGCGGGTTTTCCTGCCCTGTGGAGACTATTACGCTCCTTTTTTCAAAAATTAAAATCCTTCCTTTTTTTATGTTTAATTTTAACAAACATTTAAGGTACATACATGAATAAACAAATGTACCGATATTAAATAAAACAAGTCACTGTCTCTAGACCACCGCTCGTAACAAAAATTCAAAAATATAATTCTAATTTTCAGAGATATATAACAAAGACTATTGAGTGATTATAAGTTGTACATAAATGACTACATTGGTAATTTAAATTCCTTTATTCGGAAAGAAAATCTAAAGGCCGCTTCAGAGAACTTTGAGCACTAGGGGAATTCCTTCGTTACTCGCCTTCTCTCGTCAGGCCTGAATACAGAAATACATATAATCGTTTAATATTCATCCCTCAGAAACCAAATAAACATCTTCACCAATTAATGATACTAGACAGTCATCTCCAGGCAATTCTTCTATTAGCTAGCATTTACACATGATTTTCATTGGGACCTACGTTTATATGGGAATGAAGTCCTGTGGTCACGACACAAATAGTTACTGATTCAATAAAATATAAAGTTGAGTTGAGGTTAAATTTTTTTTTGGTATGATAAAAAGTTTTGTCGCTATTTTTTATTAGCCGTATTATTTGGCGTGATTTTACATAGCGCACTTAACTAAAATTTCCATTAAAATTTTTTTATAATAACTTTTTTTTTTCAAATTATTTAACTAAAAAGCAACGGAAATTATGGCGACACTTTTAATTAATATGTGTACATGCCACTTTTTGAAAAGCTACTGATAATATAAAGCTGAATAATAATAAGGAGAAGATGCTCTTAGAAATGGATAAAATAAGAACTTCTAGCTTTGCAATCAGATTTCTCACCGTTTCGCAACTTTTGTTTAGAGAAACCTTTGACCTCCTTATTTTAATAACTTTTGAATAATACATGAAAATATTTTTGTCTAGCTTTTAATATTTCGGTCAGGGTGGACTTTTCATCACTTTTATTATTACTACTTTAATATAACCCTTACACTTTTTAAATACAGGGTATTCAGAATAACGCTCATATAGCGCAAAGCTCCTGCGCATGCGTGAAGCGTACGACGCACGACGAACGAGAAACTTCGTCCATTAACAAGTCCGCCAGAAGCAGCAGCAGCAACAGCAGAAGCAGCAGCCAAAGGCAAAACAACCAATCAGAGTTGGGCTAAAGAGCGCGCACGCTTGCGCCTCGAAGAGAGCAAAGTAATAAACCGGTTATCAAACTAAGAGAGTGCAAACAAGCCATCGCGTCAAAGCTCAGAGTGTAGATTAGTTGTGCCCAGCGGCAATGCCAGTCAGTCGTATTTTGACGGCCTGAAGCTGAAGCAGACGCAACAATCGAGCGCGCGCAGTTGCAGTTGCCAGTTGGAACGTTTTTCCCACAAACAGTTGCACATCGATTAAATCGATTTTGTGTCAGTGTGCGTTTAGAGCCGTTTGCGCCGGTGGTGCATTAGTTAATAAGCCGAAGAAGACTTTGCTCTCTTTGTACGCTTCGCGTTTTGTGTTCGTTCGGCTCACGTCGTGATTTGCTCCGCCCCGTGGGATGCTGCAGGGCAAACGCCGCAGGACTTGAGACAAAGACGCAACGGACGGGCGTTTAGTTGTGCGCAGTGCTTTGAGCGGTGATGAGCTTACGGTAAATGGCTATGGGATTACAGTTAATGTTTGTGCACGAGTGTGCGTGCTTGTGCAAAACTGTGCAAATTTGTAATCAGTAATAACAACAATTACAAAGCAAACATTGAGAAATTGTGAAAGTGTTAAGTGATTGTTGCATATAAAATGCAAGCAAATAACATAGAAAAATATCAACATAAAAAAAAATGCTGATTAATAGAGCTCACACAATCATAACACATCAATATGCGTCTATAGTGAGAGCATCTCAAAAGAATCTCGTGATCTGTCTATATAGTATTAAGTGGCACATTGTGTGTGATGCGTGAAAAACGGAAATAACGGTAAATTACACACAATACATAAGCGTGTATATACAAAGCATACAATAAAATACAATAAAATAATGTTGCCGCGTTTACTTTGTTAATAAATTGAGTGACGCGGCAATCATAAAAAAAAAGTTGCAAAAGTAAAAGTGCAAAATACTAAATTTAATGTGAATATATGTACTATAGTAGTATATATTTACTAAACAAACACAGACGACGATGGATTCATTGATAATGCAGCAAATGCATAAACAGCACAAAAACACACACATACGCACTTTTGCTGTATACAAAATGGAATTGAAACGCACTCAATAAGACTTGTGAAAGCAAGGAAACAAGAATTTATATGATGAAATAAAAATAGTACATAACACACGATGATGATAATAATAATAATAATAACAATACAAAATAGTTAGTGATAATGTACAGGCGGCAGCGACATTGTGACTATGACTAAAACTGTGGCTTTGACTGTTACACTGACTCTACAAATCAGCTGAGATCTCAGCAAAAAAATTATTTTATGAACAACTTTTTATAATAAGTAGTGCGCAAGGAGTCAGTTTTAGGCGAAATCTAAGATCTTAACAAGAAAAATTTTACTATTTTTCGAGTTTCCTTTATGAACAGGAGTTTGCAAGAAATCTATTTTAAGGGAGATTCGAGCTCCCAACAAGAAAATCCAACGGAAGAGTGCAAGATATCTGATTCTACAGTACAAGCAGCAATCAATTTGAGCGTAATCTGAGATCCCAATAAGAAAAGCTACCATATTTTGAACTGCTTTATAAACGGTTTATCTGTTTTGTTTATATTTCAAACCAACAGCAATTTGTCGGTATAACAAATATTTTTAAATAGCGACTCTAAGTTCAAACTATAAAACAATGTGCCGTGGAGCGTGGGAAATCTGCCCAAAAAGTTGATCAGCAGTAAATTTTTCAAAACGTTTTAAATTAGAAGCAAGATTTCTGGCACTCCCTTAAATCGTTAGATATTACACATATGTATATTCAGAAAGGCTGGCCAATGAATTTTGTAAACATAAAAAAAACCATACGAAGGAGCTGATATAGTGAAAAATTTGTGAACATTCTTAATTAAATATGGATATTAGCCCAAAAAAAATCGTTAAAAATCTATTAGGTTTTTAGATAAAGATAAAAATAAAAAATGGAAGTTTACGTAAAAAAGATGTTCGATTCTTAGATAAAGAAAAATAAAAAAAAATTGAGTCTATCGCATTTGAATTGATGAACGTAATATTCCTTTCTAAAGCGGGCGGCTTTTTTCAACAATTCAAGAAAATTTTCTTCGATATATGTAGTACTTTCGTAAATAAAAAATGTTCAAATGTGGATTCTGTTTTAAAGCAAAATTTTTACGTAAGTCCGAGATTATTTGGAGAAACGTTTTTACCTGTCGTAGCTTTAGATTGCAACGTATGGACAGTCTTACGAAAGTCATGTATGTTGACTTCCAAAGTTACAACACTTGTGGAGCTTTCCTATAAGAGAAATACTCAAACTCGGAAAATTCGAAACGAAAAATGAATAAGATCGAAACTTGCAAAGTTGCACTGTCATCCTTAAGGTTCTACTAATTTTTTCAAAATTACTATAAAAAAAAGAATAAATTGAGTTAGAAAATTAATCATTGTGAAAATATTAGGATTTTGGAATATAAAAGACAAATTAAGGGGAGCTAGTAAGGATGGTCGGAATTTTAGCAAACATCAAAGTATTGAATCCGTCAGATACCTTGCTCATCTTTAGGCCTAAGACAATTCCAAGCTCTAATAGCGATGCCGATAGAGCATTTCAGCATCTTCTTGCTCCGGTCAAAAACTTCAATGCACATTCATTGTATAAATTGCAAATTGCACCCTTTCGCGAAAGTCTGTGGCTGCAACCGAGCATCATCTAAATCCAACCAAGTGGAGTGTGCGCAGAGCCACTTCCGGTCGTTGCCATTACGCAAACAGCTGAGTGTATCTGTGTGCAACTGTGTAACTGTGTTGTGTATAAGTGCCGCAACCCATATGCACAATTTTGACTCAAAGTCAACGACTTCCGTTCGTGCAGATCTGTGACTCTCGTAGCAAATTACTTAATTAAATGGACAATTAACACCCAAAACATTTGCCACAAGGCTGCTGCCGACAGGAACGAGTAGACTCTTAAAGGCTGCTGCAGCTGCTGCCTGGCAAAGCAATTCCAGAATGGACAGCAAAAGATACAGTGTTGCATGAATAAATGAATAATGTATGCAAGAGTGAAAATATCTGTAAATTAATATGCGCACAAGATGCAAATTGCTTATGGCCAAAGACATGGACATGGACAATGCCACAGAAGAGTTTGTGCAGCAACAAGTGCAGCGCAGCAGCAGAGACAGTTGCAGCAGCAGCAGCAGTAAAACCAGCAGCTACTGCGACCGCAGCGTTAAATTAACATAAATTGAATTGCATTTGCATTTGTGGCAAAAGAGCGCGTCGGTTGCACGTTGCCGCTTTGCGGTTTTTGCGGTTGCACCGCTTTGTTGCAACAAATGCTATTGCCGTTGCAGTCTGCGGTGTTATTGTTGTTGTTTGTGGCACTTGTTGCTGCTGAACAAATGCGTGTCAATTAGTGTTGATGATGCATGCCTCTACTGCTGCTTCTTCAGCTGCAACAAATGTGTTCCAATTCCATTTAGTGTTGCTGCTTCTTCTACTTTTACAAGTGTGTTTCGATTCCGTTTTGTTGCAGTTCCACACCAGGAAAGTTTAAAGCAAAAAAAAAAATAACAATAATAATGAATAATAATAATAATAAGTAGCTGCCACAATGAGCATCATATCAAGTGGAAGTGTAAAGTGTATACAAAACAAATGAATGAAAAGATATATATGAGCACATATATAATACACATGTGTATATAGCAGCAGTAATAACCAGGCCTTACAATAAATAGTATATTCATGAGTTGATAAGCCGCCAACACTCAACAACAAATAATGCTACACATAACAACAAAAACAACACTGTTTAACAACTGTGCAAAGCCTTAAAAACAAAAAAAAAACACAACAAAAGAACGCGAAATTTGTTAACTCCAACAACTTCAAATCTTTTTTTTTTCATCTCACATATGGGCTAATTAAAGGCATTGAGTTGGAAGTTTTGCGCAAAAAAAAACACATAAATATAAATCAAAAAAAAATCGTCTGCCCGCACTCAAAATAAACAACAAATCGTTTGGGACCAGCATTGCCAACAGCAGCAAAGCGTTGAAAAACGCAAACAGAATGTACAAAATGTTTAGAAAACATTCTCGCCGAAAATCTACAAAAAGCCACAACAACACGCCAGCGACAACAACAACGATAACAACATCTGGAACAGCAGCGGCAGCAGAATCAGCATCAGACCCAGCAGACAGCCTGAGAATATTGACGATGATGTCGGCGACGAGGACGCCGCCAACGATTACGATGACGACTACGACTACAGCGACGAAGCGATCATCGCGGCGCACATTGATCGACGATTGTCGATCATTAAAGTTTGCCTGCAACTTAATTGCTTTAATTTTAATATTGTTAGTTCATAAGGTAAGTCCAAAAAAAGAAAAAAAAATTATATACCCACAGTTTTCAAAAGAATTCACAAAAACAATCAGACCTCAAAAATGCAAAAAATTAGGCTTGTATTATGCGGGTGTTGCTTGTTGTTGTTTTTGTGAGTTTATTAAACTTGCGATTTAACTTCTCATGTGAATTTCGAGCTGGAGGCTGCCAAAAACCTTGGGGGTGCCCAATTATAGAGGCTATTTGTTGGTAACTAAAAAATTGAAGTTGAAGTTATTGAAGTTAGCATAACTAATATGTTCAATTCTACTGGTCAAATGTTTACTAATTGCCTTTAAAATGTTTGCTGATTTTTGGTCAAATTAGCTTTGGAAAGACAATTTTCTTGGGCGAAAACCACAAGTTTGACATCCAAACAACGTTTCCTTGAGTTTTCGCTAATTTACTTGGATTATCTAGAAGATTTCAAAGTCTATTCAAGCAGCTTAGAACAAATAGTTTGTCTAGTGCAGACCACATCATTTAGTTTAACAAAGATCTTTTTTGGGACTCAAAACTGTAGTTCTCATATGATCTAATATATGATCAGCAATATTATATTATATATTATAATACAATTATTACAAAAATTAATTTTTTTTTAAATTTTTTATTTAGTTTTTTGATTTACTTGAAGCGATGTAGCGCATCATAGCTGTAGGACGATATAAATAATATTATTATTTACAATTTTTATTTGGAATTGTATTTTTAAACTTATACTACTACGTAGCTCTCGATTCTCAAGTAAATATTCTATAAATGGAAGATTTCGATGAATGTTGACTATTCTGCTATTAGATTGTAATCTTTTTATCTTATGAACTGCAGATTTCATTTGGGTTACCAATAAAATGGAAAATTTATTTGTGATGCCACTTGTAGGAATAATTCTTTTTTCTCATTTTTTGAGCCCACTAAAAATGACTTGGGGAAAAAACAAAGCTTTCTTCATTTTGTATAAAATTTTTACTTTTTTCACAAGAAATTTTTTTGCTAAAATAAATTTTTTTATTTACAATTTTATTGGCAATCTGTTAACAAGTAAGGCTATAATCCAATGCTTGAGAAAAATTACACACTATATAAAGGGTCAACGTTGTTCGGGTGTAGGTTTTTCCATGATGAAATGGCAATGAAAACTGAATAAAAAACACATGGTTTATCAAAAAAAACTTATTGAAAAAAAAACCTCCAGATTGGTGACCCTTTATGTAATATGGCTATTTAAAAAAATTTTCAAATAAGTTCGATTTATTCTTGTAAATCCGATGTTCAGATTTTCTTTGTGCAATCTTCTAAGTCTTTGCCTTGACCTAGCAAATTTTTGTGTGTTTTTTGCCTATCTGCCGCTTAGGTGGCTTATGATGTCCCCTATGGTATGGAGAGTATGCCAAGATCCTTATGCAGATCAGGGACATCTACTATTTTGCGTTGAGCTTTATTTCGCAGCGTTTGAAAACTTTTCAGTCTTTGTTTTTCGTTACCGTACCCCAAATTTTAATTCCATAGACGTTCCGTAGATGTTGGTATACTTTTGTACAGCGTGATTTTGTTAAACATCGACAACTTACTGCATCTGCCCAGCAGCCAGTCCATTTCGACGAGTTTTGACCTACTTACTTGGATTGTATTTATAAATTCTACAGAAACGCATATGTTCATCATGGTATATGCAGATTTCTATTATCGTATAATAGAGTTATATTTTGGAGATTGTAAAACATGAGGACTTATGAGGAAGTTTATTAATTGCAAACAGTCATGCTAATAAAATATGTTTTTGTGGGCAGTAGTTCTTATGATTAAATTTGAACTTACGTTCAATTTTTATTATAAAAACAATTAGCGCTGCATATTTGTAACTCTAGGACAAAATCCCATTTTTTCTAACAATTTTTCTTCTGATGGTGTTATTATGCGTTTCTTGACTTTATTTATTTTAATAAGCATATTTCATGGCTATTATAACTTAAATAAATAAACTATAACACTGAGCTTTTGGTAAGTTAAGGATATTTTATCGATTAATTTTTAAAGAGGGGTTCACATTCCTGTCAATATAATTTTAAGCCTGGCAAATATGAAAGCTTTCGAGGGCGCCTTGTTAAATTCTGTACGTTTGGAAAATTTGATAAAATGTTTGATTGTGTTAATATGCGGAGCCATTCTAAAAATCTCTAAATGTATTGTCCTAATTTTAATTTTTGCATCTTTTGGTTGAAATTCGGGTGAATGAAATATCTAATACATTTTCTAATTGATCTGGGGTTAAAATTAGTTTGAATGGCGTTTCAGCCACATAACTAGTGAAAAAAGTAAGAAAATAAGAAATCTTTTACTTTTCGAATTTATCTTATATAGAATCTATCAATATGACAATAAATTAATTAATTGAACAATTAAATTTTTAACAGAAATAATTAAACTACAGTGACTACAAATACAATATTATGTTCTAAATGCAATAAAAAATATTTTATTTACATAATACATTACAAAACTTATTCTTTGAAAAAAAGGTAAATCTAAGAATTCATTTCTTTTGTCTTCGCCGCTATTATCTAATATATTTATATTTTAATATAAATATTCTACGTATATAATCTGTAATAGATGAAATATTTAAGTCTTTGTTTTGGTCATTAACCACAAGCAATAGAGTCAACAATAAGTCTAATAAGCCTCTTGTTCTGATACCATTATGTTATTTCAATGGCTTGGAAACGAACGGAATTGGGGAATATAATTTTCCAAACATTTTTTCAAAGCTGTGCAGTTTGCCCTATTTGTCAAAGTGCCAGCTTGATTTCAAAATACAGAAGGCCTTAAAAAATATAAATTAGTAACTTTCACAACACATTTGGGGTGTTCACCTCTTCATGCATAAATACTCTAGTAACGATGTGAGCAACCCTAATAACGAGGCAAGAAGGCAAGAGTGCCCGAACAATGAGTATGAAAGTAACCAGAGTGGAGGCATTGGTTATTTTTTATAATCGTTGATGCCCGACTAAAAGACATAAAAGAATAAGTTGTCTATTTTCTGATCTTCAACTGCAAACAAAATTGCAACTTTGTTTATTTTTTTAAAAAACATAGTTTTGCGGTTGTTTACAGAAAACACTAAATAATACTAATAATAGTGTATAAATATAGGTTTACACTCTTTACAAGACTCTATTGGGAAAGTATGCACACTTATCGTAGTCAAAGGTCTGGGTTGTGCATATATGCCCATTTTTTTAGTGCAAATTGTTGTTTGCGTTTTGACTGTTTTGCATTTATGATCAACCCATTGACAAATCTTGATTAGAACTAAACTCATATCCATCATGACTATATGCAATTGAATTCACAATAATTGCTTTCAATGTGTTCAAGTTTTATTAATTATTTGTACAGAGATTAACTTAAGTTTACGCATGGCTTAAAATAAAGTTTAATTTATTGCTAATAAATAGTTCCATTCACATTTTTTGTATATAAAGCCGCAAATAAAACTTTAATAAGCCACTTAATCAGGCTTATTTATGGTATTTATTTATTACTAAAACATTGGTCAATTCTTTTCGAAAAATCACTTGTATTTATTGTATCCATTTATTACGTTGGAAATTTGTCACAGCTTTAAAATTTGCTCATAAAATGACGCCTAAAGTTTGGTCTTTAAAAGCACCAGGCACCACCAAATTGCTCTAAAATTTATTATTTCTTAATATTTATTAAGTAATAAAAATCCATCGGCTTGTTACCAAGCACTCCATTCGAGAAACAAGCTGCTTTACAAACCTTTAATTTAATACCATATATTTATGTTACAACTTAGTTTGGCCTTGCCCCGAGGCTAGTTCCCATCAGCAGCTAAAAAGCCATAACTACTGTTAGAGCCTTGGGCTCTGCCCCCACCATAAAGTGCTTAAACATGTATTGAGTGAGTTACCAGAATCGAATCTCCGAATCTCGAATTTCGAATGTCTTGGGGGGACCGGCAATTAAACAGCAACAACAACGACGTATACACAAATACATAAAATTAATTGTAGCTGCAGTCCGAGTAACATAAACAAAAACAATTTGATTAATACGCAAGAATCCCAAAATCTTAAGGCATTAGAATCTCTACCAAGTCAGCTTGTTGCTGCGCACTGTGAAGGCAATCAAATTGATTACACACATTTATCTCCGGCGGCAGAGCGGTGCATTGATTTAGGGTAAGCTACGAGCGATAAAAGTCAACAAAGCCAGCGGCAACGGCGGCGGTGGCAACAATGAGAAATGGATACCTACTAAATGGGCCGCCACTGTCCATGTTTAGGGTCTTGCTTACTTGGGGGCTTGGGATCGTTTGGGATGCTGCAACTATTTAGTTGTTAATTAAGCAAATAAAAGTTAAATATTTTGTAGTAAAGATTTATGTGCGCTTCCAAGGAAATGCCTTAACTGTCTATTTTACGAACATGTCCAGCTGATGCTAGCCTTCTGTGTGTGTGTGGCATGACGTGGCCATCAAGCCATTAAGCGGCACACACATTGTCATTGACCATGCCAAATTAACCCAGTTCTGGAAACGGAGTCAACGCCGTCGTCTGGCTTGACTAACATGCGTAAAAGGCTCAGGCGATCATAACGCTTGACATTTATTGATCATAAGCTGCGTTTTAAACTGGCGCGGCTTCAGTCAACAGTCCCGGGAGTCAGCATCTTTAAGATATATTCATAAAAAATAAAAAAAATTTCGAAAGCCATTAAAATGAGTTGGCGAAACGAGCTTCGCAATGAGCTCCCGCTCCCACGATCATCGTATTGGATCATGCAGCGAATCAACGTTTTGTTTGTTTTTTTTTTCTTGTACGTTAAATATAGGGTGTTTTTTAAAAGTATTTTTTTTACTTGAATTAAAAATGTAATTTATTATTTATGATGAAAAATTAGTTCGGCAAATGGCACACGTTTTTGGTGTCAAAATTTTTGGGCACCTAAACTTTATATTTGCAGACAGATGATGCCTATAATGTGCGTTACAAAAGTAGTTTTGATTCAAAGGTTTTAAAAAGTCGCATAGAATTAACAATTATCTTAAAAATAGGAAAATGTGTTTGAGAAAAAAAAAATTTTTTTGTAAATGAATTTTTTTTTAAACATATATGTAACATTTTTTTAAATAAGAGGCCTCTTAAAAGAACATATCTAAAAAATGTTTTAGATTTTTGGCTTTAAGGCCATGAAGGCAATTTTGAATTATTGAAAATAAAATATTCCTTTAAAAAAGATATGTGTAAAATTATATCTTATTTTCCATTACTTTTTAATACAAATGTTTCTAAAAAATGCCGATAGACAATTTTATTGAAAATAAAAGGTCTCTAAAACCATCATTACTGCAAAAAGTTTTCAAACAAAGACTTAAAACTTTTATTTTATTTATTTATTATATAAATTTCTTATTTCTCTTAACTTATTTATTAAAAAAGGGCAAAATAGAGTTTTGAATTGTTGGAAACAAAACGTCCCAAAAAACGATCCAGAAAAAAAAATAATTTTTAAATTATATCTTTTAACAACTTGATAAACTATTAAAAAAATACATATTCTTTGTATATTTAAAAAAAATAAAAGTAAAGAAAATTAAGAAATAATTTCAAACGTATTTTGTTTTGGCATTTTTTTTATTTAGGGACATATTATTTTCAAAAATTCACAACTGTATTTTTGGCCTTTGTTATAATAGGCATGTTATTTTTAAAAACATTTTTATAAAGAAGTAAACGTATTTTTAAGTGCTTGATTTTGAGAACAATTTATTTTCAAACACATTTTGGCCTCGGCTTTAAAACATTTTTATGAAAAAGTTTTCAGTTAAATTCAATTTTATTTTCCTTGACGGCCATTTTTGGTATTTCACTGTTCAGAATAATAACAGTAATTACTTCAGATTAGTCATTATGTAATGCATTAAAAGTGTTTTTAACACTGCTTTGATTGATATTAAAACTCAAAAAATTTCCGGCTTAAGTCCGGTACATTATTAATCAATAAACAACAGTGAAGAACATAAAGTAAACAGCTGTCAGAGTGCTCATTGTCAAGACAAACACACTCCAAAAAAATCACCCTATACATAAATACATTTAAAGTACATATTTGCCCGTATGTATAGTACGATACTTATCGCAATGTTTACGCATCAACAAAACGTTTACAGATACTCAAAATGGAATTGCAACTGTTGATTGTTAACTGCAGGCAGTTAACTTTTGTTGTTAACTGTTGACTGCAGTTTGGCGGCTCATTATGGATAAATAAGCGGCGCTTTGGTTAAAAATTTAATTAAAACTTAAGATCACATAAATTTAGCTTCATTAAGCGCTACAATTGCGGTCAGTTTTGGTCGTTATACAGCACTGTATACTAAAGTTGAGAAAGTTGCATTAACCAATGCATGTGTGTGTGTGTGTGTTACGAATTTTCCCATTTTCACACATGTTTAGACATGTCATGATTATTATCTAAACAAATTGATTGAATCTCTGTTTGTTTCTGGTTTTAACACTCGATTTGGAGCATGTTAAAAAGAGAAAATACGTTCAGTGTTGAGTTTCTTGCAGTTTTTTAGCTTGTATTTTTGGCCAGGTACAGTAATTGGCAGCAAGGATCAGCTTTAAAAATGATCGCTGATCACACTCAGGGCCGTAGATAGAAAATCCGGGCCCGGGGGAAAAATGTACCGGCCCCTCTATTAAACCTTCAGCTTGAATCAAGACGGTAATTACACCGGGCCCCTGAGAATACTCCGGCCCGGGGGGAATCCCCCTTTCCCACCCCCCTCTCAACAAGCCTGATCACACTGATACATTTTTAAGCAACGGCGTTGTAGCAATGCTAAGCTTAGAAATTGAAGAATAAGTTGCCTAAAATCTAAATCAAAAAACTAAAAAGAATTACGCTGTGCGTTGTGCTGTTAAAATGATCTAGCTTAAACTCGTACATTATAAACTTTCTTGAAGAATTTGCTAATAAAAAAAAAAATTCCGTTTACACTCATTTTATTTGTCCGGTACTCACTATTTTATATCTTTGAATTAAATTTATTTTTATTTAAGTTCTTTGAGCTGAGAGCACAAGACAAACACATGTAATGCAAAAATGATCACCTAGTGATCATCTCTCTAAAGAAATTATTTTTAAATGATCGAAATCGCGAACTTTTATCATATAAGAGTCTTCTTAGTTTAAAGGGCTAATAAGCAGCACATGGCCGAAATCCAGTAATTTTTCTTGTATTTTGATCCTATTTTTTTTTTTTAACTTAAAGACTTCAAGTTAAAATGCTTGACGTAATTTAAAGCATCATCATCTTTTTAAGTTTTAGAGGGCTTTTGTTTATAGAGCTTAAAAAAAAACAACAAATATTTTTCAGGACAATCATCTTGGTTTAAATTTTAGAAAAATAATAATTTGTAACTTTTTTATTTTTTTTAACGCGAAGACAGCAGTTAAAGGGCTGGCATAATTTAAAGAATCCTCATTTCTAAATATTGTACTTAAAAAGTTTTTTCATCTTTGAAGGTCTTTTAGTTTAGTTATTAGGAACAAAAGAATATTTTTCAAGATGATAATCTTAGTTTAAGTTTTAGTGAAAAGAAGGAAAAAGTGTGTGATCATCTTCGTATAAGTTTTAGAATTGTAAATTATTTCTAAAACTTACATAAACAGCCTAGGACTTAACTTTTGGAGAATTTGAGAAACTGTATTTTTATGTATATAAAACGGAAAGCTCTTTGTAGATTTCGGGCACTAATGTCCTATTTTAATTCTACAGGCTATCTTACAAAATGAGGTTATAATTAGCTATGTTTTTAAAATACATGTCTAAACAAGTGGCAATAGACAGGATAAAGGCTTTAAGGTTTTGAGGAACAAATATTATCTGTCAAGGTAATTTGCTTGTACTAATAAGATTCTACATATTTCCCGATTTCCACACGTTTTGAGATTTACAATACAAAACATATTGCGTCATCGATGGGATTGCGTCAAAATTTGACTAATATATTAGCACTTGATATCGTACAATAGATCGCGTTTAAAGGTAGGGAGTAAATGTTGTACGGTTGTTCGCTTGTGTAGAAGTGTGGGAAAGTAGACTTAGCGCCGATTTAAAAATTTTTCAATTTCCACACGTGTTTAGGCATTTCATGGGCATTATCTAATCAATTTGAAGTTTGTTTCAAATATTAGCACTTGATTTGGAGCGTGTTATAGTATGGTAAGGCAAAGATAGGAGCCGACAGAAAGAGGTTTATACATAGAATCCAAGCCAGTTGGACAGGCCGGTGGCAGCTGCAGTTTGCTGCACTTGGCTCATGAATGAACACACACACGAACACAAATATCCCATATGAGCCAACAAACTTGTGGTGCAGCTGAAGAAATGTGTTTTGATAAATAAACAGCAACCCATACCCCCAACTAAAATACTCAATATATGCAGGCTGAACCGGTTTGGCTGCGTTTCGATTAAGAACACGATGCGCGCGGCACGGAATCCAATCAACTTGGCTGGCGGGGCACTGACCAAATGTGCAGCGTTGCGGCACACAAAAAAAGAAGTAACAAGAAAATGTTAAGAACAACAGAGATCCAAGAGAGATCCCCAGTAGAAGTAGTGGCCAGGGTCTATGGTGCTGAGCCAGTGCCAGTACCAGTACCGTGTGCCTGCATTGATTGATCTATAGTATGATCAACGATGCACGCTGCTTTGCAGACAAGTTGAAGTTGCAGATGGAGTTGAAGTTGGAGATGTAGCTGAAGCTGAAGTTTTGTGCTAAAGTTGGGGATTTCTTTTTTTTTTTGTGTGGCAGCACTTGAAAAGTTGTTGGCTTGCAGCTTGAGGCAGAGTGATGTTTGGCACAGGTGCAGCCTGGCTTTTGTTGTGGACTGCATAATCAAAAAGGCGCTCAAAATGCAGAATCAAAGCATTTGCTTTGCGAGGGCTGGCTGTATAGTAATTTAATTACAAAAAAGGTATAACTCGTTTAAAGAAAACGCGTATTGGCTGTTAAAAGATTCTTGCCTTAGAGCCAATACGTTTAGTTCAGTGGTAACTTAATTAAAGTGTGTTTTCCTAAAAGTATTAATTGTCAGTATCCTTAAAATTGGATGCCAGATAACATACGGCTCTTTTTCCCCTCAATAATTGTCGAATCGTTCCAATAGTGCCTAATTAAAGTTTGAAGCATTTGAAGCATTCTGTTGTCAGAGAGATTGGATCTGGGTTTCTTCAATGTCGATTGCTCAGAAGAAATACACTAATCTTTCACTGCTCCTTGGTCTCTAACATGCTGGATCCAAACTATATCCATAATTCTTTTATTGTTTTTGTTGACTTAAGCAATGGCCGCCATTAATCACTCTTTTACCTACGACCTCAAGAATCTTGCACAACCTTTTATCATCTTTGAACATTTTGAGAATTTTTTCAACTATTTCTGAGATGGTGTATCTAGCGGATATTAAGTCAAATTTGAAACTAAAATTGGAGCTAATATTTTTTGGAATCGACTGGATTCAGTCTTGTGATGCAAAATGTGCAACCTTTTGAGAAATACAATTTTTGTCGAGATTAGATGATCGCTTTTTTCGTTGATTTATGCGGAGAATAAATATATTACTTTGAGTTGACTTACGTGATATACGATGCCAAGATATTCTGAAATTTTAAATTTGGTGGAGAAAGGGTAAATGATGGATTCGGGTTATATCAAAGCTGTATGATAAGGGGTCTGATTCGGACAATAAGCGACAATTAAATATATACATCTACATGAAATATTTCAAAATTTTAGCTAGGTTGATTATGTTTGACGATATTAATTTATGGAAGCTAGATTGGACATTTCTCACACTATAGTTCGGGCTGGGAGGTTCTCATCTTTAAAGATTTGTTTGCTCATGTATAAATTAAGCTATTCATCAACGGTGTAATGATAACTTGCAAACAAAAAAATGTCTCTCGACCACGAGCCTGGGGCTTGAACCAACTTTAAGTTTTGAGGCTAACATCCTCAGCTACCCTTATGTAGAATTTTATTACTAAGGTAAATCAAACTCGGGCCTTTAAAATACTATACATATTGCGATTGCCTCCGACATTCATAGTCCGATTGTAAAGATGATGGCTATTTATCGATAGATTTTTTATTTCACGTCTACAAAATAAAGCTGTAGAAAGGTTGATCAGCCTGCTTATATAAGGACTCACAATCTCAAGTTTACTTATCCTAGCACACATAATATCTTAGCTCTAGGCGTTCATACGAACAGATATATACCATACAATTTCTTTTGTTCTTCGGCTGCCAATGTTGCTTCTTGGCTAGGCCAATAAATTTTTAGCCAGCCCTCGTACATGCGTAAAGTATTGAAGAGTGTGAGTTTTGAGTGTATGAATTTTTAAAGTGTGTGCATATTTGAGTGTGTGAGTGCTTGCAACTAATGTGTACCGTTAGCCTGTAGGCCAAATTGCAATTTATATCTAATAAACCTATCAACACGACTAGCTACCACAAAGTGTTGCATATAAAAACAAAAAAAAACAAAAATATTAAGCCTTGTTGCCGCCTTTCACAATAAATTTGCTAAAATATGAAACCATAAAAGTTGCAACTTAAAGTTTTCATTAGCATATTTTGTTGTCGCCAATAGAAGAGAGAGGAGGTGAGACGTATATGGAGTGTGTGTGACAGAGGTGACACTCAAATGCCACCGTCTTTGGTCTTTCTGTAATGAAGCTTAAAATACAAAGTTAATGGCATTGATGGCAGTGCCGGCTGTAGCTGCAACTACAGATTGCAAGCACAGACCCAGCCCCAGTCCTAGTTCTAGTCCCAGAAGCAGACCCAGTGCCACTGCACGCACTTACTAAATTATGAGCCGCCATTAAGTTGAAATAGTTAAACTTTATTTGCCATTTCTCAGGAGTAGCCGCAATGCTACGGTAAGCGCTTGGGCTTGGGTCCGGGTACGAGTACGGGTACCGGGCTGGAGCGATCTAATGTGTTATTAATTTTATGCGATCCGCAAATCGGCAAATGCTGGTTACTTTTTTGACTTCATAGCTTAGCTTAGTAGCTACAAAAGCATTCTAAATTATACAAGCAGTTGGATATCTCGTTTGATTAAATGATCTCAAACCAGCAGCAATAGGAAACTCTTCTATAGTTCAAATGCTTTGTGTTTGAAAATATTTCTCATTATTTTCGTGTTTCATTTGCCGGCAGATTTATCAAAGAAGTGAGTTAAGAAAAAAAAAAATAAAAATAATAATAATAAAAAAAGAAAACACAGCAGCAGTAGATACAAAGATACTCAGATACATGGCTAGTAACTGCTGTTTCAGTCGGCGCTCCTTTACATTTGCTTACCAATTCTTTCTTGAGTAGTCTACAAACCATTTTGATTTTCTTTCGTGTTTTTAATTAAAACCTCTACTATGGTCCAATCAGAGCGCCCTAGGTGGCTTATTAGCTTTTACAACAAGCGTACCATGGAACTACAATACCAAACATCCCGGCGTTGAGCATATTATTTTATATTGTACTCCCTGCTTGGGTAGTTCGTTATCGTTATGGGCCATGATTGATTTGAATCGATTTTTAGGGCAATTTGAAATTTGTTTACATGCTGATGATGTACCTTTCGTTTTTTTATTTTTTTTTTTTTATGTATCTTACAGATATCCGCAGCTGGTAATTTCGAATTGGAAATATTAGAAATTTCAAATACCAATAGCCATTTACTGACGGGCTATTGTTGTGGCGTGCCAACGGAAATACGCGGCACTAAAACGACGGGTAAGTTGCAATATGTTTTATATATGTACAATAGTAGTAAGTACATAGTATTGTATTTTAAGGAATTTAGCATAAACTCTTATATGGAGCACAAATTTTTGAGAGTTATGTAAAAATTCTTATCGCTGTCAGCGCAAAGAATGCCGGTCAAGGTTTAATTAGTAAGCATTAAATACGCATATCAGTAAAGTTCATATATAATATATTTATGCGTGCTCTTTAAACAGTCTGCATAAATACATATATTATGTACATAGAAATCAAAAAAATCATACGCTCTGTTGTTATGTCAACAGTATGTATTTTTGGCAGATTATGCAACAGCCTATAATGCAGATAAAGCTTATTCGAATCCGTTAAATTTGCGTATGTACTATAATGTATGTAACGGTGCCTATCGTTCTTTAGGGTCAGAGACTCCGGCTACTATCTAGACTTAAAAAGTCATTGCAACGCTAATAAGTTTTAAGCTGGCTTGATGGTGATGATTTAATTGGGCAATCAAGGTAGATGCTACTCATATTGTCCGAAGATACACTTTCATGGTCTAACATATTTATGCTCAAGATTCCGATAGTATATAAAATGCCTAAGACTGTCAAGACTCTACTCAGTAAAGAGACGTCAGACACTTCGGTTCAATATACTGCAAAGAAAAGGACCCTAGTCTCTTTGGTTCAAGATACTATTAGAAGATGAGTACTCCTTCTGTCAAGACTCTGCCAGGACAAGAGACCTCAGATTTTGGGTTTAAGATACAATCAGAGAAAGATGCCTTACACTATCAAGACTCAAACAAAAAAAAAGATACCTCAGTTACGTCGGTTCCAGATATTATAAGAAGAAGAACTACTAAGAAAAGAGTTCACTGATTCTTCGTATTAAGAAACTGGCGGAAGAAGAGGACTTACAATGTAAAGTTTCTAACAAGAAAAGAAACCACAGACTCTTCGGCTTAAGATCATATCAGAATAAAAGGTCTTACACTGTCAAGACTATAATAAGAAAAGAAAACTCAGATTCTTCGATTCAACAACCTATCCATTCACTGTCAAAACTCTAATAAGAAAAAGGACCTCAATTTCTTCAGTTCAAGAATTATCGGAAGAAAAAGACTCACAATGTCAAAACTCTACCAAGAAAAGAGACCTCAGGGTCTATGGTTTCAGATAAAATCTAATGAAAGGGCCTTGCCTTATCAAGACTCTAAAAAGAAAGGAGGATTACAAGATAACATGAGAGGAAGAGGCCTTAACTTATCAATACCTTGATAGGATAAGAGAGCTCAGACTCTTCTCTTCAAAATACTATCAGGGATAGAAGCCTCACACTGTCACGAATCTATCAAAAAAAGAGACCCCAGACTCCGGCTTAAGATACTAACAGAAATAGAGGCCTCACACTCTCATGACTCTATAATGAAAAAAACCTCAGAATCTTCGCTTCGAGATACTATCAGAAGAGTTAACAGGTATAAGTCATATCTCCTAAAATGCTGAGAGGATTACTTAGTGTAAATTTTAACCATGAGAAAGTGTGAATTTTCTTATATCCAGAAATACCCCTCCTGGATGAGGGCAGTGCAATTAATAATATCATGATCATAATTTTTATACCGAAGCAGAGTATATTAATTATGCAATATTTGTAGCACATAGAAAATTTCTAAAGACAATGACTGCGTCTCAAAATATTCCAACTCAAACGTCTAAAAATCTTTTTTTTTTACATATAATTTGCACTGCGACTTAAAAACGGTCTGAACTTACGAAAGAATTGTAGAACGTTAAATTTTGTATAAAATCGATCTGCAATAACAGCTTCTATTAGAATTATCTGAAACAATAGACTTGTCAACAAGTACAAGGCTATATCCGTCTATTCCTCCTGTTTAAGGAAAAGAAAGATAGAACCAGTGGCGGATCCAGAATTTTTTTATAGTGCAGCGTTTTGAATTTTTGATTTCATTCATAGAGTAAACTAATGAAAACTATTCCAAGTTAATATAATCCAATAGTTAATAAATTACTAGAAAACCAAAAAAATACATTTCTTAAGAAATAAGTAACTCCTTTATAAGTGTACGAACTTTAATTATTGTTAACTAAATCGATTTTTTTATTTTTACAGGTTGTCCGCCTTGTACAACGGCGTTTCGTTTGTGCCTCAAGGAGTACCAGACCACGGAACAAGGTGCCAGCATAACGACGGGCTGTTCATTTGGCAATTCCACAACTAAAATACTTGGTGGTTCCAGTTTTGTGCTGAGTGATCCGGGCGTGGGGGCCATTGTGTTGCCCTTTACATTTCGTTGGACGGTAAGTTGACATTAACCTTAAAAAATAAATCAAAAAAAGAAAAGTATTTCAAAGTCACCAAAACTAGAGCACACTTTTGGCACGCGCTTTCCCGCCAGGCCTGATAAGAACTGTGCTGCCGTCTGGAGCAGCATAAGGGCAGCGATAAGAACCGGCAGAGTGTTTCGTTTAAATTTCAAGTGCAGTGATAAAATATGAGAGAAGTCTGAGTAAAAGATTTGGGTTTTTACGCGCCCCCAAGAGGGGTTTTTGTAATTTTTACTTAGAAGCATGCTCGCGCTCTTAAAGCAACTCTCTCTGCTTATGATGTGCTTTATTGAGCTGGTTGTATCTTATTTCCGGTAGCTCAAAAATTAAGCAGCGTGGGTTTTTGTCTTTGGGGTTATTGAGCTGCCCCCTGGTACTATATACATAGTTATCTGTTGAGGATACAAAAACGTTGACTCATCTTGGCCACAATGCGTAGAAAATATGTAAAAATAAATCACGAAAACTAAAAGCGGCTTAAATCTTGTGCTGCCAACAATGAGTAACCCCCTCACCCCCCACTCAACCACTAAAAAAAAAAAAAGCAATTAAAAATTATGTTTTATATTTATTTTTTTTTTTGGCTGCGCTTCGTTGGGACTCGATTCTTTTAAGCCGCTTTTAGTTCACCCGGCATTAATTAAGTGCGCATAATGTGGGGCTTATGACTGCTAAAACGTGGCATATTTGACTGTTCTTGTTACGTCGGGCTATAAAACATAAGTCCAGCTGCTGCTTAACTTGTTGTAGTTCAAGTTGTTATGTTTATTGTAGTTTTTTGTCAGTGGCGTGGATTAGGTTGCCAGCTAGGAGGTGCGTTCACTGGGCCCCATGAGACTTTGGAAGTTGATGAACAAACGCTAAAGTCAGGCGCGGATGACTCATTGTAAGGCAATGATTTACCTGCATACATTTAATAAGTAAAGCGGATCACTTTTTAAATCGAGCTTTTTACGTACCACTAGGTAAATCAATATCAAAATTCCGATTATAAATCAAGTTATCGATAACTGAATATTTAAGTTAACTTTTTTTGACGAAACATATCTTTTTTGTTTTGATCGTTTAATAAAATTCTTATAAATATAAACAAACAAAATAATTACTATTGTACAACATGTTTACACACAGCCTCTAGAAAGAGTTCTCTGGTGTTATTTAAAAAATATCTTACTTAGTGTCATACAGTATCAGATATCCTTGTTTTGTTACAAATATTTCAATAAACAAAATATTTTCATATTTACAATATTTGAATACTTATTTTTTAATGTAAGATAAAATTTTGAATTTAAAAAAAAATGTTTTTTGAATATTATTTAACAATTTTTTTTATTTTAAAATTCAAAACTGTTCTGCACTGCGGATCACTTTTTAAATCGATCTCTTCGATGTTAATAATTTATACAATTGGGATAGTTACATACTTGCCAATATTCACCTTGTATATTTTTTTGAAAAGAAAAACCTTCGATAATTTTTTCGTAATCGTATAAAGATATTAGAATACTTTCAATTAAAATGAAAGTAATTTTCTAAAATATAAGAATGATCGAGCAGACTAATACAAAATTACACAATTTTGGATTGTTGAATATCAACAAATCAAAATGATTTAATTTTTTGATAAGCAACCAAATTAGTATGCCTTTGGTAACATTCTTTTCTTCATCGATATCACATACGTATCGGTAATATCGTGATATCGATAATGATTGTCTTTGTAACAATTGTAATGGCGAACAATGAGTATAGGATCCCGTAATGAAAAAAATATAAGGTAAAAAAAAGTCTTTATAATTGTGCAATTTAACATTTTATGAAGTCTCTAAAAATTTAATGAATATAATGAAAAAATCGAGCTATTGCATATTTCATTTTTTTTTATTGTAGAACCGAAAATTCTGTATAAAATCGGTCCCAGAAAATAACTTCTACAGACAATCGTTTATGATATAGAGCGCGGACAATGGGTAGTGTTTAGTGAAGGAAACGCCAGTCCTAACGATATCTCTTCTGGGCTCTACAATTCTTATGAATATTTAAACAGCTTATTGAGCACTGGAAAAAACAAAGCGCGGAAAATATGAGTCAAAATCTTAAGTTAAGTTTATCCTAGCACTAATAATCTTCAAAAACTAGGCTGATAGACGGACGAATGGATGTTTCTATATTAGTTTCTATTTTGAACTTTAACGGGCTCCGGCGTCTCCTTCTCTATGTTACGAGCAGCATTTGCACAAACTTAATAATTTAAGGAAATAATACTACAATGATGTAGAAATGATAAAAAAACCTACTATAGAACCACCCTGCATTTTTTAGAAAACGAATCCAGTGTCTGGAAAAGCACAGATGATTTTGAGTTGCTGACTGGATCCAGGTAACCCACATACCATTTTAGAGGCATTAAAGCGCTTATTCAAAATCTTTAATTACTTGATCTGAGAAATGGTTCGGAAGCTTAAGGGGCTTAAAAGCATTAAATTAGCGGGCTTCTCAGTTTCCAGCCTACTTATAGAATTTAAGCGATAATATAATAGAGTTCAAAATATGGTAAATCGGATACTCAGCTATGAAGTTTTTTTTTAAGATTTTGGCGAAAATCCAGAATTTTTTGTTTTATCAGAATTCAATTGATTGAAGTTACCATAATATTAGTTGTATCACATATGTAAGATTAACAAAATCGAAGTGGTTAACTTATTAGTGTTAACACACCATATATAGTATATATATAGTAGTGTTATATATGTTACTAAGGTGATGATTTAGAAAACCCAAAAAATTTAAAATATATATAAATAATAAATATATATTCTACATGTAGTAGAATAATAACAGTTTTGGAGTTATATATTTTCAAGCAAAACCATTTAAATATTTAGTTGCGTATATTTAATCAATTTTCTTCGGTTACAACACGACTTAATCATATTTTTTACGGGCTGCACGAGTAATGTCATTATATACGGATGGAAAATACTATATTAGGAACAATCCCAATAGTAACTAACTTGCAACATTTCAAAAATGACGCTAACATTTTTAACCTCCTGTAGCCAAAGGGTCAACCGGTATATTTATATTTTCTTATTCTACATAACTGCTGCAATAAGATGCGGAGAATGGCCGACGGACCCCTGCAACCCAGATGGTTCTGAAAAATATCCTTAAAAATAGGCTATACACAATAAAAAATGTACACCACGAGAAATTAAAATGAAATCTTTTTTTTTTTGGAAAAACCTAATTTGTAGTTGATCTGTTTTGGGCAATTTAGGATACTACCATGTACCTTAATGGCATTGGCCAGCTTTAAAATTGCAACTAGTAATAATGGGATAAGAAATATACCATGGTGACGTTTTAAGTAAAACTTAAACTCAAAATATGGTAAAGTATATTGTAATACATGTAGTTGAATAATACTAGTTTCTGAGTTCTATTTTTTCAAACCTTTGGAATACTTTGTTATATAAATTTAATCAATTTGAAGAGGTCTGTCTGTCAAGTAAAAACATTTTCTTCGGTTACAATACGACTTAATCACATTTATTATGGGCTGTACGAATAATGTCATTATACACGGACGCCAAAGACTATATTAGGAACAATCCCAATAGTAACTTGCAACATTTCAAAAATGACGCTAACATTTTTAACCTCCTGTAGCCAAAGGGTCAACCGGTATATTTATATTTTCTTATTCTACATAACTGCTGCAATAAGATGCGGAGAATGGCCGACGGACCCCTGCAAACCAAATGGTTCTAGAAAATATCCTTAAAAATAGGTTATACACAATAAAAAATGTACACCACTAGAAATTAAAACGATATCGCTTTTTTTTGAAAAAACCTAATCTATAGTTGATCTGTTTTGTGACTTAATCACATTTATTATGGGCTATACGAATAATGTCAATATGCACGGACGCCAAATTTATTTGTAGTTGATCTTTTTTAGGCAATTAAGGATTGCGGCGACGTTTTAATGGCCAAGGATGAGATATATTTCTTAATTGGCTACTGAGATAAAAGTAAGAGCAACTCACTATCAAGATAAATAGACACAAAGATTAGAAAAACAATTGCTTTGTAGCAACATGCACAAACTTAGTTTAATATTTTTTTAAAATCTCTCTTTCATAATGAACTATAAATAAGAACATATTTTTGGCAAACTTTCTGTGGATAATAATTTTAATTATACACCATAAAGAACAAAATATGATTTCACAGATGGCACTTGCTCCCCATGGCAAAGAGCTATCTACGTCACTGGGTTGCTTTTGTTAGACGGTACAAGGTAAATGTAACTTGACTGGGCGTAGCTGCGACTTTAATTTAATACATTTTTTTGTTGTTGTTGGTTGTTCTTAAAACGGCAAATGTTTTTGGTAATGTACAACTAAACTTAGGTTTAAATATATATATATACCATATATATATATACATATATGTGTCTGTGTGTTAACAATTACACGCCTTCATCGTCACTGCCAAAGCCGGCAAGCCAAGAAGAAACTAATGGCCATAAGCCAACATGGTCCGCAGTTGCCGCTGACGTTAGCATGCGCATGCGCCGCCGTTTACATTAACAGCCGCAGTCGCTGCCGCTGCTGGCAGAGCGCATGCGTCAGCTATGAGCAGCGGGCGTCGTTGTGGTGTCTTATGCTGTGACTTGGGCTGGGGCTGGGTCTGTGGCAACTACTTGCCGCTTGCCTCACCTGGCCACTGGGCACACATTCTAACTAAGTACAGAGCTTGGAGTTCGGTGGCGGTGGCACAACTCGTCGGTGTGTCGTGGCCTGAAGTGCGGACAACCTGTTTCGTGGGAACCTTACCTTGTCGCGCTTGTCGCTCGTTCGGCCGATGGCGATACGTTACGGTTCGCTTTGGTTTCGCTTTAATCTTAGCTGCTTTTTGGCCAAACGTTGTGTGTTGTTACCAACAATATTGTGTGGTATGTGTTTGTTGGGCCATAAACGAAACCTGCCAAATGTTTCTGTGCAAGTGTGTGTGCTGTGTGCAAATTCTGCCTGCATATTATATTTGTTTGGGCCTCTGTGTGCCTTGTGGAAGAAGAAGCCTTTCACAAAATCACGAAATCTTCAAAATCGTATACATATTACACATATACTCGTTTATTTATACCTACTATGTACTACAAGTTACTGCGTCGTCTGTCCCACTTTTTATTGAATGACTTCTTTTTTTTTCTCTGTGTACTCTTGATTGAGTGAATGGCACATTAAAACCTATAAACATGACTTATGAAATACTTAACTCAAGCACTCTGCGCCACAAGCTCTGCTCCATACTACAACATCATCTACAGCAGCAGCCGCAGCAGCATTCCCTGCTTCAATGTAACTGTCAAAAATCAAACAGAAATTCAAAAAAGTTTAAAATAAAAAAAAACCCTAAAAAAAAAAATCTTTAACAACAATTTCACTTGACAATATTTTTTGAAATGTTTTTTGTCGAGTGCGCGTGCGCAATCATTAAAAATTCTCAAGAGGTATTTGCTGCTCTTCGGCGCAACTTGCTCCACATTTCATTTGCAGTCAATGAGCTTTGCTTCGGACATATGAATGGTTGAGTTTCGGCATGGTGTTCCATATCGGGAAGCACTTTAAGTTTTTACTTTTTGTTTTTTTTTATTTTTGTAGCTATGCCTACAAATATTTTTAGTTGTAATTATTTGGAGTTCAAGAATTTGTGCGTAAATTTTGTAGTTCAGTGCCATTGATGAAATTGAGTTATTCTAGATACAATTGTTGAGTATGGGCAGTTTTCAACAGTTTCAAAGTTTTTTGGTATTGCAGGTGTTCTAGCAGAACATGCGTGTGGCTATGGTTTTGACGAGCCCAAAAACGCTTTCTTCATCTGAATAACATCATATTTTCAGGTTGTGCCAATTTCGTTCAGAGGTTGCTTTCTAACTGAGTTCAAAACCGCGTTCTTCTTCCGAATGACACCATATTTTCGGCATGTTCTAATTTTGCTTTTAGATTGATTTCTAGTAGTGTACCTAACCATTACCAAATTAATGTGCTGAAAGGCGCAAGAGTATGGTTATACGCTCAAAGTCGCATTCTTCGGAGTAGTCAAATTTCTCCACAGATTGATTTCTGAGTAGTCTTAATTAGAATGTGCAACATTTTTATGAAATTAAGCTATCTCGGAAGAACATACATAAGGCAATGGTTTTTCAGAGCTGAAAATCGCATCCTAGGCAATAAATCCATTGAAAAATCTTTTCGGGTTGTCCATATTTCATTCAATGATTGATTTCTAACTAAGTAGTCTTAACATATATTTAATGCTTTTCGAAGCATGTACAAAATTTGAGAAAAATACTGCCATTTTGAGGATGTCAGGATCCCCAAGGCCTTTCCGCATTCTCAAAAAATCGCTTTCAAAGATTGTTTAAATAATAAAATACCTGATATTACAAAAAACTGAAAATCGAAATCGCCTAAGAATGCATCTCTAAAATTTATCGCACTCAAAACGCAACACTAGCAAGAAGAATATTCGAGACATATCCATTTGTCAACTGCGTAGTTTTTTTTTTTTTCAACAAGTAGAGTGCAGTTTCGGGAACAACAAAAAATTCCGAGAGTTTCAATTTGTACCCAAAGTGCGATTTCTGGCAGTAGTAAAAATAAGAATTTTCACTAAACTTCTATATAAGGGGTTTCCACATGTTTAGGACCATCCATATAATGCAGCCCTGCGCTGAAATTAAATCCCAGCCTGGGAGTTCAAAAATATTCTTGCAGCTGTCAAAAGCCCGATTCTCACATTTCAAACTCTTATCTGTTCAGCATACTACTTCTTAGGTATCTACTTTTTGTAGTGTAATTCGTCTATCGTCTATTCTCTTTTATTAACAACTAGTTTTATAATAAAACATTAATCGGAATGTCGTTAAGAGTTATCTCAATCTTCCAGCAATATAAATACATTCCCATGTAGTAGTGTTGAGTAGATTACGATATTATCTCATGGCATTCTTCCCTTTAAAAGAAAACTTACTTTATGAGTTGGCCACATGTTGCATACAAACTCGAGCTATAATTAAGTTCCACCTTACTGGTTCTTCTGTTCCCAACTGAACGACCCAATTTAGCCGACAACTGCTCTGCCACGCGTGCCCGGCTCTGCTGAAATCCAAAACCAATTTAACGCCATTTTTAATTAAAAAACTTCCGCTTTTAATGCCATGTGCCATTGGAAGCAAGATTTCAGCATGCGCCCGGATGAGAGTGCAACCAGGCTATATATTCCATATAAAAATGGAAATTACATTGAAATATGAGCAGTCTTATCAATTGTGGGCAGTCGGTGACCAGTCATGGATTTGCAACTATGTCAAGTGGTTGTTGTTGTTGCTAGTATTTTTGCTGGAATCGTCTGTAGCAGTTGACTTGACTGGGCTTTGGCCAGTGTCTGCTTTGGACTGATTTAGTGTCGCGTCGCCAGACCAATTACATGGGAATCCAACGAACCAGCGCCCGCCACCCATTGACTGATTTGACGACTGCTAAATGAGTATTTCCTGGCGTCCAGCGGAGCGCAGACGTTGACTTTGGACATTGAAGTCTTTGTCGTAGTCAGCAGTCGCCGTTTAATTGCTTTTTGCGCAGCAAAGAAATCTTCTGCCGCACAGGGGAACTACGACAACTAAAAGTCTACAATTTTTATGCGCAAATGCAAAGAAATTTACTTTGTTTATACAATTGCATTACCAAGCAGGCTGCCCAGTCTGTGACCAACTCTAGCCATGAACCACGGCCAATTTTCGAATCAAGCTAGAGGACGGACCTCACTCCTTGGCCAGGTTTAGAAAGTCGGTGAACACATAGAGCTTCGGCTCTTTTGCGTAGCTTTGTTTTGGTTTAAATGCTCTTTAGTCTGTGGTGAGTTGTATGAGTTTGCTAAATAGTTGGACACACTTTAAATATTTAGGACTGCTGGCGGGGATAAGTTGCACAAATCGTGGGCGTGCAGCGGGCTTAGATTTTAAATGTTGCAGCATATGTTCTTATATGCCCTGCTTTTGTGCGAATTCTTCAAAAAATTAGAAGACTTGATTAGCTGATCAACAAGTTAAGTTAAGGGGCTTTGAGCGATCACCAAAGGAACTACCAACCCAGTTGTGCTACTTACCATATACATATCTGGGATGGAATTGTAGATGATCAATCTCCAATTCATAAATTTACATTCGATGTTAATCAAATGATGAGATTTGTCTTAGATGGAGCCACACCTTGCTAATGGCTTCAACCTTGCCTCATTTACCTTCTATGCGCTGCGGTGAGCATTATTCTTAGTATTCGTTCTTAATTTGTTGGTGCGCGACCTGGATAAGGTACTGGAAACTGCCCCCAGCGATTTTTGAAAAGTAATGATGCAGCAAAATTTCAGTTTTTAAGCTTAGAAAAGTCAATCTGCAAAATGGTGATTGTTTTTTTAATAACTTTAATTTTGTAAAATTAAGTTCAATTTTTTTTTGACAGAGTTTTAATGTAAAAAAATATCGTCTTAAAAAAAATACAGTCGAAATTGCCGTGTCATCTAGGAAAAAAATTAGGTAAAAATTTATTTTTAAAAATTAAACAAATGTTTGAAAAACTAAAATTGCTTATAAAATTAAGTCTTTTATTTTTTGCGTGTATAGTAGGACCTTGTGGTAAGAATCAAAGGGTCTTTGGCGCACTCCATTCTTTAAATATTTGAATTATTTCATTTTTAAAATCGTTTTCTACTTTGTAATAAATATAATTAGTAAATGTATTATATACGGCTTGGGATTATAAAAAAAATTTCGACACCAAATTTAAACTTTTTTTAATTAAACAAATTTTTGTTTTAATTAAATACACAATTTGTTTTCCTATGAGCCTTTTTAAAGAACCTCGTCTCCGGCCCTCTGTCGTCAGGCTAGCGTAAATGTTGAGGTATATGTAGCAATTGATATATATATAAAAACCAAAACTTTATAAATTTAGTATTATTCAGAAAAAGGTATATGAGACAAAAAATTTTTGGTACTTTTTCATACGCGAGGAGACTACGTTGCTCTCAAAAAAAATGGACAAGTATTAAAATCTCTTAATGCCTAAGCGAAAACTCTATCTTGACTACGTTAAGTTAAGATTGATTCTTTTCCGCCTTTTTTATGGTACTTTTTATATAAAAAAACAGTCAAATATGGGCAATCCAGTAAATTCAATTTGTTTTTGTACTTTCGTCAAAAAAACAAGCGATTATTTTTGTAAAAATAGATGGATAACTACCCATCAGTACGGAACAAGATTACGAATACAATTCACCATTTTTTTTGTACCTTGTTTTATAAGGCATATTTTTGTATTTGCAAAAAATGTATATAGAATCGAATACATTTTTTTCACACTTTTTTGTTCGCGTGATCTTGGTTGCCTTAAGTATTCCGATATTTAATTTCCAGACATAGGTGGCACCAGTAGTCTTAGCTTATAAATCACACAGCCAACCTATGAAAGAAACCAATTCCAGTGCCCCAAAATTGCCTTAATCCCATATTACTCAGAAAAGAGTATTCAAACTTCGTTAGGCATCCTTCAAAATTACCTATTATACTCGCTTTTCTTTTTGTTTAGCTATTTGCTTTTGTTTTGCGTGAAATTAAAGTGTTTGTTTGTGCATTTGCTTTGTCTGTCTGTTTATCTGTTTGTTTGTCTGTATGTTTGTTTGTCTGTCTGTCCGTCTGTTTGTTGTTGCTGTTGTTGTTGTTGTCTTCATTTACATCAGCCGCGTCTCAAAGCAAAACAACTTGAGATTAAACTGTCCATTAGCGTCAAAGCTGCTGTGTCTGCCTCACTCTGGCTACCCACTCTACACTACACTTATCTCTGTCCAGTTTTGGCAACGCTCCTTCCTACTTCAAAAAAAAAAAAAGAAAAACCAAGCTCCAAACTGAATTAAAATTAAACTGAATTTCTACTTGCATCTTTCAATTACAGAAGTCGTTTACGCTGATATTGCAGGCGTTGGACATGTACAACACATCCTATCCAGGTAAGTGCGGTGGCAATTGTTGCTGTCGTCATTGGAGTCCAACTGGTTGCAGTTGTTAGTTGTGCCTCATCAACTGGTTGGGTCGTGTGTTGCTCGCACCATTTGGCTTAATTAGTACAGTAGTAGTCGCCAGAGCAGACGCAGTGGCCCACTCGCCCAGTCCGCAGCTAATAACAATAAAAGGCAACAACAACAACGACGACCAGAGTTAACGCCGACTACTCCAACAACAACAGCAACAACTAGCCAATTGAGCACAAAAATGTGGCAAACAATGTCTAAGTCTTGCTTTCTTTCCAAAACGTCCAATCCCGCGACATGACTCTAACCAACAAACTTGTCGACAACTTTTGTGGAACGCCAACGTTGATGCCACCATGGTCGTTGTCGTCATCGTCTTTGCCGCCCTCAACGTCGCCAACTCCAAACACATTGCATTTGTATTTGCTACAACAATTGTCATGCCATCCCCACACAAAATGCAGATGCGGAAAGGTTAATTGAAGAAACATCATACTCGGGCGTGATACTGCCTTCACCCGAATGGAAAACCCTGGACCACATTGGTCGCAATGCCCGCATCACGTACCGCGTCAGGGTGCAATGCGCCGTTACCTACTACAACACGACCTGCACGACCTTCTGCCGTCCCCGTGACGATCAGTTTGGACACTATGCCTGCGGTTCCAAGGGCCAAAAGCTATGCCTGAATGGCTGGCAGGGCGTCAACTGTGAAGAGGCCATTTGCAAACCCGGTTGTGATCCCATACACGGCAAGTGTGATCGACCTGGAGAATGCGAGTAAGTGTGATCTCTTAATTACATATTTTACATATATAGAGGCATTCATGAGACCTCCCTAAAGACACATTAAATGATGTGATTATGAGACTTTTTTTGCGCGCAATCTGAGACACTTAATAGCTGGCCGCGGTCGCTTGGTCGGTCTTTGGGTCGTTTGTCTGGTTGACTTGGCAGACGCAGCCGACAGTTATAATGACTATTTTGCTTAGGCAGTTTTTTTTTTTTGTACCAAAGAGTTGGCACTTTGTGCGTAATGAAGTTGCTGGCCATGGTAATGAAGAAATCAGTTTTGTGTAGCTTTCCCCGGCCTGAGAGCCTGAGAAATTCCCAGCCCTAGTTTGTTGGCTCATGATTACTAAGAAGTGGTATTAATCCACTTAGTGAAGTTAAGAGTAGCTTTAGCAAACATTCTTTGTGTAATTTAAACCATGTTCCTCTAAAGCTGAGTGATTCATTCAATCATTACGAAAATCAGCTAGTGGATTGTATTGGAATAATAATAAATATATTTTTATTGGGAAATGCACACTAAAGATCTATTGTGCCTTCTTCTAGCCGTAGAACTCCTTAGTCAGTCCAATTCCCAAAACAAACCTAATTATTTGGCATGGTTCTATTATACATATGTAGTAGGGCGACATCGAGCATTGATCCTCTATGTCCGCCCAAGAGGGATAATGTTCCTCAGGCCAGAGCGTCACACTGCGCAAATAGGTGTTCTGAAATTTGTTTCTCAATTTTAGAAAACCATTTTATTTAGGTGTTGGCTGTGTCTGCAGTGTTCCGTAGGTAATCTAGTCAGTATATTTTCTTTCATAGTTATAGGCATCTTGAAGCTGTTGGTCGGACTTAGGCACACTGTGCCACTTTGTGGTGCATCTGAATTTCTTCTCATCTTGATGAGATGATTCCTTTAATTTTGCGGGACTAATTCAATATTCCTTGTAAATAGCGCGAAAGGGATGACAATGTCTGTACACAAAATTTGTTGTTTCTGAGATCTCAGCGTTTATAAAACAAACGGATTTGGAGAAAGGCGGATCACTTAGCTTTACAATTCTCTAGATGCAGTTTGCTATGTAAGATTCTTTTGGCATCTTATGTTAAAATTTCAATAATTTTTAAAGCAGACCTTAAGTTTACCATACAATTGCTTTCAAACGGTCTTTCTTCTATCACTCTTTCTATTTTAAGTTATCTTGATTCCCCTTATCGAGCTTTATTCAAAAATTGTAAAATATAAAATATTCTAGTCAACGATAATCTTTATATTTTTTTTCATTATTGTAATATTTTGAAATTGTCATTTCTTTTTCAATCTTTTTTTTTTAAATCCCTGTCTTTAATCATTTCTTAATGTTAGTCCTTAAACTGTTTACCTTAATAGCTTCAGACTTCTTTAAATTCATACTTATTTTTCCATATTTGTTTTCGTTTTCAATAAATAAGTTCATTTTAAGCTATAGGGTCGACTCAGCCTCTTAAAAATGTATAAATAAAGGAATGGATTCCTGTGAAGTCGTCGCTAATGCTTGCTTTCTTCTGCCTAATAAAAACCTTTTACATATGTTATATGCCCTTTTAATCTATAAGTAACTGAAAGAATTCAAAATATTTTGTCAAAAATGTTGCTATCGAGTTTGTTTAAATTCCTTTGCATTATGGAACCAGAGGAATTCGCATTAACTCTCCAATTCTATTTTACTATTCTTAACCACAAAATTCTATCTACAAATTATTCTTATCTAAGCGTAAAATATTTAAATAGCATTAATTTTATTAGAATCGAGTAGAAATACAAAACCGCCTAGATTTGTCTAAGATTACATGACATTACATGTCTAATTTTACGACTCTGCATTGTTTATTTTTCCCCAAACTAAACCAAAGAATTCTTTCCACAAATAGAACTTGTCTAAAGCATTCTTGCCTTTATATATGCAAATAGGACAACATTCTTGCGAATCAAATTTAATGTAATTTAACCAATTAAATTGGTAGTCACACTTTGTTTGCCCTAGCAAACACTTCATTTCTCCGAAAACCCATCAGTGGTCTATCTATACATCCATTGTCGATGCCAATTGTCGAAATCCAGCTGCAACCCGCTCTTGATCAGCTAACAATGCCAAGATTCGGAATAAACATTCTACATGAACGATTTGGCGTGCCAAACAAACCGCAGCCAGAACAAAAACTGAGCACGAAAAAACGTTTGTGGTTGTTGTCTGGTTGTAGTTGCTGTGGTTACTTTATTTGATGTTGTGGTTGTTGTAGTTGTTGTTTGAACTGTTGTTAATGTTGCAGCGTAACACAGAATACGTGATGCCAGCAAGCAGGATACACAGCCACAGCCGTGATTTTATTTCGCAGCAAGATGCGCCAGTTCGTCAAACAGTAAGTCAGTTATTCAGTATGTTAGTCATTTGGAGATTTTTGTGATTTATACTAAGTTTACACTGTAGCACATTGTGCAAATGCAGAAATCCAAAAGTTCTGGATTTTGTGTACGTTTTCTAGCTAATATTTTAAATACTATTTTAAGTATTTCTGGGCGCAGTAGTGCTTTTGATCAATCCAAATTGGAAAAGAGGCATTCAGTATGTGCTGGGCTGCCGAGTAGAATCTAAGCGTATGCAACAATGAAAATATCGAATACAACATGAAAAACAGAGAGGCCAAAGAAGTAGGGGAATAGTTCTGGAAATAAAACGTATTTTGTTTACATTTTGAGTTTTAATTATCGAATGAGAATAAGTAGTAACTAATTAATCAAAAGTGATTGAGTAAGCTCAACTATCTTGTACAGAATTTTCTATTTGTGCTTCAAACGCTTTATTTTAAAATATTCAGACGTGCTCCGCAAAACGAAAAAACGAAACCGAACAATTTTGTTCGGATTCCCTTTTTTGCGTGCTCCGGAAAACGAATTTCTTTTGTCCATATTTCCCTTTTTTACTTTCGATAAATTCGTAAATTTCACTTATTTTTCCGATAAATTCTGCTGTTGTGTTGGCGCGAAATTATTTTTGTTTGATACGATACAGCTGACATGTCTGCCGCAGTTTTGCACCTTTTATTTTCTTAAAACCATTCAAAACATTTTTAATTTAAGAATTCCTATCTTAAAAACTATCTATTTTAAACATGCGCAAATTTAGAATTTCTGTTTAAAAAAAGCTTATAAAATAATATTTTTACTGTCAAGCGCGAAATGCTTGATTTTTTTCAGTGTGCTTATAAGTGCAATAAGGTACAGGGCATACAAATTGTTGAATTTTGTAAAGTTTTTTTTTAAGCTTTATAAAATACACAGGAGTACCCATATGAATTTGAAGCCGCTGAATCTGAATCCGAGGTACAAAAAACGCCAACACACAAGTCTTCTGAAATGTTGGCTGTAGTTCTTCGTTAAGCTCGGACAATTTTCTTGTGTGAAATTATTTATTTATTTATTAGTTATACAAAATAGCTTTTAGAATCAAAGAAACTGCACGAAGAAGAAAAATATATAAATTTCACTAGTTCACTGCAAAGATCTAGTTCTTTTAGTTCTTCTTCAGCTTGCACAGTGTAAACTCAGCATTTGTGAGTTGCATGTTCCCAGCTGTCTGTCATCTGCCTTGGCCATGGTTTGACTCTGATTTTAAATAGCAATAATTAGCGTGGCCTAGAAACCATCAAAAAAAAAAAAGAAAAAAAACCAGTCAAATGTTGCATTTCCGTCGCGCCGCCGGCTGTTCAACAATTATAAGCATAAGCCACTGCCAAGTTGCAACTAAGAAAAATTACTTTGCTGTTTGCACCAATGTTGCCTGCCACTTGGCCCATTTGTGGACAGCGGCGGCAGCAGCAGCAGCAACTTGGCCGTGCCTCTAGCCGCATTGCAATAGATTCGTTTACGGATAAGAACAGGCTGCTGTTTTAATGAAATCATAAATTATAGACGTCGAACAATGTCAGTTTGGTGCTGGTTTGCTGACCGAAGTGAGGTTCCTATGGACAGCTATCGCTGGCAACGTCATGCTCGAAGCTTGTAGAGTTAGCACCTTGGTTGGCATGGTAGGCGATAGAGCTTGGACGCGACTCTTAAAGTAATTTAACTTTGATCCTTGCACTTTGGCGTGTTGCGGCGATAAAATCGTAGCGCAAATGTTTTGGGAACATTTTGGATTGCTGTCGGGTTCGGATGCATTTGATGCATCAAGGTCAAAGTTCAAAGTGACCCAATTCAGTGCGCATGCCGCACTCTTAATCAATTCCCGCAGCAGGGTTTCCCATGAAAATATGCCACTTATACTATAGACTAGTTTATGTAATTCCCAATCTTTTTTTTTTCTTTTGCTTTGCTGCAGATGTCGACCCGGCTGGCGTGGTCCACAATGCAACGAATGCATGGTCTATCCCGGCTGCAAGCATGGCTCCTGCAATGGCAGCGCCTGGAAATGCGTCTGCGACACCAATTGGGGTGGCATACTCTGCGATCAAGGTAAGCGAATTGCTGCAGCTGCTGCAATTACCAGCTCACATACGAGATAATATCCAAGTTGGAGCATAACAAGTTACAATCTTTTACTATAAACAATTTTGCATATGGCATATTTCATAGTTTCGCTTTGGTTCTGTTTTTTTTTTTTTTTTTTTTTGTGCACTCGCTGCAACAGATTTAAATTACTGTGGCACCCATGAACCCTGCATGCATGGCGGCACTTGCGAGAACACCGCACCGGATCAATATCGCTGCACTTGCGCCGAGGGTTTGTCGGGTGAACGCTGTGAGATTGTGGAGCATCCGTGTGCCACACAGCCTTGCAAGAATGGCGGCACTTGCACGCTCAAGGTAAGTCCACTACGTTTTTTTTTTTTTTGACTTAATACCAGAATTTATAGATATTTTCGCATGGCCATAAAATAATTTAATATGCTGCTGCTGCAGCTTCTTTCGCCACGCTCTGACTATGATTTTTTATTTTTTTACTTTTTTTCCTGGTTCTACACTTGCAGCCGGCCAATCTGACGACGCTGCCTACATATCGAGCCATGCGTGGCATGAGCTCCGCCATGGGCAAACCGATAAGCCGTCGCAATTCAATACTCAACCTGGCTGGTTTGCGCGCAGCAGCGGCAAACCAACAGGCAGCATCTGGACGGGGGCAGGCACCGGCGGATAGCCAGAATGCCACCAGCAGCATCACCAGCAGCAGCAGCCTGGACAGCATCCCCAGCAGCGCCTACCAACTGCCAACACTGCCCGAGTTCACTTGCGGCTGTGCGCCCGGCTGGACGGGACCAACATGTGAAATAAGTGAGTTTTGATTTAATTTTTCGCATTTGCAAAGAGCGACCGATGTCTGCAGCACGCGATTAGCCACAGTTGGTGTTGGCGTTGTTGTTGTTGTTGTTGTTGTATCTGTGGCATGCAACTAAGCTTACACGAAATGAAATGAAACGTTGCACGCACAATGTAAGCCAATTTGGTTCGATTTGGTGTGGTTTTTGCTCTGGTGGTCCCTCTCTCTATCGATTTGGGCGCTACATTCCAATTGAAGCACAACCAACCAAAGTTATACTCAAAAAAAAACATTCACCAAATTTTATTTGCCAGTTTTGATTGCCATAACGCCATCATCAATGCAATTGCCCATAAGCTAATTAAGTTGCCTGCAAAACAAAAGACTTAGGCAACAAACTTGGTGAATGACTGTCATACACTAAAAAAAATAAGGCGTTGGACAGTGAAGTGAAATTAAGCTGAGTGAACAGAATTTAAAGGAATTTTGAAAGGTGAAAGTTTTAAGTTTATATTTGGATTTGTAGAGGGTGAGTGGACTTTGCGAAGTTGGTGTATCTATGCATGGCACTCAGACTGGATATCCGATGGAGGTCGTGAGTAGTGAGACATCTTAAAACGTGAACATTTTTGGGATTAGATTTAAATATATATGTGTGTGTGTGTGGGGGGGGGGGGGGGGGAGGGGAAGGCTCAGCGAAGAAGTTTAGCAGAAGATTAGAGCTAAGGGAGCCTTACCGATTATGGCATATGCGATGAAGGTCGTGAATACGGAGACATCTTAAGACTTACAAAATTAAGGATGAGGAAGGTAATAGAACTCATAAAAGCAGCTTACCTCAATATCAAAACTAAGGCAGCCTTGTCTATTATGCTATGTCCTTAAGGGAAAATGAGGTGGGACACGGATTTTTAAGGGGACAAAAGGCTAAGAAAATAAAATCATCCAAAATGAACAACTACCCCTTCAACAAGTTCCTCACGGCAACTGTAGCAATCAAAACAAATAAAGTAATATTGGCAACTGGGTATTTTTCCAAATTTCCTCAAAGAATCGCGTATTTTCGTATGGAAATTGAAATGAATAAAATTATTTTTGAATTCGGTTAATAAAACAAAATACTAATTTATCAATACCCCAAGATCTTCGGACTTCTGCGCAGGAATTGCACCACAGTTGAAGCCTCTGATTGAACTTTATGTCGTCAGTGGCACTACTTTAAGATTTACTGACTTCAAAGTATTCTCATTTAACCGAAATAAGTTGGGCTTACTTAAGCAAGCTTATCATCTTGGCCTAGCATGATGCCATTCCAAAGGCAAATGCGCTTGCGTCATTAAGATTGGCCGCCACATGGAAGAACTGTAGAAGCCTTTGTTAGTCGATTTATTATTATTCGATTTAATAAGAAGAAGCTTTCTAATACTAGGAACATTCGCGGGAAAAATAGTAACCACACATAACAAGCTTATTTTGAAAAAAAAAATTCCTGCGCCTAACCTAAGTTTTTTCAAGTGTAGTCTCTTCATAACGTTCCCATGGCATGTGAAAATCCTATCCTGACCTAATGCGCATTTTTTTGGGGGCGCTGCTTATCAGCTATTATCAGAAAACAAACAAATGAGTTGCGTGTACGGTCAAGTTAACAGGTAAGCCAGCAGCAGGTCAGAAATACCAAGATTTCAGACAAAAGATAAGCCAATGCACGCAGCTACCAAGATGTCTGACACGGATGATGCAGCGCTGGACGCAGTTCGTTGACTTGAAGCACCTGCAACTGAGCCACATATATATAGTTATATAGTATTCATAAAGGTCTTTGGTCAGCTCAGCTTTTAGTTCAACAACAAAATCAACACATTTGCACTTGAGTGTGTAGCTTGGACATGGGACATGGGACAGCAGACCAACACGGACCCTGCACTTAACTCATTTGCTAAAACCTGGCTTTCTACCTTTACCTGCAGATATTGACGAATGCGCTGGAGGTCCCTGCGAGCATGGTGGCACTTGCGTTGATCTAATCGGCGGCTTTCGCTGCGAATGCCCGCCCGAGTGGCGCGGTGAGATTTGTCAGTTGGATGTGAACGAATGCGAGGCGCCCTATGCGGCTATTGCACCATCAACAAGTACCACAGCCGCTGCTGCACTGCTGACCACAACGGCAGCCTCCATTATTGGCAGCAATTTGACAAACTCTGCCGCATTGCTGGCCGCCTTGACGAGCGCAGTGGCTGCATCAAACGCTGTTGCATCCACAATTGGACCATGCATCAATGCACGCGAGTGCCTTAATCTGCCTGGAGCATTCTCGTGCGTTTGCCTTGAGGGCTGGGGTGGTGCAACGTGTGCAGAGAATCTGGATGATTGCGTGGGCCAGTGCAGGAATGGTGCCACTTGCATTGATCTGGTCAACGATTATCGTTGCGCCTGCGCCACGGGATATACAGGTAGGCAGTGTAATCCCAACGCAGAATTGGTCTCTTGCAATGCATTTTAGTTTTTTTTTAATTAAAAAATTTGTGGCGCTTTCGTTTATACAGGTCGCGACTGTGAGACAGATATTGACGAATGCGCCAATTCACCTTGCCGTAATGGCGGTGAATGTGTCGACATGGTGGGCAAATTCAATTGCATCTGCCCGCTGGGCTACTCGGGCACGCTATGTGAGGTAAGTGAAGTGTTAAGCGAAAGGCTAAAACTACAAAAGATATGCTCCATAAGAAGGCATTATTTTTAACACTATGCTTTACTCTTAACTACTTAGGAGGCCAAAGACCACTGCACGCCTTCACCCTGCCTACAGGGTCGTTGTCTTAATACACCCGGCAGCTTTTACTGTCACTGTCCACCGGATCGCGCGGGCAAGCACTGCGAGCAGCTGCGTCCACTTTGCTCACAGCCACCTTGCAATGGTAAGTGGGCTCCAAATTGATAAAATTTTTTCTTCATGCTCAAAATTGTTACCCTAATCTGCAGAGGGTTGTTTTGCCAATGCCAGCGTCTCGTCCACGGCCTCAAGCTCTTTGGCTGACAGTGCCGCCAATGGCTTACCCTGCAGCGGTCGTGGCAGCTGTGAAATGAGTGACGTAGGCACCTTCTGCAAATGTCATGTAGGCCACACCGGCACCTTTTGTGAGCACAGTAAGTTTCTATATACATATGTCTTAAACCATAAGAAAACTCATTAACTTATGCGGTGTGTGTGTGTCTGTTTGGTTGACTCTATTTGCAGATCTCAACGAATGCTCACCGAATCCTTGTCGAAATGGTGGAATTTGCCTTGACGGTGACGGCGACTTTACATGTGAATGCATGTCGGGCTGGACAGGTAAGTCCAAATCAAATCAACAAAAAGTTAAATAAAAAAAATGAAAACAAAAAGCTACCAAAGCAGCAAGTGCAAAGCAAGAAAGTTGCAGTCTATAGCGACTTTTGTATACTCTTCTTCAGAGTGAAAAAGTTAATGTGCCTTAACTTTATAAGCACATTAGATATTATTTATATGCCCCATCAAACAAAATTTAAGTTAAAATGCGCGATAGCTAGACATTCATTTTAGAAATTGCAACTTTTCCACCCCAACGTCAACTTTTATTTGTCATTAGAGTCTCATTCTTTGAATAACACTCCTTGCGAAGGCACGTTTTTAAACATTTTATTTCTAAGTTCACGCTAAAAACTACTAGATCCAGAATATTTTTGCGTTTTGTTTTAAAATTCAAATTCAAGAATAAACAAAAAAATTAAAAAATCATGTTTGAATAATGTAATTGTGTGAACTTGCCACGCGGAAATGCAATATTTTGACATTAAGAATATTTTTGCTGCGTTCTGTTCTTAAGATCCTGGAAAATTGTGTAATACTTTGAAAAATAATTTTTTCTAAAATAAAATGTAAAAAAAATTAAATTGTTTTGGAAAATTTGCGCGGAAATGGAACGCTCTGAATATTTTGAATACAAAAAATTACTAAAATTGTGGAAAACCCAAGTTTGCTCTTGGTTTCAATAAAAAATTCGATTTTTAGGCTATAATTCATAGACAAAATCTTCTAGCTTCCATCTGTAAAAAACTTAACTTAACGTAACTAATATGCCCTCAGTTAGGGTATATAAACGAAAGACATGAGAACAGACAAAGAGGCGCAGTGTACAAGAGTGCCGCGTTAGAGGCAACAAAAAAAAAAAAGAAAACCTGCTATAAGTTGGCGACTGAGCATTATCAACGCTTTGGGGGCTTTAAATAGGTGCGAGACGGGCGCTTGGCACGTTAAGTACGCTACACACAGATACACAAACTCACTCAAAGATACACTCTCACACAGTCGAATACAATCTCATTTATTTGAACATTGAAAGTTGGCAGTCATTACGACTTTAAATTGAAGCCAACTGAAAAACTTGAGCTGAATTTTCTGCGCTTTAGTCTTGGATGGATTTGGTGCCACATGTGGCAAAGCACAGTGGAAACAGTGGCGTGCAACAGTGGGGGGTGCAGACAGAGAGTGAGAGAGACCTTCACATGATTTATGTTTGTTTTTAATTTGCGATTTGCATATTTCACGCGCTCCAACTTTTGGTGCGCCGCGTATTGGAGACATCGATCTATGTCAGAGCACTTTTACTTTTTTTTGCAATTAGTTCGAGCAATGAATTTGTCATGCCGGTCTCCAGCCTGCATTTGGCCAAAAAGCTTTGCTAATTTCAAAGCCAACTTCAAAACAAATCCGCCAAGCCAAACATCCTGTCAACGCGACTCTTCAATTAGCGTGCACTGCACCAAAGTAGTTTTATATTTTATTTTGTTTTTGTTTTGAGCATAATAGCAAGTTCGTGTCTTAAGTCTTTTGTTTTATATCTTTTACTTAACCTTAGGTAAACGCTGCTCGGAGCGCGCCACCGTCTGCTATGCGGGGCAGTGCCAAAACGGCGGCACCTGCATGCCTGGAACTACAGACAAGGACATACAGCCGCACTGTCGCTGTGCACAGGGCTGGAAGGGTCTCTTTTGCGATGAGGCCATAGACCAGTGTCGTGGACAGCCCTGTTATAATGGTGGCACTTGTGAATCGGGCGCCGGCTGGTTTCGTTGCCTGTGCGCTCAAGGCTTTTCAGGTCCGGATTGTCGCATCAATGTGAACGAGTGCTCGCCACAGCCCTGCCAAGGTGGCGCCACCTGCATAGACGGCATTGGTGGCTACACCTGCATATGCCCGCCTGGACGACATGGTTTGCGCTGTGAGATATGTAAGTTTTTGTGTTGTGTTAACTAAGAGCTTGGCAGCTAATTTTTTATGCTTGCAGTGCTGTCAGATCCCAAATCAGCTTGTCTGAATGCCAGCAATACCATCTCGCCCTATTCGGCTTTAAATCAAAGTCAGAGCTGGCTGGAAACTGCGCTCTCCGGACGCACGGAAGAGGATGAATATTGCAATGCCTGCGTTTGCGAGAATGGCACCTCACGCTGCACACATCTCTGGTGTGGTTTGCCCAACTGTTTTAAGCTGGATCCGCTCTCCAAATCCTCCAATCTCTCAGGTGTCTGCAAGCAGCATGAGGTATGTGTGCCTGCTTTGGGTGAAACTTGTTTGTCACCACCCTGCAATGTGCGTGGAGATTGCCGCGCTTTGGAGCCCTCACGACGTGTGGCACCACCACGTCTGCCTGCCAAGGCCAGCTGCTGGCCTAATCAGGCGTTGGTCAATGAAAATTGCGCCAGGCTGACAATACTGCTAGATGTGGAGCGTGTGGGCAAGGGTGTTAGCGTAGAGGGTCTTTGCTCGCTGGTGCGTGTACTCTTGGCCGCCAGATTGGTAAAGCTGCCCATGCCACAGCATGCCGAACATCAAGGCATGCTCATGGTGCTGTGTGATCTCAAGACGGGCACCAATGATACCATTGAGCTGACTGTGGTAAGTTGTTCATTTTTATTGTTATAGCTTGTTTTTTTTTTAACTTTTTTATGTATTGCTGCAGTCCTCCACTAATCTCAATGATGCTCAACTGCCTGTGGCCGTGGCTTTGCTGGGTGAGCTGCTCAGCTCGCGTCAGCTTAATGGCATACAACGCCGCAATGACATGCAGCATGCAAAGCTGGCCGCACTCACCTCCATACTAGAGGTCAAGCTGGAAACGGCACGCGTGGCCGACGGCAATAGTCACAGCCTGCTCATAGGCGTGCTCTGCGGCATTTTCATAGTGCTAGTAGGTTTCTCTATCTTCATCAGTCTGTACTGGAAGCAGCGTCTTTCCTATCGCAGCACCTCGGGCATGAACTTAACGCCTTCGCTGGATGCGCTGCGTCATGAGGAGGAAAAGTCGAATAATTTGCAAAATGAGGAAAATCTGCGACGCTATACCAATCCGCTCAAGGGCAGCACTAGCTCACTGCGTGCTGCCAATGGCATGGAGCTGAGCTTGAATCCTGCGCCGGAAATGGCTGCCGTCTCCGCCTTGGCAGTGGCTGCTGCAACCAGCTCCGCGCTGCATCGTTCGCAACCGCTGTTCCCGCCCTGCGACTTTGAACGTGAACTAGACAGCAGCACGGGTCTAAAGCAGGCGCAAAAACGCGGCTCACAGATCTTGCTGCACAAAACGCAAAACTTGGACATGAAAAAGAATACCGTGGGTTCACTGGACAGTCCGCGCAAGGACTTTGGCAAGCGCTCCATTAACTGCAAGTCCATGCCGCCGCCGGCTTGCGATGATAGCGACGTGCTGGCCACGGTTGTGGTGTAGATGTATAGCGAAATCCGTCTACGGCATTTCGCAGTGATCTCACACCACGCCCGCGCTTAACTGCTAAAAATTAACGAGTACTGTTTTGTCTTATGTTCCTGGCGGTTTGCATTTAAATGGACGCAGGTGCAGCCATGCCACAGCACGGGCGCGCTTAACAAGTGCATTAGTAGCATAATTTGAGCTTAATATTTACTTTAAGTTACGGTTAGTTGTAGCTCCTAGTTTTAAGTACTAGTTTTAGCTTAGGCTGCGTAGTTAGCGTCTTGTGTTGCTTTTTTTTGTTAGTATAATTTGTAGCCTCTCTCTTCGCTAAGCAACATCCTACACAGTGTGATATTTAGTATAAACGACGCGCAGTTTTGGTTTGATTTTGAATTTTGTGGCAAACTGTATATAGTTTTTTTTTGAGTGTATTATTTTGGACTAGGCTGAGCGCGCTTTATAGTACGATAAGTATTAGCCAGTTAACTCTTAAGCTTAGCTCTCTAGGCACTGAGCGTTGTAAGAAATTTGTGAGATTTTTTTCTGAGAATTTGTGAGTATTGTGTGTGTACATAGTGTAAAGTTACAGTTAAAACAATTAAATTAAAAAAGAAAAAATTAAATCTAAGCCTAAATAGTTTAAACTTGCAAAGTTGTTTATTTCTTGGATGCAATGTTAAGCTGTGTCCTTAAGAGTGAAATTTAATAAATTTTCTGTAATCTATTAAAATAATATTTATTTATTATTACTTTAATGTAATTTAGTAGACTCTTAAGCATTTACTGTTACTTGTACTAGCAGCAATAAAGCATAATGTATAAAAAGGCAAATAGTAAAGGCTATTAATAAAGAAAATTATAAAATAATGGCGTTTTCTAACACTGGGTGGAATTCAAGTGTTGTCAAATTAGAAAAAGTAAAAGTTGTTACCATACCAGTTTATCTTACTTTTACTTGGTGATTACAAGTGAAAAAGAAATTTCTTTGATCTTACCATACTTTACCTTTTTTAGGATTCAAGTTATCAATTTAATTTTATTGTTCTTCACGCTCTTTTTGGAACTCTAAAGTTCATTCACATGGGGTTTTCAGGTCCAGACCCCGTTGGAAAAATGGGCTGACAATTTTTGTGAGCGCAGATATATATACACTTCGAAGTGAAAAACCCTCCAAGACCAAATCCTGGATCCGCACCTGTGTACAACATTTACAAAGTTTAACTTTAATTACAGCCCTCTGTTTGTGTCTTAAAAATTACTTTAATAAATAGGTACTTAATAAGCGAAAAATTGGAATTTATCGAAAATAAAAAAGCAATTATGCAAAGTTATCGACAATTAGAAATACGTTTTCGGCAAAAATGAGTTCGAATAAAATTGTTCGTTTTCGTGTTGCGGAACTACATAAATTTTGAAAAATTCGAAAACCTAACGAGTATAAAATTTTGCTGCTGTTTATATTTCTCAAATCAATTTGCTTCATATTCATATTAGAACTCAAAATTTAACTTAAGAAACCAAAATATCATTTTTTTAAAACAATTATTTATAGATGAAATTTTTATATTTTAAAAAAAAAATTTCTTAGGTATCAATCGAGTAAATATTTTTGGGAAATTTTAACGAATATTTTTTTAGTACAAACTTTAATGCAAAAAGCTTAATTTTTTTTTTAAATCTTTTATGCAATATATAGGATACGCCATTTCTTATGTCGGCATGTAAACATTGAACAACTTAAAAAAAAAACCAGATTTCTGTATATGAGGTATTTACATTTAATTTAGTCCTTAGGAATTTATTTAGACTAGTTTTTGAACACAACATCATGGCCACAGCAAAATATGTCCTTTTTGCTGCGTTTTCCATTACATTTTCTACCATCTCGGGTGTTTTCGTTTTCCTTAAGCTCTGCGGCTTGCTGGCATACACTTTGCTTTTCAAATAACCCCACAAAAAGAAGTCCGGAGGTGTCATATCTGGGGACCTGGTGGCCATTCAATGTCGCCTCTTTTTGACATCAGACGTCCAGGGAATTTTCGTGGCAGAAACTGGATTGTTGGATTCGCAGGGTGGCATTTCGCACCATCTTGTTGAAACCAGTAATCTTCAAGACCTTTTTCGCGCATTTGTGGGTTTCCAGCGTCCGTTTGGTTCTCTTTAAAAAATAATGCCCAATGATGGTTTTGGCGCAAACGCCTGCCCAAACAGTAACTTTTTGGTCATGAAATGGCGTTTCATGGATCTCGTGTGTATTCTGCGTTCCCTAAATGCGGCAATTTTGCTTATTAGTCAGTCATTAAAATTCGCCATGATATTTTCGACGATATGCACGTTGAGTTAACACAACTGAACGACTGTTTTCAATGTACAAAGTAACTACTTCGGCGCGTTCTTTTGGTGTGAAACGATACATCGTTGAAATTGTACTGAATTGACGTTTCCAAAACATATGAAGTCAAGTAAATCGGTTGTCAAATGTTTAAGTTATTCAATGTTACAATACCGACATAAGAAATTGCGTACCCTTTATATTTATTTTTAACTTAGCTCAAAGCATTTTTTACTGGCTGTGTGGGTTATTACAGTAGTAAGTTTGTAGAATTATTAACATCTTTCGCAGATCATTAGACATTAAATATCGACCGTACAAACATTCAAAATATTTTCGTCCAAAAAATGCAACAGAGTTAGCTAAAATAAGTAATACGATGAGAGGTATAAGCCGGTGTCGCAGAAAAGAAACAAGAAATAAGCTCCCTGAGCTAAAGAAAATCTACAGGCATTAAGCTTTTAAAGTCTCAAAACCGCCATCCAAAATAGATACAAAAATTCTACCGACTGGAACTATTTTTTATATTTTCCTTAAATAATAAGCAATAATAAAGCTTTTTTTTAAATAAATTAAACCAATTTTGCCCTTTGCTCCAACTAGGAACCTAATCAGGACACTAACTAATTAATTTTCTTTTTACACGGTTTTGAAATATCACGGTCTAGTAAACCATTTTCATTCGATTTAGCATGATTAAAAAATCTATTTTTATTAACCTAATCTTTTAAAAATCAAGTTAGAAAATTCCCCTTTTTAATAAATTTTCATAGCATCTTAAGGATTTACTTCATGCCTTTTTTACGCGTTTTTTTCTGGAACGTATCTATCGTGTAAAAACAGACGTCCGCCGTCCATCTTGTTGTTGTTACCTTTTGGGAACTTATATTTAAATGAAATCTGCAAATGCCAACAGATTCGGAATTTTCTTGTCCACATTAAGTTTAAATCGGAACCATTTTTGTGTTTTTTTTTTCTGTATAATTTTTATACTCTGTACCGTATGGTACAAAGGGTATATTGTGTTTGTGCAAGCCGAAAATGTATGTAACGTACAGAAGGAGAAGTCGGAGACCCCCGAAAGTTACCTAAAGTATGATCAGAGTGACTAGAGAAGTCGATATACCCATGTCCCTCTGTCCGTCTGTCCGTATGAACGCCTAGATCTCAGAGATGGTAAGAGCTAGAGCAACCAAACTTTCAGATAAGATCCCTTATTAATCCATAGGAGACAAGTTTATTTTATTTTTTTGATATCGGGACTACATTATATAGCTCCCATAGGGGTGTTTCAGAGGACCTCGAAAAAAAGCAAAAGTTTTAGATGGATAATTCGTTTGCTTATGAAGATATCATAACCGAATTTGGCAATCGGAAGTTTTTTAGAAACCCCCAGCACTGTACCAAATTTTATCAAAATCGGTTGACTATATCATATAGGTCCCATAGGATCGATCGGTCGAAAATTTGTTTTTTGTACAAAGTTCGTTGTGTTTCGTTTGTTTGTAAAGATATTGTAACCAAATTTGGCATTAAGAAGTTTTTTAGAGTTCCCAAGCACTATACCAAATTTGATCAAAATCGGATGACTATATCATATAGCTCCCATAGGACCAATCGGTCAAAAAATCGTGTTTTGTACAAAATTCGTTGTGTTTCGTTTATTTGTGAAGATATTGTAGCCAAATTTGACATTCGGAAGTTTTTTAGAGATCTTAAACACTGAACAAAATTTTATCAAAATCGGTTGACTATATCATATAGCTCCCATAGGACCAAACGGTCAAAAAAAACCGATTTTTGTACAAAATTCGTTGTGTTTCGTTTGTTTGTGAAGATATTGTACCCAATTTGGAAATTTGGAAGTTTTTTAGAGATCTTAAACACTGAACAAAATTTTATCAAAATCGGTTGACTATATCATATAGCTCCCATAGGACCAATCGGTCAAAAAATCGTGTTTTGTACAAAATTCGTTGTGTTTCGTTTATTTGTGAAGATATTGTAACCAAATTTGACATTCGGAAGTTTTTTAGAGTGCCTAAGCACAGTACCAAATTTGATCAAAATTGGTTGACTATATCATATAGCTCCCATAGGATCGATCGGTCGAAAATTTGTTTTTTGTACAAAATTCGTTGTGAATCGTTTGTTTGTGTAGATATTGTAACCAAATTTGGCATTAAGAAGTTTTTTAGAGTTCCCAAGCACTGTACCAAATTTGATCAAAATCGGTTGACTATATCATATAGCTCCCATAGGGCCAATCGGTCAAAAAAACGTTTTTTGCACAAAATTCGTTGTATTTCGTTTGTTTGTGAAGATATTGTAGCCAAATTTTTTAAAGATCTTCAAAACTGTACCAAATTTTATCAAAATTGGTTGACTATATCATATAGCTCCCATAGGACCAATCGGTCAAAAAAACGTATTTTGAACAAAATTCGTTGTGTTTCGTTTATTTGGCAAATAAATATCTTTTGGAGTTTGTAAGCAATATATCGGACTTGATTGCAATTTGGTGGTACAGGGTATCCCAAAGTCGTCCACGCCCGACTTTAACGTACGCCATCTTTTTTTTTAAAAATCGTTCTTATTTATGGGAGATTTATAATGCATTTTTGTAATTTTTTAAAAAACTTATTTTATTATTAATAACTTGAGGCATCTAGAATTAAAAGCGACATCGTAGTGGCAAGTTTGGGATTACTAATGTAGAGCGATTTGATATTAAATGTTAATGTCTGTGCTTAAGAATTCTTGCAAAAATCCAACATACATTTTTGTGTTTGAATTTTAAAATCTCTATTACACTAGTTTACAAATTTAAGGGTCATCGAGTGAACATTCCTGAAAAACAGTTTTTTAGGGTAATTTGAGGTCGAGAAACACGAGAATGGCAACCTTTTTTTTCTTAAGCACCGTTTTCGAGATATTTTCGAAAAACATGTTTTTGGGCACTTTTTTTTTATAGCTATTCCTAATATCTCGTGAACAAAATTTTGTATCGACATAAAGGACATAAAATTCGATCGAAAGGTATTGATGCACTCTTTCCATTGATATATAATTGTACAGATTAAGTAAAAATTATCGAAGTTACAGGCAACCAAAGTCGAAAAAAGTGTAATTTTCGACCTTTTTTCAAATTTACACATTTTTGGTATGCTTTTTTTTAACGAAAAAAAAATTTTAAAAATTATGTTAAGCCTTGAGCTGAAAGAGACTTCTTTTACGAACATTTCGAGTCTAAGATAATTTTGTTATATTGAGGATATTGAGGAATAACTGAAAAACGTCCCCAAAAACATGTTTTTCGAAAATATCTCGAAATCGATGCTTAAGAAAAAAAAAGGTTGCCATTTTCGTGTTTCTCGACCCCAAATTACCCGAAAAAACACTTTTTTAGGAAGGTTAATTTTTCGTGTAAACTAGTGTTATAACTTAACTCGACAAGACATTTTCACAATCAACTTGTCTTGGAGCACTGCCCCCGGATCTCTGTGTCGCATACAATTAGAGGGGAATAAAAATATTTTAATTAAAAACAACTAAACGTTTACTATGTATAATAGTAGGAGATGCTATCTGTAGCATTTCATACAAACAAGCTAAACTACAACAACAACAACAACAACAGCAACAACTAGATTGGCTACAGTTAGAGCTACCGGCTGCGTGTCTGGCAGTTTATAGCCAGACAAAACGTTTTAAAGTCCAACAAATTCAAAGCAACATGTTGTTGCATGCAACATACAACAACACTAACAACATGTGTCGCATAGCGCCTATTTGAATATATATCAAATCTCTTTAAGATAATTTTCTATAACAGCTCGACAGCAAATAGCGCACATTTGTACATTAGAGCCAAGAGCCTAAAGATCCAATAGACACAGCCGGGAGCAAAAGACAAGTTCGTTGCCTAAGTCTTTCGTTTTGGGGGCTTCTGCAGTCAGTGCATATTTTATGCGGCAGCATTCATTGTTGCAGCCCCATCTCAAGCGTACAAAATTAAGTTGTTTTGCATAAAAGCGCCATAAAACTAGGCAAAAGGCCTAAAACAACAAATGCAACAACAACAGCTACAACGAGGGCAGTTTCATAATAAAACTGTGCAGCAATTTTGAAAAAAATTGGCCGGAGCTTATGGAAAATGTATGTAGTTTATGAGATTTACTTTTAGAAATATTTGATTAGTACATATAAAATTTTAATACTATTTAAAAAAAAAAAAAACTAGGAGGCCGATAATTTTAATTATGGATGATACTGCTACGTCAGAAGAGTTAATCAAGAAAAGAAGTGAATTCTAAGGCTAAACTTTTTTACCGTTGTAGTTTTTAGTATTCGGCCTGAAAACGAATCCGAACATTTTATTCCCAATTTCACCAAACCGAATTTTTCATGTGGTTTGAAACCGCATTTTATACTGAAATAAATTTTTAAATATTCTTTGATATTCTTAGATTATATTTATGCCAACTTAAAGTTGTGTATTTATTGACAATTATTTTTAATTGTTTTTTTTCTGACTCAACCGAAAAGACAGCATGCACAGACAAAACGAATTTTTTTTTGGTGTTCGTGTATGTGCAAATATCCTACACGAACACATGACGATAAGTGCGACAGGGTTCCCGCGTTACACAAAGAAAATGTCCCTTGTAGCAAAAATAGCTAAGTCGTGGTTAATATCAATCGAAAGGGGTAGAGTGTGCTAACGAAGAGTACAGGAAATATGATTATATAGCGACAGCAAAAAATGCGAATTTGAGAGCAAGCATAAACGAAAACGAACAAAATTTATTCGTTTTGGTTTTTCGTTTTCCGGAGCATGGCCGATTGTTCATATTGTTCTTTGGTGTGCTATAATAAAATTTTGGACTAAATTTTTTATGTCTTACTCAGCTCACTTAGCTCTAGCAAGCACAATTGAAAACATTCCGCTAGCGACTATCTGTTAATCTGCTTCAACAATTTCGTACAGATTTTTTAAAAATTTTCAAATCCAAGCTAAATAATACCTTTGTCCTCTTCGTTCGACACAAATATGTAGGTTACCGCCAAGCCATTTCTTCAAGTTTGGAAACAGAAAACATTTTCTGCGGCTCAAACTGAAGAATCTGCTGAGTTCATAGCCCACTTTATGGACTGCATGCACACGTATGAATCCGCATAAACTTGTATATATCATATTGAGCACTCCCTCTCTACGACCAATTAGGTCGTTTTTGATACAAATCAATATCCAACATGTCGGAAAAGCTCTAAATAATCTTTAACGGAAAACGTTTTATTCTCGTGAAAGTACTTTATGCAATAGGGTAGCTATGTTTGCTGTTTTATTTAAGTGGGAGGGAAATAATTTGATCGAAAATTTGATTGACAAGAAATGAGTTTCTAAGGTTTAAAATGTAAAAAATTTAAAATATGATATGAATATTAAATATTCTTGCGCCCATCAAATACTTTCGGATCTTCTTTAAATCTGTACAGATAAAAAGGAGACGTTGTCCAGCGGCCAGAGGTGAGCTTGTTTATATTGTCTGGATATCGGCTTGAAAATAACCCATACTAGCGGCGGACATCCTAGTGTGCATCCCAAAAACTGACGCCATTGCCTTGCTTTCCGACAGAGCCACATTGCTCTTCATTGGTGCATATTTATGCAGAGAAGTGCACTACATTGACTGATATTAACATCTCTGGTGTTTGGGGATGAATCAACAGTTGCGAAACGGCGCGAAAACCCCTTCGGATTATGGTTAAAAAACCCCAGACACTCCATCAATTGATTACACGGTTGCTCTTGAGGTGCAATATGGTGTGTTGCCTTTGTTGAGATGCCCATAGCATCAGTCAATTCATGGCGTTTTAGCCATCATCATTTAAAAATGTATTTTACCGACGATTTCTGACATGGCGACCACTTTTGGGTGACCTGAACATTCGGCATAACCCAAAAACGGGTTTTGCCACTTCTTTAGAGCATCCAGGGCCGTACAGAAAATCCGGGCCCGGGGGGAAAATGTACCGGCCTCTCTATTACAACTTTAGCTTGAAACACGAGAGTATGACAGTTATTATACCGGGCCCCTTGAGAAAACTCCGGGCCCGGGGGGAATCCCCCCCCACCCGCCTTCCCCACTCCTCTCGTCGGGCCTAAGAGCATCATCAAGCTTTTCCTTGGTTTCGGTTTCAATTTTCGAAAAAAAATTCATGGGCTCATAATACGACCTTAAAAATACATTACACCAGTAGTCCGTTGTAGTAAATACTTAAGTTTGACCGTAACAATTTATCAAGCAAATAATATATATTAAGTGATACTAACTGATATGTAGTCACAGACTTATTAAACAACCCTCGTATCTCAAAATAAGGCAAATAGTAAACGCAGCAATTGTGATTAGAACGACACGACAGGCACGACATGAATCGCACCGTGGTTAAACTTTGAGGGCACAAGACATATGACGCTCTACCAATATGGATAACAATTGTCGACGACGACAAGCAAAATGGCCCGAAAGACAGTACCCAGAAAATGGCCAAGTCAACACGAGCGACGTATGTCATCAAATTGTATAGCTATTAGTGACTTTGCTCCTTCCTTGTTTAGCTTCCTGTTGGCCGCGTAGTAGGCAAATGCTTGACGAAGGCGACTCAAGGCCCGTTCCAACTAGGTAACTAGTATTATCAATTTAAGTTGGCTAATTGGTTTCAAATTTATGGACCTGTATTTGATATTTATGTTGTCTCCAGATAGAGCGAGCAAACAATCGTCCAACTCGCTATAAAACCAGGAACGGTTCAAGGGGGTTGGTCAAAGGGGTCAGAGTTACCCGTATCTATGAATGATGTGATGGTCACTATAAGGCCGATCGATATTCAGCAGTGTAAAAGAAAGACCTGCGCGTAGAGGCCGCCGAAAAATTTGTACTGTTTAGGAAGCTTATCCAACCTGTTTCTAATGCAGATATAGAGTTTTTGAGAAGAAAGTACTCCGTAAGCTAAGGCCCTTTAAGCTGTATGGACGACGACCTCTGTCGATGAAATGATGATACTGTGGCACTACGTTCCTTTAACTTCTATTTGGAGCATAGGGCGTCGAAATCCAATTATAGTCCTTGTACGGTAGCCAAATGTCGTTAACGAAAGGTTTGATTTTGTTATCCGAGGCTGTTTGTTTGACGATTCGGTAGCAAGAAATGTTTCAGGTAGGTAGGTTGCTAGCCCTCCTACCCTAGCTTGGTGATAGAATCCCTATCTGCACCTCCAAGCAGGTGTTTTGTCTGTTTTGGTCCGCGAGTGGTATTTTATTTCCACACCTGGGGACGCGTCCGATGGAAGATAGACAACTCCACACGGACATTGACATAGTCAAGCGAATAAACATCTAGCGTCTTCATAGGCTCGGTCATCGATGACGAAACTCGGCTTCCGTAGGAAAGACCAACTAACAGACACTACCTTTGGTATTAAGAAGTAGAGTAGGCGCTACACCCGGAGGGAAGCTCTACGCCATGCCGACACAATGGTCTTAATCCATTGGTAGAACAGGAATACTTGACACCTAACGACTTGTTTTCGTTCCCAACGCCAGAAGGGACTGCTGAAACCTAAAAAATCTCTTTTTAGAGTTACCCACTTCTGAAGTTATTTAATAGAGTATACTTCGCAAAGCAGTACAGACAGTTGCAATGAAGTATTATTTATCTTCCACTATTAGGCCGGATATATACGAACTTATCCTGGTAGCTGATATCTGCCTAAAAATCTGATCCCATTGCACTAAAATGTAAAATTTGGAACTTCCCTCCAAAAATATTTTCTAGATCCGTCCCTGTCTGCAAATTACTATATCTCTCTCTCTCTCCCCCTTAGTCTTTCTCTCCAGCTCTCTTACTCCCTCTCTTTATCAGTGTCTAACCGACAGTTGCAGCTTTTGCGCAATTTTGCCTGTCCACTGTGCCTTGGCATGCTGCAAACAACGTAATTGGCTTTCAATTTGCAGCAAATTGTTGCAACAGCCACGACAACAACAACAATAACAACTGCAACAACAACAACCACAAGCCAAAGGAAAAAAGAAACATATTTAGATTATAGACGGATAAAGTTTATGTACGTTCTTTTGCTGACCAACTCTGGGTCTTTCTGGCTGTCGTCTGGCTATGATCATGTTGCTGCCCGGTTTGCCACGGCTTGGCTTCAGCTACAGCTTGTTCTTGGTCGTGTTCTCTGCTGCTTCCATAATTTCAATGAGTTATATAGCCCATCATGTGCCGCCTGCCCTTCAAAGGTTCAAACGTAGCGCGCGTTAATTAAAAAAAAAATAACAAAAAAAAACATAACACAAAAACAAAAAAAGCGCCAAAAATGCCGCTAAAATTTTGCCTTTTTCCTGGGACCTCCGCGGCCTGTCGATGTTGCTGCTGCTGCTGTTCAATAACTAAATAAAACACTCAAATGCCACAGCACTCAGACCTCGGAGCTGAAGTTCCAACCAACAGAGCTCTAAAAGCTTCTCTCGGCACAATCAAGCGAAAATTCCTGGCATTTTCTGATTCATTAACAACGCACAACGCGGCCATTTCGTTTTGTTTGACTGTTGGATCACTGTTGTTCGTCTCTGGGTCTGGGTTTGGGTTTTGGGGCTTTACGCACTTTGTGGCAGCAGCTCGCTCTCTGAGACCTTTGCCGGGTTTAGTTGTATTGCGTTCCCAACTTCATCGGCATTGCCTCTTTGGTATTTTAATTAGAAACCAAACAACGCAAAATGCATTTCGCCCGGCTCTCAAGCTGATTTCGCTTTCTTTCCTGGCCAATAGTTGCTTTGACTACCTCGTCGTTGTTGTTGTTATTTCGAGGATTGTTGCATTTCGGTTTCACATTCAATTAGCGCATATTTCAAATGCGATCTTAACAGAGCTTGGATGGCTTTGACTATAACAATAGGAAGTGGCATTGATATATAGAGTATATGTTTGGAAAATATAACACAGGAATGAGATAATAACGAGCTGGCAGGAATTTTTAATAGGGCACAACATATGTATATGTCCAGGGCCGTAGAGAGAAAATCCGGGCCCGGGGGGAAAATGCACCTGCCCCTCTATTACACCTTTAGCTTGAATCATGATAGGTTAAGTTAGGTTAAGGCGGCAGTTAGGACGTGACGTCCCAACTCACATAGGCCAGAAAAATAGACCCGTTGTGATACCGCGTGGTGGACTTTCCTCCACCCTTCCCGACTAGAGAGATGTTCAAAATACTCTAAATCACAGCCATCCGGTGGCCTCAATAAACCTCGAAAGGCATTACGGACTCTATTTAGAGAGCTGGGATAAGTCATTTAGGAAGTATGATTTGAGAAAGCGGAACCTTGTTCTGCAAAGTCCCGGACAGTGACAGAAGAGGTACTCCACCGTCTCCGACTCTTCCTCATCGCCACAACTTCTGCAGAAGTCATAATGAGTAGCGTTTAGCCTTAATGCATGAGTTCCCACCAGCCAATGTCCGGTGATTGCTCGGATTACCTTCGAGCATTGAGCTCTACTTAGACAGCAAAGTTCCTTGGTTCTCTTTCTGCAGTACACAGGCCAAGTTTGCCGTGAGATCCTGCACGTGCTGGAATTACGATTCCACGTTTGATTAGCAGAGTTAGCGAAATGGGTCTTTATGCTTAGTTTGCAGCTGGCCATAGGAATATCCAGACGCTCCTTATCCTGAAGGAGGATGCTGGTAGTTCCTTGTCTTGCCAGTTCGTCCGCAATGCAGTTTCCCTCAATATCCCTGTGTCCTAGGACCCAGATGAGGTGGAGCGAAAACTGTTCTGCCATCTCCTCCAGAGACGAGCGACAATTATTCACCGACTTCATGCATGAAGTCAAGGAGGCGAGAGATTTAATGGCCGCCTGGCTATCCGAATAAATACAGATATTGTATTTATTATTATTGGTAAGTTTTTTTTTGGTATGAGAGCCTCCTGGATTGCAGTGACCTCAGCCTGAAAGACACTGCAGTGGTCTGGAAGTCGAAACGATATTCTAACGTTGAGTTCCTCTATGTAGACGCCTCCGCCGACACGGTCGTCTATCTTGGAACCGTCTGTGAAAATCTTAGTTGAGCCAGCTGGGCCCGGTACACCAACATTCCACTCATCTCTGGTTGGAATATGAGTTTTGAAATTTGTTATGAAGTGCTCCTGTGGGGTACAATAGTCCGTACTCATAGGAATGAGAGGGTTTCCCTACTTGAGTGACCATATTCTTGGTCATTCCATTTATTTGCCCCTCTCATTCGTAGTGCTGATAGAGTGGCTGATTGCTTTCCCACCTTGTCCAGAGGCAGCAGGTTTAAAATGGCATCTAATGCTTCGTTTGGGGACGAACTTAGTTCCCCGCTGATGATAAGTTCTGCGGTCCGTTGAACCTTACTCAGCTTAGTTAGGATGGATTTCTTATCCAGTGAAGCCACCAAATTGCGACTCCGTAAGGAAGAATTGGTCCTTGAATCATAATAGTACGACAGTAATTACATCGGGCCCCTGAGAAAACTCCGAACCCCGAGGGACTCCCCCCTTTCCCCCTCTCCTCTCGACGGGCCTGTATATGTCGAAAATATATGATAAGATTTCAGCATGGATATGAACTCACTGTAATTTTTTTTTAAGCTTATGGATTCATTTCCTAAGATTGATAATGGCGTATGTTATCCGTCGACGAATTGGAGGACAAGAAGGACGCCGGCTCAGCATAGAAATTCTGACCAACCTAGGGCATCCGGTGAGCAGCCGCATAACACTGTACTGCAGACTCTGGACTATTCGATTTGCTCGAAAGATCTTTTACGAAGATAAATATTTGTTAGAATCTAAAAAGGAGCTAGTAATAAAAGCTATAATAAAGGTTTACTCAATGAATTCCTTTAAGAATCGTCTACGTCTACGTCATGCAAATACATAAAGTTTTCATATAAAAAGCACACGCGCTAGATTCAACCAAGAAGTTAATAAATCAGTTAGTTCACCTTCGGCATAACTTAAGGTCGTACCAAATGGCGAGCAAGAAAAATGAGCCATCGCTTCAAGAGACTGCGATGCGAAATCCACGCTTTATAAATGACTCTGGCGACATTAATGTAGCACATTTATCTAATTAGACAAGCGTTTTGAGCATGCTCCTGGGCACTTAAGTAACCGTCATGCCAGTTTAGTCAACGCTAAATAAATTAATCAACTAATTGATGAGCATAAATTATGCAAATTAACTAAAGATCGGGCGGTTTTTGCAAAAACAAAAGCCGCTTTTTATTGATGACCAAACTAAATTAAGTTGAGCAAATGAGGCGATAAAGTGCTGGGCAATTATGTCATGCGCGACCCCCCAAGAGCTTGACTAAGTGACCAAGTTGTGGCTCTAGAAAGTGGTCTAAATTAAGTTCAAAGCACGCTCTAAGACTGCTGTAGCGATACCATATCGATTTGGAAAACACTTCGAACAAAGCCAACTACAACTCAATTAATAACAATTTCTCAGAACAATAAAGCGGCCATGGTTGGAGAGCCTTTTGCCACTGGTTTGTTCCAAGGCTGCGCAGTCGCATGGCCCAAAATTTGATTATCTTTGGAGCTGTAACAGCAGCAGGCTTAAGAGTAAGACAAAAAAAAAACCGCAGGACCGTCGCTTGACTTTGGCTGGGACTGCTATCAGGCGATGCCATCATGGTCCGTTTGGTGCGGTGTTGCGGAATTAGCTACATTGCCGGGTCTGAACTTTTGGCGCTCGAGGTCGTGGCCAAATTGCAGGCGCAGCATGTACAGGCCGCATGTAGTTTGGGGCCTTTTCGCCGTTTTAATTGAAAACTACGAAATACGAAATGGAAAATGGACTTTCAACTGCCAAGGAAATGTACACTGGAAAAAAATAAGTTTTATGAATCAAAAAGAAAAGGCAAAAAAATTTTGCTTCAAGTATTTTTTACAAGAGATCTAGTCTAGAGCTAGTCCTCAAGGGAGGACTTGCTTTTGCTTTTGACCAAATATACCATTAATATTAGGGGAACAATTTTAACGTCATGAGCTGTGCGTAGCATGTCTTGAGCTTACCAGTTTGTTGTAGCCCCTTTTGGTCGTTCTGCTCTTGTCATCCGTTGGGAACGAAATTTGTTAGCTACTTTTTCACTAAGTTCAACCTGAAATCACTGTTGATTAGTCTTCCTTGCCTGTGCCTCTAGCTTAACTTACCACCACTTTTATTAGATGGCGGTTATATCAACCCTAAACGTATGTTAAAGGATCCAGAAAGAACATTGCTGGGTCATCCTTTCTTTAACAGCATTATTTCAGACAAATACTGACAAATTGCATAGAGTAGGCTCAAAAAATTTTAAGAAACTTAAATAATCCAGAAATAAACTTCCTGGCGGATCTAAATTTCTCTGCAGAGTCATTTCTGACAAGCACAAGAGTAGCTCATAGAGCATGTTCAAAAAGTTCAGGTCGCTCATATATTTAAGGGAGCCTGGATTGCCAGGACACTCTCAAATAACTAGCTACAGTGAAGTTACAAGAATCCCCATCCTAAGTAGTACAAACGGTACAATGTTTTATAGAATGTCTTCCAAAAATTAAAAGAGCTCAAATATTTGAGAACTCAAATAATTAGGAACAGTTCAGATCCTAAGCAGTACAGTGTTTTTGAGAGTATGTTCTCAAAATGAAGGGAGCTAAAATATTTGGGTACGCCCGTATCAACAGGATACTCCGCCTAGATCTGCTTCGGTACGTTGGTTTCGCAATAGCTCTAAAAGTAATCCCGACAAAACCCTTAGTTAGATAGCAAGCTTGGCATGGTCGACTTTTACTGGACACTGCTATTGATCGGTTTTGACTGCTTCAGGACATTGTATATAATTCAGATTTCGTAAGTCATATGTTGTTGTCATGCATCCGTTTCAACTACCAGTAGCACTAGCTGGATGAGAGCCCTAGAGAATGTACTCTCTAAGGTTTACTGTGATGATGGGATGCGACGGAATGCTCCTTATACACAATCTACGCTTCTGGAGCTTAGTGCTTAATAACACTACGGTCTGATTCCTTCAGGTCAATTTAAATTCTAATTAGTTTAGTCGATCTTCCATTTAGACCTATCTTAACTCTAATCCAAGTTACAGATATAATACCGTACATATACATAATAAATCCAAATAGTTAAGGCAAACAAATTATGTCCCTGTTTAAAGGACTTCTCAACTTCTATATAGGATGTTGTCTAGCTTAACTCATCTTTGGATACATATTTTAAGGTTTTTAACCGAACTTGAAGCTCAGTGTTTTAAAGACCGTAGCTGTGACCATAGTCTCAAACGAATGGCTTTTTTTAGTTTGGGAGTAAGCTGCCAAATTCTCCTATGGAAGAACGGGCTTAGATGTAAACATGAGTTAACGCATCATATGGTGTTCTCAGCTCATCTAGTTTTTGAATTTTAACTCTTCATACGGAGAGGGTCGGGTTAGACTATTTCCTTTCCAAGTCGATCCTATCACATATGCCAAAAAAAGCCACATACTGTGATTCGCATCGTTCTGACTGTTACAACCATTACAAAAATCTACAATCTTCTTAACATTAAAAGTTATCCAAACAGTTTCAATCCTTTGTAACTCCAGCTCAAATGCGCTCGAGAATATTTTTCTTTTCTACAGCACGAGAAGCCTGCTATTTTTCTCTCAGTGTATTGCAGTTACTTAAACTGCTCACTAAATTAGCCAAAAGACTGTTTCTAATTTTGTGTAGAGTCCCAGTCGAGAGTCGAGTGCATTTCAGGGCCGCGCTCAGCGCAGGCGTTTCAAAATTTATGGCAGGCCAAAGCCGGTGTCGAAAATAGCGCCAGAGACAAGAGAGCGACAGCGACAGACCCCTCTGTCTGGACAGACAGCAGCAGCAGCGAAGGAAGAGCATATACATAGTTCCTGATGTTATTGTGGATAGCGTTTTGCAAGTTACTTTCTAATAATGCTCTGGGTATAGCTATTCCAATGAGTACTAGAGCTAGGCGCTGACGACGCCTGCGATGCATTGCGCACGAAAGTCATAAGCGCAGCCAAGGCAATTAAGCCGGAGCGACAAGTTGCACCGCTGGAAGCCAGAAAACTTTGGCGGCAAGTGAGGGAACATGTTTATGGCTTGCAACGGATTGCACGTAATGGGGTTCATGCCTTGGCAACAACAGCTCCAACAACAATAACAACTACAACAACAACAACACCGACTCTGATAGTTTTGCCTGTGAGCCTGTCTGTATGTGACTCCTCAATAAAGGCGATCGCATTACCAATTAGGTGTGTGCATATACATACATACAGTCAAAAGACAGAGCGGGGCGTAGAAAGGGTGGGGAGAAGGAAGATCAGCTCCCCCCCCATGAGTCATCTAAAGCTATAGAGAAAATCAAAATAACATTGGTATAGATACACAATCTTTTGTGAAATGTATTAAATGGGCTGGCTAGGCTTTAAGTTGATTATGCTAAATTGACCATGGACTCCGATACATTTATCTATGTCAGGCTGACTGTCCGTCCATCTGTCTGTCTCTATGAACACGTTTTTAAGGGAAGCCACGAGGACACAACTGTTTAAAATCGGCACAGATATTTGTAGAATTTTGTCGATATCTGTTCTTCTTTCTCCCACTTCCATTTAGTCCTACTAAAGAAATTCACCATGATCTTTCATCGATTCAGCCCCAAAACTTTTGAATCCCTTCGTTATAAAAATTGGATGTATCGATTTTTTCATTCAAAAACCACAGATTTTGTTAACTGGTGTTGTCAGTCCAAAAGCTTTGGTTGCCCTAAAATCACGGATACCCAATACTTTGTTAAGAACTACTTATAGTCTTAGCTACAAATTCCTAAAAAAAATTATGTGAAGATCCAAAAAACAATCGTTCCCATGAATCTACAAAAATTGAGATAAATTCAGTAAATTGTTAAAGTTGAGACTTAATATAAAAGAATTTTTGGTAGACACTAGAATCTTGGGGGTCGTGAAATTAGTGAAAACAAAAAAGAATCGTGCGAGCTCTAGAAAAATGTGACAGGTGAAACAGTTACCAAGATTTTAAATAGATCTTCTGAAAAATTTGATGAAAAACTCTGTTGAATTAAGGATCGGAATTATGCTATTCCAGTAAGATTGGCGGCATTTTTTCATGATCCCGCAATTTCCGTGGAACTCGAGAACACTGCTGTGTAAGTAAAGTAAATCATTAAAGAAAAAAAATATCGAGCGAAATCGAGAGGGACAGAATGATTTAAAAAAAATCCGGAATACAATACTAAATCTCTGTTTCGGTACGGAAACCGCTGAAATTCCTATTCATTTCCCATCCTAACTTATAGCCGCCCCATCACATTAAGCTAGCTACGCCACTGATGCAGGACAAGTGGAAATTGAATTAGTTGTCGTTGCATGTGGCAGGCAGCCTAAGCAGCTGGGTGTGTGTGTGTGTAAACATTTTTTACACTTTGCCACATTCCTGCGTTGCGCGCATAAATCAAGCCACTGCTCGCCTGTCAATCTTTGGCCGGGGCCAATGATAGCGCGTAGCTGTCGTGCCACAGGAACAGGCACAGTCACAGCATTTAGCAAGTGCTCCATCGTTGGACAACAGCTGGAACTCTAGAGTTGCTGCTCGGGCTGGGTCCGCGCTAGTTAGGCGCGACTTTAGTGTGTCAATACGAATTATGGCAAGTAGCTTAGAATCCTGTTTTCCCATTTTAACATGCAACAGTTACTAAGTGCGCTTAAATGAAAAATCCAATGATGCAACATGCGACATAATGCAGAAGACTAATGCAGCGCATAAACAAACTTTAAGCTGTTGACCACAATATCTAAAAGATTGCATATAACATTATGACGTTGTGGCCTATTTTCACACCTGTTGCTTGAAGATGTCTGAAGCGACTATTATTTTAGCACTTAAGCAGAAGGAAGAGCTATTTGGTGATTGCAAATGTTGCAAATCCAATGAACCCAAAGCAGTAACTGAAAAAATATCTTTAAACTTATGCTGCAGGTAGTCAAGCAGTTAACTGCTCAGATCCGTACACTTTACCTTTACTTGTCTTTATTGTTATTTAAGAACAAGTAAATCCCAAAGGCTGAGCTGAAAATTTCAGAAATCAAAAACGTCGGAAGTTATGTACTACATATATGTACACAAATGTAATATTTTGAATCCAATTTTCCTAGAAGCAACTGCTTTAAGTTATTCTTAGGCAGTTAAAGCTTAACAACTACTTTGGGAGTCTTTGCACTATCACTGATTGACTACACTATACTACTTACTAGATGAACTTGGACTTTAATTTCCGAAAGATACAATTTAAAATCAAGCTTAAAATTTAAAGTTTAAATATTTACAAACGAATACAAAATGCTTTTTTTACAATTTTTGAAGCGTAGTTATAAAATTAGAATAGTATACTTCTTCTTCGAACAGTTATTAATAGAAATCCCCAATGCTCCGTCCAGAGCGACTGACTAAAATAGTCAGTCAGGAAATTTTTTTTTTATATGTACTTCTTTTTCCAAAGTCAGAAAAAATTGGTGTATGTTTCCACGGGTGGCATGCCTGCTTTCACAAAATTGTTTCGTATCCTAATAAAATTTAAGACTGTTTATAGACTTAACCTACACCAGTTATGCCACTGCCACTTATCTATAAAAAATCGTTTAGTTCCGATTCAAAGTATTATATTAGAGTTCCCTACTTACCGTAAAAACACCAATCAACCTGTTTGTGTGCAGAACTTTGCCCACTTCTGCAGTATAGTAACAGCCATGTGAGTGTATGAACCAGATGCGTTCATTGACTAAATGAGAATGCATATCACCTAAAGCAGGCGACAAGGAGAAGTTACCGCTCGTAAGGCGATGTGTCAATTCGTTTGTTATTACCAGCTGAGAAATAAGAAAGACTTTAATCATCATATACAGCTTTAAGTGAATAATTCAATCGAACTTACTGCAACATTAAATTTTTGCAGCAACTGATGGAAACTTTCATGCAGCTCCAAAAGCAGCTGAGTTCGTTGTCCCACATCCTCCAGCATACGCATAACAAATGATAAAGAATCAATTAATATCAATTTTATCTGCAAAGATGAGTGAAAATAGGTTTCAAAGAAATAAATCTTGAAAGCTGGGCTCTCTGTTTTGCCAATATATAGTACCTACATCAGGCTGTTTGATCAGATAATTTTGTAAGCCTAAGACATTTGCTAGAAGCTGGGCTACAGTGCAACAACTAATATAATGCACATTTTGAAGCATACTGCAGGATTGAAAGCTGGGCGCTGCATCCTTCAAACGCCGCTCCAATTGCACAGACATTTCTGCAAAAAGTAAATTAAGTATTATTTAGAGAATTTTGCAAGCAGCTTACAACTCACCTCTTAATCTAGCTGGATTGAAGTCCCGCCGTGTATCTATGTAAAGTGCTTTGCCTTCCAAACCGCCTGCAGCTTTAGGTATTTGCACATATAAGCTTAACTGCATGCTAAGTTACGCATTAGTTTAGTATAACAAACGATTTGCAAGCACTCTTCAAAACTTACCATACTTGAGTTTTGCCGGTGCCCGGCTTGCCAACAAATTCGGTAATCTTACGCAGACCAATTCCACCATCCAGATAATCATCAAGTGCATTGAAACCAGTTTCAATTTTAGGATTAGTTTCTTTTTGTTGCAAAATATCCAGACAGGAGTTACCAAACAAACTATTTGCTAATTTGGTTTCCATTTGACGCGGGAAAGTTAATAAAAAACAAATACAAAAACAGCTGTTTCAACAGCGCAGGCAAACACAAGCTCATTGCTACGTTACGCTTGTTAACACTGCCCAGCACTACTCAGCAGCTGATTGAATGTCGATAGATTTCGATAGCAATGCAATTTTTAAATGCTGATATGCAACATTTTTTACTGCAATAAATAAAACATAAAAATAATAAAATATCAAAACGTTCTAGTACTGTTCCTATATAAAAGTTCATTCATTGGCTTAATTTTAAGTTAGCTTTTGATAAATCGATTTTGAGTATGTTATCGATTAATAGTTTGAGTTTGTTTTGTTTTTGTTGCTGATATTGACTGTTTCTCGTTGTTGCACTTTGGCTACGCGGCCTTTTCTTGTCAAATAATATTGAAAAAATGTCTAAATTGAAGCAATCTTTAACAAACTTTTATCGCCAATATGAGCTGGTTACTTGCATAAATATGTTTGAGCCTTGGGAAAAGAAACTTATCAGTAAGAATATATTACGCTGCAGTGTCAACCACAAATACCAAATAAACTCTTATCAACAGATGGCTTTGTCTTACTCATTCTGGCTTTGGTGATGTTCTCTAGCTTCGTCTACTTGCCCAGTTATATGCAAAACTTAGTTCAGTTTATAATGCCGGAACCTTGGTTTGGTCAGCCCACCATGCACACACAGAAAATGAGCATGGGCTAAAGCGCTCGCCAAATACTCTTAAGACCTGGCAATCTAAGGGTACTCGTTTTAGGACGCATTGCTTTATATCCCAAAACTCTTAGTTGCATTTCCAAGACATAGGCAATGGTTTGTGATTTGTGTACTTTAATTTTTCAAAAATACACTTTGTAAATATTTTATCATACTAACGTATAATCTTTTCAAAAATTTTAAAATGTGTTTTCTGTATTGGATGGATATAAATACAGCCTCCACAATGCGCAGCGCCGATGTGTTAAAAAACAAGCTGACCAAGCCGCCCACAGAAACTGCAAAAGTATGGAAATTGTACAACATGCTACGATATAGTTGGAACAGCTCACTTAATAAATCTAAATTCGTCTTTGCCACTCGTCGCACATAGCGTTGTGTGGGCAATTCCACTAATGCCACACGTATGCGCGAGACATCTTCCTCAGGCTGCTGGTCACTACGTAATAAACAACACTTATTTTCAAAAACAAAGTTCTTGCATAACAAAACCCACTTACTCATCCGCTGAATTGTAAATAATGTTGTACTCAGGCTCATCGCAGGAGCTCATGCAATCGCAGGACTTGCGTTCCGCGCTTAGAGCCTCATTGATGTGAGTTAAACACACCAAACCACGAGAGTCGCACACTGGCAAAGAACTTTTCTCCGGCACTGCCATAAAATGACTTGTGCAGTTGCAGTGCAGCAATTGTAACGCTACGGTGCACTCCACTACACAACCAGAGTAGCTATAGAATTCATAGATGCCCAATTGTTGGTCACTGCGCTCATGACTATATCGGCAACGTCGCTGCTCCATACTTAAATCATATACACTCTCGTGATTGTATACCTCAATGACGTTAAGTATGAGTTCCTTGTAGTTGCCCAGCAGCACGGTTTCACGTATCATGCCCTCAGCAAAATGAAAAGGCACATCTATGGGCGCGTGCACATGCAATTGTATATCAGCGGCAGCACTGAATTTCAGATCTCCGCCACCTGTCATGCGGTTGTTTGTGTAATGTACCAGCTGTATCTTGCGAGCTTGGTGTGAATTGAAGGAGTAGCATATGCCATATTCTGTGCGTAAGGGTAGAAATTGCTCACAACAGTCGAATGCTTCATTGAGGTAACTACATTCCATAATGAGCTCATGACATTTACTGCGAAACTGAAAGCAAAAGGAAAAATGTGACTAATTTTGGATTTTTGACATCGGCAAAAAATCAAAATAAATAGTTTTACTCTTCGCCACCGGAGTCCTCGTTTGATATACTAGTTGGCTTCGAGTTGTTCTATTCATTTGTTATGTTCCACTTTAAAAGACTTATTTCTATTCTTTAGCATACAAAATTGGATCTTATTGTATTCGCGTTACAACCCAACTCAGACTTAATTTGAAATTATAGCTTTGGTAAAGCTATCTCCAAGATTCTGTAAGTATCGCAATGTTTAAATTTGGGTAGTGAAACCCCCTAAGACGGTCTTACACCAGATTCAGTTCAAGTTACCAGATCCCATATTCTGTCGGCGGTCTACTGCAAGCTATGTCCAGGCACACCACGAGTCTTTTGGCAGCTAGAGATCATGTGTTAAAATTAGTGCTGAAATATATAAACGGACATTGCTGGTGTTCAATCGTAGTGGCTTCCACGCAACAAGTTTTAGACTGGCGCAATCAGGTTGGAAGCAAGAAAAGACTTCCCGGCACACGTAGGCATTCCAAAAGTATTTAGTCTTACTGACTAAAATAAAAATAGGTTTAGATACAGCCACAAGTGGGATGAAGCCTATACATCACAATATCATTCAGCGGTTTGAACTCATTAACCCTTTCTCACATAATAATTGGGCGATTCACAATTTCCCGATGCTATAAAAAATCCCATTTTATACATTAGTCTAGCTTCTAATTGTGACAGTGGTCTTTAGATTTTTAAATTGCTTTGGAAACTACACGTTGCATTATTGGACCGACTAAGTCAACAATACCAATAAGCTACACTTGGTATCGTGCGTATTTGGTAATCCAAGCTAAATTCGTAGAACGTAGTTTTAAACAACTATTGTATGTTTCACTTACCACATCAAGCAGCATAGTAAAATTGTCGGGACAATAATGAATCGTGCCACATTTCTCACAGCTGCTGCATATGCCATGAAAGAATGCAATTTCGCTCACAAAATCATCGATGTTCATATCGTGCTCCACTCCAAACTGCGCCTCACTAAGATCCCATATTTTTTCACCATTATATAGCTCACAAACAGTTATGGCCGGGAATGTGGTGTTCCAATTAAGGCTGCAAATAGATTTGTTAGGGAATCTCTTGTAGATTTGTCATAACTTACAAAATGGTGTCCAGGTTAAAGGAGACCGATGATTGAAAGAAATTCTCAAGCAGCGAACTGGAGACGGACAAGAAAAACGGATAGAACTGGTAAAAAGCCACAAAATAGAGAAAACTGTAAGTAAACCAAGTAAGACGTGAAATTGGGTTATCCACATTGGAGTTCAAAGAGCCCACCCTTTAAAAGCCAGTCGTAGCAGACGCAACCAGTTCATTGTCAAGCGTCAACAAATCAATGATTTGGTGGTTATAACTTGACAATTGTCCTGACAGCTTTTTGGTGACATTTCACGAGCAGTTGCGCCGCAGACATGACATATTAGCCGACTTTTTTTTTTAACAATAGAAAGCTTCCTTTTGATAATATCTGCCTATTGTTTTCCAGGCAAAACATATTACCATAACCTAGTCTAAGCATTTAAAGCTAAGCACTGTCATTTCTTTCCAATAAAGCTTAGCTAAATAATACATTTTAATCAAAATTTTGAAGTCTAGTAATACTACGGCGATAAATCAAATTAAAAGACTAATAAAACGTACTAGACATCGTTAGAACTATAGATCCATTGAAACAAAGCTGGGTTTTACCCCACGCTAGTTAATTATCTGTTGCCAATTTATTACTAAACGATGATAACTAACGTAATACTTTCGTGATTACTCTTATTGTATAAAGATTTTCACAAAGTAATAAAATTATATGCAAGATTTGTGGTGAGAACTTGTAAGCTGGAACTGGAAAACATATTCTATAATGCAAACCACAAATTATAGCGTTCCATAGCAATTTGGTTGTATCTCTCATCGTGATTCAGCTTAATGGTATGTGATTCAGTTAAATAAAATGGATGACCAATAACCAAATGCTGACAATATGTTAATTTTTTTAAATCGCAGATTTTACGGATTTTTTCCCGTTCTCACCATGATGCTTCATGAAACCATCATTATTACGGGCATGTTTAACATTGGCATGAATCATGAAATTTGGGTTATGTTAAAAACTTTTTCAAAGGAAATTTTTAATTTTTAGGGAACGTCGTCAGAGTCGGCTATTTTTTTAATAAATGTGGTCTTTTTCCCTCGCCCAACAACCCACAGCAAGGCGGGCAGAAGGAGGCGTGGTAGACCCCATAAAATATATGTATTCTTGATCAGCGTCAACAGCTAAGTCGATATTGACAGGTCTTTCTGTCCGTCTGCCCGTCCGTTCGTCTGCATATCTGTCCGTACGACAGAAAGGATCGCAGAGACTATATGAGCTATGGAGCTGAAATTTTACCAAAAGATGCGCGTAATAGTCTGGCAGATCAAGTTTACGATATATTTCGATATTTTTATTCTTATAATCAGCGGTGGGCACGAAAAATAACGAAAAGAGAAAGAGCCCTGCTATAACATCTACAAAAAGAGTCCTGTTACGGTCGCACAAGCATCCTCGAGTAGGGCCATAAAACTGGCCCACTGTGTGTATTTTGTTTTTATGAGTTTCTGCGAGACGAGCGATGGCACACACTGCATGTATTTTATTTTTGTAAATTCGGCGCGTCGCCGGCGATCTGCTTGTGCGTATACACTGAAACAAATTTTATAACACATTCAAAGAAACAGAAAAGTCATATGAGTTTATATGACAATTTTAATTTACAAAAAAAAATCACTCGGTCTTATGGTTGCCAAATTAACCATATTTCTGTGCTCAGTGTAGTTACACGAAATTTTCGACTGCGAGCACCAATAAAAAGTCCAGTTAGAGTCGCACAAGCATCCTCGAGTTGAGCGAAACGCGCACACTGCGTGTATTTTGTTTTTGTAAAATTCTCGGCTTTTTATGTGTGCGTCTGGCTGGCGCCACTTGCAAAAAATAACGGAAAGAGCACTCGGAGCGAAAAGCCAAGGCGTGCCCACCGCTGCTTATAACAAAAAGCATATCGAAGCTATGGAACATTGCTGGGAAAAGTAAATTATCCTAAAAGGTAACTTCGTTGAGAAATAAATATGGAGTGGTGGATGAACTTTTCAGCCATGTAGATCGACTCACATCATAAAGTGGCCTGAGCCTAGAATAAACAATAAAAAGGCAAATTAAAATACTTAAATCTATTCTATAGGAAAAAAGCCAAAAGTGGGTCTACTTTGTCCTGATATAGACGGTAGTGACGCAGGAGAAGTATTCTAAGAAAGGACGGAGGAGAGAAATATAAAAAAGTTTGGTCTTGGGAATGACGGGCTGTGTCTGGTCGGCTGTGATGAGTTAGTTTCGGTCATGCTGCTCTTATGCCGTAATAATATTTTAATAGTAGCGCGTACTAAGGCAATTAGATATGGAGTGGGTAAAGGTACAACTAAAAACTGGACCAACGAACTTGGCATATGAGCTGGTATAAACTACACACACTATTCACACCACGATTCTTAAATTAAAGTTTATTATCAAATATAACACCAAGATGAAAAAGAGTCAAGCCATTTAAAGCAAAAGCCCATTTGATTCCTTGTATACCCTCGAACCTATGGGTGCAGGATACAAATATTTATTTTGTTTAAACTTATATTATACATGTGCAAGCTTATATTAAAATGAACCCATAAATGATGAGTGCGGTTAAAAGTGAGTACTTTTTTTTTCTTTTGTTTTATTCTAAATCACATTCAATTAATTTTGAACTCTCAATGAGTGACGCATAATCAAATTAAGATGGAACTTGCTTCGGAGACGACGTGTCCACAACGGTGTGACTAGTGCCTGAACCCGTAACCCGTAAATTGCTTGGAGTTTTTATCATAAATTTCATATGCTGGGGAATTGCAATGTGCCTCGATTAAGCAATTAAGTTGCACGCTTACGTCTTAACTGGAATCGAACTTCTAACGAGTTCTTATGATTTCATAATTTCGAATTAATTAGACAATGAATCATGCTGCTATTATAATATAATAAAATATATGTATAACTCAACTAACGACTTTTTACAAAATTTTTGCGTGAATATTTACAGTGTATATGGCAATGAGGCTTAACATAAGAGATAATAGTTAAATATAAAGTTTGGTAGCTGGTTTCAATCAATGTTTTGCGTAATCCAGGGTAATAAATCCATGACATTGGTAAATACACCGGGCTGTGCTATGTTCCTGCCACAGCTGCTACCACCAAAGGAAACCACAGCGTATTGTATATAGCGTAGAGTCTGCTCAAAGCCATTGAGGAAAAAGACCGGACCACCCGAGTCGCCGGCACAGGTATGCACACGATTGTTGCCAGCCGCACAGAGATGGTTTTCACTAAGCGGTGCCTGAAAGTAGCGCTGACAAACTTCCAATTCCTTGCGCTCTACAAAAGCTTTTAACAACACTGAAGAGGCATCTTCATCCCTACGTTCCGTGCGTCCCCAGCCGGCAATATAGTAGCTCTGATCGTAGGCTACATTTCGAGCTGCCTCATTGATCGGCAGGCATATGGGCTTGATGTGCACTATAAGAAAAATGGCTTATTAGTTGAAGATCCTAGCTTTTAAATGGTCATAAGCACGCACATTTAAATTCCACCGGACGATCTAGTTTGATCAGCGCAATGTCGTTCTTTAAAGGGGTTGACGTGTAGCCCAGATGCGGTTTAATGGCTGCAATACCATAATCTTCATGTGGGGGCAAACAATCCAAGCGCTTACCACTATACTGACAGTCCTTGTCGGTGCTCAAGTCGTGTTCACCCAAACGCACGCCAATTCTAAAAAATGTGCCAAAAGCGTTAAAACGCGTTAACGCCCAAAACTGTGCTACAACTTACGGTTCTCTCTTGGACACACAATGCGCCGCGGTAAGCACGTAACGATTGGTGATTAAGCTGCCGCCGCAGAGGAATTGTCTGCCTTCAGTATTGTACTTGAGCAGTGCCAGCCAAGGGAACTCGCCAATTCTGGTAACTTCACCATCGCTAACTTTGATCACAGGTTTGATGCCACAGGTGGTTTCTGCTTGCAGCACGCTTAGACCACGCAGGTCTATGCGTTTGCTATCCTGAGAGCTGAGGAAAGGATTTGGCTTTTGCACGCTGGTTCGACGCTGCGTTTGAAAGGAATTTCTTTGACCAGTTTGTGGTACTGCACGTGGAGTATTCGCGGATTCGTTGGCACAGCACAGACGCAACTGCATCGTACACAAATGGATATCGTATTATATAAGTAGTTAGTTATTATTTAGTTGTGCAAACTTACACTACGCCCTTGGGTACTGCAGGCAGACGCCATAAGTTTGCGCTGTATGGACACTGGCAAGAATTGGCCATATGTTGCTCTAAGATCGGTAACATATTTGCAGCTCAATGCGGGCACACAGGTGCCGGACTCGCCATTGGCCGTAAAGCAGCTCTCCTCTATATAGAAAAGAGGAAATTTGTATTTAATAAGTAACAGCAAAAGTAAGATCCCATTAGAATTGACCTAATGTGTCTAAAAACCACAAGAATTGGCTTAATGCTCCGCGGATAATGAATACAGTACAAAATTGGCCTGACTGATTATAATTTACTTGTAAGTATAATATAGTCAGTCCCTTATTGTCCTGAGTCTTTTAAAGACTTAAAAAACATTGCAAACAATTTGCTTAGATTTTTATCCATTGCAGCCCGCCAAATTCCATATGTTTATATCCAAGTTTTATCTGGCTGCTTTGAACTTACGTGCTAATGCTAGGTTTGTACAGAACAACAAAACCAAACTGGCAATTAAAAACCGCATCCTGACTGTGTTGCTCAACACTGATATTTTCAATTAATAACTATAATTAAAACGTTGTCCGTTCTAAACTTGCACTTAGTGACGTCACTTAAACTTTGTCGCAATGTTTAGTCGCTACAACTAGTGGCGCTCAACTGAGGCACACTTGGTCGTGTGCCGGCTTTATGTACCTCAAAACTCTCTTATTAAAATGCATAGTTGTAACGGGTTTCCAGTTGCTCTAAGCTGCTGCTGTGGGGTGAGCTATGGTTCTGAGCTGCTACGGTCAATGGCGCTGATACAGCACGTGTACTGAACAAGATCTCAACCTGTTTACATTGAGTTAATTGTCATTGTTTGGGGCATTTTCATTAACTTGTGGGGAGCGTACAAAAACTGCTCAAATCCCAGGAAACTCGAAGTAATGCTCTCTCTCTCTCTGCTGCTCTCCAACTTGCATGCGTCTAGCACGCGTTCCATGTACACTAATTACTCATGTTTATTCAGTTAAGCTTGTTCACATCTGGTTAAGATGGATGCGTTTAAATCTTTTACGTTTCCCAGCAAGCGTAATGTCCCGAAAAGGCGGCGTAGCCCCATTCAACAATTTTAATAAGCGTTTTTAGTGCGGGCGCGACTTAAACTTGTTCTTTTGGATATGAGTATAAATGATATTTTTTTGTGGAATTACCGAGTCTGGGAAAACCAAAGTTATGCGCAAGATTTTTAGCACTCAGGTTTTTGTTTGTGCATACATATAGTATGTATGTATTGAAGGTAATGCAAGTTTGTCAATAAAAAGACAAAAGCTTGTAGTTGAATATGTACAATATACTTGTATACCACCATAATTATAGCATTAATAAATTGGCTTCCTCAATTGGTTTTTGGCTTTTTAAAACCCCCTAACGCACATACATACATAACATGAATTTTTCATCAGTCATCCACGGTTTGCGATAGGCTCGTTGTCAATCACGATCATTCAATTATAGTAATACATTTTACCAAAAGAAGAGTATTTAATGTTTATCGTGCAGCTTGCAACGCTTCAAGGCAGTCATCGTAGTCATCTGACTTGATTAGCATTGATTGAGCCTCCTTATCTATATGTCTTCTGTACTGTAGTATTCTATAAATGCATTCAACCAAGGCATTTAATTGTTTATGAGCTCAGCAAATAACCATTCTCAGAGCATATGAAAAATAAGTAAACTTTTATAGCCATCTTCAGAAAAAGCAATCCGAAGAAAGTTCAACCCTAAGGCTAGGGCTGCTTATGTATTGTTTTGTGGCACTATCATAATCGATTCAGATTCCGATCCGAACTTTCGATTTAACAATACAGCTTGTGGTTACACTTATCTACAGTAGGCTTAGAAGAAACTATACAAGTGTAGCTATAAAAGTAAACTGAACCAGAATGCCAGGAAGCAAAAAAAGTTGCAAATTTATGAATTTTGTTCGCAACTCCCCATCTGGGATCCCCAAACAAATCTTGATGAAAAGATTTCAACCTCTGTTTCTGTACTTTCATTCTCCACATAATATTTAAAATTCTTTTGCGTTCCAAAAATGCTTGAGTAGAATGCGATTTTTAAGCTTCTTCTTATAGTGCCCACTCCCCTGAAGCTTAGAATCAATCCGTCGATAACATCATTTATTTTTTAGGTGTCCTTTGCATGACCAAAGTAACAACCATAGATGGTATCCTATTCCTATTTAAAGAGAAATGTTAAGTTTTTTAAATGAGTGGGGTAGCCTACTTACCTAAAATATTTTTCAGACCTGTAGAGTCAGAGCTTATGTTGTACCTGAATGGTATGCTATGCTGAGCCTCTAGAAGAGTAAGTAATCCAACAAAAGTCAAGACACCGAATTGAGTATTATGGCTTTCAAGTAATCGGATATTTTCTTCAATTAAAATAAATCTTTATTACCGATAGTAAGTACCGATGGTACCTGTGCCTTATGGTAAGAGGTATATTAGGTTTGTGCAAAGTGTAGGAGACTTCGGAGACACCCCCAAAGCTATATGGTCAATAGGACAAAATAAATTGATCAAATTTGGATTAGATTCCATATTTTGCTACGGGAAACATGTTTATTCTATTTAATCGATATCGGGGTTATATTATATGCGATCATCCATAAAGTAAGTGAAGCTCCAAGGGGTGGGGGGAAGGGTGGTCTGGCGAAGCGTCACGATCATATGGAAAATCTTCACAAATATTCCGTGACTGTGTCACAAGAGGGTGGGGGGGCTCTATTTTGACGAAAATCAGCAACACGTAGTTAATGGATGATCCCTATAGCTGTCATTTTGTCAATTTGTATTAAGGAAATAAAAACAAATAAAAAATCTGGGAATTTCAGTACACCCCTAAAAAAAACCCCAACTGTTTTAGATGAACCTATAATTCGTTTCTACTGTCGTAGTTCGAAAGTTTTTTAGTTTTCATAAGCACTGCAAAAAATTTTTCTTAAAATCGTTTCACTATGCCATATAGCCCGATCGTTCAAAAAAACGTATTTTGTGCATAAGTCGTTTGCTTCAGAAGACTTCGCAACCAAATTTGGCGTTGGCAAGTTTTTAAGCGTTCCTAAGCACTCTTACAAACTTTTATCAAAATCGGTGAACAATATCATATAGCCCGTCTATTCTTCGGGGAAAAGTTTTTAAGATTTAATTCGTTTGTTCACGAAGATAACGTAACCAATTTTGTCAATCAAAAGTTTTTTGGAGCACCTCAACTCTATGCCGAATCGAATTTGGTATCTTTATTTTTTAATTTCAATTTTTTTTTGTTTTTGTTCTAATCATAATTTTTTTTTTTCATTTTAAATTTTTTAAAAGATCAGAAATCAAAGTATATATTAATCCGCGTTTTCCCATAAAGGCTTTTAAATATTAATCAAATATAAAAAATAATTTTTTTTTATTGAAAATTTTGCTTTACTTTCACTTTCACGAAATTTGTAGAGTATACCAACTTCGTCGCTTCAAAGTGTGCGTACACTCTTTTAGATTGTAAATCCATAAAACAAACATTTGACTACTTATAGTACTAACCACTTTGGCCGATAAAATATACATAGACATTTATTAGCGCTTCAGTTACGAAACCCATATAAATATCAGCTATATATAATCGTAAGAGTAGCGCATGTGGCTGACTAATTTATTTTAATGATGAGCGAGATGTAGTATGCACATATATGTATAGTGTTACGACTCTCGACTTGCTAATTATATATAAGATAAAGATTTTTAAAGATTGAATATTTATACATGTATACAAAAAATTATTGCTCATAAATTTAGAGTTTAGCTAAGACCACCAAGAATTGAGAGCATTAAGAATACATATATGGAAAAAGTTCTAAAACCAAAGTCAGTACTTTTTTGTTTGGAAAGTTCTAAAAAGTACCTCACCAATAGAAACTAGTTATAAATTTCTTATAGTATTAATAAAAATTAAGTTTTATTATATAGTACGATAAAAACACATACATAGGTAAGTGGAAATACCTAAAGCTACTGAACTATAATATATTTAGCTTTTCTCAGAATCTAATTAAATACTTTGTAAGCCTAATGGAATGTTACACAACAATACAATATTAGATGGATCTCTCCTTAGAATCCATTGACGGCCATCTTGTCTGTTATCCACTGCACATACTCCGCCACATTTGTGTATAAGCCTGGTAAACTGACCTGTCCACATGAATTGACGCCCAGACTGACTATGCCAAACTCGACCATACGCAGTCTGTATTGATCTAAATAGCTGGACACCGCCTGCAGTGGTCCGCCGGAATCGCCTTTACAAGAATCCTGGAAATCGGCTCCACCCACGCATATCTGTGACTGCAGCACCTCACGCCGATAAGCCTGGGAGCATACTTCGCGTCGCTGCAAAGGTATCTTAGCCTGCAGCAGCACATCGGATGAGCTGCCATTTTCAGTGGTGCCCCAGCCGGTAACTAATAAATCTGTAAGTTGTTCAGCCTGCTGCTTCAAGTCCTCCGTAATGGGCAAGCAAATGGGCTTAATATGTTCTGTAAACAAGAAATTTTTTCAGCATGCCACCAAATGCTTCAAATACTATATGCTGCACTTACTCTCAAATGGCACGCTGCGATTCAGACGTAATAGCGCTATATCATTGTGCACCCATCTGTTGTTATACTTTTCATGCAAGATGTGCTTCTCTATGCCGACATCCTGAACAGGTGGCGCGCATTTTTCCTTACGTCCCTGTTGCTTGCAGTCTCGCTCCGTCGAAATCTTGTGTTCGCCCAGACGCACTTCATAGCTAAAAATTTTAGTAAGTAGTTTAGTAGGTTATTTGCTGGCAGGTACTAAACAACTTACAGATCCTCTTCATATTTGTAGACGCAGTGTGCAGCGGTCAGTACATAGCCTAAAAAAAAAAATTCAATTGGTGGAAATCCAGAAACATTAACCACTATTGCAACATACGATTTGAAATTAAAGTGCCACCACATAGAAATTGTTTTTCACCATCACGACGATATCTGAGCAAGGCCATCCAAGGTCTGGATGATATTTGTACCTCTTTGCCGTTGGCTACGAGCTTATTATATATGGAGCCACAGTTAAAATTTTCATCTTTGAACATGGACATGACCTTGGAATGGGGTTGTATTTGATCCTGGGCGCAGCACAAGTGACGCTGTTGCGAATTACAGCTTTAGATGATTTCGCTTATAGAGTGTATTTATGTGCACTTACAGTTCCATCGAATTCGCCGCAGTTGGAGGCTCGCAGATATTCGCTATACTCCGGCGTAAGCGGTTCCGCACCAGTATTTGCGGCCAGCAGACGTCGCTCTATGTTCGCACATGATAAATACGGCATACATTGACCCTGCTTGCCATCAGGCGTCGTGCACGCATCGGCATATTCTAAGTTAAGATTGAGAAAACCTGCATAAAGTACATGAGTCACTTAAACTGACAGCATCTATTTACCTGCACGCACTGTGTGTTTATTTCCTTGAAAGATTGCTATGGCGGCAATAACCGCAACAACAACAAGATAGCAACGCGTCATAACGTGAGAGATACTGGATCGGCAAGATTGCGATTTTTTGAACTGTTCCAACTGGCGCTCCAAACGCTTATGCGAAAGCCGCGCTTAGTGCGAGAGCTTTATATAAGGCGCCGCAAAGAACGCTCACTCTCTCTCTTTTCTCTCTGCTTTATTTTTCTCACGAATCCGAATCCGAGTGCGTTGTGCTGTGGGCTCCAGCTTCATTTGCATTGAATAGTACTAGCTTAGGGGTTTTCCCCTTTTACTGCAACAACTTAAAACTAGATACGATACATGGAGCATATTTGTGTTCGGGGTTTTTGGGTTCCCCAGAAACTGACCTATGCGTATTATAAAATTAGCTACAGATTATCGCTCAGAAAGCGTTGCTCAGTGCAGCCCACAGTTTAAGTGTGTATATAGAAGTCGTTTTGATTTTATTGTAATTGGATTCGAGGCTTCGATGAACTGGTTTTTTTTTTATTGTCGCACAAAGTAGCTGAGTTCACACTACTTATAGTATTTTGAATACTATATGGTTTTCTTGAGAATTTTTTTAAATTTCTTGGAAGACTTTTACTTAAAACCATTCAAATCAACTAATAAGTTTCTTAAGCTGTGTTCACACCATTCAGTGACAGGTTATCGCTGGCATCATATCATATGTATAATATTTTGAATACTATATATTTTTCTTGAGAATTTTTTTTAATTTCTTGGAAGACTTTAACTCGAAACCAGCTACTTAACCTAATAAGTTACCTAGTCTGTATTCAAACCATTGCGTTTTCCAAGAATTTATTTTACTGGCGTCATATCAAAAATAAGGCATTTATGTACAGCCGTGTCATCTTACTTTCGAAAAAGCATTTCCAGTAGCGTCATATAATGACTTAATTTAATAATTTAATTTAATTTAAAATAAATAATGCAAGAACTCACACAAGTAGATAACTATTTTGATCAGCGGTTAATCTAAATGTGAGTTCATTAACTCATGTATAGGGTATTATGTGGTGTACTGGTTATACGCTGCACCGAAGATACAAAGGTATAGTAGGTTCGTGTAAATATCGTATTATTAATGGACAGAATAAGGCATATCGGACCCTATATTGAAAATATGTTCTTGAACAGCCAAGTCACTGCAGTCATGTCTGTATGAACAAAAGGATCTCGGAGGCTATAAAAATTAGAAAACCGAAATATTACTAAAAGATGCGCATAAACTGCAGGCTGATCAAGTTTGCTGGTTCGTGTCGCTATCTCGCTCCATTTCCCTGTAGAAGAATTTAACACACTATAAGGGCAAGAAATCATCACTTGTTGATAAGAACAGTAGGATATACAATTTTTATAATCGGCAGAAAATTTTAAAAGTTATAAAAAAAATGGTTAAGTTTTAGAACCCCTCTCTTACAAACTTCACAAAAACTAAGCTGTTTGTTAAAAGCTTATGATGAAGACACAGTCACCCAAATCTCAAGTCAACAGTGCAGTTTCCATGGGCCCTTTGGGGTGTTCCCTCTAGGGAGCCAATTGGATTTTGCACAATCGCATGAGAATTCGAGCAGCGACCAATACAGGGTATTTTAAAGGCGAACAGGTACGGAAGAGTGCAGATAGCGGTACGGTGTTTGGCAAGCGAAGCAAGCAGGTGGCAGAGCTCCCTATTTTTAAATAATAATTAGACTGCGGCACTCAAGTTATTTGTGCGTTTAGGCTAGGCATAATGTAGATACCTTTCAACTACTCGTCGTTTTAGTTTCTTTTCACTTAGATAGACCTTCCTTGAATTCCTTTTAGTTGAGAACTAATCTCTACTTTAGTTTCTTAGTTTCTGGACTTTTAAATTTTTACAGGTAAATAGTTCATTTTCCGGTTACTTAAACTATTCGCTGCGGCATTAACTGAGATTTATTAGCGATAATGGGATTCAAGGCCTTGATTGACAGACTCTATCACAAGACTTGAATACAATATGAATTATTATTATTATTATTTGCTTAGAGTATGGTGTAAACATAGCTTAATCTTAAATGTGTATTATATTTATTTGGTGTCTAATTTCAAAATCAAACCCACAAAACTATCAACATTGGCATAAATATTATCATCTTTGTCGTACACGCGACTTGCTCTGGCCTTATCTCCCATTGTTTTGATTTGAAGAAAACACTTTCACTATATTTAATAAGCTGTCCCAGGTTTGAAAAATAGGTCGTGCTACCATTTACCCATATCATATTCGCAATAAGGCTTACGTCAATGCTAGTGCTATCTGCACAGATTTTGGGTTCACTAAAGGCCGAATCCACCAAATTTTGGTTTATCGACTTTCACAGAGAGAGCAGCTTCCAAAACAAGTCCTGAATATTTTTTTTTTCCTTTCGAATTTTTATTATTTTGATTTGATATTATCAATTTTTTAACACTACATTTATGACCTGCGTTCAAAATAAACTGAAACAAACGAATCCAGCAATGTAATGGACTTAATCCGTATTTTAAATTGCTTAAAATTCGCAGAAACTATTCCCATTTGAAATTTTTATTATTAAGAGAGTACTTTGGAGTTGCTCCACAAATTGGACATGCTTGGTTTGACTTGATAACTTCGCATTGTCGAACCTTAGGTATTGAACTACAATTTTCGCCAAAGTGCGCAAAAGAGCGCATTAGTATGACATGCATTTGAAAGATGATTGAACATTCTAACACAAACAACAAACTTTATTGTTGGGAAGAGCTGGGATCATTTTGTAGCTCTATTTGAAAAGCAATTTTTGTTACAAATTTTTGCTTGATGAATGGTTAGCAATTACACACAATTGGGAGAACAGAACAATTAATTTTAGTAATTCAAATTCACAAACACATATTACAAACCACTCTAATTGAACTGCATCTTAAAAATTTCACTTGTGTTGCTTAATTATTCTTTTTAAGCAATTTAAAGTTTCATGCAAAAAATTGACATTTCAAAAACACGTGCTTTTGTTTATTAACAGCAGTGGTTAACAGCTGATAACTTAACAGCGGCGCGATCTGTTAAAATTTTTGGTACTTAACATTACAGATTTATGTTTTTATGATGTTATTTTAACGACTTTTAAAATATGGGTTTTGGCCAGCTAAAGTAGTCGCTTGCCCCATAGTGCAGTCTTGAGCAGAGGGGCTGCTTTCATTCATTTTTTAGTTTTAAAGCCACTGATAGCATGATTTGATTGAGTTTGTCAGAAAACTTACTCTGAAGAATTAAAATATATTCATTTCCATAGTGTTTAAAATAACAGGAGCTTTTAGTTTTGAACACATTTATATTTATTCTATATGAAATTATTTCGGGCAAGTGAATACCAGAATTTTACATGTAAGCATATACATATATTGAGTTCTGAAAAATGTAAGGTTATTTTTAAGAAAATTACTGAAAACAATTCGCACAATTTTCTTCATGTATTTGAAAACTTGTAATTGTAAGATTTTGTAACCTTACCAATTTTTGCAAGCTTGGCTTTTAAATAAAATTAAGGTTAATGATAAAATATTCACTAAATTGTTTTACAAAATACAGATCATCTCACAAAGTTTACAATTTAAAAAATTTTCTTTTCGTTTCGTTTTATTTCTTCGCAATAAATATTTATCATCTGGTCAATTATACAATGGCTACGGGTCGGTCAATCATTTATATGCTTATCGCAATTCAGTTTAATTTAAGTTGACATTTTGCTATACGGTTGTAACAATAAATTATAACAAGGTTTTTAATTGCATTAATAAATATCAGACATGGTTTAACAAAAACATAATCATACTTATAATCATACTCATACATATATATATGTATATACGCTATATAATTGTGAATACCTTTTATCTGTTTGAAGTTTAAACATAAATTAAAACTGAGTACTTAGTTTAAATTTTGTTTAGAATTAACGGTTATCGGCTGCACATTTAGTTTGGGGGATAGACTCTCAACGGCAGGTTAGCCACCGGTTTTGGAGCAGTTTTTGCTGCCTAAGCATATGCCAATTGTTCTATGCGACCGGGTTTGTAGTGGTTTGGGTTGAATTAAATTACATAATTTCTTCGTTTTCTAAATTTTCTAAATGAAACGAAAACATAATATATCAATCAATCAATTGTAGAATTTTGATAATTGAATAAATAAGCTTGGTTTTTTTTTTTTCTTTTTTGCAATTATTTTGCTAGGAGACGCGCCGTGTGCCGCCGTTATATGTTAGTAGTAAAGCATTTATAGGCAGGAAGTCAAGAAAGCCAGAGCGGGAAGTAGAGAAATTAAGCTTGTAAAACCAATCTTTATAAATTAATAATAAATATATACATAATACATAGGTTAAAGTTAAAAACAGCAAATTAAAACAGAAAACAAAATAAATTTTCATTGTACAGAATAGACTACTGCGCCGTTGCGTTGCAGGTTTTGATCACAAACAATAAACAAGATAATTTATACAAAAAATATTACATATATGAAAGTAAAAACATATCGAAGTTTTTTTTTCACAGCGTGCTTTGTTATACTACAGCTCAAATACATGACTATATAAATTTATTAAGTAACTACGAGACGTTCTGAGGGTTAGACTCTCTCACAAACAGGTTCGCTTAGTTTTTTTAGTTACTGGTGAGAGCCATTCGTGCCGCTCGCAAGTTTGAACTTGAATTTAGGCAACGCTGCGAATGCGCAGCAGTAGAAAATTTTCTATGATCTATGGTTGGTTAGTGGTTTGTTGGTGCTGATGGTGCTAACACTTGGAAGTAGTAGTAGTAGCAGAAGAAGGTTAGGATGCGAAACATAGTGGTGCCATCAATCAATCAAACACGGTGTTTATGAAAGCTTATTTAATAGCGGCAATTAGCGGGCTCTCATCGCCTAAAAGAAAACAAAGAAAAGGATAATGTTATTCACTTTTTTTTCCATAGAGTTTGGTGGGCACTAATTCACGAGTTTTAATGTAGGGCATGCGTGGCCAGGGCCAGGTCACCGGCATCGAGCACTGATAGTTAAAGTTGTACAGTTGATCCTCCAGCCATTTTCGTTTGTCTTGCGGTTCGGGATAGGTGGATGCAAGGCCTAGACGAAAGTCCACAGAAAAGTTTAAGTATAAGCTTTAAAAAATTTTGGGGAGATAAATTTTTTACCCTTGTCATAGGCACACTTGGTCACGCCAATGGCAATGTTCATGGAAACCTCCTGAATGCACTGCAGAGGTGGATATAGGGAGCCGCGCTCAATATCGCTGGGGTCTACATAGTTGGCCAGTTCCTGGGCAGCAATAAGGAACATATCATCGGGTATATGATGAGTGCCGGTGCAAATAACGCCAAGAGCAACTCCGGGGAATATGTACGCATTATTGCCTTGACCTGGGTAGTAAGTCTTGTCGCCCATGGTAACCGGTGGGAAGGGCGAACCCGATGAGAAAATGACGCGTGCCTTAAAATGTTTTCAAATATTGTCTAGTTATAATTTTAATACTTAAAATTTTCATAAAACTTCAACTTACATCTGTATTTTGGTAAGCTTCCTCAGCGGTGCACTCTGCCTTGCTGGTTGGATTCGAGAGTGCAAACACAACGGGCCTGTCATTGTTGTCTGCCATGGTACGCAGAATCTTGGGCGTAAAAATGCCCGCCGCTGCCGAAGCACCAATTAGCACCTAAACACATTAAATGTTAAATTTAATAGCTTTAAGCTTGTGGCCAAGATTACTAACATTGGGCTTAATGTCCGTAACGATCTGTTCCAGATCATGCATTGGCTCGTGGTCCTTGGCATAGTTAACTTTATGACCATCCAAATTTCCTACTTTGCGCGTGGTTGTCAACAAACCATCAATGTCAGCCATCCAGATTTTGCTGTAGGCTTCCTTTAGTGGCACACCTTCGTCAACCATGGCCTTGACTACAAGATCAGCAATGCCAATGGCTGCCTCACCAGCGCCAGCAAACAAGAAAGTATAGTCCTTGAATGACTTGCCAGTAACACGTTTAGAGGCATACAAGCCGGCTACTGCTACGGCAGCTGTGCCCTGTATATCATCATTAAAAGTGCAGTATGTGTTGCGATACTTATCCAAAAATCTAAATGCATTGTGATTGCCAAAGTCCTCAAATTGTATAAGCGTATTTTGGCCGTAACGTTTGACTACTGCCTCCATGAACTCATCGATGAAATCATCGTACTCGCGGCCCACCACACGTTTTTGTCGCAGACCCACATACAGCGGATCTTCTAGTAGGTCAATGTTGTTGGTGCCAACATCCACCACAATGGGCAAACATTGATGCGGCTTAATGCCCGCTAAAGCAGTGTACAAGGCCAGCTTGCCAACGGGAATGCCCATGCCACAGGCACCTAAGTCGCCTAGACCCAAAATACGTTCACCATCCGTAACACAAATGGCGCGCACATTCGGTTCCGGCCAGTTCTTCATTACATCAAAAATGTGGCCCCGATCGTTGAAGGTGACAAACAGACCGTGAGGACGACGATAGATCAGACCAAAGCGTTGACAAGCCAAACCCACAGTGGGTGTGTAAACAATGGGCATCAAGTCTTCAATGTTTTCGGATAAAAACCGAAAGAATAAACGTTCATTACGATCATGCAGATCGCTGAGGTATAGATACTTATTTAGAGGCTCTGAATAGCGATTGACGGCTATCTTGCAGAGTTGCAGCTGCTCTTCCTGTGTCTTAAAACGTGCAGGCTGCAAACCATGTATGCCCAGCACTTGTCGTTCTTCTAGAGTAAAGGCCAAACCCTGTGTTGAAAGTTAATATGATTATATTTGTAAATGCGTTATACTATTATTAAAACATTTATTGACTTACTTTGTTGAGACGCGGGTCGCGAATGTTATCAATGCCGCGCACCTGCGATGGGCAAACTATATCACCAACCACATCGTGAAAGCCACGCGCCTCGCAGAGCGACAGGGCTGAAGCAGCTGGCGTTGTTGTTGTTGGCGCGCCACCACTGCGACACAATTGACGCAGATTTCCGCATAATCTGTAAACGAGAAGAGCAACAATTTTGTTACATAATAAACAAATGGAATTGATATTAAACAATTTGAGTGAAAATTTGAGCCGCATACACTTTGATACTAGTGTTGATAAATGCGTCAACTGGCAAAGCCAAGTCCAAGGTCAGCTCAGCTGATTTTGTTTATCATTTATCAGCGAGTGTGAGTGCTACAACAAAAACAACAACAAATACTACTCCTACTACTAATTGGTCACACAAAAAAAACTAAGCCGCCTTGTTTACAAGAGCTGATAAAAACAAAGCAAAAAAAAAAAACAATATTAAGAGATAAAAGGAAACCAGCGGTCATTTAAATTAAATATGTAAACATACATACATATGTATGTACATTTATAGTGTATTTTATTAAAATGCAAACCGAAAAATTTTCTAACTACATTTGCGCTTCATTTGATGGCATCATGCCCTGCCATGCGATGGTCACGCCAATTATGGGTTACTATCTCATTTGCTGAGCCGGCTCAAACCCGTTCGTGACGCGCTGTTCGTGTGCACCTGACGTGGGAGCCCAATGTATACACTAGCACGCATAAGTTTGCGTACAGTGCAAAAAAAAATTAAATACCCCACAGTTTAGAACATTTTTTTTTTACTTCGCAAAGTATTTTGGCAAAAAGCCTTTGTTTCTAGATTATTGAACCAAGTTTCAATTCCGAGTACGCAAGGCAAAAAAAATAAATTTGTATTTTACAATTTTTGAAGTAAAACTTTTAAGGCGGCGTTGTGACTTTCGAAAGGAGTAACTTTGAGATACTGTTAAGGTGAGCATAAAGTGTTAGAAGGAAGGCGAAGGCGCGGGGGAGGAAGAAAGTCGTTAAGGAAAGAGAAAGGCGTAAAGTTTTACTTCAAAGGCGTGCTTGTTTTACACTATAAGCAGACTTAAGAGTGCCAGTGTAGTATATCCCATGTGTGTAATTCAACTCGTGCCCACACTTACGTTATAATTACTTTTTTTTTTTTTTTTTGAAGAAGGCATCTGAATGATTAGGTGCGGAGTGTGGGGCGTAATATGTATTATCATCAGTCAAGTTTTTACTATTTGAACAACAAGCGCTAATGTTTATGTGGTATTACTACTTCAAATGTGTAAACATATGGCATAGTTACAGTGCGCGCCATTTGATTAGAATCGAGCTTTAACATAATGTCCATTAAGGAAAAACAACACCAAGACAGTGGAGTAAAGCTGGAGCAAAATTTAAAATATATATAGTGAAATTTCCAATTCATTTATGTGTATATGTAAACATTATATAGGGTGGGCCATCTGTTGCTTAAGCTTAAGCTCAACTACTCAATTTGAAAATGGTCGTTCGACGAGACGCCGGGAACATCGACGCGCCATCGTTCGCAAGAATTACACCTTGCTAGGACTTCTTTGGGTAGAATTTTGCATGCGGATCCGCATTTACACGCTTACAAGATTCAAATGACGCAACAATTGAAGTCCACGGACCATTATCAGCATCGCTATTTCGTTCAATGGATTGCAGCAATGAGCAGTTTAAAACTTGCATTGTGTATATACATTTGACTAATTTCGCCCTATACTATACACAATATTTCTACTCACGAGTTAGTCGAAAAAAGAAACATCACAACTAAAAACTTCAACTATCAGTCTCTTCTTGTTTTAAGATAAAATGAGCTCCTATGCATATGGGCAGATTTGTCAACCAAGGCCGAAAAAGAGAATTTTTTTTTTCAATCTAAAATTTTTTAAATTTTACATGTTATAATGCTGGTGGAAAAATATGACGCCTACTAAATCAGATGTAAGCTTTAAAAAAATAACTAGTGTATGTACATATTTTAACAAGGGATCGCAAATAAGAGCTATGGAGTTGAAAAAATTAAAGCGAAAAAGTGCTTTTGATGAAAGTGCAAGCCACTATATAACATATTTTTGAAAGAACTATCCGAAATAAGGATAAATTTTTATTTTCAAAATAAAAATTATTTTATAATTGTTTTATTTATTTGTGCACCATGTTGGGGAAAAATATGAGATGGTGAAAGAGAATATAGCCAAAATATTAAAAAACAAAATGATATGATTGAATATTGATATTGCTTCGAGGCACAGTCGAGGTGTATTGGGAGTCAACGCCCAATATTACACTAGTTTACACGAAAAAGTGTTTTTTAGGGAAATTTGGGGTCGAGAAACACGAAAATGGCAACCTTTTTTTTTTCTTAAGCACCGTTTTCGAGATATTTTCGAAAAACATGTTTTTGGGCACTTTTTTCAGTTATTCTTCAATATCACGTGAACACTTTTTTTCAAGTACAGTTGCCTGTAACTTCGATAATTTTTACTTAATACACTGTACATCAGGGATGTCCAAACACTGCTTATGGAAGAGCAAAAACCAATACATATAAAGAAAAACACTAACACATTTAAAGTAAAACAGTTATTACGGTTTATTGAGTGCACTGTAAGAAATTGTATGTGCATTCTTATAAGAGTGGTAAAAAATAATGAAAAAAAAGTTATGGTACATATGTATACTTATAAAGAACTTAAAAATTGGTCAATATCAATATTTATTTTAGTTAATGATAGTTTTAATAATGCCTCCAAATGTTCGTTTGTTAATCGATCTCAGTTTATTTTTAATTAATTTTAAGCTTGAAAACGCACATTCACAAATATATGTTCTTCCAAAAATAGATAAAACTCGCATAATTTCGCTGTGGAGTAAGGGGTATTTGAAAAATTAGGAAAATATCAGTATAAAAATGATTTAAAAAGTAAAATTGAAAGATATTACAATGTAACTCTTTACCTGCGCACCCTTTGGTACCTGTTAACATTTGTTACTACTAGAAAAAAGATTGTATACAAGTGCGAATTTCTTCCAAGGGATTTCCCAAAAAATATCTATTTATGATGGCCACGTGCAAGTTTGTTTTATTACCTCCGGATTTTCCAAAAAATATATATTCCATTCATATGTTTTTACCTATAGCCACCATCTGTCTGTTATATACATTGCATAAATCTAGTATACCCTTTGTACCGAAAGGTACAGGGCCATAACTAGTTTTTGTTTGCAAGCAACGCCTTAAAAGTCCCATTTAACAAGTTTCCTAAAAAATAGCGAAAGAATCTCATACCGATTTTTGTGAGTGCATGCTCAAACGAAAAGCAACAACAAATTACATTGAAAATCTGTGGGCCAACAACAAATATACGCAAGGGTTGTTTTTGTGCACACGAGATCAGAGAGCAAAGAGAGTAACGGAGAGTAAGTAAGAGAACGCTCGAAATTGTTTTTGTAATTTGCATTGGCACTGGGTGATATACAGTTAGGGCCGTGCATGTACACGCGCATCGCTGCCTATGCCTAAGAGCCATTACAAAAACAAAAAGAGCCAGATGAGCAATGGGCCTGGACATCCCTGCTGTACATATTATATATCACTGGAAAGAGCACATCAATACCTTTCGATCTAATCGTCTTTCATGTCGATATTGAGGAATAACTGAAAAAAGTTTTCAAAAACATGTTTTTCGAAAATATCTCGAAAACTGTGCTTAAGAAAAAAAAAGGTAAAAAACACTTTTTTAGAAAGATTCACTCGATGACCCTTAAATTTGTAAACTATTGTTATCGGAACCAGTGCATCGAAATAAAAATGTTGGGGATTATTGAGTTGCATAAAAACACTCTGGAGTTTAATTTTTGAAAAAGCATTCTTTACATAAAATTGTTATATAGTAAAATTTGGTGCAAATAAGATTAGACTATGGTGACTGCTCTATACTGTTAAAATATAATGTTCGAATGAAAACTCAGATATTTAAGCGTAAAATAAAATGTTCCTAATCAAATGTAAAATCTAAAAGCAAAGAAAATATTAATATTCTAACTTCACAGTGCTGATATATATCTTAAAAATTGATTTCTTTACAGGCATTTTTTAAGTGACAGAACAAAAACATTTTCATAGCAGTCAAAAAAAGGGGAAAAACACATTACTGCTTTGCCTTGTTGAAAATAAAACGCTTGAACCTAATCGAATGTAACGAGGTGTACATAAAGCAGCACAGTAACATACTTCACATGAGGAGAAGTGCTAAATAATTTAGCAAAATATATGAAATATTTATGTGACGTAAGTTCTTCCGCGTTTCTATGTGTGAGTTTGATATGACTGCTACTATATGATCAAATGGCTAATTAAAATGAAAACCTGCCTTTCTGCTATTTTCGAAGGTGTAACTGGAAGAGAAGCTTCATATCATAGCACAATGCTTGGTAACAACATGATGACTAAAGTCAATGGCCGCGGTGTTCTGACAAGCTTTTTGTGTAGTAAGCACAAAAAAAAAGAAACGACGAAAAAGATATACATATGAGGCCGCGGGAACAAAACTTTTGAACTTGGCAAAGAAAAAAAATTTGCTTAGAAAAGCACAAAAACAAAATAGAAAAGAACAGACACATATATACATATTTATTAAAATTAGAATTTTGCGAAGAAACAAATAAGAAAAATATACGTATGTAAATATATTTATGAAGCTTATTTTAGGCAGCTACGCGTCCCTGTCCATGAACATGAAGGTGTCGCTTCCAATGCATATAAAATATATGTACACATATAAAAAGTAAGAATAACAATAACAAGGCGCTTTTATTTGTGTATTGATTTTTCAGCTGTTTTGAGTTTGGGTCTTCTTAGGTGTTTTTGTGTAGGAATGTCATTTCTTTGCCAAAAACGTGAGAACGCCAGACTTTTGGTCGAAAAACGTTTTTAAAACTCTTATGCAATGCTAAAAAAGTGAAATTAAATTGAAGGTATGCACCGCAGCTGTTGGCCGAAAAGGAGCAGCGCAAATAACAACTGCGCAAGTTAGGAGGTCAATGCCAAGCCCCTCTCTCGCCAAGCGCATGTTTGTGTGTTTGTGCCATTGAAAGCGAAAGCTGTCAGCGACTGGGGGATGCCCTGAGGATGATGACTAGGTCACTGGGAAAACAGCTGCGGTAGCAAAGCGCAGACATATGAGTACGCTTAGAGTTGCATAACAATTGGCTACCAAAATTTCAGCATACATACAACTTGTCAAAAACTCCTCTGGAATGCTGAATTTCTGCCTAAGTTATTTTTTCTTTACGCTTACCTTGGCCGTGAAAACATTTTGCACTGTTCTTTTATTTTGTTTCCAAATAATTGCTTTGCCTTGTTAACTTTGGACGTTTCGCTTTTGACGTGTTAATAACAGCTTTCTTGTTACACACTTATTGGCTATTAATTTTTATTTATTTAATACTTTTAGTTACGCATAAGCTTTTCTAATGTAGTTGCCAACCGCGATACACGCAACAAACAAAACCGAACAGCTACCCTCAATTTTCCAGAAATTGAGTAGGAACGACGCGCGGACACAGCCACGAGCAGAATGAAAAAAGCTTGCGCGCGCCACCGCCAATAAGAAAAAACGTTAGCTGCCACTTGGCGTTATTCTGACAGTCAGGCAGCGCTGCTAGTTTGTTTACCTTCTGATGAACTTCGTTGTTCAACACTTATGGAAATAAAGTATCGCATGGTAATATCGATTATTTTAAAAGCACTGTTACCGATTCAATACAACATTAACAAGAAAAAGATGGCGATGACGGTATCACGGTTTCAATATTTTGTTTTACTCAATATTAGCCCTTTATTAAAGATGTCCCAAACACAAAACAAATAATGTCATATTATTTTCAATATTGATAAACATCGACTCTTTCCATGAAATATTACCAAAAGTTGGTCATTAACCTTGCGCCGTGAAAGTTTGACATCTGACTTAGTTCCAACTTAGAAGAATTTCGAGGCTTTTATTAATTATCATTTTTTGTTAGATATATTTATTAATAATAATGCAATGTTATGTTCAATAAACAAACAAAAAATCTTTAAAATGACTTTAATTTTAACTATAAAAACAAACTTGTTAAATCGACCAGTCTTTGAGAAAAATGTGCAAAGAAACTCAAATTTTTAGGTTAGGTATGTCGTTAGCGATTTAAAGATAGTACGGCTTCCAGTCATAAGTTTGCAAAACTAACGTATTTTTATTCGTTATATAATAAATAAATATAACGAATAATTCTTTACCAAATATACGAGTTTGTTACATGTAGAAAATTTTAAATACAGTGTTATGTATAAAAAACTTCACCAGCTTTATGTTCGTGGTCTTGTCCAATTTATTCTTCTAATATTTAAAATTTAAATATCTCGTTTAGCTGTTTATTTAGTTGTTTATATGTTTTCAGCTAACCTTTTTTTTGAAGCTGTGAAATCGTATAAAAAATTTAAGAACACTAGAGCAAATTAAAAAATGATATTTATTGCATAATTTAATTAATATTTATAGTCATGCAATAAGTTAATAATAAATGCTCCGCTTTATATATTAAACAAAATAACTTTTAAAGTTTGGCACTGTTAAAATATACCTAACTTTTAAAAAGGAAAAAATTGGTATTATATCGGATTTTAGATAAAAAAAAAATCTTGCAAATAAAAATATCGACATTGATTATGACAGTTGGCGATGACTGTGACATGTTGACATTGTTTTTGTTGCATTAGTCTGAAAGTTAGTTAGCTTATGCTGAATTGAATTATTTATTATCATAAAGACAAAACTTATATCACGCATCAGAAAACGTTTTAATATTACTTTAATATGATGAACTCAGCAAATACCACAAACCAGGGCATAAGTTGCGGTTTTCGTAATTGCAAGGAATCCTGCGATGACTTACTTAAATTAAACGCTCACATAGCTATACATTTAAGTTATAAGGCAGATGAAATACTGTATGATTGTGATTGGCAAGACTGCGACTTTATTGCCAACTCTCTAGAGGAACTCAAACGCCATGCCTACTATCATGGTTACTATTTGAATTTGCTGTTGCAGGGCAAACTTGCATGTGAACAGCATTCGAAGATTCAGCTTTGCCAAATGCCGGCGCGTGAAGGTCAGAAGTTGCCGCAGTTAAATAACAACTTTCAATGCTTCTGGGAAGATTGCGAACGCTCATTTCATTCCATTGTGGAGTTTCAGGATCATGTTGAGAAGCACGCCGACTTTGAATATGTATTCGACAAGAGTCCGCCATGCAATTGGAACGCGTGCAAAAAAGTGTTTGCTAATAAATATCGTTTTGTAGAGCACATCAGAACGCACATGCAGAAAAAATGTTTGGCATGCTTTCATTGCGGTAATCTATTTTCCACAAAGACTACCCTATGGAATCATTTAGAACGTCAGTCTAAAAATAATACCCAAGAGCATCAGTGCAAGCAATGCTTTAAACATTTTGCCACGGAGCGAATTTTGCGTATACATGCTGGAGGACATGCTACAATCCATAGATGCGAGACGTGCGGCAAAACTTTTAGCAAGTGGAACGATCTGGTCACTCACACAAGGTATCGTCATATCAAGGATAGGCCCTTTCATTGCCCCATGTGCAATGTGCGCTGTGTGCGTAACAAGGATCTGCGTGACCATATGACTTTTAAGCATTCCGACACGCTACATCATTGTAAACATCCCGGCTGCGAATACAGCTCGCGCAGTACTACAAAATTGCGCCTACACGTCGCAAACAGGCACTGCGACGTTCCAAGGAAATATGCCTGCCATATTTGCGAGTGTATATATAAAACAGGACACAGCCTTTCCCAACATCTAATTAAACTACATGACGTTCGAAAGCTGTCATGTGACAAGCGCTTTATATATAGCTTAGACAAGAATGGCGTTTATCGAGTAAAGAATCTGGACAATCAAACCATGAATAAGAAAGCTGCGACTTCCACCATCACCGAGTGCGAAAGCGTTGCAATCTCCGATGCGGCCAATGAGACTGATAATGTGTGCGAGTTGGCCATAACATTGCCTAACCCAACCAGCGCTGTGAGCCCATCAACATCCAGTCCTAAAGATGTTCGTGTTACCTGCGTGTTATTAAAAAATATTTTATTATAAATAACATAATTTTTATAGTAAAATAAATTCGTAAATGGATTTTTTTTAGGAGTTTATTATGCCACAAATATTGTTAAAAGCTATTTAAATGCTTGCAAATTAGGCAGAAAGCTAAAACTGCAGAGCATATTGTTTTATAAACTAAGTTAAACGCCGTGTTTTGAGCGCTAGACATGTAACTTTGCATGGAGGCATTATCGCCCAAATCGTTTATGACATTGTCATGTTCCATAATTATGGTTTCAAAAGTATAGAGCGCTCGAAATCCAATGGCCACAAAACGATCGTTTGAATGAAAAGTGACACGAAAGAAACGTCCATCAGAACGTACTTCAAAATTCTGCAGTTTACCGCAGTACTTGCTAAACTTGCGATCCGTGCTCATAAAGTTGGAAAACTCTACATAATCGCTGGCTGTTTGATGGTCGCAACTAAAAGTTAATAAATGTATTTAAATTATTTCTTAAAACTGTTAGCAGTTTCAAATTAGTAAACCTACGTGCCAATGCCCTCCACATCGAAGTAAGTAAAACGCAGCACAATGCGCTCATCGTTGCCAGCATAAAAGAAATAATTGCATGCCACATTTTCCAGATAGTAGCCCGGAAAGTTTGGTGAATGAAATAGACCGCTTATGCGCATGCTGCTGTTGTAAACAAAGCTACAATCATGCTGCTGCTGCTCCCCGGACATAATGCCGTAGTCTGTAAAATATGCATGTTATTGTAAAGAGGCTTAAGCAACGTGCGGCTTTACGCACTGGTTAAAAACCTGTATTCTGCACGAAAACCGTAGTACTGCACTTTGTTGGTCATTGCAGGTGGATATTGGCCTACAAATTGCAGCTGAAGTTGCGCACCAGCCGACATCAAGGGCTTTGGTAGAAAGGCGCCGCATATGAGTTCCTCGGTTTCGTATTTGCCTCGCACTTGCGTGAGTAGCTGCAATGCATCATTCGGCTGACATGTGCTGGAGTTCTGGCTCTCCGTAGGTATGTTAAAATCATGAAATTTAATCTGTTGTATTTATAATTAGATGTATTTTCTTAAATTTTCCATATTTGCTACATACCTGTACGCGTTCGGGATGCTGCGCTTGAAATTCGTAACGACATTGTACAACGCGCGCGCCATTGTGCTTACTAGACACGCCGATAAATGTGCCAAACAGCTGATTTGTATCGAACGTGCCCGATTTATTTACGCGCGAATCATACGTCTGCTTGCAGTGCTCTATGTAAAAAGTTTATGTTAAAATAATTAATGTTAAAACTAGTTAGTTTTATTGGCTATAATAGATTACTGCGACTAGAGCTTAAACAATTAGTACGGTACAGTTGCAACTTTATGGCCAACAACGATGACAACAAATTGGATACGTTTCGGCATGTTTGTGATGAAATTGCGGCAGAACCGAGCTACCTCAACAAGGTGACAATTTTGCAGCGATTTTTTAAAAATGGAAACAGTGGCAATGGCTTCAAGGGTGATATTTTGCTATGGGTGCAGTTTTTAGTGCCAAGTGCGAACCAACGCGTTTACAATCTGCAGAACAAAGCCATGTTGAAGCTGTTTGCGCGTATTTTTAATGCGGATCAGCAGCAAATGCAACTTGACTTAGAGCAGGGTAAGTTAGTGCAATCTGAACCAAACCAACATTATTTCAAATACTTTATTAAAGATGGCGATGTTTCGGAAACCTTACAAAAGTATTTTGAAGCCGCTAAAAAGTTTAAACCACAAGCCAAAAGTCAGCTTTACCTGCAGCAGGTTGAAGAGTATCTTTTAAAACTGGAGCAACGCACTAAAGAGGACGAGCAAACCGAGCTTTTACGCGAATTTTGCAAGCACGCCACCGCATTAGACTTGCGTACTTTTATCAGACTTATTAAGCAGGATTTGCGCATAAATGCGCGTGCACGTCACATACTGGATGCGTTTGGTCCCTTGGCGTATCCAGCTTACCAGTCCTCTCGTGATTTGGACGCCGTAGTTAAGCAGTTTGCGCTAAAGCCAGCTAACTTAATAGTCGCACAACCAACATCAAAAGGCAATGCTAAAAAACCTAAAACGCAGTCCACAGGCGTCCAGGTCATGACGCCCATATCACCCATGCTGGCAAAACCCTGTAGCTCTGTAGATGACGCTTTTAAAAAGAATCCTGATGGTTTGTATAGCGAAATTAAATATGATGGTGAACGCGTGCAAATACACAAGCAAGGAACGGAGTACAAATTTTTCAGTCGCAATCTAAAGCCTGTTATGGACCACAAAACCAAGCAGTTAAAAGATTTTATACCTCAAGCCTTTCCTGGTGCTGGCGATTTGATTTTGGACTCGGAAATCCTTATGGTAGATACGACAACGGGCGCTCTGCTGCCCTTTGGCACGCTGGGTGCGCATAAGAAACAAACCTTTTCAAATGCGGCTGTATGTCTGTTTGTTTTCGACTGCTTACTCTATGATGGAAAGAATTTAATGCAGCTGTAAGTAGTGCAATACTTTTTTCGTTAACAATTATAATTATTTTGTTGTAATTGGTTTAGTGACTTTTGCGCACGTCGCAAAATACTGGAGCAGAACATAAAACCCATCAAATCCCATGTGCAGCTATCCGAATCACACTTTCTTAGGACCAAAAAGGAGTTGTCCATGATGACAGCCAAAGTGCTGCAGGCCAATCTAGAAGGTGTAGTACTTAAGAGTCCCAATGGTACTTATCAGCCAGGCAAACGTCACTGGCTTAAGGTTAAAAAGGATTATCTCTTTGGTGGCAAAATGGCTGACACAGCAGATCTAGTCGTACTTGGCGCTTGGTATGGCTCTGGTAAAAAAGGCGGTGTGCTGAGCATATTTTTAATGGGCTGTTATGATACGCACGATCACCTCTGGAAAACTGTAACTAAAGTGCACTCTGGTCTGGATGATGCGACAAACGATGAAATACACGCAAATTTAATGAAGTTAACGCAACGCGCTGACGCCGATAATACGCCCAATTGGTTGCTGTGTAAAAAATCTTTAGTACCGGATGTGCTGGCTACAGATCCTGAAAAAATGCCCGTTTGGGAAATAACAGGAGCAGAATTTACAAAGTCAGAGGCCCATACAGCGGCCGGAATTTCAATACGCTTTCCACGCATAACACGTTTGCGCAGTGATAAAACGCCGAAGGAATCCAACGATGTGGCGCATTTAGAGCATTTGTATGCAGCTTCAAAGAGTAATGTTAATGTGGATCTTTTGCTGGCCAATTGTGATGACGAAAATGCTGTATTGAGCACAAAACTGAGTGCAGAAGAGACACCAACAAAAGCGAAAAACAGTAAAACTGTGGCAAGCAGCAGCAAAAGGTTAAAGCGAGAAAAAAAGGAGTCAGATGATGAGGAACCAGCGTCATCAAGTAGACGCAAAACGCCTAAAATGGAAGTTTTGACGCCGCCACAAGGTGAAATAAAGCAATACTTTAAGCCTCAGGCAACTAAGACAAATGCAAAGGCCAAGGAAAGCAGTTTATTTGATGGCCTAGAAGCGCACTTTACAGCCAATGCAGCGCAACCCGAGCATATGGATGCTTTTGTGCGTCATGGTGGCACTTTGTCAGTCAAGCCACAAAAAGCTGCGCTAGTGTTTTATGATGGAAATACGCTGGAAAATCTTAATGAGCTTAGGTGAGCAAGCTCGAAATGCGTTAAAGCTTAACTAGAAAATATAAATTGTATCAATTGTGTTTTACAGATCGCTGCATAGCAGACGCTGCCGGCATTTGAATGTACGTTGGCTGCATGCATCTCTGGAGGCACAGTCGTGTCAGCCTTATCCATTATACGCGCTAATGCTCAAATCATAGCCGAGTAGCTGTTCTTTAGTTGCACTAGTTCGTTTATTTTATTTATAGAATGATGTCCATTTTAGCGCCACTTTTAGATAAGGCTGTATTTGCTTTGGTCCCTCTAGTGTAAAACAAACTCAATTTGTATATAACTTTAGTAACTACGTTTGTATATACGTAGTTTCTAATACTTGTGTGTAATATAACAATTTGCCATACATTGATAGAACGTCGTACATAAAGCTCAACGCGAAAGCTTGCGCCGGTCAGCCTGACGCTCTATAAAACGATATTTCCAGCCATAATTTCATTTAGTTTGTTTATGTTTTTGCGCGCACACGCTTCTTCTGTTCTGTCTTTCTATAAAGATGCTGTTGGAATTTGTAGCACTTAGTGCTGTGGCTTTCTTTTTATTATATCGCTGGGCCACAGCAAATGATGATTTCTTCAAGGATCGTGGCATACCATATAGCAAGCCTTGGCCTTTTGTGGGCAATATGGCTGATATGTTATTACGTCGTAAAAGTATGTTTGATCTGGTAAAGGAACTTTATAATAGATCAGATAGCAAGTGAGTATAGTAAACAAAGAATTTCGAATAACAAAATGTGAATAATAATTAAGGATAGAAATAAACAAAAGTGAACAAGTAAACAAAGCGACAAATAAATGCTATGTGAATATTTAATTGCTCGTTTAACGTTTTATATACTATGTGATTAGTTGAAATGTTCTCTGAAACGAAACTTACTTGATTGATAAATGCGTTTACTCATATGGTGTACAATTCATTTTGCGCAGTAATTTATGACGTTATCTGAAGGTCATTTTAACCAAATTAAGCTTGGTTTTCAGTGGGTGGTCTAATAACCACAACCTCTAAACTCTAAATGAGACGAGCTAGAGCGAATAAAACGAAATTCACGATCACTGCGCATCAGACAAAGTGTATTTATTGTCTCATGTTTAAGTGACCATTACTTCAAAGTTAGACGAGTTAGAGTGAAAATAAGTGGAATTAACTATCACTGGAAATCGGACCAAATTTATTGTCTCAACTTTATAACGCCATAACTTCTAAATTATACGAGTTAACATGAAAATAAACCAAAAAATTAAACTAAATAAATATTATGATGCCGTCTATTATGTCTAAAATACATAATAATAATAACTAATTCTAAATCTCTAAATTGCCAAAGTGCAAGATACTTCTACGTATAGTCTTGCTCAAAAAAATTTGTTATCAGAAAACTGCTTTACTATATATCAGGTTTTGAGTCCAAAAAATGAGCACATAGTTTCTACAAAAACAGACAAACATTAACTAATCGTTTAAGTATCTATGAAGACACTTGTTTGTGTATAATCTAATATATGTAGGAGAATAGTTAAAATTGATAAAAATATTTTTTTGGAGAGTTACCGACTGGGAAATACTCTATATGCATAAAAAGATTATGTATCGTATTATTTGAAGAAAACAAGTTTATCGCATAATTTTAAACATATCAAAATCTTTAATGGTACGCTAAAACCCGTTGGTTCAGTTTCGAACCTATAAACGAGAACTTTGGTGGCTTACAGCCTTAAAATGAAACTGTTTTGAAATCCTAATTAAACAATACTTTTTGAACATTTTGATCAATTATAATTTTTGTATTATTCGGTGATACATTGGAGACAACGTATCGCTCCAACTCGGAGCATAGGGCGAAAGATCAAGTATAATACTACTCTAAAGAAGAAATATTGTTTGATAATTTCATCAGAAAATCAGCATTTGCCAAGTACTTAAACGCACTTATGGCATTTTATTTGTTTATACTTTAAAGATATGGCAACTTGTCCAACAAAAGATAGATTAGAATAAATTAACGTTGTTAATTGATAAGAGGTCATTCTGCTATGAATCAACAAACACGGTTTTTTTCATAGGAATGGATACAAGTGAGTTCGATTTCATAAGAGCTGAATTTTTACACCCTGTACCGTATGGTACAAAGGGTAAATTAAGTTTGTGCAAGCCGAAAAAGAGTGTAATATATCGAAGAAGTCGTCGGAGACACCCCAAAATTACCCAAAGTATGATCAAGGTGACTAGAGAAGTCGATATACCCATGTCCGTCTGTCTGTCTGTAGCTAGAGCAACCAAATTTTCAGATTAGATGCGTTATTATGTCAAGGGAGGCAAGTTTATTTTATATTTTTGATATCGGGACTATTTTGTATAGCTCCCATAGGGGTGTTTCAGAGGACCTCGAAAAAAACCAAAAGTTTTAGATGGATAATTCGTTTGTTTATGAAGATATCGTAACCAAATTTTGCAATCGAAATTTTAGAGTTTCCAATCACCCTACCAAATTTGATCAAAATCGCTTGACTATATCATATAGCCCCAATAGGACCGATCGGTCAAAAAAAAGTGCTTAGTGCAAAATTAGTTTTGTTTCGTGTGTTTATGAAGATATCGTAACCAAATTTAGCAAATAAATATCTTTTAGAGCTCTGAAGCAATATACCGGATTTAATTGAAATGTGGTGGTACAGGGTATCCTGTATTCGCGTCCGAGTTTAACGTACGCCATCTTTTTACTAAATTTGGACACACTTATATGTTTTTATATATATGTATATAACTTTTTAGGTAAACAATAATAATCCACTGATAGTAAATTCGCGTGCCTTTATGAGAAAGCGTTTCTTTTTTTTATTGGTTTACTTATCAGTCAATACCATGTGAAGGCCAAGCATACTAAAATCAGTGCTTCCTTTTAAAACTTCTTACAGATTGTACGGCATTTTTGAGCAGCGCCGGCCGCTGTTGATGATTCGCGATCCAGAGCTGATTAGGCAGATCACCATAAAAGATTTCGATCATTTTATTAATCATCGCGATATCTTTAGCTCACCCGATGAAAACGATACAAACGGAGATAATCTGTTTGGCAGTTCATTGTTCGCCATGCGAGATTCACGCTGGAAGGATATGCGTAGCACCTTGAGTCCCGCCTTTACGGGCAGCAAAATGCGACAAATGTTTCAGTTAATGACACAGGTGGCACAGGATGCGGTCGAGAGTCTGAAAGAAAAAATGAAGTCTGACAAATCACTGGAGCTGGACGTCAAAGACTATGCTACACGCTTTACCAATGATATAATAGCCTCAACAGCTTTTGGACTGCAAGTAAACTCCTATAAGGATCGCGATAATCAATTTTATCAAATGGGCAAAAAGCTGACCACATTTACGGCAGTGCAAAACATCAAATTTGTGATGATGTCCACTTGCAAACGTCTAATGAAGGTAGGTCGGTAATTATGTATTCAAATTTGCTTTAATGACGTTTGTTCTTTGTCAGCTCTTGAGAATCCGGCTGTTTGACAAGGCAACCACAGAGTATTTCATGCGTCTGGTGCTGGATGCCATGAAGTATCGCCAGGAGCATCATATAGTGCGCCCAGATATGATTCACATGCTCATGGAATCGCGCGGCATGATACAGTCAGACAAGCCCAAGACACAAATTCGCGACTGGAGCGATGTGGACATTGTAGCACAGTGCTTTATATTCTTCTTTGCGGGCTTTGAAACATCCGCCACCTTAATGTGTTTTGCTGCACATGAGCTAATGGAGAACGAAGATGTGCAGAGCCGTCTGTACGAGGAGGTGCTTGATGTACACAATCAATTGGAGGGTAAAGAGTTGACCTATGAAGCATTAATGGGCATGAAGTATATGGATCAAGTTATACAAGAAGTGCTGCGAAAATGGCCGGCAGCCATAGCCATGGATCGAGAGTGTAACAAGGATATAAGTTATGAGGTAGATGGACGTACAATTGAGATTAAGCAGGGTGACGTAGTTTGGCTGCCAGCTTGTGGCATACATCGCGATCCCAAGTATTTCGAGAATCCCGATAAATTCGATCCAGAGCGTTTTAGCGAAGAGAATAAGGATAAGATACAACCGTTTACATATTTTCCCTTTGGTTTGGGTCAACGTAATTGCATAGGTAAGCATATGATCTGACATCACAGTGCTAGAACTTTATTATAATCTTCGTTTTCACAGGATCTCGATTTGCCTTGCTGGAAGCCAAGGCTGTCTTATATTATATGTTACGCGATTTTAGTATTGCCGCTGCCAAAAATACAACTACTCCATTGGAACTGCGTGCCGCCGGCTTTCAACTTATTCCCAAAACTGGCTTTTGGTTAAAACTTGTTGCTCGTAATTAAATCTAACATAATTATGTTATATTGTTATGTTTTTTAATACAAATTTTAGATAAAGCTAAATATATTTGTTTTTGTATTTCGAAAATCAAAGCTTAAATTGTGTGCAAATATTGTTTATATGCGTAGTTATTTATTAAATAATAATTCTGTGTACATAAAGCTCTATACGAAAGCTTCGGGGTGTTGGCGCCGGCCGCTGCATAAAATAATTATTTCAGCCATACGCTCAGTTAGTTTATTTATGTATTGACGGATACACGCTTGGTCCGGAATTCTATAAAGATGCTGTTGGAATTTTTAGCACTTGGTGCTGTGGCCATCTATCTAGCGTATCGCTGGGCCACAGCAAATCACAACTTCTTTAAGGATCGTGGCCTACCGTATTCTAAGCCTAAGCTCTTTGTAGGCAGTATGGGTGACATGTTGCTGCATCGCAAATCTTTATTTGATATTATAGTGGATCTGTATAATGAATCGGACAGCAAGTAAGTATAAAGTAAACAAACATTGAAATAGACAACAATGTGAATAGTGATTAAAGGTAGATTCATTGAACAAACAATAATAAAAACAGACGCTGAGCTAATACTTAATTCTCTTGTCAAACGTGTTGCACAATTATAAGTATATAATGTAAATGAGTATGTACATACGTATATGTATAGTTCGAATGCTCTTTGAACTGATCTATAAATGCGTGCAAACATGTTTGTACATAGTTACTGTATATTTAATACAGTGCTGGATTTAGTGAGTGGTGCCCTAGCGGCGCGTGGCGCATGGGGCCAAGTTTAATTAAAACGACTCCTTCAATTACACTAGTTTACATGAAAAATGAACCTTCGTATAAAATTGGGTTTTTTGAGTAATTGTGGGTCGAGAAACACGAAAATTACATTAATTTTTGTTTCTTAAGAACCGTTTTCAAGATTTTTTCAAAAACATGTTTTTGGTATTTAAATTTTTCTGCCTAGGACGTTTCCGAGGCTTATGATTTAGTACTTAATATGACTAACTCCGCAGTTAAATACGTTCAAAATACGTAAAAATCCTTAAAAATCTATAAATATAAGCTATCGGCATGTTCTACACAATCCAGTATAGCTAGTGTGACCATCCAATTTTTGAGCATTCGGGGACATTTGACTATTGAAAACGGGACATTTCGGGACATTTTGAAACCAAAAACGGGACGGTTTCGGGGACACTTTTTTTTTTATTATGACATGAAATATTTGAGTGTATTGTTCAAAAAATGGGTGGAAAATAAGACTAAAGATGGCGTACACTAAACGCGTTTGCACTAAGCACGTTTTTTTGGCCGAGCGGTCATATGGGAACTATATGATACAGTCAACAGATTTTGATCAAATTTGCTTGAGAATCGTAAAAAACTTTCGAATATGAAGTTTGATTACGATATCTTCATAAACAAATGAAACACAGCTAAGTTTTTACAAAAATAAATTTTTTAGCTAATCGGTCCTGTGGGGTTATATGATATAGTCATCCGATTTTGATCAACTTTGGTACAGTTCTTGGGAACTATAAAAAAATTTCGAATGCCAAATTTGGTTACGATATCTTCATAAACAATCGAATTATCCATCTAAAACTTTTTGGTTTTTTCGAGGTCCTCTGAAACACCCTTATGCGAGCCATATGATATAAGCCCGATATCAAAAAAATAAAATAAACTTGTCTCCCGTAGGATAATATGGGATCTTATCTGAAAGTTAAGTTTCTCTAGCTCTTACCATCTCAGAGGTCTAGGCGTACATACAGGCGGACATGGGTATATCGACTTCTCTAGTCAGCCTGATCATACTTTTCATGCAACTATTGAGCTGTAATGCTATGTACTATATATAAATATATTTATACATTCAGTGCTTTTCAAAACTATAAGACACCTTGAAGTTTTATGTTCTATTGTAAATATCGTTTTTTGTGGAGGTGATCCAGCAAAGCTTTTTTGCCACAACAACTGTCCATTATTGGACCTTTCACACAATTTTTTGGTATAGGTTATTCATTGACATGCGACTTTTTCTGCAATTTTAAGCGTTTCATAACTACATGACAGTAGTCTTTTATAAGGAAATAAAGTGAAAGGATGGCATAAATATATTTTATTTTCAATCACTTTTTGATCGTTTTATGATAAAAAGCTTTTAGTTTAGAGAAGAGAGACCACCGTATTATAGCCAATAACGACATGGGGCATATGGAAAAACATATAAACCGATAACATAATTACATTTGGGATTTCTTTAAAAACATTGAAAAATAAATAAAAAAATAAGTAAAAGATTATTAGTAAGATTTTGGAACGCTAAAAACGAACAATCTTAAAATTCATCATATACAAAATTTTTTCTGGCGAAATTTCAGAAACGGCTTGGTGTTTGTGCGGGGCGCATATAAAGCCTTTCAGACCCTCGACCTTCCACTAAACTCATCTTGAATGAGCAGCGAAAAAATTCTTGAGGGCAACTCTTACAGTCAGAAAGCCTGTGAATTTTCATTTACTTTATTTTTTTATTTATTTTTCAATGTTTTTAAAGAAGTTCCAAACATAATTATGTTATCAGTTTTTATGTTTTTCCATAAATTTTGACCATTCTTAGCCCCATGTCGCTGTTGGCTCTTTTACGGTCTCTGTTCTCTAAGTCATACCTTGCGTCGTTTTATCATAAGACTATCAAAAAGTGATACAAAATTAAAATAAAATATAACTAAGCCATCCATACACGAAACGCTTAAAATTGCAGTCCTATAGTTTTGCAAAGCACTGTCTATGCATATTCAGAAGGAGGGAGTTTTAAGCTAAATTTTTATTTTGATATAATCGATGTGGGCGCTGCGTGCCTTGGACTCCGTCATCCCATACATTAATCCGACACTGAACACATACATCTTTGCATGTAATATTGAATTCTTTTGGCGCATTAATTTATGACGTCACTCAAATGACATTTCAAACAAAAAACTGCATTAATTTAGATGGGAAGACTGTAAAATAAAATCAGCAAATATACATATGGCATGCAAATATCGCATTGCCGAAGGTTATTTACTCTATTTTTGTATACACAAATGTTTGCTAAAAGCCATATATGTATATACATGTTTGGCTTCCCCAAAAGCTGCGATAGTAATCCTTTTATATTGTTTTATGTGATCCTTATTAATAGCTTATTAATGCCTCTAACCCTCTGCCGGCACAAATCATTTTGCTTGAGTACGACTACAATTCGGTGCGTATCAGTTAGGGTATTCACGGTTGTTGTTGAGTTGCAAAATTGAGGATGTTTTCGACAATGAAATGTACAGGGCTTAGTGTCAACTCTTAACTTAACTTTTTCTCAACACAGATCCTGTTTGTGGCATTCTTCGTGATTTTGTAGCCAATTTATGATGTAAAATGGTAAAAATGGTTTATAAAAAAGCACTTGTATGCAGATATGTAGTAACATATTTATAAGGTAAATAAGTAAAGCTATTCCGAAACTCATAAACTCATTTGAATCTTTACTCTATTCATTATTATTATATTTTTTAGTAATAGCTTATATCAATGGACCTATACTGATGCACTTTAATTTATTTATAATTGAGTGATACGGGTATTAAAATATTTAAAGCTACTCCAAAATATGAATTAAGCAATATTTAAAATTTTGTACAGCTCCTTTCTCATATTTGAATGATTAAATGCACACATTATTTATATTTTATTTCGTCACAGAATCCACTATTCGAAGATTGAAGTGCTTCAAAGTCTTGACAAAAGTCTGTTAATTAAAGTTTTGCAAATTGCTATATTGCTAAAAAATTTCATCAGAATCTTCTCCTTTTCTTTATTTATTGGCCCACTTAGACCACTGCATAAACAATTATCTAGTAATATCTAAGATCAAAGTGTTTACACTGATTCAAATTCATTTGCTTATAGAAATATAGCAAGTATTTATCTCGAATAAAATAATATGGTGTTGCAATTTTATAAGAATCGAAAACTTTTACGTAATACAGGGACGCATATAAATGTATGTAAGTGTATGTGGCGAAGATATGTGAAGTGAACGAAATTTTAGATCGATCTCTTCTATTATGCGGATTTTTTGAATAATTTATCGAGCTATTGATAATTGAGTAAGCATATTTGATAAATTTATTCTTATCAAAGTAAAACTTTGAGCATTTTCAAAAGTAGTTTTTTAATAATTTTGACTTTTTTTCCAATAAACGATAAATGGGATCTTAAGTAAAATTGATCACATTTGAGAAATTTTTGCTAATGAAATATAAAAGTTTGAGTTAAAAAAAAATGGTTACCTATAATAAAATATTTTCAAAATATTTTTCTTAACTTTTTTTTGGGAATTATCTATTCTTTGAATTTAAAATTCAGAAGTGATTTCGGAAAGATAAAAATTTGAGTTAAAAAGGCTTTAGAAAATTATAAGATTTTGTAACATATTTTTCTTAAATGTACAAAAATCTAAAATAAAAAAAATATACATTTGCAGGGTATAATAATCACATTTGAAAAATTTTTTCTAATGAAAGATACAAACATTTTTTTTCTAGATACTTTTTTTCCAATAAAGGATAAAATTTTGAGTTAAAAAAATGTCTTAAAAATTTAAAAAAATAATGTTTATCTCTTTTTTTAATTTTAAATTCAGAATTGATTTCCGCTCTGCTCTTAAATAAACAAAAAACTATCACATTTGAAAAAATTTTTCCAATAAAAGATAAAATTTTGAGTTAAAAAAAACTTGGGCCTTAACATTTTTTTTAATTCATAATTCTAAAATAAAAATTTTACCATTTGATAAATTTTATCCAATAAAAGATGATACTTTGAGTTAAAAAAATAAGTTGGATTTACAAAGTTAAAAAGAAATATGTGATTATTATTATTATTTAATATTTTTGTCATAAAATGTTTAAATGTACATTTTTTAAAACTTAAAAGTTTTATATTTCTTTAAAAAAAGTGGATCGCTTTAATTATTTTCGCCGATATTTTTTAAATTTCGTGATCGATAGTCCCGTCGAAATAAAACAATATTGTGTGCAAGTTTCATCAGAATTTTCAGCTTTTGCCTAAAACTTGAACGCACTTAAATTAGATTAAATTTAATTAGCATTGTTAATTGATAAGAGACTATACAGCCATGAATCAACAAAAACGGTTTTAAGCACTCTTAATCGAAATAACAATGCAGATAGCGCCGTTTCATAAAAAGTTACATCTTCATTAAAAATTTTGACACACTTTCACTGCTCTCTTAGCAACATATTGATACTCGTATTTGCAATCAATAGATGCAAAAAAGTACTCGAAAGATGCGATAACTTCAAAATGAAACTAAAAATAATAATACTGATAAGTTAAATTCGGGTGTATTAATTGTAAAGCCGCTTTTTGGTGTGACTCATTGACATTTTGTATTTTTTTGTTGTGCTTATCAGTCAAAACCATGTGAAGGTCATCTGTGCTTCAATCAGTGCTTTCTTTAACCCTCTTACAGGCTGTACGGCATTTTTGAGCAGCGCAATCCGCTTCTGATGATACGCGATCCAGAACTGATCAAGCAGATTGCCATCAAAGATTTCGAACACTTTGCCAATCATCGCAATGCCTTTGGCTCTGCCGATGATAACGATGCGGATGGAGATAATCTGTTTACAAGTTCATTGTTTGCCATGCGCGATGCGCGCTGGAAGGATATGCGTAGCACCTTGAGCCCCGCCTTTACGGGCAGCAAAATGCGTCAAATGTTTCAGTTAATGGCACAGGTGGCACAAGAGGCGGTCGCAGGTCTCAAGGAACAGATGCAGGCTGACAAATCACTGGACTTGGATGTCAAAGATTATGCCACACGCTATACCAATGATATAATAGCCTCAACAGCTTTTGGCTTGCAAGTTAACTCCTTCAAGGAGCGCGAAAATAAATTTTATCAATTGGGCAAAAAGTTGACCACATTTTCGACACTGCAAAATCTAAAGTTTTTATTGATATCAATTAATAGAAGTCTTATGAAGGTAAAAAATATGGAGACACCAGTGTTGAGCCTAATGACATTTACTCTATTACAGCGCCTCAACATTCGGCTCTTCGACAAGGCTACCACAGAGTATTTTATGCACCTGGTGCTGGATGCCATGAAGTATCGTCAGCAGCATCATATAGTGCGTCCAGATATGATTCACATGCTCATGGAGTCACGCGGCATGTTAGAGTCGACCAAAGCTAAGTCACATAATCGCGACTGGAGCGATGTGGACATTGTAGCCCAGTGCTTTATATTCTTCTTTGCGGGCTTTGAAACATCGTCTACGCTTATCTGTTTTGCCGCACATGAGCTTATGGAGAACGAAGATGTGCAGAGCCGTCTGTACGAGGAGGTGCTTGATGTACACAATCAATTGGAGGGTAAAGAGTTGACCTATGAAGCCTTAATGGGCATGAAGTATATGGATCAAGTTATACAAGAAGTGCTGCGCAAATGGCCGCCAACTATAGCAACGGATCGAGAGTGCAGCAAGGACATAACTTACGAGGTAGATGGACGTACTGTTCAGATAAGGCAGGGTGACGTAGTTTGGCTGCCAGCTTGTGGCCTACATCGCGATCCCAAGTATTTCGAGAATCCCGATAAATTCGATCCAGAGCGTTTTAGCGAAGAGCATAAGGATAAAATACAACCGTTTACATATTTTCCCTTTGGTTTGGGTCAACGTAATTGCATAGGTGAGCATAAGATCTGACGTCAGAGTGCGGGAATTTTATATAAAATTTTTTTTACGCAGGATCTCGTTTTGCCTTGTTGGAAGCCAAGGCCGTCGTATATTATCTGTTACGAGATTTTCGCATTGCCGCTGCTAAAAACACAACAACTCCAATGGTACTAAGTGCAGCCGGTTTCCAATTGATGCCCAAAAATGGCTTCTGGTTAAAATTTATCGCTCGTGACTAAATCGAAGAAACGTCAGCACTATATATTTTTTTTTTATATTTTCAAACTGAGATTTTTAGTATAAATCAGCAGCTAATGCTGCCTAATGAAGCACTAAAAAAGAAAAATGCATTGGCTTTGAAATTTTATAAAGTTTTTTTTTAGCTTCGATAAGGTTTCCGCATTGCAATAGACTTGCGACTAAAATGGATTTTGAAAAAAATTGCCGCACGAATTAAATGGCATAAAATTTCAATAAATTTTACACATTTTTTCGTTTGTTTACGAAGTGCTATAGCCATGACCATGCGTTCTACTACTAAAGAATTTTAACATCTGAACCTAAAGGTATAGGGTCTATTAAGTTTCTGCAAATGTAACTAACATAGAAAAGAAGACGTCGGACGTCCCAAAAAGTTATTGCCAATATGGTCAAGCGGTCGAAGGAAATTGATTTGGACATGCCTGTCCGTTCGTCTGTATAAGAGCTAGGATAACCAAATTTGAGACTTGGACTCGTTATTATGTGCAGGCAGAGCAAGCATATTTTTATTTTTTCTCCCACGCACACTTTCCCCATCAAATTATTTCAAAGCGCTATATTTATATCTACAGCGTCAGCTTATACAGGTTATATGCGGGAAATAAAAAAATCTTTCAAATAATACCAATTACACTAGTTTACAGTAAAATGTATTCTTAGCATGTTTTACACAAACCGAAAATGAAGTCAAGAAATTTTTTCAGGGAACGGATTTCGAGATGTTTCAAAAAAAAACATTTTTTCGAAATTAAAAAAATTTTATTTGCTTTTAAAAATGTCTTTGGTTTAACTAAACTGATTTTGATTATTGAAACATATTTTTGTCAAATTTACGGTTTGGTCGTTATTTATCCATTCATATGAAATAATATAATCGACGTGTATGTCAATTATCTACAGTTTAGTAAAAAAATTATAAAAATCAGTTAAGTACAACCAGAGATAATTGCTTTTAAGTAAAGACACTTTTTTTCTAATTTCGAGAATAGTTTTTTCGAAATATCGCGAAATCCGTTCCATTAAAAAATTTTCGGACTGATTCTCAGCCAAGACAAATTATTTTTCCCATTTTTTATGTTCATATACAGTACCAAGGATAACATAAGGTGTATGTTAAACCGACAAAGAATGAAGGTAGTGCTAAATATAATTTATCGAAACTAGTTTTAAGAATAAATCTGGCAAACATTTTTTTAAGGTGCACACGTACTTCAAATAAAAGTAAAAAATACAAACAAACTAAGAATTCTGTTCTTGATTTTACAATTTATTTCAACTTTCATCAATATTGGATCATAACCTAATTTGTATCGGTTGATTGCCAATAAAAAATAAATATCAAAAAAAAAAACAATTAATTTCTCTCGAAATCGATCTAACTTTCACATTCTTAAATTAAATAAATTTGAAGAAAATTTTTTCTATGAGTAACATTTTGTTCTTCACCACCACCAGATTTGGTGCGTTTTTTTTTAAAGTAATCTCCCATCTCTGTTCAGTACCCGCACAGGTGACAAATTTTAAGTTAATTTGATGAAACTATGATTTGGTATTTTCCCGCTTGGAAGGTCCTTAGCATGAAAAAAGGGCTAATTTTATGAAACGGAAAAAGTAATATACGACCCTCCAATTGCCACTCTTTGGGGTCGGACAAGTACAAGCATTGACACACTATCTTGGCGATAAATTGACCCACTTTTTCCTCCACTTCCGAAAGAATTATCCAAATTGCCATCTCTAGGTTCTCCCATTTGAGCTGTGACCTCAAATTTAATCAGTCATTACGTCAGTCAGTCAGCTCAGACAGTTTTATATAAATATATAGATTTGCTTTCGTTATTAATTTTTTTTGTCGAAAATACCATATTCTGTGTGTTCTCAAGCTGTATTCTCAAGTTCTCACATCTCTTTTAAAAAGCAGTGTATTTTTTTGTTTGATTCGAAATCAAGGTGTTTTTTTCCTAAGTAACATTTTTCTAGGTAAAGGTGAAAAAATTCAAATGAGGCATTTTTATTTTAAGTCTACTGGCACAATTGCATACATTAAGCGTACATTAAACGTGAACATATGTATATTATGGGCTTGACTAAGGCGTCAAGTCATTCACCTTTTTTGGTGCCTCCTCTAAAAGGTATGTTTAAAACATTCGCCTTTGTCCTTTATAAGTGTTTGTAATGTTTGTTTTTTATAGGGTTCATTTGCTTAGAATTTGACGTCATCACCAATGCTAAATGTTAATTCACTATTTATGCCGGTTTTTTTTTTGAGAAGTTATAAAAGTTTCTTAGGAAAACTTTAATTTATGGTGTAACCACTTATTTTTTCAAGAGATCTATAGGTTTATGGCCTCTAGGGTGCGGATATACAAATTCGGATTGATTGATTTAAATAAATTATGTAAAATTTGTTCGTTTGGGCACTCGCAGAATTTACATGTCAAGCTTAGGAGTTTTCCTGATATTTCTAGATCCACAGCAGGGCAGTGAGCACGACTCATCTCCTCTATCAAATTTGACAAATGAATTCCATATATATACAGCCATATCAAGTGAATTTTTTTTTTTTTACTAACGCTCCTTCCTTCTCTAAATTATTTCAAAGCGCTATATTTTCTACAGTTTTAAAGCTATCGCTTTAGTGTAAAATATGGCAAATAAAAAAATCGTTCATAGCGGGTCCAAGCGTAATATGATTTTTTTTTTGTCAAATTCAAAATACTATTTTTCATTGATATTTGTGTAGAGATCTGGCTTGTCAAATTTAAAAAATTCTAAAAAAAAGTAAAATCGAATATTCAGTTATCGATAACTTGATGATTTCCGTGGTTGATATTCGCTAGTAGCTCTATCACATATGTATAAGTAAAAATCGAAGGGGTCATCCTAAAAAGTGGCCTGCATCACTTAAGTAAGTTTCCTTGTTGGTACCGGGTCTCTCAAAGTCGGCTGTGCGCTACTTAAACGTTTCCCATTTCCCGTTTTTAATTGAAATTAAACGTATGAGGCAGCATTTGAATAAAACTTAAGTTTACCAAAGACAACATTTTCCAAGTGCGTCAATAAAAAAGTTCTACCCTAACCCGTGAGGGGTAAGGGGCACTTTACAACGCAAGTGTATGTGAACAATAAACTGGTTCGCGGTGCTTATTTCTTCAAAGAGCTAGTTGAAATTTTGACCATTGTGACCATAGTTTTTCACTGCCTTATTACTATCCTATTCAAATCGGTTGATGATTGTTTACATTTAAGTAACTTCGCCTGAAAGTTCTATTTAGAACTAATTTGTAAATCTTTTTCAGCAAGAGCTACAGTCACAGAAGTTTTCTTTAGAATTGCAAATGTAAATATTCTTTTAGCTTTTTGGGGATATCACTCCCAGAACCCCGTAAGAATTTTACAAATTTTATAAGGAAATCTTTTCCTGTAATGATTTTCAACCTATTTTTTTAAAATCAAATGAAAACTGTTTGCAGGGTATAGTATATTCGGGATAGTCCCGCTTAATATATTGAGGAAAGTGTTTATCACTTACTTTTCTAGTAAATAAACATAAAAGCATTCGTTAACTTAATTTAAATAAGTGTCGTATGAATATGACAAGAAAATACAAAAATACTGTACTATTATAATACAGAATACACAGAATATACTAATGTTCTGATTCTTTAAATATATACAGCTCTTAACCTGGGCCGTCGAGAGTAAAGTACGGCTTGCTAGTGGCTATGAGTTTTGTGATGACAAATTTGATAATCAATGTTTCAAAATTATGTGATACCTTCTGATTTTTTTCAACATTTGTAAAAAACTTTAACAAAAAGGATGGCGTATGTACCCTGTACCACTACATCGATATACCGACATACTGCTTAAGAAATCCAAAAGGTATTTATTTGCCAAATTTGGTGACGATATTTTTATAAACAAACAAAAAACAGACGAATTTTGCACCGAAATGGTTTTTTGACCGATCGGTCCTATAGGGGCTATATTACATAGTCAACCGATTTTGATCAAATTTGGTACAGTGCACAATGGGCCCGCGTGGCCAGATTTTGGCCAAAAGCCCTCCAGACGAAATTCAAAATTTGGACAAAATGACAATTTAATATGATTTTACACATATTAAGTATCCTGTGCAAAAAAAAAATATCAAATTTTAATTAGTGTTTTTTAAGTTATTAGCCATCAAAGATGACATTTTGTATTTTTTGAACTTTCGCGATAATTTTCAGAAAAAAAATTCATTTACCATGATACATGTAGCTAAGAAATCTTTATTCACTTTACTATTTATAAATATTACTTCAGAGAAAAAATAAAACTGAGCTTAAAAACTTTTCGGTGTTAAATATATTCGAGTAGTTATAAAGATTTTGTTGGTTTTTATATCATTTGGCCACTTTGCTTTAAGGGTACCTCCGACTACCACTCGATATTTGATCGAAAAAAATTTTATAAATTTCTTCACATGTTTTACAACAAAATGTAATTCCTCCCGATTTTCGGAAATTGAATTTTATATCTAAAAGTTGAATTTTAAAAATTGACCCCCAAGAAATTTTACTATTGTTTGAATTTCTTAGCTGCCTGAAAGTATGCTTTAATAACCATTTTTCAAAAGTTGTACCAAAATGTAAAAAAAATGCACAATTTGAAAATTTTATAGCATACTTACAACGTTGCAAATCAAAAAATGTCAAAATTATTAATTTTGACGAAAAAACGTAAAAATTTAAATATGGAGTTTTTAAATTTTTTTTCGGAAATTAAAAGAGCATGCAAAAAAAAAATTATAACAATTAAAAAGCATATGGATTGGTGATGTCGTCTGTTTGTAATTTGCTTGGAAAGCTGAAACTATTTGGGGCTATAACTCCAAAGCCATTCAATATTTTGGGTATAGGCTATTTTTTTAATGTATGAGGAGCTCATATCTAGCTCTGTATGAAATATGGTCCAATTCCTATTAACATTTTTTTTTTTTAATTAAGTTAAACATTTTTTTATTTTTTTTTTTAAATTTTTACTAATTTTGTTCTAGATTATCTATATCTCAAAAAAATCTGAGTAGGCTCAAACTTCCCAGAAAAATAGGTCAATCCTTATGGAACACGTGTGTAAAATTTCATCACTCTGAAAAAATTATTATGGAAATGACAGGGTTTTGGCCAAAATATGAAAATCTGTGCCCATAGTGCAGTGGTCGGGAACACAAAAAAAAAATTACCAACCATCAAATTTGGTTAGGATATCTTTATAAACAAACGAATTATCCATCTAAAACTTTTAGTTTTCTTCGAGGTCCTCTGGAACACCCCTATGGGAGCTATATAATGTAACCCCGATATCAAAAAAATAAAATAAACTTGTCTCCTATGGAACAATCTTGGATCCCTTATCTAATCTGAAAGTTTGGTTGCTCTAGCTCTTACCATCTATGAGATCTAGGCGTTCATACGGACGGACAGACAGACAGACAGATGGACCGACTGACATGAGTATATCGACTTCTCTAGTCATCCTGATTCTACTTTAGGTAACTTTGTGGGGTCAACGACGTCTCCTACTGTATCTTACACACATTTTCGGCTTGCACAAACTTAATATAACCTTTGTACCATAAGGTACAGGGCATAATAACTCTTTTTTGAGCGTCATTATAAAACTTTGGGCCCAGGCGGGAAACCCCCGTCCGCCGCTGTCGAAAGGTCTGCTTCTAACTTCTTGTAGGACTTGGTTTTATTTAGTTCCCTAAACTATTTTTTAAGTCTAAATTTTTTATTCTGGAAGCTATTCTTTTAGAAGAACTCGTTCGGGCAAGAATAAAAGTCGAACATGAAGTTTTGATTTTTTTTTTTTTTCGTATAGCCTTATTCTTTTTTAACCCAGACAGCAAAGTGTGATAAGTCCTTAGTTCCCTTATGTGGAGAGCTTACAAACAAAATTCAACAAGTTCCAATAACAAAACTTATGGGGGCAAGTTTTTTTACTCCAATTAAGCTGACGATGTGTAGACAGGGGCGGATCCAAGGTGAGGGTCATGGGAGCCTAGTTTTTTTTTTTTTAATTTGTTGCGAAAACTGGCGGAATTGTGGGCGTTTTGTGGTCAGAACTTGAATTAGACTCAGTAATGTGGGGATGCATGACGAAGGAGTGACAAAACAATTACTTGTAATCAAACAATGGCGAATAATAAAGATACGATTTCTGACGAGCACCTTTTGCAAGATAGTTCAACTGATGTTCTCCAGTAGACGCTCTTAAATAAAAGTCTGTTACAGAAGATTTATTTTGAGAATTTTAGTCATTAGATATTGATCATTAGATATTATATTTAATTAAATTTGTAAACAATAAATTTATTATTTAAGTATCATGGCATTAATTCAAATCAATTAACTAACTTGTTAGTTCCAAGACTTGTAATTAGCAACATCTGCTAAAACTAATGAATACCCTAAATAATATTTCTGAAATTTTAGTCTTATTATTCTTTGTACCAAACCAATGATCATGATCGATCTGCTTGATACCTATTACAGGAGGTGAGATAGACCATAAGTTTCTTGTTAGAATTGGCAATTACCAAGTCTACACATTATCCCAATAAATTATGATTTAATGAAAGCAAAAGTAACAAGGCTCAAAAGTCTTCGCTTCTTAATTTAATATCGCGACGAATTTTATGAATGGAAACATCAGTGCAAGCAACCAATTTTCACAACAAAAATTTTTTCGATCAAAGTTGCAATTAGAAAAGATCAGGAAGACCCAACTGTTACCGGTTCTCCTATACCGGTCACACCTATAAACAAGACTTCTTCTTCTTCTATGGGTTACCAGAACAAAAAAAAAAATAGTTTACATGCATTCTCTACACGATTATGAAGTGCTTTAATATTGATAGTTTGCCATTATTGGAAGAGTGCAATCCAGCTTGTAACATTGTCTTAAGCTTTTGGCTCTGACAAGACTCATTTCAAGTTTTAAAAAAGATTCAACCGACTATTCTTTATACACTAAAAACTAGACACTAGATTGTAATTAGATTTTTACGACTGTTTGTGTAAGTACATAGCATTTACATATCAATCAGCGAACTTTTGATTATACTTGTTATTTAAATTCTCTTTTCGAAAATATTTTAAATATTTAGTATCTTTAGGTTCCTTGTACGTCATGTCAAAGCATTAAGCGGCTGAATTTAGTTGGGTTTTTGTTGTGTTTTTTAAATGAGGTTTTGTAACTCAAATCTTTTGGTATAAAAAGCGAACAACAAATTCTGAGCACACTTAGTAACGTACACGACACGAGACGGGCATATTTGAGAACCTACATTGCGGAGATACGGATTAAATTAGAGAAAAGATATTTCAAAAATGGAGTCCGAGGTGCAGGCGTTTTATAAAAACAAAACTGTTTTTATAACCGGCGGTAGTGGATTTCTAGGCAAAGGTAAACGGAGTTGTAAAAATAAAAATATTCTCTGATTTCTATGAAGTGACTTAACAACAAATGAGCATAAAAGTGATAAAAAAAATTAACGATTAAAAAAGTTTTGTAAACACATTATAATATTTGTAGAGACAATAGTTAAAAGTGAAATGTTGGATCGAAGTGAAGTGCTCTTCATTTTTCATATTTTTATACGAGCATCCTGTGCCTCAGTGTACAAAGGGTTTGTGCAAGTCCAAAGTTTTTGTGATAAATATAGAATGTTCCTTCGAGCAATAGAGCACTTTATATTTGCTTGAAAGCTCCATTTCTGCACACAGTGCTATTATTTATTTATACAGAAGTGCTAAATGGTCAAAAATTGGAATTTATTCCATGATTTCTTGGGTTCGGTCAGATTTCCGATTGAGCATTTCATTAGTTGTAATTAAATTCGAAAAGCGCATGCAAACAAAGTTCATTGAAGGTAATAATATACTATGTCTGCTTTGTTCTTTTACTTGCAGTCCACGTTTTATTATTGAAGGTATAGGAATAGGTTCAAAATACTCAGTTAATTCATAATAATTTCGAGCAAAATATTTAGATTGCCAAATATGCTAGAATTATTAAAGTACGTTAAGTTTAAAGGGTCCAAAAAAGTTTTCAACGATGAGTTTTTTAGCTTAATGCGTTATGACTTCGAAGTGCACGAAACCTTAGTCTATAAATCAATCTTCAATACAAAAGCGTATGTTTTCTTATTGCCGCCCAACTGATCTTGGTTTCGAGCTATTATATTTTGAAGGCTATCTTAGAAACCTGACGTGCTAGGATTTTTTTGGCATCGGATTCGAATTTAGTGATCCCTAAAACTAATGAAATAAATCGTCGTACAACCGGTTTAGAAAAAAAATTGAAATTATATTATAAAATAGATACACCAAATAAAAAATCGATTTTCAGGCTCAGAAGCCAAATCTATGTGATTTGGGGATCGCTGAATCCGAATCTGAGTTAAAAAAACCAAACAAAAAACTCAACAAAACGAGGTATTTTGAAGGTTATCTCCGAAACCCAACCTAAACGAAGTTAAAAAAATATAGCAAGTCAGGATATTGGCATAACCTCAAAAAACCCCACAAACGAAGTATTTTGGAGGTATTCTCAGAAGCCCCACGTGTTAAGGTCTTTTTGACTTCGGATTTTTAAGGTTAGGATAGAGCCTAGGCCCTTTGGAACAAATCTGTTAGCGGTTTTGGATTCACCGCGACGGAATACATAAGAAAATATATGCCTCATTGCCTTTTTGTTCCTTAACCAGCTAAACTTTTTGGGATATTTCTTCTGCCACGCACGCTTATTTTCTCAAATTAATTTGTATAAGAAATGTAATATGAAAATATTTCGTTTAATACCAAACTTCATTATAATCGCAGCATAAAAATCACAGACAACCGCAACCCTAGTACCTGAGTAGTAGGGTAGTTGCCATGGTCCAAAAAATAGAAGTCACGCAATGCGCAGTTATACGAATTTTTTTTTTTTTTCTTATAATATCGTGACCAAATTTTAGGACTACAAATTTTAGTGCAGTTTGATAAAAATTGGTGCACTATTTCATATAGCTACCATACAAAAATGGAACCAGTTTTCTGCGCAGTGCTTTTCGGCACTGTCGGCTCGATTTCCAGTCTCGGCACATTTTTTGTTTTTTATTTTAAGTGCTGTTATACTATATTATATATTATTATTACTAAGTTGCCTTATGATGTGATGGTACAGGTTTTCTCAAAAGTCGTTCGGGCTCTGTAGATACTACTATTAATATTTATGCATACTTGTTGGAATTAGATCAAAGAAATATCGTAATACTTTTTTTTTTTATTAAATTGCGATTGGAAACTGCAATAAAAAATACTAATTTGATTTGATTTCAGTGTTTCTTGAGAAATTGCTGCGTGCAACAGATGTGGGACGAATTTACATGCTCCTTCGGCCCAAGAAAGGAAAGGATATAAGGGAGCGAATTCAGGCATATGCTTCTCTACCCGTGAGTAGAACAATGAAAACAACAATTATTATCTATTTTATTGTACCTAATACTAACATTTTCAGCTATTTGAGTTGTTGCTTAAGCACAAGCCCACGGCTTTGGAGCGCATAGTGCCCATAGCTGGTGACTGCGGGGAGCCGGAGCTGGGCTTATCTGCAACAGATCGCCAGCGGCTTGTGAATGAGGTGCATATTGTTGTACACACTGCCGCTACAGTGCGCTTTGATGAGCCATTACATAATGCCTTGTCCTTAAATGTAAGATCCGTACGCATAATGTTGGAATTGGCCAAAAAGATGCAAAACCTGGAATCGTTTGTGCATGTTTCCACCGCCTACTCGAATTGTGTTGTCTCACACATTGATGAGAAATGCTATCCGGAAAATATAAGCTGTACTGGACAGGAGGCATTGAATTTGTTAGAAAAATGTAGTCTCAAACTTTTGGAAAAAATGACAGCTGGTCTGCAGGGTGAATACCCAAATACTTATACATTTACAAAGGCGCTGGCAGAAGATTTGTGCAAGAACGAAGCTGCAGATCTACCCTTGTGCATCTATAGGCCTAGCATAAGTAGGTGCTGCTGTCTGCTGTAGTTCCTCTAAACATAGTTTCTTTTTTTTTTGTACACAGTTTTGGCCAGCTACAAGGAACCCGTGTCAGGCTGGGTGGACAACTTTTATGGATCCAGCAGTATTGTTTATGGTGTAAGTATGGGCGTATTGCGAGTAGCACCTTGTAAATCCACAGCAGAGGCCAGCTTGGTGCCTGTAGATTATTGTGCAAATATGATGTTGGTCTGCGCCTGGAAGACAGCCAGGGATGCACAGTTGGCCAAAATTTCCAAGCAGCCAGCGTTTAACAGCACTGCTAAGCCCATTTACAATCATGTATCCAGCACGGAGAATTATTTAACTTGGTCAGACTTTAGGGGTAAAATGACGGATCGTTTGGAAAACTATGCACTCACAAAAATGATGTGGTATCCATTTATTATGTTCATCAATTACAATATTTTATATAAATTGATGATCTTCCTGCTGCACACACTGCCTGCACATGCAGTCGATCTGCTTTTGCGACTGATAGGCAAAAAACCCTTCTTGGTTAGAATTTACGATAAGGCGCACGAAGGTTTGCGCTTGCTCACGCCCTTTGTAAATAAAACCTGGACATTTAATACACGCAACACCGATGAGTTGTGGCAGCTTTTGTCAGCACAAGATCGTGAGCTGTTCCCTTTTGATATGGCATGCATTGACTGGAACGATTACTTTAATTTGGCACTGCTGGGCATGCGTTTCTTTTTAGCCAAGGAGGAGCCCACCGAGCAGTCACTTCAAAAAGGCGGAAAGTTATATAGACGGTAAGTTTTTTTTTATATTTTTCACAAAAGCTCAGATCTTATATTTAAATTTCAGCATGCATTATCTGCATAACACTTGTCTGGTACTACTTGGAAGTAGTGTGGCATTAATTTTATGGTATATCTTTAAGACTATTTAATATTAGTACATATATAGTAGGCTAGCTTGAATTTGAATAAAAATTTGCAAATTTTCCATTTTCTTTTTTAAATCTACATAAATAAATCACGTTGACGGCACTGTGTCCTTTATTAAATAAAAGTAATCTGTTGACAAACCTGAAATTTTGATAAGCTTTTTTGTTGATTTTTATATCATTTGGCCACTTTGCTTTAAGGGTACCCGACTACCACTCGATATTTGATCGAACAAATGTTTATAAATTTCTTCACATGTTTTACAAGAAAATGTAATTCCTTTTCCATTTTTTCAAAAGTTGTACTAAAATGTAAAAAAAAATTTACAATTTGAAAATTTTATAGCATACTTACAAAGATGCAAATCAAAAAATGTAAAAATTATCAATTTTGACAAAAAACCGTAAAAATTTAAATATGGATTTTCCAAATTTTTTTTCGGAAGTTAAAAGGGCACGCAAAAAAAAATTATAACAGTTGAAATTCAGATGTATTGGTGATGTCGTCTTTTTGTAATTTGCTTGAAAAGCTGAAACTGTTTGGGGCTATAACTCCAAAAACATTCAATATTTTGGGTATAGGCTATTTTTCCAATTATAAGCAGCTCATATCTAGCTCTGTATGAAATAAGTTTCAATTCCAATTAACAGTTTTTTTTTTTTAATTAAGTTTTTTTTTTTTTTTTAATTTTTCCAATTTTGGTCTGGATTATCTATATCTCAAAAAATCTGAGAAGGCTCAAACTTCCCAGAAAAATAGTTCAATCCGTGTGTAAAATTTCATCACAATATTGTTAAATATATTGTCAAAAATATATTTGTACCCATTAATAATTATGCTGATTATATAACTTCCTCAATTATAAATTATATTATATTTTTATGATATCCCCAGCTAATCAGACTGGATTGGTGATCAAAAATTTAAAAAAATTCGATTCATAAAAATATATGAATTTTTGATTAGTTGCATTATACTACTGTGTCCAAAAAGGAAGGTGAAATTTAAGTTTAAACTGCGCGCGCCAAAATTGGATTTGGAGACATTTTTTTTTTTCAGGTTGGTACGACTGTCTTTGTCATCCATGCCAAGTTACACGTCAAAATATTCATTAGTGTTTGAGTACGCTTCTTTTTTGTAAGCTGCCAAAAGTGAATTTTTCGATTTTCACAATTTCTTAATTGAATTTTTTGGAAAAAAGGCGTCGCGTGACAACATTGACAAGACGAAATGCATAATAACTGGAGATGACTTGGATCTATGCTTAAGACCCCGAAACAACCGATCAATCGAGCGAATATCGTGCCAAAGTCGCTCAAAAATCAAGGTCATTTTGACAGTTTTCTTCGATTATCGTGGTGTTGTGCATTAGGTGCCATACCCAAATAACGTGACCTCATTTTTGCATTTTTTGAACCCACCCCCTGTTTTTTCAATATATGTGGAGCACATATCTACCCCTGTATGAAACATGGTCCGATTCCAATTAACAGTTTTTTTTTTTAATTAATTTAAAAATTTTTTATGGTTGCCTTTAAATTTTTTCCGATTTTGGTCTAGATTATTGATATCTTAAAAAAATCTGAGGAGGCTCAAACTTCCCAGAAAAATAGTACAATTCTTTAGGAACACGTGTGTAAAATTTCATCACTCTAAAAAAATAATTATGGAAATGACAGTGTTTTGGCCAAAATATGAAAATCTGGGCCAACAGTGCGCTGGGTCAAATAGTCAACAAGGAATATTATTTGAGCGTTATGCGTCGTTTGCTATTCGCCAAAAGAGGCCGGAATTGTAGCGAGACAACTCATGGCTTTTTCGTGATCATTTCGCCAGAAACCTGATATGGCACCGTGCGACTTCTGGCTATTCAACAAAACTCAAAAAGCCGCTCCTGGGACACCGTTTTGAGTCGATAGAGGAGATTCAAGCCGCGTCGAAGAAAATCGGAAATCGATTTTAACAACTGTTTCGAAGATTGGAAAATCCGTTGGCATAAGTGCATTGTATCAGGGGGCGACTACTTTGAAGGCGATGAAATTGATTTGAACGAATAAATAAATTTTTTTCAAATTAAATGCAATGTCACCTTATTTTTTGGTCACAGTAGTAGAATGTATTAGAAAAACAAAATGCATAGCTAAAAATTTCTTCTTCGTTTCGTTTGTTTTTGGCAGATAGGATTATTCTTATTTTTGAGCTTTTTAATTTTATAATGAAAAAAAAAGGTTGCGAAATATAAAAAAAAAAACTTTTAAAATCAATCAACAATTTCATTCGGATTCGTTTTTGAGTGCTCCGGGAAACGAATGTTTTTGTCGATAACTTGTTATTGAAGTAACATATAGTTATTCTTACTCGTATCTCTGAGCAGAGTTTTGTCCGTCAACTTGATTTTTGAGACCAAAGGCATACATATTATAAAGTTGGTTTTTAAGCATACTTGGCTTTTGTACTAGCCAGTATAAGTACTACTTTGACTTATAAACTGATTAAAACTTGTTATCGCTTGAATTTGCTTTAAACATAATTCCAGCCGATTTGTGAAAAAAAAATTTGTTTTACAAAAGTATGAACGTAAAAAGGCTTGACAGACTCGTTCAATTCAGCAGCCTGACAAAAAATCTTATTATTATTATTATCCTAATTTTATGGAAAATATAATAATACCTTACCTAAAGTACGAAAGGGAACTACTGCGAAATTTTTATATATCGCCGCCTGAAAGTATGCAACAATACAACGCACGCATATGAGTTTAGTGCTAGAGGATCATAGATGGCGCCAGTGTAAATCAATAATAAGCTTGAAAACTTGCATCTAACATTTTCATGAGTTGGAATAATATATTATCATAACTGGATAGATTGGTAGTTGATAATTTTAATCGTGAACTATGTTACAGAATGTACAGTTTGCAGAACTCTCACACAGTTAGGCCTTGATGAGAGCGGTGGCTGGATTGAAAATAAACTTTCAATGGGTTCAGCAAATCGCAGCCAAACTAAGTCAGCTAGAACCACGAAACAAATACGCGCTTTGATCGATCCCAAGTCACACAAACAGATCCTCAGGCATCGTGCTATGAAACCACATACAAGGCGTGAATCCTTCTGTGGCATTGGAAAACATATTGTCAAACAGCTACTACGATAAGAGCAGAGAACCAGACGAAATTTAGACTGAATTGGTAGGGCATGTCTATGGCAGGCCAAGCAACTCCTCGGTTGCCGTACGCATTTTTAGATAGTGGAAACAAATTTTGTACGACATATAGAAGGAAGCGCGTAACACACATAGGAAGAGAAAGGAAATCAATATGACCTTATTGCCCGTTTCACAAAGAGCTTGTATTCAGTTTTTTGGTATAGTCCACTTGTATTCCACACTTTTTTGGCTGACTCCCACTCTCATATTGAAAATCAACAAATACAATATCTTCTTTATATCAGAACCTTTTAAATTTTCCGAATAAAAAAAAGATCTTTTTCACAAATGCCTCAAAACGCAGAAAAATCGGCCCATGCAAATAAATAGGAGTACAAGGCTTCTTGTTTATAATGTTGTTATAGGAACACCGAATGTTTTCAAATTTTCTAATACAATCTTTGAGTTATTTTGTGATTTAAGATTTCGGAAAAAATTTTCTTCTAAATTATTTGACCGATGTTGCCACTCACTGCTTATGGAGGCCTGGGCACAAAGCGAATGTGCTACCGTTTGCCAAAATATTGGTAAATAGAACAGCGGCAAATAGAGCAGCGAACGCGCCATTTTGTTACCGCACCAGTTGAGAACTTGTAGCAGACTGTGGCGGCAATTGAGCAACATAGACCAATGGCTGTGCCCCCTTCCTACAGATGGCGTCCGTTGGCCACATCCGCTGCTAAATGTGCTGCCTTCCGCCAGACGTTAGTTCGACAGACTGTCGCGGAAGCTGTCGACAGCGACAGCGAAAATGGCAACACATCGATTGGAAATTTACAAGTTTTCCGCTATTGGCTGGGATTAGCATAATTCGATTGAAGCTCCCAAGCAGGGGAGTAATTTATGAGGCGCCAACTTACCATTGCTGCTGCCAGGCTTTAAGAGTTCCTCTGTAACCAAGAGGCTGTTTGCCTTGGCGGGAGCTATAAGCTTATCAATAGCCTTGTCAGGCTGTTCCTTGACTACAACAGCCGCCGCAGTTTCCATGGTGATAGCCGGTGCAAAGCTGGACAAGTCTAGCTGTGTGTTACCCACAAACTTGTACTTGCCACGAAATCCTTTAGCTGTGCGATTCGAACTGGCATTGAATTCTATCAGCAAATCGGGACCACTGCTCAGAATACGACGCGTAGGGCTGGGTGTGCAGAGCACATCAATGACAGCCGACATATGTGCGGATTCGGCATCAAAAATGGTAAGTGCATCCAGTTGGCAGCCACCGCTGGTCACCGGCGGCAGCTGTAACTCCTCGAACAGCAGCTCCACACGACTATCCGGACGTCCTATGAACTTGTAAGCGCACTTGATGTGTGTCGGATAATTGGCAGGAAAACGCGGCGAATGGAAGTAGCGCCAGACATCCAAGGCGGCGGTATCAGCTGTGGTGCTGGCGAAGAAGTAGTAATCGCAGTAGCTGTGCGGCACCAGGCGTCCCTCCGTCTTGAAGTGGTCTGTGGGTGGTACATATATGTATGTATAAGCATATGTGGACTATTCACAGTGGGTCAAAATAAGTGAAACGGAACAAAATATATTTTTGCGAGATTTTAATTAGGGAGTGCCAAAATGTTGAATTTTTATAAGCAAAGAATTATTATTTTTTTTTTTAAATTTTAATTTTAAATAATTATTTTGTTGTATAAATTAAATTTATTCTTTATAATTTTTAATTTTAATTTTATTTTGGTGCGGGTTTTTTTTCTTGACGTGTGCTAAAGTATTGAATTTGTTGTAAGCAGAAAAGGATTTTATTAAAATTTATTTTTTCTTTTAATTTTAAATTAATTAATTATTCTTAGTATTAACTTTAATTTTTTTGAAAAATATATTTTTTATTTATTTGATAAATATATTTTTTTTTTACATATTAAGTAATTTTGTTATAGTCTATAATGCGATTCTGTTTTCAGTTTTGAATTCTTTTATATATTTCCTTAAACCGCATTTTAGTTCAATTCTTGCAAGATCTTTATAGATATAATTAAATTTGAAATAAAATCATTTCGATTATGTAGTCACTAAGTAAACTAAATTACAAAGAATTGGTAACCCTGTTAAATAAGAAAGTTAGGATTTTTTTTAGGAATAAATGGAAATACTTTCAGCTAAAAGAAAAATTTAAAAGGGCATATACTGTAAATATATAACAAATATTTTGATTTAATATTTTAAATATAAATATCTTAGTTGCAAAGCTGAAAAGGCTAAACTCTATAAATGTTTTGTAGTTAGTCAGTAACTGAATATTTAAAATATTTGGGTAAATAAATAAATAAAACAAAATCAGGCACGAATTCTTTATATCCTAAGAATATTTAGTTTTTTAATTATTTTTTGACATAAAAAAAATTTTGAATAATAGTTAAATATTAATTTTTATTTAAAAAGCATAAACAATTTTTTTTTAAATTTTATAATAAAATAATATTTGCCAATAATTTGTATTATCATTATTTTATTGTATAAAATATATAATTTTTATTGTAATACATATGTGGCCATTTGTTCCACCTTTGAACTCTAGGAAATATATATATATTAGGGCGGGTCAATTTGTATGGGGCCGAAAAAACCTTATGGGGCTCACTCGGATTTTGATTCTTTGGGTAATTCTAAGCAAATTTGCCCAAGAAACTATGGGTCTAAAATTAATTTCGAGTCGCCCACTTTTTCAAAATATGTTTTTTTTTCGAAATATTCAAAATTCGACTTAGACATTGCATTGAAAAAAAATTTCTAAAAATTATGTTAAGCTTTCAGCTGAAAGAGAATTCATTTACGAACATTTCGAGTCTAAGATCTTAAAAATCGGTTGAGAATTGTAGGTGTTATGAACGAAAAATAACGGCTACAGCTGCATACAAACTCGTGAAGACGTAAGTGAATGCAAATAAAAAAATTTTTGTGAAAATTTTTTTTTTCATATAAAATTGTGATTGAGTGAAGATTGGAACTTCCGTACATGGTTACATAACATCTACAATTCTCAACCGATTTTTAAGACCTTAGACTCGAAATGTTCGTAAATGAATTCTCTTTCAGCTTAAAGCTTAACATAATTTTTAGAAATTTTTTTCAATGCAATGTCTAAGTCGTTTTTTGAATATTTCGAAAAAAAAAACCTATTTTGAAAAAGTGGGCGACTCGAAATTCATTTGAGACCCATAGTTTCTTGGGCAAATTTGCTTAGAATTACCCAAAGAATCAAAATCCGAGTGAGCCCTTACACCGAAAAAAATTGACCCACCCTAATATATATATAAAAATTATTTTATTTTTTATTATTTATTTTATTTTATAAAATAAAAGATTTTTGGCAGTTTTTATTTTTGTAATTAAAAATACCACTGATTAAATTTCTTTTTGACTCATTGAAAAATAAATAATAAAATAAAATAAATAATTTATATAATATTTGTAAATATTTAAAAAAGAGACATTTCCTAAATTGTAACAAAAAGTTTTGTTCAAATTAATAAATAATATTTTTTTTTATTAAAAAAATTATATGTTACGATCCCTAGTTTAAAAATAACAATGAAGTAGAATAATAACGTTGATATTTAACATTATTTAAATATTCTTATTTTTTGGTATAGTGAAAAATAGTGATTTTTCAATTTAATAAAAAATTAATAATTAATATTTATTTCACAATATTAAGTTAAAAAATTATAATAGTTACAGTCCCTAGTTTAAAAATAACAATTTAGAATATAATTCCTACAAAAAATTAAGAATAGCGTAAACAAGTCTCGATGTCCTTTAGATATTAAAACGTCTTTACTCAAGAATGTTTTTTTTTTAAGCGTTGATAAAACAAGAATTTTCATTCTCGATCTTAAGTAACTTTCTTTGAAATTGTTTCTCTTGATTTTAAGAACTAAAACATGTTTGTTATGTTTATTAGTTCACAAATTACACTGTGCAGCAACTTAGGTACATTTTCATGGGAACGGGAGATTCGAAAAAATCCATAAAATTCATTATTAAAATGTATAAAAACATTTTTAATTTTGATTTGGACTTAATTTTTGGTTTTGACGCCTATACGCAGAACGCAAAAAAATTTCGCACGGAATGACAAAACCATATAATTTAATTTTCTTTTAGTTGAAAATTTTTCAAAAGTTAGTTAAAAGTTGCTACGCCCAAGATATAAGCTCTATAAGCTCTATAAGAAATATAAAACTATGAAACTACCAAAAAGGACAAAAAAGGTTTAGTCTCAAAAGTCACAATTCTTTTTAGCACAAGAAGAATAAGATGCCAGCTCCCTTTTTGGTAATTATAAAAAAGAAGCGTATGCCCTTCGTTCATATCTAGCTTATGAAAAAAAAGGAATTATTAGTCATTTTTTCACTTTCTTTTTATGCCCTGTACCGACCGGTACATATACAAAGGGTATATTAAGTTTGTGCAAGCCGAAAATGTATGTAACATATAGAAGGAGACGTCGGAGACCCCCCAAAATTACGCAAAGTATGATCGGGGTGACTAGAGAAGTCGATATACCCATGTCCGTCTGTCCGTCTGTCTGTCTGTATGAACGCCTAGATCTCAGAGATGGTAAGAGCTAGAGCAACCAAATTTTCAGATTAGATGCGTTATATGTCAGGGGATGCAAGTTTATTTTAAATTTTGGATATCGGGGATATATTATATAGCTCCCATAGGGGTGTTTCAGAGGACCTCTAAAAACCCCAAAAGTTTTAGATAAATAATTCGTTTGTTTATGAAGATATCGTAACCAAATTTGGTACTCAGAAGTTTTTTAGAGTTCTCAACCATTGTACCAAATTTTATCAAAATCGGTTGACTATGTCATATAGCTCCCATAGGTCCAATCGGTCAAAAAAACGTATTTTGAACAAAAATCGTTGTGTTTCGTTTATTTGGCAAAGAAATATCTTTTGGAGTTTGTAAGCAATATATCGGACTTGATTGCAATGTGGTGGTACAGGGTATCCCAAAGTCGTCCGCGCCCGACTTTAACGTACGCCATCTTTATTTATAAATCAAGAATTTTTACTACGTTATTTCTCGAGTAAAAAATAAATCAAAAATTTCTAAATATTCCTTAATTATTCGTTCAAAACTTGGGGCGTATAAGGAATTGTTATGTACTACTATCATCGTTTTCGGTCTCACTTATTTTGAACCTAGTGTATACACTTACCGCGCTTCAAAAATCGATATGAGGCAGTCAAATTCAGTGGCCAGTTAGCGTCTATCGTTGGAGGCTGCTGGAAGGTTAGTCGTAGCCCAAATAGACGCCCGGCGCTATAAATAGGCGCAGTTCGGGCGCTTTGGCTGCTATGATTGCACCAAGTATACGCCGGCAGTGTTGTGTTCTCGATGACGGGTTCCCGCAGATACGGAAAGACCTCCACGCTGTCCAAGCAGCTGTCAAAGAATTTGCTTTTAATATTTAAGCGTAACAACATATTTTGTAATGATGTCTGAAATTTATTGGCCGATACATTGAGCTGGTCGCTTGGTTGGCTCGTTGGTTGCATCTATAAATAAAAGGCTAACAGGCGGATGACCAACCCAATGGCCGTGCGAGCGAGTGACCATTCAGAAATTAAGAAAGAGATGTTCCCTTGCACTTTTGTTTATATATATTTTTTTTCTTTTATTCTGTTATTCACGATTTATTTTGATAAAAAGTCTAACAAAAGTTGGCGTTAAGGTTAGGTAAGAGATATGAGAGATTTGTATGGACAGCTGCTATTCGCCCTTGCGCTTACGCATGCCTCCAAGCATGCGACAGAAGGCCGGATAGTCAATCATGGGTGGCTCCTCCAGTGACTTTGGTTTGGCCATAGGCGCATGACTTAAAGCTTCATTGGCTTCGCTAATGGTCATTTTGTCGCCATAGTTGGTTAGCTCCTCGTAGATTCTGTTGATTACACAAGCAATCAAAGGGATGTACACTTTGAAGCAAATGGTTAAGTTTTGTGGTTGGCTAGTTAGGCGCAGTCTGTGTTGTGCCAGAAATCTCTTCACGAGTTAAATTTTTTTTTGTTAAAAAATTGTTAGGAGTCAGTCATTCGGTTGTAATAGATTTTGTTTTATCTATGGACCTAATTACAGTGGAAACTCGCTTAAATAAAATATTTTGTTTTGGATTAAATTCGTTTTGACACTGAATCTCTTAGATGTTTGGTTTTAGGTTTTTTAACTTTCTGAAAAAGTATAAGCATGGTTACATAGATATTGAAAGCATCGGTTAAAATATTTATTATTTTAACTTTAATTTTATTAATGGGAAAGCTCACATGTTCTTAGTTTTGGTTCGATTAGGCTAGTCAATAGTCAATAATAGTATAGTTCTTTTTTTTTTGATGAATTGGAACCATATTTGGGAACAGGCGTTCATGTTTATGACTATTTACAATTTTTAAACTATTTTAGAATTTTATGTCCAACATGGGTAACCCGTAGTAAATTACAAATATAAAGTTTTGCTCCCAAATTTTCTTATTAATTAATAAATCAAAAGTCTTTTTATAATAAAATAAAATTTCTCAGATGAAACGCTTTTGCTCAACACTGTAAAAATATATTATGGGAATAAGTAATAAATAAATGAATTTAAAAACAAGAGGTATGCATAAGAAATACTTTCCAAATTAAGAAGTAATCGTTGTAAAAATCATGTGTTTTTCAAATTCATATATTTGTATAGGTATTATGGCAATAAGCAATAAATAAACAAATAAATAATAATAAAAATAAGAGGTATGCATAAGAAACACTTTCCAAATTAAGAAGTAATCGTTCTAAAAAACGTTTTCAAAAATGAAACAAAAATTTTAAATTTTAATGAGAAGATTTTGAATATTTTTGAAAATAACCTAAAGTAAGCTGTAATTTAAAACTCAGATATTTAGTACTTTTTTAGAATTGATTCCATTTGGCTGGTCGAAAAGACTGTACGAACTAGTTTATCGATTAATTATAATCGAAATTCTTAGCAGGCCCAATTTCATTGGACGAACCAGAGATAACTATAAAAATCCTTGACCATACGCAAACATATCATTTTGATATACAACTTTATTAAAAAATCCATTCTGGCCCACTGTGCATTGTCGAAAAGTTTTCGTTTTCTATTTTGATTGATTTACAACCGTATCAATGAAATTTTTTGGCATAACGATGCATTGATTTTTAATTTTTATTTCAATTAACTTTAGTTTTGGCTGAATTAGTTATCTGGCACAACAACGAAGGTCCGTTATTAAGTTAAAATTCGTTTAAACGAGATTTCGGGCACAACACTAAATTTTAAAGTGACAAAACATTTGCAAAAAGCATTTGGTTTTATTTTGTTTACACACTTGCGTTCGTCAATCTTGCCAGTTCCATAGTCATCCCACTTGCTCCAGGCCTCCAGCAGCACCTCCTCGGGATCCAGCTCCACTGTGCGACGGCACATAAGCTGAACAAAAGCCTCATAATCCAGCGGTTCATGTGCCTCCGTCATCATTTGCTCCAGCAGCTGATCATTGGGCTCATTGCCTAAGGCGGTATAAGTAAAACGCAGATCTTCCTTAGAGATCAGCCCATCGCAGTCCGTGTCAAAGAGCGAAAACACCTGCAAGTCAGTGTAGTAGCTTTAAACTAGCTTATCGAAACGTTACCGCAAATGAAAAAAACCAAAACGTATAAAACGCGGTTTCTTATACACATTAAAAAAAAATTGTTTTCTTAGTTCAACAATTTTTCTCCATAGCTTTCTACAATCAAAAAAAAAAAATAAATTCTAGTGTGCTTAGAAAAATTCGTACTTTTTTGTCGAATTTTTTTTTAAATTAAAAAAAGGTACGAAATTATTTTGGTTAGATCAACAAAAAATATTTTCTATAAAATAAAATTATAAAAGTTTACTTATATATTAGCATATATGTATATTTGATAAGAAAGCTAGGAAATCAGTTTGAAAGTTATATTAATTATGTCGGACTACTAACGACCATTCGAAATTAAAAATATTAGGAATAAAATGGAATAAAAATGTTTTGAAAAACAAAGAAATAAAAAAACGTATTAATTTTTCATAGCGATAAAACTATGGAATATACAATTTTATTCAGATTGAAACAATCACTGATTAAAATTTTGAAGGTATCATTACTAACATACTAGGGGGTGCCGCCTCCTGCTCGCTTCCAAACTCCTCTCTCCATTGATTACACTAGTTTACAAATTTAAGGGTCATCGAGTGAACCGTCCTAAAAAAGTGTTTTTTAGGGTAATTTGGGGTCGAGAAACTCGAAAATGGCAACCTCTTTTTTTTGTTAAGCACCGATTTCGAGATATTTTCCAAAAACATGTTTTTGGGCACTTTTTTCAGTTATTCCTCATTATCTCGTGAAAAGTCGAAAAAAAGTCAATTATGACCATTTTTCAAAATTACACATTTTCGGTATGCTTTTTATTAATGGGAAACAATTTTTAAAAATAATGTTAAGCTTTAAGGCCTATACACAGCACGAAATAGTATTTCGCGCGGAGTCGCAAAACTTCACATAAAAAAAAAATTCCATTTGGGATATCCCATTTTGGATATTTTTTTTTATATGAAGTTTTGTCATTCCGTTCGAAATATTTCGTGCTGCGTAGACCCCTTTAAGCTGAAAGAGACTTTTTTTACGAACATTCCGATTGTAAGATCTTTAAAATCGGGTAAGAACTGTAGATGCTATGGAACCATGTACGGAAGTTCCAATCTTCACTCAATCACACTTTTGTATGAAAAAAAAATTTTGCACTGAAAGTTTTTTGTTTTCGTTCAGTTATCCCGAAAACGGTGCTTAAGAAAAAAAAAGGTTGCCATTTTCGTGTTTCTCGACCCCAAATTTCCCTAAAAAACACTTTTTTAGGAAGGTTCATTTGTCGTGTAAATTAGTGTTGTTTATAAATATTTTATATTTCTTCTTTCTTTTAATTAGCTAGGGATTTCAATTCTTCCACTTTATTTTAACTTGTCTTTAATTTTATATGGCGGATAATTTGCCAACTTCTTTTAGAATTGTTTATCGTTTATTAATATACTATATGAAACCCCCCCTAAAAATTAAACCTATAACCAGGTGCGGATCTAGGATTTGGTCTTGGTGGGGGTTTTTTTTTTAATTCGGACTTTCATTTCTCTATTAAAAAAATGTGTGCGGGGGTTAGATAAGAGTAGCGAGCAGGGAGCGAGACCCTCTAATGTTGTGAACAAATAATTTGTTTTATTGAATTATTATTTATATTTTATTTATAATAAAATCCTTTGTCAAAAATAACCGAGAACTGTCTTTTTTATTTTATTTCGTAATGATGCCAAAGCAAAAATTGGATCATTTAGGTATAAAAAAAAATGGAATACAAAATATATAAAAGAAAATTTTTGTTTTTTCACGATTTAACTTTTTATCTTCTTTCTTTCTGGCGTTTTGAATACTGTAACGTAACTGAATCTGTAACCGATATTAAAACCGAACCGTAACAGAAATTGTATTCGATTCCATTGTGCGATTATTTAATAGTTCATAATCCTTATACGAAATTCGTTAATCGACTTTAACCGTACTCGAAACTGTACACAAAATATCTTCGTATATTCTGCTCAAAACACTTTGCACCCCTTACTTCCTTAAGCTCCGCCAGCTTGGCTATGTCCAGATCCTGTGGTGATACCAGATCATTTGCGCTCATTTCTTCGGGCAGTGTGTAGTGACCACTCGATTCTGGCAGCTTTAGCGTAGGATTAAAGATTTCATTGATGACAGCCATGGCCTCGGAATCTGTCTGTGGATTGGGTATATGTGAACCTTTGCGCGCTGCGCTGGCGGCACTGGCGCGTCGACGCCGCTATGAGGATTAACTTCATTAACTGCTGACAACGCTAAAAAACTAGCAGCACTCACGCGTTCCAGATCATCTAGCGAAACCGACGGATCCATAGACATTTTGATATTTTGAATTTGTTAGCACTTTTTTTCACTCAAAGGATTTCGTATTATTCGCACTGTTCGCGGCGGCTTTTTGCCAACGTTCGCACCGACGCTCTGCCCAAGCTCCACTGAAACTTGCAGCCTCTATGCTCTCCAATTTTATTGACAAATCGATTCCGAACATTTTATGTTATTTATATGCCGGCCACTGCTGCACATTTTTCTAAATTCTGAATTCTGCATTTTCACATATTTTCTATAAATTTTGCATAAATTGACACAATTTTTTCGCGCTGCCTAGCATTATATTTATAACCAAAACGATTTTGGGCTTTGGTGGGACGGCCGTAAACGCCTGCTCCACGGACCGCCCACATGGCCCTCTGCCTAATGTTGACCTTCACAAAGTATTTTAATTATATTTCAAATGCATTTGCCACTGCAACGATTTGCTTGTGAATTTACATTTCCTCGATGCATCCATCGATCTATCGATCGCCTCTGGCGATCTCTAATCAATTTTGCATAGTTTTGATTGATGCGAGCAACTGAAGCGCGACCAGGCGACAAAGCAACAGCGCCACAAGGCAACAAGTCGCAACCAAGTCGCAAAAAGCGGAACAGTGCATGGCCGGCTTACTGTGAATTATGATGCACGGTGGAACTCACCTGTTACGCAGCTGCAGCTGCTGCAATTGAAAGGCCACTAGCTCATCCGGCTGGCCGCCAATGAAGATCATTAGGCAATGGTTTTTGGCGCCCAAAGCTTGGCTGGCATTTAGCCTCAATGTGCCCCAATGGCTGCCATTGCGCTCATTGGCATGCAAACAGGAGCAATCTATAATGGAATAGAATATATTCAATAAATCAGTTCCAGTTGGTAAGTGTGCAATAGTCCAGGCAAATACGGCCCATAAAAGTGCTGAATGTTGGAATGAAAGATAGTGAGCATAAATCTTCGTGTCGATATTTTTGCGGTTTGGTTTTCGAAGCGTATATATTTTATAGTAGCGATGGTAATCCCACAAAAAATTCACATATTTTTAAATATGCGGGAAGGTAGGCTCTCAAAAATTACTCTCTGACTCCGAAGAAAAAAAAACAAAACAGAATAAATATGTTCAGTAGGGTATTAGTGTCAAGATAGGGCACCAGGACCCGTATTGTCATGTCATCAATTTTGAAAAAAAAGTAAGTTCTGAGATTCAAATAAGAAGCATAGAATAAAAAATTTATGGCTTCTCAAATTGTTCTTAAGATTCTTTAGTCCCATATACAGAATAATACTCGTACATACGTCCAATCAGAAGATATCAGTCTAGGGACGGGTTAAAAACTTACACGCATAAAATGACATCAACACTTTTTTTTTAAATCTGGGAGATCACTTTTGAATTTTAAAATTAAAAACTAAAAATGATAAAAAATTATTAAAGAAAAAAATCTTAAAAATAAATAAAAATTTGTTTTTTTTTAATTTAATATTTTATCTATCATAGAAATATATGGCTTGTCAAAGAATAGTCTAAAAACGAAAAACCCAATTTTCAGTTATCGATAACTCGATAAATAATCGGAATTTTGCAATAAAATATTACGTGGTTACCATTGGCTAGTAGCTCTACCAAATCTGTAAAAATCATCAAAATCGGAGATGGTCGGGGGAAAAAGTATGCGTTACACTTATTTTCACCGATATATATGCATATATGGGAAAATATATAAAAAAAAAAACACACAAGAAGTACGATTCAGAAGAGGGCCAAATGACGGCCTAGAGATGAGATGAGTTTCTTCTACTGACCTGCTAAATATGGCTTCAGCAGCTCGGTCTGGATTGATGATTTTAAAGGGTCATCAATCTTGAGGTTTTTTTTAAAATAAAAAAAAACACAAAAATTTCAAATGAATCGGAAAATCTTTATTATCAATAGAAAGAACCGCGCAGTAGCTCGTCCAAGCGGAGGTTCCAATTTCCAATAACACGGGTAATGTTGGCCTCTAATGCTTCAATCGTAGCTGGATTATCCACAAACACTTTCGACTTCACGTAGTCCCAAAGGCAAAAGTCTAACGGTGTCTCCGGTCCGGAGCGTGAAATTAATTGTTCACCGAATTGGTTCCTCAATATGTCCATTGTTTCAGGGGCTATGTGGCAAGTAGCGCCATCTTGTTGAAACCAAATGTCGTCGAGATCTCGGGCTTCAAATTCAGGTAGCAAATAATTCGTTTTCATGGTGCGATAACGGCCAGCGTAATTTTTGAAGAAATATGGACCGATTATTCCTTCGGCCCATAAACTACTCGCTGGACGAGGTCTATTCGGTCAAGTGTCATCAAATAATGAATATTGGGTCTCAAATTTGTTGATGGTATGGCAAATAGTGGTCTCAGTGGGTCGATTATGGCGACCATAAAATGGCCTAAGCGCGCGAAAAACATTCTTTGCAGAACGCGAATTTTCGTAATATAATTGTACGATTTGTAAACGTTGTTCGGCTGTAAGTTTTTCCATGATCAAATGGCAATGAAAACTAAATAAAAAACACATGGCAACTTGACAGTACTCACGCGTGGCTTATCAAAAAAACCTTATTGAAAAAAATCCTCAAGATTGATGACCCTTTATTTAACAAAAGAAATGCAATTTATAAAAATAAATGTATCTTTACTTATTTTCACAAAAAACAATTTTTATAGCTCGCGGTAAAATTTAGAACATGAAATGTTTCTATATACCTCAAATAGAAAATTAAAAAAAAGTCGAGCAACAACAAGCAAATAGTGCTGAGGTACAACGAACAAACGACAAATTAGACAAACTTATCAATTATTTTTTGACCGATTGTTCCGAGGGGGGTTCTATGATTTAGTCCATCGATATTGATTAGATTTGATACAGTTCTTTCAAATAATTATAAAATGAACTTATTGGAAAGTTTGTTTGCTCCAGCTCAAGTCAAACCGATCATGCTTTAGGTAACTTTGGCGGACCTCTAATGTCTTCTGCTATTCTCTTTGAACCATCCAGACCCAAAAAAGAGTCTGAGACTGCCCTGGTGTCACTCAACGACTTATCTTTATAATCTGACCAATTTTGGTTGGGTTTATCAAAAATCAAATATTTTAAATATTGCAACGAGTACTTATTGGCTTTAGGCATAACACAGCCACACAAAAAAAAGTGTCGTAATCTGGATTCGAGGCATATGTTGTCTCATGTACTTCGACGGGCTGAACCTAAATCCACTATAAGAATTGGCTCAACAGGTCTTGGTTTTATACTAACCTCAAAAGACCCCACAAAAAAAGGGTATTTTGAAGTTAATTTCAGAAACTCGAGGAGCTAGCGTCATTTTGACCTCGAATTTGGACTCAGTAATATTTTTTGTGGGTCGCTGAATCTGAATCTGAGCTCCGAAAAACACCTATACGTCATAATTCTGGCATAACTTCCAAAAACTATATAAAACGAGTTGTTTTGTAGGTTATCGCAGAACCCTGACATAAACCCTGAAACATAAAAAACACTGGGTTTTTTGGGGTTAGGATAGAATCTAGCTCCATTGGGCCTCATGCCCATAATCCAATAATTAGAAGGTGAGCAGGTCCTACATTCGTGTCTATCTGAAAAAGAGAACACAGGTTCAATTTTTGTATGGCAGCTATATGAAATAGTGGACCAAAATTAATTAAACTTCAAACAAATGTGTAGACTTATATGAAGCTCAGCAAAACACAGAAATACTATAAGAAAGATGGCGTACGTTAAAGTCGGGCGCGGACGACTTTGGGATACCCTGTACCACTGCTTGCAATAAAATCCGGTAAATTGCTTACGAACACCAAAAGACATTTGATTGCCAAATTAGATTATGATACCTTCATAAACAACCAAAAACAGACGAATTTTTAATCAAAAACTTTTTTTCGACCGATCGGCCCTATGGGAGCTATATGATATAGTCAACCGATTTTGATCAAATTTGGTACAGTGCTGGGGGTTTCTAAAAAACTTCCGATTGCCAAATTTGGTTATGATATCTTCATAAACAAACGAATTATCCATCTAAAACTTTTGCTTTTTTTCGAGGTCCTCTGAAACACCCCTATGGGAGCTATATAATGTAGTCCCGATATCAAAAAAATAAAATAAACTTGTCTCCTATGGATTAATAAGGGATCTTATCTGAAAGTTTGGTTGCTCTAGCTCTTACCATCTCTGAGATCTAGGCGTTCATACGGACAGACGGACAGACGGACATGGGTATATCGACTTCTCTAGTCACTCTGATCATACTTTAGGTAACTTTGGGGGGTCTCCGACTTCTCCTTCTGTACGTTACATACATTTTCGGCTTGCAAAAACACAATATACCCTTTGTACCATACGTTACAGGGTATAAAAATTGGTTTATTTTTTGAAGTTTCGCGACCAAAATTTATGTCAGCCGTTTTTTGTTTAAAATTAATCTTTGTGTGAAGTTTAATCAAAATTGGTCCACTATTTCATATAGCTACCATACAAAGATTGAACCAGTACCGCCAAATTTTCTGTGCAGTCAAGGACTCGTGCATCTTTGCGGCACCTTGTAAAATTCATTGTACCATGCCCCGTGCCTAGATCACGACACTTTTTTTTACGGGGCTGCATAATTTTACTCCAACTGTCGTATAATTTCTTCCATAAATTGAACCAATGTGCCATATTTTGGCGTTTGCTTAATTAGTGTTTAAGTACAAATACAAAAATTTTACACATTTAGTTACAATCCTAATATTTAACATTATTATAGTTCACAACCACAAAAGACAAATTACCGAATTGAATGGTGCACAATAATGATCTTTCCTGTACCCATCTCAATTTGAGAGCTCACGCGTGAGCTTCATTGCATTTGTCGAAATTCATCTGGTTAATAATTCCTCATGGAAAGACTATCAAACAAAACATTAAATACAAATCATTGAATTATTTGAAATTTCAAATGTTTGGAATATTTTACAGTAGTAACAATCGAGGAACAAAAACATTTTTACGCGTAAGTAATCAAAACTGGAACTTTTTGACCCACCAGTACCACGAAAAAACGACTTTTATTGTGCGGTTTATGTTGCGGCCGACTCATTGGGCTGATCTTCTTTATGAATAACCATGAAAAACCTCACTGTCAACGTTCACCACTAAAGTTAAAGGATTTCGGATATATGAATTGTCCTTTTAAGAATTTATAGCGCTGTAGTTAACATAAGTAAATATACCAACTTTTTCAAAAATCGTAAAAAAAAAATAAAAAAATTTTATTTTCACCTTTGTTTTTAGTATGAGTACCAAAAACCAAAAATTATAAAGATATCCTTGGATTTTTTTTTTCAAGTAATGTGACCGAACAACAGAACACTCACTAACCCAATTTTTAGGTATGACAGGTTTTTAATTTGTCTTAATTAAAACGTTTTTTGAAACTCTCGTTCTTGAAAATGTACGATATTCATTTAGGTTTTTTATTACCGAAACAAAGACTCATGCAAATTGAAAGCTAACCAGATATGGCTAAACCTTGTTTGTTTGGTCGAAACCAAAATCCATTCACTTGCCCAGAAACAGCTGATTTTGCTTGCCAAGTGTTGCACTGGCGCTAATCCCTGTCAGCAACACGACTACCAAAAGCCACCGCGTGCTCCAGTTTAACACCATTGCTCAGCAGGAGCTTCTATCCGTTGTTAACACGTCGCTGTCCAAAGTTAAACTGCTATGCGACATGTTTTATAGCCAGCCGTTATCCTGCCGCCAGCTTCCGCTTTACGTGGTTTAAAAATAGACGATGAGAACTCTTTCGCTTTGAGGTGCTGCTCCTGATGTTGTTGTGCGGGGTGTTTGGTCAGTTAATAAAATTGTGGGCGTGTTTTTTCATGTCATTAAATTTAAGTTTAGGGTTCTATTTGTTGTTGCCACTGTTTGTTGTTCTCGACGTTTCTATGTAGTTTTTATTTTTTGCCTGCGGCGCACAGTGTGGCAAAGGTATAGAAAAACATGTGAAAATTTAATCGCTTCTCTTTGTTTGAAAATATCACAAACAAATAATAAAAACATTTTTATTTTTATTTTGGCTAACCACATTGTTTTCGAAAATTGTTATATCTTACAATAAAAGGAAGTAAAACGAGTAGAAAAATATTGTTTTTCACATTTTTTGAGTATTTTTGAGTTTATCAAATTTCAATAATTGTAATTTTTAAGAGCCAATCAATTTGTAATTCTCGAATTTTTCGATAAAGTTTAAATTTAAGCCATTTCTTTTATTTTCATCTTGTCATGTTTTCTAATTTTGACATCGCCAATCGAGCCTGTCTATCTGGAGATATCTTAGACGGAACAAAGCACGGTACCCATCAGAGGACCAAGATTTGGCCATCATCTTCAACAGGCTTCTTCTGTTCATCGTGTCTCAGTTTGGTGCATACCACAGATCTGAATGGCGTACCTCCAGGTTGAGATCGCCACCATGTAGTATAAGGGTCTCTTGCATCGGAGTTAAACACGGCTATGGTGCCAGTTAATTTCTGACATTTTTAGATGGCAATTTTTTGTAGTGTGTTCTATATGCCGTCTGAAGGTTAGTCTGTTATCAAAAGAGTGAACTTTAAATATTTGGTTTCTTTTTGCTGGTATAAAATAGTCAGTTTTTAATTCCTAATTTGTTTCCAGAGCGCCCATCTAGGGTTATTAGAGAATTATAAATTAATATATTAATTAGAATTTCTTATAGTTTTAAGTTAGATTTATTTAACAAAAATAGGCATTCTGAAAAAAATTCGTCCTGCTCCCATAGTCCATATTTTCCAGTTAAACGCACTATACAAATCTATTGACCCGTGCACACTGTGCAGGGTATACAAATTTAAGCTTAAAATCGAGCCATATTTTTAACAAATTTATAAGAAACAATGGAAAAGGGTTTATTAGTCAATATCAATAAGACAGGTCCACAAAAATCCGGTGCGATCTTGACATAAAACGAGATATTTTAGAGGCTATCTCAGAAACCTGACGGGCTGGGGATTGAAATGATAATCCATATAAGTTGTCCTGTCAGATATAAAGTTTACATAAGTTTATCATATGTACTATATACTTGGACAAATGTTTTTAGTTTTACAATTTTTATTCATTTATTTATTTCCACCACTCGTTGCACTGTGCGAGGGCGCTTTCAACACGGCCGGCATTTTTACCTGGTTTAAAAATGTTTTTTATATTTTGGCATTTGGGAGTTATCAGCCGTGGCTTGTGGCATTTTTTGTGGTCATCTTTTTGTAAGCTGTGGATGTGGGCAGCCTAATAGTATTTTTGTGGTCAACATTGGTGCCAAACGCTTTAAGCACATATTTTATGGCTATCAAATCGTTATTGATTACCAAGTACTTTTAAAAACGAACTAGGAATTCTTGGAGTAGCCTTAAGTCAAATTTTGGTACGCTTAAACGGTTCTGCTTACTTAAAACATGGATAATGGTCGGAGTATCCCGACTGTTACATATCCTGTATTATCGAAAAACAAAATTTTAATTGCATTTTAATGCGCTTACGGAAACCAATTCTGTTGGAGAATTCCAAAAATGTATTATAAAAAGATTATTTAATTTTAAGTCTTATTAGTATACCTAACGATTTTGGAATTTCTTCATCTTTAACAATAGATTAAAAAGATGGCGTACGATAAAGTTGAGCGCGGACGACTTTGGGATACCCTGTACCACCACATTGCAATCAAATTCGATATATTGCTTACGACCTCCAAAATATATTTCTTTGCCCAATTTGGTTACGATATTTTTATAAACAAACAAAAAAAAGGTCGAATTTGGCACCAAACACGTCCTATAGGGGCTATATGATATAGTCAACCGATTTTGATCAAATTTGGTATAGTGATGGGAAACTCTAAAAGACTTTGGAATGCCAAATTTGGTTACGATGTCTTCATAAACAAACGAAATATCCATCTAGAACTTTTGGTTTTTTTCGAGGTCTTCTGAAACACCCCTATGGGAGTTATATAATGTAACCCCTGTATCAAATAAATAAAATAAACTTGTCTTCTATGGACTTGCCTCCTAAGCGATCTAATCTGAAAGTTTGGTTTCTCTAGCTGGTAGATGGTAATCTCAGATCTAGGTGTTCATACGGACGGACAGACGGTTAGACGGACATGAGTATACTTCTCTAGTCACCCTGATCATACTTTGGGTAACTTTTCCAAATTTGATTACGATATCTTCATAAACAAACGAATTATCCATCTAAAACTTTTGGTTTTTTTCGAGGTCGTCTGGAATACCTTTATGGGAGCTATGTATATAATGTAACCAAACTTAATATACCCTTGGGGTACAATAGATCAACCTGGGTCGCATTACACTTTACACCCACACATAAATATAATATACCCTTTTTACCATACGGTACAGGGTATAAAAAGGTCGTTTTTGGTGAAATGGCTTAAAAAAAGTTCTATTGAGAAAAATCAAGGATCTTGAACATAAGAAGAAGCTTCTATCTAAATTTCAGGTTCTTCAAAAACAGGCGGCCACTCAGTCGTTTTTTTTATATAAGACACACAATTTTTTTAAGGATTATCATATCCATTTCCATTTATTTTCCATATTCCATATTAATTTATTTTTCCTTTAACATTTAAACAAACTCTCGATTAACATTCTCGTATAGTTCTATATTTTAAATAAATTCTTTACTTTTAAGCTTAACCCGAAGGATTTAATTTAGCTTTAAACATTTGAGCAAGCATCACCGCCTTACTACCATTTATTTCCTCATAGTCATAGGGGGCCATATGCTCCTTGCAGCGTTCCAACCACTGCTTTACATGCTTGTAAGGTTTCAATTCAAACTCATAGGCCTCCAGCTGCGATACGGTGACCATTAAACTCAGATCTGCGATGGTGAAGTGCTCGGCAGAGGCAAATTGGCGACCTTCTAGAACGGTGTTCAGCCAGCCCACGGCCTCGCTAAGCTTAGCGCGTTTGACCTCGTCCAAAGGAGCCCCAATAAGCATAGTGGGATACTGCAAGACCAAGGTAGTATCGGGCAGAGTTAGTATTAATTAAGGCAGATACTTACATAATAGTCGGTGAGACGCATATAGAGCGTGCCCAGATCGAACTGCAAGCGCTGATCCACCAAAGCACGCACGCGTATGTCCTTTGGATAGAGCTCATCGGTTTTGCCATAAGCGGAGACCAGATACGATAAAATGGCGCGACTGTAAAACTATTAGTTTTGGATACTGAAATACCATTTTATATACCAACCTTTCCCAGAGCACTAGACCCTGATCGTCCATGGTGGGTATACAATGTTGTGGATTAAGCGCCACAAAGTCCGGCTTCAGCTGCTCCCCTTCCATAATATTAATAATCTTCAGTTCAAACTCCAAGCCCAGCATTTTGGCCAGCAACAAAATGCTGCGACAGGGTGGACTGGGCGGCAAAAAGTAGAGCACGGGAGTGGACATTTTGCCACCGCTAATGAGTAGACAGTAGACGAATTCGGTAACTATTTGCGTGGTCTCGTTCATGAAAGTGAAATAACCAAATGCTAGGCCAAAAGGAGCGTGCTGGTCAGCAGTTGGAACTATCGATGCTAAATGCGGTATCACGCACCAAAAATCCATAATATCGATTGGAATGTTTTATTAACGTTAATTACACCTAGAGCCAGTGCCTGAGGCACTATAACAAAAGGACTGCTTTTTGAATAATTGCGGGTTTGAATGTCCTGCATTTGTTTTCACTTTAATAATTCACGAATGACTAGTTGTAAATTTTTCTGTATATAAATTTGTGAAGTAAGTTATTTTTAAAATCGATCTTGATCTAGATTATTTAAACATATTTACCGAAGATCCTAAGCCATTTTCAACTCGTTAATTTTTTTTATTAATTCGAAAAAAAAATATATTAATATAAATTTTATATTATAAAACTTTGTATTTTCAACTATTCAATTCAAAATAAAAATGGTTCCCTAAAGCGTGCCACTTTCATTTTATGCATATAAAATATTAAGGAAAACAAAAAATTAATCTAATTTATTCAATTTTAAAATAAATGTATGTCCATTGAAAAAAATTTTTTTATTTTTTATCTAAAATTTCAAACTATTCTTTATCAACTAAATTTAAAATTAAAGACTTAGGAATTAAAGCCCTTTAAATTAAAAAAAAAAAAGGTATCAAACTTTAAACACTTCTAATTTGAGTTATTCTTTTAATTTAGAATTAAGAAAATAAAAAAAATATTATCAGTCCAACAGCGCTTTACTCCGTTCAGCCTAGCCACAGATGAGGATCTGGACCAGACTCTTAATGAGCTCAACAACCCACTCCAAATGGCTCTTCCAATAAAACCCATACGGATTGAAGAAATTAAAAACATAATTAAAAAGCTCCCAAAGGCCAAGGCTCCAGGCCATGACAGAATATGCCATGCTACACTGAGAGCCATGCCAACTAAAGCTCTTCTTTTTATAACATTGATATTCAATGCTATATTAAGGACGCAACATTTCCCTGCCCAATGGAAGATTGCATGGATAACTATGATTCGCAAACCCGGCAAAGCGGAGAGTGACCCGGAATCTTACAGACCAATCAGTCTCCTCCCCACACTGTCTAAAGTATGGGAAAGACTGATTGCTAGAAGGATATCCGAAAACTTCGACACACTTCCTGACCATCAATTTGGATTCAGGGAAGGACATGGCACAATAGAGCAGATACACCGAGTCACGAACCACATCCTTCAGGCGTTTGACGACAAGGAATACTGCTACGGAGTATATGTAGACGTCAAACAAGCATTTGACAGAGTTTGGATAGTTGGTCTTCTGTCTAAAATTAAAAAAATACTTCCTGCTCCATTTTTTCATCTATTAAAAACCTACCTAGAAGACCGAAAATTTTATGTTAAAATAAAAGAATCTATATCTACGGAAAGGAAAATGAGAGCTGGCGTACCACAGGGAAGCGTCCTGGCCCCTCTTTTATACAGTTTATTCACGGCGGATATCCCGACCCCTAGGGAGCTCACAGAAACCGTTAAGAACGGAAAACTAATGATAGCTACATACGCAGATGACTTGGCAATTTTTCACTCTGCCTCCTGTGAGTACGAAGCAGCAGATGGAATTCAAGAGTACCTATACCTACTTGAGAGATGGGCTTACAGGTGGAACATCTCCATGAATCCAACTAAGTGCCAGGCAGTTCTATATACCCTAAGAAAAAAATCATCACCTGCTGTCTGGTTAGACAATCAACCACTAAAACTACAAAAACAAGCTAAATACTTAGGAGTTACCCTTGATAGCAGACTGACTTTCAGACAACATATAGAAAGCACAGTCAAAAACTGCCGGCTAAAGATGTCTAAAATGAACTGGCTCATGAACCACCGCAGCCGTCTTCCTCTCCGATGCAAAAGAGCCTTATATAAAATGGTACTGGTTCCAACCTGGAGATACGCTATCCAGATCTGGGGTATGGCGGCTCGCTCGAGTCGCTCACGTATTCAGACACTCCAGAACAGGGCCTTACGCCTTATTACTGGGTGTGAATGGTATGTAAGGAATTCGACCTTGCACCACGACCTCAGACTGGAGACCGTCGAACTCCAGATAAATAAGCACACAAGCCGCTACAACGAAAGGCTAAAAAGACATCGTAATAGGCTGGCAAAAGGGCTCCAAATGAAAATCCTATAAAAAGGCTCAAAAAAAGAAGTTTTAAAAATCTGCTCCAACAAGCGCCGAACTGAAAGAAAACGAAACGAAGACCGACAGAAAAGCGGACCAAATGATGGCCTCCTGATTGACAGGACTCCTTAACACTCCTAAGACATCTCTAACTAAACAAGCTGGATTGGCGATCATAAAATAAGAAACCTGCAATTCATAAAAATATATGTATTTTTGATAATTTTGCAAAATAAATACACAAAAAAAAAAAAAAAAAAAAAAAAAAAAAAAAAAATTTCAAACTATTCTTTATCAACTAAATTTAAAATTAAAGACTTAGGAATTAAAGCCCTTTAAATTAAAAAAAAAAAAGGTATCAAACTTTAAACACTTCTAATTTGAGTTATTCTTTTAATTTAGAATTAAGAAAATAAAAAAAATATTATCAGTCCAACTTAAAAACGTGACAAAATAAATATTTCGCATATAAAATAGACGTAATATAGTATATAGTGAAGCATTAAAAGCAAAAATTTTTTTATATAAATATTTTTTATTTAAATTTTCGTATTCAACGGGTTCCAATTTTTGAATTAAGATTGAACTAAATGAAAATAAGCCATTTGGAGTATGGTTTTATGAATCAACGAACAGTGAAATGAACTTAAAATTTAAAAAAATAATTATAAATAGATTAAAAAATTCAAATTCAAATAACTTTTTCTCAGTTGCACTTTAAAATGTGACAAATTACTTTTTAAGAGGATGCAGCTTTAAAAAAAATTAAAAAATCAAACTGTATTTGAAGCAAAAAATTGTTTTATGATTATTTAAATCAAATTTATAATTAAAAATAAAAAAATAAAGATTAGTTTAGGGCATAGTCTTTTACTGGATAGTAAGGCCTTGTGTTAAAAATATTTTTTTAGTCAAAAATATAACTTTACAATTTATTTAAAAAATTTTTTTTTTTTTTTTTGGGGGAAATAAGATTTGAAAATTATTTTTAACATATTATGCTTCAAAAATTGTATTTTCGGCACAAATGTGATTAACGACCAGCAACACATTTCTTATTAAAAATGAGACTAAAGGAAATTTCGAACCTAAAATTCCAAAATGCATAGTTAGGGTATTTTTTTTTTTGCAATGTAATTGTCTTTGTCGGTGTGTGTTTAAAAAAAAAAATATATTGTAAAATTTTTTAACTTTTCCTTAAACTAAATTTTACATTAATAACTTTTTTTAAATTTTGTTGCGAGTCTTTATAAATGATATGACAGAAGGCTCATATATAAATATCATTTTTTCAAGTTCATCTATTTTGTATTAAATTTTTCAAATTAATTATTATTAATTAAATTAATTCAAGTTGTAATTTGTTTAAGAAATATAAACTCGATAAATAAATTTGTCAAAAATAAATTAACATTCATGTTTTTAAACGTAAAACCAAAAAGTTTTTTTTTATTGATTCATACATATTTATTCAGATAATTCATTTTTTAAAAATGGTATTATTCACTTAATATTCAAAATGGTATTAAAACAAAAACAACAGCTGAATATTGTCAAAGTTCTTGAATTATTTTTATTTTTAAGTAAGTTAAAAATGTTGAAAAGAGCTCGCGTAGCTGTGGATTTGCCGATACATTGAAAAGAAAGTCAAAGGATTTTTTTCGATTTACATTTATATACATATATAATATTTTTTTTTTTTTTTTTTTTTTTTTAAACCAGCCTGAAGGCCTACGTTGCTCTGGCTACAAACCTTTTCATAACTTAGAATTAACTTCTACTTTATAATTATATAAATAAATAAATAAATAATAATTTTTTTTTTTTTTATATATATTTTTTTTATTGGCAATCTACTGATACGTATAAGGTTATGATCCAATATTGAATCCATAAAATTAATCGCTACAATAATTTTTTCGAAAAACCAAATTTTTACTTTTTTGCAGCTAAAAAAAGTTATACATTTCTGTTATTGTCACTGTAAAAAGCTTAAATTTTTTGTTGAAGAATTGCATAACTTTTTTTTTTTTTTTTAAAACCCTTATACAGGGTTCTAACCTGTAACTTTATCGTTTCGCAACTAAAATATCCTAAGCGCGGCTTCTGGTATTTTTTACGCAAAACTTTGCAGAACATATTATCTTTTAACGCTGAAAAGTATGCTGCATTTTTTTTTTAAATAATAATTGCATACTTTCAGGCTGTCCTTTAAGACTACCAATCTGACATTGAATCGGTACTTTTAAAGGGACTCAAGTGTCAGGGTTCTCGGCCTATGCCCTGGTTTCACGAAAACTATTATAGGCACGCTTATTTCGAAAAATGCTGCTGTTTTTCCTCACATAAGAATTCCACAGGTTACGTCATTGCTTCTGTGACCCCAAATTGTGTGACCCGTATAAATGACCACCGCAACGAATTAACTCTGACCCAGCTTTATGCAAAAAATATTCAATTTCATAGCTACAGCTCCATTAACTTGTGAATTTCTATACTTTGCGTGTTATTTTTGGTGCTGCACTTTTCACCATTTACCAACGATGCACCGATTTAGTCAGAACTTTATAATCAACCCACTGCATCGACTTGCACAAGAACGCATCTTAATTATTCACTGTTCACTTATTTGTGCATTTTATATTCAATAATCGTCCTGAGGCATACTCACACAATTCTATGCACCAGTTTGTGCTGCACTACGGCCACCGAATCCGTGTCTATGCAGTTCCCCAGTGTGCAGTGTGCTGTTTGACGTGGCGCAAGTTATACTGCCGCCTGCACGGGAGTCAGTTTATTTCAGTGTTGGTCCTGTAACCAACGTGCTTGCTGCTTATAATGACAAGCGAAACTTGAAATGATTATGATGATGATGATATAATTTGTGGAAACTTTAACTTGTCAAGCTTGTCGTTGTACTGGCTGGCTTTGTGTGTCCTTTAACGTATCCGGCAGGCTTTTCTAAAATTTTGTTGCCCGTACACATCAGGAGCAGAACATGTCGCCGTTTTTTGTTTATTTTTGTTGTGGTGTTTTCGTTTAGTTTTCATAACGAACGTTGCCCGGACGACGGTCGTGTCGTGTTGACGTAGTAGATGCCCAACTACCCCAACTTGGACGGGGTCTCATTTGCTCAACGTGTGCACACTTGAGGCACCTTTGTCCATTGCTCCAAAGCGGCGAAACTCGGTCAAAAATTTGTTCGTGTTTTGTGTCTAAAATTATACCACTATAAAATATCCTTTTTATATAGTCTGCTTATTTCTTTTTATTGATTGTTATGGCATTTTTCAAGTGAGTGAACTTGAAAGCCGGGAGTTAAAAAGAGTTGTATGTAGAGGGGAGTATATACTATATACTATGTACTAGTTGTTGGTTTCAATGATTTTGGCATAGTTGCTAAACACCTATAAGACTTCATAATGGTGCTTCTAGAACGAGTGCTGTGTAAAAAGCTTTCAATTTCTTCTTAAATTTTGTGATCTGATTTTCGTGTGCAAAATTACAAAAAATCTTTTTAGTTTTTTTTCGAGTTTATATACCGTACCCCAACGGAGTCCACAAAATTTGTACCAAAAAGATGAGGACGAAACAGAGAATGAATTAAACAACCTTTGTTGTATGTCTGTACGCCTGCTCGACTGTTTTTCCATATTACTTGTAAACAAGGAGCACACATGATCAAATATTTGCACCAATTGTTTATTTGGGTCGTGTTTGCCAAATACAATTCCGAGCAAATATTTGCTCGTATAATGAAGTCATAATAACTTTTCCGTCAGGTGTTTGATTTTAAAGCATAAAATTTCAATTTAGTTCAATCCCATTTTCATTTCTCCTTAATTTGATATTATAACACACTGTTAAAAAAAAAAGTACGGAGTAAATAATAATAAAATTCGTTCGGAAAATAAAAATAAGTAAAAAAAAATAAAATTTGTTCGTTTTTGTTTTCCGGAGCACGGCTTATAACACTAGTTTACAGCAAAATAAAACTTTACGAGCCATAAAAAAAACTGTATGAACAATTTTTTTAAAATTTTTAAATTTACGTTCAATATAGAATTTTTTTCAAAAATTTGCTAAAAATTACGAAAAGTTTCATATGAATGCATAAATAGCGACCAAGCCGTAAATTTGACAAGAATATGTTCCAAGTATAATCGATAGGTATTCAATTATCTACAGCTTAGTAAAAAAAATGTCAAAATCAGTTTGGTACAAGCAGAGATATTTGCTTTTAAGTAAGACACTTTTTTTTAATTTCGAAAAATGTTTTTTTCAAAATATCTCGAAAACTGTTGCATGAAAAAATTTTTAGACTTCATTTTCGGACTTAGCGTGCCATTTTACTACGGAAATGACTGAAACTGTTGAGGATACCAAAATTTTTTAAAATCTGTAAGCTAATAATTTTTAGCATTCATGATTTTAATTCGTTAAATTAGAGCATAATTCTTTTGATAAGACCTAAAATTGGAAATAAGTTTAAAATTCTCGATTTAGCAACAAAAATTTCAAAATTTTAAAGACTCAAAGTTCCGATGTCCATCAAAAATTCACAAATCAAGACTAAAAATTCTTAAAATAATAAAGGAAATTAAGATAAAAACATTCTTGAACTAATATTTTCAGCATGCCACATTTTAAAATACTATTTTTTACTTGAAGAAAGAACAAATATTATTAATATCAAATGAATATAAAAAAACGTTCTTGAGCTAAGATTAAAAATTAGAATTTATAAACTAAAAAGATACAAAAAATTTTATTTCAAAATTCTTATAATCTTAATTAAGATTCTTAGGTATACGATATTATTTAAACTATTTACAATTTTATTATAAGATTTTTTTTTTTCTTAAAGGAATCGATTCTAGAAAATTAAACACTTTACTCTCATTACATTACATTCTTGATAGGTATCATGACACACTGCTTGAAAAAAATATGTGGAGCACTAAAGTCGGTTCCGGAAGACTTTGCGATACTTTGTACCATCTCAAAAAAGTAAAAATAAAATTAAGAAAAAATAATAATAATTGGACCATTTTGATTAGGTAGATACTGTAAAAGACTTCCGAGTATAAAATTCTGAATTAAAAAAAATAATACCCTTCAAACTTTAGGGTGCTATCAACCATAAAGATTTATATTTATATAATGCCGATTTCTCTTTCTATTTCCGACTTACACAAATTTTATATGCTCTTTGTTCTGATCTATAAGACTAGTTTACACGAAAAATGAACCTTCCTAAAAAAGTGTTTTTTAGGGTAATTTGGGATCGAGAAACAAGAAAATTGCAACCTTTTTTATTCTTAAGCAACGTTTTCGAGATATTTTCGGAAAACATGTTTTTGGGCACTTTTTTCAGTTATTCCTCAATATCTCATGAACAAAAATTTTTAAAAATTATTTTAAGCTGAATGGGAATTCTTTTACGAATTTTTCGAGTCATTTTGGTAAAAAGCACTTATGGACCTTCTGCCTGTTACATGTATTTCACAAATCTATAATACCCTTGACGCTACAGATACAGGGTATAATCTTTTTTTGTACATAAAATAATTACATACCAAATGAAATGCAATCTTTGATTTGTCGGATTTGTCTTCACTACGAATAGTAAAACAAAAAATTTAACAAAATAAAATGATAATAAAAATTCACTTGCTCGTACATTTTTTATGGAACTTTTTTAATGGTATCTTGTGAACGGATTGACAGATTTCTTTGATTTTTTTTTTTGTAAAGAAATATAAATATAAGAATATTAGAAAAAATTGAGTAGATGCATTATAAAATAACAAAATTAAATTAAATTTTCCATTTTTTAACTGCCCTTGCTGGAATTCGTTTTCTTTATTGACTATTTTGATAAGCTTTATTTTCTTAATCATATGTTTTCCGTAGACCCAATATCAGATCACAAAGTCGTAGTGCATAATCTAATATTGAATTCCCCAAAGAACATTACATGTTACCAGCACACCTGAATCGACATTTTTTTTTTTTTAAATTTATAAATGTCAAAATGAAAATCAATATCATTTTGTATGTAGTTTATCAAAATTTAGAATATCAAAGTACCTTGCCTAAGCCCTTAATAGCAGGCAAGGACAACGTCTGACACTAATTATAATTGACTTATAATATATTTTTTTGAATAGAATGCATTTCGTAGAACAGCCCAAGGTAACAATGCTAATTAAAGTAAAATGCTTGTTAAAGCACTTACACACTTGAGTGCACTTTAGCCAACTTATATGACCTTCAACATCACCCTGTATTTTTGTAGCACCTACTTAGCAACTGTTAAGTATTTGACAAATGACTATGCAAATATAAACAAGCAAATAACTATGTTAGTACAAGTACAAGAAGTTCTTGTACGGTTGCATTTGCTGTAATTAAGCTTCAGACTTCAGGGTCGTGGAAAGTGAAGTACAGAGCGTCAACGAGGTGGCAACACTTTTTGTGCCATCAGTGTAACACTGCTTTCGTTGTTCGTCATCTTGGGATCTTGTTTTGCAAAACTCATTTGTTGCACACTTGAGAACTGATTTGACGGACTACCTGTGCGGCACGGCAGGTAAGCCAACAATACAAAACAACAAACCAGTCAGGATTTTTCTGAAAAACCTAAGGACATTAACGAGTTTTGAATTCCGGGAAAATCTCGTGAAAATTGCAAACGAAATTTGTTTTAAGCCAAGGTCTGACAGCATGCTGTCAAGCAATGAGTCTATAAATAAGCAAAACAAGGCGACAGGACGTTTAGTCGGCAAAAGTGTCTAAGCCAAGTGTGTTCCAGCCAAGTTAGTGCAAGCAAAATGTTCCATAGAAATGCAAGTCTACTCGGCTGCATGCTGCTGCTGTTCATTAAAGCAGCGCTTGTAGCCGGTAAGCCCGCACTGGATAGTGTGCCTCTCCTAGCTACAACTAATAATCTAGAAGAGACTGACAAACTGCCGGATACCAAAATTGAAACAAATTCCACGCCTGCAGCTGCGCTAAACACGGCTAACTCTAATGCAAATGATACTAATAAAGAGTCAACTGGCTTTGGAGACTCACAGGAAACAACTGCGGTGGGTTATCTTGGGGTTACGTTAATCAAACCAAATTTTAAACAAAAAATTTAAACTTGCAGCCCGGCGATAATGTGGCCAGTGCCAGCAATATTGATCCCTCATCTATATATGCCAGCGGTCTTATCACACCTGAAGCTTTTCAGCATTATTTGAGTCAATATGGTGCATATGCGCCATATGCTGGCGCATATCCCGCACCCATGGCCGCTGCACCCGGACTCTATCCGTATCCGGGTCCGATTGTTGTGCAGTCTGGCTACGAGGGTTTTCTAGTGCCCACCACAGCCGCCACCACCACAACTATAAGCGCCACAGACGTGAGCAGCACCACAGCGGCCACGACGTCATCTAATCCGCTGCTGGCCTTTATCTCCAATTTGCTGCCCACCATACTAATGTCCACACTGTTTCGCATTGCGGCCGTGCTGCTGTCCGCTGTAGGTGTCATACTCTTTGGCGGCGCCATAACCAATGGTCTGTGCCGACTGACGCCGCTCTGTGATGTACCCAACAAGGCAGTGGAGTATTTGCGTTCGGGTGGTGCCGAGGATGTGGGACGCATGCTGGCCGAGGAAATGACGCCGGAGCGTGTGCGACGTGCTACCGAATTTGTTCGCAATGCCATACGCAAGTATCGTCAGCTACAGAAGTTTGCCGATGCAAAGTCGGATTAGAGGGATTAGTGAGGAAGATTATTTTGTATAGTGCTGGCTATACTTGGCTTATAAATGGAAATCTTATTTGTGTTTGGTTTTCAAGTGAATAAAAATTAATTTTAAATTTAGGTATACAAATGTGTCGACTTTTAGTAGCTTATGGGGGTTGTTTGGTAAGTTACCCATTGTTGGTAAGTGTGCTGATCTAACAATTACCTGAAAAACGGATAAACTAATTTTTATCTGTTTTGGCTGTGCAGACATACGAGGCAACCATATTCCCCGAAAAATTTTAATCTTTTTCAAGTTTTATAGTATTTTGATAATTAGATTAAAACTTTTTTGTAGGATTTAATAGTGATTTGAGTATTTTCGCAGCCATGTTCCGGATGGGTAACTATTGTCTCTATAGCGTTGATGTAAGCCGTGAAATTTTCTTACAGGGAAACGGTTCAGCGGCCTAAATGAGTCCTTTAAAGCGGTCCCTAGGCTCTCATAGTTAGTTCTTGGGACAGCTGGGTCGATGCTTATCATTTATGCTCAAAAAACATAAAGTCTGCCTTAACTCCTTTTTCCGTTTACAAACATTGCATAAATCTATGAAATCCCTGGGTATAAACAAGATACAAACCTTAAGGTGACGAAATTTTATTTTGAAACTTTATCTGGTTTGCTCGGAGACTTTTTCATTGTTCCTCAAAAAGATTATTATTATAAATGAATAAAAATTTTTAATATTTGGAATCTGAATTCAAGCTATAATTTTTAATGAATTAAATTTTTTTTTCCTTATTTACCTATAATAGAAACTTATTTCTACTACCTTATGCAGGGTAGGCTCAAAAAGATGTTGGTCTAAAATTCTGTAGCGCTTACGGAGCGCTGAAGGAGTGGTAGTGGGGTGCCTACCGAAGAGACAAATATATTTTTCAGTCGCCTGCCTCTGTCAAGAACTATCGAGCAGCGTTTCGGCATTAAATTCTGCTTCAAGCTCGGGGAAACTGCGGTGGGGACCCTAGCTCCTCAGGGACGCAATCGAAGATGCTTGCATGAGTCGCTTTACCGCTGATCCGGGAGGGGTAGCTCGCCGAAGACGACCTGCGCACCAACATTCTTCTGATTGTTGATGAGTTTCGGATTTCAAAGAGCTTTTAACCAAGCACAGGTTTGCCACGCTTGTACTGATTACATAACATAATTAAGCCCTACTATCTTTAGAATCTACTCAGTAAATTTAAAATAAAATTTTAGAACATGTTTAATTATTTACTATTAAATTCTTTTTAGAAGATGTGTTGTTCATGAACATCGGTTAGATTTGGACAAAAAGTATACCGAACGTTAAAGTTGGGCTCACGACTCTGAGGTACCTTGTACTTGATCTAACGATTTCTAGTTTTAAGGACTAAACTAACTGAGTCCAGAAATGGATAAAAACAACACTTTTAATAAAAAACTAGGGGGCTCCACGCACTACGTGCCAATTCGAATCATCCAACCTATAATATCCCTTGTCTCATTTCTTTGTTTCTATAATGCTCTTGCATGAATGGCATAGTGTGTCCTGCCCGACTTTAAAATACCCTGTACCGTCAAAGGTCTCTCCCCGCAGTCAAAAAAATTTAAAAAAAATTAATCTTAATCGCTCGATGTTATGTCTAACATCTGTGATATTTATTGGCATACATTTAATATGTCAACATATGTCAGGTTCAAAACTACTACTAGTTTTCGTCGAAAATCACTCGCTAAAAATCCATGAAACCACTTCATTGACAAAAAAACACTATTTGGTGCGGAATATGGCCAGGCGGTTACCATCAACTCCGATGCCATGATAGCCAATTTTTTACGGCCCAAAATTGATGGTATGGATGCGAACGAGCTTTGGTTCGAGCAAGATGGGGCTACATGCCATACAACTCGTGACAAAATCGCATTATTGGGCGGCAAATTCGTCGAGAGAGTTATCTCGCGTAACACCGATCGCCGGCTAGATCGTACGATTTGATCCCGTTGGACTATTTTTTTTTGGGTTTTTTGAAGGGCAAAGTTTTTCCACAAAAAGACCGCAACAATTTGCGAGCTCCAGAAAAACATTCGGACCGAAATTGCAGCCATTGGACTCGTTTTACTGGAAAAAGTCATCGAAAATTACGATATTCGCACACGTCCGTAGAGCCGGCTGCGGCTGCCATTTGGGCGATATTATTTTTCCTACATAAGATTAGTTTCAAACTTGCATTTGGTATACACATACATTTGCCCAATTTTGTTGGAAAAATTCTATATTTGAATAAAATGCTATTAACAAACAAACCAAAAGATGGCCCACCCTATATACCTCTTAAGGCCTATACGCAGCACGAAATATTTCGCGCGGAATCGCAAAACTTCATATAAAAAAAAAAATCCCATTTGGGATTAAATTAAAAAATAGTTTCATCTCAGAATGCAAATCGCTTTAGATTTTTACTATACTCACCTAACACTACAACACTGACTTGGATTTATATCCGTCCTCAGTTTGTCTGTTTCAAAGTGTTTTTAGACTACACTGGTCTTGTTATAAACTTTTGGCACCACCCTCGCAGAGTTCTTGGTTCAAATTGGTTGGCAAAACTAAATGGAAAACCGTTTTCAATGACATAACCAACATGATTTCTCTTGGCTATAAATCAGTATTCCAACCACTTGCATTTGTTCTAACTTCCAAACGGTCAACGGCCCGGCTCCAAAAGCGCATGCAATGCAGTTATCTCTGAAAGAGGGAGCTCTCGGGGCTGCAGAAGTTAACTATCATGGGGTTTTATTGTTGTGCATGCTTGACGTGCCTAGAAATGACAATAATCAGGGCTGACAAACACAAACTTTTAAGTGGAACATTTTTTTTTATCAATTTATTTTAAGGTGCTTGAGTGATAACACAATAAATACATTATTATTTTTAAAACTGATTGAGTACATAACTACTTAGTTTAAGCTTTAAGAAGTTTCTCCCATATATCCTTCATATCAGCCAAACCCTTAACATTCTCATCCCACCCTGGTGCGACCTTCTGGGCACTCGCGTACCACTTGGCCACATTGGGATACTTGCTAATATCAAACTTGGCCAACTCAAAGGTGGACACGGTAGCCAGTATGGAAATATCAGCCAAGGTAAAATGATTGCCAGCCACATACTTCTGACCCTGCAGGAAGGTATTTAGATAATCAAAAGCCGTCTCAATAGCCTTAAGCTTTTCGGGATCAGCGGGCTTCTTCAAACGAAACTGTGGGTAGTAATAGTCGGCAAAGCTCTTGCTGAGTGTGCCCATATCGAAATATAGACGCTGGTTTACAACAGCCTGCTTTTTGGGATCCTTGGGGAACAGCGAATCATCCTTGCCGTATTTCTGCACCAGATAGACCATAATGGCGCGCGATTCCCAAATGGCAAAACCATCGTCGACCAGTGTGGGAATGGTATGTTGTGGATTAATCTTCACAAACTCCGGCTTTAGCTGATCTTCCTCCAGGGTGTTTACAATTATCTTATTCAATTTAATATCCACTGCCTTGGCAGTCATCATGACTGCACGACATGGCGCGATGCCGGAAAAGTAATAAAAATCCATGCTGAACGCCAAATTTCTACTGAATATTATTGTACCAGTTGCCTGCTTTTATATACAATGTTTGTCGACACTTTTAATAAGATATGGGGCTGGTAAGGTCTGGTTCTCTCGCAAAAACAAACGAAAACACTCTCTCTTGGAAACGCTCTGTTACGCTTGGACCCCCTGGGCCTAGATTGTGTTTGTTATTTTTTAAAAATTGTTTGCTTTTTATGTCGATGTCCAAAAATAGCGTATTTTTTTTATGTAGCGGCTAATTTTTTTAATTATCCCACGGCATATTCTCGTTCTGGAGTTAGTTTGCCAACCCTGGTAATTACCACAACTATTGTAATTTAGTGTCAACTAGATATATATTTTAAATCGCATCGTTAGTTAGCTATATAGCTAGATAGATGTATCTACAAAAGTGTTTGTATCTAAACGTGTGTATCTATACTATACTATACACGTTCGTTTGTTAAGGTATTACGTAATTTTTTTTTGCAAGCGGCGATATTCTAGTTTCAGCTTATGGGACTTTTGCAATGCGCTGCCTATGAAATATCTACCATAAATTGTTAGAACTATGAACTCTTCTCGCTACTAGTAAACTGAATATCCATGAACTTATCAAGATCCTAGTAGTTCGCAGGGACTCTTACGGCTTGGATCGAAAAATAAGGGATTGAGTGATCTTTAAAAAAAATATTATTTATGCAAAGCACCGAAATCTCTTCTTTTAAGAGTTTAATGTGCATGTCTCTGTGAATGTCCTCGTTGCGAAGATACCACGATGGTACCCCAGTGATGGTATCCGATGTCTAACTTGGATAAAGCTATATTGAAACAACCAAATTGTACAACCAGTCGCATCGTGAATGGCTTGGATAAGACAAAAATACAAAAGAGCAAAATAAATGATGACGATAAGCATGACAATGAAAAAAAAAACTTTTTTCTATAATAGAGAGATGTTCCTTATTTGTAATTTTAACGTTTCCAACATAAAATCTTAAGATTATCTAAATCTAACTTTGGGGCGCTCAAGCCAAAAAACAAACTTTTTGGTATGCAAAGCTCATTTTATTCCAGCCTGATCATGTGACTCATTTAACCAAATCCCTTTAATCGATCAGAGAATTAATTAGCCTCCAACGTAGCAGATAGTAATTTCATAACAGCAAAATCTTATCAAGTTTACACTAAAAAGTAATCACGAAAGTAGTTTCTGGAAGCTTTTATATCAAACCTAAACCAAAATACACGCATTTAACTAACTTTACCCTAAAATTCATTCATTTAATTTTTATTTTGATTGTAGCTCATGATATCAGTCATATATGTACTATTTATACATATGTATCTGTGTATATTATACCCAAGCCGGCAAGTGACACGTAACCCACTTGTACACAAAACAAATGACACGTCTCATGACACTACCCCTCGGTTACTCTAGAAGCTGTATTTTGTATATATTTACGTATAAATGTTTGTATATACCTACTAAAATGTTTATAAATTCACGCTATGTACATATATTTATACAATTATATACATGATCAGGGCCGCATTAAAGCACGGGCCGATGGGGCCACGAAAGCTTATGACGATCATACGAAATTTTAGTTTGTGAATTCCTCTTTGCGTCTGTGATTCGCCAAAGCTGAATCTATTCGAATCGTGAGCTGGATGTTGACACATTTCCGAATGAGAAACAACTGGAATCCTATAGTCTTGGAACTATCGGCTTGGGCGTTTTAGGGAAACGTTCCTCAGTCTTCCCAAAATCCTTGAGATTCTTACCAATTTTGAAAATGTTCTGTGAATCTCTATTTTGAAGATAAATATACACTCGATCATCAGTTATTCCATAGTTTGAAGGGAGATTTACTTCGCTGTCTACATTACGTTGATATGAATATATTACAATTATATTAGTTACAGGGCAGAAATCCTGAAACTAATAGTATAATAGTGGTTAGCGCCAATGACGTAGTGACGTAATGATTTTAATGTACAATTAAAAAAAACGCAACACATTGCAGCCAGCCCCTAGGCTCACATACATACTTAATGCGGTACTGTCTATTAATCTGATAGAGCTGAACGTGCTCTTTAAATTATGGCGCATTTTTGGTTTTCTCGCTTCTCTTTTGCGCTAGCTGCTCTCTTGCTGATCACATCTCTTTACCTTTTACCACTTTGCGTGTACTGATCTGCTACGTCAGCGTCAAACGCCGTGACCTTTCTCTACATTTTATGCCAAGTTCCAAAAAATTAGTATTGGCAAAGCGAAAGGTGTACGTGAAGTTTGTGTGACACCACACTGCTGATGAATGAGTTTTTAACCAAGCACAGGGTTGCCACGCTTGTACTGATTAGTTTAATAAAAAAATGTTTAATTTAATTCTTTTTAGAAGATGTGTTCTTAATGAACATTGGGTAGATGTGTACAAAAAATGTACAGAGCGTTAAAGTCGGGTGGACGACTTTGAGATACTTTGTACGTGACCTAACGATTTCAAGTTTAAAGAACTAAACCAACTGACTCCAACACAACAACACTTTAAATAAAAAACTAGGGGGCTCTGCTCTCTGCGTTCTTCGCATACCAATCCCCGTACGATCTTCGTTATTCAATTCAAATCATCTAGACTATAATATCCCTTGTGCATTTCTTTGTTTAGGTGACTAGAGAAGTCGATATACCCATGTCCGTCTGTCTATCTATCTACTTATATGTCTGTCTTTCGGTCTGTCCTCAGAGATGGGAAGAGCTAAAGCAATCAAACTTTCAGATTAAATACCTTATTATGTCATGGAAGACGAGTTTATTTAATTTTTTTGATATCGGGGTTATACAATGTTATATAGCTCTCAAAAAAACCAAAAGTTTTACATAAATCATTCGATATCGCAACAAAATTTGGCATTCGAAAGTTTTTTAGTGTTCCCAAGCAGTGTACCAAATTTGGTCAAAATCGGTTGACTATATCATATAGCTCTTATAGGACCGATCGTTTTTGGTGCAAAATTCGTCTGACTTTTGTTTGTTTATGAAGACATCGTAACCAAATTTGGCAATCAAATGTTTTGGAGTTCTTAAGCACTATACCGGATTTGATTGCAATGTGGTGCTACAGGATGTATCCATCTTTATAATTGCCTAAACTTGGAATCTGGACCAAGTCCAGACAACTTCAAACTTTGATCCCAACACCGTACCAACTTTGCTACCCCTATGAAGGTATTTGTCACTCCAATTCTGGTCACAAAAATCTATCTATCTATCTATTTGGCCATTACAGCCGGTTGTCGATCTTGGTCGCGGAAATTATCCCTCACCAGCGATTCCGATCTTGTGCCTTCCGGCGACAATTGCTGATCCCAAGGCTACGAAGATCCTTCATTGCCTGGTCTTCGCATCGCAGAGGCGGGCTCCCCTTTGGTCGACGTCCTTCCAGTGACTTTCGCTCGAATACCTTATTAGCTGGATCATTTTCATCCATGCGAATGACGTGCCCAAGCCAGGGCAGACGTTGTAATTGTATGCGTCTGACTAAGTCAGTGTCAACGTAAAGCACATACAGCTCATTCAAATACGGGAATCACCGTCCACATTTGTCGGTCCGAAAATGAAACGAAGTATTTTTCTTTCGAAAGCCCCTATAAACGTTGCCTTATCGGATGTTGAAAATGTCCATGCTTCAGCACCATAAAGAAGCATGGATATGAAAAGGGATCTGTACAGGCTTATTTTTGTATGTCAAGAGAGTTCTACTCTGGAACCACTTACTGAGACCAAAGTAAAAACGGTTTGCATGAGTTATCCGACGATGTACCTCTTCGCTGACATCGTTTTTTGTCTCTGAAATACTATTTGGAAATTGTGGTCCGATTAAAATTATGGTAACCATGTAGGTAACAAACGAAAAAAGAAACTTAATTTGGCTGAACATATAAGGAGTAAAAATTTCAAGTTTGGTTATACTAGCTCTTATAGTCACCAAGATATAGGCGTTCATTCAGACAAAAGGACAAACAGTCGAACTTGTCTATACTAATTTCATTTGTCCTCGAGATCATATTAGAGGTACATTTGCACAAACTTAATTAAAAAATAGTTTCATCTCAGAATGCAAATCGCTTTAGATTTTTACTATACTCACCTAACACTACCACACTGATTTGGTATTCCAACCACTTGCATTTGTTCTAACTTCCAAACGGTCAACGGCCCGGCTCGAAAAGCGCATGCAATGCAGTTATCTCTGAAGGAGGGAGCTCTCGGGGCTGCAGAAGTTAACTATCATGGGGTTTTATTGTTGTGCATGCTTGACGTGCCTAGAAACGACAATAATCAGGGCCGACAAACACAAACTTTTAAGTGCTACATTTTTTTTTATCAGTTTATTTTAGGGTGCTTGAGTGATAACACAATAAATACATTATTATTTTTAAAACTGATTGAGTACATAACTACTAAGAGATCTTAAGCTTTAAGAGCTTTGTCCACAAAAGCCTTCATATCAACCAAACCCTTAACATTCTCATCCCACCCTGGTGCGACCTTCTGGGCACTCGCGTACCACTTGGCCACATTGGGATACTTGCTAATATCAAACTTGGTCACCTCAAAGGTGGACACGGTAGCCAGTAAGGAAATATCAGCCAACGTAAAATGATTGCCAGCCACATACTTCTGACCCTGCAGGAAGGTATTTAGCAAATCAAAAGCCGTCTCAATAGCCTTAAACTTTTCGGGATCAGCGGGCTTCTTCAAACGAAACTGTGGGTAGTAATAGTCGGAAAAGCTCTTGTTGAGTGTGCCCATATCGAAATATAGACGCTGGTTTACAACAGCCTGCTTCTTGGGATCCTTGGGGAACAACGAATCATCTTTGCCATATTTTTCCACCAGATAGACCATAATGGCGCGCGATTCCCAAATGGAAAAACCATTGTCGACCAGCGTGGGAATGGTATGTTGTGGATTAATCTTCACAAACTCCGGTTTCAGCTGCTCTCCCTCCATGGTGTTTACAGTTTTCTTATTCAATTTAACATCCAATGCCTTGGCAGTCATCATGACTGCACGACATGGCGCGGAGGCGGCCAAGTAATAAAAATCCATGCTGAACGTCAAATTTCTACTAAATATTATTGTACCAGTTGCCTGCTTTTATACACAATGTTTGTCGACGATTTGATAAGATATGGGGCGGGTAAGGTCTGGTTCTCTCGCAAAAACAAACGAAAACACTCTCTCTTGGAAAACGCTCTGTTACGCTTAGACCTCCCATGGGCCTAGATTGTGTTTGTTATTTTTTAAAAATTATTTGCTTTTTATGTCGATGTCCAAAAATTGCTGCATCATTGTTAGTAGCGAATTTTTACTATGTAGGTATATATAGAAACTGTTAATTTCTTAATTATGCCGTGGAATATTCTCGTTCTGGAGTTAGCTTGGCCAACCCTGGTATGTACACAATCTATTGTAATTTAGTGTCAACTAGATATGTATTTTAAATCGCATTGGTAGTTAGCTATATAGCTAGATATGTAGATGTATCTGCAAAAGTGTTTGTATCTAAACGTGTGTATCTATACTATACTATACACGTTTGATTGTTAAGGTATTACATAATTTTTTTTTTCCAAGCGTCGATATTCTAGTTTCAGCTTATGGGACTTTTGCAATGCGCTACCTATAAAATATCTACCATAAATTGTTAGAACTATGAACTCTTTGCGCTTCTAGTAAACTGAATATCCATGAACTTATCAAGATCTTAGTAGTTCTCAATGACTCTTACGGCTCGGATCGAGTGATCTTTAAAAAACCAATAACGGAGGGCTCATAATATTTTTTGAGCTATGAAGGCAAAATAAAACTATTAACAAAATTCCGTAATCAAACTTTTGTCAATTCTTTATTTATTTACGGCATCTCCGCTATTTTATCTTAAGGGAATAACAGTAATTAAATAAATCTTTTTCTAATTATTAGTATTTATGCAAAGCTCCGAAATCTCTTCTTTTAAGAGTTTAATGTGCCGGTCTCGGTGAATCCCATTTTTTTTATATGAAGTTTTGTCATTCCGTGCGAAATATTTCGTGCTGCGTAGACCCCTTTACCCTAAAAGCTAAAAATAATATAGCCTAAGAAAAACATAAAAATTGCATTAAAAATAGTTTTATCTCAGAATGTAAATTGTTTTTACTATACTCAAGAATTAGATTTATACCCCAAAACTTTTAAGTGCTGTATTTTTTTATCAATTTATTTAAAGCTGCTTGAGTTATAATACAATAAATACATTATTATTTTTAAAACTAAGAGATCTTAAGCTTTAAGCAGTTTCTCCCATATATCCTTCATATCAGCCAAACCCTTAACATTCTCATCCCACCCTGGTGCGACCTTCTGGGCACTCGCGTACCACTTGGCCACATTGGGATACTTGCTAATATCAAACTTGGTAAACTCAAAGGTGGACACGGTAGCCAGTATGGAAATATCAGCCAGCGTAAAATGATTGCCAGCCACATACTTCTGACCCTGCAGGAAAGTATTAAGATAATCAAAAGCCTTCTCAATTTCCTTAAACTTTTCGGGATCAGCGGGCTTCTTCAAACGAAACTGTGGGTAGTAATAGTCGGCAAAGCTCTTGTTGAGTGTGCCCATATCGAAATATAGACGCTGGTTTACAACAGCCTGCTTCTTGGGATCCTTGGGGAACAGCGAATCATCCTTGCCGTATTTCTGCACTAGATAGACCATAATGGCGCGCGATTCCCAAATGGCAAAACCATCGTCGACCAGTGTGGGAATGGTATGTTGTGGATTAATCTTCACAAACTCCGGCTTCAGCTGCTCTCCCTCCATGGTGTTTACAATTTTCTTATTCAATTTAACATCCACTGCCTTGGCAGTCATCATGACTGCACGACATGGCGCGGAGCCGGACAAGTAATAAAAATCCATGCTGAACGTCAAATTTCTACTGAAAATTATTGTACCAGTTGCCTGCTTTTATATACAATGTTTGTCGACGCTTTTGATAAGATATGGGGCGGGTAAGGTCTGGTTCTCTCTCAAAAACAAACGAAAACACTCTCTCTTGGAAAACGTTCTGTTACGCTTGGACACCTCTGGTCCTAGATTGTGTTTAATATGCTCGACAAATTGTTTGCTTTTTATTTCGATGTTCAAAAATTGCTGCATCATTGTTGGTAGCGTATTTTTTTAATGTTCCTGTTAATTTTTTAATTATGCCGTGGAATATTCTCGTTCTGGAGCTAGCTTGGCCAACCCTGGTATTTACACAATCTATTGTAATTTAGTGTCAACTAGATATGTATTTTAAATCGCATTGTTAGTTAGCTATATAGCTAGATATGTAGATGTATCTACAAAAGTGTTTATATCTAAACGTGTGTATCTATACTATACTATACACGTTCGATTGTTAAGGTATTACATAATTTTTTTTTTTGCAAGCGGCGATATTCTAGTTTCAGCTTATGGGACTTTTGTAATGCGCTACCTATGAAATATCTACCATAAATTGTTAGAACTATGAACTCTTCTCGCTACTAGTAAACTGAATATCCATGAACTTATCAAGATCTTAGTCGTTCGCAGGGACTCTTACGGCTTGGATCGAGAAGATAAGGGATCGAGTGATCTTTAAAAAACCAATAACGGAGGGTTCATACTTTTTTTTGTCAAATCTGTATTTATTAACGGCATCTCCGCTATTTTATCTTAAGTGAATAACAATAATTAAATAAATCTTTTTCTAATTTATTAAAAAAAAAATTGTATTTATGCAAAGCGCCGAAATCTCTTCTTTTAAGAGTTTAATGTGCAGGTCTCGGTGAATCTCATTTTTTTTATATGAAGTTTTGTCATTCCGTGCGATATATTTCGTGCTGCGTAGACCCCTTTACCCTAAAAGCTACAAATTATATAGCCTAAGAAAAACATCAAAATTTCATTAAAAATAGTTTTATCTCAGAATGTAAATCGCTTTAGGTTTTTACTATACTCAACTAACACTACCACTCTGAATTAGATTTATACCCTAAAACTTTTAAGTGCTGTATTTTTTTTATCAATTTATTTTAATCTGCTTGAGTGATAATACAATAAATACATTATTATTTTTAAAACTAAGAGATCTTAAGCTTTAAGCCGTTTCTCCCATACATCCTTCATATCAGCCAAACCCTTAACATTCTCATCCCACCCTGGTGCGACCTTCTGGGCACTCGCGTACCACTTGGCCACATTGGGATACTTGCTAAAATCAAACTTGGTCAACTCAAAGGTGGACACGGTAGCCAGTATGGAAATATCAGCCAGCGTAAAATGATTGCCAGCCACATACTTCTGACCCTGCAGGAAGGTATTTAGCAAATCAAAAGCCTTCTCAATCTCCTTAAACTTTTCGGGATCACCGGGCTGCTTCAAACGAAACTGTGGGTAGTAATAGTCGCCAAAGCTCTTGCTGAGTGTGCCCATATCGAAATATAGACGCTGGTTTACAACAGCCTGCTTCTTGGGATCCTTGGGGAACAGCGAATCATCTTTGCCGTATTTCTGCACTAGATAGACCATAATGGCGCGCGATTCCCAAATGGCAAAACCATCGTCGACCAGTGTGGGAATGGTATGTTGTGGATTAATCTTCACAAACTCCGGCTTCAGCTGCTCTCCCTCCATGGTGTTTACAATTTTCTTATTCAATTTAACATCCACTGCCTTGGCAGTCATCATGACTGCACGACATGGCGCGGAGCCGGACAAGTAATAAAAATCCATGCTGAACGTCAAATTTCTACTGAAAATTATTGTACCAGTTGCCTGCTTTTATATACAATGTTTGTCGACACTTTTAATAAGATATGGGGCTGGTAAGGTCTGGTTCTCTCGCAAAAACAAACGAAAACACTCTCTTTTGGAAAACGCTTTGTTACGCTTGAACCCCCCGGGGTAGATTGTGTTTAATATGCTCGACAAATTGTTTGCTTTTTATTTCGATGTTCAAAAATTGCTACGTCATTAGTTAGCGTTAGTAGCGTATTTTTTAATGTTGCTGCTAATTTTTTTAACTATCCCACGGAATATTATCGTTCTGGAAATAGTTTTGCCAACCCTGGTAATTACCACATCTATTGTAATTTAGTGTCAACTAGATGTGTATTTTTAGTTAGCCTGTCAATTCTTTATTTATTTATTTAAGGGAATAATTAGATAAATCTATTCCTAATTTATTTTACAAAAAAAAAAAATTAAATTGTATTTATGCAAAGCGCCGAAATCTCTTCTATTATGAGTTTAATGTGCAGGTCTCTGTGAATGTCCTCGTTGCGAAGATACCACGATGATACCCCAGAGATGGTTCTCAAGATTTTTGGGTGTGCCTGCTGTATAATGTCGATGTTAACTTACGATAAAATTCCGATGTCTAACTTGGACAAAGCTATGTTGAAACAAACAAATTGTACAACAAGTCGCATAAACGATGACGATGAGCACGACGATGAAAAAAAAAACTTTTATCTATAAGAGAGAGATGTTTTTTATTTGTAAGGATAATTACTAATTTTAATGTTTCCAACATAAAATCTTAAGTTTATCTAAATCTAACTTTGATGCTCTCAAGCCTGAGAACATATTTGAATAAAACAAACTTTTTGGTATGCAAAGCTCATATTATTCCAGCCTTTTCATGTGACTCATTTAACCAATACCCCATAATCGATCAGAGAATTAATTAGTCTCCAACGTAGCAGATAGTAATTTCATAACAGCAAAATCTTATCAAGTTGACTTTGAGTGTCACGATGACATGTAAAAGTAGTTTCTGGAAGCTTTTGTATCAAACCTAAACCAAAATACACGCATTTAACTAACTTTACCCTAAAATGCATTCACTTAATTTTTATTTTGATTGTAGCTCATCATATCAGTCATATATGTACTATTTATATACATATGCATCTGTGTATATTATACCCAAGCCGGCAAGCGACACGTAACCCACTTGTACACAAAACAAATGACACGTCTCATGACACTACCCCTCGGTTTCTCTTGAAGCTGTATTTTGTATATATTTACGTATAAATGTTTGTATATACCTACTAAAATGTTTATAAATTCACGCTATGTACATTTATACATGACCAGGGCCGCATTGAAATACGGGCCGATGGGGCCACGGGTATCTTATGACGATCATAAAAAATTTTAGCTTGGGAATTCCTCTTTGCGTCTGTTATTCACCAAAGCTGAATCTATTCGAATCGTGAGCTGGATGTTGACACATTTCCGAATGAGAAACAACTGGAATCCTATAGTCTTGGAACTATCGACTTGGGCGTTCTAGGGAAACGTTCCTCAGTCTTCCCAAAATCCTTGAGATTCTTACGAATTTTGAAAATGTTCTGTGAATCTCTATTTTTAAGATAAATATAGACATGATCATCAGTTATTCCATAGCTTGAAGGGAGATTTACTTCGCTGTCGTTGATATGAATATATGTGTTAGTTACAGGGCAGGAATCCCGAAACCAAAAGCGCAAATTACCAATTCAGAAGTAATAGTGATGTCGAACCCATGACGTAGTGACGTAATGATTTTAATGTACAATTAAAAAAAATCGCAACGCATTGCATCCCGACCTTATGCCCACATATTTAATGCGGCACTGTCTATTATTCTGATAGAGCTGAACGTGCTCTTTAAACTATGGTGAGATTTTTGGTTTTCTCGTTTCTCTTGTGCGCTAGCTGCTCTCTTGCTGATCACAACTCTTTACCTTTTGGTAGTTACACTCTCCATGATTCATGTCTTGACAAACTTTGCGTGTACTGATCTGCTACGTCAGCTTCGTCAGCGTCAAACGCCGTGACCTTTCTCTACATTTTATGCCAAAGTTTTTTGAACGTCTCTCCCTTCATTCCGCTCTCAGCTCTTTTCTTGCCGCAAGCTATGTATGTGAAAAAAATCTTAACAAAAAAATAACCTGTTGGACAACTTCTTTTGTTTATAGTTTTCTGATTCAGTGACTTCAAAAATTGTGTTCAAATGAGTAGGCAGCTGGTTTTTACGAGTTTCGCGTGACTGTAGTGCTTTGAAGCGTTTGCGCGGTAGTTTCCCTCGGCTTGGGACAGTTCTAGAAACTATAAAATTTGCTCTCAATCTTAAATTTGACACTCTCAGTTGTTGACGCATAGCGCTATAGAGTAAAGAAAAGGAGACGCATTGAGCAGGTTTTTTTATGGCGGCGATGCAAAATATACCTAAGCGCGTGACGTCACATGTTCAACTTTTGGTCGTGATCGCACTCAGCAAAGAGGTTTATAAAACATATTAGGCTTATTAGTAGAGACAATGATCGCTAAATTTGATAATCCTGATCCCTGCAGTCATAATAAAAATATATATACTTATAGTGAACGCACTTATCGTGATCACTAAATTTATAATAAAATTGTTTATGAAAAAATTAAAAAATATTTGTTTTTCGTCTTCGGCGACGTAGAAGAATGCTATCGAGAGGCTTGCAAAGTTTTAAGCCTCATCATCTCGTTTACAAATGAATTTGAACACTGATCATTTAAGTTATAGTGACCACCAAATTTATAATAACAAAAAATTTTAATATGCTTCCTTTACTCTATAAGTTTTTAGTATTCCCCGACATAAAGTATTGGAAGATTTTTACGAGTAGTTAGTAAAAAAGCAGTAGTGGCTACGGTCTTATCTAATAGACGGTTATACTTTGAAAGGTGGATTCCACAGTTATTATTTTGCTTTGAATGAGATGCTAATTGCACAACTTTTATATATATACAATTTAAAGTAGTGAGCACACACTATTATATGAATTAATAGAAAACGTTTAAGTACCTAGAAAATGGTCATAGTGTTGGTAATAATTTTGCAATTGATTAAATCAAAAAACATTTTCTCATTATTTTTAACATTAGGCATGATGATGCTGAAATATCCAGTAAAAAATTTTAATTAACATTATTAAATATGAACTTTTAGCCAGATTTCTAGCATCTCACAACCGTAGCTGTAAGAAAATCCTTGAACTCTTTTATTCAATAAGACTCTCTTATAAAAAACAAAAAAAAAAACAACTAGTCGGAATATTAAATGGAAGCACGATCAGACTAAAAGCAAAGCGCCCTCAAGAATTGCGATCGTGTGACGTAGATGCGCAGAGCGAGTGTAGAGCTGCAGATGCTTAGGTGCCTCCTTTGATTTTTTTACGTCATAACATGAGACATTATTTGTCTGCCGACGTTTTTCAGCGAATTTATGTACTGACGTGTACATAGGGGGACTGACTTTTGTTGAAAATTGTTTACTTTATCATATTTTGCTGTATCATGCTGATAGTAAGGTTTATGTGTGGTGAAACTGATAAGTTTTATGATGTATGCCCATTTATTTATATAAAAAAAAATAGTGTATGTTACAGCGGAATCAGATGATCACTTGGTGGCTGACTACAGTTCTAAGATATTTTTTATACTTTTATTTGAAACTAAAAGTGCGCAGACTTCATAGAACTGCATTTGAAACACTTTGCCTGAAATGAATCAAAAGTATATGTACATAACTTGAACCATTTGAGCTGAGACGAGTTATAAACAATTACCAACTAGCGGCTTGTGGGCGCCGAACCGGCTTTTGTTACAAGTTTTTTTTTCATTACATACCAAGGCCCCAAAAAAGAAACTCGCTTATACGTATGTATGTATATACATATATAATTCTATGTGGATCGTTAAAATAACGCTCTAGCTACTCCCCAAAAGAAATAACTTGTAATTTTCTCTGCCAGAAACTTATTTTTGTTAATTTGCTTTATGACTATCAAGATAATTACACATAAATGTACTCTGCGTGTGTTGATTGCTATTAAGGTACAACTTCCCCCCTATAGTTACCCCATAGTCTAATCTAAAGTTCCGATATAGTCCACCAACATGGCCTGGCAAATGGTGCTATTTCTTATTAATCGATAACTAATGCCTGTAATTGGCTTGTGTGGGCAGTCTTTTAATCAATCTATGGCAAGTGCGTGTTGTGGGCTGGCCAAGATTATAGATAAGGCTATATTGTAATAAAATGTGCCAAGTCATGGTATGACTCGGAACTACAGCTACACAGTTACATAATATACATAATAAGCAACCGTTCTAAGCTGCAAGCTTCTATACAAAGAATAAATTTGTCATGGGTTTTTTTGTTTGCTGCAACCTAAGAGCTATTGAATTATAATAAAGGAATTTTTAAAAAATTTTTGTTTATTATATTAAAACCTTATTTATATGTAGACAAAAAACTTGGCTTGTATGACGCATCCCTCAGACTAAACAAAGTGTTTAACGACTGGTTTCAGTTTGTACATTTGGAGACACCTGTCAATTTGTATCTCAACAATATAATGTTTAATTTATGGAGTCATGATTTCTTGTATGCCAAGCTGCCATATTGTGGAGCTTGCAATTCTGCAAATGGAATTTTACTTTTTTTACTCATAATTTACTATATAAATATGTATGTACATATATATATCGCATGTTGGCTAACTGCCAACGCCCGATTTAAAACCCAAGAGACCAGCCGGCAGGCTGATATGAAAAACTTATTTATATGTACGTCTATCTATAAGCACATATGCTTTTAAGTATTTTTTACACTATATCTACTTTATGATTGGTTTGTATCGTACAAAAAAAACTATAAAGAAGATAATAATGCATCCGCTGGGTACAAATTGAATTGATATTTGGAATTACTTTGACAGAATGATACTAAAATTATTAAAAATCGGGCAAAATTCAACGCAATTATACTCGTGGATGATCCTGAATGAACAAAAAAGTAAGATGAGTTGAAAAATTTTGTAAACTAAGCGAATAAACTCATAAAATTGTCTTGGTAACTTAAATGTACTCACTTTCTAGGTATAAAAGTATAATAAAAAATATATTATAAAAGTATACAAAATCAACACAATTTCCTAAAAAAAAACACTATTAATTCCCCTGGTCGCTTAGCTAAGCAACATTCAGAAAGCGGCATCGCTAAGAATCTTTTTACTATGCAAAATTTTAGTGCAAACAAACGGTTTTTTTTGACACTGCACTGTGGGCCCAGATTTTCATGTTCTGTCATTTCCATAATAATTTTTTTAGATTGATGATATTGTGCACACGTGTTCCTAAAGGACTGAACTATTTTTCTAGGAATTTGAGCCTCCTCAGATTTTTTTAAGATATAGATAATCTAGACCAAAATTGGAAAAAATTTAAAACCAAAAAAAAAATTTTAACTTATTTAAAAAAAAAAAAACTGTTAATTGGAATTGCACCATATTTCTTACAGAGGTAGATATGAGCTCCACATACATTGAAAAAATAGCCTATACCCAAAATATTGAATGGCTTTAAAGCAGTGGTCGGCACGGCCCTATCTCGCGAGCAAAGGGTTTAGCGACGTCGACAAACATCATGTGTTATACAAAAAAAAAAAAAAAATTCCATTTCCGAAAATCGGGAGGAATTACATTTTGTTGTAAAACATGTGAAGAAATTTATAAAAATTTTTTCGATCAAATATCGAGTGGTAGTCGGAGGTACCCTTAAAGCAAAGTAGCCAAATGATAAAAAAACCAACAAAATCTTTATCACTACTCGAATATATTTAACACCGAAAAGTTTTTAAGCTCAGTTTTATTTTTTTTCTGAAGTAATACTTATAAAGAATAAAGTGAATAAAGATTTCTTAGCTACATGTATCATGGTAAATGAATTTTTTATCTGAAAATTATCGCGAAAGCTCATAAAATACAAAATGTTAACTTTGATTGCCAATAACTTAAAAACCACAAATTATAATTTAATAATTGTTTTTTCACAGGATACCTTAATAATAATTCCTTGACTGACAATTTTTGTCAGTCGCCCCTGGGCGGGGCATGGGGATCTCTATTAATAACTGTTCAAAGAGAACAGGGACCTACAGTTTATAGCCGAATCCGAACGGCGGTGTCTTTAATTAATAGAGACGAGACTTTCTTGGGCGAATAGCGTCTTTGAGCTAGCGATGCCAGTGCTAGGCAAATGTACCAGTGCTACTGCGGGGATTCGAACCACCGACCTTCGGTTTGTAAAGCGAGTACGCTACCACTACGCTACCGACGGCCACCATAATCTGCCTTAATCTGTCTTAAATCATATTAAATTGTCATTTTATCCAAATTTTGACTTTCTTCTGGGGGACTTTTGGCCAAAATCTGGCCACGCAGGCCCATTGTGTTATATCAATACTATTGAGAAATATGAGGATGAGGACTTCAAAAAGTATACGCAATAATGCACCTACCCTTTAAAGTGTAGTAATTCCAATGAAAATCGCGATAAAAACGTTAGAGGTTTCTAGCATACCACTGATTTACCTGTTTTCAAAGGAAATTGGAGCAGTGATAACTTCGACAGTTCTTTCATACAAATTCTATGAGTTTACTTCATAGTAATTTTGCTATTCCAATAAATCAAAGATCTTTAAATTCAGAGATGTCTCATTTAAACGATTATTACAAATTATTATTTTTTTATTATTGCCAGCTCTGGAAAAAAACTGACATCTTGTTTGAAATATCCTATCCTGCCAGTGCAGGCTATCTTATAAAGTGACTATCTTTCAAAAGAATCTTAATCGAATCGGTTAGAGAGGTATCTCTTGTAATCAAAAAAAAGGCAAGTATGAAAGCTTTTAGGCAATGAATTTTTCAAGAGATTTTAAATTAAATCTTATATATTTATTAGAGAAAAGTGGTTTGAACATCCTCGTAAGGTAAGTAGATGTGTTGCCTTGCTCCAACGTATGACGTGTCATGCTTAACATACGTTTGCACTTGTTTTGATAAAAATATATGAGTTATTTTTAACAGAATATGATGTTTGTGCAAAAACTAAATAAATACATAGAATAAACGCAAAAAGATTAACAGAAACAAGCTGGGAGCAAAGCAAAAAGAATTTCACCATAATAGCAACAACAACAAAAACGCCTAAGCAAAAGTTGATTATCATCGCAGATGTTTTTAATAAGTACTTTTATGTACAAATATAGGCTATATACTTACATAGTATATTTTTTTTGTATGTATGTATGTATGTATGTATGTGTATGCCAGCATTCTAAACTAAATAAGCGCTCAAGCAAGCGACACAAACAATTTGTTTGTGCACATGCCTACAAACAAACAAATAAAAGAGAATACATTAGTAAATGGCAAATAAAAAATAAAAAGATAAAATAATTTCTGCTGCTAAGAGCACAACGCTTTGTACTAAAAGAGAGAGAGAGAGAGCGTGAGTTGGATGGCAACTCTACAAGAAAGCCATAAAGAGTGTTGATCAGTGTGATGCCGGCGCCGTTGTTTCCACTCTCCCCACCAAAAGAGATCACACACAGTGCAAGACAGGCTAAAAATATTAGAAAGTAGTGTTGTTTAATAGCTGGAAATTGTGTTACTAACATGGCCACAACAAGTGAAGGGCGTGTACGTCCATGAGTTCAAAGCTATGTACATAAATATGCACATATCTACATAAACCATATCAGCAATGTATAGTATGTATGTATATGTATGTATGCATTTACTCACACACATACAACTTAACTGTTTTGCCCACGTCAAACGCACAAAGGCACACGAACACACACACCAGCAATAGCAACGACTCTCTTAATGACTGCGCGCCCCTTTTGGCTCTCTGCTGCCCGCGCGCTCACTAGAAACATTTGCGTGTTTGCTTGTGTTTGTTTGCGCGTGTGTTGTGTTGTTGCCGGCATTTTTAATGGCGACTATCCGCGGCTATAAAAAGCCGCCGTCTCTCGAGTCGCGCATCAGTCCAATTGGAATCTTGGTACAGTGCACAGTGTTCAGTAACAGCAAGTTAAAAAAAAATCAAAAAGTAAGTTTTTTCTATGCTAGTGTGTGCGTTTGGCGTTTGGCAATGAACTTGCTGAGCAAAAGACAGTGTGAAATTGTTATAGAAAGCTAAACAATGTGAATAAAGCATGGAAAAATTCAAAAGGCGCACAAACTATAATTATAATCAACTTATGACCTCATCATAATGTGACAAGCAAAAAAAAAGGATTTTTATATCAATTTCAAAATGTATATCCATGCCATCAAATTTTATTTAAAGTGCTGTTTTTTATATGTACTTTAACTAACAACATAACTGTGCTCTGTGCCTTTTCAGTAAAATGGTCGACTTCTACTATTTGCCCGGTTCCTCACCTTGCCGCTCGGTCATCATGGTCGCCAAAGCTGTGGGCGTTGAGCTCAACAAGAAGCTGCTTGACTTGCAGGCTGGCGAGCAGTTGAAGCCTGAATTCCTTAAGATCAATCCTCAGCACACCATTCCTACCTTGGTGGACAATGGTTTTGCGCTATGGGAATCACGCGCCATCTTGATCTATCTGGTTGAGAAATACGGCAAAACCGATTCGCTGTATCCCAAGTGCCCTAAGAAGCGCGCCGTTATTAACCAGCGTTTGTACTTCGATATGGGTACGCTGTACCAGAGCTTTGCCAACTACTATTACCCACAGTTGTTTGCCAAGGCACCCGCTGATCCAGAGGCCTTTAAGAAAATCGAGGCTGCTTTTGATTTCCTGAACACTTTCTTGGAGGGTCAGGAGTATGTTGCCGGTGATAACCTTACCGTGGCTGATATAGCTTTGGTTGCCACCGTCTCTACTTTCGAGGTGGCCAAGTTTGACATCTCAAAATATTCCAATGTGAACAAGTGGTACCAGAACGCCAAGAAGGTCACACCCGGCTGGGATGAGAACTGGGCCGGCTGCTTGGAGTTCCAGAAATATTTCTCTTAAGTTTTATTAAGATACATGTAACATACATATAATGTAATATTTATTCACATCGATTCGAAATCGTTTGTAGTAATTTTGCACCGGCAAAAAATCGTTGCTAAGTGTTTTTTTGCATAAACAAAAATAAAGAATATTCATTTTTATTGAATAAAATCTTACTAGTTTTTTATACGTTGACAAGATAATTACTCAGGTTGGTTGGCGCTCTTGTTGCCGACTGTATTGCCACAATCTGAAATTAACTATAGCTTGAACTTAATTATAATTAGTATGTTATCGGACAAACGACAAGTGGGAGCGAGATAAGCAGTGAACACACAGTCTTGCAGAGTTGGGTCTTGTTTACTAAATTATATATGTATGTATTTATTGCAATATGACTCCTGGCAAACAGAATGTCTGGCTGAGACAAACAAGTGCTATGTCTAAGGTCGGCAAGCAGCAACTATTGCATACTCTTTAATCTCTTAATGGGCTTTTAGTATGCTATGTGGGCAGGGGTAAGGGATTTTGTAAATATTTTTTGGAAATTTCGAAACCACTTGACATTTTAAATGGCTATGTTCAAAGGTGTCGACTTAATAGTCGGAAATACCGAAAATACCGAAAATAAAAATAAACTATTACAGTGATTCAAGTTCAAGGTCACGAAAGCTGATTAAAAATAAATATTTTAACAAATTTTTTGCACGAAAATGAGAGATTTGCAAGTTTTTGCATACAGTGTCAATTTTGTTTAAATGATAAGGGGCTGTTACACAAGATTTATTTGAGTAGCTTTAAAAATATTCTTGAAGTTTGCAAAAACTTTATAAGAGTAAGGAAATCGTTACCAATATTAGTAAAAGTAAAATATTTAGCATAGGGGCTGGTACTATGACACAGAAACCAAGCACACTCGGGCAAAGTAGGTGCCACAAACATATGCCATTCACTAATTTTTAATGAATTTAAATTGGCAATCAAGCAAAATGTGTTGCTTATATAATAGCTCATATAGTGGGATACATACTGAGAAAGTATCGAATTAAAATCGCATGTGCTAGAATGTTTAGAATACATTTAAAATGTCATAAAGGATTTATTTAGAAAAGTCCACCATGACTAAAAAATTTAAGTAAATAAAATTATGTTTTAACTTGTATCTATTATAAGAGAAAAAAAAACTAAAAAAGTTAACTTAATGCGTTTGAAGTTTTGCTAACAAATAAGCTTTTAAGATTTATTTTATATTGTATGGTTGTCAGATTTTCCTATATTTAAGAGTACTGGTATGTTTTCTGGAGTTGTATAATTTTAAAAATCGTTATCGATAAAAAAATTTTTATTTTGAGTAAACAACAAAGGTTTTTTTTGATTTAATAACTCTTTTGTAACATAACGCCAATTATAGTTTTATATTTTTTAATCAATAACAACGATTGCGTTATAGTTTTCTTTTTTTGTTTACTAAAAAAAGTTATTCATAAAAATTGTAATGTAAGTAACGTTGCGACTTGTAACGTCACGTCATATGCTAATGCTAATAAAAAAGAGAAAAGGTTTTTTTGATTTAATAACTTGCAAAATTAATCAACATATCAATTTATACTAAAAAAAATTGTATAGTTGACCTTGTCAAAACCTACTTCTATTTTTTGTAACGTAACGCCATGCTTTTATCTTGTAATCAATAAGATCGATTACCGTTTAACTAAATATCGCGCATTTAAAAAATTTAGGTTTTTCTTTTTTTCTCTCATATTTTGTTGCACAAATGAAACGTCACGCCAAAATGGAAATGCCCATGTACAAAATATTGTATGATCTATTCATTAGAAAAAAGGCGAACGGATTTAGATTTAGATTCGTACAAAGCACAACTTCTAAGAAAAATTGTGATATCCGATCTCAACTGGAGTTTCTGACAGAAAAATTAACTAAAATTAAGCAAAACGGTTTCATTTGTCTTGCTGATTATATTTGGATTAACTTTATAAGATTTTGCTCGTTCAAATGTAACATATCCTTTTTAGCAACAATATTAATATACCTCTTATACCTCGCATATAAGGGTATAAAAAAAGTCTATTATTCAGAATAAATCTGGCAAAAAGTGAGTCTATGTCGATAAGAAAGTAAACAGTATGTCTGGAAAATAACTATATTGATTAGATACTATTACGTATTAGAAGTGTGTTATGTATAAATAAGGTAGTCACGTAGGTCCCCAGCAAAGTAGCTCACATGCAACAAACAAGTACCCAAGTTTTTGTATTGTAATATAAATCTAATTCGTTAGTGGGGGGGAATATTATAATAGTTTTGCTACAATATTTGTAGCTCATAAGAAATTTAAAGTAAAATTTAATAAAAAGGTCAAGAATAGCTGGATAAGGTCCCAAAAGTTTTAGAAACTAATGATGCAATACTATATATTTGGTTAAATAATATAAAATTTTGTTCAAAGTTTTGACGTAATGCCAAAAGGTATTTGATTGCCTAATTTGGGGTCGATACCTTCATAAACAAACGAAACACAGTGAATTTGGTTCAAAAAACGTTTTTTTGACCGATCGATTCTATAGAAGCTATATGATCTCAGAGATGGTAAGTGCTAGAGCAACCAAACTTTCAGATTAGATGCCTTATTATGTCACGGGAGACAAGTTTATTTTATTTTTTTGATATCGGCGTTATATGATATAGTTCCTAAAGGGGTGTTTCAGAGGACCTCGAAAAAAAACCAAAAGCTTTTTATGAATAATTCGTTTGTTACAGAGTATTCCAAAGTCGTTGCGCTAGACTTTAACGTGCGTAGTTGTTTTGTTATGCAAATTTTAGTGCAAACGAACGTTTTTTAAAAAAAACTTTTTTTTACACTTAAAAAAAAAGGGTGAGGCTTGACTATGCGAAAAAAAATATGTGCCGAAAATTTTTTGAGAAGCAAACGTCCACTTTTAGTGCAATTAATTAATAACTTTAAAATAAAAAAACATTTTTTGGTTTAAACTTTTTTTTTGTGGTTTTATAATAACCAAATAAATGCATTTTCGGCAATTCCTTTTTTTTATCGCCAAAAAAGAGGTTCTGAAATATAAAAAAAATTTTATTTTATTGTAAATAATATGTCTGCTAATGTACCAATTGTTTTGCTTGCTAAAATTTGTATTGCCTAACATTACAGATTTATTTTATGCTGATGCATGGCTGTTAAAAAAAACCTTATTTTAACGACTTTTAAAAAATACAAAACTTAAATTTTTTAAAAAGTCTTTATTTATAATCTGTTCCTTTCAAAGAGACTAATGAATAAATTATGATAAATATATTTTACCTATTGAAATATTTATTATAGTTGGAAGTAAAACTTTAATTTTGGGGTCAAAGATTAGGCTTATCTAAAGTCAAGGTTGAGGGGGCAGAGGAGCTTTAGTGATGTAAGAAAAATATCTTAACAGAATTTTAACCGGACTTGTTATAAAGGTATCTCTTTTATCCAAAGGTATTAAATCTTAGTGTGATTGTTTAGGTTGTCAGCTCTGAAAAAAAAGCCCTGTATCTTGTTTGGAATATCATAATACTGTCACAGTGTGCAGGAACATAGTGCAGGGTATCTAATAAATGCGAATTCGCCCTGACTATCTTTTAATGGAATTTCAAAGGAATCGGCTAGAATTTTTACATAAAAAAGTTATGTAACAGAAATATTCTTGTAAAGTAAGACAGTTTTTTAACTTTTTAACGACTAATTTTTTCAGAGATTTCAAACTAATTGGAGATTGTTTTTATTGCCAGTGCAGGGTATCTAATGTATGGGTGGGTTTACTTAACTCCGATGTATGACGTGTTATGCTTAGCATACGTTTAAATTTCTGCACTTGTTTTGATAAAAATATATGAGAATATGATTTTTCTGCAAAAAATAAATAAATAGAATAAGCTCCAAAAAGATTAACAGAAACCGACTTAGAAGCTGTATGTATTTGTGTACATAAAAACCATATCAACAATGTATATGTATGTATGCATTTACTCACACACATTTACAACTTAACTATTTTGCCAACGTCAAAAGCACAAACACACACAAACACACGCCCCTTTTGGCTCTCTGCTGCCCGCGCGCTCTCTAAAACTTTTGATTGTTTTCTTGTGTTTTTTTGCGCGTGCTTTGTGTTGTTGCCGGCAACTATTTTCGCGGCGTTATAAAAGGCCACTGTCTCTTGAGTCGCGCATCAGTCCAATTGAAATCTTGGAACAGTGCACAGTGTTTAGTAACAGCAAGTTAAAAAAAAAGAAATAAAATAAAAGTAAGTTTTTTCTTCGCTAGTGTGTGCGTTTGGCAATGAACTTTCTGTGGAAAAGACAGTGTGAAATTGTTATTGAAAATTAAACAATGAGAACAAAGCATAGAAAAATTCAAAGACGCATAAACTACAATTATGGCAACTTATGACCTCATCATAGTGTGCCAAGCAAAAAAAAGAAGAAGGATGTTTTAATCAATATTCAAAGTGTATCTCCATGCCCTAAAAGTGTTTTTTTTTTCTACTTTAACTGACAACATAACTGTGCTCTGTGTGCCTTTTCAGTAAAATGGTCGACTTCTACTATTTGCCCGGTTCCTCACCTTGCCGCGCGGTCATCATGACCGCCAAGGCTGTGGACGTTGAGCTCAACAAGAAGCTGCTTGACTTGCAGGCTGGCGAGCATTTGAAGCCTGAATTCCTTAAGATCAATCCTCAGCACACCATTCCTACCTTGGTGGACAATGGTCTTGCGCTATGGGAATCACGCGCCATCATGATCTATCTGGTTGAGAAATACGGCAAAGACGATTCGTTGTATCCCAAGTGCCCCAAGAAGCGCGCCGTTATTAACCAGCGTTTGTACTTCGATATGGGTACGCTGTACCAGAGCTTTGCCAACTACTATTACCCACAGTTGTTTGCCAAGGCACCCGCTGATCCAGAGGCCTTTAAGAAAATGGAGGCTGCTTTTGAATTCCTAAACACTTTTTTGGAGGGTGAGGAGTATGCTGCCGGTGATACCCTTACCGTGGCTGATATAGCTTTGGTTGCTACCGTCTCTACTTTCGAGGTGGCCAAGTTTGACATCTCAAAATATCCCAATGTGAACAGATGGTACCAGAACGCCAAGAAGGTCACACCCGGCTGGGATGAGAACTTGGCCGGCTGCTTGGACTTCTCGAAATATTTCTCTTAAGTTTTGTTAAGATACATGTAACATACGTATAATGTAATATTTATTCACATCGATACGAAATCGTTTTTATTAATTTTGCACCTGCAAAAAATGGTTGCTAAGTGTTTTTATTATATAAACTAAAATACGAAAATGAAAGATTTGCAAGTTTTTGCTTACAGCTTCAATTTTGTTTAAATGGTAAGGGGCTGTTAATAAAAGGCACAAGATTTACTTGGCAGCTTTACAAATATTCATAAAATCCGCAAAAACTCTATAAATGTAAGGAAATAGTGACAAAAAAAGTAAAATATTAAGCAGACTTGGCCAAGTCAAAACCACCAACTAGTTTTTGTTACGTAACGCCATGCATAGTTTTGTTTTTATATTGTGATCAATAAAATCGATTACCATTTTTTTTAAATAAATACCATGTGCTTAGTTGCATTTAAAAAATTTGGGTTTTTCCTTTTTTTTTTTATGTAACGTCACGCCAAAATGGAAATGCCCATGTACAAAATGTTGTATAATCTATTAATTAAAATAAAAAGCGAACGGATTTCGAGTCGCACAATCACCAAAACGGTTTCATTTGTGTTGCTGATAATATTTGGATTAACAAATCATTTTTAAAAACAGAATTAATATACCTCTTACGCATAACTTAGAGGGTATAACATGCGTCTATTGTACAGTATAAATCTGGCAAAAAGTAAGACTACGTCGTTAAGAAAGTAAACAGTTTGTCTGGAAAATAACTATAAGTACTGATAAGGTACTATGTATTGCATATTGGAAGCGTGTTATGTATAAATAAGGTAGTCAAGTAGGTCCCCGCAACGTAGCTCAACAACCCAAAAGTTTTAAATGAAAATAACTCATTTGTTTATGAAGATATCGTAACCAAAATTGGCTTTCGAAAGTTTCGGAAGTAGAATACTTTAAGAAAATATATGGGTAAAATTTCCGAAAAAACCTACCGGTTTAAAGATATTTGCAAATTATTCGAAAAAGAGGGGGGTACCACGCTCCCTCCCACAAATATGAAAACTCGATTTTAGACTTACAACAGGGTCCCAAACAATGCCTGAAAGTTTCATCAACTAAGAATTTGTTACCAGCAGACGTCGTCTTTGACGTTTACTGTACTAAAGTTGGCTATATCATATAGCCCCCATAGGAAAAATCGGTCAAAACAACGTATTTAGTGCAAAATTCGTTGCTGTTTATAAAGATATCGTAATCAAAGGTGTGTGGTAGTTTTTTAGGGTTCCCCAGCACTATACCACACTTGATCAAAATCGGTTGACTATATTATATAGCCCCCATAGGACCGATCGGTCAAAACAACGTATTTAGTGCAAAATTCGTTGTGTTTCAGCTGTTTATAAAGATATCGTAATCAATGGTGTTTGGTAGTTTTTTAGAGTTCCCCAGCACTATACCACACTTGATCAAAATCTGTTGACTATATCATATAGCCCCCAGTTTTTTGTTTGTTCAGCTGGATAAGGTACTGGAAACTGCCCCCAGCAATTTTTGAAAACAAATAATGCAGCTCGATGCAAAGGCGAAAAAAATTTTTTTTAAATTTTTGTATCGACATAAATGACAATTAGATCGGAATGTATTGAAAAGAGCACATCAGTGATATACAGATTACAGATTACAGATTAAGTACACATTAAGTACAAATTATCCAAAGATGCAGGCAACCAAAGTCGAAAAAAGTGTAATTTTTGACCATTTTTCAAAATTTTTCACGAGATATTGAGGAATAACTGAAAAAAGTGCCGAAAAACATGTTTTTCGAAAATATCTCGAAAACGGTGCTAAAGAAAAAAAAAAGGTTGCCATTTTCGTGTTTCACGACCCCAAATTACCCTAAAAAACACTATTTAGGAAGGTTCACTCGATGACACTTAAATTTGTAAACTAGTGTAATAGATCATCAAAATCTGTCCAGCCGTTCTTGAGTCATAAATGGTGTAACTAACACAACTTTGTATACCCTGTAACAAAGGTATAATAAGTTCGTGCAAATGCATGTAACGGTCAGAAGGAGGTGCGGCAGACCCAACTAAATATATATGTATATATTCTTGATCAGCATCAACAGCCGAGTCGATATAGCCATGTCTGTCTGTCCGTCTGTCCGTATGAGTAAAAGGATCTCAGAGACTATAAGTGATAAAGAGCAATACCAACCGTACCACGCTAACGTATAACCTATACGCATTAGGGTGGCCGCCGCTGATATGGCGGATTTTTGAACCGTCGATATCAATAAAGCCACCCCCTAAAAAGTTTCCTTTTTACATGCATATAGCGCCTGTAAAATTTAAAGGCGGTCCGAATGTATTTGATGATTCCTAAAATAGGTCAAATGTCATAATTTAAAATTTGAAAAAACTATTTTTCAAAATTAGAAAAAAAAGTGCCTCTATTTAACAGCAAATATCTTTGGTTATACTAAACTGATTTCGATAATTTTAACTTGACTGTAGATAATTGAATTACCCAACGATTATATTTGGAACATATTTTTGTTAAACTTACGGTTTGGTCGCTATTTATGCATTCATATGAACATTTTTTATGACCTTTGACCTATTTTAGGAACCATCAAATACATTCGGATCGCCCTTAAATTTTACAGGCGCTATATGCAAGTAAAAAGGAAACTTTTGAGGGGGTGGCATTATTAAAATCGTGAGATGTTGCAAAAATGGCCACCCTAATACGCATAGCAAGTTTTACTACGTATAACCTATACGCATAAGTTAAAGTTAAGTGTATAAACCATACAGCGCTAACACTCCAAAAAATCTGGTTTATTCCAAAAGTTAATATTTTTTACTATATAAGATTTAAAAATAAATCCAATAATGTTTGTTTGGTTTGTAATTATCACCTGAGCTTAATCAAATCATCATAAAGCGATAGATAGTCTCCAAAATTTGCGTATAAAAGTTTGAAACTTTGAAGAGAACGATTTAGTTGCCACTCAACGCGCTGCGTGCTTAGAAGTTTATTACGTTCTGAGTTCGGAAATTATTTATTGCTTGAGTACCAAAAAATTATTACGTGAGCTATCAAAATTATTTATTAATAAATTTTTTTTATCTCTTTATATTGTCTGTGATGTTTTTGCTGTAGTCATTAAATTGAGCCGTACTGTCCACAGCTAATAATCAAAACGGTTTGCTATAATTTATAGACCCCGACAATATGGACTTCTACTATCGACCCGGATCTGCGCCATGCCGTGCAGTCATTATGACTGCCAAAGCTATAGGAGTGGAGTTCGACAAGCAGATATTTATAAATACACGCGCCGGAGATCAGCTCAAGCCGAAGTATTTGAAGCTGAACCCACAGCACACAATACCCACGCTAGATGATCATGGTTTTACCTTGTGGGAATCCCGAGCTATTATGGTTTATCTGGTAGAGAAGTTTGCCAAGGATGATGCGCTCTATCCCAAGGACATACAAAAACAGGCGCTAATCAACCAACGTCTTTACTTTGATATAGGCACGCTCTACAAGAGCTTTGCCGACTACTATTATCCGCAAATTTTTCAAAAGCTGCCAGCCAACAAGGAGCTCTACAAGAAAATTGAAAACGCCTTTGAGTTACTGAACATCTTCTTGCAGGATAGCGATTATGCGGCAGGAGATAGCTTAACTCTGGCGGACATATCACTGCTGGCCAGCGTTTCCAGCTTTGATGTGGCCGGTTTTGACCTACAGCCGTATTGCAATGTTCAACGCTGGTATGAGCATGCCAAAAGGGTCACACCCGGCTGGGATGTCAACTGGGCGGGCTGTTTGGAATTCCGCAAATACTTTGAAAACTGATTAAGAAACTCATTTATTGCACTTGGTTGGGTAGTCTTATCAATAAACAGCTTTAACTAAGGCGCCTACAAACTAAACATTGCACTTGGTTTACGCTAAAACAAAGAATTCGATTTACTAAAGTCAAGCGGTCTGCGAAAAGACTGCTCCAGATTGTGCAGACGCTCCTCCAAATCGTTCATGGAGTTGCGCAGCATGTGACCGCGCGGGCGCAGTGATATCTGCGGTGAGTGCTGCATGAGGTCATCCTTGACGCCGGAGAAGGAGTGACGCACGCAGCTGCGTTTCTCGAACTTGGTGTTCTGATAATCGTGCCGCTGATGATGCTGATGCAGGTGCGCATGCTGCCGATGTTCGCACATGCCACTGCGGCAATTTAGCGCCACCAAAGGCTCATCCGTTTTCAGTGAGTCCTCATAGGTGTCGCTGTGGGGTGAGAAGAGTTACAAACAGCTGTTTGGCGGTGAGTTACAAACCTACCTGCTGTCTGTGGCGCCATGCAGCACCACCTGACCCGAGCTGCTCTGTTGGCGTAGCTCCAGATGCGCCTTGGCATGTCTGGGGCAGAGCATATCCGCGCTCTGTGCACGTTTGGTGCTTTTGCGCGCCTCAGTGCTGTGCTGAAAGGAGTCTGGCGAGGTTTCGTATAGCTCGCGGCTGCTTAGAAACTCTACGCCTGAGTCCTGGCCGGTGGAGTGCAGCGAGAACAAGGATGTTTCATAGTTACCGCTGTAAAGATAGGGTGAGTTAGGAGTAGTATCAGCGAGCAATGTTGGGTAAGGAAATGTACAAATTTTTGACCTGAATTGGATCGTCGTCCCTAAAATGGTCAATAGCATAATTTTCGTGTTTCTGCGAACATGTTTCTTAAAATTAAGGCTCTTTTAGAAACTATGGTGAAAATAAAAAAAAAATCGTATAATAGGAAATGTTTTAGAAAAAATCGCAAAAGTGCCCAGAATATTTAAAAATATACGTGATTGGGAAACTAGAAATTTTAGGTAAATTTCCGTAGTTCTGAAAAAATTTTTAAAATAACAGAAAATTTCAAAAATATACCTATTGAGAAAAAAATATCGTAGGTAAATTTCCATAGTTCTCAGAACATTTTAGTTAAGACTAAGTTTTTTATTTTATAAACTATTACCGTACTTCAATAAATTTGTTTTAATCGTAAGTTTTTTCTTTAAAAATTATGGTGAAAATAAGAAAAAATAATTAAAATGTTTTATAAAGTCTTTAAATTAACTAAATTATACATTTTTTGGAATCAGCATTTTTTTTTAAATAGCATGCATATCTATACTCGCTTTTTTCGAGCTTGCCTAATGTAAGAACGTTTGTTCAAAATTATAAGAAAAAAATGTGGTACAGTCGAGGCGGTGCCCGACAGTGGAATACCCTGTACCTTTTGTCTCGCAAACAATTTTTCCTGCATATTCCTTCTACGAACTTTCCAATTGGAATATTTTTTTTTTTGGTGAAATTCGATATTTATACCTATGAGTTCCCTAAATTTTTACCGATTTTGATGAAACTCGAATGTTACGTCAAAGAAGTTATTTAAAGTATATGGGGTAAGTTTCAAGTTGGTATGTTGAGGGGTGTGGGAGAAAACACGGTAAATCGATTGCGGGGGGTGGGGGGACCGCGTCGATAAAATTTGGATGTGGATTTGTTCATTAAAGCCACATGAATCAGCTTACCAAAAATTGTGATTCTGGGTCACTTGTAACCGTAATTATGAGGAGTCAAATATTGACGCAGTTTATAGGCAAGGGTGGTGAAATTTGTACATTTTTGACTATAACTTTTTCTGTATTTGTCCGATTTTGTTCATTTTTTACACATAGATGCATGTATCCACAACGCATCGCTCTGTTAAATTTCAAATGAAAATATTAAACGGTGTGGCTAAAAACCGCGAAAATCTACAGCGGGGGAACGGGGAAAGATATTGACATGATTCAACAAACTTCATCTGCTTAGGAAATATGCGCACCAGCAGGTAAAGTTCCGTGTCTCTAGCTCTTATAGTCTCCGAGATCTAGGCGTTCATACGGACGGACGGACGGACATGGCTCAATCGCTACCCGAGGTTATGATAAGCATTTTGGTATGAAGGACTTGGGGTCTGCCACGCCTCCTTCTGTCCGTTACATACATTGCACAAATCTAATATACCCTTTGTACCTATAGGTACAGGGTATAAAAATCTTTTAACTGGAAATGCTTTCGAAATTAGAATTGAAATAGTTTCTTTTAAAACGTGATGTTAAAAATAAAAAATTAAAGAACCTAGCTGAGGAAAAAAATATATATTTAGAATCAAAAAGCGCTAAAAGTGAATTTTCGCGACATTTAATTTATTTTTCACTAATATGCTTAAAGTAGAAAATTCTTCAAAATTATTGCCTGGCTTTAAGAATATTGTTCATAAAAAATTATAAAAAAATAGTTTAATTTAAAAAAGAATTTTATTTCTTTTATATGTAACAAACTTACTTTGTTTCGAAGAACTACACTTGACCTTCGAAATATTAATAATTACTTTTTTTTTTTTTTTTTTTATAACACACTAAATTTTTTTTCTTGTGTAGCGAATAATTTATCATCAATATTGGATTATAACCAAATTTGTATCGGTTTATTACCAATAAAAAAAAAAAAAATAAAATCAAAAAAAAAAAATAATTTTTTTTTAAATTTTTTTCATCTTTTTTTTTTATTATGTCTTGAGATTTAAAAATAGTAAAGCATTTTTTTTGCCAGAACAATGCTTTTATTATATTATATTTATAAAAATTTTTAAAAGTTACTAATTTCAGAAAAATCTCAACAAAAAAAGCACATAAAGAAAATGCTTTTGTACCTAAAAATATTAATATTAAAAACTGCGTTCGAATATAAAAAAGAAACAGACTTTCGCCAGACTAGCCATCTTTTTTTTGTTTTTTATTTTTTTTTTTTTTTTTTTGTTAATCAACCTTATTTTTTTTATTTTCTATGGAGATAAAATAATTTGCCATTATAAAAAGGCTTTTAAGGCATCTGATTTTTGAAAATAACTCAAAATGGTGGTCGTTTTAAAAAAAATATATTTTTTTTTCAAGACATTGTTAATTGAAAAAACACCAAAAATTTTGAAAAAACTCAGAAGAAAGAAGGGACTTATATTAAAATTTTAATTGAATATAATAATGTCATCGGTTAAATATCTATATTTTTTAAAACTTTTAACTTCCTTCATTATTCAGATTTTAAAAAATTGCTCAAAATATTGTTCGTTTATGATATATTGTTTTTTTTTACAGACATTAATATTAAAAAAAATTATGAAAAATAAAAAATAAATTAATATTTTTATTGCATTTCCCCTTTTTTTTTTTGGTTAAAGATTGCATATTACGTTAAATTTACTGTTTATGTCTTGAGGTCGTCATATTCTTAATATGACGAAATGACGAAAGCTTAGTAAAGTTTAGAACCATTTCCATTTGGTAACCATTTTTGTCCCTTTAAAAATAATTTTATTGGAAATACTTACAGATTATTTACAGGCTGGCAGGCATTATACTTAAGCACAAAAGGTGTGCCGCCACCATCTGGCTCCTGACGCGCTGCACTTGCCGCAGCCTTGGCTATGGACTTGGGCAGCGGCACATCGATGTACTCGCGCTGGCGCTGCTGTCTGCAAGAACCAGTAGGAACAAGTTTTGCAGACATTTAGATTTATTAGAGACTTACTCATTCAGGTACTGATGATGCTGCTGCTGCGTGGCCAGCGCCTGTTGCTGATGATGATGATGCAATTGCTGTTCCAGTTTCTCAGTGGCCGTGGCAGTGGATTGGGTTTGAGCGGAAGAGCACACCGACTCGGGCATAAAGGCGCTGGTGGGACGCGTGGCGCTGCCGCCTTTGTTGCAATTCTGAGCATGACGCTGACGCTGACGTCGCTGCTGCCGGCAGGCTGAGTCTATGCCGGTTATGGTATAGGTAAGTCCCGCCTCGGAGGCAGGAAAGTCGCGGTGGGACCACAGGTTGCTGCTTGACGCAAGAAAAAGAGTTGCATTTGAGAGTTGTTTATTATAGAGTTGATTTAATGTGGCGCAGTTGTCACCAAGTTGATGAAGCTGCAGCTGCTGCTCGGATTCGGCTTAATTTGCTGTCAACTGTTGGACTGTTGCTGTCGTGTTGCAAGTTGTTTGATTTTTTTTTACAGTTAGAAATTTGCAGCGCCGAGTTGCAACATTTTACTGAACAATTCGAGCCTAATTGATACTGGTTTTGAAAGCAACAAGAACAACACGACAAGAACAACAACAAGCAGCAAATGCATCTGTATCTGTATCTTATAGATTTATTATGGCCTTAGGCTATTGTTAGTTAGTCTTGGTTAGTCTAGTACTAAGTAATTATGTTTAGTTGGCGTGACGCATGCGTCCCTCCCAGTCTTTCGTTTTTACCGTTTTTGACGCAGGCACAGATAACAGCAGGCGGCCAAAATGGCGCCCACGCTGCAGACGGTTAGCAGCACAACGGTAACGAATTCCAAACCGCCTATAAAGTTAGATGCGGTGGCATGTGTGGGCCGTGGAATATGTCCAAACTCAGCTAGTTCTATGATCCGTGGCATGGACTTGGAGCTGTCCAGTGGCTGACCCACTTGTTTTTGCTGCTGCTGCTGTTGCTGCTGCTGCAGTTGCAAGGCATCCAGCTGCAAGCCGGCTAACGAGCTGTAAACAAGAAGTATCCAATAAATTCAGGTGCAACTTGTTGCTTATTGGGTCAAATACTTACTCTTGCAACTGTTCCATTTCTATAACGGCATTAGTGTGCGGATCCACGGCAAATATATATGCATTAGTGCTGTAAAAAAAAAAAAATCACTAAATTGTAGTTATGGTGGATGGATGTGGATGCCCACAGTTGACATGTTGGCATATTTTGTAAACTACTTTTGTCTAATGGTGTCATATATTTTTTATACCAATACGTTATATGTCATATTGATGGCATATCGCCAACTAAGTAGAACATTGTTAAATGTCTAGTACTGTCACGTTGCCTTATTTTAAAATCTGCATTTGTCATATTGTGGCATATAATTTTAGTACTAAAACGTCATATCGATAACATATATTCAGTTGAGTGAAATTGTGACATATTTCGCAATCAAGTTTTGTCTAATGGTGTCATATATTTTTTATACCAATACGTTATATGTCATATTGATGGCATATCGCCAACTAAGTAGAACATTGTTAAATGTCTAGTACTGTCACGTTGCCATATTTTCAAATCTACATTTGTCATATGGTGGCACATATTTTTAGTACCAAAATGTCGCATCAATAACATATATTACGTTGAGTGAAGTTTTGTCCGCTGCTGTCATGTTGGCATATTTTGCAATATAATTTTGTCATTTCATGGCGTATATTCTAAGTACCAAAAAGTTGTAGGCATACTTTGCAATCTACTTTTGGCAAATAGTTGCATACAGTTTTTGTATCAATACTTCATATGATGCGGAATGCCATATGGATGGCACATTGTCAGCTGAGTAAACTATTGGTGGCATATTTATACCCTTTGCCTTATTTTGTATATCAAAACGTTATGTAAAGGCGTATACCATATCAATAACGTATGATAAGGTGAAGGCATGCCAAATAACCATCATTAGTATGTTGGCATATTTTGCAATATACTTTTGTCATTGAATGGCATGCATTTTTAGTATGCCAAACCGATGACATATTGTAAAAGTTCGCTGGTGTCTCGTTGCTATATGTTACAATCTATTTGTGATATATGGTGCTATATATTTTGATCACCAAGACTTTATATGATGGCGTTTGCTTTATCGATAACATATTGACAGTTGAGTAAAGTAATCCTAAATCTTCACTGTTGTCATGTTTGCAAACTACATTTGCCATATTGTGGCATATATTTTTTAGCACCAAGGCGTGATTAGATGGCGTATATTATGGCGACTGTTGACACGTTGGCATATTTTGCCAAAAAAAATTGGCATGCACTTCTAAGGTTTTTTTTTGTCATATAGTGGCATATTTCATATAAATGTCATACTATTAGTTAGTTAAAAATAATTCGCGCGATTTAGAATATCTTAAACTTTGGTGTCATGTTGTCATTATAAGTAAAAATAATTTATCATGCTCGAGGTATGTCAACCTAAGTTATATAGTGTCGCTGTCTTAGGTGACATATTATGACATAGCAAATATGGAAATATGTTACCTTGCTTTTCCATGGCAGGGAAATCGAAAAGTTTTACTTGGGATGTAAATACGAGTAATGAGAGAACCATAAAAAAAGTATAATATATATTGCAAAAATGTGGCGTATTTGTTAGCAGAAACATGCGATGTCAATTCATGTCATGTTTAGTTTGACGCCATTGAGAATACTTATAGTAATTACGATGTGGCAACTCAACTGACGCCATTTTTGATATGAAAAAAAAACAGAATCCGCGATTTTGGATTTGAGAAGCTAATAAATAAAAATGTGGTACAGTCGAGGCGGTGCCCGACAGTGGAATACCCTGTACCTTTTGTGTCAAAAAAATTTTTCCTGCATATTCCATCTAAGAACTTTCCAATTGGAATTTATTTTTTTTTTGGTGCAAAACGATATTTATACCTATAAGTTCCGTAAATTTATACCGATTTTGATGAAAATCGAAAGTTACGTCAAAGAAGCTATTTTAATTATATTGGGTAAGTTTCAAGTTGATATGTTGAGGGGTGTGGGAGAAAACACGGTAAATCGATTGCGGGGGGTGGGGGGACCGCATCGATAAAATTTGGATGTGGATTTGTTCATTAGAGCCACATGAATGAGCTTACCAAAAATTGTGATTCTAGGTCACTTGTAGCCATAATTGCGTAGAGTCAAATATTGACGCAGTTTATTGGCAAGGGGAGGTGAAATTTGCACATTTTTGACTATAATTTCTGTTGTATTTGTCCGATTTTGTTCATTTTTTACACATAGATGCATGTATCCACAACGCATCGCTCTGTTAAATTTCAAATGAAAATATTAAACGGTGTGGCTAAGAACCGCAAAAATCTACAGCGGGGGAACGGGGAAAGATATTGACATGATTCAACAAACTTCATCTGCTTAGGAAATATGCGCACCAGCTGGTAAAGTTTCGTGTCTCTAGCTCTTATAGTCTCCGAGATCTAGGCGTTCATACGGACGGACAGACGGACGGACGGACGGACGGACGGACGGACGGACGGACGGACGGACATGGCTCAATCGCTACCCGAGGTTATGATAAGCATTTTGGTATAAAGGACTTGGGGTCTGCCACGCCTCCTTCTGTCCGTTACATACATTGCACAAATCTAGTATACCCTTTGTACCTATAGGTACAGGGTATAAAAATGTGATGTAAAATTTGGGAGCATAAATATGGGCAAGAAAAATTTTTTAGACCAGGCATATGTCTAACAAATATGACGCAATATGACACTATATTTGAAGATTCCTCGCTACGCTAAATCTAGTTAAAAAAACTGCTCCAGCAGCTATACTTACGCTGCTTCCAATCCATTAGCATGCGGTTCCAGCAGTCTCACACGAACATCCTTGCCTATAGCAGCGCTCAAGGCCTCCATTAACGCCTCTATACGCCGCTCGACTTCCACAGGCTTTCCGGCCACCACAATGCGCACCTGCTTGGCCTCATCTATGATGTATACAAAAACATTTACAATGCCACTTCGTCCATCATCCGCGCCCATGCGATCTGTGGCCTTCACATCGAAGCCATAAATGCGCTCATCCAGACGTAAATCCCCAAGCAGACGTATGTTGCCCGTTAGCTCATCCACGCCAAACAAACGCGAAGGCTCATTGAGCAATCTATAACGTATCTCAGCATTGAGACCCACATCCGCATCGCTGGCAGCGACTCTTGTAACCGGATAGCCAAAGGTCGCACTACGTGGCACCACTGCTATAATAGGCTGTCCATTGCTCTGAAACTTGGGCGCATTGTCGTTCTCATCGATTATGTGCACTAAAATGCGGCACTCGTTGGGTGCCAGACCTTCAATGCGTTCATCGACCACCGGGTAGGCCAAGCGCACATAGTTACGTGCCTCCCTGCTGACCCGATCCGCACGTATGCGCAGCTGATAGCGCGCTATATGCTCCCGATCGAAGGGCTTGAGAGCATACAGTAACATGTTTTTGGCATCATATTCAAAAGGCGGATGCGCATCGGTTTCATCTAGGCCCTCCTCCAGCCATAGTGACCAGCGATAGTTTTCGGGATTTAAGCCGTGTGTCAGGTTTAAACGCATAACCTCAGTGGGCGCTTCATTGTTCTCCGGCAGCTGCACCTCGTAGTAGGGATGTTGAAAGATCGTGATGTTGGGCATTAGCTCAGCTTTGGGTGTTGACAAGGTGGGCTCAGTAACCGCCTGGCCCTGCAGATTTACTAAGACCACAGCGGTGGAGGAGAGTGCTGGACTGCCAAGATCTGAGGCTATGACGCTGACATTTAAATGCTCATAATCATTGTAGCCGCGAAAATTGGCTACAGTGGTAATAGTACCATCGCGGGAGTCGATTTGAAAGACCGGCGCATGCAGCTCCTGGTGCAGAATAGAGTAGAGCACCAAGCCATTGCCATTGCCTACATAGTCCTTGTCTATGGCGGTCACCTGGAAGGAAAATAAAAGTTTTAGTATATAGTACGGTTAAAGATAGCTTAGTTACCCACCTGTTTGACAAACATGCCTGGTTTGGTGCTGCGATCTAGGTATGCTTTATAGATGGGCACCATGCTCGTGCGGTCCGGCACATCCGCAATATACTTAGCAGCTTTGGTTAAATCATCGTAGCCTATAAATTCTGGCTTGTTGTCATTGATGTCCAGCACATTAACCTCCACATCCACGCTGCTGGACATGCGCAATACGGGTGTAGCATTATCCGTAGCAATTATTTGGAAGTTGTATTTGGAGCGCACCTCCCGATCTAGCTGTCCATTAATCTTAAGCACACCTGAAGCAGGTTTCACAATAAATGGCACATCCAAATCACTCAATGTATATGAAATATTTGCATTCTCGCCAAAGTCCAGATCCACGGCAAGAACTTGTCCCAGCACGCTGTCTTTGTACTCGCCCTCTGCAGTATCGAAGCTATACCAGGATTTCTTAAAAGTGGGAGCATGATTGTTGACATCTGTGACCGTGAAGCGCAGGCAGGTGGTGTCCTTTAAGCCGTCTATATCGGTGACACTGAGATTTAGCCAAGCACCAATATTAGCGGGCAGTGGATAGTTTACTGTAAGTTCACCGCTTAGTTTGTCCATGGCAAAGTGTTTTATGCCTTGTATTTTGGGCATGAGCGGCATGCCGGAGGGACGTTCTATGAGCTCTCCTAATAATTCATAGTGTAGCTGCGCGTTTTTGCCAAAGTCCTCATCGCTGGCGGTTACTTGCAGCAACTTGGTGCCCACGGGCGTATCCTCATAGACAGCAAACAGCGGACACTTAATCAAAGGCGGTGCTTTGTTGAGCATGGCGCGCGCAATGCGTCGGCGAGACTTACCACGGGTCTTACGCAAAGCTACCATAGCACCACCCTCGGTATGAAGTCTTGGTGAACCAGGTATGTGGTAGGGTGGTGGAGCCAACATCATAGTAGCTGCAGCTGCCGGTGCAGTCATGCCATTAGCGCTTTCCACAAAATAGATTTCCATATCAGTGGTGTATTCCCGTATTTCCACGTTTGAGTCCTTAAACACCGAAATACGTTCAAAGATGGGCGCATTGTCGTTCACATCGGCTACGAGTATTGTAAGATGTGCGTAGCCTGTCAAGCCACCGCTGTCCGCAGCTATGATCTTAAGATTATACAGCTGATCCTTTTCCCTATCCAGTCCACGTTTGCCGGTGTATGTTATGCGAAAGTAAGGACCCGAACTGAGCTTAAAATTAGCCTGCATGAAGGAGGTGTGCAGCTCCTGGTATTTAAACTCATCGTTCCATTGATCCGTCAGATTGAAAATATTAAATGAACCAGCGCTAGGCTGCAGTTTGTGTTGTGTGGCATTTTCCACGGTGGAGCTGCCATTGATATACTCTATAGAGAACTGATCGCTGTAGTCTCCTTGAAGCATTACACGAAACTCGGCATTGACGCCCGCATCGGCATCTTTGATATGTATAGCTTGGTTCATTGACAACTCCGTGCCCACAGCGCAGTTTTCATTGATTAAACCCACGTAGGTCAGCGCATTAAACTTGGGCGGATTGTCGTTAACATCGTCTACCTTAATATTCACCTGGTAGATGCCTGCACCACTCACTAGACCCGTGCTGTACTCCACGATGACGGTCAGTTCGTAGCTGTCCTTAAGCTCGCGATCCAAGCCAGTGAGTGTCAGCAGCGTGCCATCCTCGGTAATGGAAATCTTGTTCACCACCTCCTGTTGATTAGCTATAATGTAGCGCAGCTTCAGATTGCTGTCTCCAATAAGACGTCTGGGCAGCCGACGCTTGGATTTGGAGCTATGCTGACGCTGGCTGCGATTGCGACTACGAAAGCGACTGCCCATGGTGACGTTACCCATATCAGCGGGTAGCTCACGAAAGCTGCCCAGCTCATTGTTTACGCCGCTTATGCCATTCTTGTAAAGCAGCTGACCAATAATGCCGCCAACTAGATTCTCCTCTACGTGGAAGTTGATTATGTTCATGTTAATCTCTCTACAAGGGAACAGAAAGCTTGATTAAAGTAGGTGCGCGAGTTTTAATGTTGGTTGCTACGTACTCTATGACAGGTCTTAAGGGCACCTTTTGTTCCGGTTTGTTTACTATGTGTATGGTTACATTGGTGATAAGCACGCCTTCATCACTTAATTCCGGTGCAGCTGCAGTAGTAAGTGGCTGGGAGCTGCGGGACATGATCAACGGTTTGCTGGCGTTGGCAAAGAGCTGTAGTTCAAAATTGGTTAAAATAAAAAAACAAAAAACCCATAATGCGATGGAACTTACATAATTGGCCACCGCTTCAAATTGATAGATTTTACGCGAAAACTCGGATAGCTCTCTTATAATGGTTATAATGCCGGAGCGCTCTTCTATGGCAAAAGGCACACCCTCGGAATAGGTATGCAATAGATCATACATGATCTCTTCTTCACCATCGTTAATAAGTGTAGTGCGCACCTGACCCACAGAAGTGCCTAGTGGTGTATTGGCTCCCACCCAAAACTCATAAGGTGCACCCACAAAATCAATAGCCTGCTCATCGATGGTAGCATAAACTTCTATGGTAATAACAGCCAGTGAGAAGCGTCGCTCGGAGGGATTAGTCGGCTGATCACTAGCCTCCACAAACACTGCAATGCGACCACGTCGTAGCGGGCCACCAACAAAAATGGTGCCATTCTTATTATCCAGTCTAAAGGGTATATAGCCGCTGCCCTTGGGTCGCTGCAGCTCGTATAGCAACTGACCATTGGGTCCCTCATCAGGATCCTTAGCTGTCACCTGACCTATTTTGTAGCCCACAAGCGCTGTTATGGGCACTTTGAATTCATATAAATTACCATGCTCAAATTTGGGCGTATTGTCATTGGTGTCCAGCAAGGTGATCTCCACGCGCACTTCATTGGGACCAGGCTTCTTAAGATGTTTGGTATCCAGATAGGAGGGGTTGCGCTCAATGGCTTCCACTTTGAGCTTGATGGACTTGCGTTGCTCACGATCAAGCAAACGATCATCACGTACAGTAATCCAGCCGCTGCGGGAATCTATGCGAAATGCGCCTGCAGCTTCGTTGGTCTCGACGAGATTATAAAGAAATTCGGCGTTTTCACCCTGATCACGATCAATGGCGTTCACCTGCAGCACGCTGAAACCAGTAGGCAGGTTTTCCACAATGGAAATGTTGTAGAAATCGGCTTCAAATTCAGGCATGTTGTCATTTAGATCGAGCACCTCCATTTCGATTCTTTTCAAAGAGAGAACATGGTTATTATACGAACAAAATGGTTTGACTAAAAAACTTACCGCGCCAAAGCCTTCTTTAATGGATTATCCTTTTGTCGCGCTTCAAGTTGCAGAACAAAGGTGTTACCCGGCAGACTTTCCTCCTCTAGATCTATCTCCTTTTGCAAATACATGACACCATTGTGTGGGTTAACGCGGAACAGCTGTCGCTCATTACCCGATATAATATCATATATAAGCGTAGCATTAAGTGAATCCTGATCAAAGGCCATAATTGGTGGTGAAAAGTAAAGTGGTATACGCACGGGTACGCTAGTCAAGGGATGGAACTCATTGATTTTGGTGCGATAAACGCCTTCTGTAAACTTGGGTGGTAGATCATCCACATCGCGCACATTGATGGTAATGGTAGTATTAGCCTGATTAGCAGGTGAACCACGATCCCAGGCAAATAGTGGCAATCTAAATTGGCGAATGCCATTATCAAAATCGAGCTCTCTTTTAAGTATAAGCAGTGGTCGATGTGGGCTTTTCAGAGCAAAGTAGGGACTGCCATCGGCTGATAATTGTTCCGGCACTGTGGACATACTAAAGTGCACCTCCGAATTGGGCGTATTGGGCTTGTCGCGATCAAAGGCTTGCACACCTTCAAATATAATGCTTTCAATCGAGGTATTCTCATCCACATCAACTATATAGGGTGTGTTGAGAAATTCAGGTGCATTGTCATTGACATCTTCAATGTATACGGTGATGGAAAGATAGCTGCCCTAGGGTTCAAAAGCATAAAAAAATTAAAGTGGGTTAAGGTTTGACAACAAAGTGGCGAGAGATACTCGCAACGCACCTCTTCCAGCTTTTCGTGCTTGCCCGCGCAAAGTATGCGAAACTTGAGCAAATTTCTTGGCACATCTCGGTCAACTAGACGCTCCAACGAACGCGCCAAACTTATTACCAATGTGGTGGCATTGTATTCCGTCAGATTAAAGTACTTGTTGTCGCCGCTGGCATCGGCTGCTTTGAGTGCAACATTGGAGCGTGGATAGGCTTGCAAACGCAGTATTTCCTTGCCCACTTGGGCGTCCTCACGCAGGCGTATAAAACGCACGCCCTCACTTTCCGCAGCCACACCATCCAACGTGTGAAAGACGCAGCCAGGTGTAGCTATAGTGTAAAAAAAATATAAATTGCTATTAGAGATTATGTTTTTTTTTATGAAAAGCCTGCAATTTTGTGGTCGGAGTCTAGAGGCTCCTCAAGTGAACTTAACTACGTTACGGGTCCATAGGTGAAAATATAAAACTTTTAATTTTTTAAAATTTAGCTCAAAAACAATATAAACATATCATGAAAATTTAATTGGCAACATCTTGTTAGCTAATTGTAACAACGCAGGGTCCCTACGGATTAAGTTTCTGCCGCCCACAAAACGGAGAAGCACATTTTTATGGTTTCAGATCTTATTCAAGCAACCAGTCTATTAAGAACCTTTTTTGACTAAAATTTGCTTTTTAAATAATCCTTAGTGCAAGGTTGAGGGTCTTATCTAAGCAGCCACTCCACTTAGAATTTTTTTTGAGTAAAGTTAAAATCTTAATTGATCATGAGGACATCCCTTTTTAAGTTACACGATGAATCGTAATCGAGCTTTTGGGTATATTCAAATCCATTGTTCGTTCCCGGTAAGTATATTAGCAAATTTGAAATACGAAGAACCCAATCAAGCAGCCCCTGACACTTCCTCACATAATGGTAATAATACTCTCGTGCTCTTCTATGGCAAAAGCCGCACCCACGGAATGGGCATGGAGTAGATCATTAATGATCTCTTCTTCACCGCCGTGACCCACAGAAGTGCATCCAAAACTCATAGGCTGCATCCGCAAGATCAGTAGGCATTAACTTGTATGGTAATAACAGACAGTGAGAAATGTCGTTTGGGGAGATTAGTCGGCTGAAGAAAAATTCTTAGAAAAATATATGGCCCTATAAGACAAGATGACGGCGTGTATCGTATCCGTTATAATGATAAGCTAGGCACTCTCATCAATGGTGCCAACACTATAAAATTTATAAAGGCACAAAGAATACGATGGTATGGCCATGTCCTTCGTATGAGTAACACAAGAACCGCAAAAAAAGATATTTGAAACTAAGCCGCAAGGTGGCAGGAGAAAAGGTCGGTCTAGAATGAGATGGAGAGAAGATGCAGAAAATGATATTAGTGCGATGCGGATATCCAATAACAGAAGAAGTGCTGAGGACCGAACAACTTGGAGGCGTTTTGTAACGGAAGCAATGGTTTACCCCGAACTGTGATGCTAGGATGATGATGATGAGTCGGCTGATCACTAGCCCTCCTTTTCGATAGTATAAGGGCATTCCTAGTACATATTCATTATTATCAAATAAAAATAAAAATTCTTATCACTTTCACCTAGTTATCTATATTTTGGAACGTCTAATCACGCTCTTTCAAATTCCTTAACTTGCTCTTTTCTCTCGTGAAACAAATTTCTGACAATCGAAATATTATTCCGGCACGAAATTTCGATAATTTCTTGGGTTTCACCTCTATCGCATATCGGAACAAAGCATCTTACCAAGATCGAAATCATTAAAAGTACTTTTTGATGTGACCCCATAGCTCACTTGAGTCAAGACGATGCTTTTGTAACTTAAACTTTTTTTTAGAACAATGAACATTCGTATTTTCACACAATTTCTATGCCGAAAATTTATAAAATAGATTGGTGCTAGCGGAACTGAGAACCAGGATATTGCCATAACTTTTGCGCATTTTTCGTAAAATTAAAAAAAAGTAGCTCACATATGAACATATGAATTCTTATTTTCTTTAAGGAAATTGTAAAGTCATAATAGCTTGGCAATAAGCTTGATTTGAAAAAGTATTGCCCAAATACACACTAATAACTTGCTAAAATAAAGTCAAAATTTGCAACACTTTTGAGTTCCAAAAGTGAAATTCACAAAAATCTATTTCCTGTGGAGGCGTAGAAAACGCCCTCGCGCCATCTAGCGTGTGAAAAAGCAAGCAGGTGTCGCTAAGGTGCAGCGAATCACAAATATGCAGTGCACCAAAAAAAAAAACCCTTGACAAATTATTGCACCCAAATCGGCATGCAAATTATATGCTGAGAACCAAAAATGGTAAAAGCTGGTGAAAAACGTCTTCACCAAGCAACTGAGGAACCTGCTGGCTCTGGGCACGCGCGACGGCGCCAAAAACTTTCTACGATTGTCGATTGTCGCGTGGTTGCCAGTGCTCAGCCATAGAGGGCGGCAGCGGGCGGCATTGCGCCTACACAGCAACGATTTTCATGTGCAATTGCAACACTTTTCCAGCTAGCAACAACCATTCAGCTGTCGCCCAACCATCTTGGGCCTGCAATCAGCACGAAAACTAAGAAGACAACCAAGACGACGACGACTTGGCATGACGGCTCTTGCGAATTTGTAGTCTATGTTTAATTTTTTTTATTTTTTTTTTTCATTTAAGTTTTCTTCCCACCCTCATGACATAATTAAACATTTTTTATGCCGCATTTAGTTGCAGCGTTGTGTAGTTGCTGCAGCAAGCAGCTGCACCAAGAGTGACAAACAGCAGAAACTTTCTGGTGTGCTCTGCTCTGGTCTGGTCGGGCTTGTCTTGGTTGACTTGGTTGACTTGGTTGGTCTATTGCCTCTGACTTGTTGACTTTCTGACATTTTTTTCGGAAGATCTTGGTACAGCGAGAAATTATCATTGTTGTATATCTGTGTTTGTCTTTTTGTTGTCCAAAGCCTTTGTGTCTTCTCTTGTTGTCGTTGGTGAAATCTTGCAAGTTGTTGTTGTTATTCCTCGACAAATTTCATAGGCATCGCTTGTTTATTGTTTTATTTGTGGCTTAGTTTTTATTATACACTATTTTTTTTTTTTTGTTATTGTACTGAATCTTTGAATTTCTATTTACTTGCAGTTTCTTGGAAAGATTGACATATGTGGGGGTTTCTTTCGGCACATATCTATAAAAGTGTGTTAATTAGCTGGCAGTGGATTGTATGTTGGTTTAATCATTAGTTGCCCGGAACTTACGCAAAGCCTCTGGGAAATGTAATAACTTAAGAGGTTCAATAAGTACATGGAAGCAGTAAATATAATATGAGACCGTTATAGTAGTTAAGTTCCTCCATGTACTTAAGGAAGCACTGCTTTGTTTTGATCGGTTTACGTGCAAAAACAATCCAGCATTTTTTTTATATCTATGCTATTCTGTTTGCTATTTACCTTCTTTTTGTTTGCTTTAAGTACACTTTCTTTTACATTATAAACACTTATGTAAGAATCTTGTACCGGTAAGAATCACAGTTTCTATTATGTATATACAATAAGTTTATTGTTTGATAACTTCCTAAGACTCTCGGCTATTTAGTATGAACACATCTTAAAATCTCTTGTTTTTAATTTCATTTCATGAACGTGGCGTAAAACAATTTGAAAACCGAGTTTTTTAGTTTTGCTTCTGGAATGTGTTTTTTTTAGATCAACTTCGTAAAATTTGTATTAGAATGAAGCTAAGAGTACAATCGTCACGTAACGAAATAAGATATGTTGTGTTTGAAGAAACCAACAGGGAAAATATTTAAGATAGAGATATTTTATGGACTTTTATGCCTAAAAATCTATGAAATATTTTGAAGACCAAAGTTGGATGGTTTGTAAAAACTGAAAACGTGCAAAAATTGAGCTCACTCAAAAACTGTAGAATTAATGCTTATCGCTTTAAAATTTAGGAACTAAGTCCTACGAATCGGTAAGTTGGTGAGCTAAAAACACATCTAGTATTTTAAGATCCAAAATATGCAAAAACCACAAAAATATTTACAACTATTCGAAATTTCGATTCGGATTCCAACTTATCTATCGAATAATGCAGTTAATAGTTATACCTACTAACACTTGCATAGTTTTTCCCAAAGACTACTGTAGATATATTACCATTAGTGCAACTATAATCACAAACTATAATTTTTAAATCGTAAACTCGGAAACGGAATACAGAAAAGCATGGTTACTTGAAAGCAAGAGAACGCACGAATTTCTTCTTCCTTTACCAATTTTCAGCTTAACAAAATCTAAAGCTTACTGCAAAAAATTTAAAGCCACAAAGGTGTTATTTTTTTTTTTTTATAGCGAGCAATTTTTACCTACAATAATATAAGAAACCACAAGCCATAATTTTGATGACTTGAGGTATTTAAAAATTTCGTAATGTGAACTATTTTTGGGGCGAAATAGTTAAAATAAAATAAAAATTATACAATCGTGCTGCGTAAAAAGAAAACGCATAAAATATTCCAATTCGTTTTTAATTTATTTATTTAGTAAATCAAATCGAATTGGCAAAATAGGTTCCAAAGTGAACGTAAACTGAAGTAATGGTTTATATATAAGACATTTTATATACTTTGAATCAATTTAAGCAAATTTCAAGTTGGATATAAATTATTTTTTTTTGTTGATTCAATCCAAAAAATAGCAACCTAAAACGAATATCGACCAAAAAAATGGGAAATCGGCATCACGCAAAAACCAATCAAATTTTTCGTTTCGTTATGTGTAGCTCGGAGCACGGCTAATAGTTGAATTTTTGCAATATATATAAAAAAAGCTATTTAATAGTTTTGTGCACAATTGTAAAACCGATTGAAATCGATATCTTGATTCTTCACAAAAACATACTCAAATCAATATTCATTATAGGAAATAGAGTAAAAAATTATAAAGTGTCGACAATATTTTAAAATCAATCGACCTAATCAAAAATTCTGTTTTAATTATTTTAAAATCGATTAAATTGTAATAGACTAGACAAAAAGAATTCTAGGGCATCCTTTGTTATTTTCAAGAAAACAAAATTCACGAAATTTGTTCAGAGTTAGGTAACTCAAAGAGCAAGTATTTTTGGAATGGAATTGTTCATCTACATACCCACGTCTCAGAATCCTTTCGCATTAATTTTCCGTTATGAGTTTTGGAGATATTTTAGTCTCAATTATTATTTTAGTAGTTTTTTTTTATTAGAACTGACTGCCATATTCTGTTCGTTAAATTGGCCAATCTACTTATTTAGAAGTTACTTTATTTAGAAGTTTTCTTCCTTATAAATAGTTTCACAAAATTTTGATTTTTTACAGTGCAAAATTATATTTTTAAGAAATTTGAAGCCCGTATACCCATACAGTGTTGTGGTAGGCAAGTGTATATATCTTTTCGGTTATAAATTTGATATGACCAGAATGAGATGATTGACATGACAAATTCGAAAAATAAAGTTGGGGATGGTAGTTCCATCGCGGAGCAGGCCGTATAGTTGCAAATGGTGAGGACGACCCATGCAGATGACCCATTGAGAGGAACTGTTTAATGGGAAGTGTCTGTTAAGCAGTGGCAATTCCAATCCGGTTTCCTTCAAGTTCTATGTCTTTTAAGGAACTTAGGGAACAGGATAAAGTCAAGTCAAGTTTATGGTTTCAAGTGGCATGATTGCGATGGATTCCTACCGTTGCCATGTGAAACTCTGTTTTGGCAATGCAAAAAAAATAAAATCGATTTCATCAAAAAGTGAATGTTGTTTTGACGTCATACTTTTTTTTTTATAACATTCGCATTTTGTTAGATAACTTTGGACAATTGCTCTTAATTGCACAAGTTCGAAATTTATTTGAGTTGAAAAATTTGTCAAACCAATATTATAGTTTCATCTTAGCCAATTGAAAGCAAAGTAGTTATCTAATATGGACTGCTTGTAGTTCCTGATTGATATATTTATATAATACTAGGATGCAATTTTTTGGGAAGATAGGTTTGTCAAGATATAACCTATTTGAAAACCGACTAGAGGAAGGTCTCTTAGATGAGCCTTAACAAAAGGAACTTTAGGTTGACGCTAGTTGGTGAGCACTGATAAAGGGGTATTCTTTATAAAGCCAAGTGGATTTTGGGACTAGAAATTTAAAGTATTTTTTTAAAAATTAATTTTTTATTCCTTTTTATCAGTATGGCTCACATTGTCTCGGAGGAACATCGATATATTATGTCGTCCTGATAATTTTGTAATTTCCTTATAGATCTAACAAATAAAATTTATTTCGATTAACTTTAACATTGTAATTTGTATTTTGTTGTTATTTTAAAACAGAAATTTTTTTTTAAGAGCTTACTAGGGGAATCGGTCAATCTTACAATCTTACTTACAAAAAAAGGTACACCTTACCCAAAAAATATTTAAAATTTAATAATAATTATAAGTTTACAAAAGCAAATAGTGTTGTTATTATAAATAAGCAACAATTTCTTTGTGCATATAAAAAATGAAAATAAAAAAGCATGAAATATTCAATTAATATTTATGCAAAATCCATAGCACTTACAAAATGCAACGTACGACAGCAATTAAATTTAAATTAAAAAAAAAGATTTTTCAATCAAAATAAAAAATTAAAAAAAAAAAAATAAATTACTGAGCGATATTATTAGGTTTCGTTTCGATGTATAAACCAACTCCATTTTTGTCACGTGCGAATTTCTAATTTGTTTGTCAATAACTTTTGCGAGGAAAACTCCTTAAATCAACTAAAAACCCAGTCAAACATAAAATCAATCTTTAAGAATATTTCATTTTAGCTTTAATTTCACTTTGATTGCTTAAAACGTTAAGATTCGGCAATATTTGGAAATATACGGACACAAAAATCGTTTTTTAATGTAAATGTTTTTAAGTTTGTTCGATTGTTCAAGAATTATGCATGTGTAAAAATTTCAAATAAAAAAAATTTTCAAAAAGTACAATTATCCCATAAATAATGATAAAATAATTCTTTTTAATAGACGTTAAATTTGTTTTTATATTTACAAAAATTTCAAGTCAAAATACTTATTTTCAAATTTTTTTTAAAAAACGACTGCAATTTTTTTTTTTTTTGATTTTTTAATATTTTTTTATTGATTTTAATTTATTTAAATTTTGTTATGCGTTTATGAAATTTAAATGAAAGTAATTGCAGCTTAAATTTTATTTTATTTATTTAGTTGTTTTTAAAAAAATATGTTTTCAACAAAAAAAATGTGAAAATTGTATTGTTTTAACAGTATATGCTTTTTAAAATTAAAATATTTATTAAAATAAAATTACTTTTTTAAAGCATCATAATAACATGTTAAACACAAATTCCTTTTATATTTGTTTTGAAAAAATGTATTTAAAAATTATAGAAAATTAAAATTTTGAGGGTTTGTTATACGTTTGGCAGATGAAAAAAATTAACTTGTCTTGTTTATAAAATATGGAGGCAAGCGGGGTGAATTCGGAAACGCACCCTAACTTATTTCTAAGCGGACATTTGAGTATGAAACCAATTTTTAAATCAACCATATGACCTTGAAAGTTTTATTTTAAGTTTTTGTGAGGCTAAAATTCCAACATTTTCTCGAGTCAAATCCAATGTAAGTATATCCATAGTATTATTTAGACTTTGTACTTAAAAAATGCTAAAGGATTTTTGTAAGCCATCAGAACGACGCTACTCCGTTTCGAAAAAGTCGATTTGGGGTGAATCCGGAAGCTTGATTTGGGGCGAATTTTAAATATAGGTTCAGCACGGATTTCAACTGTTTTTGTGTCAAAATGTAGAGAACTTATAAAAAAAAGCCAAATAAATCCCCGTGATGATTTTCTGATGATTGTTTTGAAAATGCTGAAGGCAGTGAAAATCGACCGAAAGGAGTGATCCTTCAGAAGATTTCCCTCTTTTTTAAAAAAAAACATTTTTTCATGCCATCTCACTAGGCAACAATTATTTTTATTCCACAGTCATTCATTGCAATGCATTATTCAACCTTTTTTTTTACCAAAAAATAAAGAAATAAAATGTTTGCGATGAAATTTAATGGCGGTTTTTATCATTTTTGGACACTTCTGGATACACCCCAAAAAAATCGAAAATCACGAATTTGGCATTTTTTGCTCGGAGATCAATCTACCTGACAAAAAATCTTCGTATCGGTCTGAAATTTTGACACAATGGAGCTAATTCAATGCCCTTGACGACACAACTTTTAATTTTGAAAAAAAATATGTTTTTTGACACTCCAAAAAATATACGAAAAAATTCTTCCGAATTCACCTCACTTGTCTCTACTGTTAAGAATTGTTCATAGAAACCACAGAATGTTCATATATGCTGATTCATGATGCGGCTCACAGAAACTTTACATTTTATTTAGTTTTTACTTTTTTTTTTTTTTAAATCACTTTTTATAATACACGTTTTTTATGCAACATTTGTCATTAAAAATATTTTTGTAACTGTTTAGTTGTTTGATGAAACTATTCAAATTTATCCTGAACACCAAGTTTACGTGTTTTTTTGAAATGTATTAAGCGTATTCTCTTTGATGTCTTAGCCATGGTTCTCACCAACAGTTCTACGTCATATTTGCTCAAACGCTTTAACACTTGTTGGTCATAGCCCCAATATGCAACGTTTATTGCTTTCAAGTCAGAACGCCGCAAACACGGCTAATAAAAACAAAACACTTTTAAAGCTTATTCCAAGTAACATGAAGCATATTATGGCTTAATTAGAACATTGCCACATTACGCTTTCCATGTCAACTTGGTTATGGTTTCTGGCGCGGGGCTTTTAACTTTTAATGGGTTACAAGTTGGGTTGTAAGTTGGGGTCAACGAGGCGGTCATAGTAAAAGTGCATGAGGTGGGTCTGAAATGGGTTAGTTGGTCTGGCACAGGAGCAGACCAACTTTCCATAAACAAAACCACAAATTGACTGGCAGTGAGCCAGTGATCCACTTTTGTGTAATGGGAATTTGTGGTCGACAGGAATCGCAGACAGAGACCAATTGACCAAAGCAATTGACTCAGTTCGCTCTTAACGTAATAGTTGCATGCAAATCTATGGCACTTTAGAATGCAAAAAAAAAAAAACCTGTCATTGACGACTTGCCTGACGCCACAGGAAAAGCAGCGCAGAGCATTTAAATTGAAATTGGGGTTACTTAACGGCTCCACATCGTGGACAACGCGCAACATTCAAATAGCCCCGCGGCAAACAAGCCAAGTCGAGTCAAGTTGGTCAATAGACATCAAAACGAAAGACTTAGGCGACAAACTTGCATTGACAAATCACTCGAAACGAACTGTGGCAATTCACACGCACATTGCTGCACATGACGCACACACAGACAGAGACACACACACAGTCACAGGTGCATCCCAGCTGCAAATAAGGCTATAACGGCTTTTGGAGCTATAACCATCTTCTATGCAACATCCAAGCAACTTGCATGCAACTTGCAACTTGCCTTGTGCTTGCACCAATCCCGTTTTTACAGCAATTCCCAGCAAGCACAACAAAGTCAAGGCGGCTTGCCGGAAAAGTGTGTCAGCCAGGCGTGGTAGTCGTATCTTGGACAAACGCTTAGATATATCTATAAACTGGCACATATTGTAGGATTGTCGTTTTTTTTTTTTTGCGTATCCTTAAATTTGTACTTGCTGCGTTTTCGACGCGAGCTTCTTTGTTGCATTTACATGACGTTTTCTAAACAACGCGCACACATGCCGCCAAGCGTCCGAGCTATCAACCGACTGCGCAAACACTTCACGATGAACTGAGCGATGAGCAAAACATAATCTTAGCAAGCGGCGACATGGCTACGCTACAGTGACGTAGTTTGGTTTTTGCGATGGGCAGCTATGCAACATGGGTAAAAATACGTGAAGCGTCTACTAGACTAGACACATGTAAATCATCGTAGCTAAGATATGGTCATGATATACATTTAATGCATTATACTAAAAAAATTTCAGAATTTAAAATTTGTATTTTAAAATCTTTTAATTTAAGAAAAATATTAGAATATTTTTTTTTATTTCAATACTTTCTTGTTCTTAACATATTTTGAAATGATCAACCATTTTGCATTTTCTTTTTATTTTGCACCAATAAATGTCACCAGAAGAGCCTAGACCGTAAATATACTCTTTAAAAATTAATTTAAAAAATTAATGTTTTAAGTGCAAAAAGATCATTGCTATAGGTTCCCGAAAATTATATATTCAAAAGCTCAAGGGGCCATTGATGCCCCCAAAACCCCTCCCACCAACGCCACTGGCTTTGTCTATGCCAGCCGAGACTTGTTTTTCACGCTTGCAACAGCAGCAGCGACAACAATGACAGAGGAGACAGAAGACACAGCAAAAATTCGTAGTTGCAGATGTTGGTGACGACAACTGGCCGGATAATGTTGCACTAGGCCGCATGATAAGCGCAGCGTTTATCAAAAGATGAGCCAAGTAGCACAGGGCCTAATTATATATACATATATTTGTATAAAATATATATTATTTATTAATACATAATATACATATAAGCTACAGGCAAACCGTTAGCTCCATTTAAACTCAAATGCCTTCCCTTGCGGCATGTTGAAATGCGTTAAAGAAATAGAAAGACGGAAGGCAACAAAAGGCTAGCCCAGCACAACAACAACAACAGCAATAATAATAATAATAACAAAAACAACAATAAGTACAATAACAACAATAACTTCTTGCTTCATAATAATAATAAAAAGCATAAACAACAAAACTTATTAACATAAACATAAACACGCAGCTCATACGTAAAGCTCGCGGAGCAAGTGCGCCCATTGGAAAGCAGCAGAAGCAACAAATACACAGATACATACGCGTACATAGCAACTTACTCACTACTTACTAACTTGTTACTTACTACACTCTACTACACTCTGCTACAAATTGTAGCATCCAGAGGGGCCTGCCTACAAGACGCCCCAAAGCAAGTTATTTGGCCAGTAGGGGCACTTGCAGCTGCAACCAAGCGCAACAATGAGTCAAAAATCAAACACAAAACATTTGAGTCGTCTCTAAAGGGAGCACATCGACTATTATATACTCTTTAAACTACTACTGTCAGCCAATCTGAGGCGGAGCATTGGGTAGTAGTTCTATATTAAAGGCATCAAAGTCCAGGGATTATCATGATTATAGTTTAAAAAAAAAAAAACTTGAAAAACCTATTATTTATTTAAATGGGAAAACTAACTTACAATTTAATGATTATCATTTTTAATATAATCTTGAAATAACTACTATTTGTAGTTTTTTTTTTAAATTGAAAAACTAACTTATTTTTTGACTAAAAATTAAAAAATAAATAATGGTTAAATATAAATTTGTATTTTAATATCACAAAATAACATTTACTTTTAAATTTTATAACACCTTTTGTAAATTTTTATAGCATGTATTTATAAATTTTTATTTTTAAAATCTAACTTTAGAAAAAAAATATTATAACAAATTTGAAGTAATAGTTAAGTATTAATATTTGTTTTAATATCACGAAATAAATTTAATTTTAACATTTTTTTTAATAATACTTCCTTGTGTATAATTATTTTTTCATAAATAGCAAATAAACGTTATTCTTAAATTTTGATTTTTATAATAAAATTTAAAAATTTTTATTTTAAAAGCATGAAATTAGACTTATTTTTAAAAGTTTATAATAAAGCTTATTTGTTGTCATTGAAAAAATTGAAAAAAAATAGAAAATTTGAAATATTAGATAAATATAAATTTTTATTTCAAATGCGCTAAACTTCAATTATAATTTTTAAATTTTTATAATAAAACGTATTTGTCAATTTTTATTTTGCAAATTGAAAATAAAAGTTATTCTGCTATCTTTTTATTATTTTTAAAATCAAGTCTTGACAAGAAATAACTCTGAAATAATAGTTAAATATCAATTTATATTTTAAAATCACGTAATTACTCTCAATTTTAACGAGCCTAGCTGGATAAGGTACTGGAAACTGCCCCCAACGATTTTTGAAAAGTATTGATGCCGTTCGATTTATAGGGCAAACAAATTTTTTTTCCAAAAATATCAGTTTTTAAACTTAACGCGTTATGGCTTAATTAAAAAAAAACGGTTTTACGATTTTATTTAATTCTGAGTAAACTAATGAATAATTTTAGACCAATTTTTTTTGAATCTAAGTTGGTAAAAGAGCTCTTCAAAAAAATATTGCATTTTTTTTAACCAACACATTTTCTTCAAAACAATATATTAAATTTTAAATTTTTTTTAAGTATGTTCCTTGAATATGTCAATTACCATTTTTTTTAAGCACGTGTTTTTATACGTTCTTTATTTGGTGTAAAAATTAATTAAAACGATTTCGTGAAACAATGTTAAAAAAAAAAAACAAGAATTTTTTTTATTTTAATTTTTTTTTAAATAATGAAAAAAATTGTTTTTTGTCAAAAGATGTCAAAAATTATAATACATTTACACATTAGACATACTTCATGTTTATATGAGAAAAAAAATTATTTATTTTGTAGGTAAATAAAAATAATTAATTTTTTTTTGTATTTTCTAAATTTAAAATAAAAGTTATTCTGTAATTTGTAATTTTTAAAATCAAACATGAAAAAAATAAAAAAATTTAAATAATAATATCAATTTTTATTTTAAAATTACGGGCATACACTTATATTTAATTTTTATAAGAAAAATAATTATTTATCAATTATAATTTTATGAATTGAAAATAAAAGTTATTCTGCAATTTGAAGTTTTACAATCAAATTTTAACCAGATAATTTGATATACATATGTATTAGTTCAATACAAATTTTTATTTTAAAATAGCGATTTATATTATTTTCATATTTTTGTAATAAAATTTATTTGTCAATTTCTATTTTATAAATTGAAAATAAAAGTTATGTTGCAGATTTTTAGTGTTCAATTTTTTCATTAAAAAAATTTTTAATATAAATTTGTATTTTAAAATCCCGATATTTAAATTATTTTTAAAATTTTTATAATGAAACTTGTTTGCCAATTTGTATTTTATTCTGCAATTTTAATTTTTAGAATCAAATTTTTGAGAAAAAAATACAAAACTTGAAATAATAATAATAATTTTAATTTTAAAATTTCGAAAAAATATTTATTTTTAAATATTTATAATAAATATTATTTCCCAATTTTTATTTTATAAATTGAAAATAAAGTGATTTACTCTGCCATTTTAATTTGTAAAATCGAAAAAAAAAAATTAAATTATAATATGTATCTTGTGCATCAAAGGTGAGAACAACAATGTTTGGCGCATTTGTGTAGAATACTCCTCAACACAATTCCATCAATGCCTAATATTTCATTCTTGGATCAATATTAAGGATTCCACAAAATAAAAATTGAATTTAAATTGTCCAGGTAGACGGAGTGGGGGTCGTTTTGCGTCACCTTCTGGTAAGATCTTCCTTCTGCTGCTGTGCGCGACCAAATCGGTTCAAGTTGTCAGGTTCTTGCCCATAAGTGGAGTTCTCAAACGATATTTATACTATTATGGGGTATGAGATTCAATATTACATCAAATACTGAGATTAAGAACTCATGTATAAGACGCACCATCTGTTGAATGATCCTAGCTCATCTGAACTACGCAAATCATATCCTCCAAACAGATAGTTAAACGTTTATTGCTAAATAGTTTAATTTTTCGTAGTGTTCTTTTTACTACTTCTTCAGCTTCTAAACGTTATACTAAGTTAATATGCGGCTTACCCTTTTAGTGCAGGGTATACCAATTTGCCAGCCGTGTAGAAAAACAATAAAATGATGATCCATCCATTCAGCAAGAGTTGAATGGATTTGCTAGTAGCTGCAGTTGCATACAGAAACCCACAGCAAAGGCTTAAACAGCAATAAAAATAAAAGCTAAAGCAGAGACGATATAACGGTGCATGCCCAAGCAGAAGATGCACATAAAGAATAAATAGTTATAGAGAGATCCATAAACCTAAGCATTATGACGACGCCCAAAGTGATGTCTGACAAAACAAAACAAAAAAGAAAAAGGTTATGAAGCGAGCTTAAGAAAATATTAACAAGAGCAAAGAGACAAAGAGACTGAGAGACAGAGAGACAGTGGGACAGAAGGGCTGACGAAAGACAGCTCAAAAAACATTTGTAGTTAATCGCTCTTTACATAACACCTGACTGAAGCTGACCAAAACTCAGCGGTTGAGTGGTTCGCTAGTTAGAAGGTGTTTCCGAGATTCGGTGCTCTGGACGTTTCCGGCTTCTGCTGTTTTTTTTTTGTGATGAAGTGGCCAAGTTTGCAGCCTACGCAAATGCAGCCAGCGTCATCGTGTTGTGCCGTCATAAATATATATGTATGTATATACATACATATGTATGATGCAGTGTCCGGCGGTCCAGTTGACTAACCAGACAGTAGTCGCTCTATTCAGTGGCTTGGAAAATTGGCGCGTGCGAATGCTGCCAATGGATTTGCTTACGAGGGATTGGTTTACCTTTAGCTGTTGGTAATACTTATGGTTAGTGGTTTTTGATTTTGTAATCGAGAACTTAATATGCTTACTGGGAAGATATAAGTACTTGGGGTAAGCTTCAATACATTAACTGGGTATACCGAAGAATTTATATACTTGCTAGTCTAAGAGCAAACCTGGGTTTAAGGGTATTTACATATATTATGTAGGCCTATGCAAGATGCGTAATAAAGCGTAGCAGAACCTTAAAAGTTTATATCAAAATAGTAGTAGCTCTTTTGGCTGGAAAATAAGATACTTGTCCTTGCCTGATAATTCTTATTTCAAGATTGTTGAAAATTCGAAAAAAGAATTTTGGTCACGACTTAAGTGTTTTTAATTCTTGGTCTTGAACATTCTTATTCATTTTTAAGATTTTTTGTCAATGTCATAATAAAAATAAAAACAAAGATGTTCTTAAAATGAGCCACGAAAATCGTATTTCAAGATAGCAGAAAATAACGTTTTCAGATTTTTTTCCGTGTTATTTTATTCTAATAAAATTACTATTCTATTCTATTCTAATAAAATAAAAAAAATAAAAATAAAAAAAGTAGAGTACCCCTATTAATTAGGGACACACTGTAATAGGCACCCATTTTGCCGATGCGGCTTATCAATATTTATTTGGGAATCCATCAAAAATCGAAACAGTAGTGAAATTTGAATTCTCAAAACTTTATCCATATTTTGAAAATATGTTAGGAGTTGGCAAAGATAAGGAACAGAGATTTATGGTATAGGTAAGATAAGCCTCCGAGGCACCGATATCGATAAAATCGATAGTGACTTTATTGGCGATATATCGATATTTATATTTTCGATATTTGTTCCTGCGGCGGAAATTTCTTTGGATAAGAAAAAGAAATTTATTTGGACCATGAACACCAATGTTTTGCATAACCTGGGAAATTTGTGGGAAAGCCTTAAAAGTTTACAAGCACTTGAAGTAAGTAACTTCCGTAAACTATAAGAAATACTACTGAAAACAGAATAAATTTTCAAAACTTTATATCCATTAGTAAAGCCACTGTCAAAAGGATGTGTTCTTGGCTATGAGGCACAGTTTTTTGCGGAAGGATTTGGGTGTAAAACCTTTTAAAATACAGCTGGTGCAAAAATTGAAGCCACACGACCTACAACAACGGCTAACTTTTGGTGAATGGGCGCTAGCAAAGTTGGATGAAGATCCACTTTTTTATAGGAAAATTGTGTTCAGCGACGAAGCTCATTTCTGGTAGAATGGATACGTGAACAAGCAAAATTTCCGTATTTGGTGTGAAGAGTAGCCAAAAGCATTGAGAGGACTGCCAATGCATCCCCAAAAAGACACTGTTTGGTGTGGATTATGGGCCAGTGGCATCATTGGACCGTACTTTTTCAAAGACGACGAAGGCAGGACATTACTGTGAATGGCAAGCGCTACCGTGCGATGATTACAAACCTTTTTTTTGCCCAAAATGGAAGAGCTGGACTTGGCTGATATGTGGTTTCAACAATGGCCCAATTGAGAGGCGAGTTCGGTGTGAACACTTTATTTCACGTTTGCAGCCGATCAATTGGCCGCCTAGATCGTGCGATTTAACACCTTTAGACTATTTTTTGTGGGGCTATGTTAAGGCTCATGTCTATAGCAACACCCCGCAAAGGTTGAAGCACTGGAAGCCAATATTGAAGAGTTTATTCGTGACATACAAGCCGATATGTTGGAGAGACTATGCCAAAATTGGACCCAGCGTATGAAGCATTTGAGGCACAGCCGAGGTCAACATTTACCTGAAATCATCTTTAAACATTAAATTAAATAGATCGTGATATATCGTGAGATTTTTCTTAAAGTATCGATAGTATTCGATAGAGCTACAGTACTACCGCCTAAGTGAAACAAGGACGATGACTTTCATTACAATTCATTCCTACTTAATCTTCCAAATATTTAGAGATTTAATTAATTAATAAAATTAAACTTTAATCACATAGCTCTTCAAATTTATATTAAAAACAAAACCCCAGTACATTTCTCTATTTCCCAAAATTACTCACAAGCTACTGCATGCTAAAGTTCCCCTCGAGCGATTGACATAATCTCTCAGAGACCAAAAATTCATTTGCTACAGTTACGTCACAATTCGTGTTGCAGCATTTTCTATATTAATAAATTGAAAGCATTCAAAGATATTTGCTTTTGGGCATGACTCTACGTATTCGATACATTTCCACAACGGACATGCAAAACATCTCTGAAGCCTCAAACGGAAAAGTTCAAGCACCTAAAAATCGCCAAAACTTGTTCGAAGTCTTACCCGACTTTGACACATTATTTTTGTTTTGAATTTTTCTTTTATGTAGTTGGTATTTTTTTTTTTTTTGGCAACTTTCGTTTCAGGTTTACGCAATGGAACGTAACTTATCCAACAAAAAATAAAAGTCTACGAGTGCAAACAATTGAAATGCATTAACATTGAAATGCAGATTAAAATCAAAAAGACCGAATATTACGGAGACTATCAATTCATAGTAGTATTAACGGCAATGGCTATAAAACTGGATTGGTTGCATTGGGATTTATCGGACCTGAGTAACAGGCTTATGAGCTTTACAATTTTAATTACTTGCTTTATTATTTGTGCGTAATTGCTAAAGAAATGGCAAAATCAATAAATAAAAATCGAAAACTTACTCATAAACTTTGTCACAGAAAAGCGATACCAAAAATATCAACTTTTTAGCTTAATAACGATTACCAGCAATAATACCTAAAACTTAATTTATCTGCTCGATTATAAAGATACATAAAGCTTAGTGAAATCCATTGTAGTTTATCCGTCAAAGTTTGTTAATTAAAAAAAAAATATCGAAATCCATTAATCAAGTAAAAGTTGGTGGCCCACAAAAATAAGTGCTGTGAACTTAGCATGAAACAGGGCTTTCCAGGACTTTGTTCTCCATAAAACCATAAAACGTTTTATTTTAGAGTTTTTCTTAGAAACCCATGTGCTGGGGTTTTTCTACATCGAATTTGGATTCAGCGAGCCCAAAAACTTCAAAAAAACATCGTGGGACACGAAAACAAATTTTGTCGATTTTTTTTTTAAGTTTTGTGATAATAGAGCAGAAAAAACATCGATTTTCATGTTCGGAGGTCGGTTTAATATGTCGGAGAACCGGTCGCGAAAAAAATATTGCTGGATTTTTTTGAAGTTGTGTTATAACACAGAGTTAGGTCCATGCCAACATATAGTTATTTTTGGGTTTGCTGAATGCGATTACTAAAAAGACCCATTACACTAGTTTACAAATTTAAGGGTCATCGAGTGTTTTTTAGGGTAATTTTGAGCCGAGAAACACGAAAATGATATTCATTTTTTTTCTTAAGAACAGTTTTCGCTATTTTTTCGAAAAAATTTTGTAGCGACATAAAAGACGATTAAATCGAAAGGTATTGATGTGCTCTTTACGGTGATATGTAGAGATTAAGTAAAAATTATTGAACTTACAAGCAACAAAAGTCGAAAAATATATGTTCACGAGATATTGACGAATAACTGAACAAAGGGCCCAAAAACATGTTTTTCGAAAAAATCTCGAAAACGGTTCTTAAGAAAAAAAAAAAATGGTTATCATTTTCGTATTTCTCGACCCAAAATAACTAGTGTTATCACTGATAACTTATCAGCATTCTGACTTAACCTCAAAAGTGTGGTATTTTAAAGATTATCTTACAACTCTGACGTAATAGGGGTTTTTGGGCCTCGGATTCGGAGTCAGCGAATAAAAACTCAGTTAAAAACCATAAATCGAATAAAAATTATATGCGGGTTTTTGTTGTTAATTACGAACGCTTGGTTGTTTTCGGTTTTTTTTGGAGCTCGGATTCGAACTCGGAAACTTAACTCCAAGAATGTATGTAAATATATTTCATTTCTTTAGGGGTCTACGCAGCATGAAAATTTCCATATGGAATTTTTTTCATATTATGTATTTCATATGGAGCCACCAGTGTGTGCACAGTAAGACAAAGTTCCATTTTTAATCGAGCTATCGTTTTTTTTGCGGTATACATCGATATTTTTTTCCGATACTTTGGGTTAATGTGGCCACACTCACATTATAATCAGCTGCTTTATGTTTACAAAAATTAAGCGCGCAAAATAAGACAAAAAAATAAATAAAACAAACATGGATTTGTATCAAGTATTGTCAACATTACTAAATGTAAACAATGCGTGTATGACTGCCTACCTAATTGTAAAAAGGTTGGCTGCAAAAAAAAAACATCTTTATTTAATATTTTAGCAATTTCCTCCCACGCACTTTTCATCACCAATGCATTAAAGTGCATTTTGTGTGTTAAGTCCCATAACACAGGGTGTGCTTCTACTGCTTTTATAAGCGCTATTTTTTGATCTCTTGGAAATAATTCACACGGTTTTCTTCTACCTGCCATTTCGAATAAAAAAATTGGGCATATTTGTACATGTTGTATATTAATTCGCGCCAACGCGCAACAGCTGTTGTTAGTGTTACCACACCTAGTAAAAATAGTGGCGCCATCTAACGTTAGGCATTTTTAAAATTAAAATACAACACTGTTTTGTTTTGTTGTCTGCGACCTATCGTCAAACATTTTTAATCGGAATTTTTCGCCACCATTTTTTTTATATTAAGTTTTTCCTTTTTTTTGCGTGCTGCGTTACTGTTACTGTTACTTTCTTTTGTACCTCTTGTATTTTTTTTTTCATCTTTAAAATAAAATAAAGTGGGGAATTTTGAATTCTTCGCTTTTTAGAAAATACGAATATGTCGTTCTTTATCAGTCAGCGAAAGCGAACAATTAAGAGAGAAGGAACCACGCCAAGTTCCAAAAAAGTAGCATAGCGACATACTATATGGCTTTTTCGATGGGGGTCCGGTCCACATTTCCCCATAAATTTTATTGGACAATTACATTTTTCACACGAAAGCAAAAAAACACCCTATTTAAGCTAAGTTGTGTTTATCTCACTTTATTTTGCAATACTTTAAGCGACAGCTTTAGCGAGTTTTAAAACAATAACAATAATAAGAACCATAATTAATATCTATCAAATAAACTCCTTGAAAAAGTTTCTAAAGGCAATGTTAACTTAACATAGCAGTTAAAATTAAAAGCTGTTAAGTTGCAGCTAATGTTAGGCAACAGCATAGTTAACATTAAGCATTAAGCAAGTGTGCGGCGACTTTTTAACAAAAGATGGCGCCAGCTAAAGCAGGTGCTGTAACCAACTAAGTGCTTACAAAGTTGCCTTCTCTGCCAACAGATGGCGTTGCATGTTTAGGTACATGTCTGCGCTAAAGGCTGTGCGTTACTTAACGCTTCATGTTCTCCACTGTAAACTGCAATATAATAACAATAAAATTCACTGCATAGGAGACAAGAAACAACCAAAAACCATTATTTAGTTGAAATAAGCCCAAAATAGGTAACTCCAAAGTTTCCAAAGGTAGCACACCAAATGGCGTCATCCGAATGGGCTGTAAATAAACAAATGTGTTCTATTAAAAGTTTACAAGAAGTGACACGACCAATACGGCGAAAAAGTGTGAATCTCGGAATAGGAGTTAGATAGCTTGAAATTGCCATAAATCTTCGTTTTGGGATTCTACAAGCCGAGTCAAGAATGCACATGTAACTCCTGTATGAGTCTTTGTTTGTCGTGTTTTGAAGTTCATGCTTCAAGGTCATAAAAAAATTGGGAAAGCATTACATTTTTAAAATAAACAGGTTGCAAGAGAGCGTCAAGAGAGAGCATTACGTTTGCCTGTAGCGTTATATAAGCTCAAAATTTCGAAATAAGGTGATATTTGAATTAGAGGATTAGAGATTCGGGGGTTTTTTTTTTTTATATAGGTAGGGAAGGCTTGAAAAGCCCAAAGCCTCAACAACTAATTTTAATACTTCTCGAAAGTCAGCGATGTGGGCGTTTATCCCTGCTGTACCGAGACTGTACTGGGACTTTTGTTACGCCACCCGCTAAATCTTTCAACTACTCTCAACGACTCTCGCTTCACTCTCAAAGTATCGCTGTGTGCGGATAATATAAATTCCATAATTCCAAATAAGGTGATATATAAAAAATCGAATAGTTTGCAATAGAGCTCTGTAAAAGTTTTACCTTATGTCTATCCCAATAAGGATTAGAATAGGTCAGTGGCGGATCCACGGAGGGTTTCGGAGCCGGACCCCCCAAAAGTTGCAAAAAAGTGTTGAAAGTCTTTTGCGAACTCTGATATATGTACACTTCGAAGTGAAGAACCCCCCAAGACTAAATCCTAGATCCGCACCTGGATTAGGTTATGTAGGTGACCTGAGTCACCCAAAAACCTACCGGCCCATTGGACGTCTGTTGAAAGTGATCGCGTCATAGATCTATGTGTATTTCTTTTTGAAGTATCTTAAATAGTCGATAAGAAGAACTCGGTATCCTAGTGTCCGCCAAGTTTGTCAAACAGTCCAAGTCCTCATTAATTAGTTTTTCCAAGTACTGGGCCAGTTTCCCAATTATTTGTATATTTTCTATCTTTACCTGAATAACGCAGCAGCGACGGAATACGTGGAGAGGGAAATCTCTCCTAGAAATAATCCTTTTCTTGCAGATGTGAAATAGTTAGAACGTTCCTCTTGGTCAGTATATATATCAATTAGAAAGCTCGCTGGATGTTATCAGGAGGGCTGTCGAGAGAAAAGTAATAGGCACCACCCAAGCCCTAAGCGTAATCCTTTTTCCAAAAGAACTTAAATGTTTAGGCTGTTTTGGACACAGCGAATTCTCCATTACCCAACCCCCTTATCGACACGCCTGGATGTGGAAGTGGTTTGTAATTTCGAAACTTTTGTCTTTTGTCGTTCAGTTCTGGGCATGGGTAACAGTGTTGATTAAGTCAGCGGTATATACCGAAGAGTTTTTTGTTGTACGTTAACAGTTTTTAGCCATTTCTTATGCATTCGAAGAAGTCCTTGTTATGCCAGAATGGCCAGACGACAGCGAGTTGTGTTAGATTTGATAAAGTGGCATAGATATGTTTCTTGAAGTTTTGTTTGGCCGCTTTCCAAACAGCAGAGATCTCTACCCTAAAGAGGCTACACAAGCTCGGAAGGCGACAAAACAGCTTGTTGTTGTCTTAACAGAGAAGACGGGCGACTGAACCTTGGCCATCTTGCAGCTTCTCGCCATCAGTTGATTGCCTTATACCGGGCTCTAGAGCAGACGATATGCTTGTAGAATGCCGAAGATGACTGCAAATTGTTAGCTAACTACCTTTTAGTGCATTTGCTTGTGTTCCAAAAGTAGTTTACCATTTGAGCCTGCCTATAGCATACATCCAGGCTGCATTGCCGCACTCGTCTGTGACTAGACTGGCATAGATGAGCTGCCAGCACCAGCGTATACAGCTCTGCGGTTACAATCAGCACATAGTTGGATATGGTCAGCGGCACGCCATGCTGTGACACAAAGTAATCCAACATGGCGTACAAGTTAGCTAGTATGTTTAAAAAGTGTCCAATGAGTAGTAGAAAGATGCCCAGCTGGAAGCAAGCCGCAAAACCATTACAGAGCTTCAGTAAACGCCGTTCCAAACGCAGCAGCTCGTAGATTTCACGCAAACCGCCTGCACACTGCTGCCATTGGCGCTCCAGCTGCTCCAAGCTGGCCAAAAGCAACAGCAACATGGCCAAAACGCCATTCTCATAGATGCTGCTCAGATGTTGCACATGCAGCTGCATGGCATAGGCCAACATATGCGGCCAGGGTAGACGTCTGGCTATACGATGCAAGAAGGGTATGTTGCAGAGCAGCTCATAGACGGAGAGCAGCAGCTTGAACCAGAGCAACAGCGCATGGGTCCAACGCCAGTGGAGTTGTATGTGCCTCAAGCGGTTAAGGCCATTGAGCAGCTGCAGCAGTTTATCTCGATGTGGAAGGTATAAATGCCAACCGAGTAGGGTCAAAGAGATGAGCAGATCCCCAATGAGTGTTAGTTGAGCTATGCGCGTAAAGAGCTGTGTGTGTGCTACATTGGTGGCACCGTAGAGCGCGGAACTGAGTATAAACAACACGGGTGCTACCGAGAGTAGAGCCAGCCACTTGACCAAAGCGCAGCAGCTCAGGACAACGCTCGTGCGATAGGTACGACGACGTGTACAGTACCGCAGCGGACTCAGTGAGACCAACTCCCACAAAGCCAGCAACAAATCCAGCGTGCCCCAGCACAGACGTTGCGCCAGTGCGTGCAACTTGTGCAACATTTTACAAGCAACTAAAAAGCTTTGCAACCAACTACCACCCTATCTGGACTGTCCAATCTCTAACGAGCTGGTGTTATCGCGCCCCGGGGTATTAAGCCATTTGCAGATAAGGCTGCCAAATACACGATCGATAGATACAAACTACATACTATAAACAAAGAGCATATAGTAAGTATATTATTATTATTATTAAAAATTGTTAATGTATGTGTATTTTTTTTGGATTTCACAAACGCAGCTAAAAGTGTGCCTGGTGCTGACTCAACAATTGACATACGACCCTAGGACATGCGCTTGACGCGCACCTGAAAAACTTTGGTCAACGTGGACATAAAGTTAGGCATCTCCTTCATTTGATTAAGCGCCTCATTTTTGGTATTGGACTGATACTCATAGGCCACCTTACGATTTACGGCGGTCAGCAGACGTAGCAGCTCCATGCCCTCTGGTTGACTAGCCTCATTGGCTGCAGCTACATCCATTACACGGCAAAGACTTTGTATAAACCAGCTCCCATTGTCCACATTGCGAAAAGAGAAGAATTCTGCAAGTAGGCATTCAAATTTTAGAGTGGCTCAAAGCTATTCCATGAAACACTTACTATCAAAGGTGGAGTAATAGACCAGCATGTCCGCAGTGCTGGGTATGGCATAGGTTATGGGTCGAGACGGTGTCTCTGCTGAAGTGGGCAGCTCCCGCGTCATGGTTACAAATGCCTCTGTGCTGTACTCGACGGCCTTTTCCAAATTCTCGCCGCGACAGGCTTGTAAAATAAAAAGCTTAGGCTTATTGATTAGCGTCTTGCAATTGTCACCCAGAAAGGGATTCCACAGACGCTCGACCGGGTAGGACATATCTTTGGCATAGACCTTGCCCTCGGAGCCGTGTGACATGACTACCAGCATAAAGCAATCGTTCTCGCTGTGATCCTCACGAGCAACTGGATGAGCAAAAGTTTAAGTTACTACTTAGTTTGGGTACTTCACTTGCTACACCTACCCTCCTTGAGTGCATCGTTGATTTCCGCAAAAGTCAGATCGTTGAAGACGCGCACATCAAAGCCATAGTTAAGCAACGTATACTGCATATCATCACGATCTCGCTCGGTGCCCGTTCTTTGCTTCTGACCCTTGATATCCTTGTGATTGAGTATTAAGGCTACACCCACATGTGCGCAATTTTCATAGGTGTCCTCATTAGTAGGCCTAGAGATAATCAGGCGCTTAATATCTTTATCGGATGTGGGTGTCTTGGCTACAAGCGTAGCGTCCGCTTTATCTTTCTTGTGCTTGTTTTTTTTGCCAAACGACAAGAAGTCCGTATCATCCATGTCTGTTTGTTTGGCCTGCTAAAGTGTGACTAACTGTGGCAGCTGGAATTCAATTGTCAAAAAAGCTCGACAAAACTCGCCGTAACAAATGCTTATCTAATCAATGCAGCCATAGTGCTTATCAGTACCCAACACTTTCAGCAGCACGGTGGAACATGGTAAGTACTCTTGCCGCTCTTTACGCCGTCGACTTCACGTTGATTAGCCTGCTACACGGGAAGTTCTATTCATTGCCGGCAATTTGCAGTAATAAAATGAGTTTTGACTCGAGACAATTTGATTTTGGAGCTCCGCTGCCGGTGTACGCCCCCTTAACGATTTGCTGACATTGACAGGCAGTTAGCGATTTTGAGGGGTTGACTGGAAATTACAAACTTCCGACATTGTTGCTAGGTGTGTGGGGCTTGGCGGGTGTTAATGTGTTTTCAATAATTTCGCAACTTGGTGCCCCGCATTCAAAAGATTTGACATAAAGATGCAGGGCGCCAAACTGCGCCAATTCAAAAATTTATACGCACATTGAGTCGAGCGCATACAAAGCAACGGAAGCCGGAAATGAGTATGGCACCCGAAAACACCCAACAATTTTTGCGGCCATTTTATATAACAGTGCGGCAACAGCAAAGAGGCGCTTAGAGCTAGACAAGTTTTAAGAGAAAAGCGAGTGTTAAGCAAATTAAGAGAGCTGGTGGTATGAATGGCATTGGCACAATAACTGCGAACTGCGGCTTATTAATTAAATAAAAAGTGTTTATTATGTGTCAGGATTTGGAATCAATGGGTTACAAAATGCTCTTAACCTTTTTTAATCTCCAATTTCATGTAAGCGTTGTTATATGACGTAACATCAGTTGGGAATTAAATAAAAAAAATTTTAAACGACGCTTATCACATTGGGAATTAATCTGTGGCGAATGCAGCGCAGGGGGACACAGGCATACTTTGGTAGTTAGTAATCATACTGATTGAAGCCCCAAAAAATTATGTACTCCCTCCGCCCCTGAAATTAATACATAACTGACATATATTTATGCGGTTGTTTAGGGACTCTCGCATTTCAATTTGCCTAATTAAAACATTACGATTACATGTTATTGACACTCCGTGGGGCAACTAATTAATATATTTCCGCAAGTTCCATTGAATTGTAATCGCTGTGGTTTATTTTCATAGCCTAGTTAGGCAAGATAAAACATTTTTGCAAGTCTATCGTATATTTAATAGGTCTTACTATCAAAAACAATGAGTCGCCTAGCTTCATTAATTATTCATACGCTTAAATTTTGCACAATTTCACAAATCGAAAGCAGCCATTATTATGATACCCTCAAAACAAATTGGTAAGGTCCATATTAAATAAGTACAAATAAATGTGTCAACGAATGAAATCGAGCAACAAAAGTAATAGTCAAAGATGTAGGGGAAAGGCTTGTAGGTTGACACCCCATAGCTTTTTTAGCTATAACTCGACATACAATACACATACGCATCAATGTAAATATACCGTTGGAAAGAGAAAAGAAAGAGCTATAATCCACAATAAGCAAATCATTTGAAATTTATAAAAATAAGCGTTTTACAGACAATTTTCAAAATAGCTTGAAAACGACCACAAAAAAAAAGGCTTATAAGTTGTCACACCTGCAAAAATCGCTGAAAATTTGAGGAAACTGAAATAAAAACGCATGATTGCTAAAATTTATGAAAATTTATTGATTTTAAATTTAACAGAGCCTTAAATTGAATTTAAAAAACAAGAAAAATTTAACTTTCCAGAGAAGTCACAATTGTGGTTTTTTGTGATCGGTTTTTCTTGATCGCCATACTAAAAATGAATTCTTACGGAAAATATTGAAAAAATATATCCGAAAATGGCAGAAAAATGCACTAAAAACAATTCAAATTAGTTTAACACCATAAAAAGTCATATAAAGAACATAGCAATGGAAAAAAATGAAAATAGATGTATGACAACTTACAAGCCAGAAGGTATGACAAATTACATTTTTGAAAAAAATTTGTCTATTCACTGTATGTCCGAAAACCTTTTTTGATTATGAAAGTTCATTGAATTTCAATTACAGCATATATATTTTCCTTGATTTTTTATTTTTATTTGATCACTTTTTGAGCGCAATCAAAAGTAATGTTTTTTATTTTCCGATTTCTTAAAAAACAATTTTTATATTTTGTCAGACACATTAAACTTGTTTACGGCGTATTTGCCATCGAAGACAGGTGGAATTTTGGTATTTTCATTGCTGGAACATCAAAATCGACCAGGTGTGCCAACTTACAAGCCTTTCCCATACTAGTTTCACTGTGGTGCTGGTGCTTATATTAATCATTAAATTTATTATTATTACAAAATTAAAAAAAAACATATGCATAGAAAATTTTTAATGGAAATTTATGTAATATCACGCCAGATACTATAAAAAACGTGAATTTTTATTATAGATTTAATATTTTGGTATGTTATCACTTGCGGACTTACTCACTTTGCAGAAATTTGCGATTTTGCAATACAAGTCAAAGCTTTTTCCATTTTTTATAACGTAACGCCATGTGTATTTTTGCTGGATCTCTTAACTTCAAAAAAAATTTCGCTTTTCTTTTATTTCATAGTGTGTAACGTAACGTCACGCTGGATAATAAGCAAATATTTTATCTCCATAGAAAGATTGCAAGAGAATTGGTAAACACAACAAAAATTAAAATCTAATTTCATGTATTCCAAAAGTATTTCTATATATTGTAATTTATGCTTAAAATCTAACTGGGTGATCTAGAACATGACATTCTTGCAAGTCTATGTATATCAAAATTTATAAAAGTTACACTGGCTTACATAAAAAATGAACCTTCATAAAAAAGTGTTTTTTTAGGGTAATTTGGGGTCGAGAACACGAAAATAGCAACCTTTTTTTTTTTTTTCTTAAGCACCGTTTTCGAGATATTTTCGAAAAACATGTTTTTGGACACTTTTTTCAGTTATTCCACAATATCTCGTGAACAAAATTTTGTATGTACATGTATTAATTGAACTTCCAATCAATTGAGATTGTTTATAGGTAGCCCTCCATTAGATACACGAACAATGTCACAATAGAGCCTGTTCTGGTTAATACTTTGAAGAGGATTTTTCGGAAGTAAACCTCTCTCTCTCTCTCTCTATTTCCGATACTCACTTAAGAAATTCGACTTTTCGGTAGTGAATTCAATTAATTTAATTATTTTGAATAGAAAAATCATTTTTGAAATGACATATTTTCTTTTATTTATAAGTACCCAAATTACGTGATCCGTTTAGGGGGGTGGGGGGGGGGGGGGGGGGGGGGGTCTTGAAAATACCACGCTTGGTCAAAATGGTCCAAATTTTGGTTAGGTAATTTTTGTACGGCCCCTAAGTATAAAAACTGTACCCATATAATTAATTGTTGGCAATCAACCTGTTGAAAAATGAGATTAGATCGTAGCTTATTTAATTTGTCAAGAATTTATTAATTGTTTTACCTAGCATTTATTTCAAACTCAATCTTAATCATAATCTCTGATAAAGTTATTTCTTAAAAAGATCTACCAACGGCATATTTTTAAAACACGATTAAATTGTTATCACTTTTATAAAAATATGTTAAACAAAAAATTGTTCCCAAATATAGACTTTTCTCTTTTTATACCCTGTACCGTATGGTACAAAGGGTATATTGTGTTTGTGCAAGCCGAAAATGTATGTAACGTACAGAAGGAGAAGTCGGAGACCCCCCAAAGTTACCTAAAGTATGATCAGAGTGACTAGAGAAGTCGATATACCCATGTCCGTCTGTCCGTCTGTCTGTCTGTATGAACGCCTAGATCTCAGAGATGGTAAGAGCTAGAGCAACCAAATTTTCAGATTAGATGCGTTATTATGTCCGGGGATGCAAGTTTATTTTATATTTTGGATATCGGGGATATATTATATAGCTCCCATAGGGGTGTTTCAGAGGACCTCGAAAAACCCTAAAAGTTTTAGATAAATAGTTCATTTGTTTATAAAGATATCGTAACCAAATTTGGCATTCAGAAGTTTTTTAGAGATCTTCCAAACTATACCAAATTTTATCAAAATCGGTTGACTATATCATATAGCTCCCATAGGACCAATCGGTCAAATAAACGCTTTTTGTACAAAATTCGTTGTGTTTCGTTTGTTTGTAAAGATATTGTAACCAAATTTGGCAATCGTAAGTTGTTTAGAGATCTTTAACACTGTACCAAATTTGATCAAAATCGGTTGACTATATCATACAGCTCCCATAGGAACGATCGGTCAAAAAAACATTTTTGGTTCAAAAGTCGTCTGTTTTTGGTTGTTTATGAAGGTATCGTAATCTAATTTGACAATCAAATGTCTTTTGGTGTTCTTAAGCAATTTACCGGATTTTATTGCAAGCAGTGGTACAGAGTATCCCAAAAAAAAAATCTTATTTATGCAGCTCCGCACCAAAGTGAAATTTTTGACTGCTTTTATATAGAGAAAAGGAAGAAAAGAAAAAGGAAAAAGAAATAGAAAAAGGCTCAAACAGATTAAAATAACTACAGAAAATATAATATATATAATAACTACCAAAAAAAAAAACTAACTACGACAATGGTAAACGAACCGAAAAGTAATCCAAAAACTAGTTTTTATGCGTTTTGTTCTTCTTTATGATGTAGTAACTAACTTTAATTTTGTTAAATATTTTAATTTGAATAGAATCATTATAAAAAAAAATCCCAGGTCTGTAAAGTCGGTTTACGGACGATAATTTTACGTGATAACGTCACAAGAAAACATTGATGAAAAATTGCATACTTTTATGAATTCAATTATTTATTAACATTTTATTTACAACTTATATTATTTATTTATTTACAATGATAATTAAAGTTACAAACTTTTAATTAACATAAAAATCGATTACCTACTTTTCCTATCATCGTGTTATTCTGTTAAGGAATAAAATAAAAACAATTTTACAGTAGGATACAAGATTTATTTTAATAATTATTTTATTTTAATTATAATGTTGCGAACTGGTAATTAAAATGACCAAATGAAACTTTTACATTAGGAAACAAGATTTATTTTAATAATTTTTTAATTTTAATTATAATGTTGCGAACTGGTAATTAAAATCTCCAAAGGAAACAATTTTTTTAATATTAAGTAAAACTGGAGTGCGGCTGATTCCATATAAGACTCTATACTCGAACTAAAGATTTTAAGTTTCAAGATAAAAACTGAACCAATTCAGCTAAAAATTGCATAATAAAAACACTGCAACTAAAAAGAAAATAAAAAATTTGTCTCGTCTGGCAAATGACGTTTTCTCTTCATAATAAATACTACACGTTAATTTATTTATTTAAGGAGTACAACTAAGCTCCGTTGACCTTATAATATAAAAATAGTATAATTTTTAGTAATGAAAATAGGGCGAAGAAATAGATAAATAGATAGTTAAAAATATAATTGTTTGAATGTCTGTTAAACCGAGCGCCAAGCTGAAGCAACTACTTAAGCAATTTAAGGAATTTTTGTCAAAATTTGCGTTTTGAAATTCGCTAAAAAAATGTGAGAACTGCCCAATAAGTTTAGCTGTTATAAAAACAACACGAACAAAAGAGAGCGCAAACCGCATAAACAAGCCAAAGAGATAGAGTTCCATTCAGCAGCGTTTCTGCGGTCTCTCTCTCTCTGCTAGCATTCTCTCTGGGCGCAACCACTGATAACAGCGCATAGCCAGAGAGTAGAGAGTACTGAGTACTCTCTGGAAGATGCCGCGATAACAGCGTTATGTTAGCGCACTGTTAAGGCCCAAAAGATTTTCAAGCTGTTTCTCTACTTGTTGTTGTTTACGTGCGCGACTTGCGAGTGGACGGATGTGCGGTTTGTTGGAGCGGATAAAAACGCCTAAAAGAATATTTTGAAAATCAGCGAGTAGTGCGACAAAAGCTTTTGCGCGTAAGTGTGTGCGAATAAGCGTATGTCGTGTGAATATTTCGCGTGTTTGCATTAAATTATTATTATGATTGTTATGCTTATTTTTTGATTGAAATCTTAGAGAAAAGCTAAGAAAACAACAACTACAACAAAACGACGATTTGTGTTAAGTGCTAAGCGAATATTTGTGGTTGTTGTGCCTTCATATTAAATTATGTTAAGTGCATAAATCAGCAGCAACAACAACAACAAAAAAGTGAAGTGCATAAAGTGAAACTCAAGGAGAAGAGCGAGAAACTGCAGCAGCGGCAGCATAACGTACTCCACAGGCTGCTTCTCTTACATATTGTCAAAAGGTGGAGGCAAGAGAAGAAGGAAAAAAAAGAAGTATGTAAATAAGGCGAATATTCATGCTTAACAATAATAAGCGGGGTTAACTACAGTTATACGTCACTCTTATTCTCTCTATGTGTGTGTATGTGTGGTGTTTGCATTTGTTTGTCTGAGCTGGTGTGCTTTGTAGGCAAAACATTGGCCACAACAACAACAACAAATTAGGGTGGCTCAAAAGGCAACAAAAAAACAGGGTTCCGCAAAATATGCCGCCAACTGCAAACGAAATCAAATCACAAAAAGAGTCCGATACCAAAAGAAAAAAAAAGCAAAACAAAAAAAAGGCTGCGCGCTTTTAGGCGCCGAACGCCAACATACTCAGAAAAATAAAATGCAAAAACATGGAACCAAACGAATGCCAGTCAAAGCGCATGAAAAATAGATTAAAATGCAAAACGCTAAAACAGACCGCGCGTCCTGTAAACAGAGCGAAAGTAAAAAGTAGGAAAAACAAAAATTAAATTGAAATTCTGCAAACAAAACGCTGGCAGCGCAGTGACGTTGACGCAGGCAGCGCAGCCACGCGCCATAACAACAACAACAAGTAGCCGTATTAAGAGTCAGCATGCAGTATAAGCGGGCGTGATCGATTTAGATATACTCGTTCCCAGAGCTTAACCATACAAATTTAGAAATTTAGTCTGAACAATTCGTTTTACGTCCTAAAGTAACTCCTTGTTGTCAAACAGGGCGGGACCGACTTTGATATACCTGCTCCCAGACTGTTTAATAGACTAGAACAAATAATTTCCACAGCTGAATCTTAAAAAACTTTCAAATCGGACTTAAACAACTTTGATATTCTTGTCTTAAAAATAATATATGCCCTTTTTACGAAATATTTAATTCCTGGAACCAGTTTTGTGGAAACTGAAGTATAAACGTCAATTTCATTAATTTTACCAATTGAGCTGTGGTGTGAAACTTAAAACCAAAAGGCATTTAAAAACAACAAAATAATGTATGAATTATTTGGAAAAAAACTTCTGAATGATCAATGCCTTATGAGATGATGCAGTAAGACGTCGGTCCACTTCTACTAACCATTTAGAACTTTCATCTCTTAGTAATCATGGTTTTACAGAAAAAAAGCAAACTGATGTGATTTATACTGACTTTAGCAAAGCATTTGACTCGGTAAACCATAGTCTTCTGATTGTTAAACTGTCTCGTCTGGGGTTTCCTTCTTGTCTTTTAAATTGGATATCGTCCTATTTATCCAACCGAGTCCAGAAGGTAGTTTTTAAAGGTTGCGAATCTACAGAAATTACTGTCACGTCAGGGGTACCTCAAGGTAGCCATCTAGGCCCTTTTCTTTTTAACTTATTTTTAAATGATCTCCCTCAAGTAATCTCATCTTCTCACATTCTTATGTATGCGGATGATGTTAAACTCTGTATGTCCTACTCCGACAATAATAAATACTTACTTCTTCAGCATGATTTTGATAATATGCAATCTTGGTGCAATATCAACCAACTCTTTTCTCAACAAGACAAAATGTAACGTTATGACATTTTATCGTTCTGCTCCTTATTTGGCTACTTACTCTTTAGAATCTTCTACCATCGAGAGTGTGTCTGACCTTGGTGTTTTGTTTAATCATAACCTTAAATTTAATAATCATATTTGCAACATCGTGAATAAAGCTAGAGGTGTTCTTGCTTTTATTAAGCGTTGGTCTAAAGAGTTTAACGACCCTTACACAACCAAACTTCTTTATATTTCTCTTGTCCGTCCAATTTTGGAATATTGTTCCTGCGTTTGGAGCCCTCAATACCACATTTATCAGGACATGATTGAGTCCGTACAAAAGCAATTTCTCCTTTTTGCACTTCGTGGCTTAAACTGGGACCCAAATATCCGACTGCTGCCATATTCTGATAGACTTCGCCATATAAAGTTGCCTTCCTTAAATCATCGCAGAACATGCCACGGCGTTTTATTCTTGCATAAACTGTTACTCGGTCTTATCGATTCCAATGTACTTCTTAGCAAAGTTACTTTTGTCATACCATCCAGAGTAACTCGTAATTTTCGACCCTTAGCCTTACAATTTTGTAGATCTAATTATGCTTTGCACGACCCTTTCCGTGTCTTATGCTCTGACTATAATAACTTTTACAATTTCCTCTCTTTCGAACGGTCTATTCAATCTATCACTTCTTCTATCTTAAGTCACCTTGACTTGCCACTTCGAGCATCCTTGACCAATCCTATATTATGAGTCACCCACTTGGTCAACGGTGATCCATTGGCTCTTTTTGTGATATAATGTTTAATTTTTATCTTGCTTCCTTGTTTCAACTATTATATTGTAAATCCAAGTATCTGGCCAGTTCTTGATGTGAGTTGGTGCATATCATTAAAAAGTTCACCCATCGGGCTAGAGACGCGGATTAGTTCATATCAATTTCCTCGCTCTATTTTCTTTTCTAAATAAATTATACTTTTTTTTATAATATACGGTCAACTGGACTTAGTTGTACCCCTCAAATAAAATAATAAATAAATAAATAATCGAAAAAGATGTTCTATGAAACCAAAGAGATTTGATTCGGCGCAGGCACATTTTTTTTTTTTTGTCAATCCATCATTTTAAGCATCATATCATTTTATTTACTTGATGTACTCGTCATCAGTAAACGTATCTTATCTGGTTCGTTTTTAAGTTATTCACGATCGGTTTTGTACCACTTAAAGGTTTTTGTTTTAATCTCCTAATCCTAATCTCAAAAAGCCTTCTGCAGCATTTCAGCATTAAAAATTTCATTTCATCAGTTTCTTGCTAAAATAAGACATTGTAAAAATTTGGAAACCCTTTAGGATAGTAGGCATTTATCAAAAATTAAAATTTTACTCCGGAAGTTGCGGCCATATTTGATTGTAAAGTACATCTTTAGCCAGTTAGTAGATGAGTCTGGGAATAAACTAGTTTGTATCGGCAAAGGTTAGACAACATCTGGTGCTTAATTTCACTAAAAATTTGTGAAAGTGAATTTAAAAATAAACTCTCATATACGGACGACTCATCTATTTATCTTGATTAAATATTTTTATATTCTATAGCATTTTATAGAAAAGGCTTTCCTCTAATACACCCTTTTAAACTAGTACAACTAACTGGTTTAAAATGTATTTTTTTTTGGTTTTTTACGACTCAGGCTGCACTATTGACTGAAAATCTTATGAATCCTGTTTACTGCATTCCTTTAAATTGTTTGCGCAATTCCTGGCCGCACACCTTTGTCAAATATTTCAGATAACTTATGGGGCATGCCACAGCTGGCCAAAAGCATGCCACAAACCAGCTGCTGCTGCTGCTGCTACGGGTCTCTTTCGTGTCTGCAAGGTGTAAATTCTAGAGCCCGTTTGGGCAAAAATATTTATTTATGTGCATGGCTAGGCCAAGTCACTTGGCCATTGCGCTTTTCTCGACCCTTTTTTTTGTTCCCTGGGGGCAATTGGCCCTGTTTACGGTTAGGAGTCGTAGGCTTTTTATGAACTTCAGTTGATAAATTATTAAATATGCAAGCTTTTTAGCTGCCTGAAGTTCATTTTAAATGGCAAGCGTCAAGCTCTGGGTCTTGGCAAGTCAAAAGGCTTTGCTTTGATGTTACGTGAGGCAAGTAGCAAGTGTCAGGCACGACAATCAAACAGGCAAACAAGCCAGCAAGCAAGCAAGTAAGCAAACAAACAAACATTAATTGTAACTTCAAATGGTGTGAAGCGCTTGAATGAATGAACGAATGAATGAATGAATGAATGAATGAGTGTAGTATGAATGATGCAGTGAGTGACAGAACCAACAGAACTGATTGAGTGTGTTGGAGCTGCCTTAAGTGAATGTCGTCGCAGCAGCAACAATTTTTATGAACTCAACAAAACACTTGACAGCAGCCTCTACACACTGATGATGGTGACTATGATGATGATGATGATGTTTTTGATGCTGATGGCACCCAGCAGCATGTCCAAGTGTCCAAAAAAAAAAAAAAGTAACACCAGACTGGCACTACGGCTACGCAATAAACGAAATTATGACGCTAAATTGAACACAAAACGTTCATAGAGCCAAAGAGTAGTCAGCCGTACAGAGTAGTTGCCTGGAGCACGGGGTCGTTGAGTCTAGTTGTTGGCTGGAGGCGTGGTGGGGTTTAATTTTCAAAAGCAACGTACGCCCCAAGACTCGGTATATTTAACGCGCGAATGAACCGGCGACAGCAACAAAAGCCGGCGGGTTTGGCTGGCTCTGGGATCTCGGTTCTAGGGTTGGGGTCGTGGTCGTTGTGCCATTGTTGCGGGTGTCGATAAGAGCAGCAGCAGCAGCAGCGGCAGCAGAAGCCGGCCGGTAGTCGACAGTTGAGCATAACAATAAAAGTCATAATAATAATAATAGACAGAGAAATACGGAAATGATTTTCGGGTGGGTTAGAAGGGTTGCTTACGCGCTGCCGCTGCTTCACACGTTCCCGGCGCAGAACTAATCAGACAGACAGGGTTAAGAGCGGTGCAAAGGCGGAGATCTGTAGTACTAGCTTTTCAAATACACCAAAAGCGGAAGGTGAAAATTAAGAAATTAGCGCGCAGCACATCGAATGGGGGCGCAGCTGATGGTACTCGCTATGCGGCATGGTCGGCTCTGTTCTGAGTTAGTATATATATATATAGTTTGGGGGCTGGGTATAAGCTGGGAGCAAGTAAATTGCTGCAAATTTAGCAAAGGCAGACATAGAGTCAGCCAGCATTTGTGGTCTGAGTACTGCTGCTGCTGTCGCTCACTTTAACTTGATTATATAATTTGTGCAGCAAAAAAAAAAAAAAAAACAACAAAAAAAGCGGGCATAAGAGATAGATAGACAGGCTTTGAAAGAGTGAAACAAAAAAGGGATTTGGTTTTTGCGGCGCGTTGCAAATTAAATGAGCTGAGTGCATTTAAGCCCAAATGCTGCCGCTGTTCATGCCGCAAATCATGCGCAAGTCAACGGCTTAGTAAAGTTGCCTGTTCACCAGTGCCACAGAAGCATCTCAGTCTTAAGTGAGTCAGCAGCAGGCAGACGAGGCAAAAAGTAAATAATCCTTTAACCACAAAGCAATTATGCAACACAGTGGCAGAATGCAGGGTTCGGTGGCAGCAACAGAAGTCAACCTCTGCCTGCGGCTGGCTACGACGTGTACGGGGCGACATCTTGTCAGACGGTGAAAAATTGCATAGGGCGCTGCAAATTACTTAAATGCCAGGCCAAAAAGCTAAAGCTGAAGCAGCAGCTTATGTGGAAATTTAAATTACCCAGGACTTGTGCTGCATGGGCACAGGCCTGCCTGGCAGAGTAGGGGCCCAGATCCCAAACAGAAATAGCTGAGTTTCTAACAAATTTTGTACAATTGTAGTGTTGAAAATTTTAGCCCCTCCCCAAACTTTTTGCTCTCTCTCTAGCCGCCCGCCCCTGGTTGGATCTATTGGGTACTGTTGTGACTGACCGACTGTGTGACTGTTGCTGCGCTTTTTACTACATCGCATTTGGTTACACATTACGCAGGCTCATGCGTGGTCAGTTCGACAAGTCTGGCCAAGAGGCAACGGGTATCGGATGCGTCAATGTTGCACAACGCGTAATTACGTGCTGCTCACTGCACTGCATTTCCCAATGCCATCGTCAAGGGTGCATTGATGTGTGCCCCTTGATTAGTGGTTGTGTTTGTGGTCCCTTTATAGTGCTTTATTGCAGTCCATATATTTGTGCGCATCCCTTTTTTGAAATGTCCAGTCCCGAGGCTTAGCAGTAGCTTAGTTGCCGACATGTGTGGGCTTAAAGCCGGTTTTGTTGCTGGGCGGGTTTTGGTATTCCTTTAAATATCATCTGTGAAAATTTTTGGTTTACAACTGGATTGATGAAATGAAGTGATATGAGCGTTTTTAGTGGATGATTTGCAGCGATTTTTGCTCAGATTTTTCGTGTCTTTTTTTAGGATTTGTTGAGTGTAAAAGTACATATGTGTTTCTATAGTAAGAAGGTTAATCAAAAATGTACTACTGTGAGGTCGCTGCACCCATTTTCACCAAGAAAGGCATGCATATGGTGAATTAGAAGCTTAAATTTATGTGTCTGCTGTTTCAATGTTTTGTTCTTGATTTGAGAACACATTAATCTTATTTTAGTAAAAAAAGAAGCTTAAATTCTCTATTTAAAGCTTAAGGCTGGCTTTTCTTAAATCAAAATTTTGTTGTTGTCGATGTGAAAATAAATTGATTTAATTTTTAGGTTGACAGTTGTTAAGCCAAGTATATTTTGGTCTTGTTTAAGCATAAATTGTTTTTATTTTAAGATGAACAAAAATTTTGGTGTTCAATGAAAAAGTCATTAATCTTATTTTAAGCATTTATAGCCTCAAATCAAAAACAATTTGAGCTTTTAAGAATTTTAAACAAGAATGTTTAAATTATTCTTGATTTAAAAATGTGCGTACTCGGACCGCTACGATTTTCAAATCAAGTCCAAAATTCTTGACGTTTTTTGGGTGTACGATTTAAGTTCAGTGTTGTAAAATATCGAAAGAAGAAAAACTCTGTTTCTCGACGCATTTTGAGCTTGAATGTAGTTAGTACGAAAGTACAAATGGGTAGATAATCTCCAAAAGACCGAATTATGAGTGTTTAATAACCAAATCAACAGATGGCCCACCCTATATTAAGTTTATGCAAATGTATGACAACAAAATGTTATATAGATATGACCATATGTCCGCCCTTATGTATAAACACTTAGATCTGAGAGGTGATAAGAGCTAAAGCAACCAATCTTTAGACACAGACCACTTAGTAAGGGGAAACATGTTTACTTATTTTTTGTATGAATTAAATTTCATACTGGGGCATTATGTAGCAACTAGATTATATAGCAGCAAAAAAAAACACAAAATAAAAGCTTAATTCTTTTGTTTCGGAAGTTTTCTTAATGTATCCAAGCACTGTAGCAACTTTGATTTGAACCGGTTCACCCATTGGTCGGGAAGAAGTTTTAAGCATTATTGGTCTCTATATATAATATATCTTAACCAAAATCGACAATCAAAAGTTTTTAAATGTACTTGTTTACTGTGCTGGTACTCAGTTACGTCGAGAGGGAAGTACGGGTTTCTACGGTCCCTTAGAAAACTCCTCGATCGATAGAATGCCTCCCTGGGATTTTACCTGGGGTTGAAGTTTCCTAAGGAGTTTGAAGATCTTAAAAAATAATTTTTTTTAATTTAAAAAAATCAGAAGTTCTCATAAAATTTTGAAATTTGATTTTGCTTAGAGCTTATCGATCGGAATAATCGTCCTCTACCCCTTCCCCCCTTCTTTATATTCCATTCTTCCTTTCCATAATTAGGCTTCACAATAGACCTCATGGACTCTGTGTGATCTCAATTATTGATTAAGCAGCCTAATCATCGTAGCCCAACCTAACCTAGGGCCTATCGATAGTCCCACCGGGCCATACTTTTCTCTCGCCGGCCCTGGTTACAGTGTATTTCAAAGTCGTTGGAGCTCGACTTTAACGTTCGCAACATTTTTGTTTGCTTTTGATTTTTCGCGAATCTTGATATATAATTATGAAAATTCAGAAATCTTCATTCATTTTCAAAAGTGCTTCAATGCAATAATTTTTAAAAAGTCAGTAAAATAAGTTATACAAAACTTAAATTTTTTGTACACTTTATAGTAAATCAGGTTTTTCCAAAAATTAGCTCTGTATACTTCTGTGTTCCGTGTCATACAAAGTATCACCAGCTTAACTACCTAAAACCATTTATCTTAACATTGTTTAGACGGATTCTGAAAGTTTTCATTTAAGCTCCGCTCACACTTAACGTCGGCGCCACCTTGCATTTATATTTATTATTTATTTATATAATCTTGACTGCAATATATTCTCAGTTTAAACAGGGTCATAAGCCACACCTTTAATAATGTCTAAACTTCATCATTTTGCTGTCATGGTAACGATAGTTTAGCGTCCCAATACATATATATATGTAATTTTTTTTTTGCTGGCTACTGTCGTCTTCATGCCACAACTTGTGTCGCTTTAAAGCTCTGAACGTTGGATTACATTGTCCAGCTGTGTCTGTTTACATATCTTGCCCTTTCGCACTGAGTCAAAGCAAACACAGTCTTTTTATGGTCTACCGTCTGTGCTGCAATTTACGCCTAAGCACTGTCTGCCGCCGGTAAGGCAACCAGCCAATCCACCCGACCAGACCAGACCCCATCTCAGACTCCAGCACAGAACCGCTCTGGGGCAGTCGACCTTTTAACGGGGTCGCGGCTTTGCATTTGTAGCGTTGATAACGACCAACTCGCAGACTCATTCATAAAAGCGCACGCAAAGGCTTTGCCTCTTGTAGGTTGACCAGCTCAACCAGTCCAAGGGCACACTTGCTCGCAGCATGTTGCATGTGGCATGTTGCTTGTCTGGTCGGCCACCGGCGTCAGTTAGAGCGCTTGCGGTTGCAAGTTTCATATAGTTCATAGAGTTGTACGTTAAGTCTGCGGGTCTGGTCTCCACGCTACAGTCTCTCAGAGTCGTCTGGCTTTTGTTTAGTTAAGTGCTTAGTTGCGTGTAACTTTGCACTCTTTAACACTCCCGCCGCCTCTTGTCTCTTGTAGCATGTGCCGCATGTGTGAGGTGCAAATAGATGACGATGAAGACGATTTTTGCCACCACGACTACGTCTCCTTGCAGCTGTACAGCACTTTTATTACCATTTAACTGCCATCATCAATGTTTACTCTGTCAGGCCCCCCAATTTGTTTGGCGTTAAAGTTAAATCGTCGTTTGGCTTTCTTTCAACCTCTTCAGTGCACATATTTGCCTGTTGCAACCTGTTTGCTGTGATTCTGCTGACGTCGCTGTCAATATCGATATCGATATCGACATCACCAGGCAGTTAATTGTAAATCCTCCTTGCGTTATTAAACACATTGCTTTACCCGCCACGAAGCTAAACCAACAACATCTGCCACATCAAATGAAACCAATCGTAAAAAAGGAAATGCAGTTTTTGCAACAGCAGCAGGCAAGAAAGCCGAGATACACTGTATGCTTTTTATTAGACTGTTCGTGAGGTCTAAAAAATGTTTCCATTATGTGCGGTTAGAAAGTTAAGCTCCTAAAATATCCCAAACTATTGGTTAATTTACTTCTAGGCTTTGATATATCCGTAAGGAATAGGAGACCGTCGTCAGGGTTGGCCAGCCAATAAGCTTCTAACACAGCGCGATGCACAATGAAATGAAACCTTTGAAGTGCTTTACAGATTTTCAAGTATGGGTGTCTTTTTGAGGTACATTGCAGTTTTTTTTTTCTTGTGAAAAACATAGCATTCTAAACATTCTTTATAGAAGAAATTATGATGATTATATCGGAAGTCATATATGCATGTTTTTACTCATATTCCTCACTCCTGTTCTACTTAGGAATTGAACAACATATGTATATTTCGGTCGTATACCAACTTAGAATAAAAAAATGTAGGGTGGTTTAATATTGGCGCAAAAAGTAAACGTAATCTTTGAAAGCACGCCATCTTAGTTTTATTTTGGAAACTCCGTGCGTACTTTGGTATTCATAGCCACCCAAATGAAACCACGATTCGGTTGGTAATTTATCCGCGAATACCTGAAAATATCGTCAGAGTGAAGGAAAGTGTAAATATTATTAGTTCTATTTAAAGCTATTCTTCGTATTTCTTGCCATATTCCATATTGTCGATGTTCGACATGTATCGATCTTACCCAAGTTATCCGCGCTCGACCAGTTCTACGGGTGCCTTGCGGATTCCGTTCAAAAGCCATTTTCGCCACATCTGAATCTTGTTTGCGTAGCATATAGGCATCGCCACTTTCTTTTAATTATTTCTTTCGAAATTATTGAAGGATTGAAGGGATGACGAAAAACAATCGAAAACGAGTCGTTCCAATTTCATTTGATGTTAACTGATTATTTTGCCACCCAATTGGATAGAAATGATTTGGGTGATTTTTATTTTCAACAAGACAATGCAACTCACAACACTACGAGTGCCAATTTGGATGCATTATAAGTTTTATTCGATAAAAGTCGATAAAGTCGATTGGCCTGCCAGATCATGCGCTTTGACACCATTAGACTTCTTGTGAAGAGAAAAGTGTACGACAATCGTATAGCTACCATCCAAGACCTAACAAACAACATCACCGATAAGATACTTGCTATTGAAATATCATCGAAAATTTTGCCTATCGGTTCGATTTCTGTAAAACCAGCCATAGTGAAAAATTTTTGGATATAATTTTTTACGCATAAATGTAATCGATAAAGCTTCAAAACAAAGAAATCAACTTGGTTTTGAAATGAATGGACTACCCTATACAATTCACACGGTTTTTCTGATCAGTCCAAATTTAGGATCAACTTCTCTACCCTGGGAATATTGGGACCAAGCCGCTTAGTAAGCAGAGCGGAGCTTGAATCAGTCTGTAAAAGTCAATTTCGTGCAACTACTTTTATAGAGCTAATGTGTCCCTATAAGCCTGAAAGGTATTGAACATTTTACAGTTTTAACATTGTATTAAAGCAGGCACGGTCGGTAAAAAATTTTGAAAATCTTTTCGTTGTTATTGCAATAGCTGCCGCTGCAATTCTTTTCATCAGGAACAAAGCTAAATAAACACACATCGAGATATGTGTATAAAATGAACAATAAAAACCTAGAACCAAGTTAGTCATAAGGATAGGGAGTCACTTGTCAGACGCAGCAGTCGCATTCGCATTCAGGCGGACTTTTAGCCAGCCAGGCAGTAAACAAAAGCAAATATTGCGTGCCAAAAATTCCGGAAATTTTTAAGAGTCACAACATGTGTAAGCTGAATTTTTACACACACGCTCTTAAAACACATACATGCCACATATTTGTTGTGTTTGCCACAGTGTAGGTGTTACGGTGTATGCCCATTACCATCAGCAACATCATCATCATCTTCATCAGCATCTTGCTTGCTGTTGTGGTTGTTGTCGTTGTGCTTGAGTCTAAGTGTTAAATTGAAATTCCAAAATTAAGTAATTTTTCCCAAGGGCTGGACTAAACCCTACCGCCACTTGGGATTGCTGAAAGGCGTACTATGTGGGACATGGGGACAGTGTTGTAAAACTGCGCACATAAAACTGCAAAGACGACTTTGGTACATGAATGTGCTACCAACCGAGCAACAAGAACACAAACACAACGAGTCGCTCTAATAGTTTGTAGCCCAACAATAGAGTCCCCTACACTAGGGAGGTAAAAACTGGGACTGCGGTTGTTCCAGCCATAGTAGAACAAGCTGCAAAAATTACAAGGAAATTACAAAAGGAACATGAGAGTCTGTGTTGTAGACGTGATGGCAAACATTAGACGACACAAAGGGATTCACATCATTTACGCTTTAAAAAGTGATTTCGGGTATGGCAATTAGTTTTGAATAGTTTATAGACGTTTTTGGCAGATAGTGCTAATTAACAGTAGCCAGTAAATTGTATTATATGAAAGAAGTTACTAGTTGATTTGAGAATGATAAGTAGGTAACAGAGATGCAAAGGCAATTTAGAAAGAAATGATTTTGTATAATTTTGGGAAGTAAACAAGGCAAAAATTCGACCTGAATTCCATTGTTTAGCTCGCTTCGTTCTTTGGATGGGCTAATAGTCTAATACTCATGCAAAATTATCGTTGTTGAACTTTTATAACAACATTAGTTATCTGAATGCGTTTAATATTAATTTTCTTAAAAAAAAACATTTTAAAAATTCGATTTTTAATGAAGATGATAATAAATCTGAGAACAAATACCTTTAATTTAGATGCGAGTGCCATGGAAAAGATTTTTGTAGCCCCGGCTACTTCAACGAATTTTTCCTCATTATGAACTTTTTCCAAATAAGGTGGCTCTTATGATTTGCTTGTTACGAATTCCTATATTATTATATTTCCATATAAAGAACAAATATCCTATATTCGACTGCACAATACCTCCTCGCGATACCGGATACCATAAAAGCCGGAGTTGCGCATTAAAGTGGTTGTAGGGTATCTCATTCCCGAGCACCACGTTTACCGATTCCCTTTTTTACGCTTGGTTTTTCAAGAACTAGTTATGAACCTATTTACACCATTCTGTTCAAAAGGATATGAGACTTTTTGTTCCATCTAGGGGACACTTTTGGAATTTTATTTTTTTGCATAAGCTAGGTTGATGATCGAAATACCAACAATAGTAATGGAATGATATTTTATATTCGTCTCATGCAAGACACTTTCAACAAACTGTAAATGATAATCAAGTTCGGGCATAGCTTCTGATTTCTTTTGTTAAGCATATTCTTCACTACACTTTTTCAATTTTGGTGATGAAGCAGCAAAAATAAAAACAAAGCATATGCTGGAACGAAATTCCGTGTCTAAGAATGTGAGTTGGGGCAACATAGATCAGAAAGGTGGTGGCAATGCGGAACTTGCCAAAAAAAATACAATAAAACTTTAAAAGTTCTTGCATTTTTCTTATTGCCACGACAAGCCACGACGACAACTATTTATAGCTGTCCAAACGTGGAGCAGCCTTTTGCTTAAGGCTCTGGGGTTGAAGTTGTTGCAGTTGCTCATCCAGAACCAGTACGAGCACATAGATGTATGCGTATGCTCTCCAGTGGGCTCTTGGCTGTTGGATGATGCTGACGAATACGACAACGATGACGATGACGATTACGATAGACGATGATGATGAAAAATGCACATGTGTTACTAAAGGGCCGATTATTTTTATTGTTTATTTGCTTTGATTTTGTTGCTGCGTGTGAACATGTTTGTTTATAAGTATGCGTGTGTGAGTGTTTGTATACATGCTTTTATGTTTTTATTTACCATGTGTGTGTGTGTGTGTGTGCGTGTTTGTATATATGCTTGAGTGCGTGTGTGCATGTGCCTTGGTATTGGTTTGCGCATTTGTGCGTAACGAATAAATTTAGCAAAATAAATAAGCATAATAATCCTTTTGAATGCATTGCAATTGAACTCTTCACAGCTCTTGACGGGCTACGGTTTGCTTTACTGATTTACATTGAATGTAACTAGTACACTGAGAGAAAAAATTTAAACCATTTTCCTCAAAGTAGCTCTGCGCGTATACGAGAAAAAATCAAAAATTTTAAGTTTAATAGGCTCACATGAGGGTCTACGTGCCATAATACGAGAATCTGTTTCTGAGGTTAGCAATCAGACAAAATCAACTAAAGACGTTTGTGTCAGTGATAGTTTCTTATTTAAATAGTCTTTTAGTAAATAATAATTTATAATTTATATGTATCGTTAAAAAGTTCACCCATTGGGCTAGAGACGCGGATTAGTTCATATCTATTTCCTCGTTATATTTTCATTATTCAAAACTATACTATTTTTTTTTTTTTTTTGATAATATTAGGTCAACTGAGCTTAGTTGTACTCCTTGAATAAATAAGTAAATAAATATTATACTTTATTTTTGAAACTACTTTGAGTCTCTTAAAATGATCAAATAGGTCAAAAGGTTCATAGGTTCCTGACCCCTGGTCTAGTCTTTATAGATGTATATGGAGTTCTGTTAAAGTTTTAGAGTTTATTGACTTTATCTTTAAAAGATTTTTTATTTCGAGTTAGTGTTTGTAGTATAGTAGTATTTTCTATGGAACACCTGATCACAAACTGTGAGGCATTAGGCCACAGGAGACTAAAATTTTTAGGTGCATACCTAGTAGAAGATGAAGACCTTCAAAAGCTCCCCCCGAAAGAGCTGGTTCGCTTCCTCGACATACTAAACGTCTAAAGAAATAGGGGTGCACAATAGACCAAACTGGTCGCAGTGCATATAGGCCTTTGCCTAGCCCCACTATTACATTACCATTACTATAGTAGTATTTATATAAGTGTGTGCCAAGTCTTGATGGCTTTTATATTGTGCGTGCAAATCACGTATTGCTTATACGACGTCAAGCGGATAGTATCATCAGGATTCGACTAACTTCACTTTTGCACATCTTTTGCTCCATTTTGGGCTGTGATCTCTAGAGGTCTTTCCAAAGGTCAGAGAATGCTTTCCTAATATTTTTGAGGTCGTTGAATCCAACCGACTCCAACCCCAACTGAATCCGAATCTAAGGTCTACAAAAATCCCAGCTCTATGGTAAGCACCAAAATAACATGTTCCTCGTCTCCAGATCACGATAATTTTTTTTTTGTGTCCCAATACTGATTCGTAATCAAATTTATTTTTTTATTATCTAAAACTTGTCATAGTATCTTCTCATAGCTGCCATAAGAATATTGCCAAATCGTACAATTATATTATAATAATCACATAGGAACTAGTCTTTGTATGATAAACTTTTTTTGTTGTTTAAGATATATATTAAAAAAGTTAATAGGACTTTAGCCAAGAAATTACGTAACTTAAATGAAAAAAAGGTGAAGTTTTTTATTATAGAGTTATCGAGAACTGTATGTTTAGGTAGATTTTTTTTTGACAAAAACATGTCTCTTACATACATAGGTACAATTAATAGTTGATAATATTCGAAAATTTTTTTTTTTTTTTTATTATTTCCGATTATTTATTGAGTTTTTGAAAACTGAATATTTGGGTAGACTTTGTTTTTTTTTTTAATGGTAAATACATAATGAAACTGTCTTTCTAATAAAAGATACAACTATAAAAAAAATTTGAAGTAAAATTTCATATAGCGTTTACGCACGGAAGTAAAATATTAGTTATAACATAATATAGTTATATAGAAAAATCGTTTAAAATAAAATAAAAATAAATAAAAAAAATTTAAAAATTTTGATCTAAAAAAAATTTTAAAATTTGTGAACAGAAATATTCTCTATATAGAATATACTTGAAAAAAATCATAATATCGAAAGGCTTGTTGTAGAGGAGTACTTTATAGAGAAGTTCGGTTGAATTGGATTTTTTCTTAAATTTTCCAAAATACTTGTTAGCTATTTTTTTTTTGTATTTTAAATTTAAAAAAAGTGATTTACCATTTTTTAAAAAATATTAAGTTATTTTTGGTGTCCTAGTTCTACATATAGTACTTGTTTATACTTTTAATAGACTTTTTTTTTTGTGGCTTTCCGCTTTCAACTTAATTTTCTCTCAGTGTATGTAGAAACTCAATACACATGAGGCACTTAACTTAATACGGCATCAGCTGGTAGTAGCTATATTGGAACCAGTGTCCAGTCTAATGCTGTTCAATTTTGCTTGATTTGCATTTCAATTTGAAATCAAATTTTTCAATTGCCAGCTGGACACACACTTGGACACATGTGTGTGTGTTACTTTGATAGTGAGAGTGTGTTACTTTGAGTGCATGTGTGTGTTTGCTAAGTAGCGTCTGCTGGGTTAAAGTGCTGCCATATTCCCCGATACACACACACACACACACACATAATTGAATTTTGAGCTGCTACAAAAATTCATAGCATGCTTTTTGGCGCTGCGTTTCCATTGCCTTTGCGACAGTCGCTACCATTTTGCTGCTCTCTTTCGCACATTTACTTCCTTTGCTGCTGCTGCCTGCCTGCTCTTACTGCCATGTAATTGACAAAAGCTGCTTGCTCTGTGGCATTCGTCTGCTGTGCTCCGGCTGGCTTCATCCGGCTGCTATGTCAAGTTGTTGAAATTTGAAATCAATTTATTTATATTGAGTTAGCATCAAAAAGCGTTAACCTTTGCGCATTGAATGCGCTCTGCCAGCAGCGGCAGCGCAGTCGGCTGGCTAAAACCGCTACTATGTTGGCCATGGCTATGGACTTTCCTGGGCCAGAAACCATATTGATAGCCGGTTGCAATGTCAGCGCAAAAACGCTGTCAAGTGTATGCTGGTGTGTGTTGTTTGTTGGTTTGGCTTTTGCTCTTATTTGTTAAATTAAAAGCAGTTGTTATTGTTGTCGTTGAACTTAACTTGCCACAACTCGAGTTGAGTCGACTCGACTCGACTAAGAGCCACCTCATTGCCACCGCTGCTGCTACTGCTGCTAACGCTGACTGTGACTTCGACGTTAACGTCGCTGTTGCCGTCGACGTCATTGGCATTATTGGCTTCACAGCACACAAGACTTTCAATTAGTTTTATTAGGGTATACCAAACATTCCATTGCTGGCGCTCATTGTTGTTGGAAATTGGCCTTTTTGACTTTTATGCTTTTTTTTTGGGTTTGGGTGGTTTTTTGTTCTTGTTCTTTTTCTGTGCGGTTTGGGTTCGCTGAGGGTTCGGTTTGGTTTGGTTTTGTTGGATTTGATTGTTTTTGAGTTTTATGTGCGTTTCGTTGCTGTGGCGCATGATTGCGCAATGTATTGTACAAGTGCACACGTACACTTATTACATATATATAAACACTTACACACATAAACATCTACATACTATAAATATTAAATGCAATAACAACAATAAGCACATTGTTGAGTAGCAGAATAAAAAGCGAGCAGACATATCCCTCTCCAAAGTAAAACATTTAAAAAATTTTTTGTTTTGCTACTCTATACATTAAGTGAAAAATGCGTGTGTAACTTTGACACACACTTAGTTAAAAATAAAGTATTTAACACGTAATTTAAATTGAAAATAATTTTGAATAGAGGACTGTCGTCAAGGTTAGCCCACTTTAATTTTATTTCGATGTTAGTTCAAAGACTTTGTCTATTATGTAAGGGATTTTACTTGTATAAGATTTTTGTCTTATGTGGAGAGACTTAAAAAATGTATTTTTTTCTCAGCGTTCTAGGGCGTGCTATCTTCTACTAGATTTTTATATGGCCAACCCTGACGACACTCTTTTATAATAAGCTGAAGTTGAGAAATGAAATGTTGATAATGTGTTAGTTACGTTAAAGTGTTTTGTACTTTCGAGATCCCAAAAAAGGTTCGTAAAAATATAGGTTTAGAAAAAATTTGTCGAACAGAAAGAATAAATAAAAGAGCAAATGTTTTCTAAATTGTAACTTCAGGTTATATGAATTTAAAGATTTGTATTATCTTTCTTTTTTGGTTTAGTTTTAGTATCTAAAAACACTATTGGCGGGAAATGGTCCTAAGAGCTTGTTTTGTAAGCGTTTAATATCTCTTTATTTTAAAGGATACTAATTTTGCGAGCAATTTATTTTGAACCAAATGTAGTGCCGGATTTACAAGAGGGGGTTCAAAACGCCCCTACTACTTTCGTTTTAGTGATGTTTCAGAAAGACTTTTTAATTGCCTTTAATTTGTCTGGTATTCGATCGAATGAAATGAAACGTAAATGCAATCAACCCCCAATCAAAACCCCCCATTATGAAATTCTGTATCCACCGCAGACCAAATTCTATGCCCACCTTAACACCTTAAAAAAATTATTTTCCATGCAAAAAACGTATAAAAATTAACGAAAACAGGGCATTGCCGATTCGATGTGTCAAAGCTCTACTTAGGCTCTGGATTTTTAAAACCATTTTTGTAAATTGTTTTTTCATTTTGTTTTAACAATGGGAAAAGTTTTTACTTATAGCCGGCGTATTAAGCGAGAGACCCAAACTGCCCTGCCTCTTGAGCGGTTCAACTTATGGAACAGCAGCTACAAATGTTCTTGACACGCCAAACTGTGTGGGTCAAAAGCTTGAAAAGTATCCCCTGGCATATTGTCACATTACTTGTTGGCAACAAAAGCCAATGTTGTTGTTGCTTACGCTACTTGAGCTAAAAAACTTTGAGCTAGAGTAGCAAAAGTTTCGAGTCCAAGTACTTTTAGGGCTGGCAACAGCACCACGTCTGGCTGAACTTAAAACGAAGTTAACGCCAGGACACGTCGTCAGGAGGCTAGTAGAAGCTGGTTACGGCCGGCTGATTATTGAAAATGTGTCGACGTATGCCCCGCTCAGTGTGATGTTTGCTCCGGGGGCCACATAATTCAAGCATAGCCAATGCGGCAAAATAAAAAATCGACTTTTACTAACTTTTTGCACACTTTTTGAAAACATTTTTTCACTCTCTATTTTTTTTGCTCTGTTTCCTTGCAGCAGCGTTGTAGCAGCAAATACTAAGTTGCAATGTGAAAAGCGCTTGTAAGACACAAGTGGCAAGTTGAAAAAAACAAAAAAAAACTACCAAACATTGAGTGGCAGCGCCTTGTTGACTAACAGAAACTTGTCAGAAACCAGAACGAAACGCATGAGCATTCAGAAATCAAAAGAAAATCTAAAACAATAACAAAAAAGTAGAAGCCTCAACAGCTGACAACGATTGACAAAACAAAAACAAAAGCGCCGCAAAAGTCCAAGTGCTTGTCGTTGACGTTGAGTTGCGGCGCCGCAGCAAAAAGTGGCTCAAGTGGAAGCCAGCTCGCTGCTCTCTGCGTGCTCACAAAAGCATACAGCGTACAAGTTCTGCTCGAGGAATCTCTGCGAAATTCTACGCTACTCTAAACACCCCAACCTAAGCACAACCGCAGTCCATGGCCGCTGCGTAACTTTTATATGCGGCGTGCATGCCGTGGTTTAGGAAACAACAAAAACAACAACCATTACAGGCGCTATGTGCTGGCCAAATACCGCAACAAAACGTCGCACGCAAACGAAATAGAGAATAGAGAAAGCGAATGCTAAGCGGGTAGCGGGTAAGCAAAGAGTGTGGCCAAAAAATCTAAAATAAACTTTTGGCAAAAAGGCAAACAGAGAGAAGGAGGAGAAGCAGAAGCAGCAGAGCGCCATATGTGTTTTTGTGATGCGACAAGGACACTTGAAGCGCCTGCTATACACTCAAGAAGAAGAAGCAGAAGAAAGGGCAACAGCAGCAGCAGCAACTAACCGTTAAGCGCCATTTTCAGCGGAAACGGAAACGCACAAGCAGCCATAGTTTAGGCTAGAGAGAGAGCGAGAGCGCGTGGGAGAGAGCGCCCAACTGAGCGTATTGTTGTTTTTTTTGAAAGCGCTTACAAAATGCGCAAGCACAAAACGCTGCCGAATGGCGGCAGTCCAAGGACGTTAGCAACAACAACTACAACAACAATTGCGCCACAACACAAAGCAACGCCAGCAGCGGCTGCATGTCAGCCGCAGCAGCAGCAACCGCTGCGCAGCACAGTTGAAATGGAGCAGCGTATGCTGCTTGGCCATGGAACACTAACCACAACAACGACAAATCCAACAACAGCCACAACAACAGCAACAACTCCAACAACAGCAGCGGCCGCTAGTCGCCTCGAGGCACCAGCAGTACTCCAACAACGCGCCTGCAACAAGGAGCGCTCCACACGACCCAAATTGCAACTGATGTCCTTGCTGCACGTCGCCTGCTACGTGATGTGTCTGTGCGCCTTTAGCTTTGCGCTCTACGCTAATGTGCGACAAACGCGCTTGGAGCAACGTCTGCAGCGCCTACAGCAGCTGGACGCACGCATTGTCGAGCTGGAGTTGCGCCTGGAGCAGCAGCAGCTGCAGCATTGGCCTGCAGCCGAGGCGCAGTTACTGAGCAGCAGCGGAGATAATGGCAGCGGCAGTGGCAATGGCACGCAGCATTTGGCGCTGCATGTGCGGCGTGAGCTGCATCGTTTACGTCGGGATGTGTCGCATTTACAGTTGACCAGAAGACAGCAGCGACGACAGGCGGCGGAGGCTGCAGCAGCAGCAGCTGCTAGCGGTGGTGGTGCCGGCGGAGGTTCCAATGAATGCCAGTGTCAGCCAGGTGAGTGATTGTAGTACTTTTTTTTTGTAGTCTATATTATAGCAGGTACGGCTAGTACTTAGCAAGTACCTACTAAACTAGGTAAGAGGAGCATCTAGAAAAAGTTAAACTCGTTAGGTATGATTATGAACGATACGATATGTCCAATTTACTCAAGGACCTTTTGCAAAGGCGGGTGGATTTACCGTGAGCAGCTGACCACCTGGAGAGATATTTTACTCGCTCGTTTTCAAATCATGTTCTTTATGTTAAAGATATTTTGTAGCTTCTGAATAATAAGTTGTAAGCTTAAGGGCAGATCTGACAGATGCTACTGTACCTCTTGGATGGTCAACCTCATCTATAAAAAGCCGCTCCTAAGCCGCTCACTGTAAGAACTTCGTTTATCAAGTGGTGAACAAAAACAAACGCTGCGAGTGTTGTAGATTTTTGTTAGCTTCGATGCTCAACTTCGACCTTACCGGCTTGGGGGTCCTGCTGGTAGCTACGCTACCGCATTTACTGAGCCCCTTCGCCCCGACAAGGCCATAATCCCCGAAGGAGAGCTGTTTATGAAGTCAAAGAAAGTTATTTCCGGAATCGAATTGAAGAAATTGTATAGATCTAATTAAGCCCTACTTATGCAAGGAAGTTATGCAAAATTTGCACCTTTCTGTTTAAGTCGTCCCAAGGAGGCGATTTCAATGATATTGTTTACAAAACTAAATACTTTAAAAATATGATGATTAACAAAGGTAAAATTTACATAATAGTCAATTAAAGAAAATATTCAAGTTCAGAAATTGTATTGCAAGTGCAGCTCAATTAACCCGAAATTTGGCCAATATTCAATGGCCTACTGCACAGTCGCAAATATAGTTCGCTTATGTACTTATATATTACATATCCATATATACAGATATATATATATATGCAAATGAGCAGAGCGTAACCTTTTGACCGCTTTGCTGCGGTTGTCAAATTAACCTCAGACACATGTGACTGTGCGCAAATTATGTGTAGCCTACTTTGTGGCATGTGTGTATGGTCATTGCAACACGCACATACACTTATATATAGCCAAGAGGGGCATGTGGTAGAGTAGTTGGTACACAAGTCAACAAGTTGGTAATGTTTTTTTTGTTGGTTTGAAGACCGTCGTCTATTACAGCCCTATGCCAAAGTGAGCTAACAAAATTTAATTATTTGGGTTTGGCCAAATTTATGGCAATTTAGAGATTTCATTAATTGGAAAAGTGTTTTTCTCTTATCATACTTTTTGCTATTATAATATACTAGTGGCCTTTTTCAGACTCTTATACGCACGTAGAGTAACAAAAACAACAACTTTTTTTGGCTTGTGACTGTAATTTGTTTAGTGCCCCAAAACCGAGGAAGCAACCATCTTGTGGTCGTCTGGCACTGCTGCTGTAGCCCCTCTCTGCATCACTCCATCACTGCCTTTGTCGCACGTACACATTGGCCTTTGTGGCACTGTTTGTTGGTCTTTGGCTTGGCTGTCTCTTCGTTTTTTTTTTTTGCTTCTAGCTTTTTTCACCCTGCTGTCTCTGCTGTTGCCAAAACTTTGATTACTCGGGGATTAGCAGCGTACGCGTTCCATTGCAGAGTCTCTCCCGCTGCTGTGCACATGAGTGGCTCTTTGTCGTCTTTGGCTTTGGCTTGTCGCTCCTGCGCTCCTTGGCCACTTCTTTGTCCCAGTTTGTTGTCATTGGCTGGGCTGCCAACTTGTTTTGTGGTTTGCATAAATTTTGCTTAAAATACTTTTTAAAAACTTTTACGACACTCAGCGTACACATACACATAGACAAGTTTATACATATATATATATATATACGTATACTCCATGCATGCCTGACCTTTACATGGGGGATTTGGACTTGGACAACTTTGGCTGCATTGCATTCAACGTACGTATGCATGAGTGTGTATGTGTGTGTGTGCTTGGCGTATTAACGCAATTTGTCTTGACATTCACACAATTAAGCCACACACACACACAGGACACTCTTTCAGAATCTTACATGCTCTTTTGTACTTGCGCTGAAGAGCCCCAGCTCAGGGTCTAAGTGTCTGGAAAACTTTTCAGCTAATCTTGCATGACCCCAGCACCGTACACACAATGTGCTTTTATTATTTAGAAATATGGAAAAAAAAATGTCGAATGTAGACGACTATGCTATACCCGGTGCCCGAACGTTACAATTTCTTGTGCACAATAGAGTAGGAACTTTTGTTAAGTGTACTTACTATACAACCACAACAAGCAGATTCCCATTAAAAAGTACAAATTTTTTTGAGCAAAACTTTTTTTAAAAGATACAAATTTTCTATTTGAAAAGTGAAATAAAATATAGAATGTCGGGCAGAAATGCAGAAGTGCTAAACAACAACTTATACTAAATTTTTTTTGCATATTTTCGTACATAAAGTCGAGCGTGGACGACTATGCTATACTCGGTGCCCGACTATGGGATACAATTTCCTGTGAACAATAGAGTAGGAACTTTTGTTGATTGTTTATATTTTTTGGGCAAAACTTTATTTAAAAGGTAAACATTTTCTATTTGGAAAGTGAAAAAAAATATAGAATAAGGGTGTTCATTTTGTCGGGCATAAATGCAGAAGTGCCCAACAACAACTAATACTAAAAAATGTTGAGTATTTTTCCGACTCAGGAAAGTATTTGACAAAGACTACGAAAAGTCAGGCACTGCTGCCCAAAACAGTGTTGAAAAGCGCCAATATCAACCAATGTATCGTTTTTTCGAAAATATTCAAATTGTAATTTCTTTGCAGTGAAAGATCAGCAACAATGTACATATAATGTATTGAGAAATATTCAAAACTTTGTCTAAATTTTATTTTTTGCACAAAAAACTTTTTTAATAAAAACAAACTTCCAAACATCTGATTTGTGTTGCTAACATTGTTATTCTGACACTGCTGCATTTTCGTTAGGGTTGCTTACATCATTAGACGGGCACTTCTGCATTTCTGCCCAACAACATAAACACGAGGATAGCTATTTTTATAAAACTTCTCGAAATAAATAAGCTTAGTGTATTCTTAGTTTACTTTTTACGTTCCTTTGATCAGTCAAACATATCAGCTTAACATACTTTAACCCGAATTTGATGGATAAGAAGTGAGTCTGGAATCGGCTTGAAATTTTACACTTGAAGCTTAAAAGGAAACTTTTAACTTCAAACTGAGCATACTAATATCATCGGTTTGAATATTTACCATTCTAGGTGCGGCTTCCTTAAGGAATAACCTAAGAAAATTACGATTTCTTTGTCTTTCTTGTCAGCCATAATTTTCTCTTTTAATACCCTTTGCGAATTTTCGTTTTAATCTTTGTCGCAACTTGAGAAATGTTTGTTATTTAAAGCTCAAGAGTTTGAGGATTGTTCTTGTAAGTCCGATAAGAAGGTGCAAAGACAAAGATAAACCCATTAACATTAGGAATTCAATGAATCTTTTTGAAAACTTTGGAACCTATGTCCTCTGGTCTTCGAAATCTTACGAATACAAAAAAAAAACATGAATATGCCTACTTATATCATCTCGCCTTTTTGCTGCTCCACCAACCCAACGCTGCACTTAATATACCCTTATACCCTCTGAGTACCGTGCATAAAAAGGTGCAATATTAGCTGCTGCTAATGTTAGACACAGCTGCCCTAAGTGACAATCATATAACGCATACGCAACGTTGGCTGCTTCAACTAATTGCAAGCCGCCCTTAAAGTGGCAGTCGTTTTGCGCCAAGCAAATGGCACAGTGCAATTATTTAACAACTTGGCAAGTTCTTAGCCAGCTTCTGGTAACCACTCCACTCTCATGCACCCTGCTAAGCTTTAGCTCAGAATTTGACTCCAGAGCAGAAGCAGATACGACAAAAAGTTTTATAATCGATGCACAGGCAGTTCAAAGTTTTTGCCAGCCAACATTCAGCAGTCCAAGTTTCTTTTCAAAGTCACTGCAAATAAATAAATTTTGTAGTCTTGGTTTTTGGAGCTCCCTTTGGCAGTGATAAGCGTGCCAGCCTTTCACAGACCACTCAACCCAACAGTTCGTCACCAGTCTCTCTCTCTTCTGAAAACTCTAAGCTGCACACAATAAATCAAAGCAACCCTGCTCCCTAGTGATGTTTTCTAAATGCTCAAAGGTTAGGGTGGTTCGCTGGCAACAGCTTATCGGTAAAATTTCAAGGCGTAGATACTGCACCAAAGGCGCTGTTGTCATTTTATCCTTTAATGTTGCTGGCCAGGCTTGGCCTGCATGTTGTTGCAGCACACTTTAGACTGATTTTGAAGTTCATGTCAAGGGCATTGGTGCAGTGGTGCAGTATGCACCACCAGGTTGTTAGCAGCCGGACTCAAAGCCATGGATGCGCAATGTGAAACGTTAAGTCGATTAGGTTGGGTCTTCTGTCGTTGGCAGTTTTGCAGTTGAAATTGATAAAATTAGTGCGACAGCGTATAGTAGATACAAGAAGTGCAGGGCAGCTAAAGCCGAGGGAGCTTAACCGAGTATTGAACCTAACAACAATGTCAGCTACACAGGCAAAAGCCAAACAAGCACAGTGCAACAAAACGGAAACCTGTAAAGTTTTCCATTTCTATTGATAGCGCAGAGATGATCAAATTTAAGATGATGTAATTTATAAAGAGAAATTATGTTACTTTTTGTTTTAGTTGTAAGCATTATTATATGGTTTCTCTATCTCTCTCTCACTTGAAACCTCTAAAATTAAATGAACATTTTTTGATTGAATTAATAAAAGTGAACAACGCCTAAAAAAAGTGTAAAAAATTTAAAATTTGGTAACTAAAATAGTTTGTTGAAGTGTATGAGTAGTCTTAGAAACTTGTGTACGCGTTGTTGTCTCACTTTCGGCAAGATTTTGCGGATTGAATTCACTGGACTGCAAAGTGTAAAAAGTCTTCATCTTAGAAACTCGTAACCACGTCTTATGATATTCAGCAAAATCTTGACGTTTTTGTTGAGTGTTCATAAATTTGCAATTTGTATGCATCCTTTAGTATTGCAAATATAGTTTCAACATAACCTACACTTTTTAGGTATCATATTACTCTGACCAACATTTAAACGCCATTACAACATCAAACATTAACTTCGAGTGCACTATAAACTTAACAATGCAAATGTACGTGCTCCCAGTAAGCACAGAAATAACCATTTTGAGTTGAAAATACAAAAAAAAGGTATATCAAACAGAGTTTAACCAATCCAACAAAAACCAAGTGATATAAAATAATCCCATCCATACGTTATTTTACAACAGCACCATAACGTGTTCTGTTTATAAATAACGATTAATTTTAAACATAATCCTGCATATATCGTAGTCTTTAACGTAAAGTTTGCTTTAAACTATTACAATGTCATAAAAAATGTTTAAGTACTAAATTTAGTGTCTTTTCGATGGACTTCGTAACAAATGACTCTCGCAGCCCTCGCAGATTTCAGCTTTGCGGTGCTCAAGCTCATTTTGCATAGAGCTCTCGCTTACGAACCGGTTTGTGTCTCAAAGCTATCTTAAAGAGCTAGTTATTTTACAAGTCTTACTTGCTTTAAAAAAATTTCAAAAATGTCCAAATATTTAAGATATTCTTTAAAATATTTTAAAACTCAAATAATTTAAAAACTCTTCAAAACAATTTTAATAATTCGACAAAAAACTAAAATGATCAATTTATAGAAATAGAGCTTTCTCAGCTTCAGTTAAGTTAGGCACTGATAAAGAAATCGTGTTAAATCAAGTCCATCCGACTGTTTGGAGTACATCTTACTTAAAAAAGACCAAAAAAAGATCTGGAAAATTTGTCAAAAGAAGAAAAAGACTTGAGATTTGTACAATATTTCTACAATATCTTTCAGTTTTTTTTTAGTAAATATTTTAACTAAAATCTGGTGAAAGCTTTCATTTATGTTAGGTATGATTAGTTAGGATGCCCGGTATAAGCTGATATCACCCAGTGCAAAGTAATTTAGCAGAGTAAAGATAAGAATGATGAGGAAAGGGGTTAGGCAGGTGAGCTAGGGTTATATAGGATAAGCTGGTGAGCGCTCCTAATATCCTTAATCTCTCTCAACCATTACCTGGATTCGATAAAAAAAGCAAGCTCCGCTATGGGCAGGTTTATTAGAGAGTCCAGATCTTTGCTGAAGGTTTATCCCAGATATTGAGTGCGTATCCTAAGAAGTGCAGTGCAGTCACCCAACAGGTGTTAGATGCTCTCAATTTCCTTCTCATCTCTGCGGATACAATAGAAGTAGTGCTTATGAACATGCATCCTCTCAGCCATTAGGTCTATGGTACTCTGCCCCATTACAACTCCTGTCACCATCTAGGTTCTGTTTGGACAAACAGACGTAGTGTTTTATTCTTTTTCTACCTTGGTTCTGACTATTATTTCTGATTTCAATTTCTTAAGAGGAACATTCACGGATGTACGTCACCGCATAGTAGTGGTAGTGCGGATCTATTCTTGCCACACATGTTCGCTCCTCTGTGCACTGTTGTGTCCTGGTACCCAGCAAAGGGTGAGATACGACTTTGCGCCATTACCGTGTTACGAATATCTAATCTTACTTTTGCGATGGCATACAGAGCCTTGATACCCTTTTGAAAAGAATTGATACGTTCCTTGGGCTACGGTCCAAGGTGTCTATCACTCTTGCCGCTTGCCAAACTGCGTATATCTCAGGATGTGAAGATGGAATCAAAGTCGCAAGTAATTGAGAGAAGACGTGCGCTTCTGAGCCTTATTCCGTCTTCGGGACGTCTGTATAAATCGTTAGCTCGTTTTCCAGGGACATGGTTTCTTGCTCCGGGATGATTGTTACGAACTTATCGTTTCTCGTGTTTCCGCACCTGTGCCTTCTTCCGTCTTTGAGCCGTTTTTGTAGATCGTTAACTCGTTCTCTAGGATAGCAATTTCTTGCTTCCTATCTTCTCTTTCCGGAAGATAGTAACGAAATTATCGTTTCTACTGTAATCCGAAGAAGATTTACTGCCCAGAAATTGACTCAAGCTTTAGAATTACTTTCAGGGCTACCTGCAAGTTGGGTCTGTTTGACACGAAATTTGTATAGCTGTGTAATAATACAAAGTCCATAAGCACAATTGTTATTGTCCATTTACATAATCCATACAAAGATCCTTCACCATAGTATTATTACTTCAAGAAAGTATAAAATGCAAACAAGTCAATTTGTCAAACACTAAATATGTTTCATCCCAACGCAAGATCATAATAAATCTGTGAAAAATAATTCTCACACACTCTTTAGATAAGCTACAGCTTTAGTTATTCTCATTTGTCTGCGTGATTTCTGGTCACTTTTGACGAATCCCATCCATTGTCCAATGAACAGCCCCTAAGCTTTGTCAAGCTGCAAATGACATTTGGCCACTTTTGCTCATCTGTTGGATGAGGTATAAGTGTGTGAGTGAGTGGGGCAAGCAGCTTAGGTAACTATGAGTGCCCGAACCCCGGTTCCGACATCGGTTTGATGAGCTGGTCAGTAAAAGTCCTCAATTTATCATAGCCAAGCGCAAAAACCACTTTCGCACCACCAGCAGGAGCAAATAACATCAACAACAACTTCAGCAAAGGAGACATTAAAAATACTGGAACGACAACGAGAAACGGTTTGTTGACTGCGTGCGACATTTTGCAAGCCAAAATATGTAGAACATGCCACACAGAAGAGCACATGCCACAGAGGACACACAGGACACACGCAAAGGATGCAGCACACACATAGAGAGAGAAAGAGAGAGAGAAAAAAGAGTCTGCGTCTCTTAGCCGTAGACAGTTAGAGAAATGGCATATGAACTATGGAAATTCCCAATTAGGTTTTAATGCGTACAAGTGCTTTTTATTCAGTGCAATTTCTCATAGCCAGATATCCGGCGAGACTACATAGACTGTGCTGGTTGTTCGCTTGGTCACATATGTCCATACGAGGGTAGTTTGATAGATCGTTGACTTTGAAAAAAAAATTATTTTAATTTTAGTAGGCCTTTCAATTGACAGATTGATTGATGGCTCTTTTATTCAACCCAAATCTCTTACCACTCTTATCTGAAGGATTTTCGTAGCCCGCGTTGGCAACTGGAGTCGTAAGCACTCGTGCATAGCTTTGGAAAAAGAGCACTTTTTTTATCACCAAAGGTCGCCAAAGGAATGTCTAACGTTATTCGCAGATACCATTTTAAGTAGAATAGTTCTTATGTAGATCCTTGATCACTGTTACGAAATAGTGTAAAAACTCATTTGAATTACGTTGTTCAACATCACCAAAAAATTACATGGAAGTGTAGTTCATATATTGGGATAGAACAGCTTAGTTCAGCCTTATCCACCTCACGCACTTTTATTCTCCGATCATTTCTGGCGTGATCTCTTTTAAGCCACAAGATCATCGAAATCCATCGAACCACTCCTTAAACATAGAAATTGATGATGCAGAGTTCCCTTAGTAAACTTTCATTGTTTCAAATTTCGGAGCAACGTAACTTAAAGGTTTATTATTTGAGCTCATTATTTGTTGACATTTAAGACTTTCGGTTGAGAATGGACCGAATGCCAAAGTTGTTTGAAATATTTGGTCCAAAATTTAACAGTAGTACGCGGGGGGAAAATAACTTCCAACTATTTAAACTGCCCTCGTAGCTACGAGTTAAGTCGTACAATTCAATTCAACTCACGCGCCAAGGCTGCGCAGAAGGTGGCGGGAAACAACCCCTCAAGTGTTTGCTTTTTTCCACTGTGCTGGTTATTGTTGTTTTTGCTATTGTTGTTGTTGCTGTTGTTACTGCGTGTTATATTTGCCAGTCATAAATTTCAATCACGTTGTCAGGATAACACCAAGTGGATATACTACTCGAATGTCTCTGAGGCCAGCCAGTGTGACCGTAGCAATATTTGTGTTGTGTTGCCGTATTGCCCCAAGCTTTAGTTTTGTCTGCATATGCGACCGACAGACCGACCAGTGTCTACCATCAGGTGCCAACCACTGGCCAATATGTTGATGCTGCCACACACAAAAACCCGCACACAGACCGCACCCAGCTTTGCCCCTGTGCCCACTGTGCGGTTCAGGACGTGCGACATTGCAAACAACCCCAGAACCATGTTGGCGCATTCAAGCGCACCCAAAAGTTTGTGCTGGTTTTTTCAGCCAGACTAAAACAGACCACACCAAAGCTTAGACAGAATCCAGAAACCGAACCGAAAGCCAAACCGATATATCGATTGTCGCTACACATCAATTGATTTCCTTTCCTTTTCGTTTTCAATTTGGCAAACAAACAGTGCCGTAGGTGACTTGATTCTAAAGATTTTTGTTAGGATGTTATAATTTGCAAATTGGAAATAATCTTTCAAGCAGAGGAATTGCTTGAGCAATTGTTTGAGTAAGATATATACAATCTAAACAAAATTATTGGAATAGTTTGATAATAATAGTAAGTTTTCGGAATTTTTGTGATAATTTATTTGCAAGTAGCAAGCCAGATTGAGGAATCCATAGAACAAGGTATCTCTTATGTAAGATATTTTTTTTCAAGAAGGTACTTTGAAATTTGGAATCTTTCATTCATATTCATACTAATTTCTTGCTCTTTTTCGTGAACAATGGTCGCAACGTCAATGACTACCAAATCCAATAGAAATACATACATACATACAAGAGGGATAAAAAATTCTAAAATCTTCTCTTTATTTGTTTCGTTCCTTCGCTCAGAAAATTTAAAAACATTGTGCCATACCTTTAATTTTCTCGCTCCCTCTCGCGGACAAATTTGCAACTGCTAGATAGAAACATGATGCAAAGAATTTGGCAAGGTGCCGCAAAGAAGTATGCTGGTTCAACTGATTCAATTTTTGTATGGCATCTATATAAAATAGCTGAACAATTTTGATCAAAACATTTTTTATTTATAGGATCATGTAAGCCTAATAACTAAAATTCCCTAAATCCGTAATCTGCTTCAATATGGCCACACCACTCAGCGTATCCTTAACACACACATCACATTTGCTTAACTTTATCTAAATACTATCCCCCTATCTACGTCACTGCCAATAGCATTCTTTGTTGCTTCACTTTTGTTTGGTTTTTTTTTGGTTTGTTTATTTGTTTTTTTGTTTGTTGTCTTTGTTGTTGGTTTGTTTATGCGTTTAATTTGTGACTTTGCGTGACTTTTGGCTTACCTTTGCCGCCACTGCCACGCCTTGATTGCCTTTTAAATGTGGCACTAATAGCCCAATAAAACATTTCATTGCCCAGCAGCAGACAACATGCAACAATAACAACAACAAACAAATATTAATTAGTGAAAAAAATTAATGCTCAACTGTCATCATTATTTGTGTAGTTTACCCACGCACCACATGAATCCCGTCCAGCCCCGGCCGCATCTTCCCTATCCAGTTGCCTGGGAGATGCCTGCTCAGATTGCCGGACGCTGCCAACGCCGTCATCCACATTTGTTGACAAATTTATTTGTCGTATGGCATCGCAATGCTCCAATGTTGCTTCTGCCAAGCCCCACATCTCGCTGCAGTGCTCCACACTTTGGCTTTGTTTTATATGCTGCCGCTATAGTGGGGACTACCCATTCCCACAGCTTCCTTCTTTGGTGTATGTCGGAATTTCTGTGCGCAAAAAAATCTCTGTGATTAAAAATATCACAAGAGCTGCAAATGAATTCATTGAATAAAACCAACAAAATGAAACGCAAACTAACGAGAAAATAAAATAAATTCATTGGCAAAATAAATAAATGAATTACCAAAAAGAATTTCATAAATTTTATTTGATTGCCTGCGTGTGAGTTGGTTTTTTAATACTCTTTTTTGTTTTGGAATGTATGACGTTACTTTAGGGTATATGTGTGTTAGTGGCAATTTTGGCAACCTTCATATGCATAAGTTTGAATTGAGATTGATCCATCTATTCGGTTTTCCGGAAACGAGGTGCATTATCCATAAGTAGCTCAAGTTCACTTTGAAATCTGAGCAGTTTGGTAAAGGCCTGCATGCAGTTCTAAAACTCACAACCGTACAAAAACAGCAAATTAATTACTCATTAGTTTTGCTTACTGCTGGCGCCATCTAGTGGACTTGCGCTGGCGCCATCTTACGTGAAGCATCGTTTAAATCATAGGCAAACACTGTTTGGTTTCTTGAGCTGCGTCCACACTCTGTAAACGTTCGGACAGACTAGCAAAACTTGGCAGAACAAAATTTTTAGAAAAACGTTGATTATCATCCACTAAAGGGTATACAATCTTCTCCTATTCCTGCCAGTAACTTTTCCGATTTTCATCTACATGTGTGCAATTGTTATTGTTAAATTTTTCCGCTAGACAATTTGCGTTAACCAATTTGTGTATAATTTGAGACTCAATGAGTCTGAAATTGAGGCGCCTGTGGCAAGTCAATCTACATATATCTCATTCCTGCGCCAAAAAAAATATTTAATTCAAGTTGTTTAAATTTTATGTAATTTGACATTTAAATTATAATTGGTTGAGTTTAACATACATTAGCAAGTTATATGCTGTTGTCGTAGTCTCAACTGTCTAAGTTGAAATGTATCTGTAAGATACTTTTAAGTTGACTTGCTTACAATGTTAGTTTAATGTTACAACTTGCTAATTAGTTGAGATTGCAGCCAGAGTCAGTTGTGCTCCAAATTAGCGCATCAAATGCAGACAGATATACCATTGATAAAATCTGGGAAAACAAAGGAACAAGCCACACACACAGGATGCATGTGTGGCGACCATCAATCAAGGCTAGTAACAAATCTTAGATTGCTTGATGGAACATGGCTATGTATAAACGTGTGCGCGTTTGTGTGTATCTCTGTTAGGGATTGTGCACAACTATCTGCGTATGTTTGCTTATTTTATTAGCTACATACGATATGCGTGAGTTTCGTTTGGACTGCGTCTTTTTTGGTTTCCAAAGTCTTGGGTTGGGTTTTTGGAGCTGTCAATGTGAGTTTGCTACGAGTTATACCTATATATAGACATGTTTATAAATATATATATAGCTTGGTTTGCCGGCTGGCTATTTCTGAAAATTGGCTTAGCTTTTGCCGGCAAGTGGTAATAGTATTTCAGTTGCAGTTCCAAAAATTATTCCACTCTCTTGGGCACGTTTTACCATTGCGACAACTGACGTCACAGCAAAGACTGTCAGTGAGTTATTCCTGTTAGCCATACAGTTCCAATTGGTTGAACGTGAGCTGCTAGCTTGGAAACAGATTTAATTTTTTTTTGTTATTTTTGGAAACTTCTACGTTATTTTTAATGACAATTCAGCGAGTACGAGAAGTACGTTGAATACGGGATACGTTGACAGGGCACATGCCCCAGTTTCATGTGCCTGGGATACAACGTATAAAACGGGTCTGGGCCGGGTTGCCGGTGTATGCCAGCTCCAGCTCGACGACTCCATCTACACTATGATTTATTGCCTTGACGCTTTGAGCAACTTGCAATGGTCAGGCTATATACAATTCCCACTGACATATCGCATATATATAAATGTGCATGATATAACTATGTGTATGGTTTTCTATTTGTATACGAGGGCCAGCTAAAGTGTAAAAGGCTTCGGCAAGTTGGTAACACTTTTAAAAAAAAACTTCATTTTATTTCTTTACAAAACGTCCTTTAGTCTTTGCATGCTTCCGAAATAGTAAGATTTTTCTGCCCCCAGACAAGTACCTTTTGATTCCAAATCATTTGAAGAAACTTTTTTTCTAAAACCATAAAAGTCACAGAATTGCTGAAAATGACTTAGAAGAGAAATTAATTAGAGGTAGAGACTTATAATATTAGAATATTAATGTTTATTAACCGGTTTTCTGCCTTGTTTAGGGTAATCTATAGGAAATATGCTACGGACATTTCAGAAACCCTTTACCAACAACTTTGCTGTACCGCAGTTCCGTCCTGGCATTATTCGGTTTTGATTGCTCAGATGAAGTGAACGTCTGTTTTTTGGTCCCTGATGTACTTTACTGGATTGAAGCTGTAGCCACCTTCGAAATTTTCCGATACACTTTGCTTTTTTATTTCACTCTGGATAGCCTAGCGGCAGTGCACTAGACTATCGTCCCAGAGGTTGTGGTTCGAATCCCACGTAAAGCATGGTCCTGCACTTTCCACTTTTCCTATTCTCCTAATTTTTCTTGTCTATTCTACAACCTTAGAGAGTAAGTAATCCCATTATCGGTGTCACGATGGGCCTATTCTTGGCCTAAGTGAGTTGGGACGCTAAGTACCAACTGCCGCCCTAACCTACTTACCTACCTATTTCACTCTCCATCGTGGGTTACCTTACTGGTAACTTTTAGGAGGTGTCATGAAAAATGCTTATTTATCCGCTCTCATCCAATTAGATTCCTAAGCACAAAAATCGCATAATCACATGATATTAAATATTTTAAATATTTATTAATATTTGTGAATATAGAAAATTAGCTCTCTCTTACGCCAAATCTTCACGGGACTAGACTTTGTCAGTTATCAGCTGTTTAAACACTCACTTTGTCGGGTAAAAATGCAAAAGTGCCCAACGACAACTTACACAAAAAAATTCTGCATTTCTGCACGAACCGAACGCTTAATTGCGAAAAGCTGGGCATTTTTGTCAAAAAAACGTTTTATAAAAAGCACCAATATCTGCCAGTGTGTACATATTTTTAACATGCTTTTATTAGCTTCACCTGTATGTATGTATGTATGTATGTAACAATCTCTTTCAACTTAATTTTCACCTATTTCAAGAATTATTTTTTTTACTATAATTGAATTATTTTATTAATAAATTAATTTCTAATTTAATCTTATTCAAAATTAATTAGTCATAACTGATTGTCGGAATTTTCTATTGCTGTAATACAAACTCTTGATACATCAAAATTATTTTCTACTTTTTAGTTCGGTTTACTATTAAAGCGTGTTTTTTATTTTTTTTAAACTATAATTTTATTATTATTTTATATATAGTGTAATAAATAGATAATAGATAAGCTAACCACCTGCTTAGGCACAACTGTCACTTGTATGTAACGCCAGATTTTTTTTAAATAAAAATATTTGACTTTGTAACTTCTTTCCAGTAGAAGATTACCGAATATATATTGTACTCACAAAATCCAAAAGAAGTAAATTTTCTTACAAGAACAAAAAAACAGGCATCGCAAATAAGACTAATGGGGTTGAAAAAAGTCAAAGCGAAAAAACTGCTTTGGAAGAAAGTGCAAGACACAGCGTATCATATTTTGGAAAGGACTATCCGGATTAAGGATAAACTTTAAAAATAAAAATTATGAAATATTTTATGATTGTTGTTGTAGACTGACACTGTTGCATCGCTGTTAGGCTTGCTCACGTCATTAGTCGTGCACTTCTGCATTTCTACCCTCACTACAAAAACTTTAACTTTTCAATCTGCCCTCTTGTGTTGTCTCTTTGTTTGTTTGTCCAGCAGTCCCGCTAAACTATATGTGTATGTTATTTGTTTGTGTTGCAGGATTTGTCGTCATACTGCTCTGTGCCTTGGGGGCTGGCCCGGTTTCTGCTGCTCCTCCTCCACGTGATGAAAACAGCAACAACAACAAAAACAAGAACACATTTAGCGATAAATACAAGTTTTATGATGGATAATAAATGGCTTCATTCTCGTTGACAAATAGTCCGGTTTTGTTTTCATTTGTTTTTCTCTAGCTGGAGTTATTGTTGTTGTTGTTCTTGTTGTCTCTTGTCTGTTGTCTATTTTCCGCTTTGTTTTTTTTTTTTTTGTTTTTGTTTTGGTGGTCTTTGTGCTCCATACAGCTGCAGCGGTACTCTGCTGCTCCCCTTCGCCACATTGTCTTCCGCTTTGTACTCCTAGTTCCTGTTAGACACGCGGGCTGTCATTGGCATTGTCTTCGGGCCATAGAGTCGCGCTCCAAGATAAAGATGATGTATTGCCATCATGGTCGCCGCATTGTGCCGCCCATTTGAGTAGCTCAACTTGTGCTCCCTTGTCTCCGCTAGCCCAATTCTACTGTGGGTCTCTGTACCGGCAGCAACACCAAGTGGGTGGATTATGTTTTCAGGTAGGATTAGCAATTACGCTTATAAATAGAATTTCAAGTAATTTATCATTTTTTTTGTGGTGTTGTTGTTGTTCGTCTCTCTGCTTGTTTGCTTTCGCTTGGCTACCTTTAGCCTGGACCCCATACAATTTTTGCTGAAAATCTAAGAATCTGTGTAGCTGAGTATCTCAGTATCTGAGTATCTGTGTGTGCGTGCCTTAAATCTTTCTGTGTCTAAGCTGGCCAAATCCGTTAAAACGCTTTTCCATGCAGCTTAGCAGCATTTTAATTGAAGCTAAAACTTGTTTGATATTTGCTTGAATCTCTGCGACTGCACTGCTTTGTGTAATGGGACATGATTTTTAATATTGTATTATACGAAATTTTGAAGCAACTCCAATATCAGCTCAAGGGAACATTTTGGATATTAAGAGATACCCAGCAGTCACATTATTCATATTCAATTTTCGACTATTTATGCAAATTAACTCTAAATATGCATAAAAGCCAAATATGTTGGCGTTTTTATGCTGCATCATTGGGTCTAAAAAATTGGCATCAGCGTTTGAGCATAGCGTTGTACTATGGCCCAGAAAAATAAATCATGGGATAAAAACGTTTATTCAGATTAAATTTTTAAAAAATATAACCATATAATATGAAAAATATTAAATGCGAGATTTACTTTTCAGTAAAAGTTAATTTTGGATAATTATTTATCGCAAAATATTAATATTTGGAAGCCACCTATATTTATCGAGTCATGGACAGCTTAAATATTAGCGATTTAGAGTTTATAAATAAAATAATTAAACTTAAAAATTTGATATGAGAACAGCGACATGAGAACAGTGGGTCAAACAACATTTTAAATGAAAATTTTGAAAATTTTTTTTTGGAAATGGAAATATTTCAAAATTTGCAAGAAACAATAAATATAAAAAAAAAATTATTGGAAATGTTGGGACAAAATATTTCGTATTCGAAAAACTCTTCATTAGAACAAAAGAGTATTTTAAAAAAAGGTACAAGAACTACTGCTGAAAAAGATTGATTTATTTTTTTGTTATTTTTTTATTCTAATGGATTTAGTGCCATTTTTAGATTCGGACATAAAAACGGTAGCGATTAGAATTGATTTGCTCAAAAAATTATTATAACATTTAATATTTAATACAACATTTTCAAGTTTTTTGTGTTCCAAATTCATCAGCTTAAATCAGAATGTCAATTAAATTTCGGTAACATTCTTTGGAACATTTTTAACTGATAGCAAAAAACTAGTTTAATCGATAATGTTATCGATTTAAAAGCAACAGCTTTTTTGCATTGTACAAATTTTCTGGCCCATTGTGCGTACACAATTTAATAAACGTCAAATATCACTCATACGCCGCTTGGCACTCAGCACGGCTCATTAGCTGCAAAATTCAAATCTCTGCTGCTGGCAGCCAGCAGCTCTCCAGCGCCCTAGCTCTCTGGCTCAGTTAAGCGTATGACGTAGACATTGCTATCGCCGGCATCATCGTTGTCTGTTTTTATTTTTTTTACCACGTTTTTTTTTATTTTTTTTATGTTTCAATCAATGAAAAATGAAAATCAAAACCCCCATCAATGTCACTTTGCTGGCGTGTCTCTGCGCTGCCCTTAATCGCAATCGTTTGCAGCATTGGTCAGTCAGTCATCATTTAAACTGTTTTACAATCTGGTAACACAATCTGCTTGTAATGCGCCCCAGCTTTTTCCCTTCATCCCAAAAACGAAAGTTAAAATCAATCTTCGCTGCTTATCCCAAGCGTATCCGCTCAGCCATATCCATTTCACGCTTTTTTCGTTATGCTGTTCCTTTTTTGTTGAATTTCTTTTTTGTAAATTCTGCTCTCTCTCCTATATATTAATTGCTGGAACCACAAAGCTGGCGTTATCGACTTCAATGTCAGCATTGAAATTCTTACAAATCACAATCGATCATTGTCGAAAACATTCCTAATAATCGTTAAAAAAAAAAAACACACGCGCATTCAGGCATGCACTCGTATAATCGGTTAAAGGGGAAAAAATCTTGTTAATAAAATTGTAATGTGCTGCTTTTGTGACTTGGTTTGTTTTTGACTTGGCTTGTAATTAAAATTTCGTTTTACAACTTTTTCCACGAAAATTCTATAAAAAATTGTAAGCCATAGTAGATTAAATCACATACACATGTAGACACTGGAATGCTTATAGACTTACATATATAGGGGAAGTGTTGTGCCCGGTTCAATTTCACGGTGTTTGCTACTGTGCCTGCTGTTCTTAATGCTCCGTCGCGACGCTGGTAATTGGTAATTGGAGGGTCGGCACTTGAGGCGTTTCATGTTGGTTACGACTCGGATTGGTTTTGTATGGGAAAGAGTTTGATATATTACCGTAAATTAAGTGCTATAAATGGTTATTAAAAACCAGTTTTTCATGTGGAAATCGAGGATGTGCTGGAGTTCTGAGCATGTAATTAAAAATTGTCAGCGGCGGTAGTTATCTGTAGAATATAAGCAGGCTTAACACAAATTTTTAAAAGAAGTTGTCGAAAAGAAATAAAGTTTCAGAATAATGACAGCTGATAAGTATGATTATGAAAACTGACCAAGCCATCCATTTGCCCCGTGTGTAATCTGTATAAGTCAATATTTTGTCATGGAGAGTCACAATGTTTCAATCAGTCGGATATAGTTCCCAATGTTGATGAAATATTTATATTCAGTGTTGGTGAACCTTTTTGACGCATTTGTGTTAAAAATATTCCACAGTCTTCATTGCATCTGCATAAACTTAATGTTTAGTGTAGATTTGGACAGTGTGACGTCATTCGGTCATATGCACATAATCCAAAAAGACGGCTATTATGTCAATTGGATGTCATGAGCCTAGAGAATTTGTGGCTTCAGCATTTTGCAGAAGTTAACTTTTTAGAGCTGGATCAAGAAAGTCATGCCAGTCATGGTCTTGCGATTTAACAGACAGTCAACCAGAATACATCTTATTCCAAAATATTAGTGACAGTCATCGCGACATATATAACACAAGAGAGAAAAACCTGGTTTCTGGGAACAAGTCCTGTCTAATATCATTGAAATATTATTATTTTTGAAGCATACATACAAAGATGGAACCGAAGCTTTTTAAATTTCACCCATCGGTTTAGAGACACGGATTAGTTAGTATATATATTTTTACTGTTTTATCTTTTCAATAGTTCTTTTCTAGTATCTAAGGTCAACTGAGTTTTTTTGAACCCCTTTGAATAAATAAATATCTTCATTTGAAGTCCAGAAGCTCCTTAGACAAACTTTCTACCCACCATACCAATCGATTTTGGAACTTGTTTTTAGAAAGATTTCAGTAATTCTTCTGAAGAGCGATAAAATAGAGCTTATATGCGACTTTCAAAAGAGTTTTCCAAAGACGTATCTAAACCTAGCTTTTTTTTTTTTTTTTGGATCGATTATTAGTGTATTTCCATAAAAAATCGTATATTTAACGAACAAAATAATTATTATCTAATAATAAAATTACATAATACCTCTATAGAGAGTTCTCAAGTGTTTAAAAAAAAAATATATATCTTAGTGTCATATGTGTATTACATGTCCTTGTTATGTCTAAACCTAGTCATCATGATGAAATTCCGGTAGCATTAAAAAAAATCTATCTAAATATTGTGCTGAGGATAGACTCTGTGCGACATTCTTTGGGGCCTCCTCATTCTCGCTTCTTCGAAGTTGAGCATTCCACCTCAGCAGAGGCCATTTATAAGATTAATGGTAAGGACGTAGCTGCTGCGCCCGAAGTACCTCAGGGCAGTATATTTGCACCTTTACTTTATACTCTTTTTACTGCTGATATGTCCTTCCCAGTACTAGAGCGGAACCAGCAGCTTCCTTTAGCTACATCTGTTGACGACTTGACCCTCCTGTGTTCAGGAAGCCTTTGATGCTCTTGAGGCTAGGCTTGAGGATATAGCATCACGGGGCAGGCGGTGGAACCAGTGGCGTTTAATCGACATGCGCTCTATTTGTGCATTTTACTGGGCAAGAGTCCTATATTTTTTATTGACGGCTCCCCTATACCAATTAAAAACTCGCACGCTTACCTGAGCATTCATTTCAATGCCAAATTATGTTTGAAAGAGCGTGTCCGTGCAATTTCCTTGGGGTAAAATTAAGAAAGTGGGGTGGCTTCTTAAAGGCTGCAGCAAGCTTTCTCAACACAACAAAGTTCTGCTCCACAAAAGCATGGTGGTACCAATTAGGACATATGCATCCAGGTGAGGGGCTCTGCTGCCAGAGGGTCATACTCACAAAACCCAAGCCATGCAGAATAGATTTTTACGAAAATTTAATAATTATCCTTGGCATCAAATAGATCGCCACCCCAACTAACTTGCTCATACTCTTGTCGGTCATCAGCCAAGAAGACGCTTAAAACGATTGCATTCTTGCGATTTTTGAGAAGATCTCTTTGTTTATAAGTAAAACAAAAATGGCAGGATATGCTCCAGTGAGTCCACTCAATATACAACAAAACTATTATACAAATCGATCTGGAAGGTCCAGAATAAGAAAACTTTTCAGACGTCTAACATCCACACTATTGTCTAGTAGGTTAATTGCCAGCGAGTTTTCATGGTTAGAAAATCTCTCTAAATATATTCGCGATGTTTTGCTTATTTCATCTTAGACGTAAGGAACTTTCAAGTTATTGTGTATTTCTTGTACCCCGAGGTATTTTACGTTTTCACTTTCGGGAATGATGGAGCCATTTAACGATACGGATGGACATTTGCCGCTTATTACTGAGAAAGTCATTTGAACAGATTTCTGCGTATTTACTTCTTTCCTCTATTTCTTTAGCCATTTTTTAACCATAGTAAGCTGTTCCTGTAAGCGACCTAGTGTTGAGGTATTATAGTTAAGTCCTCCAAAACAGTCAACATTCTTCTTAGAAGTATCCTTTCAAATACTTTAGAGAAAGTCACCAGCAAAATCATCGGACGGTATGAAGAAGGGCAGTGTTCTGGCTTGCTGGGTGCAAAAAAAATGAAAATGTAAATATTTTTGGATTGAGTGATGTCTAGGTTGATAGCCTTTGGCGGCTGATTGCCTATAAATTTTTTTAATTTTTTTATTATAAAGAAAACTAAGTGTTGAATCCGTTCACAGTTAGTACCTTATCAACAACAGAAATAAATGAAATATTAACAAAAAAAAATGTTTTAAAATTTTTTAACGTCTTTCGAATAATATATAAATGATGAAAAATTTTTTTTACCAAATCCACTTGATTCATAATATATAAAGCATTGACTAAAATTATTAAAAAATATATGACTAACATAATAAGCTATGCACTTAAAAAAATAAGAAAACTTTATTAGCCTGAAGGCCTATGATGATCTGGCTATCTTTTATAATTTAGAATTAACTTCTACTCTATTATTAGATATACATATAAAAAAATATTAAAAAAAAAGGCAAAGTTTATTTTTTTGGAATGCCGAAAAGTGTTAGAGAAAAGCAAAATGTCGGTCATTAAAGTCGGGCGGACGAATTGAAGATACCCTTTACCATAACAACAAAACACATGCAATAATAACAATGAACTGTGCCCCTAAAACTTTTTTTTGACCTATCCTATGGGAGCTATATGATATAGGAAACCGATTTTTATAAAATTTGGACTCTGAAAACTGTCGATCGTCCAATGTGGCTACGATATGTTCATAAACAAACGAATTTCGCATCTAAAGAGATATATTACGCCATAATTGAAAATAAGCGATCTAATCCGAAAGTATTGTTACACTAGCTCTTACTATCTCTAAGATATAGGGTATCGACATACATATATAAACGAACGAAAACGAAAATTTTGACCCAATGCTTAAAGAAAAAAAAACTGTCTGCATTGCGCACCTGTGGCTTCGACTTAGGAACTCATGTCTTCTTACCCAAAAAAAGACATTTTTGTCTCAACTTCTTCGTTTCTTATGTCTTAACTAAGCTGTTCCGTTAACTTTTTTAAATATTTATCTCATATCTATTATCTAGCTGCTTTTATAAAGACAAACTGACTCTTTTATCTTGTCCCAATTTCGAGAGCTTCTTATTAGTTAGCATTGAAATTCTAATTAGTCTCGTAGCATATCAAATATCCGAGCATTGTTAATTTTCACAGTGAAAGCGTCAAAGTATCAGCACCAGATATTATCGGTAGCACTGGTTCAGGTTTTTATTATTAGCTTCTACGAAATCCGCTTTAATAATAGCCTGTTGAAAAATGTTTATGTTTCGGAAAAGTGATAATACGATATGATACGTTACTTTGTCACGACAGCACTGATTAGTCACGGCTAAATGTGGCAGCTCTCATTCTGATACTTTATGCAATTGTTTTTCCTCAAATTAAAGGCACTTTTCCAACACCCTCAAGCTCATGGTGACTAGTCACATAGTCATTGTTAGAAGTTGACAATACCAAAAAAAATCAAGCCGCCAGCAATTACTCTTTTGTTCGCGGTGCTCTGATTCATCAATTTAAGCACATGCCTTTCCTGTGCACCATCGAACCATACCCTAATATCCTAGTACAACACCCATAGCCCCAAACCCATCCTTGTAACGTTTCGTGCCAAAACTCAATCAAAATTGTCATCGTTTGTCAATGCTGAACGCGTATTGTAGTTAAGGAGGGGCTTGTCAAAGCCGTCATACCCGACGGCGTGCAATTAAGTTGCTCTTAGCTAGCCAACTTTTTAACCTGGTTTTTTTTTGCAGTGTAGTTAGTAGATAGTGTGTGCCTCTATTGATGCGTCAGACGCCGCACCTTGTCTGCGGTATTTTCATTTGCATTTGACAAACGCATTGTCAAACATGCAACGTCGTTAGAGCAACAAGCCAACAGCAGCTGCAGACAATGGTGCCTCATGGTTGGAGCTGCCTCATGGTTGCCGCCTCAAAGCCATTGAGGATATGGATGCGGCTCAATTGTAGCGCCAAAGTGTTGGCAAATCTAATCAAAATGCGAATGCGTTGTTGCACGGTCCTCTCTGACGTAGTAGTTATTGCCTGTTTACATTAAGAGAGACTCTGCCGCCCATTGGCGTCCGCCTTTCTTTCGCACCACGTAGGCTGTTTGGACCCCATTGCGCCTCGCCATTCAAATTAACAACAACTATGTAGATACTCAAATGGCGACTACAAGAACCATAATAAACTGTGACAAGTTTTTTTTTTAAGTGCATTGCATGCAACACCTTTTGACATGATCGGGTGGGCAGCTCCTGCCACTTCACTCAAACGGCAGTAATGTCACACCTGAAACAAGAAAATCGATTTAAAAATGGATATACAGTCAATTCCATGGTTTTTCCAAGAGAAATGTCTTGATACTGAAAAAATTTGTATTTCTTTGAAGTATGATTTTTTTGAAGAAGGTAATAATGTTTTTTGTAAAACCTATTAAAATGAAATAAAAATTTTAATCCCAAAATGATTTTTATACAATCCCACTGAAAATTGGAAAAGCTTTTTTTTTTTAATTTTTTGTTTTCAGTTTTATAAGCTTTGCTTTATAAACTAGTTTAAACTGATAAAGGTACTTATTTATCGAGAAAAATTTTTCTTAAAACGATTTTTAGCCAATTTCTTCTAGTAATATGAGGACTTAAAAACTTTTGACATTTACAGAATGTATTTACATTTTTGTACGAGTTTTGATAGCTCAAAAAATTAAAGCAAGAAAGACGATCGCCCACGAATCTATAAGCATATCAAAAGTTATTTTCTACATGTTTCACAAGATTTTATCATAAAATAATCTTATTTTGGGAAAAGTTTATAAACCTGATTAAACTATACCAAAGTCTCCACTTTTCACCACACCTTATCAAGTCAACTGCGGGGTCTTTGTCGAATCAAGTTTAAATAGGGATTTTACATTTCGGAGGAACAGGGATCAATATAAAAAAAATAAAACAAGCGTAGAAATAGTCTGCTTCTAACCCCTTTGAGCTTTTTCAAGACTAAACCGAAGTATTGCTTTTAATCTACCTAATTCAGCCCTTATCCGTTGGGTATGATCTGTTAAAAACCAAGGATAAATTAATAGAAGGCATAAACTAAATACGTCACCAGAAGCTAAGATCATCAGAATCTCCTTGAATTAATATATTAATATACCATCAAAATTTCCACTATATTTTGATGTAAATTCTTTTTTTTATCTTTGCAGGTAAGATAATTCAATTCCTGAAGTTTTTGAATTTTTACAAATCATTTTTATATTACAATTAAATTGGGTGAGTATGTAGTAGTAAAAAGTAAGATATTATGTACTTACGAAATTTTGCTAAAAATATCTCGAAGATATCTGACATATCAGCGCTTAAGATTTGTTCTAGACTTTGTGCGGATTTCCATTGAAGATCGTTTTTTGTGTCTAAGAAACACTAATTTTTTTGAGTGTTGCAATTTCGTATTCGTTTCGCATAGCATTTGCAGACGGCTCTGGGTCTGGGTGACAGCGTCTGGCACTGGGCTTGACTTCACGTATTGCTCGTTTTGGATCACTTGTCTGGTTGTTGTGGTTTCTTTTGCTGTGGTTTTTACCGAAGTCTATCTGCGGCTTTTGTCACACTCATCTTCGTTGTCGCCGTGTTGTCACGTCAAGTTCATTGAAATTGCATTTTTCGTATACCCTGTATCCAATGGTTAAAGGGTATGCTAGGTTTGTGTAATGTATATAAGATGCAGCAGGAGACGTGGCTGATAATAAGATCTTTGAAACAAAGTAAGAACGTGCCCGTATGAATACCAAGAACATAGTGATCATAAGGGCTGGAGACTCCAAATTTTACCAAGAGGTGTGTATGAGATGTTTGCCGATTTATAACAATATCTTGACCCGTTCTTACAATTTAAAAATACAACCTGTAGAAATTTGGTTGCAGTTATGCATTTTCTTCAGAAGAAATGGCCAAAAGTGCATTTTTAGATCATCTACCCCAAAAGGTTGCCTTTGATGACGCATGTGAGCGTAATAAAGAATGAAACATGGACATTATCAGAAAACATGTATACATGCATAATTTTTGGCAAATAAATATTTTTCTTTGGAGAAAAGTGTGGGTAGAGTATCCCACTGTCGTGCCCCACCTCAACTAATTTAAATATTTTTTTGGTTTAGGTGTTGTCTACGCATGCGCAACACGTCAACTGGAACATCATGATTGGACTGAAACGTAACCCGTTTTGCCAACTCGTTGCACTAAATTCAGAGCTTTGGCCCTGACAATTCCTGTAGCCCATAAGCAGATACCTTTGGTCATATATGATATGACCAGTTTGTCAACTTGTTGGCCAAAACGCAGCTTACTAATTTAATCAGCTTAGGGCAGTGCAGTCAAACCTCGCTGTTGTCTTGCAATTTAATATCACCATCTTTTGGGTTTCTTTTATGCTACACTTGTCTTGCAACTGCCACAAGTTGCCGCCGCTGCTACCCCGGATCTCATTACTTATGCATGTTCACATTTATTCTAGAGCAATGCAGCGGCGACTTGCACAGTGGTTAACGTACTGCAAAAACTTAACTCAATTTTTAATTTACATAATGTTGCATATATGCAAAGCCAAACACTTGAGTTATGCGTCTTTTTGAGTTGTAAATTAAACATTTGCATTTTGTTTAAAACATTTCTTACTCACTTATCACATTTCCAACACTTGGCGTCAATTCTGAGCAGATGCAAGCCTAAGCACTCATGTATGGCGCTTGCTTGCACTTATCTAGTACACTTAAAAAAAAAAGGTTGGTTCTTATGTAAAAAATTTTCTATATACATACTTCTATATATTTTTTTAAAGAATATGTTTACATGAACTGGGAATAGTCGCTGCAAAACATCACATTGAAAAAATTAGTTTCATTTAAATTATTTTAATTAATTATATAAAAATCTTATATTATGGTAAATAAAGGATAGCAGTTTATGTTAAATATTATTATATTCTATTAGAAAAATGCCAAGAAAGTCGTCGTGGAATAATCATTATATATATAAACAAAAATACAGATTTTTAAATTATAAAAAAGCCTCAGTCCAATTAGGTCTCCTTGAAACTATAATATTATTATCCACTAAAATATCGTTAAAAATCGTACTTTTGTATCGAAATGGATTAAACGAAGCCCATATTTTTTTGCGAAAATAAAACGCGCGAACAATAAAACACTTATCTTTTAATACGTGATTTGTTAAAAAATTTGTATTTTAAAAAATTATCGTTTATTAAGCCAATTATTTGAATGACTAAAAATTTAAAAACAAGAGTTACTTTTTTGACCGCAGCTTCATAATTTTTAATACAAATATACCAAACAAGACGTATTGTGGTATAGTAATTAGTCATAAAAAAAAGTAAAAATTAATATTAATAAATTTGGCAAAATAAATTTGTAGGCATACATTTTTTTATTATTTTTATTTTAAAAACTATAGCTAATGTTAGTTAAACTTATGGCATATTTTGTGTGAACTAGGAGGTTTAATTTTCAGATGATTTTATGAAAGCCGAAAATGAAGCATTATTTTTTTAAGTGTACTCGTACTGTACGCCTTTGCCGTCATATTTATTTATATTTGATCTTTTTTGTGTGCAACGTTTTAGCATCCATTAAGTGTTTTACACACTTGAAGCGCAACGCATAAACATGGAAAATTTACATAGTTTAATACATAAAACATACAAGTTTCCCAGCATAAGTGCGTTAGTGTGTGTTTGGTGCTTGTCTAAGTAAATGAAATGTTTATGTAAACAACATCAAAAACACATACACACACACACGAAAAGGTAAACTTGCACTTACAGCCTTTTTCTATAGACCTCAGACCACTGTGCCTCTGCCTTTGACTAGAGCTGTCAATGCGTAGAAAAGTGTTCATAAGCTCAGCAGTTTGTTTGGCGACTGGAACAATTCAAAGAGTTGTCAATTAAAGTCAACACGAGTGTACTACAATAACAACAATAATAATGATGACATATACAATAAAAGGGGGAAAAAAAACAACCGTTGCGGCCTTATCAACAATACGGTGTAGTAGACAGTGTGCCCGCATCTCTTGGATACAACTTCAAAGGCAAACATAGAGAATCAGAGAGAGAAATACATTTATTATGTTTAACAAACCCAAATGGCGTCAACGTTCTGACACCTTGAACGTGGCAGGCATGCAGTATAAAGCCAGCGTGAGTTCAAGATACACAGATACACGTTTTTATGGCGCTTTTATGTCAAGACGAAGACCAAGGCTACAAAATGTAGCTTTAAAGTGTCATTACAAATTGGTTATTTAATTATGAAATGCTAAGAGGAAATGCTGAGAGAGTCCACACAATGTGTTTGCTTGATTAAATGCTATAAATCTTAAGGGTTGCCGCAGCAGTTACATGGTGACACTTTTAAGATACATTTGTATCTAAACTAGACGACACGAAAAAAAAGAAAACTGAGTCGCAGTTTTTAATGAAATTCCGACAGCATGAGGTTGTTTGGCTACGCAGTTAGATAGTTTAATTTTGAGATGCATTTGTAGTTCAACTATGAAGCATTGTATTTAGAATGTATTTCTTTACTTCTTGGCGAAAATGACCAGAATCGGCGTATCTATAGTAAAAGCTGCTTCAACGATATGTAAGAATGTGAGATACCTTTGCATCTAAACTAATTAATTTTTCTAAAAGACAGTTTCAAAAAAAATAAGATCCGAGAATCTTATTAATTGCTAAAAGCAAGCAGTAGCTTCTTTTGCTTTAAAATGCTTTGAAAGAGTTTGAGATACATTTTTATCTAAACTAAGTTGCATTGTCTAAAACGCGTTTCTGATGACAAAATAATTTCAATAAGTGGAATTTGCTAGAACCAGAGTATCTAAGTAAGTGTTCAAACCCAGGGCTTTGTACTAGTTGTTAAACGCTTTATAAGAGTTTCAGATACTTTTGTATCTTCACCAAGTTGCATTGTCTCAAAATGGGCTCTATCTAACTAAATGCTTTTAACATACGCCAGAATCTGTATGCCAAATGAAACAGTTTCGATGTACAAAACGCTGTTCAGAGTTCGAGATACATTTGTATCTAAGCTATCTTACACTGTCTAAAGGAGCATTTCCAATAACAAAATGCTCACAATATGAAGAATCGACTTTAATCCGAGTATCTTATTAAGTGCCCAAAGCAGTGGCTTCTTTTTCATTATAAAACTCTTTGTACATTTGTATCTTAACTAAGTTGCATTGTCTTAACGACGGTTTCCACTAACAAATTACTCACTTAATTTACCTCAAAATTTGTGTAACAAATGAAATAGTTTTGGTGTATAATACAAAACGCTTTTTTAGAGTTCGAGATACATTTGTGTCTAAATAAGAATTTCCAATAACAAAATGCTCTCAATATGTTCTACCAGAATCCGCCTATCTAAAAACGTGCTCAACGCAGTATCTTTGTAAGATACATTTGTGTCTTAACTAAATTGTATGGTGTAAAAGAGAATTTCCAATAACAAAATAAAGAATCACAACATGAGGAATCTACTATAATACGACTATCTAATTAAGTGCCTGAAGCACTTTTTCATTATAAAACGTTTTGTTAGAATTTGAGTTACATTTGCATCTAAACTTAGTTGAATTGTTTTAACAACGTTTGCCATAACCTAAGTGCTGCGTATAGGTATTAAAGCCAGAATCTCTGTACCAAATGAACTTATTACAGTTTGAGATTTATTTGTATCTAAACTTAGTTGCATTGTTTAATAAAGTTTTTCCATTTATAGTATGCTCTTCACATACGCTCCAAAACCGGAATTTGTATTGAAATAGCTTCTCTTGCCACAGCACGCTTTGTGGCACTCCAAGTGGCAAAGCTGCATCTCTTTGACGGCCGCTTGCCACAACCACATTTGCCTCTTTTCTACATTTTTAACACTTAATAATTTATTATAATTTGTGTAGCTATTGTGCCAATGTTTGCTGGCTGCTAACAGAACGCGGCTTTTACATAAAACTTGCATCTTTTATTGAATGTGGCAGCGGCAGCAGCAGCAGCAAGCATTGCTCTCTGTTAAGCCTATTCTAAACTCAGGCAGTTGGTACTTACTTGCCGCTCTAGTCGCCCAGCGGCAACAAGTTGCACGAACAATACGATACTTAAGCTGAATTTATCCGTAGGATGATCGTGATTAACACAAGTGCAAAGCTTTTAAATTTGAGCTAAATGTTTATGCCATTCTAAGTTTTTGGATTTCTATACTTATCTAAGTAATATTAACAAGAATGTTAAAAACTAATGATACACACAAAAAGAAAAGCAATAAAATAATGTAACTACTTGACAATGAAGTTAAAAGTTCCCTATCTTATTATAAATAGCTAAATAAATTTTTTGTTTTGATTTATTTTATTTACAATCTATCCGTGAATAATAAGTAAATGATTTGACATAATTGGATTGACTGAGATTCAACAAAATCATCCACTATAAAAACGTATTACATTAGTTACAACAAAAAATAATAATCAAATAAATAGATAAAACTTAACATATTATAGTATATCGAAAATCTGACGGGAAGATCTAAAACATGATGTCGCTTAAGGCGTGTGGTTACATAAGTATTTTCTAAAAGACCTAGTGTGCTAAATGGTTATCATGCCTATTGAGTCTTTCAATGTATGTTTTTGTACGTCTTTGTATCTCATCTCTGACAAAAGGCACAATTAAGTCTTTGTGATACTCAAAATTGCTAATATACCACGGAGCATTTGCTAAACTTCTTAGCGTCTTCGACTGAAACTTTTGCAATATCTCAATGTTGGATGTACTCGCTGTTCCCCAATATGAAAAGATGGTAACTACATGCAAAATAATTTGAATGTTTTATCTTGTTTTTAAAAAAGTTAAAATTACGATCAGCATCGACTTTTATATAGATCCACATTAAAACGCCGATTTTCTTAATAAATGTAGTTAATTCTTTTAAATTGTTTGTATATATAAAAAAGAACAAAAATATAATTTTGTTTACTTCTAAAACCCCTTTTTCCACCTCAATTTTTATCGTAAATTTTTTTTTTAAAAATTTCGATTTTTATTAAATAACCAATAACGGAATATTTAGGTTTTTCTTCAACAAGCGATTTGTTGTTTCAATGAATCATTATATGAATTTACCAAAAAACGATATTTATTGTTCCATTTAAGATTTCTGATAAGTGTTATCAGAAATACAGGGTATGCCATTTAAAGTTGATCCATTTGTTGCTGAAGAACTACATAAAAAAAACAAAATTTTGTAAAATTCCATTTGTAAAATCAGAAAAAGATTTGTTCCAGCTAATTTTTAAAAAAATTTTAAATCTATAAAGATACCTTTTTCAATTGGAGGAGCTATCAAAAGTCAATGCATGTGCATCAAATGCGATCAAATGGTTCATAAATCAAAAAAATTTAAATATTTTGATTTTTCACACAACCATACAAAAGTTTAGCTCGATAAGCAGTCGAGCTATGAGATATGGATTTCCAAAGAAATGTCTACCTATCGATAACACGAAACACGACACGGGGTGAAGAAAAAATGTCTCTTTCTAACCTCCTTATGGGAAAGACGCTTACGAGAACCTTAGTCAAATTGTTCTGGTGACGTAGAAGACGTTCGTTTTAATGTCAGTATGTCTCTTCATTTGTATTTCAACGGTCTCCAGCTTCAGATTGTGATGCAAAGTAGAATTTTTAAAGTTTCAGTAAGCTGTAGTACATCAGAAGATCTTATTTTGAAGTACTATTTATTAATTAATAATTGGATCGAACTACCTCGCCTTAGGACTGCATGGTCTATCGTAACTCTTTTTAAGAGACCAACTTTCGAAAATCGTACAAAATATAATATTTTTGTTTTCTTCATCTTATGACAACTAGCCCAACCTAAAACGTTTCACTTCAAAAATAAGCCAATATGTAATGTCATATATCTCCAGAAGTTTCACTTCAAAAATAAGCCAGTGTGTAACCTTGTACCACATCTCGAAATTTTCGAAACAACCAACTAAACAGCTGTTGTTTATCTTTACAATCCCTGTTCACAAAAAAGTGTCTTGTGTAAACGTTGGATTTGCTTGGACCTCTGTAACACGCCTCATTAAAAGCCATTGTTCGCTTGGTTGTATACGACACCAAAAACTACAATACCCTCCACTCAATATGCACGTAGTTACAATCTCTGGCAGTTATTAGAAACTCATTCGATCTTTATGGTTAAGTCTTTTGTAAGCGCTTGCTATGTTTTACCTACCATTTGAACCCTCCTCCACCCCAACATGATTTCCCTTTGGTTTAGCAGAGTTTAAGCCTTTGTGCTGCTCTTTATGTGACGCCTTCGTTGGACACTGCTCTGTATATGCTGCTTCCTGTCAGCCAAGCAGCCAGACATCCAGACATCGTCATCCAGCCTACCTATCAACTAGTCCGCCTTTGTGTGCAATCTGAGTTTCAGCTGCACCATTGCACCTCTTTCCTCATGCTCATGCTCTTCTCTTCCTCTACGCTCTTGCTCTTTTAAAACTCGTTTACATATTGTCATATTTTGTGCACTCACATTGAATTATTAGAGTGCAGAATGCGGGGCAGGGTTGCATGCCTTCTCTGGGTTGCCATTTTTGTTTAACCTTACCTCTGTTCACCTTTATTCACGTCTAGCCTGCGGTGTTCCTCTGCCCACTGTTGCTGCTACGTCGACGCCAGTGTCAATTTGTTGTTGTTGTTATTATTATTATTATCGCTACCCATTGCCATTTGTGGCAAATGTTGCATGTTTTATTGTTATTTTGATTACTTTTATTGTATTATTAAGCTGCATTGTAATGCACAGCTAAGCTCCTTTCCACGCCATAAGCAACGTTTTGAAATGCTTATCGTTAAATGAGGTGCATCCCAGTTTTGGATATGGTCATTGGGCATGACTATTGGGATTGGCATGTTTGTCAACAATTTATAACATAAAACAATTCTTTACGTAAGTAGCATTTTGAGCTTGTATTTCGATTTTCTAGAATTTTTGAGAAACTGGTTTGGATGAGGGCATGAATGTTCTATAGTATTACCTATATAATACAATGTAACCTTTTTTTTATTAATACATATTACGTGCCGAATTTTGATGGTACCCCGACAATGGGGTTATGCAGACATTAATTAGACATTAAAAAGAAAAAAATATTTGCTCCAAATTTTGCTTTAATGCGTTGACGATGGAATGGATAGGCTGATGTTTTATGAGAAAACCCATTTTTCTTATTTATTAAGCTCACATGAGTTTGGAACTTAAAATTTGATGGTTTTAACTTATTTACCGAAACAATGTAAGGTCAAAAATGACACAATTATAAATATTTCAGTTGAAAGCATCTGCTAAAGCTCTGTAAAATTTTAATAATGAACCAATAGCTTTAATGAAAATGTAAATACTTAAAAGGAATAAAGCAGAAATAAATAAATAATAAGTGGAATTATTGTTTAGTTTGTTGAGTTATGGGCTTGTTTCGAAAAAGAAGTCCACATTAGCTTGATTATTGGGCTTTGAGTTTTTATAAAAACTTTGGAGATTCTAGCTTATTTTGGTACATATTCAAAATATGAATGAAATGAAATATATGAATACCATAAAGTTTTGTGGGATTTTATGCGAAAGGTGTTCTGGCAACGATAAATTATTGCCTATACACATACATAGCTTTTTACCAAAATTGGATATTTACAGGAAATTTACCAAGTTCCTTCAAGGGCCAGCTAAGAGTGGTAAAAATTGGTGTCGTTAGTTTTTATGGTTTGGCGGACAAGCGTCATGCCTCAAACGATACCCTATGTTTTTTTTTTAGACATACAAGTAGCATTACCTTGGATATACGACTGTATAAACACCTAGGTCGAAGGGATCATACAAAATATGTAGGAATTATCATATTTTGCCAAAAAAAAAAGAGTATTATAGGTAAGCAGTTGAAGTTTTTCGATTCAACACACTTTCTTGCCTCGTGTGCTAGTAGATAGTTTTACGGCTTATAAACACGCCATGAAATTCATCCAGTTTAGCACACATGAGGAATAAGGGAAGACAAGATACATGCAAAAATTTTATACAATTTTCCGTATTAACTGAATCAATATTTCACTTTCTTTTATTAAAAGATGGCGTACATTAAAGTCGGGCGCAAACGATTTTAGGATACCACTCATTATATCCGGTATACTGCTTCAGAACACTAAAAGATATTTATTTGCCAAATTTGGTTACGATATATTCATAAAAAAAAAACACGAAACAAAACGAATTTGGCACCAAACACGTTGTTTTTTTCACCGATCGCTCCTATGGGGGCTATGTGATATAGTCATACGATTTTAATTTAATTTGGTACAGTGCATGGGAACTCTAAGAAACTTTCGTGTGTCAAACGAATTATCCATCTAAAACTTTTGGTTTATTTCGAGGTCCTCTGTAACTATATCGAAAAAATAAAAGAAGCTTGTCTCCCGTAGGGATCTAATCTGAAAGTTTGGTTGCTCTAGCTCTTACCATCTCTGAGATTTAGGCGTTCATACGGATGGACAGACAGGCGGACATCGCTATATCGACTGATCATAATTTAGGTAACTTTCGGAGGTCTCCGACGTCTCCTTCAGTATGTTACATATATTTTCAGCATGCTCAAAAAATATAATACTCTTTGCACCATAAGGTACAGGCTATAAAAACAAGGTAGAGCTTTCAAGTTTGGTATGTGAGCCTAATAAACAATGAAATGTTGACCTTTTCACATATTAGCACATATACTAATATTTTTTGAAAAAATTGTTTGCAGGGTATTCCGGTACGGTTTCCTACAGATTGTAATTTTTTATTTATAGTTATTTTGTTTGACTCTTCAAATTTGTTTACGGCTATTGTCGTTTCATTCTCCGTATTCCAACTCTTTGTTGTCGCGCGAATGCATGAGCAAATATTTACATACATATATCTCAAGATGATTGTATGTATTTGCTAGACATACGTATATGTTTGTATGCTTTATGGTGCTTAGTTACCGAGGGCGTCTTAGGGTCTGGAGGAGGTTCGAGTGTGTGCAGCAGAGCTGTTGGCTGCGCTGCATTTACGTTCTGTGGATTGTCCATTAGCGAGTTAACTCAAATTGAATAGCGTTAAGAGTAACTCAAGAGTCTGCATGGAGTTGTCGGTATGGGGAGTTGCTGTATATGATTTTTCTTTAACACATCGTCGTCGTCGTCGTCATCATCGACATGCCCATCGTTTGCTTAAACGAGCAGAAGGTGTCAGTTTACCAACGCCCCCTTTGCTGACTGACTGCCTGCCTGCCTGCTTGCCTAGCTCAATCCAAGCCAACAACAACTAGCGGCAGACAGTCACCGAACTAACCAGTCAGCCACTTTATCCTGCTCAATTGCTCCGGGCACTGTCATAAAAAAAACTCGTTGAGTGTAATTAGGCGTGTTGCGATGCAGTGCAGCGCTATCAATGAGTCATGTGCTCAAGCATGCCAATATATCAATCTGCACGCACACTGCGGCCCATTAAAATGCAATGCAAATGCAATTTATCAAACCGACAGAGAGAGACAGCGACCAAGTTTTACGGCTTCATTGCAGCTGCTGTACTTCGCCAAGAGGCCTTATATACTACTACTGTTTATTCCAACTTCAAGTTTCTCTAGCTGAAGCTTTAATTTAAGTTTTTCCTCGTTCCCAGGGTAGCCAAAAATATTTGCTCTGATTAGCAGTGGGCATAAACACAAAACGTGTTCGCTAATTAGTGAAACCCTAGGAAACAAAATAATTTACGCGCATTTACCTGCCCTTAACATGGGGGTATTACGTCACTACGCTGCTTTTGTGGCGCCTTTGAACATGCTACAACATATGTAATTGTGTGTGGGTGTTTATACATACATATGTGTTGCTGTAAGTTTTGTTCTTTTTCGCTGAAACTTTGCATTGCCAATTAACAAAATACATGGCACTACAAAGTTGTTACAACAACAATAAAACAAACATTTCAATACTTTTCAAATTGTGCTATGATATTGAAATATTGAAAACAGTCTTGATTCGTTTGGCGTATAGCAATGAGTAAAAAAAAAATGCTGCAATGTATCTTTAAACGAAGAGTTGATATTTTATACGCAGAACCCAGGGGCGTAGCTACAAATTGAGCGACGGGGCTAAGGTTATTCACATTTGAAAAAATATCATTATCCACTCGTGGTACAATTTTGAAAAAACGACGAATATTTTAGATTTCTAGATTTATATGTGATTCAACACCTGCTATGCGACTGCCCGGCGCTTCTTAGCAGACGAACCCACTTTCTGGGAAAACCATTCTTCGAAGACCTGGGCAGTCTGGCAAATGTGTCTATAGCGGATCTGGCTACGTTTGTTAAATCCTCGAAATGGTTCTGTAATAATAGAGACTGAGGCGATTAGAAGTACCCTATAGTTTTTGATCCTCTTTTACCCATTGTCCCTTCCTATAATCCTTTCCCCAATTAGGCATCACAATGGGCCATAATGGTCTCTGGGTGATCTCTGCTACAGGTTGAGCAGCCTATTCAACCTAACCTAACCTAACCTAGATTTATATGTATACGCATATGGGTTTTCGGGTCCGAAAAGTTGGAAAAATAGGTTGACAGTCTTATACAAGGTGGCGCAAAAGAAATCACCCTATTGGAAGATGCTCTCATTTTTGTAAATGGCCGCCAATATCAAATCTGTTTTGACATTTGTGGACTAGACAGATACAGAATACAAGTGAATAAGCCATGGAGCGATACACTCCCCAAGAACGCGGAATAATTGTGTCTATACCGAAGTGGACGATTTTTCGACCAAAATCATAATGAGCGATGAGGCTCATTTTCACCTCAGCGGGTACGTGAACAAGCAAAATTATCGCTTCTGGGGAACCGAAAATCCGCGAGTGATGCACGAGGAGCCATTACACCCGCTCAAAGTGACTGCGTGGTGCGCTGTTCACGCTGGAGGAGTCATCGGGCCATTTTTTTTCGAAACGCCGCGGTTCAAACGACAACAGTGGACGGTACGCGCTATAGGGCAATGTTGACCGAGTTTTTTCTGCCCGAACTGGACGAATTAGGACTGGTGGACATGTGGTTCCAACAGGACGGAGCAACAGCACACACTGCACGAGCCACAACCGACATTCTGAAGGCCGCGTTTCCGGGTCGCTTAATTTCGCGTTTTGGCGATTTGCACTGGCCCGCTAGATCGCCCGATTTAACGGTCCCGGACTTCTTTTTATGGGGTTTTTTGAAGTCCCGTGTTTACATCAACAAGCCTGAGACCTTGGAAGCCCTCAAGGAAAATATCCGACACGAATGCGAGAATTTATCGCCCGAAACTCTCGCCGAAGTGATGGAAAATGCCATAAAACGAGCCCGTATGGCAATCAATTGTGACGGCGCCCATTTGTCCGATATCATCTTCTCAACTTAACACAATTAATTCTAAAGGTCTAAATAAACATAATCAAAAAACAGAATCGAAGTTTTTCATTTAGAAAAAAAATAAGAGCCAAACAACATCGGATGACTTCTTTTGCGCCACCTTGTATATGTACTTCGAAGTGAAATATCCCCCTAAGATTAGCTTGTTTATCCATTTGATTCGGATAACAAAGACAGGTAACGCGTTATGGATGACCTTCTACATCTATTAAAAAGACATCGCTAGTGACACTCTACGAATATTACTTGCTCTACCTGGTTTAATTGCATCCCCTAAGAGATCATTCATCAAGTTCAAACTAATTTATTTTTACTTAAGATGGACAATGAAGTAGGCTATTGAATCGGGTTATTCTTTCATCAGATTTTGAAACTGCAACCGATTAGAAATACGAAGATACAATATGTGAATTTGCAGTGATGAAATTTAGAAAAGTGACCTTTAAGTTTCTCTACCGTAAAATGCTTCCTAGTCTCGCCAGTGCTTGCTTCCAAATGATAAGGGTAATTGAAAAAAATGAAAAAAATTGTTCGTATTGCACTTAAAAGAATGCGCGTAGAATCCCACTTCCTTAATAGCGAAAAAATCAGGATGATAGAAGAAAATTACTTTTTCATATCCGCCTCTCTCTCTGTCCATTCGTCTTTTCCTGTTATTTATTTCTCAAAGGCAGTGCGTTCAGTGATTATTCGATGTAGCCTTAGCTCTCCCTCCTCCCTCTTTAGTTTTGGGGTTTACTCTCAAATTAGTTATCGATACAAAATTTGGCAGCTTTTGTTCAGAATCGAGGATCGCTTAAAACAAATAATTTGTAAAACTTTTTGAAGATACCACCTCCTAGTTATCCCAAGCCTTTGCTCTACATAGTTAAAATTTGACGCTAACAATACAATTCGATAAAATTGCGCTAAAAGGGTTAAGGATATGTGAGGATCCGGATATACCGATTTATGCAGCGAACTTCCTTTAATTGAAGTTATAACATATTTATATATATGGTAAAAAAAAACCTATTTTATAGAAAGAGTCATTATATTGTAACTTCGCACTGAGCGATAATCTGTTCTAATCGTTCTGTTCTAATAATCTAAGAAAAAGATCAAAAAGCACAAAAAAATGTTTAGCCCCAATACGCAAAATCCTCTTGTCGTCTTAAAATGGTCAATCAAATTTGAAATCATTTTAGGTCTTTGTCTTTAATTGATTGTCACATTAGTTTATGCATATGTATGTGGTCTCCGCTGATACATACGAGTATTTAAATTGATATCTCCTTCAAGTAAGTTAATTACTATTATAATTATCTGCTTATATAATTAATTAAATTACCAAAATATCGGTATCGTATATTCAGTACAATCACGAAATGTTCGATACTTAGATTATCGATTTGCTATCGCACATCACTATTAAAAACATATACACGTCAAAAAATTCATGGAATTGGTGCTGGAAAAATCGTCGATTGACAAAGACCTTGCCGATATGCTTGGCGTCTCTATAGGATTAAGTCAAACAAGTCAGTTGAGTCAAATCTCAGAAAAAAACGCTCAATTGCTTCGAAAAAAGCGTCCCACTCGGCTTTGATTCTTTATGAGTTTTTCTCCCAAAATTTGACTAATATCGTTCCGCAAGCGCCTTATTCATCTGGCTTAGATGCGTGTGACTTCTGGCTATTTCCAATATTAAAAAGACAGCTCCGGGAACAAAGTTCTATTACAGAGATTGAACGTACGGAAAACGGGTTTTTTTTTTTTTTCTGATATATGATGACAGATATCAACAAAACTTACTCGCGTATGGATATTGCGATTTTTTTTTGTTTCTTTAGTTCTTTTGGAAACTAAGGGTATATAAGTACACTGAGGGACAGCCAAACCAAGTTGATTGTATCGATACTTGAGTCGATGATTATAGTTGTTGCATTTTTCCTATAGTTGCATTGCACAATGCAAACAACAAAACAAAAAAAACACCCTTTATCTTATTATTGCCTGAAATATTGTTTTGCAAACGAAACAAATCGCAAATAGTGATTAGTGTAATGTTGAACATTTTTGTTTTTAAAGACTCTCAACACAAACTTCAACTTTGTTGTGGTTTTCTATTTAATTGATTTCGTTTTAAGAGGTATTATTTTTGGTCAAATTGCTTATTTGGCGTTGTGCAACATTAAAATTAAAAACAAAAATTTCCTAAATCTCTTCAAATAATTTTTAAAAATAAAAGCTTTATACACAATTTAATTTATTTCACGTTTTCGTATATGTATGTGATTTAATTATGTCTTTCCTTGAGCTGCTTAAAAACTTATCTGAAAGATATCAAACGAATAACTAAGAAAATCTCGTTATCTATCTATTTATCTAACCCATGCTTGAAAGTTTTCATGTCCAAGTCCTCTGAACATTTTTGAATAGTTTAGCATATATCAATGTGATTGCGACAGACTGTAATGATTGAAGTCTGACAGCCAAATACATATTGAGTACTTCTATATATAGGAGTAGTTTGTATAATGGGGGCAAGTTGGAAGCCATTGAACTAGCAATTTAGTGGTCTACGCCATTTTGTATGCTATATCCTGGTTTCCGTCGTTTACAACAACAAAATTAGAGCTCTGTATAAGCCAAAGGGTAAACGTGAAATGTTTGCCAACAAAAATTGTATAAAAAGGGAGAGCATACCACAAAACATATAGAATATAGAAATAAAAAAAAAAAGTCGTTACAAAAAGAGAGCAAAAGAGAAATTGTTTACTGGTATTTTAAAAATTGAGAGCTATTTCAACTGTTTTTTTTAACAGCAAGCAAATAAATATTTACCATAGTGCTTGTAGTTGTTGTTTCAACTGAAAGGCACAACAACGGCGAAGAAGAAGAAGAAGAAGCAGCAAAAGCAGCAGGAGCAACAAAACAACAACAACAACGAATCACGTGGAATAAAAATCGAAAACTAGTTAAATAACCATGGCAACAGGCAGAGGGCGTTAGTGGGGATAAGTGTGGGATGGTGACGAATGGTGAGGAGCGGAGTAGTGCACATTGCCGTATTACGGCTACTCCAGTTTTGTTGCACGCCAAAAACAGGCAAACAAGACGTTACTTTTTATACCCTTTCACTTAGTGAGTAAGGGTGTACATTTAATTCATACAACAGGAAGGAAGCAGAAAACATTTTCGAGCCTGGAAAATACAAATGTAACTATCAGCATTTTTATACGAGTCTAATGCTGTATGAACGCTAAGATCTTGTAAGCTATAAGAGCTAGATTTATTTTTGAAATTTGTCATACAGATTCGCTAGTTGATTACCTTTATTTTAAAGCTTTGAAAATCCCTGAAATTTGAATTGAATATGTGTGCCATATAGACCGTTAGTTGATGTTCTACCACGTTTACGTAATAATTACTTAATCGAACATATTATTCGGATTCTTTTTAAAACCGAATGTTTGGTGCTCCCAATTTCACCAAACCGAATTTTTCATGTGGTTTGAAACCGAATATTTTGTTACAAGAGGAATTAAAACGAATCACCCAAATAAGTTTAAAAACGCACCAATTTTATACTGAAATAAATTTTTAAATATTCTTTGATATTCTTACATTATATTTATGCCAAATTCAAGTTATATATTTATTGACAATTATTTTTAATTATTTTTTTTAACAAAAAAAAATTTTTTTTTTGTTCTCTGAAAATGGCACAAATGCACGTTAACCTCCAAAACTACTTCCGTTTTTTGTAACGTACGCAACGGCACTTTAGACTCGAATTATTTTTTTTCTAAAAATACTTAAGTAAAGGCTTAAACGTCATTTGAAAAAACTCTCAAAGACCTTTTTTGCTGAAAGTTATATGGATATATCTCATTCACAGCGCCGATGGTACGCAACCTGCGAAATGCCCATATGCGAAGTAATCGGCAAAAAAATTAGTTTTCCTGAGCACGTAAAACCGATTCCGAATAAAATGGTTCGGTTTGGATTTTTCGTTTTCCGGAGCACGGCTGAATATATCAAAGATATCGGGTTTGTTCGATTGTGGGTCTGACCTTTTTAATCAGTGCTGCAAACCAGATTCAAAACGCTGCGTTTCGAACCCAGATATTAGTCTTTTTTTTTTTTTTTTTTTTTTTTTTTTTTTTTTTTAAGGCCTATACTCAGTTTGAAATACATATTTCGCACGGAATGACAAAACTTCATATAAAAAAAAATCCCAAATGGGATATCCCATAAGGGGGGTATAGGCCTTTATGCGGAAATTTTCTTAATTTTTTCATTTTTTATATAAAATATTTTTGTGAAAAAAAATGGATCTAAACAATAAGTACAAAAATTTTCTGAGCAGTCAATTTTTGCCTTCTGTCTGTGTTAAGGCAGGGTAAACTAAAATTAACTTAAAAATGTAAAACTATTAAAAATTAATATTAGTTTTTTTTTTTTTTCAATTTTTTATATGACGACTTCTGAGGTCACATGGGTGGAGACATTTCAGACGTCTTCGCGGTCTGTGACCGGCCAGGGCGTAATATTAGTAAAAATTTATAAAAAAAAAGTTGCAACGAGTTAAGTAAATATGGAAGTAACAAGTAAAAAAGGCTAAAAAATTTTTTAAGTTGGTAGGCAAAACTTAGAGATTTACTTTTGGCGCATAGCCAACATATGAGCGTTGACTTTTTAAACAAAATCTTCTAAGGCCTATTTCACGAATAATGAGGCTTTTATAGATGTTGGCTAGGCCTTGTACACAAAAAACTTCAAATAATCTCGCAGAAAAAGCGTCGAAGATTTTTTTTTCAAAAACCTGAAAAATTAAGTTTTCGCAGTCTCAAAATTCGTACCATAAAAAAATTTGTCAACTGCATTTGCGGAATTATCAAAAAAATTAATAAGATATTTGGAAAATATTCATTTTTTTTAAGTTCAAACTTTTCTTGTTGGAGCCAGTCGGATTTCTCTATCAAATAGCTGTCACAGCAACACTCGTGCAAAAATAGTTGCCCACACACTGATTTGGGAGTATACCAAAGTCGGACACGCCCGACTTTAATGTAAGCAATTTTTTTTGCCTTCTTTTTATTGATTTGCTGTACAATTTGTTTGCAGCTCGTTGTCGCTGTTGTTGTTGTTTTAGTTGTTGATGTTGTTACCGTTGTTGACGATGACGATGTTGTTGTTATTGTTGTTGTTCCTGTTTTGTCGTAAATGTAACCTAGAAATGAATGGCAGCAAGACACAGTTACGGACAACACAACAAGACGACGTACAATAAATAACGAAAATGTAACAAACAGCACAGGAGCGAAAGAAAGAAAAACCAAACGGAAAACCAACCAGAAAAAAAACAACAAGAAAATAAACCTCTGTAGTGCGTCCAGTTGTTGTTGTAGATGTTGTTGCCAGATGGCCAAATGTTGCGCCTGCAGGTTTTATGTGGAAACTTTTGGGGGGGCACAGCCCAAAGAGGCGTTGGATAGACACGGAAAATTGGACAGCAGTTAGGAAAACGTAAAATAAACAAAAATGTGATACAGTCGAGATGGTGCTCGAGAATGGGATACGCTGTATCCTTTTGAAAAGGCAAAGTAATTGGGAACTTTAATACTTGCGCCAACAAGTGCTTAAAAGACTTCACAAATAGAAATTATGTTGCCAGAGTAATGTTTAGTTTGGGGTGTTTTGAGGCTTGCTTCGACAAAAGATCCGCATCGTTTTGTTACTTAGACTCACAAGAAGCTACATACCAAAATTGTTGCACTTTTTTCTATACAACACGTGAAACTGTTGCAGTTGAGACATATATACCCTGTGCTTTCCTTAATTTAAACGATGTTGGTCTTCCCAAAATGAAAAATGGAACCAGTGCCGTAACCCGCCTGGAAATTTGTACAAGGAAAAGGATTCAGTTTAACAAACTTAATTCGAATCGGAATCAAACGCACATTTTGTCTAAATTTGGTATATCTCGCTCTTGTGGTCTACCAGATCTACATATATATACAGACGGTTACAACTTAGACGACTTTCAAATCCTAGACCCTCTGGTTACAGAGTATAACATAGCAACAACAGCAACATGACACAAATTGTTGAAAATGCTACAAAGTAACATGCTTTTCATTTGGCCCAAACATGAAGCCTACGTCTGTCTATACGTCCGGTTGTTTGTATTTTTTGTTGTTTTTTTTTTTTTAATTAATTGCCAAAAAAAGCAGACAAAAAAACATGGCAGCCAAACACTTGAGGTGCTGCTATGGACAAAAACGAACCGACAAGCCGGAAGGAAGTCAGTAAGATTGTGCACAAAAGCTACACAAACACACGCACACAGGCGCAGACTTACATACGCACATACAGATACAGCGAACAGGAGCGTAGTTAAATTTTTGCGGGTGGGGGCCAACATGAAAGTTGTTTATTATTTGAAAGCGGTTACATTTTTACTTAGTTATCTACATTAGTTATCTACATTATTGTTGCAACAAAACAATGAGTTTAAGTATTTTTTGTTTGTTTAATTTTATCATAATTTTGTCAGTTGAGGTTTCAAGATTTTCTACGCAGAATGCAAAAAAATTTCGCACGGAATGACAAAACCATATAAAAAAAAATCCCATTTGGGATATCCCGTTAGGGCCTTTATTTGGGAAATTTACTTTTCCAGGGTCCAATTTAAAAATATTTAGCGATATTTGTTCATAAATGGCTTTTTCTAGAAAACTATATTTTTTCACAAAATCCACTATTTTTTAAGGCATTATTATTGGAATATTGATCTAAACAGAAACATTTTGTTCTTTAAACTTAATCGTGAGTTTTTGGTTATAAAGCGATTTAATAAGAAATAATAAATACAGCAGACGATGTTGTCACATTGTTAGCAAGTTTTTTTTTATAAAGAAAACTTTTTCAATTCTTTCCGAAACTTATTTTCTTATTCTTACCAAAAAAAAATTACAAAAAACTACAAGAAACCCTGAGGACTGTTTTTTTCCGATTTTGCGATGTATTCAGAAATTGCAGTTTCATTTTTACAGCTCCACCATTTAGAGCAGTCTATAATACGATTGTAATTAAATAAAAACCGACAGTAATTTCGGAAGACATCACACACATTTTCGAGAGCCGCGGGATATCTGTCCAGATTGCATTCGTTAAACTCTTTAAATCAGCGCTTGATAAATGTGAGAAATTAAATTTTTGTAGCTTTGTAAATTTCACGTGCTAAAATCCTTTTGATCTTTTCGCTGTAACCTTCAAACTATTTTTAAATTAGTTTTCTTTTTATAAAAACTATTTTAAGATGCTGTAAAATAAAAACGGAAAGTACCATAAAAAACACAAAAGCGATTCAAATTCAAGCGCCAAATTATAAATAAGCTTTCACAAAATAAAAAGTTATTATAAAAAAATAAAGCTATTATCTATGGCTTCATGCAACTATTGCTTTAATCAGTTGTGAATTATAAGCAGAGCATTTCTGAAAAATATATGACGATTAGTGAATCGTCACTTAAAAATATTTAATGAACTATAAATTAACAGCATAGTGTTTTCTACCTCACCAGGCCAGATTGACGAAGGTTCTCGACAACGTAAATACCCTAAGTAGGCTAAAAGGCAGGTTTTACAAAGACCTTTGTACTCTCATGCACAAAAAAGTGCTCTAACTAGTGGTTCTATATGGCAGCACATATGTGTGTAGAGGGTTAAAACCTCCAAAGCTCACCCCTTGACTACGTTACTGGCCACAGGCAACGGCTGTTCCTATATATGTTAGCTAGCTATTTTGTAGCATACTTTTGTGCGCATTGGTGTTCATGTGACTTGTAACTAAGTTGGCGCTGTCCAGCTGTTGTTTTTGTTGTTTGTGTTGGTTGTTGTGCCAGTTGTTGTTATTGAGTTACTTGTTTTTGTTGCCGCTGGCTTCTCAGTTGTTTTTGTTGTTGCTTTCTCACTTCCTCACTGATTGCCGGCAACATATTTCGCAAATTGCTGTCAAAGTGTTAAGGAAGTTGACTTGCCTTTGCCCCATGTTGCACTACAGCCTTGTCAGTTGGTCTGTATATATGTATGCGTGTCTATTTGTGTGTGCATATGCGTGCCATGCTGACCTATGCGAGCCGACTTTTGGCATAGTAAAATGAAGTGAAGTTTTTGCGTCAAGTGTGGCACTAATTGCAAGACCCAACAAAAAACGAGCCCAAAGATGAATGGCTAATGCCCTGCCTCTTATGGCCTAAGTGCCCAACAAAAACAACAATAAAAGCCATAACAATAACAATAAGAAACCGTTGCTTGTTGGCCCTATTTACAGCCGCAATGCAACTGCCATTTCAAGTGTCACACTTATACTCACAAAGAGGGGCCATTTCAAGATCTATGATATGGGCTACTTCTTATATAAGAGTACTTTGGAGTGTGTAGTCTACACAAAGCAAATGAATGAAATGAATGAACTGAGTGATGGCTGCTCTTAACCCAGTGAATGATGATGAAGATTGAGTTGAAGGTAAATTTACTGCCACACACATTTTATTTAGGCACACAGTCACAGTGGTTGCAGTCATAGGCCAACAATATAAACAAATAAAACTCACAAAAAAGCAGCTTATATTACTTGCTTGCCTAAAGAAATTTTAGAATTTTTTAATTTAGTATTCCTAGTACATTTTTTGCTGGTATGTCAAGTAAGCTTTTAACAATATTGCACCACTGTACATCCTCGAGGTATTTGTTTACTAGACTCAATTTATATTTAAAATTTGTGAAAAATCTTCAGCCTTACTTAATTTTTTGCCCGAGATCACGTAATCCGCTCCTTTAGTTGTAACTTCTGCTATACGTTTATATTATTAGGCAACATAATTTATTTATGCAATATTTCTGCTTAAAGTAAATTTTACACCGGTTTTAAGGTTAAAGAAAAAAATTTAGTTCACGTAGCCATCGTTAAGTCCAGTGCTGAGAATAAGTCAAGGGCAACACAATAGCATGAACTTGCAAAAATAACGCTCATCATAAAAAGTTTGTTTAAAACTTACCATTAATTTCGGAAAGAGTAGGAAAATAAATAAAAAATTATAAAAAAATAAATAAAAATAAATAACCAAAAAAGAAACATAAACATATAATGAGTTTTCATTTGAGCTTACTTTCATTTAGAGTCCTAAGTCAAAATCGAATCGTCTCTTTAGAGTTGCCAGCTTCGTTTAAAAGTCAAATTTGCAATTAGGGAGTTCACTTTGTCGGGCAGAAATGCAGAAGTGCCCGCCTAGCACTAACGATGTCAGCAATAACAATCAGCTGTTTACAAGTTTCATAAGGCAAGATATTGTAAGCAAAATTTAAATTAAGAGTATAAGAAATAAAGTTGCATATATTTGCCAGTACAATATATATTCGCTGCTAATCTTCCACTGACTAGAAATTACAACATGAATTATTTAAAAAATTAATTTACTTGCTTTGTTGGTTGTTTACGAAAAAACTGATTAGTTTTCTACCTTAGCACTAAATTGTACTACGACAGAAATGCAGAAGTGCCCAAAAACAACATACGCCTAAAAAATTCTAAATTTTTGCACGATCCAAATCCTTTTTGCCACTTCTGCCAAAAAAGTATAATTTAGTAGATATTGGTGCTATTTCCTACTTTTCTTAGTCAAGGATTTGGGACGTGCAAAAATGCAGAATTTTTTAGGTGTAATTTTAAGAAATTCACACAGTTTGGTCAGTGGCGTTTACTATAAGATTCAAATAGTTTTATTTTATTGTTAAGGCCTATACGCAGCACGAAATATTTCGCACGGAATCGCAAAACTTCATATACAAAAAAAAATCCCATTTGGCATATTTTTTTTTTATATGAAGTTTTGTCATTCCGTGCGAAATATTTCGTGCTGCGTAGACCCCTTTATGATCGAAAAAATGACATATAAGTTTTATTAAATTTGCAAACAATCCTCAATAAACAATAAAAATAATATATTTTTTTCGATAGCGAGAAAAATTGAGAAATTGACAAAGTAATAATTATTTTTGTTTTGGAACATGGCATTGATTCTTTTGGTCTTAGCATATACAGGTCAACCGAGCAAAGCTAGCAGGGTGCAGAACCCTATATGCTGCTATTATCTAAAATAGTTTTTTCCGTCCAGAGTGATCTCCATGTATGTACTTCTTTTCCAAATAAAACTTTCTTAAAAATAAATCATATATCAATTGATTGCTCAAAAACGGAAATTTTCGGGATAGTACTAAATTTCAAGCAAAAAAGTCTTAGAAATTATCCTTGGGTGCTTATGAATTTTTTATAAAAACGTAACGTAGATCCAAAATCATTTATCAGAAATTCCTGTGTTCACTGTCACCATACATAGTATCGGGACCACTGTTCTATGTGTTTTCAATTTGGATGTAGGTAATGTTATTGTGCAGGCAGCCAATTCTCGAACTAGTATGTGGTTAGTACCTGCTTGACGCGGCTGTTGGTTTAGGCCCCGTTCTGCGCTCTCGCCCTCTCAGCGACTCCACAAGAAACTCAATTAGTTGCAAATGCATTGCCACTTGAACCGTTAGAAGACAACGTGTATGCAACAACAATAACACCAACAACGACAAAGACCACGCCAAAGGCGGTAGCAAAGGGAGCAAACATTTTTCAATTAGTTAGGTAGCAAAGTAACTTTGCTGAAAATTTCGAGGCAGTTGCAAGACAGCGCCAAAGTAGCGACTGAGGCATGCAATTAACAGCAGCATCACGTGACCTGTAACCTAACGCTGGCCTCAGCGTCGACGTCGACGTCGCTGCCAACGTCAAAGTCGAACTCAAAGTCAGCATCTGCCTTGACTCTGGCATGATAAATGAATTCGAGCGCCTAAAAAATGCTCTACCTCAGAAACTTACTCAATCAAAGTCTACACTTGCTATTGACTCTTGGATTGCTGCCGTCTACGACGACTTCCCCATTGCGCGTCAATGGCATCATTAATTTACTCAACCCCCGAACCCGAATTCGAATTGAAAATGACTTTGTTCTTGGGGCGGTTCGGGTTTTGGGATGTGGACTAGCGTAGGCGTTGCGTTTGCTCCATTCAAATGAAAATAATAAAAATGTAATTAACGCCCAGGCCATAGACAAAGTGTTTGACTGCCCGAACCGTTGGGGCAGCTTTTGGCTGCTTTTTTCCATCTACTTTTTTGGGATGCACGCCGTATCGTATCGACTCATTTCTTATACAATTAAGTAGAAGTCGTGCCAATAGAGCAACCACGCTGCTTATTTAACCCCGGGTGCTCTTCGTTACTTGGAACTGCCCTTGCTTTTTGACTTGGCGGATATCTTCTACTTTGTCTAAGGGCTATGAATTTCATTGACAATGTAGGAGTAGGTGTGGCTGTTTGTATTTGTTGTGGTTGTTGTTTTTGGTATTATCTGATTATGCGGCTGGCTGGGTATTGTTGGGGCGGCAACTGTGAACCGAGAGAGAAAACCTTGGTAGCTTGGTAACTACTGACTTGGCCCTGCCGTGATGATACATCAACGACAGCTCCATGGAGAGTTCAAAAGTTTAATTACCATTTGCAGTAATCAGTGGAAATTAAAATAGCTTCAATGCAATGCAAGCTATAACATTGGTATTCCGGAATTGGACGAGGTCGACTTTGCAATACTCTATAAGCTCGATTTGAAATGATTAGAAAGGAAGTTAAATTATCGTAAGATTATTCGTAGTATATACTAGAAACCATTCTTCTATTACTAAACAATATGTACAAGTACATATATGATATATGATCATTCAAAAATCCTGTCAGTCCGAGAACAGATCTACTGACATGCCAACGACTTGGCTGTGAAACAGGTGAGCAGCAGTACCCGAAGACATCGCTTAAAACAATTCCAACCCTTTCTGCTTCCATTGAGATCATACTAAGCCCTGACCGCAGTTGTAAAGCCAATTGCAATTAATTTAAACAGCTAAGATGAAATAATTAATATTTATTGAATTTCCACTTTTAAAATAAATAGTTGATATATAAAAAAAACGATTCAGATAAAAAAAGTTTATAAGCTTGATTTCTAAAGCTTTAAAAATTATGAAATAATCGTTAAATATCAGTTTTTATCTAAAAATCACTATATAAACCTTATTTTTCAATTTTTATAATACTATTTATAATAATATTATTATTTATATATAATATTTATTTATTTATTTATTATTAATATTTATTATTATTTATATATAATATTTATAATAATATTTAGACTTTTTTATTATTATTTTAGTAAATTTACTTATTGTCTAATAAAGACAGATTGTAAATAAAATGCAAAAAAACAAATATATCCTAAAAGATTAAATTTTATATTTAAAAAAATGTTTTATTTTTCTCATAAAAGTTCACTTAATCTTCGCCACAATTTTAATGCATTTTTAAATTTTTAATCAGATTTTTTTTGGGAACTTATGTAACAAAAAAATTTCGTTTGAAAATATTTGGTACCTTAGTCACATTGAAATAAGAAGTACGGTTTTCTAAGCTTAAGAAAATTATTATTATTTCATAGGTTTTAAAAATCATATGGAAACTTTTTGTTTTGTTGGCCTGCTAGAACCTTATAAGATATTTTTGATATTTAAAAAAATATATATATTCCTCTAAAATAATTTAAATTAAAATTCAACTCCCACTTTTTTCTCTTTTCAGGTATGCACAATCTCAAGATTTTACGTTTTAACTATTCTAGATATGCTAAAAGTAAGTAAAAAAAAATCGATACGCGAAGTTTTGAAGACTTTTAGTATTTAAGCTGCCCGTAAAAAACGAAGTGCTTCCGAAAAGCATATGGGAACAAAAGCGCATCAAAGCACAACCAAATATTAGCACAGACTGCGTCCAAATAATTCTGCCACAACCCAAACTAAAATAACAAACTAGGAAAAGGAATTTGCTGAATGGTGGTGACCATTATCACAGGGGTCTTCTGGCACCCGAGGGCACTTTGCAAAAAAAAAAAGTTGACGAACAACAAGAAAATGAACTATACTAAAAGTTTAGCTGCTGCTGCTGCGGCAAAAGGGGCGAACGGACTATACACATTTTTGCGCAGTGTATGGATGGGGTGCAGACAAAAAAGGTCGTCGTTGGTCTGGACACTGCCTCGGGGGAACACAGCAATGTACACAAGTCAAAGCGAAGAGTCTAACAGATAGTGTAGTTTAAATAGAGAGAGCGACAGAGAGAGTGAGGTAAAAAAAGAAAAGAGGAAAAGAGCGATTTGCTCATGAGGGGATTGCGGGCAGACAAAATGGTGATAAGCCTCGGGAGCGCTGCATTGACCAGCTGGACCAGTGGATTGCAGCTACTTTAGCTCCACTTAAGATATACAAAGCCAATATTAGTTGGCTGCTGCTGGGGCACTTACTAAGATCTGTGGAGGGATAGCTAGCAGATGCCTCAAGGCAAAGTTTTTATGCGCTACCGCACTCTATCCCCCTGCCTGCATCATATATGCTTCGCTGTTTGTGGCATGCTAAGCAGAAAATATAAATTGATTAATGGATGCAAATGATTGAAAAACGACAAACAGAATAAAATCAAACGAAGTGGGGTGCAGGCCAGGGGTTTGGGATTGACTGCAGCATGTTGGTCTATCGACTGGTTTGCCTGTCAAAGTGAACATCAAAGAAGTTTAGCTTGGATTGCAATGGCTAAAGAGCGCTGTAAAAGCTTTATATACACGTATTGTATAGCCGGTCGTTGGGTCAACCTATAGCAACTGACCCCGAAAAAAATGGAAAAGTACATTTTCCAATCAATCCAACAGAGAACAAAGTTGTTTCTTTTTATTGCAACACTTAAAATGAGCCATGGCGTTGACGGAACAACAAAAACAACAACAAGAAGAATTTTGAATGTACTCGTAGTGTTGCTCAATTTTTGCCATCTATCTGTAGGTTGTATAGTATGGATTGTTCCGCCTCTGTCTGATGGGACTCTCCGCCTTTGCTAGCAATTGTTTTGTTTGCTTTTATGTCTGTGCCGCAAAAATACAACAAAAGCAAGAAATATATGCAACAAGCAATTGGAAGAGCCCGACTGTAGTATACACTAAGCACTAAATTTTAGTTCCCACAGCTTTCGGTAGATTTTGATGCGCTTTAAGAATTTAGTAGAAAACGATTTTAAAAGCGCCTAAACCATACTTCAACTAACCACGTTAAACGATTGCGTTGAAAACAATGAAAAACTGTTGAGGGGGTTTTAGAGTTGGAAAATCTCGATATACCGTAGCTGTAGCAAACTGTATGAAAATGCTTTTTAGTGGAGCTCCTGAATAATTTTTCATAATAATAATAGTAACTGGTAACTGAGTTATACCAATTGATTTCAATTAAGTTCCACCAATGGATTTATAAGCTGCCATTGCTGACTTAAAGATCAGTTGTTTCAATCGATTAAGACGTAAAATCTTCTTCTGTTCAAACTTTGACAACTAGACAAAGATGTCATCACTGTGTTCCGTATGTCGCCTTTTTGACCAGATAGATCTCCTGAAATGGAAAACGGTATCATAAATCATACGCTCCTACAGATTCGCATCGCGCCCTAGCGCCGGCACGTGTTTTAACCTAACCTAGCTGTGCTGACTTCCCAGGTTTTAATTAAAAAAATGTGGTACAGTCGAGGCGGTGCCCGACAGTGGCAGGGGAAGATATCTGATGATTCAACAAACTTCATCTTCTGAGGAAATATGCGCACCAGCTGGTAAAGTTTCGTTTCTCTAGCTCTTATAGTCTCCGAGATCTAGGCGTTCATACGGACGGACGGACGGGCGGACAGACGGTCATGGCTCAATCGCTACCCGAGGTTATGATAAGCATTTTGGTATAAAGGACTTGGGGTCTGCCACGCCTCCTTCTGCATTGCACAAATCTAGTATACCCTTTGTACCTATAGGTACAGGGTATAATGACAATATGAGCTTACCTCCCAACCTACCGGATATACGGATTGACATAGAACCGATTAAGGTGATTTATTTTGATTGTGCTCCTTACTACTAAAAAAGAAAGGTCTGTGTCGAATATAAATTGTTGGACAAAAAATGCTGGAGTAAACCTAAAAATTCAAATGGGTAGAAAGGCTTACCTTGTATAAAAATCTCAAGCTACTATCTCCTGCAAGGTTCTCTTCTAGGTCTTCGAGTGACAGGCAATGCACATAGACGTACCAAAAGATGGACGTATAGATGGACAGATAGGGTAACACCCACAGCAAAAATTTTTTGAACTTACTTCGTATGTGCCGATTACTTTTCATATGTACTTTGAGGGAACTTTCTCGTTTCTACTTAAATGTGTTACACACAACATATATTTTTTTTGCATCAACTTATGTAGCCCTTATCTCTTGGGTACAGGGTATAAGAGACTGTGCTACAGAAACAACAAACCAACAATGACAATGCAGAGTACAACAATGTTTGCTTGGAGTTTTATGGAGACTGCGACGTTGACAGCGACGCCGACTGCAGATGAGGACGTCGTCACGACGCCAATGACGTTGATGAATTTCTATTTACTTTGCTTAATTTGGGGTTTTATTTGCCATTTGGCTTGCCACTCAGCACAAACATTTATAGTCTCTGCTTCTTTAGTCCCATTCCCCACAAGAGTCGTTCCATGCGTGCAATTATCCCAAAGTGCTGGGCCATAAGTACTGTACTCAGTTTTTATGTATCGATTTTTAACTGCAATTACAGTTGAAGCATTCTCTCAGTGTAATTGATTTTGACGCCATTGCTACATTTGTGCAAATATTGTGCACCACCCTCAACCCATCACCATCACACAATTTTAGCCACTCAGCCAGCAACCAATGCAATTAGTCTGCTGACTACGTGCGTATCGCTGTGACGTCAGTTCGTCCAGCCACAAGTTCAAAAGAAACCTCTACTAAAAATTTGTAGTCCTTGTTGCAAGGACATTCACAACTGCCACGACATTGAGGTTGACGTGCCGCTGCTTCCAAATGCTGCTTCTGTCTTGGCTTCACTTGGCTGCTACTTGCAACTTGCTATGTTTGCAGTGATTAACTGCAAGTTCTTCTCCTTGTGCTCCAGCTGCTTTATTCTTACCGAGAATCAGCTAGTTGCTGGTAAGTATGTCTCAGGCACGCCTCCAAATTTGCTAAAAATTTAAGGCTTACAAATGGCCAAAAATTAAAAAAATAAAATTTTAGAAACTTTTTAACTTTTGGCATCGAATAGTAAGATTTTTTTTAACTAAACAAAGAGATAGGAAATTATTTGTCTTTATTGCTCTATGTAAAGCCAAATAATGTTTAAGTGTTGAGAAATATCTCCCCGTCAGCCGACTTACTATTTTGACCTGAGCACAACCAACAATTTAATTTTCATATAAATAGCCCAACAAATATAATTTTTCACAAATTCTATGCCTATAATTCACAACTGGTTCAAGCACCAGTTCGCCATTCCAGTAAGCATATGAAAGAGTGTCATTTTCAAATAGTCTACTTAATAAATATAAACTTTTGTGTTTTATGGCTTCATTAGTCCCCCAAGTACAATTCCGGGCACTCATATAAACAAAATGCCAAATATGCATGCCCCATTTGCCTGTAAATCAATTGGAACAGACACAGCATACATTTTCCATAAAACGCTCATGGCCTTCCGAGTCATTGCAAATGCCCTCATGCCGAAAAAGATATTGCCAGCAAATAACTTGTAGGCCCAAACCATTCACAAGTGCCAAATGTTGAATCATAAGTTGTTTGGTTTTTCGAAACAGAAGCCAAAATATTTCATATGCGCGTTGAAAGAAGGGGCGCCCCCACTTTAAATCCAAAAATTATACAAATCTAAACAGAAACAGGCAGCGTAGCAACAAAAATGTCTAATAAATTGGCGGTTAATAAACTTGCAAGAAACCGAGAACCAGGGGCACTACTATCATCATGATACGCAAGCAGCAGGACAGAGTTTTGGTGGTGGCATGAACGCACTTCAAGTTGCAGCATGCGTTGCATGAAAAATAAATAAAAAGCAATCAAATTAAATGCACTGCAAATAAACACAAATAAACAAGAAATTTATAAAAACAAATGCGGGGCGCGGTGAGGCATGGCGCAGCGAACATGTTGAAGTGGCAGCAACTACTCCAACAATAATAACTACAACTACTACTAAAAGTAGCAACAACTGCGAGTGCACTCGAGTTGTTGCACAACTTGGGCCTATACATTCTCTACCCCTCCCCTGGCTCAGCACACTATTTAGGCGGCGCTAGGCGCAACCTCTGCTGCATCGCTGCCCAGTCTCTGCCGCTGCACGCCTGTTGCTTCTCTTTCTGAGACTTTGCGTGGTACACATTGTAGACAGCGTGCATTCGGCGGAAGCAGAAAAATAATAACAAAAAGGCAAAGGAGGAGAGCGCATAAATTTAGCAGCCAGCAGCAACAAAAACAACAATGAATTACTTTAAAAAAAAGAGAGAGGCAGAGAGAGAGAGGGCGAAATCCTCATGCTGCACAGTGGTCGATATGAAAAATTTTAAATTTAAAAGGCATTATTTAATTGAAACAATATGCTTGTGTGCTATGTTTTAATAGAATTTAATTACTTGTAACTTTTTCTATTCGGTATTATATAGATTTATACAACACTAGGGGGCTCTACCCCCTTCTTTTTTATTTAATTCAGATCATCCAGTAAGAAAAGTATCAAGAATACACAGTTGTAATTCCCCCTTTCATGATACATTTTAATGTTTCGTATGATTTTTCAACTGCATGATTTTGACGTATCGATGTGAAACTTACATTACTATGTGCTATAAATATTTTTATCCAAAAAAAAATATCAACGAAAATATAAAAATCACAGCAATGTAATTAAATAAGCAAAAATGTGCGAAAGGCTAAAATTTAAAAAAAAGAAACAAATCTAGATTAACAAACTTTAACACAAAGTTGCCTCAGTAAATTGTAGAGCATAATTTTAGAAGCTCTAAAATATTTTCAATAATTAATGTTATGTAAATATTATATTTTTTTGACGCACTGTGAATGGGATAGGGGAAGAACTTATTAGATTTTCGCAAATCACGATTCTCGTTTTACAAACAAACTACACGATTTTGTTTTAAATATACAGATTTACTTTTTCGAATCGCTTGGCAGCACCTTACCCAACCTGGCTACGCTTACCTTATCATATTCACGGATGCAATATGGTTTTCTCTATAAAATTATTCTTTCGATAAATTTTATGAACAATTTTGAAAATTTGTATTATTAAATTTTCAGCTCTTTTTGGATTTTATTTCTTTTTTGTTTCCTAGATGACAGGTGCCCAAACGCGGAATTTTTATTTATTCACAATAATATAACGGTGCTATATGAAAAGAAGATTAATGAATTTTCTGATCAACTTTTTATGCAAATTATGTTTAATACCAGATTTATTAAAGTTAAGTCAGTGTTAGCATTAATTCGGAAGCAGTAAATTGCAAGATATATGCGATATGATATTTGAAGAATTAGATTGTTATAAATATTATTTTTTACTGCAATATAAAATATATAGGCAAACTTAAATTACAACTATAAAAGATTTAAAAAAAATATTATGATGAAAAAATTTATTTAAAAAAAATTAAACAAAAAAAACTAATAAAAATATTTTTTTTGTATACATATTTTATTTTATAAAAAATTAAGATACTTAATTACCCTTAAATATTTTGAGAGTTGTAACAGTCTGTTAGACAATTTCGACCACTGTGCGCTGCCCTAAAAGTGGGCTACAAATTACAACTTGTTGTTGCTGGTGTTGGCGTCTTTGTTGTAATTATTTTGTCTGGCATTTTTGTTGTTGTTGTTACTTATAGCGCCGAAAGCTGCTGCCACAAAATGGATTGCCAAGAACTTTCAAATCTGTGCCTCGCTGCAATTGATGCACACGCTGGGTCGGCGCTTTGAGCCGTACGACAGTACTGGTTAAAAAAAAATAGGCTCCGAGAATTTTTGGATAGTTGGTACATAATATTTTTTTTTTTTTTTTTTTTTTTTTTTGGTTTATATTTTTTACAATCTATCCGTGAATAATAAGTAAATGATTTGACATAATTAAATTACATAACAGGATTGACTGAGATTCAACAAAATCAGCCAATATAAAAACGTATTACATTAGTTACAACAAAAAATAATAATCAAACAAATAGATAAAACTTAACATATTATAGTACATCTAAAATCTGCCGGGAAGGTCTAAAACATGATGTCGCTTAAGGCGTCTGGTTACATAAGTATTTTCTTAAAGACCTAGTGCTAAATGATTATCATGCCTATGGAGTCTTTCAATGTATATTTTTGTGCGTCTTTGTATCTCATCTCTGACAAAAGGCACAATTAAGTCTTTGTGCAACTCAAAATTGCTAATATACCACGGAGCATTTGCTAAACTTCTTTAATGTATAACTAAAACTAAAAAAAACTATACATAAAAAAAGTTTTGATTACCTGCTCTCTTGACAACTTTAAGCTTTCAGGCCAATACTCTACATTATGTACACTTTTGCCACATTGTGGATTCAGACTTTAGTCTTTGAATTACTATATTGCGAATATCTCTTGCGTTTACAATTATTTAGTGGTTGAAAGGGGCGTGGCAGAGGCACGAGACCTTGATCTGCCTGCACATACCATATAAGGAGTCCAAAACTCAAGTTTGGTTATCCAAGGTTATCTAGGCGTTAAGACGGACATTTTTTGTTTCTTTTGTCCTCCTGATCATATAAGCGGTAACTTTTGGTGGGTCTTACATACAGAGCGAGCACTTTTTCCGGTCCTTTTTAATATTGCGTCAAAGATTGGGCATGTGAGCTGTTTATATGTAACGATGACGATTTCGTCAGCGGAATTGGTATCGTATTCCCTCGTCTGATCCTACTCGGCGGAGTCATCGCATGTTGAGTAATGTTTAGCTTAGATAATATGGTAGATGCTACTACTGATTTTTACGGGTTTACATAAGGCACACCCTACCAAAGTTATAGTCAATTCTCTCCTATTTCTATTACAGAATGTTTTTAAACTTGCCTAGTGTAGGAAAAATAATGCCTTGGGCTTGCCACTGTTTTTATATACTGAAATTCATCGTTTGTAGACTCCATAATAGTAGGGATATAACTCAACTGTTGTTTCTGGAATTTTTTATTACGGCAATTTTCATGATATGCTTATCTTTCCTTTTATTAAGGATTTTTGTTTGAGTGAATTGCCATGCAAAAATGACAGATGCTAAAATTTTTCAGGCCTAAACTGAGGCATGAAAAGTAACCTACATACATTACTCTATCTCTTTCGTTATACGTACAATCAATTCAAGTTTCCAGTTTCAGTGAGAAATGACTGCGCAGATTGGAAATCTGCTGAAAATTCAGCTAGGATTTCATGTCTCATTCAGGCTTGAAGTGAACTTTTGTATATTACGTCACAGAGAATGTCTTTACACTTTCTTAAAGTAATAAGGACCAAGTCGTAGTATAAACTTGACTTTGTTTAGCGCCCTGCCAGTCTTTTTACAAGCAATTCGTATTGAGGCATAATTCCATGGAAACTTAAGTCCTCTCTGTATTACGTCACAGAGAGTGCGTTCCCTATGTAATGAGTGTGATATGGTCAACGTCATGGTAGAATTAATAAGGTAGAGTAAAGTGGCCGCGGTCGCTCATGCGAGAGTCATAATTTTCAGTCTTGTCGCGACTCTTTATGAGGTATGTTGGCGCAGCACACGTTTTTATTTGCAGCTAAAGCACGCAGCACATGTGTATGTGTGTCTCTCTCTCACAAAATTTATGCCTCTAATAAACTCTCAATAACTCTACCTTATTAATTCTACCATGGGTCAACGTCAGAGAGAGTTTGCTAACTTTTCCAATGCAATGTGGATGATGTGGTCGACGTAACCTTGGCATATCCTGTCCTCATCTCGAATTCTTTTAATTACTTTGGGTTAAGTTCCAAATAAAATCCCTGTACTCGGCAGCCACTATGCCATCTATGGCTTAGGCTTAAAGCAGGCAGTACTTTCAAGATATCTGATGGAAAGAATTAAGAATATTTAAGAGTATGCAGCATGCGTGGTTTACTTGTTGTCTCTCCGTTCCTAAAGTTTGTTGTTGTTTTTGTAAGTTTTTGTTATGTTAGATGGCGTTTTGTTATGTGCATCACATAAGCGTATGTATATATTATTTTTTCGCCCCTTCTTGTTGTTGTTGTTTCTTTACTGTGTTGTATTTATTTTGATTTTCACGGTATATTTTTTTTTTTTTGACTGCAGCTATTTTGTTTATGATGATGAAGCGCAGCATGTTGAAAGACAAACAAACAAACAATCACATGAGCAGGCAAAATAGCAATTCAGTCAAAGTGCCCCATGTTGCAGCTTCTACTACTACTATGTGTGCCAGCTGACAGTCTCATTCACATAAGTATAGTCCCTCACATACACACACAGTCACTTTAATTAAGCAAACACACGCAGATACACATACACACACACACTGCTCAACGTTGCGGCTAAAAAATTCATTAAAAAAAGTTTTTTTTTTGACGCGTTTGGTGCGCGACTAAAACAGCGCCTGAAACGCTGCGCCGCCTTTAACGTCAGCAGCGCAGCTGGCAAACAAAACGCACGCGTCAAGTACAGACATTTAATTTGCATAAAAATACCAAGCAGCTCCCAAGAAGCTACTCCCCCAACCAGAACTAGCTCCAAAGCACATATTTAACGCTGACAGCAAGTGGCGCCGGCAAATTAAAGCAGCAGGAGCAGCAGTAAAGTTGCAAGGAGACAAGGGATTCGAAGACGCTAGATACATATATAGAGAAGAGTCAAGTGTGGGAGGGCTGATTGTTTGGTGGGCAGCGATCCGATCCACAAAGGCATAGACTAAATTTGCATAATGTTAATTTTAATTTGAAATTTAGCCTAAGGTTTGTTGGCCAAACACATTTTTACTACGTGTTGATGCGGCACATTAAACTTTTAGCATCTTCATTTATGGCACACAAAGCTCAAAAAGTACAGTCTCTGTGGAACCAGCAAATGGAACAATGGTTCCGAACAGCACATGCATATAGCAGTTTTATGGCTGCGCTTTTATGCTTGTAAGGATTAGACAAATGGTTTAACAGGGTCAGCAAATGTGTGCAGTTGCAAAATTTGTAAAGCTTTTTATACACTGTGTGCAAAGGATCGAGTATGTTGTAGATTTGTGCGACGAGATAGAAGGCGTGGCAGGACATTTGTTATTTAGAGCCATGATCATCTATATAAGCTGTGAGATAAAAAAATGCGCCTTATAAAAGCAAATTTGTTGAATAGGGTTGATATCTGCTTTTCTGTCCCCAGAGCAGAACAGTTTTAGGACTCAGTCTTACAAAATATTAGTTTGGAACTTTCCGCAAATATTTTTAAAAGCCTTTTTGACTTGAGATTCGAGCTTATTCAGTTAAAGAACAACACACAGTATAAATATGAACTAAATCAATTTGGGAATATCTTTAAAATAAGCTATCATCAACTGAAAACTGCTTTTTAGACTGCATTCAAGCAGTTTAGATTTAACTTTTTTTTACGTTCAAAAATATGCGCAGAGTATTTGACTGTCGTGAGAGCACTGTCTCGAATTTATGACTCTCTTTTTTTTTGGCAGCATTTGTCATAATGCAATTTCGGCTGTAGGTCAGTACCCAAGACCAACTCCCAGCTGCCATAGGAACCGCTTTATGCAGATTTATGTTCAAAAATGTGCTGCTTTTAAGCCCAGCGCCGGCGCTTACTGTGGCACAAAGTGCATAATTGGCAATGTTGCAACAAATTTATGCGGCAACAGTCCAAGGGAGGCGTTTCAACTGGTGCTCAGTTAACGCATTGCCACTTGTGTCTAATGAGCCTGTTGTACATATGACATATAGTATCTATGCATAGTCCCAGCGTAGTGTCCACAGTGTCTCAGCCTACGCACTGCTTTGCAACAATAAATAATAAATCCCAAGCCTGCAGTGCATTGCACTTGGATACGCCCAAATGGAGTGGCCCTTGTCTCTATGTGGCCTCTATATGTCTAGCTGCATCTTGAACCCTTTGGCGCTGCTCGTTGCCGTTGCAAATCATGCTGTCTAAATTTGTATTTATTAGACAATGCGCCACGGGGCGTATGTGTAATATGCTATTATAAGCATTCCACGTTGGTTGCATGCGACATGGACCGTGCCACCACGAATGTCAGACATGACGAGACATGTCTTCGATGGCGGCATGGCGGACTTGTACTGTGTGCACATTCTAAAATGCATATCTTAGTGGGAGCTTGAAAGATGGCTTATATAAGAGCAAAGTAATAGCCAAGTATCAACAATGTTGGTTGGTCTGGTATGGTCTGGTACAAGTTTCTAGACTAGAACTTGAGCTTGAGGTCTTTGATTAGCCTTCTGCTGCACGGCTGGATGGCTCAGCTAAATGGAATAAATTGTTGGCTGAAGGAGTAGCAGCCTCAGGAAACTAAATGCATTATGTACGAGTATGTATATAAGAGAGTAGTATGAGTACATATGTATAGTTTATAATGAGATTTGACGCTTTCAATTAACATGAAACTGAGGTATTAATGCTTTATACAAAAGATATAGTTGGAATTATGTCTGGTATAGATATATCTATATATGGAGTAGTCTGTGTTCAAAGCTCAAAATTTCAGATATTTCGGAGTGGTTCAGAGCACCTCTAAAATCGCGCATGGCTTTCATGCAAACATAAGTAATCGATTATATTTCTTTTATGTTTTTGGCATCGCGTTAATCTGAATACGAGGTCTAAGAACTGCTAGCACGTGAAGCTTCTGAGATAATCTCCAAAATAACTCGTTTTATGAAGTTTTCGGAGTTATGTTAGAACCCTGTTATGCTGGGCGCTAGAAGAAAATCTATTATAAGTTTCTTTACTGGAACTGCCAACTTATTGGCATTGGCATTGAAAACATGTACTATATGTTGATTTTCAATAAATTTTTGTAATTTTCCAGCGACGAGAGCATTTTCATAAGTTTCGGTGTATTAAAAACCTTTAATCCTCTGTTGTGAACCAGCTGCCATATACTTTAAGATTGCAGAAATATCCCAAAACTCAAGTAAAGCTTAACTGGATTTATTTAATACCATATTTAAGATGCTCCAACAAAGCCAACAGAACCATTAGAACCCGCTCTTTTCGAGGCTGACAACGACATGAGCCCAATTGTGTCTAGTGGAAAATCCAATAAAAATAATCAAAAAAAAAAAAAAAAAAATTTAAATTTCAAAATACAAAAGAGAGAAATAAGAGCAAAAAATAAAAGACACTAAAGCAGCAGAAGATACAATAAAGAAAAAAAAATGACAGAAAAAATGCTAAAACAATAGAAGCTGATGCTGTTGACTGCGCAGTCAACGTCGACGTTGACGTCTGTCGCTGTCTTCTCTGTGGCGCGCAAATTTTGGCTCTAAAATAAATAGACTTTGCATGCATTTATTCTAGTATGTATTTGGATGAGTGTGTGTCCGTGTGTGTGTGCATGTACAAGTATGTGTGTTTGTGTATTTTATGGCACTCAATTTATTGACAAAGCGGAACTTTCAGTCAGTGCGTCTCCGAAATTCTCCCTCATTTCGGAGTCCCAGTAGAACAAAAGGCGTGTGTGTCGGTTGCTATATTTTCATTTGTTAGCTGATGAGCAGAGAGCACGTCAACGGCGGCGTAGAGAGCTTTTTGCAATGGGGGTGACAGGAAATTATTCTTTGAAAGTTCTTTAATAATTTTTGTTGCCCGCATTAAATCGGCATTCATTCAATATTTTTGTTTAAATAAACCATCTACTAGACGTAGTGCTCAAAATTTTTAACTTCAGATTACTCATAATTTTGTCTGTTTCCCCCGACTATTTTTTTGTGCTTGGTAAGTGTCTAAGTGTCAAAAGTTTTGAAAATGTCATTTTGCTGAGTCCCACTTGGTATCTTCGCCTTAAATAGTAGTTCTGATATAATGCTAAGCAGGAGTAAGTTATCGATTATGAATTTTATCAAAAAATCTTCCCTTTTTATTTTGAACCTATTGGAAAATTTTATGTATAGTTAAAATACCATTTTGTATTCTTTACCGTGTTCGCATATTTTTTTCGATTAAAACTAAACATCATAATAACAGCCATTTAAAAAAGTATATTTGAAGCCACAACACAGCCGTGCCAAAGTGTTGGGTAATGAAGTAAAAACTCTAAAATATTGACTTAATTTCGAAAGCACCAAAAAAAAAAATTAAAAAAAACAATAAGCACAATAATAATGAAAATTTAATGCAACTGCTGCAACCAGTTGTGAATTAGAAGCATTGAATTAGTAAAACACTAGTTTTTACACAACGATGCGTCGATTTAAAATATATCTCTACTACACAGATGAGGGTCACATGCATATAATTTGGACAAAATTAAACAAAAAACTCGAAATTCTATTAAAGGAAACGGTTTCAGATATTGATATAATTCAACAAACTTCATCTGCTCAGGCGCACTAACTGGCAGAGTCTCGTCTCTCTATCTCCTAAAGTCTCAGAAATCTAGGTGTTCATACAGACGGACGGACATAAGGACGCCCGCTGCCACAGCTTATGACTTTTGGACTGCCACGCCTTTTTCCGTCTGTTACATACAATGCACAAATCTAGAATACCCTTTATACCTATAGGTTCAGGGCAGTGCTGGAGAAACATTGATATTGGCCAACATCAATGTTTTCGATATTTTTAACTTTCGATACATCGAAGTACATTTGGCGGCCATTTTTTGAATGCTTAAAGTAATTCAGAGTGGGTCATCTGTTGGTTTGGTTATATAAGTATTTTCAAATAATAAAATGGAATTAACAAACAAACCAAGAGATAACTATATTATAGTATATTTTCATAATATATATTTCAAAATTAATTACATTTAATATAAAAATAAGCAAAGAAATAATAATAAGAATCCAAAAGGTTATACAACGAAAACAAAAGATAATACAGGCCACAAAAAAAGTGGTGTAAACTTAACAGGTGACAGAGGCATCCCTTATGGATTTTGAGCAGCTGAATCCGAAGTCCGATCTAGGTAATTAATTTATTTTTAATAAATTTTATTTATTGTACTCAATTTGCTCTTTTTTAACATCATATGTGTTATGGTGGTGTGTGATCCATAGTTCACTTGAACCCCTCCGGTCTAAGACACTGAAGTCAGCTATAAGAGGGCTGAAAGGGGCTGAAAGGGAGACTCTATTCCAGTTAACTTTTAGCTGCGTCAGCAACAATGGCAACAACTTGAACGAACAACTGCAACATTCCAAAAACAACAAAAACAACACCATCGACGGTTGTTAGTTTTAAACAAATATTGCTGCAGGGCACTTAAAGTTGTTCTCGTTGTTGTTGTTGTTTTTGTTTTTGTCTGTGCTGTTTATGTGGTACAATGTTGAGACTCTTGCCTCTTGCCACATTGCAGCACATACATACGCACACACATATGTATTACATATGTGCATATATGTACTACCTTACATACACACACATATGTATGTATGGACAGTCAAACACCTCGCTCACTTCACTTTCCATTCAGTGAACAAATAACATGTCAAGTTTCATTATATTTCGCCCACAATTTAGGTAACCCTCGCAACATCCATTGAACGCCAAAGGCACTGGAGACCCTCTCATTGTTGTTGGTGTTGTTTGGTGCTACTGGCTGTCCAGTTAAACTAACTATAACAAGAGAGCAAGAGTAGCTGCCAGCATCAGCATCGTTTTTATCAGTCAGTCAACTACTCGCCTCTTTCCCGAAACCCCAGAGTTGTCCCCCTTGTTAACCAATAGACGCCGTCGTATCGCATCGCATTTCAACCGTCAATACTGGGATGCAGCTACACTGAGAGAAAAATTGCGTCTGTGTAGTGGGAGTATGGGTATTTGTGTAAAATAATCAGATAAAATTAAGTGAAAAGTTGAATTTATCTCGAAATGAGTTTTAGAGCTAGAGAAATAAAATTTCTCTAAAAGATTTTTACTATCCGTACAAAAAATGTTTACTTTACTAAAAAGGTATTACAATTCATACTATGATGCATTGCCATGATGCAAAAAATTTGGAAAGGTGCCGCAAAGAAGTGCACGAGCTTGGCTGCGTAGTAAACTGGTTCAATTTGTGTATGGAAGCTATATGAAATAGTGACTCAATTTTGATCAAACTTTATACAAATGCTTAGACTTAGACAAAATACAACTGGCATAAATTTAGTTACGATATTTTAAAAAAATAAAAAAATGTATGTGTAAAGTTTGAACCACTATTTCATATAATGATATCTCTAGCTAATCAGGCTTGATTGGCAATAAAAAATTTGAAAATTGCGATTCATGATGATGATACTGATGCGCCGTCCTCTGTCATCATTTTGAGTGGAGTCCCTATACCTGCCGCCCCGCCAACTGCTGACCCCTCGGACTCATTGGTAGGAGTGGCTCCTAAAAAGACAATCTTCGTCTCCAGGCTAATGCCATCGGCTAATTCGTTTGCGAGAAGCTTAATATTTCTCCAAATGAAATTGAAGTATTTAAGTTCAATTTTAAGTATAAGCGCGATATCTCTTCGTTTAAGATTAGTGTCCCTGATTCTCTCTTTTCTGCTATACTTAATCCTTCATTCTGGCCTACTCATACTTTAGTGCATGAGTTTATTAGAAAACCTAAAAAGACTTTGGCATCTAATGTAGCTTCCTCTACAAGTGTAGTTAACACAGCTTCAAAAAACTAAATTCTGTTCTTACCATTCAATATCAGAATGTTCGTGGTCTCCTCTCTAAACTTAGTAGACTTTTCACCAATAGCGTAAATTTCGATTCTGATATTATTGCTTTCTCTGAAACCTGGCTTAATGCGTCTGTCTATGATTTTGAGATTTTTGTTAGCTCCTATGTAACCTACAGGCTTGACCGGTCTCCCGGTCGTGGTGGTGGTGTACTCATTGCTGTAAATGTAGCCTTAGAATCTCATTTACTATCTCTAAATTTTCCAATAGGCATTGAGTTCATTGCGGTAAAAGTGTTTTTTAATAATTCCTATATCTATTTTACTTGTTCCTATATACCTCCTTGCTCCGACTTGAGTGTATATCAGAATCATCTCACTGCCATTCGTATGGTGGCTGATTCTGTTGGTACTCGGGATCAAATTGTTGTCTTAGGCGACTTTAATCTGCCTACATTATATTGGCTTAGTTCAGTCAATTCTAGTTTTCTTTTTCCATCTGGTAATCATGAGTTTGTTACAGGACTGATTGATATCTCTCTCAGCCAAATAAATTTTATACATAATTGCTCAAATAGAATGCTTGACCTCGTTTTTGTCAATGATAATTCTGATTTTGAAATTTCTAGGGTCTGTCCGCTCTCCGTACCCGAGGATCCGTACCATCCGACATTACAAATCTCTTTAAAATTTAATGGTCTCTACCGAAATCAGCCACATGCTCACGCTCTTCGGTATCGCTGCTTTCGCAAGTCTAATTTTGTCGGTCTTAATAAATTTTTGTCCGAAGTTAACTGGTTGCCTTTGTTGACTACTAATGATCTTGACTTATCCATTTCCAATTTCTATCGGGTTTTATACGCTGCTTTTGATCTCTTTGTCCCTTATTCTGTCCCGGCTCCTTCTTTAAAGCCGCCTTGGTTTACTACTAGTCTGTCCTCTTTAAAAAATCGCAAGTCTTCTTCTTACAAAAAATTTAAGAAATCTGGATCTCCTGTCGACTTTTATAAGTTTTCTATTTTACGCAGCAAGTTCGTCCTTCTTAACAGAATTTGCTACAATAATTATCTTTCCCGCTGTCGGCTTAACTTCTGTAGTGATCCTAAAAAATTTTTTTCTTTTGTTAATTCTAAACGTAAATCTTCCTTATTTCCTTCATCGCTATATTTCAAAAATGAAAGCTCTACTAACAATTCTGAAATCGCCGACCTGTTTGCGAAATTTTTTCAAACTGCCTATTCTGTCAACCCAAATTGCATTGACCTTAACTATCCCTATAACCTACCACATTCAAATCTTATTGCTTATCCTGAAATCTTTGAAACCGACGTTTTACAATCCCTACTGTCCATTAAATCATCCTTCTCCCCTGGCCCAGATGCCATTCCTAGTTGCGTCTTAAAGCATTGTGCTCACTCTCTTTCTACACCATTATCTGTTCTTTTCCGCACTTCATTAAAATATTCTTATCTTCCGGCCATCTGGAATGAATCCTTTATTATCCCTATTCACAAAAAAGGTTCCAAGTCCAACATTGAGAACTACCGCGGTATTGCCAAGCTTTCATCAATTCCAAAAGTTTTTGAAAGGATTGTAACTTCACAATTGCAACACTACTGTCGTTCTTTAATGTCGGATTCCCAACATGGGTTTGTAAAACGCCGGTCCACTTCTACTAACCTTTTAGAACTTTCGTCTCTTATTAATCTTGGTTTTACGGAAAAAAAACAAACTGATGTCATTTATACTGACTTTAGTAAAGCATTTGATTCGGTAAATCATAGTCTTCTACTTGTTAAACTGTCTCGTCTGGGGTTTCCTTCTTGTCTTTTAAATTGGATATCGTCCTATTTATCCAACCGAGTCCAGAAGGTAGTTTTTAAAGGCTGCGAATCTACAGAAATTATGGTCACGTCAGGGGTACCTCAAGGTAGCCATCTAGGCCCTCTTCTTTTTAACTTATTTTTAAATGATCTCCCTCGAGTAATCTCATCTTCTCACATTCTTATGTATTCGGATGATGTTAAACTCTGTATGTCCTACTCCGACAATAATAAATACTTACTTCTTCAGCATGATTTTGATAACATGCAATCTTGGTGCAATATCAACCAACTCTTTCTCAACAAGACAAAATGTAACGTTATGACATTTTATCGTTCTGCTCCTTATTTGGCCACTTACTCTTTAGAATCTTCTACCTTAGAACGCATCGAGAGTGTGTCTGACCTTGGTGTTTTGTTTGATCATAACCTTAAATTTAATAACCATATTTGCATCATCGTGAATAAGGCTAGAGGTGTTCTTGCTTTTATTAAGCGTTGGTCTAAAGAGTTTAACGACCCTTACACAACCAAACTTCTTTATATTTCTCTTGTCCGTCCAATTTTGGAATATTGTTCCTGCGTTTGGAGCCCTCAATACCACCTTTATCAGGACATGATTGAGTCCGTACAAAAGCAATTTCTCCTTTTTGCACTTCGTGGCTTAAACTGGGACCCAAATATCCGACTGCCGCCATATTCTGATAGACTTCGCCTTATAAAATTGCCTTCCTTAAATCACCGCAGAACATGCCACGGCGTGTTATTCTTGCATAAACTGTTACTCGGTCTTATCGATTCCAATGTACTCCTTAGCAAAGTTACTTTGGTCATACCATCCAGAGTAACTCGTAATTTTCGACCCTTAGCCTTACAATTTTGTAGATCTAATTATGCTTTGCACGACCCTTTCCGTGTCTTATGCTCTAACTATAATAACTTTTACAATTTCCTCTCTTTCGAACGGTCTATTCAATCTATCACTTCTTCTATCTTAAGTCACCTTGACTTGCCACTTCGAGCATCCTTGACCAATCCTATATTATGAGTCACCCACTTGGTCAATGGTGATCCATTGGCTTTTTTTGCGATATAATGTTTAATTTTTATCTTGCTTCCTCTTTTCAACTTTAATATTGTAAATGAGTTGGTGCATATCATTAAAAAGTTCACCCATCGGGCTAGAGACGCGGATTAGTTCATATCAATTCCCTCGCTCTATTTTCTTTTCTAAATAATTTATATGTACTTTTTTATAATATAATGTCAACTGTACGTAGTTGTACCCCTCAAATAAATAAATAAATTATGAAAGTATATGTATTTTTGATTATTGGCATTTAAAAAAAAAAACTACTATAAAAAATTGAACCTGTACTCTCTATTTCAGAGAGACACGAAAAACAGAGCTGCGCATTGTGTGACCTTTTAAATGTTGCATCATTCTGTGAAGCTATCAGGAAGACTTTTATATTATCATACAAAGCTAGAAAGCTATTAAGATTATTAAGATAACTACGAAAAATATTTTTTTTAAATAAAAAATTTTTTTACTGTGACCATAACTCTACAAACGATCTTGACTTGATTTCATAATAAAAATTTTTTAATATTCGTGAGCCAAAAGCTTTTTTATCGTGCTCACAAACGAGGTCCATATTAAGCACAGATTATAGATATATGTATCTAGGAAAAGATCTTTTTAGGCACCACAAACAACATTTGATCCTTGCTGCAAGCTTGGAAGTTCAAGTCTTAGTTCTAAGTACGAAATTCCACTCAAAATAAATTTTGTTCATTCTCAAATTCCAATTCTCCCAGTGTATGCCATCTAAAGCTGTCCAATCGTATCTGTATCTACTTTCCTATCTACAAATGTGTGTGTGTGTGTGAGTGTTGGATAGTATGTGCGCGCCTGTCCAACACTAAAATGGCTGGCAATTTAGAATTTATGGCATCCACATGATTTGTATGATATAAACGTAAGCAGTTTCCACTCACGTACACCAAATGCAACATGGGGCAAGGTAGTCTGTCTCTCGGTCGGAGGCAGACATTTGGGTATTTCCGTATCGAAGCGTAGGGTTAGCTGCTGCGGCCCACACATTTGTCTACTATACTGAATTTGCACCGGAAAAGTGATCATTTAATTTTAATCCGTAGCGACAACTGCGAGGCTTCCCATTTAGCTATCTGGCGCAAGTAATGCCCATAGGGGACCCAATCTTCTTTGTTTTCAGAATTTTTATTGTGGTCGGTGGCTGCTCATTTGCATTTGGCTGCAATGAATTTTGTAGTGCAGCACTCATTGTGTATTGAATGGGTGTCTTTGGCTTCGGGCCATCATCGTGCTACATGTGGCAACATTAAAATTGGTTAATTTAATTCTCGTGTTCGCGTGGCACCATCAACTTTTGGGCAGCAGCGGTAGCAGCAGCTGCTCATTAAATTGCAGTGCAAGTTGGCGTTGTGGCATAATCATAATGGTTGCAACACAAATGCAGTCCTTGCAACAGCTGACGCATACAGCAGCCGCATCCGGACAGCAGACTATGTGTATGTGTGTGTGTTTGTGGCATTATGCGCGTAAGCGTAAAACTTTCAATTATTTAAATTATGCCACATGAACAATGCCGCACATATGCCACCATTACCAGCAACAACAACAACAGCATGCAACATCTCCATTTCCATCAGCCATAATGCTCTCAGTCTCTACTCGAAATTGTCGTTGTTGTTGATTTTTTTTTTTTTTTTGCTGTCTTTTTCCAATGTATGTGTCCGTCTGCCATGTTACAAAATTGCCGCAAGTTTAACGCATGTCATCACAGACACACACACACATGCAACATTGCTGACTGTCCGTGCCACCAGAACCCCTTTCCTCAGCCGCATAATTCATTCATATCATCAGCGCCAACAAGACATGAGTGATGGCTATGCGCACATATCGACATCATTGCGTAAATGTCACTTCATCAGCGGGCGACAGGCGCCTTCTTTGCTCGGTTTTCCAGTCAGTCCCCGAGCTTTACGCGGAGCACCCTACCATGGCCAACATGGGGTAGCAGAAGGGAGCTGGCCATCAACCCGAAAGCTCTTGTTGGCATTGGATTTGCTATTGATTCTGTTTGCTTTTTTTTTTGCCCCCTAACGCGCAATGTATTGCCCATGCCTCGAAAATATTGCACATACGCCGTGTATTACATGCCATCACTTGAGTTATTGCAAGCCAAAGCCGTTGAAATGTGGACGGCTTTGGGGCATGTGATTTCTGGCACTTGACAAACGTGGCAACTTAGTTTTGCCTTGGGATATGCAACAGCGCTGACACTGAAGTTGGAAATGGCATAATCATTGAATATGCTGAAGGGTTAATATAGTTTTTATGTGGATATATTTGGATTTATGGTTATGTATACATTTGGAATTGACTCATCTCCATAAGCTCAAATTTGTCAATGCGGTTATGGCGCTGACTTAGGAGATTATTTTTAGTTCAATATTGCCACACTTTGATGTTGCATTTATTTAAGATGTGTTAATCTGAAATAATAAGTAAAACTTAAGATGCACTAATTATACAGACGTGGATTTCTGGCCAGAGAAGTTGCTGCGAAACCATTTATGTAACCAGAAGTCTTCCATGGTATCAGCAGACATAAAACTAAGAGATGAAGTGAGAGACTAAGAGAAGAAGAGAGATCTAGATGGATTCCAGATTTTGTCAATTCACTGGTCTTAGGGCAGGCCAAACAACGCCTTGGTTCCTCTCAAAGAGGCTAGAGCACTCTTATGAAACCAAAATTCTTCTATATCATCAGAAGACATAATACTTAGAGATGAATTGAGACTAAGAGATGAAAAGAGATCCAAATGGAATGCAAACTTTGTCAATTTGCAGGCCAAACAACTCCTTGACTCATTCCAAATAGTCAAGAGCTCCCTTATGTCATCAGAATTCTACTACGGCATCAGCAGACATAATTTTTAGAGATGAAGAGAGAGACTAAGAGATGAAGAGAGATGTCCAGCAACTCCATGGCCCCACCCAAATAGTGCGGAGCTTTGTTAGGAAACTGACTGGATTATTTTTGGGTCATTGCAGATTTAAAAGATTCCTGATTAAGCTGGGCATCACCCACTTGTACAGCTGTAGCTCTTTGAAATTGAAGAGGCATCCTTAGTAAGTGTATACCTTCAGACAGAAGGACACTTTTGTAGCTCAACATTTAAATCATTTTTTTTAACATCTCTTTTATTTCTGCATATTAATTTATACAAGCCTCAGGGTGGATTCAAAAACATAATGATAGTCTTTGTGAAAAGTCGCCAAGGCGAAATAATTGTGAGGTCACCTTGTGTGAAGGCTGTTCTTAGTTCGTCGTTCTTTAAGAACAAATTGGCTGGTAATGGTTTGAAACATCTCCTCATCTGTCTTCGCATTGGGGCTGCTCCCATAAGCTTCTTTAGTTATTATTGATTGAATAAAAATAATATTTAATTGGATTAGTATCAGAAATATTTTTTTTTTTAGAAAAAGAACAAATAGTAAGTGCATATAATAGTAATCGGAAGCAATCACTTTAATTTGCAGATTATTGAACGAAGAGTTTCAAGAAAAAATCATCACAACTCTTTTCGTCTGAGGTCTCTTAAGTAGTAAAATTAATATTGGTCTTCTGACCTGATCTGCATGAAATCATGTTATGAAATCATGGATGAGTATTCATTGCTCATGATATTTTCACGCGTGATTTCATGCATGATTTCTTTACAATATTCTTTGGGGAGTTGATGTCTTTGCAGGCAAAATAGTTTAAATAGTTTTTGATTTTTTTTTTTTAAATTTGATTTTAAATATATTTTTTCGCTCTTATTTGATTATTTTCCACTTTCTTATATTAAAGATCGTACTCATGCAACAACATTCGAAAGTAGTAGAAGAGCTTAATCAATAAAGTTTGGAGTTTTTAAGTAAAGTTTTTTGCTTTTCGTACTATGTTAAAAAAGGCGATATTTATTTTAAAGAGCTTTGCCAAATTCACTTTCCCAGATGAAAACTAAAACTGCTCTGAGTTCCAAATCGACTTGATATTGTGATTTTAGTGTGCACTGAATTCGCATTGCCCTGACATTGACTCTGCCTCGATGTGACAATTAAATCATAACCCATGGAATATTGCTATATAGTACATATACAAGTTATTTTTTTTTTGTATATAACTTGTTCAGTTGCTCAGTTACATGCCATTACACACATTTTTTTTTTTGGTGTGGTCTTCATTTATATGCAGTAGCCCACACAAAAAGGGGCTTATGTAGGGCATATAATGTCGACACAATCGCAGAAAAAATGGCCACACAGGCTGTTGATGACCTCCTCCCGCACTCCATATCATCTCAAGCAGACAGTAGACACAAGCAACAAAAAAAAAAAAATAAAAATAAAAAAAAAAACCAATAAGTTGAAGTACAAAAAAAAATGTAACCGAGGCAACAGCAGCTGGAAGAAGGCAATGCGATTACCACCCAAAAAGATATTTCCATTCATTCATTTCATTCGCTTGTTTGTTGGCTCGTTCATATTCGCATGTATTTACTTTGTATCACTTGTCACTCGTTTTTTTTTTTGTATTTTGTATATTATTATTACGGCCGTGCGGTTGTCGTAGACAGTGGCGTAGAATGATTTTTGCGGGGAGTGTAGAGTGATTCAATTTCGTACTATCTTGCGAGGTTACATTTTATATTCGAAAGAATTGAATTAAAGAATACCGGAATTTCTTCAAAGTCAAAGACTTTGGCGAAATCTGCAAATGTTTGCTCGAGCTTCCATATTTTCTCACTTTATGCCACTTTGGAAATGGTGAGATGTAAAGCTGCAAAGATTCTAAAAAGACATGCCATGAACAGACAATTGTTTTTTTTAAATCAAAAAAAAATGTATTTTTTTAAAGGCTTATACGCAGTTTTAAAAATTTCGCATAAACTAACTTGATTATTTTTATGAAACGATGTTGCTATCCCGACTTATTGAAATTTTTTTTTTCATAAAATTTTTTAATTTACAAATCGTCTAGCTGGATAAGTACAAAAAACTTCCCAGAGAAGGAAACTGAATGATGTTTAAAAATAAGCAATACAAATCGATAAATAAATTAAAAAACAAAAAATTTGTAAAAATTATTGTTATAATTTTTGCATCTTTTGAAAGAAATATTTTTTAATTTAGGGATGAATTTTTTTTTGAATTGTGATTAACGTATTTCAGAAACATACTAATAGCTAATCCAATTTTTTTGAAGATCATGTATTGAACTTATATCGTCAAAACTGCTTAAAATAAGTACTATTAAATAAAATATGAAAAACACATGGAAATTTTCAGAAAAACTTCTTTTTACCTAAGTACCGATCTGCATCATTACTTTTTAGAAGATGGCGTACACTTAAGTCGGGCGCGGACCACTTTGGGATACCCTGTACCTATAATCAAATCCGATTTAATGCTTATGAACTCCAAAAGATATTTCTTTGCCAAATTTGCAACGTTTTTTTGATCGAGCGATCCTACGGGAGCTGTATGATATAGTCAACCGATTTTGATAAAATTTGGTTGAGTGCTGGGGAACTCCAAAAAACTTTTAAGTACCAAATTTGGTTACGGTAAACAAACGAAACAGAACGAAGTTTACACCAAACACGGTTTTTTGTCCGATCGGTCCTATGGAAGCTATGTGATATATATAGTCTAGCGATTTTGATCAAATTTAGTACAGTACTGGGGACCTCTAAAAAGCTTCTGAATGCCAAATTTGGTTATGACAACTTCATAAACAAACGAATTATCCGTCTGAAACTTTTGATTTTTTTCGAGGTCCTTTGAAACACCCCTATGGGAGCTATATAATGAAATCCCGATATCATAAAAAAAAAAATTAATTTTTCTCCTATGGAATAATAAGGGATCTAATCTGAAAGTTTTTTTTTGCTCTAGCTCTTACCATCTCTGAGATCTAGGCGTTCATACGGACGGACAGGCGGACATGGGTAATCGACTTCTATAGTCACCCTGATAATACTTTAGGTAACTTTGGGGGGTCTCCGACGACTACATACATTTTCGGCTTGCACAAACTTAACACACCCTTTGTACCATACGGTATAGGGTATAAAATTAGTTGCGGCCCGTTTTGCGAAGTAAAGTTTTTATTTTTATGAACGACTGTATTACGGTTTAGAGTAGCCAACTGAAAGGTAAAAAAAATGCCCAAAAGCCCCTGCACTATCTACGTCACTGGTCACTCGGTTGCTGCTGTTGTTGATGTTGTTTCTGCGGCTGTGATTTTTTACGGCTCATCCATATGCAGCCGTGAAACGGTGGCTGCTCTTTGGCTTTGAGTGTGGCCGTTGCTTTTATTATTATATCATTCTTCATCAGCTTCATTCCCTGCTCCTACAGCAATATTCTGTGTATGTTTATAAGGCATAAAAATATATTTTTCATTATTTGTTGCTACCGTTGTTATGTTCATTGTTGTTGTTGCTGTTGTCGCTGTGTTCATTGTTGCTAAAGGGATTAATTTCTTGATTTACCCCGGCATATATGTATGTACCTATCATATGTTAGTATAATATACAATCTTTCATATGGTATTTGGAATATTTTTTTTTCACCGTCAGATTTTGTTAAACGTAAGCAGAGCTTATGTATCACTGTAGCTGCTGCTGCGTTTGTTGCTCTTTGTTCTTTGCGCGTTGGCCCTGGCTACAGTGAAGCTTCTTCCCCGTTCAAGATGCTATCAAAGCGCAGATCACACAACGCGGCGGGCACTTATTTATTTTTTTTTTGACATTGTCTCTCTGCCAAGTGAGACTTATCTCGCCTTTGTATGTGGCGTAAAATATGTTAATTCCATGAAGTCTCCCCCAGCAGCAACAAGAGTAGCTCTGGAGTCAGTCAACGGCAGTAGCTGGCCCCATCAGTCAGTATGTCATGAAAGAAACACAAAAAAAAAAAATAGAAATAAAAGTAGCAACCAAATGAAATTCTTTCACTTTCTGCTGCAAACACTTTCCCTGCACACAAAGTTGCCCCATGTTGGCGCAACTTACCTAGCTGCGCATTTTTTTTCCAAGGGATTATTATTTCCTTTAGCTGTTATTGTTATTGTGGAAATTGTTTTAGATTTTTCTTTTGTGCTTTGGCTACTCTCCTTTTTATTATTTTGTTCGTTTCATTGTAAAGCGTACATATTTTTTTTCACTCCCCCCTCCACAGTTTGCTATTGTGTTTTTCAAAAATTTCCATAAGCTTATCCCGGGGATTTAATTTTAGTTGCGTATTTGTTTTCTATTTGTGTTGCATAATAATAAAAAAACAACAGCGGCGACAACTCTGGCAAAAACAAACACAGACTTACATGAAGAGAGCGTTTAAAAAAAAGTTAGTTAGTTCTGCGAAAAAAAAAACAAAAAGGTTTGCATACTTTGGGACCAGCTTAAGCCTTTTGGCAATTACTTAAACATAAGCAGCGCAGGGTATTACAAGTTTTTTCCTTTTTTAGGGATGCAAGTTTTTTTTATTTTTTTTTTCCGTCTTTGTTTTCTGTGCTGATTATCAAGGGGCTGACATTTTCATGAAGTGGGAACTCTGAGCTCTGTTTGATCGTTGGGTTTTAGTAAAAGAACTGTTGACAAAGGGACTAAGCGAGTTGGAAAAAATAAAAATAAATGTAAATACATTTAATAAATGTAAAAACAAAAAGTTTTTGTTTAGGAATTAGGTGTGAAGGTCGTTGTTCTTACTTTAGGTCTTGTCAACGATAAGCTGAGCCCTTAAAAAGCTTTAAAGCGCGTCGAGATAGTAGAATTGATTTGTTTTTAAGAGCTCAAACGAAAGCTATTCAAAGTGGGACTCTTAACTGGTGGAAACATTTTATTGGGTTGTTATGTTTCTTTTCAAAAAATTTAGTTTAAATTTGATCGCATAATTTGTTACACATTTTATTATTGTTTTTAAACAATTTTTATATATAAATAAGTTCAAAAATTTTTTGTTTAAGTTTCAAACAATATCAGCTTTTTTCCTGCCCAGCTTAAATATGGTAGAGTCTTTATTTTGCCTTTTCATAATAACATACTCCTTATTATACTATGATACAATTTTTTCAATGTAATTGCTTTGAGTGCGAATAGCTCTAAAATGAAAAGTTTTGGGTGTTTTTTTTTTGTAATATTTCAGTAGAAATCGTATCGACTTTTTTTTATATCTCAAAGTTGTCCTTCAGCTAAAATGGTTAAGAAATGCAATCTCCTTTATAAACAGCAACAGAAATTCTTCGGCAACAAAATCGGTCCTATTAAAATCGGTCTTTTCAGCAAGCTTATCTTTAAATTTTTTAGTAAAGATTGACTAGGGATAACTCGTACCCTGAGTATATCCATCAACTTTTCAAACAAATATGTCAACTTTGTCATTTTTGCCTTCAATGAGTTGATAATCATAATTAAATGGGTTACACTCTTGTATCAATATATATATAACGCCATGTCGTTATATTTACAAAAAAAATATCGTAATTTTTTGTGTTTTTTCCGTCTGAAGTAGTTTTAAAAAGGAAAAATCTATCCGGAAACAGGCTTATTTGTTATCATTTATTTTAATAGACAATTTATTATATCAACAAAGAACTGATAGTTTTCTTTCAATATCGTTAGGGCTTTTCACGGATATGAAATAGTCTGAAGTTTTCCAAGTTTATTATAAGACGCAACATAAGAAAATTATTCACATATTTTAATAACTTATTATTGTCATGCGCTCCAAAAATATATAAAAATAAGAGTTATATGATACAAGAAAAGAAGTCTTCAAAGCAAAACAAAATTTTCTTCTATTGGATGTATAGAGAACGGAACTTCACTTTAATGTGAAGAAATTTATAAACTGATAAAAAAATTCGGGCGCCGACGACTTTGAGATATCCTGTATAATCACAACAAAAAAATAAGTAATATAATAATAATCAGGCTGGATTACCGATCAATAATTTGAAAATTGCGATTCATAAAAATATATGTATTTTTGATTATTTGCATTATAGAAACAAAAAAAAAAAAAAGAAGTTAAGTAAAATTATTATTCCGGCCGATCGTTCCTATAGGGGATTTTGGTGTAGTGCTTGGAGACTCTTAAAAACATTTTAATGCTAAATTCGGTTAAGATATCTGTGTAAAACAAAAAACATGCGAATTTTTCACCAAAAACTTTTTTTTTTTGGCTGATAGGGCCATCGGGAGCTATTTGGCACAGTAAAAAACTGTCTAAAGTAAAATTTGGTTACAATAACTTTGATTTTAGGGTGCTTTGGGGGGTCATCGATGTCTCCTTTTCTACGTAACATTTCGAATTTTGATTTTTTTTTTTTGTTAGTTTAAGAATGCCATTCCTGAACTAAGATTTTTGAAAAAATGCCCGAAAAATCTGGATTTTAGGTATATGATTTTGTTACACCGATAAAAATCTTTAAATAGGAATCTTCAAAATAAAAATAAAAATATGACTAGAAAATATTTTAAATCGTGACCAATATCTTAACTTTATATTTTGAACAATCTTGAATTCAGTTTTTTTTTGTTTCTCATTTTAAATGTTTCTAAATCTAGACTGAAAGCACTGCTTTTAACAGCAAAGAATCTTTATAGATTGTACAAGAGTAATATACGACTGTAAAAAATTAAAAAACGCGAGCAGATTCTTAATAATCTTGAAATAAGATAATAGAAAACTTGAAAAAAGCTTTTCATAAACTTCTTTTAAATTTTTATAATAATAATGTTCATGCCTTTTTGTGAAAGATAATGAAATTAAATAAAATATTTTCTGACAAAGCTTGACTTAAAAGGCATACTCTAAAAGGGTTTTAATGAAAAAAATTACGCAAAGACATTATAAAAGCTAATTTTAAAAAATATGGAATATATAATATTGTTTAATATGTATAACAAAAAATATATAATATATTTAAGCATTGTAATAGATGATTTAAAACTAAAGTTATTCAAAGTTTAAACTAGAAAGCGACTTACAAGAGAAATAATTTACCCTGTGTTTTTATATAATTTCAAAAAATCTGGCATCAATTGAAAAAACAAAGAAAAAAATATCATGAAAAAGCCAAACTTAGAAATTTCTGCTCATTACTCATTTGTTTTGTATCAAAACGCCAACTTTCAAAAAAAATTGATTTTTTCCGAGGTATTAATACATTTTGATGGCATAATATAATACTTAAATGAAGGCAGACTGTCCTAAGGTAGTATTTTCTTCCCCAAACCGACTTCGAAATAGCAACAAATAATATTCGACTTGAATTTAAAAGGCTTAAATACAAATCTTACTATGAAAATAAGCTTCCAATGAAGCTGTCAACTTTATTTTTATTAAAAAAGCTTGAATTTATGGAAATTAAGTTTACATATGAACTGGCCACATTTTAATCATCATCAACATGTCAGACATGTCATAGAAATCAAAGCAGTGGGTTAAAGTCCATCGTAAATCACTCTTGACAGATAGTTTATGCCATTGTGGTTTATTTAGAGCAAACAAATTTGCTTTTAAATTTCAAAACTAAACTAATTTTGTTTATAATTTAAGCCTTAGTTGCAGCATAAGATGTTACATATTTATAAATGTTATGCATAAATATTTGATTGTATATTATTTTATAGCTGATGAATTTTATGCATTTAATAAGGGCAAAATAAATATGTGCCATTAATTCAGTAAAAGTACACATAAATTGATTTAAAAAAAAAAAAAAATAAATAAAAATAAAATATACAAAGAATGCGCATAAATCATCGTATAAACTGCAATAAATTATGCAATTTGCATTTAAAACCATAAAACATAAATACCAAAAAATAAATATATACATAATATTAAAAAAAAAAAACACAAAACAAACAAACCAGAGAGTTGAAAAGACAAAAAATCGCAAATAAATACGAAAATTTTTGCATGCAACACATAGAAATGAAATGCCATACAAATGTGAAGCTAATTTGTCAGCTTGTTGATGTCAATCCAAGTGACAGCAACCGACAGAACTCAGACGATAGACTGCTGAGGGTTGGCTGGGGGCAGCGGGTGGATTTGAAGCTTTCCGGCAGCTGGCATGGAAGCCACAAAGCCATGAAGCCGTCACTCAATCAGCTGGCAAAAACGATTCGGAATTTGTATCTGGCCATAATTAAAAATGTGTTGCAGAAGTTCAGGCGCAAGGGTCATGTTGGCTGTGTGGGGAGGGTGCTGCCAGCCACAAATGCAAGCAGTCAAGCATTTTCGAAATTAAATTGAGTGTACTTTTAATGTATGCTAGTTAACTATAATATTTATGCCAAAACCGCAAACATTTGTCAAGATACAAAAACACAAATACAGACACGTTGTATCTGTAATATGGGCTGAGGGGTGGTGAGGGTCGCAAAAGTTCGTGTTTGTGTTAATTAATTACCTTGTCGTGTGGCAACAACAACAACAAGTGTGACGACATTGCGTTGAGAGAGAGAGAATGTGTTACCTGTTGACAGCGCGCTTTGATATGTTTGTCTCTTTACGTTAAGCAATTACTAATACGACGCGTTGGTCACACTACGCCACAAAGCGAGCTACTCATATTAAGCATTTTTAATACTTTACTGGCTACACTTTAATGCAGTTGGCTATTCATATTACGCAATTACTAATATAAAGCGTTGGTCACACTGCGCAAAAATTTAGGCTGCTCTTATTAACACAACCCTCTAGTACGGGTGGGTAGTGCAGAACAAGTGATTTCAGTAGGCACCAGGTAATAACCAGTACTTACCTTGCTATTTACCTCTTCATTTCCATCTTATTAACAAATGTCATAGGCGGTAGGCAATCGCCACCGCCCCGTTTACCAGTAGACAGCGGAATCACTACTTACGCCTTCGTTTACCAGTAGACCGCGGCATCGCTACTTACGCCTTCGTTTACCAGTAGACAGCGGCATCGCTACTTACTCTTTTGTACACTAGTAGACAGCGTAGTAGTTGCCAGTATTTTATCCTTACTGAATTCATTAAAATTGAAAACACACATATGTATATTTTAATATAATATTATTTTATATTATTTCAGAATTATTTTCATCTACATTCATTATTTTTTTATTTAAATCGTTTTTTTTTTAAACGCGTTTGTTTTTTGGAGCTGGAGTGCCTTTTTAAGGTTGACTTCTGACGGTCCGGCTCCATTTTCAATTGCATCTGAAATTATAAATATTTAATTGTAGCGCTGAAAATATTTATTTAGAGCTTTAATAAGCTTACCGATTATTGCTTCATAGACTCTTAAACTGCTTTCGTTTCCTTGCAAGCCGTGCAAACTTGACAGCGGTCGAAACGAAAATAAACAAAATTCCAGAACATTCAGGAATTGTCATAGATTTGTTTGTGTAAATTATAGTCGCAAAGAATATGCAGAATACACACAAGAAGAATAACGAAAAATTCGCCTTACTTTATATTCCCGTATTAAGAAAAGGAGGCGAATTGCTTCATTTTTTTTTTTTTTTATTCTCTTTGTGCTTGTTGTTTGTCATATTTCGTTCGTCGCCCGTTTACCTCGCGCATTACAAGGGGTTTGCAAGGTAGGTAGCTACTGGCGACAAACGATGTAAGTACTTACTGGAGGACAATAGCCACCAGCCGTACTAGAGGGAAGCAATGATTTGCAGTTCTTACATTACCTACTCCTTTCTCGTTCTTCCTTTCTCTTTTCTTTTTCTTCCATGAAATCTCTTGACAAGTTAGTTATCAACTAATAGCTAGCTCGGACGTGCCACGTCCTTAACATTTATTTTCACAGCCCTCTTCTACTTTTGTGCTAAACTCGTTGATTTTTATTGTTACTCCTTGGTGCATAAACTTTAAACATATTTATTAATTTTTCTTCCTTGAAATAAAGTAGTTTATTTCAGGGATCGCAAATAAGAGTTATGGGGTTCAAAAATGTGCTTTGGATAAAAGTGCAAGCCACTATATATCATATTTTTGAAAGGACTATCCGTAATACGGATACAATTTGTATAAAAAAAATCAAGTTTAACTCTTATTTTTTGACTTTAAAATGAAAATTATGAAAATTATTGGCCAATTTTCATTTTATAATTTGAAAATAAAAGTTATTCAGCAATTTGTATTTTAAAAATTGAATTTAAATATCTTTTGAGCCAAGGGGTGTATTTGATTGACGATTGACGCATTTTTGTGATGCACACTTGAACACTTTTCCATCAATGCCCAAAATGTTCTTGAAGGATGAATATAAAGGATCCCACAAAAAAAAATTCAATTTAAATTTTGAACCAGTTATTTGTAAAACTACTCGTGAAGAAGCCACAGTTACCAAAACTTATTTAACATATGCTTTAGGCAATAGATGAAATCTGTGGATACTCTCCCAAACCAATTTACGAAATTATGAACATCCAAAAAAATTGGCCAGTAATTTTAATTTTAAAATTTTATTATATAAATTTAAAAATAAGAGTTGTTGCGCAATTTTTAAATAAAAATTGGCATTGATTATTATTTCTTAATTTTTATTTTAAAGTCAAAAAATAAAAATTATTTTGCAATTATTAAAAAAAAAAAAAATCAAAAAATAATAATTATTTAATGATTTTTATTTTAAAAATTATAAGAGTAACGATCCCTCGTTTATTTCTCACCTGCGTTTTCTTACGAATAATAAAAAAAAGATGGCGTACGTTCAAGTCGGGCGCGGAAGACTTTGGGATACCCTGTACCACTGCCTGCTATAAAATCCGGTATATTGCTTAAGAACACCAAAATATATTTGATTGCCAAATTAGGTTACGATACCTTCATAAACAACCAAAAACTGACGAATTTTGAACCAATAATGTTTTTTTTACCCGTCCGTTCCTATTGGAGCTATATGATATAGTCAACCGATTTTGATTAAATATGGTACATTGCTTGGGTACTCTAAACAACTTCTGAATGCCAAATTTGGTTACGATATCTTTATAAACACACGAAACACAATGAATTTTGTTTAAAAAAACGTTTTTTTGACCGATTGGTCCTATGGGAGCTATACGATATAGTCAACCGATTTTGATAAAATTTTTTACAGTGCTTGGGTACTCTAAAAAACTTCTTAATGCCGAATTTGGTTACGATATCTTTATAAACAAACGAAACACAACGAATTTTGTGCAAAAAACGTTTTTTTGACCGATTGGTCCTATGGGAGCTATATGATATAGTCAACCGATTTTGATTAAATATGGTACAGTGCTTGGGTACTCTAAACAACTTCTGAATGCCAAATTTGGTTACGATATCTTTATAAACACACGAAACACAACGAATTTTGTTCAAAAAACGTTTTTTTGACCGATTGGTCCTATGGGAGCTATATGATATAGTCAACCGATTTTGATTAAATATGGTACAGTGCTTGGGTACTCTAAACAACTTCTGAATGCAAAATTTGGTTACGATATCTTTATAAACACACGAAACACAACGAATTTTGTTCAAAAAACGTTTTTTTGACCGATTGGTCCTATGGGAGCTATACGATATAGTCAACCGATTTTGATAAAATTTTGTACAGTGCTTGGGTACTCTAAAAAACTTCCAAATGCCGAATTTGGTTACGATATCTTCATAAACAAACGAAGCACAACAAATTTTTTACAAAAAACGTTTTTTTTGACCGATTGGCCCTATGGGGCTATATGATATAGTCAACCGATTTTGATTAAATAAGGTACAGTGCTTGGGTACTCTAAACAACTTCTGAATGCCAAATTGGGTTACGATATCTTTATAAACACACGAAACACAACGAATTTAGTTAAAAAAACGTTTTTTTGACCGATTGATCCTATGGGAGCAATATGATATAGTCAACCGATTTTGATAAAATTTTGTACAGTGCTTGGGTACTCTAAAAAACTTTCAAATGCCGAATTTGGTTACGATATCTTCATAAACAAATGAAGCACAACAAATTTTGTTCAAAAAACGTTTTTTTGACCGATTGGACCTATGGGAGCTATATGATATAGTCGACCGATTTTGATTTAATATGGTAGAGTGCTTGGGTACTCTTAAAAACTTCCAAATGCCGAATTTGGTTACGATATCTTCATAAACAAACGAAGCACAACAAATTTTTTACAAAAAACGTTTTTTTGACCGACTGACTGGCCCTATGGGGGCTATATGATATAGTCAACCGATTTTGACTAAATATAGTACAGTGCTTGGGTACTCTAAACAACTTCTGAATGCCAAATTTGGTTACGATATCTTTATAAACAAACGAATTATCAGATTAATAATTTAAGCCAAACATTCGTATAATACATTATATCGCTTGTCAACAGTCTCAGCCATCTGATTTCAGCGATGATTTCTGGCTAGACCACGTCGTAAGATAGTAAACCACCAGGAAACAGATGAAATTATTGATACAAACTCCCCATAGTGTTTATTTAACAAGTCTTTTATTCGTTTCTGTAATAGGCAAAAAATAATTCTTTAAATCCGAAAATCTTTTCTTTCCATTCTCGTTAACATTCTCGAGATAGTCTACTTTCAAAGTCTGGCAAACATAAATAAAATGACGCAGCTTGCTTAAAATTTGCCAGAAGTCTATTTACAAGTGGTACTTGAGGGAAGCACTGTTGTATTCAAAGTTATTACTCCAAAAATTCAAAATGCCACAAACTTATCGAGCTGCCCTCGTATGTTTCGCTAATACTCTAACAAATCTGGCAACTAGGCGTAAATGGGCTTTTCACTCTCTCACTACTCATTTCTCACATTTTCAGTCTTACTCTTCCTCTTGCTCTCTTGTTATCCTTTACGCGTTCACACTGCGGATAAATTGCACAACAGTCGCGTGACGTATGCGCAAAGGCGACAACATGCACGCACACACACACACACACAAGTACAGTCACGCTTTCACACATTTGTCGAGCACTGCACGGCGCTGATTAGTTCACAGAATTTATGGCTGTCATTTAATTAGGCAAAAGCCAAAACCGAAAAGGCTGGGGCTTTTGGGCCCACTGGGCAACAACAAATGGCCAAATCTATGCATGTTTATGCCTGCTCGTATATTGACCAATAATGCAGCAGATTTGTCACTCATTTGTTGTGTGTGTGGCAATCAGGCACAAACACACAGATACACTCATACACGTGCCATATACACGCACAGATACAAACACAGGCAGACAAATTGAGTATTTGTTGGAATTGCTGCCAGAAGGCGTTGACTTCGTGTAAATTTCACATAAAGGCAGTAGCAGCAGTCAACAGTGCGTATGTGTGATCTGGTTTTAGTGTCACATTTAATTGCTTACTTGTCTTTGCAGCAACTATTAAAAGTTTGTCATAAACGTATTTAATATACAACAAGGTTAGTATAACATAAAAAGACAAATGTAATTCAAGTCTTTTCTACGAACTATACGGACCTAATTCCGATTAAACTGCCACAACCATGTGAGGCATAATTCATGCATGGTTGAAGATACCCTTAGATGAAAACACATAACCATTAAATTGCCTGCTACTGACTGCTGCCTCTTAGCCAGTGCCAATTAACGTGACTTGCTGGCCATTCAAGTGGAATAATTAGGCCAACGTAATACCTTGGCATATGTTCGAAAGACACACAGAGAGAGAGAGAGGTCCCTGAACACTCATTGGAGTCGTCATAGTAAATGCTTCATGAGATTGGACTACTCCAGTACTACTTGTTGAATAATGCGACAAGTTTTGTATTAAGATAATTAGTGAGTTGACACTATGACGGCGTAGCCCTTGACTAAGATTGATATTCAATTGTATTAATTGGATGTGCTTTAAATTAGGGTTGCTAGGGTAGCCGGAAGTGAACTGCTTGTGTTTCGGATTTGCAGCTGTTTCAATTAGGGGAATGCCAAATCTAATATATGTTTGTGTATGTGCCGAAGTGCGTAAAGTGGGCCTCATTTTGAATAGGTTCCTTGGAATATGCATTTAAATTAGTCTATTAGGATATCTTCTACAAAAGATCCTTAAGATACTAAATTGTGAAAAAAACTTAATTTTTTTTTACTTGTTTAAGATAAGTCTACCTCCACATTCGTTTATCGATAGCTCAAACACTAATTGTATTTAAAAAAAAATATCATACATGTAAAGATAATGATAATCGAAGAGATGGTTTAAACAACCGATTTCTTCAATTACGCATTAAAATCAGTCTACAACAATGTCTTCTGCATTTGACCCTAAAGATAATGAGTTTTTGAAATTAAACAATTTTGGAAAGTTTCATCTTTCATTGTTATTCAAATATCTAAATCCGTTTTTGGCATAGCTGATTTATTTATTTAACTTGGCTGTTTATCGATCACGTCGTACAATTGATTGCATCGTGTGTGGGGCTGTTGTATGCAGTTTTGTATGGTTGTACGACAAATCAAAATCTTTGAATTTTTGATACACAACAAAGTTGTACCACCTGTCGTATCGTGTATGGCTTGTGTAAGGACAGGCCTACCTAAAATGCACTTATCGATACCGCCTATCTAAATATTCGATAACTCAATTTTTTAAATTTGTAATCTGTTCAAAGGACATTCAACAAATTTTATAACATCTTAAAAAAAAAATATTTACATGATTGGCTTGACATCAATAAAGATGACAAGATGAAAATAGCTCGTATATGTAAAAGCCATGAAAATCGGGAAGATTGGCTTAAAAATTACCCAGCTCTACATAATTTTGATCGTATATATAGGATAAGATGCTGAACAATACCTTCTAAGTTTGAGAACTGTCAACTACTACACAAGTTTCTCTTACAAAAGGATTTTTTAACAGAAAAATTTATGTCAAATACCATTAAGCATCATCTGCTTAAAGATCTAAATATTTGAAACTATAATATTTAATATGTTCATTTGAGAAAACGAATGAATACGAGATGACATTACATAAATCTCAAACACAAATTGAAACATTAATCTTAAGCTGTCTCAAGTAACTCAGGCGCTATGGTATGGTAGCTTATCAATACTCTGCAAGCTCTCCCGCACCAAACGGCAACACTTACACTAGCTAACAAAAAATTCATCCTCAATATTTTTCAATATACACAATAAAATAACTTGCTAATACAAAAAAAGGAAACCAATTTTACGATATTATGAAAATCTTTTTTTTCGATTTTAAAAAATAGCGCAAATATCTACAGTTGTGCTAAGCCGATTTTTATAAATTTTAAATCTAATTATTAAAAGAAAAAGGGATGTGTTCCAAATCGAAAAGAAAATAACGAAATTTAGGTTAATATGAAAAAGTTACATATGGTGAATAAATAGTGATTAAACCGTGTACGTGACGAAAAAATCAAATTAATTAAAAGTGATTAATATATATCTTATTTAAATAAAATATAATGTATAATACACAAAAATTATAAAGTGTATTCTGTGTCATATACTATATGTATATAATACATATATAAAATTATCGAAGACACCTTTTTATGGTACAAAATCCCTTTAACGGAGCCTAAAGGCTCAAATCTGAGCTGAGGTTTTGTATCAAAAGCATACGTTAGTGGTTAAGTGTTACCCTCAAAACTAAAAGTGGTATTAACTCCTAGGTTCGATTCTCAGTATATACCAATTTTATTTAGTTTTTTTATGTTTGGTATATATGTATCTTGAAAATATACATATAAGTGGTAGATGATTTATAATTATGTATATCCATTTTTTATTGCTCTTCTGTATATGTTTTATAAATTCTTCATAGACAGCTTTTAAATGAAACTTTAAAATTTTTCCTGTGGAAGAATAAGCGAATTGAACTTCGTTTTTAAAATGGGGTCCCCTAGTTATTTAACTCTAAAATATCAAATTTTTTTTTTTTTTGAATATTGCAAAATCATATCTATAGCAGGCCGTTTTGATACAGAAGTAATTGGACAATTTTAGCTATATTTACAAACGTTGTTTAACATTTGTAGGCTAGTGTTACTAACAATCTACTAAAAAGGTATGTAATGTATCTTGAATATATTATAATGTACAAGTACGTTTCAAAGATTTTATACAATTAAGAATCAATAAATAAATTTTGGTTCAAGCTTATTTTGGTACATAGTAGTTTTTATGGTCATTCCTTTTTAAGTACAATATTGAAAATAATTTTATAAATCTAAAAGATTAAACCTTTCACTAACTTTGGCTATTTCGAAATTTTATTTTAATAATACATTTGCTTATTAAAAACTATATACCAAATATTTTTTACAAATAATGCACAAAATATTATAGATATATATATATTACATAAAAATATACAATTCTGGAGTAATTATAATAATAAAAATTCTAGTAATTATAAAAGTTTTATACAAAACAGTAAAGTATAATAATAATAATTGCCTAATTACAACACTTGAAATAAAAAATAGAACAAAACGAACTCGACTGAGAGTCAAACCTGGGACTCGAGGCGATTTCAAATAGAAGGACGACAGTAGTGGGCAATCTCTCAATTTATATAACTCGCGAGGATAGGGCACCAAAATCTGCCGCAGCGCAGTGGGCTCATGCACGGTCCAAGTATGTGAAATCTCTCTCTCCTTTTTGCTTGATTGGGGTTCTTGCTCTCTCGTGCGCTTTTGCTTACTGCGCTGCTTACTCACACAAAGAAATGTTTGTTTTTGCCCATCACTGCTTTACGACAGTGGTGGACAGTTACTTGATTTACATAACACGCGTGGATAGGGCACAAGATTCTGCCGCAGCGCAGTCGGCACGCGCACATGTGTAAGTGTGACAATTTTCTCTCTCATTTGAGCTTAATCGTCGACCTTGCGCTCTTGCTTACTGCGCTGCTTGCTCACTCAAAGAACTGCTCTACGATTAAGGTAGGCCACTTTCTCTACTTACTGTGGGTTCTTTTGAGCAAAATAAAACAATTTTGTTTGTCGCTGCTTTCTCATGCAACGAATTTTGTTGTTGTATGAGTTTTGCTCAGCTCTGATCTACGACGACTCTCTCTTTCAACGCAATTTATTGTAGTATACTCAATGCTCACACGCATACACACACAGCATAACTAATTTCGTTACGTGATGATTTTTATACCCTGTACCATATGGTACAAAGGGCATATTAAGTTTGTGCAAGCCGAAAATGTATGTTACATACAGAAGGAGACGTCGGAGACCCCCCAAAGTTACATAAAGTATGATCAGGGTGACTAGAGAAGTCGATATACCCATGCCATTGTATCCGTCTGTCTGTCTGTCCGTCCGTATGAACGCCTATATGTCAGAGATGGTAAGAGCTAGAGCAGAATCATTTTAATCTAAAATGCGTTAAAAATCTTCGTTCTTAAAATATATTTTGCAGAAGAACATACGAAAAGTAGTCTAATGGTGCTGAAACTTAAATGTGTGTGTCCTAGATAAGGTTCCTAGTTGAAGCTAAGGGCCTAAAATTGGGCCTTAAATAATTGTTACTACATTACAAAACCAGAGCCGGCAGCCATTTTACTGCTCGAACATTGGCTTTCCTGCTATTATAATTTTTAGACTGGAATTATCTGAATATATTCTTAGATGTGATTTCGAAATAACATTCCGATGTTTTTAGTAGTTGTTGTTATTTATACGTTGTTCTTGCGGTTCTAAAATGAAGCCACATTTTTGTCATTATCCTACAAAGGTCTCATTCGAACTTGCAATAAATTAAGGCTTGATGCAAAAATATTTGTTATTTCAGCTTTATCTAGTGGCACGAATTAGAGTTGAAACTTTTAAATAGAGCTTCTCGAAAAACTGTGCAGTCATGCTTAAAATTGGACCCAACAAAGTGATTGCTACTAAATAAATTGTTTCTAACAAATTGAAAGCAAACCTCTTCAAATATTTAAGTTGACTTTAGGCAAAGGACTAGTACAGTTTTTATTCATCAAGTTTGTGTATGTCACAGGTTTTACTGTAATTGATGGATACATACAGAATAAGTAAATAAATTCATATATAAACACATGCATACATATACATATATTATATATTGCGTAGATTTCTTGGAAGTGAAACCCCACAAAAGCACAAAAAATAAATACAAACCCAAAGCATACATTACAAATGCGCAACAACTGTGCCCGGGATAGGAACAACTCAAGAAGGCAACAGTCGACGTTTTGAGGGGGTTCCAGAGAAAATCTAAAACACAGTAGCAATAACATGAGACGGTGACTGAGACTGGGAAGCAACAACAACGTCAGAGAAATTGCGAAAAACAACAACAACAAAAAAACAGAATTATGTTGTATAGAAGTATCGCATATCAGCGGGAGTTGTTGTAGATGCTCTATAAAGATGAGAAGGGAGTAGCCGGAGACGACTGTTACGGGTGTAATGTAGCGCTATATCTTTTACGGACTAGGCGGCGTCTGCAAGTATGTTTTATTGTCGTTGTTGTGGATGATGTTGTTGTAGTTGTTGTTGCAGTTGTTGTTGAAGTTGTTGTCCTTGTTTCATATCGCATGTCCTTAAAGCACAGTTGTGTGTGTGTGAGTGCACATACGCATTTAGTATTGAAGATTTACAATGGCAACTTACAGACAAACAACAACAACAGCTTAGGGAGCTACTGTTGCAACAATGACAACAACAACAACGACAACAAGGTGGCAACTTCAAGCAGACAGCGTTTGGTGCGCCTTTTGGCATTTTCCAACTTATTGCTGCAAATGTCCTTGCTGACTATGCAACACACGCACGCACGCACAGTCGCGAGGGCAGACCGAATAATTAATGACAAGAAATCACGTTAGCAATCAATTCGTTTATTTTCTTATAGCGGATTACAGTCAGCGTTTTGAGTCACCTGGATCATCCTGTGAACCTAGAGCTAGGGAGAACCAATAAGAAATAAAATATAAATTTAAAAACAAGAAAAAAAAAAATAAATGAGATTTGATGGATGTTTGGTTGATAACTAATTTTGTTCAGCTGCCTGCGTCATACGGGGACGTTAAAATTGGTATAATAATTAAAATGGTTTTTAATGCTAAGGTGACACAAAATTTAGTCTTATCAAAATTAAGCTTTCTAATATTCTTGATTTTAATTTTTAAAATATTTCGTATATAATTATTCATATTATTGTCCAAATCAAGTCCATATAATTTACTGATTGTTTCAGGACAGATTGTTAGGTTAGCGTCCCAACTCACTTTGGGCAAAAAATAGGCCCGTTTCGATACCGTTACGGTGGACCTTTCAAAAGCCTTCCCCACTCAAAAGGTTTCCTATATGAAATAAAAGTCACAGCCATCCGGAGGAATTTTGGACTCTGTTGTGAGAGCTGCGATAAGTCAGTACAGAAGTGTGATTTAAGGGAGCGAAACCTTTTCCTGCACAGTCCAGAACAGTGACAGAAAATGTGATCCACCGTCCTCCTCATCGCCACAGCTTCTGCAGAAGTTGTGGTGGGCAGCGTTAAGTCTGGATGCGTGGGTTCCCACCAGCCAGTGTCCGGTGATGGCTCGGAATACGGTCGAGCATTGAATTCTGTTTAAAAACAAAAAAAAAAATTCTGTGAACAAGTCCAAAAAATTTGAATTCTTGAATTAATAAAAAAGTATCAACTTTTAAGCATTACGAAAAATTCTGATGGCGTGCCCAAAAATTCAGAAATTAAGAAGATTAAAGATTAAAATAAGATTAAAAGATGAATTGAGTTGACAACAATTTTTAAATAAAGAATTAATTATGACATTGAGATAAAAGCATGTCACTTAAAGTTAAATAAAAATAAAATAGTTTAAACGAATCGGAATTCACATGTCGCTGCAAAAAGAATTAAACATGAACAAAAATATAATGATGACTTAACAAATACTTAAAATTTAAAGTCTTAACATAACTAAGGGTATTGAATATTCTAACAACGTTACGACCAAAAGTGTGGAAAAATTTTAAGACTAAGAAATCCCGCAAATAAAACATTAGAAAAAGAAATAAGGGCAGCGTACGGAAATTACTTTTCAGCCTGCCCTCGTATAACTTTCGCAACTTGCTGGCACATAATTTCGTTTAACTTGCGTAGAACCCAGCTTTGCTCGAGAGTACGACTGAAGGGAAGGCCGCATTGGAATGGCATGCGTGTCCATGCAACGTGATGTTGCAAATGCAAGTGCAAGTTTGCATTTATGCCTGCTGTCGTTGCAACAACAACAATAAGAGCACCAACAACGCCAAGATGAATGACAGCAACACTGCTTATAAATATGCGCGCCATTTTGTATTTGGCTACGCTTTGCATTTTTGCAGCAGCCCCAATTGACAGCAAATCCCTCACCCTCTTCCTCGGCCACCACACTAGCTGCTGGCATAACTTCTGCAAACACACACGCACACACACCTACGCTCTCACAGTCTCTTTTACTCTCCCTCATACCATCGAGAGCATATGCATACGTCACGGTAAAAGTTAAAAGTTTCCTGTCAATGTTTGCATTTCGAGTTTGTCCTGGCAGTTCATTTTGCACACAGACGTCCTTGACAACACATTCCACACACATTCCTGCAACAGCCAAGAAACTTTAGGCCAAGTCACTTAAAGCTGCTTCACTTGCAACTGACAGCGGTAATGAAAAATTTTTGAGTATCTTGGCTTTAAACTCATTAGAAGGTTATCTGCTTACAGAAACTTTTCGCTGCTGCATTTTCCACGCGGCTGTTTCTGGCAAGAGGCAAAAGTTTTCACATAAGTCAAAGATCAGCGTTATTTACGGCTAATGCATTCACACAACACACATAAGAAGGGTGTTTTTTTAAGACGTATTTTTTTTACGATGAACTTTAGGCATATCGAAGCAAAAAGCCAAATTAACAGAATTGTTTTTTTTTCGCTTTGATATTTTTTAACCTCATTTTTGAACAGTGATGAATTTGAAGAATAAAATAAAACTAATTTTAAATGACATCTAATCTATCGGAGAATTAAAAAGAAAATACGAGACTGTTTCATAAACTGAGCACTGAAAAACCTAACCCTTTATGCATTTTAAAGGTTAAATAAATTCGCTATTAATACCAAATTGGTTTGATTTATCTAGATTTTAAATTCTGGTCTCAGTTATCTTATTCATTATAATGATTTGGTTTGGCATAGAATCTTGATGCTCGGCTTTGTTTTAGTTATAGGACTACCTCAAATACTTTAGTGCTAATAGGGCGACCAGAAGATCCCTAGGGAATGGATGTAAAAAAGTCTAGAGACGCCAAGCCACACGTTCATGGTGGCAAAGGGAGTTCCTTCTGAAAATAATGCTATGACTAAGCTCATTGTTCTATAAATCCCAAGCATCACGTGCAGTTTTCCCGACCTTAAGGAATTACAAAATTTTGATCATAACTCTATCATTGCTATGACTTTGTCATTTCGGACTACATTGTTTTTGTTAAAGAACGGATATATGACGCCGTGTGCCCTTAAATAAAAAATCTCTTTAAAAAACACCCTATGTACACTTTCTCACATGAACCCACAACACAAACACACACGAGTGCGCACATCGAATTACACCAATCAAGCTGCCAAACTGCAAACAACATGTCCGCCCCCGCCACGCCCTCTTAACTCTATTCTGCAATGCCTGACTGACTTTGATGCTCCGCTGCTCCTGCTGCTGGTCCTTCTGCTGCTGCTGCTTTGCTGCTTGGTTGGAACTCAATTGATGACAAACAAACCCAACTACATAGAATCTATGTCACAGATTACTATATACTTTACATTAGATGAATAGAGATCTGTGCTATGCACTGCGCCAAGATGAATGTGTTCATTTTTCAGAATACGATTTTTTTTTATTTTTTTTTATGTTTTACTCTCGAAATTGGGTTTGGATTAATGTAATGTCAGCGCTGTTAAGGAATTTCTTTAATTTGATATTTCTATTAAAACTGCAAGAGATTTTATAATCAAATAAAATCTTGTTCTGTTTGGCGATATTGATGTTGTTTCATTAAGGTTAAGTCGGAGCCAAACATACTCTCGGCAATTGATGAGAGAGCAAAAATCAATTGGTAGGAAGATAACTCTGTAAACATGTTCGTTATGATTCCAATTTTCTCTTAAGGTGTAACAAAAATATAAATTATATTTGAGAATAAAAATTCTCAAAATATAATATCTTCATACCATAGAATCTTCAGAGACGAGAGAATAGATGTGTATAGACTCTACGATTCCTTTAATCACAAAAATAAGCACAACAAATTGGCTTACTTCAATTCCCACTGCTTTTAAGAACAACTCATTCTCGTCTTGCAAAAATCGCATCAACTTTCAGTGCTGAATAATTTTGTGAAATAAAACCTTGACCCTTCTATTTACCTGCGAGAGTAACACTATCTTCTCATTTAATTAGCATTAAGGTGCGAGAAAATAAAATACAGAGCCCACAATTCAAGGTCGATCATACGATATGTATGCGAAGCTATCATTAAGTTAAAGTTATGGCTTCTGTGTCAGCTCAAAGACTTATCTAGACATCCTGAAGTGGCTCTATTTTTATGGCCGTGAGTGTGTGTGTATCTGTGTGCTGCTGCTTGTTTGTTTGTATGTCCGTGTATCTGTCGGTTGACTTGTTTGTTTGTTTGTTTGTTTGTTTGTTGCTGTTGTTGTTGTTGTTTGCAGTACGTGTCTCCTTGGTGTTGTACGCACGTAAACGATGCCGAGTATTTATTACGCGCACAACTTGACATAATTCCTTTTTTCCGCTCTGTCGGTTGGGTCGAGCACAAGTAAGCAGTAGCAGCAGCAAAGGGAGACATCCTCTATGCAGTTTAAGTAGCTCCACGAACTTGGATAGTAGGTGAGCCTCAGATGATGTGGAGTAACGCAGGAGGTACTTTAGTCTCTGCGTGGCTAGCTAAGCAGTTGGAGACAACGATAAAGATTTATGTTCGTATGTGCATGACTTACATTGCACAAAGTCGTATATAGGCATTGGATCGCTCAGTTCCCGTCATCATAAACAGTGAATTCGGCATGGATCGAAAGAAAACGATGCCGGGAACGCTGTCGGCGGAATGTTTTGCGAGGTGTGTTTAAAAAATTGTGACAGTTAGTCAATACGACGAGAAAGTGAACAAAATATAAAATAAATGATGATGAACGATCATGACCCACGAAACACAATCGGGGAAGTCTCTGAGAAAAGTGACCAGGTAACGTCAACACGATGCCAAAGTAAAGAAAGCTCAGATAAAGAATATGAATATGGAAATCGAAAAGGAAGTTGGGGCATACTAATAAATTAAAAATATGAGGCATATAGATCTTCCTTAGGATTCGCTAAATAAAAATATTACCTATTTAGAATAATTAAAATGTGTATTATGTCAAAACTTTAGCTTATCTTATATCCAGTGAAGGCATCACTAAGTTCGAAAGTTTTTGGCATTGTTTTCCAAACCCTGTCTCACATGCAAAAAAATACTTTAACAAAATATACATATGAATTAAATTAAAGTATGTTTTTAGTGTTTTTGGACAATCGCTTTTTAATAAGTACTTAGCAATATCTCAATTTAGAGATTATCAATTTTAACAAAAAAGGACTTAAGTTGAAGATATCAGCGCCGCCTTATCATATGATGATTCGACATTAAGACTCATAAAGGGCTCCAATCGAACTAGCTATCAAAAATACTTATGATTCCACCGTTCGGCACCATAACACTTTTCACAAAGAAGAAACCACCAAAGGTTCCAAATAATTCAGAATATGGTATTCCACCCTATTTTTGTATATAAAAGGTCTTCCATAATATGTTCTTGTATTGTGACTTCAATCTGGAACATATCCCATACTTCCTCGCCAGATCGGTCCTAACAAGTAGATTGAAGTAGAGATGCTTCAACCATCTCCTGCCAACTTCCCATCATAGACTAACTAAAAGAATGCTATCCACATAGGAAGACGACAAAACGACAAAAATTATTTTAAAAGCCATACCTGAAGCTTATACAAGATACTGACACATAAATAAAAGAGATGTTAAAAACTCTCCCGTAAAATATCTTAGTCGAAGTATTAAAATTTTGTTTACCAATAGTGAAAAAAATCAGAATTTTTAAAGGATGTGCAACCCAGCTATTTATACATATCAAATGTCGTATATTAAAAAATTCTAAAGAATAAAAAAAACTATTTCAATATTTAAAAAAAAAAAAAAATGTTTATAAAAAAGTTATAATCGCATATGATTGGAAAAACTTTAAATACAGTATATTTTTTGGTCACCATAATTTTTTTTTATAAGAACCACTAAGTTAAAAAAAAAAGTTTTGTAAATGTTATGTTTGATTGTTAAGAAATTTATAATCGGATATGGTTATAAAAAACATAACTACACATGCAGAACGTGTGTTTTTTTAAGAGCATCCTAATTTAAATACACAATAAAACAAAAAGTAAATGAATTTAAGAAAATTAGTCGTATGGAATTCAAGTTTGGGGAACGGCAGCAAAATCAAAACTGAAGAGAATTCAAACACTCCAAAATAAAGCTCTAAGCCAAATAGCAAATGCTCCTTGGTATGTTAGGAATAGGAATCTACATAAAGACCTTAACAAAAGGTTCACAGGGGCACCATAAACAATCTGAGCGGGAGGTATGAGAGTGAATTGGAAACCCATCCAAACTCGTTGGCCTGTGCTCTTGCGGGTCATAGACCAAGGCGAAGGCTAAAAGGACTACACCCTTCGGATCTAAAGATTTAGAGAAACCAATGAAATGTTTCTCATTTGTGTAAATCATGTAAATAATTTTTGTTACTTTAATTGTCATGAAGGATATAATTGGGAAAAAAGTAGCTTTAAACTATTGCAGTAGTCATATCTTTGCTGTATCCATAACACAGGCCTACAAATACCGGGGTCATGTCAAAAAAGTTTTATGGTCTGTCACTCCAGTTACATCATTTAGTACGACTCTTACCCTTTAATTTACAAGTTCAAGCAATGATTTATGATTTTTTTTCGCAAAGGTATGGCTATTCAAAGTTACATATTATATCCCTTTTGGCACCCTGTACATAACCTCAAAAGTAGGAAAAAAAAAACCCGTTTTACGGGTACATAACCTCAAATATCTCAAAATCCTGACGTGATGGGCCAATTCTGACCCGGACTCGGATTCTACGCAGCAAATTACTTGGGAAATGACCCTTAGCTTTCCGACAACTAAACCATGTAATTTTTCACAAAAAACGCGATATTTTTCAGCTTAAAAACATAAAGAATTGAACTTAAAATTTTATTTAATATTATAAAAAATTTCGTACACCTTTTGTTGGCGATTAAGAAAATCATAATTGGATATGATTGCAAATATAACTTTAAACATATAAGGTTTTTTTTAAGAGTGTAAAACTTTAATTCGAAATAAAATTACAAAAAATTAATGAATTGAATAAAATTTGTATACTGGGAGCATAATCCTATGATATCTGATAAATGAGCACCACGACTAGCTCTTACATGGCACATTTAGAAATTCGAAAATTTTCAAGAGCTTTCTATTGTTATTCCATTACAACCCCCGACTTCACCTTGATAGCTGATAAAATTTACTTTTACTTACTTTTTTGCATGAAAAATTGATAAATTCTCGTTTTATTTTCCTTTGAACACACCTCGTTGATTGAATGAAAAAAAAAAACAAGTTTTGACTTGACAACTTCATTGGCGGCAGGGCGCAGAAGTTTTCTGCACTTTACTTTTTCTTCGCCTTCGCATCTCTGCCCCTCGCCCACCGCCTGTGTCGCACAATGCGATTTCTTAGAGCATTAAACATAATCAGCACAACAGCAACAACAACACTAAAGACAACAACAACAACAAGAAATACCATTAGCAGCCAACAAACTGTAAGCCAAAATGGCGGCAACCGGCAACAACAACAACAACAAAAAAAAAAAAAAAAAAACAATAACACCATCAACGCGAAAATAATACGAAAAATGCGGCGTTAATGGCATCGGGCCAAACAGCATCCATTCGCAGCATCCAGATTGGAAGCCCTTACAAAAGCATCTACTAGCTACAACCATGGAGCAGGCAGGCAGGCAAACGATATTATGATTATGATTATTATGTTGTTATTAGATTAAGAGCAATTTTAACTTTTTTTTTCTTACTTTCTTATTGTTCTCGCTCCACTTGCGCTCCATGTCCCATGCCCCATTTTGCGTCATCTTATTTCTTTGGCATTGTTACTCGACTCATTTTGTGCGTCGGCGCTTCCGTTTGGCTTTGGCTTACGACACTTGACGTCGCCTTGTTTGGAGCTGCCAACTTGCCAGCAGAACCAGAGCCAACTGCCACTTGGCAACCCCCAGCCTATTGTTTGACGCTGCGCCTTGGCTACGCTTAATTGGTTGGCTTTTATTACTTGGCAAGTGTGCGCATAATGTTTGTTGCTACTGTGCACAGTGGTTACAATTGCAGCTACCAAGTTGGTGATAAGAATTTCACCAAAAGATAAACGTCATGCAAGTGAATCTTTCAACTAGCATGACAATTTAAATTGTTGCAAAGTTTCTTGCCTCCTTTTTTCATTTTCCGGCACAGTGTGTGACGTAGAGAAATCTTTTTTTAATTAAATGAGCGCCTTGCATTAGTCTAATGGCAATTGTAGAGCCTGCCCCCCAGTGCCGCCCCCTGAAGTCATGCCGGCTGCGCTGTCTCACTTCACACCCACACACAGGCACGCGCCTGTGCTAGTTTGCGGCGCCATTTTGAAGCAAAATGAATTTAAATTGTTTGCCGGCGTTTCCGGTATTAAAGGCAGCTTCCTTTTGCCCACTGCCTTTTTTTCTGCCTTCTTTACTTTTCTTTTTACATTTTCTTGCACCTTTTCAATTTTTATTTGTTGTTGGTGTTGGAACACAGAAAGAAGCAGAAAAACGAAATTACTTAATTACAACAATTATTAAATAGCAGCCAAAATGTCTGGGTGTTCTCATTTGTTGTTTGTTGCAAAGGCAAAAGAGTACCCAACAACAAAGGCAACTCAAGACAAAAAAACTGAAGAAATAAAAAAAAAATGTATAAGGTGGCATGTTGCTTGGCCATGGCTAAGACATTTCCCCGTAGAATTTTTGTATGCTGCTTTATTGTGTATTTTTATGTTTTCTATACACTACATCTGAAGAAATTGGAGTATATTGGTTTGGTGGAAATGTTGGTAATCGCAGGCAGCACTTAAACTTATGGCTAAGTTCTAGATCTAGAAGATGTTGTCATCAGTGTATATAATTTTTGAGAATCTAGTGAATATTACATTTATGGATATATAGATAAACATAAACCGTTTTTTAACTTAAGTTTTAGATCTGGAAGCTGATTTTTTTAAATATTTTTTTGAACTTAGCCATAAGCAAGTTCTACATCTAAAATATGTTGCCATTAAGGGCTTATAAAACACATAGATAAGTACATATTAGTAGAAAATATAAATACAAATAAAATTGAAATAAACTTCAACTAAAGCATAAACTTAAAAAAGAAAAACAAGATATATGCTTATCTATCATACTGAAGGCTTAAAAGTTACATCTTCTTATCACACTGCAAGTTTTCGAGATTTTTTGTCGGACAATTAATTTGCTTCGTTCTGTGTGGCCCCTGTCTGAGAATAAATTGTGAATATTTCATACAAAATTCTCGATATAAGAATCTTAAGGATAAGCCGAGTAACTTTTGTCTATGCTATAAGAATTTTTAGCCTTGTTTTAAGTTTGATACTAGGGTATACTAGATTTGTGCAATGTATGTAACGGACAGAAGGAGGCGTGACAGACCCCAAGTCCTTTATACCAAAATGCTTATCATAACCTCGGGTAGCGATTGAGCCATGTCCGTCTGTCCGTCTGTATGAACACCTAGATTTCGGAGACTATAAGAGCTAGAAATACGAAACTTTACCAGCATGTGCGCATATTTCCTGGAAAGATGAAGTTTGTTGAATCATGTTAATATCTTCCCCCGTTCCCCCGCAGTAGATTTTCGCGGTTTTTAGCCACATCGTTTAATATTTTCATTTTAAATTTGACAGAGTGATGCGTTGTGGGTACATACACCTGCGTGTAAAAAGTGACGTGAAAAAAATCGGCCAAATACAACAAAACTTATAGTCAAAAATGTGCAAATTTCTCCTCATCTTGCCTATGAACTGTATGACTCATGTGGCTCTTATCAACAAATCCACATCCAAATTTTATGGATGCGGACCCCCACCCCCTGCAATCGATTTACCGTAATTTCTCCCACACCCCTCAACATATCAACTTGAAACTTACCCCATATACTTTCAATAGCTTCTTTGACGCAACTTTCGATTTTCATCAAAATATCGTTATGCACCAAAAAAAAATGTTCCAATTGGAAAGTTCTTAGAAGGAATATGCAGGAATAAAATTTAGAATTAACTTCTAATTTATAATTATATAAATAAATAAATAAATAAAAATTTGTTCGAGAAAAAAGTACAGGGTCTTACACTGTCGAGCACCCCCTCGACTGTACTACATTTTTGTCTTTCAATTCTTATCGAAAAAATTTGTTGTTGTACCTTAAGAATTTTCGGTATTACTTTAGGTATAAAAAGAATACTGAAAATCTTCATTCAAGATTATATTTGTGACTGAATAAACTATTTATTCTGATTTTCACTTTTTCTTCTTTTTTCTACTACGAGTTCATTCCAGTTCGTTTCAGTTCTGCTTTCTGGGTTAGTTCAAAAATTAATATGCCCGATCAAACCATTTAAGGGTAAAAAAGTTTTACAATTTTTCGAGAAGTTTAATCAATGTAGCAGTTTTTGAAATGTTTTAAATCCGCCAATATTCAAGTTTCTGCTTGATACAACAAATCAGTTTTAAAGCAAATCTGGACGAATTTTCTTTTTCTTAAATTTCTTTATAATTCCGTACAGATTAAATGATTCGGAGTAGTGCTCTTCAGTGGCATACCCTATATATATATAGGAGCCAAGTATTTCTGTACGCTTTACCCCTAAAAATAAATATACTTATGTAAGCCAAGACTGCTTTGCGTTGGAACGGGAATAAAATATTGATTTTTGGAATAAAAGGTCGGCTTTTTGTTATTTATTAGTGTCATAACAGATTTGGCGATCGTTTCGAGAAAAAGTTAATATTTCATTGCCTATTAGGCTCACATGAGCGTACATCCTCTGTTCAACAAGAGCTTATATACCTATTATTATATCTTAAGGTCTTAGCAGTTGAGGCAAACAATTTTAGTTGCACACAAATTATAAATGCGATTCAAAAAATAAATAAATACGTATTATATCCACAAAAAAATTGAAACATTTTGTTGTTTACAGCGGGGGAGGTTTGATATATGCATTTTGACTTTATCTTCAAAAGTCAAATATAATTATAATTAAAAAAATAAGGCGCATCTAATATTAAAATGTTGCGCCTATAATACTTAGACAATGCCTAGAATTTTGGTATAAATAACTTATGGTACTCTCGGTTTGTAAAACAAATCAGTGTATCAAAAAGTCTTGTTTTGGCTGCTGCAATAAAATGGTTCCCAATTTTTCAAATATTTTCAGTTTGTGCTCTTAAGGTCTTTGTTGTTGCTTTTGTCTGTTATTTTAATTAAATATTTTCACACCTAGTTCATTTGAGTCAGCCAAAGTCGGAATCCAACAAACCCAACAGCCAAGAAGCCAACTCTACAGCCAGTTTGAGTACTTGTACTTGTTCTGGCTCTTGTTCCATGTTCCATGTTCTGGCCATTTCAATGCTTTGGTATTTAGGTGTTAATTTCCTGTCCCTAGGCGAAAACAAAGAGCAGCAACAGCAGCAGCAGCAGCTCTCAAGTACCAGAAGTACAACAACAACAAATTCTTGCAATCTTCCAGTGCAAGTGCCGACCCTAATAAGAATAATTGCAGGCTATGCGCTGAAAATTAGAAAAGACAACGAACCAAGGCACAAGTTTTATTGCATGCGAAATACATAATTGAAAAGCATCGACTCTTGGACTCTTGGACTATACCATAGCCTCTTGGCCTGTCCAACACTGGCTGCTGCACCCCGAAGCTTCGGGTTGTCAGATAAAGTTTTTTACAGCGCTGAAATAATAGCAGCAAAAGTGGTTATAAATATTTTGTGCAGCAACGCGGCAACCCTCAGCGCAGGGTTTGCAGGCTGCGTGACAAAATGGTGCGAAGACAGCGAAAGTCATTTTTCAGCTAAATGAATTTGCGGAAGTTGCAGCAACTGCGCAAAAAAGTCAAGAAAAAAAGACAGAAACGTACGGAGTGCAAAACTTGGCGCAAGTTCTGGAAGAGCTACGAAACTTGCCTAGTCACAGCTGTGGTCAGCTGCAAAGTTCAATGTGCAACTAATGAGGCAGCAACAGCAGCAGCCTTGCAGCATAAAGTCGCCAAGTTTGGCTGCTGCTGTTTATTTATAAGCGAAAAATACAAAAAAAGTTTACCATTTTCATTTGCACTAAATTGCATTCCAATTGCAGGTCCACCAGGTCCGCCGGGTCCACCAGGCAAACGTGGGAAACGCGGCAAGAAGGGCGATACCGGCGACAAGGGTGAATCGGTAAGCTAACCAAGTCTACTAACAAACTGCACTACTAACTTCTAATCCATAGGGTCTTAATGGCATCAGCGGTGAGAAGGGCGCTGCTGGCAGACCCGGTGACAAGGGTCAAAAAGGCGATGTCGGCCATCCGGGCATGGATGTCTTCCAAACTGTCAAGGTAAAGCGTAGATCTAGACTGTACGCCAGTCAAGCTGCTGCAATTACTCACAGTCAGTCAAAACCTGTCAAAATTCTTGAACAAAATTACACCAAAAACTAAAATTTCTAACCTCAAATTAACAAAAGCTTCTATTTGCGCTCTGCTCTTATCTTCACCACACTTCAACTGCAGAACCTCAAGAGATCGGTGACAACGTTGCATGGTGGCACCTTGGGCTATGCGGAAATTGTTGCTGTTAAGGTATATTCCTGCCACAAACATAAATACATTTCAAATGTGGACAGTGTAGACTGCTTGTATGTAGTAAAAGGAGTCAGAGTCCTGGCTGCAACTTGTTGTCCTTTGCTTTTATTTCGTAGTTGGTTCACTGTTGTTCGTAATGCTTTTAAGTTGCCTTAGTCCTAAGCTCTTTTATTTCAACTGAACCCATAAATTTTTAGCTCCTTCGAGCTACGTTTCGTTTCTGCTTAGTCATTGTGTTCATTTGGTTCTTTGGAATCTGCCTTTTAGTACTCGTCCTTTTGTTCTTCCTGCTGTAATTTTTTAATGTCACTATGTATTTGCTTTGGAATTTGTATCTTTTGAGTTTAACTTTTACTGCAACACATTATTTTTAGATTCTCTACACATATTTGGGTTTTTGTTTCGGACGTTTGTAAAGTTATGGTCTACTAAATGAATACAACTATTTATTTGCTCTTTAGAAACGATTAAATTGGTTTTAAATGTTGTTAAAATTGCAATTTCTAGGCTACTAGGATTGGACATATTATATATATATAGTCTGTCTAGAAACAATGTAAAACCGTAATGTAAAATTATCACCACTTTGAAATTTCTGAAAGCGCTAAAAGTTTCCAACACTAGAAATAGTCAATTGCTGCTAATAGTAAAAAATCTTCTATAGCTGGAAATATAATATAATATGTTACTGTTACTTTTTATGCTCCTACTAGTTGTCATTTTAGTTCTGTTTTTTATAATTATCGCAAATTGCTACATGACAAATAGGAGTCTTCTCAACGAAGTACTTTTAGAAATATTTGCAACACTGGAAATGCCCTCATAAATATTTAAAAGTTTAGTTAATACTCGGTCTATATGGCCAATTTTTAAATTTTCATTATCCGAATGAATATCACTGGTAAAAAGAGTTTGAAACTTTATTGGATCGCCTGCTTGGCTGCATATCGATTAAATAAAAGATTGCAGAATATTTAGTTATTGTTAACAACTAGAAGTAATCTCATAGAAGCATATAATATATTCGCAACACTGAATAACGGTTTGCCGATGATCCTTCTGTTAAAACTCCATACCCGAAGCTATTTTTATACTATCTACTATAGATTTAGTAATGGCTTTTGAGATTTGTTAAAAATTTGGAGTCGCTAGAAAATCATGAAGAATCTCTCTCACGACTACTCAGTGAAGAGAATAAGAGATGGTGTCGATGATGTAAACAAAAAATGGTCAGAAGAAGATTACAAAGAATCTGCCATTTGAAGTCTATGGTAGATAATTTTAGAAAACGTTTTAAGCATTTGAAGTAAGCTAAAACTCAGGAAGAACATGAAGAATCTGTCATAAGACTACTTGCTAGTTTTGTCTCAACTAATTCTTTTCTTACTAAGCCAATAGAAAGACATGTCTTCTTAGTATATAACTATAGAGGGGGTTTTTAAGATTTCAAAGAAATAATAGTTCAAGATGAATACGAAAAATCTTCTATTAGACGACTCGCTAGCTTTGCATCAACTTATTCTTTTCTTATTAAGCTACTACTAAGTGGATATACCTATATAGATTTTAACAATTATTTTTGAGGCTTGAATAAAACTTTCATAGCGGATAATTTTAGATAGGGTTTTTAAGATTTCAAATAAATTACAAATCAAGAAGTATCTCTCATAAGTCGACTCGCGAGCTTTGCGTCAACAAATGCTTTTCTTACTCAGCCAGTAAACGAACATCTCTTCTCATTATATCATTTAGAATGTATTTTTGAGAAGGAAGGAGGAGACTTAAACTTAAGAAGAATGCGAAGAATCATTTGATAGACAGCTCGCTAGCTTTTCGTCAACTTATCCTCTTCTTACTATGCCAATAGACAGATATCCCACTAAGTAGATAGATATAGATTTTGAAATTGTTTTTGAGATTTGAATGAAACTTGAGATTAAGTACTTATACAATATATGAAGAATCTCTTACTTAGCGATTCTTTAGATTTGCTTCAACTAATAAGTTTCCTACTTACACAATAGTAGACAGATTCTGAGATTTTAATGAAATTTGAGATTGCAATAGCTCACTAGTCAACTGATCCATTATTCAAGATATGTATGTAGAATAGTGTAATAAATACAGTGCCGTGAAAACTCATTTCGATATTAAATTTAAAAATCGGTTTCGATAACCTGCATTTGTTTATCTTAGTCTGTAGCAAACAAATTTATTTCCATGAAAATTTTATTTCATGTGTTGCAACATTTCTAAAAAATTTGTGGCTGAAAATGCCATCTGAATACTACAAAATATTGTCTGATAACCCCATTTTAATCGAATATACTTTTCATCCACATTTCTAAATAAAAACTTATGATTTTGATAAATTAAAACAATTGAATTATTGTTCGTGAGTGAAAATATGAAAGCACAAACTCACAAATTAAATAAAAAGCTATTTTCTATTGGTAGAGTTTGCATAGATATAAAATAAATTCAATTTGTGTAGAATTCAAAACATAACAATTTATAAAGCGCTAGAGATAAAAGCTTTTATATATTATACAATATAAATATGTTCTACATTATTAAAAATAGTTGCTTAAAAAACAATATAAATTTAATAGAGCCAAATAGATAGCATTTAATACCACTTTGTACGACCATAAACCTTTTTAGTTTTAATATCATTGTTTTCTTCATTTACTTTCTTAACGACTTTATTTAAATGTTTTTTTTTTTTTAGTTTTTTGATAGCGCAATAAAATTTGGGAAAAAAAAAGTTTATTAACTTTTTTTGTGGCTTCATTTTTTGGCAATATTTTTTTTAATTAACTCAACCTTTTTTTTATGAAAGCGCATTTGCAGCAGCTTAATCTTATTTTTTCTAATTTGGTTTTATCGTTAACATATTAAACTTTTTATTTTTATGGTTTTAATTTAAAATGGTTTGTGTTGCTGTTTGTAAGGACTTGCAAGAAGCGGGCGTTAATGTGTCCGCCTCAACGGTCATACAGCTCAAGGTACGTAGCCGGAACCCAGCATGTGCTCTTTTTTTGGGCTTAGGCGTTCTATAAAGCATGTTTAGCTTAATTTGTTGATATCTGAAGATTAGCTTAAAAAAAAAAACAAAATACTAATAAACTTGTTATTATTTAGGGCGAACCCGGCGAACCGGGTCCACCAGGACCACCAGGCGAGCCTGGCAGTCCGGGCGTGCCCGGCGAGCGTGGACCACCTGGCGAAACTGGACCTCAGGGTGTGCAAGGAGTGGCAGGCGAACCAGGTCCCGTAGGACCGCCTGGAGCGTTGGGTGCACCGGGCACAAAGGTGAGTAAAAAAAGCAGACTCATAAGCAAAATGAAGTTGTCAACAGGATTAATGCATTATTTGTATCTGTTGGATAAACTGTCATTTTCAGTATCTCTGAGTGAGTCGTCGTTGTCGTCAACGTCAGCCTCAGAGTGTGCCCAAATCTGTGTGCCGTCTGAGCGCTGTCTGCCTTTTCCACATTTCCATTGTTTGCTTTTCGTCTTTTTTTCACATTATTTATCGTTTATTTATGTATTAAGTTCTCGCTCGGGGCTCACTTTTCACCTTTTTGTTTTCCCTTGGCGTTTGCATTTCCACTTAATTTTCCATATATCAGTGACTCATGTGTATTTTGTGTGTATCTTTAACAGGGTGACAAAGGAGATCGTGGCGATCGCGGCCTTACCACAACCATCAAGGGAGATGAAGTACCAACGGGCATTATTGAGGGTCCGCCTGGACCGGCTGGACCACCTGGTAAGTTCTAAAGTGTTTGTTGACTTTACAACAAATCCCAGCTACTTAACACATAGATACATCTACACACACAAACAAACACAAACATTTACTAATGTATTCACTCACTCGTAAAATACAGCACTGTTTGCTGTTGTTGTTGGAAAAACTATCGATGCATTTTTCAAGTGCTGCCACGCGGCTGCTGCGGGTCGTTTAATTTATTGTCAGCCCAAACTCGAGGCCCGCTCCCTAATGCACTCACTTTGACAGTTCACGGTCTAACTGAGTCATTAACGTGTGTGGAATGGTTTTAAAAACGCTTCGTTTTGAGTACAGGATTGTATCAATTATCATTGAATGTAATTTCCATAAACGAATGCCAGTTTATTTATTTAAAAGTTTTATATCCTGTTATTCAAGGGTAAGAAAGGTACCTATAGAAAGTTCGAAGCCAATTTATTACTTATGTAAACACCACAAATGATAAGGGTACCAAAGGCACATTTTAGCCTTATCTTTCTGGTCAGCCTGCCAGTCTCTATGTGCTCCTACATATTTTGTTGAAAGTGCGTCCTACACTGTGTTCTTTTTTTTTTACTTACAATGTTGCAGCCAAGGCAGGTAGCGCACTATGGGCAAAATGGGCAGGCCAGCGGACAAAACTTTAAATTTTCAAAATTCAAAATAGGAAAATTTTTTTTTTTTAAATTTAAGGAATTATATTTTTATTATACAAAAAAAAAAAGAAAATTAAAATTTGTTAATTTAATTATTAAAATTTATTCAAAATACTTGCTGGTTACTAATATAACAAAAAATATGTTTTAAAAATATTCAACAGTCCCAATTAAAAAGCAAATAAGATAAAATATTTTGAATTAGGGCATAACGCGATCTAATGTTTTTAAACTTATTTAATGACAGAAGAGGTATAGCTGGATATGAAACGAAAATGCGGCCATTTTTTAAAACTAATGATGCATAGTGTAGTCTTGTAAGGTAAAAAAAAATTTGTTCCCAAAATTTCAGTTTTTAAAATAAACACAGAATAAAAACAAATAAGCCGTACCTAATTTTTAGAAAACGTGTTTTTTTCACTTTTTATTCAAAAATTCAATTAAATAAGTATATTATATATTGCAATTTGCTTTATTTGCCAATAAAATAATAATTTTGCTTAAACCTAGCTTTACATAATAATTCAGAGTTTAGAAAATTCAATTAAACTATTCAATTTTTTTGAGCCAATTTTTTTTTTTTTTAGACAACACATTTTCTTAAAAAAAGAAGAATACAAACATACATAACATAAGGAACATACTTACAGTTAATATAGGTTTTTTTTTGCATTTTTTCTTCACTATGATTTCATGTAAATTAATTATATTTAATGTTATTAACTTATTTATTATGTTAAAATTGAACAGTTAAACGAAATTTTCTTATTATTATTTTTGTTTTATTTTTAGTGTTAATTATTAAATATTTTTATTGAAAATATTTACATCATTTAATGGCAAAATAGTAATTTTTTGAGCCATCTTAATTTTTTAATATTTTGCCAGAACATTTTAAAAATTTTCATCATATTAGCACTCAATAAATCTGCTATTAAAAATTACAAACTATTAATTTAAATATTGGCAGTTTATTTTCATACAATTTTTTAAGAAAAGTACAAAATATTTATTCTATTTATTTTTTAGCACTGTTGCTCCCAAATCGATTTGACTCATGTTTACACCACATGGAAAAAAAAAATATAAGTCTTTTTCACCAAAAAAAATGGTGATTGACATATTTAAGAAAAATACTTAAAAATAATACAATTTAATTTTTTTTAAGAGAATGTGTTGGTTAAAAAAAAGTTGTTATTGTTCTTATTGACAACTCAGATGAAAAAAATTAGTTTAAAAATGCTCTGTAGCTTAGTCACAATTAAAAGAAATGTAAAAAACACGTTATTTAAAATATATCCGTAACGCGTTAAGTTTAAAAACTAAGATCTTAGGCGCAGTTTTTGTTCCTTAACCAGCTAGACCCTCTTATACACAAAGACAAACATTTGTATAGGATCTATAGAATTTGTCCATTGTGTGAACATTGCATAATTACTCAAAACTTGTGATTATTGTAAAAATATATTTAAAACAAAAAGGTTTTTTATATCTAAAATCATTTATCCTTATAAATACATATATGCATAATACCATATCATTTCATTAAAACTATATAAAAAAAATTTACCCTGCTATTTAAACTTTAAATTTACGATAACTTTCAATTATTGTCAGCTTGGTTGGCAATTTCATCCATAGTGCAGCCCCTGCTACTTCCATTCATTTTCAAAGAGTAAAGATATATATAATGTCACCCTATTACATAAAAAATTAGTTTGAAGCCGTCGTCATCGTCATCTTTTATATTTTTGTTTAGTGTGGCCGCTAGATGGTGCACATAAGTTGTTGCATTAATAATAATTAATTAATAATAATCAAAATATATTTTAAACATAATTAAAGTTAATTTTTTATATACCATAATATAAAAAAGAGCCAGCGGTACGTCTCTGTGAGTGAAGCGAGCAGGAGGCGAAGACCCCTAGTGCATATATATACAGCTTTTTTGGCGTCATCCGCATCATTTTTTCACAATTTTCACTGCTAAAACTTGAATTGTTTTCAATTGAATAAAAACTGTGCAAATTAGATACGATACAGAGTGTATTATAGTCGGCTAAGCTGACTCTAGCTAGCCCACTAGTTTACAACTTGTTTACAATTTTGTGGCAACTTTGTTGCATTTTTTTTACAATTTTGTTTTCATTTTTTACAACTTTATTTCAATTTTTTTCTAAAAATTTCTTCCATTTTTTGCACAACTTTGTTGCAATATTTGCAAATTTGTGTTCGTGCCACATTTTGTATGAACATTAACGACCTTTGTGTGTTGTGTGGCATAGCTGCATAGTTGCACGTCAATTCAGTGCCTAAAATACTCCACAACCCGCCTGTTGCTCCCACACTATACAACAAATTCACTCCGCTTTCCAATTTCCATTCGATTTTCGTTTTAACGAGCTGACGCGTTATATAAAATATTCCAGCCCAATTCGATTATCTAAGCATTTTTGCATTTTATTGCTTTTTAATAAACGAAAATAGCTCGTCCAAGAATCCGAAAACTCGAATAGAGCAATTCATGGTTGTCGTAAAAATTTGTAGTGCTTATAAAGACAAAGCCATAAAAATGTAACTTTGGGTCTTTTATGTGGCTTTTAGCAGCTCATTTGAGCAACTTCCACTATATAAAGATCTTGTAACAGCGACAAATTATTTACTGCCAGACTCATATTTATCTCGGCCATTGTGAGGCGCCTCGCAGTGAAGAAAACTAAGCTAATTATCATATTGTTTGATTAGGGGTGTTCACATCTAAGATGAAGTCTTGTGAAAAAAGAAATGTTTGATTATAATAACTTTAGGCTTATTTTTAAATTAAATATGACTTTTGAATATATATTATATTTTATAAATATTTGAATTATAAATGGAAATGGTCTCTCAAATGTTAGGGAACATATAGACTAGGTGAACAGGCAAGGTCAGCTGAATCAGACAATAAACTCGAAATCCATTGAATGAATTAACGTTTGGTGTGTTTTTGTTATTATCAGAGGCAATACAGAAATCAATTTCACCCAAATTTCTCCCGATTTCCAATTCCCAATTGGTTTCAAAATTTCTTTTAATTTTACTTGGGATTTATTTCATAATAAATAAAACAAAAAAAAATTTTATGAAAACAAAGAGAGATTTTGACTTTGGTTGGATTGCAAATCGCTCGAAAAAGTCGACACATTATTATTGCGAATTTTATTAGAGAATGACAGCAATTGTAATTGCAATAGCCTAGAATTTCTACAAAATATTGAAACAAAATTTTGATATTGAAAATTTTCATGCTTAAATTTAATGTTTAATTTAAAAAGTTTTTAAAATATTTTGTAAATTCAAAACTTTTTATTTATTTATAAGTTTTTCAAACATTAAGTAATTTCTAGTCTTTGTTCGCAGTTTTTGAATTCAGCACGAAATAATTAAATGGTTTTAACTTTTATTAAAAAATTGAAAAATTTTTTAAATATCATTTTATTTCGATTTGTTTTAAATTTTTTTCAGTTTTTGCGTTTATTGCCAATTGACAAAAAAAAATACTTAGTTTTAATAGCATTATTTCAAATACGGAACCTACTTGAAATAAATTTTACCTATAGAGTCAAAATTTAAAAAAATGGGAAAATTAAGTGACATATCAGAATAGATTTAAATACCTTTCATTTTAGGCGACTTCAAATAAAATTGGTAAAGTTTTATTAATCTCAGCGATATTATCAGGCAAAGCCTTTTACCTATAGAGTCAAAATTTAAAAAAATGGGAAAATTAAGTGACAAATCAGAATAGATTTAAATACCTTTCATTTTAGGCGACTTCAAATAAATTGGTAAAGTTTTATTATCTCAGCGATATTATCAGACAAAGCCTTTCTTCGAAGACATGGATGTTCTCGCAAATCTCTCCGCTTCCCACAATTTTGTTATTTCCTTTCTTTTGTAGGCATCACAAGGGACAAACGGTCTAGCAGTGATCTCTGCCTAAGCCGAGTTGCCATTCCAACCTAACCTAAACTAACCTAGGGATTTTTGACTCAAAAATCTTGACTATGACTAAAATTTGACTTTTTCTATATAAAAGGGAGCTTTGGACCCTTGCGAAGAATTCTTGATCTCTCTTCCGTTTTTTTTGGCTGGGTTAAACCAAAGATAGTTCAAAAAAACACAACAAGTTTTAAAACAACACAACAAAATTTAAAAATAAATGATGAACGGAGAAACCGACTTCATATTTTTATATTTGCAATCATGCATTCTTCCCTTAATATTTGAAGTGATTTCTCATAATAATGCATTTGCGTTAGTTGAAATTTTGTAATCAAATTTTCCATATAAAATTAATTTCAAAGGCTTAGCCTGAATACCCCTAATGCATTTGAGCACTGCTCGTTAGACCTCAACGTTGAAGCGCAATCATAGCTATCAATTAAGAACTGGAGCTACAACCCGCATTTTGAGCCTCCCATTTGACTTATCAAAGCATCAGAGCATGGTTCTCCTGGTTGCTGTCGCTGCTCTTGTCGTGTCCATTGTTTTTTTCTCTTGATTTTATTGGCTTGTTGTTGCCTTGTTTTCTTCTTCTATTCCAAGTTTAAAACAAGATTTGCAGCGATGATAGCTCGAGTTGCACAATGCCACAACGACCAGCAGCATGCCACCCACCCAACTGCCAAACGCAACATGAGCTAGTGCTCATACCTCTGTATCGGGGTGTGTATGTGTGTGTGTGTCGGAGTCCGAGTCCGTTGATGGACATGAAATTGCAATTTATTTTCCCAAATCAACGCTGGGCTCAGCAACAGCCTGCTCTTGGGACTTGGAACGACGTCCAAGGTCCAATTGCTTGGCCCCAACTATTTGGCTTGATTTGAATAAATTGAATGTCATTTGTATTTGGAATCTTTTTTTTTTTTGTCGTCGTCGTCTGGTCTCTGTGCTGTGCCCGTCTCGTCTGGACAGCTTATCTTATCGTGGTCGTAATTAGTTAGGCTGACTTGTGCTTTATGTGTAGGTAGACGATTTCCGGGGACAAACCGGGCTCAGGCCAAAAAGTTGACTACAATTTAATGTGTCATTTGTACTAGTCGTTGGGTTTTGATTCGATTCGATTCGTTTCGATCGATTTGAGTTGAGTTGAGAAAATGCTGGCAGTTTTTGTCACAAGCAAACAACTGTGACACAATCTAGAAAATCAAAATTTTCAATTTATTTATTGATTTATGTGGGTTTAAAGTTTATTTTGGGTTGTTTAATTTAACTACTGGGACTGTCTGGGGATTTTTTTGTTTGTAGTTTATAGCCAGCCAATGCGTATGAAATTAAAACTTATCTTTTGCATTTCATCTGCATACATTTCATTTGCTCTAAAACAATAGCAAGGACAACAAAAAAAAAAAATAGAATTCCTTGACACCAACAAGCAAACAAACAATCCAATATCCTGGCACTATAAATCCACTGCAGCATTGCCGACAGCGGTTTGGGCTGCTTTTGCAGCTGTACTGGGAATTATATATTTTTTGCTCTCTTTGTTTAGGAGAGGAGTGTGTAGTTTTTATTATGCTCTGAAATTGTCGCCTAAAATGCTTAACGGTAAATTATGCTACCATAAATACAAACACCGAGAGGCACACACACACACAACTGCGAGAGCGAGAGAGCCTCGTAAACTGGAAGAAGAACAGAAATGCTTTATAAATAAATAGCAGCCGACAGCTATGCTATACATGTACATGGCACTGCAAAAGGATCCCCAGCGCAGACGTCTAAAATTTATGCGCACTGACCAGAAAGCAGCCAACCCCACCGACCCACCGACAAACCGACCGCACCTAACCAGCCTGACCCCAACTGACCGGTCTTCGGACCCCCAGACCATAGCTTACCCTTACCCTCCCGCCCTAAGCGCAATTTTACGAACTTAATAAATTTTCTATATCTTTGTACACACACACACAGCACAGAGACACACAGACAGAGATAGACTCATTTTGACAAGCCGCACAATTGGATTTATCTACAACTATGAGTCTGTCCCAACTGTTGTCCCACTTGCACACACACACTCTCTCTCTACCCCTCCTCACAAATGGTTCCATTTAATGGCCACAACAAACAAAATGCCGAAAAAAACAATTTTTCATTATTTTAACTAAACAGGTCGTCGTGGTCATCGTCATCGTTGTCAGAGTGTCATTGAAGTCGGGTCGTTTTTGTCCTAGTACTATCTATCGTCGAGATTCGTAGTAGCTCTTAAGTAGCGGCACAGTGGCGCATAGCTAATTTTATTCGGTTGGATTTATAGCTTGGCTAACGATAGTGCTAGATAAAGACATTTGCAGTTTGTAGTGTGATTTGTAGAATAGCTGGGAAGCAGTCATATATGATTTGATGGAATTAAGCAGAGTGTGTAAAAAGAAGCTCCAAGATTTTGAAGAGTAAACGAATAAAAACGAAAAGTTTATGTAGGCATTTCTATCAAAAAAGGATCTTGTGAGTTGGTGCCAGGAAACGATTGAAAAGTATAATTAAGGTACCTATAGACACGTTTATGACCACTGAACAGGTAACGAATCATGGATCTACATCAGTGGGAGCTTGCGTTTGTGTGGGTGGCGCAGGGACGTCACAACGCTACGACACAACCATCGACATTGCCGCCTCGTGTCTGTGGCTACGCACACAAGTGCATGCGACGTGTACGTACGTGTACTGCATATGTATCGACGTCGCCGCCGCCACTAATCCATATATACGTGATATTGGGACGTGACGACCAGTGATCTATCAGAAGCACGAATCAAAATGCCAATACACTATCTGAGTTATCTAGAACCAGACAAACCGTATAAAATTTGTTCGTTATCGAAGCACTTTAAAGCAAATGATCGGCTGTATCTTTGGAAAAACTGATCAAGTTCCATTGGAGCAACTTAGGACGATGAATACTGAATGGTGTGAAACCATTTACTCGATGCAGATTTTTAGAGAACTAATGAAAAGCCATCGGAGAGGTCATCATCATGCCACACCTTGGCTCGAGGAGCAGGGTTTTGAGATACTCAAAGCATGTTATTTGCCTTATACCTTTTTTTGTTGCATATAACACTAGTTTACAAATTTAAGGGACATCGAGTGAACCTTCCTAAAAAAGTGTTTTTAGGGAAACTTGGGGTCGAGAAACACGAAAATGGCGACCATTTTTTTTTTTCTTAAGCACCGTTTTCGAGATATTTTCGAAAAACATGTTTTTTTGGCACTTTTTTCAGTTATTCCTCAAAAAGTGCTAAACAAATTTGTTAGAAAACATGGAAAAGTGCAATCATACTAAACCATTTTTAATTGTCGTTCTTTAACTATTAGGCTTTAAATTTGGTAGGCAGCCCTGGTATATGTACCAGCCAATATTAACTATGTCATTTTTTCATTTCAAAATTCCGATTATTTATCGAGTTATCAATAGCTTATAATCCACATTTTTTTTAGATTTATTTTTGACAATTCATGTCATGTAAGTGAATAACAGTTTTTTTTTTCCAAAAATTGAATTTTGAATTAAAACAAAATTTTAATGTTTTTAAACATTTTTTAACCATATTTTTTGAATTTTAACATTAAAAGTTGATCTCAATTTCTCTCAAAAATATTATAAATAACATATTATTACCTGAAAAAAAAAAATATGGTAAATGAAGAAGTCATGCTTATTTTAGTGATGACACGGAAATGCGAATACAACAATATATCTCCTGATGGCTGTTGTTAGCTTCTTATGCAGTATTTTGATATGGGGAGCATTTTGAAAATATAATTTTGAATTATAGTCTTAACCATAAATTTTACACCAAATATTATTTGCCCATCGACGCAAACATTTTCGACAAAAAATAAATCAGTTGTCGACCAATGTGCATTCAAGGAATTTTATATTTGGCAACTAAACAATTTGCATTTGAATTTTAAACTAAGCTTAAAAACTCATCAGTCTGACCTCAGACAAGCCTGCATCCCTTGATTATTATTGTTGGTTCATTTTACAAAATATTTGTACAAATTGCTGACAAAAACAGACCAAAAGCTTGTTGACAGCGGGCGACCCAATACACAGAGCGTATAATTACTTGACAGTGTTGTGGAACGCCCACTATTTGCACAACACTTGCCAATGCGGTTGTATTTATTGCTTCACACACACACACACAAACATAACTGTATTGTTTGCTCTATTGAAATCTGTCACTAAAAATTACCAAAAAAATTAACATTTACAGGTCCGCCCGGTGAGCCGGGGCAGCGCGGGGAACTGGGTCCCGTCGGACCAGCTGGTCCACCAGGCGAGAAAGGACCAAGAGGCAAACGCGGCAAACGGGTGAGTAAGGCAAAACACCATAAAACCAACCAAACTCGTTTTGCAGTCAATTTTAATTAGAAAGTGGTGAAAATTGGGTGCAGCGTTTTGGCGTGGTCAAAACCGAAACAAAAAAAAAAAAAACCAAACAAATTATGTACAGCTAGGCCCCAAAAGCAAAAAAAAAAAAAAACGAGATTTATTATTATGTAAATTACTGTGTAAATTTGATTGTAAATTCTTGTCGAGTGTTGGAAAATGCGTAACTCAAAAGTTGCGCTAACTTTATGCTAATCTGTAAATATTTGTACAGTCAACGATACAGGCATAAGCCCAAACGCACACATATGTGTATAGTATGTAAAGTTATGCATATTCATAGGCACGTTATGGAAAAACCTTGTAGTACAGTGTAAATACTTGTGTATAGAGCAACTGTGTGCATGGCAACCTGGCAACCCTGGCAGCCAAAATGCATGTTTAACAAGAGCCTAGGCTAGAAAACTAGGCAGCACGCAGCTACATAGGCAGCTGTAAGTGTTGCATAACGCCCAGCACGTTTTTTTTTTTGAAACTCAACTGCCTCCAACCGCCCCTGGGGGCAACTAAACTCATTACAGATACTTAAGCTGTTTTTGAACAAGGAGCAGGCGGCAGCAACACAATCAAAAGTTTGTGCCACTACAGCAGCAACAAGAACAGCAAAAGCGACAACAAAATTCGATGTAATGTCTTTGATTAGAGACAAAAGTATCTGCAAGATACGCGTGGCACGCATAATAGAAATTCCCCAGCGTGCTGCAAACTAAATGCCGCTGTCGTCGCACTTTGACGCCTCATCTAAATTGTCAAAAATTGTTAAGCCTTAGCTTAAATCCGTTGCTTAATTTATGGAGCAACATCTATCTGGGCATTTTTGTTGTGCTTGTGTGTGTGTGTGTGTGTGTGTATCTATGTATCTAGTATAAGCACATAATGTGCTTTTCGCTGGAATGTCAACACTGCCAAAGATACTTAACATTTTTATTGGCACTCGAAGCGTTGGCAGCTGTTGCCGTCTGCGTGACGCGTTGATGGATCTAAGTACTATGTGGCAGTAGCAGCAGCAGCATATACAACAAACGGCAGGATTTTCATTTTTGCGCACTTGCAACATCCATCCAAGTGGCTGCTACACACATACACACACACACACACACTCGCTGCCAGTCATATACACAGCTGGCATATGAATATGTAGCCAGCACGTTTTTGGAAATGTTATGAAAAATGCATAAGTACTCGTATTCGCTGCTCTAAGAGACTTACTACGTCACTATAAAACAGCCGCTGAAATCCTGCCTAGCAAAGGACTCACACACTGCAACCCGCTGTGTGCGTCCGGAACTGCGCGTTTTTATACGCCAATATACGCCCAGGAATACTTTGATTATTGTGCAGCAATCGAACAAACTCATAGATACAGATACACACAAAATGTATCTTTGGTATGTGGCATGGCATGGTTGTATGCCTTTGGCCAACTGCTGTTACACGCCACTCTGGTCTTCGTTGTTTTTGTAATAACGCGTAATAACAAAACAGCGGGAAAATCGGGCTAAAGGCAGTCCTTCCATCCGTCCTTCCCTCCTTCCTTCCTTTCGTCCATACCTAGCTCAAAATGCGTTTCAATACGCCCAAAAACCAAACAGTAAAAGCTACAAATGGCAACGTGCAACGTAGTTTTTACGACATTAGCGTACATTTTACTTTGCTATTGCAAAATGGGTTGACTGAGAAGTTATTAAAATGGAAATGGTCTTCGGAGTGCAAGAGCCATGTGTTTAACGAATTAATCGTATGGCATTGCCAAAACCAATTTGAAGAAGCAATTCTTTATTTCATTAAAATTTCTTGAATCTAAGATTATTAAAAAAATTAAAATATTTAATGTAAAGTAAATCTTAAACTGACGCTGCCTAGAAAGTTTAGAAATGCTTTGCACTATTATACTTGGCATTCCTCTAAAAACGCTTTCTGGAAAAAATTAAAAATAAAACTTAAATTAAGATTCTTCGAGTTCTTGGTGTTAACTCTTAAAATAACAATAATTCTAGAACACAATAATCTTAACAGCCAAATAAATCTTACAAATTTCTAAAAACAAGCCAATAATACTTGAACAAATAATTTTATTATTAGATTAAATTACTTGAATTAACAAAAAAAAAAATTGTTTCTAAAATTAGTCAAAAAAATCTTATTTCACGATTCTTCAAAGTCCGATATTAAGATCGTTGGAACGATTTATACACTTTTTTGCCAGCCTATTGAAAGTTAAAAGATTTTTGTTTAAGGGCTTGTTTAAACATATCTTAGCTCAAGAAGCATTCTTAAACAGATAACAACAATAGCTGGCGTTACTTTCCAAAAATCTTAAATTAAGACCGTTTTTTTTTTTGTTCAATATATAAGTAATTTGTTTTCCTCGAGACACTCTGCATACATAATCTTTTAAAAAACTAAACTTTATAAGTGACTTTTTTTTACAAAATAAGAAATAAAGTATGAGCAAATTTTTACATGGCGTTGGACATTAGGGTGGGCCAAAACTAATGTTTGAAAAAATATTCTAAGTTTCAAAGGTTTCTCTAGGGCAAAGGTCGATACTCTATGATAAAGTTAATTTTGAGTCACTGTAGTTCCGAAAATAAAGTTAAATTTTAAAATAAAAATTTTTATTTACTTAAAGACCGTTTAAATATAAAAGTATCTTTGACCAAAACGTCTCCTAAATATTCAAAAAAAAAATTCCCGACCCCTGGTCTAGGGTATTAAAAATTAAAAATATAAATTTTTTTGAAATACTTTAAAAAATACTGACTTAATAACATACTATATTATTAGTAGTTGTTGCTTGATCTTTACTCTGTAAATTACAATTGTGATTTGATGCAGATCGTACGTTTTTTACAGCCAAATACAAATATTATTAAGATCATTTGAGACCTTCGGAATACTCAGGTGAATTTAAATGAAAAAAAAAAAATATTGTACCCCCAAACCTTTATTGCGAACAATGATGTCCCTACGGTAAGCGGCTCACTTGCGAAAGTGTTCTTAATCTATCTCGCGAGAATACCAATTTTCGCTGACCCTTTCGGATGTTTTCATAATTGCTAGTAAATGCATTTGAGATTATTATTATTTAATATTGTTCAAAAAAAAAAAAAAAACGTTTTACAAAAAAACCCGATTAAAATTTTTGCCCTAAGATTTTTTTCTCGTAAAGATTTAATGTGTCCAAAAGTGTCATACTTATGATCTAGTCGCTTCGCTTTTGAAAACGTGTTTGTATTTAAAAACAAATATTAAAGACAACAATCTTTTAAGCATTTCAAAAAAGTTGCTGCTACAATTTGTTCCTCAATGAATATAATTAGTCGAATGGACTAACTGATACTAACACTCGCACCATTTTCTACCAACATCTACCATTGCCACTACTTTTAAGAAACTCCTCAAGCCACCCTCTTATTTTTCTTCATCTGCGGGTATCGTAGAGCCGCCTCCTGTTTTACTATGCTATGCGCACTCGTGCCATGATGTTTGAATGTGTCGATTATGCTGCCACACTTAACCCAACTCCACGATGCACCCCGCCACGCCAGCATTGCCTCCACCGCGGACTCTACTTCTTCAACTAACTCGTGACTATTTCGCTGAAGAACCAAAGCAATACAACGACGTGATGTCAAAACAAATGAAAGTCATGAGAAACGGCAGGCAGACTTCAACAGACAGTCAGTTCAACGCGTCGTTCTCATCCATTGACGCTGTGCCTCAAGCTTTCCCAGTCGGAAACAAACAAAACTTTTGGCAACAAACAAAACTTCGCGCTTAGGCCCGGCATATGATGACGAAGAAGAACAAGAGAAACTAGGGGTAACACATAAAAAATTATTTGCAACAATTGCCATCATCTTCAACGGGGCGCAGTCGAGACGTGACTGCTGCCGGCAGCGCGTCGATTTTTCAATTCGGAAATCAGTGGCTTTGATTTTTGCTAAGAAAATGCGGAAAAGTTTAAGAAAATCTTCTACGGCATTAGCGTCAGCTATAACGGCGCTGCCTGATGATGACGATGATGATAATGCGCTTGATGAGATGATGTTCCTCCAAGTTACTGCGTTGTTTGAATTAATGAAGCTGGGCTAATTTTAGGCTTCATATAACCCGAAATATTTTGTAAACATTTATAAAAAAATTGGCGCGCTGACTACATAAAAAATTCCCGTAATTAGTTCAGCAAGTCGTTAAAAATTTAAAAATTTGCTCGTATGTTGTTTTGGAATTCATTTATCGTCAACGTCGTTTATCGTTGTGTCTGGTTCTGGTTTTGGCATTATGGTTTTTGGTATAATTCCGTGTACAAGTTTTTTTATCTTTACTTTGTGGCTGCCACTGCCACACCCACTCCCTGGTGTGCTCACGTCTGTGGCTGTGGTAAAAGCGCCAGCATTGCACAGTGGTCGAAAGCTTTATCACTTTTGAAATCGATGGATTATACGTTTGATATATTTTTACATAGAAATCTGTACAAAGAATTTTTTTTTTCAGATAATCAGTTTAGAACTGTTTTTTTTTATCTTGGAAAGCGTACTAAAAATAAAACCTTTTGTTCACGTGTATTCGTTGATTTTTTATTTACTCAGTCAGAAAAATATAAATTATTCCTTATATACTAAAACGAATCCAACAAAGATATTTGCGAGCAAAAATTTTTCGAATCTAGTCTAGCCATTATTCGAGTAGATGGTGAGATGAATATTTGACTGGAACTGTTTTATTTCAAAACTGATATTAATTGAAACTGACATAAAAACTAAATAATTTTATATAACATGAAAGAGAAAATATCGATGAAAACAATATAAATAGTATGTTCGAAAGTTGGATTTTCCTCATTTAAAGGGAACATATAGTCAGTTTGAAAATTCTAAGAATCATGGAGAATTTTATTTATTTTATTTATATAATTATAAAATAGAAGTTAATTCTAAGTTATAAAAGGTTTTTAGCTAGAGCAACGTAGGCCTTCAGGCTATCATGGAGAAATTTTTACATTTATAATAGAAACCGATAAAATAGACAAAAATATTTTAAATTTGCAGTATTTCTAATTCTAAATAGTTTTTTTTTTCAGTTTAGAAATTATTTCTTTTAAAAGTTCAACTTTGTGGATGGATAAATACAAGAAATTGCGAAAATATTAGGAGAAAAACAAAAGAGATAATCTTCTCATGATATACCACAAACATGATCAATTCCTACGAAGTTATCTTCTTTAAAAAAATTGGTTTTGCTTTTTGTCTACAATCCAACTAAAAAGTACGTGTTCACAAATAAAATTAACATTAATCACAAGGAACAATATTACTTCCGAATATTTCGATGCTTGCATTTGTCTTAAAACGACTAACTATAAACCAGGCCTGACTTAAATGACGTCACAAGTTCAACATCAGCAGAGCCGTTAATATCGAAGAGAACGTTTCTAAATAAAGTTTTTTCAACTATTATAAACATATTTTCTAAATAAAACATAACTTTTTCATTTTCACTAAAGAACTGTTTTAAAAAGAAAACATCGCTCCCCAACCATATACTGACATTTTAGGTTGATGATTAAAAATTCACATTTTCACTAAACCATAGAAAAAGAATCTTCAATAGATGACATTGAACCTAAAAAGTTTTTTGTACACAATGTTCGTTCATTTCTCGACCACTGTGCGACATCGTCATCATAAAAAACGCAATTGTAGGCATTATAAATTTGACATGTTATTTTCGTCGCATCGTGGAAATAAAATGTTTATATATGTATTGCTTGGGAGTCTGTTGGGGGCCGTACATGACATGAATTGTGTCTAGTGGAGCTTTAGATGTGCTGACATTGTATTTGTATTTTTTTATTTATTTTTTTTTTTTCATTCTTTTTTGTTTTGTGCAATGAATTCTATAGAAGATTTACAATACATAAAGGCAAAGCCAAGGAGTGGGCTTAGAACTGTTGAAAAATTGCTATGTATTTATTATAGGTCATCGATGGCAGACTCGAAAAACACAAAAACGCCCTTAAATTATGGCCATATTTTCTTAAAAAAATAATAAAAACTTCAACAAGCAACAACTTTTAAAATCCATTGAAAAAAGTTTCCAGCTGCGCGTCGTTGCTTTTATTTTTCTTTATTACATAAGCTTTACGGAGATTTACTCTGTCATAGGCAAAACAAAAATAATAATAATTTTTAGAAAAATTTCTACAAGTTTCACTTGAAAAGCTTATGAAAAATATAATTTACGATCAGTCAGCATATTAAAAATTTAAATTAATTTCAAACTCTCTATATGAATGTGTGCCAGAATTCTGGGGTTGTCAATGGCGCCACTGAATACATAAAAATAAAGGAATACAAACTTAAGTTTATGCGGGAGATATTTTTTTTTTGTTTTTGGAGAGCTTATTTCGCGATTTTTTGAATTCGTGGAAAAGCGTGCGTTCAAAAACAAATGTTAATAGTATTAATTATTCTGCTTTAATATTCCTCTTAGTCCTTAATAGAAGCACAATCAGCTATATTTCAGCATATAAGCATTTAATCGGTTTGAGTATTTTTTGGGGTACGCCGATTCCAAAAATTACTTTTGGTTTTCCTATATCTTGAGATATCTATGGGTGTCTAAAAATATATTATACATCCGCTTATTGTGGATGTTGATTCCAAACAAAAATTGCGGAAAACTTCGAAAAATTCTTCGCATTTGAATAAAATTTATTAGATAAAGTTTTTAATTTTATTTTTTCAAACTGTTATAAATTAAAATTAAATAATAAATTTTAAAAATATAGAAATATTTATTTTTTAAAATAATACATTTTTTTTAAACTTTAAGCAATATATTCCGTAGTTTTCTAGTGTTTCTATTATTTATAGAGATATCCAAAATAATAAGAGTCTAAAAACAAATTGTAATTGCAGTCTGAAAAAAAAATGAATTTAATTTTTTTTATGGTATGGATTTTGCTTATTTATATCTTATTATCTTTTTGCACATCATTTATTTTTTTCATATGTTCTTTTTCTTGAAAATGAAAATTAATGCACTTATTCTCGGTATAAATAACTTACAAATATGTTTCAGCTTATAATCGAAATCAACGTTTTTTTATTATGCAGGTTCATGGAAATAATTATTTTTTAATGAGATATTAAAGCAACTAATTAAATACATGAAAATATTGGGTTGGAATTTTTAAATTGACTCTTCTTTTCCGTTAAATAAAGCTATTAGATCGAAATTTGTATATAAAAGATGATTTCAGTAAAATGTGTTCGTTCTTTTTTTTTTTTTATTCTCAATAATTATACATATAAATTGTGAGATTTAATATACATAAAATAAAGAGTTCAGGCTTCTAGCATTTTCTACTTAGATATTATTGGCATTTTTAAGAAATTATGTTAAAACAAAAAATGATAAAGCATTTTTAGAGCGCAAAAAATTAACAAAAACCCCATAAGAATTAATAACTTAAAACCTAACTTACTAACTAACTTGGGAACTAACTTAATTCTACGGGGATTGTGCCAAACTGTTTAAATACGAATATGAGGAGTGAATACATCGGTCAATCTTTCAGTTATTAGTTCAGTGCTACAATGTTCGTTCTTAAATTGTCCAAAAATAATAAATCTTAGTTGTTTTACATAGCGCTATGTAAAATTTTGATAAAAAAAAAATTAAAAAAGATTGCTTCATGATATTCTAAAATTGGAGCAAAGGTAATTCTTAAGAAGTTCACCGGGATATTCGTCGAAACTCGGTTTTTTCTGCACTAGTTCAGTTTGATGGCAACCCTTATGTGCAATCATACGAATTCTCGCGAATTTCAACTAAAAAAAAGTGGTGTGAACCTTATTCGTGATGGGGATACTTTTATTTTATTTACATAACCTAAAAAAAATGAAAAAATTGTTTGCAAAATTCTACTTTCAGGAACTTCTTAATGCAACGTATAAACTAAATCTAAATAATTTTTTGATTATTGATAAGCTGTTTGGGGCTCACAGCTCTGCCTAGGGTGAAAATTTTTTTATAAAAATTATAATACTGATATTTTAAAACAATGACTATCCAACACTGAATCACTTTATCACTATATAAAAGACAACTAGATTGGTGATGCTGATAATGAAGTTACGATTTAAACTATATTGCGATAAGTGTTTTCGTATAAACGAGTCAGGTGAGACACACTAGTAACAACCTGAGTAATAGTCAAAGACATCAAATTTATTTTTGACTCAGTTCAACACAACTGTAGGCTCTATTTGCTTAGATGCCATTCTAGATTTACTTAACAATTTTTTAATAAAGTGGAAACAATAATTCAACTCACCCACATTCACACTGTGTACACAGTGAATAAAATGAATACTCTGAATATACTGAATGCGCTCTTATGGCGGCACTCATGTCATAGACAATCTCTGCCTAAAGCCTTGCACCAAAACTGTTTTTGAGGCATTTATGTCAAATTTATGTTAATATATTTTACAATTTCTGTATGAAGCGCCTTGCCCATGCTTTATGCCACAAATTTTGCATAAATTTAGCTTGTCGGGGCATACAACAACAAGGAACATCTCTCATCTGGGCAATGTCTTATCAACAACTTGGGCCAGTTTTGTATGGGACAAGAATAAATAAAGTCATAAAAAAATTACCAAAAGCTAAAAAACTTGCCGATTCGTTACACGCAGCATAAATGGTACACACACACACACACGCAAAGTTGCATATATATATATATGGGTCAAATTATGTGAAGCTGGTCAGCTTTATATTTGATTTCTGCGGTTTTCTGGGCAATTTGGAAGTTTTGAAAGTTGCGGTCATGGAACCCCCTTCAAAAAAGAAGTTCTTTTCGCTTATACTTATAAGCGAGTTTCATTTCATATTTAAGAAAAACATTTATTTAAAATTATTATCAAATATGAATTAAAAATTCTGTTTATATATAAAACAGTATATGATATTCTATGTACAAACATTATATACCCAAGATCGCTACTCTTATAATTTTTAAAATAAAAATCATTATTATTTTTTTATTTTTTTCATACAAATTGAAAAATAATTCTTATTTTTTACTTTAAAAAAAAAAATTATGAAATTTTATGAAATAATAAATAAATCTTATTTTTTATAATAAAAAAATTGATTTTCAATTTTTATAATAAATATAAAAATTATTACCAAATTTTTTTATAAATTAAAAATATAAGTTATTTTGCAATTTTTAAATATAAATTGGCATTTAAATATTATTTCATAATTTTTATTTTTAAAGTCAAAAAATAAGAATTAAGCTTAATTTTTTTGATAAAAATTAAAAATAAAAATTTATCCTTTATCCGGTTAGTTCTTTCAAAAATATGATATGTTGTGGCTTAAACTTTCATCCAAAGCACTTTTTTCGCTTTGATTTTTTTCAACCCCATAAGTCATAATTCCGATTCCAGTAATATACAAAATAGTACATTTCCTATTTTATAAAAAACTAAAACAATTTATTTAATTTAAAAAACATAAAAAATTTGCCTCGACTGAAACACTAGAGTTTCAATTTTAATTCAAGAGAATTGGCAGGCTTCACTTATTTCGACCCATATATGTATCTATAAAAGCATACTCAAGGGTAATGCGAGCTTAGGCTACTCCCTCTGACCAACCCACTGCCACGCCGCGATATACAACAAGGGCACATGTGGCATGTGGGACACCGCAGACATCCAAAGCAATGGCTGACTTTGATGGCGGCTGCAAAAGCGCGCAAAAAATATCGTAGCATACTTTTTGGCTCAAATCAAAGTCTTAAAGTTGCTTACGTGAAATCTAAACGACATTGAAGGAGGTGGTCCACGGATGGGACGGCGACGACGACGATGATGCTGCCATAAGAAAATCTAAGATACAACTTGTGTGTGTGTGTGCGTATGTGTGAGTGTGTTTATATCTCAATGTCTGTCACTCAAAAAGGGTTCTTCGTTCGCGTCCCGGCAATTCGTTTTGGTGTTGCCTAAACGACGCAATAAGCTTAACACTTCTTGAGGCCTGGGCAACAAACCATTTGCTTACTTCCCCCGTAAACCCCGGACAACGCTGCGTCAGCATGACTTAAGTTAAGTTGCCAGAGAAGTTAGTCTTTTGTTGGTTTTTGTTGCACGATTTGATAAGCTAAGCCAATGCTGTGACAACTGTGTTCCAAATGGCCTGTAACGGAAATAGAGCCGCCATTTTAAGTTGGTAAGCGTGTGAGTATGTGTGTGTGTGTGTGTGGGAGTCATTGGCGTCATTGTTCATTGAAAATTGCGCAGCATGCAAATTTTTTTCTTCTTTTACTATCATAATTTTTTTGCACTTTGTGCGCAATTTTCCATTTTCCACTGCGGCAATTATTTGTGCGCGTTGTTGCGGTCAATTTCCATATATTTTATATATATTGAATATGAACGTGGACCGGCAGAAATCGGTCAAGCATGCAAAAGGTTCAACATGCCGCAGGACACACACACACACAGACACTCACATACTCATGGCATTTTAGTATGCGTGTGTTTGTGTGTGGCATGTAATATGGCCCCTGGGGTGTGCGTAACTTTTATTTTATGGCTACTGATGATGAGGGCGCAATGGGAGTAACAAAAACGATTGAAAAAGAAATCCGAAAGGCTCTCAAACACACACACACGTAGGCAAATAAAAAGCGCAAGTTAGTGACACCGAAACGACTGCCTGGCCTACCCTGGCCACCCTGCCTGTCCTGCTGTGCTCGTTTTCCCACCCGCAGTAACCTCATAGAAATTTATAGGCACGCATATAACATTGACATATAAAATGGTATGAGTTTTCCTTAACGTTTCTACGATTTGGAATTTTCCTGCGACGCATGTAAAAGTGGCAAAATTATACGAAAACTTGTAACTTGGTTTCCTTGCCACATACAAACAGCTTCCTTCCAACAGCTGCTCGAATATGCCACCAGTACAGAGTACATGTTATGTAGACGCTGACGTACCCCAGCTGTGTACAATGTTCTTACATCTGGCCAACATCTTGACGTTGCCTCATCGCATTGTTGCGGTGGCAAGAAGAAATCTTTAACAACGATTTCCCTAAATACTTCCGAATTTCATATTACACAATAAACATGCTGGCAACAACAACAACAACAACTGCAACAAAAACAACAATGTTGGCGGTAAAACGAAATCACGCGAAATTTTTACAATGCGACTTTACTTTTTTTTTTCCTTATTTCCTGATGGTTGAAATAAATGCACAGTGGCATACAAAAGCCACCACAATGCTTACGAAAAGGAAACTGAGTTTTGACAAGCCAAAGTTTCTATGCCCTGAAGACCAAGAAAACTGATTTTCTTTGGTTTTTCCAAAAAGCAAAAAAAAGCATAACATGTTTGGCAATAAAAAAAACTTGTGACGCATGATTGGGTGCTTGCAAGCGAATCAATTTTACGAAAATTTCGTGGAAAAGAGTTTACCTTAAAGCAATAAAATAAAAAAAAAATTTTTTGATTATTAGTCATGCTCCAAATTTCACAATTTTTTGTCGATAACATCTTAAATTTCACTTACTCGTTTCGATCAATTTTCATAAAGGGTCATCAATCTTGAGGTTTTTCGCAATTGGGTCCGGAGCTTGAAATTGATGGTTCACCGAATTAGTTCCTCAATATACTAGTTCCTCAGTAGCGCCGTCTTGTTGAAACCAAATGTCGTCGAGATCTCGAGCTTCAATTTCAGGTAGAAAATAATTCGTTAGCATGGTGCGATAACGGTCGCCGTTGAAGGTTACGGTCTGACCAGTGTCATTATTGAAGAAATATGTACCGATGATTCCACCGGCCCATAAACTACGCGCTGGACGAGGTCTATTCGGTCGAGTGTCATCCAATAATGATTAATGAGTCTCAAATTTGTTGATGGTATAGCGAATAGTGGCCTAAGCGCGCGAAAAACATTCTTTACAGAACGCGAGTTTTCGTAATATAATTGTACGATTTGTAAACGTTGTTCGGATGTAAGCTTTTCCATGATGAAAGGGCAATGAAAACTGAATAAAAAACACATGGCAACTTGACAGTACTCACGCGTGGTGTATCAAAAAAACCTTATTGAAAAAAAAACCTCAAGATTGATTACCCTTTATTTCCCTTTCGATATTTTTATCTTTCGATAAATTTGCATATATACCTTGCTTTAAACCGCTGAGCGTCTTTTATGGAAAACCAATTCAAAAATGGCATTTCTTAAATTGGCATAAATAGAATCTATTAATTAAAAATTAAATTAAAAATTATTAGAATTAAAGAATAATTAAAAAATTAAAGCCAAAAATTTGCCCATTGGTTCCAAATCCGAATATTTTGCTCGTTTTTGTTTTCCGGCCTACATCTGTATTTTCCTTGATATTCAAAAAATATTTAAGTTTTGTATCTATACATTAATTCGAATTCGAATGTATACGCTTTCAATATATTATAAAAGTGATTTTTAGGGTAATTGTGGGTCGAGAAAAAAGAAAATGACATTCATTTTTTTTTTTCTTAAGAACCGCTTTCGAGATTTTTTTTTTCATATTTTGGGTACTGTTTTCAGTTATTCGTGAATATCTTGTGAATAAAATATTTTACGGACATAAAATATCATTAGAAAGGTATTGATGTGGCCTTTACGGTGATATACGATATGTGAAGATTGAGTCAAAATTATTGAAGTTACAAACAACCAAAGTAGGAAAAAAGTGACATTACGACCATTTTTCAAAATTACAAATTTTCAAGTTGTTTTTAATTAACGAGCAAAATTTTTTAAAAATTTGTTTAATCTTTAAGCTGAAAGATAATTCTTTTACGAATATTTCGAGCCTAAGATCTTCAAAATCGGGTGAGAACTGTAGATGCTATAGATGGAACGATGTACGAAAAATCACGCATATGGCTGGATGCAAGATCGTGAAGACGTAACAGAACGCAAACGCAAAACTTTGAGTGAAAATTTTGTTTTCGAGCAAACGTGAAATGGAGTGAAAAGTGGTCTAAGTCTAAGTCTGCTCTGTACTACTAAATTCTAAGATTTACACATTCTAAACCAGTTTTGATCTTATTTTATTCAAATACGTCGAAAAACCCGTTTTGCTTACTATTTCAAAATTGTAATACCTAACGAAATTCTGCAATAAAGTCTAAAATGTCTTGAAAATTAAAATTATTTCCTAATTGAAGAGTGCCAAAAGTTGTCGGAAATTAGTTAACATTTTTAACCAAAACAAATTTTGAGTGTTTTGCCCAATCGAAAGCAACTAGAAAAAGCCCAAGGAATCTTTTCCAGTTCAGTTGCGCCTCAAGTTTAAAATAATTTTAGCTTAAGTTTGTTATGCATGCTTAAAAACTACTTTGCAGTGCTGACTACAAACTCCACATTAAATCCAAAGTACTCTTCTTTCCCAAAAAAAAACAAGGCACCCACAAATTGAAGATGAAATTGAAGATTTTGACTTGGCTCAGCACTTTTCTTGCGCTCAAATATGCAAATAATTTTTAAGTGTATTTACATACAGATTCATGGAAAACATGGTATTTTTCTTGGCAAGCTTCCATTTTTTGCCCATCGTGCGTTACCAACTTGAAGCGGAACATATTACGCATTTAATGTGCCCTTGTACTTTGTCAGAACTTCACTCTGTGAGTGTGTGTGTGTGTGTGTGTGTGTGTGTGTGTTTGAATCTGTGTGTAAGAGAGTTTGCTGTAAACTTTTGCGGCAAGTACTGAACGCATTTCACGGCTCTGGTGCGGCACGTTGACTGGATGATCCGTATGGTATTTGTGTGAGCCGGAAACGAGCAGCAAAACTTTCACCTCAAGCACTTTGTTGTTGCTGCCGGTTGCCATTTGAGTAGGACCTCAAAAAAATATGAAAATTCAAAAAGCAAACTGTTGAAAAAACATCAAAAACAAAGAAAGAGAAACGCGAAAAATATGCGCACACGCATTGCTTTGAGGGCTGCACTTGACAGTGCGCCCCCGGAACCTCGGTGACACCCCTGAACGTACTCCTCGCTGATGTGTCACATAAAAGGTCGCCAGAGATCAAAATGATTTTCAATTTAACGCGTTTACGTGCGGCTATTTGTCTGTTTTTGCAATGGCCGCCCAAAGCCATCGCCGCCATTTTGGAGCACTTTAAATGAAAATTACGCTGGGAGCATACTGAAAAGCGGCAACCGGAGACACCTTGACACTTGAAGAAAAAACGTGCCAAAAACCTTTTTAAAACATTTACTGTGTTTTTTTTTTTTTTGTTTTACTGATGAAGGTTATTTCTCTTAATTAGACAGTGTTTGTGCTTACTTTTTATTTGAGAACGTTTTGTGATTTGTGTTTTAAAATCTAATGAGATTCATGACTTTTTACAATTTCGATTGTAAAATTTGTGGAAAATGATTTCGTGCGTGTATGAGTCGGAGTCAATATTGTGGATATGCTCAAACTTTAGAAGAAATACATTTATTTTAAGGGCAACTCTTAGCAGGCCTTGAAAAGTATAAAATGGTTACCAATGGGTTAAGGGGAACCTAAGCGTCGCAGTGCAGCGTTCCTAGCAATATTATAATTATCAACTTATGCGATAAAATGTGTTTTCAAAGGACATTTCATAAACAAAATTTTAGTTGTGAATAGGCATGTTTATCTTGTCGAAACTTATTTTGGCTTATCTTAGGAAGGCGTCATATTCAGTAATACGAACGTGACCATCTCGTCATATCGCAAGATGGTCTCCACTAGAGTCATATAACATATAATTAACAATATGCCACTACTTTTAATGGCATCTAACTGTCGTCTAGTCTCATTGTGGCAGCATATTATTGTGTCATATTTTGTTGGCATATTGACATATTCTCCTACAAAAGGTATGCTAAATTTTTAAAGCCTCTTCTTATTTTATTTTCGTTTTTACCTTTGTTTCCAAAACTAAAAGGTTTTTCATAAAAATGGAAAAAAAAATTAATTTTCATTTCCGAGGCTTCATCATCTTATCAGTATAGTTGATATTAAACACATTTTAAGACGATTTCTTCTATTTTCGATGTGAAAGAATTACTTGAAATACTATTTTTATTTTATTTTGCAAAATTGCGATTATTTGTTGAGTTAACGATAACTGAATACTAAGATAGACCTTTCTTTGGCAAGATATAGGGTGGGCCATCTGTTGGTTTCTCTTTTAAATGCATTATTATTCGTATATTTTTCAACAAAATTATATACCAAATGCAAGATTGAAAATACTCAGTTATATATGAAAAATAATATCGCCCAAATGGCCGACACGGCTATCTCTACAGACCCGTATGCGAACATCGTAATTTTCGATGACTTTTTTTTGACGAAAACTCCCATCTGGCTGTTCTTCCATACATCAATTGTTGCATCATTTGAATCCTGTAAGCGTGTAAAATTCTGCATGCAATTCTAGGAAGCGATGACGCGTCGATGTTCCAGGCGACTCGTCGACACTGACCTTAACAACGTTTTTTTCAGAGAACGACCATTTTCATAGTACTCCTGTACCACGTTGTGCGATTGTTCAACAATCCATGACTAAAATTGACTAGCTTTGGACGTTTGAGTTATGAGTGTTAAAGCAACAGATGGCCCACCCTATATCTCGTAAACGAATACTACAATTTGTTATATCTCAGTTGAAAAGAAAATTTTAGCTCTGTAAATTGTAATGGCTAGCTTCAAGCAAAACAATTATTTCTATATTATTAAATTAAATTATTCCAATAATTTTTCATATTGGCAGATAAAACTTAAAAAAATAAAAAAAATAAATATATTATATATTTTTATCAATTTATTTTATTTTCAATTTTGATCATGATAATGATACGCATGAATTCACTGCAAAAAAACTTGCACTATACTTAACTAGTTTTAGAATTTTAATAATTTTGCCCATCTCCTGGTCTCTCTTCATCTACTTAATACCCTTGTGGGTATAAATATAACGTAGACAATTTGGTAAATTTTGTTAAGTGAAACGAGCTATGTTATTAATCAATCTCTTCGATATTCATAATTTTTACATATGTGATAAAAACGTCAAATATACCAATATTCCGCTCGTACATATTTTTGAAAAGATGAAATTCTGTTTATTTATCAATCGATCCATAATTGTATATTTAAGAAGAAGAGGGTATCTCATAAATGAATAAAGATAATTGAATAATTTTTTTCAATGAAAATAAAATTTTAAATGAAAAAATTCGTAATTTTTATAATTTTTCAAATTTTTTCTATTGTTTTCAATTTAAAAAGTTTCTGCCATTCCAAAATAACTATTTTTTTTTCTAAAATTTTTTAACATACTATATATTCAAATTCTACAAAAAAAATGTACGTGGCAGGGAATTTTTCGACATATGTAAAAGTCATCCAAATTGTAAATATCAAATTAAAAAGCGATATATTTTGCTTATTTTCGCCCATATACAGATAAAGTATATAAGAGCTTCCGACCTATTTTGGCGCGGGCATGCGTCATATACTCTTTTTGTTCTTTTTCAAAGTCTTTCGATTGCTTTCCGCAATTTACATTTCATAAAAAACAGCATTCATTTAGTTTAAATTAAAAAACGAAAAGAACTAACTTCGTTGCATAAACTCTGCGTATTACAAACTAAATTTATTGCCTTTCAACCCATTAAGTTGAGCCAAAAAAAATTGAATTTTTTATTATGTGCAGCTTTAACGATTCGCCAGTTTAAACCACAAAATTTTTTTTTATTAAAATTGGTATGTTATATAACCATTTTACATGGTTAACAGTATTGAACCTATAGTGTGTTCCAAATTAATAGAGGCACCCGCTTTTTCGGGAATCACTTTGTATCCTTGTGCTTTCTTTAGCTGGGAAAAAAAGTTAGCCCCAAAAAGGAAGTGCTGCCATTTAATTAAAACAATGTTTGCCATTCAAACTCCACCTCTTAGACATTGAAAACAGTGTTGCCTTTGTAACTCAGAGTTTTAATTTAAAAATATTATTTTCTCAAAGTCGGCGTCTCTCTATGATATTAAGGACTCATTTCACTTGGATTAAAATCTAGCCATTTTTCTCGGTGCACAGAATACATTGTTGCTGCAATGCAGCAAGTGAAGGTAGAGCAAAGGGACGCAGAGAGGGCTAGATGGAAATACAAAATAACATTGGACAAATGTACGGAATGCCTGCAACACAGGGCAATTAATTTACAATTACACTCACACAGACATACAGACAGACGGACAGACAAACAGACAGTGCGAGTAGACTGCAAGATAGACAGAGAGGCCGAGACTACAACAAAAGGTGTAAAAGTTGCTTTTGCAAATTAAATTGCGCGCCCCCCAAAAGTATGCAACGAAAAAATTTGTATGCAACATTTCACTAGACATTCATTTGGTTTCTTTTTTTTTGGGATATTTATTCGTTAAATTGAAAGGCGTTTGTGCAAATATTTTCAATATTTACGCATAATTTAGGCAAAAGTTTCGGGGCACCAATACACTTAGACACGGACACATATCGATACAATGTTTGTGAGTGATTGATACAATATGTCTGAGTTTGTGTGTGTATTTGCCCTAATACATACTTTGAAAATTTAATTTAACCCGAGGCTCTTGCTTGCTCGCACAAATATTGATACATTCTAATGGATTTCTTGCTTACACGACAAGCAAACGCAAACCTATCACGCACACACACTAATATTAACTAAATATGTTTACTCGAATTGCTTGGCATTGAAAAACCCAGATGATGCCGAGTTGTTCTTATCCTCTTTTCGTAGAAGATACAATAATAGAAAATGAAGGTCATCTTAACTTGGTGTTTTAGCTTGTAACATTTTGCGACATATGGTTACACATATATAAGACTTCTTGAACATAAGAATCCTTTGATATGAATCTTCGAATCGAATTTGATTACCAAGATATTTTTTTAATCTGTTTTTAATTCAATGTAGGAAATTTATTTACACGTCTTATGCTTAAACAAGCTTTTTCTGAGAGAAAAATATATGGTTCCTGCTCTGTCAAACCCTCCTCACACTTCAATTTTTAAGATAAAACCACGTTTTTGGGCGTCTTCTCGTCTACTTTTTAAAGCCGTATGGTGATTTTTGCTATTTCAAAAAGGGCTACAATGGCCACCAAAGCAAAGTAACTCCATAATTTAATCACTATTTTTAAACTTATTTTCAGAAAAACATTATTGCAACCCCTTTTATATTCGATTCAGACACTTTTGTGGTAGCTGATTACCTTATTATTTTTTCAAAATTTCAAAATGGAGGACCCATGATGTGTTTTTCATTTTTGCGTTTAAAGCTCAAGTTGGGTATGCATATATGGGTTTTCGGGGTCGCTAATCACGAACCTGGGTTAGAATTTCAAAATTAAAAAATAGCACGGCCATCTTAGGTCCGAAAACCTAAAAAATCATTCTTAGATACGCCATTTTGTAATTTTAAAATTCTAGCCCCAGTTTCGTGATTAGCACCCCGAAAATCCATAGTGGCTGTTTTAACAGAGAATGACCCATATATATCTACTTATGCATATAAATACATAATAGCTTTATATGTAAAATAATCGATTTATCTTATCTACAAAATCGCAAATGAGAATATTAATGTAAAATTTTTAAAAAATCGTAGAACACTTAAAAGCATTTGTTTAACATTTGACTTTATGAAATCTTTAGTTAAAAAATAAATATTTAAAAAATTAATCTGATAAGCTAAAAAATATTACAATAAAAATTTGAAAAAAAAAAATGGCGGGTCAAAATTAACCAATGTGTGAGTATTTTAAAGTCGTTTGGGTCAGACTTGTTTTCTTATATATGTACATCATTCTTTATTATTATATTTATTTATATATGTCACTTGGTGGCCTAAGACTCATAGGTCATGGTATAGATGTGAGTCGTTCCATATTGGCTAATAAAAATTTCGAGGTCCAGATCCAAATGTAAAACTAAAACACATATACTTATATATTCCTTTATTCATACAGTATAAGAAGTTTGATTATGCTATATGAAAGCTCAAAAAGAGGGCGTCATTCTTAGCAAACATTAAATGAAAATCGCTTAGATATTAATACCGGTACAGTTTTTTAATTTTCATATCTAAATGGGTAGAAATTGTAAAAAAATATATAAATTTTATTTTAAATTTAATTTGTAATTTATGGGAAGAACTTAAGATTTTTGGATTACATCCTTGCTTCTTTAAATTTCCCAGCATAAACGATAGTAATCCCATATTTCACGATTAGGTATCTGCATGATTTGAAGCAGTGGACTAAAAAGAGTATTATAGCTTCGTTGACTACATTCATAACAATTTTTTTCAAGTTAGTTAGTCAGCTGCTTGAACAAGCCATACAAGACGGTCCGGCAAACATTTGCCCAACCTTTTCTCAATCTCTTATTTATGTTATTTATCGTATTGTATTTGCTTCTGCTGACGCCAGCAGCTTCCAGCTGGCACTTAAAGCTTTTAAACCTTTTGTACCCCTTGTTTTGTTATTTTATTCCCTGTTTTTTGTTTTTGGTGCTGTCATGCGTTGATTTGTCGCTGGCATTTGTTTATCGGCAATGTCCGTGTGTAATCCCCTTAAATGCCCCCCTTAATTATCGCCATACCCTGCGCAGCAAAAGTTAAACGTAGAGCAATTTAAACCACTTTAATTGCACTACAAATGGACGACTAATCGCCGACAAAAGCTGCCAAAGAGTCGTGACGGAGAGAGAGAGAGAGAGAGAGAGAGAGTTAAACCAAACCAAGCGCACGCAAAGCGGAAACGGAAATTTAACAAAGCGAGCGAGTAAGCCAAGCCGCACACGTACACACATATGGACCCACAAACTTACACTATATACATGCATATGCATAGAGTGAAGAAGGTAAATGGTTAAAGAAAAGAAAGCGCAGGCACATTAGCAACAATGTTGGATGCTCGGGGTAGCTCAAGAGTGTACATACACATGCAAATACTCGCATATATTCATAAGAGAGTACCTTGGCAATTGCGGTACTTGCATGCAGATGAGCTGCGCCTTATAAAAAGGTAAAAAGAAAACAATGTGGAGTAACAGTGAGAGAGAAAGCAAGAAAAGAAAAAGTTACATTGAGCAGTGCATTTGCGGTAAACCGTCGACTTGACTTCCCCCATTGCCGTTACGTTTACCGTTACTTCCAAAATGTCGGCGCCATGTCGTTGCCCTCTCTCTCGCCCAAACTCTAGCACGCGCTCTCAACGCCCAAGTTGTGTTCAAGTGGTACTCTTCGTCTGCCTTATTGTTGTACCTTCTTGTTCTTGGCATCTCTATCGCCTTTTGTTTTTGTGCATTGAGTGTATGATGTATGTGTGTGTGTGTTTGTGTGTGATTGCGTGCTTGTATGCGTTTGTGTTAAGCGTTTACATTGTTGTGTAGGTTTTGTTTCTTGTTCGTCTTGGTTTTACTTGTTTTTTAATAACTAAAAGTACGTCACTTCCTACTGCATGTATGTGAACAAGTTTTGGGGAGCACCTCGAAAAGTTCTAGACAAACGCTGTAATATTTATTAGTGTTACAGTGCATAAAGCCATTGGCTTAGAAAACTATAATATTTTATAAAGTTTCGCGTGCAATCGAAGCATTAATTCCACTACAAAGTTGTTAATTATTTAAATTTTTGTTTAAAACAGCTACAGCTGTAGTTAGAGTGAGGAGTTTGTATGTTAGCTGAAGCGAAAAAAAAAATACTTGAAATTCATAAATTTTTAGAAAAGCGAAACTTTTTACTTTATATGCATTAGATAACTGCATTAATGCATTTAAAGCAGCAAACAAAAAATTTGCCTACAAATTCTCGCTATAATGGCCATATAACACAATTATATGGAGTGCCTCCATTAGCCTCTGCTTTGCGTCAAATATCTTAAGAAGTACTTGTCTTTCAAACACTGCAAGACTATTTGCATTAAGCTTCAGCGCCGTAAGGAAAAACGGACAGAATGGGCGTGGGTTGTAGTGTCAACTTTTTCTGGCCACTGTGATTTCTTCCTTATCATATCACCAAGTACTTATAGGTGGCTCTCAGTTTGTTTTTTACATTGCCAAGCTAGACGAGGTACTTGACTGCATCTTCAAGTATAAAGAATGAGCACTCTGGCTCTAATAACATCTGGCAGGTAAAAAGGTTGTTACTTTAAGATGTACTGCAGCGTTCCGAAACTCTCTTATTACAGTTGCAAAAGAGAGACTTGGCTGAGAACTTAACGATATCAAAAGGAGTGGAAAGGTTTCATCCTACCTTAACAAAGCTGCTTGGCCAATGATAAAGTGATAAGTAACTGGACAATACTACTGTAGCCTCCCAAATTTTTATTTTTCACAAAGTTGCAATAGCGAATCTAGTCGAATAACTTAATGATATCGAAAGGTGGAGACTTGTTTAAGACCTTAACCTTCGCTAATAGCTATGGGGTCTTTAACAGCATGCTTGATTTTTACCTTTTATCTAATAGCAAAAAAAAACTTGGACCATGTTAGTGGGAAATCTAAAATTTCGTATCTGTAAGCATTTTCGCAACTTCAACTTTTATGCGCTCTATGCAGACAAGAAAAACGCGCCTAAACAAAATGAAACTTGATAACGTAGCCAGATGTTTGGACGCAAACTGGTTCGTAATTACGCTAGATGGCGCCAGCAGTAACAAAACAGTTCTGTAATGTACGTCAACTTAGTTTTTAAGCAAAAAATTATGGTTCAGTTCCGTTGCGTTGCGTTTTAAGGGATGAGAAAATAGCCCTCATATGAGCGGTGGAGGTACAGCCGGTAATTTGTTCATTATCTGCATAGGGGCCTTTAACTAAGAAAATGCGATACTTCGGCAGATAAGTTGTTACTATCTTTTAACTTATTAAAAGAAAACAATAGTTGGATAGACAACTTCAATATTTTATTTATTTAAGAGGCACAACAGTTTTCAGTTGAACTTAGAATTAAAAAAATTGAAAAATTTATGAAAAAAAGTATGGAAAAGCAGCTTTGAAGTAATCCGCGACTCAAGCCCGATGTGTGAACTTTGCAACTATTTTTCATTGCTAAAGATTACATACAGCAATGCTTTTGTAAACTTTTAGATTACACCTCGTACACAATTTTATTTAAACACAACAATAACAGTAATTACTGTATGAAATATAATAGTTACACATGTCTGGACATATTTTACTTGTCTTCAAATTACATACTGACATCTTCAATTGCATGATGACACTTTTTTACTGCAAAAAAAAAATAAAAATAAAGTCTTTAGCTGAAATAAAGCTATCTTGGTTAAAATTCCATTAAAATAATTGTCTTTTTCAATTAGATACGCTTTGAATTATGCTAGATACGAATTCATTAATATTTTACAGGCTCATTTATGAATAATTAAACTTGAGCTTTAATTGCAGCCTTGTTTATTAGTCTCTTTAAATATCTTCAAGTTGAATCTATTGTAAGAGGAAACAATCTTTAGAGAGAGAAAATATTATAATCTTGAATTGCTTGCGCAACGGCTTTTCTCTGCTGGCTTTATTATTATTATTGCAGTTGTTGTTGTTGTAGTTGTGGTTCTTAACATATTTCCTGGTGCTGTCGTTGCACTCTCCGAGTCATTGTGGGTGCATTTTATGAGTTCTACCATTTGTCTAATATACTACCGTAAGGCATTATTCTTCTTCTTAATATGGTTGTTGTTGGTTATTTAAGTCTTTGTGGTTCGTAGCTTGAATGCAATGCCCCGTTAGGTAGTTTTCATAATTTCAGACCACACACGCACACTGACAAAATCCTCTAAGCACACACACACGTAAACACACACAGTGGCACAGTGGGCTTTGCAGCGCACACACGCTTAACGACTAATGAGTGCAAATGTGTGCATACATGAGTGCAGCTGTATGTGAAGCAGTGACGTAGATAGGCTTTTTGCAATGGAGGCGATATGAGCTGGGATGGCATTTCACATATATTTTTTAGGTAATAAAGGCCTATTTATAATTTAGAATTAACTTCTACTTTGTAAAATAAAATATTAAACACATTCTTGCACAACTTTGTCAAGAATTTGGATTTTTCGAACACATTTAGTATTCAGGTGTAGTGTAATTTTGAAAAAATCAAATTTTCGGAATTGGAATCATAATACTCTTAAACAGCCAGCAGGTATTTTAGACTGATTTTAAAAGCTACCTCCGCTTTTTAAATTTCCAAAAAATTATTTTGAAAAAACATGCAAAAATTTAAAAATTAATAATAAAAACTAAATAATAGCTAATTATAACACAGCCTTTTTATTTCGAATTAATTTGAAATTGGATTCCATTTAAGTAATTTTTGAGACTGCTTATAAACTAAATATCTTTGCCAAACTCTAAGCTCGTCAAAAAAAGAAAGAATATATAAATAAGTTCCTTTAACTCCTATTTGGAGCATAGGGCGTAATGACGATTCGGTAGCAAAAAATGTTTCAGGTAGGCAGGTTGCTAGCCCTCCTACCCTAGCTTGGTGATAGAATCCCTATCTGCACCTCCAAGCAGGTGTTTTGTCTGTTATGGTCCGCGAGTGGTTTTTTTATTTCCCACTGACCCTGCTTAATGCCGAGCATTCCCCTATCCGCAACCTGGGGACGCATCCGATAGAGACAGACAACTCCACAAAAAAAAGAAGTTGGCTGAAAAAAAATTTTAAAAAATCGTACAGTTTCGATGAGTACATAAAATGCTTTAACTTTATCAAATATGCTCGCATATCAAAAATCTTTCTTACATGATTAAGTATTAGACATTTTTCAGTTACGTTAATTCCATTAGACAGAAATAAAAAAGGGATGGGAACTTTCGGTTCTTTTTCGAACTTTAGCATACTCCATTCAAAGTCAAGTGAAGTTAGTCACTTATTTACTCTATTCTCAATAATGTAGACTATAGGTTAGGTTAGGTTATACCGGTTGACCCTTGGGGGGAATCACACATAGACTGCATAGTCCTTAGTGGAACCGGAGCATGCGGCTGGTGTGCATTACACGTTAGTTATCGATTATGCGCGTGTGCTTGGCGAACGCCAGAAGCTTTTGAGGTGCCCTTTCGGCTGCCTCTTCCAGTGAGGTAAGCCAGGGTTTCCCTAGGTACTTAAGTCTCGATGTGCATAGGGCGGGGCAGCGGCAGATGAGGTGCTCCAGAGTCTCTTTGACATCTCTCTGCATTCGTCGCTGTTGGTAACGCCTAGCTTCTTAGCGTGAGCTGCGGTCAGGCAGTGACCAGTAAGTATGCCCACTATGAGTCTGCAGTCTCTTCTTGGGAGTTTCAGAATATATTGGGATAATTTTTTGTTGGTTTTCTTGCACATGGTGCGAGCTATCTTGCAGTTCGTTGTGTTGTGCCACCTTCTGTCAGATCTGACTACCGCGTCTTCTTCTGCTCGGTGGTTAATCGTCCTTAATGGAATCTTTGGATTCTCAAGTGACGGTTGTCTTGATCCGGCTCCGTCCTTTGCGAGCCTGTCAGCTATTTCATTTCTATCAATGCCCTGGTGGCTGGGAACCCAAAAGATGCACACCTCCTTCTGGGTGCTTAGTTCATAAGTGTGTCCCTGCCTGCCAGTACAGTTTTGGAATTGATGCTGAAGGCTATCATGGATTTGATCGCCGCTTGACTGTCAACAAAGATATTTGTTCGGCTCTGCTATGGGGTGAGCGCTAATTCTGCAGCCTTCTTTATGGCGAATACCTCCGCCTGGAAGATGCTACAGTGGTCCGGTAGCTTGAAAGCTACCTCAATGGGTGGGTCTATACAGTATACCGAGGCCCCAACGCCTGATTCCATTTTGGATCCGTTTGTGAAAATTTTTATGGCTCGTTGGTCCATACCAATTTTCCAGTTATCAGGTCCCATTAGAGTGAGTGTTCTGGAGACGTTGCTTACTGGGGTCATATAGTCAGTGCTATTGGGTGTTACCCCTGCCACTTTGCTGTGCCCGTAGTTCGCAAGGGCCATGTTCCCTGCTGCACAGAGACGTTGCGCTGTTTTCTGTGCTAGTAGTCTGGCCTGAATGTAGATTATAACAATTCTATTATTTTCTCTAGTTGTTAAAGATTATACCTCTAATAGATATCGATTGATCGCACCTTTCTGTAGATATTGCTGCAGTTCCACCACATATACTTTCTTTATTTTTAGTGGTAGTCGGAGGTACCCTTAGAGCGTAATAAAAATTGTAATATATATAAAACCCGCAAGTTTTTAATTTCAATTTTATTTTTACTTTGAAGTTATATTTATAAACAATAAAATGAATGAAGATTTCTTAGCTTTATGTATCATGGTGAATGCAGAATTTTGTTTTCTGTAAATTATCGCGACGGGTCAAAAAATACGAAGTGTCAACTTTGATTGGCAACTAATTAAAAACCACTAATTATAATTTAATAATTTTTTGTCACAGGATACATTAATATGTCTCAAATCATATTCAAAAGTAATTTTTTTCCAAATTTTGACTTTTTTTGGGGACTTTTGGCTGTAATAAATATAAATTCAAAATAAAAAATTTAAAAAATCTCAGTATCTTAACTTGCAATATGTAATATTGATTGATTGATACATTTTTATGTGCAAATGATCATTATATAATAGTATGTATAAATGCTTATCATGATCATTTTAGCATAAAAATGTATCAATCAATCAATATTACATATTACAAGATAAGATACTGAGATTTTTTAAATTTTTTATTTTGAATTTATATTTTTTAACAGGAGGGAGGCCTCAAAATTAAAATTGTTTAATTTTAGTGTAAGTGACAACCAGTGGAAACCATTAAAAAGTTAGAGGGAGATTAGTTTGCACAAACAAAAATAAAACAAATGTATACCTTCACAAGTTTTTACACTCAAGAGGTTATTGTTTGAATAATGCCCCAAAAATCGCCGCCACTGATGGAAAAAACGAGTCTTACGTAGATGTGTGTGTTTGGGCCTGATCGATGCAGCTGGCTGTTTGCCCCACTGGCTTTGCTCGTTGCGGTTTTTGTTGATTTTGTCGCTGCCGCCTTGAAATTTGCCTAAAGCAGCGCACAAAAAACCATTAATTGTCTTTCACTTTGGCACTCGTTATGCACTCGCACACACACGCACTGACACAGACAACCGCACACAAAAGCAGCCAGCAAACACCAATGCAAGTCACAAAGAACGCACACAGATGCACATCCACACACACACACTCACACAAATACATAAGCACACTTGAGGCACGTAGACGCCATTGCTTGACTTTATTTTCGACTCGTCGTATAGTTCGCTATGGTTTGTTGGTTTTCTATGCAGCTACTTGCCACAACACTTCATTGTGTGCGTGTGTGTGTGTGTAGCTACTACAGCTTGCACTTAACACAATTTTGTGGCACACAAAAGACTTTCGCTGTGGCACAAAAACCGCCCCCTACGCCTCTACACACACACACACACAGCCCATCCGCTCTAAGGGTTTTGTTTTTTGCGTTTGAACCGCTTTTGTTTTGGCATTAAAGCCTGTGTGGCACATTGCTGAGGCAGTCGGTCACAGCTTAAGCGCCATCGCCACGTGGCTTAAATTAATGAACCCTACTAAACTGTTTGTTTTCTATCTCTTCTCCCCCAAAAAAAATCATACATCCACGCATAACTATAGATATTTGGACCTGGTGGCACAAAACTGGATGAAGACTATGAAGATCCGCCTGTAACATTGCTGCGTGGACCACCTGGACCGCCAGGTTTGTCCGGCAAAGATGGACGCGATGGTCGTGATGGTCAAAAGGGTGAGGCCGGCGAACCTGGTGAGCCGGGTTCTTTGGGTCCCAGAGGTTTGGATGGTCTGCCAGGAGAACCAGGTATCGAGGGACCTCCAGGCTTACCCGGTTATCAAGGTCCGCCTGGTGAAAAGGGTGATCGCGGCGATATTGGACCACCGGGACTAATGGGTCCACCTGGCCTGCCAGGACCACCGGGCTATCCAGGCGTCAAAGGTGACAGAGGCGAGCGCGGTGATTCGGTAAGCATAATTTTTATATTTATAATATGGCAGATGGTTTTTGTTATTACTTATCTTTTTACGAAAAGATTTGTCCGCTTTTGTTTAAAAGTTAAAGTCTTAATTCTGCTTCTAAAATTAACACAACATTTTTAAGCTTTTCCTTTTAATTTTGCGTCCGTCACCTTGAAATTAATTTGATTTAAACTCCCATATATTTGTACAAATATGTCATATCATATCTCAGCTGAAAAGATACTATATCTAAACTCTGATTCTGTCTATCTAAAGCTAGCTTAAAGCAACATTTGCAAATTTCAAGCCAAATAGTACGCATTATATAAATATTAAATAAATACAAATTCTTAAGATTTACTATATACATATACTTATGATATTTATTTTTTCTTGCAGTACCGAAAAATGCGTCGCCGCCAAGATGACAGTGATTCGCAGCAACATATGCCAACCATTGAATATGTAAGTAAATCAATATCTAGACCAGTTTCTTTGTGTGAGTAAGCAGCGCTCGAGAGAGCAAGAACCGCAATCAAGCAAAAACGAGAGAGAGATTTCACATACTTGGACCGTGCGTGTTATGTAAATTGAGGGCCTGCCCACCACTGATCTAGACCTAGATAAAATTTAGAATAATGTCAATTAACTTGTAATTGCAGTTATATGGCCCACCAGGTCCGCCTGGTCCAATGGGTCCACCAGGACACACAGGCTTACAAGGCGATCGCGGCATAGATGGACGCAAAGGAGATCGGGTAGGTTTAGATGTCCTTTAAGCAAAAAAATGGTATAATAACAAGTTGTATATGACTTACAGGGTGACAAGGGTCATAAGGGCGATCAAGGTCCAATGGGTCTGCCTGTAAGTATTGAAAAATTTTGAGTCCAAATAAGAAAAGTGACTCTTAAAATTTTATTGCTAAAATTAAAATTAACAAAACTTTACATTCAGAGATGACACAATGTTTTGAAAGTAAAATATTTTCAATGACACAATTTTTATCTTAAATTTTATTTTTCACGATCTTTTAAATAATAGATACATATCGTTATAAAGGTATTTAAATATTTAAACGGTAGTATTAAATATTCCCTTTCAGCGCAAAATGAATAGTTAAGAAGTTATGGTATTTGAAATTACAGAATTTTAAAACTCAAAAAATTTAATTTTTTTCGATTCAAGATTCGGTAAAAATTCTAAAATTTTAAAAATAACTTTTTGAGAAACATTGTTATTTATTTGGAAACTACTTTTTTTAAAATAGTTAGAAACTTAAGCAAATTTTTATAAACACAAAACCTTGACACATCGGAAAAGCATAAAGGAATCTAATTTTGTAGGCGGCTAGTCTATTTAAAACTTATTTTATAAAACATTTTATAAATGAAAAAGGGTTATAAGAAAGTTGTAGGTAGACAAAATAAGTTATTTCACTGAAAAGCCATACTTAAAAACATACTTGAGAACAAATTCTCAAATTTTGTTGTTTAAAAACACATTTTTTTTAAATTAATTCTTGCAGCGACGTTTCAAAAAAAATTTCTAAGCGACAACGATTTTAGAGCAATTTTCTATTTTAACGTAATTTTTTTAAAGCGTCATCATGATTAAAATAATTGTTGCCTACTTTTAGGGTCCCATGGGCATGCGTGGCGAGTCAGGTCCCAATGGTCCTTCAGGAAAGGCTGGCTTGCCGGTAAGTGCTTGAACATTGTCCATCAATTATATTTAAATTTATAAATTACATAATTGGCTTATTAATATTTCCATAAATTGTTTTGTTTTTTTTTTTTGGCGTGTTTAACAATTGTTGTCGTTTTTGTTACTAAAAATATCTAACCACTTATGTGTTCTCATATGTATCTCGTTCTTTTTCTTTTTTTCTTCTAACAGGTTTGGGGCTACTAATATTAAAAAGTAAACAGTGCAGTCTAATAAATAATAACAAGCACATTGCGCAAAAGTTGATCATACACCAATACAACTAAACAAATACACACAATAAAAAAAAAACAAAAAAACACATACACGCACAATGCTACTAGGCTGAACTTTAATGAAACAAGTTACCAAATAATAATGAAAAAATTCTTATAAATTGATAACAAGCTGCGCTGCTTAATGTCAATGCGTCAACGTCGTCTACGTCACAGTTATTGTCTATATCTTATAAAGAAAACTCTACATATTTACATCTATATATATATATATATATATGTATATCAATTGTACATACCCATGTACATAAGAATGACAAAATGCAGCATGCAATAAAATGTGAACAAAATAAGCAAAATCAAAATGATATGCACACCCACACCCTTTAACAAAGGCTTAACACACACAGACTTAAGCGCATGCCCCCAAAACCGTAAAGCAACACAAACAAATAGTATTCATATCATTTAATACATAGCCTAAGAGTAATAACTAAAGCGAGAAACCGTATAAAACAAACCCAAAAGCCAAATGAGTATTTATGTATACAAACAAACAAACAAACAAACAAACATAATTATTTCTACACAAACGAGCGAGCAAACTAACAAATTTACACGTAACTATCAATTGATGCAACTAACTTACTAGTACTCTATATCTATTGTATCCATGTATCTATTAACGAACACATACACAGAACTGACTAACAACTGATGGAATGATACAACAGACAAACAAACAGACACAAACAGACGGACAGACAAACAAACTGACAAACTAACTAACACACCAACAAATATGCAATGCAAATATTTTAATTGTATTTCATTTGCTGCTGCTGCTTCTATGTCAAATTTGCATTGGAAGCAGCGTAGGCAGCAGTTGTAGCAGAGCAGCGGCAGCGCAGCAGCAGTGCAGTCAACGCACTGTGCATAAATCATACGCACCATTGTACGTGAATTTCGCACATAGATGCATATTAAGCAGCCTACGGGAGTAGTTTTAAAAGTTATCGGTCTTAGCAAGAACCTGCGTGAGCACTTCTAGTTAAATATTCACTGAAAATTATTTTTAATTCTTTTTTTTCCGACTCAACCCAAAAAGTAGCCAAGACGAATTTTTTTTTTTGTGTTCGTGTATGTGCACATATCATACACGAACACAAGACGATAAGTGTGACAGGGTTCCCGGGGTCAGGGTCTTGTTTAATTTCAATAAATATTATTGCTTAATATTTTTGTGTAATTTTATTTAAAAGACAGAATAATAAAGAACTAGCAATATTTTCATGAAAATGAAATGAAAACAACATATAGTAATAAAAAGGTGCAGAGCTGCGACAACCATGTCAGCTGATTTGTATCAAACAAAAATAATTTCGCGCCAAAACAACATGAGAATTTATCGGAAAAATAAGGAAATATATGAATTTATCGAAAATAAAAATGGAAGTATGTATCGGCCAAAAAATACGTTTTTGTATCAATCAAAAATAATTTCGCGCCAATTGAGCAGAATTTATCCAAAAAAAAAGGCAAATATCGACAAAAAAAATCGTTTTCCGGAGCACGCAAAAACGCATCCGAATAAAATTGTTTATTTTGGTGTTTTCGTTTTCCGAAGTTCCTTGGGGATCCATCAAAACCTGGAGTTTGGCATTGCTTTTTGGTCTGCTATGCCACTGTGCCTCAATGTCAGCTCTTTAATTTTGGATAGCAGAATTTAAGCGCCTGTTTTATGAGTTCCGCCCAGGGCAGCCAAAACAAAGACCTCCTCGTCAACTGCGAGAGATTTGATAAAATTCACAAAGCGATCATGAAAGATTGATGATTTCGTCTAAGTAATCGATACCAAAAATAGCCATAGAAAGTCGATCGTAGGTCAAGTGGCGTAATTCATATCGATAACTTTGAAGAAGGTAGTGCGATAACAGTCAAAAATTATTCAAAGCTTTTGAACCGATAAGAAGTTGATTTGTATATAAAAGATAGCGCATATGACAGAGAAAAGATATAAGAGACAACATGCAAAGAGATTTCTCTTAAATAAAATCTAAACAGTAAAACGAATGCCTATGCTGATTACGCTTCAACCTGCCCTCGTTGGTGCATATTGAGCAGCATATTAGTTTAATTATTATTACTGACATTTTGACAAGACCAGTGATATGAATACTGCAATACCACAGAAATTGCACTGATATTAGCCCGAAAGTTTCCTGTAATTACAATCAAAGCCAGATACAAACAAAAGTATCGGAATCTGTTGGTTTGCTATTTTACATTGCTATAAAAAGTGATATAATAAACAGGAAACCCCAGATCCCAAGACATTTTTTTTTGTCATTGTGTAATTCGTTATTGTCATTTTTAAATAAGTAGCTACAGTACTACTGACAATCACTCACAATTGATAGAAATCTAATAAAAAAAAATGAAATTATTTTAAAATAAACCAGTTTTCATATAAGAAACTTTTGTTGAACCCTGTCTGTCACAAAATGCAGAGCTTAGTGCTAAAAGCTTTATCAGCGTATTTTATTATGAAATTATTCGATGAAGATGTTTCAGATTAAGATAAGATAAGAGCTAATCATTTGCTGCATTGTTAAGTGCAGACTTTGATACTTGTGCCACTAGCTTCTCGAATCCTGCAACAAAATTTTTAACGTGATATATTTTCTATTACCTAATAAATTTATCATTTTATAAACTATTGCATATAATTTATGCTTGTATTTAAAACAATTTTTAGTTTATTGACCTGTTTGAGATAAATTAAAATATAATGGAACTGTCTCAAATGATTAAAATAATCTATACAGGATTTACGTATTATGTAGCTTATTTGACTCAAGGTATTTAAATATCTATACACGACACTGATATAATCAGCTAGAAGGCTTTGATCTCATTAAAAATACATATTTTGCTTCATGTCCTGATATTTTAAGATGATGCAAATCAAAAAGCTTTCCACAAATAAAATCCTTCAAAAGCTGGCCATCGCTAAAAGCTCCTTACTGTTGGCTCTGCTACCGCTGCTGCTCCTTATTTTTTTGCATTGTCTTAGGTGCCGTCCATGGGCTTTGTCTTATAATGTTTATCACTTTATATACAAAGCATAAATGCCAAAGCTTCAGTGCATAACACAAACCAATACATATTTATTACCACTTGTATTTATTTACAATTTCCAAAATATTACAAAAAAAAAAATAACAATGTTACTGTTGCCAAAATGGCGACTATGTCATTAAAGCATGAACTAAACTAAGATACATTTAAATATAAATTGAAGCAAAAAAAAAAAAAAAAAAATTCACTTATATTGTAAAATATTTTCCCTCTAAACTTTTCTCAATGTTTATTGCATACCATATGATACAATTTATGTCTACAAAAAAAGAAACTGTTTAAATATATTTAATAAATAATAAATTTAAAAACAAAAACAAAAAACTCTATATACTCGTAAATATTATATATATATATATACATGATACAACAACAAAGAGCTATCTTCCAATTGTGCATATTTTCCAGTGTTACAAATTAATCACAAAAACAACTAACAAAGCAACTTGAATTAGTTAGTTTAATGTTTAATATTTGTAATAAAAACAAATTTAAGAATTAAAGGTTTAATAAATAATACCTGTTCAATCCACTGTCGGCTAGTTGGCATAAGAATACCCTTACCAGTTAGCAGCATAGCTTAGTGTGTGTGAAGTGTCTATAAGTTACAAAGTCAGTTTTGTGCATCCAGCCGGGAAAAGCATCTATATGGAAAAATCTTTAAGAGTCTTTAATTTTTGGGAATTTAAATGATACTAGGAAAGATCTATGTAAAAATAATAAATATTGATGATGTTATGATTTTTTTTTTTTACGCAAAACTTTCGATTTGGATTGTTTTTTTACATCAGCTTGTCAAGATATTTTTGCAAAACTCCGCTTATTTATTGAATTATCGATCTATCGAAAATTTTCGTAAATTTTCGTAAATTTTTTTTATGCAGTCATATCTAAATAAAGATGTTTGAATAAAGTTGCTTCAATTAAGCGTAAAAAATTTTATTTTATTTTTAGTTTTAATGCCAGTATAAATTGCGTTTAAAAAAAAATTTTTTTTTTTTATTATATCGAAATATTTTTTAATCCGCTATCTATTGAAAAAATGCTTTTACACAAAGAAAAAAAGTTTTGAGTATTCAACAGTTTGTAAAGTAAGTCCAAAGTCATGAAAATATTAGGTTTTAATTTTTAAATTAAAAAAAAAACAATAATTAAAAAAAAAAAAAAAAAAAAATTTGTATGTACATTTTTAAATTATATTTGAGGAACTTTTCTTTTGTGACCTAAAATGTCAGTCTAAATTGCGTTTAAAAAAATAACATTTTTTTTTTTTATTTATATCGAAATATTTTTTAAGCAGCTATTTATTGAAAAAATGCTTTTACGCATATATATATTTTAAATACCAGTTTTAGGCATAATATTTGACTATGCAGTTTTTTTTAAGACCAGTATAAAGCTATATCTATGTAAAGGTATAATATCGCCATGTGGGAATAACAATATTTATATACAATTCATTTAAAAATGAAATATCAACAATAAATACATAGACAAAACTATGTATCCTATTGGTTTCATAGAACATCTCAAAGAAAATACTCATAATGAAAAAACAAACAAAAACTGAACTCATAAATCAAAACTATAAAAGTAAAACAAAACTTTCGAACTTATCGTGAACATATGCAATTAAGATATATTACATATATTTATATAAACACAAAAACAAAAAAACAAACAAATAAATATAGAAATTTATGCTGAAATTTTTTTTTTGTCCATGCCTGACAGCACATTCTTTCCACTTGAACAAAACAAACAAAATGCAATTTAAATAAATTTCTAAAAAATATGCAAATGACAAATTTAAAGCTTAAAAGATACGATTTATATATAGTATATATATAACTGACACAGCGTATGGCACTAAATTGCATATAAAAAGTCAATTTGTTTTCAATTAGGTATATATTAAAATGTGTGTAGTTGGCATTAAAACTTGTCTATGTCTTGTTAGTTGTCTTTCTGGCCCTAAAAAAAAAACCCAACAATTTGCATGTCAATTTTCGTTTAGCACACAAAACTATGAAAACTCAAAAGTGTACATAGAACTTATATAAACTTATTAAATACAGCATTTCTAAGCATTGTTGACAGCTGCCATTTGTCTTTCAACGTATATAACTAATTTAAGCTTAAATCTTGCTCTTAACTATTGCATTTTATGTACTTAACTTGCCAAACCTAACCTTCTGTAACTTTTGCCCTTTTTAAACTAACTCGAACTCTACTTGCTCTTTAGGCTAGAATAATAAATTATGCGGCATGTTTTTAACAAAATGCATTACATATATAATTAAATACATACATACATATGTTAGATGCGGCTAATGTTAATTGTAAGTGTAAATTTGTTAATTACTAAAGCAAAAGTTTGAAATGCAAGCAAAAACGTAAAAGAAATGCGAAAAAAAAATATATATATATACATTAAAATATATTTATGTGTATTTATGTCTAAATGTCAATATGCAATTAACTGCAAAATCAAAAACGAATTAATACAAAACAAAAAAAAAAAGAAATATATAATTTACTATATATTTATTTGCAAAAGCAAAAAGCATGTGCAAATATTAAGTGTTAAGCAAATAAGACAACAAAATGTAAAGTGGCATAATGAAATTAACATAATTTTCATATTAATTATGCATTTTCAATAAAGTGATGGTTTTATACATACAACAATACTAACTGGAATTTTGTATATAAATATAATTAAATGCTTTTGTTATTTGCGCCTAAGGGCTAGGCAACACTTTTCTGCAATAATGCGTGCAGTGCTGCCAACTTGGCTTTTTTAGCTATAGGCTGCTAGCGCTTTTATCAAATGCTTACATTTATGTTTTCTTCTTATTTGATACAGGGTCCACCTGGTTTGGATGGCATGAAGGTACTTTAACAGCTCTTAACTTTTATTTTTTTAATATTACACATAGGTACTCTTTACGTAGTGATTGGTTTGCGAACCACAAGCAAAATAAAAAATCATTCTATTGAGCTATTCAAAAAAGGAATACATTTATATGCTGAATTTATTTAAAAAAATTTTAGCTGTATTTTTTGACCCATATAAAATATTAATATTAATTTTTTTAGATATCCCGAAATAGCTCCCATTTTTCAATTAAAAAAAGGAATAGATTTCGCTGAATGTATTGACAAAAAAAAAAACTCAATTTTAATGGACACGCTAATTATTTTAGTGCCATAAGTCTGAAAATTAAGAGCTTCGATATATGTGAAAATAATTATTTCACTGAAGAGCCGGTACTATCCCTGTCGACACCCTCTAAGTATATATAAAGTTTACTTTATTTTTTTGAGAAAATATATTAAACAATTAAGTTTTGCTATATTAATTTATAAATACTTTGTTGAAAGTCTATTTATGGCCTTCTTTGTCTGCCTTCTGACCCAATATCCATAAGCCTACAAATATAAAGCCCCCTCGCTACACTAGTATTAATATAGTATATAAAATTACAATACAGTAGTATGGTTTATTTATATTTATTGCTACGTAAAGAGTATTCAGGCTGTGGTGGCAACAAATTTATCTTTCCTTTTTTTTTTTGCTTATTTTAAACGAATCATACAATTTATTTCACACAGGGCGCACAGGGTGAAACCGGTCATAAGGGCGAACGTGGTGATCCGGGTCTGCCGGTAAGTTGAAAACAATTCAAAACTCTTACTGTGTACCACATAGATAAACGCATTATAAATTTGTCGGTTGCTAATTTGAATAATATGTGTCTTCTTCTTTTTTAATTGTATTTGTGTATGCATGCAACTTGTCTTTGGCGCCACACACTTCACTTGTTTCAATCTATGCAAAAAACCCACCAAAAAACCCAAACTTTTAAATCTCTCACACCCCAACACGCACACAAACGCACATGTGCCACTATACATATACGGGCGCCCAATGCAGGGCACCGATGGCATACCCGGTCAAGAGGGTCCACGCGGTGAGCAAGGCACACGTGGCGATGCTGGTCCGCCGGGCAAACGCGGACGTAAAGGAGATCGCGGTGATAAGGGCGAACAGGGCGTGCCCGGTCTGGATGCACCCTGCCCCTTGGGCGGTGATGGTTTGCCCTTGCCTGGTTGCGGTTGGCGGCCGCCAAAGGTTAGCATGCGTTTGTATAAAATATGCAAACTGAAATATTTCACTTTTTAATTAGTTAACTGAGTTGCTGAAATTTGCATGTTCTTATATTCTAAATTGTTTTTGTTGGTTTATATGTTTTTGTTGTTGGCTAACTAACTTTTGCTTTTGCACACTAATACACTTATACACACGCACACAACAACGCACGGCAAATGTATGCGCGCACAGGAGCCCGTCATCTCAGCGCCCGTGCATAAGGATTATTTACCAGATGTAACACAGCCGGAAAGCAATGCCAGTGATTACGAGCAGGAGGAGGAGGATGAGGAAGACCAGGCAGAGGATAATGAAAACGAATATGATGAATATCAGGATAATTTACATAACAATGACTAAAAAGGGAACAGCTAAACACAAATGCTAACAAAAACATGACGCACACGCACACACACAGACACACAACACAGTCAAAACAAACACAGGCACTCACGCACACACACACAAGCACACCTACGCAAAAACACACCCACACATACGCACAGGCGCCTAGTTAAGCATTTCCGATTTCCGCTTTGAGCTTTACGCTCTCGCTCTTACCCTCAAACTGTCTCTCTTAAACTGTCTGTTTCTCTCTCATTCTGTGTTGACATATGCAATTAGCGCTAACAAATGCCAAGTGGCTGCTGCTCCTAACGGTTTAGCAAAGTAGTTGCTATTAACATACGCTCACGCACACAAAGACACCACTTCCACTCCCACACATACACACATACACTCACTCATACTCACTCAGTTATGCGAGCCTTAATTTGGTGTTGGAAAGTAGCTAAAAGTATTTTTCTGCGCTTGGTTTTTCACTGCTTTTAAACATTGGTCATTTTTGCTGACATTTCATATCGCCCTCTTACCAGGAGCACTGGCAAATTTGGCTCAAGGACGAGCTGAACGCGCTGCAGCGCACTAAATCCAGAAAAACCTAATTGCCTCAGCTGCAAGCGCGTTCCCAACATTATTTGGACTTGGCTCTGCAATATTTATACTTCATAAATCTAAGCGCTTTGCTCTTAATTTAAGTTATTTGTTGTTGTTAATTATAGAAATCGAACAAACACACACATATTGTATTATCCACCTATAACTAGGTATACCTATATATACGATTTATTTTTAACATGTACGTCGTTTTTTGTGCCAAAATATTTTTTATCATAGCAGCAATGTACTAGTTATTATACTGCTTTATATTTATTTTCAAAAAGTAACATTTATTTATAGTTTTTAAATTTAAATTGTAACTTTGTATTTACTACAACTACGTTTGCTATATGCTAGACTTTAAGCCGCATAAACACACAGCTATTTTTTACACTATGTATTTAACAATTTACTGTTTAAAAAACAAAAGTCTAAAAATAAAAGTATACAACAATTACAAAAATATATTGTGTCACTTAAATTAATTCCTGAGTGTTTCAGTAATCCGCCAATTTTGAATGTACTTTAAAGCATAGGTACCTATTAAATTCATCCTAGCAAGGACGCAAAGCAACCAAGAATAATTTATGAAGGTTTTAGAAATTTCTAAAATATAAATAAAATTTTTACATAAAGCAAAATAATACAGACATATTAAAGCAAAAAAAATAAAATTGTCTACAACGCCATTTCTGAAACTTAATAAAAATTTCTTTGCACAATTTGCCCTAAACAAACTGAGCTGGAATCAGGATACGAAAACAAACGAAATTTTTACAAACGTTTCGTCCAAAGACACAAACTTCTCTTGTTTAGCTCAGTTACTCGAGTAATTTTCGGAATGTGTTTGGTTTTCCTTCGTGATCACAAATACAACAAAAACAATACAAACAAACTTTATTTTTATTTTCATTCGTTTGGGTTTTGGTCTCAGCAAAGAGAACAATAACTTTTCGTTTCGTTTGTTTTCTTACTCTGCACAATGGGCCCGCGTGTCTATATTTTTGGGCCGAAAGCCCTCCAGACGAAGTTCAAAATTTGGAAAATATGACAATGTAATATGATTTCACACATATTAAGGTATCCAGAGCAAAATAAAAATATTAAATTTTAATTAGTGGTTTTTAATTTATTAGACATCAAAGATGACATTTTGTGTTTTTTTAACTTTTGCGATAATTTACAGAAAAAAACATGCATTTACTATGATACATGTAGCTAAGAAATCTTCATTCACTTTATTTATAAATGTTACTTCAGAGAAAAAATAAAATTGAGCTGAAAAACTTTTTGGTTTCAAATATATTCGAGTAGTTATAAAGATTTTGTTGGTTTTTCATCATTTGGCTACTTTGCTTTAACGGTGCCTCCGACTACCACTCGATATTTGATCGAAAAAAATTTTATAAATTTCTGCACATGTTTTACAACAAAATGTAATTCCTCCCGATTTTCGGAAATTGAATTTTGTATCTAAAAGTTGAATATTAAAGATGGCGTACGTTAAAGTCGGGCGCGGACGACTTTGGGATACCCTGTACCACCACATTGCAATCAAGTCGGATATATTACTTACGAACACCAAATAAAATTCTTTGCCAAATTCAGTTACAATATTTTTATAAACAAACGAAACACAACGAATTTTGTTCAAAAAACGTTTTTTTGACCGATCGGTCCTATGGGCTCTATATTATATAGTCAACCGATTTTGATCAAATTTGGTACAGTGCTTGGGAACTCTAAAAAACTTCTTAATGCCAAATTTGGTTACAATATTTTGTACAAAAAACAAATTTTCGACCGATCGATCCTATGGGAGCTATATGATATAGTCAACCGATTTTGATCAAATTTTGTATAGTACTTGGGACCTCTAAAAAACTTCTTAATGCCAAATTTGGTTACAATATCTTCACAAACAAACGAAACACAACGAATTTTGTACAAAAAACAAATTTTCGACCGATCGATCCTATGGGAGCTATATGATATAGTCAACCGATTTTGATCAAATTTTGTATAGTGCTTGGGAACTCTAAAAAACTTCTTAATGCCAAATGTGGTTACGGTATGTTCACAAATAAACGAAACACAACGAATTTTGTACAAAACACGATTTTTTGACCGATTGGTCCTATGGGAGCTATATGATATAGTCAACCGATTTTGATCAAATTTGGTATAGTACTTGGGACCTCTAAAAAACTTCTTAATGCCAAATTTGGTTACAATATCTTCACAAACAAACGAAACACAACGAATTTTGTTCAAAAAACAAATTTTCGACCGATCGATCCTATGGGAACTATATGATATAGTCAACCGATTTTGATAAAATTTGGTAAAGTGCTGGGCGTTTCTAAAAAACTTCTGTTTGCCAAATTTGGTTATGATATCTTCATAAGCAAACGAATTATCCATCTAAAACTTTTGCTTTTTTTCGAGGTCCTCTGAAACACCCCTATGGGAGCTATATAATGTAGTCCCGATATCAAAAAAATAAAATAAACTTGTCTCCTATGGATTAATAAGGGATCTTATCTGAAAGTTTGGTTGCTCTAGCTCTTACCATCTCTGAGATCTAGGCGTTCATACGGACAGACGGACAGACGGACATGGGTATATCGACTTCTCTAGTCACTCTGATCATACTTTAGGTAACTTTGGGGGGTCTCCGACTTCTCCTTCTGTACGTTACATACATTTTCGGCTTGCACAAACACAATATACCCTTTGTACCATACGGTACAGGGTATAAAAATTGACCTCCAGGAAATTGTACTATTTTTTGAATTTCTTAGCTGCCTAAAAGTATGCTTTAATTTTTTCATTTTAAAAGTTGTACGCAAATGTAAGAAAAATGCACAATTTGAAAATTTTATAGCATACTTACAAAGGCGCAAATCAAAAATTGTAAAATTTATCAATTTTGAAGAAAAATCGTAAAAATGTAAACATGGATTTTTGAAATTTTTTTTCGGAAATTAAAAGAGCATGCAAAAAAAAATTATAACAGTTAAAAAGCATATGGATTGGTGATGTCAAACTCAAATAATAAAAAATAGCTCAATCCTTTACGAACATGTATGTAAAGTTTCATCACTCTAAAAAAATTATTATGGAAATGATAGGGTTTTGGCCAAAATATGAGAATCTGGGCCCATAGTGCTCTGGCTGGAATACCAGCAGCAAGCAAGCAGATATTACTGCCACTCTTAAGCTGTTTGCTCTGACACTAATTAAATGTGACACTCAAAGTATGCTACAAAAATTTGAGCTTATTGCTTCCTAACTATTTCTGTTCGTCTGGTATCCCAGCTTGTTTTGGATTGAGCAAATTTACAAAAATGGTGTTCAAATTTCAAAATGCCTACAACTCCCATTTTAATTACACTTATTTATTAAACTTTATTCAATAAAACAGGCTCGAGAGAAGCTTTAAAACCATATCTCATCATACATCATACGAAGAAATGAAAATATCGTTCGTTTTAGAAGAGGGGTCCCAAACTCGGCCTTGAGTTAGGTTTTCTCCTGTGATCTGACAAATGTGGTTCCAGGTGCCAGGACAGGATTGGCGATGTATCCTAACTACAGCAAATAAAGTTTTAAAATCTTGAAAACTGAATTTTATATTTGTTTTAAATATTTATTTATTTATTATTATTTTAATTGCAACAAGACATGAGCTTTAGAAAACAGGTTACAGGAGATAAAAGTTGCTGGTGGCAAACTTTATCTGATTATAGTTCAACCAACTCTGTGAGAAGCTCATAATAACTTCGGAATGTATCTGTATACGAAGCATGAATTTGACCAAAGGGAATGTCTAACGACCTGAAACAAAACAACTCTCTAAAAGGTTACTGTTGTCTCATCTTGGACGTCTGCTTCACTGACGCTAGATGGTACTTGCATGCGTTCCAAGTAATAAAGAAGGAGATTCTTTAAAAAATTGACAACTCTCGCACGTTTATTCTTAACCATCTCAAATTCAGCTACGAAGTAGTTGTAGGAACATGGTGAAATTCCTTTGATCCTGTGCTTGTCTGCTACCAAGGAGACGACTGTAACGAAAACAATCAGATGACCTGCAAAATAGAAGTATATAATTTGTAATACATATATGATGAAATATGTAAATATGAATTAACCAAAAATTCAGTCAATTGATTGTATGTAGCATAAGGAAAATATATAGGTTAGGTTAGGTTAGGGAGGCAGCTGGAACACGTCCCAAGTCACTTAGGTCAAAAATAGGCCCGTTGTGATACCGCAATGGTGGACTTTCCTCCATCCTTGCCCACTAGTGGTCCTTTAAGTGTTCTTATTCACAGCCAACCGGTGGCCACAATAAACCTTGAGAGGCATTTTGGACTCTGTTCTGAGAGCTGGGATAAATAATGTAAAAAGTATGACTTGTGGTAGCGAAACCTTGTCCTACACAGTCCGCCATAGGAATACCCAGACACTTCTTGTCCTGAAGAAGGATGCTGGTAGTTCCTTGTAAGGAATAAGGGGAAAATCTTTTAGAATCCTTGAGTGACCATAGTCTAGGGTCTAGTTAGGGTGGTTTTCTTACCCAGAGAAGGCCACCAAATTGAGACTCCGTAGAGGAAGATTGGTCTTGCAATGGCAGTATAAAGCCAGTGGACAATGTTTGGAGTCATACCCCATTTAAGTCCAATGGCCTTCCTGCATGTGTACAGGGCGACTGTGGCCTTCTTCCTCCGATCTTCCGTATTCAGGTTTCAGTCCAGTTTACTATCAAGGATTAACCCAAGATATCTGGCTGAGTCGCTGAAGGGTAGGGTAACACCATTAAGTTTTGGATTAGTGCGAGGGGATTTTGTACATCCTAGTGAAAAGCATGAGCTTTGTTTTGTCCGGATTAACTCCTAGCCGGCTATCCGTGGCCCATTCCGATAGTGTGAGTAGAGCGTCAGTCATACGCTCGCATAGTGTTTGAGGGTATTTACCCGAGAATGTTAAATCAAATTTTCGTAGGAGTCCGTTTATGGCGACATTCCAAAGGAAGGGGGAGAGAACTCCCCCTCTGTTTACGTATCTTACGATACCGGAATTGCCCAGAGAGGCTTGAATAACTCTGCATTTAAGCATCTGTTCAACGAGGCTGATTAGCCTTGAATTCAAGCTAAGTTATTTCAGAGCGTCAGTAATTGTCTTGTCAATTAGTGATAATTCTTTATGTTGAAGGGATTTCTCTACTCCTGAAATCACCGAATGCAAGGCAGTCTCAGTGGAACTACCTTTTTTGTAGGCATCTTGTGAGTCTGGCATTTGGGATTGAGGAATGGTATTCCTAAGTTGTAGGAAGTGTTTGAGTAGCCTTCCCTGCCTTGGGAATGTAGACTACTTTAGATGTAAGCCACGCTTCTGGGATGATCCCAGTGGCTAGAATTCTGAGGAAGATGTCTGTCAACCATCGTACGACAGATTCCCCCCGTGTTGTAGCTGTGCTGGGATTATGTTGTCTGGCCCCGGCGATTTGAAGGGCTTGAAGGAGTTTATGACCCATTAAACCTTATCTAAGGTGAATAGATTTGCGGGAACGCGAGTCCTGTCTGACACAGGGTTTATCCCCACTGACTTGGTGGTAGAGCAACCCGGAAAGTGAGTGTGAGTGAGTAATTCCAGCGACTCATCGCTTGAAGTCGTCCATTTTAGATTGGATCCATGTAGGTATCCAAGAGTCGATGGACATTTAGATACCACCTTTCTAAGCCTTGCGGCATCAGTGGTGCTTTTAATTTCTGAGCAGAATAGCTGCCATGAGGAACGTTTGGCTTGTCGAATCGCCTTCTTGTACTTCGAAAGACTGACTTTATATTCATTCCATGAATTTCCTACATCCTTACTTCTAGCAATATTAAAAAGCTTACGGGAGTTGTGTCGGAGTTGGCCGTTTTCAGATGACCACCAAGGAGGTTTGCTTTTCCCCCTTGATGGTCTTAGTTTGCAAGATTTGTTAAAAGCATTGTTGCAAGCTTCTGTTAGCGTTGCAATTAAGGAGTTATTGAAGACTGCCGAATTGGGACCTCTTGGAGGGACCACAGGTAGTGTTCTGCCCATGATCTCTGCAAAGAGTTCCCAGTTCGCTGCGCGGGAATTTTGAATTTCCCTATAGTGGGTGGGGCTAGGGATATCGTCGTCTCGATGTACCGATGATCCGAAAAGGAGTGGTCGTTTAGGACCCTCCAATTTTGGACCTTGTGTTAAAGAGAGTTTGATACCAATGTAAGAACTTCTTTCCATTTTTGATAATGAAGGTAGGGTCATTACCTCTATTACATAATAACATATTTGTGGACAAGATAAAGTCTAGAAGTAACTCACCCCGCAAGTTGATTTCAGTGCTTCCCCACGGAGTGTGGAGTGCATTGGCGTCGCACCCTATAATCAGGTCGATTTTTTCTTCCTCACTGTCCTTCACAAGGTGGCGCGTCCCTTGCGGAGGAGGACCGCTATGATCGTGCGCCATGTAGCAGGAGCTAATTCTTAGGGTGCTGGATTTCATTTGCAGGCTCACAGCGGTGTTGTCTTAATCTCTATAATTAGGGTGCAAAAATAAATGCAGATGCTCTTTTGCTAGAATGATGGTGCGAGGTTTACCTGAGTTTTGAGCGGCTATGAGCTTATAGTCTTTTGTCCTCAATCCAGAAATCTGTTTTTTTCTGAGCCAGGATTCCTGGATGAGAACAATGTCGACTTCGCCTTGGCTGAGGCGAAGCATAAGTGCAGCCGAAGCTGATATGGAGAGATGGAAGTTAATTTGAAGAAGTCTTATCGACATCCCCCGAATTAACCTCCACCACTGTATTGCTAGCTTCCACCTCGTCCGTGTCCCCGAGGATGGAATCGTCGTCTCTTCGGCCTAGGTAGGAGAGCTCCCTGGGTAGCTCCGACGACTCAGAGGCATACCCCTCCAGTATATCCTCCTCCTCGCTTATCTCCTCTGGGATGATGGGCTCCGGGTCTTCCAGCTGTAGTTCAGGAGCGGTTGGCTTGCCGCCTGTAGTGTCTGTACGGTACACCCGTATCACAACCTTCTTATACCCGTACATCACGGTACCTTCTACCTTAGCCAGAGCTTCCGCTGACTCTTTGTTAATGATTAGCATCACCTGCCGTGACGGACCAACCACATCTTCAACTTTGGCTATCCGCCAATCGTCTGTTTTCAGGTGTGGGTTGCACACCTGAAACAGTTTAAGTATCTTGTCAGGATCCTCCGGCTTTGCTGAGACCCATGCTCGAGCTCTTGGCCTAATGGGAACATCCTTCCAATCAACTGCTACGAGCTTTGCGCCCGGGTACACTTCTCCGAGGGCAGCAATTGCTCGTTTGTAAGCCTCTGCCGAGCGCTTGTCGTCGCAGGCTATGGTCTTGACTGTGCCGAGATGCCATCCGGCGTCGCTGCAGAGAGGTGGGGGTCCTCCATCGCTCTCCATATCCTCCAGGAAGCGGTCCTGCAGTTCGTTCTCCACCCTGGCCCACAAGTTACGAGGGACAAAACCATTCTTGTTGCCCTTGTCTAGGACACCAAGGAGGATTTTGTCCTTCGTTACTACGGCGAAGGAGCGGTTTAGGGGCTGCGGTCGCGTCCGTTTTGGCGGAGGTGCAGTCTCTTCAGCAGATCTCTGTCGCTTTGTCTTGCCCTTTGGTTTGCCTGGGGCTGCTGGCTGGAAGCCCGGCAAAACTGTTCTGGCCCACTCGACCAGCCTCTTATCCTCTGGTGATTCCTCCAGCGAAGTAAGGTTTCGTTGGAGGATCTCTCCAGCCCGTCGCCTGTCCTGGTAAGACGGTTTGTTTGGTGGTGGCATATTTGGAGTAGCCGACTCTGGGGAGCAGGCAGCCAGCCCCTCCTTGGACGAAGAGGCGAAGCATGTCTGCTTCATCTTTGCGTCCGAGGATGGGCTGGACTGCCTACCTCCAGAATCTAGGGAAGACGGTGGGCTTGCCGTCTTACCCTTGCCGGCACAATCCGAGATGGAAAGGATACCCTTAGGTTCCCTTCTCATCGAGCATGTAGCTTCTTTCAACGGGAGCTTCGTCCCTTCCGTATTTTGGCGAGTTACGAGCTCATTTGTTTGTTTATTTTTGTTTTGTTGTAAATTAGAATTCATTTTTGGACCCACGAGTAAGCGGGAAAGGGTGAGTCACCCGCGGCATAGCCCGGGTACCGCGGGAAGCCATTTATTAAAACTGGAGGTCAGCAGGTATCCAGAGTCCGCAAAGTAGCGACTGAGACCCCCTCAGCCATTCATCCATCAGCCTTTGCTGTTCCACCTTAGATTGGGGTAATTTTATCGAGTTGTCTTCTCTCGCCCGAACTACCATTCGTCAGCACCCATGGCAGAAACATGACCGTACCATGGGCCTGCTTCCAGCCGCCCTCGCATGGAGAGTGTAGTCGCACTTCCAGAAGTGCGTCACAATTACGGCGCGTACCACCGAGGTGGTTACACGTGAGTCCCCTTGTGACACCAACTGGCTGACGGCCAAGGAAAATATTTAAATACAGTCGATCTTCCCTACAATATTGGTTGTTTATATAGCAAATTCGATATAGGTATAGAAATTCGTTATAAGGAGATCAGAAACGCAGCGTATGGAAAAATTCGTTGCATTCCTATAGTTCGTTTCAAGGAAGTTCGACTGTAATTAAAAATTATAAATAATTTTAAATGATGTGAATATATCTGATTACTGGTTGCGAATGGATTAGGAAGGGCCTAATTTGATCTTATGGCAGATCATGCCAAACGATGGCTCCAGCTGCACCCTGGATTGGCAACAATTCATGCGATAAATGCAATTTATAAAAATAAATGAATTATTGAGTATTTGGAATTAAAAAAAATATATATGTGATAAGATATTGTGTTTTGAAAAAATATTTTCGTGTTTTTGCGGATTTGGTCGATATTTACAATTAACAACGAATTTTAATAAAAAATTAGGTACATGATTTGAGATGAAATAGTTTAAAGATAAATTGAACGCAATTTTAATACTCCAGTCTTGGGTTAATTTGTAGATTCATTTCGAATTATCACCAAGCCATTTTGTGCCAAATTGTTTAAGGAAAACAGTCTGGAGCCAAGAGTTCAAAATTTGAAAGAATCGGCTTGTTTCATGAAACTTCCATTTATGATTGAAATTGTAAACTCAACCTACTTTTGTGAAGTTTTCTACACTTTTAGTGTTCCGAGAATTGAGTTGAATCAACCTACTCATAATTATTCACCATGAAAATAAGGGCTCTTAGAAAATGGCTTCTTATTTCCTACCCATTTCTTAGAAAATTGGGTGGCCAAAAAATTTTAACGGCCGAAGCCGCTGAGGTCTGTAAAATTCATGTTTTGTTGTTGCCATTGTAAACAAGACAAATCATGCTCATACAAAAAATATTACCGAATGGTTGTGATTAAGGTTATGGCTAGAAGCCAGCTCATAACAATGAGGTTGACAAGGCTCAAAATACATATGCATAGTGAGCTACTGCAGCATACGATGTCGGACTTGATATGTAGCATACCATGCAGCTTTTACGGTCTCCATATATACATATAATAATATATTTGTATTAAAAATACAAAATATATTGCAACGGGCCAAAGCTGAGGTAAATAGGCTACGGTCAACTTGGCTGGGCAGCCTGCCAACCCAACCTTACCAAGCTGCAAATGGCCCTAGCTTCGGCCAAATAAATAGGCAATTCATAATTTAATCTGAAGAAAATTAAAAGTTTAAAAATTATATAAAATAAAACTACACATACATACTATATACTTTGCAGTTTTAATCCATTATATTAAATTCCATAGCGAAACGTAGTGTTTCTCTCACGAACAAATGCCTTCAGAGCTGAGATGAACTACGGCAAAGTCAAGCCAGCTATTCCTTTAACAACTTAAGATGTTTTACATATTTATGCACAGCATCCTTGACATAGGGTTTTACTGCAATGCAGGTAGGTATATTTTCCGGCTGTTCAATCCACAGCTTATGCTTAATTTCGTTTTCCTTTAACTTTTCGCTTAGTTTGAGCAAGGCTGCCTCATCCTTGGCCTATTAAAATTATATAAAAAATAAAATATGTTTAGTGAAGTTATTTGCAAGCTAGGTAGGCGTTCATTTTACACTAACCTCCAGCACCACTTTGTGCATGTTGTCCAAATCTTTCAGATACGCCAGCGTGTCCGCATCGTCGCCGTGCAAATGCATGACAGCGGCTGTGGCATGGCAGCACTGTGCAATAACAGCGCCCAGAGGCCAATTAAGCGCGGAACGTAAATCGCTACGTACTATTATATACTGCACTATATTTGCCATATTTTTATGCGTAGTTATAATGTTAATAATGTAATAAATGTATTTAATAAATAAACAACCGGCAAACGTAGCACATTAGTGATGCCAGAATCAATTTATACATCGATAACTGGTTTACCAATGTCATATCGATAACAGCTACACATTTTTAAGTGCCACTGAAAAGCTTGTTGATATATAACACGCATGGATTGTGTTCTGGCTGTATATTCCACTCAATAGCTGGCTAATACAAACTTTTAGCAGTTTTATAGCAAGCGTTTAATGTGTGTCTTCGTTTTACACGTAATCGTTGCCAAAGCTATTTGTTACACATTGCTGGTTAATTTTGAATTCAAAATTTTTTTATTTTAAATAATAATATTTGCTTTTAAGCTGATTTAAATATTAAAAAGTCAGTCATTTTCTACATTCAGCATATTATTTAGTGTGACATAAACAACCTTTTTAACCTTTTATATTTTTTAGCTTATATATTGATGTGTTCTTAAGCCACATAAGCACACATTTCTCTTGCGTTTAATAACGTACCTAGTCAATAATGGTTAAGAGCCATATTAAATCTTGACGGCTGCCCGCAAGTTATTTATTTTTTTATAATTTTCATAAATTGCTGGCCAAAAGCGGATCTTATCAACTTTAATAGGAAGCGTTGTTATTTCTACTGAGCTAGTTTACTCTGGCGACCAGCACGCAAACCCCAACGCACATATAACATGTACATACATTTTGCGAACGTTGTAGCCTGGCACACAAAGACCCCTCCACAAGTTGCACTTGCAACAAGTACGCAACGAGCCAAGTTAGTTGGAAAAGCTTTAAAGAACTTGCCGTTTAGTTGTAGTAGTAGTAGTAGATATTTTGCATTTATTACTTTAATTTGTTGGAACACTTTACATTTACATATACTTTGTATTTATACGTAAAGGATACGACGATAAACGACGACTACACACACATAAACAATTTTTGACAATTTATTTAATTTTAATTATTTTGTTAGCCAACATTTTCCACTAAGGTACTTGGAATTCCTCTATAATTGAATTTTCTTGATCATCAACTGTTGCACATAGTTGAGTTTATAAATAGTACTTTATAAAATATAAATAGACATTTTTCATTTTATTTAAGTTATTATGCTAATAAATTAGAATACATATATTTTTTGTTTGTTTAATTTGGAAAAATTTGAGATTCAAATATTTAACTAACAACGACGGAGCTTCAGTGACCGCTACTTGGGTTACAAGTTGAGAGAATTCAAATTGGCTTCAGAGTAAAGCTTTGAGTTTAATTTTCTTTTTAACATTTAATTTCACTTGTTGCATTTATCAGTTGGCCATTTTTTATGGCATTAAGGTTTCTCGAAACAAAAAACCGCCAAAATTGGTTATTTTCCCAGTTAGAATGTGGTTTTGCCAAATATAAAATTGCCGGGCGCATTTACATCCTCGGCGGCAAAGTATTCCTTCCATAAGGCAGCAAACTGTTCGCGCGTCACATCGGTCTTGCCCTGGGCCATTTTGCCAAAAGCCTGCTGGCACTCCTGCTTATCCACGCCATAGCTGGAGCAGACCAGCGTAAACTCCGTCACATCAATGCCGCCATCATGCGAGGCATCCTCCAAATCAAACATAAAGTTCATATAAGCATTTTGCCAGTCCATCACACTGCTGGGATCCTTGGCATAGGCATCCCACATGTTGCACCACTCATCCACGCTGACCTGTAAAATCGATAAATTTTGAAAGCAGTTAGTAACTAGAGATTTATGCGCACTGTCACGCCCCAAAATAAACCATTAAAAGTCTAGCTGCCCCTCGGGCACAACATAAAACATAAAACAACCCATCGACGATTAAACTCGTTATGCTTATGCGCACGGTTTGCTCGATAATTTATGCCTCCCCAGCACACAAGTGGGGTGCTTGGAATTGCGTGTTATTAGCGTTTTTCCCAACCAAACAATGGCAATTACCAAAGCACTGCCTTGACCGGTTGGCCTATTAGTATCTCTGATTTTTGGCAAAAAGTCAGCCTCAATGCACAAACACTCTCACAGTACACCCCGTACCCTACCTTAATTGTGGTCAAACGATCTGCCGAAACAGCCGTTACGCTTTGCCACGTTTTCATATGCCCATAAATAAAATACCAGAAAAAATAAACTATGGACAATGTCTGGGGCCATCAATTGCAGGGCCCCCAACTTAGCGCCTATTTTTTATGTTTATTGCTTGTAAGTGGCGAACTAAAGTATCCCGCCAAGCCAAATTGAAATGCCAAAATGCTGCCTGCCTGCCTGCCCATCCTTGACCGTTTCTGACTGTCTGTCTCTGTACGCCTCCATCTCGAACTCAGTGCAGATTCAAGCAGTCTGCATTATTGTTGAGTTTAGCGTGCGTCGATGACAGAGTCAACTATAAATTTTAAGCGGAACTTGAGCCTGGCAAGCAAACCGTATGGCTTACTATTTACAGAGACTCACGGACTCACTTCTTTATAATGTCAACTTTTTGGCAAGCAGCCAAACTAACCAACTGACTCTAAGGCGCTTTAGGCAGCCTTTTGTGGGGAATGGGGTTCTCTTTAAAATGTGCTTGTACACTGAGAGGAAAGGTATAGATTTGTGGTATCAAAATTTGCATCCCGGGCGGCTCTGTAATGCAGTACTTGCCATAACCTCAGTCAGCCGAATAAAGAGGGCTGCTTTCTGCTTGATAAGTTGTTAGTCCACTTGTTTGGAATTTTATTTTCTAGGTATATCATTAGATTCATATCGGAAGAGCAATATTTTCAGAAGAACAGTATTTTACGTATGCTGGGAAATAGTCGAACAAGGCTTCCTTGTTCCCATGTTGTTCAGCGGTGGCGGAAACAAATCAAACAATTCCAAATGTGTAATAGATTATTCTTCATAGAACATTCTTAGAATTTTGAAAGAAGTACATATTTTTAGAGCTGTTTCCCTCAATTCGCCTCTGACCTTGTGACATAGATCCACATCAGTTATTATTCAATAACACAGCCACACAAAAAAATACAACTTTCGGATTTAGAGGTGCGACCATGTAGTCCCAATTTTTGGAGGCCGCTAAATCCGAATCCGATGTCAGATAAAGTCCAACACGTCATGTTTCTGACATAAGTAAGCGCAAAAAAATCTCAAAAACATGCTTGTTTGGATGGTTATCTAAAAAACCTGACGTACTGGTATATTTATCAATCTGATTTGGCTTCGGATTCCCAAAAACACATCGTGGGACATCAGGACTTACAAACGATTTTTATGAACTGTTTTGAGGTTATAACACAGCTGCACAAAAAATAATCGATATTTAAGTTCTAGAGTAAGACCATGTCTTTAATCCCATAAAAAAGATATTTTGCCGATTATTATAAAACTTGATGTGCTATGGTGGATAAAATTTAGGAAACCTCTTCTTTTAGGTCCTAATTTAAAAAGGAATCGAGCATCTCGGCATCTCTTACATGTTTGGACATTTTAAACAAATTTCTCCAAATAAAAGGAGATATTCTCAATTATCAGGTGCGGATCTAGGATTTGGTCTTGGGGGGGTTCTTCACTTCGAACTGTATATATATCAGAGCTCGCAAAATACTTTTAAACCATTTTTCAAACTTTTGGGGCTGTCCGGACCCGAAAACCCCGGAGTGGATCCGCCACTGTCAGTTATATTACAAAATTTTCAAGAGTGAATACTTAAGTTCATTTTGACTCAAAAACCGTATCGAGTAATGTGAATTTCCTTAGAAAATGTCAAGTAAAAGTGACATATAAAGAGCAGGGTATCTGGCATGGGTATGATTAAATTCTTAATAGCCCGACTATAATCCGATCTAATAAAATAACGAAACCATCATCAATCTATCCATCCATCGTATATCTATGTATTTATCTATACATGCATCATCTATATATCTGTCTTTCTATCCATTATCTACCTATACGTTCTTACAGGCATCATCTAGCTATCTATATATGCTTCATCTATCTTATTTATCAATCATCTGTCTATCTATCCATCATCTATCCATTATCCACCTATCTATATATGCTTCATCGGTCTATCTATCCATCATCTATCTTATTTATCAATCATCTGTCTATCTATTCATCACCTATCGATTTACCCATCATCTATCCAGCATCTACCTATATATTTTTAAATTCATCGTCTAGCTATCAATCCATCCATCATTTATCTATCTATCCATCATCTATCAGCTATCTATATATGCATCATCTATCTATCTCTCAATCATCTATCCATCATCTATCTTATTTATCAATCACCTGTCTGTCTATCCATCATCTATCCATTATCCACCTACCTATATATGTTTCATCTGTCTATCTATCCATCACCTATCGATTTACCCATCATCAATCTATTTAAGCATCATCTATCTATCCATCTTAATTTTCCCGGAATCATAACTCATCAAAGCACAGCCGTTATTAATTAATAATTATATTATCAGGAAATGCGGAACTGCCACCCAAGAGGTTTATTGTACCACTTTCTAGACAAAAGGCTTTACAGCCAGTACAATTACTGTAACAAACCGAGTTATCTGTAACTCTCTACTTTCTAAAATATTCAAGACTAAAGACTTTCTCATTTTATTACTTTCCTTAAATTTCGGCACACGTTCTAATATCGTTTTTTTTTTGACAACCTTTAAGATGAGCACACATTAAATTGTTGACCTTATTTTTTTGTCAGTGTATCTTGCTTACGCGCCCCTAGCATTGCCAGCAGCGCCTCAATTGAATTAAGCTGCGGTTCGTGTCCGTCCCTGGTTCCCTCTGCGTTCTCTAGCCGCAGGCCGGCACAACGCCTGACATTTCAATTTCTAAGCTATATTGTGGCTTTGTTGTTATTGTAAGAATTGTGTGTTTGTGCGTGTGTAGAATGCCTAGTCGAGATTATAATTTAATTTGTAACCTCTGATTATATGGACTTTATCGGCAGCTGCCACACAAAGCCAATTTCAAATGGAATTTGGAGCACCTTGCAAAGTTGCAAAATCTAACTAAAAAAACAAAATAGTTTTAGACAATTTGCGGCACAAACTTTGTCTGGCTGAGCTGCTTTATGAGTCCAGGGCTGTAGTAAACTAAGTAAGTAACTAAAGTCGTCTAAGCCAAAATCTGCATACTTGAAATAATTCACAATTCAATTTCCGCAATGGAATTTGTTTATTGTGCGCTTCCCATGACTTTGCCAGCTCCCTCTTGAACCTCACATGCCACTCGAAATGCATAGTACAACCCAATAAAAGAAAATTTATGAAAATGTTTTTTCTTTTGTTGAGTTTTTTGCTGTCGCTGACAAACGGAAACACAAAGAAAAGCCCAACTGCAGCTGGGCAGCCATTGGCTCGACCGACTTTGTGAAATATTTAGAGCAACACTCGCCATGTGTGTCAGTGTGTACATAACGTCTTGTAGTTGTATTTGGTGTCAGTCTGTGTGCACACTTGTCAATGGTTGTCACAATGGCATCGAGTGCAGTCCATAGATTTCAGCACGTTTCGACACGGACAATGAAGCTTTCTAACCAAAAAAGTAATAAGTTACAAGCACCACAAGCACCACAAAAATCCCCAAATCACTTGACATGCAGTTGTCGCCATCCAATTCAGTGCTCACCTGGCCATCGTTATCCTTGTCAGCCTTCGATTTTAGACCTGTCCAAATTTCCATCATCACATCGTATGTCTCCTTGTTTTTGGGTGTATCCTTAGCCCAGCCACGCAGCTTGCAGACACGCTGGAAGTAAAGCAATACGTGAACCAAATCTGTATTATTTTTTGGGGTGTGAATATGTGTGTTTGGGGTGTGCATAAATTACGTAATCGAGAACGTGAAAAAAAGGCAAAGGAATAAATAAATATACAAGCAAAAGGTGAAAAATTTTAAAATTCGGAGCACCGAAGTTTTTATGCACTTGCTGAACTGATTTATAGCTGCCATTGAAGAAGCCAATGAGCGTTTATCGAAATGGGAAATCGGAGGATAGCAATGACTGTTTATCGATAAAGTTTGAGCTAAGAATCATTATTCAAATTGCTTTTGTTCTTAGGAACAATTGTTTAGCGCTTTCCGTGAATGATAGTTGAATGACGATGAGAGCAAAGCAAGTCCTTCAGTAGATTCGAGGACGAGTGGAAAATTGGTTAAATTTTCAGCACGTTATTTATCATAATAAACTAGTTGATAAATATATTATATATAAAATGAGCCGTTTTTAATCGGAACATACCGACTATAATATACGCTATGCCCAAACTAATTATTTTTTTGTTTTATTGGGTTAATAGGAGGGACCATAAAGAGACTGTGACAAGCATAATTTTTTAAAATGCCGTAGCAATATACGCAGCTGGTCTACAAGGTGGGATTCTTCATAGATAGAAGAATGTAGATAATAGAAGTCGGAAACTGAGATCCATAACTTTGCGATAAAGGTTGTATTTGAAGATTAAGAAATTGGGCTTGGTTGAAAAACATGTTTTATGTGCTTTTTTTTTTGGGTAAACAGAGTCTATTTTATTTATGGTAGTATGGTAGTATGTAGTAGTAGTAGTAGTATGGCCTTTATAACAGGTTGGCATACACGTATACCATTTCGTGGTAAGAGATTAAAACTTTGTTGATTTTGAACATAACTTACGAAGTTGACGGTCGCGAAGTGTAGTTTTGAGTTAAAAAGCTTCTTAAAAGGCCCGTATATTCAAAGCATAACTATTTGCAGTCGAACTTCCCTATAGCGAATTCGCATGGGATCAGTATATTGCTTCATTATCATTATCATCATTTCATTGAAATGAAAAAAGCAATGTATTTAAAAAAAATTCGTCATATGGATAAATTCATAGGGAAAAAATCGTTTAATGTCGAATTTCTTTATGTAGACATGTAATATTATTTAAAAATAGAAAACTATTTTAATAAAAGACTGACTTTAATTGAAAAGAGTAGAGCTCTTAGGATCCGTTGGTCACCTTCGGTCCTTAATTTTCTTTCAACAGCCCTACGTAGAAAGGTATGTAAGGTTTGGCCACAAAAAAAGGAAAAGACAATATGGATTCCAATTCCTTAAAGGTTGGAGACTTCGGGAGCTATAGCCAAAAATTGTCACAATTAAATGCCTATACAAGGAAAAAAATTAAATATTTTAAAACAAGAATTTTTCTATTTCGGTTTTCTATCTAATTTAAAGCGATTAAGAATGGTTTCAAGAACAATTGCGCTTGATTACACTAGTTTACACGAAAAATGAACCTTCCTAAAAAAGTTTTTTTAGGGTAATTTGGGGTCGAGAATCACGAGATATTTTCGAAAAACATGTTTTTGGGCACTATTTTCAGTTATTCTCCAATTTTCGACCCCAAATTACCCTAGAAAACAATTTCTTAGGAAGATTCACTCGATGACCCTTAAATTTGTAAAGAAATTCTTACTTTTAGTTTAAGGGAAAACTGCTCTCAAAGAGCGCTCGTGCTCATTGTAAAAATGTTTAATCATAATGCTGAGATTATTCTTAGTTTAAGGATCTTTTTAATTTTAGTGTGAAAAAAAATCTTGTTATGAGAAAATACTAAAGTCTGTAAATATTAACGAATCAAAATTTCTCTGCTTCTTAATATGCAGAATAAAATAATCAGCATATATTATAGTCAGAAATAGTCTTATCCAAACGTATGCACTCTCTTAAAGGGTATACCCACTCGTATGGAAATTCACAGATTGTTAAAAAAACTTGAATTCCAACTGCGAGTTCCGAAATGTTGCAGCAACAAACAGGACTGCCATTTTTTGATTTTTTTTTTCTTGTTGCTGCCTTTAGTTTATTTGAGTTTAAACTTTTGCATTTATTTATTGAACGCGTTTTGCAACATCATTCAAATTTTTTGCAATTTTTTTGGCATATTTTGACGAGCAAGTTTTGCATAGTTTCAGTTTTTCACCATTTGTTGTTGTTGTTGCGAGTGTGTTTGTCTACGTCACGCTTCACTTACCTCAATGGCCAACTCGAAGTCCTTAACGTCAATTTCGCCGCTTTGGTTCACATCTGTTGTTGGCCATTTTTGTTAGTTGGCCATTTTGTTGTTATTTGGTTACCAGCATTGTTGGCATTGTTATTTTGGCCAATTCGTATGGCGTTGACGTTGACGTCGGCGTCGACAGCGCGCAGTCAGCGTAAATTGCATAGCAAATTTTTATGTATTGCGGCAGTTGGTCGGCGCATTGTTTTGTGTTGTGTTGTCCATTTGGTTATTGTTGGCCCCAACGAAACACCCAAAATACCAAAAACGAAACAAGAAAAAAAAAACAAAGGGAAACATAAATGCAAGTTAAACGGATTTCATGGTGCTCGCCTCTTTTATACAGCTGTGCTGCATATCCGCTCTGTTTTGGGCGCTTTATGAGGGACTAACACAATTTCGATGTCTGCCAAAATGCATTTGTGCGGAATTTCACAACACTGAATAATGGCAGTCACACTCAGTTTGGTTATACTTTACAATTGGCCACTTTAAATTTCAATGCCAACATTTTCAGTTTTCAGTGTCAAGTGACTTGCTTGCATTTTACGACCATTAAAATAAATGTTTTATTTGTTTTCTGCATGTGTGTGTGCATTTAAAGCACTATTCAGTCTTAACTGCTGCTAATTAGTTGGTAATGGTAATTGAAAAGCTCTTAACCTTATTTGCAGACTTGTTAGCTTTAAAGTGTGGCTGAAAAACCAACTGTTAGCTGGTGCTGGTTTATTGGTTAACCACAGCAAAAACATATATTTAAAAAAATGTAGTCTGCTTTTGAGCGCTGATTGTTTTTGCAGCATTTTAGTTTATTTATCCATTTATTTTTTAATTTAATGCAATGCAAATATTTAAACTGAGCATGTTGCTTTATTTACAAACTAGGATTTGTGACAAATTATTACGCATACTTTATGTAGGCAGCTGCACCTTAAGACTATTACGCATACGCCATATGGGCAGCTGCATTTGTAAGAAAATTCAGAAATGCATAAAATTATTATTTTACGAATTCAAAATAGAGTTTTTGTGAGCCACTTATGCTGCTCCAACCTAGTTTTTTGTTATTTATATGCAAAAGTATATTTTGCTTATGTTAAAATTTTTTGTAGAAAAGTTTTTGTTTATATACAAATAAATGTATCTAATCTAACCTCTTTCACTAACAGACAAATTTTATATAAATAACTTATGTGCTGCAATTTGTTTCAAAAAATTTGGTAATTAATAATAATATTGCTAGTACTTAAGTTTTAAGCATATTATTGTGTTTTAATTTATAAATAAATAAATAGCAGGTATGACAAAAAATATATTTGATTAAGCGCATGTTTGTTTTCTGATAAAATATAAGCTACAACCTTATTTTTATGTTTGCATATGTGAGTCTTAAATTCTTAGACGTAACTTATATTAACTTATTAAAGATACGTAGTTACTCACATTTCTTATCTAGCTTAAGGTGTTCAACGAACTTTAAACTACGGCAGATTAAAAAGTTGCAAGAAAATGCTTAATTATAATTATAACATAAGGTGCTTTTGATACTTATGGGACTCTCAAAAAATTATATTTTATATAACCGCCATATAGGAGATAAATAATGAGTTCGGTTTTAATATCAAATCACATTTAGTTGTACCAGAAAATTGGATCTGTGAAGAGTCTTTTGAGACCTAAAAAATTCATATGACACTACAAAAAGTGCCTTGAAATTTAGATGTTTTTAGAATGCACCTACATTTTTTTTTTTAATTTTTTACTAGTAAAGAAAAGAGCATGGCTCTGCTCTGGGCACATAGATAAGACGGATATGTCTTTAAAAATATTTATTGGCAACTTAAAATTCCATAAGTAAATACAGGACAAATTAAAAACCTCTTAAGAAAGACACAAATTCTATAATCCCATAAAAGCATATAAACTGATAATTTTTCAACTCCGGTTGAAACTAAATCAAGATTTATTTTTTAATTTCTAAATTTTTAATTTTCTTTCAAAAATTGTAACCACTTGCTCTATATTTTAAGATAAAATCTTATAAAATTATCGACATTGTGTTTAACTTCTCGTTTAATATCTAATCAATGTGAGTTAGAATCTCTCTTTTTTTGAAAGATTATGAACGCTGCTATTTTGTTTACCTCTATTATCTTTATAAAATCTAAAACATTCTAGTTAACTCTGACCAGACTACAAAAAAAATATTACTTAAAATAATGTTCAAGCTCCCGACATGTTTTCGATAAGTAGAGGCCGAAAGAAGCCATACTTTTTAATGGACTACCCAAGTATAAAGGTAAATTTTTATTTTTATTTTATAAAAAAAATTCAGTTTTAATTCCTAATTGTTGAACTTAAAATTATGAAATAATAGTTAAATATATATATTTTTTTTCTTCATAATAACTCTTGTTAAAAAATGAAAAAAAAAATAATTGTCAATTTATATTTTATGAATTGAAACTAAGAATTTATTTGAAATTTTTATTTAATAAATTAAGTTTAAATTAAATTTGAATTTAAGTGATCTACAGATAAAAACTTTTCTATTAAAGATTTTTATTTTTGTAAATATAAGAATTATGATCCGTTCTCAATATTAAAAACCATATCTCACAAAATATTTGAGCTTCAGATCTCATGAGTAAAAATTTTATTCATAGCCCTTAGCTATGCATATAGCCTAAAAATTAAAAATAATTCTACCTTAATGGTAAAAAACTAACTTTTTTTTAAAATGTATATATACTCACAATAATATAAATATACGAACTGTGGAGCTGTACTATAGTTATGTTTGAATATAAAATACTTTATGTGTATAATCAAAAATTATGAGATTTCTTAATAAAATTACGTATACGCAACTTAGACCTATAAGGACGCTATACGCAGACTTGGGAAGATTTTTTTTTTTTTTTAATTTTATTTACCGTCTATGCTAAAACAATCAGTTAAATACATGAAATAAATTAGAAAATATATATGAAATATTATATGAAATTAATTAAACGAACTAAATCCAATAATAATTTTTATTTTTAAAAATACCAAAAAGATCATCAGCGTAATAAAATTTAATAAAATCGTAACTACCTTGGCCAAAAAATAATGAACTACATTTTTTTAATGTTTTTTAATATATATTTAATGCAGAAATTTGGAGACTAATTAATCTTATTTGCCTTATAACTAACTAAGACTCATAAATTAAAAAATTATTACTAAAATATTATAATTGAAAAACTAGAATTAAGCTAAGTCCCATAATCAGTTTAATCTTTGAAATACTTTATGAAGCGTCAGTGCACTAAAACTGAATTAATCTATGATTAACTTTGCCAAACGTTACTGAGCTAAATTTTCTATGTATTTATATTTTATTAAAAAAACTTTTAGTCTAATTAGTCTTATCTACCTTATAGCTTATTATTTACCTTAACGCTGACTTATGACTTAATAAATTAAAGATCTTACTTAATTCTTAAATAGACTAAACTAAGTCCAGGATAAATACTACTCTAATTTATACGCATTGTTATCTAAACTCTAAATAATTGTAGTATAAACTATTTATACGCATATATCTAATCTTATGTTGTCTTATCAACGACCTTACTTTATTATCAACAAGCTAAGTGACAAAATTTATGTCTCAACTGCTATTTACACAAAACCCAACTCAATCTCTGCGAAATTATTATACAAACAATAATAGTTAACAACTGCATGACAAGAATTTTTAAGCTCTTCCAAACCAAAAGAGAGAGCACAATTTTTTTGACAGCACCTGTGTCTTATTTATCATCATGTAGAACACAACACAAAACAAACAGACAGTTAGATTGAGAGTCATTTCTCATACTTACCAAAGAACACATTGAACAGAAACAAAAGCTTCTTTTTGCGGAAATCGGAGATCGACATTTTTGTGTTTTACTTGATTTTATTGCTTAGTGAGGTTGTTGTTGTTGTTGTTGTTGGCCTGAAGGTCCTGTCCTTGTTGTTGTCCTCGTTTAACAACTGCACCAACGGAAATTGAAAACTGTAATGAAATGGTCAGAAAGAAAAAAACAAAATAAAAATTCACATTACAAAAACGAGCTACCAATAAAATGCTAAATCAAGCAGAGATGCGCTTTAAGAGTATTTGAGTAGCAGAAACAAGTAGCGCTCAATTAGCCAGAGTTGCAGTAGTTTCAACAAATGCTAATACCAGGCAGTAATGGAAAAGTAAATCTGCAGCCCTTACGCTTATTTAAGGGTCGCTCGTAAAAGAAACTAACAGTAAATGAGAAAAGGGTTGGGCTTCTCGTTGCATTTGGGCGGAGTGGGCAGGTCTGCTTTGGCTTAGTTATGCGAGCTAATTCAGCCAAAAAGGAAATAAAATAAAACTGTCTAAAGATGCAATGAGATATGCGTAATGGAATGCAAACTAAAACTAAGCTCTATAAAGAAAGAAAAATATGTTCATTAGTCGGGTAAGTGCCTCGACACTAGGATACCCTGCAAACACATTTCTTCTAGCAAATAATTACTTCTGCCAAATTTCGCCATAACGTTTTTTTTGACAAAGTCATCGTTACTTTGTGGATTAGGCTCACACAATTCTGCTTACCTGTGCGCCTATGACCTTGTTGCAAGTACTTTTTCTGTACATATAAGTTTTAGTATTAGATACTTAGTCTAATATAAATGAATAATTATATAATTCTGCATACCAAAATTTGGCGCTTCTAGATTTTTTTATTAAAGAAACAAACTGCCACGTTTTTGCAGTTTATAGGCAAAGGGGTCTTAAATTTATACATTTTTGTCTATTGCTATTGAAGATTTTATCTGATTTTAATATATTGAAGAAACATATAAGAATATTAAGAAACATATGGCAGTTTCAAATTTAAAACGCACTATGGGCCCAGATGGTAACATTTTGGCCAAAATTTCGGCGTTTTCATATCAATTTTATAGGGATGAATATAATGTCTGCTAAGTTAGAGGCGCCTCAGATTTTATTTAAGATTTACATAATCCAGGCAAAAATATGAAAAAATTTTACAAAAAATTAATTTTTTTTTACTCAATTGAAAAATACATTTTTCCAATGACAATCGTACGTTCAAACAAATATTGGAAAAAATGGTATAACCCACAAAAATTAAATATTAAAAATTTTATAAAATAATTTGAAAATTTAAAAAAAAAAAAATATATTAATTTCTTTTACTCCATTCAAAAAAAAATTGATCAACGAAAATCGGACCAAATATAATATCAATGGGAGATATAGAAAAAAATAGTACTAACCAGAAATATTAAATATTATTTTGTGGCTGGAAAAAAAATTGTTAGGCCCCATTTTATTTTATTTCAATTTAATTTTTATGAAAAATTATTTAAAAGAAATAGTAATAACAAAATTTGTTTTAAATAAATTTGAAATTATGATCCAGGCAAAAATTGGAAAAACTTTGAAAAAATATATGTATAACCGATTAAATGAAAAAATTGTTCAATGGCAATCGGACCGAATTTCATACAGAGATAGTATAGATAAATAAGATATGAGCTCCACACAAGACACAACCAAAATTTATTAAATGTTATTTTGAGTTAAAGAGTTACCAGAAAAAATCTTCATAAATGTTCTTATGCATTGAAAACACATGAGTTCTGAACCACGATTTTATTTTTTCTTTACAGTAAAAATTATTCAAAATAATAAAAAAAAATTATAATAAAAACAGTTAAAAAAAAATAAAATAAATAATAATAAAAACAGTGGCTCCAAATGTCCCTATTTTTTGCTACAACAATAATATTTCTAATATTTTGACATTTTTTTGGGGGGTAATAATGCCAAAAACTATGCTGCGTACGAAGCCTCTAGCTCTTATAGTCTCGAAGATCTGGGTATAATATATGAACAGACGCACAAGATTAGTATACGCTTTGTTCTTTAAAGAACTTATTTTCTGCCACGTCTCCTTCAGCCTGTTGCAACCATTGCAAAGATCTTAAATACCCTTACCCCCAAGGGTACAGGGTATAAAAACCAGATGCAGCGTCGTCACATCTGTCAGTAGGTCTATGTGTGTGTATATAAGTATACATGTAAGTGTGGCTGTGTGTGTGCCCCCAATGTGTGTGTTGCGTGGCACGGCTCATTTAGCCTTCAATCAACGGTAAACATAGCGTCAAGCAGAACGGGGCAAGTTGTAGACTAAACGAGCGCCACAAAATTAGAGAAAAAAAATCGTTTACACCCCGACCCCTTTATCTACAGAACATAATGCACCAGCAGCTTGGCCTTTGAGCACAGCCAAAGCTAGAGATGGGCTCGTGATAAACGACTAAAAAATATTAGCTGTAGTAAACTTGTGACTAAGTTAGTTCGAGATGGAATCGGGAGATAAAATTATGCTTGCTAAACTTTTTGTTATTAGTTATTACCCTCTTCTAGCTCTGAAGAAACTCGTAGAAAAAATTTTGTTCATAACTGATGTATGTAATTTTCGAGACTTGGGAAACTAGTGTCTGGCCCTAACCAAATGTGAACTAGTCTGATTTGCTATTTTTTTTAAGAAAAAGTTCTATCTCAGAATGGAAATACAAAACAAGTATGTCGAAGGATGGCGTCTACATTTTTCTAAATTTTATTAATTTTGTAATAGGAGTAGTCGTCTCGTGTAGAGATATAAGTTTTTATAAATTATTTTTGCTGTAATGAATATTTACAATTTCTTTGTTAATAACTGTCATTTACAAACGGCTTAGCATTGTTGCCCATGTAGTATTAAAAAGCGCATAATGCACATGTCAACAAAACATAAAAGTGTTGACACTAGAATTTGTGTGACCAGATGATGGTATAAAGGCTTAAGACAGTGTAAACCCAGCATAAACAGTAGAGATTATAAATAATAAAATTGCATAAATTAAGAAGATGATGCATTCTGTTTGCTTTATCCATTTACTCTCCTTAATTGAAAGTTATGGCCATATTTGTATGTCATCTTCTCTTGATATATGCTTTAAAGCGAAAATTTCGTACAACAGTATTAAGGTATTCCATTTAGAGATTTAAGTTGTTGCATTCTTTTGCTTAATTAAGCCACTTTCTTAGCTCAGGTTTTTTTATCATCTTTACTTTATTTTAAGTTTATGTAGACATTTTTCATTTAACAGTAAAAATGGTAAATTTGTAAAACTCGTGTAGGCTCATTTCATATGCTTTATATACAATTGTAGGTGTAAAAGTAATAACGTAGGCGGACATAGATGCCTAAAAAAAACACTTCCCACGCCCACCTCTATTGAAAAGCTCTATTCATCAACGCCGACAAACATCAAAGACGTCTTCAAAGCCTAAAACACCGAGCAACCCAGCCCTCCCACAGCAGGTGGGCTTACTGTACTGTACGTTACAGCTAACGCTTATAGCTTGGTCATTGCCAACTTCAAACAGCCTTCATGTTTGTTTTAACTACCGTTAAATGTTGTCGTTGGCGGCGGCGTCATTCAAGAATTGTTTGCTTTACTTTACCTTACTTTGGTGACTCTTGGTGTGACTGAAAATGAGACTGCAACTGCAACAGTGACTGAGGCTGCCTTGACTGACATGGGCAACCGACATAGTAACTTGCCCCTGATGAGAATGAGAATGAAACCAAGCTATCCAAACTACCTTGATGCCTGCTGTTTTATTTATCGCATCGCATAGAGAGACAAGCAGATCATAATTTCACAACGAGGAAATTGCAGCCAGGATGTCAAGTGGAAGGCAGAATGCAATGAACACAACGTTGACTGTAACGCTGGCTGCAACAGCAACCGTAACCAAAACAAAACAACAATCGCTATGGCGCAGATGATGATGATAAAATGCAGATGATGATAATGGAAATGCAGATGATGATTATTGAGATGCAGATGATGAAGTTAAGGTTGAAGATGATGAAGATGACGATTTTGCTGACTACCGCTATTGCTGGATTATAGCCAGACACTACTACCGCAGCGGCGCACACAAGCGTTAAGGCAAACGGCAAACAATTTAATTTTATTTTTAAAAACAACACAAACCAAAATAATAAAATAAATAGCATGCACTATACTAGCAAAGTTAAATCAAAATGACTGAGCAGAAAACAGAAAAAAAAAAAATAAAATAGAACATGAGACGTTATAAAAAATCAAATTAGATATAAACACAAAATAAATTGTCAAGCAAATTGAGCTGAGGTAGATATTTCATCTGATTATAGTAAGTGTATGCAAAATATTTGTAATTGAAACTGTTATAACTGAGATTATGTCAAAACGGTAAACTGAGACGGACATTTATGTACCGTTAAGTTGTGTCTAAGTAGGTCAGCACAATGAGAAGATTCATATCTGCGTAATTGCTTAAGAAAAGCTGCAGAATGTGATGGCTATTAGTAAGTAATGTCCTTTGTTTTGACAGGTGATTAGAATATTAGCTAAATTGAAATAACTCTTAAATTATGCGGCAAATAGTTTAAAGCATAATTCAGCTGTGTACGGTATTTCAAAATACCGCATAATTGAGCTTAAATTTCTTCTTAATTGTAGATGACCAATTATATGGAGAGCACGAACTTCTAGACACTGAAAAAAAAGTCACCAGGCCAAAATTTGGTGGATCAGAAATTTGACTATAACCATCTATCAACTTAGAGTAGAAACTTTTTAAACAGAAATATCCACAAGTGAGGAAGAGCGGTTTCCGATTTTAAGGTCGCAGAAATAAAAATTAACATCAAGCTATTTCAAGAAACCTGAACAAACACTTTCCCTCAGATGGGTTCGTGGACACAGTAACCGTCCTGAGATCTAACTTGCATACAAGCAATTAAAAATTCTTAAAACCAGATAAAATTTTCGTCAGATGGCCTGTTAGAGTCATTAATTTTTTGAGATGAAACATGCAGACAACTAACTTGCCAACACTACTTTGTGAAACTGACAGAAATGCTTTAAAGCAATTATTAAGGCAAGGGATATCCTGACTATTTAAAGATTGGATCTGTAAGCTGTACCTCAGAGTGACCAAGTAATTGGTAAAGACACATAATTAAATAAATAAATTAATTAAAAAAAAAAATTAATTAATAAATAAATAAATAAAAGGAAATTTTAATTTAAAAAAATAAATAAATAAATTTAAAAAAATTATTCATAAATAAATTAAAAAAAAAAAATTGTTTATACATAATTAAATTTATTAAAAAATAAATAAATAGATAAATAAAAACAAATAAATAAAAAACAAATAATATACAAATGCATAAATAATAAATAAATAAATGAAGATTTGATAAATATATAAAATTAAAAATAATATTTAAATTTTGCAATGAAGCGACTAAGTTTCATTCTTCTATTTGCTCTTCGAGATACTTGGGCCTCGGACAGACAGAAACAAACTTGCTATCTGCACCAAGTAATAAATTTTTAAATTAAAATTAAGAGTAAAATTAAAAAATGAGAAAGCCTAGCTCTCTGTTGAAGTTAACATTGGTTTTAAAGAATTTAATTTTTTTTTAACAAAAATTTATTTTGAAAATTGTTTTTTAAAGTATGACCAAGTCTGTTTTGTTTAGATTTTAACATTATATTTATGTTGTAAATTAATGTATAAAAACTCCACTAAGGACTATGTAGTCTATGTGTGACTCCCCCCAGGGGTCAACCGGTTCAACCTAACCTAATGTATAAAAAATTCTATACTTCTGTACTAAATAACACAACTTGGTGTCTTCACTTATACTCCACTTGGGATAAGTATTTTTTCGAACTTCATATATTCTTATAAATGTTAAATAATTTTATTCGCTGAATAAATAAAAAAGTACAAAAAGCATAGCTTACATAACTTTTGTCATACGTCTCTCTTAATTATGTTATGTGACAGTATAAATTGAATTCGCTGGATCGAAATAATTATAAATATATTTACCACCTTAATTGCCCAACAAAGTTATATAAATAAAAAAGCATTAATAATTATGTAGCAAAGTATAAAACATTTTAACTTTAACTGAAATGAATATTGCACATACGCCATGTTGCACACCTAGGCAAAAAAAATACCGACATATGCACATACAAAAACACACATAAAAACCTTCATCTGGCTGTCACAGTTCATTAATTGCCTGCAAGTGTTTTTATCGAAAAAGGGCATACAAAAAAATCCATATAAAATAATAAAAACAGTTGAACTTACTAACAGATATGTGAAAATAAAATGAAATTGAATTTTTTGCGCTTTTCATTTCGCCACGAATTGTATCTGATTTTTACATCTAGTAACGTTGCAGTTTCCTAAAAGCCACTCGAACAGATGTAATTTAAGCCAATGTGTCGCGTTTCATTTGAATTGAAATTTAAAGCCTTTTAATAGTCTGAATGCTCTATAGACACACACACACACACACACACACGAAACACACTCTTGTGCACGTGTGAGTGCATGAAAAATTAATAATTAAAATATTCGTGAAAATTGAATTCTTTTGCGCGAGCATTACGCATACGCCGTGTGTGACACTGCGGCGAGTGCCCTACAGGAAATGCACTGCCAGCTAACAAATTTACACACCACACACATGGCTGCATATGAGTGTACGTAGTATGTTAATTTGTTGTGGACATTTTAATGCTCTACTCTCAAAGCGTAAGAAGTATATAAATTAATGCAAACTGAGTTTGCGGGTAACATCAAAAATGACTTGATTAAAGCACCCTTGAAGTTTTATGAAGATAATCAATTGGTGTAATAAAAGAAATTGCATCTGTCACGTCCGTCTGTATCTATAGAATGCCTGAATCTAAACTTAGCATGAAAAATCGAAAGCTAAGAAAAATTAGATCCAGATCTCACAAAAAGCTTTAGTAAAGCCTAGTTAGAAATCCCTTAGTGCATTGGAGAAAATTGTGAATTCGAAAACATACACAAACATACTCCAAACAATTGGAGTCTTTGTAGATAAGATTGATTACCTTGGAAATTCAATGGGGAAAAAAGTGATATTAAAGAAAATTGAAGAACTCAAAAAAGACTGTAAAACATGCATTCTAGTATGACTGGATAAAGTCTCTGAGTGGAAGTTATCATTGCCTTTCCAGCCCCATTATCTGCATGCATAAGGAATGGCAGGGTTGTGGGTCGTTAGCCACTGTATCCTTTTTGAATAAATTTGCGGAGCCGAGAAAAAGAGTCAAATCCCATAATAGAATATTTCCCAAACAGTCCAGGTCCTCATCAAATGGTTTTACCAGGTAAAGTCTGATTTTTCTAAGAGTTCTCAGATGTTGAAAATAAGAGCGAGTTTCTTGCATCCTGCAGACCATATGACATATGGTTCAGATGTCCGTCAAGTTTCCCAACATTTTACGAACATTGTGCTTGCTAAAGCGATTCATAATTATTTTATTATTAAGTCAGGTAACACGGTATTTGTCATTGCCAGACGTAATGTCCATCCTCATTTGCACACTGTAGGCCATAGCTACAATCAATCAATTTGCAGACTTAAGGCCCATACGCAGCATGCAAAAATTTCGCACGAAATGTCAAAACTTCATACAAAAAAAAAATTCCCTTTTTTGGGATTTGGGATGGGGGGGAATGGTTTAAGGGGATTAATAACCCAAGGTTTTTCTTTTTATATGAGAAATAAAATTGTCCAAAGAATTTATGGAGAAAAATAAGTTTAGTCCCCCATCGAAAAAAGTTATCTACGTTTCTTTGTTGAACCATGCTGTTGCTGAAGTGTAGGGATTCGGATATTAGATTTTGCTTATACTATATCTCAGTCAGATAGCACGAAGGATGTGACAGGATGCTGCATCCTGCTTACCATATCTACGACAAAGTTTAGTTTGAATCTGTTTTTATGATTCCCTAGTTGAAGGATTTCCAAAAAGAAACGGTCCTCATTGAATGGTTTCTCCAGATACAGGGTGCGATTTTTTATGGAGGGTAGGTCAGACGCATATCGTGTTGAATATCCTAGTGATGGACCAGCCATATGCACTATAGGCTGCATTGCCTCTTTGACATTTTCCGAATCCTGTTCTTGCTGAAGAGCAGGATTTGGGACTGACAGCTGGACGCACCACTTTTAACTAACTATTTAAGTTCGAAAAAAAAATTTCGTTTTGTTTAACTTACTTTAAAGTAGGTTAAGAACTGTAGGAGTTTACAGGCAAAAATGTTCAAATTTTCACTGAAAGGTTTGTGGAAAATAGTTTAAGTCATTAAAAAAACAAAGTAAATAAATATACTTATAATTTCTAAATATTATTTCCGATTACGATGAAGTTTCGAAAAATTCCGACCGTGAAGGTGACGAAAAAAATTTTAAAAGGTAAAGGATATTAAAATTTTTTTTTTTAAATTTACGTAAACATAATCCAAATTAGTTCAACTGGAGATATTTGTAATGTGGTGAAGAATTTTTTTTTAGAACCCTTTTTTTTAATTTTTATATGAAAAAATCTTTTAAACGCCGTGTTTTTGGTTAAAACAAGCCAATAAACACGTTAATATTTAAAAAAATTTTGGCAATAATTTGGGAAATTTTTTTTTTTAATTTATAAAATTAGTTAAAAGTTCATCATTTCAAAAATATTTTATTAAAACTCTTTAAAAAAGTGCTATTATAATTGCAGTGTATTGTCAGGGTACATAAAAGTCGGGTAGTCCCAAATGCAGCTGCCAATAACACAGTTGCCTTTTTTTCACTACAATTTATCCTGAACCTGATGCTTTGTTGTTGTTGTTTTTTGTTCCATGCTTACAGCATTTGCATTAATTGCGTGGCCTTTTACTTTTATTTGGCCATTTAGCATAACATTTCGAGTTCCGTATTAATTGGCAATACTGTATGCCGCATTTGCGCATAAAAACATCCTGTTAAATGCCACAAAATGGCGTTGCGCAAGTGTGGCAAAGACACACACACACACACACATACAAACAGAGAGCAACACACAAACAGCTCTTCCTGAAGGCTGCTTCTAAACCGTCTGCCATTTCTAATAAAGCGAATTATAAGCCATATTTATTTTTGATGGACTTTTTTTTTCAACATAAAAACTAATCATGAAACATTATACATTTAATATATGTATGGAAAACATAAATATTTTAATCGCATATTTAGTGGTTTGTCATCAAGCTGAATGAGTGCGAAGGTTGTGTAAAAACCACAGATGATTGATGATGCATTGGCGCAGCAGATATTGTGGAAATCAATGAAAGCACAGCATATTGCTGTATTCAAGGCTAGAACCCGAAGGTTAATGCGATTTACATAATTTCGAAATTAACGCTTCTGCTAGATGGGCCTGACCCAGTATGGATGCATAATGACAACAAGAGGATTTGAAACAGTTTATCAAAATATTCAGCAATTGGCTTAAACTCTGGCTGCAGCAAAACCAGCCGGTTGCAAGTGGGTTAATTTGGATTTATGTATTATATGTATTATACATAGTAATTACCAACAGTTTAAATAAAAGCCGGCATATCGAGCTTGTATAGCCTTGTCAAGAATCCACACTAATTAGCAAATTAGTTTAAAGTTAGCAGGGAAAATGTATGCAAAATTTGAAAGATTTTTAGAGGCTTATAGATGGCTTTGATGGGAACTAGAAAGAACGTAAAAATCACAATCGAATATGAAGTTCGCAAAATTGGAAGTCATCGGCGCGGGCTTGCAACAGCAGTACAAAACGAATGTGGGCAAAAAGATACGTTGGTTAATATCCTAAATCCCATTAAGGATTAAGGAAAAAAATCGCACACTAAATTTACCTCCCATATTCATCAGAACTTTCATAAGCAGATGGTGCACTAAGTGCCAAGGTTGACGGATTTCGGACACAATGCCACAAAGAAATTCAAATTTTTTTTTTTATAAATTAAAAAAAAACAGCCAAAAAAATAATTTTTCAATAAATAACTTCGAAACGTCCAACTATTAGGTTTTTATAGGTGTACCCCGGCCCAGTGAGAGGGAGTGGGGAAGGGGGATTCGCCCGGGCCCGGAGTTTTTTCAGGGGCCCGGTGTAATTACTGTCGTACTGTCGTGATTTAAGCTAAAGGTATAATAGAGGGGTCGGTACATTTTCCCCCGGCCCGGATTTTCTCTTTACGGCAGTGGGTGTACCACTATTATATTATCATATAATATTTTTGATCTATGCCAATTTTTTAATATATTTAAAGCTTATATCTACCACTTTATGAAATTTGGTAGGAATACCTTTTTATGAAAATAATTTTAAGAAAAAGTTTTCCATTTTCTGCCATTTTGGTTTGGAGTTATCAATATTTGAAAAAGTTTGTGCGCAAAATTAAATTTTACTCAAAATTATTGTGGAAAAGCCGAAATTGTGAGCATAATTGAAAAATTTGGCCCATAGTACATTAAAGAGAATGGTGAATTACTAATTTAAAAACATGCACAGACAACAGTTAACAAAATATTGGAGACAAATTTGAAGATTGCAATGAAAATTTTCAAGAAATTCAAGAATTTTGGCCAAAGCATGAAGTTCTGCGCCCATAGTGCATAGGCAAAAATTGTGGATTTCTAGTTAAAAAAAAAGTAAACAATAGTTCACCGCGCAAAATTTCATCTACTTAAAAAAATGATTATGGAAAATCCAGAATTTTGGCCATAACATAACAATCTGGGCACATGGATTTGAGAAAATTCTTGATTACTAATTCTACACAGACAATATTAAAAAATTAATTAGATTCAAATTGAAGATTGAATTGAAACGCTCCGAAATTTAATTTATGTCAAATGTATGTACCCAAAATTTCAAAACAGGAGAACCTCAGTCCATTGGGGATTGTTGGAAATCACAACTGTGCTTACAGTATCCACATCTACCACGTTGATAAACATTTTAGAAAGTGAGCTTATGTACGCAGCGAAGTCTGCCCTGGGCTTCTAAATTAGCTATGCCTATGCAAAAAAGGACTCCAGCAGTAAAGAATGAAGAAGAGTCTCAGTTAGGGATCCCCTTAAAATGGACAACTCCGAAGCAAGACGATACACACCAAACAGCATATGTTAAAATTAAAAAGACGAGATTTTTAATAAAGGAATGCAGTCTACGGCGAACTCTTCAACTGAATGCTAGAAGCTCGATACATTGCCAATTGCTGGATACATTGGGACAGCCCCAGAAGTATAAGCTACATTATTAAACTTTGGCCCTTTCAACATTATCTACGTCACGTTCTTTTCTAACTTTACTAACACTCCAGCTCATAGAGCAAAAGAAGCGCATCTTTTAAATTTTTTTACACTTTTACCTTTTTAAATTAAAGAAACGTAAAATTTGTCTCTGTCAACCATAAAGATTTATGCGATTGGTTAAAAGAAAAATTTAACATTCTTTTAAGGAAGAAAAATTATTGTTTTTGACATTTGGACATTGGGGATTTTTTAGTTTAATACAAAATATTTATATTTTAAGTAACTTAATGATAATTATTTTATTTTCTTGAAAGGAATTTCTATGTAGCAAAATTTTATAGCACAAAGTAAAGGTTACTTGAGTTTTTGCTCTACGTACAATAAAATTTTTTGTAACGCATTTGAATTAAATTTCATAATGAGGAAGAGGTTAAACCTATTTGGGGAAATTCCCATAAAGTTGCAAAAAAAGGAGTTAACATTTTTAATGTGAGTTGACATTGTTTAAAGAAAATGTCGCAGAGAAGTACCCATTCCCTTTTTTTGAACGTTCTGCGTAATGTTTTTTAAGACGCTAAAAGTTTTTATAGATTTTGTTCAAGAAGAAACATGTAAGTCACATAAAAGCGACTGGTTTCTTTAAATAAATACATTATACACACATAATATACAGCCGTGCTCCCAATTTCACCTAAACCAATTTTTAAGCGGTTTAAATCCGACTGCTTGCAAGTGAAATCAAAACGAATTGGCAAAATAGTTTCCAAAGTGCACGTAATATAATTTTTTTAATTTTCTTTTATATTCTTAGATTCAATATATAAAAATTTAATGTTAGATATTTCTTGATAATTATTTTTAATAATTTGTTTTTTGATTCAAGACAAAAAATAGCATCAAAACCTAAAGCGAATTTTTGGCATACGTGCCCATTAAATATTTCCCTTGTAATAAAAATAGCTAAATAGCTAATAAGAAGTTATCAAAAAATGCAGAGCTGTGGCAACAATGTAAAGGAAATAAGAGAATTCTTCGAAAAGATTAAGGGAAATATGAGAAGTTTTGGACAGCAAAAAATATAAATTTGTGAAATTCTGAATATTACGAATTTTCTACATAAAGAAACAATATTCTGCTGCCAAGCAAAGTCGCTTATGCCAACGATTGACTGTATTATCGAATTTTCTAAAGGCTTTTATTTTAAGTTCCCAATAAGTTTTAATGGATGACGATAGATACAAATTTTGGCTATAAAAAATTGCTTATCTACGTAATATATTTTAATGAATATTTTTTCAGTTCAAAACCTTGTTTAAGAGAGCTTGTGTTCCATGCCGTATTGGCTTAAAATTTCGCAAAATATCAATCTGTGTTTTAAGCTACGAAGGCAGTTTGATAAATCAGTGAATTTTTGAATTTCTTATTTTTAACTTTGAATGCAACACAGCTTCTATCAAGTACCATCTCTTAATAGACTTCTGTAGAATTTTTAGGAAACTGCGAAAATAAGTTTGTCTCATTTTAACAACCTACAGAATATTATACGCAATTAAAAAACAAATATTTTGCGTAAAACAATCATCACAAAAACGCAATAAATGCTTGAAAATTTCTATGATTGCTCTGCAACAGCAATTTCACTAGTTTGAAGTTGGCTTACTGAGTTCCCACTTGGTGACGTCACAAGTTACGCCAAACGTTCATGGCACCAAAAAGATGTTGCCTCAAAAGGTATCATCGATAAATAAAAAAGAGAGGTGGCTGAGGCTGTAGGCATCTCAAATGGAAGTTGGATAAATGGGGCTACTAATTATTGTCCCTCTCCAAATCTGGCCCCTAGCATCTATTTTTATTTTTTATGAAGAATTTGCCACCACTGAAAAAACGTATGTTTGACGGGCCTTAAGAAAAGCTATTATTTCTAAGGAATAAAACAATTTGAAAAGTGTATCGTGCTAAAAGGCGAATATGTGGAAAAATAAAATATTTTTCGCGAAAAAAAAAAAAATTGCCTATTAAACAGCTCTCGTACAAATAATGATTTTTTACGCTCAGTTTGACTTAATTGCACATTTATTACAATTTTGTCAAAATTGATTTGAATATTCATGAAAATGCCTGACATACAAATCCCCTGTGTATGGAATTATAAATTTATGCGAAAATTTAAAAGAATTGTCATGCAATTTGAGCTGGAGCTTAAAAATATGCTCTTTTAATATACGCAAAATAAAATGATGCTGCCAAAGCTGGTAAAAATCGCAACTCTTTTGGTAAGGCAAAAATTAAATGAAGCTGAAACTGATTTTCAGTTTAATGTTTCGTTCGCATAGATTACGCTTTTTTATATAAAGCTCTCTTAAGTCAACTACGCGCATTTCGAACTTTAGCCATAAAATGCACCTTTTTAAGCGCTCACCTTCAAACTTAATTGCCACTAAAAGTTTAAGTAAAGCAGCTCGAAATCGAAATACTTGAAGCGCCTCAGCTTCGACTTGTCCTCTTGTGGCACATTCTACAATACAACTGATGGTTTGCTAATTACCATTTGGCAGCCGTAAATTGCGGGCCTGCCAATTTAAAATAATAGAGAGAATGAGGAATGAGTGTGCAACAACGTCGCTGCATTGTGCATCATTTTGTTGCAGTCGTTGTTGTTGTTGTTGCCTTTTTGTTATCTTTTGATGCGCTTGAAGAGGCGATAATCAACTAAGAGAGAGAGCGAGAGTGGGGCAAGTTGCAAGACACTTGAGCTGCATTTGTATGGCATTGTGCGCCTCGCCGTAATTCTGTGTAATTTGCATTAATTTACATTTAATTTGTGTGGCAGCAACAAGAGCAACAACAACAACCACGCAGAGCTGGACAAACGTTGCGCTAGCCAGACGCGCAGCCTTAGGTGCTACGTGCAGCAGCTGCATAAACAAACTGTCCGGCTGAGGATCCTTGAGCGGAACAGTGACTGTCATTTTGTATTATTTTTCTTTAGGAAAATTCGTAAAGTTGCTTGAAAAACTTTGTGGCAAGCAAGTGGTGTATATAACATTTTCTATGAATTCATTATGAAAAGCAACGCTGTGTGCTCGGAATTTCTTGCACTTGTTAAATTTTGAGCACTTCAAAAGGATTTTCATTGCAGCCAAGGGGTTGGGGGCGCAAGTAACAACTATTGCAAGAGTTTTGTGCAACACTCAGCGGGACACAGAAACTGTGCCGTGTAGTTTTTCTTGCCACTTGTGCTCGTTACATTTTGCTTGTTCTTTTGTCGGTTTTCGAAATGTTTTTTTCGAAAAAATTTTTATTATTTTTGTAACGGAAACTTTCAACACAAACACCAGCACACAAAAGCACACGCACACACGTACAGTCACTCACACAGACACAGAACGATATTCAACTAAGAAATGTAACAATTTACCGTTACTACTGGTTACTTCCACTTGGCTCTCGTGTCTGCTCTCGGCAACGCGCTGCGTCGTTTTGTGATGCTCGTGCCCAGTGCACGGCTTTTATAAGGCGCTCAGGGACGTCGTCGTCGCTGCTTTGCTGCCGTTGCGGCTGCTGCTGCTTCGGCTTCGTCATTGTCGTCGTTACCATCATCATTATCGTCGTCGTGTTTGTTGTTGTCGCATCGTCATCGGCAACGTTGACGTCTGCGCTGGCAGCGCCGTTGGCTGCTCTTTGTCAACGCGCGCTTTATCTATTGCTGCCGACGCCGCTGCTGCTCTGCTGCAGCTGCAGCTACTGCTATGATATGTCTGTGTTTGTTTCGTTTATTGTTGTTGTTTGTTTTTTTTTTTTTTCGGGGACCACGTGCTCTATATTTCGGCCCGGCCAGCATGCGGCATTTTTGGTCTTTGCTTAAATTTTGAGATTTAACACTTACAAAAATGCATGGGGTGTTTTATGTGGAGCAAGTGCATCGCAGCTGGAGCCAAATATGTGCTAAGTAACTGTGTAAATGACAATAAAAATATAACTTTTGATGGTGTTTATAGAAGCACACAAATGCTTGTTAAAACATAAAATGGTTTATGTTATGACGGCATTAAATTTAAAAAAAATATAGTCTGACTTGAGGCGCAATACGTATGTATGTAATAGCAACCAACATATGCACCTATAATGATAGTAAGCCACTAATTGAGAATTACTAAATATTCGATAGTATTAAATCTAAGCTAAAAGATGGATTTATAATGGTAGCCTTTAGAATGGTCGGGTTATTGTCTTAAAAATAAATTATTCTTTAACAAACTAGTGTGCGGTCAAGAAGTTCTTTCTGCTTATCCTTTTTTAAGAAAAATAATGTAAGAGTACAATCCATTTTATGTTTAAGGAGAAAAATTAAGTGATTAGGTACAAAATATTGATTAAAAATTGTAAATAAAATAGTAAGGGATGTATTATATAAAAAAAAAATACTAACTAAAAAAAAATATTGTAAATACTCGAGACTCACATAGCTACGAGATAATTTTTCTACCGTATTTCTGTCAAGCTTCGTAAAAGAGCTTCACTAAATGGATGGTTTTAATGGATACGTTTATGTCTGTGGGAGAGAGTAGATCAGGGTGGCTCCCAAAATGTATGTGGAGTCAGTAATTTAAAAGTAACTCGTTTTTTATAAAAATAGTTCGTATAAAACTTGTTCTTAGCATTGCATGGTATCGTTTATGATTAGGCCTTTTTGTCATTTGACTCCAATAAGTATGCTACAGTTTATTGTACTTTGGAGTAATAACTTTTAATATAATCTTTTCGAATATTAATAAATCAATTAAAAACTTTTTTCACTGCTGACATTCCAACCCCTGAGGAGCTAACACAGTTTGTACAGAACAGGAAAATGTTCTGCCAGGACGATCTGGCCACACTCTATGCTTACGTATCCACCTTTCCAAACTAAGGCCCTTCGCCTTATTACAGGCTGCGAATGGTACGTTAGAAACTTGATCGAAAAGGTTCTTGGAAGAACACACTATTAAAAGGCTGAAGAGGAGAACAGTCAAACACTTAGTACTTTATTAATCCATGATTAAGAAGACTGACCAATATTAAGGGCAAAATTGGCCATAAGACTTGCTAAAACAGACCAACAACAATAGCTCCATCGATTAAGGCCGGCTTGTGCGAATTCTCTATGAGAGCACCGACGAGAGTCCAGAACTGCGAGTACCGAAGGAAGGCGAGGCCTCGACGATGGCTAACGATGAAGAGAGACCCTATTCCCGAAGTTATGACTCAGCTCAACAGTTTCCCAGAGGTAGACAAGGTCAAAAAAAAAAAATTGTAGAGGTTTTAGGTTGTGGAAGACCGGCTATCACTTTCGGGACGCTGTTAGCAAATGCGTAAAGGATTTCCTCCACCCTACCGCAAAAAAAAAATACATTTAATAAAAATATGTGTATTTTTGGAATGTGCAAATAAAGATTAAATTTTTGTCTGTTTTTTCCTAAAAATGATTCAATGATTTCAATGATTTTTTGTTTCCTTTCCTTTTCATTTTTCCTTAATATACGGGTGGAAAATATCTGCCTGGCCGACATCTGGCTGAATTATTAAAGTGAAATATTTAAAAACTATTAAATTAAAAAGTTCAAAGTTCCTAAAAACTAAAGTTGTAAGATGGCGATTAATTTGGTTTCAAAGCTAAATGTTCAAATTTTGAATGAATCATTGTAGATGCTAAGACAAGGAAAAAAACAAACAAAACAGGAGAAATGGTTTTTATATTTGAAAACTTTCAGAAATAACTAACATTATTTCAAATAATAACCTATTGATAGTTGTTATATTTTATTATAATGCTACCTAATTTGGCAATTGCGAATTGCCTAAAATTAATCTTTTTCCTTTTTAAAACGAAGTTCTTTTACAGAGAGTTACCGAGCTGAAGTGATAGAAAATTTGACACTGAACAGTGACAATAGAATAGACGATTGGTAGAACGTTGGCTTCAAAACTTTAAAGTGCACCTCAAGTCTCATGTTCGATTTTCAGTCGAACCTAATTATTTTTTATTTTTTATTATTCCCATTTGTAATTGAAATTTTTATATAATACTGGCTTTGCAAAAAATTGTTTTTAAATCCATTTTTTACACTTTTTTTATTCTTATATTTTGTATTTATGTTTATTTAAAAAAAATAAATAAAAAATTGTAATTTCATTTAACATTTATTTGATTATTAAAAAACCATAAGTAAGCTTAAATAAATTAAATATTAAATATATACTAAATGATACTTAAATATTTTTATATTTAATTTTATTATATGACAGACAGATCATTTAATATTTTATATACAATTTAATTTAATATTTTGTATATAATTTTTAATAAATAAATTTTTCCTCTTGATAGTCAACGTTGCTTCGTATTTGTAAGACGATTCCAAACATTATTTGCAAATTGTGAATATCTCATATTTTAGTTTGAATTGTGATTAGCCAAAACTTTCTTATAATAAAGTACAATAACTTTATTGTTTAATCCATTCTTTTATTTACCTTAATACTACATGAACGGCAAGTATAATATTTTGACTCTTACAAAATCCTGCTAGTACGTACAGCTAAACTCCACATATAGCTAGTTATAATTGCAACTCTGCCAAAATGGATATTTTGACCATTCCATATATCAACACAAATAATCATAGCATACATAAAGGCTATCGCCAAGTAGTAAATTGCTTGCCATAAATTTTTACAGTGCACAACATAACAAATCAAAATGTGCAAATGTTCTGGACAAATTTTTAGCACAGCCTTGACACACACAGCCGTAGAAAAGGACACACAGAAACAGGCACACACAGACAGTGGCACACAAACACTTACAAAACGTACAACACACGGACACAGATACTTAAGTAAATTTAACACAGCGTGGACAGTAATGCAAAAGACGTCAGACGGCAGCGGACAGAGGACTAAGGACAGCATAATTGTCGTGGTGCATTCAATCTTGTTGGGCGTCAGCAGCATGAGGACCACCAACTGGGAGCCGGAATAAGCATTTAAGCAATTTTATGCCTGTCTCTTTTGCTTTTAATTATACAAAATCACACATACGTGTTCACACACACACACACTTAATAAAACAGCACATGGAAGCATGCATTTTCCAAGTTATTGTCAACTTTTGCTGAAATGTCGCTGCCAATTTATCAAGTAGCCGAAATGTCCAAAATTTCCCCACAAGAAAAAAAACAAAAACCGCCTCAGACAAGCGGAAACATGCTGTGAAGGCGCAGCAGGAGTCCACAGAGTTGCATTTGCAGTAGCTGCTGTTGCTGTTTCTGTCGACGTCGCTGTCAACGTCACAGTCAGAACCGTAAACAACGTTCCGCAACGTAGCTGACTGCGCTGCTGACTTCAAACAGCTACCATTGTTTCGTTTCGTTTCATATTTGTGTGCAACACCAATACTAAAGCAAATGCTGAAGCAAAGTGCACGAAATGTGAGTATGTGTGTGCGTGTCTGAGAGTATTTGAGAGTGTAAGCTTGTATGAGTGTATTTTAGCTGGCTTTGGAGCGTGTTGAAGTAGGCAAATGTTTGAATTTGTGGCCTTTTTACCTGTTTGCATCTCAAGTGGCCACCAACACACAGATACCCACAGACATACATATAAAAACAAACAGAGGTATGCAGCACATGTGTTTTTTGCGCGTAGGAAACGGAAACCGACATTGACACACTTTGAAATTAACATGGCCGCAACTCAAGCTAAATGTTAACTGCCTGAGCTCAACGCAATATCTTTTATATCCATTACAAGTAGAGTAAAAGGGTATATTTATTTTATAGAAAAATATGTAACAGAAAAAAGCATTTACGAAAATATAAAATATATGCCATTTAGTTTAACTCCCATTGAGAATTTGTGGTATCATCTTTTTTTTGGCTCCCATTTTCTTTATTTATAAATTTTAAAATCTGAAAATTTGTTCTTCTATGATTGCCACCGCAACCCGACAAAGAAAATCTTTAAAATTTGTAAGTATGTAATAGTTAATTTTTTTAAGTATGTTGTAGGCTTCTTTTAGGTAAAAACAAAGCAAGATTAATATAATGCCACCAGTTATCTTCCTCAAAAACCAATCAAGGAACAATAATGTGGGTTATTTAGACATTAAGTAACGAATATCTTTTTCTTAAATCGTTGAGCTTTCCGAACCTAATTTTTTAAGTCAAAAAAAAAAATTTTTATATTTAAATTTAATTAAAAAATTTTGGTGTTCATTGCGTAAAGTATTTCTGCTATCACTATTTGTGCCTGCAAAAAAATAAACGGAGCAATAAATGCATGGCCTTTAAAAAAATTTCATAAATGTTTAGGCAGTTTGATTGTTTTTTACCTAAAAAAAATTAAAACTATTCTAAAAAGTAATTAATTGGTATATTTTTGCAAGTCATCAGTTTTGTGTGAAATTTTGTATAGCAAACGTAAAAAAGTTTGCTCACATAAAACAGCTCAAATAGAAGAAAACAGCAAAACTGGTAAATAAAAATATATATAATTTTTTTGAAAGGTCTATCCGAAAAAAGAAAAAATTCTTATTTTTAATTAATCACAATAAAATCGAGTTTTAGCTCTTATATTTTGACTTAAAAATAAAAATGATGAAACAAAAATTAGATAATAATTTTTATTAAAAATCGTGAATAATTTTTGATTTATTATTTTTAATTAATTAATTTTTATAATAACCATAGAAAATATAAATTATTGGTAGATTTTTATTTTACAAAAATTAAAATTATTGCTTAATATTTATTTATGAAATTGATAAGAAACATGTAATATAATTGTCTTTTGAACCAGTTGGCTCATTTATATGACACACTTCAATACCTTTCCGTCGAAGCGTTACACGTCCTTGAATCTTCAATATTAAGGACCCCACAAAAAGAAAATTTAATTGAAATATCTTAGCAAAACTATTAGTAAAAAATTTATATACAAAACGTATGTTAATTAAATTTTTATTTTGTGCGTTTTAATGGCTCTCGTAGTATGAACTAGTAACTGATAAGACCTGAGAGACGAAGTTAAAAAAGTCTCTCCTTCTTTCTTTTAAAATATGGATTTCTTTCTCTAAATTTAACATTTTAATTTAATTTAATTTATAATATTATTAATTTAATAATATCAATTTTTTTATTCTAAATATTTAATTACTTTGGATAGACGACACCAACCCAAACGAAGTTCACCAGTTCGAATGAGTTCACAAAAAGTTACTGTTTGGTGCGGATTTTGGGCCGGTGACGTCAATGCCGTCAACGTTGATCGCAGCATAACAATGATATTTTACCCCTCATTGAACATAAACGATATGTGGTTTCAGAAAGGAAGCCGCATCTTGACACACAGCGGACACCATTTCATCATCTTGGTTAGATGCTATTTATTGCAAAACCCTATAGAATATGTTCACACTGACGAACGGACAGATATCCCTCAATCGAGTATCGTTCGATCCTAGTCATATTGTATCAGCATTTGAAACCTTCTGCAAACCTAATAAACAAAACGATGTCCACTTTTTGCATATTCTAATATCTGTATAAGAGTATGTGACTCTCAGACACCATCTCAAAGTAATGTGTACATCGAAGTCGGTGACGCTCGACTTGAACATTACCATTTTCGGTTTCAAGTTTTCTTTTCGTTGTTGTTGTTGTTGTCAACGTTTTCTCATGTGAATCTCTTGGCATCGTCCATTTAGCTGTCTACCTATTCTATGTTGTTGTTTTTGCCATACTTCTTTCAGCTCGCAGCTTAAATACGCGGCTACTAAACGTAACTGGCAGCGTTTATGGCTTGGTCCCAGCTCGTTGTGGGTCACATAGATACACACACACACACTCGCATACCGGGCACAAACACATATTTAAAGGTGCACATGTGTGCTTGGCACGGCAACGAAGCATTATTTGCAGGCCACTCGACTGCTCACTCACACACAGATACACAACTACACACACACAAACGACACACCTGCACACCCTTTTTACGTTGGTTTCATTGGTCTCTTTTGTCTGTGCTTTAGCCTTTGCTGCTCTCTTTTATCCATACACTCTGCACTTGCCGCTCCGCAATGGCAACTTGATTAGACCAACATGAAATTAAGTAATTTTCTTATATTGTTTAGTGTTTCCCTCAAACAACAACCACAACATTAACAACAACAACAACGAAAAACAAGAACAATGGGAAAGAGAACAATAAGAGGCGCTACGAAATCGGGCCATAGAGTACAAAAGAAACCGCCAAACAAACCAAAATTTAATGAAACGCTGCAGCCTCAGATGAGTCGCAATTTTTTTGCGCTCTCAAGGACTTGCCAGATAGGAAGTTGTGTATATATGTAATTTCAATTATATATTTAATGTTTATGTATGAGTGGAATACATAATTGTTATGAACAATTCTTGCAGAGCATTGCAACACAATTCAGCTAGAACTGTTTTCAAGTCTAATTACTCAATGTCTTTTATGAACAAATTTTTAAAAAAACTAGACAATTACCCAAGAGTAAGTTTGGAAGTGTAAGGATTAAATTTCGAAATAGCTTCTATGGTATATATGTATTATTGGTTATAGCTCGCGGTTTTGCACTGATAAATTCGATCAAAAAATTTAGTAAAAAAAAATTAAAGAAATTTGATTTTATATGTAATGTTTGGTTCAGTTTTTAAGAGAAATGTCCAAGAATAAAATATCTCTGACAATAAAACCTAAAAAAGGTATTCTTGCGTGTACAATGCTTTTTTTCAAAATTATACCAGTTTCAGCAGTCTTATGCGAATTTGGAGATGCTAAGGTCCTGCAATACAAAAATTATAATTTTCAATTCTTGCGTCAAACATGTACTGCTATACGGAAGCGAAACATGGCACTTAACAATGGCGTTAGCTCAAAAACTACAATGTTTTGTTAATAGGTATCTTCGGTCCATCTTGCGGGTATGGTGGCCGAGAGTCATCTCGAATGGAAGGTTATGGCGTGCTACTATGCAGAAACCAATTGTACAGCAAATACGGCTTCGGAAATTAAGATAGTTGGGCCATACATTGCGAAAAACATAGATGAGGCAGCACATGCCGTACTCTCCTGGAACCCCCAAGGCAGAAGGTCACAAGGTCGTCCACGCAATACTTGGCGGAGAACCATATAACGCGAGACGAAGAAGTCCATAAGTGAATTGAGATACATAGCGAGAGATCGAGAAAATTGGAAAGCCTTTATTAAAAATGAATGTGAATAGGCTAAGTTTGTACAATCTGATATTGTAATAAACATGCTAATAATAATAATTTTTAAAGTCTTGAAATAAGTGTTATTATGCAATTTTGAGGAAAAAAATCAAAAAATAATAATTAATTGATTATTTTTATACTAAAAATTATAAGAGTTGCGATCCCTGGTTTATTGAACTCATTGAAATATAAAGATGGCGTACGTTAAAGTCGGGCGCGGACGACTTTGGGATACCCTGTACCACTGCTTGCAATAAAATCCGGTAAATTGCTTAAGAACACCAAAAGACATTTGATTGCCAAATTAGATTATGATACCTTCATAAACAACCAAAAACAGACGAATTTTTAATCAACAACTTTTTTTCGACCGATCGGCCCTATGATATAGTCAACCGATTTTGATAAAATTTGGTACAGTGTTGAAGATCTCTAAAAAACTTCTGAATGCCAAATTTGGTTACAATATCTTCACAAACAAACGAAACACAACGAATTTTGTGCAAAAAACGTTTTTTTGACCGATTGGCCCTATGGGAGCTATATGATATAGTCAACCGATTTTGATAAAATTTGGTACAGTATTGTTGAACAACCGAATTATCCATCTAAAACTTTTTGTTTTTTTCGAGGTCCTCTGAAACACCCCTATGGGAGCTATATAATATAACCCCGATATCAAAAAAATAAAATAAACTTGTCTCCCCTAACATAATAGCGCATCTAATCTGAAAATTTGGTTGCTCTAGCTCTAGGCGTTCATACAGACAGACGGACAGACGGACAGACGAACAGACGGACAGACAGACAGACGGACATGGGTATATCGACTTCTCTAGTCACCCTGATCATACTTTAAGTAACTTTGGGGGGTCTCCGACGTCTCCTTCTGTATGTTACATACATTTTCGGCTTGCACAAACTTAATATACCCTTTGTACCATACGGTACAGGGTATAAAAACATTGCAAGAAACTAAGCAAAGACAAACAAAGGGATACTACTACTATTTAAAATCTCTCTTAATCAATTTTGAAACACCACAGCTCTTAGACGTTTAAAGCTTTGAAAACCTCAAATGATAAATTTGTTTATATTTTGTTACACACAAGGGGGCATAAGAATCGGGATCTTTAATTTGCAATTTGCCTTCTCACAAAAGCCTTCTTAATTTTTCTACAGGGTCTCGCCTTACTGAGACTAGCGGATTAAGCGCGCCTTTTACTGCTGCTCTCTCCAAGCAGTGCGGGTAGCTTTGATGAGTGTATGCCGAACAAATACCCAGTAGAAAAATTAAGAAGAAGAAAATCTTAAAAATTAATTGTCTATTAAATACGCTCTTAATCATTAGCTTATAAGGTTTTACTTAAAAAAAGCAGCACGGAAACTTTGGAGTAAAATATTATTCTAATTTTAAAGTATTTTAGTTATCTAAATTGTAAAAGATAATTCAGCTCGAAACGTTCTCTTAAAACATGAAGTTAAAGAGTTTTTAAATTTAATGCAGCTGCTGTGCTCATTATTGTGCAGTTTTGGCATAAACTTTTTCAGGCTTCATGTTAAATAAAATATTTAAGAATTAATTATCTCTATGTATGTATTACAATACTTTAACCTTCAGCAAGAAGAGCAGCGTTACCTAATCGCTTTTTAAATGAACATACTGCAAAAATTGTACTCATCTAAACTGATTTTAAAATCCACAGAGCAAAAATGTTGCGCCAACAGTAGAGCATCAACAATAGAGCAAGAATCTTTTCCCACGGCTCCTGACAGTTGCAGTTGCCACAAAACTCAGGTGCAGCATCAGCAACAGCAGCAGCAGCAGCGGCGGTTACTGTACTAAATATTTTCCAGCTGTAAAAGCCGTTAGCTCTTCAACCGTAGAGGCCAACAGACCCAACCAGACGTACCCGGGGGTTTTGATAGTGCATTGGTGGTGGTGGATGGATGTGGTGGATGTGGCACTGGCAGCAACAAGCCTCAACTTTGGGCGCTCTAATGTGGCATGTCGTGCACTGCATCCTTCGTCGGGATTAAATCAGCTAGCTGCCCCTAAAACTATGCAAGCTCGTCATGCACAATTTTTCAGTTTGGGTTAAAGGCGCCCAATTGGGGCAGGAATGTGTGTGTATGTTTCTGCAACGCGGGGGCTGGCAAAGGTTGCATAGGGGCATGCATTGTGTTTTTGCTGCTTGTCTGTGTAATTTAGTGTTATATTTTAAGCGCTTTTCTTTTATGCTCTTACTCTGCTACTGCACACGCTTTTATTGCATGTTTCATTTTGAGTTGTTTTTCTTGATTTTTCTATTTTGGGGCAGCGCCGCAGCAGCACGTGAGAAATTACACATGTCCTCCATATTTGCAACATTTGTGTATGTGTGTGTCGGTGTGTTTGTTTGTTTCTCTGCTCATTTGTTTGTTTGTTGGCTTGTTTGTTTGTGTGGGTAGATTTATGCGCTGCCAAACGAAATTTGTCTCATGTCGCTTTAGTCAACCAAATTGATGCGCGCAGATTTTTGCCATACCTTAAGCTTTTGTAGTACACTGAGAGAAAAGAAGACAATTCTGTTACTCTCAAAGTTGTCCCTCGGCCGTGCTGCAGAAATTTTATTCGTTTTCGTTTTAGCGTGCATTCAATTTTATATTTTTTATGTCCATATCTTTTGACATTTCAATTTTTCTAAATTAACAACCAATTAACTATTTTTATTACAAGGAAATTTTTTAACGCAAGACATGAGCTTATGCCGAGTAAATATCAATAATATAATATAATAATAATTTTTAATCGTAAAATATCAACGAATATTTAAAATATTATTTCAGTTTTCTGTTCTTCGTTCTAATTTCTCTGGCAACAAAGTAATCGGTTTTAAATCACTTAAAAAATGCGCTTTGGTGAAATCAAATATATTCGGATACGTTTTCCGCAGAACGGTCGACTTAGTGGTTTTAGTGAAGCTACTATGATAAAGGCAATGAAATTTTTACATTTTTGCTCGGAAATTCCACAATTCTCTAACGATTTTAGTGCAACACACAAATGGGCATTTATCGAAAAAGTTCCTTGACAAATTATGAGATTGTAATTTTAAAGAAACAAGTAAACCTTTAGCAAAAGTTAAGCCATTCGGTATTCAATAAACAGACCCAGGCAAGTGAGCACATTTGCGTGACAGTCCAGGTCTACAAAGAATGGCTTTCCCAAGATCGGCGAGCGTTTTCTTAGATATGCAGCTCTCTCATATAGCAGACATTGAATGCTTTTTATCTCCTTTTAATTTCCACAGCTTCGATCGACAAGCATCATCTTGGCCCATGAAAGCCCTGTGGAAGTTCAGATCGTTTTGGATTGTTTCTTGGCCAGAGCGCTTGTGAAGAACAAATTGTAATCATTTTTGAAGAATATAATTTTTTCAATTCTCATGGGATAAAGGGAGGGACTTATAAAATCATTCAGTATTGTAGTAATAAGGTAAGAATAGAAACTGATTGTTTTTTTTTGTGATCATAAGAGTTTTAAAACCCATAGAAGCCGTGTTTATGAGCTTAAGGTGCGATAAAGAGGACCTTCCCATGAAAATCCTCAAAGTGTTCAAAACAAAAAACTGTATGTAAATATGTATAATATCACTATAAATATTTTGTAATTGTATGTAGAACCCTTTGGTCATAATTTGTTTTTGTTTTCTTTTTTCTTCATGTACATCTATGTACATTAAGCTGCCAAGATAGGTAGTAGGGAGATAGGAACTAGAATAATTACATTATAAATCAACTTTTAAAAAAAAACAAAAAAAAATGTTTATGGAATACGTTGCCGTTCATACGTCGTTATCGAAAATAATTTCGGACTCAACTTATAGTATTTTTAACATAAAAACTCTAGACTCTAAGTCTATTCTGATTTTTTCTAGTTAATTTTCAAACAAATTTGAACTCGTTTGTTAAATATACATCAGCCCAATTTCTCTCTGTGTATTTGCCATTTTTTGAATAACCTACAAAAATTGATTTGGCCGTTGTGCCACTGCTCTCTCTTTTATATAATTATTTCAGGTAGCTCTTACGACCCATTTAAAATTATTGCACTCCCCCACAAAACAACACAAATAAAAGACAAAATAAAAGTTTATATGCATATAAATACATATGTAAGTATATATGTATGTACATAAACCACTTACATAACTTTTGGCCCCATAAACTGAATTTTAATTTGCAGCGCTTGCAACCGCAATAGACCCCGATATCCACTTGACCTTCTTTGGCAAACAATTTTTTGGGCAACGGTCATACCAAATGCTAACAAAGAAATTTCAAGGGATTTTTTCAACGAATAGCGAATACGCTTTTAAGGATCTGTACATAAACAATACACAATGCTAACGAAGTTAAACCTAAACTAAATTTTTTGAGCATTAGTGGATACAGATGGCAGTGAATTATCAGTTTTATATACTTTAAATGTTCTAAACTCGATTTAGGACTATAAACTGTAGTTTGTATTTAAAAAAAATTGGTTTCATCCATTATATATTTAATAAGGTTAGGCTGAACAGATCCATTTTCGTGCAAGAAAACGTCTCTCTACCATTCATATAGACGACAAGAAGGTTGCTTAAAACACATTTATAAAAACTTCAAGTCTTGTGCAAACTGGTTTTGGGAAAACTTCGATCAAAGTAACACCTTTAAAATTGTAAATATGCAGCTACCAAGGGTATTTGTGATATCTGAAATATTGCAAACTTTTATCGAGAAGAATCCGATTAGATGGATGACAAGGATGACACTAAACGTAGTTCAGTTGGACAGAAAACTTAGGAAAATATGGAAAATAAGGATAATATGTTTAACGAAAATAATAATAAACTGAATTTCTGTAGCGCGAACGAAGTCATGAAGGGCGGTCGAAGAACCTAGGCGTTACAGAGTGGAGCCTTCCAAAAAGTCCCATATTTGTTCAAGTCGCTTCCGCCGAGCAATTTAAATTAATTTAGTCTCACTGCTTTCTGAGCCTACACTGTAATTGCTGTTCATAAAACTTATTTGTTTCCAAAATTTCGAGTCTGTAATCAAATATTATTAGAATTTTCAAAAATATTACGTATGTGGCCTCGTATGGGCGGTCAACTATTTTAATCAAATGTTATACTAATCTATTAAGTTTAAACTCTGTAAAAGCTTTTCTTGACTGTATTCCAAAAATTTGCTTTAAGCCCACTGTGCATTGATCCTAATTATTAGTGTAAAATATTAAAAAATGTATTATAGAATTTCTTAAATTTTCAATGCTTAGTTTTATTAAATTTTTTTGTGTTGAAGTTAGCCCAATGCATTTTTATTGGAATTATCTTTTTTTAATGCATACAATTAAAAAATAGTTTTTTAAAGCCATTTTGGTTTTTTTTTTTCTACAAAATAAATAAGAATTTTTCTGTTTACATATAGATAAGAAATATAAAAAATATAAAATAAAAAATAAAATAAAAAAAATATTAATTAATTAATTAATATTTTATAATGTTTGACATCTTTTGAAAATACAAAAAAAAATGCGGTACATTTTTTTAAAAAACAAAAAGTTAACACATTTTTATATAAAGATGGTATAAAAAGACGTGCTAAAAAGAGGTGGTTAAAATTAAAAAAAATATATAATTTATGAAGAAATTTTTTTAAGAAACTGTGCTGATCACAAAGAAAGAAACAATCTTTCGACAATTTACATTTAAAAATATTCAGTACACCAAATTCTCTTTTTACACGGTAAATACGTTCCAAAAAAAAACAGTGAAAAAAAACGCGTAAAAAAATACATGAAGAAAATCCTTAAAATCCTTATGAAAATAAATTAGAAAGGGGATTGCCCTAAATAAATTTCTAAAAGATTATATTAATAAAAATATTTTTTTTAAATTTATGCAAATAGCTTTTTTTAATCGTGCTAAATCGAATGAAATTGTGTAAACAAATTTTTTTCTAGACCGTATTATTTCAAAACCGTGTAAAAAAAGTCCGTGTAAAAACAGAGTTGGGTGTATTTTAGTGGACATTTTTTTTTTATTCTGCCATTAGGCATTTAATTTAAAAACTGAAATTTGGAAAAAAAATTTTATCACCCGTGAATCGATCTGCATTAATAGTTTTTAGATAGAATTTTACAAAACTTAACCACAATTCCGAAAAAAGTTGTAAACCTTTATAAAGAATTGCCCATATATGAAAATTTGCATAGATATTGCTAAAGTATATTTTAAGTAAAATTTGATTATATGATAATTTCAGTAAGCATATCAATATTAAAAGGTATTTGTAATGGAATATGATATTTTGAAACTCAAATCAAAACTTTTTTAATCTAAACCAAATTGTAAGTAGAAAATTCATAACTTTTATTAATTTTTTAACTTTTAATATATGATCAACCGTAAACTTCTGTTCCATTTTTTTAAAATTAAATAAATAAAAAAAAAAACGCTAAATTTAAAAAAAAATTTAGCGCAAAAATGCAATTAAAACAGTATAGCCAAAAAAAGTCTAACTCGAGTTTTTGCTCGTTGCATTTTCATCTAGGCCATTTTAAGGCCAAAGTATTCAAATGTGAAAAACTCTGCTAAAAGCAAATGGTGCTCTTAACAAATTTAGGCTCAACTAAAACGGGCCGAATGTTTCCGAAACATATATATGCAAAATAAACAGTAGACAATCGGACGGCATCATAACAATTATTGCGCCGGCGACCCAATTTGGCAGGCGGCAATAGTTTTGTGGTAGTTGATGGGCCCCAAAAGGGTACGGTTGGGTAAAAGGACAGCGGAAGCTTAAAATTCCATTGATTTTGGCAACGGAAGCGCTGAAAAAGCCCAAAAGAAGAAGCAGCAGCAGCAGCAGTCTGCAGTAGACAGTCACTCGGCAATGGCCCAAAAAAAAAGCCCATACGCCAGTTGGCCAAACAGACAACTAGTCAGCTACTTGCATGGTAATTTATAACTTGGATGACCCTTTAGATACAAGCACACACAGATACAGATACACGCTGCATGTGTATTTGTGTGAGGTCTAGGCTAAGGTTATGACATGCAGCCAAATATGTGCAAATATTTGTCTAAACAACAAAGCAGCCGCTGCCGCTGCCGCTGCCTCAGCTGACTTCGCTGCTCACATTGCTGCCGACTGCGATGCCAACGTTTTGCAATTGCCGCATTTGTATCTTTAAGATATAGATACGCTGCGGCACTTTTTTTTTGTTATTTTTTTTTTTTATTCTGGTTGCAATTCTACTTGGCCAAAAGCGATAAGCAAAGCCAATAGACCAAAATGTTTGCCCAAAAATCCGTAGCGTGTTGTATTATTTGCACTTATCTTGGAGGAGTAGGTTTATCTGCTAACAAAGACGTCAGCAAGACACGCGTCTGTCGTCAACCGCCTCCCACATCGTCATCAATCGAGAAACTCAAGTGAATACAGCTATTGTCATTTAAATGGTAAATTTTATTTAATTTTCCATGGCATTTGATAGGCCAAACTATCATCGGGCTTAGTACTCAGTCAGGCAGTCAGTCAGCCAGCCAGCCTCAATACCCAATTTAAAACATTTTTTGCATTGCAATTAAAATGCAATTAGTAATTATGCGTAGACAGTTGGACAGTCAGTGGGATAGATGGACAGTTGGACAAACTGTCAGATTGATAAGACAACAAAGTCTGATCAACGTCTTTGCTGCGTCTCATTTGACTGGGCAGTTGAGGTAAGTTATGCAAAAATACAAACGTTGAATATTCAAAAAGCGATTACACTTGAAAAAATCACACACCTTTTTTTGAGTTGAAATTAATCAATGTGTGCAACCAAGGGTTGCTACGCGGAGTCTACGAGCCAAGACATACACAATGCGAACACACTGTAAGTAAGGTTTGGTTGTTTATGGAAAAATTTATAAAATTATGATTTTTCGTATAACCATACGACAACCCCAAAAACCATGCAATCGTGGCACAACCTGCTCGATAAACAAGTTGTACAAACTGTCGCATCGTGCATGGCTTGGCTAAGTCGCAAATATACTTTCTGGCTCAAACTTTTCAATCGATAAACAACAAATCGATTCCATGGTGATAAAAAATGGATACGGCATATTCGAATGATGCACCCAAACAACGAAACAAAGTTCTCTAACTCCAATAATCACCAAAAACTCCATCGCAATTCCAGTCCCCTTTAAATAAACGCAATCATCAGTACGACCAGTAAAGGAAAGGAGCTGCCTTAAGTTAGTGTAACCCATGTCCATAAGTCAAGGATCAAATTTGACCCATGGTGCGCACCTTACGGTCTATTTTTTGAGATTTGCCCTCTTTAGCCCGAATAGAATATTTTTTGTTATTTTTGCTCTAAGATCACATTTTTGCAGCCATTATCCGAAAATGTAAGTATTCAAAAAAAACAACACAGGTCAACATGGTTTAGTTATTGAAAAGCTAAGGGTCATTTCCGAAGTAATTTGCTGCGCAGAATTGGCCCATCACGACCGGATTTTGAGATATTTGCGATTATGTACCCGAAAAAGTAGGAAAAACGCCGTTTTTCATATTTTTTTTGTTTTTCCCTGATTTATGAAGATATTGTTACCAAATTTGGTATCCAGCATTTTTTTAGAGTTCTTAAGGTTACCAAAGGAATTGACTATATCATACAGCCTCCATAGGACCGACCGGTCAATAAAACATTTTTAGGTTTTTAGGTAATTCGTTTATTGTAAATATATTATTTATTTATTGTGATTGTACAGGGTATCTTTAACGTCCGCCATTTTTATTATTAGAAAAGTATAATCGATCTAGACTTCTTGAAATTTCTGGATTCAGTAGTCCACTGTTGGATTCATTTGGATGACGACTTATCAATCTGTCATTATCTGTTGTTATCAAATTTTACGGATGTTGAGTTCTCGCTATAGAATACTGGTCCGAACCATTGCGTTTTTTTTTTTTTTTAAATAAAATATTTACTATGCTTAAAAATGACAAGAACTACAGTGAACTGGACTTATGTAAATAGATAATAAATAAAAAACTTCTTTCATTTTCTTTTAGTATACCTAAGTACTACATTTTCTGGGCATAATTAGTTTGTTTATAAAAACAAAAATTTATAATGTTATAAAATTAAGCATTTGAAAGATTTTTGAAGTACTCAGCCACTATAAAATATGCAAAATAATTACTTTTTTTGAGTCACAAATTTTTATTGAAATTACATCATTTAATGCAAATCAATAAAATGTACTTTGTTGAGAAATTTAAATTTTTTAATATTTACCTACAAAATTAAACATTTTTTTTATGATATATGCTCTGAATGTGTATTATCTAAAAAATATTTAAACAATTTTTTTACCATTTTTAGCGTCTTTTGAAAAAAAAAATTAAATCATTCAATATAAAAAAAAAAGCGTTCTAACTAATTGTACTATATATAATATCTACACCAGAATGGATAAAAAGATGTGTTAAAAAAAAAAAAGGCGTATTGACAAATTTACGAAACATATTAAAAAAAATTAAAAAAACAGATACATTCAACTTATTTTTCTACGTAACATGATTTTACTCCCCGGCGGCCATACATCCAACTTATCTTTCTACATAACATGATTTTACTTTCCTGCGGCCATCTTAGTTCCACCATTTTGAAATTCTAGCCCCAGATTCGTGATCTGCGACCCCGAAAACCCATATTCTCATACCCAACTTGTCTTATAATCACAAAAATTATATTTCTGTTTTCGGCGGGCATCTTGGAGTCGCCATTTTGAAATTTTGATAAGCTAATAAGGTACTTATAATCAGCTAGCTCAAGAGTATCTGAATAGTATATAACAGGGGTTGCAATAATGTTTTTCTGAGAATCAGATTAAAAATATTGATTAAATTATGGAGTTACTTTACTTTGGCGGCCATTGTAACTCCGTCATTTTGAAATATTAAAAATTATCATATGGCTTTAAAAAGTAGACGAGAAGACGAAAAAGCGTAAAAACATTCATTTATCTTAAAAACTGAAGTGTGAGGGGGCGCTAATTTGAACCCTATATAAAATATTATCGGTGTCTTGAATTAATAGAGACTTTCTTAGGCAAATAGCGTCTTTGAGCTAGCGATGCCAGTGCTAGGCAAATGTACCAGTGCTACTGCGGGGATTCGAACCACCGACCTTCGGTTTGTTAAGCGAGTACGCTACCACTACGCCACCGACGGCCACAAGAAAGTTTCAGACCCCTATATTAAGTTCGCGTAACTTACCAAGAACCTACGCATTTGCTCAAAAAAATAAAAATACGCCTACAACAATTTCTATTAAAATTAACCGAAAATTCAAACTACAAATTTACTGTTCTACTGAATAAATTCAATTTAATATAAATTGAGAAAATAAAATTTCGTTCAGTTCCTGAACAAAAATAAAAAAACAAAATTTTCACTTACCCATACTAAAGTATCTTGCGCCCAAATAGAAAGCGTGCACTAATTTTTTTATTCAGTGTACGGATTAACTCCCGGACCTTTTTAATGTTCACTTTATGACGCTTTTTTCTTTTAGTGTACCAATTTGGTGTTAAATTTTATGGCGTTATGAAAGATGTTTACCTTTATTTCTTTCTCTCCATTATCTCATAACGTTTATCATTCGCTTGCTCTGTGAATTTTCTCGTCTGCACTGCGACAAACAAAAGACATACTCAGCGTATAAAAATAAATGAAAATGTTTTATGACATAATTTAAGTTATCTACGTTTTTTTTTTTTAAATATTTGGTAGTTTAAAACAAGCTGGTTTTTGTTGTAGTTGCGAATTTTCCTTACGATAATTTGCTGTCAAGTTCAATTGAGTTCAAAGCATTTAAATGTAATAAAAAAAATTCAGTAACTCTTCAATTTTCAACTTGTCGTATAGCAAACGTACGCATACAAACACAAAATGGCCAAAACACGGATAAACATACACACATTACGAATACTCGTACGTATACGCAATTTATGTGTTAGATATACGTTTTACATAGCATTTCAGTGCAGCTGCAATTTTAAATAAACGCCACATGGGAACCGCAAGCGACCGCAACGAAAACAAAACTAAATTCGAAATTCACTAAAAAATTCCACAACTTCCGAATATTTTTTCCACATGTTTAAATTAAGGCCTAAAGCATCTACAACAAACCACATTGCTGGAATTCGATGCAACTATGTTAGTAATTGATATTAATAAATGCAATACATATTTATAAACAAAAACAAAAAGATGGCGTACGTTAAAGTCGGGCGCGGACGACTTTGGGATACCCTGTACCACTGCTTGCAATAAAATCCGGTAAATTGCTTACGAACACCAAAAGTCATTTGATTGCCAAATTAGATTATGATACCTTCATAAACAACCAAAAACAGACGAATTTTAAATCAAAAACTTTTTTTCGACCGATCGGCCCTATGGGAGCTATATGATATAGTCAACCGATTTTGATCAAATTTGGTACAGTGTTGAAGATCTTTAAAAAACTTCTTAATGCCAAATTTGGTTACAATATCTTCACAAACAAACGAAACACAACGAATTTTGTGCAAAAAACGTTTTTTTGACTGATTGGCCCTATGGGAGCTATATGATATAGTAAACCGATTTTGATCAAATTTGGTACAGTGTTGAAAATCTCTAAAAAACTTCTGAATGCCAAATTTGGTTACAATATCTTCACAAACAAACGAAACACAACGAATTTTGTACAAAACACGATTTTTGCCAAATTTGGTTATGATATCTTCATAAACAAACGAATTATCCATCTAAAACTTTTGGTTTTTTTCGAGGTCCTCTGAAACACCCCTATGGGAGCTATATAATGTAGTCCCGATATCAAAAAAATAAAATAAACTTGTCTCCTATGGATTAATAAGGGATCTTATCTTAAAGTTTGGTTGCTCTAGCTCTTACCATCTCTGAGATCTAGGCGTTCATACGGACAGACGGACAGACGGACATGGGTATATCGACTTCTCTAGTCACTCTGATCATACTTTAGGTAACTTTGGGGGGTCTCCGACTTCTCCTTCTGTACGTTACATACATTTTCGGCTTGCACAAACACAATATACCCTTTGTACCATACGGTACAGGGTATAAAAATGTGTAAGTGAAGTCGACTTGGGTGGACTCTACCAGGATTGAGATTGTGGCTGTATAAAGAAAAGTTGTACACTAAGTGGATTCAAAATTAGGTCTCAGGCAAAAAATGCAATTGAACAGCGAACATTTTGGTGACATGTTTATTGATGACTTCCGACTTGGACTTTGTCGACAAGAGTGCAACGATATTTGGTGATCAAGCCCTACATTATGCCACTGTACAGATGGTTTGTAAAGATCGTTCAAAATCGACCGTAATCGCAAAAAAAAAAAAAACGGTGCCGTCAACGAAATGAGATAGCAAGATCGTTATATAACAAATTGTGAGCTTAGTAGAGTGGTTCATAGATTTGTTGTTTGCCGCAGAATTTGACGATCGCTCAAAAGAAGACTCGTTTCATTTGGTTCAAAGAAATGTTAATGAAATACAACTGCAGTACTTCATAAGTTCGTGACAGACGACGAACGACGAATTTCAGATTTATGCCTGTAACCCTCAAATTAAACAACAAGGGACAGTTTGAGTCTACCACGAACCAAGTCTATCAAAGGTAGATCGCGGGCGAAGCTCGGGATTGCCTTCTTCGGATTAACCAGTCATGTCTCACAGTACCATTCGTGGAACGTAGGACGCTCAATCATACTTATTCACGATAATGCGACATGATGCAAAGAATTTGACAAGGTGTCGGAAAGTGCGCGAGCTTGGCTGCGCAATAAACTGGTTCAATTTTTGTATGGCAGCTATATGAAATAGTGCACCAATTTTGATCAAACTTCACACAAATATTTAAACTAAAATAAATTATTGTCGTGAGAAGTTTGATTAAATTTGGTCCACTATTTCATATAGCCGCCATATGAAAATTGAGCCGCAGACCCCTTTGAATATTGCTTTAGCTTTAATGCTAATGTAATGTAATGTAATGCATAACTAAACTTTTGAAAACTAATTTTGATACGAATTTTGGTGGCAATTGCCATTCCATATTGTGGTCAAAAATCGGGCATTTCCATAATAATTTTTTTAGTGTGATGAAACTTTACACGCATATTCTTCAGAGATTGGACTTTTTTTTTCCTCAGATTTTTTCAAGATATAGTTAATCCAGACCAAAAAAAATTTTTAACTTAATTTAAAAAAAAAAAGATGGCGTACGTTAAAGTCCACTAATTGCAATTAAGTCCAAAATATTGCTTAAGCACTCTAAAAGACAATTGATTGCCAAATTTGGGTACGATATCTTCAAAAACACACGAAACACAACGAATTTTGTACAAAAACCAATTTTTTGACCGATCGGTACTATGGGAGCTACATGATATAGTCAACCGATTTTGATCAAATTTTGTACAGTGCTTGGCAACTATAAAAAACTTTGGAAATGATAACTTCGTAAACAATCGAAATACAACGAAAGTTATTTAAAAAAATTTTTTTTGCCGATTGGTCCTATGGGAGCTATATGATATAGTCTACCGATATTGATCAAATTTGGTACAGCTTTGAAGATCTCTTCCGAATTCCAAATTTGGTTACGATATCTTTATAAACAAACGAATTATCCATCAAAACTTTTGTTTTTTACGAGGTCCTCTGAAACACCCTATGGAAGCTATATAATATAACTCCGATATCAAAAAAATAAAATGAACTTGTGTCCTATGGAATAATAAGGGATCTAATCTGAAAGTTTGGTTGCTCTAGCTCTTACCATCTCTGAGATCTAGGCGTTCATACGGACAGACGGACAGACAGACAGACGGACTATATATATATCTCCTTCTCTAGTCACCTTGATCATACTTTAGGTGACTTTGGGGAGTCTCTGACGTTTCCTTCTGTATGTTACGTACATTTTCGGCTTGCACAAACTTAATATACCCCCACGGTACAGGGTATAAAAATTGTTCAATGGAAATTGGATCATATTGCACACAAAAATAGCACATAATATATATACATACTTTAAATAACTTCTTTGACGTAACATTCGAGTTTCATCAAAATCGGTAAAAATTTAGGGAACTTATAGGTAAAAATATCGAATTTCACCAAAAAAAAAAAAATTCCAATTCGAAAGTTCGTAGAAGGAATATGCAGGAAAAATTGTTTGCGAGACAAAAGGTACAGGGTATTCCACTGTCGGGCACCGCCTCGTCTGTACCACATTTTTTTTTTTATAAATTTTACACATATATTTTATTAAAGAAAATGCAGCTAAGCGTAAAGCATGGGACAAAGCAGAGGACTGCTTGTCTTGCCGACTGCTTGCTTTGGTGTAGGCAGCGTAGTACAAAAGTGGCGCTTATGCGCAACTTTTTTGTTCGATTGCTTGAAATCTGTTTATCGTAGGAAAGCGATGGAGGACTCATTCGGTAGATAATTTCAATTACTTCAACAAAATATATGGGTAAAATTTCCGAAAAAACGTACCTGTTTTGAGATATTAGCAAATTATTCGAAAAACACCAAACATTGTGCTTGAACCAACAAACCTACAACCCTGATTTAAGTCTTGTTTGATAGATATTTTTATTGGCAAGACCTTTAATTTATAACTCTAAGTATGATAGAGAAAAATATGTCAGGCAAAAACCGTACCAACATATATTGACAGGGGGCGGTGCCACGCCCCCTACACATAAATACGAAAACTCGTTTGTAGACTTGGAACAAGGTCCCTAACGATTCCTGAAAGTTTGCTCGATTAAGTATTTTTTTCCAGCAACGTGTTTTTTGAGCCTTCGTTTACTGTGCTATATAGTTTTGAGAGGCACTGTATGTCGAAGGTCATCCACTTTGGTAGGACATCCCGAGTTATGGGTATTTAAAAAGCCAACCAAGTGAAGATGGCCCACCCTATATTTATTAAATAATATAGGTAGTTAGACCATAGGTTGGAAAATGTAAAAATTATAGCCAATTAATATAGTATTCTAAACAGTTAACATATTAGGAAAATTATATAAATTTTATCGAATCTTTTCTATGATTTTCCAAGGTTAAAGTAGCCCCACCATGAGTTTACAACGTATTAATTTTACTAGAAATTTTTTTTTTCAGGTCGCAAGTTAATTTAGTTGTAGCAAGTTTCCCTGTGACAAATATAATATGAAATATTTTACCGTTTAAATCGTTATAAAAAATCTTGTAATTAATTTAATTCAAATCTTTTATGTATAATTTAGGTTTTCGGGTAGTCTCTATTTTTCTCTTTAGTTTTTCCGTTTTTGTTTTATAATGTAAACAATTTAGTTCAAAACGCAAAAGATAAAGATATAAATAAAAGGTAATCATTTAAGCCGTGTGAACCTACAGTGTTAAAATAATTTGTATAAGAGCGTCATCAATTTATTTCTTATTTTACAAAGTTAACTTTTTGTGAACATCTGGGAATAATTTTACAACATTGTGACTTATAATTTGGTAGCCATCGTTTTGTAGCGCTGGTAAAAAAATTTATTTTGTGGGTGGGTGGTTGGCATGGTACAAAGTCAACGTGGTGTAGTGCATGAAGCTATTTACCACAATTCAAGTCAAAATATTAAAGATCATACCTTGAGACCACGAAGTCCTTGATATAATGACCAGTGCATCTATTTTTTTTTTTATATTATATTTACTCCCGAAAAAACGATTAAGAAATGGGAGTCTAACATTAAAAACAAAGAAACTAATCTCGATTTTGGTTTTGTACGCACCTGGATATCGAAGAACAGTCCGATTTGAATAAAGATTGCGGGTGGCGGAGGCCCCTAGTTTTATTTTCAACATGTGATAAAATTCGAATGATGAATGATGATGAGCGAGAGCCGTATGTACATTATCTGTCTATATTTTTGGCGCATTCCTGATAGAGTTTGTCGCTGCCAGTTATGTACAACTTTTATTACATTTAAATTTTCAAGCCTTAAATTCACGTAAACTCCCAAAAGGTAATTTTGCAATTTTCACTTTTCAAAATTCATTTCAGACAATCCGCTGTAAGTATTTCAAGCCATACATTAAGTGCGGCGCACTTAACGCAAAAAAACATTTCCAAATTAAAATCCTGCCTCCGCTAATGCAAATGGTAAATTTAAATTAACTAAATTTATCGCATTTGTTGTAACTAATTATTATTAGTTGGTTGTAATTTAACACGCGAGAGTAAAAACAACAAAAAAAAAAACTAACAGGTAAACAGGCGGAGTTATGCCACACAATTAAGCCCAAACATACACGAAAAAAAAAAAAAACAAACGTATTACAACGAGCTGCATGCCACAACAATAACCACAACAAACAGGTAAACAAAGCAATAGCAACTAACATAAATACAACAACAAACATACAACAAATGTGAATGGTTTTTTCAACTTGCAATTTTTCGACAATTTTTTTTTCATTTTCAAAGTTAAGCCAAATATTTTGCACACATCTTAGCGCCAGTGCAGCATTGGGGCATGTCAGTGACGTAGACAGCGTGGGGTACTTAAGAAGTCCACTGCCTCTATGGTGACGTACGAAAAAGCCTTATAAATCAGAAACTACAGGAGCTAGAGCAAAAATAGGCATGGTTTTAAGGCAGTTTCATCGCTAACTACATTCGGAACTAATATAAAGTAAATAAGTCTAAGTTTACTATTTTTATCTTTAAATGGCTATAACTCAGAAACTAGAAGAGCTGGACCAAAAAATCAAGCTAGCTTTAAGCATTATTATAATATGAAGGAAATAAAGCACAATAAAAATAAAATAAAAAAATAAAATGCTTATGAATGTTTACTAAAATATAAAACACATCTTTTGGTATAATGTATCGATTTTGGTATCATATGGATCGTCTTAAGTTAGGAACCTTCAAACCATTTCTTGGTGAAGTGGTATAGATAGCTAAAATAAAAATAAAATCAAAATGTAAATCATAAAAATGCGACAACCTTTAATTAAAGTCAATATTTACTTTGTGGAATCCTTAATACAAATCATTTAAGGACTTTTGAGGTATCGATGGAAATGTAGCGTAGTGTAGATGATATAAAAATGCCAAGCATTGTCGTGCGCACATTGGAGCAAAAGATATTTAAATTAAATTTTAAGAAATACAAAAAAAAATTACGCACTGTTATTCATTTTTTGATAATCTACCAGAGAATAGTAACCATGTAAATTTTTATTGCAGAATTCCAATTATTTATCGAGTTATCGATAACTGAAAATGTGATTTTTCATTTTTAGACATTTCTTTGCCAAGCCATATCTCCTAAACGAATAGAGATATAGACAATATGGATATGGAAATATTTTTTTTTCCCACTTAAGATAAAATTTTGAATTTGAAAAATAAATTTTTTAAACTTTATAACAATTTTTTTGGAAATTTCCAAATTCAAAAGTGATCTCCCACTTTCTCAAAAAAATGGTTAATGCCATTTTATGCGCGTACTTTCACTGCGAAAAACCAAAAAAAAATGTATTTGCAATTGACGAAAGTTATTCATATATAAAATTTCAATTTATAATATCAAAATAAAAAAAAAATGTATTATTCGTTTTTATTATAAAAGAATTAAAAATAAAATTAATTTCGGGAGTTTCAATTTAACATTTATTTAATTTTTTTTATTTTTTTTGGTTCGTAAAATTAAAGTTACAACTTTTTTTTATTTTTTAAATAAATTAGTTCAGTAAATGAAGGCTCAAAAAAGACGTCTACTGGGAAAAAAAATACTTAATGGATGAAACTTTCCGGGATCTTTAGGGACTTTGTCTTAAGTCTAGTTCAACTCGAAAAAGTCTACGTTACTTTAATAGGTACACACTGTTCGTTTCGGACTGCTACGTACTAGCCTTATGTAAAATTAAACAACAAAATCTTATGCTTGTCTTTGTTGGCAAATATATAAATAAAAAAAATAAATAAATAAATACAAGACTATTAATACTCCTCCAGCGCCAAAAGCCAACTACACCACTGAGGCATACAACACCAACGCCACTGTCATTGCCACTATCAGCTGCAGCAACAACAACAACAATAAGCAGCTGCTGAAAAAAAACGAAAAAAAGTTCAGGCGCTGTAAACTTGGAGATACAGGAAACACAGCCGTTAAAGCTGTGTGTGGCGCTAGGGAACTTGCGCGGCACGCAACAGCAACAACTTGCAACAACAACGAAAACAAACCACTTGAACACTTTCGTTTTCATTTGAGGCAACGTCAACGTATAAAGAGTCTGCCTGCAACTTCAGTCACTTGGAAAGCGACTCCACTTGCTGTTGACTTGTAATTGAATGCGCGCATCTTTAAGATACTTTTGCCGTATCTGCGATGCAAATGCAAATGTATACATGTATATATACATACGTGAGTGCAACTGCAACTGCCACTGCTACTGCGATGCTACCTGATATCGATCAGCTGTGACGACACAATGCCGTGTTGTAAGTATGTATAACTTTCCGTCTCTCTGACGAATATTTCTCTATGTCTAATTGTTGAGTTTTTCGAACTCTTGCCGCATCCGTTGCCAGCTGATTTAACGTCTTTTGCATGTTGGCCTTATGTTGTTGCAGCAGCTGTTGTTGTTGTTTTTTTGTTGCTGCAGCAGCTTGTTGCATTTGTTGTTGTCTTTATTTTCGCTGTTATATCTATGATGCAACTGCAATTGAATAACAGCAGCTAACAGACTGCCACAGAGAGCGTCAGTTTAAGTTGCAGCCACATTGAAGATCGATGCAGTGAAATTATGGCCCATGCAATCAAAACAGCATTCAAGGTCTCGTCCGGCGCTGAACTTCGATTTCACCAACAACAATAACATCAAAAGTATTGGCTAGAGATGAGCGTGAGTCGTCAAAATAGAGCTACACTAACGTCCGGAATGCTTTCAGCTTCTGGATCATGTTAGTTGCCAAACAAACTAGTTATTATTTCCGAAATATTTGGGTATAACATTTTATAATTAATAATTTACGGTGTTAAGATAATTTATAACGATCATTTTACCAGCCCCTTTCTATTGATCTATAGGCCGAAATAAACACCTTAATTTAATGTTCGAGTAAAGGTAGAAAGGTATCTCTAACGTAACTTTTGTTGCACGTGGTTTATGTTGGTGGTATCTTGTGTTGCCGGATATTTAAAATATTTGCTAATTAAAGTGACGGCATCATTCATTATTTTGTTCAGTGTGGCCGTATATTAATAACTTGCAGCTACTTCAAAATTTTTCATGTAATACTCGAAAAAAAAAAGAATCATTTGAGGACTAATCACGCTCTAAACACAAATGTCAAAATTTTAACCTTTAAAAGCTCTACTTTAATTTTGAAACTTGACAAATACCCAAATCAAACAAAAGCTCAACGGGAACTTCTAAGAACCTCCATTGTTATTCTGTTTTTTTTTATTTTTTACAGCTAAATGCTTTATTTTGTGCTTGGCACACGTTATAAACTATATGCTATTAGGGTGTTCACTATGTTCAGGCAGAAATGTAAAAGGGCAGTAACGGAGTGCGCAAATATAGACTCATGGGAAATAAAATTTAACAATTATTTTTACAAAATTATCTATCTACAAGCCTCTGCAGGCATTTTACACGTCTTTTATATAATTAATCCACTAAGAAAAAATTTGTTGTCAATAAGTTTGTAAAAAATCAAGTTCTGAAGACACTTGAGGATAAAACGGCTTTTTTTTTGCAAATGCCACCCCACAAAGTCTCCTGTAACAATTTTTTCCCAAATAAATAGTAAAGCAAAAAGCACCTTACAATCACATGGGAACTGTTGAAAGCAGGTAGTGTACACGGTATATCCCTACTATAACCGGACTACTTTTTATGCTCAGTACCTAAAAATTTGAATCACAAAGATTCAGATAGACATATTTGTCGATATGTACGAGACTTCCTCCATTCGTTTGTATGAACGCCTAGATCTTGGAGATTATAATTGCTAGAATAACCCAACTTGAGATTCTGACTTCTTATATGTCTAGCCAGACCATGTCAATTCTTTCTTTTTTTGTCACGCGCTGTATTTTCTACAATTTGATCGTTACATGAATGAAAATCTTTCGATAAGTACTTCAGTACTCAGTGGGAAAAGCATACATAAGGTTAGCTGAATTGGAAGAGTTTTTGCCACAAAACTTAAAGTCGGCTCGGGAACAAGATTCGATTCCTCGAGGCCAATGGGAAAATTAAACTGTTTTTATAGCGATTTTTTTCTGCAATTCTGAGCTGCGTAAAGGGTATCTAAAAGCCGACCGCTCCCGAATTTAAAGTTCCCAAAATTTTAAATAAAATCATATATTATAATTTACTAACTATTAATTACCTTTTATAGACTAATTATCTATAAGCACTTGTTTATATGTTAATAAGCGAATATGCATTGCTGTGGAGCCAATACTTCCAAGTAATGTTATTCTACGTCTTTGACAGATCTATTTGACGAAACCGTTTCCAACGCAGTGATGCCTTGGTTGTTGTTTTATAGTCAAGTAGTTCAAATGGTCAAATAGCCTTTATACAATTTCATATTTAAAAGTGTAAAATCGAACAATTTTTAAAATGTTCGCTTTAATGCAAATCCAATAAACTGTGCAATGCATGAGTTTCCATTTCCGCGGCTATTTGTGCATAAATATGCATTTATTTACAGTTTCCTCGAATTTTGTTTTTCCGCTCATGTCACATTCGTACGAACAGTTTCTACAACTCCTCGAACCACAGCTTCCTTTTATTGTCAGGCTCTACTGCCCACTTTTTAAATTATTTTATTTCTAATGTACAGTTTTCCAATTTGCTAACAATATTGTCACACATTTCGATAATCGAAAATATTCGCATGTTTTTTGTCTAAGCTATTGTATTGGCCCATATCACCGTCTGCTAGTCTGTTCGACCATACAATCTCCCTGCAGTTCGGTGGTTCAGGCCTGAATTCAGACATGAATAGAAATCGATCATGGCTTTGTAAGAGAAACAAGGACATATACAAAAATTGATCTGTCTATCTCTTTCTTTTGACAGACAAGGAAGGCAAAAAAGAATAAGCAAAGAGAAATAAGCAAAGTCAATTGTATTTTTTTTAATTGACTTTACATTAGTATTGGTGTTTGCGTTTGTGTGCGTAGCTATTTCTGACGTTTTCTTTTATTATTATTTATTACACAAAGAAATAAGTTTTTGTGTGTGCAGGTGCTGTGCCAATTCTAATTTCGAGGTAAGTATTTATTATATATTATTATTTAAAGCATTATTTTTTCTCTATAAAATAATTTTAAAGGTATTAACAATTTGGAGCAAAAGACAACTGCCCAAGTTTCGGCTAACTGAAAAAAGGAACTATGAAAAAAATGTTGACGTATTTGTAAGGAAGACGAAAAAAATGAATTGATGCCTTTGTCATGGGCGCCCAACAGTACCGACGTGCAAAAAATGACTGCCTTGAAAGGGTTTAAGCAATTTTGTACCTCTTTACTTGGTAAATAAAAAAAATACGGGTATTGTAATCAATACCAGTTACAGCGGACTCTGTCTGGCCCAGCGGAATCATAGCTGCGTAATGTAATACAGTTGCAAAAAATCTAAATTTTAAGGCTGCACCCAATCCACTGTTATTTATAAAAATAAATCAGCACCAAATTCACCAATGATTTTAACCATGACTTTCCAAAGTCAACTAGCACTGAATTCATAGCTGATTGTTACTGCTAAGCTTCAGGCCTGAACGCCTAGCACATGCATGTGTTAAATTCAGTGACAAATGAATGCGTAGATTCATGGGTGGTACTGAAAATTCAGGCATGATTTCATAACTAATTAATGCCTGAACCGAACTGAAGGGCTATTACACAAACTTCAAATGGCACTATTTATTGTATCAAATCTTTTTTAAGGCCCTACTGTCGACGTTGAAAGCATTGTTGCTAATTGTTCCAACAATCGATTAATCGGAAAATCGTAGTAAAATTTGTTTTCCCATTTTTAAGTCTTTTTGTATTTGCTTGTACTTTGAAATATTGGAGTACTTCAGGGAAGCGTCCTGGCCCCTATTTTATACAATCTATTCATGGCGGATATCCCTACACCTAGGGAGCTCACAGAAACCGTTATGAACGGAAAACTAATGGTACTCCTGTGAGTACGAAGCAGCAGATGGAATTCAGGAGTACCTATACCTACATGAGAGATGGGCTCACAGGTGGAACATCGCCATGCTATTGTCTGGTTAGGCAGTCAACCACTGAAACTGCAAAAACAAGCTAAATACCTAGGTGTTACCCTTGATAGCAGACTGATCTTCAACATATAGAAAGCACAGTCAAAAACTGCCGGTTAAAGATGTCTAAAATGAACTGGTTCATGAACCACTCCGATGCAAAAGAGCATTATATAAAATGGTAGTGGTTCCAACCAGGAGAAGCTATTCTTATAGCTTTTCCACAGAACCCACTGTTACCAAATTTTGGCATTTCGTGCACGTGCTGCTCGTGATAGCATCCGTTCACGCGCTCATCTTCAAGCCATGAGTCAATGCAAGTCTATTTGGCTTAAAGATTTACGTGCTCTTTTTTGACTTGTGACTAATTTGTTTGCTGACCCATACGCTTCCGTTGATTGTGCCAAGGCGCATGCGTAAAATTTTATTTGATATTTATATTAGTTTTCAACTTTAAATATCAGCGCTGGGAAAGTTTGCACTTGAACCGACTTGAAACACACACAGATATTTCCCAATATATTTTGCGAGGGCAGGTTGAAAATTTGTTAGCCGAGCCAGGAAACAGCTTCAGCAAGCATTAAAGTTTTTTGTTAGTACCTATTATTAGCGGGTTACTTTCAAAGTTTTGTCCAACTGAGTCGCCCTGTGTTGTTTCGGCATAAAAAAATAATAAAAATTAATAGTAGTCATGCGATAAAAATCGAAATAGACGATATTTATAAAGAAACTGGACAGCTGAATTTAAGTTCATACAAAATGTTGGTGGATTTCCAGGTGAGCCAATAAATTTTCACCATCCAAGAAATAGTAGCTAAAATACACGGAATGGTCTTGGACAATATCGAACATCTTAGGATGGCAGGAAAAGAATTGCATATTTTATGAATAAGAGGAAGACGAATGCCCGTGAGATGCCTTAATTACTTAAAGAAGGCAATAAATGTCAATCGACACCGAAGTGTAGCAAGGCGATTCTATTAGCTCACAAGGAGATGGCAACGGATTTTTGGGAAATCCGTGGTTTAACTTATATCGAGAGCCTATTACGGGTAAATGTTATTCGGAGTTATTAGAAAGATTCAATGCTGATTTCAAATAAAAAATCACCATGAATGGCAAGGAAAGAAAGTCTTTTCCACTATACGCTACAAGAGCATATTCGCCAATTTCTACTTTAAGGAACTCGGTAAGTCTTTCTTTTGGAGTAACGCAGAGTAAGTATAGGGAATTTATATTGAGAAAGAAATGGTTATTTCTTCTTTGCAGTTAATTACTTTTCAGCCCGCCCTCGTACATATTTCGATTACAAGTATTGTGCAAGATATTTTGAGCTTAATTTTGATTATAATCAAGCAATGTCGGCAGCTTTTCATACTACGTCATTGTCATTATTGTCGGCGCCTAGCAGCAAATCAACAAGCACGAGGTGGCCATTAATTTACATGTATTGTAGTATGTATGTACATAAATATCGTATATGCAACATTTGTAAATGAACTGCAACGCCCACAATCTATAAATTGACAGGCTGGGCCACGAAACAGCGACTTGGCTTAAATGATCAATCGGCTGCAGTACAACAAACACCAAACAAACAACCAAACAAGCAACAAACAATCTCATGTTGTTGGCATTAACAACTTCCCCATTGCATAGTCGCCCAGTGTTTTGGTTGTTGCAACAAATAACAACAAGTAAAATGACTTATGAGTTTCTGCATCGAGTCGGCAACAACCAGGGACGGATGCAGATAAAAATTTCGTGGGGCACTTAACAATATGCTCCAAGATTTTTTTTGACTTATTTCAATTTTTTTTTTCGTAATTCAAAATTTTTTGCCTTTTTTAAATTTAATTAGATAAAATATTAATAAAATTAAGTCTTTGGGGCAACACTGTTTTTGTAACATTGGATGACCATGACCCATGACCCCATCCTGGCTGCGCCCCTGTCGACAACAACAACGGTAGCAGCTGCTACTGCTTCATCTACCGTTGCTGCTGCTACAGCGCAGCGCAGCGCGTAATGAAAACGAAAGTAACGCAAATAACTCGCACTCACTCGCGCAATTTATGCTGATGCTGGCGTCGCTGTCGCCGTCACTCACTCATTCACTGCAGTGATGCGTTTTCGATATCATTCACTTTGAAAAACGTGTACATCGATATTTTCATGCGCATTATTTAGCGTAATTGTCTTGATATTTATTAAGAGCTTTAGTTGGATTATTTTTGCATTGAAATTATTATTAATTTATTTAGCTTAATGACTTACTCAAATGTCAGCATTACAATGCTAATCGAAAACGAATACAGCTGGTAGCGTCACAACAAGATACACTTGTAAATAATTCCACTAACATGACAGCTACTCGTACTATAATAATTAATATTCTCGGGTATGTAGTAGCACATTGTGGACCGGAAATTAGCATTTTTATTCGTTTGCAATTGAAGCTAACTTGTACTAACTATCTATCGGATTCCAGAACGGATTAATCTATAATCTAGCAGCATATAGTATTAGCTGTCTATGAAGTGCTACAGCCTTAAGCTTTTGAGTCGGTTTTAACGGTATGTGGCATTTTTAATATTTATTAAATGACGCACAAAATTATTAATTTCATAATTATTATTTAAAATAAAATATTTTATGTAGCTACACTGAACTTTGGATTACACAAATAAGATAATCAAAGTCTTGAGATGAAAAAAAAACTGTTTGATGCAGTTCTATTTTAGAATTGACGTCAACAATTAAAACCTTTTTAAATTTAAAAAAATTTTAAAAATTGTTTCTGAAAATGTTGAGATTTGATATTAAATTCATAAGTTTCACGGTTTAGTGCTTATCTTTCATTTCACAAATAATTTAAAATGAAAATAAATAAAACAAAAGATAACGTACGTCAAAGTCGGTCGCGGACGACTTTAGGATACCGTGTACCACCACATTGAAAAAAGATATTTAAACAGTGCTGAATGCCAACTTTGTTTATGATACTTTCATAAATAAACGAAATCCAAAGAATTTTATACAAAAAATATTTTTTTGGCCGATTGGTCCTATGGGAGCTATATGATATAGTCAACCGATTTTGATCAAATTTGGTACAGTGCTTGGGAACTCTAAAAAGCTTCCAAGTGCCCATCTTCATAAACAAACGAATCATTAATCCAAAACTTTTTGTTTTTTTCGAGGTCCTCTGAAACATCCCTATGGGATCTATATAATATAACCCCGATATCAAGAAATGAAATAAACTTGTCTCCCGTAGGATAATAAGGGATCTTATCTCAAAGTTTGGTTGCTTCAGCTCTTACCATCTCTGAGATCTAGGCGTTCATACAGACGGACAGACGGACATAGGTATATTAACTTCTCTAGTCACCCTGATCATAGTTTGGGTAGCATATATAAATTTCTCAGATGAAAAGCGATAGCTCAACACTGTAAATAATATTGTTCATATACTAGCTTAAGAAAATTTGTATATTAAGGGAATTAAGCAATAAATAAATAAAAAATAAAAATAATAGTTTGGGTAACTTTGGGTGTATAAAAATCAGAGTTTGAAGTTATAAAAATTATGATGCAGTTATACCTTAAGATTCACTTAAAAACAGGTACCTTCTTGAATTAAAAAAATATACAAAAACAAAATACAAAAAAAAGTGTCTTAAAATGTTTGTATGTTAGGTGCTTATCTAGTGTTTAAAATTAACTACAGGATTTGTTTTCATAGTAATCTTGATTATTTCGATCTGCAGGACTTTTTAGAGTGAATTTGAGGAGGGACCGTGACAAATATCAACGTAAGTCGACGAGCTAGTTGCCATGCCTAATTTTCAAGAATACAATAAATGTGGTGCAATCGAGGCATTACCTGACATTTGGATACCCTGTACCCTTTTTTCCGAAAAAAAATTTAAATACGCTTTTTTTTGTAAAGTTTTTAGTCTCTAGCTTTTGTGGTCTTCAAAATCTGAGTGATCCGTCGGACGCACATACGGAAGTAGCTCAATCGGTATAAAGAACATATTCCTTCTTTTGCTTTGAAATACGTTGCACAAATCTAGTACACACTTGCCCCTTTGGGTACAAGGTATTAAAACTGGTGCCACTAGGTATCTATAGGGACAGATGGATAGACGGTTGCGGCTCAATCCATATCAGATAAGATACTGACTATTTTCGCATATTTACACATTCTAGTTAGTTCCTCAAACAGCGATCCAAAAGAGCCAAAAATACTGGCAGGTCTTAAATAATTTTAACCATTAAAGTCAAATGGTATAAATGTATCCGTAAGTTTTGAATGCACTCATTCACATTAAAGTTTTCGTTAACAATGCCTTACAAAACAAAATCGTGGGGGGCTATATAAATGAAATAATATTATATGATTGGATTTCAAGTACAATCTGCTTTCGGCACTTTTTAACGCAAATGGTTTTTTTTTTTTTTAAGTTTACCACAAATTATGGGTGTTTCCGATTTTTCAATTTTACAACCTTTATGGTTGTATTCGCGCTTGTGTAAATTTTTATTTTAACAAATACAACGACAATTGTTGTTGCACATCGCAACTGGAACTACAAGCTACTTAGCTCCGGCCAACAATAAACATGTGCATACATTTGGTTTCATGTTTTCTTTTCTTTCGTGCCATTGTTACCTCCTGTTTATTGTACACTTACTGTACTCACCTGGCAGTTAAGTTTAGTGTCCATAAAAATTGCTTAATAAAAATCTTATGCAGACGAGACTGTAGTCGACAGTGGTGTACCCAGTGTCCTATGCCATAAAATGTCCAAGTTTGTTTTACTTGAAGTATCTTAGGAGGCTCGTACCAAGTTTGATGACACTTGTTCGAAAGTTGCATTTGCAAATAGTCGATACTCAATTGCTGATCATTTGGGTGTTACTACTTATTGCATAATTCAAGAAACCCGTATATAAAAAACTCTTGTGGACTTAGGTGCTAGCAACATGGGCCTAATATTCTTTTTAATAATGTTTTGGTTGCAACTTTATCGTTAAAAAGTAACACATTGAAAAATAAAAAAGTAAGTATGGATGGAATAAATTAAAAAATTTTTATTTTTTATATTTAGTTTTAATAAAGCAACATTTTCACTTACCTGCATAAGCCTTTCTATTTTATTAATCTTATCGCTTTTTCTATAAAATTGTAATTTCCGTGCTATTGCTTACAAAGCAAAATAATAAATGCACTGCTTACACTCACATTAAAATACATTCCATAAAAAACAACACTAAAGCAGGCGAAACTGCTTTATCTTGCCGTGCAGTTTACTCTTACTATCTTCAATACACAATAGAAGAATAGGGATCAATGAGAAAGCAAAGAGAGCAAGCAATCTTGGCTCCCAACACACATACGCGCTTGTGCTTATTACGCTCCAAAATAATTCTGCATTCAGATTAGCCATGCCGTTCACACCTAATGCCCAATAGGATCAAAAAGAAATCGAAGAGAGCAAACTTTGCTTCTTACACACACACACGCTTGCACTTATTGCTCTCACTGCACAAAAAAAAAAAAAAAATAAAAAAATTTGCCTGCGCACCTTTTTACACCCACGCACAGTATTTGCAATTTCTTTTTCACTTTTTATAGCACAATTGATTATTATTTTTTTTTAACTATTTAAACAATTACACATAATTACTAAAAAATTAAAATTGTTGCTAATAATTCCATTAACTGGTTTTACACATTTTAACACTTTTCGAAAACACGTAATTAATTAACTTTTGATACTAGTGCAGCGCGTGCTTCCAGCATTGCCATATGGTTAGCTTCCAATAAGAACAATTATTTTGCTGTAGGACCCAAGATGCTGTGCGCATATCTGGCAATGCTATAAGTTTGACAAATAAATGCAAAACGCGCGAAAAAATTGTAAGTTAATTTATATACAACAATTTAGTTTATATTAGTGCTAATTGCAAGTCTTCAATAAGCTTCGCAAGCGGACAGCGTTGAAATAAGCAAGTATTTTTTGTTTTAATTAAGAGCAACTTTATTTATTTAAAATTAAGTCTTCTACGAAATTTTAGTCTTCTGCTAAAAAAGAATTTTAGGTATTATGGTATACATGCATTTCCATTATGAAGTGACATTACATTTATCTGCAGGGATATTCAGACTCACATTTCGGACCCTCCAGATCGTTTGGCTTAATATTGATTGGACTTATTGGAGCGCAATCAATCCTTCTATTCTTCTTTTATAAAATTTTCTGTTTAAAAAACTAAAACAATGCGTCAAAATCACAAAAAAAACTTTGACTTAAACTATCCAAAAAATAGAAGTGCTAAAAAAATTTCTAGTTATTGTTAATTGAGCAACACTTTTTGTGTGTAGCTTTTCTTACTATAATTTAAAATAATATAATTTAATTTGAAAAGTTGCAGTTTTTATTATCATTTTATATGAAAGTGAGTCAAAACTTGACGAAACAATAAAATGTCAGATTGAGATCAAAAGAAGAGAACAGAAATATTTTGTAGAATATTAGATTCCCCTCCTTCCTTCTTCTTTCTTCATCAAGAAATCTTTAGTAGAATTTCATATTACCAACATTCATCTGGTGTCAATAAATTTTTTAAATTAATTTACACAAGTAATGTTTAAGCTAGTTTTTATGGCATAATTTATACGTCAGAGATTATACACAAACATAAAATAAGCTATTTTTCCATTCCTCTCTTCATTTATTATTATATTACTGTTTTCTAAATATTTCTTTTGATAATTCTGGGTTCACTTAACTTTTTATTTTTTGGTCTGAATGGACCATTCTTTGAAAAAATAAGAGCGAAATTTTCAAAATGCTTCCCATAGAAAATGTTGCTTTGCTGGAAATCTCAATAATTTTGCAAGAGCCAGTGAATAAGTGATCCTTATTAACTTAACTTAACTTAACTTCATTAATTTTTTGTGAAAGAAGTAAATTTTCACTTGCACTTCACTTCTCGTCTTTTTTTTAAACTAAACGGCAGTTGGTTTAAGTCCGGCCCAGTCTGATGTATTCAGAATCGGCAGGATTTGCCTTAAGCAAGTACTTAAAATTTAAGTATTATTAAGTGGCCTAAGATCAGTTTGCCGATGTTGGTTTAAGCTCTAAATAAATTTTAGATTTTTCAAGGTACTTCTTGACAATTTATGAGTAGGCTAAAATCAGTGAATATCTTGTCGGCGGTCAGGATGTTAGATGGTATAGATTTTTAAAGCCCAACAGCACAAGAGAGCTTTGTAATAAGCCACTTTATGTAATACCACAAAAAGGTGAATGATTTCCCTGTGTTGCGGCACGCCCAACTTACCCTTTTGTTTGTGTTTCGTTTTGATTGCATTGCCCCCATTCGCCCCTCTCACTGTCTTTTTTTACTTTCGTTGGCATTGTTGCCGTTTTGCTGCTGCTGCTGTAACAGCCCACGGGGGCATGCAACACTATAACCAAAGCAGCGACGTCGACGTCAACGTCGCAGGCACGCTGTAACCGACACGGTAAATGTTTGCTGGCAAACTTGAGCAGCGGCCAGTTGCATTTTGGCGGCCGCCGCAAACGATTCGCATAACGCAACGTTAATAATTTAAAAAAAAATAATAAATAATAATAGTAAAAAAAAGAAAAACGAAAAACGTAGAAGAAAACCGAAAATAAAAAAACACAGCCCACTCGAAAACGGAGCGTACAAAGTGTGCCAAACGCAAACAAAGTGAAGTGCTCAAAAAAGACACGAACGCGCGTTACCGTTATTATTACCAGCATTGTTGTTATTGTTATTATTATTATTATTATTACTTTTATTGCCTGCTCTGCAACAAGTGCCTTGGGACAGCTAGCAGCAGAAGAGGCGTAGGCAGCAGAGCAGGCGCTCAAGTTATATAACAGCCAGCTTCTGTTTGTCTGACAGCGCAGCGCATGCGCGCAAATTATGAAGCTGGCAGCGCAGCGCCGCCCACCGAAAGCTAATTAATGAGCAGCGCAGTCGCAAAGCCCGCAAAAGAAAAGTAAAGCAGTGCTGGGAAACTACTTAAATTATTATATTTAAAAAAATATATATAAAAAAAAAAAAACGAAGGTCTGCTGAAGTTGGCAGCGGCAGCATAGGCTCAGCTTTAAAACAGTTCATTTGACGCTTAACGTGAAAGTGAAAAGCAAGCGTCAGCGGCATCAACATCACCATCTTCGTCATCATCTTTATCATCGTTGTCGTCATTTAGCAGGATTCCGCTAGCTTCTGGTTCAGTCATGCGCGCCATGCGCCATTGAGAGATCAAACATGTGTTGCAGCCTGGCCGCTGTGGCGCCTCCATAAAATGAAGACACAAACAAGCGCTTTACTCTGCCTGCCACTGTATGTGTTGCTGCTGCGCTGCTCAGCTGCCGCTGCTGCAGTCGATGCACAATTCGAAACAGGTAAAGTCAATCAACGTGCAACATAATAATATGAAAGGGCAATCCCATTGCTACAACATCTTGTTGCTGCTGTTGTTTATAGATTGCGGCTGTCGGGCCGCGCGACGCTCCCCGCGCATTATTGCCGGTTCAACCACCCATGAGGGTCAATTTCCATGGCAAGCCTCCCTGGAGCTGCTGCATCCCTCGATGGGCTTTCTGGGCCATTGGTGTGGCGCAGTGCTTATACACCAGCTTTGGATACTGTCAGCAGCACATTGCGTGCACAAGTGAGTATTTACCAGCGTTTCTCAATCTGGTTAGGTCGCGTGCGGCCCAAGGATTACGCTATGTTAGAGTTGGACAATTTTTGAATAGCCGCCATACTCAGTGTAAACTATTGCTGGTTTTTCAAAAGATCTGAATCATATTAAGACTTTAGTTCGATTGACAGGAATTCAAATTTTTCCGTCTAAATGTCACTTAAAAAAAAATCCAAATGAAAGTTCAAATTTCAAGCATTTGGAACCTCCTTGGTTGTCTTCCAAAGCGCTCTGTTCACTCATCCACACAAAAAATCGATTTTTGTTTTTTTTTTCTAAAAAAAAAAAGTTCATTGATCTCATTCCTTCCATTGTCTGTGATGCTGTGTGTAATCTCGTGCATTTTGATTAAGAAAAGACAAGATCATTGAACGATAACATCGTCAACTTTTAAGACATACGCGTCATATTTATATTTCATCGCTGAACAAAAAAAGTCCAGTACCTAACGAAGATTTTAAAGTCTCGTATTAATTATTCCCGAAGTGTGAGAATGAGATTTACAAAAATGATGGGACTTCTGGCAATCATACAAATTAATTAATTATATAATATTTCAACTCAAATAGTTGAAGGAAAAAACTTTCATACCGCTTCTAAACTGTCTCAAAAATTTTAATTTTTAATAATAAAAGGAAACTTTAAACTTGAAACTCTCGAGCTTACGCTGATTTCCCAGGTATTTAAGGATTAATTCGCTTGAGAAACGCTGTTATATTCAACTCCCACAAAACAAATATGTATTAACAAAACCCTTTCCAGTGATCTCTTTAATCTGCCCATACCACCATTATGGACGGTGGTGCTCGGTGAGCACGATCGTGGCGTGGAATCTGGCCATGAGCAGCGCATACCCGTCGAAAAGATTGTACTCCATCGACGTTACCAAAACTTTCGCCATGATGTGGTGCTCATGAAATTGTCCAAGCCGGCAGATCTGACACACAGCACGAACATACGACGCATTTGTCTACCTTTTCAACCAGCGCCTGAGCCGCAACCCACACAAGATACCTTAGACTATGATGCGCTAAGCCAACAGCTGGACTTAGCTGATGTGCCCGAGAAGATTGACAACTTCTTGCGTAGCGTTCAAGGTCGCAGACGATATCGCAATGTGACTGCTCCCAGCATGCGTGAGCTTATGAACATGAAGATACTAAGTCGGATGCGGCAAGCTTTAGCGCAGCGTTCGGAACGCAGCATCAAACGAACGAGGCGACGAAATGATAAATTAATGAAATTGGATCAAAATTCGGAACTCGAATCAGAACTGGAGCACAAACATCGTAAACATTTGGATGATCCACACGAGCTGCCCTTTATTGACTGCGTGGCCACGGGGTGGGGCAAGGCCAATATGAGTGGAGATCTGTCCAATCAGCTGTTGAAAACCCACGTGCCGCTGCATCAGAATAGGAGGTTGGTGGGGCTTAAGCTCCGCGTATACGGAGAGCAGAATTGAACTGAACTGAAAATGCCAGCTCTGCACAGATTGTTGTCTTGTCTCTTGCTTCTTGTCAATGCAGATTTTGCGAACTAGTAGTCGGAACTGAGCTAGAGATATTCAAGTCCGGCGCAGACTTGATTATCAGCAGTCATGACTCATGAGCAATGTAAAGTTTTATTTGCGACTGAACAGCTTAGGTCAGCACAAATAAGTTCAGATCAGTACAGTTCCGCTTTCAGTTGGAGTTCGATCATTATTTGGATAGAACCATTTAATAACCCTATTTCTCTACCCTATTTTAGATGCAAAGACGCCTATGGCAGCTTTGTAAATATACACGGCGGACATCTGTGCGCTGGCAAACTCAATGGTCAAGGCGGCACCTGCGTAGGTGACTCGGGTGGTCCCTTGCAATGTCGTCTGAGCCGTGATGGACCCTGGATACTAGCTGGCGTTACCTCCTTCGGCTCAGGTTGCGCCATAGAAGGTTTTCCCGATGTTTATACGCGAACTTCTTACTACATGAAGTGGATAAAAGACACAATTTCCTCAGATTAGGTTCATGGTCGACAAGCCAAAGCTCGCATACCTTAAGACAGCTCCAAGACACAGTGATTACACATTACCAATTGGTGACTTTGAATTTAAGCGCATTGTATTTGTGTTAGTAACTTAGCTGTACATTTTTTAGTTTTAGCCTACTTACGAATTACCATTAACGTTAAATATTATGTAAGCATAAAATGTTCCCTAAGTTGTTTCCATTGAGTTAAAACAAAATAATTTAAACCAACGCTCCTGCTAAATTAGTTCTAGTGCTTAATATCACAGTGGGGTGTGCCAGTAGAGCGGTACCCCGGTTTTGAGAGTTGAGCTAAAGACGTCGCATAGCCCACTCCAGCTTAGACCAAAGCATGCTTTGGCGTAAGCGTGCTGGGCAACAGCGCTTGCTCCTCTTGCGGCAAAGGTTGCTGCTGCTGATGTTTCCTTAGTGGTAGTATGGGTAGACTCAGAGGCGATGTTGCTTCTTTGCCGGACTCGCCCTTACGCGGCGGAGGCAACCAGAAGCCAAACAATAGAGCTGCACTAAGTTGGTACAAGCCGGCCAGCAGCATGCATAGTGACACGATCCATTGAAGTATTGGGCATATGGTGAAAAGAAAGTGGATAAGAGCATGCAAAGTCGCTGAAAGATCATCTATGGTCAGATCAATCCAGAGCACCGGCAGCACTGTGTTCTCAAAGCGCGACATGATTTTGGTGAAACTGATCTCACCCACGACCATGTTGGCTTGGAGACGCATATGCACATGCATGGGCACGCCCAGTTGCTGGAGGAAAATAGAGAGAAAGAGAGAGGGTTGCATTATTTGATGATTTTTGCAAAGAAGTCGAGACAAAATTATGATATCAGATTCGAATTATGTTTAATCTAAACTTATTAAAGAAGAGGGTGCTTATCTGCGACTAGGTTAAGCGGGGTTGCTTTGTTAGTAAAGATATATACTACATTTATAAACAGGCGTTGCGGACAGCAATAGATGATCAATAATAGATCATTTGATATCTTTTGGAGAAAGTCCGGAGAACAAGGGCTTCTTCATTTAAACGTTGCTAGACCGAGCCCGTAAATGCTAAAACTAGGTTTTACTGCCTTTTATTATCTCTGAAATCTGAAATGCAAATACAATATGAAGCTCGTTTGACGCGATCATCTATGGTAATCAGTTTTATAAAAGAAACCCATAAGCTATCGTGTCTTCTTAGAATAGAATAGAATTAAATTACTTCTTAACTTACTGGATTCAACGTGAAGATGGATGACATCCTAGACTCATCCGGCTTAAGACCATCAAAGGGTTCCAGCAAGCTGGGATCACCGTGCATAAAGTGAGGAAAGCTTATACCCAAAGGGAAGCCTAAAAGTAAGGCAGAAGAATTTGAGCAAAAAACAAAAAATTGTCACAGCGAAGATTCCACTTACTATAATAGCAGGGTGAGACACTGCCCAAACCGCGCTTCAAACAGCGATTATTTTTGCAAAAGCACGCTGAGTTAGGATCGTGCAGCTCGCTATCAAAAGCGTCCGGATCCATAACATATTCAACGCCCTCTAGTCCTTTAAAGTTCACGGTACGATTGTATCTTACGGGCAGCAGACGGCAGAAGGTTCTGCGATATATTTTAAACGTATCATTCTTGTTCATGTCTCGTGGAAAGAGCGTGGCATCGTGAGCGCCACGTAAACGACTACATGGGGTGCTAATAAAAGCAGGAACAGCATTGTAGAAACTGATGACAAATGCAGCTTTTACTTTATACATACTCGGTTTTCTCATCGTACAGCCACTGCTTGAAACCGTGCTCTTGGTTTATGCTGTTCACGGAGTAACCACGCGGCGAATTTGGTAGATTAATGCCCTGTGAGTCCTTGCGCTCCGGCAAATTCATATTGAAAACATTACTCTCGTTACCCTCACGGAAGAGCTGTAAGAAGTTTGTGTTTTCACGATAGTGAGCTTTGAATATGTTTCAATTTCAGCTTACCTGTTCCATCGATCCAAAGGTGTCAAAATCAATCAAGCTGGGTATAAACCTGGAGGCTAGTTGCACCAAACGATCTTCGTAGCCCCACATATAGTCATGCACTGTAACTTCCACCATGGGCTGTGCATTCAGACGCTTGGTCAGAGCGCTTAGACCCAGTGCAGCAAACATGGATATGCTGGCAGCCTTGGTGCTTACGCCCATAAAGGGTATATTAGGCGCACGTATGCGATCCTTTTTGGGATCACCTATGGAGCGCTCTGGTACAAAAATATATTCACGACGCGGCGTATACGTAATGGTGTTATTGGCTTCGTTCATAGTCACATTATGATTGCTGAGCACCTCCTTATAGACATAGGGACCGATCTCTTCAATTTTCATCTTTTCATCCGTGCCGGCTATAAAAGCGTCGACATTTGTATAGTTGAACATATAAACCTGAAGATACACATCAAGTGGAGGAAACAACCAGAGTGCGTACATAAAAGTGCCAGGTCGCAGGGTCAGTTGCTGCAAAAGAAAACAACTTAGTGGCCATCAAGTTAGGCTAGGGCTTTGCACCTACCCAGTCCACAATAAGTTTTACAGGATCTGTCAATATGATGAGTGAGCCAAAGAACAGCAGAGTCATGCCCAGAGCGGCGCGTTGCAGCAACTCTGTAAAGTATAAGGTCAAGTACACATGAAATTATGCAACAAACTGGCTCCACATATTTGCGCACGATTATAACAAGTTTGCTTATCGCGTGCCCCACCTGCCAACTACTTTATTGACCTTCATCGCAGATCTGTGACCTACCTCAATGGCAGAAATGGGAAGTCAAAAAACAATTTTGCTGCCGGCGCACAAAATATCCCGAGAGTTCAATAAACGTTCTTCGATTTTATTGTAGGCCAGCAGCTCAGTCAGCCAGCGGAACAAGATTTTCGAAGAAATAAGGAAGAGAAACTACTCAAACTAAATACGTCATAACCTGCATTTCATGTTGTTTTGCCAATTACCAGAGAATGTTTTGTCTGGAAATATCTTATGGAATATTTTATTATGTTTTTATTTATTTTTCATAGCAATAAAATGCACTTCCTTAAAGAAGAAACACAAACAGAGCAAGATTTTAATGTTTTCCTAAGAATTCTCATGATTCAAAAATAAAATTGCGGCTCTACGTACAATATATATACTTCTCGACGAAGTTGGTAGTTATATATTATATATAATTTTCCAATTTTTCAGAACTTGTCAAAGTGCTCATTCTTTGTGACGTTAAAGAGTTCGAGCGTGAGTAAACTCTTTTGGACCGCCAATAGTGTCATTAATTGTAGTATTAAGCTTTGTGTCTCTCAGCCTATTTAAAACGACTTCTTGTGTCTTAAAGAAGTATGTAAAGTATTTTTTTTTTTTTAAGATGTTTGTTTATTTTAGACAGTATTATTTGATTACTATTATAAACATTAGTTACAAAATTAATTATTTAAAGCACTGACCCCGATGGGTACTCAAACTTTGGCATATAAAATTTATATTTTTAAAATTAATAATATATTAAAACTATATTGATCATGTATAAAGCATATGGTTAAAGAAAAAATATAGATTGTAATGAAAAACAAAAAAATTTAATATTCGTTGCTTGTAATTCATAACTTATTTAAGGTGACTTCTAGTGTAACAAGTATATGTGGTATTTAATTTTGCTTATAATTCACAAATCGTTAAAATGCACGCTATAAGTTTGAATATTTCTTTTTTTATTCTTGTCCTGCATTTTCTAGTGGTTTCTCAAATCATAGCTATCCACAAGTAGTTTTTTTTTAAATTGATAAATTAGTAGGTATTTTGCCAATACATTTAAACGACGCAACATTCATTATTCTTTTTAAAATTTTTGTTTTTCTCAAGTTATTGGGCGTCAAAAGATTCCGAACTGCTTCTATGCTGGGCATAAGCAATCCACAAGAAGTTTTTTTGTCAAGTAGTTTTGATTAAATTGATAAGTTGGTAAGTATTTTGCCAATACCTTTAAACGACGCAATATTCATTTTTATTTTTAAAGATTTTTTGTTCGAAAAGTTGTTTAAATTTTTTTTTTTTTTTAAAACTGTAAATTACTAATATACGAAAAAATCTGCTTAAGAATTTCAGAATCCCTTGCGTATTTATTTTTTTTATGCAAAGTAGAGCACCTGCCAAAAACAGTGTTGTAGAAAAGACAGCCAAAAGTAAAAGAAAGCTGCAAATGTACGTAACACCCAGAAGGAAACGTCGAAATATACTCCACTTTGAGCGGCTGTAGCAACTAAACTATTCATCCGAATTGAATAAAATTTTTATTTTCTTGATCCCTGGGAAATTCTAAATCAGATGCATGTATTACATTTAAAAAATGGTTACATCGCAAAATCGATTTTTGCAACGCTTTTGCGGCTGCCGTGCCACTGTGCGTCGGAGATCCCGAAAGTTACTTAAAGTATGTTCAGCGTGACTAGAAAAGTCGATATACCCATGTCCGTCAGTCTGTCCTAGATATTAGAGATGGTAAGAGCTAGAGCAAGCAACTCTCAGTTTAGATCCCTTATTATCCAAAGGGAAACGAGTTTATTTTCTTTTTTTGATATCGGGGTTATATTATATAGTTCCCATAAGGGTGTTTCAAAGAACCTCGATAAGAATCAAAAGTTTTATATTGATAATTCGTTTGTTTATCGTTTGCTTTGCACATTTATTAAAAATTCAATTAACTATCGTATTATGCCGAATTAGACTACAATAGGAAAGGCAAAAGAAGGCTTGGACACACCTTCTGGGAAAATGTTTTCAATCTCCGAGAATCTGGGGCGTCGGACAGACACTGACTGGCTTGTTTTAAAAAATTTTTTGTAGAGTGTTTATCGCTTTGGATTGCTTTTTGTTGGGTCTTATCCATTTCCTTCCACTTATACTTACTCTTTGATAATGTCTGAAAACGCAAAAGCATTTAGTCATCTTCCGAATATTTTAATATATTATAAAGACCAATTCAAAGATAAATCATATGGTTAATAAAGTTAAGCCACAAAATCAATAAATTTTGTTAACATAAAATAAGCCCTATAAAGCTTTAAAGATATACAATTCTCACGACTAACTATCATCTAAACGTCAAGTTAATCAAATTCCACATTTACAATTCATAAAATAAATTTAAGATATAATCAATGCTAATGTGACCATTATCAAAACGCCTTTTGATTAGTTACTTGGTCAAGAAACTGACAGTTTTAATAATATACAAAATTTCCGGTCTAAGCAAATCATAGCGCATGCCTTTAAAGTGTAAATAAAATAAATATAAAACATTTAAAACTGATAAGATTGAAACATATTTATATGTGTGACCTCAGGAGTGCAACTTTTTAAGCTTATATTTATTACTATTACTTTGATAATTGTCACATATTGTTTATCTAATGACAAACAGAATTAGCTCTAATGGAACTTTCCCTGTATTTATTGAAAACCTTGTTGGCCAACTTGAATGACATTCAAACATTTAACAAAAACCCAAAACAGAAGCCTTAACATAATTATCAGGCAAATCCAAAAATTGACACGCTTTAAGCACTTGCCAATTAGATACAATACTAAAAGTATCTGAATACTCATATTTGCTAAACAATAAAAAAACAAAAAACAACTACCAGATCAATGAACCGCTCAAGCCCCTAAGCCAATTCTACACGCTGCCAAATCTAACAAAATACTATCGCAACAACATAAACTCATTAACAATTTTGTCACGGCGCAATAGGTTCAAGATTTCACAATTAAAACAAGCAGAGAGACAAAAAGCAAAAGTTACAGATACAGATACAAGCATTTCTTTGATAAGTTCATTCTTGCCTTGAACATGACAGCTTAAAAGATTTGTTTGAGCTTCAAACAAAGCGCACAAATTATTCTGCTGCAATGTATCTGTCTTTGGAAAGGCCAAAAAAAAAAAAAAAAATACCCAAAAAACCATGGATTGAAAGATTATGCAATTGCATTACCAAAGCGAAAAAAACCAACTCTATCTCCAAGTCTACGTCCAAGTTCCAGCCCAAAGTCACTGCCAACAGGTCTTATGAATGAATGAAGCTTGTCTTGGCGCCAGCGTTTTGTATGAATCAGTGTGCGTAACTGAACTTGTTTCTGTCAAACAACTCCAACGCTCAATAACAGCCAAAAGATACATTTGTATCTGTAGCTTTGTCAGTTAACTACTTGTCTGCAGCCATCTGAAGTTCAAGTTCGTTGCAATGTACCCGGCGCTCTGAAACTTGAAAACGTGTTAAAAAATGCAGGCCCGAAATTTTTTGTTAATTTTTTTACTGCCTTGCCTCGATTCGGGCCGCACTGCTGACCCACTGAAGTCAAGAATTTGTATCTTTATATATAGCCATATATATATATATATGCTTTATTTTTGTTGCTCACTGTGACAACAAACACAACGTCAACGCATTTGAACACCTTCAAATAAAACTGTGTGACAATACACTTCCGTCAAATGACAATAAATTAGGCAAATACGCGCAACAACAAAACACAAAAAAAAAACCTCTACGCTTTTGTATCTTGAAGATACACATAAGCGCACGCTTGTTTTGTTTGTGCTTGCTTGTTTGAATGTTTTCCATGTTTCGCTAATGATTAATCTTACATTGTTGCTATTTGCTTTTAATCATCACCAAAAACCCAAAAACCCTTAAATAGTCGCAAAGTCAAAGTTTTTCAAACTAACAATTAGACGCCTGCCAATAAGGAAAAGTAAATAGCGCGCCAAGTTTATACTGGCTCGAGATCGGAGCTCCGAAACACCGCAGCTTCGGCGCTTCGGATCTCCCAGATCGGTTGTTGGCTTTGAAACTGTTAGCCAAACTGTCTATGTGTTTGTTGTTGGACAACATTGGCGTTGTTGTTGTTGTTATTGTAGCTGCTTTAACAATTGTTTTATTTGCATTGTTCAGCAGCTGAGCGCATGCTTTGCTCTCAGCTGTTAACATGATTGTACCCTATTCCTTTAGTTAAGGGGTATATTAATTTGGTGAGAAAGTGTGTAGCAGCCGAGACATGTCCGTCTGAGCGTCTAGATTTTTTAGAGATTACAATAGCTAGGATAATCAAACATAAGATTTGAACTTATACCAAACAATCGAGCCGTAATATTAGAGAAATTAAAATTTTAGAGTCTAAGTTCAAATCGCCTCTGTGGCAAAAGTATACGTAAAGGTAGCTGGCACCAAAATTTAAAGTCGTCTAGGGATCAAGGTACAATTTTTGTCATAATACACTGTCCCTTTAGGGGCTATATAATGCGACGGTCAATAAAAATCGAAACTTTTTTTATTTGTAGAAATTTCCTAACGATTTAAGCACATAATGCAATATTGTATATATTATATAGTAAATATATATTATATTTAGTAAATATATACAAATATAAATACTATATGTATATATATACTGTTCTCTTCGAACCGTTATTAATAGAGATCTCCAATGCTCAGCCCAGGGGCGACTGACTAAATAGTCAGTCAGGGAAATTATTATTATTATTTATTAAATATATATATATATATATAGTCAAAGCAGATTCAAATACATATCTCTAATTTCATTATTTTTTTTTAAGTGGCTTTGCGGTGGTTTCTTAAGAACCATAACCTATCGATTTATTTTTTGCTGACTAGCTATAATCTTACAATCGTATTTGAGTGCGAAGAAATTTTACTTTTTAAAATACCTTTTCTTGGGACTCAAGAAACTATTTTCGAAAACCTCACAAAATCACAAATTTCGTAAAAATGTTTACTGCTTCAAATTCTTTGTTCTCGAACAGCATCAGAATATAAGCAAAATAAAAAGTTTTTGCTTCGAGATTTCAGATGAAGCATTATCCATAAGTCACGCTTACACTCAGAAATTTGTTATAGAAAAATTTAATAAAGCATCTTTAAACTTCAACAATAAAATACGCCAAAAAAATTATTGAAAAAACACCAAACTTTGGATAATTATGTCACGGGAAATATGTTTATATTGTTTTTTTTCGATATCGGTATTACATTATACGGCTACAGAACACCTCGAAAAAAAAAAAAAAAAGTTTTAAGGGTTAACACCTGTGTAGAATCTTCAGAAAATCGATTTTTTTTTAGCTAAATTGGTAGACAATTGTGTTAAAAATAATGTCCCAAAGTGATTTAAAAAAAAAAAAAATGTCCCCCACTTATAAGCGTCGGGCACATGAAACCCCGCCGGGCGGTCGGTCTAGTTTTAAAACTTTAAGCGTTTTTTTTCGAAACCACTTTTTTTCGAATGGCTTCACAAATAATATTTTTGGAAACCCTTGCTTTTGGGCCATAAATTAAGACAGGTTTGCCCAAACGCTGCTTATGGAAGAGCAAAAACCAATACTTATGAAAGAAAAACACTAACACATCCAAAGAAAACCGTTTGTATATGTTGTTATGTGCACTGAAAAAAATTGCATATAGTACTCTTATAAATGTTTCGATTTTTGTTGTAACTATTTTTTGTTTGCAAGCAATGCCTTAACACTCACATTTAACAAGTGCTGCACAAAAATTTCGTGTCCGCGATCAATCCCATACCCTTTTTTCCTGCATATTCTTTCTAAGAACTTTCCAATTGGATTTTTTTTTTCGAATGTTTTGACATAGAATTTATTTAAAGTATATGGGGTAAGTTTCAAGTTGATATGTTGAGGGGTGTGGGAGAAAACACGGTAAATCGATTGCGGGGGGTCCGCATCGATAAAATTTGCATGCGGATTTGTTTATTAGGGACACATGAATCAGCTTACCAAAAATTGTGATTCTAGGTCACTTGTAACCATAATTACGAAGAGTCACATATTGACGCAGTTTATAGGCAAGGGTGGTGAAATTTGTACATTTTTGACTATAACTTTTGCTGTATTTGTCCCATTTTGTTCATTTCTTACACACAGGTGCATGTAACCACAACGCATCGTTCTGTTAAATTTCAGATGAAAATATTAAACGGTGTGGCTAAAAACCACGAAACTCTACTGCGGGGGGAATGGAGGATGATATTGACATGATTCAACAAACTTCATCTTCTCAGGAAATATGCGCACCAGCTGGGTTTCGTGTCTCTAGATCTTATAGTCTCCGAGATCTAGGCGTTCATACGGACGGACGGACGGACATGGCTTAATCGCTACCCGAGGTTATGATAAGCATTTTGGTATATACGACTTGGGGTCTGCCACGCCTCCTTCTGCCAGTTACATACATTGCACAAATCTAGTATACCCTTTGTACCTATAGGTACAGGGTATAAAAACACAAAGAGCTTGATGAGCAATGGGCCTGGGCACCCCTGGATTAAGAGCAAAAAAATTTCTTTATGTTTCAGATCAATGGCGACGTCAAAAAGCTGCAGACATGGCGGCCTCACCGAAAATTAATCATGTACTCATAGCTCTCTACAGGTTTTTTATTATTTGGGAAAAATAAATTTTTGTAGCTTAAACTATGTTTAATATCGGCACATTTCCAAATTTAACCAAAATTCGTTTCGGTCGAAAAAGAAAGTACTCAAGATATCGTAACCAACTTCGGAAAATTCCAATACCTAAGCACTTTGTCGAATTTAAACGAAATCGGTTCATTTATTTGTATGTTTGCTGTGATGATAAAGGGTAACTCAAGGTCGACCTCCATTAACGTTTAACACAATAGAATGATTATACCCTTCGTCATCTATAAGGTTGTTATAGATATATGGAAATGACTAAAGCAGGAGACAGTATAATAATTTCTCCAACAATAATTACTATGGACTAAAGTAGCGTTAAAGAGATGTCCTTCTATACATCAACTACATTTTGAGGATTATTTGAGCTACCAATTTTTCGCAAAACTTACATCTAAATTAAAAAACCCATCTTTTTAAAATTATCAAGATGAAATTTACAAAATTAATACTCTTAGTTCAAATATATTTGTATATCTCTATAATTGTACTGAGATGAAGGCTAAGATGGATGCTCGCTCCGTATTATTGAACTTTTAAAAGTAAGTATATTATTAAGGCGCATACGCAGTTCGAAAAACTTCTTATAAAAAAAAAATCCCTTAAAGTTTTTATACGATCTTAGCTTTTGTTGCAGCATACTATTCTTAGCAGAAGGAATTTCGAATTTTGTGGATTAACATACCGACATAGACCTTGCTTTTCTTTCTGAGGAAGTGTACGTATACAAATTTCGACTGACAATTTGGTTAGTTATTATAAATGCAAAAATTAATAAATTGAAACACTTTTTCATATAAAATTTTAAATTAAATAAATTTTACAAAAAACAATATATTATATTCGTGAAAAAACTGCAGTCACCAAAATCAGTATGAACTTTTTGGGTGCATCACCCCCGAATCTTCCACAGGCAGATTTTTCAACAGTCAGATTAAAAAAAATTATTTATTATATGATAATTCGCTACCTATTTGTATTTGATAAGTCAAGCTGATAATGTCAATCAAATTTCTAGACTTTTTCTTATCAGTTTAGCATGTCGTCTGTGTCATAGTCTATAATGGATTAGTTAATTAATTAAGTGTTATATATGAGCCTATAAATGTTTAGTGCCTGTCATGACACGTCTCCCGGTGATCTTCCTCAAAAGCTTGCTTCAGAGTATATTAAATTCGGTATGCCCCGACTTTAACCGACCCGTCTTGCTTTTTTTTTGTATTTTCTGTTTTATGTAACATTTCTCAACGAGCTAAAAAATTTTGCAAATATTTTATTTGTAAGACGTGCTTGCATGTTCTGAGAATAATTTAACTAAGTACATAATGCTACAAGTATTTGTTCTTTGGTAGAGAGACAACTTTAGTGGACGCTATGAAGCTGTTGGACAAAGGCCTAGAGACAAGCCTAAAATTTTTTTTCTTTTAAGAGCTATAAAGGTAAGACCAGGGAATGGTCCTAATGCAGCTAATTGAACTTGGCCATAGAGTTACGGTTGGATTAAAACGCTTGGGATTGTCTGGGAATGCGTGAATTGATAGGCAAGCAAAATAAATAACTTTTGGCAGTACCACAAAAGATTGAGAAAAGAATATTTTTCGGTGCAAATTTTTATTAAGATTAAACTTATTTAAATGTCAGGAGTATCTGGTGAAGTGTGCTTGACTCAGCAGCACTACAGAAATTTATTTTTTGAAAAAATGTCATACACTTTCCTATTTATTCATGAGATTATAGTTTCGAACATTGCAATAATCGGTCCCTAAAAACGCATCAAATCTTATCAGAAAGAATAGGAAAGATTCAATGTCTTCTTCTTCCTAAAATCTTATAAAAACTTCGTTTTCTTCGGAGCCGAAGTGACCTGTTACAAAGGAGAACTTTCGCTAGGTTACTGCTAAATTGATCACCAATCTGCTCCAGTTAGGATTTAAGTTGGATTTGTTAGATTTTAAACCAAATTAATTTAAAATCTTCTATCTGCAGTTGGAAAATGTGCTAACCTAAAAATCTTTTAACCCCATATAACTATGTGAGATGTGGCGCAATTACCAATGTTTACATATTTTTTTTGGAATTTTAAGCAAATTAGTGCAAAATCTACTTACGTAATAAATTTCAGTAATATTCTGTTTCACATATTATTTCACAAGTTTCTATCTCTTAACTTAACTCATAACTCTCATAAAAAAATGAGTTACAAATTAAAAACTACGCTTGAATTATGCTAAGAAATCGCATTCTTCTAAAGATATTCTTAAAATAAGAATTTTTAGCCTAAGGCCATTACGCAGTCTCGTAAAAAGCCCTGAATGAAAAATGTTCCACTACTTTGTGCGAAAAAATAATAGTACAGTGCTGCCCATTTTTAGGCAAGTGACAGCTAAATGGAGCCAGTAATTTATGCTAGATGGCGCCAGCAGAAACTACACATATTTTATTTTAGCGCTAAAAACAAAAAGTAAAATAATTAAATTATAAGGGAAAAATAAAAAGTGAAAGTTCCCAAACATGAGTCGTCCTACACTTTTATTATTAAACCTATTTTTTGCTCTTTTGTGGAGTTTATGCATCTACTTTGCCTACGCCTCACGTATTTTGCTATCAAAATGGCTTGCTGCACATTTACTTTTTGTTTTTAGCGCTAAAACAGAACAGGTGATGTTATTGCTGGCGCCATCTACACGTCTGTTGCTAAAAAAAATGAGCAGCACTGCAAGGCTGCGTACCAGAGAGCAAACTTCTTTACGCCAAGAATTTTGATAGATTTTTTTTATATGAAGTTTTGGTTTCTTTAAGGAATTTTCATTGCGTAACTTTTTGCGTAACTAACCAACAAATATGAGCACGAAATACTTTATTTTTTTCTCAGTGATATAAATTGTATAATTATGGTGAATTTGTGATCGGTTTTTAAGGCAAATTGATAGAATATTGTAAAGGATTTTGACAAACATTGCGAAATTGAACAGAAATTGTAAAGATTCTGATACAATTTTTATATATTGTATAGTGTGTATAAGAAAATTCATGCAAAATCGCTGGGAAAACTTTAAACTTCTTCTGTTCAACAAAGATAATGCTTATCTCACAGTCTTATACCCATTTCAAGAAAAAAAAAAAACGAAAACGAATATTTTATTCGAATTCGTTTTGAAACCGAATGTTTGGTGCTCCCAATTTCACAAAAACGAATTTTTTATGTGGTTTAAAATCGAATGTTTTCTTGCAAGAGGCCGATTATAAATAACTTTTATTTTCCCCCAAAACTGAGTCTACAATTTTTTTTTTTTTTTTGTGTTAATTTTTGCAGCATTAACTCTACTCAAATTGATCTTACAAGACTTGTTATCTCTGATAAATATCTCTTATCAACAAGCTCAATTTACTCAACATATTTCCAACATTTCTGACCCACTAATCACACCCATTGATCTTTTGGGCCAATGTTGTGTTGTATTTCATAAAGGTCGTTGGAATTTCAAAAACGTTCATAACAATGTTTGTTGTCAAATGAAATGAGCTGATCATAATCGCTGGATTTCATGGTAAAGCGGTAATACGTGAGTTTTTTAGTATAAAAAAAAATATTTCGTATGTAAACTAAATTACATTGAGCTCTACTATTACACGTATTGGAAGTAAACTTTGGAATAAGCTTCCACTCAATGACTTTGCCAAATCAATGCAACAAGTTAACAGCAATTATTTACCACTTAAATAAAAAACAAACAATCTTTTTTTAGAACCTGCAACTAATATAAGTTATGTGTCATTTAAATCAAAATAATTTGCATAGACTTTAGAAAGGGTGATTTTATTTTAGTGAATTTTAAATGCACTATACCTCAGCTCAAGGGTGTGCTTGACTTTCGAAATGTGCGATGTTGGGAGATTTACTTAAATCGAAATTTTTATATATTTCTCTATCTAAGCCATCTGTTTTTACAAGACCATAAGAGCTGGCTGCAAATTTTGGAAACTTAGAAAGATCTCAAGAGAGATCGCGAGTGAGACCACTCTGGCCAAGATACAATCCAAAGTGGAAATCTGAGCTCCTGATACTGCTTAACGAAATGGTTTAGCAAGGAGAGTGACTTATTCACGTCTACAATTGCAACCACCAACTATTCTACCATACTAAATCACCCTCTCCCGTTCTCTCCATTGTGCCTCCATCGTTTCATTTTACATCAAAACGCACCTTAACCAGGTCACTGAAAGATCTCTTCCTAAACCGATCAGCCCATCAAATCTAACGTACCCTAAAAAGAATCGAGAATTATTTCAAATTTTGTAAAAACTAAAAATTATTATGCCACATAAAAGACAAACCGCCGAAGAATTAATTTTCTAATTAGAATTTATTGAAAAAAACAAGAGACGATAATTTTAGATTATGAAAATATGTTATCCCAAATCTGTTCGGTTTGTCAATAAATAAATATTGCTTTTAAGAAAAGTCAGCAGACCCCAAATCAGATAGTGTTTATGGTAAACCTAAATCAACGATTTTTTCTAATCATTCTTTTGGTAGCATAACCAAAGGTTCCACAGAGAACTTATTAAAAGAAAAAAAATTTTGAATTTAATTTGTTACTGCGTTCCAATCTTTTTGAAACGAAGAAATTTAAAGATGACAAAAAGTATTCTCCGAAAGCCGTTCCGGATACAATAATAAATATTGCTTTATCAGTATTCCTTAAGAAAAAGTCAACAGCCATCAAATGAGATTATGACAATGGGGAACACTTTTCCGAAGCAATTGCTTGGGGCATTAAACTAAGAACTTATGAAAATAAAGGAAGCGAAGTATATTTAAAGATATCAAAATCTGGTTTCCCAAATCCGTTCGGTTTGTCAATGATTAACCCAAATTACTTTATGGATAACCTTTTAGAAACAGCCTAGTTCCATCAAACCAGGTGACACTTAGTTGAAATTATCCATTTATTCGAGTCAAACGTATCGGCGCAACCTGAAGATTCCATATGGGAAAAAAAGACGATAAGTAAATTTAAATATGTCAAATTATAGTATGTTCTTCCAAGTCCGTTCGGTTTGCCAATAATTAACCATATTAACAATTTCTCGAGGGGTATTGTTTGAAGATTTCATATTTCGATAACTTAAATTTTCTATTTCAATTTTACTGAATTCGTTAATTGGAATAATTCCCAAAAAAAAAATTATATTTGTATAAACAAACTAGTTTGGGCGCTAAAAGCCAATTAAATACTTTGTGGAAAAGCCTATGGTAAGAATTATTCTGAACTGATTTTATGACTTAAGATAATGTACCATGATGATATTTTATAATTTAAAACCACCTACTTCTTTAAGGGAACTTTTGGGTAGAATGAAATGGTAAATAAAATCGTCACGTAACGAAAGGAACTATGCTATGTGAGTAGACTTCTGAACTGATTTTACGACTTAAGATAATATACCAAGATGATATTTTATTATTTAAAACCACAGTCAAAAAAATAACCTAATTCCTTAAGGAAACTTGTGGGTAGTATAAAATGATAAATAAAATCGTCACGTAACGAAAGGAAGTTATGTGTATACAGTCAAACCTGTTTTCGGTGCGGGGGACAGGGACCGCTCAAAAAAAACCGCATAAAAAAAAATTGTCCAAAACTTTAAGTTTAGCTTTAAAAAAATAGATTTCGCAAAACAATGGTAAAAAAAATTTTTTATGCGGTGCATAGGGACCGCACAAAAAAAGTCTCACATAGAAAATAACTTAAAGCGTTATGTTTTTTATTTTCAAAAATTTTAAAACATATTTATTTATATTTTTAATTATTATATACAAAGGCGGTTTTTATTAAATTTTTTCCAAAATTAAATTAACAATTTTTGATTTGTTTTTAATATCGATTGTACATACTGATTCTGTATTGTCACCAAACGTAAAGTGGGCTTGAGTCCCAGCTTAGATTAACATTCCAGACACATTTTTTTAATTTAGTTTTTAATTTTTTGGAAAATGTCATAATTTAAGAATAAACAGAATTGTCATTGAATTGTTTTTTAAGTATACTTATATAAAGATAGCATACAAATTACAGATGATCTATACTATTAGAAACTATCGAGAAACCTTTAAAAGCTGATTTTCTGAAATCGATTAATATTGAGAAACAACGACAATTTATAAAAAATTCTGAAAGGTATGTAACAAATGACTTTTGTATACTAAAAACATTCGAGTTTCCCATATATTATATATAACTACTTTAAAAACATTAAAAAACTATAAACTGGTACTTATTTAAGTTTTTTTTTTTAATATGTTAAGTTCTAAAATGGACTATGATATATTCCCTATTAAGTCGTTGGGTAAAAATAATTGATAGTATTAAAATAGTATTAACAAGTCTTGTTTACCTGCCCTAACCCATTCTTATTATATTCTAACTAGCTGCAGCTCGTATAATATAGAATACTACATTTTAATAGATCTATTAGCATTTAAAATTGCTTGGATTAATTTTTAATCACTTTAGTGGGCTTGCCTTTTTTTTAATGTTCCAAGAATCCGAGTGAATACGGTAATTAAGGTATATTTAGGTTAATAAAGGCAGATTTGCATTTTTTTTCCCCCGACGTGACTTTACAAGATTATTAATTGTGATAAAGTGATTGAGATACATAGTAAACAACTTTGGTTTTAAAATATGTCAAATGTGCGTTTCCGACTGGAATTGCAATTGGTTCTCTAAGATGCTGTTAAGTACATAAATTATTATAATTATGGAAAATATTTATTCAGGTTTGTTCTGATTATCGAATATTTGATGAAACGAAACAGCTCTAACAGACAGCGTGATCCATTTTTGAAAATTATTAGGATATCTTTTTTAAAAATTTAATTATAAATATAATAATTTAGAAAATCTTCCTCACAAATTTTCCTTGGTTTGCAATTTCTAAAATTTTCTTTTTGCAAGCAAGGTATATTACAACATTAAAAATTCTATAAATATATGGTAAGTCCTATAATTTGGAAAAAATATTTTTTTTGTTAAAAAACTACAAATTTTCGGAAAAATGGATTTATAATCTGCAAAACTAACTTTTCTAAGTTATATAATTAAAAATTTGCTGGAAATGCATTTTTAGAAACTCTGCCGTTTTGGAAAAAATATTAAAAATTTTCTTGACATGTATTATAATTTTTAAAAACCTTCAAAAATTAACCTTTTACAAAAAAAAAAAACAATTGTATGGAATATTAAAATAAAAAATATTCTGAAAAAATTTAGAAAAACTGACTTTTTGCCAAAAAAATATACACTTTCTAGAAATTAAAACTTTACAAAATTAAAAAAAAAAAAACCATCTGGAACTTTTACCTGGAAATGGATTTTTAATTGAAAAACTGACTTTTTGGCTAAAATGAATTAGTAAATTGTGAAACTAACTTTTGCAAATTATAAAATTTATAAAATTTTTTCTGAAAATGTACTTTTTGTGCTAAAAATTACGTATTTTCTGGGAATGTATTTATAATTTGGAAAAACTTGAATTCTTACAAAAAAAAAGCTTATGGTATTTTAAAATACCAAATTTTTTGAAAATGTAATTATAATTTTGGGACACTGACTTTTTGTCAAAAAATTATCTATTTTCTGAAAATATATTTATAATTTGGAAAAAACTATCAAAATTGTGTCTTTTTAAAAAAACAAAAAAAAAAGAAGAACTACCTTGAATTTTAAAATTAAAAATTTTGTTAACATTAATATTATTAATTAAAAAAATTATTTGGAAAAACTGCCTTTTCGGAAAAAAAAATTATTCATTTTCTAGAGATGGATTTCAAATTTGGAAAATCGCAATTTTTTCAAAAATTTATAAATTTTCTGCAAAAGTATCCAAAGTTTTCTCTTTAAAAATAAAAAATTACTAAATGAAATTTTAAAGCGTTCTTGGTCGACTATTTGGAGAGTTAGAATAAAATTGAAACAAGTATCTTAAGGTACTTTAATTCTTGAATAAATCAATTTGTTACATTTCTGATGTAATTTTTTTTCCGGGGGAATTCACTAACAAGCTTCCTTTATAAGAATAGCTCAAAAATGTTTTCAAGATTTATGTTCATCGCTATTCTGGCAGCTTCGGGTCTGCAAATTGGTGGAATATTTTTGTCGACTTTACAGTACCAAAATAAATACGATACTAAAAAAACGTGAAAGTGTTAATACAGAAAACAAATATGTGGAATAAAAAGAACAAAAAAAAAAGTTATGTTTATCTGCAGTTTACTACAAATCAAAAGTAATTATGATTCGTAGAGTATTCGTTTCTTAGAAATATAAGAGTCACTAAACTTTTAAACTACTTTTCCAGAGATGAAAAGTTATTTTTCATACTAAAACTAACTTGTTAGTATTTGGGGCTACCTTCTATTTTGATATTATAAATAGTTTGGTTTTGATGTTCTTCCAAAACTTCTAATGCCGTACTTGAATATTGTTTTCCACTTTTAAAAAATATTTTTGATGATTTGGTTTGGTTTCCGGGGCCAAAATATCAGTGTCCTAACTGACGTCATTATGATAGAAAGATGTGTAGTTCAAGTTCGAAAAACAATATTTTATACCTTATACCTTCATACTTTATAAATTTTTTGTGGCTTCAAGAACTTTCTGTACATAATAATAACAATTTTATGAGTACCAAGGGAGAGTCGACACAATAAATATGTTGAATAATGTTTAAATAAGACATAAAAAAAAATTAAAAAAACCATGACGTATATTTTTTTTTGAAAACAATTTCTTAAAAAAATTTTAAAATAGTAGACAATACTTTTGTTGTCTAGCTTTTTAATAGATGATAAGGGCAGTGATAACCTAATGGCGCAGAACATACGCGTCTTATACAATGTTTTTTATAGTTGGGGAAGGTCAAAGCCAATTGTAATTTTTTTTAATATATATAAACATTTATGTAAAATTGATTTTAAATTAAAAGTATCGCGTGCCACAGACTGAAGACAGTGAAGTTCATAAAAATAGGTAGGCTTTTGCAAACAGCTGTGATTTACCAGATGAGCTTAAATGTGGCCAGCAAAAAGTCCGCATCTGAAGCCAATTAAAAATGTTTGGGACATATTTGCTCATGAGCTTTATAGAAATGGAAGCCAGTTTGATGCACTAAAGTACCCAAAGGACTATGGACCAAAATAAATAAGTTGTTTGAAATTAATAAACTGCTTGCCAAATCGAAGATTAGATTAGATTTGGAGTCATAACTTAGTAAAGTTTTTATAATAACAATAGGGCTACGAATAAAAAATTATTCTCTACATAAAGTAATCAATAGTTTGCAAAGAAACGAATTTATCGCAACTTAGTCTTAGTAGAACTTTGGCAAGTTGTTCGAATTTTCTAGAGAGAACATTTTGATGATTATTTTTATAGACTTTTTTAAACCCAAAATTTTAAATTTTTTGTGAATCTGGCTATCTATATAAAAAAGAGAACAAAAAAAATAAAAAGTTGAAGAATTGGTTTTACCGATAAAAACTTTTTGTAGCATTTTCGTAACATATTTTGCAAATCGCACATTATTGGGCAGATTTCAAATATAAAACTTAATTAAAAAAAAAAAAATATAGTATTTTTAAAGCTAGTCAACATAATGTCACCATGCATAGTTCACATCTTAGCTCTATATTAGTAAGTTGCAAAAAAAAAACCAAAAGTTGAAGAATTAATTTAAAAGATGTAAAATGTTCGCTAAATTCTATGTAACGACTCAATTACAAAAACTAAGATGTCCTAAACAGATTTTAACTAAAATTAACTAAATGCTACCTCATATAGCTAACATCTTAGCTTATAGTCAACTTCTTATCTTTACATAAATAAACTATTAAAAAAATCAAAAGATGGCAAAGTAGTTTTACAGATGAAATCTTTTTATATAACACATTCTGTAATACAATTTTCAAATTGCCCAACATTGGGCAGGTGAACTAAAAAAATTAAAATATCTTCAAAAGATTTTAACAAAAATTAGTTTATTTAATATCTAAGCTGTATATCAGTAAACTTTTAGAAAAATTAAAGATTTTAGGGATAAAAACTTTTTGTAACACTTTAAGGCAAATTTTTAGAAAAACTAAAGATAAAGAATTCACTTTAGAGATGAAAATTTTTTGTAACACTTTAAGGCAAACTTTTAGAAAAATTAAAGATGAAGAATTCGCTTTAGAGATGAAAATTTGTTTGTTAAATATGGCTATATCTTAGCTTTTGGTCAACATCTGAGCTCTTTACAGATGAAAACTTTTTAGTCAACAAACTTGTTTTGTATTGAAGTGTAGCCAAGTTACCATGGCAACAAACTGTTGCAACATACGATATAGGTAGGCAAAAATGCGATTTCAAAATTTATCATCTCACAAAGCTAACTTGTTTAAATTCTATATAATAAAATAACTTTTGTAGTGCTGATAAATATGTCGTGCGTTATAGTAAAACAACTCAACTTCCCACGCCTAGGATAAGTATCTGAGTAGTTACAAAACGTCATTTAAAACTAATTTTAGACTGTATGTCTGTTTAGGCGTCAATGGATAAAAATAACTTTGATGTCTAGGAAATATAGATATATTTTTTTTTTAGCTTAAACTGCATTTAGACATTTAAAATATTTTTAAGCAGATTTATAGCAGTTTTAAGTTTAACTAGCGTGACTAAAAGTTGCTTTTTGAAACTTTAATAGCCTTAACTCTATAAATGTCAAAAAGTTGGCACAAAATTTAAATTTAAGCATTGTTAATAATTTTTAGTTTAACTCACTTGCATTGCGCTGGTTTTTATTGGCAAATAGTTTCATTTTGAACCAGTTTATGGCTAATAAAGTTAACTTGATTTATTTTTTTCTTATATATATAGCTTGAGTTTTGTTGTAGAGGGCCACCCAAGGGGTTACTTTTGCACTGATTGATTACAATTTTCAATTATATATTCTTAGCTGTTTTCAACTAATTTTTTATTATTTATGAGCCACCGAACAATTAAGCCATGCGACAATTTGCATGGCATTGCATTAAATTATATATTTATTAATTTTTTATGTCTTTTTTATGCAAACAGCACTACTTTGTTAGGACTTGTTTATTGCTAGGATTAGGATTATGCACTTTGCTGCAATTTAAATGCATGCCACTTTTCACTGCACAAAATGTTTGCTTAAATTTAAACGTTTTTTTTTTAAATTTGTATTTTATTTATTTTTTTGTTTTGCTGCACTTGAGTTTTAAGATTATGGTCACTCTTTTTTTTTTTATTTATTTATTTATTGAACTGAACTGACACGCACTTCCTATTCTCACGAAATTTGACAAGTTAATGCGCCAAGCACGGCTGCAGCGAAAACCTTTATATGGACGTCTCTTGAGCTCCGACCGAGCTTGGCTTTGACTGATTGTGAGACGTAGACATAAACGCCAACGGCGACGACGACGCCGACGCTTGCAGCGACAGAAGCCGAGCTTGAGCATCTCAGGCACAAAAATCTTAACTCGAACCGGTCCACTTTCAAGTTGTGATCGCAATTGCTCTCGCTGTCAACGGCTGCGTTGGCGTTGACGTCGCAGCTGACGCAGACGTCAACGCCGGGTATCACTAGCAGCATTTAGTAGCCGTACTAGAGCTAGTGTTTGTTATAATACTTTTACGGATTACAAGTGCCTCGGGGCGTTCTAACGCCGAGTACGACAAGTACTTATTGGGGGTTACTGGAGTTCGCCTTTAGATGGGATTTTGTTGCAGCATTTAAAGATCATTGTTATATGCAGTACCTTAGGTTAAGGGGTATATTAGGTTTGTGCAAATATATGTTACATAGAGACCATCCCAAAAGATAACAAGTTAACTCCAACATGGTCAGAGAGTCAAATGAATTTGTGAAGGACATGTTCGTGTGAACGCCTAGATTATGAAGATTATATGAGTTAGTAAAACCAAACTTGAGATGTAGACCGGCAGGTGGAGTTTATTCATTTTGTTTTAGCTTTAAAAACGCGACGGAGACTTTAAGCAAAAAAAAACGGATATAGACATGTCCGTTCCACTGACAGTCTGTCTGTACGAATGCCTAGATCTCGACAAGTAGGTATAAGATTAGATAAGTATAACCAAAATTGAGATTTTGAAACTAGTTTATTTTTTTTTTTTACGCGCCCTTCTATCCCAAAAAAAATTGTTAAAATTTGTACACTTTGAAAGATACAGCCGTAGTTTACATAGAAAAATCTTTAATTTAAATAACACTAGTTTACACGAAAAATGAACCTTTGTATAAAAGTGTTTTTATGGTAATTTTGGTTCGAGAAACACGAAAATGGCATTAATTTTTTTTCTTAAGGGCCGTTTTCGGGTAGATCAAAATGTTTTACCAACATAATATGCCATTAGATTTTCAAGATCTTAGGCTCGAAATGTTCGAAAAAGAATTCTCTCAAAGCTTAAAAAGACATTTTTATTAATAAAAAGCAAACTAAAAATTTATAATTTTGAAAAAAAATCGAAAAAAAAACTTCTATAATTTTGACTCAATCTTCACATATCGTATATCACCGTAAAGGCCACATCAATGCCTTTCGATCTAATGGTATTTTATGTTCACAAGATATTCACGAATAAGTTAAAATAGTAAGTACTCAAAAACATGTTTTTCGAAAAAATCTCTGAAACGGTTCAAAAAAAAATGAATGTGATTTTCGTGTTTATCGACCCAAAAATACCCTAAACACTCTGCATTTTCAAGGTTCACTCGGTGACTCTAAAATTTGTAAACTAGTCTAATTTAAGCAAAATAGAACTTAAGACCATATCTGGAATCATGTCAGTTAAAAGCAGTTCTATTGAGGGATTTTTATGACTTTTATTAATACGTGTTAATACTTTGACTCGCTCTACCTTTGTATGAAATATAATGCAAATAAAAAATAAATACTTTGATTTTACCAATATACGAATCTTTAAAAAAATTTAAGACAGCTCTTACTTAACAGAGTTAAAATTCAATTGTTTTACAAAAATATGACCCTATAAAATTCAAACCTTTAAAAGTATGTTTGCAAAATTAAATCTTGCTAGAAAAAATTACTATAGAAAATTCAAAATTTTGCCCAAAACCAAGGGGCCACAGTGTTGCCTTTCAAGAGTATGCACATAAAATTTGAACTTCGCATAATATTAGGGAAATGCCAAAATTTAGACCAAAATATGACAGTCTGGGCCCATAGTACAGTGGTTAAAAAAAAAAAAGAATTTCATCTTCCCAAAAAAAATTATGGGAATTCCAGAATTTCGTCAAAAATATGGGCCATTAATTGCTTACTGTAGTCCTCTTCTCCTTGTGCAGCATAGGGCCTCTACAGCAGATCTAAATCTTACTCTATTGGGAGCATCACGACAAATTTCTTTCCAGGAGTAGTTTGCGGCATTAAGCTCAGCGTCAATCGTTCCGCGCCAGGTTTGGGCTGGAGCCCCCTATGCTTCTCGAGCTTTTCCACGTCTCGCATCCGTAAAAAAGTATCGATTTAACATCAGACTCAAAAATGCGGAGTTTGGTTCTAATCGATATGTAGCTGGCTTTCCAGATCTTGCTGAGGATGCCAAAGGAGGATTTGGCTTTATTAATTCGGGCTGTAAAGTCTTGGTCAGCTCCACTTTTACCAGTGACAACGCTTCCGAGGTAAGTAAAGTATTGGACATGTTCACTGGGCCGTAGTGCAGTGTTAAAAACTTATAAGCTTCTGGATATATCCGCCATTATTCTTTCTTAGTTCTTCAATTCTTCTAGAAATAGATGATATCAACTTAATACCCTTAAAATCCGTAATTTCTCTTGCTGACTTTTTCAATTCTTCTAGTGGCATAGACGATACCATATACATTAGGGTGGGTCAATTTGTATAGAGCCGAAAAAGTCGATTCGCGGCGCCCCCTATGAGTATTCTACGGACAATTCTAAGCAACTTTGCTGAAGAAACCATAGGTCTATTTTGAATTTCGAGCCTGCAGATTTTAAAAAAAATGTGGTACAGTCGAGGCGGTGCCCGACAGTGGAATACCCTGTACCTTTTGTGTCAAACAAATTTTTCCTTCATATTCCATCTAAGAACTTTCCAATTGGAATTTATTTTTTTTTGGTGAAAATCGATATTTATACGGTATAAGTTCCGTAAATTTGTACCGATTTTGATGAAAATCGAAAGTTACGTCAAAGAAGCTATTTTAATTATATTGGGTAAGTTTCAAGTTGATATGTTAAGGGGTGTGGGAGAAAACACGGTAAATGGATTGCGGGGGGTGGGGGGACCGCATCGATAAACTTTGGATGTGGATTTGTTCATTAGAGCCACATGAATGAGCTTACCAAAAATTGTGATTCTAGGTCACTTGTAGCCATAATTGCGTAGAGTCAAATATTGACGCAGTTTATTGGCAAGGGGAGGTGAAATTTGCACATTTTTGACTATAACTTCTGTTTTATTTGTCCGATTTTGTTCATTTTTTACACATAGATGCATGCAACTACAACGCATCGCTCTGTTAAATTTCAGGTGAAAATACTTAACGGTGTGGCTAAAAACCGCGAAACTCTACTGCGGGGGAACGGGGGAAGATATTGACATGATTCAACAAACTTCATCTGCTTAGGAAATATGCGCACCAGCTGGTAAAGTTTCGTGTCTCTAGCTCTTATAGTCTCTGAGATCTAGGCGTTCATACGGACGGACGGACGGACGGACGGACGGACGGACGGACGGACGGACGGACGGACGGACGGACGGACGGACGGACGGACGGACATGGCTCAATCGCTACCCGAGGTTATGATAAGCATTTTGGTATAAAGGACTTGGGGTCTGCCACGCCTCCTTCTGTCCGTTACATACATTGCACAAACCTAGTATACCCTTTGTACCTATAGGTACAGGGTATAATGAATTCCTTGACCCTCAAAACCCCCCCATATACACATAAAAGATGTTTTGGTTTAAAAATATAAATGTTGAAAAACCATATTTCGCATTTTCGCAAAGTTGCTTAGAATCGTCCGTAGAAGGGGCGCCTAAAAAATTTGACCCACCCTAATATACATGTATCTAAAATAAGTTTTGTTGTGGAAAAACGTCTTTTAAACTGCCCTAAGTTCACTACAGAGGTTCTCAATGAGAATGAGGTCGGGGGAAGAATGTTTAGGATTATTGGTAAACTGAAACAAAAAACAAAAGAACATATTAGTATCGGCAACAAATCTTTGTCCATGTAGAGTGTAGCCTCAAAATTTATAGCCGCCTAGATTCCCAAGTTCTAGTTCCAGTCTAGACAAACATTATTTTTTTTTCCAAGTGTAATTGACATTTTGGCTCAGGACATGCAGTTTCCCATAACACAGAGTATCTCAAATTCACGACAGACCTTAAAGATCGCCATTTTTGTATTTTTTCTTATACTTAATAGCACAAATGACTCTATTTAATCCCTAACGATGTAGCTTAATTTGAACTAAACACGCACACGTGCCCCAGCAGCAACTACATACATATGCATGAAGTTGTCGCAATTAGAATATATCTATATACATATGTACATATATTTTGACGCACTCATTACTAGACTCTTGCGAGCAGTCGGAGAGTGTTTGGTATTTAATAACTATTAGGCAGCAATGCGGATAATGATCTATGAACCGCACCGTAGAAACGGCTGTATGATCAGCTTTATACAAGTCACGTGTACGACTAACTACTTGGCCCTAGACAAGAAGCAAATAGTTCAGACATTTGGAACCACTTTTTGTCACACATTGCTCTAATAACAACGCTTAAGTATTATACCACAATTATCAGCTTTAAAAAAATAAAATAAAAAAAAAGCTAGTCGAGTTACCATTAAATTGCGTCTGACTTGGTCTCGAACAAGCTTGACCATTTTTACTTAGCCCAGTCGTAAAGTCATTCATCTAAGTCACACTTATATTTTTGGACTTTAATATTTCAGTTGCTAGACAATTTTTTACACTTCACACTGTATCCACAAGGGTAAAGAGCACATAAAGTAAGTGCATTAAAGATTTGTGACTAAAATTAGAAAAAAAAACTAATTTTATACCAAAATGACATTGTGCAACAGGCCATATGAGTAAGTGCATTAAAGATTTGTGACTAAAATTAGAAAAAAAAAAACTAATTTTATACCAAATTGACATTGTGAAACAGCCCACATGAGGGCGTTATAATTCCAAATCTGGGTGTCTTTAAAAATTTTCGAAAAGATTATACACGAAGATCACTGTGTAACAATTTATCTGAGAGGAGAATTGTTCCAAATCAGGGTAATAGTGCTTGGAGAGTATAAACAAAGCCTAAAAAGATTTATCATGCACTCCTATTGACCACCCTACCATCGAAATCTGTCAAATCGTTCGCAAGATATCATCAAAAAGGACTTAACTTACGAGAACACAAATTTTTTAGAAAAATTTTGTTTTCCTGAATTTTTCAGATGTTTTAATTGTTATTTTGTTGTTCCAAGCGGAAGCAAATCGTACAAATTGAAATGGTTAAAATCATAAACTTAGTGATATCCAAGCCAAAGCGAATGACCTCGAGATCCTGGCCAGCAAAGTTGGACTCTCAATAAACGCATCCAAAACCAAAGCGATGCGCCTCAACCACACCAGCCTAGGTAGCATAACCATCTGCGGGAACACTATCGACTTTGTCGATAGCTGCTCATACCTTGGTACCACAATATCCACCTGTGGTGGGGTGGATGAGGATATAGAGAATCGTCTCAACAAAGCGCGATCAGCATTTGGACGCTTGTTCCGCATATGGAGAAACCAGCAAATAAGCAGAAGAACGAAGTTGCGAATCTTCAATGCATGCGTCAAATCCATCCTGTTGTACGGCAGCGAGACGTGGCTGACCCCGCCAAGAATGATGTCGAAACTTCAGTCATTTGTCAACAAGTGCCTAAGGATTATATGCGGGATTTTCTGGCCCAACCGTATATCAAACGCAGAACTATGGCACTGTACAAGTGAAGTTCCTATCGGCACCGAGATAAGAACACGCAAGTGGCGTTGGATCGGCCATGCCCTCAGGAAAGATCGAAGCAGCATTATCAGGATGTCCCTGGAATGGAACGCTCAAGGAAGTAGAAGAGTGGGAAGACCGAAGGCAACCTGGCGACGTACAATACTTAACGAATTGTCCCTACACAACATCAGCTGGGACACAGCAAAGCAAACTGCGCCTAACAGAGTCCGGTGGAAAGTTCTTGTAGAAGCCCTAAGCTCCCTGGAGGAGTAATAAGAGGAAAAAAAAAAAAAAAATTGGTCCAGCCGTTCTTGAGTTATAAATGGTGCGACTAGCACGACTTTGGTTATTAAGTATGAGTATATGTGGATTAAAAATATGTTCTAAATTTTTAAAGTAAAAGTTGGGCCTCGGAACTCTAAGTCTTTTTAGGATATGACTATACTCACTCCGCACTATCACTCAAAATTGTAATCCTGCCGCATTCAGGTTGCCTGTCGTTGCATTTTGGTATTATCTTTAATGGGCTTCTTCTAGTTTTAGTCCCAAAATTCACAAAATTATTACGCAATGTGATCGGGGTAACAAAAGAAATCGTATAACATATATTTGACAAAGATGAAGAGAGATCATCTACTTTTTGACTTGCATCGATTTTTCAGTGTTGGTCCCCTTTTCCCCAATAGAATTGTGCGTGTCCATAGGGTCTTAGGGTTTTTTAGATTCATACGACCATATGTAGTCTATATCTTAAGACTTAGCGTCGACAAGAGTTCTATATTAAGTCGCCAGGTATATCGGAGCATGGCAGCAATTAAATTCTTTGTACCGAAATTTTTTTCGTGGCGAAATCCTAAGAGACAAAAAGTACCGTAACTAGGCGTACAAAACTTTATCCAAAATAAAAATTCATGTTTTCTAAATTTCAGCATAAAAAGATATGAGATGCGTAAAGAAGAAGATTCTGGAACACTTTCTCTTTGAGTGCAATCGCACAGTGGGCCCATCTGATGTGTTTGGTTGAAAAATTATATCCTCTATAGTAGTTTTTTTCAAAAGTGCTATATATCGTAGGCTATTAATCAGTTTTAGAATAAATCGCCAAACAGCCTGCTCTAAATACAAGGTGTCTCTTTGTTTTACTTAATAAAATTTTAGTCATTTTTAACTTTTTTATACATTTTAAATGAATTTTACAAATTTGTCAAAAGAAATCCCAAAAAGAGAACACGCAAAAAATTTTTGGCACACCTTTTGCTCTATCAAAAAACAATTTGTTTTTGTTTGTTGTTTTATTTAAAAAATGTTACCTAGATTAAGTTTTTTAATTTTATTTATTTACAAAACAATTCAAAAATGTATACACCATTAATCCATCTTTTTGAAATTTGGTCCAAGCATACCGTTTTTTTTTTTTTTTTTGTAAAAATTGTTTTTTACGAAATTAACTTTGAAACACTTATTTTAGGCTATCAAAATGCGTACGAAAATGTTAGACCCTTGAGATATAAAATTTTATTTTTGTTTTGTTTTTTTTTTTATTGGCAATTAATTAAGGTTATAATCCAATATTAACGGAAGAAATAAATCACTACACTAAAAATCTTTTAATCCTCTAAGTTTTTGCCATTTCATTCATTTATATGGAGTATCGTCGAAAGAAGAGATGGTATTAAGCTTCATGAGAGCCCAATAAAGCAATAAAACTTGACTTTATTTTATTAAATTCTTATTCTCAAACTTGTGAGATTTAATTAAGCCTAACAAACCCATAAAATTGTTCTTTAATTTGGTATGGTATTTTTGTCAGATGTTATTAACCCTCATGAAACTTACTTTATTTTTTGTAGTATTTTTTAAATGAAAAATAGTTAAAAATTTTTCTCGCATGCTTGCCAGATGGTATTAACTCTCATGTAAAACAAAAAAAAAATTGAACTTTATTTTTTGTAGTACTTTTTAAGCGCAAAATAGTTAAACATTTTTCTTAAGTATGTGAGATGGTATTAACGCTCATGTGAGCTTAAGAAACAAATAAAATTGTACTTAATTTTTTGCAATATTTTTTAAATGAAAAATCGTCAACAATTTTTCTCAAGTATGCGAGATGGTATTAACCCTCATGTGAGCCTAATAGGCAAATAAGTGTTGACTTAATTTCTAATCAAGGGAAATGCTGCCGTATGCCAGCAAATCATTTCCCTTAAAAAAGATGCCCAAACCATTCAACGATTTACTATAATTCTAAAAAATCTACTAAAATTCCAACAGGGTATTCCCCTAGCGACCGACCCACCGATACAAATTTTTTTTTTAATTTTTATTGCAGGGACTTAAACTAATTGTCGTTTGGCTTTTGTGGGTTGAACTGGCTGTTAAACGGCAAGCGTAAATGGCTTCAAATTTTCGACCCGGCACTAAATAGCAGTTGCCATGCTTATAGCTTATGTTTTATTTTTATAGCAGGTTCTACCATAATTATAGCATATTAAAAGTTTAAGTACCTACTTACATATTATAACACGATTGACGCACAAAACGCTTTGGAAAGTTTTTCATATTACAGAATCAGAGAAAAAGCTTCAAAAGCAACTGAATAAAGCAAACGTTTTTGAAGATATGATGCTTTGTATGGCTGAAGTGGGTTTTATGAGAGACCCCACCATAAATATTTCACTAATGGAGACAAACATCAACTTTAGCCCCGAATTCGCTTACAAAGCGACAATATGTCTAGAATGTCTCTGAATTGCGACATAATGTCTAGAATATCTCTTAGTACATAATATTTAATAAAATATTAAAACTTAGCAGTTGGTTGCAAATTCTATAAGTAATCTGCTAAATTAGCACCAAGACGTAAATGAGTCAAATGTAATGTTGACTAAATTCAACAAGTCTATTTATTTTTCCATACAATTATCTTTTAGAGGCTTTAAAGTTAAGAAAGTATCAATTATTTATGATTCATCAGTGAGTTCTACAAACTGAGTTTATAAATTAAGTTGCCGTCAATAGCGTTTCTAATATATCATATCCTAGTCTATAACAATTATGATAAAATTTAAAAAAAAATTTGCTGTCAGAGATGAAGAGACAGGACTCTTGCGAAATGAACTAGCTCTTTTTTGATGAACCATGCATACGACGGAACGAGAACTATGTTGTTCCCATAATTATACGCACTAAATATGCAGAAGTCTCAGACTTTTTACGTCCGTTCTGCTACATATTATATGAACCTTGCAGTTCTCTCAAAATGTTGCTCACCAAATACAGGGTGTTTTTTTAAGTGACTTCTATTTTTATCGTATGCTAACAGCTGCTTTTTTCACCATTTAAGCTTTTACCTGCAAACGCTTTAAAATTTTAAAAATTAAAAAAAAATACTATTATGTATCGATATTTTATTTTTACTATATATATCGAAATTTTTATACCCTGTACCTTATGGTGCAAAGAGTATAATAAGATTGTGCAAGCCGAAAATGTCAGACAGAAGAAGACCCTCCAAAGGGGGTGACTAGATAAGCTGATTTACCCATGTCCGTCTGTCTGTCCGTATAAACGCCTAGATCTCAGAGATGGTAAAAGCTAGAGCAAACAAACTTTCACATTAGACGCTTTATTATGTCACGGGAGACAAGGTTATTTTATTTTTTTTGACACCAGGGTTATATATTTTAGAGGAAATTTGGCATACGAAAGTTTTTGTAGAGTTCCCACTGTACCACATTTTATGAAAATCGGTTGACTAAACCATATAGCTCCTATGGGACCAATCGGTCCAAAAAAACTTCTTTGTAGAAAATTCTTTGTGTTTCGTTTCTAAGTGAAGTTTTCGTGACCAAATTTGGCATATTCTTCATAAATATATTTTGCGAATTTTTGCAATGTTTTGGCTGTTATTCTGCTGTTCAGAGCGGTTGCAAATAAAAAAAAAATAATTTCAAAATCGGTGCAACCGATCATGAGCTGTATGTGGTGTATGTTATATAGTATTTACATTAATCCTAATTTATAAAACACATTCATATAAAAATCAAAAAAACGACCAAAAATTTCAATTTTGTGACGTCACTCGCTAATCCGCTTTCGTAACCGATATGCGGTACTGCGTAACTCCTTTCTTTATTTACTTCATGAGTAAAGGAAGTAAATTTGACCTATATCTGCACATTTTTGCAAATTAATTCCTCATAATGAACATAGAAAAAGCACGAGTGCGCCAAATGAACGAATAAACCACCAGTATAAGTCACCAGTCCAAAATGTGCAACTGAACTTGTTCACCAAAATGAGCGACGTTTACACAACACTGGTTAGGAAACATCACCATCTTTCAGATTGACGTTGTCGGCGAGTTCTTCTCGCTTGCTAGGTTTGCAACCAAAGAAGGTGCTGCAAAAGCGGATCTGGTGGCGCTTTATGGCAAAGCTGGGAATATATGATGCAAAAAGAAACGGGTCTGGCACGAGCGGTCACTATCACTGTGCAAAACATTAAGGCCTATCTCACACCAGCGTTAAGCCGGTCTTGTAAGCTGGCTCCGAAACCTGTCTGATTTCTGCAATCTATGGTTTCTGCAACCACCCAAAATGTTTGTTAAGAAATTTTATCACATGTTAAATACTGTGTGAAGCGGCTAGCTGCCAGAATGGAGAAATATTGAACTTACCGAGAAGTAATGCAGAAAACTACAAAATTTTTTTTTTTATTTTAAAGGTATGCATATATTTAGGCTATCTTCTTCTCCTTGCTCCGACCTCCTGTAAAACACACCCTGACAGATAAACTAGCGTAACTAAAAATTACTGAATGTAAGATCTTTGTCTTTTAGACTTAAAAATAGGTTGTATTCCTTCTTAAATAAATCATCATGAATGATAAAATTCTTTAATTAGGCTTTACTCATTCGAAACTATTCCAGTCGAGTAATGCGCCATCGTTGCGTATACGCAACATGATGCCACGGCCTTCCTAGGTGCTGGAAAATTATAAAATTTTGCAAGCAAGTTATTTAAGGCGTTATTACGCCTCTACATTGATTTCATTCCAATAAAAATTTTGTTCGCGAAAACAGCGAAAATGGGCTAAGGCAACCGCAAAGAGTCAGGCCACATCAAATATGGATGCACACTATAATGGCTTTGAGAGCAGAAAATCTTAAGGATAAGAAAAAAGTATGAAATCGTAAACTATAGCATATCCTTAGCTTTGCACTTGTTTTAAGAAAAAATTGTTTTTCATTTAAGTTCGGTTATAAAAAATCTCGAAATGATATAAAATATTAATTTTAAGAATTTAAGAACTTTTTTTATCTTACTTTAAAAAAGTTGGAACATTTTTCGAGAATTTCAGTTCATATTTTAATAATATTTGTTTTTGTATTAAGTTTAAAATTTGGTTGTGCAAAAAATTTGTAAGACTTTTTCTCCTATTTTAGGAATTTTTCAATTTTTTTGGTTTGATTTGAAAAGTTTTGGTTTTAATCACTTTTTTTTTATTTGAGAATTGTAATATATTTATTTCGAAATTATTTGGTATTATTTTTTTAATATACATATAGCCGTGCTACGAAAAAACCAACGCAAACAATTTTATTCGGATTCGTTTTTGCGTGCTCCGCAAAACCAATTTTTTCGTAGACAGGTCCCTTTTTATTTTCGAAATTCTACTGTTATATTGGCGCGAAATTATTTTTGTTTGATACAAAGCAACTCACATGGTTGCCGCAGCGCTGCACCTTTTTGTTACTATATATTTTTTACATTTAATTTTCATTAAAAAATTGCTAGTCCTTTATTATTCTATCTTTTAAATAAAATTAATTAAAAATAATACTTTAGCAACAACATCTATTGAAATTAAACAGGTCTTAGCTATTTTTGTTACAAGGGAAATTTTCTCTGCGTAACGCGGGAACCCTGTCGCACTTATCGTCATGTGTTCGTATATAATATGTGCACATGCACGAACACAAAAAAAAAATTCGTTTTGGCTGAGCATGCTATTTTTTGGGTGGAGTCGGAAAAAAAATAATTTTAAATAATTGTCATATATTTATATAACTTTAAGTTGGCAAGAATATTTAAAAAATTATTTCAGTATAAAATGCGTACACTTTTAAACCTATTTTGGTAATTCGTATTAATTTCTCTTGCAACACAACATTCGGTTTCAAACCACATAAAAAATTAGTTTTGGTGAAATTGGCAGCACCAAAAATTCTGTTTCAAAACGAATGCGTATAAAAAGTTCGGATTCGTTTTCCGGAGCACGTTCGATAGATTTTAATTATAATTGGTCAATCCTTAACAATGCTAATTAGAATCTTAACTTAAGATATAATTCTTTTATTTGGCTTTTTTTGTCAAAGAGTTTTTATTTAAGGCCAGTATACAGCAACGAAAAATGCGCTGAGACAAAACCGAACTTCATTTAAAAAACAACCCTAGCAAAATTTTTAGCGCCAATATTTTTTCTCCCCTTGTACGCAGTTTTCTAAGCTGTGCTGCCCATTCTTTTGCGCAATTTACGCTAGATGGCGCCAGCAGTAACAACAGCTATTTTGTTTTAGCACTAAAAACAAAAAGTAAATGTGCAATCTATTTTTTTTAATTTATTTGAATGAGCATTTTGATAGTGCATTTCAGGTGCGCATTTAGGATTTGTTCTTAGTGGGGGTTCTTCATTTCGAAGTGTATATACATATATCAGAGATCGCAAAAGACTGTCAACCCATTTTTGCAACTTTTGGTGGGGACCGGACCGAACCCCTGACCCTCCGTGGATCCACCACTGGTGCATTTAAGGCTTTTACAACATTAATTATCATAAATTTTATTTAAATTTATAGCTTTTATTTTAAAACCTTATACATTTTTTAAAGCCGTCATCGCATTTGGAAATGTTGATTGAGCCATAATTTCAAAATACTTTCTTATTGTGTAATTGCCAACGAAATATTTCAAGCGCAATGTTTTCTTTTTAAGCTCAGGCTAAATATTTTCAGAATATAATTTTCGGAAATTTACACTAGCCCTTTCGTTTTCCGCATCAGACCTTGTGAGAAAAGCCATCAAAAATCCAAACAATGAATTAATTTTTCGGTAAGCTTCTAGGCAATGCACAACGTATTTACTAAAATAGATAGAAAAGTCTTAAATTTCCGGTAAGCTTTTAAACGCTGAATTAGCTCGGAGCACAAAGTTTCTACTAAAATAGGCGGGAAAGTTAAACTTTTACATACTTTGCCTTGTATGTGGTCAGCTTCGAATTCACTAAAAGTATTGGAGAAATCTGGTCACACTAGCTAAGTTTGCATACAGAAAAAAGCCAAAGTCTATAGAACTAAAAAAATTTATTTATTTTTCTCAGCGGTGCCCCTAAAGCAAACGGTCTCATAGGCAGGCGCCCTTTCGCCTCTACGGTTAATCCGGCCCTGCTTAACATAGCCATTTTAACTGGAGCACATACAAGAAAGAAAAAGAAGATAGCATGGCATGTGTAACCTTTGTAGATTTTTATGTCAACAATATTAGTAAGACTCGTTTTTGGAGCATAGGTAAATTCTTCAATAATTATCAAGAATTCTCAAGCTTTTCGTAGCCCCTTCAATTAATGTAAACCGCCCCATTTAACCATAACAACTAAGATTTATATGTTCTCCAAGTACATAGCAAATTGTTTTAAACAAGGTATATTAAATATGATAGTTCCATGCAAATTTATTACATTATTAATTTTTTTTTTTTGTAGAACACGCGATAGTTATAGTCTGTAAAAAGATTATTTCGAGTATAGTAAGTATTTGCTTCCGTTCCGTGCAGCTTAGGAGTCCCCTTGCATGATCAATCCTAACTGTAAAACAACACATGTTTATAGGTAAATCTCTCATCAGTTATTTAAATTGTTTAGATTAGTGAGCGTAAGCACCATGACAATGTCATGTTAACACATTAAAGGTGTGAAAGCGATGCAATAACAATCATAAACTCCAGGGCCTAGAAACTAAACATGGATACTATTGATAACTGGGTACCTACAGCTTCTGTCCTTATCTTGGAAAAGTACTAAGTGTTATAAAGTGCTCTTTAATTATGCTCTAATGGAAACAAGTAGCGTTAGTAGACGGGGACTTACAAGTTTACTATGAGAAGTTACAAATGCGTCAGAAATACAAAAATGAGACTTACAAAGTTTTACTACGGAAAAATAATAGCTTAGGTATGACAGCTTATGTACTTGAACTACTAACATACATGGGGCTTACACAAATAGAGCTTATAACTTCTATAGCAGTTAAAGCAGAACAACTTTCAATGGACCTATGCAATTAACTACATTTTCATAATATATAACAATCTTGCTTATCACATAGTTATGTTAACCACAAGCTTAAGACCAGCACAGTGTTGTATAATTGCATTTGAAACTTTCCATTGATTGGGTTATTTTCTAGAACTAATTGCTCGTTGCTCTCTCACATATTATTAACTGATAAATAGATTATCGATACATTGAGTTACTTCACATGTGGCAGGAGCCTCGGGCAATAATACCTAAAACTGTTATCTATGAAAAGCGCTGATTTTACTAAATTAATAATATAGGAAAATTGTATTCGCAATAGTAATTCTCGTTCCGATATTAGACCCCAGACCAACCTTTGGAAATGAGGAACACGCTACGGTTTGAAGTGCTTGGCAATTACATTTAAATATGAAACGTTGCCGCCCAGTTCAACTGAATATTTAACGAGTTTAATTGGATTATTACGAAAAACCCGTAAATAAAAACTAGTAAGGAAGTCTAAGTTTATGGCAACAAAATTAAGATACTCTAAGTCTTGGTTGATTATGGTTCACTAAAATTTCTATAAGCTTGTTGTTAATATTTGGTCGTGCTTCGCAAAACGAATCCGAACTTTTTATTCGGATTCGTTTTGAAACAGAATGTTTGGTGCTGCCAATTTCACCAAAACAAATTTTTTAATGTGATTTGAAAGCGAATGTTGTGTGGCAAGAGAAATAAAAACGATTTGCCAAAATAGGTTTAAAAGTGAACGCATTTTAAACTGAAATAATTTTTTAAATATTCTTTGAGATTCTTAGATTATATTTATACCAACTTCAAGTTAGATATTTACTAACAATTATTTTGAATTATTTTTTTTCGCACTCAACCCAAAAAACATCATGCATTACCCAACACGATTTTTTTTGTGTTCGTGTATGTGCAGGTAACATACACGAACACATGACGGATAAGTGAGACAGGCTTTTAACAAAAAAAAACTAAGCCATGTTTAATTTCAATTAATATTGTTGCTATACAAATGTACAAAAATAAGTGAAATATACGAATTTATCGAAAGTAAAAACGGAAATATCGACCAAAAAATTCGTTTTCCGGAGCACGCAAAAACGAATCCGAATAAAATTGTTCGGTTTGGGTTTTTCATTTTCCGGCTGAATATTTAAAAGTAAATTAATTATATATTAAAAATAATTTGTTTTTGAAGTTCCATCACCAACCAGTGGAATGAAAAATCGTCACTCAAAAACGAATCCGAATGAAATTGTTCGGTTTGGCATTTTCGTTTTCCGCAGCACGGCTGAATATTTACAAGTAAACTAATTGAAAATTTTCTTGTCGATACGCTCACAATCAAAATCTATTTTTTTCGAAGTTGCTTCACCAACCAGTGCAATGAAAAATCGTCACGCAAAAACGAATCCGAATAAAATGGTTCGGTTTGGCATTTTCGTTTTCCGGAGCACGGCTGAATATTTACAAGTGAACTAATTGAAAGTTTTCTTATTCATACGCTCACAATCAAAATCTATTTTTTTCGAAGTTGCTTCACCAACCAGTGCAATGAAAAATCGTCACGAAATGAGATTACAAAACAAAAATGTTTAATTAATTTGAATTTGCAATCATATATGACAGACATATTTGAACTTTTTCAAATTATTAAGTGGTTTTTGTATGTAATTTTAAGATTTAGCAGTTTTCTATTCTCCCCCTCAAGCTACGATCTTAAAACTAACTTCCAAATCTGAGGTTCAGCTTTGTCGATATAATCTGGCTTTTCGCTTACCAGTTTTGATAGGTCATTGATGATGATCAGAAAATTATGAACCCCTGAAAAAGCTTTAAAAAAATAAATTTTTTTCCTAATGATGGTTTGCCAACCGCACCCAAGTTTTTTGCTTGAAATCTTCATTAGAAGAACGCGCCTCGTTGAAATGACTTTTCGCGGATGATGCGAAAAAAAAAGATTTAAGATAATTAGTCGGAAATTTTTTTTTTCAATTTTTTTTTTGAGTATCTTTTAGATAGCAGTTATTCTGATATTCGGGTCGAAGATAAATCCAACAAATCAAAGATCATAATAATCGGTCCAGCCGTTCTTGAGTTCAAGTCGTGGTGTCTCGAATTGGACTTAACAGGTTATACATTTAGCTAAAATGAAGATTAGAGCTAGACGATATGGACCAATGCAACTACTGGAGTCTTGTTATATCAAGGTGGTAATTGTGAGAATAAAGATAACAGTAGAATTCATAGTATTTCCTACACTTCCCCATAATTTTGGGGTCATTAAAGCGGAAATCAGCGATCGATTTGTTTTTTACTCACACGGAATCAATCAAAACATATAAAGTTCGCATCAACGATTTCCAAAACGCAGATTACTTACGCTATAAACTATAAACTACAAATAAAGCTAATTAAATCTATTTTAACGATTTTTCAAACAGGTTTAGTCTAATACTATCGCATTCAAGGTAATTTTTTTTACACAATTTTCAGTAAGTATGTGAGGATGACAATAAAAAAAATCATCATGGATAAAGAACGTTTGCATAAGATAATAAAATTTTAATTGCGAAACGTTAGGTCTGGTATCAACCATGTTCATGAGAGCAGCGCGGCTCATGTCGTGATCATCTCTAGACTGAGTGGCATCACTAGTAAAAAGTAGATTTAAAAGAATGTAGTGATGGTAGAATGCCGTAGTTAGGTGGAATAGCTGGTGGGCGTTATTGGAGATGGCCTATTCGCTGCTCTTGCTTAACAATTTTAAAGATTTACCAGACAGCCCAATTCTTCGTAGAATGCGTTCCCAGGTGCTGAATGTAACCATGGAAATAAATCCTCAAATTGGACTCCATTTTTAATTTCAATAGAACGAATAACTTGAAAAAACCTAAAATTGATAAACGATTGAAGATTGCCCCAGGACTAGTTTTTGAGTTTATCGGACAGTGAGTTGAATAGAGTCGATACTAAAATTAAAATTTTTTAAAACCAAACCATATTTGGATTGGGGCTGGCACAGAAATTTTAAGCCGATTACGCCTTTTTAAATTATTGATGCACTACTTTGGCATATTGGTCACTAATTAATCTTTAGACCTTCTTTGCCGTTCCTCTTATACGCTGTTAGGATCCAATTCAAAAATTTTGAATAACTCAAAGAGACATAGGTATTAAGTTCCGGAAACAGAATTCAATGCATCAAACTAAGGTCACTCGTAAGCTAATCAATACTATTCACATTAGCTTTAACCCGTATGTCAAGGGCAGTTTCAAACATAAATATAAAAGACAAATTTTGAGTTAGTTGAATCGGTGCTCGATAGTGGAATACCCTAACCTGTGCTCGCTTGTCTAAAAAAAAATGTATTATCTGCGCCCAGTTTTGTTTTAAATACTAGAAGTGTTGTAAGCGTTTCAAAAAAAACAGCAGAGGTTAGGGGCGTGAGGTACCTTTTTGGTAAAAAGTGCACGTTTTGTTGTTTATTAGGCTCACATAACAATGCTTCTCTAAGTAAATATAGTTTTAGTAAAATATGGTTTTGATTCAAAACTTTTGAAGTTTCAATAAAATGTTTTGAAAAACAAGAACAGATCGCAAGCTGAATCAGGAGCTATAGTACAAGATCTCAAACCCACGAAGCCCATGATCAGAATGTGTGATTTCTAGGCCCTGTTACTATTAACATAAAAATTTGACTACAGAAAATTTTGAAGCAGCATTCAGGGGGATACGTTTAAAGGAGTTTATTCTTAGCGCAGTTTATTTACCTTAGTCACAAAAATATAAAGACAATATCTAAAATGTCAGCTTATCATAGATCAGCGACAAAAATTCGGTCCAACTGCAATGTGTGCTTAATGGGTAACACCAGTGTGGAGCATGGTTTTTTAAGTAATTTTTAGATTTTTTTTTTCAAAGAAACATTATTTTATATTCAAAATTGAAAGAGATGACGTTATTATACATATTTTGAGGTACAAAAATTAATTTTTTCAAAGAAATTAAAAACAAAATGGCGCCTGTAGAGAGCTATGAGTACATGACTAATTTTCGGTGAGACCTCCATGTCTGCAGCTTTTTGACGTCGCCATTCAATCTTAATCGTTGGACCAAAAGCAAGTGAACCACATAAGGATTTTCAAAAATACCAATTTATTCATCAAAAAATTTCATAAGTTTGAAAATACAATTTTTTTTCGTAAAAAAAATCATGAAAAACGAGTTGTAAATTCCAATCCAATCGGATAAAAATTGACTGAGTTATTCGTGAAGGCATTGCACAATGGGCCCGCGTAGCCAGATTTTGTTCAAAAGTCCCCCAGAAGAAAGTCAAAATTTGGAGAAAATGACAATTTAATATGATTTTACATATATTAAGGTATCCTGTGAAAAAAAATATTAAATTTTAATTAGAGGTTTGTAAGTTATTGGCAATCAAAGTTGATATTTCGTATTTTATGAGCTTTCGGGATAATATAAAGAAAAAAAAAATGCATTTATCATGAATCATGATACATGTAGCTTTGAAATCTTCGTTCACTTTATTATTTATAAATATTACTTCAGAAAAAAAATAAAATTGAGCTTAAAAACTTTTTGGTTTTAAATATATTCGAGTAGCTATAAAGATTTTGTTGGTTTTTTTATCATTTGGCTAATTTGCTTTAAGGGTACCTCCGACTACCACTCGATATTTGATCGAAAAAAATTTTATAAATTTCTTCACATGTTTTACAACAAAATGTAATTCCTCCCGATTTTCGGAAATTGAATTTTGTATCTAAAAGTTGAATTTTAAAAATTATTTTTAAATTTTACTATTTTTTGAATTTCTTAGCTGCCTAAAAGCACGCTGTAATAACTATTTTTAAAAATTGTACCAAAATGTATAAAAATTTACAATTTGAAAATTTTATAACATACTTACTAAGATGCAAATCAAAAAATTTAAAAATTATCAATTTTGACGAAAAAACGTAAAAATTTATGTATGGATTTTTAAAATTTTTTTTTCGGAAATTTTTTGCCAAAAAATTTATAACTTTTAAAAACCAGATTGATTGGTGGTGTCTTCTTTTTGTAATTGGCTTGGAAAACTTAAACTGTTTGGAGCTATAACTTCAAAGCTATTCAATATTTTGGATATAGGCTATTTTTCCAATGTATATGGAGCTCATATCTACCTCTGTATGAAATATGGTCCAATTCCAATTAACAGGTTTTTTTTATAATTAAGTTAAACATTTTTTTTGTTTTTTTTTTAAATTTTTTCAATTTTTGGTCTAGATTATCTATATCTTAAAAAAATCTGAGGATTCACAAACTTCCCAGAAATATAGTTCAATCCTTTAGGAACACGTGTGTAAAATTTCATCACTCTAAAAAAATTATTATGGAAATGCCAGATTTTTGGCAAAAATATGACAATCTGCGCCCACAGTGCAAGTGGTTTCGAGAAAAACGCGTTTATTTCATTTTTTTTTTTTTTTTTTAAATCACTTCGGGACATCGTTTCTAACATAATTGTCTACCAATTTAACTAACAAAAAAAAAATTTCGATTTTCTGAAGTTTCTACACTGGTATTACCCCTTAACTGGATCAAGAGAAATGGAAGAAAGTTTATGTGAAAGGGATTCTACACATTTAAATTATTTTTAAATGGATGTATCGATGAGATGTCTATTACAATGAGAGTGTAAGTTACCAAATTGTGCTACGGAAACATGGGAAGCGCATTTTTTGATCAAATGTGGTATTTTAAGTCCCATTTAGATGGTCATTACGGCCGACAAAAAGACAGTAAAGTAGAGTCGCTTTTTTCATGGTCATTGATTAAGTAACATATCCTCATATAGCACCTTAATAATTTTTATGTAAATAAAACAACTGTCTAGCTAATTATAATAAATAATAATATAAATAAGCCCGCAAGAGAAATGTTTGAATCAGTGAGGATAGGGGGCTCAATGCGCCCTACTTCTTAAACATAGTCTTTCAAGGCGTGGCAGGAAGAAGACACATCGGTATGTAGCTGGGTGTAGCTCACCTTATCGGCTGGCAATCCGCTCTGCACTGTACAGAATGCTTATTTAGGTCTCGTTGCAGTATCGTATCACACACTTACCAGTGCCAGTTAGTAATCTGCCTAAGGGTTTGGTGTCGTACCAACTGGATATGGCTACGGCTTGTCGTCACGCCACATTTGCATTAGTATAATGCACCTGGCCCACATTTCTTTTTTCGCTCTCAGTGGAAGACTGCTCCTCCTTTAGAGCAGCCAACTTAAATGTTGCATCCTCTGATGGCATTTGTGGCGGGTCCCACTAAGGTATCACCGGCAGATGAGCCTGCCATCTGGGGTACACGTAATCTTCAGATATTTCGCCTACATAGGCTGTATCCGGACTGAAATATGTTTAAGCCCGAAACAGAGATTTTTTGTCGTATTGTGATTTATTTTTAACTTCCAGTATCTGCACCATACTGCCCTCACATGGAGGTAACCATGCAGACTGTTAGCCATCATTGGCGTAAGTAGCATTTAAAGCCTTATAAGGGACCTGCACTTAATCATCGTCAAGGATGGGAAGAACACAGTATAGAGTGCGTAAAGCAACTGAGGATTATCTATCAGGGGGCAGAAAAAGAGTCACGCTAGCTGATCTTAAATTTATCTGCAACGCCTACTTCTGAGCATTGTTTCTTGGCTTTGCTTAAAACTTTACAGCCTGCCCTCGTAGGCCAACCCTACTACAACATCTTACAAGATTGACCCTAACAAAATACTCCATATTTTACAAACTTTTATGCATAGCTAATAGATCCGCTGTTAGGGTATGTGACATATGTGAGAACAGCATAAAAACAATACGAACCAAAGTAAAGAAAAATATAAAAATAAAAAAAAAAAACATTTCTAGTGCTGTTACACATATACTTACTATTTTTATAATTAGCCGTTTATGGCTTATATTAAAATAAGTATAGTATGTGTTTGTTAGATACGCCAATACGCAGCAGCAGCAGTAGCAGCAGCGACGTCGACGTTGACAGCGACGCGAACAGCGCTGCTTAACTGCTTAACTTTGTAATGGCAAGCAGTAGTACAACGTACGTATGTGTAATAAACGTTAGGCACATGACGTATACGCACCGTGCCACACTGATTACACTAGATTTGCAATTGTTATTGAAGTTACGGCATATATATGACCCCAAATTAGCCAGCAATGCGGCGCCGGGCAGCAAAGTAGTTTCTAGACGGGGTCGTGTTTTCACGTTGATTTCCTTATCGGTTGCGGCATAAACGCGTTCGCAAGTGGCAAAGTGCTTTAAGCCGTTTGCAATTAGAAAATAATCAAAAAATAATACAAAATTATAATTAATTATAACCGTGTCTAATGCCGGCAGTATTCTGTGCTGGCATCCAAATGGCTAAATATGTGTGTTCAGGTGTAGATATTAGATGAGACCAGGCGTGGCACAAACAGCAGGCGCTAAGCCTACAAACAATCCACCATTTCTGATTAATATTAATGCATTCCGCATTTTCCAATTAGACAACTGTCAACATTTGTTAGACAACGTCGCAACAAAATGATTCCGATTGTGATTCCTTTCCAGCTGCTCGAAAACTTTGCGATTTGCCGTAATTAGTTTGCATATGAATTTTAGAGGTTTCATGGTGCAACTTTTTTTTTTTTGTGTCTGTGGGTGGCAAGGTGTGCACACACAATGAACACCCACTCGCGGCTATGGCCGTATAAAAGCAGGCTCCATCATGGTTGCGAACAACAGTTGTCCTGGTGCGTTACGTTACGGCGCAGCTATTCTTACGGTTGTCCGCATCCAAAGCTGTAAAGTCGGTTTTTTTTATTGTTAACTCGTTAATACTCAGCACGTTTCGAAGTAAGTGTATTTTTTACATAGTTGAGGGTTGTTCCAAGCTCAAGTTTAAATAAAAAAAAAATATAATTAAATTAACCGTGGGCTCGTCAACTACTATTGTTTGGAAAATCGCACGCAACTCCGCCTCAAAATCATGCTATGGTGCACAAAACCAGCTAATGGATCTGACCAAGTCTAGAACTCTGCCCTGTAATAAAACTCTTGGTATAGCCCCCCATTTAGTTTGTTATTCACAACTTTGACCTCTTCAAAGCCCTAATGCTTTTTAAATTGACAATCTTTACTGCATATATGTTCTTGTTAATGACTATTTTAAAGCCATTGCATCCAACTCAAATCCCATCTACGTCATTCGGGGGGATTAAGTTGACTAGCTTGTTAACATTTGTAAACATGTTTTGATTAAATGGTTTAATAATACGGGCCCGCAGAGGTCAACTACTAGTCCCAATGACGCAAGTAATATCTGAGTAAGCATTTTACTTGGCAACTTTGTTATAGAAATGACTGCAAAGATTTCAGGAACCAATAAGATAATAATTTTTAAAGGATAGCAAAGTCTTAAGAAAACTGCCAACTGAATCAATATTACAATCTTACTAAAGAAAAATGAAGCTTTTTTAAACAAGATGATCAAAAAAAGCTATTGTAAGAATTAGATAAGGGTGACAATCCTTTTTGAAGAGACACAATTTGATTAAAAAACTATTCGTTTTAAGTGCTCACAATAAAAACAGAAAGTATTCCTAAAATTAAGTTTGCTTTGCTGATAATTTTTAAAACAATTATTATTTCAACGAACAAAACTGAATTTCTTGAAGATAGATAAAGCTAAAATCTTTTCAGCCCAGATGCTCAGAAAATTTACTCATACTCATATGTACGATACTTATTATATTCTTCTTGTTTACCTCTTTTCGGACTCGCTTATGCTCCTCCTGAGGTGTGGGTATGCCATCTCAGGATTCGATACTTATTATATTACAAAGGGAAAATCCTTTTATATGAGATCCATGAATCGCTCTTAAAGTCCTTAACTAGGCGTTTTAAGTGTTCTGTTTATCGGCACACAAATCGAGATTATCCCTAAAAGAAAGTATGCTTGGCAAATCTATTAGAATTTAGAAAAACAATAATTTCTAAAAGCCCATACGCAGTTCGAAAATTTTCGCACGGAATGACAAAACTTTATATAAAAAAATTCCATTTGGGATATCCCATATCCCACCAAAAATTGTCTTCATAACAAATTAGATAATTCTTTTTGAACTAATATTGTAATAGAACAAAACTGGACTTCCAAAAGAAAAATAAAACTTAAATGTTTCGAGCCCATAGTATAAAGGTAGTAACCCATTAAAAAAAAAAATCAATAATGCAGCTAGGAAAAAATTATAATTAAATTATAATTAAAAAAAGTAAACTTGGAAACTTATTCTCAAAAATTACAGCAGACTTTAAAAGCAAGTCAAATGATCATTTCTGAGCCAAAAATCTTGGAAGGCCAGCAGTGTCTTTACAAACCAAGAAGATGATTCTTCCTGAACTTATACTATAGTAGAAACAAAAAAAAAAGAAAAATTGGAAAGATGAAATAACACATTCACTCAGAAAAAAAGGGTCCTGATCTGGAAGACGAGGCATATGTTTTATTATAATATATTTCGACATGCTGTGTCGGAGTACGCTGACAGAATTGGTGCAACGGGTCTTGGTTCTATCCTAACCCTAAAAATCCCCACTAAATTTCTTGTTTTTATATGTTTTTCGATTTTGAGGTCCAAAAAACCGCAGCACTTCAGGCTTCTAAGATAACCACCAAAATAGCTCGATTTATGGCAATTTTGAGGCTATGTCAGAACCCTGGCGTGCTGCCGTTTTTTTGGATCCTAGACTCGGAATCAGCGATCCACAAATATTTGGGAAAACATGGTCTGACCTCTAAACATGCAAGTCGACTTTCTTGTGTAATTGTGTTACAGTATAACCTCCGAACACCCTTTAAAAAATATTTTTGGAGTTCTAATGTCCAATGTGAGACCCTATGCTTCACTAGGAGTTAAAGGAAATCATCATCATCAATGTCCAATGTGCAGGCGTTTATTTGAACTCAGATTCGGATTCAGTATGATCTCTAGATTTGAAAGCCGGTTTTTTTTTTGTGAGGCTGTCTAAGGTACTGTACAGCTTTCACTAATTAGAATGGCAATCATTTTAGTTATAATGCACAATCGTATTTTAAGAAATCGAATTTTAAGGAAAGCTGAATTATAGCAGTTTTAAGCTATCTTTTCAAAAAACTCATTAATGAAAAATCTGAACAACATCGGTTATTCTAAACTTAACTAACTAATTAAAAAATGTGTTATTCGTCCGAAGAACGTAGAGCATTCCAAAAATTTGTTAACTTTAAGTTACACACTTTTTTATTACAAAACAATTGCACTTTATGTTCTGAAATTAAAAACTAATTCATATTGCAAATATTTTTAAGGCATTTACTGCCGTTTAGAGAGCTATTTTTCGTTATATGCAACATCAGCAATAATTGGCTGATGTTTAAAAATAAAAACAATTCGATAATTAATTTTTAACTGCTTTTGAATTAGTTAACACACCAGCTCAATAAAATGCTCAATAATTATTTATAACTTAAATCATATTTAAACATCAGTTTTTCTTATGAATTAATAATTTAAAGAAACCCGCATTTTAATGATAGCCCTTATTAATCGATTATCGATAGAAATAAAGAAATTCAACGATTTTATTTGTAAGTAAATTGGTTATGAAATTGTGTATGACTCTTCAAATACTAAAAAATAAATGTATGTATAACTAATAGTTATTACGACAACTGGATAGTCGCTTTAAAAAAATCTGAGCTTTAAAAATCGCTAGTCGCTGTTTAATAGTAGAAGCCTTTAAGGATACTCTAAGAACCCTATTGCAATGAGATAATTTTAAATTCCACAAAAATATACATATGTATTATTTTCGTACTATTTTTTACAAAATATTTCTGCAGAAAACAAAGTTATACTCAAAGCTAACAGTATATGTATAATATAATTAATAAAGGCCTTGGCGATGCATTCATCCAAATTTTGTATCCTGGCGCTACAACTTGGACGGCTCGTACTCGAATGTATTTACTACGGACGCGGTCGCATCCGGTGCGCTACTCGGTATTCCACGAATATCTTTGTTGTTCGTCCTTACAAGAACGATTTCTTCAATTATTTTGCTTTACGCGCTACATTTAATCCTTTCGAAATACTACAATGGTTCACTTCTACACTAATTTTCACTCCGATTGACCGCCCAAATAAGACTGACCCTGATTTGGCTACAGATCCGCCTTATATATGCCTCGTTTACCGTCAAATCCTGAAATTCGCACCCAAAACCCACACTAACAAATCATTAACGGAACTCAGCTTATTTACCTATCTTTCCTAATAGATAAGAAAGAGCTCGCCGTATCTTATATTATCCCTGTCGCCTACTCTACACTCACACCTACGCACTAATAACAAAAAAAAATAGGGCGCAAAACCTAAGGCCGTTATACTTTTAATAGTATTAGTGAGAACAGGCGCGCTTTCAACGCTACTCTCGGCAAGCAGTTCAAGCAGTTTTGCTATTGCCCTTTTGGCAAAATAAGATCACTGCTGTGTGGTAGCTTTTTGTCGTAAAACATGGACAGCAAACAAAAATAAAAAATATTGACTTTGAGTCCAACACTCTACCAACTCAGCTACCAGATTTCCACTCTGGCCTCTAAAAACCTAAATTGCGATTTGCTCCAATATTTATAGTTTATACTTATTTCGGGTCAGAAAAGGGCGTGGTAGAGGAAAAAAATTGAACCTCATATGACTGCAGTTACAAGAAGTCCAAATCTTAAGTTTGCTTTTATAGTCTTCCCTAAAATTCGGCATTACAACAATTTCGAAAATCAAAATATTTTGTTTAAAGATATAGAGATTGCAGCTAAAAGTGTTTAAGATATAAAAATTCCATAAGCTGAGTAGTGTGGATAGCTTGGGGATTGTTGCAGAGTCAATATGATAAAGGATACTATACATACGCCTTATCCGCCGATTTTTGCGTGAACCAAGTATGCGCGAAGAGGCAAGCTCAAGATAGAATCGAGAGAGGACTGAGACAGATAGAAAGACTTAAAACTTAAGATACAAAAAGGTTCAAGAACCCAATTTTAGACGCGAATGGCAAAAAGAAGTAGAAAAAGAAGCGACTTTAAACTTTTGACGCGAACATCTCTATCTTTATTCCGAAGCTTGCAAATAGACTCTAAGCCTCTAAAAAATAGAAAGAGATATAATTTAAAGACCAGACAGGCTTCTTTTAAAAGTTTTAAAATTTTTTGAAACTCCTTCTTACAGTCAACTTTCAACATGTCCAACACACTGCGTTGTATTCTGGTGGTTTGTGTGGCACTTGCTCTACTTGCAGCGGGTTGCAGCGTCGAGGCCTCGAATTCGCGACCCCCACGCAATAATGATATATCCACCGTATCGGATGCTTTAAAATATTTACAGGACATGGACACCTATTATGGAGATAGAGCACGCGTCAGGTATGTTATGAAACTTTTTAAATCAAACAAACTTTTATAAATCGTAAATCTTGTGCTTGACAGATTTGGCAAACGCGGTTCCTTGTTGCAGCTGCTGCGCAGTCGCATTGTGGAAAACAATAGCAACAACAATCCCGTGGATTTGGTAATATAGTGGGATTTGGAGTTTTATGAATTAATTTATCTTTCTTTATCTTATATCTTAAACAGACTCACGCTGGAGCTGAACTGGCAGCAGCCGAAGAGTTATACTAGACGAGACATAGACGACTTTTGAACTTTTGATGATTGTAAAATGTTGTTGCATACTTTTTGGAGCAATAGTTTAAACCCAAAAAACCATTTTAAAAATAAATAAACAATGCTGTAAAATAAATTAAATAAATGCTACTAAATGTCCTTTACAAAATGTTATAAGTAAATAAAAAACTACTTGCAAGCATTTACTTAAGAAAATTTAACACTTTTTTAGCGTTTTTTATTTTAAACCTTAAAAAATTTTCACAATTTTTTAAAAGATTTGAGATTTGAAAAATGTTCAAAAAAATGTAACTTGGCTAAAAATATCTTGTCACTTTTTTTGTTTTAAAAAAAATATTTTCTTTTATTATTTCTAATAGAGTAATTAGGGGGCTCAGTTATCTGCTCGCTTCTATCGTCGATTAACCCGACCTCCGATATCAATTTTCTATGCTTTAAATAAAAACCGAATGCAAAGGTTTTTAAGAGTTTGATTATAGCGGAAGCATTTAGTTCAAAAACACATAACAGTTGCTTAACGTATTTTATTTGAAATATTAAAAATTTTTAAATTGTTTTAAGATTCTGACTTCAAAAACCGATAACCGATCACAGATATCTATTCACGCTTTTGTTTAAAAAAAAATGTCCTTGTATTATTTCTAATAGAGTTACTAGGGGGCTCCGCCACCTGCTCACTTCGCAAATCAACCATTAAACCCACTTCCGATATCAAACATTCAGCCGTGCTCCGGAAAACGAATATACCAAACCGAATCATTTAATTCGGATTCGTTTTGGCGTGCTACGGAAAACCAATATTTTTTGTCGATATTTCGCTTTTTATTTTCGATAAATTCGTATGTTTCCCTTATTTTTCCGATAAATTCTCCTGTTGTGTTGGCGCGAAATTATTTTTATTTGATAAAAAACAGCTGACATGGTTGCCGCAGCTCTGCACCATTTTATTACTATATGCTGTTTACATTTCATTTTTGTTACAAGGGAAATTTTCTGCGTGTAAAGTGGGAACCCTGTCACACTTATCGTCATGTGTTCGTGTGAGATATGTGCAAATGCACGAACACAAAAAAAATTCGTTTTGGCTGTGTATGCTATTTTTTGGGTTGGAAAAATAATTAAAAATAATTTTCAATAAATATAAAACTTTAAGTCTGTATAAGTATAATCTGAGAGTTTCAAAGAATTTTTAAAAAATTATTTTAGTATAAACTGCGTACTTTTATAAACCTATTTTGCCGATTCGTTTTAATTCCTCTTGCAACAAAACATTCGGTTTTAAACCACATGAAAAACTCGGTTTGGTGAAATTAGGAGCACCAAACATTCGGCCGATTAAAAATATTTAAAAAATTTTGGAGTTCTTGGCTTTAAAAATAAGTACATAATTTTTGTCAAATTTAACTTTTTGTTAAAAATATCTATCCACATTTTTGTGCCAAAAAATGAGTACTAATGGATTAACTAGGGGGATCTCCTGCTCACTTGGTTTGTCAATCAATTTCCTGTCCTTCAACAGAGGCAAATGAAAACAAACTATAGACTCTGACACTTGGTTGCCGAATATCGTATCCTTTCTTTATTCTGGTTGGAGGTATTGGTTCTGAAGCACGATATCGCTTTTATGTCAGCGGTAATTTTTCGATCGAGACATCTTTTCGGAAAATTGAATTTTTTATTCATTTCAACTGAGTCGAAATATTTGGTATTGGTATTCGTTTATTTTTACACTCCATTTGATCGGATACAAAATGTTCTATACTCTTACGCTTCGATTCCATTCCGTTCCGCTTTAATTTTTTCTGTTTTTGTTCAAGATTATGAAGATAAAAGACTGTAATGGACAGTGGACAATGAAAATACAAGCTAGATAACAAAAAAAAAATACCTTTGTATAATAGAAAGAAAAAGAACGATCAAGAAAGCAAATAAAACGTTTTTTTAAGATAACAAAACAAGTTCAACACTAATAACATGTAAAATTATTTTTCTATCTTGGCAATGCATATAGTTTAATTTACTTATACCTAACATTTGTTGAATAATTTCAAGAATTTTATTTCAGAAACAACAAAAAGAAGATGTTCTATTTAAGAATTGTAGCTAATAATTAAGACTTTGATAGTTGAGAAAAGTAGAGAATACATGGTTTAGTTGTTAGTGTATTAAGGCCTATACGCAGTTCGAAATATTTCGCAAGGAATGACAAAACTACATAAAAAAAAAAATCCCACTTGAGATATCCTGTTTGGTTTTTTTTTTTTTATACGAAGTTTTGTCATTCCGTGCGAAATATTTTGAACTGCGTATAGGCCTTTAGATATAAAATATCTGCTCAAGAAAATTTTTGGTAAATATTTTATTTGAAATTTTTTGGTTTGAGAAAGAAAACTTTTTACATATTTTATTTTACGAAAAAGAACAAACTAGTCTTTCGAGACATTCTTCAACTTATCATGTGCTACTCAGAACATAATTTTTTTGTACCTTTTTGCCAAAACGTGTCGCTATAAAGCAGTTCCCTTCTCTAATCAATTAAACAGCTGCAGATGACATGGGAACGGAAATACAGCGGAATTGGGAACGAGCGGAATAGACCGAATTTTTTATGATCCTGTAACTAATACCGAGTACCCAAAGTACTGCCGGCTCCCGAATTTTGCTAGAAAAAGTTCAAGGTTGCGAGGCTCAAGTAAATACAAATTTTAAATTCTAAAAGGACAAATTCAAATGTATTTTTAATTTGATTTTATTTTAAATTCTTACTGAAATTTTGTCAGAAATCGCATTGCACAAAAAATTTTGAAACGAAATGAGACTAAACGGGACTCTTCATGTCTGTTTTGGGAGGGATCGAATTTCCCTTTATAATTTATAGAAATATGAAGCCAATACTTTGAAGCTTAAAAGATCTAAAATAAACACACTTAAGTCAACTTTTAATTGTCAGAGTAGGTTACAACGTTTAAAATTGTTTAAAGTCTTGCTCTTGCGAGAGATTACTTATGTGCCTTATGTTTTATGCAGAGTTTTCATGTTTACAGCGGCAGGAATCCTTGAATACTTGCAGATACTGTAAATACGATTGAAAATTAGTTTTCAAATAAATGCTCTTTAGGGTTAAGCTTACATAATGGTATTACGGCAATTATTATAATGGTCGCATTGCAGTTGATTTCAAAATTGACGCCAACAAGATGGGCGGCCACAACAGCGCCCCAACGACTCCACATCAAACTTATGCACATAGCTTTAGCTCGAAACTCCGTGGGCACAAATTCGAGCAGAGCTCCGCCCAAAAGACTTACTACAACGCCAGGAAGCGCAATGAAGAAAACGAATGCAAACACTTGTAGATAATGACCCTTAACAAAGACCATTATAATGCCACTAGCACTGGCGAAGATTAGCGCAAAAATAAAGAGTATCTTGCGTGGCACACAGAATAGAAATGCCGAGCAGATATTATACAATATGATATAACTTATGCCCAGTAAAATGGAATCATTAAAACCTTTAAACGCATTGTTGCAAGCCTGAGGATTAGGAATAAGTTAAATATGGTTACGGAGTAATCTAAGCAAATACTTACAACATTCAGGCGCGGCTCGGTTACTGTAAACTCTTCACTTAAAGTCTCATTCAAAATAATTTCGCAGAAAGTCATATGTGCGGTATCACCTTCACGCAAATTTATCCGATTTCGTAATGCCGTATACCAGATGCCCAAGCCGTTGGATCTGCTTAAAAGGATCGTAAGCTTTAAATATAGTATAGTTTTTACACTCATCACTTAGCAATGAGTTTTAAAAGCATTTTTTTTTTTAATTTGAAATTTATATTTTAGGAAAGAAAAAAAAGAAAGTTTGTGTTCATTTTGTCGGGCAGAAAAGCAAAAGTGCCCAACAACGACTAAACTTGACTACAAAAATTGTCTCACTTCTGTGTAACACTGTGTTGCCAAAAGCGCCAATATTTACTTATCAGTGTGTACATATGTTGTTATCTGTTTTTGCCATTATTTAGCGCTTTTAGCGTGAAAGTTAAACGACTGTTTGTAATCAATCGCCCAGCTTCACTTGAGCCATAACTTTTCCAATTTTTGTTATACTCACACGAATGCTAGACAAAACATGACCGCACAGCTGCATATATAGAGAGCACGGTAGGGTTTCCGGAACAATGGCATTGCATCGTTGAACATGGTTTGCACAAAATTTTGCCTTGACTTTCTACGCTTTATTACCCTTGCATCCTTATAGTTGCTCATGGCGATGATCTGTTCGTTTGTTAAAGGATGACCAGTATTCTTTTTGCTCACCCAATTCATAACTTTCATGGCTTTTTCGGTATCGCCGATCATAAAAAGAAATCTGGGACTCTCTGGCATGAACAGCAGCAATATGAATGCGAAAAACCCGGGCAACATAAGCAGACAGCCCATAAGTCGCCAAGGTTTAAAGACGATGTTAGCATACAACTTTATCTCGAAATAGTTCGTTTCCTGAGTGAGTATAAAAGAAGCCAACGAAGGACTATAGAGCATGCCGAAACCCGAAAACATGTACATATAGGAGACGACGCGTGCCAGTATATGCTTATTGCAGAACTCGCTGAGATATGTTACGGCCACAAAACTGGGACCCGCAACGCTGTGGTTTTGAGATTAGTTTAAGAAAATGCTTAATATGCGGCATGCACTTACAATATGCCAGTTGCAAAACGCATCATAAAGAATGTATGAAAGTTGACGGTAAACATGGAAATTAGGGAGCACACATTGCTTAGCGTTATGGTGTGCAGCAGTGTCCAGCGCCGGCCCATTTTGTCAGCGATATTGCCCCAAAAGAACGAGGAACTTATTATGCCCAAAAAGCAGGCCGATAGTATAGTTGATAGCTGTACAAGATTCATGCGCATATCACAAACTGAAGCGGGTCCTACGATGGCCATGCCCATGGTCTCAGTTATGGTCATCATTTGCAGTAGGCCGTTGGTCACCATGGCAAACAAATGTACTCTGCCGAATCCTGGAAATACGTTGAGTTTTACTAATTAGCAGTATACGCTGCTGGTATTTACCAATCTGGGTCATAACATCATCGAACTCGCTCATTGTTTTAATATTTTTTGTTTATTTGTTTATTTATTAATTTTTGACTAAATACTCTGAGTTTATGCCAGCTGTATATTTTCCACTTCTTTAATCAGATCCATGTGTTTAAATTCATCAGGGCGCTTGGTAAAGGTCTCCAGCAGCTTAAGTTTACTCGCATCCGTTTTGTAGTAGAACATTTGCAGCTCATTGGCGAGACATTGCGCTTCCTGTGCAGTCAGCACCTTGCTATCGTATTCGCCGCGCATCAGCACTATGCCCTTGTCCTTGACCTCAGTATAGTGCACTAGAGTTAGGCATTCGGGCGCATTTTCTTGATGCACCTGATAGGCCAAAAGTGGCGTAAAGTGCACGGTGTTGGCTGCAAATTGCAGCATTACAAACTCAAAGCCCTCACTGCGCGGCAATGGTAGCAAAAAGATGGGATGCTCTTTGGCACGACCCATTAAGGTATCATACTGTGCTGTAGTCAGTGTGGCAGCCAGCACTTCCTTGGTTTTGTGATATTCCAGCCAAATTTCAGAAATTTCTTCAGCATTCTTATCCTCCAGCAGCTCCAGTTTCATTATGTCGCTAAGCTTTTTGTGCGGAAGCTCAGCTTCAACGGGCTTAGTCAGTTTTTGCTTGGGATTCAGCAGCTCCGAGTACGTACTACATACACAATCAAAAATTAGCACGACCAAGAATATTAAATACTTAAATACTTACCGGGATTGAAATTGCCCATCTTTAATGGGGTTGACAACGCGCTCTAGCCGATCGAGAAGCTCCTCAGGCGAAGTTTTTTGCAACTTGGAAATTTTGTCCGCATACTTTTCATAGTATGGATTTTTTTTCTCCTTTAGCTGGTCCATGGCCTCCTTGGCACGCAAAGATGCAGACATTGCGATGTTGCGCGCTATTACTGGATTTTTATTTGGTAAAACGCGTAAAAGCAATTTAGCAGTGCATGCCATTTCCGACAACAGAGTCTATGGAGAAATTATACAATCAACAGCTGACATAAAAGAGCTGCCAACTTGCTAGCGCTCTACAAACATTTTGCTGCGCTGCTATCGATAAATTAAATCGAATTGAAAATGGGCGTAATTTTAGCGGCCAATAACTATTTAAAATTTTGATTCAATCAATCAGTGACTACACTGCTAAATATAAAGTTATAAAATTGTGCAATCTGTCAGTAGAAAGTTTTATGCAGCAATATATTAAATAAATAACCGGCAAAAAATAATAAGCCAGTGGCATTAACACCTTTTTACTATGGGACAAAATGTGATTTCTGACAGAAAAATAATTATCTTGCAGTACAAAAGATGTAAATGAAAATTTTACAGCTTACACTAATTGTAAAATTTAGTGGAGCTTTCATTTAAACACACACATTTATTAGGTGAATAGTTTTTATTTATATTTTTTGTGCGAATTGTAGCTAAACAAAAAAAACCTCGTGTCCTTCTCCTGTCACCTATTGTAAATTCCTAATATTTTATTTATCTTACATACATATCTTACTTAGCTCCTCTTAGCCAATAATGATAACTACATATAAATATCTGCAAACAATTTCCTAACTTTTTGTAAGCTTCTATAAAAAAGTTAACATTTTATTTATTTAAATTATAAGTTATTAAAAAAAAAAAATTTATGATCCGAATCTCCACCAAAAGATGTCCGGTATTGTTAACCATTTTTCGGGGCCGTTGTGGCCCCTTTTATGATATCTCCAGTTAATCAGGCTGGATTGGTGATCAATTATTTGAAAACTGCGATTCATAAAAATATACATATGTATTTTTGATCATTCGCATTACAAAAAAAAAAAAAATAAAAAAATGAAAATAGATTTATTTAAATCCCTGGCATGAAAATTTGTGTGAAGAAAGGTTAATACCACTGAAAAGGATAATATTCAAGAGTTTCAGTTTAAAAAAATGTTAGCTTATACATAAAGTACATACTCTTTGTGGTTGAATTTAAAGATTTATCCTAGAATGGCCTGAGTAGGGAATAATTTATAATACAAACTAGAACTTATTGTATGCGTAAAGTGGTAACAATTAAAAAAAGAACTGTGCCTTTCGTGAATAATCATACCCACCAAAAATGTTCAACTTTGTGGTTTAACATTAGCAAAACTTAATTTAAATTTAATATAATTTTGAACTCAGTAGTTTTTCAAATTAGTAAAATTTTATAATAGATAAACAAACTTTGAAATTTTATTGTCTTTAGTTATATATATAAAAATTGCGCTTATAAATAAGTCAACATATATACAATTAGTGTTTAGGTTTTATCCTATTTGCATTTAATCATAACGTACAGTTACTTGTTAAAATAATAATAAACAAATATAAAAAATATAATTTGGTGAACAAACCATCTTAAAGAGCTAAAGGCCTAGTGGCTACAGCTTTAAATTAAGCTTTTATACTATTTTTAATATTTTATAAGCTGTTTATTAATAAATAAATTGCTTAAATTTAAACAAGCGGTATTTTTTCGTTATTTTAGTATGCTGTAGCTGGTATTTTATTTTTTAACGCGTTTGGCATATTTATGCGTATTTAGGCATATGGTCACACTACAAACCTGTTCTTGTGGGAGCGTTTCAATCGAAAAGTTTAAGCGCACTGTACGGTTATCGTTCGTTGCGTGTTCGCTCTGTACGCTGTGTGGAGTTGTTGTTGCTGCTGCTGCTGCTGTTGTTGGTGACTCTGGCTTGGGTCTGCCCGATTGTGTCTCAAACCGAGTGGTATATAAAAAGAAAATTCTGCCGTGTGCTTATTATTTATTGATTGTTGGCGCGTTGTGTCCAAATAAATAACGATTTTAAACGCATAAAGAATTTTTGTTACATGGCTGTTGTAAGACCGTTACACAGTGTCATAGTGTTCGCGGTTCAGGCGCATTGCATAATTGTTGTTGGCTTTTTGGTTGCTTGCAAAAGAGTTCGTTTTAATTGAATGGGGCAACCAACAAGCCAACAAACGGCGTAGTAAAGAATAAAAGAAAGAAAAAAAAAGTGCAAAATGGCGAAAAGCTGCCGCCGCAGCAGCGCAAAACTATGATGTATGAAAATGGAATGTGCATTATAATTAACACACAAAAACAACGTAGCGTGAAAGAGATGGATTGAGCGAAGCGTGTACAAAACAAAATATAATATTCAATAAGTGCAGCTTAACTTTTATTTGTTTGTTTTGTTTTATCGTTTGGCTTGGTTCTTTAGCGCGTCTACTTTGCGCTTGTTTTCTACATGACATAACGGTATTTGCCTGTGTTGCAAATTGCAGCGTAAAGAAATAAAAAAAAAAAGGAACAACAACCTTCGAAGTCAAGCTACTGCTGCTGCTACTGCGGCAAGCATATACAAAAACAACAACAGCGGCATTACGCTGCTGCTTCAGCTTTTCTGCTGCTTTAATCGTCCACTTTTTGATGGCTTGTTTATGTTCTCAGCCAACGATTCTTTTTTTTGCCAATTTTGCTTTGTTTATGCATATTCCAAAATTATCAGCAAATTTGATACACGCTCTCCCTCTTTCGCTGCTGCTTTTATATAAGTGTGGGTGCGCTCGCGGTTTGCTCTCCCTTTTTTTGTGTTTTCGCTGCTACTACATAATTTATGTGCGTTTTGTGTATAAATTGCAGATCTTTATCGTATTTACGGCAGACGGCATACAGACACGCGCAAAAATACACCAATACATAAACATTATACTGCCACCCCCAATTGACGTAGTCGCCGACAACGTCGTCGTCAACGTCGCTACAACAACAACAGCCATTACAAGACAAGTGCAAGTTGTTGTTGTATAAAAAATGTTTGAACGACGCCGCTTGAATGCGTCAGCAGCGCTGCTGCTGCTCTGTTGCTGCCTTTGTGCATCAATTGCAGCTGGCGCAGAGTTGGCTGACAAATTACGCGATGATTCGGAACTTTCACAGGTAAGTTGTTTGAGTTAAATACATAAGCTAAGACCCTTAGTTAAACATTTGTATTTATTAAGTTGTGCACCAACACATAACAAAACACACACAACACAGACACGTACACCTTATTGCCTCCAAATATTGCTGCCACATTTGCCCTTGAAAAGAAAAACCTTGAGCAAGAGCGAGTGCGTGCGCGCAAGAGAACGAGACACCCGCATACACACAGGTAGCACTGTACAGGCAGCTTCCTGGTGGCTGGGTTCTGTTGACAACCTTGACCTTTCGCATTTTCACTTGTTGTTGGCTTTGGGAAAAATCGATGCGGCTTAAACTGCAAGCCACATTATCATCCTGCCTGGTAATTAGCTCAAGCCAACTCTGTGGTTTCAAACAGATGAATTTATTACCAGCCTACAACTATGTCGACTTCCAGCTGCGCTCAGCTGCGCTCAGCTGCAGACATTTGCTATGCATGGCTAGATCATTATGTAAAAATGTACATAATTAAAAAAAAAGTGCTCAAACACATACAGTGGTGCAGAGCTTATTTGTTGCAAAGCACAACACAAACATCGTAATCGTTTTCGAATTGGAATGCAAAGGTTTCGAAACCGATTCGATCGCAGTCGGAAATCCGTTTTACCTTTCAAATTTACGCCAAAATAGAAATAGGTCTATATAACTTCTTTGCCAGATAGAATTGCAAAACAACTCGACGATCGATAAGTTTAATTAAACAGCTTTCGATTTCTTTTATTAATTATTTTAATCTCATTATGTTCATGTGGTAGTTCGGTTTAAGCAATGGGTGAATTTTTTCTGTAACTTATTTTCTGTATATTGGTTAGCATTTTTTATGTAGGTTTAAGATTCCTTTCACTATGTTTTTATAGTGTCATTTTTTCAAACGAATCCGACTACAAGAATAAAGTACCGAAAATTGATAATAAACTATTCTAAAATCAAGCAACCGAGACAAAAGTGTTGTTATGTTGGATCTAAAAAGACTTTGTTTCTTTCTTGAGCAGCGGTACACTGTACAAAAGCTTGAAATTTTTACGAAATTAAGGAAAATTATGAATATATTTATTGCATGTCTCGTAATGTCCGAAGCACGCAGGCGGCGGAGTCCCCTAGTTTATAAATTTTTCTGGCACAATAACATAGTACCGAAACCGTCACCCGCGAATAATATTGTAGTACGTAATGTTTTCCTTGATGGATCCAAAAAACTTTAGGCACTTCCCTCTTGATAATCTGTTCAATCGAGGCAGCAAAACTATTGACTCAATCGACTAATCTTCACAAAACACGATGCTTAAAGAAATTTTGTTATGTCGCAAAAGTAATATTCGTTTCATATTGAAAATGGGGATCGTTCAAATGCCAACCGATTCTTTAAATTCCAACTTGATAAGAATAGAAACACTACATAAAATAAGCTGTGAACCACTGTATACAGCAGCCCCGGCTGTTGTCGTCTTTGCCGTCGACAGAGCATAACAATTTTCTATTTAGTTTAGACCGCTTTTTACACCTTCACACAACGCCTCACATAGAGTAAAACCAACACTCTCACAAGGGCTCATGCTCATGTGGAAAAAAAAAACATAAAAGTGTAAAAGTCAGAAGCCAACAAAGGTAGACAGCAAAAACAACACGATACAACTAAAAAAAAAAACATATAACCCGCCAGTTAGGCGTTCTACTCTGTTAAACATTTAATTCCCAAAAATATTTTTTACCGGAGCATTTTGAGCCAGCTGGCAAGAAACCCAAACAAAAACAGTGTTACTAAAACAACAAAAAAATAGTCAAGAAAATTTCACAATTGAAAAGAAAGCGTGCGAGTTGGGTGTAATTGCTATGTTGCTGTGTGGCAAGTGTCTTGGGCTTAGGTAGCGAGGCACAGGCGCGGCCTTAGGCAGGTAATCTGCACTGCAGATTGGCAAGAGACGAATTTAGAGCAAACAGAGCGTGTGATTCTATTTCCTATATGATAGTTACATATGTACATTTATTATGTGCATATATTTTGTATATGGTTTTTCGAAAGTCACTTTTCAATGACCAGAACTGACCTCGTGGGCTGTTAAACAGTTCCTAACGCGGGGTGCTGGCTTCCCCAGACATAGGGAATAGAGTGGAAAAGTAACATTTTTCAGCAAAAACCTTTTTTTTAGTGGTGCAGCAGGAATTCTTTTTCAATGAATTTTGAAGCGAACATTGGGTAATTATGTTTAACCCAACCGCATCGAAGTTTATTTAAACCAAATTGCAGCACTAGAAAACTTCTTCAGCTTAGCAACAAAATATTTATATTTTCTGAAATCTCTCTTAAGAGTTAATTTTTAAGATATTTTTAATCGTACCACTTTAGTTTGGCAAGCTCTGAACGGTTTGCTATCCTAAGCCCATCGAGCAATTATCTCAAATATTTGTAGATCATTGAAAATTGGCAATCCTACGATATTTTAATGATATGGAGTTTTGGCCTGAAGACCTGTGCATGCCCTTGTTCATGGCATCACAGTTTTAAGATCTCAGACTTGGGTCTTCTTTAAAGATTTATTTTTGCCAGCAACATAGTGCTAGTTATGCTTCTTATCTGATTGTGTGTTCCCGAAATATAAAAAGCATTCCCTAGTAGAACCAGATTTTCCTTTCCCTATAGAGGACTATCTTTTCCCTACAGAGGACCATATAAAGAATTCATCTAACAGAGATTCGTTATACGAAAAAAAATCGTTTTAGAGTAGTTCCTTATAGGCAAGTTCGACTGTAATTACCTAGTATTTTTCTGCAAAATTCATTAGCATGTTATATCAATTTGTTCTATCGAATTCTAATCATTTTTTGCTGTTTAATAGACAACAAATGTTAATCGTATTAGCGTTAATGATTATACAATTCACACATTCAGTTTAGGAAATTATCGTCTGTTTATACTTAGCTAGACATGTTTTTTACAAATTAACCAATTGAGAAAATTATTTGATTTATTTATTCATTTCCTAAAACAATTAATAACAATTTTGCTCGTTTTTTAATCAACTAAATTAAGTTGCTTGAAAACAATTGAGCTTGATAGCAAATTTTCAAAGCAGTTCTTATAAAACGGCATATAGTAGTTTGACAGCGTTGTATCCAGTGGGAAAAAAAATCGAAAAAATTTTGAACATGTTCAATATGTTGAGCACAAAATGGAATTGTGCAATATAGAGTAAGCTCATGATCCAACAATGAGAAGGTAACGCAATGCGCAGGTCTGTTATTCGTGTCTCTCTGAAAAAGAGAGCATAGCTTCAACTCTTGAATGGACAATTTTTTTTATTTTTTAAATATTATGACCAAATAAATTTATGCCAGTTTTATTTTTTTTTAGTCTAAACATTTGTGTTAAGTTTGATCAACATTGGTTCACTATCTCATATGGGTGTCATACAAAAATTGAACCAGATTTCTGCGCAGGCACGCTTGCGCACTGTTTTGCTGCAGCTTGTGCATCATTGAGTACTAATTATTATATCTCCTCATGGTAATAAATATTTTTTTAATTCTATTTATTTTATTGCTTTCGCGCTGTTAGATGATTGTTTATTAATTAATCTCACTATCATATTTTTAAGTTTTTCATTCACTATACAATGATTAAACTGCATACCAAAATGTTGTACGCGCAATTTATTTTAGGCTGTCTGGTGAATGATTCATTTGCCGCTTTAGATGAATCAATGCAGACCCCTAGTCCAAAATTACACTGAGATTGAAATTTTGGACCCCTTGCACGAAAAACTGTTCTGCACTTTGTATCTATTTGTAGCTTCAAAAGGATTTCATTATGTAGGATTAAACAACTTTTTTAGAAACTAATCTTATTAACTTCGTTTAGCCATTGGGAAACTATTTGCCGCCCTAGCTTTAAAGTTTAGAATATTAAACCACTTCTTTAGAGCCGATTGCTTCTTACTTAACACACTCAGCACTCAGCTCATGCTTCAATAGTCACCAAAGGGTTTCAAATGCATGCTCAATAATTTTATGATTGAATAAACCATAAAAACTTTACATACAATTTGATCATTATTACATACAAGTATGCACTCTAACGATATTTTGTAGTTTTGAGTTCTTTGAGCATAGAATTTCAAGAACCAACATAAGTTTCTATTGTTTCATAAAAAACTACATTATACAAACGAACCCATACACTTCAGAACAGCTTAAACATTATAATTGCGTTCCTTTATTGACGGGAATTTATTTTATGCATACATAATACATACTCAACAAAATGCAGCAGCATCTCAAGTGAAATTTCAAACGAAACCCTAGCCGTGTGTGTTTGAGTGTTTGCGTCATAGTTATGAGAAACAACCATCATATGCATAATCCCCTTTAATTGTTGACCTCCTGAGCTGACGCTGACCCCCAGTTTCCTGTCGTGCGTGGCATGCGTCGTATGGCAACAGACTCTGACTGTCATCTTTTGCTTTTTTAGATTTTTTTTTTTATTAATTTTAATTTTTAACCTTTGACTGGTTGCCGCTGCAGCTTGTTGCAAGTGCAGCGTTGGGGTTCTGTGGGGGTGGCCATGCAACGGGCGTTGACAACTGCATAATAGCCCAGGCTGACTGACACAGACATGGGCATACATATAGAGACACACATCAACGTGATCATCATCAGCGGCAGCATCGAATTCAATTAAATTTAATTAAAGATTACAATACATTGCCTCGGGCTATATGAAGGCGCTTGATATGGAGCTCGAGATATGTATATATTTTTTTATAGCTTCTTATGTGCTGTATAGTAGTTGTGTCTGAATGAATGAGCTGCTGACCTTAATGGATCCTAAACAAACATAGACACTGACACCATACCGCACACACGCACATAAAACCCCATTAGAATTGGATGTCGACGGATCTTTGTTGCGTGGGACGCTGCAGGCGCGAAACAGTGCCTCCTTCTGCTATAGTTTATGTAGAGTACATCTAGCTAGCTTGGCACTGACAGCATTTCGACAATTAAAAGGGAAATTTGTCTTCGAAAAAGGGGGGTTGTTGCTGCAATTACTCGAAACGAAAGCTTTACAATATAAATGTATATATATCGTATCACAAACATGCACATTACGAACATATGCATAATTTGTACCAATTTAATTTATAAACATACACGCACACCGAGACAGGCACATGTTATAATAAAAAGTCTTGGACTTGTTCAGGAAGCTGGACTTGTGGACTGCGTATCAGAATCAACCCCCCCTTGTGTAAGACCTGCTAAGTAATTAATTTTAATGGCTCCATTAGCTGCAGAATTGAATTTCCTCAAGTGCGGCACGCCCTTTTAAAAGCGACCCACACAACAAACATAAACACACGCTCCATAACACAACCCAAGTTTAATCGCCGTAGTTTGTTTTTGGAGTAGGACTAAATTAATTTGGCTAATAATGAAATTACATACCAAAAAATGGAGAAAAACGAGAAAGATATGGTAACTTCGGGTAACCGGAGTTAAAATGCCCTTGCAGAATGACATAGAAGTGAATGTAGGGGTGGCCTTTACTGTTCGTGTATTATTCATGGTGGACTAAAAAACCAAGCGCAAAACTGTTTATGAGCTGAGCTCTTTATATAATGGTCAAGAGATGGAACAATTAGAACATGAAGTGTTTTGTATAAGGAATCTTCGAGAAATATAATATGAGAAGGGCGGCATAGAAGACGACCGTTCCACATAGGGCATTGGAGTGATGACGGCGCGCAGCAGAGTCACTTCCAAGAGAAGTGCTGTATCAAGCCTTAACCCAATAATGGGAGGCTATGTCAGTCAAAAAAAATATGGTACTTTGAAATCATAGATCTTTAAAAGAAATTACAAATTTTGAAAATATGGAAAAATCGAATCGAGTCATAGTTGCCTCTGCTTTAAGAGAAACAAAAGGATGAGCTTGACCATCACTAATGTAAAGTTCAGTCCACAGATAAGGAAAATGACACTCTCAGACAAGCCGACACATTTGATCGAGAGAGTTGGCTGAACAAAATACGAGTAAAAATATGAGCCATTAGAGGAAGATTTAGAAGATGGCGGAAACTTGGTAACTTGTATAATGCAAAAAACAGTCCGAGCACTTCCCTACTGCGACAGTCATAACCTTTAAAAGACTGCTCAGAAAGTACTATAACAGAATAACTCGAACCATATTTAAGATTTAGATTTTGAAGAAATAGTTTAGTTTTAGGAAAATCTGCACATTAGTACATAATTGTGTCTGAAATAGTGCAGGGGATACATTAGGAAAATTGCTTGCGAGGTAATATGCTTGATGAGAATCGTGAAAGAAAGCAACGTGCGCTATACCAAAACTTCTGTGGCTTCAAGGAAAATTAAGAGCTTTCGAATTTAAAGACAATCAGATCGCTGCCTCACTACTATATTCTTATACCTAAAAAGGCTGCAAAGAAAGTATTATAAGGACACGACTGCCAATTGGGTGCTCTGTGAGAAAGATGAACGAAAGTAACGTGCGCTATACTCAAGCTTCTGGACGTGAAGAAAACTTAAAAGCTTTTGTAAAGATAGAGATCCGATCACTGCGCTACTGCGTCGGTCTAATGCACCGGAAGTGTTACTTAGTATGTAGGCTTAAAGAGTAATCTGTCGCAAAGTTGAATCTCAACTTAAAAAGCTTGGCTTTATTCAAATATAAAATTTTGGTGAGTTGAAGATTGAGTAATCGTGTACTCGTTAGTTTAATTGTAAGGTATCTGCCCCCTTAATTAGACCATTCTCTGCAAGGGTATGAAAAGAAATTACAAAACAAAAACACGAAAAAACGTGATCAAATTTTGAACTGTTAGCCGGTTCTCTTTCTCTCTTTTTCAGAGCACTGCCAAAACATTCAGGCGCCTTATGCCAGTTAGGGTAAGCTGAAACAACAAACAAAAAAAAAACATGGAAAATAAAACAAGGACAACTCAAAAAGCTGTTACACATTTTTTTTTTTGACTTAATTTTGTTAATATGTTTCTAACGAGCCTAGGGTCTGACTGTTTGTCAGTCCGTATCTCTGTGCAGTAAATGCATTAAGAGTGCAATTTACTTGGTGGGTGCTTCAGTAGTTACGCCGCTTGTGGTGAGGTTCTTGTCTCACCCTGCACTGAACCCGGCACAACCCCCAAAAAAAAGAGCCAAGAACAACTGCAGCGGGGCAACGTTCATAACTGACTACAATGGCCGAATTTGTTTGCTCTATCGTCTGGACTGTATACTGACTCATGCCCTTGACTGTTTTGCATTTGTATACTGTGCTGGGGGAGAAGATTGGGCGGGTTTGCACACTATATGCGTCTGGTGCGCGGTCATTGCCATTTCATGAAAATCAAATGCATTTCGAAATTGCTGCAAAACATTTTTGGGTTAGGGCGAGAGTAAGTGTATGTGTTGCTTCTGCGTTGTATAGGGTTCCCGGGATTGTGGGTGGTTGTTGTCGTTTTTATATGCCCTTGGGTGCGATTTTATAAGTTTAGCGCTGTTTGCATAGTGAATGAGACTTTTTGAAATTGTTTGACAATGACGTCGACGGCGGTTAATAATGCAAGTTAATACAGCAGTTGACAGGATTATAGGAACACCCTTGTACACGGAGTCTCTAGCTCTCCCGTTCACAGCAATCAAGCAAATAAATTTACCATTTTATGGAATCCGGTTTTGTAGCACCCCTTTTTTTTTGCTGCTTCTTAATGGCCTTAACTCATTAAGTATGATTTAATATTCAGATTTCAGTTGACAATTAGAAAACATTGTGGGTGCACTCGTGGGACCAATAATTAAGTCAAACACTGTTACCAAAGCAGGTTTTTAAGGGTTTCTCAAGTAACTGATGTGACTTTTAAGCTGTTTTTACAATATTTCATTTTTCCATCTTGGATGACAAGTTTTAATGGGTTTTCTGTGTAATACTTATTATAATACGTAAACGTATATGTAATTTGTTTCAAAAATCTGTTGAGATCTGCATTTGTTTATAAAGATTTGCCAACAATTTTGCGAAAATGGGCCAAAAGCTACGCAATTTGCAAAAAAAATATGTAACGTTTTCAAGAACCTTTTGAACCGGTGCTGAAGGCACGGACCTCAACTAAATATCTGAATTCTACACAAATTTTAAAAATTTTTTATAGAACAACAATATTTTTGAAGTCTATAAGTCCAAACACCAATTTTGGTGTCTGTAGCTTCTTCACGAACTGCTTTACAAAAATGGAGATCATTTTGGCCTATAACTCCCGACTTTAGTAAAACTAAAAAGGTAATGAAAAAAGAAATATATGTGTAGGACTATACCGCCAAATTGTTTTATAAAAAAAAACAGAATGCAAGTGAACTTGAGCATAAGACGCACCTTGTGGCAATAGTACAAGCTCTCTAGCTTTGGGTTTTCGAGGAACTGGACGCATGAACAATCGCACATGGCTTAATCGATTTCTTTTGTCGTCCTAAAAATTTTAATTAAAATGTTGTGGGTTCTTACTCGTTTCCACCAAGGTTCTACACCATAACAATTTTTGCACTAACTTAATGTCTTCTTAATTTCATTTTACTACCTAATACGTTGTACCCAAAGTACAGGTTATAAAAATGTCGTAACATTTTCCATGGACTTATTTTTAGCTCTGTTTTCTGGTACCCAACGTGCTAAAGCCTGTCTGACTTTGGCAGAAACTCAGTTTAAGACAAATACTAAAGGACTCCGCCTCTTTGCGTAGACCATAAGCCTCTTACCCATCTTTTTAATCCTCGATTCTTATTAAGCTAAGCTGTTTAAAGCCATAGAGATTTTCTTAGATATCCGAATTTTTCTGTAAGCAATTAAATTGGTTGAAAATAGTATCAAGTTCTAGAATTTGTGGCCTATGCTGTAGTCTGGCGCTGTTACCATCTGTCCCAGCCCTTTAATAAATACAAATACCAGCCAAATACCTTCCTCTTAACTGCAAAAGAGCATGGAGTGCTAGGGCACTTACCGTCAACGAACCCGATAAGAGAAAACATTTAGAAAGCGAAACTGAAACCAAAGCAGCATGAAACAAAGCCAAAAACGATAAAGACATAGATTGAGGACGTGGACGTGAGCAGCAAAGAACAAGTGACTGACGTCGTCGACAACTGACGTCTCCAATTACCAAATACGTTTCTCGATGCCAAAACGTAGATACAAAAACAACGTGCTCGAAAAAACACGAACACCACAAACATTTTACAGTCAAATTGCCATGACTCATAGCAGGTCAGGACAGCACAGTAGTACAGGACAAAGCGCTATATAATACACGCACATACACTCATAAACACCGGCAACCATTTTAAAAAGAGCACACAGAAAAAAAAAAAAGGTGTTGTCCTCGAATCGCACAAACACATGCAGAACTCACACACGCAGACACACACACAATTTGGAAAAAAGTAAGCCCATATATTTGTTTTGGGTGAGAAAGTGCAGCAGAGCAAAACGGAAGTTAGGTTAGGTTCAGCGGGTTGGGTTCTAAACTAGAAGCCGCAAAGTATGTGGTTGCATGTGTCGCCTGCAACAATGTCCTGCCGCTTACCTGACGAACCCCCACCCCAACTCTTACAGCTGAATGTGACCGTTGTTGCCAAGCAGGTGGTCGGACAGCGTCAACTATTCAGGGTAGTTCTTAGTTTCTCTGTTTCCTGAGTTGTGTCCAGCAAGCGTATTGAACTTCTCTTGACAGATACCGCTCAATAATGACACTACCCACTTGCAAATGGGCACAGCAGCAGGCTAACAACCCTGTCACAGGGTGTCCTGCTTACGTAATTGGTTCAATAAACCTTTTACTGGGTGCTCTACTAGTCACAGCGCAAACGGCGTTATTTGACAAGCCATGCATAATGCTCATTTTTATTAGTTGTTTGGTGTTGCCATGGAAATTGCCAGCCAGAGTTTGCCAAAAAGCAAATCAGGGGCGTCCCCCCGCCCTAGCTGCCATTGTTTAGTTCGATAATGTGAGGCGGAACGAACACGACGACGACAGCCACCCAGACGACCAGACACACACGCACACACAGTTTATGTCAAAACACACACACACACACATTCAAATTGCATGTCTGAACACACTGTCTGACAAAAGTTTTAATCCATACAACATTTACTCCTATTTATCCTCTTTCCAGTTCTATAGTCTATTGGAGCAGAATCCTATAGCCAATGCGACGCTTTCGCTGCGCTCTTGCACCATCTTTGTGCCCACCAACGAAGCCTTCCAGCGCCATAAGGGACCCACAGATGTGCTCTATCACATATGTAAGTAAAATGATCAAGTTTACGAGAATTATTTATTAAATAACTATCCACTTTCTCTTTTAGCCACTGTGGCGCTCAACAAGGATCAGCTGTCCAAGACCGTCTCTTCGGACAGGGATGGTAATCCGCCGTTGTATATAACGAAAAATCGCAATGGCGATATATATGTGAATAATGCACGCATTATACCCTCACTAACAGTGGAGCTTACGAATCGCGAGGGCAGACGTCAGGTGAGTCATTTGCACTTTTTTTTTCGTTTAAAATGCTTAACTACAACGTTTGCTGAAACTCTTACAGGTCATGCACATCATCGATGAGGTTCTCGATCCGCTTACCCCGTTGCAAACTGCCAAGGCTGACATTACCAATCCGGATGCCTATCAATTCTTGCAGCAAGCCGATCTGCTCAACATTGGTGAGAATCGTCTGCGCACTTACCGCTCACAGGTGACACTTATGAAGAAGGAATCCATCTATCAGTCGCCCGGCACACATACTTTCCTGGTGCCCGTTGATGAAGGCTTCAAGGTAAGCTACGTACGCATATCAGCTTTTAGCTATACTAAAACTCTGTTGCACAAATAGCTTTCTACACGCAGCGGTTTGGTAGATGCCAAGGTTATTGATGGCCATGTTATACCCAATACGGTTATTTTCACTGCCGCCTCACAGCACGATGAGCCAAAGACTTCTGCAGCCTTTGAGGATTTACTGAAGGTTACCGTCAGTTTTTTTAAGCAAAAGGATGGCAAGAGTATGTAACAATAATTAAACAGTATTATAATTATAGTATGTAAACAATTACTTTTTTTACAATAGTGTACGTCAAGTCTAATACAATTGTGGGCGATGCCAAGCATCCACAAGGCGTGGTTCTGGCTGAGATTGTCAAAGCCAATATACCCGTGCGTAATGGAGTCGTACATTTGATACACCGTCCGCTAATGATTATCGACACAACAGTTACACAATTCTTACAGGTATGTTTGGTACAGTTTCCACTAATTGCTAGACTTGGAGGCGAAACACGCACACAGACAAACACATACACGCATAAAAATAAAGATAAAGTTAGATAGTCCCAATGGCTATGTGATAAGAACTGGCATAATGATTGGCTAGGCACACACTACTAGGCTGGGCAGTTCAACCTATAATAAAAGGCCTGGAAATCTTATCAGTTAACAGCTAGGTCAGACACATAAACACAAATCTCACACTTATATACTATATACACATGAGCCGCTGCTTTGCAATTTGCTGAACGCGATATCATATGAAAGCCCAACGAAACGATGGAGATTTCAAAACTTCCAGCGTTCATCTGAGTGCAAAGCCTAAACCAAAGAAAGAGCTGCACCTGAAACCGCCAAACTTGCCAATTTCACATGCTACAAACATACATATACATATGTAGATCATATGTATTAGACCACATAGTGCTTTAACTTGAAACTTATTTGAAAAACACTTAGAACATAGCATATAGTAATGCCCAAAGTCTGATTTTACCTAGAACTAAATTGTGGCGTAGTACACCTTAGATTTGTGCAAAGTTCTTGGCGTTTTTTAATGTTGAAACTTTACACGAAAATATTGAATTCGGTTTCAGGTAAAATCAAAAGCAAAATTTTATTTTAAAATAATTTTTAAAATATAAATTTTATTTTAAAAAAATTTTGGGTGTAATGTAAGTATTGCCAAAATCGAAAATGAAAAAAAAAAAACGCAATGTATTTAATGTATTTTTATCTATGGAAAACTTACTGAAAATTTTCAACTCAAACTTGTACAAAATTTTCATGACATTTAAGTGGGTGGAAGCTGCAGTTTTGAAGCTAGCTGGTGTCGCAGAGATGAGAATCTTGAGTAGCAGAATATCAGAAGCTTAAGACTTTTTTTTTTTAAACGAATTATTGAAACGTAAGATTGAATTATTGTTTAAAGATGTTCGAAATTGGTTAAAAAAAGTTAATGTATTAAAATGACGAAAATACGACATATTTGAAAAGTTTATTTAAAATTGTGGCGATTACAATTACCTCGTTATCTATCATCTTTTTTAAAGACTTAAGTAATATGTTTAAATTGAAAAATATTTCAAATAACCAAATTCCGAAGCAAAAAAAAATTGTATACTTTCGAAAAATCTGTTTTAAAAACTCGAAATAAAATACACCAAAAAGATGTATCCAGCCATAAACTGCAGCTCCCTCCTAACACGAACAGTTCAAAGCTTCACGCTAAAATTTGACTCAAAATTCTAGTTCCATCGTAACAAATTGGCTTGCAAAAACAGTGACAAAAATAAGAGCAGAGCTTGAACTGGTTCAACTTTACAAACTGTTTCTCATTAATGTTCAAAAAAACCAAAACTTCACTGTCTAAACGTAACATCTATCTGTTGATTATATTGGAAAACTTCAAATCCTTTCCTCATATCCGAACATAAATTGGCCAAAAGCTTTCCTACCCGGCTCAATCGCTCGTTTGCTACCATATTCGCCAGAAGATCGCTCGGCATGCACTCTTTATATGTAATCTATCAAGTGTTTATGGTCTTTTTCTCTGCCATACGAAGGATTCATAAAAGATACATTAAACATTTAATACATCTGTGTGTATAAATTCGAATTCGCTTCGGAACCATTTAGTCGGCTCATCAGCGCGCCCATTACTCTTATCCTTTCGTTTTTTTCCAAATTTTTAAACATATTTTTATAAAATCTTTCTTTGTATTGCTATTGTCGTTATCATTTTACTGATTATCATACTTTCTTTTGTTTCTTATACTGTAACATGCTGTATACAATATACAAAATCCCATATCGCTCAAAAAACTGCATTGAAATTTCAAAAAAACTGCTGCACCCAAACCAATTTGAATATTAATCTGATATCAAATAAAGTCGTTCAAGGTAAACAAGTTTTTTTAATAAGTGTAAAATATTTGCGTTAACTTTCTCATTAATATTTTTGTTTTTTTTTTACAATTTTTTTTAATTAGTTTTGTTTTTTATGCACCTGTTACGTTTCTTTTGTCAGTGTTATAATACATACAATACATACATACATATGCATGAATGTCACCTAGTTATTGTTTTCAAAGCATGTATGTATTTCCAGAAAATGTATATAATAGGCAATTACTTAGAATGTAATACTCCGTAAGAGTATATGAAGTAAAAAGGGAAAAATTTTTATGCATTTAGTAGAATTAAATTTGGAAATAATAAGAGGCATAGAGCTAGATTAGGGTGGACCTTTGCTGTACTAGAATTAGTTAACTAAGTTTTATAACTGGGAAACTTTGGTGTTTGTGGCATAGGGTAAACTATTGCCTTACTAGGTTTAGCTATCTAAATACTGGCAGACTTTAATGTAGATCTTTATCGCAAATACCAGAATGTAAAAAATATGATTTATGCAATGAATAGTAATAGTAATAGTAAACATTAATAGTCAACGAAAAAACCTTCAACCATCCAGCTCAGAAAATGGAGTTTTAAATAACGTTAATAAGCCTAATGATTTATTTAAAATTTTTTTTTATTTTGTAAGATTGAATGGAATAAGTTTTTTTAACAAAAGGGTATTCAGGTATTCAGTGTAGTTACGAAGAAAGTCTAATGGTTCGTAGATTAAACACAGGATATAATGATCAAATCTAATTCCTTGAAACTCATACTATTGATGATATAAAAAGATACTTAGCTAAAAGAAAATATCAAAACTGTTTAAAGATTTAAAAAGTACAATTTTTTATTTATTGAAAAAGAACAAATTCTTAAACTACAAATCAAAGAACATAGCTGGCTTTTAGTTCAAAAAAATAAAATTGAAGTTACGGCTATAAATAGAGCTTTCTTTTAAACTTTCTCTTATCCATTTTAAAAAAGCGAATAATTAGGTTCTTTATTCCGAAAACTACTTCTAAAAATGATCGCACAAATCAGTTGTTATAGTAAGTAGAAACATTTTACGGGATGGCTCTTAAGAAAACGTGTGTATCGTAAATAGTTGGAAAAACAACATATTTTTTTTTATTTCTTTGTAGTCTATAATTGCATAAAAGAATTAATCAAAAATCCAAAATTTCCCCATACCAAGCTTTTTTTTCAAACTCAATTCTTTTGAACTGTAGGGATTTGGGATCTCGCTAAAAATCGTTAATACTTATTCAATGTTTAGTGTACTTTAAAATAATTGTAAAACGTGTCTTGTTAAAAAAACAAAAAAACTGCTCTCAATAATAGGACATGTGTTTGTTTTTTTCTTTAATTTGTTGCACTTGTAAATTATGTTTTTCGAAAAAAATCAAATTCGTATACCAAAGTTTCGTTTTAGTTTTATGTTTGTCCAAAGCGCACGCAAATTTAAAAAAACCAATTTGAAACTTGTTTGCTTGTTAAAAAAAAAATGTACATAAAAGCTTATTTTTGTTGGAATCTCTGTTTAAAAGAAACTTAAATAGTTGAAAAAAAGAAATTAAAAAACTTTCTTCAATTGTGCTTCATTTCAAATATTAAACAAACCTGTGGCGGATCTTGCACTGCGCGGAACCTGAAAAATAAACTTAAAATGCGTTAATACGAAAATATATATATATATGAAACCCAAATATTGTTTTACATGTTTTACCTTCAAACCAAAAACCGAATTTTTGTGTACTCTTCTACTTGTTCAACTACATACTTCTCCACCCGTGTACTGATTTAGTTTCTAAACGTAAGTAACTATTTACACCACAAAACACCCATATACACAATCACTGCAACCACAATCATAATTGACATAAGAGCAAAGTTTATGTGCTGTATGTAGCCCAATCTTTCATTGAAAATTCACCTACGGCTCATTTCTAAAATTGGCCATGCATTATGCTTATCATGAGAACGAACCCCTGATCTATTTGTTATTCAAATTTACTTTTGCACTCAAAAACTGCCGGACTACTTTACTGTCAATGTCAAGGTTTAATAAGAAATTGATAAGCGGAAAAAAATTTAGATCCGTTCAACATTGAAAACAAAAAATAGAGTAATAAATTGGGACATGTTAGGCCCCATCAAATAGTAACAAGAAATGCACTCAAACTTTGATACCCAGAAAGTACCCATGAATAGTGTATTAATTTTTGAGTACTCGAATGAATTGCCATGAATACCGATAAGCCATAAAGTTGTTAGATAAAAGAACAGATATAAGACATCTAAGCAGATATAATATAGTAAATATTCTTGTCCTCTCAACAGATTGCAAATATGCCGGACAATCGGTCTCGAAAAAAAAGTGTTGTAGGGTTTTTTGATGCTTTGGGTTCGGTAGTCAGACCATATTTCTTATATGTTTTTGGGGTTGCTGATTCCGAATCCGAGGTCTAAAAAGCCCTTTCAAGTCTGCGTTCTTACATAACCTCAAAAACAAAGTATTTTGGACATTATTTCAAAAGCCTGACTTGGTAGGGGTTTTGAGTCTCAGTTCCTATTCAGTGACCCCAAAAATATAATAAAAAAAAGTCGTTGAAAATCATATATCTAGAAAAAAATATTTGTTGTTTTTGGAGGTTATATCAAAACTTCCTCGAATTCGGGTTCAGCGGCCGAGTTATAGAGAGAGAGTTAGCTTCTTAGGTCAGGCGTGGATCCAGAAACATATTTTGGGAAGGCAGTCCAAATTTACGCTGTGACACTGTGATTTCTGAGAAACCATGATAACGCCTCTTCTGGATTCTCCTCTTCTTCTACTGCTCTCAATTAAAACATTATAAATGCTTTACTTCAAAATCATATAAATTTCGTTGTGCAAAAGCATCAAAACATTATCCAGGCAATCTCTCTACTTAAGCATACTGAACCATATGAAATCAAAGATGTCGTAGCAAGATAACATAGCATCACACATATACCATATTATTGGCTTTATCAACTACATTCAACCGAATTGGCTTTACTTTTCTTACTTTTGTTTAAAATACAATTTTAGCCTTAAGCTTTTTGTATAAGTACAATCGTTGCTACATGTTTGTGATAATGTCTATATGTACTACATATATACAAAAATAAAAAAAAACCTAATGTACATCTTTCTAGTAATATGTTACCCATACATAGCTTGTGCGTCCTCCCCACCTTAGAGACAAAAAAGAAAAATGCTTTTGTTTTCCGTTTATTTGTTTTATTTTTTGAGATTTTGCATGTTGTTGCAAACATATCCTGCTAAACTGCAATAATTATTGTTATCTTCTTTGAAGGACAACGAGAATGGCGCTTTGCGCAAATTCTATGAGGTCATTATGGACAATGGCGGATCGGTGCTCGAAGATATAAATAACTTGGCTGACGTTACCATATTAGCACCCAGTAACGATGCTTGGAATGCGTCCTCCATTAACAATATTGTTAGGTGAGTGGGTTGTGTAATATCTGCTTAAGTCGTTTAATAACAAATACTTTTGATTTTCAGAGATCGCAAGCGAATGAGCGAAATACTGAACATGCACATTATTAAGGATCGTTTGAATGTAGAGAAGATCAGACAGAAGAATGCCAATATGGTAAGTTCTTTGGATGGATATTATGTACATATATTGTCTAACTCTTTTCTTTTTTCATCCGCAGATCGCTCAAGTGCCCACGGTCAACAATCACACTTTCCTGTATTTCAATGTCCAGGGCGAAGGCGCTGATGCAATCATTACAGTTGAAGGCGGCGGAGTTAATGCCACTTTGGTGCAGGCTGATGTTGCTCAGACAAATGGATTTGTACACATTATCGATAAGGTTTTGGGCGTGCCACACACTACCGTGTTGGGCAAATTGGAAACTGATCCTATGATGAGGTATAAACTTTAATACTTTAACAATTATTTCTTTTCTAACTAAAAGGTTTTTTATTTTTCATTCAGCGACACCTACAAAATGGGCCACTTTTCCAACTTTAATGACCAATTAAACAACACGCAGCGTCGTTATACCTTCTTTGTGCCAAGGGACAAGGGCTGGCAAAAGACCGAACTGGACTTTCCTTCGGCGCATAAGAAGCTCTTTATGCGTGATTTTGCTTATCACGTAAGCTGGCTTTAATCATTTAGGCTGCATTTGAATTAAGCTACGTTTATTTTTTAACCCACAGTCCAAGTCCATTTTGGAACGTCATCTGGTTATTGCTGATAAAGTATTTACCATGAAAGATCTGGCGCAAATGTCCCTCAGCAGTGATTCAGTTTTGCTGCCTACATTCCGTGACTCACTGAAGATCAAAGTAGAAGAGGAAGCTGGACGTAAGTAACGTTGATTTTAGCTTATATAATTGCTTTCAATGTTGCTTGAAACTATTGGTCTTGAACTATGTGCGCTGTATTACTAACTTTTATTAACTATTTTCTTTAACCTAAATTTTTTGCTTTTGTGTTTTTTAACAAATAATTATGTGATAACCAAAAAAAAAAAAAGATCTACATGATGAGTTTGCTAGTCACGAATGGACTGGTGAGTGATGTCGCTTGTCAAACACACCAACCAAAACTATATCACGCCCTATGCATACATATATATAAATTATAACGTAGTCTACCCACATGGCATCCACACTTAAAAGCATATATCGAAGCTTAATACTCTTTAGGTTGCAGTGTTTCAAAAAGCACCAAAAATTTTTACAAAAATGTTGTAGCAAAAATGTTTCTTACCTACCTTAAACCTTTGGGCATATGATACCATACAATTTATGTGCAGGCTGTAGATTTATTCCAGCAATTAAAAACCAAACTGCAATTTGAAGGGTATAAAAAATGATTAGTGTGCCAATTTTAACAATATGTTTTATTTTACAGGATATGTCATCATTTGGAACTACAAGAAGATCAATGTCTATAGACCAGATGTAGAATGCACCAATGGCATCATACATGTCATCGACTATCCACTGCTGGAGGAGAGAGATGTTGTTGTGAGCGGAGGTAGCTATCTGTCAGAATCAAGCATTTGCATCATGTTGGCAAATCTCATAATGATAACAATAGCAAAGTTCTTCAACTAAAAATACTCAAAAAAAAAAGCATTCATTTTGTAAAAAAATCAACAACCAAACAACAGTCAACAACAAAATAAACAGCCAGAAAACAAACAACAACAGCAACAAGATTTCTAAAAACCAAAACAAACTAATAGCACTAGAATGTTATAACTATCTACATATTGTTGATATATATGATAATCCTGTATTAAAGTATATGTCACAAATGATAATAATCATGCAGCGCCACTTCACTACAACAACAACATCAACAACAGGCACGATACCCTATCACAAAAAAACAACTACCATGCATACTACTAAACACTTGAGACTCGAAACACATTTACATAAATGCTACCAACAACCACAAAAACAACATACCTTACTGCATTGGCTTACATACACATACTATACGCAGTTGTATGAAATCTTAATTTTAAGTATTAAAGAGACGCGTTGCCAACCTTGGCTACAACCTATGATTCCCCCTACTAAAGAAGGCCTTATGTATCATATAAAATATATATTTTGATTATGTATTTCATTTTATGTTCAACATATTATTGTATTTTTTAATGGACGTTTTTGCTCGCTAAGTTTTAAGTTAAAAGTGCTCATTTGTTTAATTTTTAGGTGTAAATTTTGAATTGTTTGTTTTAGTTTATCTATATTATAATTTATATGATTTGTAAAATGTGTTAACTTAAGTAGAACGCGAATCTCGTTGTACATGTCAAAGAGAAACATTTATAAGCAATCAAACTCTCACGCATAAACATACATATACTCATACATGAATATATATATTTAAATATGCATACATTTAACGAAACTAAAGTCAATGTAAAGTTTTAAAATGTGAAATTTTATAATAAACTACAAATTTTTTTTATTTTTATTTGAAGGATATACATTCATGTCTTTTTAGCATTAAATTAAAAAACATAAATTGTGAACAACATAAAACTAAAGGCAAAACCCTGCACTTATGTAGTTATATTAGTTTGCTATGCATGTGCCCATGCCCAAAACTATATTATGTCTATTATTATTATATATTATGCCCACCCATGATTCCAAAACACAAGTTAATATCAAATTGTAGCGCGTAACTAGCAATTAAACAAAACAACAACATTCTAAAAAAAATAAAACACCAAAAAAACTTTAAATTGAAGTTAGTCGAAAATAAAAACAAAAAAAACACAACTGCCGTTAACTATGTTTAACATTTTTGCATAAAAAACTTAAACTTAACGAATGTGTAAAAGTGTGTAAAATGCATTTTAATCAGGGAATCAAACTTAAACTTTTATCGCTTCTGTGATCGATAACAATTTGTTTCAACCGTGCCTGCTGGCAACATTACCAAACCGGGTTGGAACTTATATTTATTGTTAGATTGGCAATTCGAAGAAAAAACTCGTTTTTAAATCTCAGCTTAATTAAGCAAAAAAATTTTTAATTCGACAGTAAAAAAAGATGTTTCGTTAAATTTTTAATTTTAAAATTACATCATATTATGATGTCATACATGTTGTGACTCAATTTTTAATTAAAAAAAAAATTTGTATGCAGTACATACTTTTTTAAAGTTTCTTTTTAATTTGATAGTTTCAAAGATTGGCAAATTAGGTTTAATTTAAGGCACGTTTTACTTGTACTTTAAATGAAATATTTGCTTAAGATACCAACTGACAACAACAATACTATCAGGTTTCAGTTTAAGTTCCAAGAAAACAGTACTTTTGTAGTATATTTTTTAAATTCTCTTCAAATAAGCATTATATAATGCAGATACTCTCTAAGGCTGTATTTATCCCATCTTTTCGTCCATTGTTGTGCTAGGGCTATGCACTCATTTGAAAAAAAGACTAATTTTACTATATTAATATTTTGTCTTTTTCTCAGCGTAAATAAGCAATTATAAGGAAAATATTTTGGTAATCTTCTACATAAAAATACTATACTTGAATTTTTTTTTAATATATTATAATAACTTTTTTGAAAGCTTGTAAGTTTGAAAGACTACTTGATAAACGCATGAGTGAAAAAATTAGCAAAAAAAAAAAAAAACGCATTATTATAAACAAATTATACAGTCTAAAGACAGCTTAATCGTTAGTAGAGTTTGAAAAAATTGTTAAAACAGTTTAAAATATTAAAAAAATATATTACTAGATAAACGCTTTACTCAAAATTATATAAAAATGCTTTATCTAAAAACTATGTAGTAAATACAGTTTATGCAATCATATTGGTAGTAACGTTTTGAAATATTATACACAACGATTGTTCAATTGGCAGTAACATTTTAAGATAGCACACCCAAGAATTTTATTAATTGGTATTTTATTTTTACTAAACAAGACTAAAACCGTGGTCAGACAAATATTTTTATTTGCCTAAACATCTGTTGGGCTATGAAACAGTCTGGAAATTAAAAAATGCAGCGTCGAGTTTTTAACATCTTATGCAAGTTTCCAATATGTTTTCTAGCCCACATCAGATGTTTAGAAAAATTTTAAAAACAATTATATTTTTTGAAGAATATCGAGTGGCTAAAACCGTGGTCAGACAAGCAATTTTAATTGCCTAAATATGGAATAGTCTATGAAACTGTCTAGAAATTGACAAATGCAGCGTCGAATTTTTAACAACCTATTCAAATTTCCAGTGTGTTTTATAGTCTACTCTATGTATTTAGCACACATGGGTTCGTTTGAGACAAAAAAAAAGAACTATAAAAACTAAAGAAATGACAAACAAATTTAAAAAATTTTTGCATTAAACATCTTATGGGTTACGAAATAGTCTAGAAATTGACAAATGCAGCGTCGAATTTTGAACAACTTATTCGAATTTCCGGCATGTTTCAAAGCCTTATCTAGATGTTTAAAGGCAGAAATTTGCATACATCAAAAACAAAAATTAGAAAAATTTATATAAAAAATTAGAAAAAATCCAAGCACTTATATTTACCACAAATCTTGAATGCGCTGCGAAACAGTCTAGAAATTGACAAATGCAGCGTCGAATTTTCAACAACTTATTCAAATTTCCAGTACATTTTAAAGCGCAATCAAGAATTTTTGGTTCAAATATTGTGCTTGGTATACATATAAAATAAAAGCAAAATTTATAAAAATTTCAAAATAAATTAACTTAAACACAAAACTTAGAACGTAGCATGCCAAGCTGTGCCAGAATTAAGTTTATTTTATTTCATTGGAAACCTATTGAATGTGCTTAAAAATATTTTTCGCTCAATTAGGATTGCTTTTGTGTTGCAATTCGGGGCAAAGATATATTTAAGGCACCCAAGCATTTTTGCTGGGTTGTAATTTAGTTTAAAAAGATTTCTGGCACATCTCTGAACATGTCTGCCTTGAATATCTGTTAGGCTAGAAAAAATTCTAGAAATTGACAAATGCAGCGTCGAATCCAAGAACTTATTCGAATTTCCGGTATACTTTTTGGTCTAGTGTAGATTCAAGGCAACTGTTTAAAAAATTAAAAAAAAAAAAAAAATACGTAACTATTTATTTATGCACTGCGTTAATTGAAGTTAGAGCTATACAATTTTTAAAGCGTCAAATACAATTATTGAAATTACAAATTTCCTACTCTAGAAGTTTTAAAAAAAATTTTCGCTTAGTTTTAGTATTGGGAAAAATATTTATTCTAAAATAGCTTAAAATAATGCGAAACAATCAAGAAGAAATCCAAAACTTTTCCTTTGCGCACTGCGTTGATTAAAGTAAGATTTTTGAAAACCCAAATTATTGAAATAGAAAATTTTCTATTTTAGAAATTTTGAGCAAATATTTGCTATTTGCCTTAGTTAAATTTATGAAAAAAAACTAGAAATTCAAAATTTTCATTTATGCAAAAGATTCAAAAATATAAAAAAAATAATTACAGCACTAATATTTTGAAAATACTTGAATTTTTTGTTTTCGTCTACTCATTTTAGCGGAAAATAAATAGAAATTTTGAGCAAATATTTGCCTTAATTTTCATTTATGCAAAAGATTCAAAAATATAAAAAAATAATTACAGCACTAATATTTTGAAAATACTTGAATTTTTTGTTTTCGTCTACTTATTTTAGCTGAAAATAAATACTTCTTTTGCATTGATTTAAGCAAGAGATTTAAAATATAAATTTCCAACTCTAGCAGTTTAATTTTTGGAAATTTTCCTTACGTATATTCACCACGATCATTAAGCGTTTAAAACACAATGTTTTCGGTTTAATTCCCCGATTTTAAAGCTTTTTACATGCGCCCACAAAAACATAACTACACTGGCAAAAAAAACGCATACACTTGTAAACACATATAAGTACATACGACTACAAACATGAGATACTCAATATAAGAAAAATCAGTTAAATTAACAGGTTTTAAACAAAACTACACTGGCAATAAATAAAACACAGCTACACTCAAAAAAAAGCAAACACCTTATACACAACACCTTCCAAACATAGAGATAATCAAATGTAAATCGGTTTAACTTTCTAATTTTTAGGCATTGTGCATACCACACAAATACACCGACAAATACATAGCTTGAACACTTGAAAAAAAAACATACCTAATACACACAATTCAGTGCATACGACTACAAACATGAGATACTCAATCAAATGCTGTAACTTTTTTGATACAAATTTTAACATACGGCTACAAATAACTTAAAATAAATGACAAAATTTGAAGAAACAAACTAAATATAAAAAAAAAAGATACAAGCAGCAGTTGTATTTTAAAACTTTGTATGTAGTTGTCATGTACAGCTGTATGTATCAAATTTATATACAATACTATATATCAAAAAAAAAAAAAAAAAAACAACTTACATGCTAGTTTTAGTCTGTATATGCAACATCATGTGCAACACCAAAAGCCGTGCTAAATAAAAAAAAAATAAAAAATATATATATAGTTACCCTTAACTCTAACGTAAAAAAATCTCTTTCTCTCTCTCTGTTTCTTCCCAATTATGCTATATACTTATAGGTTAGACATTGTAACCTAGCGTGTGTGTCCTCCTAACTACGCGTTTACGTACTGCTACTAAACATAAATATATAAATAACTAAAAGAAATAATTAAACTTATCAGCCTACAAGTACACTATGAACAAGAACAACAGCAACACCAAAAAAAAAATAGAAAAACAACCTACCTACCAAACCACATTACCAAGTATGAAAAAGTCGGCTTAAAGTTGTAGCGTGTTGTGCCAGAAATCTCTTTGAAACAACTTTCAAGCCTAACGAGCCATGTGTCAATATGTCAGTGTTGCAGATAACTCTTTTTTTTTATCGATTTGCGCTGCTTCAGTGTTGCACACAACTGTTTTAATCGAAGAGGGATCGTTGGATTCTACAAGAGATTTCTGTTACAGCCCCAATAGTCTGTATTATGTAGTAGAAATGAGGACCCCAAAATATCTTTAGTACATGGCGTGGTCGCTGCAATGTCGTTGCATGTTTTTTAATAGCCAGAGTTTAGTTTTGTCAGTTTTGTAGTAGCTAAATAAAAATTTAAAAAAAAAGAAAAGAATACGCTAAATGGAAAAATGTACACGTTAAGCTTTAAAAGTCGGAAAAGAAACGCATTGTATTTGTATGTGTCGTAGTCAGTAGTTACACGTTAAATTGCGTATATTAAAAAAAAACATAGCCTTAACGTGTAACTAGTGCCTTACTAAAGATAAACGCATTACCTTAACCTTTATACAAATTTAAAAAACAATACATAAAGTAAATTTAACAACTAAAAACAAAACGAGTGCAAATGGCAAAATGAGTAGAGTATCAGATAGTCGTCAAGTGCTTCTGCCGCCTAGTTGGAACTACATAAAAAACAAGCAACATGAAAATAAAACACTATATTTATAACAAAAACAAATGAAAACACTAGCTTAGTTTAAGACCGACCTGCTATGTACCCTGCAATTGCAACAAAAACAAAACAAGAACAATAGTTTCTGCTTCAAAAAATATACACAACAACAAAAATATTAATGCATATTATTGCTACATGCTATTTACACATACAGATGCATATTTTTCATAAATTTAAAATTTAATTAATATTGGTAAAATATATGTATTTATATGTAGTTAATTTAATGTAAAATTCCAAAGCAAATAAAATATAAATTGTGGTAATATATTTAAAAATAAACAAAAATATATGCAAAAAAAAGTGTTATTTAACAAAAAAAATATATATACATACTATAAATAGCTGTGCAAGCAAAAAAAAATTGTTCCATTTTATTTAATAACAAAACGCTTAAACAAACAAAAAAAAAATCCAATACACTTAAAATTAAATGAATAACGTTTTAGTTTTCTGGGTAGCATTAGCTAATACAAATTTTAATAAATGTACTAGTAAACTGAATGTCAAAAACAATTTAAAAGCAAGCTTGAGCGCATAATAAAATTTCAATATATACGAATAACAAAACAGAAACCGCAAGTATTTTGAATTTATAAAAAAAAAAAACTTAAGTTTGAGCGCTGTGCAGCACTACAAACATCGTTTGCCAACTATCGTTTAAAGCTATCGTAAGAGCAACATAGCGAGTTGGCAGCTCTGCAACATAAAAAGAAAAGTGCATAACATACAAAGTACGTGCAAGATGCAAGTGTCAAAGTAACTTCAAATAAGAAAGCATTTTAATTTACTTTAGGGCTTAAAAAAGTGCAATACTTTAGCTTTATTGGTTTATTTCCAGTACAAGTGTTAACAGTGCTGTACTACGTCTTTGTGTGTGTTTTCTGCGAGCAACCTAGCGCGGTTGCTGTGAAAAAATTTGCGCTACTACGCGGGCGCGATGAGGAAGCGCACTACTCGCTGCAATTCAGATAGTATTAAACAGGAACCTAATAGTTCCATTGAACTGGACAATGACATAAGCCTGTTGCAACGTCCTCTGCGAACCGCGCATACAGGCTTTGAGGAGGCTCGTCGTGCCTATGTAGATGGCACAAATGAGGTAAGTAACAAAGTCTCTGTGTGCATTATTGCCTACGTGACCCACCCCAGAGCACATAATAATAGTATATGTGCATGGCTGTGTGTATGTTTTTTGCGGGAAATTGCTTAAAGCTCAAGTTTATTGCACAGGTGCGCCGGCTGCTAACCCAAGAGTGCAGCCTTATCTATGAGTGTAATGTGTGCCGTAATATGTTTCGCAGCCTGGCCAATTTCATCAGCCATAAGCGTGTATTTTGCTGCTCTAGTGCAAGCACAAGCTCGCATAATGGTTACACAGTGAGTGAGCTGTAAAGCCAACGTCTAATTCTTGAAATATCAAGCATGACAAACGTAATAATAATTTTTTTTCTTTTAGGATCAGGATTCCACCATGATCATGCAGCCGCCAATTGGCAGTGGCCCCTCTCCACAGGACATAGAAAATATGCTGCGCAGTCGTAGCACTGGCTGCTCGCCAGTACAACGTGAACCACGTCCCATGCGCGGCAGCATACGTGACCTAAGCGGTGTTATTGAACGTTTGCGTCGCGAAAAGGCCTCTACCCATGTAAGCTCAGATCATGCAGTGCTGCAACTGGAGGCAGTGCCTAGCACCAGCCATGCAGTCTATCAAACCGTCAAGCTGGAGCCTGCTGACAGCATGAAAACGGAAGTGAATGAAGTACATCACATGCTGAATCAAGCGGATACTATTGTGGGACCCGATGGCAAAGCCATGACCAGCCAAGAATACGATCGTCAGGGCGGCGGCGGTAGCAGTGAGTCGGGCGAAAATCTAGAGCTTTCGCTTGGCGATGACTCAGAAACAAACATACTGTGTGAGCTATGTAAGTAGTTGGATGGGATTACTAATAAAGCCGTAAAAGTGGTCAAAAGCTGCAAAAAGAGTAGCACAAAATATCTCTTGAAAAAACTTTTTGAATTTCACAAAAATACTTATATATTAGCAGCATTGTAGAATATTATTAAAAGGTAATTGCGGGGCTTTAAATTATATCGGGAAACATCTTTTCATCTAGAACAAGTTATATTTAAGATGGCTGGCTTAAAATGTATATATCACAAAAAGCGAAAGAGAATAGTGGCAAATTACGATCGTACACAGCAAAAAAACACTGGAACGTGTGTGCGTATGTGTGTATTCATATGCAAGCGCATATATGTTAGTATATATGCACTACTTGTATATATACCCATATGAAAGTGAACTTTTAATACTTATTTATAGTGCCTTAATAATGTAAAAAAAGAAAGACGTTCACGGAGAAGCTAAATTTAAACCAACGAAAAGAGTAAGAGCAAGCAAACTTTTAGTATATCAGTAGGCTATAAATTTTTCTGACAGGTTCGTAATATTTGGGTTATTTAGAAGCTTTAATGCAAACCTAGTGTGTCGTTCTTTCAGTACGCCTTAAAACTACACAAATTAACTGATTTTTTTCTTATTGTCATTTTTAGGTAATTTAACGTTCCAGACAAACAAAACGTTGGAAGTGCACATTCAAAAGCATCATTCATCCTCGTCTTACGTGTTTCAGTGCCCAGCCTGTTCGCTTACCTTTTTGCAAGCAGCAGCTGTCATACGTCATCTCTCCAAGGATCACAAGTAAGTGAGCTGCACTTAACAAAAAAAAACAAACTATAACTACATGTTTAATCATTTTATTGTACGCTTAGAAAACCGACGCGACGCATACGCATGATGCGTCCCAGCATCTTGAAACGTCGCGTGCAGCAGGGCGACGTACAGCCCAAGGGCCCCAGTCGTGAGCTAAAACGCCTACAGCTGTCGGACAATCCAGTTGCTGGTGTTCAGGAGGCAGCCAGCACTTCTAGTGAGCAGCGCAAGATTATGTCACTTTGCATTTACTGCGAGAAATCGTTTGAGCGTCGTGCAGCCTTATCCACACATCTGCTCAACTGTCGTGCTAAGCAGGAAGCCTTGGCCAAGCCGGCTCCCCCGGTTAAGAAGCTAAAATCCAAAGCAAATGGCAGCAATGCTTCCAGCATTGATGCAGATGATTCTGGCAACAACCTTCCAGATCTGGCCTCTATTGAACGTTCCCTGCTGCAGGCTAAGGTTGCGTTCAACGAAATGATAACCGATATGACTGGACAAGACGAGAACTACTCTGGGGGCTTAAAGACTGTCTCGTTGGACAAAGTTGATTTACAAGAAAGCGACATGGACAGTGAGTTAGAATCAAACAGCGTGGAAGAACAAGATCATGAACAGGATCATGATCAGTCGTCTGCTGAAGAGACAAAGGCGAATGAAAGCGTCACAGCTGAGGCACCTAAAAGCAAAAAGAAACGAAATGTACCGCTGGAGAAGCAGCTGCGCTGCCGTTGCAAAATTTGCCAAAAGCAATTCAATACTTTGGGCAATCTACGTCGTCACATTTCAATGTTTCATTACCGCGCACGCCGCTTTGGCTGCAACATGTGCGATTATCGCGCCTTTAGACGCTACGATATAGTCAATCACTTGGGTTTCACGCACAGAATTGAAGGAAATCGTGAACAGCTTACCGAAAAGTACGTGACCACATATGAATGCAAGTATTCGCGCGATGATGTAGATGCAGATATAATTCTATTAGGTCAGGAAACAGATCAGCCATCTGAGACGGCTGATGGTCATGTTGGCAGTGAAACCAAGGTGACCAAGACCTATGAAAAGCGTCAAAAGCGTCTGAAAACATCAGAAACAGCAACTAGCACCTTAAACATGGAGCTCAAGGAAGAGATAGTTGAACCAACTCCTCCCAAAAAGCGTCGCAAGTCTCGCTCTCAGGTCTCGCCGGAATCGGGTGAACACTTGGCCAAAACAACTGGCAACGAAAAGCGTCCTATACGTAAGCGTGTGAAACCAGTCAACAAAGACTTTGTTTACGATCACGTTACCTTCAAACCGGGTGCTACTGCTACTGCGGTTTCCGCTCAACCTGCTTCGGCTGTGGACTCAATGCGCTCCAGACTACGCCGCCAAAACAGCAATGCCATAGCCAACGATGAGAGCAAGGTCAAGCCTAATGATTTATACATAACACAGACCAAGAAATCACAGGTTATTGGTATTACACAACGCATTATGCAGGAACTGGTTAACAAGGGACGCGCTGTATCTGCTACATTGCCGGAGTTGCCCGCAGAACGTCCGCAAATACGCCCACGTTTGATTTCGTTGCAGCGCAGCGAAAGTGATCAAAATTTTGTGGAAACCTCTGCCAGTACCAGCGAATCTTTTATAGAAAAAATAGCCAAGCGCACAGCTGCAGCCAGCAAAGACTCGGCAACCATAACTAATCTATGGCAGAAGGTTAACACTGTCGTTGCTCAGCAGAAATTAGAAACCAACAATGCTACATATCAGAGCCCAGACTTTAAGACGCCCAATGGCAAGCACAATGCTGAGAAGCAGCAGTCACCGCCCACAACGCCGCGCAAAAACTCATCCTTGTCCATGCAAGCTGCATCAATTGAAACACCACCCACCAGCACATCCATATCTAAACCGCCTACTACCGCCATAGAGTGCCTCAGCAGCGAGCCCGCCGCACAAACAAACTCGTTTCCAGCGTTGCCCATGCCACCATCCGTGTTTTCAACCACTGGCAACGGCACCGTGCAGTTCACCTTGGACAGCCTGTTGCGTGCTGCGCTGCAGAACTAAATCACCAACAAAACAAAAAAAAACCGATTTTATTACGTATTTTTCAGTTTTATATTGTTGTCTCTCGGTGTTGCATCTCATTGTATGTTATGCACTAGTGTCCTTATTGTATAGCAAAGCATTATGTTTAAAAACCTATTTATGTACATTAAGTATTATGCGCTTATGAACAATCCGCAGTAAAAAAAAGAAACCAAATGAGCAACAAAAAATTAGCAAAACCTGTAGCAAAATTTTTCGGCTATTAGCAAATATGTTAGTTGATTCTCCCAAAAACAAACAGCAACTGTGCATTTTATTTAACGTGCATATATGTATATTATTATACTATATGAATGTAGTAATAAGAAATATATGTATTATATACTATATATTGAAGTAGTTATAAGAGCCCTGCACGAGTGGAGTAAGTCAACTCAAACAAGTACAGTTGTTGTAAGATGGTTTCGCATAGTTGCCAGTTTAGAATTAGTTTTGTCACTTTTTGTAGTTTCGAACCGCTTAAAATTTTGTTCTACAAATTTTAAATCTCAAATCACTTTAATATTTATCTTGTGTTTAAATATTGGCAATCATACCATAGGACTTTTACACTAGAATGCGAAATATGTTATTTCTTCGAAGAAATCAATTATAAACGTAGTGCAATAAATTGTATGACCCGTAATACAATATAAGCTTTTAGCGCGGAGATATAAGAAAAAAATTAACTTCAATTTTTTTAATTTTGGAAAATGCGGGGCTTTAACGATTTCCTATTTCGATGCCGACTTGTCGAAACATCTGTATCTAAATGCTTTGATCTCTTAGACTCTTTTTGAATGTAATCATTTGCAAGCAAGTACTTTGGGTTACACAATATTTTAAAACAAAGTTAATGCCGTGTGCCACAAACCTATTTCATTCCTTTCAACCAAAGACAAAACTAAACGTAGACTTTCGTATGTTAAAAATTACCTGAATAGCTTTTGTTGCAAAATTTTTTGTCTGAAATATTCGCGGGAATGGGCATAGTTAGTAGACATTTTTGTGCAAGCATTACGTATAGCGATGATTCAAAAATTAAAAACGCTTAGTACATTAAATAAGAGCTACCCACTTAAATCAATTTAGTCAACGACTTGGCTTTTACTATGCCAACGAGGCGTTACCTTAGCAACCACTCGGTCAAACTGATTGGAAACCTATGTATGTATGTAGCGTGAAGTCCCAAACACAATACAAAGATCAGAACTACTGTATAGAAGACAGTTTTTAAGCTCCACTCGTGCAGGGCTCTAGTTTGAATGTACCTAACAAGCTACAGATTATGCTAAATTGTACATCATGTCGTATACTTGACGACAAAAATAAAAGTTAGAATAAATTGAATATTTTTTAGTACCATGTTGGTTTGTTATGCATATAAAAAAAAGAAAGCGAGGAAAGCTCTGCATTGTATATACACATAGTTAAAAAAGTACATTATTGTCATATACCAAGGTAGAGCCTTAAATCAAATCACCGAATGATAATAAATTATATGATAATCACAAAGAACAGCAACTTGAGAAACTATGAAAATGTTACAAAAATGAAATTTGAAATTTTCTAATGCTTGAAACTTTTGCCTCAATATTGTTTACCTTGACTAATGTTTGCGCTCAATTGATAAAATATAGAGCACGCATATATGTATGTAGCACATAGGGACATACATATGTGGGTGAGTGTGTATGTGTGTATCCGTGTATGTTTTACAAGTGATACAACATCCTGATGCTGCTGCTGCTGCTGCCAACAATGGAAATTGTGTCACGGTCAGGAGAGTGTGGGCGGAGCGGGCGTGAAAACCGTGTCGCAGCATTTCACTTTAAAATTGTGTGTGAGTGTATGAGAGAGCGCACAGCTGTGTGTGTGTGTGTTTGTGTCTCTGCCTGCGTGTAATTGGAAACCGAAAGTGAAAACGCCCAGACCTTGAAAGAAACGCTGCCGAGTAACCAAGCCAAAGTCGAGCTTCGACCTGTCAGCTATATAATACTGCTGCAAGCTGCCACAGCAATGGGTACTTCTATTGCAGGGACTTTTCGCAATGGCTAAGGCGACATATTTTTATACCCTGTACCACATAGGGTCAAGGGTATTATAGATTTGTGCAATGTAAGAAGCAGACGCATGGGGGCGTGGCAGACCATATGTTGTGTATACCAAAAGTAGCTGCATTAGTGGCGTTTGTTAGGACTTTTTGATCACAAAATATGTGATCAGTAAATTTTTGGTTAACAAAACGCTTGGGACCAACCAATACCGCGCCATATATAAAAACGCATAACAACTTGACGAATTTTGTGTCGGCTCTTGGGTCTACATCCCGGCAGCTCAAGGAAATTAACCATATGCAAAGTGGTTTTTTATTGCTGTTTGGAAAAACCATCTTCAGCAACGAGGATCATTTTTGACGCAAGTAAAATTCGCTGATTTGGTGCGATTTTAATCTAGACTGCATTCATCAAGTGTCGAAACAGCCGCAGTAGGTAAGTTTTTGGTGTTGATTTTGGACGGGTGACATTATTGATTCGTACCTTCTTAAAAGCTACAACGGCTTTGCCTTCACCACCTTCTTGTAGCAAAAATTTGATGATAGGGATACCAACAAGTTGGCGCTACATACCACACAACTTATGCCACGCTGTTTATTCTGATGCGTATCGTTACCCATGAAGACAGTTTCTTGTATAATATTCGTAAATCCATATCATATGCGACCGGTGTCCACAAAGTGAATTCATTATGAGCGTGGAGACTGCAAAAACTAAGCGCATGGACGCCGAGAGGAAAATAGGGGTGCGGTGATTACTATCGACTGCTCCTGTTCTTCAAATCTACGAGTCCCGCCGTCGGAAATCCACCCGATACCACCTTTCGACACGCATGGCTATGCGTCTTGATTTTATGAGACTGGAGACTAGTAAATGTACCAAATTTCTACCCTTTGGGTTAGCTTTGGTATGTAAGCAAATGAGAGCCTAATAAATAAACAACAAATACCTTTTGATCAGTGGTGGGCAGTCTCTCAATTTACATAACTCGCGAGGCTATTGCACGAAAATCTGTCGCAGCGCAGTCGACTCATGCACGGTACAATCTCTCTCTCGTTTTTGCCTGATTGCGGTTCTTGCTCTCCCGTGCGCTTTTGCTTACTGCGCTGTTTACTCTCACAAAGAAATGTTTGTTTGTATGAGTTTTGCCCACCACTGCTTTTAATACAAAACATTCATTCTCTCTCTCCTCTCCCATCACCAGCGTTGCCACAAAGGTTTTGCCTCATTTTCTTTGAAGCTTCTCAGCGCATGGAATTTATATTTGGAACCAATGCGAAATCGGTTGAATATAACGAAAGTCATGGGCCTATTAAAAATCTAAACAGGCTTCTTAAGCCAAACAAAAAACACGGTGGTGCGTAAACTACTCAGTCAGAAATCACATAGTGCCTGATATTTAAGACCCCTCGTAATATTTTCTTTAGCCACCACTGTCGTTTTGCATTGCATAAAATCTTTCAGAGTTAAAAGAGACGTGGGCGTTGAAACTAAAGTTTCCATTTTGGGGACAAAGGTTACAGTGTATCCCACTGTCGGGCAGCGCTTTGACAGTTTTACATTTTTCTAAAAAGAAATGAACTTAAAATTGATTTATTATTGCAGCGGTGCGCGGCGCAACGACAACGGCATCAAATTAACGCCACTTATAAAGGCATTACGTTTCAATAGAGCAAGGCTGCAACCAGCCAGCCAGGCAGTCAGCTAGTCATGCCACAAGCGGAGGAGCACCCTGTGCCACCCGCCATAGACCGACCATAGCTCATAGTGTTCCAAGTGAACCCCCTTCTATGTATGTATATGTCCCTGTCCCTGTGCATGTGTACGTGTGTGTGTGTGTGTGTGTTTTTCATTTTGCTTTTTATGCAGCCTAAACTGCTTAAGTGATTTCAGGTTGGTTTTACATGCAAAAGTACCCAGGAACAACAAAGCTTGTAATATGAACCGTCAGAGTCGGAGGAGTCTGCTGATGATGGCAATGCCAGCATATATCCGTATACATATACATACACACATACATACATAGATATACATATATACTACAATATATACATGGAATATGAGCTGCCTATCAGTTTGCTTGCGGTAACTGCTGATGGAGCTGTTCGGTGTATATTTGGGGGGGGGGGCGAAGTTCTTCTGGCTGTGGGTGCGAAAATGAAATGTGTTGGCAGCTGCTATGTGCCGCTATGATGTATAAAGACTACCCCATGTAATATGCATGAACCAAGTGGGTGCAGGTGAGCGTATGGTTATTGAGAGATCTGCCTGATTGGGGTCATAATTGCGTGGGTAAACAATTTTGAATAACTGAAAATAATAACAATGCTAAGTTAACAACAAAGCTGACGATAATAGCTTACCAACTTGGAGACAATTTTTCACTTTTATTTTTGGAGTGTCTATACATATGGTTTTTATATATAGTACTTAGTATGCAGTGTGAAATTGTTAATGCGTAGACAATTAGATGGGATTGTGTGCAATGAGATTGGGTTTGAATTATGTTTTTTTAACTTCGCCACGTGTAAGGAGCGTCGTGATAAGGAAGTTTGCTTTAGGAAATGTTTTGTTTGGGGTGGTTGTTACGCGATTATTGAAATTTCCTTAAAAAAATCTAAAGCGCTAATCTCAAAAGCATAAAAGAATTGGCTCAAGCGCTACATACACACACAACCTAAAAAATTTCGTAAAATTTTTAAGTAGCAACTTAATATAGGGTGGGCCATGTGTTGGTTTGGTTGCTCATAATTCGGAACATACCCGTCCAAAGTGGATGTTCTTCGACAACCGAACAGTAACAGTGGTACAGGCGTACTATGAAAATGGTCGTTCTGTGAAAAAACATAGTTGAGGCCAGCGTCGACGAGTCGCCGGGAACATCGACGCGCCATCGTTCGCAAGAATTACACCTTGCTAGGACCACTTTGCGTCGAATTTTTCATGCCGATCTGCTTTTGAACGCTTACAAGATTCAAATGACGCAACAATTGAAGCCCACGAACCATTATCAGCGTCAAAAAAAGTTATCGTAAATTACGATGTTCGCATACGGGCCTGCAGAGCCCGGATACACTTGGACGGATATGTTCCGAATTATGAATTATTTAATAACCAAACCAACAGATGGCCCACTCTATACGTTTACCCAATTTTGTTGGAAAAAATACGAATAAAATGCAATTAACAATCAAACTAACAGATAGCCCACCCTATATAATTCGTGTTGAAGACCATCAGGTAATAGTCTTGGTTAATGTCGTAGGCAAGTAGGGTTGTTTTTCATTTTTTTGAGAAAAAGCGGCAAATGAGGTGCTCCAGGGTCTCCCTACATTTCCTGCATTCGTCGTTGTTGGTGATGCCTAGCTTCTTAGCGTGGGTTGCTGTCAGGCAATGACCAGTGAGTATGCCCACTAAAAGCCTGCAGTCTCTTCTTGGGAGTTGCAGAGTAATGGGGCTAATTTGCTGTTTATTTATTTATTTATTTATATAATTATTAAGTAGAAGTTAATTCTAAGTTATAAAAAGGTTTGTAGCCAGAGCAACGTAGGCCTTCAGGCTAATTTGCTGTTTATTCTCTTGCACATTGTGCGAGCCGTCCTGCAGTTCGTTGTGGTGTACCACAAAATTTAAAATTTAAAAAATAATTACAAATAAGAATATTTATTTTTTGATCAATTTAAGTAGGTACTCTATTTTAAAGGTTCAACTATGCCATTTATGTCTGAAAAATAATATCGCTCAAAAGTTCACCGCAACTGATTTTACAGATGTTGATACGATGGTCGAAAATTTTGATGATATATTTCAATGGGATCGTTTCTAAAGCATTATCTCGGCAATAATGGTATTTTTAAGATCTTGAATGGTGGCTGACTTACCGACGAACACTTTGCTTTTCCCCATAAAAAAGTCCAGTGGTGTTAAATCACATGATCTGGCAGGCCTATTCACATTTGGAAAAGCTCTTGCAATTTATCGACGTGTAGTGTGACAAGTTAAGATCTTAAAAATCGGTTAAGAATTGTAGATGTTATGGAACCGTGCACGGAACTTCCAATATTCACTCAATCACACTTTTATATGAAAAAAAAATTGTTCAGTAAAATTTTTTTATTTGCATTCACTGACGTCTTCACGTATTTGTATGCAGCTGTAGCCGTGATTTTTCATTCATAACATCTTCAATTCTCAACCGATTTTTAAGATCTTAGACTCGAAATGTTCGTTAAAGAATTCTCTTTCAGCTTAAAACTTAACATAATTTTTAGAAATATTTTTTTCAATGCAATTAGACAGTCGATTTTTGAATATTTTGAAAAAAAAAAACTATTTTGAAAAAGTGGGCGACTCGAAATTAATTTTAGACCCATAGTTTCGTGGGCAAAGTTGCTTAGAATGACCCAAAGAATCAAAACCACTGAGAGCCCCAGAACATTTTTTCGGCTCCATACAAATTGACCCGCCTTAATATACATATATCTATATCTCTATACTAAAGATGATTTTCAAAGAAAATTGGTCTTCTTATTTATAGTGCTCCTTAATAGCGTTAATATGGTGAAAAATGACAAACATTTCACTTATAAAATTGCATATAAATGACAGAAAAAAACATGGCGTCCCTGTCAAAATCACGTTTACTATACTGCGTCTCATATCGTCAACCCTATACTATATATTTCGATTTTTAATACTAAGCTAACACAAGTATCGTTGTATTTCCAATAAACATCGACTTGATTATTTTTTGTAATTTTCTGTAATTGGATTACTAAATCACTTTTAAAAGATTCCCCCGCTATTTGACAGTTAGTCGTTTTTATGAAGTATTTTTTATACCCTGTAACTTATGGTACAAAGGGTATATCAAGTTTTTTACAAGCCGAAAATGTATGTAACATACAGAAGGAGACGTCGGAGACCCGCAAAGCTACCTAAATTATGATCAGGGTGGCTCAAAAAGTCGATATATAAATAAGAGTTATAGCAACTAAACTTTCAGATTAGATCCCTTATTATTCCATAGGTGACAGTATATTTTAGTTTTTTGATATCGGGGTTGCGTTATATAGCTCCCATAGGGTGTTTCAGAGGACCTCGAAAAAAAAAAAAGTTTTAGATTGATAATTCGTTTGTTTTGGAAGATATCATAACTGAATTTGACATTTGGGAAGTTTTGACCGATCGGTCAAAAAAACGCGTTTGGTGCCAAGTTCGTTTGCTTATAAAGGTATCATAGTCAAATTGGATGTTTGGTAGTTTTTTTCCAGCACTGTACCTGAACCAAATTTAATGAAAATCTGTTGTCTGTATCATATTGCCCCATAGGACCGATCGGTCAAAAAATCGTTTTTGGTACAAAATTCGTCTGTGTTTTTTCATGAAAATATCGTAACCAAATTTGTTGTATCTACTATTTCGTATTTAATATGTATGTAAATATATATAGTATAATGATGCAGATATTCATTAAAATTTCAAAAGATTTGGTGGGGCTGAAGCCTTACCGCCGCCTGACTTTTATGTTCTGATTAGTCAATTAATTGAGCAGTACAGAGCTAACACCCTACAAGACGCGTATTTTATCCGCAAATGCTTTTGGAGTGATAAAGGGAGGAGTTCATCAAAGTATCTTGAACCCATAACTCGTTGATGAAGAATATCAAATTCAAAGCACTTACGAAATGACAATAGGCTACAAACGCTTTATGGATAATGATACTACAGAGCGTAAAAATAGAAAACTGGGAAGGGGTTGACTGTACCTCCATTGTAATGTGCTTGTATTAGGCTTAGCAGCTACCGTTCGTATCCTGAAGTGTAGAAGGCGTAAATCAAAGGCGCAAGGAAATTTAAAAGTTTTTTTAGTGTGTCGGGAATTTGCGAATCTTAAGTTTCCAGAACTTTTTTCGAAATAACAGAATTTTATACAAATTGTTATATTAAGTTTTATAAAGCGAGTTAGAAAATCGCATTTAAATTAAGTTTGAAGCCCCTACCTCTGATTAGACTGCATTATTAGGGTATATAAAGTTTATTGCTGAACTTTTCTTAATTCATAATTTTTTTGATATAATCTGCTTTACTATGTATGTATGTTTGTATGCTATCCAATTATCATAATACCATAAAATATGCTTATATCAAGCGAACCCTTATCTTTGCTTATGTTAATGTAAACTGCTATTTTGATGCCTTTGGAATTGCAAATATCATGATGCTGTTTTTGTCATCTTGTTGAAATCCCCAAACTACTATATCAAAATTTCATTATTCATGCCGGAAAAAGTGTCCCAAACTGTACTAAGTACTGTTTATTTACTTTGCGCCCAATTTCAATAGTTGTACAATGCATTATTACCGATTAGCACTGTGTAAAGGACTCCAAAACAGATGCTGCCAGGATGCTGCGAGGAACCCCACTTGTAGTATGTGTGTGCGAGTGTGCGAGTGTGTCAGTGTGCCCAAAACATGAGCCGAAAGTGAAAGACAGCGATGACATGGACGACGACACAGACGACGATACCTAACGACAAGTGCAAGTATGTGGGCGTGTAACCTACTAACACACACACACACACACACACAAATAGACGCACACGAACAACACGCACGCGGAGAGCGCACGAGAGCGCAATAACAAATAAAAGCTCAAGCGAAAGTGTTGTGGAAAAAGAGAGTGATGAGACAGAGGCAGCGGTAGCGACAGCGTCGGCTATGTGCTCTATGCTGTTGTCATATGTTTGCGGGTCGTTTGCCGCCAGTGAAATTTCAACGCACTCTGTTGTTGCCATAGGACGTTGAAGGACATACAGCAGCCGCCACGCTCAGTGCATACACTACTGGCGATTTAAATAGTGCACTTTATATTTTTATCACAAACAAAATAAATTTCTTGGTGACTGACTTGCTGCTTGATTGCTGATTGGAAAATAAGTGTGCGGTTGGTTGAAGATCACAAATGTTTTCGCTAGAATGTATGAGTTTCCTTTGACCAATTTCCAAAAAACATATATTTTAAAGATATCTGCCTAAAAAAGTAAGATTTTTTTAAGGTATTTGAGATGTAAAAAAAAAAACAAAAAAAGGCAGAAGGGGCTCAAATCCTAAATTTATTTAGATTAAAAGGCATTCCAAGAAATAAACACCTTAATGGTATCTTTCATACAATTTAATTTTTAAATTTATTTAAGTTATAGGTTATTTAGGTTAAACTTTATTCATTTATAGACTTAAATTTTGTCAATTAGTGCCAAAAAAAAAAGATGGCGTACGTTAAAGTCGGGCGCGGACGACTTTGGGATACCCTGTACCACTGCTTGCAATAAAATCCGGTAAATTGCTTAAGAACACCAAAAGACATTTGATTGAATTAGATTATGATACCTTCATAAACAACCAAAAACAGACGAATTTTTAATCAAAAACTTTTTTTCGACCGATCGGCCCTATGGGAGCTATATGATATAGTCAACCGATTTTGATAAAATTTGGTACAGTGTTGAAGATCTCCAAAAAACTTCTGAATGCCAAATTTGGTTACAATATCTGCACAAACAAACGACACACAACGAATTTTGTGCAAAAAACGTTTTTTTGACCGATTGGCCCTATGGGAGCTATATGATATAGTCAACTGGTTTTGATCAAATTTGGTATAGTGCTTGGGAACTCTAAAAAACTTCTTAATGCCAAATGTGGTTACGGTATGTTCACAAATAAACGAAACACAACGAATTTTGTAAAAAACACGATTTTTTGACCGATTGGTCCTATGGGAGCTATATGATATAGTCAACCGGTTTTGATCAAATTTGGTATAGTGCTTGGGAACTCTAAAAAACTTCTTCATGCCAAATTTGGTTACAATATCTTCACAAAAAACGAAACACAACGAATTTTGTACAAAAAACAAATTTTCGACCGATCGATCCTATGGGACCTATATGATATAGTCAACCGATTTGATAAAATTTGGTACAGTGCTGGGAGTTTCTACAAAAAACTTCCGATTGCCAAATTTGGTTATGATATCTTCATAAGCAAACGAATTATCCATCTAAAACTTTTGCCTTTTTTCGAGGTCCTCTGAAACACCCCTATGGGAGCTATATAATGTAGTCCCGATATCAAAAAAATAAAATAAACTTGTCTCCTATGGATTAATAAGGGATCTTATCGGAAAGTTTGGTTGTTCTAGCTCTTACCATCTCTGAGATCTAGGCGTTCATACGGACAGACGGACAGACGGACATGGGTATATCGACTTCTCTAGTCACTCTGATCATGCTTTAGGTAACTTTGGGGGGGTCTCCGACTTCTCCTTCTGTACGTTACATACATTTTCGGCTTGCACAAGCACAATATACCCTTTGTACCATACGGTACAGGGAATAATAAATAAAAAATGGCGACGAAAGCACAAGACGTGTATTTTTTTTATGAATTTCAATTTGGTTATTGTTATTTAAATTTCTCGTTTTTCAAGTAATGAAGATAGAATTTTAAGCAGCAAATTTATTTCTCATTTTGTTAGACCGGACCTCGGACTGTTGCTGGAGGCGATGGTTTCGATATAAATAACTCTTGCTTTGATTAAAAGATTGGTAATGTGAATTGCTTAAACATTTTTCAATTTTGGTTTTCATACGATTTAACATCTTTATAAGTCATTTCCGGCTGATTTCTTTGAGTTTTTTGGAACTCCATTGCACTGGATTGCCATTGATACTTGCATAGCTAGAATTTATGTTTATGTTTTATACATATTTAAAATTTGATGATTTTATTTCCATCTTCTACTACTCCTTGGTCTTTTGATAGGCTTTGCAGCGCTTTGGACACATAATTATCTTGAATTAATTTCTTAAATTATACTAGAGGTAAACGCAAAAGGAGCTTAGCTATTCAAATGGCATGCGGTGTAACTTCGAGTGCGTACGTATGTCTGTGTATGCATATATGTGTAAGCGCGTCTGTGGTGTTGCCCTAGTCCCCAATGGAGGAGAGCTTTCGTGTCTTGGCTTCGGCTGTTGATCGGCTGCTGCTTCTTGTTCGTGTAGCCGCAGCAGCCGTTTTGCGGGCGTCGTTTGCGTTGTTTCAGTTGAGTCTCGGCCGTTTAACCAAACTGAGGTGTGACAAACGCAGCGCACAGCCGGAGGACGCAGCCATTTTAGTCAGCGAGCCGCAGAACGGAACCAAAAAAAAAGCAAAGAAAGAAAAGAGCAGAAAAAACAAATTGAAAAAAAAAGTGTAAAACTAAGCGCATAAATTCTGTCTTTTATTCGGTTTGTGTTTGTATGCATTTCAATTCGTTTTCGACGAGGCAGCCAGCGGCAAGTGGAAACGGTCGCAAAAACGCAGTCGGTTAGTTGTCACAAACACACACACTCACGCACACAGCTAAACGCATACAACAGCAATCTTTCAATGCGTGTCCGCCCGGTCCATTGCTGCGTCTTGAGTGCCGTGCCATGCCAAGCGGACGGACAGTGCCGTGTGTCAGTTTAGTTTAGTGGGTTTGCTACTGAAGTGTAGGAAAAACTCAAGCCATCAACGCCAGCAGCAGCAGACGCAAAAAAGTAGGCTATGAAAAAGCAGTGCAAAAAAAAAAACATTGGCCAAATCTAATTAGCAGCAGCTTTGCTGGCCAAGTCCTGTCCAGGCCAAGACGTCTACTTATTGTCAGCAGCCTCAGCAGATTTGACTCAATCGTTGGGTGGGTTTGGTTTGGAGCGTTAGAAATTGAACTCGCACGAGGACGACGAGCACGGTCACGCTGGCTGACTGCGCCCAGCCATTAAAGTGGCGGCAAGAAAAAAAAAATGCAAAAAAAGGCCAACAACAACAAGAAAATAACAACTCAAGAACTACTACGTAGAACAATTCATTGAGGCATTTTGGGATACTTACCAGCAGCAGCGGCAGCAGAAGCAAAACAACAAAAACTTTGCAGAAAAGGCGTTGCTCGCACCTCCAAAAAAACTTTTTTGGCCAAACGAAAACGAAAGCGCAGCAGCGACGCCAACGCCAACGTCGACGTCGACACTGACACCAGCAAAAGCAGCGCTGTCTGGCTCTGATTTTGTGCGTCTGTGTGTGTGTGTATGTTTGGCAGCACTGGCCGTTGATAACATTGATACGCGCGCGTTTTTTTTCTGCGCTGCTCATGCTGCGTTTACACTGCATCACTATTTGGCTTCACAGCGGCACAGTGGCAACACATAATAAGAATAGCTGCATAATTTCCAAAAATTGCATGAATATAAGGAAATTAATCGTTTGATGTCATCTAGAATTATTTAGAGAGTTATTATTAAATATTCATTTGGCGTCACACATATGTACATTGTTGCCGTAGCAGGCACAATTTAAGAAAAGACAATGTAAACTCGAGTGTCATTGTAATAATTCAGATGAACAATTTAAATTTTACATGTAAAACATACATTCGTTGGGTGTCACTTACACACTGTGACAGAAGCTGGCATATTTTTTTTTGGCAAGTATTGTCTAGCCATAGCGTAAACAACCGCCATTGTAATTGCTTCAATGAAGCATATGATACCCGTACGTATTAGTAAACACTGTGAATATTTTGTTTTACTCCATACTTTAAAGAATGGACAAGTGAATTTTATAAGACTTCATTTTTAATGCCATAAAGAATCATTCAATTGTTTTTTTAAGAGTATAATAATTTTACTCGATTATTTATTTTAATTGTTGTCTTATATACAACATACACATTTCTTCACAAGAGCCTGCTTTTCACAAGTCTTTTCGTCACAGCACAATAATACACCAATGCTAATTAATATTTTCGATTATATTGTCCTTATTTAGCCAGTTGCAGTTGTCCTTAGAATTACAATTTAACCTAAAAGTAATGCCCATGGAATAATAATATGTAAAATCAATCTCCATCAAATAATTACTCATAAATTGTTTCATTAATGGATGTATTTTAAAATTTTTAAATGGTTTTTTTTTTATTCAAAAACTACTAAAAAATCCTTTGACCATTAAATTAAATTGTTGATTCCCAAGGTCTCATAGATATTTCTGGCAATCTAACGCATTACTTTTAGCTCGAAATTTGTTTGAAAGATATATCTGGCATGTGAACTGCTTACTATCACAATGTGACATAAAAGTGTTGACATCAAATGAATTTAATTTTCTCTTCACAACCTTGTGACACATCAACTTTTTGTGACAACAGTGTAAACAATTGTAACCTTCGGCAAGGATCAGCAAATGCCAAAGTGTGGGCCAGTGTAAACTTAGCATAAATAACCTGCAACATTTGCTGCTGTGTATGTGTTCGGTTATTGGTGTTTTGTGTGCGTGTGTTTGTCTGTGTGTGTGTGAAGCTGACATCACTTCATTCTCCTTGCCGCACAGCATTTTAGCCACAGTTTGTTTGTCGCTAATCCGCCTAAAAGCAAAACCGCTAATGAACTAAACTTTTGTGCTTTTGTGTCTGTGAAAATTTTAAAACGCAATTTTCTGTTTGCGTGCCGAGCACAAATTTTTAAGCACTTTTGTAACTAACAAAGCTGCCAAACTAAGAACAACAACAGGACACAAAAAAAAAAGAAGCCAAAAGGCAAGCAGCAGCCAATAAAAATGTTCTCCATGTGCTCAAAGGTGAAGCCCAGGAATTCAACGTCCTCCATGCAACAACAACAGCAACTACAACTGCAGCAACAGCAACAACAACAACAGCAGCTACAACTGCAACAGCAAACGGGTAAGTGTAAACGTTAGTCCTTGCACATAGGCATATGGGAAAGATTCATATAAATCAAACGAATATTAAGTTTTTAATTGTATGTATATAAGAAATTTGTTTATATGTATTTTAGATGAAATTTTTGTTGTACATTTGGGAGATTCTATATTATTCTATACGTAACATAACATCTTCTGTTTTTTTAATACAATCGAATAGTCGATTAGCTTTTCAAATACATTTGAATTCATTTTTAGTTAGCAGGTTTTTTTTGCTTGCTTGGTCTGGATTATCTATATCTTAAAAATATCTGAGGAAGCTCAAACTTTCCAGAAAAAAATGCAATCTTTGCGTGCAAAATTTCATGACTCTAAAAAAATTATTATGAAAATGACAGATTTTTGACCAAATTATGACGATGTGGGCCCACTGTGCATTGTAGGGAGATACAATTTTGAACATATGGATAACTCTTGAAATTCATTATATTACCAAAACAAACGCGCCAGGAACAATGTTTCTCATAAGTTAAGGTTTCAAGTGGGAAATATCATCACGTAACGAAATGAGGCGTGCTGTGTATGTATGTATGAAAATATCTCCTAAACTGCGAACGAATGTGTGAAACCTCCCAAATACCTCGATTTTTATAAGGTTTTTTGGACCTTGGATTCGGATTTAGCGACCCTAAAAACATAAAGAAACTACAGTCTGACATCTGGATCCGAAATTTTTTTATGTGTTTCGTATATAATTATTTTTTAAATAACAATTTTGTATATAGATTACAATTGGAGTGAATTTCCGGAGCTTGTTGGTAATCGGAAAAGGTAGAAAAATCTTCACGTGACCAAATGGTTGGAGTTGGCCTCAACACTCAAAGTCGGCTTGCTCAGTCTAGAAAAATTATTTATTTTTTATTTACTTTTTGTATACCATTTTTTAAAATTTATTATTTGAATGAATTTTTTTAAAGTACCATTTTGTTTTTAATATTTAATATAAAAATATTTTTCTATAAAATTAATTGAAACTTACATTATTTGCCTTAAAAGAGGGATATTCTCTTAATAGTAATAGTAATAGTAACTGCGTTTTTGACGGGGAACCTCTGACCGCACCCCAGTTTTATATATGTAATTGCTTAAAAAAATAAATCCTTTGATTCTTAATTAAACAGATTTTTAAAAATGTTTGAGCTTAAATATATAACTTAATTAACTGATGAGTATAATTAAATTTTACTAAGAATTTAATTTGAAAATCGAAAAAAAAAAGTTTTTGAAAATATTCTATCCAAAGTGCAGAAACTTTTATGCATTTTGCACAATATTTGTACTTCCTAGAAAGAAGCTTTCATTCAAAATTTCGAGACTCGTTTAAACTATTTTCCTACATAAAATAAAAAAATAAAAATTATACGACAAACCAATTTCAAAAGTTGGTGTTTAAAAAATAATTGCCCATATGCAAATGTACAAAGGGCATAGATAACAAAACGCTGCAGTCAGCGTCGCCGTCGCCGTCTGTGTCAACGTCGCAGCCACAGCCCCAGCAGCTATGTGCGTGTGTGTATATGCTGTTCCCATTTGACGAAACCCTTGAACTCGTTTTTGTGTTTTCGCTTTTAGTGCTGACTGGTCGCTCCTCGCTGGTCTGCTGCTGCTGCCGTCGCTGCCGCCGCCACTGCTGCCTATTTTTCTCAATGAATTCGCACACTTGCACATAGCAGTGCGTCTGTGTGTATGCGCGCGCTCTGTCCCCCTGTCCCTATTTTTCTCTTTCTCTTGCTTGTTTTTCTCTCTCTGCATTTCTATCTTTCTCGCTCTCTTTTTGGGGCACGTTTTGTTGTTGGCCTACTCATTATGATTACGATTATGAACGTACTCGTGCAAGTTATCGAGTGGCATGCAGCTGCATTTATTATGTTGCAATCTAGCTGCCACACCCACGCGCCCTTTAATGTTGCACGAACTCACGTAGACTGCATTAAATCATTATTAAGTCTAAGATTACAACAAACGACACACCCACATTAAATTTGTAAGTATATATGTACATATATGTATATATGTGTACGTTGTGGCAAGTGAATTAAAGCGCCAAACGGCAACGACGACGACAACGTCAGTCATCTTGACTGTCGCGGCAGGTTGCAGCCACGTGCATAAATCATGCAAGTGCACAGCCAAGCCATACACCTAGTCCAAAAACCCAACTGACAGTGCTGCCCTAGTAGGTCCCACCCTTTCCTGCAGATGAGGCAACAATTATGTCTGTACACGTTGATGCTGCTGCTTTGGCAATAGCTATGTATCTTTTTCTACTAAGTTTACAAGAACGCATCCTTTGAGTTTTTCAAAATCACGAGTTTAAATATTTTAGTTATTGTGTATAGAGAAAACTAGTTAAAGATTTGAAAAATATATGTTACAGGCCAGTGGCGTAGGTAGCTTTTTTCGATGGGGAATCAACTTAAGTGTACTGCACAAATTATTATCAGATAATTTTATTTTTCTTAAGAAAACAATAAAGGGTGGGGATGTTAACTCCCTTGATCCCCTATCTACACCGTTGTTACTTGCAGAAGTCGGGGTGGCAGACCATAAGCTCGGCTGCCTGTGCGTATTACCTAAATCTCAGCGACGAACAGCAAGGGTCACGAAATTTGAAGCTGGGTACACTTACCCCTTTTTATATGAATCATATATAAAATATCATATACCACCACTCGGATGATGTTAGCAAGCGAATCTATCGGGATCTAGCGAACCCTAGTATAATATATTTGTATCAATTTCTTCAAAAAAATTCCACTTCCTGTAGATATGTTATTATATAACCGATATTTAATTTTATAATGTTACTCAAAGCTAGTTTAATGCAACTGACATTTTATTTATAATATGCAATTTTTAATTATTATTATTATTACGAATACTTTTACACATAGGTGAAAATACTAAGTAAAGCGGGCGAATTTTTTCCCCGACCTCTTCGATTTTAATGATTTTTACATATGTGGTAGAGCTACTAGCCAATAGTAACCACGTCAAATCTTATTGCAAAGATCCGATTATTTATCGAGTTACCGATAACTGAAATTTGATTTTTCATTTTAAGACTTTTCTTTGACAAGGCATATCTCCTAAACGAATAAAGATAGTGACGCAAATTTTTTTCCAAGATTATTGTATTAAAAAAAAAATTTGTGCTTGTGATTTTTGAACAATATTTTTTTTTAATTTTGATATTTAAAAGTGAGATCCCATTCCAAAAAAGTGTTATGTTAAAAAGTTGTGCTTATTTTAGTGATGGCACCTCGCATGGTCACCATAGTAAACATTAGCTCGAAAAAAGACAAATAAGCATAACTCCTCGGAATTGAAAGATAAATGGTTTAAGCTTGACATGAATGTTCGTCTTGATATTTTAAGATCAATTTTAAAAGTAACAATGAATGTCATGACCCTGTCTCCAGATATTTAAGGTCAAAGGTCACAAAAATCGTTTGTTTTTTTTTTGCAAATAACATTGGGGTTGTGGTGGGGCGGATCCCCCGTGGATGCGCCACCAAAAAACAGTTTCAATAAATGCAAAATTGGTAACAATCTTAATGTCAAGGCTGCACACCAAGATTCAATAGATCAGATCAATGGTGCAATCCAAGGTATACTTATTTAAGGTAGCATACTCCCGCCGAAGGCTCTCAACGAAAGTTACCAATTTTTAGTTTCGTTGCGACTGCGCGTGAGGTGGGTTGTTTACGCGCATCGTTTTTGTTTGTTTGCATCTCACGCTTTTTCTTGCTCTCACTAAAATTGGTGACGGCGCCGGCAGCATTACTCTACCTTAAATAAGTATACCTTGGGTGCAATCGACTATAGTCAATCTTCCCTATCACGAACTCTTCTACAACGTATTTTTGTACAAGATTTAGGTTATTTTGATGTCCTTTTAACAAATTTCTATATAGCGATTTTTTCTATTCGACGTACAAATTTTGTTGCAGATATTTGAGCTCATTTTAGATTTTATCCTCTCCTTATAGTAAATTTATACAAATTTCGTGGCGAAAAAAGGAAAACATATTTTAAGGGATTTCCAAAAGCTAAATAATGTTATATAGTAGGAAAGAAAGAATAAAATTTTCTAAATAACGAAACAATATTCGAAAGAAAGAAAACAAATGTACACACTCCTTGCGACTTCAATAGTACACGCTGTATACTCGCTTTCCAATCGCTCGTATCTCGGATGCAGATCTATAATATAATTTTTATTTTTTTGGTAGTTATCTTTAACAAAAATTCTTCTCTCTCAGTGACAAAGTTCAAGTTCTGGAAAAATATATTATATATTTTGTTCCACCTTATGCATTCATGGAAATTCAGACGAAAAAAAATTTCGATGGTCTAATTAGAAAGAAAATTAAAATGGTTCTGGGAAAAGACTTAACTGAAGAGGAAGAATAACAAATCAAAGCTTGCAAGGTTATTGGCCTGTATATTACCCAAATAGCTAAGGAACTTAATAGATAACAACACGATATATCCCATATTTAAGTAATGAGTCTAAAGTTGAAAAAAAAACATGAATGGAAAATTAGAAGATATTAAGCTGGCCGCGGTACTCACAGGATTTAAATATCTTCGAAAATGTTTGAGAATCATTGACAGAAGTTGACGAGTATTGATCTACATCACAGCAATGCTATTTGAATTTGTTAAAACTAATCCAAGCCATCGATTTAGCTTGCAGCTCTATTTCGGTCAATTACTGGCCAATTTGTATGCTTCCCACCAAGCCGATTGTGTGAAGTTTTGGTGCAGAAAGGCGGCTCAACACACTTTTGAAATATGATTTCAAATTAAAGTTTAAGTTGATTCAATATTCTTTAAAAAGTTTTTTCGTTCCTTTTAGTAAAAATACAACAATAAAGTGGGCAATTGAAAACCGACTTATTTTAAGGGGTGACCTACTCAAGTGGCACAAAGTGTATTAGCTAGGGTCTATTATAGTTTAAGTTATATTTATATAATTTGCAACCTGTTCGCTTTGCTCGCTGGCCCCCAGTCCAATATTACAATATTTCAATAATCCCTATAACCATCTTTTTTAAGAAAATCACGAAATTTGTAAATCGCAATCAGCTACGACGCATAAACTCAATATTTTTCTTACTTTCCGTCGGTTCGTCGTTTCGGCGTTGTCTGCTGCAGCAGCCACTTGCAATTTCAACTGCTTTGTCAGTGTATCCGTAAGCCATGCGTGTTTGTGTGTGTGTGTGTGTGTGTGATGTGTGGAAGTGTGTGTGGGTTCGGCTAAGCTTCGTTTGTATGCGTGCACTGAAGTGGCACACAGACTGTCCGCTTAACTTGCACAAGCAGCATCCGAAACTGAAACTGAATCTGAATCCTGAATCAGAAGCAGTTTCAGCAGCCGCAGCAGCAGCAGCAATGGCAGCGCAGTGTCCTTCAGCGACCTCGTTCTCGTTCTTGTTCTTCTTCTTCTTTGCGTCTTCTTTCTTGCTTCTGCCGCTTGCTTCGCCATGCTCGTTGTCGTTCTCGACACTTTACTGTGTAATCTGTCGTCTGCATTTCATTTGTGCAGTCGAGCTCAAGCTGGTGGGGGTTTCTGTATGAGATGAACGGGTCCAGGAGGACGCATATAATGCAGGTTATAGACGCCTTGAAGCACACACCGTTTTATGAGCACATTTAAGCCATGCCTCGAGCGCATTTCAATTGCTATGTAAGCTCATTACATGGCCAAGTATATAACCTAAATTTGGATAGGGATGATAGTAATAGTCGCTCGATTGTCACTTTAACGCTTTGTGCTGAATTTGCCTTTTGTTGATTCCCACACTATGCTCGCCGCTCTTTACTCAATTCGCTCTAATCAAGTTGAAACAAAGGACATGCAAAAGGCAGCTGTTTCTTGAATGAATCCTTGTTAAAGCTGGGGCAATGGGATTACTGAATGTAATGCTAACTAGATTTTTACCAAATGTATTTCTTTACGATGGGATTTAAGCCACATTGAAGCTAATACTCTATACATTTTTTTTTATTTTTTTATTTCAGGCTCTGGTGGCAAACAAATAAAAGGAGGGTACCTTCTGCGTTATAAAAGTAAGTAAAATCAAACTATTGTGTAGTATCGTGTTCGGAATTGTCTGGAGCAAAGTTCTTTACATGTAATTTTACACTAAAAACAAGCAATAGACTTAAGTTTTAGCTGTTAGCTCTTAGGGTAAAAAGTTATATAAAATTCTTCAAATGTATAAAAAAAAGGGAACAAAGCATTTTCAACTTTAAAGAATATAAAGGGTGACTTTTTGACGTCTTCTTTTTGCACAAATATTTTTGGCATATGACGCGTCATTCGATGTGTCGCACTCAATGTCACCGTTACTGTACTTGTAAAGGGTCATCAATCTTGAGGGTTTTTTTTTGAAATACAAAAAAAAACAAAAAAATTTTAAATGAATCGGAAAATCTGTATTATCAATAGAAAGAACCGTTCTTGCCATTCACTTTTTAAAAATAATCCGCCGTAGCTCGTCCAAGCGGACGTTCCAATTTTCGATGACGCGTTCGAGCATAATCGGCAGTATCTCGCGAATAACACGGGTAATATTGGCCTCTAATGCTTCAATCGTAGCTGGATTAACCACAAACACTTTAGACTTCACGTAGCCCCAAAGGAAAAAGTCTAACGGTGTGATATTACACGATCTTGGTGGCCAACTCACTGGTCCGGAGCGTGAAATTAATAGTTCACCGAATTGGTTCCTCAATATGTCCATTGTTTCACGGGCTGTGTGGCAAGTAGAGCCGTCTTGTTGAAACCAAATGTCGTCGAGATCTCGTGCTTCATTTTCAGGTAGCAAATAATTCGTTATCATGGTGCGATAACGGTCGCCATTGACGGTTACGGTCTGACCAGCTTAATTTTTAAAGAAATATGGACCGATGATTCCACCGGCCCATAAACTACGCGCTGGACGAGGGGATGAATATTGGATCTCTTGTTGATGGTATGGCGAATAGTGCTCTCAGTAGGTGGATTATGGCGACCATAAAATGGCCTAATCGCGCGAAAAACATTCTTTCAATTTTCGTAATATAATTGTACGATTTGTAAACGTTGTTCGGGTGTAAGTTTTTCCATGATGAAATGGCAATGAAATTTTTTATCAAAAAAACCCTCAAGATTGATGACCCTTTATATATATATATTTATTCCCGTCGTTCCAGTGCGGACTATAGGGCCATATTTATGTTGTTCAGCAATCGTTTACCTATAAGATGAGTGGCTGTTTTTGTTTATCGGTACTATGCAGTTAGTTCAATTACACCGTCTATTCTCGATCGACAGAGCCTCACCAAGTTCAGTGAGCACAGTAAGTGAGTTTGCAATTTGGGCAGAATAGGCTTTATAATCGTATCACTGCTCCCGTGTCTTTCAGAGCTTACAAACGAGTTTAAAAGTGTTTGAATTTAACTATAAAATTCGTGTTTTGTAAGTAATGTGAAACTCCGTCTCTTTATCGGAGAAAAAATTACCCTATACATTCCTTATCAGCATCAAATGTGCAAATATATAATACCATAACAGCTAGGGACAGCTCAAAGAGTTTACCAAGATTGGGAACAGTTTAGCTCTATAGTTTAATCAAAAATTTTCTTAAAAGTAATCGACAAGCCATTTTGACTAAAATTTCCGTTTTTTATTGTATAAAAAAAAGCACTTAAAAATTACTCTATACATTCCTTACCACCAACAAATGTGCAAATATAAAATCTTAGCAAAAAAATCGATATTTGTTTTCTTCAGCGGCTTCTAGTCCTACTATTTAGTTTTTCAATCTAATTATAAGTTTTAGCAAGATCAAGTTACAAAGTCCACCCCATTTCGTCTATAAACCAAAAAAAAAACATTTTATAGGAAAGAACATGCATATAAGAACTAAAGAGTCCATATTTTGTAAGTAGTCTCGTGTAGACCTAATAAGCAAATCTATATCGCTCTTTTTGTCAATGTATTATGTAAAATAACTTTTAAACGAAAAGAGCTAGAAGCAAAATTAGCCTAGATTCGTGTCAGATGAAACTGATCTGACAAATTTTATATTGTTAACTTGAAATACCCATTACCTAGGTTTGTGCTTTTAAGCAAAAAAAATAAATTTTTTTTTAAGAATTTCGATTAAAATTTTGACTTGAAGTATTTTTTATTCAATATAATTCAAGTTTTTGTGTTCAGCCGATATGATGAATATATAATATAATATAAATATAATTTGTGAAATTATCAGCTTAAGCATATTTGATGCAGATTTGTAATATACCCATTTTTCTTAAAAAAAATGCTAAAATCGTAAATTAATGAAAAGAACAAAAAATACTATTCGAAAAAAAATGAATGAAGAGTTACGACTATTCCATAACTATGCATGGCGATTTATTAAAAATATAAATGCTTTAAAATACATATTTGTAAGCAATGAACAAATTAACATTATGGTTTACCCTTTTTGTAGTCCTTTGATTCTTAAATTATGTTCTTAGGACTTTTAGTTAAACAAAAATTGAAATGCTTTGAAGCATCATCATTGTGCCAAAGAGAAAAAGCGCTTATTTTATGGCAGGAAATTAATTTTTACATAGAATATTTGGCCGTAGAAGTCCATTTGCACTGCACGAAATTAATGAGGTTTTTGTGGTTTGGATTGAGAAGTGGGTGGTGCAGGCGGGAGAGATGTTAGCTTATTATATTAAAAGAATATGGAAATGTGTCTTTTTAGTAAATTTTGACTAAGATGTCGGTTTCATGTCTCACTTATCTAATAAAAAAGTAAGTTTCATTTGGGTCATCGCTATTATCCTTAATTTATTTTTTACGTAATTAGTATTAGGTTTTAACTAGCTATATAGAATGCATAAAAATATTTACCGAAAGCTAAAACTTTTAATTTTAAAACCCAATTTTTTATGAAGGATTATTTTTTAGATTCTAAAAATTAAAAGTAATTACCGCTTTACTCAAAGACATCGACAAAGTTATCGATAACTCGATTAATAGCACAGGCCCACATAAAAAAGTAGTGTAAAATTTTCAAGTGACAGTTCTACCCTTATAGATTTTGAGCACAATGCATGGTCCGTAAATCAGCACAGTTCTCAGATAACTTATAAAATACCTTGCGTAATGACGTAGTGAGTTTTTTAAAGTAAACATTGTCTGACCTCTGAACACGAAAAAAAATATTTCCCAAAAAAAATGTTTTTCTCTAGTCGGAATCTCCGAAGATTTTTTTTTTATTTATTTATATGATTATAAAAAAAAAATTATAAAAGGTCTGCCAGAACAACATAGGCCTAAGTTGCTTTTTATAGAAATAACCCTAAATCCGAATCCGAGATCCAAAAAAACGTAGAACATAAGGGTTCGGATATAAACTTAAAATCCCATTACGAGTATTATGGAAGTAATCTCAGAATCATGGATGGGGTTCAACCTTACAGCTCACAATTATTTTCGCCCACTTAATTTATAGTGTTGGAGATGCCTTCCTCAGCACTTTAGACTCGATGACTTGGGTACATGGTAAAATAATAGAATTGGTTTCGATTTCTCCTATGTACTATACTCAGACTAAGCTTAAAGACGTTTTTAAAGACTTAATTGCTCACAAGCAGCTGTGATGCTTGTAAAATTCTGAATTGCGACTAATAGTAATCTTAAAGCAGGCCAATTGATGCTGACCGCATTTGAGATTGATTGACTGAATGACTAACTGACAATGGTGTGCTGGGAGCAAAGGCAACAACAGCCAGCGACAGACAACACATTTCAACAGGACCCATCCTAGGTAGAGAGTCTCAGCACATGAGACTTTGTCGCACATGTGACAATCTGCCAAATCAGCACAAGACCAGCCCGTAACATGACACAGCAAGACGGAAGTGAAAGTGGATGTAGACTTGACGGAATGCGAGGTCACAGAGGCTGCTGGGCCACTGGGCTGTGAATTATGCCCTAGCGTGCATTAAAGTTTCAGACCAAAGGGCAAAAGGTTAAGCTGAAATGATACATTCAGATTTTTTTAAATGCAACTACACATGATCATGCGAGGAAGGTGCTCCAACTTAGCAAATGCATCTATATATTTTTTTTTTTTTACAGAACAACTGCTCTGGAATCGCTGGGCTGAGGAATGGGTTGTGCTGTACGATGACTCCACCATGGCCTGGTTTACCGAGCCGGGACGTTCCTCGCCAGCGGGCAAAATATTGGTCAAAGAGGCGCCCGAAATGTTGGCCATCGCACAATGGACTGGCCAAATACCACGTCGTCCGCCACTGCCCGATGGCTGCAGCGTCTCACAGTTGATTGCCTTGGGTTCGCGACGTAAACGTTCCAAGGTCTATTGGATGCTGGCCAAGTCAGAGCAGGAGGTAAGCGACTGGATCGATGCTATTGTAAAAACGCTGCCACCACCGCCACAAATCGAGCTTGTGGTAGATAAACCGCATTTGATGAATGTGCTGCGCCGTCCGCTGGTTCGCATTAGACGTAGGTAACCCAAAGGTATGCCTTTAAAATATATAGTAATTATTTACTTCGTGCCACAGCGGCTACACACTCAGAGGTCAAGCAGCGCAAGGCCGCCGCACATGGTAGCAGCAAACATCATACTACCTCTTCGGTGCTGGCCACCCAACGTATGCTTTTCAATCAAAATCCGCTGGTCAAGAGCGATGCAGCGGTTGCCATCTTAAGCAAGAAGCCCGACTCTAAGGCCTCGCTGGCCTGCGCGCTGCCCTGGGGACATGGTTGGGGCTGGGCCACACTGCCAAACGGCGTTTGGAGCGGCGGTCTGACCTGGTCGCAATGTGAGGATACTTTCACGCTGCATGCACTGCCCACCACACATTGCACCAATTTGATTGATACCGCGTGCAGCGGTGCTGTCTATCATACGGATATTGGTGGCTTTGATTTTCATTCTACAGGCGTTGAGGATCTGGGCGGCGAGGATTTCGATTATGCCATGGATTGTGGCGATTTTATATTTTAAACAACGCCTAGTCAATCGTCCACTGTAGCACCCAAGGCTCCAGCAAGAGCAGCAGCAGCAGTCTAACCCACCCAAGGTGCGCCTGTCGCACCGCAAGCAAATTTAAATACAAAAAAAAAAAAAAATCAAATCGTACGAAAAAAAAACGCAGCAAAAAACTAAGTCTAGTTTGTAGTACAATATTTTATGTGCTTAGTTTGTACCCTTTTGTATTAGGCGAGGTGCAAGATAGTTACCATCGTTTTCTCAAGTTAACTTTAGGGTAAAGTCAGGGTCAGACATGACAAACAAACATATTTGATGAATAATGACACTTTTAAAATTGCTCCCGCTTTATTGAAACATGTGACGTCACGTAACATGTAAGATAACGCTGGGCTTTTGTTGAACTTGTGACGTCACTTTATGCTTAGTTAGAAATGATTTCCACACATTTTGGAAAACAAGCTGAACAATACTTGTGACGTCACTTTAAACTTGACTTGAGAAAACGCTGTTTAGAGCGATAATTGTGTCAAGCTTGTTGTTGTTGGTTGTTAGCATAGAGGCCGTAAAGAAATAGAAAATTTAGATACGTTGCGTATACGCAATGTTTTTTTAGAGTGGTAACATTTAGCGTGCATGTGTGTATGTGGTGTATTTATGAGTCATATATGTGCCAATACATAGAAAAAAAAACAATATAAGTTAGGCAAAAATTTGTTGAGGCAAGTGTAACACGTTGAAGTAATGGCTAACAATAACATAAATACCGCGCGATTTTTCATTTTCATGTGTATGCGTGTGTGCACAGAGAGAAAAAACCAGAAACATTGTACTCAAGTTAAATGTTATAAAAATTTATTCAGTAAGTTTACCAGAGATCGCTTTAAACAGAACTTAAGAGCCTAAAATTCGGAAGTATCAGGAGCGTTCTAGCTGATTTGTTAAATCACAAATAAATTCAAATTCGGGATTATTAAAAAAATTTCTCTCTGTGTACGAGTGTGTTTGTGTGTCAATGGCACTAGGCGTCGCTATAGAAAAAATCAGACGCGCTCACTCATGCACATACATACATACACAAGCATGTGGCCAAGCAGTCCACAGGTCGTATGTGGAATATTTTTGCAGTGCGCATAAAAGTAGGCAATGAAATATTTGACACAAACAATTTGCTCATTTATATAAGAAACAAGCTACGATATATATAGAAAACAATTTATGTAACAATAATAACAAATATGTACATGCAAAATTTTTAAACAAATGTAATTTGTAAAAAACTTTTTTAAATTGTTTTTTAGTTTGCTTTTAAGAATTTTTGAAATATGTAAAACCAATGTTGTGTCCCTTTTTTAAAACATTTTTACACGTTGCGAACAGTGGAGTTAATTAGGTATATATAAAAAAAAACAATTGATAAATGTAATTTGTAATAATTTATTTATGTATATGTAGAACATGCTGGTTATGTTCAAGCGTAACATTTTTATAGTTCATATTTAGAATGATACAAAGCAGCCCGTATGTCAAGTAAGTTCTTAGCCTAAAGTTCGCCACAGAACAAAAGCCTAGAAACAAAAAAAAACAAAAATAATTAAACATAGCTAAATTTAAAAACAATATATACATAAAATGCAAATGAGATCCCAAGCACACACACTTATATTAATGTTAAATGGTAAAAACACAATATAATAAAAAATATTGAAATATTTATAAGAGTTTAACACACACACAACCACCCACCCGTACTGATGTATAGTTTAAAAAGTTTAAAAGTAAAAGAAAAAAAAGAAAATTTGTAAATTGTATATGAAAACTCATATTCAACATATTTACCACATACATTTGCTTTGTTTATGTGAGATACTATATAACGTGTGTTCACACATTTTGTGAAATGTAAGCCTTAAATTGGGGGATTCCATCTTCAGTTTCAGAGGCACTGCGAGTTGGCGACGCTTTCTAAAAGAGCTTTTCCTGAAAATTTTCTGTAAAAATCTGAATAGAAAGATAGAGTTAATTTGAAAATATAGAATTTCAAAGCCGGTAACTCAAAAACTGAAAAATTTTCAATATTCAGGACGGTTCTCTATTCCAATTCCGCGTTGAATTTGTCAGTTTAACAAAACTATTCTTAAGCACAACTTAACAAATCGGAAACGGCATTGAGAATACTAAAAATCATATTTTGTAGCGGGCTCTACAAATCGCTGTGTCACGATAATCGAAGATTTCCTCCACTTCCAAACCTTATAACATATAATAATAGTATCTGCTATTTCTTATCGTTCTGTGTATAATGATACAAAAAAAGTGAAATAATAATAACCAGAAATCAAATTTCTTAAAACATTAAGCTGTTATCGTTTATCGATATATTGTAATCTTTGCACCGAAATATGTTTAAATCGAATTCATTCACTTTCTCACTCTAACACAAACTCAAAAACACATAAATTTTTGTATCAATCGAAAATCAATTTAGATTCGAATTTGAATTTAAAGTAACTTTGAAACTTTTAGGCGCACGTGCAACACGTGTGCCAAGAGTAATAAAAACGCCGCTACGAAAACCTTACAACAAAAAAAACGTGCAAACGTTTAGTATTAGAATTTAGGTAATAAGTCGAGATGAGACGGAAGTTGAAAGAATATAAATGAGGACATTTGGGACTGTTCCGGTTATCGCTTTTGTGCTGAAAAGTAGCTCAAGTAGGCTTTTGAAAAAGTGTAGTAAATCCAGCGTGGTAGTAATAACTAGCTTGATGTTGAAAATGGTAGGAAAATTTCTAATAAGGTTCTATTGCTGGAAAACTATCAATGGCAGTATAGTATAGATTGTTGTTCTTAACGATTTTTTCTTTTTGGCAGTATTAGTGCAAGCCTAGACAATTTTCGTGTAATAAAGTATATACTAAAGCTGTACAATTTTCAATAGTCCATTTGCGATTTTTTCAAATTTTGAGTTTAAGCTATTAACATGGCTCAAAAGAAACGCGAAATAAAAACAATATAAGCGATGTTCTCATCATTTATTTAGTTTTAAGGCCCATATATCCCAAAAAAGGGAATTTTTTTTTATATGAAGCTATGACATTTCGTGCGGAATTTTTGCATGCTGCGTATGGCCCTTTAATTGTAACCAAAGTTAGGCGGAAAAACAATCTTAATAATCCAAAGATATAAGCAATAGATACTTTAACATAGATTCGACTATGACTATCGAAAATTGAAGAAATCTTACAAAGCGTTTGGTAAAAAAAATTGTGTGGAGTGTAGCTACAGGATTGCCTTAGTCAACGCATATTTTAAAATGAAACCGATCGAAAAGATTTTAAAAGTCGACCCTTTTCAATTTTATGATTTTCACAAATCAATGATAAAAGAATTATATTTTCGTTCCGAGTATTTATACCTTTTTGTCACTATTAAAAGGTACTGGATACTTTGGTGACCCTTAGAAGCCCCAACCTTCTTAATTATCTGAGCTACCGATTTTTCTTTCAGTATTCTTTTTTTTGAAAAAATTCAATTAACATTTTAATTTTAAAACTACAAAAATAGTTAATCGGCCGTGCTCCGGAAAACGAAAAAACAAATCTAACAATTTTATTCGGAATTTGGGAAATCCGAATTTTTTGCTGTCGCCATATATCTAGTCATATTTCCCTTACTCATTGTTAGCACAACTCTACACCTTTCGAGGGAAATTATCCACGACTACGCTATTTCTTTCACAAGGGAAATTTGTTTATGGAAGACATGAGCTATTTAAGCAAGATATGAAAATTTTTTTATGTAAGACATGGACCATATAAAAGTATTTATTAATAACTATTTAACTTGAAATTGGCATAAATAGTATCTGAAAATATTCCTCTTGAAACAAAACATTCGCTTTCAAACCACATACAAAATTCGTTTTGGTGAAATTGGGAGCACCAAACATTGGATTTCAAAACGAATCCGAATAAAATGTTTCGCCGAAAATTTAAAAAGAAAAAATAGTTTTTTCTTTCATTGAAAAATTTTTAAATAAATTTATTCGTATATGAGAATAATGAAAAGTCGACCTCAATATTCAGCTATCGATAATCTGATACATAATTGAAATTTTGAAAAAAAAATTCATGCTGAATATTGCTAAAGTATCAAAATCGATGACATCGACTTGAGAAGTAACTCACTTCACTTATTTTTACCAATATAGTATACTATCAAGAGGTGCAGAACATCAATAGAAAGACTATCGAACATTTTCAAGCTTTTTAAAACTTTAGAAAATGGAATGTTTACTCAAGTTGTATAGAGGGTAATTATGTTAAAGATTTTTAGTATGGTCGTGCAGGGCCGTAGAGAGAAAATCCGAGCCCGGGGGAAAATGTACCAGCCCCTCTATTAAACCTTAAGCTTGAATCACGACAGTACGACAGTTATAACACCGGTCCCCTGAGAAAACTCCGGGCCCGAGGGAATCCCCCCGCCCCCCACCACCACGCCATGCCTGACTATCGAAAATTAACCAGCCAAATCTGAGTTTACTTCAAAAATATTGTAATATTATCGAAAGTATAACATCGATGGAATGGATATCAAATATTTTCTAGCTTCTAAAAATTTGCTAAGATTCTTTAACAATTTACATTATTTCACAAAAACACATTTACAGAGCATACTTTTTGGAGAATGATGACCGTCGATTGTTCTGCTCTCCTTCTAACCAAATTTAAGCTGGTTAAAATATCGATATGTTCCAAGTATCTAAAATATTGGTTCATTAGATAGAAAACGAAAGTGCCGAACATCGATGCAATGAGTCTCAAATATGTTCCCTCTTAAAAGGTATGATCACTAGTTCTCTATATAATTTGTTATGAGCAGATCAAAAAGCTGTGTACTTGAAAAAAAATCGAAAAGAGGGAAAAATTCGCTTAAGAGGAGTTTGTTATAGCAAAGTTCGAATGCATTATTATTTATAGCGATCATCGAGCATCGAAAGGCAAAACATCGATTAAATGAGTCTAAAATGTTTTCCAGTTTTTTAAATTGAATAGCGCTGCACACAAGATGTCGATCTAAAGCTTAGCCACTAAAAACAGTACTTTGTCACTATGAAATTTCAACTCACTTTACAAGCGAAATCCGGAACAGCCCTGAGTTGAATAAAAAAGTTAATAATTTGCAGGTTTTCATGTTGCAAGAGCACAACGTAACGAAAAACGGAAAACAAATATGTATTCATAAATACGCATTGTAGAGAGAAAAAAAAATGTTTTCAAATTACGGGTAACAAAAAACACATACTTGCCTCTGCATGCATATAAAGTAGTTACATATATACATGTAAATATATATGTATATGATTTATATGTATGTTGCATGTCTTTGGCATAGTACTTATATACTACATATAATTGTATGTATGTATAACGCATAAGTACTAATAATGGCAAATGCCAAATATATAGGGTACATATACAAAAACATAAATATATATATACATATTTATGTAAAACCAATTTAGCTGTAAAGTAAATGTAAAAGTAAAAGATGTTGAAACCTTAACCGAGCGCCTGAAGCCTTAGTCAAATGCTATAAAAAAAAGCCCACATGAACCGATATGCACTCAATACATAAACTGGAGCTAAGTATCTACAATATATATACATATATACAAAGTAAGTATACTATGTTTTAGGTTAAATAGTGCAATCCCGTAAACAAGCTATACTCAATGTACACTAACTATGCCTAGTAAGTAAATAATGAATGTTTTATAAGTAAAAAAAAAAAAAAAAACTTGAAAAATACACAGTAAAAAAAAAAGTAGACTACAAGACTTAAGCAATTGTCGCAATGACGTTAAATTAGAGCGCATTGAATGTTGGCTTAAAAATGTTTAAACTAGAGCAAGATAAACTTAAAAACAAAAATTAATAACGAGCTAACTTCGTCAGCAATATCTTTTAGTTGGATATACATATATATATATAAAAAAATATATATATAAAAACTTAACACTTAAATGTTAGTGTACTTTTAGATTTAGAAGAAACAAAGCGCCAAAGAAAAACCAATAGATACAATTTAAATATCGTACATACTCGTCTAATCAAATAAAAATAAAAAATCAATTAAAAATAAAAGAAAAAAAACAATAAAAACAAAAAGAGAGAAAAAAATCGTAATGAAAACAACCTTCGACAATCACGCATGAAAAATTGATTAATGACATAACTAATATATCTATGTACTATATATTGAGCACACTCAAGTGAAAGTTTTAAGTAAAAATTTGATTTTTTATTTGTTTCCTCGGTTCGGCATAGCAAATCACGTCCAATATGAGTTTCTTGTAGCGACTCTTGAATGCTCTTGAAATGGTTTTTAAGCTGCTAAAGGCTAAGTAGGCTGTTCCAGTTTTCACTTGCACTTTAGTTTTGGCAAATTGACTTTTTTTATTTTTGCCACATCTTCTAGATCAGTTGTCTTCTTGTGTGGCAATATCCAAAAAAAAAACGAGTTTTTCAAATAAACTTGAGTGTCAATGGATTATAAAGGACTAACCATGCCTTAAGTTTTTAGCTTTTACAGCAGGTTGATAAGATTTTTTGGAGAAACCCACATCTTAGAGACCCAAATAAAAAAACAAAATTAAATTCACTGAGTATTGTCCCGACAGTGGGACAGATTATACATATTTTTGATAAAGAAAAAAAAAAAAATATTTTGATAAAGTATGTCTTCTTACTTTTATTGTTTTATAGATCTTGGTTCTATAATCAATACCCGGTTCTATTTTGATCACTTTGGTAGAAGCTTTTGGTTTGCTATGAGTCCCATGGGTACAGAATGGAATCATCTTCATCAATCTTATATGCACTATGGGCTCAGATTATCAGGTTTTGGCCTCATTTCCGTAATTTGCATAGCAATTTTTTTAAGAAGATAAGATTTTGAACACATATTAGGTTAGGTTGTACCGGTAGACCCCGTGGGGGTCACACATAAACTAAATAGTCCTTAGTGGTACCGAAAACACATATTCTTCACAGATGAAATTTTATTTCTCTAAGTTTTAGAATTTTTTAAGATATGTATCGTCACAGTTGATTATCTCAAAATCCTAGGGCGCTTGGGTTTTTTTGAGCTCGGTTTCGGGTTCATGGGCTTAAAATCCACAAGGGTAGCCCCGTCAAATCTATAGTTAACACAATTTTTTTTGTAGTTCTGTTTATTTCATAGAAAAATTAAACAAAATTATGAAAAAATATCTTTATATATTGAATATATAGGCCCCAAATAGCGTGTTAAAATAAGATAAAACTATTTTTCTATCCTTTTGTCATTGCAATGACTACGTTATATATATATATATGCTTTTTATTTGTTTATTTTTAATTAAATAATTTCAAAATATACTAGCATTTTAATTATGCCACTGACAGCTTTTAACCATTTCAAGAAGTTATTCGTTGAAAATTTTTTGAAAAATACTTAGTTACTCAAATGCGACGGTGGTTTCAGTAAGAGTATCACGTTTGGTCGGGCAGTCTTCACTACCAAATATCTAAGTTTCTTACAAATTTTAAAAAAGTTAAGTCAGCAAACATTAGGCGCATAAAATTTGGCCACCCCCAAAGCGATATATTTATTATGGATCCGCCCCTGATCATTGCTGGAGCACCCAACCCACACAGAAGTTAAAAAGAAATATTTTTTATAATATGTAGTTATTTATAAGCCAAAACAAAAACCAAGAACAATTCCAAGCCGAAACGTTAACAAAACCCAAATATTATACTTTAGATGCGATTTTTTTGTAGAACAAATTATAAGCGCCAAATGCATTTTCAACATTTGTTGAGAAACCAAAACTCCCTAGTATATATTTAAAAAAAAAAAAAAGCAACCTTTATATTTTGCTGCATATGTTTTAACAAGAAAAAAATATATATTATAAAACTTAAAGTAAAACTGTGAATAGTACCTTAGGTAGCGCTAAAATCGATTAAAACGCAATTGATGTAAAATTAGCAAAACTCGAAATTATAGAATTATGTAAATCAAAGCGAAATTCAAGTGAAATTGCAGTGAAAAGCGTAATTAGTTTGTATTGTAAATGTGCGTAGTGCCAAAGTTTAGCAAAGAAAAGCGTTTTCGAACGTAAAATATTACGTATACGACACATATTGTTCAACTGTTGGCTTGCTTTGAACTTTGTTCTAAGACTAGTCCAGTTGAATCAGTTGTACTTAGTCAGTGTGTCCTTGTTGGTCCTTGATGTTCATGTTGATATTTGCCGTGTCATTCATTGTTAAACGCACTCGTTGAACCCGTTTGTGTGTATGTGTAAGTGTACGTATCGCCTTTTGAATGTATTCGTGTACTCGTAATCGCATTCGTTGTTGTAAGTAATTGAATTGTAAAAGTTGTCAAGTTAAAAGGCAACAAAACAGCATGCACCACATGACTCACAATGTCATAATTATAAATTAATAAAAAATGCAAAGAAAAACAAAACAAAAATATGCATATATATACATATATAGATACTACATATATGGAACTTGTAGAACAATATACATGCAAACAATATGAATGTACTTATGGTAAAACAGAAACGCTTATAAATCGAAATATGTAAAACTGAACCAACTATAAAGCAAAAATTAATAATATAAATAAAAAAGTTAAAATTGTTAAAGTGCAAAGTTCGGCGGGCCGAATTGTCTTAATCTTTAATAACGCATATGTCAACTGTTTCATTTATTTAAACTGATATTTATTTCATTCTTCTAACTAAATAAATACTTTGATCCCTTTGCTGCCCACTTTTTCCTAGAAAAATGTTGCTGGAGCTAATTAGAAGCTATTCAAAGTTGCTTTAGTGGTTACGCACTGTTAAGTTCACAGAAAAGCGACTCTTCAATGCGGCTCATGCCTGAATCATGCATGAAATCATAGCAGATTAGGCATTCAGTCCTAAAACTTGGCCACAGCATGCAGCTATGAATTCGGTGCCGATTTGGTTTGAAAAGTTTGAACTGAAATTAAAAATGAAAATGCTCATAAAACATTCAGCCTGATTTTTTATTGTAATTTTTCATTATTTATAACTAATATGTTGAAACAGATCGATAGAATATTGTTGTATGTTTCTGCGTTCCTTTCATGAAGCCATGAGGATTTCGTTTCTTGTCACCCCTGAATTCAGGCCGGAAACTTCAGCTGAGCGAACGAACTGACGGGAACTAGTTAACGAAACACTAAACCCAAAAAAAGATATTTCTGTTTAAGAATACCAAATTTATTTGGTTTGATTATGTAGCTCAAAAATAATTATTTTTTTTCTTTTTCATATTTTATTTACAATCTGTCTTCAGACAATAAGTAAATTGAATAAATAATAATTAATAAAAATGAAAGTATAATATCAAGTTTCCACTGAAAACTACTATTGTCTAAAAATATTTAAATGCTATTTTTGCAAGTGATTTAGTTACCCTTATTCAAAAATGTCTTTTTAATATTCGAAAAAATATGTCTAATTTATAAAACTTTTGCTTGTGGAACCCGGATTCAATTAATTAAAAGAAGAATTCTTAAATAAAAATTATATTTTTTAACTTCCATGAAATATGCTTTATGGTAATCAAAACTATCTGGAATTGTAGATTTTGGAAATACTGGCACACTTGTAATTTGCTTAATTTTCAAAAATATTGAATTATTTTATTGATTACTTTTCAATTAAATGAATATCTTGTTCCATATCTTTATCCATATAAATCACTCAATTAAGTGTATATCTTGAGTGAAGCTCAATAAAAATACAGGCCAGAATATCTTGTTTGCCCATCAGGCATTAAAAAATTTCGAATACAATTTTCGTGCTCTTATTGTATCTAATTTTGAGTGGTTTGTTTCTAGTTTGATTTGGGTGGCTCAAAGGATAGATAAATGGGTCTAACTACTTCTAATTAAGCTAATTAGCTTATTGCTGCATTTTTCGGATATTTTAAAGTACATTAATTTACAAAATTCTCCTATTTTCTTATTTTGAGATCTAGAAAAATATCCAGAACATGCTTAAAAAAATTTTTACTTGAAATCAGGTAAGGAAATTTCAAAATTTTATTGGTGAGGTTGAGCCTACGGTATGAGGCTGCTTGGACTCAGTTTTACAAAAAGAAAATGAACAAGAGAACTAGAACAAGAGTAATATTTAAAAAATTACTGAAAGAACTATTTTGAAACTTTCTTAAGAACAATTAGAAAACTCCTTCTAAAAGGCTTCATTTTATTATTGCATGACACTGGTTTAAGACGGTGATGTAAGAATTCGGAACTAAGCAGAGCATATAGGGGATCCAAGGTAATGGTATCAGCTCAAACATTTACAATTTTGAACATGCTCATAAAAACTCTCTTTTAGAAATAATATTCAAAATTTTTTTGGCATTCGTCTGTTAAATACCTACCTATTTTTTATTTTATAAGCTAAGTACTTTTAATAATAAAACGCACTTATACAAAGGTTAAGGCAAAGTCAAGAGCACATAAACAAATAATAATATAAATATTAATATAAGAAAAGAGTAAAAAAAATCAGTATGAAATTTTCGCTCCAACGCAAAAGTTGTATGGAAAATGTAAAGCGCGCTCTTTAGGTTTCAAAACCGCAAAGCAAAACAAATTGAATAATAACAATAATAGGTAAATATATATTGCAATAAAAAACGATGAACACATAAAGAAAAAGCAAACAAACAAAAACACTAATGATTATGATTAATTATGGTTTAAGTGCAAAACAAAAGAGAGCTAAACACAACAACAAAAAGCAGTGGCAAAAACATTGAGACAAACTGCTAAAAATGTACTTATGATTTTATCTTGAAGTAACAAAATTAATTGACATTATTATAACAAGAAAAATAACTATTATAAATATAAAAGAAAAACAAACAAGAGAAGCAAACATCTGCCAGCGTTAATACTATAGTCTAGTATGATAAATGTAAAAGAAAAAAAAACCCAAAATAGTAACAATTGAGCGATAAATACATAAATGTTTTTGTGGAATGAAATAAGTAGTTTTATTTATTATTATTATTTTTTGTTTTCAAATTATGTATAAGCCTGCGCGCAGGCACGCAAGCGTCGCTGCCGCTGTTGGCGTCAACGTTTGCGTCAGCGGCAGCTAACCAACAAGCGATCGGTGCAGTGCACTGTGGGCCAAATGTTGATTTTTTTTTGGGCATAAATTTACACAAAGTGTAAAATGGTATAAAAAGTATGTGCAATATATGTCATATAAAGAGGGAAGCATTTCCGACCCTATACACAGGTATTCTCTATATTCTAATAAGAGTCAATCTGTCTCTTATTCTATACAAACGTTGGCTAAGCAGAGCTAAGTGTTAAAGAAAATTCAATTAGTACCGCAATTTTAAATGCGCTGCATTCTAATTAAAAAGCGATAAGATTTACAGCCCGATTCTATCTTAACTTCTTATTTTTTCAGCCTAGAACTGAAAAATTTTAGAAAAATTGTGACGTCACAGTGTGATGTGTGCTATGTTTGTATATCTGAGAGTATCAAGTAGAATACAAATAACTGTGCTAAAAGCAAATACAAGAAAAGCTTAATAGCTAGAGTTGTCCCGAGATCGATTTTCCGTCGAGATAATTTTGTTTGTACTTAATATTTGGTGAAAACGTTTTTTTTTTTAGTTCGCATTTTGCATATAATTCAATTAACTATTCTGTGAATAATTTTTAATAAACATACATTTTTAATTTAAAAATTTGTATTTACTAATAATTATTAATTTATATGCTGTATAATTTTAAAAAAATAAATTTTTCTCCATAAAAATTTTCTAGGTCTTGGAAAAGGGTAAGCGAATGGAATTTTTTTTTTGATAGGGGTCCCATGACCGTACCGTAATTATATTATTTTAATATTATATTAAATAAAATCAAAATTTTTAAAATATATATGGGTCATTCTCTGTTAAACCAGCCCTCCTCACACTTAAATTTTTAAGATAAATCAACATTTGGGCTTAAATTTTTCGTCTTTTCGTCTACTTTTTAAAGCCGTATGGTAACTTGTGATATTTCAAAATGGAGTAGCTACAATGGCCGACAAAATTTCAAAAACCTATAAAATCCTTCTTGGGTCCGCCATTTTATAATTTTGAGTTTCTAACTCCAGATTCGTGATTAGCGACCCCGAAAACCCATATTTGCATACCCAACTTGAACTTTAAATACAAAAATGAAAAATACCTCTTAGGTCCGCCATTTTGAAATTTTGAAAAACTATCGGTACTTATAATCAGCTACCACAATACAATATTTGGTTTTCCATTATTTTAATAAGTACCTAATCTATCCTAGTATAATAAAGAAATGTTTTATTTAACACATAATACATTCTTGAAAAGATTGATTGCGGTTAAAAAACTTTGAATAATATAAAATTTTAGGGGAAACAAAAATAAAAGCAATATTAACGAGTAAAATTTAATCTGAATTATACAATTTCTTATTTTTGTTTTTTGATTTTTTTTTAATTGTATTTATTGTTTATTTTTATAAAGAGAGTTTCTTAAAAATTAATGGTGTAAGAACAAAGTGTGGAAAAATGGTTGGTTTAAATTTGAATAAAACGTGAATGTTTTAAAAGAATCAGGTTCCATTTTTTATACTACATTTTTTATATACATTTTTTATTTTTTTTTTTCTCTATTTTTGCTATAAACTATAATATATAATATATATATATATGTACATATATGCAATTTTTTTTCTCACAAAGTTAGGAGCAATTGATTATTTTTCCAAATTTTGCTCTTAGTTTGTTTGCTTTTACAAAAAATGTTTAAGTATAAAATTATTTAATAAATTTTTATTTTTGAATATCTACCACTGTAGCTTTGTTGCTTTTTTCTAATTATATTTTATCCAAAAATTTGTAATGGGAAATTCGAACAAATTATTTTTATCGGTAATGTGCCAGAAATTTGTTTCAACAGAATATTAAACATACAAAAGTCCGTTGGTCAATTAGATACCTTATTCACCCGAAATTCCCTCAAAAGCAATCAAGAACTCATCTTATCCTAAAAAGAAACCGATGATGAGTCAGTAATGTCTTTGAGAGCACAAATTATTTATGACTACACAAATCCAGATCAGTCCCTTGCGGATATTATCTCTAAATCGACTTTTAATTAATTAATGAATTCATTAACCGTCCAAAATAAATCTATGCATATGAGAAATAAAATTTTAATAAATTTCCGTGCAAATAAAGATGACTCAATAATATATTTAAGATCTCGTATCTTTGAGAAGCTCTTATTATTTTAAGCATTCTCAGTGCCAAATTTATGTGCAATATTTCTTAATGGCATGCAATAAAATTTTCCAGGCCAGCCCAATACATCGATTTTTAGCTATTGCATCCTATCGCGCCCATTATATGGTAAATGAGAAAATAGGCATCTCTAGAAATCTATTAAAAATGATTAGTTTATTTTTTAAAACATTTAGTAGAAATAAACTACAGACAACACTTTTTAGTTCACCTCTGACTATTTTGATTTTATGCCAAAAAAGTCGACCTTTTACCCACAGTACATTGGCATTTGTTGTCGCCGCTGTTGCTGCTGCTATTGACGTCGCGACGTCAGCGGCGCTGCTCCAACTTTGCAACTTGTTTCGGCTGAGGCTTTTGCTGCTTAGTGGCTTTGTGGCCATTCGCAATCTTGTCTCTCAGTCCACGCGCAAACTTCTCAGCAAACAGTCGAACGCTCTCGGTTTCACTTCACTTAACTTTAGTTGACTTTGCGTTCGTACCTGAATCGTGTTTAACGCGGCGTATGCGTAATTTCACTTTACATATGGTCAACTCGATAAGCACTGTCTAGTCTGTATTTGTGCCCCACTTTGTGTCCTTTTGCTAGAAAGTTCAAATTGTTGTCCAAGCGTCGGACTCTTTGTATGTCAATAAACTCGCGTGCCATTGCCGTTGACTCTGTGGTCGATTGTGCCCCTCATGCCGTCGACGCTCTTGTACCTCCTCCAACGACGACTCCAACTATCTGACTGTGTGTTGACGTTTGACGCAAACATTCCACAGCGCATTACTCTGGGTAAGTTGCTTTGTTTGATACGAAGCTTTGATATGAAAGCTATGCAAATCAGAACTCTTGTTGTGTCCAGTGTTATAAATTGAAAGCAAAACGACGCAAAGCCGCAAACAATCTGAACCGAATGAGATACATACACGCAATCACACACACACACACACACAATGTATACACTACATTTAGAAGTGTGCCAATAATAAACATAAATTAGTTGCATGTTCTGCGGTTGGCTTAAGCCGGCTATAGTAAATTATTGATACCCTAACTTTTTGAAATATAAAAATTCAATTTAAATCTTATATTAAAAATGTAATACAGTCGTACCTTTTGTCTCGAAAAAATTTTTCCTGCATATTCCTTCTAAGAACTTTCCGATTGGAATTAATTTTTTTTTTGGTGAAATTCGATATTTATACCTATAAGTTCCCTAAATTTTTACCGATTTTGATGAAACTCGAATGTTACGTCAAAGAAGTTATTTAAAGTATATGGGGTAAGTTTCACGTTGGTATGTTGAGGGGTGTGGGAGAAAACACGGTAAATCGATTGCGGGGGGTGGTGGGACAGCATCGATAAAATTTGGATGTGTTGGATTTGTTCATTAGAGCCACATGAATCAGATTACCAAAAATTGTGATTCTGGGTCACTTGTAGCCATAATTACGAGGAGTCAAATTTTGACGCAGTTTATAGGCAAGAAATTTGTACATTTTTTACTATAGCTTTTGCTGTATTTGTCCGATTTTGTTTATTTTTCACACACAGATGCATGTAACCACAACGCATCGCTCTGTTAAATTTCAGATGAAAATACTAAACGGTGTGGCTAAAAACCGCGAAACTCTACTGCGGGGGAACGGGGAAAGATAATGACATGATTCAACAAACTTCATATATATTCGCACCTGCTGGTAAAGTTACGTGTCTCTAGATCTTATAGTCTCCGAGATCTAGGCGTTCATACGGACGGACAGACGGACGGACGGACATGGCTCAATCGCCAATAAGCATTTTGGTATAAAGAACTTGGGGTCTGGGTCGCCTCCTTCTGTCCGTTACATACATTGCACAAATCTAGTATACCCTTTGTACCTATAGGTACAGGGTATAAATATAAAAATATTAACTTATAATATTTGTCATGCTTAGGCGAGATTAGAGCTTCTTAGTTCTCATGTAAATCCAAAAAACAGATGTTTCTATTTTAGTTTTAATAGTGAAATACAAAATTTTGACAGCCTAAAGGCCTATAGTGCACTGGCTATAAACCCTTTATAATTTAGAATTAATTTCTACTTTATAATTATATGAATAATTAAAATGAAACTTTGACTATGAGTTTTGATTGATTTGGGTATAAAAATAACAAAACCTTATAAAAGTTAAAAATTTTCTTAAAATAATATTTTTATGAAATTTTTGACGAAAAAAAAAGCTAACTTTTAGATTGACATTTGAATAAGGTTATCAATTCCATTCGTTTTGCACACCTTGCTATAGGGCAGGCGTGTAAAAGTAATATTATTGGATACAAAATTTTATAGTTATAAGCTATAATATATGAATATCAGATCACATATTCTTGATAACACTTTATGTAAGGTAAAGGCATGTAAGTTGGGACATCTGGTCGATTTTGATGTTCCAGCAATGAAAACACAAAAATTGCACCTGTCTTCGATGGTAAAAACGCCGCAAACAATTTTAATGTGTTTTTGATGCGAACAGACTCAAAAACGCAGTGTGTGTGTGACAAAATATAAAAATTGTTTTTAAAGAAATCGAAAAATAAAAAACATTATTTTTGATTGCGCTCAAGAAGTGATGAAATCAAAATAAAAAATCAATGAAAATATATGTGCAGGAACTGAAATTCAATGAACTTTCATAATCAAAAAAGGTTTTCGGACATACAGTGAATAGACAAATGGCTTCAAAAATGTAAGTTGGCACACTCTTAGGCTTGTAAGTTGCCACACATCTATTTTCATTGTTTTCCATGGCTATGTTATTTATATGACTATATGATGAATTGTCATTGAAACTACTTTGAATTGTTTTTAGTGCATTTTCCTGCCATTTTCGGTTATATTTTTTCAATATTTTCCAAAACAATTCATTTTTAGTATGGCGACCAAGAAAAACCGATCACAAAAAAACACAATTTTGACTTCTCTGGAAATTTTTCTTCTTTTTTATAATTCAATTTAATGCTCAGTTAAAATTAAAATCAATAGATTTTCATAAATTTTAGCAATCTTGCTTTTTTATTTCACTTTTCTCAAATTTTCAGCCATTTTAGCAGGTGTGACAACTTACAAGCCTTTTTTTGGGTGGTCGTTTTCAAGCTCTTTTGCAAATTGTCTGTAAAATGTTTATTTTTATAAATTTAAAATGATTTGCTTATTGTGGATTAAAGCTGTATCTTTTCTCTTTCCAACGGTATATTTACATTGATGCCTATGTGTATTCAATGTCGAGATACATATAGCCAAAAAAACTATGGTGTGTCAACTTACAAGCCTTTCCGCTATATTTTATTATAAAATACATTAAATTTGATAAATATTTTTTTTTTGACCAACTTCGTTCGATTCGTACTTCGATTTCGATAAAAATATCGATAAACTTAAAAACGTAGATCGTTATATATTGATATCTTGGGAACCCAACTGAACATTTGCAAAAGTAATTAAAAATTTAAAACAGCAAAGAATACTCTTAACAATTTACGTTATAAGAATATAATGGGACCAACTCATGTGATTTGCTTATTCTGGATTATAGCTCTTTCTTTTCTATTCAATGTCGAGGTATACCTAAAAAAGCTATAGTGTCTCGAGTTACAAGACTTTCCCTTATATAAATAAGAGTCACTATAGCGCTGTAAGATCATGTGTGTCTAATAGGTGTAAAAATCTTTACCTCAATTTCCATTATTTTTTTTAAACCTACTTTTCAATTATATGAGTAGTCTTTCCCAAATTCTATATCAATTTATAAAAAGATTTTTCGTTGTTATATTTATTTTATTCAATCGGTTTAACATAATATGAAAAACGATTATATGCATAAAAAGCGGTTATGTGCATGGTGTGGTCAAGCGTCATTTGCATAAGCAAAATAGGTTTTTTTTTGTAAAATAGGTTTTTTTTGTATAAACAATGTATATATTATAATATATAATATAATTTCTCTACAGAAATAACCTTTTCTCATTATTTTGTACATAATGTTTTTTGAATGAGAAAGGTTTGCTAGCAAAATGAAATCAGCTTTAGAAATTTAGCTAAGGACAGAAGAACAGAAGCACGAGACAACAATACTTTTTTTTTTCTTTAAGATTGGCTATAAGTCGTAAATTATGATAAAAGACAGAGCTTAACGTAGTAATTACAGCCGGTATATATTCATGCCTGTTCAGGATTTCGATTCCAATTGCAACTTGTCGTTTTAACAATGCAGTTTATTGTAACCCGGTGCGACTTGTTGTACAACTCGATTATCCATCGAAAAATTAAAACTTTTTGATCTGTCGTAAAACTTTATACAATGAACCCACACATGATGCAATCCATTGTACAGTCTATTCGATAAACAGCCGAGTTGTACAACCAGTTGCATCGTGTATGTCTTGGATTATAGTTTATCCTAAAGAGAATGGAATTGCATCCTCGTTGAGGTTTTCCCATAGCCTATATATACAAATTTGACGATAAGTGTAACTACAACGATAATCTGCATTGTTAAAACGACAAATCGGAATCGAAATACAGCACTAGTATCAAAAGTTATATTTTCAACTGGGAATAGCTTTGTTGTATTTAAATGTCTAAAATTCAATTTCAACTTTCAAGCAGCTTAATGAAAACAAATATTATTAAAGGCAGAACGATTTTAAACAATATCCGAGCTTCTGGAAATACGATTTCAAATGAAAAAATTAAGCATTCGTCTACAGGCTATAAATTGCTTGCAGCAAAGCTTAGCTTTATATATAAAATTTGGTCAATATATAAACACGTAAGCCGACACAATGACCATCTAGCCAGACTCACAAACAGGCTGGCGAACAACCTTCTCAATAATCACCCAGTAAAGAAGTTAAAAAGACTATCACTTAAAAATTTAATGTCATAAATAGAATAAGTTAATATAAGGGTCTTATGGCCATTTATGCCCAATGATGGCGCCAGCTGCAGGCCTAAGAATGATTTTTAGGTTTTTGGCGGCCATCTTAGGTCCGCCATTTTGTAATTTCAAAATTCTAACCCCAGATTCGTGAATAGCGAATATAATACTTATAATCAGCTACTACAACAGTGTCTGAATAGCATTTTCTGAGAATAAGAATTAGATTAAAAATAATGATTAAATTATGGAGTTACTTTGCTTTGGTGGCCATTGTAGCTACGCCATTTTAAAATATCAAAAATCACTATTCGGCTTTAAAAAGTAGATGAGAAAATTAAAATTTTAAGCTCAAAAACGTTGCTTTATCTTAAAAATTGAAGTGTGAGGAGGGGGTGGCTGGTTTGACACAGAATAACCCATATATACAATTTATAATATATCTTTTGTAAATTATTAAAGTAAAGTTTTAGAAATCGATAATCACTATTAAACCAGCTGAAAACATAATCCATTTAATTACCAGCTGATCAGAGCACTTTTTAATCTTTAAAGCCTGAGCTGATCACAGATAAAGCTTTTCAAAGCTAAGTGTGCAGAATTCTTCTTAAGTCACTAAGCCTTTTACAATTACTGCTTTATTTCCGATATTTGGTCGCCACCAAACTTCTATACATTTGATTTCAATTTTCAAAATAAACTGCTCTACACTGAAAAAAAAAAACAAGATTAATGTGCTTGTATCAAGAATAATTAGTATAAAAGTCAAACCCCTTTGTATATTACGGAAAAAAAGGTATTCTATTTTTTCGATATCGGTGCCGTATTATAAACATAGATCTTAGTGCCTCAAAAACTTAAATACAAAAATTATTTATATGGCACTCTGAAGTTTTTTTTTCAAGAACTTTACCAAATTTGATCAAAATCGATACGCTATAAAACATATAGAAGATTAGGACCGATCAGTCAGAAAGCGTTATCAGAGCATAATTCGATTATTTATCGTTTCTTTATAAAGATATCGTAAACAATTTTGTCATTTGAAAGATTTTTAGAGTTCCCAGACATTGCATCAAATTTAATTCAACTCGATATACTATATCATAAATACCTCATAGGACGTTTTCAGGACATAATTCGATTGTTTTTCGTTTTTTTATGAAGACATTGTAAATAAATTTTGGCATTTGAAAGATTTTTAGAGTTCAGAATTCGATTATTTATCGTTTCTTTATAAAGATATCGTAAACAATTTTGTCATTTGAAAGATTTTTAGAGTTCCCAAACATTGTATCAAATTTAATTCAACTCGATATACTATATCATAAATACCTCATAGGACGTTTTCAGGACATAATTCGATTGTTTTTCGTTTTTTTATGAAGACATTGTAAATAAATTTTGGCATTTGAAAGGTTTTTAGAGTTCAGAGTTCGATTGTTTATCGTTTCTTTATAAAGATATCGTAAACTATTTTGCCATTTGAAAGATTTTTAGAGTTCCCAAACATTGTATCAAATTTAATTCAACTCGATATACTATATCATAAATACCTCATAGGACGTTTTCAGGACATAATTCGATTGTTTTTCGTTTTTTTATGAAGACATTGTAAATAAATTTTGGCATTTGAAAGGTTTTTAGAGTTCAGAGTTCGATTGTTTATCGTTTCTTTATAAAGATATCGTAAACTATTTTGCCATTTGAAAGATTTTTAGAGTTCCCAAGCATTGTGTCAAGTTTAATTCAACTCGATATACTATATCATATACAACTCATAGGACGTTTTTAGGGCATAATTGGTTTTTTTTTCATTTGTTTATGAAGACATCGTTAATAAATTTTCGCATTTTGAAGATTTTTAGAGTTTAGAGTTCGATTGTTTATCGTATCTTTATGAAGATATCGTAAACAATTTTGCCATTTGAAAGATTTTTAGAGTTCCCAAGCATTGTATCAAATTTAATTCAACTCGATTTACTATATCATATACAACTCATAGGACGTTTTTAGGGCATAATTGGTTTTTTTTTCATTTGTTTATGAAGACATCGTAAATAAATTTTCGCATTTTGAAGATTTTTAGAGTTTAGAGTTCGATTGTTTATCGTATCTTTATGAAGATATCGTAAACAATTTTGCCATTTGAAAGATTTTTATAGTTCCCAAGCGTTGTATCGAATTTAATTCAACTCGATAAGTATATCGACATAGTACCTCAAAGGACTTTTTCAGGGCATAATTCATGTGTTTAGAATATATCGAAACCAAATGCGGTAGGGAAATGTTTTCCAAGCACCTAAGCCCAATTTAATCGAAATCGGCCGAGCACGACTTGAACATTTGCTATTACTCAGCAAAAGTTTTTTTGTTTTAGGAATCGATTTTTTCAGCATAAGAATTTGTCATAAATGAAATAAGATAGAGGGAGTCGTCAGTTATATGCAGCTGTTCAAAAGCTGGTTTTCTCAAAGAATTTCGTAAACAAATAATAAAAGATTTTTATAAACCAGTGTCACCTAATACCTTTTTATGAAAAAAATTGCTTAAGCTACACTTAATTTATTTTTAATATTTTAATAACATTGCATACCCTTTGTCTCCTACTATGTTTTTAATGATGTCATTCTGTCTGAGCTTTACATATGGTATCATATTTTTACAAACATAAGCCAGATAAATCTTGAAACTGCACTTGAGACGCGCTTAATTCCAATCAAGCAATAAGTTTATGCAAAATACTTTGTCTCCAAGTCTATCTTTCGATGATCTCAGCTACCTAAATAATTCTTTTGATTTTATTTCTTTTTGTGTGTGTGTGTGTGTGTATCCATTGATCTGAGTATGCATTGAATTATTATATGAAATTTCCATAATTTTGTCATGAATTTATTTTCAACACAATTTTGGAAGTTTACTATTTGAACAAAATTTGCAGCAATAATAGAAGCTGAAATCCTACAACTGACATTTAGTATATTTTTTTGTAAATTTTTCGGGCCTTTGTTTATTGTTGAAAACCTGCGTGGTCTATGATTATTATCTGTTAATCGATGTACTTTTGTATATATGTATTGTACCTATATATATATATCTTTAGTATATATCGCTTATAAGTTTTTTTGGTAAGCGCATAAAATTGAATTCAATTAGCTTGCTTATTGAACGTGCCATTTTTGGAGCGGCTGAATGTCGTTGACGCTGTCGCAGTTTCAGCCCACGGCCCCCAGTGTACTGGGTACGGCTCAGTTCCAGCTGCGCCCACACTATAAACAATTTGCGCCCAGTTTCCAGTTGACGCCTTCTCCTGCCACATTTATTGCCGTTCATATATACATATCTTGTATTTCACTTTTTTTATGCAATATTTTTGTTTATTTTTATTATTATTTTTAGGCTAACCAAAGTTTCAAGCCAAACACAACAACACAACAACAACAACTGTACATGACTCAACGGAGAGATTTAAGAGTCTAAGCCAAGTCTACGCTCGCCAAGACTCGTCATCGCCATCAGCTCTGCTGTTTCTAAAGCCCACACAGAGCGCCAAAAGCTGCTCACGGACTGGTCCGCTGTCGCCGACGCTGCCACCGCTACCGCTGTTGACTTATTTGGCGATGGCGTCACAAGGTGTCGCTGAGAATCCAAACTCAAAGCTGTCGCAATTGCGGGTAAGTTGCTGACTCAGCACATGAGTCGTAGACAGGAGCGGATACACAAAAAACTTAATAGGGGGCTATTAAGCTTCTTTCACAATTGAATTTTTGACTCAACATGTTAGAAATATACTATACAGTTGCAACTCCATTAATTCCTGTCCCTGATTCGGTCCCTTAATTCCATACGTGCTTAAGCGTTCTGATTGCTTTTTATACAGCAGCTTGTTTCTAGGAACATTAATGGTACGTTAAAAAGAAACAGTAGCCTTTAGGCTGATATTGAAACTAAGTTTTTTTTGAATATTTTAAAAGAAAATACATAAAAAAATAAGTTTATTTTTTTTCAATTTTCTTTACAAAATATAATCTTTCTTAGTGTTGTATAATATTCAGCCGTGATCCGGAAACCGAAAACGAAAATATGTTGTTCTTTTTCGATTTTGCGTGCTTTCAATTTCACATTTGTTGTTATCAATTACACTTTGTTAGCACAGCTCTGAACCTTTCGATTACTTCATATCGTTTACAATTTTCGTTAGATTAAAATTCGACTAGAACTTTATTATTATTTCTTAAAACCATTTTCTTTCGCACCATTTTTTTATGCAAGACTTGAACCATATGTTATGTTTGTATGTAAAATTATGCAAAAAATTAGTTTTTGGGTTGATTCACAAAAAAAAAAATTATTAATAATGATTATCAATAAATAACTAAATTGAATTTGGCATAAATATTATCTAAGAATATCAAAGAATATTTTAAAAATTATGTCAGTTTATATTACGTGCACTTTTGAACGTAATTCGTCAATTCGATTTGAATTCAAACCATATAACAAAATCACTTTGGTGAAATTGGCAGCAACAAATTTGTTGTATGGTGTTATGGAGATTTGTTAGGAAAATCTGTAGATAATTATCCGCTCCTCCCTTAGGAGTCGTTAAATTGATTGAGCAATGTCTGAACATCTAGAGCTCAGATGCCATAGGAGCTAGAGACACGAAATTGATATCAGAACCTGTTTCCCCGTAGAAAAAAAATAATTATAATGTTATTAAAAGTGTGGATGAATCTTATAATAGGGTTAGCTATATTATAACAAAGTTATTAAAAATTAACAAAAGCAAGTTGAAAAAGTATCTAAAACTGATAGTACTGATGACGGTACTTATTTATGTATCATAGACTATGTTAAATATTTTTAAGGCAATATAATTTAAAATTATTCTCCTAGTTTAATCATTTATCCAAAAAAAAAATAGTTTTCTCTTCATACAACTAACAAGTTGAAAAAGTATCTAAAACTGATAGTACTGATGACGGTATTTATTAATGTATCATAGACTACGTTAAATATTTATGAGGCAATATAATTTAAAATTATTCTCCTAGTTTAATCATTTATCCAAAAAAAAATTTTTTTTCTCTTCATACAACTATATATTGCTATGATGACCAAAAACAAAAAAAAATATTTTTTTGATAAATGTTTGAACTAAGATAATAATGTTATACAAAACTTGACAAGTGTCTTTTGACACCTCTTGGTAGAAATAGTGTTAAATCAAGTCAATCAATAAATTTCCCTTAAAGTTCCTGCTGGTGCAATGATTTGGAAATAATATCATGGAATCTGGAATGATAGCACTGAAAATTGATTTTTATAACGAGTGCCCTTGGTAACATCTATTATGAAGCCAACACTTTGACGATTCGAAATCTTAGAGTCCAGATTTAGATTATATCCCATTATAACTCAGAAATTGAAGAAAATATAGCGCTTTGAAATCATTTGTGGATTGAAGAGAGTGAGGCAAAAGAAAAAAAAAATAAACTTGATACTTTGTTTATGCCAGCTCTTATAGGCGTTCATACAGACAGACGGGCGAACTTGTCTATATAAATTTCTTTTGTCCTACTAACATATAATAGCTAACTTTCGGGGCTCTTCCGCGTTGCATACATTTCATCATCATTCATAGCATTACAATCCTATGTGGGTCAAAGCTTCCGTCACGATGCGCCTCCATATCACTCGATCCATTGCTTGGACTTCGTAGTTTTGGACATTCATTTTACTCAAATCTGCTAGCACCGCATTCAGCCATCGGTTTTTTGGTCGCCCTCTAACTTGCGTTCCATATTCAAGATTAACTTAAGTTGGGAGCTATCTTCCATGCGCAGTACATGCCCGATCCACCGTAGGCGCTGGGACTTGATAAAGCGTACGATTGTTTCATAGCGTATCAATTCTTCGAGCTCCGAGTTATAGCGCATTCTATAGATGTTGCCACTGGTCCGTAAATTCTCCGTAGAATCTTTCTCTCAAATGCTGTTAACTGCTTACAGTCAGCTTTACGGAGGACCCATACCTCGCAGCCGTATGGCAAGGCGGGTCTGCAGTTTTGCATTTCTTGAGATTAGTTTGGATTTAAATCATTTGATGCATGAAAAGTAACAACTATTTGCCGCAATGACTCTCTTTAATTGCGCATGTCGAGTCACCAGAGCTCGAGAACAAAACTCCTAAGTATTTGAAAGAGGTGACTGATTCAAAGCTAAAGGGACCTATCCTCATGTCTTGAGATATACATTTACACACACTGAATATACCCCTTATCTTAATATACAGTGTATAATAAGCTTGCAAAAAACGCTGGCTTATAATAATCGTATGAAAGCTTGCTCATTATAATCTTGGGCACCAAGCCTTTGTCTACACAAAATTAAGCTCAAAATAATGAGTGTTATATCACTAATTACACTATTTTACAAATTTTAACAAGATTTTAATCATTAAACCTACTACAGCCTTAAAGTTTTGATTGCAACTCTAGTACATAAAAAAGTTAGTGTAGACATTAAGCATTTAGTAAAGAAAATTGAATTCTTAGCTTTTAAATTTCAAAGTGCAAAAACTTCGTTACCCTAGAAACCTACTCTAGATCCGCCCCTGCGCATAGTTATTGGCTGTTACGCACAGGAAGCGTGCCCAGCCTGTAAGTCAACTTATAAATTATTAGTTGCCACTATTAGCCAGCCATGGAGCTGGTCTAAAAACCATTTGGCCTTTTATCTCAACATCGTCGCTAACGTCCACATCATTGCGTTCAATTTCCGTGACATGCCATAAATGGTTCGGCTAGTTTTTTTTTTTTTTTTGGAGTCTAGAGCTGGTCGTGCTCTGCCATTAAGTTGTGCTACATAATATATATGCATAACATATTATATTTATATCTATGTAGTTTCCCACCGAAATTAGGCGTGCGCCTAAATGCCAACTAATTAATTTGTCTTTGGTCTCATATTTGGTAGCAAGCAAAACGCCCGCGCAGTCGTCAGAGGGGGTCATTGAGCATGGGACTGAATCCAATGAAGCAGACGACAGGAAAGCAACTTTTGTGAATTCTCTATTGAAGCTTTTTAGCTATTGAAGACTTAAATGGACTTAAATTTAGTAGTAGAGCTTAGTGAATCAGTTTTTGCAATACTTCACTCTCCAAGACTTTCCTCTTAAGGCACTTATTTATCATAAAACACATTTGTATTTGTTTTCTACAGAGGTGTTGCTAAAAATAGGTCTTGAAACAGACATTTAATTAATGGTGGCCATAAAAAAAGCTATGCTATTTATAATATACCAGAGCAGTCATAATAAATATAATTAGTTAGTCAACAACACTAATCAAAGCCCACACCCTTGGGCTGGGGGTATGTAGAAAAAAAGTAAGCGAGTTAATATAGATAAGGGTAGGTCATAGTACATCAAATGATATAGACTGTTCTAGAACCAACGAGCTTTAAGTCAAAGACTGCGCTAATTGAGCACAAAATTGCACAAAAACAGTCGAAAAAAAGTCTTCAGTTTCCCAAACTGGGAATCGAACTTGGGTCTCGAACCGACCTGAAGTTTTAGAAAATACTCTACGCTATACTTATATATTTTTGCCATTGAAGCGATACGAGCTCGGGCCTCTGCAATATTTACTAAATTACACATGATATCTGCCATGTTTATGGTTCGATTATTATATTGTTTGTAAAATTTTTAACTGAAGTGCTAATTTCGAAATTCTAGATAAAGTAGCACTTTGAAAATATTTGGGTTTTGACTTGGCAAAAAAAAAATTTCACATAAAGAGTAAGTTAACTTATCCTAGCTTTTATAATCTCCAATATACAGGCGTTCATGCAGGTGGACGAACGGACAGACATGCCGACCATATTAGGGCTTACGCTGGGGCAACGCTAGCAACTCTTTCTTTATATACATTTGCACAAACTTAAAATAATAAGGGTATTCACTATTGCTGTTCAGTTGAGGAGTTGCAAAATTGCACAAAAACTCAACTGGCTGAAACGTGAACGCCCTTTATGTTAGTTTTTGAGTGGAGTTGTTAAGCTTATGCTTCTTTTTAGATTTTGTTTGCATTTAATTTTAAGTTAGAGCCCTACGCTGTATTAGGCTTAATTTTGCAGCTGAAACGTAATGATTTTTATATCACATAATAACTAACAAAATGTTAGTGTCGGCAATGCCGCAAACAGCGTATTCTGCAACACTTTCTTCTCAACTCAGCAGCTGACTGACTAGAATAGGCACTTGGTTGATAAAAAGTTGAGTTGCCAGTTAAAACTCAGCCTCTTTATATTTTGTTGTTGCAAAAGTGCTCGACTCCTCAACTGAACAACAAGCGTGAATACCCCGGATTTTCTCTCTACGACCCTGCTAACGATGAACAAACGAACTTTCCAGACGTAAGACGATAGTTCTATAGTTTTGTCTACTCGTATTTCCAACTTATAAAACTGCTGCTTAGCTAGAGTTATATAAACTATGGATGTATGGAACGCGCTAGCCCATTTCTTCAATTGTAATTTCTTATGAATTTCTTAGTTTGCACAAACAACATCAAAACATCATTTCCTTCTTATAATATAATTTTCAAAAGTACCCCAACAAGTGAAATTACTACACAAACCATCGTTTTAAATCCATACACGGAAATGAGGTTGACATTAAGCACGTTAAAGGACATAAATCAAAATAGTTTTAAAACTTGTCCCGCGATTTTTACTACTGATTAAGCGGGCGTTACTGTGTGGGCGGAAATAATGTCATTGGAGCCTTCCTTGTGGGAGCACACAGCTGTAACCAATTCCAACAAACAGCTCTCTACTCGCCATAAACAAACACATACACATATTCATGAGCAAACAAGTGAGCCGGCTGCAGTCATAACATATCGAATATAATATACTCTATACCCTCGCGACTCTCTTCAAGCCTGATATTGACATAAATTATTATAGTAGGTTGCGAATGATTGTTAAATCGCATGCCAAGTTTCAATTTTCATTTGAGCGGTTTAGTTTCGAACCTTTTTCACAAACAGATTTAGATAAGCTAGATTTAAGTGGAGGTGTTCAAATGTTTACCTTTTTGTATAAAACACCCATTGCTTCCCAAACAATCTTTTGCCCCAGGAATCTTTCTCAGTACCAATTCTGTTTCGTATATATGTTTATAGTCTTCTAAATATTTTATCCATCTGCTAAGGACGTTCGATCGTATGGATCGTTGTTTTTTGTACGAAAATTCAAAATATGTATTTACGGTCAAAAAAATGGAACAGATAGATAGAAGGGACTTGAAATTAAATAGTACAAGCAGTGTCAGGTGGGGCTTCAAGTTCGAAACAGAACGGGTTCTGTTTGTCACAGGGAAACTTTCCTTTTTTAAACCCATTAATATTTGTTATAAATAAAATAATTAATACCCTTTAAACCGTAAAAATTAATTAAGACGTTGTGTGACGCAATATACCAGAGTTGGCTTATATATTTCCGGCCTTAATAATAAAAAAGCAACAATTTTTGAAACCTTCAACAACTTTTTCTATTCAGTAAGGAGAAAAATTCAGTTACAAGAGAGCCGATGTACAAGAGCTTGCATTTTCGTTATGGACGCCAATTATCTTGCAAAATTTTGCGGAATTCAATATTTTTTGAAAGCGTACCCTCTACCATACCATTGCAATAAATTTCGGAATATTGCTTAAGTACAGCAAAAAACTTTTGATTGCGAAATTTGGATACGATATCCTCATGAAAAAACGAACAAGCGAATTATGCCATGAAAACTTTTTTGTACCTATAGGCCGTATGCTATATTTAACCGTTTATGAAATCGAAAATATGGTATAGTTCTGAAGAACTGTAAAAAACTTCCCAATGCCAAAATTTGGTCACCATATCTTCATAAGGAAATTTTTTTTTTGAGGTGAAATACGCCTTTTATAGCTCCGATATTTTATACTTTTTTCGGATTTTGAAATATCTTACGATATTTTTGGCACATTTTAACAACAAATTGTCTTAATTTCTAGGATAGAAGGACCGCTTTCGAAACCATATATCCTTAAAGGCCTAAACGCAGTTCGAAATATTTCGCACGGAATCACAAAACTTAATATAAAAAAAAAAAAACCCATTTGGGATATTTCATTTAAGATAAAAAGTTTCAAAATTAAAAACAGACTTGAAAAAGTTGAAAATTTTAATTTTTATTTTTTTTTTTTTTTAATTTAATTTTTAAGTTTTTATAGCCTTTAATTTATATACAAAGGTTACATTAAGTTAGTACAAAAAAATTTTGTGTGAGCAAGACCCCAAAACCTTTATACCAAAATTTACCGGACGACCTGATGTCCGTCCATCTGTCTGGGGTGACCGGGTTTTTTTCTCGAAGATTAAAATTGCTGGGATTATAAAATTTTTACACAAAATGCGTCTTAGTTCTTAACTTACATTCCCGCCGCACCCTTTCCCCCCGAAATAATTTATCTGTTATGTCACGTATGTTTTAAGTTCTAATACATATTAAAATTTAAAAAATTATTTGTAAAAACAATTTTTTTCAAATCTCGAAAACCAGATGGTGACAGTGGTAATATCATAATCGAAGAGCCCAAAATAACCTACAAATACTCAGAATATTATTAGAATATTTATTATAATAGTAATAATAGCAGATACATACATATTAGGGTGGCTGGTATGACAGATTTTTAAGCAGTCGATATCAATAACCCCACTGCCTTTGACCTCTTTTAGTGTCCATCAAATACTTTTGGATCGTCTTTCAATTTTACAGGCGCTATATGCAGGTGAAAATGAAACTTTTTAGGCGTTGGGGTTATTAAAATCGTGAGATGTTGCAAAAATGGCCACCCTAATACATATACATATACTTTGTGGGGTTTCACTCGTATCCTAGAGGGTGTCGCATAAAGTCAGTGTACTTCTTACACAAAGTCTACAGGGTATTACAAAATACCACCACACGTACGCGCTTAAAACAACAACAACAACTAGTAAGCCCATCAGTCAGTGAGTCCGTCAGTATGTCCGCCCCTTTGTCTCACCACTACTTAAGTCCCTAGCCCCCTCTCACCTGAGCGCACGTCTTTTGGCGCGTGCAACAAATGCCAAACGCTCACTCTCTCTTCCGCTCTCTTTTGGCTTTTGCATTTTGTTGTTGCTCTCTGCCATGGCAACGTCATGTGCAACGACGCCATTGATTTTTATTATTGGCATGCAGCAGAAGCAACAACTACAAAAACTAGCCCTAGTACTACGACAGCTTGAAACAACAAACAAAGATTTGACTTTAGCTTGGCTTTAACCTTTTGTTAGCCACAAAGTACAAAAGATTTTCAATTTCTTGACAAGAGTGCCTTGCCTCTTGGTCATGGCTGGCTCGAAGGACATCAAAGCAGTGACAACAATTGGCAGGACATTACAGCAACAACAACTAATACTAGTACCAGTACACAAAGGAGGAGCATGCCAACAGCTCATTCCAATTACTTTGCCACAGCGGCAACAACAACAACAACGAAAACAACTACATCGTCGAGCACGGCAAAAGTTAGCTTTGCTCAGGCGGGGCGTGTGGCTCGTGGTTATATGTATTGGCGGCACGTAAGTGTACATAGAGTGCTGGGATTTGAATGGGAGTTTTATTTTTTTGGGGGATTTAGTGGTCAGTTTGCCACAAATTGTTGTACAAACAGAGAGTGAGCGAGCGAGGCCCAAATCCACTTAATTACCACTCACGGGAAATGGCCATGTAAATATTGTCTGCTTAATGTGTTAAGGTTCTGCGCAGGCAGTGGGCACCCCTGATGGTTTTTAGTTGATGCGTTACTGTCGTGGCTATCGCAGTATAGCATGTTGCAGTCGGATAACTACGTTGAAGCCCATACATACTATGAGCCAGATGATCATATCGTGCCACTCAAGCTTAATGAGTCCTGGGCAGCTAGGCGGCTTTTAGAGGCGCTGAGTCATCTGCCACCCACTAGCAACTCAGCGCCTGTAAGGCAACATATTAAGGTTTTTTGAGTTTTCCCTAAACAATAAACACTTATTTCTCTATACTCTCTCTTTGCAGATGCGCTTCCAGCAAAAGAACCAACAGGAGCTGGAGCAACGTCGCCGCGAGCTGAACACAGCCAATGAGAATGGCAATGGCACACACTTATTTGCTGAGGCAATCCAACCCAGTGCCACCGCCAATCGTCTTGTCGGTAATGGCAAGGTGCGTCAAATGTTTGACGACCGTCGTCGCGGTGCTGGCATTGACCGCAGTAATCCACTTAAACCGATTGGCAGCAGCACATCAACAGCAGAGCGCCGCACACCGCCGCGTCCTACCGCCACAGGAGCCACAAACGCTCGCCTAGCGTCCACACGCTTACAACAACAGCAGCTGACCAAAGGCATGACCACAATGAGTCTGAATGAGACTTCAACCGCCGGACGACGTGCGTCTAATGACAACAATAATAACCACAAATATAATGCAGGAGGCGCAGCTGCCGGTGCTCGCCTGCGGCCCGTTGTGACCAAGAAGTCGCCGCCTGTAACTGGCGGTTACTCAGCACGGACTGCATCAACGCCAACAAGTGACAAGCTAGCACCACGTCTAACCGCTGGACAACAGCGACCGCCTGTACAGAGCGTCAAAACGCCAATTAAAAGGGTAAGAGCTTCTATTTAATATGAGCATGAGGGGTGACGAACCAACTTATTAACACGAATCGGTAAATTAGCTGCCTTTATTGAACGTAGTTTGAGATTTCTCTGCGTCTCTTCGCAGTCAATACTTTTTTCACTAGCCGTGCCCTAGTGAACGAGTTCTATAAATATCAGTCATTTTTTTCACAATAACCCGAAAAATCTCTGCTATCCAAAAGAATTTCCAGACTAGTTAAAAAATTTTTTATCAAACAGAAAGATCTAGATGTACTTCCCTCAAAGTATGCGCCCTTGAACGGAATGGGCTTGGTGTATCAGGCAAAAAAAACCTGACAGCCACCCTAACCTATGGATATTGATATTATTATTATAATATTGCACGCAAATATATGGGAAATTCGCGAAACTTCTGAGTAATTTAATGAATGTTAACATTTTAGCTTCTGTCTAAGACCATGTCCGTTCATCTACCGATATCTATGTAGCATTCTGCCGTACAAAGACACATTTATAATCAAAACCTAACCCCGCGCTTAGTAACCTACGAACAAATATTCAAAATTTTTTTTTGTATATTTTAGGCAAATGTGCAATCTCCAAGTACCAAAATTAGAATGGTAAGTAACCAGCACAGCTCAATTAATAATTGAAAGAAACTAAGTTTATGTTTTCCCTGCAGAGCGATCGCTTAGATGCGCCCTCGGCGGCCAGAAGCACCAAACCAGCACCGGAGGGCACTACTGCATGTCGCTATTGTGGACGCCACTTTAATTCCGAACGCCTGGGCAAGCACGAAGCTGTTTGCCAGCGCACCATGACCACCAAGCGCAAGATTTTCGATGCATCTAAGCAGCGTGTCAAGGGCACCGACGCAGAAAAGTTTACCAAGCGTCCGGGAGGCGTGAAAAGTATACAGTCCTACACCAGCGCGGCACAACAGATGCATTTAAACACAAGTGTTAAGAAAAACAATTGGCGCAAAAAACACGAGGAGTTTATCAATGCAATCCGTGCCGCCAAGCAGGTGCAGGCACATTTGGCACGCGGTGGAAAACTTAGCGATTTGCCGCCACCTCCGCCTTCGGAGAACCCGGACTATATACAGTGTCCGCATTGCGGACGACGCTTTAATCAACAGGCCGCTGAGCGTCACATACCGCGTTGTGCCACCATGATACATAATAAGCCACGTCGCGATACGGTGCAAGTGAAGAAACGCTAATTGCATATATATTGCAGCTTAGTAAATAAGATTCGAATTTGGAATGACCTTGGACGTTCATATTAATTAAATCATGTGATAAAAATAGAGTTGATGAATGAAACAATTAAACTAATTTGCACTGCGTGCACGTCTTCTTGTTGGGGCTAGACGCTAATCGGAGAGTATTTCTAGATCTTCAGCAACGGGTTGAGCTGACTTTTCACGTTTTATGATCTCTTTAACAGCTTCAGCCGCCTCGTGCATCTCCAGGCCCTCTAGCATATAAGCCCAGTTGTCCAGTGTAGCATCATCATCGTCAGAGATCCAATTGGTCAACATCTTCATGCAAGCCACATTGGCTGCTGGATGTTCGCTTTGGAAGAATAAGAGCTCATCATTGGTAAAACCAATTTTTTTGCCCATCTTCATCCAAGGCTCCCCAATCAACGGTACTACTTCCTCGATATGTGCACGTGTTACCATCAAAGACTTTTCATGCGAATTGTCATCCTCTATAACAGGTTCGGTGTCTTCTACCTTAAGTTCTGCCTCAGGTTCATTGTCCTCTACCTCAAGATCTTGTTCGGGCTCTGGCTCTTGCAGTGCCACTGTTTCCTGCTCTATCTGTTCCGGCGCATCTTTCACTGATAAGCCGTTACTATTCTCTGTCGCATTACTGGCTGCTGAACTGACCTGTCTTAGCAGCTCTTTTTCACGTGTTAGACGCTTACGTACAATTTCCAAATAGTCGGATATCTTGCAAGAGGGCTGTGATACAAAGGTAAAGAAGTGTGGCGTTTGGCGTGCCAGCAAGCGTAAGGCGCGCCATTCAAATGCAGGATCTATTTTATCGTGGGGGGTTTCCAAGTAGGTTTCCAGCTGTGGCAAAAAGTTTCGCTGCTCACTTTTGCAGGCCTGCAAATTATCGGGTGAATAGTTCCACAAGCGCGTTAGATTCTCACTGTAAGAAGTTGATTATAGATGGGTCCCAGAAGCAAGATTTATTACTTACTTTCCTAGATAAAACTTGCCATTACGTGAGGCCTCACGCAAGCTGTCGCCTAGTGGACGCCTTGGACGTTTAGCAGGAGGCGGTTTGTTCTCTTCTTCTGCTGGCTCAGGCTCTTCGGGTTTCTTGAATTCCTTGCAGCCTTCGTTCTTCCAGTTGTTCCACATTTCCTCGCGCACCAGCATGTGCTGCACGGTACGCGAAAAACGCTTCCCATTAGGTGGTGTCTCCTCCAACAATTTGTACACGCGCGGCTCTGTTTCCTTGATAAAGTCCGACTGTGCGTTATTAAGTGTGTAGGTATCGCTAAAAAGGTAAAATTCATATGATGAAACTGCAACTATCGCGGAGCAGCTTACTCACATCTTAAACTTGACGCTGACCTGAAGATACTGAAAGAGTATCAGAAATTGCACTAGCACCGAACGTCGAAAATTGGAATCGGACAGTTGCAATGCAAGTAGCTTGGGATTAGTCAAGAACTTGGCAAAGAAATTGTTGGCTGTGCGTACTGTTTGCATCGCAATTTCATCTACTGCCGCCTCATCCACTTCCATGGCCTGTAATTCAAGCGCATCGCCATTTTCAGAGCTATTGGGACGCAAGTCTTCTAGTTTGAAGCTCGCGAAGGACTCCAATATTGTTTCAGCATGCTGTAATAGACATAATGTAGTGCTTAAAACAGTTTTCTTATCCACATGCTTACTATTTGAAACATTTTCCAATGCGCCTTGTTATAGCATTGATTGGGATTACGAAAGAAATCTTGCAGCGACCAGAATTTGCAGTAAAGATCATAGTCAATTTTAAGCGGTATATCCTCGGCAGTGTCTTCCAGCTCCTTATTGTCTATATCATCATGTTCTTTGCTATCCAGCCCGTATTCAGTAAAGTTCTCCAAATTGAACTCGGAAACAATGTTCAAACCAGAGCGCTCAGAGAATGGAAAAAATTTTGACAGAAACAGCAATATGCGTCCACAAAAAACTGTGTTCTGTGTGCGTGACAAACGCCGTAATAGATCATTGCACATACGTAGTATGTTATTTTTGCAGGAGGCAAAGAATATATCCTCTTTCCACACCTCAACCAGCTGTTCCACAAACTGAAAGATTTGCTCACACTTGTCCAAGGTTATCACATCGAAGGTGTCGCCCAGCAGCACTACAGGTATGGTATTTGATACAATTTCAGCGCGTGTAGCATCTACAGAGAGACGCACAAGTCGTCCAATATGTTCTACATCTCCATTGAGTTGCTTCATTAGAACCTCACGAAATGCCTGATCCATGGGCGAGCGTTTATCGTGCTCGGAGTTGGCGTGGAAACTGTTGTACTCCTTGACTAGCAGCGCCACGTTGTTTTGCTCAATGGACTGCTCCATTACTTTCTGTAGTAATTAATGTAAATAAATACCATATTGCGGCAAGAGAAAAAGTGCAGACGCGTTTACCTCAAACGCCGCTTGCATAGCAAAGAAGCCAGCGGATCTTTGCTGCACTGCGTCTGCCGCGGCGACAGCGGGCGTTAAAAGTGTGCTCATTTTTTATTTAGAAAAACTATATTAATTAATTAATTATAAGTAAAAATTTACAATTACAGCAATATAAACAGAGCCACCGCAAACTACGTCTATTGTGAATAACACAGCTAGTGATGCTGAAAACGTAATAATCGTCTGTACCATCAAGTACGAACTACTTTATCGATAACAAAGTAATCGGCAAATGGCAATTGAAATAGCCTTCAGTATATATTTAACCCGCCGTGCTAACTTCAACTTTTTGAATGCTAACAAAATGTTGTTTTCGGACAAAATAACATAAATAAATTTTATTTCGTCATGACAACTATAAGTTTTGATTTTTTATTTATTGTTCTTAATTCAACGCCTGATTTATCGGCAGTTGACAGTTATCGACCACTTAGTGGGTAGAAAATTAATCGGCCGTGGATGTATCAAATTCAAATTACACTGCAGCGCATTTGTTTTGCTTTAATAATAATTATCAATTTATTAACTTTCACGGAAAATCGTCAATATTACATTATTGTTGTTTATTGCTACTTAAAGCTAAATAGAAGCTTAATTGTCGTTTATTTATTGCTATTTTTGTTATATTTCGTTAGCTTTTGTCTCGTTAGAGTTATTTGTTTGTTCGTTTTTGCTTTATGTGTAAATTGTCGATTCTACTAAAAACTTAATTTTAATTGTTCGCATTCTTGTTTTAAAAAATTATTTATGCATGTCTCTCAATTATTATACTTTGGAGGTTCAACATAAACAATAAATTGTTACTTTAAAAACAAACGACTAATTGACATAATATAATGTTTATTTATAGTTTGTAAATCATATATATATATATATACTATAGTAATAGCAACTAGTTTAGGAAGTTTACTACATCGTTTCAGCAACGTTTTGTTTTTTTTTTTTTTCTACAGTACTTTCACACTTGTCCAACTTTTTTACTTTACTACTTAACTAACAATACCAACAGTTTTTATTTATTTATTTTTATCAACTAATACACAGTTGGGAGTTGGGCCTGAAACATTTGCTAAACTTCTCACAAATCAACTAGGAAGAGTTTTTCTTTAAGCTTAAATTTAAGATTTTCTATTACTTTTATACGTTTAATGTATATTCGACGAGGTACAAAGTTATAGTTATATTTGAAAATTAGATTTTTGTTGTAAGCATAATGAGGTACATATGTATCAACATCATCTACATCTTAATCATCACCAGCATGACAATTTAAATAATATATATTTAGTACTTTAGTAATTACATACATAGAAATCACGCAAAGAACTGGCGCCATTCACTCGAAAACGCACCAAAAGATTTTTTTGTTTTTTTTTTTTGTTATTTTAACTTTTTTGAATGTTGTTCGTCTCGTTACTTTTAATATTTTATATAACCTTAATACTTAATACCACAGTCGAAGTATGTATGTACTATTTTGTATGTAAATATATATCTATATATTGTTACTGTTACAGCATGCGCTCTATACACTTTATATTAAATAATATTGCTAAAAGTTATTATTTGCAACAATCCAGCCTGCTAAATCGCGCGCTTTTATTTCCAGCGTTTTGCAAGCGTTTTGCGTGCGACTAGCGAATTCAGCATTTGTTAAAGTTTGCCAAAAGCAGCAACAATTGAATGGGTCATAGCTCCACATGGCTTAAGGCATCCTCCGTGGCATTCTCATACGAATTGCAGGTCTGTGTAGACATCCACTCAAAGTCTTTAATGGTAGCCTAAGAAACAAAAACATATCACAAGGATTTATTGAGCAATTTATTTTAAGAACTATACTTTGGTTCTCACTTTCGATAGGATTTTAAAGAAAATAAATTGATGTCACTCAATTCCGACAAGATTTTTTTATATGTTTCCACTATCCTAAATTGTTTTTTTTCAATCAAACCAAATAAGTAAAAAAAATCGTTCATTGATTTATGCTTCACGGGGCAATAAAGAACTGGGTATAAAGCCAGACGGTTCGTGTACTCGCTAAAATAATTGCTTATCTTTAAATAGGCCAGTTGGTGAGCTCGCTATGACAATTGCTTAAGCAATTTAGAGTAATTTATGCGAAACACAATTCACTTAAAAAAAAGTGACAACTAGAACTAGCCTGTTCATATACTTAATTACCTTGTGCATGGAGTACACTGCCACAACGACCAGCACATGCATAATATTGTGTGAGTTTAGATAAAAGTCCACCAGTCCCGGAAACCACTTCTCTGGTATGCGCATAGCACCTATAGCACCACCCAATATGGATACACCATCCTGTAAACAACAGCCGGGGAAAAAAATTAATCTACATATTTACATAATGTATTGTTTAATGTGATTAAGTGAAAACATACACAAACATATCTAAGGACATATAATAATATACATATATATACATATACAAATATTGACTTACAACTTGCACCTGCGAGCAGGCCGGCCAATTTCATAATTATGTTGTAATAAAAATATTAAACGTTTAATCAAGTAGAGTGCAGCACCATACGCACCTGCAGATAAACATGGGACAAGGCCATATGACTACCTCCCACAAGGCCGCGTATGCGCAGAAAGGTCAGAACGGATCTCATCGAGAAGGGAAGAGCAAAACACAGACGTCTCTGCCAGGGCGAACTGGCGGTTAGAGCCTATAAAAGATACAATAGAAGTAAATATTTCACAGGTTGGTTATAAAAGTAGACGTAGAGTAGAGTAGGACCTTGCTGTAGAAAAAAAAACACATTATTGTGGAGTGAGCATGTTGCCAACATTTCTAAATACTACTCCTAAAATGGAGCTCATCCTATTTTTGTTTCCTTTTACTAAAAAAATAAATTAAATTATAATTCATTCAAATCTGTCAATCCGTTCTCGAGATATCATCAAAAAAGCCATTTCGATAAGTCTACTTCAACATTTTTTTCCTGAATTTTTTATATTTGTTAAATTTATAATTATTTTTGGTGCATAAGCAAATTCAACAAATCAAAGATCATAAAAATCGGTCCAGCCGTTCTTGAGTTATAAATGCTGTATATATAGATAGGGATATCTTACCTTATACAAACCCCAAAGCGAGAGCAGACAATAGGAAATAATGATGAACCACTTGAGAATGGGCGTAAAGCAGAGAGTGGTTGCTGTAACGAGGGGCAGCGCACCTGAAAAATAGAGAGCGTGAGCGATGTAGAGAGAGCAAAAAAGAAATAGAGTACTAAACAAAACAAAAGCCTCAAAATGCTGACACCTGAAGAGTCAAGCGATAACCCGCTTAAAAACGCTCCCAACACTGCCAAAAACTTTGCTCCACTTTAGTACAATCGCGACTATGGCTCGAGCAACAATAATAGCTACCTCGCTGTTGGCTGTGGCTTCCGCCGGCGTATTCGAGGAGCTTAATACACCACATGCACATGAGATCATGAGGCAGGCCAAATCCGCAGATATGCGCAACTATATGGAACCCGAGGTGCAGCCTTGCGATGACTTCTATGCACACGCCTGCGGCAACTGGGCTAAGATTAATCCAGCTACAGATGATATGCTCACAAATCTATTCAGTCGTATACAGCGTGGATACTTCAGACGCGCACAAAAGCTGCTGGAGCGCGCCAAACTAACCACAGATAGCGTCATGGAGTCCAGAGTCAAGTACTTTTATGAGTCTTGCCTTAATCGCACGGCACTACAGCTGGACTATCGCGCCAAATTATTCAGCGTGCTGGATGAGTTTGGCGGCATGCCTGCCTTAAAAGGCAAAGATTGGGATGAATCCAAATTTGATTGGTTGGAAATGATGGCCACGATGCTACGCAAATATGGCAAGCAAACTCTGCTGGGTGTGAATATAGCTGCCGATTTGACCAACAGTCAAGTTAGTCGACTTTACTTGGGCCAGCAGGATCAGCTGGTTACCAGCCAAGCTTTGGCTTACTACGCCAATAGCCAGGTTAAATTGCAGATGGAGCTGCAGCAAATGTTGGGTCTTAGCCCCACAAAAGCCATGAAAACCGCTGCACAAATAATAGATCTTGAATTCAAGCTGGCACGCGGCATAGCCGAACCTTTGGATGGTTTAGGAATGGAGGACAAAACGCGTTTACGCATGCTGGACGAGATGAGTGAAACGTATAGGCCTTATCTTAATTTAACAAGCTTTGTCAGCCGCTGGCTGGGCTATGAATATAGGCTCCCGGTTTATGAGTACGTGGAAAGTTATATGTGGAATCTGCGCAAGCTGCTGGAAAAAACGCCAAAACGCGTGCTAGCCAATTATATGCTCAACTCGCTGCTGCAGGAATTCAAAATGGAGACAGCTGCTACGCAAGCACAACAGCGCTCCAAGTGCGTGGGAAAGACAGTAGAATTTTTTTCAGAGTATATAGATCGCATGGTCTATCGCTCGCTGGAGTTAGATAGTCCCGGCATACCGGCCAGTTTTAAGGCTTTATGGCAGCAGCTGAAAGATGCCTTTGTCGAGCTGCTCAAGGCACCTGCCACTGACTGGCTGGGTGAGCAAACGCGTATGGCTGCACTGGTCAAACTCAAGGCCATGAATTACAAAATGCTGGGCGCTGAACCACGTGATTTTGAAGAGGATTACGGCACATTGGTTATTAGCACCGAAGATTACTTTGAGAATATACGCCGCATATTGGAGCTGCGCGGTCACAATCTAAAGCAACGACTGCACCAAGCACCCAGTGTAAGCATGTACCAGGGCAATGGCTTTGGCAATGGCTCGCCTGTGTACTCTTCGGAGTTCAATATGGTGCTCATGCCGGCGGCGTTTATGCAGCATCGTTACTTCTGGGATGAGGTCTATCCAGCTGCTTTGAAGTACGCCACTGTGGGTTCTGTCATTGCACACGAAATGGGCCATGGCTTTGATGATAATATGCGCAAATACGATGCGCAGGGCAATCTCAAAGACTGGTGGGATCGCAATGCCACCGAGGAGTTCAATAGACGTAAACAATGCCTGCTGCAGCAATTCAATGAATTACAGCATCATGGCTACACTTTGCCCAAGTCCAATGCGCAGGGTGAAAACATTGCAGATAATGTCGGCGTACGCGTTGCCTATGCCGCTTATATGCGTTGGCTGCAAGCAGAGCCGGAACTGGCCAATGTTACGGAAAGCTTGCCACACATGTCGCAAACGCCCTCGCAGTTATTCTTTTTGGGCTTAGGGCAACTGTGGTGTGCCGATGTGCAGCATGAATGGCGGCAGACCATGGCCATGGGTAATGTACATCCGCCGGAGGAACTGCGTCTCCATGCTATGCTGTCCAATTTTGAAGAATTTGCCAAGACCTATCAGTGTCGCATGGGCGCGAAAATGAATCCCCGACAGAAATGCGTTATCTTTTAAGCGCCTAGGCCAATTTGGCGTACTTGTAATAAATGTTATTATAATTCTAGTTCCTATATACGAGTATATACATATGTATTTAGTTTGAACTAGCTGTTTGTCAATAAAAACTTCCGTTTTTTGCGCTGCCTTATCTATATAAGACATCATATCAGCTGTTACTTAGATGCTCTCACATTCTCATTATTTACTTACCAAAACTTTGGCTCACCCAGATGCCCACCATGTCCAGCTTAAGTAGAGTATAGTAGACATTCTCTCCCTTCTCAATATTCATAAACAGATGATAGACAAAGCTGCCGCACCAAGGCGCCACAGAGCCAAAGAGATGGCAGAAGGATAGGAATCGATAGCCTCTATCCCAGGGCATAAGTCCAGGCACTATTGCTAAAATATAGATAATGGGTATGGCTGAAAGTAAACAAATAAGAGAGTTGTTAATTTACTATTCAATCTAAGTCTAATCCTTTGAATTTCTGAAGTAGCTTTAAACACAGTTCCAATAGAAACATATACGATCAGGTCTCAAGTCAAATACCTTCAATACAGGGCTTGACTATACGTATATATACATATATTATATTTTTTAGTATCAGTCCCTATCTAAACGACAGTGGGAAATAGCTTTCGAGTCTAGGATATAATGGATATGTCTAGATAAACTATTTTTTGTGTTCGTGAGCCTCATATGAAACCATATACTATGTACCAAATTTGGTGCCTCTAGTTTATATAAGTAGAAATATAAAATATACGAGGGCAGTTTGATAAGTCAGTGACTTTTTGAATAAGCTTTATATGTCTCAACGTAGTCTAGTAAAGATAAATTCAGTGCAACATGTACGGAACTTTTGTATTCCTTACAGGCAATAGATTTTCTCAAGACCCTCAAAATAGCCATACGACCCAAATCTCGTACTGGCCAGCCATTTGTAAACAGAAAACAGTCGCTAGAGACCAGATCTGGTATGGTAGTAGGGACAGAAATTAGTAGCGCGATTCATAAATTTTTCCATGGTAACTACTTATAGTGGAGTTTTTGTAATCTTGGCACCCATCAAATTTAAGTCACTGAACTATCAAACTGTCCTCGTATTGAAAGAAAGTAGAATTTTAAAGCAATTTACAAGGAAATAATATATTATTGTCATATAAAAAAACTTCAAAGATGTCAAAATAAATTATTAAAACTTGTCTTAAATCTTCCTTTTTATACAAACACAAAATTTATCCATGCTCTTGTGGACTTTGATACAATTAAGGAAAAATTAAACATATGTTCTAACATGCGTGATTAAGCTTTTGTGAATATTGTTTTTTTTTTTTTTTTTTTTTTTTTTCATTTATTTAGCTAGTCTTAAGTAGTTTTTGTATTAAGGTTTTTTTTTACTCCCATTTTCCTTATTATACCCTTTTATATATTATTACACTAAAACGCATCATGTAAAACGACATATATAAATTTCTCAGATGAAAAGCGATAGCTCAACACTGTAAATAATATTGTTCATATACTAGCTTGAGTACAGCCTTTGGAGAGCTACCAAATATTTAAAACGGCCTGCAAAGAGAAATGTTACTATACGTAATCAGTACGGAGAATGGTGTAGAACCAACAAAAGTAAGGCTGAGGCATTCGCTCAACATTTACACTCAACATTTCAACCTAATTTTAATCTTGCGCCAGAAGACACTGAAATAATAGAGTTTTTGGATGTGCCTTGTCAGATGTGCCTACCCATTCGCCGAATCACTGTATCAGAAATTGAAGAAGAATTCACAAGATTGAATCCAAAAAAGTCACCAGGCTATGACAAAATTGACGGAAGAGTGATAAAAAATCTCTCTCAAAAATGTATTCAATATTTAGCTCTTATTTACAATGCAATTTTGAGGCTGGATCATTTTCCTACACAATGGAAATGTGCGGAGGTAATAATGATTCCAAAACCAAACAAGCCTGAAAACATTCTCTCATCATACCGTCCGATTAGCCTTCTAGTAACATTTTCCAAAGTATTTGAAAGAATCCTTTTGAATAGGTTATTACCAGTTTTGGAGGAAAACAATATAATACCTGAGCATCAGTTTGGGTTTAGGAAAGGCCATGCAACTCCAGAGCAATGCCATCGAATATTAAACATAATAACCAGTGGATTCGAAAAGAAACTGTATTCTGCAGCAGTATTTCTTGATGTTCAGCAAGCATTTGACCGAGTCTGGCATCCAGGAATATTATATAAAATTAAAAAACTGCTTCCTGCTCCATTTTTCTTGCTGCTTAAATCGTATTTAAGCCATCGACACTTTTATGTTCAAATGGATGGAGAAACATCACAACTATACAGTATACATGCAGGTGTTCCACAGGGTAGTGTTTTGGGTCCTGTCCTCTACACGATATTCACTGCGGATCTTCCTGTTGATGAAAATGTTCAAGTAGCCACCTATGCTGATGATACAGCTATAATTACATCTAAAGAATCAGCGGCGGAAGTATCCCAAGGTATTCAAAATGAAATTTTTGAAATAGAGCGATGGCTTAAGAAATGGAAGATAAAGGTTAATACTGAGAAGTCGAATCATGTAACATTTGCATTGAGAAGAGGAGATTGTCCGCCAGTATATCTTAATAATATACTAATTCCGCATAGAGATTCAGCCAATTATCTTGGGCTCGATTTAAATCGCAGAATCACCTGGACAAGTCATATTAAAAGCAAAGTAAGAAAACTTAACAGAAAAACAAAGAAAATGCATTGGCTGCTTGGTAAAAGGTCGCAGCTAAGTTTAGAGAACAAAGTCCGTCTTTACAAAGCCATCTTGAAGCCTATATGGACTTATGGTATCCAATTATGGGGCACAGCAAGTCACTCAAACATTGAAATCATTCAACGGTATCAGTCCAAGACTTTAAGAATTATTGTTGACGCCCCATGGTTTGTATCCAATGAGCAAATTCATAAAGACCTAGATATTCCATACGTTAAGGACGAAATACGAAGACTAAGCACCAGTTACGTGGAAAGACTACATAATCATTCGAATGTTTTGGCAATAGGCCTCTTGGATGATAGCGATAGAATACGAAGATTAAAACGCAATCATGTCTTAGACATGCCATATTCAAATTAAGCTTACAGCACTTAAAAAAGCAATAGTTATTACTCATTGGAGTTTAACTATTTCTCCTGTTAATTTATAATTTCCAAAACATTTACTTATTGTCTAACGGATAGATTGTAAATAAATAATATTAAAAAAAAAAAAAAAAAAAAAAAAATATACTAGCTTAAGAAAACTTGTATATTAAGGGAATTAAGCAATAAATAAATAAATAAAATAATAATATATTATTGTCTGTGTATTTTAAAGTTTTCAACTTTCGGCACCGGAAAGAAACCGAATTGAGAGTATTTCCTTTGGATTTATATTTGCATTTATATTGGTATACCCTGTTCCAAAAGAGTAAAGGGTGTATACAGGGCCGTTGATAGAAAATGTACCGGCCCCTCTATTACACCTTTTTTGAATCACGACAGTACGATAGTAATTACAGCGGGCCCCTGAGAAAACTCTGGGCCCGGGAGGAACCCCCCTTCCCGCCACCCTTTCGACGGGCCTGGGTGTATATATTCAGTAAGTGCAAAAGGTGCTATACCCTGTACCCTTATTTCCGAAATATATATGGAAACTTTAATACAATAAAAAAAAGTTTCTAACTTTAAAATTTATAATTTTAAGGGAAATAAAATTCGCGAAAATTTTAACCGATTTTGATGTTAACAAGTATTTGTGGAACGTTTTAAGTGTATATGTTCAGTAAGAGAGTCATCGATTGCGGGGTAGCGGGATCTTATCGATGTGCTTTTATTTCTTAAAGCCACATGGGGGGCTACTTACTAAAATTATGAAATTTTATCCGTTTCTGTTTATTTTTGACAAATGTTGATAAGGTTTTGATTTCTTGTGGACAGCCAAATCTAGGTGTTCATACAGACGGGACCGAGTTTGCGATCAGCATTTATGGTGTGCCACGCCTCTTTCTGCCCAGGAAATTCAATTCCTCGAATATATTGCATTAATATGTTGTGGATTGTAGTCGTATTCAAGGGAAAGAGCTTGCGTGGGTGACACTGTGTCAAATTTTGACGTGGGAATTCTCCGTCAGACAAACCGTAAAAATATCGAAAATTTGTTCAATGAACATTCTTGAAACTTGGGCAGGCCATCCATTTTACTTCCTTCTCCGTAATGAATACAAATTTTACAAGCATTGGTTCGGAACTACAGGAGTAAAATCAAAAACTTCCAAATTTGAACCCCTCTAGTATGTTCGACTAAATGGATTCGCCCCAAATTAGATGTTTGTAAGAAAGTTTAATTGTGCTTGCAACCAAAGTTTTTGCTCAATACTTATGCGTCAGCTCAAATGGATTGCTCTTTGTTTCAGGAAATACTATTAAAACTATGTATCTCTTAGGCCCTCTCGTTCATTTAATGAGCTCAGAGCGTGGTTTTTGATTTCCAACACAAGCTCATCTCGGATTTGCGATAACAATTTGACCTACCCCATCACCATGGACATTTTATAAACACAACGAGCTGATAAGATGCCCTGAAAGCGGCTATTTTGGAATTAGTATGACTACAGACGAACAACACGCGTGACCATGTCAAGTTGGTGGTGCAACAATTGGCTGCTTCTGCTGCTGCCGCTCTTTTTGCTCTGCCAGACAATATTAGCCTTGCCAACCAAAGATGGAAACACCACTGGGCTGCCCCAAGATGATCTAACCACAGTTTTTGCCAGGCAAATCATGAGACGCGCTAAAACGGCTGATATAAGCTCCATGCTTAATACGCGCATACAGCCATGTGATGACTTTTATAGCTATGCCTGTGGCAATTGGCATCGCACTAATCCCGCGCAGCTATTCTCCAACATTATGACGGATACGTTCCAGGTGATTGCCAAGGGTTTTGATAGACGCTTGCATAAGCTACTACAGGCGGGAGAATCCAATATAGAACTGGAAGCAAAACTGCAACGTTTCTATCAGTCCTGCAAGCTGGTGCATCGTGATGATGTGCACTATAAGCTGGCACTGGAGAATGTTTATAAGGAGTATGGAGAGCTGCCTGTGCTGGCGGGTGGGCGTTGGAGGGAGAGTGACTTCAACTGGTGGCGCACCGTTGCCAATATACAGAACAAGTATGGAAAGCAAATCTTACTAGCTGTAGATATAATGAGAGATATAAAGAATAGTACCAAAAACAAAGTCTATGTGGGTCCGCCGGAATACACCAAGAACAGCAATTCACGCATATTAAATGCACTAGAGGAAGCCAGCACTGCTGAGGATTTGAAACGTTATTTTGGACTGGATGCCAAGCTGGCTAAACAAACTGCTAAAGAGCTGCACAATCTGGAGGAGAGTTTGATGAAGGGCGGCTCGGATATGCGTGAAGAAACGCTGCAGGAGTTATTGACACTAAAGAATGTGTCCACATTGGAGACGGAGTATGGCACACATATAAATTTTACCGAGTTTCTGCAGCTGGTGCTGGGTGGCAAAACGCCCGAGCAGATTTACGCCTATGATGAGAGATATCTGGAAGATACTTTTGCTGTTGTAAAGGCCACATCGCCACGCATTTTAGCCAACTATGTACTATGGCAACTGCTGCAGGAGTATCTGGCCGATGCGGCTCCCTCTGACATGCCAAAATGGTGTATTGAAAAAACCAAAAAATACTTTGGCAAGTATGTGGATCATGCGGTCTATCAACGTTACCGTAGTGAAGCAGCCGAGGCGGAAGTGTTAGGTGTATGGCAGGAGATTAAGTCTACCTTCCGACACAATTTGGCAGGCGATAAACTGGATTGGATAGCCAATGCCACACGCACCAAGGCCATTGAAAAGTTGGAGCATATGGAGCTTGCCATAAACTCTTATGACGACGAAAACTTTGAAGAGCTCTATGGCGATGTGGAAATAGATCGCATGAACTATGTGGCCAATGTGCAACATTTGCTCATGGCGCAAAGCAAGCGCACATTGCACAAGCTGCACAACGTGCCCACCTCGCTGGAGGCCACCGAAATACTTAGCTTTACGCCGGCATATAACATACTGGAGAACAATATTAAGATACCCGTGGCGCTGTTGCAACCGCGCTACTTCTGGGATGCCAACTATCCACAAGCTTTAAAATATGCCACTTTGGGCTATCTCATAGCTCATGAGATGATACACGGATTCGATGATGACGGTCGGAATTATGATGAGTTTGGTAACTATGCACCTTGGTGGGACACTAAATCTCAGTACCATTTCGAAGAGCGACGCAAGTGCTTTCAGGCACAATATCATGCTTACAAATATGGCGGCTCCAAGCTGCCGGAGAGCAAGCTGCAATCGGAGAATATAGCAGATAATGGCGGTGTCAAACTGGCCTATTTGGCTTATCAGAGCTGGTTACAAAAGCAGCTGCCTACGGAAATTGAAAAACAGGAGACGCTGGAGGGACTGCATCTAAACAATCGTCAGCTGTTCTTTGTAGCATTTGCACAACTCTGGTGTGACGATGTTCAGGTGCTGTTCAAGTCCTCGGTAGCCTCTGCAGATACGCATGCGCCAGGCATGTATCGTGTTATTGGCTCGCTTTCCAATTTTCAGGAGTTCTCTTGGGTCTTTAATTGTCGACAGGATGCAGTCATGGACCCGGAGTACAAATGTAGCATCTATTAAATCATTACTTATCAACAATACTTAATGCTAACCTTTGTTCTATTTTGAATAAACTTTGAAATCAATTGCCTTATATTCAGCGTCTTATAAAATGGGTGTTTTGTTTTTTGAGGAAAAAAGTTGTCAGTGTTGGCCCGCCTTCTAGGCCTTGACAATATTTCTTTTTTTAACCGTATTAAGGTTCCAATTCTTCTCACAAAGTGTCTGATTGATTGAATAAGAGATACTTCCGCACTAAGGTGCTTTATAGACTATGTTTGAAAATTTAAAAAAATAATCCTACAATATTTCGGTATATCCAGAACGGCAGATCCTTCTCTAGACCCAAACAGTACTCTATTAAAATCGTTTTTTTTTTCCATTCTATGCGAGCCTCTAAAAGTCGAAGTTCCCAAAAAATCTTCTCATAAATATATTTATGTTTTCATACAATACCGAAGTACATTAAATACCCCAAATAAGAAAATAACAAATTTTGTAAATTCTTTTTGATTTTGGGAGAAAATATTTTTCTTACATTAAACATTAAAAAAAGGGCTCTAAACTTTCCACAGCAAAATTACTTATTTTTATTAGTTGGATTTGAACAAAATTCAAAAAAATAATTATGCCAATTTTTTTTTTAGATTTTACATAATATTTTAAAAAGAAGGTCTTTAACTTATTAGTCGGAAAATACTTGTGCAAAGATCTATTAAAAGATAAAATAGCAAAAATGGGAAATTTTCCAATAGTTTTATTGTAATTTAGAAAAAGGAGCTCATTTTTAATTGGAGTGGCAAAATGTTAAGAAATAATTTTGTAAATTTTTTTTAAATTTAAGGGGTCTACGCAGTTCGAAATATTTCACACGGAATGACAAAACTTCATATAAAAAAAAAGTCCCAAATAGGATATCCCAAATGGGACTTTTTTTATAGGACTTAAGGGAACAAAAATTTTGGTTAAAAAAAAAATTGGAGAGATTCATATTCTATTTTGGGCAATAAAAAATATATCAAATATAAAATTAAAATATATTTAGAGAAACAAAAGAAATTTTTTAATTTCTTTAGATTTTGGGAGAAAAACATTTTTTTCTGGCCTTTCGCCATTTTTGACCAAAAATTAAAATCCGGCGTAAAAACCTCCGAGGGTTAGGACTTGCACTTTTCTTAAAGTGTTAACTACTGGCAAAGGATATTTGAAGCAAAAGCTTGGTTTAATTATTACAATTTTTTAAAATTATTTATTTGGAAGAACTTATTTAGATATTCTGCATTTATTTGTTAGAAAATATTCCAAAAAATTATTCACTGCCTTCTTTTCAGTAAAAGAAACGACGCCAGGACTATTCCAAATTTATAGCATACAGCTGACACCGCTTGGAGGGATTCATGGTGGTGTCTGCCGCACAGTGAAAATCGCGTGCAAAGGCATGAAAGTTCGATAGTGATCCAATGACACGAAACACATTCGGCGTGTGCGTGTCCAGCAAGGACACCTTGTCCTTAAAATGTTCGTTTACATCATTGCACCAAAATTGCGCAAAGCTTATGAAAAATAGTTGCTGTGGTGTGTGACGCAGATTGGGCAAAGACTCCGTGCGCATGGCACCAGTGGACAGCTGCTGCAGATAATTGGAGTAGGCACTATAGGCCAGCTGTACGGCTGCATTGTCTGCTATATTCTCTGACTGCAGCTCGCTCTCGGCCAGATACTTCCCGCCATAGCGAAAACGTCCATACTGCCGTTTAAAGCACGCCTTGCGTTTTTGGTATTCATCGCTGGACTGCTCATCCCACCAGCTGGTTTGATTGCCATGTACATCATAGTTGCGACCTACGTCGTCAAAGCCGTGTACCAGCTCGTGAGCCAGCAAATAGCCCAGAGTGCCATACTTTAAAGCACGCGGATAGAAGCGGGACCACAGGAAATTAGGCTGCAGTAGCGCCACGGGCAGACGCACCAGATTCTCAGCAGCTATATAGGCGGGGGATAGGGAGACTTGAGCGGGAGAGGCTAGGGTGACGGCGTTGGCGTATAGACTTTCCAAGCGCCGCTTATTGTCATGGTGAAGCACAGCGCGCAGATTGGTCATATAGTCGTGGGGCGCTATATGTAGCTGCTCAAAACGCTGGGTGAAGTTCAACTCCGCATAGCCATTGATAGCTAGGCGAGTAGCATTAAGCTTTTCTAGCGCTTGCTTGCGCGTCATGATCGCGATCCAGTCCGCGGTAGAGCTTTCTAGCATGTCCTTGAAACTGAGCTTAATTTGCTGCCACACCTGGTCAATATCGTAAAGCGTAGCGGCATCACTGTAACGCTTATAGACCATGTGATCCAATAGCTCTGGAAACAATTGACGCACATTGGCCAGGCACTGCTCCACAACGGTTGCAGTGCGTTCATAGTAGAAGCGTTGCAACAGCTGCACGAATATATAGTTGGCCAGCACACGAGGTTGCGTACTCTTAACCACTATCAAAAGATTCGCCTGATAGCCTGGAACATACTCGTAGAGGGTGTCATTGGGCACATGACCCAGCACTAGGTCCACATAGTGCGTGAGATTATAGGCAGGCGCATAGGCAGCTGCCAGTTCAGCAGGCGTTCTGACTGCGGTCAAGGTGCTTAGTGGTTTACCCAGGCGCTGATCGACCAAACCTCTAGCCAAATTCATCTCCAGCTCCAGTATTTCACGCGCAGTGCGTGCAGCTTGCTCCGACTCCGCACCCAAATGCTGCTCCAGCTGTGTGGCTATATTACGCACATAGGCGTCTCTATAGTACTTGGCCACCTCGCTGCTATACAGCGACTTGGACTCCAGACCCAGCTGCTGCGGTTGACCCACATAAACACGATTTCTGGTTTTATTATGCAGATCTGGTGACACATCCAAACGTAAAAGTATATCAAAACCATATTTTTGCTTGATGCGTGCTATGGTAGTCAACCAGTTAAACTCATCTGCTGGCCACTCCTGTCCGGGCAGCATGAGCAGCGGCATGTGCCCAAATTCGGCCGCAATCTCCTGCAAGTGTAAGCGGTACAGTGGCGTGCTGGTATCCCGGAAGTGCAAACAAGATTCGTAGTATCTCTTCAACTTAAGCACTGGTGCATCATCGCTGCTTGGATCAGCCGCTTCCTCCAGCAGTCGTAGCTGTTTATGTCTATAGGCATTGGCCAACAGCTGATAGTAGTTAGTCTCACGCGGTTGCATAGCTTCCGCGGGATTAATCTTGGCCCAATTACCACAACTATATTGAAAAAAATTATCGCAGGCATCCAGCTCCGGCTGCATATAGTTGCCCATTTCGGCCGCCTTGGCCAAACGCATTACACGCTGCACATAGACACTATCATTGTTTTGCACTATGAGCTGCTCCTGCAGCTGAATATGTATGTCAGGCTGATTGAACGCATTGTAGCCAGAGAAGCATGTCGTAAGCACAATTAAAACTAACGTGCGCTTCATGGTGAACATTTCCACGCGACTAAAGAAGCGTCTTCGCACTTCCGAGAGCGGCGGTTGTAGAGCGGCAAATGCTTTGGTTGCCTTATCAGTTTACATGGAGGGTCGTTAGTCTGATTGGGTTAGAATGGCAGAACTCTAAGATACAGCAGCGTGATGATTGGTGATGCGTGCGTGAACTTAAACGGACGCATACGTGATGGAATACTGGCTTATGCGGTCATTTTTGGTATATTTGCTTTAGTGTGTGAGGGTGCTGGACATGAAATTGAATCAATAAAAACGTGTGCCGCATTCATATAAAGATTTGTAGTACCTTTAAAGAAGTGTGATGAAATGTGTGCTCCGCCTGGATGGTGGATGTAAAAAAGTTAGCTTTTTCGCTACGTTTCATTACTTTGAGGGATCTAGGAAATGGTTTGCAAAACTGGGAACTGGTTAGTAAAAAGTCAACACTTTTTGTTTGCGCTCAGACGTCACCAAAATATCTCAACGCATCGAAATAGAAAACTTGACCCTAGAAGAATTGTCTAGCCAAAAGGACCCAATTTGTAAAGTTGGAACGCACTCGCTATCAGACTGGCTCTGTACAAGGCTATTATCCAGCTGAAAACATTCTGGAGAGATTTCAAGTCATAGTCCACAGGAGATTTTTAGCCGCTCCCTACTATGCTCGGAACATATATTACTATTGGAGATTCACCAGATTCCGTCAGTTTCCCGGCTCCTACCCAGTGTAATAGCTCCTGTCATTGATTTAAAAAGTTTAAAAAAATTCTCGTATATAGAAAATGAGATCAGAAAACAGCTTAAAATGATAAACTTGATGGCAACTTTGGTATGAATTATTAACTTAACTAAGATGTTTTTAAAGCAGTGGTGCCGACCACTCGCGTATATAGGGATTAGTGGCGGCAGCGACGTCGATACACGTACAGGTCACGTACAAGGAGCGTGCATTTGTGTGCGCAGCAACAGACGCGAGTCCGCACTGCTGATGCTTGTGTTGACGCGTCGCTGTGCACTCACACAAACGCAAGTTAAAATGCGAGTGTATTTTTTGCCGACCACTGTTTTAAAGCATATGTTGAATTCGTCTTTTAGGTGGATCTTCTTTATTTTTGGCTATAATTATAGAAGTTCCTGACCGACATTTAAAAAAAAATTGTTTTCGATAGATAGGTTATGTTAAATGGAAGGTCTGTATCGAGTTTTAACTTCCTATGAGGAACACCCCCAAATGTTGAGAAACAGATGCGGGTGACTAGGGGTGGAATCCTCAAAAAGTAAAGACATTTTGTATATTACAATGAGCCTACAAAACAATTTTGGTAATTATCTGGGCTTTAGTGCCTAGATGTATAAGAAACAAAAATATGATACAGTCGAGGCGGTGCCCGACAGTGTAATACCCTGTACCTTTTTTTGAAAAAAATTGTATTCCTCCATTTTTTTTCTAAGAACTTTCCAATTGGAATTGATTTTTTTTTGGTGAAATTCGATATTTATACCAATAAATTTCGTAAATTTTTACCGATTTTGATGAAAATCGATAGTTACTTCAAAAAAATTATTTAAAGTATATGGGGTAAGTTTCAAGTTGGTATGTTGAGGGGTGTGGGAGAAAACACGGTAAATCGAATGCGGGGGGCGGGGAGGCCGCATCGATAAAATTTGGATGTGCGTTTGTTAATTAGGGCCACATGAATAATCTTACCAAAATTGGTGATTATAGATCATTTTTTACCATAATTACGTAGAGTCCAATATTAACGCAGTTTATTGGCAAGGGGAGGTGAAATTAGTACTCTTTTGACTATAACTTTTTTGTTCATTTTTGACGCACAGATGTATGTAATCACGACGCATCTTTAAGTCAGGTTTGAGATAAAAATATTAAACGGTGTGGCTAAAAAACGCGAAAATCTAATGCGAGGGAACGGGGGAAGACATACACATGATTCAACAAACTTCATCTTCTAAGGAAATATGCGTATCAGGTGGTAAAGTTTGGTGTCTCTAGCTCTTATAGTCTCCGAAATCTAGGTGTTCATACAGACGGACGGACGGACATGGCTCAATCGCTACCCGAGGTTATGATAAGCATTTTGGTATAAAGGACTTGGGGTCTGCCACGCCTCCTTCTGTCCGTTACATACATTGCACAAATCTAGTATACCCTTTGTACCTATAGGTACAGGGTATAAAAACATTTATTAAAAAATATTGATGCAGCTCGATTCATAAAAAAAAGTTCAAAAATATTTTACGTTTTAAAATTTAATTAAAAAATTTTTTGAAATTATTTTAATTTCTTAAATTTTTATGAAATTGTTTTATTTTGTTGCACTGATATAAAGGCTGTGGGTTCTTACTCGTGTACTTTTAGTTCTTATACACATTTTTTTGCACAAATAACCTTTGACCCATCAAATACTTTCGGATCGCCTTCAAATTTTACAGGCGCTAAATGCAGGTAACAAGGAAACTTTTTAGAGGGTGGCGTTATTGATATCGACGGTTTAAAAATCCTCCACACCAGCGTAGTCCACCCTACTATGCATAGAGTATAAAAAAGCTCCCAAATATATTAAAAAAATAAAAAAATAATTATGCAGCTCGATTCATAGATAAAAAAATATTTTTCATTTATTTTAGGTTTTCAAGTGGCTTTAAAAATATTTTGAAATTTTATAAAAAATTCTGAAATTTTTATCAACATTTTTTTCAGTTTTTAAATTAAAAAATTTCTCTGAAAATTTTAGTTTTTAAAATTAATGTTTAAAAACTTAAAAAACTGAAACTTTCATGAACATATTTTTTTACCTATGACTCAAACTGCTTAATTTTTTTTAATATAGTTGAGCTGTTTTTTTTACTACTAAATCAAAAAATTATTTTTGGCAAAATTAAGCAGTAGCATTGTAAGAAATTCTTAATTTTTTAATATTTTATGCTCATTCAGGTTATTTATTATTTTTATTTATTTTGCAAAAAAAAAACAATTTTTGTCAGCCTTAGTTAATTTGGTTATTTTGAAGAAATTAGGACCTTATTGATAAAATACACATATTACTTATAACAAAGTTAGGGGATGTCTTGTCAGCAGAATTTTAGACAGAAAATTCTAAAAATAAACCTGGCATAAACTTTCTCAGCAAAATAATATAAGTTTTTAATAGAGAAGCCTTTGGGAATAAATATTTACCAATCAAACAAGCCACCACCTCCGAAAAGCACAAAGGGTAAATCCAAATTAATTAAAAATCAATATACAAAATGTTGCGGCTATCAAATGACGAAATTTATGAAAATGAAAATTTAGCTGGTTAGTAAAATTTGGAATAAATTATGGTGATGCCATCAAGAGAATACATAATAAACTAAAAATAAACTTTAAGACCAAGAACTTCGTCAGGAAAAGCGTCTGTTGCTCAGAACGTGTGCGTTCCTTTTCCGCCAAGAACTTTTGCGGCTTTTTGATTAGCATTGATAGCTTAACTTATAAAAATAAACTATCAGAAAGGATATAGCTAAAAATTTAAATTAATTATTCAAAAGATAGTGTATAGAAAACATTTTTTGGGCGGGATTAATTTTTAAAATCTGAAAAGCGGGACGAGTTCTGCTTTCACGCGCAAAAGTTTTTCAACCTTCGTCTTAGTCCCTGTTTCCTAAGTTCTAGATGTAATACCCATTATAATTAATTATTTCAAATAGCTTATTTCAATTCATTGTATTTATTATAAATAAAATATTTTTTTTAATCTCTGAAAACTGTAAAAATAATTGTTGCATTTTGTCACGCAGCATATATGTATATATATATATATATTTATAAAAATATTATAATATTCGAAGATTTGGATGCCTTCAAAAGACTTTTCGTAACCTCGAAAATTATTCTTGACAAAAAGAACTTATTGGGGCCCAAGTCAGTGCTGTCGGGCAGATAATACATTTTCCGATGTTTTGAGGGCGGATGAACTCTGCTTGTGAACCAGCGTACGTGAGTTTGCATTTTTATTTCGGCGATTGCTTTTTTTAAGTTCTCTTGCAAAAATATGCATCCAATGGGAACAAATCTTCTTGATCTTCGAATTTTCTTATTGAATACACTGATAGAAAAAACAAACTGAATTTATGATTCTTGGTCATAAAATCGTGACACGAAAGTAGCAGTATAAAATTTTTTAAATAAGCAACAAAAAACTAATAAATAAATGTAAAATGCTTCAAAACTAAAATAAACCAAGAAAAAAACTTTTTTGGATTTTGGACAATCTTAAAAATAAGATTTTTGTCATTTCTTTCATTTCTAGAGTAGAGAGACTGCTTGTGAGACGAAAAATATTTTTTAAGATACCAAAGACCAAATTCTAATTTTTAGATAATTTTGAAATAAGATTTTTGTGCCTCATTTTAATAGAAGTTGTTTTTTGTTATTTCTAGGATAGAAGAACTACTTTCAAGACTAAAAAGTCTTGAAGATTTTAGATTCAAGATTAAAAAAATTCTAAAATCGTGACCAATATTATACGGTCGTATTCTAAACCATCTTGAAATAAAATTATATAAACTTTTTTATCTTAATTTAAAACTTTAACTATTATTTCAAGAAGAAAATTATGAAAAAGGCAAATTTTTTTTTAATTATTATAATTCATTTCGTAATTTTTTTTAAACATTTTTAGTCTAATTTTAATATTATTACAACGTGTTATTTTCAGAATTACGGTCTTCTTTGAAGATTTTTTGTCTTGAAGTTAGAACTAAAATCAAGAATGCTTAATATCATAATTTCAGATTTGTGTACTGCATATGTTGATTCCACGAACACCCAAAGATGGTTCAATCTTTTGGTGCACATGACGATAGTTCTGGAATAGTCTTAATTTTTCTTTCCATGACTGAATCATTGTACCAGCTTTTTACCCTGGTTAAGGTACTTTGTCACCAAAAGTCAAGGTGGGACGACTCATGCATTCCTTCCTTTGGCGAAATTCTTTGTGCAAAAATGTTCACGTGGTAATTGCATATTTCTGCCGATATTAGAGAATGTTTTGAACATTGGCGGATCCACAGGTGGTTTGCGTGTCTGGAGCTTGGGCGAATGTATAAAAAGCAACCCGCGCAACGTCTAGAAATCTAAATAAATCTTATAAAGTCTACCGCTGTTTGATTTGTCGTCATCTCTTACTCGTATACTTAAACAAATCCAAAATTAGATTTTCCCTGACAAATAGAGTTGATTTATTGTGCATTGTACATTACATCATTACCAAACAGATAAACAAATGATTCATTAATTAATTTCCATAAAATACCCCAGAATATTAAATGCAAGTCACGAGCCCACCTCTAACCACTGAACACAATAAACCGCCCATTGAGCAACCCTCATCATGCTCATGCCTTCTTGCGCCGCTTGATACTAACGCTCAAGAGATAACCCAGAGGTCAAACTGAGCTTTGGCAGAATGTTTTATATAGGAAAAAAACGCACACAGAGAGCTCTATCCATAGCTGAGCACTAACTAAGAGCGCTATAATCATGAGCTATAAGCGAAGATGATTCGTTTAGAGACCCAAAGCGCTCAGTTGATTATTTTAAGCGTGACGAGAAACAACGCAGAAAAATGCATCCGATGCGGCATGTTGCACGTCACTTACTACTGCTCTATGTGTTGACTGTGGCACTGGAGGTGGGACTGGAAGCTGCACCCTCCCCTGGCGAACGCATTGAAGACAGCCAAATGGATGCCAGCTATATAGAAAGTGTTATGCGCATGGCCAAGGCGGCAGAGATGGGCAACTATATGAACGAGAGCATCAATCCGTGCGATAATTTCTACAACTTTGCTTGCGGCAATTGGGCGCGTATTAATCCAGCGAATTCCGTAAATGAAATCACCACGGGGCTCTTTGAGCGTTTGACCAAAGCGCTAAATCGTAAGGTTACACATATGTTGAAAAACACGGCGGATGCGTTGGACACGCCGGAAGATACGCAAGTTAAGCGTTTTTTCAAATCCTGCATGCGTCTAAGAGAGCTTAAGAACTATCAGCAAAAGCTGGAGCAGCTTATAGCCGAATTTGGCGAAATGCCTGTGCTGGCTGGCGATAAATGGCAGGAGAACAGCTTTGACTGGCTGGAAACCACGGCACGCATGGCTAATCGTTATGGCATTATGCCTATTATAGGCGTGGAGGTGCTTAAAGATTTTACAAACAATCAAGTGAATGTGGTGTACATTGGTCAGCAAGAGTTTTTGCTTGAAAGTCGTGGCATGTATCTGGATGAGCACACGGTCGTCTATCGTGATGCTTATCGCAATCAGATAGCCAAGACGCTCAAATTCGTGGGTCTAAGCGGCAAGCTGGCGCGTGATACCGCCGCCGAACTGCTCGACTTTGAGGTGGAGCTGGCACATGGTCTAATGGATGAGAACAAAGGTCTAGATGTGGGTGAGATGTCGGATCTTACTACCGTGGCGGACATGCAGCGGCGCTATGCGCCCACATTGGACATAGAACGTCTGGTGAACATATCGCTGGGTGAGCACATAACCGATTCCGTCTACGAGTTTAATGAACAATATCAGCTGAATCTGATGAAGGTGCTGCAGCGCACCACGCCACGCATAGTGGCTAACTACATTTTTTATAGCCTTATCGATGCGTTTCACTATGATTTGGATAAAAAACCAGCCAAGCAGGAGTCAGACTGCATAGATGCGACCAAAAAGCATTTTGCCAAGGAATTGGACAACATGATCTATAGGCGTTACAATACCAATGCCACAGCCAATGATATAGAGCTCATTTGGCATCAGCTTAAGTCCACATTCAAGAACACGCTGGAGTCGGGTGATCTAAGTTGGGTGGCCAACAAAACACGCCGTTACGCTGTGAAGAAGCTGGATGCCATGACTTTGCAGATAAATTCGTATGCGGGAGATAACTTCACCGCCGAGTTTGCAGGCCTGGAGCTGCAGGACTACGACTATGTAGAGAATGTGCGGCAGACCAGAATTGTGGCCACGCGCAATATGCGTGAGGAGCTGCACAAGCCAGCCAAGCCGCTGGAGGCGGGTGAGCTGCTCAGCTATACGCCAGCTAATATACTCGTCGAGAACACCATCAAGGTACCTGTCGCGCTGCTGCAACCCTACTATCTCTGGGCAACTAGCTATCCCAATGCCATAAAGTTTGGCACGCTGGCTTCATTAATTGGACATGAGCTTATACATGGCTTTGATGATACCGGACGCAAGTTTGATATAAACGGTAATGTGAATGATTGGTGGGAAGAGGAATCCACAGAACGTTTTCAAGAGCGGCAAAAGTGCTTTACAAGGCAGTACAGCAAATATATATACAATGGACGCAATCTGCCGGAATCCGAGGCGCAATCGGAGAACATTGCGGACAATGGTGGAGTGCGTCTGGCGTATGCAGCCTATCTCAATTGGTATGAAGATGCAGTGCGTAGTGGACAGACTATAAAAGAGACCTTACCGACACTGGACTACACCGCCAAGCAGCTGTTCTTTATCAGCTATGCACAAATTTGGTGCAATGATGCGCATCCCAGAGTGCGCAATTTGCAGACATCCACGGATCAACATGTGCCAGGACAGTTTAGAGTAATCGGTCCTTTGTCTAACTTTAAGAAGTTTGCCAGTGAGTTCAACTGTGCACAGGGCACCAAAATGAATCCCATAACCAAATGTGAAATATATTAATGACATTGAATAAAAGCTGTGTTAGCCTATAAAATAAGTGAACACTGTGTGATAAATCTTTTGGAAACCCCAACAAAAAAAATAGAAACAAATCAATCACATAAAATGCCAGGGGTTGGTTAAGTATATTTGTTCTTAATCTTAAAAAAAAAGGGTTTTATTAATACCTTATGACGAGAGCATATTATATTTGTGATAAGGTATGATGCAGGCAGCAAGAGATGTGAAGGACTTGATAAAAAATAATTTAAAATGGAAAAAGGTGAGTACATTTTTGCTCCTATTTGCTTATGAACCCACTTCGGATTTATTTAAGTTCTACCCGACTATAGCGAAGCCAAAAAGGAGGGTTATGTGCTTGACGGGTATGTATGTATGTTCATCTGTTTCCTTATAACTTCTAAATTAGTTATCATAACTTGACTAATGTAATATCGTTGGAAGCGTCTTGACCGTCCGCTGGTTTTAAGCTATGTGACGTGACATTAGAGAGCACTATTTTATACCCGAATACGACGAACTTCCCTTGCAACTTCTAAGCCGCTTATCATAATTTGACAAATGAGGTGTTGTTGGAAGCGTCTTGATCGTCTGCTGGTTATAGGTGACGTCATCTTAAATTAACTATGTCATCCTTAAAAGGACACTAAGTCACGTGCGATCAAATGAAAGGACTCAATTATCTCATTTCGAAAATATACAAATTTCTTGACTGTTGTTTGCGGCTGTACAAATAATTTCGTAGGCAGAATTACAAAAAATAGTTTCCCAAATCCTTTCGAGGAGAGTCACAGTCAAGAGACAGCTAAGGGCAAAGTTGCTTATGATCATAGCTATCCTTTGAACATGTACTAAATATATCTTACAAGTTAGTGCTTATTTAATAGACGAGTAATAATAAATAGTTTGTACATAACTATTTCAGATGAGAATATATTCCTGTTTAACCCTTTTTACAATTTCGTCATTTAGTTTTATTTTGTATTCAAATATTATTATTATTATCGAAAAGTTTTCAGTTGGCCAAAAAATTTAAGCAAGTTTTTGTTATCCTAAATTTAAATTACAGTTGATCAGAATTGGGAAGCATTAGCGTCTTAGTGACTTGGCAATATAGAGAAGGGCGGAAATAACTGAAGCGGTCCAATTTTTATGATTTTTAAGTAATAAAAAAATAGTCAATATTCAATAATCCTTATTTTTAAGGTACGGCTATTTATTGGCGAACTTTTCTTTTTTCGCGTTAACGAAAAAACATATTTGAATAATTTTTGTTTTCATAAGATAAAGCTTCAAGAGGTAACGCTCAAATAAATTTTAGATAAGCCCCACCTCACAAGTTTCAATTTATGATCAAAAAGTTGCTCCCTTCTCCCTCCCAATAAATTTATTCTCAATAATACATTTTTTTCTCCTCCACAATTTTTGTTTTTTTTTGGTTCCCTTACTTTAAATAGAGCGTGATTCAAATTTTTTCGAGTTCCAGCTACTCCTAGCAAAACAGTTCGAAACAAATTTTGGAACTTTCCTAGGTCTTGGTATATATTTTTTCGCAACATACATCCATTTTTTTTGTAACAAGCAGGGGGCATAGCCCTCTAATTTTTGACTGAAGAATTTGAAAAGCCAAACCTTTTACAAAAAAAAACCTATTTTACGGTATTAAACCGTAAAGACTATGTCAACCGTGTTGCCAACCAAACGTACCACATTTTTCCCGTTCTTTTTAAAACTTAGGGGGTGGGCTATAATCTATTTAAGGTTTTCCACTTGGCATTGACCGTGATTGTTATGCCAGCGTCAAATCGATAAATGAGCAAACGCTTAGCCTAAGAACCTGACTCGCACTTACCATGCGTTAGTATATTAATGGTCTCGTTGTGCCAGTAGAAGAGACTTAGCAGACATCCTCTAAAAGTCGTCAGCGGACGATATCCTCTGAGCACGTAGGGATTGAATTGTAGATACTTTGGCATATCCTGCCACTGCAGCAGTTCCTCTGGCGTTGGTATCATGCTGGAGATGGGGCTCGAAATATTGGAAGCGTTGCTTGTGGGCGTGGTTGCGACTGACGCTGGCGTTGAAGCGACGGGTGATGTGGCGCTGCTGGTGGTCATGTTGTTTGGTGTAAGCAAGGCAGACGTTGGCGTTGTGGAAGCGTTTGTGGAAGACGTTGACGTTGTGGGCGTTAACGGTGTGCTCAGCTCTGACGAAGACTGTGTTTGCTGTTGCGGCTGCGGTTGTTGTGGCTGTGACTGCTGCTGTGGCTCAAAGGCACTGTATGCATGTGGTTGCGTGGCGTAAAGCGCAAAGTATTCGGCTGGGCAGAGCTCAGTACACGTTGCGTTGGTGGCAAGCTCCTCGCTGCCAGCCGCTTCAGCATTATTACAGATGCGGCCATTTAGTGGCGCCGCAGCATCAGCTGCTTCCATTGCGGTACAACAATTGAGCTGCATTGGCGGCGGCGTAGCCGACATGGCCTCGACAGTACTGCCCAAGCAATCAGTCACTTTGCAGCTGTCCGCAGTGCTGCCAATTTTGGTGCAGCTTGCACTTGAATAGTTCGTTGTGGTTTTGGATTTGCTTAAAAGTTTCGTTGTGTTTAGCGGTAGCTTGCTGCTCTCTGCGTTGAGATCCACGACAACGGCAGCAGCGGCAGCGGCAGCGGTATCCATTCCTTAAGGATATGCTCAAGTCTCGAATGTGTCGGCTAAAATGGCGGCAACTGAAAATGAAAGTAATTGTCATGAATTAAACAGTAAAACGCAACGCAATAAAGCGGAAGCACACACACACACACGGGCGCACACGAGCGCACACAAGCTTACACAGGCACTCCAGCCATTTTATGTTACGTATACGCAGCGTAATACGAGAGCAGTTTGAAAAGTCTTTGGTTTTGGTTAGGTAATGCTTTAAAATGTTAAATGGCCAGATTAGCGCTTAGGTTTATTTTAAGGAGAAGAGTTCGAGGGAAATAGTTTTAAGACGAAATGGGACCAGCATGAACTTTATACGTGTTGTTAAATTTATCTTGGAAGCAAGACCTGCTATCGCAATTGCGTTGGCTTATTCAGTGTTACCATTTAGTTGACATAAGGGTCTAATCTGTCCGATCTGTTTTAAAGCAAGAAGGAGTGGTGAAATGATTTTGAACTGTTATTCAAAACAGCATACCTACTTTCAAAATCTAAAGAAAAATTAAAAAAAGGGAAATTTCTGGAATACATGCATAGAGCAAAAGGAGACTCTTTTGAGAAATAGTTTTATGCCACCAAACGGCTTTTATTCATTAAGTCACAGACTTATTAAGCCACCCTCGTGCTGTGCCAAAAAAAAGCACGTGCTTACGCTCGCTTTAACGAGACCAGGACAATGTCAACACCGCTCGCTGCCTCGTGACCCAAAAAAGGTCCTGTGTGTTTGTTTGTACATATACGTATATATACACGTGCCCGCGCCTGTCTGTGCATGTATTAGTGCTGCTGCCTGGCCTGAAACTTTGGCTGAATGCCTCAGTAGACAAATTGAATATTGCATGAGAATCACGCGAGTTTTGGAGCAGCCCAGTTTTTGGGCTCACAGCGGCAGTAAAAATCAATAAGATGTACTCACTTTTGCCATTGGTAGTGGCCCACACTTTTGGCCGTGTTTTGCTGTTTTTGACAATGAAGAAAACAAATTACCGGACATAAATTACGCGACAGCCAAAACAAAAATATACCTATATATTTATGTAATAATATAACTTTTAAAGAGCGTTTAATTTATGGGTTAAGGTTATTAAGCTGAAGTTGAACACGTTGGGCTATTTGTTTGCTTTGCGTCGCTGCTATGAACTTTGTTTAAATTTGCGGCTGCTGTTGCTGTAGTAATGACGTCGACGACGCATGCTGTCAAAAGATGCGTGCAATAAATTGCTATTTAAACATTTAATGTGCACTTAATTAACAATTTTGATTTTTTCGTAAATATTTAATGGACAAATCTGTATTTATTTTTGCAACGGACGGGGCACAAGTTAAGCTAAACACACACAAAATTGCGGAGGCGTAAGCCCGCCGTACACGCACGTTAACGCAAGCACGTCAATATCTGACTGAGCTTTTTGGCGTAGTACGCTAAAAACGATACCGTTATTTTCTCTGTTGTTATGCAATTGAAAGACATAGCCTGTATTTGTAGCAGACGTCCTAAAATGCGCGCGCGCGCATAATAAAAACGTGCCAAACAGCTGATTAATTGAGTTAGTTTCGTTTTTAAAAATAGCTTGTTGCAGTTGACTTAAAAAATATAAATATATGCAGCCCAACAGCGTTTAATTTTTCCTGTTTGTTTTTGTAGTTTTTAAAATTAAAAACGTTATTTCCTATTTACTTATCGTAGTGGCAGCATTTAACAACACTATGGTGTGTGCCAGGATGGTAGCGCTTTCAAAAATAAGTGAGCAACGCCGTTTATGAAAAGCGCGGGCGTGAAATTTAAAAGCAGGCAGCACAAATGTTTAAGTGCTGCCTTAGTATAGTATTTATACTATCACTATAAAATGCAGTTCAACTTGTTACGCATATTCTCATAAACATATACATACAGCTAAGTTTCAGATTCGATTTAATGCAATTTGGCACAATTAAAGAGCGTCTATACTGAGAAAAGTTTTTTACTTGCCATATTGCTTTACACAACTTATCGCAACACAAACATAGTTCACACCCGATTTTAATCAACAATAAAAAAATAATCTCACGAAAAAAACACGTTTATTCTTATTATTAATTAAAATAGTGCTGCAATAATTAAAATTGTCTGGTCACAAAATTTACTTAATGAATTCAAATACATAGTGAAGTGATTGTTTATTAATATAGATGCAAATACTATAATGAAGCAAAGCATTTAGCAAATTTTCAAATTAAAAACATTTTTTTATTCAGATAAACTAATTGGCAACATTTTAGAGCACTGTCATATGCGCAAGTTTGACAACACTCTCAAAACTAAATTGGCAGCTCTTTTACTGATAAACAGCTGCCGACGCGCTTGGCTTGGTCGTAATTCAATTATTTGCAGCAGCAAATATATACTTCTATTTGTTTAATTACAACTTTTTAAAAAGTAAAGTGGCAAAAATGTGTCTCAAAATGTGCTCCTTAATATTAAAGGGCTAACAAAAAACTGTGACCGACAAGGCTTATAAATAACGCCATTGCAACATTTCCCGCCAATAAAGCAAGCAAAGTTTCTACAATTTCGGCAAATCCGCCATTTATTCTAGTTAAAAGAAACTCTCGGTAATTTGTTAAACATTTAATTTAACAGATCTAATGCACACTTGGAAACGCTCGTTTACAAAGTTAAATTGGCTCCCAAAAATAGTAGGCAAGTTCTGGCAGCTTCTGTATCTGCCGCAGCTCCTAGCTTTGCCTGCGCCGCCTACAACAAGTACAGCAGTCGGTAAGGATCGGCAACAACAACGTCAAGAACGTAGAGCATACGAGGAAGAGGTAAGATAGCAAAGAACACAAGCACAACTAACGAAAGCGAAGCATGTGCAAAGGGTACAGCGAAAAGCAAACAACAAAATAAAGAAGAAAAGCAAATTCCAACAGCTGCTTTAGCGCTGCCAATTTTTTTTTTAATTTTTTAAATAAAGATTTTGCAAAAACGGTGGCATGCTGCAGCCGTTTCAGGCTTTAAAAATAATAAATACAACAACAGTTCGCGCGCAATTGCAACAGAAAAATTATTTATGTATTTGGTATGAAATAAGTTGGCAGCACACCAAGATGGCAGCACTTTATAAACGTGGTGAATATAAAGCAAGTGACGTGAAAGATAGGAAAACAAGGTTTTTAATAAAAAATCCATGTTTAAACGTTTTGTAAAAGCTGTAGCACTCAATTACTAGCTATAAAACGCTGCCGTGTTTCAATAAGTGCAACAAAAATGCAATGCAAGCTTTAAAGTTTTAAAAAACAATGCACATGAAATAGACAGACCATACGACGCTTTGTAAAGCCAACAACAACAGCAACAAAGGCAGCATACAAGAAAAAAAAATCAATTTTCGCGGTGCTATTTCGTGTTTTGATTGTTTAAGTACGAGACCAAAAAACAAGTTTTGTTCAGGCAGAAACAGCAGCAGCTGAAAAGCGAGAGTTTAAGGTACAAAAACTCTACATAATTGGAGTTATAGTATATAAGCGTGATTTGTGCTCTTCATGTGCTTCAAGCTCCAACACACACACATGCTCATACAATCAGCCATATGCCTCTGTTGTACATGAAACTCACCTTAGCGCACAATTTTCTTCTTTCTATGCATATGACGACGCAGCTGCTAAATGTTAGCGCAATAATAAAATTATTATTGTAATGGAATTTTGCAAGAACAATTAATGCAATATTTGTATATTTTTATTATATAGATGCCACGAACACGCCGACGACATCACTCAAGAGATCGTTCCTCTGCCGGCACAAGAGACAAACGTAGACGTCTCGATACTAACGATCTATCGCCACCCTTAGTTGAAGCACCGTCGCCGTAAGTAGCATAATACTAGCCCAGGCCCCAAAACTATGCGCATATGCATTATGCAAGTGTCATATTTGATGTACTATATTGTTGGCATTTTCATTTTATATATAAATAGGCCGCGCATTACGAAGACACATCAGACTAGATCGGCTGCAAAAAGGCGGCGACATGAAAACGATGCCAACAGTTCACATATATCCAAGGAACCAACGTGAGTTATTCAAAAATTTATTATTATGCTAAATTTGTGCAAACGTTTGATTAGTTATTGGTTAGTACATTAAAAAATTAGGTCGATCAGTCAATACAATCTGTATTTAACATACCTGACGTTACGGCTTAAGGCCCATAACTTTTTCCCATTTGGGATTTTTTTTTTACGCAGTTCAAAAATTTTCGCACGGAATGACAAACTTCATATAAAAAAAATCCCAAATGCGATAGTTTCGTCATTCCGTACTAAATTTTTCGAACTGCGTGTGGGCCTTTAAACTGGTCCAAAGTTATAAATCTACCTTGTCTTAGAAATTTAATAATGATTGGTCTTGAAAAAGCCTTAATAAACGTGCTGACTAGACGGTTCGTACTGAGTTTGCTGTGGAAAGTGTTACCGTCCAAGGTTATCAATTTGTTTGTTACACGGAACCAACATGAATTTTTCTAAAATTTGGGTTGTACAATTATATCTGACCTATTAGGTTCGATCAACATAGTAAGTCGCCTTTACTCAATTTACAAAAAATGTATTGTCTTGGAAATTACGAAAATTATTTAAAAGGGTCGACTTAATGGGTTGTGCTGCATTGGCAAGGTTGAGAGTTTTTACATACGAGCTAGAGCAACGATGGATATATGATATATACCAAAATGTAGCCTTGAGCATTATTACGGAATGAACGATACAGATTGGTATTTGACTCTTCTATATTAAAAATGAATCGAAGTCGTTTCGGCGATTGAACCTGAGTAGAAAATTATTCAAAAAATATTTTAATTTTAGCAAATGTTCTGATTTTTAACTCCTTATTAGGTAATTCGCCTTAGTTTTTATAATATTTTATAAATTTGACAAAATTTATGAGATAATTCGTCTTGGTTGGTATTTTGTAAATTTGATAAAAAAAATGATATAATTCGATTCGGTTGTCTCTTTCAGATTCAAGAACTCTTAAGATCGGCTGAATATAAAAAAAAATAATCAATAACGATTTTTATTTGCTATTGTATTCGGTTATTTTATTGTAACTTGTTAACTTTCAACTTTATTTAATGCGTTTTGCGCTTTTATTCAAAATATACAATATATATGTCCTTTTGATAAGCTTTAATAAATCCGTACTATCGATAACAATCAGACAATTACTTGTCGAATAATTCATAACTGCTGTTACCTAGATTTTAACTAACTGAGTTAAGTAATGATTAATAGTTTTTGTTTTTTTTATTATTGTACCCTGTACGTTATGGTACAAAGGGTATATGTATTGAGCTTGTGCAAGCCGAAAATGTATGTAACATACAGAAGGAATTATCGGAGACCCCCCAAAGACCCCTAAAATATGGTCAGGGTAACTAGAGTTGTCGATATAGTCATGTCCGTCTGTCCGCCTGTATAAACGCCTAGATCTCTAGAGATGGTAAGCGCTAGAGCAACCAAACTTTTAGATTAGATCCCTTATTATTTTACGGGAGACAAGTTTATTTTAATGTTTTGACATCGGGGTTATATTATATAGCTTCCATAGGGGTGTTTCAGAAGACCTCGAAAAAAAACAATCGTTTGATTATGAAGATACCGTAACCACATTTGGCATTAAGAAGTTTTTTAGAGATCCTCAGCACTACCAAATTTGATCAAAATCGGTTGACTATATCATATAGCTCCTATAGGACCGATCGGTCAAAAAAAAAAAAATTTCGTTGTTTTCGTTTGTTTATGAATATATCGTACCCAAATTTAGTAGTTGGTAATTTTTTAAAGTTCCCCAGCACTGTACCAAATTTTATCAAAATCGGTTGACTATATCATATAGCACCCACAGGACCGATCGGTCAAAAAAACGTATTCAGTGCAAAAGTCGTTTTGTTTCGTGTGTTTATGAAGATATCGTAACCAAATTTGCCAAATAGATATCTTTTAGAGTTCTGAAGCAATATACCAAATTTGATTGCAATGTGGTGGTACAGGGTATCCACGCCTGACTTTAACGTACGTCATCTTTATTTTTTCAAAAGAATTACAGTCAAGAATTTCCAGCAATTCGCTGTTATTCTCTTGCAAGTGATTTTTCTTAGAATTAATTTATTTCTGAAAATTTACTTAACATATCCCAGCAACTCACTGTCATCCAGTGATTTCATCTGTTACTAGCGCTTCCATGTCAAGAGTCCTGCCCACATTCTGTAAAAACAACCGTTTTTTTTAAAGATCTCTTTTCATCTGTCTGATACCTTAATTGTGATTTAAAGACAGCTCTGGCCACCATTTCGTCATCTACTGTCAAAGTCGTCCTGCCCACAGTCTTCATTAACCCTTGTTTGCACAAAGCGCCCACATTAGTTGCTTTCATGCACGCTTTTGCTGGCAGTTGCAACGCTTTCTTTCAATGGCTTGTTTACAACCATTTCACTGATGGCAATCCGATTAAGAGTCTGCCACCATGCATCCAGACAGCCAAGTTTTAAGTAGTCCCAAAGATAAATTAACATTTGACCATAAAAGGCAGGTGAAATTTTTGTTCCTGTTGCTGTCGTTCATACGAGGGTGGCTAAAATAAAATACACAGCTTTGTTTTTGAAATCCCTCTATTAGGAATAATAGAATATGTAATACTATTTTACATTTACTTGAATAAATTAACAACATTTTAACGTTACAGTCGCTTCTTCTAGCTTCAAAAAAACTTCCGCGTAATTTGTTATGCATAGTCGTGGCAATGGCATTTGCCTTTAGGTTTTTATAAATTTATCGAATATAAGTATGCTATTCCAATCGAAGCGTTTTTATCGCGAACAAATTTTTGCTGGATTTGGCTCGTTTTCAAAGGCAGACTCATATAGTCAATTGGGGTGTTTTGTTTCGGACGTATAATCATCGATCCAAGATTCGTCGCCTAACACGTATTTGCTAATAACGTCTGTATTTCTTTAACTTTTATTTTTGATTAATCGGCACGTACCTCCTTTTAATGCGATTGTCAAAAATATTACCAACAAGTTTTCATTACTATCAAATGTGGACGAACTGAAAAGTTATTAAAACACCAGGTTAATCACAAAAAATTTTAAATCATCAATGCTAAACATAAAGTGTAATATTGTATTATTAGTAAAAATAGTGCTGCAAAAACTTATATTTTGTGATTCCGCGCCAAAAATTGTATTTTAAATTGAATATACTTTGATGTAGAATCTACATTGTAGATATTGCCCAAAAATGCTGTAATTTCAAGATAAGTCATATGTTCTGCGTACAGCTTCCAATTATTTCTCCAAAAAACAATATCAAGGTTTCCCTCTTTTCAGCGGCATCTTTCAAACAGAAGCACGATGTTTTTAAAGTCAAAAATAGCTCAAACTTAGTGTGATTCTCAAAATTTTGGTAAACATTTGTTAAGAAGTTCATACGGAAGAATATACCAAGATATACTAAGATTTTCTTCCATTTTGTGATGAAAAACATTAAATTCCAAAAATGGCTCAAATTTAAACTTAGTCTAGTTTTAGCTTATCAAATTTTTGGAGATGTTGAAGAAGAAGAATGTACCTAAAACTTGTTTTGTAGGAATTTAAAAAAAAAGAAGCTTTATACCGATTCCACTACTTGTAAAATGTCATATTTTACGACGCAAATGTTAGATTTCATCTGACAACACTGGACTTTCCAATTTCCGAAATTTCCAAGGCAACCCTCGTAAAAGTCACCATGCTGCACTCGGTCTCAGGTTAGCTGCTGCGAGTCATCCTTAGTCAGTCGTCCGGGCACGATTTTCTTTGTTTTTGTGTTGCAATTAACCCGCTTTTGCTTGGCTGGAGTCTGTGTATACGTATGTCTTTATATAATGTATGTATATATGACGTGTGTGGGCGTGCGTCCTGCCAACTTGTGTATTGCATTTCCTTGCTGTGCAGTTGACATTAATTTATTTACTTGCGTATTTAAAACATATTTGCATATTACTCAAAGCAAAGACGACAACTTTGCCGTTGTCGCGTTTATTGTTATGTATTTATTGTTTTTTGTAGTATTTTATAAACTTGGACTTACCATTTTAGGAATGGACGCAACAGACAACGGCTTGAAATCGTTTTGTTTATTTTTTTTTCTTTTAATCAGTGTCAGATGTAATTTATTTTCCACTAGCAGCTTTCTTTGTCATAAACCAGCTGATTTCATATGCAGTTGCAGCATCAGCAACTTTTTAGCCGCAGCTGAGCCGCCGCAATTGAGCCGCTGTCTGTCGCAACTTTTTGTTTATTAACCTTTAGGATTTTTACGTGCGAGAGTAATGCAATAAAGCACATGATGTTCATGAACCAAACCCGAAGACTGCTTGAACCGCCCCTCCGGCAGCAGCAGCAGCAGCTTCATCAGATTAATTGCGTTTTGCGATTGTTTATGTGGTCATATGGTAATAACTCATGGCGTTTGCGGAAGTAATCAAAAAAAAAAAAAAAAAAAATTGAGTAACTTGAGGAAAACCAAAATTCCTAAAATTAAATGATGCTCAAATTTTCAATTGCCGGGTCTTTGAAGCAGCAGTTTGCAAATTATTCATAAATTTGACAATTTGTTAATTGTCAAAAGCGGCATGCGGCAAAGTTTCACTTTTATTTTCCTCTTAAGTCTTTGATAAGGCAGCTTAAACAGCTCTGACCGTGGCATCTTTTACTATATATTATTCACTGCAATCATCTTCCATGTGGAAAACCTTTATAGCTAAGTGCTAATTCTTGTTAAATAAACACAAAATGCGAACATCCACAGTAGCTTTTATTCTGTAAACTATTGAGATTTTATCGCTATCGGTTTGTATCTCTTAAAGTATTTACAAATTACGTGTTATACTAAAATCTATTATTTTTCCAAAAAGTAGTTTGGCATGCTAATTTTTTGGACAATTTGGTTTGAAATATGGGAAAGAGCAGCTCCCCGCCAACTACTATGCAACCTCTTTCTTTCTCTGCGCATGTCGTCATACTTTCAGTTTGTGTGCATACACCCATTGTTACTCCAAGCAATCCAAAGCCAACGAGTTTTGACATTATTTTGACGTCACAATTTCAGTTTTCACACTTCTATAGAGAAGCTGCTGCTACGAAGCAGATGTGAAAACTGTACTAGTGCTAATTTTGCTTATGTTCTCGTTCTTTACAAAAGAAAGCTAAAATATATAAGTAGGAAGTGATTGTTGTGTGCTTTTGGTTCCAAACATATTGCAAATATTATATCTGCATCTACTTAGTACAGTCTTTGACCGAAAGTAAGTCATAGGACTTTGACTCTTCTGGGGACTGCTGCTGTAGTGATCAACCAGATCGTTCTTGCTCTTTTCAGATGACTTTTACATAGAGGGTGAAGACACTTCTTTCTAATCTACTGTTGCAGAAGTTTGTTTGAACCTTTAATGAGTTTTCAAGCGCTCTCCCAAACTGAGAGTTCTGGTGTACTTTCTATTCCAAAAGAAATCTAATCTAACTGCACAGGAATGTGCCAGAAATCTCTAGATGGGCTTACCAAAAGTTCTCAATGGACATTTTAAAAATCTGTTTTAATGATATAATGCTCTCCCACATTGAGGGATTGATTTGGGCTGCAATTCGCTCAAATTCAATTACATTTTTGTGGTTCAGAAAGTTTTGCCATTCTTTCTCAAATATAAGTGCAGCTTCTTGAGATGGTCAGACTTTTTTACAACTTTGCTTAATTTTTGAGATTCAAAAAAAAAGCGAAATCAATCTGGCTTTTATACACAACTTAACATGTATAGCCCTTAACTTTGGTATAGGGTATACAAATTCCTAATACAGAAAAATCATATACATAATTCGTTATAAGTACATGAAAATACACTAAATCTTGAATGAAAACGCAGTGTACTTGGGAAAACGAAATCGTTATAGGGGAAAGTTCATCATTGGCAGCTTCGACTATTTATATTTATTTTAACTCAATTTTTTTGAATTCTCAATTTTATATTCTTTATTTACAGTTGATCTTCGTTTGCATTCCGAGTTAGGAAATATGAAATTTTTGAGAATCAATCGTATGCTTTAAGGTTTATTACTAATTGTTTATGTTTTCATAAATAACTCAAAATTATTGTTCTGATAAATTCCACGAAAACGTTAAGGGAATCTATAAGTAGTTCAAATATCGCCGAGCAAGCATTGTTTAGCAGCGCTCCCATTTCAAGCTGCGTTGCCGCTCCGAGACCTAATCCATTTCGCAGCTACCGAGAAAAGAAATGTGAGCATCATAATTCAAAAAGTCGTCAAGTCTAGACTCCGTCAGTTAGTCAGTCAGTCAATATATACATTTCGCTCTGTCGATGTCAACTTCAATGCATTTCCGCTTTTTATTGTTTTTGATTATTGAAAATTTCAATAAAACTTTTTATGTAAATTTTATGATAAATGTATGTTACATATGTACAAGTAATACATATATGTATGTCCATAAAATGCTTAATGGGCGCATTTTCGCATGAGCTCCAAAGGCGAAGCCTTCGCCGCTGCTGCGGCGAATTTGCTGCTAAGTACTTCTTGCAGTTTGCCTCAGAGCATTACATATAGACGAGTGTGTGTGTGTGCGTGTGTGTATGATCGAAAACTGGAAACAGTTGACGCTGAAGTCGATGCCGACGTCGCCGTCAACCGAGCAACGACCGAACCGACACTTGTTCGCCGCGAACTTATCTTCTGAAAGCTCACTCGCAACGAAAACTTTGAAGCGAATGGAGGTGTCTCTCGGTCGTCGCCGCCGTTAGTAATTTAACGTGTGTAACAACAATAAAGTGCTTCCTAAAAAAGAAATGTAAATTAAAAAAATAAAAAAAAATTTAAAGAAATATTGTTTATAATTTTTAACAAATGCAATAGCAGCCGCTGCAGCTGTCTTTGCTGTGCTCAGTGTTTTTTGTGTGCAGTGAATATTGAAAAGTTGAATAAATAAAAAAAAAAACAATATTTCAACTTGATTATATTTAAACTGGGCAAAATTATGTTTATTGTGCTGTGCGCTTAAATGCATATGGAATTTTAATTTAATTTATAACAATTAAGCATTGCACATTTTTCAAAGCATGTGCGCAACAAATGTGCCCGATCCAATCTTTGTCGATAGCGCGTTCTAGCAAAAGTTTTGGGGGCGGTTAGTTGCGGGGGCCTTAGCTAGTCCACTAACTAACTTTGATAAGATACGCTGTGGAAACGAGACGCCAAAACCACTTCTCTATATGTATGCTATACTTATGTTTATGACGCCTACATCTTATCAGGCAGACCCGACTACACAACTTTTGGAACAGACGATTACCTTAACTTTGCTTGCATTTGGCAACCGGACGTGCTGATTAGACGCAGTCGTGGTTTTGCACGGCGCACACGCATTTCCGAAATTACTCAGAGTAGTAGGTAGCTCTTAAGTTGTTGTTGTTATTTTTTTTTGAGTCATTGGCCAAGTTGCAGCCACAGCTGGCAGCAACTACTTGTTGCTTGACTGGATGGCTGGCTGGTTGGGTTGGCTATAACAACTTTTTGTTGACCTGTTTGCAAAGCAGCGTCTGTGGTACGTTTGTCTGGGGTTCGACTGGCTCGCGTCGCATTTCCTTTTTGAATCAGGTTAAAAAAGTAAAATTCAATACGTTGTGAAGAAGAAAACTGGTCGGAGGACTTGTGAGACTGACAACTGACTTGGTGGCTTGCTTTGGCTTTTATTGCACTTTCTACCGTCTCTTTTAATTGCATAAATAAACAAAGCTCTTTGGATGAGGTTGTGTGGTTTCGGGGTGGCTTATCAATGAACTTGTCACACTAACGTTTGGCAAGCTTAAATTGGATTTATACAAGAGCCAAGCCCAGCTAAGCCAGGTTAAAATAAGTTCAGGGTCTTGGTTTGTTTCTCTGGCTGTCTTTATATTTTACATGCTAATTTAATTTTTACACATTTAACTGACATGCGCTGAAATATAGCAACAACAACAAGAAGTATATATAAAAAGTGCACACTTGAAATACATAAAAAAGCACAGCAAAAAAATTCGGAACTGTTGCGTCAAAGATTAAATACCCTTGCAGAAGCCAAAATGTGGGCACAGTTTTGGTTCGAGCTGAACAAATGTTCAAAAATAGGTATCAAGAGCATATTTATGGTCATAAACTTGTTTAAAATAAGAACTTCGCCAAAACGAACCTTTCACCATATCGAATTTTTTTCTAATACACTGCTTCGCCATAAAAGATTTAGTGATTTGATATCGAATGAGCAAATTTTTCTGAACAACGATACGCAGTTGAAATTAATTTCAAAACAAGAAAAAATTAAGAATTGGGAACCCAAAAATGGGGAATAAATATGAAATACCATCATTAAAATTTTTATTGTGAGTTGTGACTTTTCAGTTAAAATTTCTCAGGAAAGTAGCTTTACTCTTGAACAAAAATTGCGGATAATAAGTGAAATTGAAAAAGAATTGCCAAGATAGTATACAATTATTCGCAAAAATGTATCAACAATTTACAAAAAAAAAAAAAAAATAACAAATTCGCTATAGGGCAGTACCACTTTAGTTTATAGCTCTGATCGTATGCATATATGTATACATAATTAGATGAATGCGTATATAACAATAGTACAGTACATTCATAAAACATAAAGTAAGGGAATAAGATGAAACAATTAGCACAGTGGGTGTCGCACGCTTAACAATAATACACAGTTTACGGCGAATTTCTGACTGTCTAAAATAAAATTTCTAGTACATACAACGAATGATAGCTTTTGGACTGAAATTTCAGTGAAGTATTCTTTTCCAAAACATCTCTCACGACCCATAACTTTTATGCAATATTCAATTCTTTTTAATTGAAGTCAGCTACAATTACGATTTAGTATGATACTCGATAGTTTTGGAACCACCTAATTTTCCAAAAAAAGGCACCAATATTTCCACGTAGGTCTCCTAGAAACGGTAGTGCGAGTTATTTAACTCTTTTGAATCCAATATCATAAATTAAAAAAAAAGGCAAAAAAAAAAAGTTTGGTGCTTATCTCATAAGAACTACATATATAAAACGCTTCAAAAAAAAAGGATGTATTTTCTTTCGAAACTTGGCATGCTGGCGCGTTTTTCTTCTGGAGTTAAAGTTAATTTTTATACATTCTAGCAACTCATTCAAAGTTTCATAGTAAAAAGTTAATAATAATCAGTCCACTGAACGGCTGGAACTGGTTTTAACCAAAGCAATGTTTCGGTGTATCAGGCATATTTTTAGTGAGTTTGAAATATATAATGACTCATGAATTTTTAAAGTGATACCAGAATGAAACGGATGCAATATAGATATTTCTGCTATACTGCCTTACAATTTGAAGCAGAAAAACGGGTCGTATACTTAATTAACCTGTGTCTTCCGTTAACTGTCTGCATTACTATTAACTTCCTCTATTAAAACTGACACAATAGCCAAGACTGTCATGGGTCTGCTCACTTCGATAAGCCACCTCACCCACCACAATTTTAACCTCATCTAAATGTGGTTAAGGGGATCCCCAACTCTATCTGAGGGGAGGTTACCTATATCACCACAAAATATAACTACTCTATGCAAGGGTACAACTCTTATATGACAAGACTAAGATAAACGGAGGCAAGAAGAGCGTCAACAAGGCACATAATGCGGCCAACGAGAAGTCGCATAAATGCAACAAAGCATACGACCCCGAGAGCATCAGGAGACGGGGGCAACTAGGGTGGGGCAGGGCCACGAGTAGCAACAACAACGACGCACATGTGGGCGCTGCTGACTTTGTTGTCGAGTGGCAAGCATCAGACAAACTGACAGACTGAACGACTTAAGCCAATGAGAACGTGTTAATTACACAAAAAACAGCAAAAAAAAAAAAAAAAAAAAAAACAAAAAGATACAAAAAACTGCTCGATAATTTATTGAAATAAAAAACTGCTCGAGCTCTGGTGCTGAAGAGGCCGGGGAGAGGCCATTTGGCGGCTGTATGTTCCGCATTTAGTGCGATTTAAACAGGCAAAGTGTGCACAGCATTGAAAATTGTGCCATGTTTCGATGTAAATCTATTAAAAAAAAAAATTATATATATTTCTCTATTAAGGCTGAGTTAATTTCAAAAGCACATTTAAGATAAATGAAATTAAAGTGATAAAAAGAATTAAAAGTTTAACTAAGAAAAAATATCGCGTAAAGTACAACGTCGTCAGGAATCCAAAGCCGACGCTGTAGCAGTTATGCGCAGCAACAACAAAAAGAAAAAAAATTTAAATTAACATATGATTAATTAATTTAATTACAAAAGAACAACGAATAGCTAACAAAATGCCTGTCGTTGGACAGCAATATGCAAATGGTTTTCGACCATACAGCTCCTTTCGAGTGCCTCGAGGCAGTTGTAGCTACAACCACAACAACAATACCAACCACAATGGCAACAATAACAACACTAATGGCACTGCTGCCAACAGAGTAGCAGCAGCATCAAAAAAGACTACTACCAGCAACTGCACCAGCGCTTCCACCACCAACTCATCCACATCGTCCTCGTCCTCGTTGAACCAAAGTGTGGGCAGTGCTAACCACTCGAATTTCACACGTCAGCAGCCCTGGCGTAGCAGTTTTTGTACAGCAAATAACCTGCGCCGTAATGTCAATCCAAAAGTTGCAGAAGCACAGTCCAAACAGGACAGTCTAGCGCCATTGACACCCAAGCTGGTGCGACGCATAGAAAATGCCTGCACCACTGCAGCACCAACTAATACGGCCCTGCGCACGCGCTATGGCAAAGGACGTGCTCCAGCGCCGCCGCCACAGCAGCAGAATGCGTCCCAAAAACCACAACAGACCTCGCAGCAAAGACCGCCGGTGCAAACGCCCGGCACAGACCGGAAACAGTATTCACGTAAAGGATTTGAGCGACTGTATCATAATAGTGCCAGCTATCGTCAGAAAAAGTCTGCTCAAGATGCGCAGCAGGACTGCAGCAAACAGTTGCAGCCCAACAATGGTAGCCAAAAGCGTACCTATCAGACGGTTAACAACAAATACGCCAAAGAGAATTGTCCCGGCAATATTCGCAGCAATCCACAGCGTTCCTGCAAGAATTATCCAGCACCATTACCGCCATCACTTAGCCAGAGTCAGGGCACACCCAAAGCGCTGGCCACGCGCAAAAAGTTTAAAGAATACTCAAATGATCTCAATAAAGCTACACCAGTGCTTTACACACGCAATAATGTGCCCACGCACAATCTTAATCGTAGACAACGTCAAGCTGACGCCGGTGGTGGCGGCTCAACAGGCTCCAGCGATTCGCATGATTCGCCGCATTTGAAAAAGGCCTACTCCAATAAGTTTCCTCAAGGTTTGCCTTTTGAGCAAGAGTTTTATGGCCATAATCGCTCCCACTCACAATCCTCCAGTAACTATAGTTTCTACAGTTCAGTGGACGCGCCCACCACACCGCATGATGAGGACATTGTTGACGATGATGTGATCTATGTGGATTATACGAAAAAATATTCTCGACGCTGGAAGTTGGACTTTGTGCCAGCTAGCTCCTGGATACGTCATAACGATGGTGTTAACGATGAACTAAAATCACCAACGACTAAATACAACGATCATAACGAAACTAGTCAAAATGTTGGCTACCACCAAGCCGACATCTCGCCTACACGTTCGCTGCCTGCACTGACGCAGGCACAGCAGCGACGCAAGAGCGCCAAATATGCGCGCTCCATGCATGAGTACCTCTATAGCAGCAACAGCAGTGATGTGATCTCCTCTAGCCATAACAATGGAATCTCTAGCAAGCGACTCTCTGTGGTAGATGAACCTGAGGATGGTTATTACAGCTATGCCGCAGGCACACCCGAATCACCCAATGTGCAGACAGACATCTATGTGGCCGCAGCTTCGTGGGCACCCAAGCCGCTCTATCCCGACCGTGTGGTGCTGCCACCCGCAGATGACAATAACAACACCAATCACCATCAACGACAGGGCTACACCAACGGGTCGCGGTCCGAGCACTTGGGGTCCACGACGTGTGAGTATAAGTAAGTACCCAATCGAAATGACAGCACGGAAACTAAGAACTGGAGCTACGATCCTCTATAGCTCGTCTGCTTGTCACTTGCTTTTGAGCGCTGACTAAGCATTCTTCACTCTGTCAGCACTTCATTTAAAAAAAAAAAAAATTTGCCTTATGTTTTTATACCCTGTTTCTGGAGGCCTTTGTGCTGCCCGAAGAACGAACTCTCTGCCAAATTTGGTCAAGCACGCCCCTACTTATAAATGACGATGTTGGCTCATTAGGCAAAATAAGCGCCGGTGTGGTCAGTTAAAAAGCTTTTAACGTTCTCGTTTTGAATTCCGCTGGGTAGTCGCTAGCTAGCTGGCCAGCTAGTAGTTGCCCCGCAGCTTTTTGTAGAGTGGCACACTTCACTTCAAAAAGCGGTTCGTTGGGTTCTCTATTGTTGGTTTTTTTTTTAAGACTCTTGGACAAGTAAGCGTCGTAACCCAGTTTGAGTTGAGTTGTGTGCTTGGAAATATAGAATATGTTACCTAGTAGAGCTCTGACACGTCGAAGATCCCCACATAATCTTTGTGCTAAATCGTAAGATATCTTGTTCTTTGACTGATTGCTTGAGACCTGATTTATCCATACTACCAGATCTACATGTTTGTGTTTGAATAAAGAAGAATTTATGTGGGGAACCTTGATATCAGTGCTTTATATTTGATTTGATTTGTAATGTTTCATCTCGACAGAAGTATATTTATAGGGCTTTGTATCTTGTGAAAATTGCTTTACAGATAAGTGCAGCCGAACGTCCCTCTATCACAACTGTTTTCAAATACAATTTTTTCTTCCAATACACTGCTACTTATGAAAAGTTTCTGTGTAAAGCCTTTTCTATAAAACCAACCAATTTTATATTTCGTGCAAATTCGTTATTTTGGGATTTCCACTGTACTTAAAAAAATTTAGAATTAAATCGTATCTTGGTTCTTTCTTGCTTGAAAGCCTTATATACATACATAGTTACTCTGATCAAAATCTAGACAGTACGAATATTTAGTTGTTTAACTACCGAAATTTAGTTTGTTTACTTTTAGTTAGGTGTAAATACAAACTAATCCTCAACTCACTTGACCATAATTACCTTTTAGTTAACTTTAAAGAAATCATCCTTTAGGTTGTTGTTTTTGTTTTTCTGTCAATTTCGTATTCCCAGCATTTCAACATTTATTAAATGATTTCATTGTCTGTCATTCTCAGCTCAAGATCAACAAACTCCTCATGTCAGAACACTTTCTGTGCCTTCAACTTGAACATTTCAACTCTTAATTATGTTAACTGCCAGATGAGATCTCCATTGTTTCTTTAAAATGCTTTTGTCTTTTACAACGAAGGGGCATAGAAATTTCTGCTATGCCGTAATCATTGCCTTGTTTCTGCTCGCCGCTCCGCGTTCATTGCTTCTGTTTTGCTCGAGTTCATTTATCCGACTTTTATCGCACCAAAACAAACCGGACTTGTCTCAATAGACCATATATGCGTCTCCATAATCGATACCAGAACGAACGTAAACATTTGGAGAACCAAAGAGAGAGAAACACAGCGGGACAACAATGAAATTGACGCTGACAATAATGCTTAGCTTTTGGTTTATAACAAGTAAAAATTGTAGAATTCGCGCAGTTCCGACAGCGGCAAGGTAGGCCGAAAACACTCACTCACTCATTTACTCACTCACCCAGTCGTTTTAGCCGGAGAGCCGAGCCAGACATTTAGCCAGTTTTAAATTTCAGCGCCTTACTTTTGTTTATACGTTTAAATTTTATTAACTTCCTATAAAGAAATACAAAAAAAAAACGGCAAGCCAAAAGGTGACTGACTACAAAAACAATAATAATAACAAAAAATTATCGTATAATCTTCTAGAGCGTGCTGCTTTAAATCAAAATAAAAATTCATTACTTCCTTTTTTGTTGTAAATATTCCGACGCTGTGATTGACAGCGTGTAGAGTAATTGCTTCAGCGGGTGAGGCATAAAAGGCTGTTGCCATATAAACTTAATATATTTATTTTGGCGTTGTTGTTGCGGATTTTCACTTAACTGTTTTTTGTTTCGGAAGAAGCACAGTTCCCGGCGATCCCATGCCATAGCAGCGGCCTAAACATTACAGCTACTGTGTACATTGAGGCAAGGCGTTCATTGAACCAACATAAGCTTGGGAGACGCTTCTTTCGAGGGTTGCCCTTGGGATATCGGACGCAAAGATGAATGAATGAAGTGAAGATGAAGTTCAATACTTTTTTGGAAAACGCTCGAACCAATTGTTCAAAATGTTCTCAATGAAGATCAGTAGCTCTCTTCATTTGCTCAATCTCATTTTTGTAACGCTTCAAAGGCCTCAGCACGAAGTCATGCCTTTTTCACCCATCATCTTCAAACGTTAAACTTGATTTTTTTTTTTATGTGCCGAAATAAAAAAAGTTAATGGCTGCTCAGATGGTTTTTTTATGAGATCTCTTCGTTTTGGACTCCTAATTCATGGAACACTTCTGTCAAACATGTGGTTGTTTGCTATAACGAAATTACCCTCCAAGGATAACCTATTGGTATGTTGGCCACATATCCCTGTATGACATATATTGTTTTGAAGTGTTTTATGAGCGAACAAATTCTATTTGATGAGGCTCTTCTTCAAGATTCACCCAGATAGAGGATTAGGCGATCAAATCTATATCGGTCTATCTATTCATGCCAGTAACAAGGGTGAAAAATACTCTTTCTTCATTTAAAATACATTTGAATATTCACTTATACTTCACTCCAGAATTGATTTGTGTCGCAAACTCTAGGCACAGGCCGTTGTGGATGGATATTAAAATCCAAATTCTTTGCTTTATACAATAGGATGCCGTGGTTCTTAGACTGGCAGAGGTTTAAGATAGGATGATGCAAAAAAAAATTGCTCGATTTTGTACAAACCTTTCTGGGACGCTTACATTAGAGATATGGTTTCTCGATAGTGATACCTTAGATATTCTTCCAAAGAGATTTAAATGCCGTAATTTATGAACATTTGACCTTACAGTTTAGTTGTAATAACTTTTAATTGTACCTGCAAAACTTTATGTAAGATTTAATGTGCCAACCCTCGTATAATGGCAAAGCCTGCATAAGTGATCACTGAGTCATTCTTGCACTCACTCAATCACACCCCACACTTTGGTGAGGGACGCCTGCTGCTTAAACTCAGCAAGCTGCTGACGGACATGACCGCCAGTTGAAGTGAAGTCAAGAGTCGCTGACGCTTGCGCTGCTGACTCTGAGCCCGAATCCGACTGACTTTTAACTGACGCACAAAGCGGCTTGGTTTCTTGTTGGCGTAACTCGTCGTGTGTATTTGCATTTGATTTCTTCGAGTACTCATACTCGCACTCCTCGTACTTACTTATTGAGGTTGTCATGTTGGTGGTGTGTTGTAAGATGTGTGCTCTGTAAGACGCAACACAGCAATGACCTTGCAATTGGCAAACTCAGGGCTTGATTCGCTTCAGCGATCAGAGCAAATGTGTGAAGAAATTTACATAATAATCAGACAAGCTACCGCATTTGTTTGGGCTGTTAACATACATAACTTGAGCGTTACTCATATGCCCTGTGTGCACTCTTAATTCTTTGTTTATAAAATATTTTTTATGGTTGTAACGGAATTTCTTTTGTCAAATCAGGTAAAAGCATACACACAAAATAAAAATAAAAAATAATGTTGTCACCGCTCGGTTTTTGAGCTAAAATCGCTTGGGCTGAACCAAATCAACCGGTTTCTGGTATTATGCTTCATTAAAAACTGACCTCTGCTTTAATTAAAGTGTAGAGTGTTGTTTGTACAATACAATAAGCAAAAAAGAAAACAAATCACAAAAATATTGTATAGTTTTTTTTTTTTTTATTTAGAGCCAGGGATGAAAACTGGTTTTTAGAACAAAGCAAACCCCGTTAGTGGGGTCTAAGATTATGCTGGCATCACTTTAATTAGACGTATTAGGTGATAAAATTGAACAATGTGCTCAAAAGAACAAGTTCAAATCAAATGCTAATATTTAAGCATTGGTTTTTAATGTATTTATAAGCCAATCTAGATGCAAAGTTAGCTGTGAACAGCAAACTAACAGGTTCCAACGATATGCCTTTTTAGAAAGCTCCAAAATGTGTACACTATGCAGTGCAAGCTCGTATTATAGCAACACTTAAGATATTACTTTGTAAAAAGTTAAAAATTGAATAAAATCCTTTTTAATTTTATATTCTGCCGACCGAAAGTTTCTGGTAAATAAATAATAAACAGTTGAGACTACTACTCTATCTTTTTCAAAATTTGTGATGTTTTTAAGGGAATAAATGGATTTTTAAATAAAATCAATTTTCAGCTTCAGAGACCAGAATCCGAATAAGAGGCTAAAAAATCCCAGCATGTCAGGTTTCTGATATAGCCTCAAAGTACCCCACAAAACGAAGTATTTCGGAGGTTCTACCTTAAAATCTAGAGCCGTTAGAACCATTCTCTTAGTGGACTTGGATTCAGCGCCGTTATCCCCAGATCACGATACATTTTCTATTTTTTGAACATCTGAGCTGTTGGTATATCATAAAATTGATTGCCAAATCTCCAAATCCCAAATCTTATATGCACGAAAGATGATGCGAATATAAGGAATGTTCTTATCTGACAGCGACTACTGTACTAACTTATATGCATAAATTATGGAGACATGAATCATTAGGATATACCCATTACTCTGTAGAATCATGTCCACATGATGTTGTCTGGTTTCTTGGCTTTTCTTTCTTTGGGATTTTTGTATCCATATAAAGTGACGCATACACATTTCAATGAAACCAAATTTGAACTAAAATGTTATTAAATTTTTTTATGTCTTTATGAGAGTTCCATGTAGTATTAACAATTGTATGTTTATTTTTTCTAAATACACACAAAGCCATATGTGCGCTACGCTTTTGCTTAATGTATTTATGGAATTTTCAGGGTCAACAAAATATATATCTATATATCTCTAAAGCCGCCAACAAATGTTTGTCGGCGGCAATGTCTGATTCGTATTGGTGGGGGTTTAAAGTGTCTCAGCTGTGGCTTTGCCTCTACGCTCTATGTAAATCATTTAATAAAATAAAAAAAATATACTATAAGCAAAAAAACAAAAAAAAAACGAAAAACTGGTTTTAAAACGATCAATTTAATAACTCAATAGTACAACAAAACTAAAAGAAACTCTGTAGTATTTAAATTCTCATATAAATATTGCTAAAAAGCCATAATTAATAGAAGAAAGAGCTGCGAATCTGTAACTTTTTAACGCTTTTGTGACTACTGTTGTTTTCGGGTTTGATTTAAGATCTGATCTCCCTAATGGTAACTGTGTCTTTTGCATATAAAAGATATTTGGCTTGTTAGCTAAGCTTTTTATTGACGGACAGACTGACTTAATAACTCAAGCCAAGTGAAGTGTTTATTGTCAAAGATTTGGTCATATTTTTTTTTGTTTAGCTTTTAGAAAGGTTTGGAGGGGGTACGCCAAATTAATTAAACAAATTGCGAGCCATTAAGCATTTGTTGGTTAAGACAACACGCTTAATTGTCGAATTTGAGTTTATTTATGTTTTTATTAAGTTATTTTTAAGGCAACAATTTGAGAGAGTAGAGCTCTAACAGCTACTTCTAAGCGAAACAAAAAATTAATTAGCAATGGCAATAAGAAGTGGTCAAGGTCAGCATTAGCTAACGCATATGCTTAAGAAACTTGGCAAATATTTGAATATCTTAGGCTTATAAGGTAGTTAAAAAAGGTCAGAACAAATCTTCGAAACTGACAAAAAAAAAATTTGCCACAAGTTGGGTTTGGTCTTTAACGGGCATTTACCTTTGGTTGCTTGAAGAAAATGTTGTTCTAAAATGCGACATTTATCGCTGTTAATAAAAATATCTTCTTTGTCTTTGACAAAAGCATTTTAATTATGAGCACAAGAAAATAAAACTAAATAAATTCCGAAGTTGTAGCATGTGTTCGAGAGGTTGGACCGTCTAAATGTGAACTATAGCGATTCGTTTTTCCTTTGACATACTAGGTTGTCAAATCTACAAGTATGGTAGCTTGAAGAAAATGTTTTTCTAAAATTCGACGTTTATCGGTGTTCATAAAATTGTGTTCTTTGTCTTTAAATAGGTTAAATTAAATATGTATGATGTCTAACATTAAGGGTATTCGGAAGTTGTAGCATGTGTTCAGGGCATCTGAATGGGAGCTGCAGCAACTCGTTTTTCCTTTGACATAGGTGTTCAAATCTACAAGTTTTGAGGCATGGTGAGAATGTCATCTTAAGGAGGTATTTACCATGGAAAACTATAAGCCCCTCAAACGTGCTAAAATTTAAAAAAAAAAAAAAAAAATGAATTAAGATGAGTATGCTAACTTTCCCAAGCCCCCCACAGTCTGTATACAAAAATCCTGGGCAAGCCTTGAACTAAGAATTTGTGTAAGGTGTCGCATTCACACTGGCGCCGCAAGGTAACGTCACTAAAAGAAATTGGAGTTCCCGCAAAACATAACAATTATTTGCTAATCATTTCGATTTCTTTTATCAGAATCAACTTTACACTGTATATTTTCAATATAGTAATTTCATTGCATTTTATTTATCAGCTGGCTTAGGTCATTGTTACATTAGAACGGAGAACTTCGAACAACCCAATTTTGATGAGTCTCAGCCCCGTGGAATTTGCAGTGTTGAACCAAGCTGACTTTTAGCAATTTTTATTCGATATTTTTTTTTTGTATCCTTTTTTTCCTCGCCCAAACTTTACAGTTCCTAGAAAACCTAGGCCGAATAGTAAATGATGAGTCGAATAAATTTTTATGTTGTACTGAGAAAAATAAAGCAACAAATGCTGAAGCAGCTCTGGCAACGCCAAATTCCGCCATATAGTATTTCTTAAAAGTTATTATAGCGCTACCTTTTCTCTTGATATGCGTTGTCAGTTAGCCCTTTCATGACTAATTTTGCAGTAATCGTTGTTGATAAAAAGAAACATCATATTTACGTAAATCAATTACTTTTCTGTATTTGACCTTCCATTGACCACAGAGTGAATCTTATGACTTTTTACTTTACAAAAATATTTGAATATATTGTTGGTAAATGTTCAACAAAAATTATGTAAGAAGAAAGTACTATGTTGGCGATTCACTGAGAACGTTCTCTAGCAATAGCTTGCACAAACACCCTATATAATTCCTTAACACCAGATTTTGAACTTAAGCTTTCAAAATACGTTAGGTTCCTTATTTCATTTTTTTTTAATTAAGTACACAACATTATTAGTTCGGCTAATTCTGGGCAGCATACCGTCACACCTAGTTATTATTAGCTCGTTGTATATAAAATTCATTACACAAAAATTATATGTTTTTTACTTTTTTAATGTTTATTTAAATAACTCGACTTTTTTTATGTAAAAGTTTCTTTTTTTTCAAACCAAATCTCCTTAATCGTTGGGGGATGTCTTAAGTACGATAATCATTTTTACTAATGGTGCTTTATTCTCTATTTTCTGCAACGTTTCTTTTTTTCCAACAAAATCTCCTTAATCGTTGAGGGATTTAAGACATCATACGATAAACATTTTTATTTTCTGCAACTTTCTATGTAATTCGTCATAAGGAGATCAACACACTAAAAATCGTAATTAGGAGAATATGGTTGTAGTTATGTTCGTTATAGAAAAATTTGACAGTATAAAACTACTTAAGAAATATACCAACCAAAAAGGAAATAACAAAATTAAGCCATACAACGAAAAAACCTATTGAATTTTTACTATTAGCCAGTTTTAAAATAACCCGCCCCAAAAAATTTGACCAAAATTGTTTGGCAGTGTAATCTTGTGTCAGTATGACGCTTATCTTTTGATATTACTTTGTAATTTAATTTACATTAAAGTTGAAAGATGAAGTTTGAACATTAATTACGTTAAGTAACATTTGTTTTTTGCAGCACAGATATGTATGCTGTCCCATAGTTATCGAAAATTTTGTTTCCATCGAAAATGTTGTGCTTCATTGCGGCGCTGCTCAAACAGCTTTCAAGTGTTAATTGGCAACACTGTTTATTTATGTTATCAAAAAAAAATATAAGTATATATTAATTACAAACTCAATTGTTTGTTTTTGGCGAAAAGCTTTCGCTTTCTCTATTAACATTTGCCATTTTGTCTTAAATATTTAATTCTCATTTGCTATGTTTATAATGTTTTTTGATGCTGCCACACATGCGCACAATTTGTGTAAAGTTGCCAGACTGGCAAATTAGTGCAGCACTAATTGGCAAACAAGTGCTTCAAGCATAATTCCTCTGAATGCGACTATTGCATGTTTTCGGCTGCAGCCACATGTATCCAGCTCTAATCAGTCAATGCCACCATAGAAAATATATCAATCAACTTTAACGGTCTCTTGCTCAATTATTGCTTAATAGCTGTCAAATATATTATAGCCAAATAGGGCAATTATTTATAATCAACTAGCCGAAGCTGATACTCGGCATCAAGTTTTTTTTGAGCGCACTTCAAGCGGCAAGTGTGAAAAGTTTACAAGTTTCGCAGCGCAGACGTTATTCATTAATATCTAATTAAAGTTTACCATAAAAGCTGTTCTAATTTGCACGCAGTGGCGTCATTAATCAAAGCAAAAAGTCAAGCCAGCAGACAAAAAGTATCTTTGTATTTGTATCTTTTGTATTTCTTATTTTTTATAGACTACCGTAATGCCTTAATAAGCTTGAGCCAAAAAGTATCCGAAATTTGAGCCTACATGTGGCCTGACCGTCAGCGCAGCACAAAGTCTAAGCTGGGTTTTGTGTGCTCAAGTTGACTTGAGTCTATCGACTCCCTGACTACTGGTAGTGCATGGAGGCGTAGAGCTTTTTGACATGCTTCGTACTTGTAGTCAAAGTCACTTTCAGCTTCGTTGCGGTTGTTCCGCTCCTCTCCTCTCTTTGTGCTAAGTTCTGCTTCTCATAATTTTTGTGCCCAAATTTAGACGCAACTTTAGGCATATGTGGGTGTCAAGCAAATAGTACTAGGTATACAAATAAGCCAAAAAAAAGAAAAAAAAGTTTGTAATCGTACATCTAACCCGTCACTGGTTCACCTTATTAGCATATGCTGCTCTCTATAGTTGAGTTCCCTGCCGCATAGGTCAGTTATCATTTGGTCATATCTCAGACAAGACAGACAGACTAGACAGCCCACTAGCCGTAGAACCACAGCTGATTCATGCCGTTAGAGCGGCGATTACAGTCTTGGCATTGCCTGCCCGCCCGCATCTGCAAATGTACGAAGCTTACTTGGGCGTTTCAAGCACAGTGCTGTATAGCGAGTATATCGATAACCTCAACATGTTTGAGTTGAGTTTTTGAGTGTTTCGAGCTTATTTCATTGATGTAATATGCTACCGTTGTTATTGACACAGTTTCTTGGCTAGTTTACTTTTGTACTTTGTGTATTACTTACTACTGATTGTGTATATATTGTGTGTGCCTTTGTGCATGTCATGTTGTCGACTTTTCAATATATAACGCACATACATAATACGAGGGCTGTCTGAAAAGAAATTGACCTATGCATTTTCAAAAAAAAAAGACGCTTAGTCGAACTTCTTTATAACGAACTGCTCTACAACGAATTTTTCGATACACATTTTTTTTTTTACTATTCATATCTATATATATGTCTCTATAAAGAACCAGTTGATTGCACGCTTGCGATTTCGCTATAGGGCTCGACTATAATATTAAAAAAATTCAGTACACCATTTTTGTATGCCTCTAAAAAATATGATACATCCAAGTCCCTAAATTAAATTCCATTAAATTAAAACCATTTCATCTAGTTTGAAAATAGGCAATATGGTCAGTGGAAAACCAATTGTTAGCGTACTTTATACAGTTTTACCATGGAGTCAGTCACCTCTTTATAATAACTTTATTCCTTGCCATAGGTTGTATTATTAATTTTAAACAGCTCAGAATTTAACCAGTTCCGAATAATAGTTTTCGCTTATCGAACTGGCTTATTTAACATTATCGTTAAGAATTGTGTTACGAGCATAATCCAAAAAACAATTGTCAACCCTTTGTGATCTGTGAGCTAGTAGCTTGATTTCCGCTGGTTCTTGGTTTTGAAACAGCTACAATGGGCAACGAAAAAAACTACCTAATTAGACATCGAAACACACTCATCCGGCAGACAGCGTTTTCATAGCTAAATTTTAGTGCAATGTATTTTACACCCTCTTTATTTTGTCAACTATTCTCGGGGAGCCGACCTCTCTTGGCCCGGCCTGGGCGGTGCTCATCAAAAATATTTGTTCCTCCGCGCCGACAGTGTAAAGTTTTTTCCTCGAGTTCGCTTGATTTCGAGCTGGCTTGAGTTGTGCTTCTCAAAAGCGACTATTCCGTAGGCGAAATTCACTGTAAGATTAAGATGTTTTAATCAACTGTTACGAAACAGCAGAAAAAATACTACTTGGGATCTAACATCGCCGAACACTCATCAGCCAAACAGCTTTCTGATATCCAAATTTTGGTCCAATGTATTTTACACTCCCTGTATTTTGTCAACTATTTTTTGTGTGTCGACATCTCTTGGTCCGGCCTGTGTGGTGATCATCAAAAAAATGTGTTTCTTCGCGCCGACATTGCAGAGTGCGTAGAAAAAGTCATCGAATTTGTTCTGTGTCTCATGATTCGATGGTAAATTTTATTAGTTTTTAGGAACTTGCGCGAATTTCATCTTTCAATTTCCACCATAACTACACACGGTGGGACGAAATTTTGTAAAAATATTATATTTGGATAGTCCAATTACTTTTTAGCCTGCCCTCTCCTCGCATATGCTACTTATATGAAGCAACCTTAAAGGCATGCGACGCATGGTGGGCAGCATTAGCAGCACCAGCAGCAGCATGCATCCAGTTAGCAAACCAAGCAGCCAAGTTGATTAACTTGATTGGTAACGCAAAAAAATATATATTCGCCAACACACACGCGCCAGTAATTGTGGCGAAAATGTTGCTTAAGAATGGAACGCTAAGATCGACAACAGCGCAGAGCTTAGCTCTTAAGTAGCTTTCCATGTCGGTCCAGCTGTCCCAAGACACTTTTTTTTTATAATTCGACAGCCCCAGCTTGAAGTTGTCTGGGCGTTGCTTCAAGGACGGACATTCCACTGTAAAAGAGTAGATAAAAGAACCGTAAGAAATAAGACTCGAAAAAGTAAAAAAAAAATACGTAATCTTTACACGTGTTGCAAATCTTTGATATTACCTCATCTTATATGTAATGGTCTTTGTTAATTTGTATGATTTTTTCATTTTTTTGCAGTTTTGATGACAGCATAACGTCCCGACGTCGTAAAGAGCGCTCCAAGCGTTCACATCGTAAATCACCTGCTTCGAGCAGGCGCGCGCACAAGTATCGTTATAGGGATGAAACGTCGCACTCCAGCTCACGACGACGTCATCGTGATCGTGCCAAGGATGAACGTGACAGTGGACGCAATAACCGCCAGTCACAAGCTAAGGTAAAAACTTTTCATTTTACACAACTAAGAGTTTAGAAGACAGGGCTAGTGAGAAGGAAAAAAACATAAACAAACCAAAAACAAAAACAAAAGAGTAAAAAAAAAGAAACAAAATGGTAAAAGAAAAATTAAGCGCTTTTAAAATAAAACATTTAGCATATAATATTATATACACGTATATTTTTACCTCTAGTCAAGTTTTCGTTTACACCTGTACTTTATGTTAACCCCCAATGCTCTTTGCTACCCTTGTCCCCAGGGTCTATGCCAATTTTTCACTTCCGGCATTGGCATTACTTGGTTACAAAATAAACGCTAATCAGACGTCGCGTTGTCTCTAGTCATGAATTTGGGACAACAATTTTTGCTCTCATTTTCGTTTTGTGTGCCTATTAAGATCATCGTCAGCAGTGTAGAGTCATGCTGTTCTTTAAGCGTTATCTGGAAAAATCTCTACTAGCGGCTGAAAACTTTGAGAAGTCCCAAGTGCCTTGTTATATCAAAATGCGTGAATTACCCGCACCTCCACGCAATGATCACTGTCGAGATCTGATTAAAGAGAGCTCGCTGCGTTTTATGCAATACACTGAGGATTGGATTGTTGTTGAATACTTTGCGGATCACGATAGTGACTATCTTGTAAGTTTGAAGATAAGCACACACGCTGATGACTGTCGAAACTGAACGACTATTCTTATTTTGATTGTGCTGTGTGTTATCGATTGTTCTGGGTGTGTTTATTGGCAATGCATGGTTTGCAAGATTTGCTTTTTTTCTTTCGTATTGTGCAAGTATTTCAGACACTTACGCATTGAGGTAATAGAGGTTGCACTTGTCAGCCATCTTATCTTAGCGTACATTGTGCTAAATTTTTATTCTAATACGTTTGAAGAGCGTATATATTTTCGATTTTTTTTTTGGCAAAACTTTTCTGGTAAAAACTATTGATAGCACACACAGTCAGGGCCATTGATTGAATTTGATTTATATGGTGGTAGTCCTTATCTATTGATTAAAACTATGCATGGCTTATCTTTATTATTTTTTGAGTGTACGAGTATTTAAAGTAGACTAATATTCGATTGTCAATCAATTAGATAAATGGTGCCCAGTAAGAAGGCTTAGCCAGGCCACAATATAGGGTGGGTCATCTAAGTTAGTTGCTGAGAAGTTAGATTGTATCGATATGCTTTAAAACAATCTCTACATAGCATAGAGAAAAAAGTGAATTGATTGATCTGAACATTCACGGAGACAATGACTGTTTACATAGTATCCCGACATAATTTATGATCCAGGTTTTGGTCATAGTGTATACATATCAGAGTTCGCAAAAAAAAAAACTGTCAACCCATTTTTCCCAATCATGGGGAGGGTTCGGACCTAATTTGAAAATCTCTCGAAAATCTTTATTCTAACGACTTGTGTAAAGGGGTTTCGCTACCTGCGTACTTATCTTTTTTATTTGCTTTGCTGATTTGCTATCTTTTCAAAAATATGTATGCTAACGAATGTTACTTCTTTGTGCTTCAATAAATATAAATATAACTTCAAATTTGAAACTCTATGTTTTGCTCAATTTGCGATCTTCTCGAAAATGTTAATAATGCCCTCTGAAAATATTTAACTATACTTGGTACATATGTAGACCAACACTATCTGCAATTTGTCAAATCAGATAGTGTAGCATAAAAAGTATCTCATACCCAAGAGAGGAGCTTCCCCCGGTTTACGCTCTACAGCTCGCGTTGTGCTAGTTACAAGTAAATTATTTTTTCGTTTAATTGATCATTTGACATTAACTGACTAGCGTGTTGATTCGACAGTTCCCATTTCGCCGCCAATTTGTGTGCAATCAATTGGCTGTCATTGCCGGCTGGCCACGCCGTCTAGAGTACTTTTCTTTGTAGTTACGACAATCAATAAAGATCGTCAAGATTCAGTACTTTCGCAAATTAGAGCAACAATATATTGTGCAACTGAAGCATGCGCAAAAGGCGACACCAACTTCAACGGATGGCGACTACCGCGGTGATGATGGTGATGATGATAAGGTGATACGTACACGTTGCCTGCTTATGAAACGGCAACGCAATCACTTTGATTTGGTGGCACTTAGCGATATACCCATTGATAAGTATACCGGCGACAGTTGGATCGTTGAGGAGTATTTTGTGGATCATACAGATGATTATCTAGTGAGTGTGGTACCACCAGGCACACCAGCAACACCTCATGTTGTGTTACACCAACACCCACCAGCCTTGTCATATGTTTTGTGCTCGTTTCTGCCTCTGTTTTAAGTCAAATGTTTTGTTTTCGCTGCTACTTTCTCTCTCTCATGCCACTCTTAAGGCAAGCCGAAGAGAGCGTCTGAAGTGTTGTGGCAAGAGTGCACACTGTTCGGGCACTGCTGCTCTTCAAAATTACTGCGCGCGCAGCTCTTGGGCATTCTTCTCCTATACAACCTTACTATGTCTAGCACAAATCCAATGGAAACTGTGTTTGCCATTTGCTCTAAACCGATTGCGCTTTGCTCAGAAAATTAAAAATACACGGCGCAGCACGCAGATTTGTGCTCAAAAAAGTTTTTCCGAAAAGAACATTTTCAGAAGCTGTATTGAAAATCTTCATTTGTCGGTCGGGTCTTGCGTCGAACTCATCGCCAGCAACTTTTGTCGCTCTCGTGTTGAAAAATTTCAAAACAAAAAAAAAGAAAAAAAAAAAAAATTCGTAACGGTACGTGTGGTAAATTTCTAAGATCTCGGGAACTTAGACAAGCGCCAGAAAATTTTGTTTAGTGTGTGCGTGTGTGTGTGTAGGTATGCATATGTGTGTGTGTTAAGTTTAGGAAAATATTGTATAAATAAAAGAAAACAGAATTTGTATGTATCTCAAAGTTGGCGAAACATAAACTATTATAAAACAAAAGTTTAAAAAAAATAAAATAAATAAATAAAACAATTGTTAAGCTTAATGCGTGACATAATCGGGCCAACAACTGAAATGTGCCAAACAAAAGTGTGTTTTAAAAATAAAAATCAAAACGCCAGCAAAAAAAAAAAAAAAAAAAGGAACAGCAGTTGTTGAAAAAAATTTAAACAAAAAACAAAACAGCAAATGAAATTGAAATCCCAACGTATATCTTGTCTTGAACATTTCAACTTAAATTATTTAAACGCCGAAAGACACAAGAAATAAATTAATGGACTCTAGAAAAGTTAATGAAAATTGCAAACAGCCAGCACAGCTGTAAGAACTCAAATCATGCATGAACTTTGCACTCGGATTTTGCAATTAAATGTAGACTAGAAATCCAAAAAAGATACATTTTTATATCTTGCAACAAATGCAGCAACAGATGAAAGCAGCGCACAACAGACAAACCAAAACAAAACTCAAAACTAACAAACAGCAACAGCAGCGCAGCATCATCAACTCCAACAACAACAAAAACAATTGGAGCACATATAAGACACACACACGTGCCATATACAAGAACATATTTACATATACTATATAGTACAATCTATATATATATATGGTACGTCGTAGTTCAGAAGATTATTCATCAGGCTGCTACACTACACGGACAGTTCGCCCGCCACATTATCTTGATCTTTGCTACCTCTTATTTAGCGTCTTCTTCTTCATCATATTCGCTGGCGTTTTCTATAATTTTCCCCAACAACTATTTTTGTAATGTTTGGATTTATTTTTAGTTTGCGCGTTATTTTCAAAAACAAAAAAATATAGCGAAAAATTAAGATACAAAACAACACAGCAACAATAATACCCAATGTACTATATAGTATTGGACCAGAAAAGCCAATTATGGTGCAAAAACGCGGTAAAGACGGACAAAAAAAAAACACATAAAACCCTTGACGTATCTGAGTGTGTGAATTTGGGAATGTGTGTGTTTGTGCGTTATATGCTTATGAAGAAAATCGGCGAATAAGCTACAGTGAATGCTACTGCAGTGGATGTTAGGGAGCACATGATAGTCGGCTCCAGATCGCACAATCCCATAAAGGAACTTACTTATAACTTCGATTTAAACAAAAATTTGTTAATCAATTCGGTTTACCCGTAAGAAGTGCAACTTGCTTTAAGCGGATTGTGCAAAAAAGTCATATCTTGATAAATCGATTATAAGAAAAACCTATTCATTTCGTTGATCTTGAAACTGTAGGAATTCTAAAGTAACTAGAACGCAGAACTTTTGCTTAGGTACATGGACTAGTTTCTTAAAACCATTCACCGATTGTTGACTATGAATTTCTATTTTGAGAAATATTACATCTAGAACTTGAGAATAGAGAAAAAACTCTAGATGTATAAAATTCCTAATACTTCTAAATAAACTTGAAGCAAAGAGTCAATTAAAGTTATAAGTTAATTCGAAGTTATTAGCAAAAATTAATTGTGAAAATAGAAAAAGCGATACCTTAAAAGGTACTGTTCTGTAAAATCGTTATAACTTGATGGAAAAATTCTTTGGAGTAGATAAGGAATCTAAGAGACTTGTATTTATACCAAATATTCCAATTACAATAACTGATACATTTGCGATCATGATTTTGAATTATTATAGTATTGCTAGCAGAGCTTTCACTGTAGGTAAACGGTTATACGATTTCTCACACTTACTTATCTAGCGCCCATAAAACCCAACTGCGCCGATCTGTGTGCGTTGTCTCCTTCTTTATATTAAATTATACAAACCGATTTTGAACAGAACACATGGTAGCTAGCGCGACCCACACTGAATATTGAGTCTACCTATACTATATGTACATTGCATATAGGCATAGTACATATATCACAGACGGAACCGTCATTCATTCGGATACATTTGGCACTCCAGCGTCCAAACAACAACACCTCCTACAAGCCACAATCCAACAACCACAAGTAAAACAAGGTACAGGCGACAAGATGTGTCAGCATTGCCGGGTGTATGTTGTTTTTCAGGGGCCAACAGACCCAACAAAATTGGCAGGCCATTTTTTGATGGCCGCTTCGAGAACCCGATCAATGAGCTCATACTGTTTACGATTTGTAATTTGTATACTTTCTATATACCAAAACAAACGATTCGCGGTGTACATATATATATGTGCTAATACACTATGTATAGCAAGCGCAATATAACAACATATAAAATTTGTATAACTCATATACTATATGTATGTACTTATGTATAGTACCTTTATGTAGCCTATGTATATAGGCGCCAATGAAACAAGCTAAGGAAGCCGTCAGTTGACATTGTTGGTGTTGTTGCAAATTTGTAGCATTTAGTCAATTAAGAAGTCAGGTCGAATCTAAAACGGCAGCAGAAACGATCGGTAGCAGTCAGAAACGGCCAATACATATTGCCAAAATACCCATGAGACATTGACATTGAGCATTCGCTGCTCAGCCCCGGCAGATGCGATCGCGATCGGCCAACCCATATCAAAGAAGCAGGTTTTCTTTAAAGCAATCAGTAGAAGACAAGGCGAGTCGCGTATATCAAGTCAAAGCAAACGCAATTCAAATGAAAAGTAGCAGCCAGTTAAAATAAGAAGAAAATAAAAAAAATTGAAAAATTAGATAACCAATTCATAGAATACAACGTTCTTCGATATTGTTGGTGTTGAGGCCCAGGTAGAAATATTTGACCAAAAATAAAAACAAGTAAACGTCGACGCCCAGCATGGCCAATGAGCTAAGTGAACTAATAGCCTTGGGCTGTCCGGATCTTGATGCAAAAGAGCATCCACAAATTCAGCTGGTAGTCAGTTCGGAACGTAGACTTAGTATAATGACAGCCACGGAGCTGGCTAATCTAAGAGCGGCTGCAGCGGCCGAAGCTGAAAGACAGGCACGCGATGCAGCCGAAGCGGCTGCTAAAGAGGCTGTGGCCAAGGCGGAGGAAGAACGTATACGAGCTGCAGCCGTCGCAGCGGCGGAGGAGCTTGCTAGAGCTGAAGCAGAGGCACGACAAGCTGAAGTTAAAGCTGTAGAAGAACGCGAAGCCCAGGCACAACGCTCGCTGGAAAAAGCACGTCAACGTAAATTAGAGGAAGATCGTCAGAAAAATGCAAAAATCAAAGGTTCTCTACCAGCCAGTGCGGCTCCACGTGACCGTTTAGTCTCGCTGCCTATTATACTGGGCGATGCCGAGGAAATGCACCACCTGCTCAAAGCTAGTGAGCCCGCTAAAGCCAACTCGAAAGATTCCGAATCGGATGCCAGTAGCGAAGCAGTTAAGAGCACCTCACACCTGGCCGACTCTATAGAATTGCTGCGCACGCAGCGTCGCGCACGTGATGCACGCTCGCAGAAACGTGAGCGCGAGCATACCCCATCCCCGACAGAACGTAATCTGCATGAACGCAGTGCAGCACCTGATCGCCTGCACAGCTCCAGCATAAGCAGCATTGACTCGACCAGTGTAAGTGCATCGAATTCACGGAATGCCAGCAAAGTGGTGAGTCGTCGTGGCAGCACTGCAAGTACGACCAATGAGTCATTGCAGGAAGCACCATCAACAAAGTTCCCCTTGGCCAAAACCGTCTCAGCGCCCAGCATTATTCGTAGACGCAGCAGTCTAACTGCACTATTTCCAGGACCAGCACCGTTAGTGGCGCCCGAGCCTTCGCTGCACTCAGATCCTGTAGCATTACCGGAACCGCCACGTGCTGCACGACAAGAGGAAGGTTATCGAGAAATACCAAGTGGCAAAATGGTACATCGTACCAAGACACCGCCGCCAGTGGGCGCCAATTTGGGTGTTTGCCTAAAGAAACGTTCACCGCCCAAAGGCTCGATAACAGTAAAGCCAAAGGAATCCCCAATGCTGGGCGTAGTGCTGCGTAAAGTTGAAAAGAAAGTGGTGCCTCAAAAGAGCATACTGGACGATGACAAGCCGCTTTATCACTTTTCCATTGTACGCAGTGATAATAAAGAGCACAAACCAGCTGCTCCGAGCAAACCAAAGCCCAAGCCAGCACCGCCGGCCGTAAAGCCTAATCCGGGTGGCATACTTACCGGTCCCCAGGTGATACGCACGGTTTCAAATCAACAGAAGCAGCCGGTAGTGGCAAAGCCTACACGACCACAGATAGGTGTGCCCATTACCATAACCAAAATTGAAGGTGACAAGATTATAATAATCAAAAAGATTATAGTGCCCAAGAACAGTAAGGTGCCGGAGCAATATTTGAAGGTTGGTGGTTGTCGTGGAGTTATAACTCTTTCTCACATTCACTCTCTCTCTCTCTCTGTGGTATTGTCTAGTTCGTCCAGTGTTGGGTAACCTAGTGTTTCTGTTCAAAATCTGTTAGAATTTACCTCGATTGCGCCTACTATCGATATGTTATCGTAACGGGTACACACTTATGCAATACACGCCTCCACACACATACAACTAGGCTGAACTTGTTCTTCCTACCCTTTTAGCACTTTACTTGCGTCTTGTACATAGTTGTGCAAAACTTAAATGAGTGAAGATGTTGCCGCAACAGCTCAGAATCTACAAACGGCAACATCAGTGCCCGAATCCGCGTCCCTAAAACCTAGCGAAGAGACTTTAAACATTCAAACGCCTAACAACATACAGGCTACCAACATGCAAAAACCAACTCCGCCACCAGCAAGTGGCCAGCAGTTTTTTCAGGTCGTTTCACCGCAATTCGCGTCGGTTTTATCATCTAGCATACCGGAAACCAAGTGCGCCGTACGCTCGCCGATCTCGTCACCGCTCGCGTTACGCAAGAACCGACCCTTGCTACCGGCAAGTCCCAAGTCTACGCCTCCACTGCCGCGTAAGCATCATCCCTTGGCTTATAATGCGGCCACAGGCGCTATTACCAGCGGTGGCATAGCTGTGCCCGCTGTGCCAGCGCGTACAATGGCCACCATAGCCTCCAGCCCGGTGTCAAGCATATCGCTATCCTCGTCCAGTTCACCTTCATCCTCGCCACCCCCGCCAGTGCCTTGTCGTGCGCCCAAAAACAACTCCAGCAGTAATTTGGCTAAAGAGTTGCCCAGAGGCAACCTTAGCAAACCTGTGGTAAACAATGAAATTGATTTGGATAAGCTGGTGCTGCAGCAACAGCAGCTGCAGGAGAAAACAGCTGCGGCCACAAATAGCGCCAAGCTGGATGCCAATTTTTATGATGCAGAGATTGAAATGATGAACAAATATCTAAAAAGCTTGCCCGACTACAGCGAGCTGGATCGCAAGCTACATCAGGAGTTTCAGGAGTGTGAAGATCTCTACGATCGTTTAAAGCGACAACAGCAACAGCCGCTTTCCAAGTCCAACTCGCAGCAGTCTGTAGCTGGCAGATTGGCGCAGCAGCAACAGCCTGGTTTGCCGCATGTACAGGGGGCTGGAGCTGGCATGGGTCTTACCAAGTCTTCATCAATTAACTTTGCACCTGCGACAGCTTCCTATAATCAGTCGAATCGAGCAGCACCACGTCTGGCCTATCCCCCAATTTTTGCCCAGAGCGGCGCTGCTGCTGAAACCCCCAAGCTGCAACGCAGCATCTCCAGCTCCAATATGCCTATTGCTTCAAGTGTGCAGCAGCAGCCTTTTATGCCGCTGCACAGCAGTGTTAAAATGCCTTGGCAGGAACCACGTGGCTTAAATCCAAAAAATAGCGGCACAAGTGGTTCCAATTTGTCGTTGAACAAGCAAATTATGAATGACTTCTGGAGCGAGAATCTTAATAGCTCACAAAAGCGTCAAACACCTAAGCGTACGTTCTGGAATTATGAGAAGATATGTGGCGCACAACTGGGTGATGCCGGACAACCTTTTAATGTGAATGCCAAGACAGCCAAGCAGTTGGCTATCTTTGACCCAACCGTAGCAGAGGCAGCGCAAAAGGAGCTACAAAAACAGCCACACAAGTTGCAAAAAAATGCCTCCTTGTCGCATCTCGATCTCAAGGTCAGGCAGGCCGTGACTAAGGACGATCTCTACAAATTAATATGCAATGAGCAATCGCCGACAATGCCCTTGGCCCCAAAAACGGAGCAGTTTATCAGCAAGGTGCCTGTGAAGCAGCAGCAGCAGCCCACAATGGCGCAACTCAATAAAAGCGTTTCCATGACGCATGTGCCGCAAATGGGGCCAGCAGTAGCTCCACTTAATGGCGGTAACAATTTGATGCGTACCTCTAGTCGTACACACATACCCTGCTATATGAAGCATCTACCTTCGCTGAGTCGCAGCACTTCCAATTCAGCCATTTTGTTGAACCACGCTGCACCAGTTGGTGTACAGCAGTTGCGCAAAGAGGAGGCGCCCGTATTGCTGAAAACCAATGAGGCAAAGGGTTGCAAACAGCAGCAGCCCCTGGGTAAGCAAAGCGCTGGCGGCGTCTTGAAGAGCGCCTCTAGCAGCTGTGTGTCCTCACCACGTTGCGCTGCGCTTTTTCGACGGCCACAGGATCAGACCATGCCAGAACACTGCAAGCTTAAAGAACCGCCCGCAGATGTTAAACCTCCAGCTGAATCGGCTACAGATTCATCCTCGCTGGAGCGTAAGTCAGAGAAGAGCAATAGTACGGTCAGTACCAGCAGCTTTACGGTGACCAACTGCTGTACGACCCATCTGCCACAGCTCTCAAAATTTACCTCCTCATTTCACATACCCTCGAGTACGGCTGCCTCAACAGCCAGCACGCCAACCCCTGCGACATCAACAACAACGGTGGCGGCTACGTCACAGCATCCAAATGACAGCAAGCCAGCAATACAACAGCAGAAACAACAACAACAAAGCACTGCAATGGCTGCCAACTCTGAGATCATGGCCAGCAGTACAGTGGGAGGAACAATGGCGGCAGTGGCGCTGCCATCAACAAAGCGTCAGAAAGACGTCGATAACAAGCTAGAAAAATGTCTTAACGACATGCTAAAGTTGAAGACCAACACATCGTCGGCGACGGTCATGTCGCAATCGTTGACAGCAGCCACGGGCGAGCACAAAGAGCCGCCGGCAGCAGTTGCAGCCGCTGCCGCCACAACGTCGGCGACGACATCTACGGAAGCGTCAGCGTCGACAGCGCTAAAGAGCATTGCTAGCAAATATGGTGGTGAATCGCAGATACCCGTGCCAGTGCAGCTCTACGATCCGCAGAAGCCGCTAATGCAACAGCAGCAGCAGGCGCAACAGCAACAACTACAACAACAGAAGTGCAGTTATCCTATAGGCAAATCCAACTCTACCTCACAGTTGCCCATGGGTTATCAACGCTTGCTGCAGCAGCAGCAACAACAACAGCAGCTGCAACAACAACACCAATTGCAACAGCAGCAGCAACAACAACAAGCTCAACATTATCCACAACACAAGCGTCCTTTTCTTAACTGGAATTCCTTTGCCTGCAGCAGCATGAATGGTGCCAGTGATCCCTTTATGCAACAGCAGCAGCCGCCGCCCAACAAGCTGCAGCAGTCTTACTCCTCCTCACATGTGCCCAAACATATGGCTGCCAATAAAAGCTCAGGCTTGGCCTCATTTTTGCAAAAGAATACGAACAAAGAGAACAAATTTGGTCAACCGCCGGGCATGGCGCCACAAATGTATGGCTATGCCAAGGTCAACTATACGCAGCAGCAGCAACCACGTCCAGGTGCAGCCTTAACGCATTCGGCTTCGTTTAGCGCCGTGCAGCGTCCACAGCAGCAGGCACATGCTAACAACTATGCTGGTGCCGTGGGCATGATGAGTCGGAATTATTATAATCTGCCCAAGCAAATGCCATATGCGGTGGCAGCAGAGCATGAACGCAAACCACTGCAAACTTTCGATCCGTACCTGTATCCCAAACCCAGTCAAGTGCTGCACATGAATAATGCGGTCAAGTCGCCGTATCAGCAACAACAACAATATATGCATCCGCATGCGCAGTTTATGAATGCTTCCGTTGCCGCTGGTGGTGCTCCGCCGTCGCTACAATACGATCCGAATACGAATACGCAATTGTTTTACCCGCCGCAACCACAGCAGCAACAACAACAACAGCATCAACAATTACAACAAAGTAATTCTGTCATATTTAATCACTCAAAACAACAACAGCCACAAGCCCCACAGCCACAACAACAACAACAAAATGAAATGTCCAAACCGGCACCCGGACAGCATTACATCGAGGTAGATTCTAAAACGAATCATTTTGCAACAATTCGTATTCGCTTTAACCCTTGTGTGTTTGAAATTGTTTTGTGTTCTTTGTTTTTTATTTTTTCTTTTTTTTTTTGTTGAGCATGTAAGCTTTTGAATGCTTTTACTACTTACTAATGCTTAGCATAAACTGCGCCAATTATACAACACTGAACTCTTTGATGCCGCATAAGATTCAAAATAGTTTAATGACTCATGCAGCAGATGACTCCCTTCAAATGCCAAAATTACACTGAGTTGAGGTTCGATGTTACTATGTGTGTGTACCACCTATGTGCACTTGTACTTGCATTTACTTCCTGTGATCCTTAGCATAAACTGTGCCAATTATACAACACTGCTGCAATGAACTAAACTCTCTAACTCTGCACGAGATTCAAAATAACTTGATGACTCATGCAGCAAATGACTCCAAAGGCCACAATTACACTGGGCGGTTGGGATATTGTGTGTTTCTATACATGCGCACCAATGCCGTGGAGGGAATTCCCCCCTTTCCATCACGCCCTGTCGGCAGACCTAGCGTACACCAACCACCTATGTACTCGTATTTACTTCCTGTGATCTCGTTTACATCGGATATACTTGTAGCGTTCTATATACACACGACTTTTGCCCTCTTGGCTGACGACTACGTACGACTCTTGCACTTGTCTACGCCGACTACTGCGTCGGAGGCGTTGCACAACCAACATAAATTCAATGTCAATTTTCTGCCACTAAAAATAGTTGCCCACTCAATGTTCACGTCGAAAACACACACGCACACACATACACAATCCATATGTACCACTATACATATGTGGCTACATAATACAATTTGTTTATTTTCGACTTTTGCTTTTTGCTTGCTAAAACTGCCAATGTAATTTAAATTTGTTTAAAAAATTGCCAAACTCTCAAGGTAATTCTAATAACTAAACAAAAAATTAAATAAAAATAATAACAAAAACATCGACAAGAACAACATGCCAAAAACGCAAAACAAAAAAATATATACACATGGTCTACTATATTGGCTAAAAATACCAACAACAATTACATTTTACAAGAAGCAGAGCATTCGCTCTGCGGTTTCTCACGCTCTCTGTTTGAGTATATATTGAAATGATGATTTGAAATAATTTGATTTTGAAATTTACACGTAGCAAAAAAAAAAACAAAACAAAACAGCCAATTTTGAAATGTTTTTTTTTTTTTAGTACAACGAATTTAAAATGCTCTGCACTGCTGAGGGACAATAATAATGAGAGAACGATATGAATGGAAACTTAAAACAGAAAAAGATTCTGCCTTTTTTTTCTAAGCTACACTCATTCCATATTAGGATCTTTGTCATATCCGAATAAGCATGCCTCCGATGCGTTTGTACGTGTTCAATTCTTGCGTTAGCAGAATCTTAAAACAAGGTTCAAATCCAACCGCTGACCGGCGCCTTCGAATGCTCTGTTTTATTCACCTTGCCCCAATCTCTGTCTGGTTGGTACATAAGGATCTAAAAAGTGCCCAAAATAGACTTTGACGTAGGAAATTATTATTTATTGGAAAAAGGTTAAATCGCAGTTACAACTTACATTTTTGCGGTAGAAACTGACTTAGGCAAAATTTAGCTCATTAAAGTGAATAATCCTAGTCGATACTTTGTTTAAGTTTTTTCCATGCTCAACGCCCAAAGTGCTAGCCGAAGGCGTCTTCACTCGCTACTTGTAAAATATGAACTGCAGAAATTATTCAGATATATTGCTCATCTGTCCATATCATTGAGAATTTGCCTTTTCGAGCGTTTAAACTCTTAAATGTACTATGCAAGCGATTTCAAATTGCAGCCAGCTTTTTTCCGAGATGCCCAAATTTCAATTTCGTTAAAAATCATCTCATATTGCGATGGAAATTTCACACTTTTTCAATGATATTTCTGTAAATTTGACTGGGTTACATTTAACTCTTAACTATGTCTGGCAACCCTATTTAGACTCGTTGAAAACATACTTTCCACACACTATACTTTTACTTCAAAAAAAAAGAAGCAAAATTGAGTTTCCATAACAACATTTGCAGACATGGGTCTGCTGTTTCCTCTCCCAAAGAGCACAATTTTCTCTCTTCGCCTTGCTAATTTTGAGTGAACTCTTCAACATTGTATTTCAATAGTGTATGGTACAATAATAGAAAAAAGCCACAAACGCCGCAGCGCGGGGTTAAGCGCGTCCACAGCGGCGCCAACAGCAGCAAACAGCTCTCCCGCAGTCGGCAGCGCCACCGTCAAACCCCAGAAGCAGCAGCAGCCGCAGCGCCTGATCTTCTGCTAGTATTTTTTTGTTGTACGACGGTTCTTGAGTTCTGGTCTATCGTGTTGAGCACACACTCGGTTGCTACTTTGCGGGCGCTTTGGCTGCGGCGTCGAAAACGTTGCGATATTTTCAAAAAATTTCAGTTTTTATAATTAGTATTTCTAGCGTGCGCTTTCGAAAATGTCGAGTTATTTTTTAATCAAAGTGAACGGCGGGTTATAGTGTTGAAAAAGTTAAACGTTTTTTAAAAAAAATTGAAAAACTTAAGCCGCATGGCGCAAAGTGCGTAAATTTGTTGAGCCTAGAAAAATAAGAGGAAATGAAAGCAAGCGAGTTGAAATTATTGTGAATTGGAATTGAAATGGAATTGAAATGGAATTGAAATAGAATTGAAATAGGAATTGCAATTGCAACTGTCGTCGTGGCTGCACTTTCTGCTTTTGTTGTGTGTGTCCCTCTCTCTGTTTCTCTCTATCTGTGTGTGTGTGTGTGTGTGTGTCTATTTCTGTCGAAGCTGCCAAATATTTTATTGTTCAATTTCAATTATTTTTACACATAAATATACGCTCTCAATATAATATACGTTAAGAAAAACCACAACCAACAGCAACAAAAAAAAAACCAAAAACAATCAAATAAATCAAGCAATAGTACAATTAATGAAATAGACCACACCAAGGCGACAACAACAAGAACTACACAATAATAACAACACATTGTCGTCATAGCAGCGACATCAGCGTCGACAGCAACTGCGACAGAGGCAGCAGCAGCGTCCCCACGCGAAAAGATGGCAACATTTTTGAATCGTTTTCATCGCGAAAAAAGCGAAAAGATTTTGCCAAACACTGAAAACAACAACAGCAATAAGAAAACAGCTGCTGATGCTGTGACTGCAACGCCAGCAGCGCAGCCGCGTCAACAGCGACGTTACATGCGCAGCGCAACAGCAGCCAGCGTCACACAGTTGCTCTCTGAGAGCTGCAACAGTTTGCTGCAACGTTTTCGACGCAATCCGAGCGAACGACCTGATAGTAGTAAACAACAACAACAGCAACAACGCAATCGGTAATCGATGCAGAAGAAATAAGCTAAAGATTTATAATTTATTTTTAATTAGTATTTTTTATAAAAACTGAATCAAAAAAGTTTACACACAACCATAGTTTCAAAGTAGGGCGTTTGCAGTCGAGACATTCGGACTATGACATACCCTGTAGCCTACACAATCTAAGCAATTTTCATGCGATTTTTAAGTGCTTTAAAATATAGGTAGGAAACCATAGCAAAAAAGCTGTGTGAAAGAAAATAAATATATTTAAGTCCACAAAAGTATACTACTTAGTCATGGTATAATTTTAGGATGCCTTACGCCTTTTCCTTCGAACTAAAATAACACTTACTTAGAAAATGTATTATTTTACTAGGTTGGAATTTTTTTTTAATTAAAAAGACAATCACTATTGCAGAGATACGGGAGTGACAGAATTTTTATACTAAAATACATTGGAACTTACTTTTTGGGGTCTTTCTCTTTTCTTTCAAACAGTAAAAAGCTACTGAAATTTTTAAAAAAAATACAAATAGTTTTTCATATATTAGCATATTTCCGCCTAGATCAGTAATAACGTTCGAAAATTAAATTTATATGCGTTAATTAAACATATTAGTAAATTTGCCATTATTGAAGCTATTTTCCTTAAAAATATCTTTTTAATACCATAGTAATGTAAATAAGTATAAAACGTAAGCTATAAAATTTTCATAAAATTGCATAAAGAACTATATTTTGCATATTTAATTATGTTTCTAAAGTATTGTTGATATAGACTAGATCAGTATCTCGTTATTTTGGAGGAGTTGCTTAAGGCAAGGTTAATTTAGGCTGTGATTTAAAAAAAAAAAAAAAAAAACAGAATTTCATTCGATACACTATTTTAGCCAGAGCAATTATTTTGATATGATTCATTGATACATGATACAAAAAAAAAGTCCCAAGGGAGATCTGGAACGCCCGAGATTCTTGAACAAACTCCAAAAATTTTGTCAGAAAAAACCAACTAGAAACTTTGAGAAAATACATTTTGAGATTAGCACTATGTCTACACTTTTTTGATTCACTGTACGTTTTTCTCATAAAGAACTCGGTCAAAATGTGGCGCGCTCTACTCATCATCTCATATGCATTCAACGCGACGCGTTTATATGCGAGATTCTTAATTAAAGGAAAGTGATGCCGCCGCATGGCAGTCCGTCGTCGTCGTTGTCGTGTAGTAATCGTAATCGGGACGTTAGTTGCAGTCAGGTTGCCAGCCAGCAACAGCGTTGCAACGCCAACTGCAACTGACGGACGTGACGTCAACGCGTACCATATACCACAACGCTTTGCAGTGGACAGACCGGACGTGTGCGACACGATCAGCTAAAAAGCTGCATTATGTAAACATCGGTAGTGCGTATATTATGTATTATACTGCTCGAAACTTAGAGAAAAACGAAAGAAAATAAAGTGCGTTGTTTACCTTAGACGCGTGTCTGCTTTGGAAGTTGGTTCCAGTGAAAAGTGTGAAAATCTTGCCACAATTTGTCTCCCTATATAGCTTCTTCAACTTTGAGCATTGGTTCACTAAACTTGCTTCTAATTTATGCAGCCCCGTTTTTATAATTATTACAGCCATAAATCATATTTTCGAGCATATGTGGTCATTATATGTTGTACAATGCTCTTCATAAAGCAGCTTTTTGCAAAACTTTTATTTATTTTGTTTTTTATTACTTTTTTCGTAATTGGCAATTTGCTGGCACTCGTACTGAAAGCATATTTAAATGCACTTTTCTGTGCACTCAGAGAAATCAGTTTGGATGAAATTTTATTGAAACAATATTTAAATTGTGATTCATGTGTGCAAATGTTGGAAAGGGACCAGAAGCCAGAAGCTGTGAGGTATAAAAAAAGTAGTGGAAAATAAAATTTATTTTGATTGCCATATATTTATTATAATTGTAGGAGGCGTTCTTTAAAATGTTCTTAAAAATAAGACAATGAGCTATTTAAAATGTTGTAAATATGTTGTAGAGAATTCTGGTCATTACATTTATAATTCCGATTTTTATGGAGTGTAGTGATTTGAAAAATCCTTCATATTTTTTTATCGAAATTTTTTGTAAAAATATTAGCCTTTTCCAGACATTGTGATTTCCATTCTCAAATCGAATAATGTCTGCACTTTATGAACTTTATCGAGGTTGTGCCAGGAATCGCTTAGCTTTCACTTAAAATCTTTTGAAAAAAGCGTCGTTCAACTGTTTTTACGATGGGATTTTCGCGCTGTATTTTGGTTGGAAGCGTTTTTGTCTGCTGCGTATTAAACCCTTTATAAAAGAAGTTCTTTGGGACTGCAGTTTGATATATGAAATATACCTACAGATTTTTTGTTTTATATTGAAATTCGGTTGAAAGAATTTTGAAAATATGTCGTATTCCCATTGCATCACATTGTTAATTAATCGAAGATCAAATCGTAGTCCGAAATTTTGACATCAAAAGCAATTGAGCAATTCTTTTTTTCTTTTGACGTCAATCCAAGAAAATCCTAGCATAATGTATCTGCGATTTGAAAGTTCCTTATTTGAGGCTGTTTATTCAAAAAAGACGCTGTGTTTAATTAGGTTTTTTTTCGGGAATCGGAGTAACTGGGCAGCTCTATGAGTAGAGGTACAAAAGATCTTTTGGGACGCAGTGTAGCTTTCGCACATTTACAAACGTTTAGAAGATAAACTATTTTTGAGATTTCATTTTGGTTTTTCAAAAAACCATATAAAGTTTTAATTATTAACTCTTAACTCTTAACTCTCCACAATTTCATATTTTTAGTACGGGGGTAAATACGGGGTATACCTTGCACACTAGTATTTTTATTTATTTTAATAGATAATGATGCATATGAATCATGCAAAGATTCAATGAATCTATTTTTGTCTTAATAGTTCTGCCAGAACCAATTTTATAAAAATCTAAAATAATATTTCAAGCTCGCTTAATTTCCAAATATAAATTTGTAGATCTGTTCAAGATCAAATGTCAATTAATAGGCGCATATTAAAAATATGCGTTTTAGTAGAACTTAAACACGATCATAAAAATTCGTTCAAGTTCTTATCGGATTAACAAAAATATTAATCTTAAAATCTCTTTTGAATGTTATGGCATATTTATCATGTCAATTAGCAAAAGCGTGTTAATATTTATTTACTTAATATGCAGCAATAGTTTATATATATACGATACCATTCTAAATATCTATTGAAAACTTTTAATCAAGAAAAAGTCAGAAAAGCTTCTTAAAAAAAAGCTTAACAATTAAATTTTCTTTTTTTTTTTTTGTACGTCACACGCTTTTATTAGCCAGTTTGTCTGCCTCTTTGTCTGCGTGACTTTTCAAAATTTTTTTATTTCTTTTAAACTCTTTCGATCACTCTCTCCTCTCTTCTGCGCTTTCTTCTAATTAAATGTCTGATATTTATTTCGTGTGCAATTTTGTACAAGTAGCAAGATTTTGTTTCCTCAAAATGTTGCCGTTTTTCCATTCTCCATTTTCTCGAAATGTTTACTGCAATTCCTTTATATTATTTATATACGTATGTACGTCTTACGTTTAAAATAAAACGTAATAATTGTTTTGGTTTCTTATTGTGCGCCGTACGAGATGCGCCTTGTGTTCTTTATACCCTGTACCTATAGGTACAAAGGGTATACTAGGTTTGTGCAATGTATGTAACGGACAGAAGGAGGCGTGGCAGACCCCAAGTCCTTTATACCAAAATGCTTATCATAACCTCGGGTAGCGATTGAGCCATGTCCGTCCGTCCGTCCGTCCGTCCGTCCGTCCGTCCGTCCGTCCGTCCGTCCGTCCGTATGAACGCCTAGATCTCAGAGACTATAAGAGCTAGAGACACGAAACTTTACCAGCTGGTGCGCATATTTCCTAAGCAGATGAAGTTTGTTGAATCATGTCAATATCTTCCCCCGTTCCCCCGCAGTAGAGTTTCGCGGTTTTTAGCCACACCGTTAAGTATTTTCACCCAAAATTTAACAGAGCGATGCGTTGTAGTTACATGCATCTATGTGTAAAAAATGAACAAAATCGGACAAATACAACAGAAGTTATAGTCAAAAATGTGCAAATTTCACCCCCCCTTGCCCATAAACTGCGTCAATATTTGACTCCACGCAATTATTGCTACAAGTGACCTAGATTCACAATTTTTGGTAAGCTCATTCATGTGGCTCTAATGAACAAATCCACATCCAAATTTTATCGATGCGGTCCCCCCACCCCCCGCAATCCATTTACCGTGTTTTCTCCCACACCCCTCAACATACCAACTTGAAACTTACCCCGTATACTTTAAATAAGTTCTTTGTTGTAACATTCGAGTTTCATCAAAATGGGTAAAAATTTAGGGAACTTATAGGTATAAATATCGATTTTCACCAAAAATAAATAAATTCCAATTGGAAAGTTCTTAGATGGAATATGCAGGAAAAATTTTTTTGACACAAAAGGTACAGGGTATTCCACTGTCGGGCACCGCCTCGACTGTACCACATTTTTTATATCTCTTTTCGTAATTTGTTTTGTTGTCGGCGAGTTCAAGGCTTTTCCTCCAAGCATTTTTCTTTGCCTAGACTTTTTCGATCGTTTCCGTGTATTGTAAAGATGACGGAAATTAAATTAACGCGTGAGTTACTTTACAATAAAATTTTATTTAAATGAAGCATGCGTTTTTCGTGCGTTTTTAAACGCGCAGCAGTTTGCACAAAAGAAAATCATCATCTCGCCCACGTTTACAAACACGCTCTCTCTCTCTCGACAAACAGTCTCTCTCTCTCTATATAAAAATGCGCAATATTTTCACACTTTTCACAAAAATAAAAACCGATTCTTCAATATTTTGCTGTGGCAGCAAATTCTATGCTTTATTTTCTGCTGTTTCTTTTAGCGTTTTCTTTACGTCGTCCGTCGCACAAAATTTCGTATAAAATTTTCCTTTAGTCAATTTTTGGTACGTGTCGTGGCAGCGCGTTCGTCGCGAGGCGCGTGAAAAGCCAACTAAGAAAATACGTTCGATATACATTTTACGCAAATCTTGGAAAATATAGCAGAAAATTAAAAAAATAAAGTTTAAAAAAAAGTAAAAGCTAGTAGCAACAATTTTGTTTTTTGTTGGGCTCTTTTAGTGCAGCAGCAGCAGCAGCAGCGATCATAAACGAAGCTTGCAACGAAACGAATGAACACAGTCGCAGCAGCTCCAAGACTCCTACGAATGATAGCAATAACAACTCCAATAAAAATCAAAATAAAAGCAAACAAGCAAGGCTTAAGAAACAGCGTTGTCGTAGCGCGGAAAAGTCGGAACAGTTAGAAAAGTCGTCGAGCAGCGGCAGAAGAGCCAACAATCAGAAAGCTGCCGTTGGCGACGAGGACGCCATGAGCGATCGTCATAGACGTTACTATGCCGGAGGCGGCGGAGTTAGTGGTTCCGCAGGATTGGGCTATTTACCCAGCAGCAGCGGTGCCACTAGTCGCTATCAGAAGAGTTCTACCACCGCGAATACTTTCGATAGGCTGCGCACACATTTAAGTCCCGTGGGTGCCTATTATAAGCCACTATTGCGTGGGTTGACGGGCGCCAGAAGAGATCCCCCCGATGATGTTAGTATTGGATTGCAGAGGGGCGCGCATAGTAGTTGAAACCAATGGAGCAGGCGGCAGTCAGTACTATATACTAGCAGCAAGCCGACCCAGTTCCATATGAGTCATGTGCGCATATTTTGGAAAGTATTTTCGTAAATTGTGAGAAATTTTTCACCTGAGTCACAAACAAAAAAAGTCACTGGCCCAAAACTGTCAAGAGTAGCGCACAGGGTTCATTTACGGCTAGACAGCAGCACGAGAGATTGAAGTGCCCAATGCGAGTGCCCCTTATTTGGGGCATATAATCATAACCGAGTTTTTAGACTTTATTTTTTTTTGTTTCTACACATGCATATAAGTAGCAGCTGCTGCTTCCAAGGTGTATATGTACCTACGTATAGCGTTGTGTGTGTGTGTGTGTAGCTGATACCGCCTCATGTGCGTTTTCCCCGCAAAAATTTATTTTCGAATCTTTCTACATATAAAAAGATATTCACAAAATTTCACGATACTTTTCGATGTGTGTTTTATATATAAACTTTGAAGGTCGACCGTCGAATTTCTTGTTTAGATTTTGTTTAGACTATGCCCACCTTAATAGTAGACATTAAAAACGCTTTCGTTCTTAAAACACTTGCCACAAACAGAAGCCGTAACTTTAAAGCGAAAGTGGAAAGTGAAAAACTTTAAGACAAACGCCAAAAAAATATGCAATGGTCGCAAAAAAAAAAAAAAACAATTGTAAAATTTTTTATAGTCCAAAAACAGTTTCAAGTCTTTAGTGCTTGAAATTGTAACATGTAACAGCCTTATAGCGAGGGTCTTTGTTGCTGCATTGTTCCATTGGTTTCACACGAGCGCCACGCTTAAAAGCGTATATCTTCTACCTCACTAATCAACTGATTATCTCTATATATCTTCTCTATGTGTGTGTGTGTGTGCGTGTCTGTCTCTTTGTGTATGGTTTTCTCTTTGTGACGCACAGCGTCGCGAACGTGAGCTGCTTTTGGACAAAGACAAAACCCCCACAAGGATATCGGCCATTTCACGTTTGGAAAACAAATATTCGGATATATTGGAACGTTCGGGGCGCAGCAGACGTCATGAAGAGGATCGTGATAAAACGCTTGAACCCGATGATTATGGTGCATCCAGCAGTCTGCTGCGCTCAGCTACCTCACATCAGCTGGCCAAAAATAAGCTTTCCTCTAGTTCGTTTAGTGCCGCCGATCGCAAGGAGCGTACTCCCTATAGAGTGCGCGCTGGTCAAAGACAACGCTATGTGGCCGATTCGACAGACAGCGGCTATCTAACCAGTGGCACGCGTCTGCTAGATGATAACTATCCGTTGGATTATAGTAGTCGCTATCAGGCACCGCAGTATGATTATCACGATGCTTTGCGCGCAGGCGGCGCTACAGGCTATCCCAACTCGCGTTATGCTAGATATGAGGATCGGGGCGGCGCCACCAGAACCTATGGTCGTACCAACCCCTCTGAGCAAGTTGATAGCGGCACGCGTGCGGATGATAGACCATTGCGCAGTCGCTTTGTGCCTAGACACAAGGAAACAGTTAAAAAGGAGCTGACCGAAGAAGAACGTGAGATCTTGGCGGATGATCGTTCGTCCGAGGATAATGCGGCTATATTGCTGCTATTGCGTGAGGACAATCAGTTTTTGGAGGCCAAGAAGTTTGAGGAGCGCATGCGTAAACGCCGTGAACTAAGGGAACGCGTTAAACGTGAGGAGGAAGATGAGGCGGCAGCAAAGGCAAAAGCAGAAGCTAAGAAGACTGAGGAAGCAGCAGGTGCGGCCGCAGTAGAAGTGGCGCCAACGCAGGATGAGGAGCTGCCAAACGAGGCGCCCAAGAAAAAGTCACGCAGCAAAAAAGTAACTAGCGATGATGATAGTGATGCTAGCGGCTCCACATCAGAGAGTAGCTCTGATGAAGATGATGATGATGGAGCTGATGATGTGAAACTAACAAACACTAAAACAACAGCCAAAACAAACACAACCAATACCACAACAACAACAACAACAGACAAGGCCAGCACACCGCCAACTAGCACAATTTCCGCACTCAATGGCACTACAATCAGTAACAACAACAACAATACAAACTCCTCCACTACTAGCTCTTTGTCCAACACCTCCACGTCCGCACTGTCTAACTCTAGTCTAACGGCAGCCAGCGGCGGCAGTACCAACAGCGCCAACAAAAGCCGTTTTCTTCTTCACTCAGATCGCAATAACAATGACCTGTCCAAATATAGACCCAGCAATCTTATGCACTCCTCGAGTTCAGGTGCTTTGGCCTTTGGTGGCATCGGCGCACGTCTCGCGGCCGCGGACACGCGTCGTCAGCAGCAGCAACAACAGCAGCAGCGCTATGCGGGCGCCAGCTCACGCACAGCCGCCGTGCTTAGTGAGTTTGATCGTTATGGCGCCACCGCTGCCAGCTCGAGCTACAAGCCCTCGGCTAGCTCTAGCTATCTGCATGATCCCTACAGCAGCGCTCTAGGCAATGCACGCCGCTCGAATGCGCTGGGCGGTGGTTCCTCTGCGCTCTATCAGCGTCAGCATTTGGATGCCGCCTACCAACGGGATCGGGATCAGCACCAACAGTCGTCGTCGCACTATCAGCAGCATGATCATTATATGCTAGCAAAAAGCGCGACTTCTGCGGCGCTGTTCAATAGGTCACGCATTCCAAAGACACTCTCGACCTTTGTAAGCCAATCTGGAATACAGTTTTTAAATTTTTCCAAACTTTGTTGGCGCCAACGCCGCTTTGCTATCGCCACAACCCTAACATACTACCTAAGGCCTATCTGAAGAAACTGCAAACGTACAGCTCTGCTAACCTTGTCTATGTTAACTAACAGCCTGCTGTTAAGTTTGCAGCTGTTTTATGCTATGCCTACGCGTTTTGCATGCCTTTATCGTTTTGAAATGTAAGAAAACTTGACTATAGCCACTCCTTAACAAGCCAGGAGCGGATCCAGGTACTAAACTTCTAGCGCTGTATCCGCTCCTGCTATAAGTACATTTAATATTTTATGTTTAGTTTTTCTTTTACCATTTAAAAAAAATATATATGAAAATAATGCGCTAAAATAACACAGACAAAAAAAGAAGCCAGTAAGCTGGTGCAATTTGTTATGGTCATGTATTTGTTGGTTTGTTTTTTGTTTTTTAAGTGCCCACAAAAATAAAGCACATGTTTTTGTGTGTGTTACCTTTATATATATAAACTACTCTATATATATATATATATATATAATATTTGTTGTACATTTTATATATTAAAAATGAAAAAAAAAAATACAATATACAAAATTAACCAATTTTTTTTGCCAAAAACACAAATCTCAAAAATTTGTCCGAACTAATTTTCTTATCGAACAAACGAAACGTATTTTTCTCGTGTTTTTTCTGATTATGAATGATGAAAATCACAATGATGTACAATGATGATGATGATGGGTTGATGATGATACAAACAACTTGGTGATGATGGTGATTTGATGTAAATGGTTGGTTTTTCGGAATGTCTGTGCAACGGCAAATATTTGTATATCGCGCGCGCGCTTTTTCATGGATTTTGGATGAAAATGGATATGGATTGATGTTGTGTGTTGCCGACGTGGGAACGACTTGTGCATAATGACGCATGGAATTTGGAAATGTGCTGGACCGAACCTATCTGGACCACGGCGCGCTGGCTCATAAAAATGTTTTTTTTTCTTTTTTCTCTTTCTTTTTTTGTTTCTTTTTCTCTCTTTCAAATTACATACTTTACCACACACGCACACACACGCACCCTATGTGTACGTCTGTGTTTGCCAACAACAACTACAACAACCTCTCGCCCCCCCTAACTCACCAACGACTGCAACGACGACGACTCCAACTACAACAACAACGCCTTGCAACCCACTACCAAAAACGCTCCACAAAAATCTCTCAACGTCGCAAACCACGTCCGTCGACTACTGCAACTGCTACCACGTCGATTTCGCTCGCTTCACAATATCAACGGCTTGCTCTTTATGCATCACCGAATTGCAACCACAACTACAACCACTTGCTCGCTTCCCTTCGCTCAAAACAGACAGCAAAGCCCGTCATTCAAGATGATGCTGATGGTCACTTAATTTACCACACCGGAGACATTCTCCATCACAGATGTTCGTGACAATTTTTTGTTTTTAATTTTCCATATTTATTTTTAGAAAAGACTAAAAAAAAAAACAATACCCAGAAACAATAGCAGTGTCACTTACACTCCTATTTCGTAACTTTCTTCAATAGTTTGAACTTTTCGAGTTTTCTTTATTATTTCGTAATTATCTTCAACAAACGCCAAATAATGAGTAACGATACGAGAACTTCAAAAACAAACGCGTCGCGTGTCTAAAAATATTAAGCGCACCAATTTTCACACAATTTTTGTGTTTTACAAGCTCAAAATTTTTTTTTTTTTTAATAACAAACTATGCCGTTTTTTCTTTTTGATTAATTTTTTTTTAACGTAAATTATTTCAATTACAAAGAAAAAAGCCAAAAACTAAGTTCGGCGCATAATTAATGAAATAATATTGAAAATGAAAACTACTCTTTTTTCCGTACACACTTTGCTTAGAGTCCAGTCAGTTATTCGGGTTTCTTGCTTAAACCTTAACCATACCCAGTTACAGTTGCAGGTTTAGCTTTAAAGTACAGTAAACATAAACGCTTTTAAATTTTTGAAGTTTGAAGCTTTATAACAGTTTGTACTCTTTTTTTTTTGCCGAATTTCAGATAAGATCATGGCCACACTGGGCGAAGGTACTTTCGGACGCGTGGTCAAGGTCAAAGATATGGAACGGTAAGTATTTTTCATTCGTAGATTTGTCTAAAACAAATTTATAAACCTTTCTTTATGCTACAGTGATTATTGCATGGCCTTAAAGATCATAAAGAATGTGGAAAAATATCGCGAAGCTGCCAAATTGGAAATCAATGCTTTGGAGAAAATAGCACTAAAGGATCCGCACGGTGATCAGTAAGTTTTATGCCGTACTTAACTATTTGTGGATTGTCTATATAACATATTTTACTCACTTTTGCAGCTTGTGCGTCAAAATGATTGACTGGTTTGATTATCACGGACATATGTGCATAGTTTTTGAAATGTTGGGACTCAGTGTTTTTGATTTCTTGGTACGTTGGCCACACTTAATTGGTATATAGATCACAATCCGTAACTAATGAGCTTTCTCAATTATATGCAGCGTGAAAACAACTATGAGCCTTATTCGTTGGAGCAAGTGCGCCACATGGCCTATCAATTATGTTATTCTGTGAAATTTTTGCATGACAATCGTTTAACGCACACAGATCTCAAGCCGGAGAATATATTATTCGTGGATTCGGAGTATTCTTCTCACTATAATCATAAGATTGTAAGTAATCAAGGGTTAGCAATCGCTTTAAACTTTCGTGTTCGTTTTATGGAGTTTAATCGTCTATTTATTCCGAACCGTTTTTTCAACGAAATGTTAATTATTAATTAACTTTTGAAAAATATTTTGTATCTCTTATAATTAATTTCCATACACTCTCTTAATTTCTACACCGCTGCCATTTCATATAAATTTTTATTGCAGTTCAATTTTTTTTTTCCAAAATATTAACATTACAAAAATTTCGAACCAATATTTGTTATTAGATTTCAAATCTTTTATCAAAAAAAAATATTAAAATATTTTCATTCGTTTACAATATATGTTTACATAAATATTCAGTTATTGATAATCAGATTAAAAAATCTAAATTTTGGTAAAGAATTTGTCTGATGAAGCATGGCGTTCCTTATAGTTAAATTCGAAACAATCTAAATTTCTATAAATATTAGTATACACCACCTGCTAACTTTACTGTTTAATATGTTTATATACGATTTAAAAAAAAAATGCCTTAATATTTAATTTTTATTGCGTGCTTTGCAGAATCGTGAGGTGCGTCGCGTCAAGACCACAGATGTGCGTCTTATTGACTTTGGTTCGGCCACCTTTGATCATGAACACCACAGCACCATTGTTTCGACGCGTCATTACCGCGCGCCTGAAGTCATATTGGAGCTAGGCTGGTCACAGCCTTGTGATGTGTGGTCCATAGGGTAAATTTAGTTTATATGTTATATAATTAGTAAATGGAAAAACTAACTCCTTTTATCAACAGCTGCATATTATTTGAACTGTATCTGGGCATCACACTCTTCCAAACGCACGACAATCGGGAGCATCTGGCCATGATGGAGCGCATCTTGGGACAAATTCCATATCGCATGGCACGGTAATACAATGCTGCACATGCTTTTATTTTGCTTTCCGCAGTATACTTCATCGAAAAAATTTAACGTTTAGCAATCACACTCTTTACAGCAAAACCAAAACAAAGTACTTTTATCATGGTAAGTTGGATTGGGATGAGAAGTCTAGTGCGGGTCGTTATGTGCGCGATCATTGCAAGCCATTGTTCCTGTGTCAGTTGAGCGATAGCGAGGATCACTGTGAGCTCTTTAATTTGATTAAGAAAATGCTGGAGTACGAGCCCTCGTCGCGTATTACGTTAGGTGAGTTAAAACTGGGCGTTTGTTGGACTTAAGCATACTAACGCTTTTTTTTGGTCTTTGCAGGTGAAGCCTTGCGCCATCCGTTCTTCGATCGTCTGCCGGCGCATCAGCGCCTTGGTGAGATGGCCAACAATAAGCAGCCATTATCCTCAGGCAGCAGCAGCCGCGAGCGTTCGCACAGTCTGTCCAGATGAGAATTACAGCGATTTGGTTATTGTTAAAAGCAGCAAGCGTGCACGCACACACACATACATACACATAAACACTGGAGCCATGTCATCATTATAAAATTCATCATTTGCTACACTTGCAACAAAGCCAGCAACATGCAACAAAACACAAAACATCGAAGGCGTTGCTCAGCACTTGAGCAAAAATGAAACGCGCTGCGATTAGAACCCTAGCTTAAGTCCTAAAGTCTACTTAGAAATTTTTGAACTTGACATGTATAGAAAGTTATTATTTAGCGATATACAAATAATCCTACCAATTGTTAACTGATTATATAACGCATGTTGCTGTGCTACATTTGAGTTTCAGTTTAGCGCCTAAACCCAATCGCTTGTGTATATTGTAATACCCTACAATTGTGTTTTGTTTTTTACTGATAACCAAATCGTGTATAATTTTGATAGAGCAAAATGTCACTTAAACTTGATAATTGTAAAAAAAAAAAGAAAAGAAAAAAAAAAGAAAATGTGCAACAATAACTAAGATATGCACAGTTGAGCTTTGGATTAGCAACAAATTATGACTGCATTGCTTGAAAGTCTAAAAGTTTAGTGTAAAATAAGTAAAAGTCAGATAAAAACACGCTAATTAAAATGCTTGCCAAAAATGCAGCATTGTCTAATTGTAATTAATAAAAGAAAAACTATAAACATTTTTCGAGAGCATCAGTTGTAAGCTATATAAACAAATTTTATATGTACGCATATAACAATATACATACACTTAGAGAAAAACGTATGAATTGTTATGCAATTGATTTTGTATAAATTGCTTTTAGCTGACAGAGTCATTTCTCTTAGATTATGTTCTCAATGTGTAGGAAAAAAAGAAACAATAAGATATCAAGAGATATCAATATCCGTTTGTTTGTTTTCGTTTATTTGTCGAGCATCGAGAGATCAACAAATTGGTGAAAAATTAACGTGAATGCATAAATTTTAACGTAACTCACCCGCACATTTTGTATGTATACACATAAACACACACACACACGCGAAGAGAGAATAAATATATATACCTAAATATATTTAAATACATTTTATTCAAATGATTGTGAGTTAGTTTACATAAATATTAATTTTAAAATACATTATTTGCGATATAATTACCCATTCAGCCAGCATATAAGATAAATAAATAAAACATAAAAAAATATTGTCAAGTTATTTAAAAATTGAAATAAATATAAAATTTAAATATATCTGTTATGTTTTTTAATATTATCGGATAAATTAAGGCTTGAGCAATGGATGTGTAATTCTAAAAATAAAAATATGGATACAGGTAAAGATCAAAAAGTAACAAACCTTAGGAACTCAAATTCAAAAACAACAACTCGGTTTTAGAAAGTCAATGCTTAAAACTTTTATACATACTCTTAATAGAAAAAATATAAGTAGAGTTGATACTGGATCCTCTGCAGCCGCTATGTAAAGTGCTCTAAAGCGCACCAAAAGGGGTTTTTTTTGTAATGTTAAAAGAAGTAAAATAAGTAAGTGAAGAACGAAAGCCAGATATAGATATCCAGATTGCATCTGCGCAGGAACAGAACAATCTTCGTTTCCTTTAATTTGAATTAGCTATAAAGCTGAACTGATGCTGGGCATTACCAGCTTTTTTTTCCGTGCTCGCGAAAGAATCTTCATAAGCATGTAAATACTAGACAGGCTTCATGCTGCATTGCAAAGTCGCAGTACAGCCTTAAGCTCGAAATGTGGAACAATAGATCCCAAGCTTCATAGTGCAGTACTCCCTCAATCACATTTTACAATTAACGCAATTATCTACTAAAAAATTAACTTACCAGGATCCACAAAACAAAATGTTTTTTAAAGGATATTTATTAAATAGTTAGTGTCAACAAGGATGCTCTTTTTGATGTCAAGCACTTATTTTGTACATTTTTTTTTTGACACGAAATTTACCAAAAATAGATCAAGAAATTCAGGAGCTATACATATTTTTAATTTTGGAAAATTTTGTATTAGCCTACGCCATCACAACAAGAGCTGTACTACCAGGCTAACAGCAAAACTAGCAGGTATTAACATTTATGTAGATTAACAGCTGTAAATTATAAAGCATAATAAATTTGGCGACTAAAAGTATGCTACACAAATTTGACCAATTGAATTTTCTTCTATTTAGCGGTAATAAAAAACTGTAGCATACTTTAAGTTGCAAATTTTTATTAATCATGCAAGCAAGCAGCTTTTGATTGGATTGCATAAATACTTGCTAATTATTTATGTTCGCCTGGTATTGCAGTTTGGCTGATTTTAGTGGTTTTGAGCTAAAATCAAGGAAGTCATTTATTATATAAGTTTATTTATTATTTGTTGCATTTAAAATATCTTGAAAAAGGGGGATAACAATAAATAAAATAAAAATTCCTAAATCCGTTTTCTAAATGATCATTTTCTTAGATCAAGTGTTTTTGCAATTTCCGCGATTTTAGTCACAACAGTGGCTGTTTTCAAATTCTCATTTCATTGAATATTGAAACCAAAATTTATGTTTTTCTTGAATTAAATTGTTTAAAAAAAAGTTTAATGCAATATTTTTAATTGAAATTTAAGTAACTTCATTTTAAGTAACGTAGTCGATAAGACAAAATATAGTTCTCATTAATTGCTAAGTATGTATGGGAAAAAAATTTTTAATAATTTTTTTCTTCTTATTTTGTCGTACAATCGTAGCAAACCCAAATATAAAATTTTCTCAAAAAAAATCTGAAATAAACAAAATATTTGTTGAAAAAAATTGCGACACGTTTGTTTCTACTTTTTTGGGAATAAATTACCATTTATTTGTTCTTTGTTTTGCTACGTGTTTCCATTTTTAATTGTTTACGTTTTGTTTTGTGATTTTTGCGTTTTTATAATTTTACAATAGTTTCAACTAAATAAATAATAACAAGTTTTTTTTTTTATAAATATAATTTCTTTTCATACATTATCTCTTGCTGAGAATGTTATTTGTTTTTGTTTACTTCCTTTTGAACTAAATATGCATTTTGTTTGTATTTCAATAATAACTTTTGTTGTTTTTGATTTTTGATTTCTTTCTTTTTGCGGCGTCAAGTTTTTTTTTGCATATAATTTTTTTGTTTTGTTATAAAGCCAAATAAATTGTGTAATTTAAATATTTTTTTTCTGCTATTTGTTTTTGTATGTTTTTTTCATGTACGGCTTTAATCTTACATGCTAAAAATATGCTTAGGCTAGCTATATAGTTATAAAAAATAAAAATTTAAATTCTACAAATTGCAACAAAAACAAAAACCTATAAAAAATTATACATTATGCAAAAGCAATAAATAAATACTTAATTAAGATACACATATATAAAAGTATATACTAGTTAATATGTGTATGCATGTACTTAAATTCTTAAATAGGGCATGTATTACATTATTTTATGTACAAAAACGATGCGTTATTTTTTTTGTTTTTTTTTGAAAAAAAAAAGCAACAAAATTTTTTTGCAAGTAGATACGCTAATTGTTAAAACTCTCTCTCTCCTTTTTACTAGTTTTTAACTTTTAAACGTTTTAACATTTTCTTGAGTTTATCTCTTTTCTGTTTATTGTCTATTTCAAAAGTGTGGCAACACGCCGCACAACGAGCCCTTGGAGCAACATTGCGCAGGCGCAACTAAGCAAAGTCTTGGGTACGGGACAAACTATACAACAAATAAGCGAATTAACTCCAAAAGCGCACAAGATATGACATCTACCTACATATAACCTATGTATGTATTGTACCTTCTAAAATTTTCACTTGGCTCTCTCTCTATCGCCGTCTACTTATGCCCAATAATGAGCGTAAAGTTGGTTGTGGCTGTTGCAAAGGTCGACGACGCGGACGACGACGTCGACAGTGCTGGTCATTTGGTTAGCTTCAACAGCTCTGCCTTGGCGTTGGCGGCTGCTATGGTACCAGTTCCAGAACCTCCTGCCAGAATGGTGGGAGGTGCGGGCGCAATGCGTATGGGCTTTGTACGCGGCTGACTGAAGAGACCGCTTAAAGTTGCCGCCGTGCTGGCGGTCAGTACCATGCTGCTGCCACCCGGACCCGTGGCTGTGGCTTGAGTCACATTACGTTTGCCGCGCGACAGGCTATTGTTGTTGCTGTTGTTGTTGGGACCAGCTGCTGCAACCACATTGCTTGTGGATGTGGGCTGTTGCAGCTGCTGTTGTCGTTGACCAGTGGATGCTGCTCCAGCTGCTGCTGCTCCTCCTCCGCCCGCTGTTGTAACTGCGGCTGGACTGCTAATTTGTGCGGTGGTCGATGAAGCTGAAATGTTATCCAACTCAGTCATTGCTTCTTGTATAGCGCGCTCGAGTTGGGAATTCAGTTTGCGGCTCCTTTTTGAGTGATGGTGGTTGTTTTGATGGTTTTGTTGGTTGTTTGGTTGTTGGCGTTGTGTGTGGTGTGTTTTTTTTTTGGGGGTTTTCAATATATTGTTGTTGGGGTTTCATAATGATGATGGTGCACACACACACACACACACGCACGGACACACAAAACACACATACAAAGAGTTATATACATAGATGTATGCACATGATGGGTTTGTAGCAGGATAGGTCAGCGCATAATTAAAAAAAAAAAGAAAACAGAATATTAATTAGCAAACAAAAAACACAAATTGCAAATCAAATTACAATTAATTTACAATGCATTAAATTTCCAATTTTTGCTAAACTAAAAAATAAAATATCTCTTGCAAATATTTAAATGCTAAAATCTCAGTTTTCAATAAAAATTATTTAAAAAATTTCAATTTTTAACTAATATTAAAAGTTGCTTAAAAAAGTATTTCATTTTAAATGTTGCAAAACAAAAATTTTTATAATTGATGTGCAAAATAATGTTTAAAATTTAATTAAATATACTAAAAATGCTAGCAAAAATAATAAAATATAAAATACTAATAAAATTTGCTACTGAATAAAAACTACAAAATTTAATTTGTGCAACTTCAAAAGGAAAAGTGTTTACGACTTTGAAGAACAACTAGAACCAGCTGTTGGAGAACCATATTGCCTATAATCCTAAAGTCTTTCCGACTCCTATGCCCGACTGTCTAATAGAGTTGAGCCAATCCGGTCCGTTCGTTCAAATAAAATACCTTATGAACTTTATTTCTTATTTTAGTTCCTTAGTTCCAAAGGATTTTTTCCTTGAGACTACAAACGTTTGATTTGGGATTGAGAATATATTCTTAGATCAGCCTGAAGGCCTATGTTGCTCTGGCTTTAAAACTACTTTTGTTCCCTAGAATTAATTCTAAGTTACAATATTTAAATAAATAAATAAATAAATATTCTTAGATGCAAGTGTATTCTTGTTTTGAAGTGGATTAAATTACTACGTTTAGTTTTCCAAGCATGAATCGCTTTCGAAATACATATGTATTTACTCTTTCTTCTAATTGGTACATAATGGCGACAATTTCGGAAAACGTTCTGTACTGGGATTCCTTGGAAACTATTGAAAAAATTATATCCTAACGCAAAAGGAACCAAAAGAACAGGTAGTTCATGGGAAAAGGATTAATAAGTGCCTAAAAAATGAGTCGCTTCTTCAAAAAGAACTCATAGTTTCTAATTGAAAAAGAATAAGAAGTCTCTAAGTGAAAAAGAGGAGAAGTTTCTAAAGACATAAGTTCCTAAGTGAACAAATCTAAAGTAAAAATGAGCTACATTCACGAAAGGAACTAGATTGCCCAACTCTACTGGCTAACACCTAAAAATTAGTCTATCTCTAAAAGTTTCCCGCCCCCCGGTCGACACGATGCTCACTTTCTAGTATCCTTCTGCGCCTTGTGATGCGCCTCCAGACCCTCGGACAGGCTCTGCAATAGGTTGACCGGCATCAGCTCAGATGTGGAACGCCCGCCACCACCGAACCACTGAACCCACACGTGATCGAACTGTTGCGAAGGCGTACACACGCCATCGGGCATCTTCACAATCTTGCCTGGCCATGCGGGATGGCCACGTGTCGGACCCCATATCAGTTCGCCAATAGCAAAAGAACGTGGCGGCAACATTGCAATGGGCGTGGCGCGTGCAGTCGCCCGCTGACGTGTGCGTTTTGTGGGCGTTTTTGAGGATTTCGTTGGCATTGCATCGACTGCAAAGTTTTCTTGCTGCTGCTGATGTTGCTGTACCGGCATGGGCGTGGGCGAAGGTGTTGGCAGCACCTGCGTGGTGGTGCTGGGCGACGTATTGGGTGATTCTAAGAACACACACACACATACACAGACAGAATTTAGCGTGTGGTTTTTTGATTTCTGCATAAAAAGCTGGACGAGAACGCGTACTGCAACTTGGTTAGTGGGCAAGGCGTTAACCGACACCGTAGACAAATGACACAATAAAAACAATAACAACAACAAAACAAAAAAAAAAACAAAGCGACGACAACAGCTAAACCTTATGTGAATGAAGTGCAGCAGGATTGATGTAGTGTTATTGCATGCAGTAAAGAGCGGCAAATTAGTTGGTTTGGGGGTTGCAGTAGTTAGTGACATATGAAGGACGCCGATGAGGCCTTACCCTGGTACTCAACGCTAACTACTTTGTGGTTATTGAGGTGCATGTAGGCGGTGGTGGTAGAGTGGCTGTTAGAATGGCTATTGGAGTTGGTTTGTTGTTGGTGATGGTGATGGTGGTGCATGATCTGGCTGGGCGCTTGCTGCTGCGCTGTCTGCGTGCGCACAAAGTTGCCCGTTGCCGTTTGGAATGAGGAGGATGATGACGACGATGTTATGCATGTAGAGTTGGCCATGCGCATACCTTGGCCTACAGCGCTTGCTAGGCTTATGTTTCCATTGCCATGAAGACTATCCGTTGCTTGCGAAGTAATGTGTATGCGTCTTATCTTTGGCTCCGATGGCTTAAACACGCTGCTCGGCTGGCTAAATAGATTGCTGGAATAAATGCCTGTTGTTGGAAAAGCATAGTTTAATTCGTGAAATCTTTAGACATATCAAAATGAAGTTTATCAGACTTACCACGCTCACAGTCTGTGGACGATGGTGATTGACGGCTATCAGCACTCTGTGGTGAAACAGCCGCATCCGGTTCTGAACTCGAAACGCATTGAACCTACGGGGAAAGGTGTATATCAGTATTGTATTGAAACATTGAATCGTCATACAAAATTAAAACGAAATAAGTTCAAGAATCCCTTAAAGCTTTGAAGGCCGAACCCTTAAGTTATCCCAACCTCTACATACCATATCACTTCCGCTGCTGCGATGGCTAGGCGGCCGCTCGGGGCTTCTTGGACTACACGTAGTTGTATCCGGCGGACTTGCGGCGGCTACCTGCCGACTACTTATCGACTCAATGTAGTTCTTCTCTGGAGCTGCTGCAGCCAGCACGGGCTGCAATGTGGCTGTCGTTTGCTGCAGACTTATATGATGCTGCTGCTGCTGTTGATGCTGCGCCTGTTGCGGCTGTTGTTGCAGCTGTATTGTTGCCGTAGGACTAGCCTGCACAAAGGTAGTAGTGCCTCCTGGTCCACTCTGCTGCGCTGTTGGCATTACCAGGCCCATGGGCGTAGAGTAGATTTGCCCAATGGGACTTAGCTGCCCATTGGCGCCCACTATATACTGCTGTCCCGATGCGCTGGGCGATATGAAAGACTTATTCTGTGGCGAGGGCGTTCGCAACATGAGCGGACCCTGTGGCGTCATTATGCTCGTAGCTTGCGTACAGGCGCCCACATTTTGTATCTGCAGTAGTGTAGTATCCGGCGACATTACCAGTCCAGCCGGCATCAACAATTGCTGTCCAATGAGATTCACTTGCTGCAATATCTGCCCGTTTTGTAGCAGCAGCTGCTGCGTCTGCGGTGCAGTTTGTTGTGCTGACTTATTCACCACAATACCTTGTATGCCCGGGCTCAACTGAAATTGTTGTGGAAATTGTGCCTGCTGCGTAGGCGTTGCCTGTGCACTAGTAATTTGCACCACTTGTGGTTGATTTGCTGCTTGCTGCGCGGCTTGCTGCAGCAAAGCCGGCGCCTGGCTGGGTATGCTGGGCGAGATTTGCGGCGAATGTATCTTGGCGGGCGAACTAGGCGGCGGCGTTATGCACAACGAGTTCTTGCGCTTGCGTACAGTTCTACGCTTGCCCTCCGGCGAGCTTATGATAAGTGTTTGTGCAGGAGCTGCAGGCTGTTGCATGGCATGCAACTGATGTCCCATCAATTGACCCTCCAGCTGCTGTGCTGCTTGCTGTGGCTGTTGTTGCACTATATAACCACCATTGGGCAGCGTATTCAGCACTACGTGCGTGGTCTGTGCCGTTGTGCCCTGACTAACCTGACTGGCCTGTGATGTTATAGGTGTAGCTATAAGCTGCTGTCCGCCTGCATGCAACAACTTGGCACCGCCAGCTGTCAGTATGTTCTGGCCCGAATTGAGTATTACCGTGGCTGTGTTGTTGTTGGCCGTTGAGGGCTGGCTGACGATGTAACCTCCACTTTGTTGCTGATGTGCTGCACCATTTTGCAGTATAAGTCCGCCATTGCCATTGCTTGTCAACTGTGGCAGCTCTGCAGTGTTGGGCTGCTGCTGCTGTATAATAAGATTAGCCTGTTGCGTTTGCTGCTGACGTTGCTGTTGCGCCTGCGGCTTACTGCTGGCGGCTGGTATAACCAGCAGCTGTCCCGAGGATGTCATTATGATTTGACTGCCATTTTGGCTTAGCGGCTGCAATTGACTTACAGAAATTTGATTGCTGGGCGATAGCTTTTGCTCGGCCAGCTTTTGCACCACATTAGCCGCCGATGTGGCGGTGGTGAATGTAGTCGCTGGACGACTTGCGCCCGCCATGGTTGTGACCAGCGTACGTGTCAGTGTGGCGCCTACAGTGCTGGCCACAGGCAAACGTGCTGGCTGTCGCACACGCATCTGCAGCACCTGCGGCTTGGCATGATTGGGCAGCGTGGCTATCAAGGTAGTCGCCTGTGGTGGCTGTGGCGATGCCGAGGGCGTGCTTTTAACCGAATCCAAAGACTCTGTGGGTGAGGATAGGCCATGTCGTGGACTTTCGTGGCTGGTCGATATGGCGCCCACTTGTTCCGGTCGTTTTTCTGCTTCTGGCTGTTGGCGCGTTTGCACAACAGGCGTGCTGGAGGACACAGGTGAACCCTGTGGCGTTGATACGAGTGTGATGCTAGTTATCTGCGGCTTTTGTGGACGCACAAAACCCTGCTGCACTGTGTCCACATGCAGCGTGCGTGGCGCTTGCATGGCCGCTGGCTCCAGCTCCCACTTTCCGGGCCCAAAGAGTGACAATCGACGCATGCGTTGACGTTGTTGCTGCAGCTGAGCGGCAGCGGCAGCAGCTAGATTCTGCTGGGAGCTGTGTACTATGGGCTCCTGTGGCAAAGCCTTGGCTGTGGTATAGACAAGCTGCGTTGTTTTCTTCTCCGCCGCTGGCTTATCCGTGTCCAGTCCTACGCTGAGCGTGTTGTGTAACAATGCGGTTTGCTGTTGCAAATAGCCAGCGGGATCATCCTTAAAGTTGGGCTGCTGTGGCTTGTTGTTGGATACCCAGGTTTCACCGCCCTTTATCACATGCATTTGGCGCTGCGCCATAGCCGGCGGCTGCACTTTGCCGCCAACGTTTGGCTGACTAGTGGGCGTTGATGTGGGCACTGTTGTGGCGGGTGTCGTTGTGGCATAGGGTGGCGGCGGCAGCTTGCCCGTGGCAGTAGCCAGTTTACTGCCGTATTTGTGGCAATCAGCATCTGCAATGGCAAGTAAATTGAAAACAAAAATTGAAAGACGACATTTCAGAAAAGTTTTGTGGTATGCAAAGCGCGTCGCCTTTTAAAGTGGCGTCGAGCGCGACGTGCCCTCCAGAAGCAACTCAGTCAAGTCAAAGGCAAAGAACAAAGGTCAGGTCGTCCCTGGCGTTTTAGTGCGCGTTTATGCTCTTTGTGTGCACTGGAGTCGAAGAAGGAAATGCTAAAAAGGCACTCAAGAAGAAAGCTAAAAGAAAGCGCTTGACAACGACAGACAAAAAATGTAAAGGCGGCTTGTGGCAGCTGCGTAAGGGGCACAGGCACAATAAAATCAAAACATGAAAATGTGAAAACGTGAAGCGCAAACTTATTAGACTCTGGCCTGGAAAAGGCCACCCTGTGTGAATGGGCTGGCCGACAAGTAGGGCAGTTGGGTCGGGTCTACTACTGCTACTACTAACCACCATAGCCACAATTGCTGTCCCATAATGCGTGCTTCAAGAAAGCGAGTGTCTGGGGGTTGCGGTGCACATGTCCGAAGTTTTGTAGCTGTGGTTGTTGCGGATTCTGTGGATGCAGCACACAAAATGTCAGAAACTTAATTAAAGTATAAAAAAAAGGCTAAGCTAAAGCTACGAGAGAAATTGATGCCCATTTGGTGCTTAAGAGAAATTACGGACCAAAAAACGTACTTTAATCAGAGTACGTTAAAGGAATATAAATGAGTGAACTTTAGAAAATTGTCATTTTGATTAGAAGTCGCAAAAGATTAATTTATCGTTTGGACAACATAATAATTTAATTTGCAGGACAGTTTTTGAATCAAAAGGCATTTTTGGAGTTTTGCCTCGCACAGTTTAATTCTTTTCTGATCTCTTCTGTTGTTGTCAAGGACTTTCTCTAGCTGGGCACCACCGTCACAACTAAAAACGATGTAAGCATAGAGATCAAGCAGAGAATTGCTTTTGTCAATCGTTGCTACTTTGATGTCAGTAAAGAATGAATGAGTGGGAAATGAATACTGTATATGGCGCTCTTCCTACTCGTTTAGCTTTATAGCACTGAAGCATAACTTTCAAAGGAGTGTCTTCGTAAGATCTTTGGCTCGTTGGAATGAGGAACAGTTTCAGACATTGGTATAGCCAACTGGATAAACCTCAACCCGGTCCCAGTCATATTGTTTGTATGAATGATAAAGCTCCAGCAAGTAAGATTTTTAATGCGAAGGCTGTGGGAACCAGGCGAAGGGATCGGCCGATCCTCCGTTGGAAAGACCAGGTTGTGAGCTAACTTAGTATAACGAAATGGAGAAGGCGTGAGTAAAGTAAAGGCGCCTGGATGTACGTTCTACGTCAGATCGTAGCCCGATAACGGGTTGTTATTCCAAGTTAAGAATAAGTTTTATTCATCTAGATAACTTTAAAGCCTTCTGGAAGGTCCAAATTAATAAATCAGCTAACTAATCTTAAGACCCTTTGCACCAAAAAATACCAATCGCCTTTATTAACCTTACTTTGTGATTACGTCAGAAATGACCACCAATAAATTTATAAGTTCCCATAGGAACTAGTTCATTTAGTGGATCCAAAAAAATGTTCCTTTTTATAAGGAAATTGTTTGGCTTGGAAAACAAATTTACCTTTCATTTAGGTAATGCTAAGGTAAGTTTAGGAATTGGCCAAGAAATGCTTTTATTCCAATTCGAATAATAGTTTGAATTTCTTAAAGTGGACAGTTCTAGAGTCCTCTCGAATAAATTCAATTTTGAGGCATTTCTAACTTATTCTGTGATAATATCTACGTAATCAACAAACAAATTACTTTGTTTGGGAAATACCATTTATCCGGGGTGACACAGAAATCAATTTCTTTCAAATTCATCAGAATTCTAATTCTTGGTGACACTGATACCCGTTTGGTGCAGAAAACTTACTCGACATTTCACTAATAAAAAGTATTACTTATTACCTATTTTATTAAATTTCAGAGTTATCTGTATCTCTAAAATAACCAAAAGTATTAATTAACGATTTGTATTTGTACAAAATCTCTAGTAAAATATGGGATTCACTGTCAACGGAGTTGTCACCAAATCTTGAGTACAATAAATTAAAATTCGGAGTAGTTTATTAATGTTAATGATGGATGTGAATATCAATAGTTTAGCAGTCAGTTCAAAATTCAAAAATCAGCTGCGCAACCGGATGTAATAGCAGTTGGAGGAGAAAGAAACAAATTTTTCAAATCACAAAAATCAAAATTAAATGTAAACAAATGCATATTGCCATTCACAATGCTGATGACAACTGTTGTGTCATAGGGTTGTCATTCAAACTCATGTGTTGGGCAGAATAAATATTCAAATTTATTTTGCAGAGATTTAAAACGAAAAGTTACAAAATATGCTTCAAGTTATCGACTAATTCAAGAATCTTCTATTAAATAAGGGTCTAAATGTAATACAATTATTTTTGTCAGTAGCTACTTTATGCTGACATTCACGTAAAAACGAAAACATTCAGAAACAAGTGTACGAAAACTGAAATCTCTAAAAGTTCTGTCAACTCAACTCATATTATTGTTTAAATAGTTAGGATTGTCGTGTAACAAATTTAACCGTCGAATACAACTTTGTAGCACGAACAAATGAAATTTACCTGATTTTTCTGAGCTGTTGCCCACAATGCTGCCAAGAATCAATCAATTTTGTTGCTTTTTCATTTTTATAAATCCTCTTAGCTTTTATACAATATGCATTTATTATGCTACAATCAATTGTATTATTCTTTTTTCGTTTTAAAATTATCAAAGCTGAAAAAACTCTCAACAATGAGCTATCCAATTTTTCACTCCACATAAAATGCAAATAAGCAAAAAAAAAACAGAAAAATAATTATTGAAAAACGCACGAAAACTCATTTGGATGTAAACCCCAATGCTTACGAGCACACAAAAATTAAGCAATGTCCTTAAAGCCATCAAACTCAGACTAGCAGACAGCACAAGGGGTGCTGCAACCACAGCATAGCCACGCGGCCAACAGCGCCAAAAACTCCAAACCAACACCAAAGACAACGTGGCCAAGCACTCCACACAAAATAATTCTAAAACGCGCAAAACTTTTGCTTTGTTTGGCGTTTTTAATGCCGCGGTGATTGGCTTCTGCTTGACTGCAAATGGCATGCACTTTATAGGTGTGAGTTCGAATCGCAGTGAATGCCTTTTTCGGTGTGAGTGCGTGCCTGGGTGAATGTCGAAGGGTCTGTATGCGGTGGATGGTGATGGTGCACGTGGCCAAACTTTGCCGTCAAGTCCCTTTTGTTTCAATTAACCTTTTCATTTTAAAGTTTTAACAATGTTTGCCAAATGTTTGTGCCAAGCTCCACTCCGAATGTCTGTCTGCAGATCCGTCTGTCTGTTAGGTTGCTTTAGAATGCCACTTGAACATTAAGCCCAGCCGACTGACAACCTTTCAACTCACCAGCCCGTAAAGACGATAACTGCCGCTTCCTTTAAAAGGATGGCACTTAAAGTGACCCCAATGTATAAACCCTTTTTAATTTTTCCTTTTTTGTTTTTTTTTTGGGTGGGAGTTACGAAATAGGCCTATTGAAACTGGCAACAGTTTTTGCATGCTTGTAGTTTCAAAGTTTTATTTTTGTTGTATCCGGGTTAGAAACATATCTCAAATTGAAATCAAAATGCTTTGAATGACAAGCCAGCGATGTGTGTCCACATGACAAAGCTACTGACAAAACCGAATTAAAAGATGCACTTTTCTTAGAATAAAAGTCGTAATGATTTTTAACAAAACTTTTTGGGCTAATTTGGAGTGAGAATAATTTACAGATTTAACCTTTTTCAGTAAAACGAAGTTTTCTTGAAACAAAATACCTTATGAAAGCGTTTTAAGGGAAAATTAAATTGTTAGCATGTTTAAAGCTGCTTAAATTTTTCTTACTCTGTAACCATAGCGTCAAAGGTATTTTAAATTTATTTTATCGGAGGAAAGTCGCGTGACAGACAAATTCTTTTGCGAAAATTTCAGCTTCAACACCTAAATTTCAGACACTAACACATTAAGGAACACCCATCGATGCTGATGCAGGTGAAGTAAGAGAAATCATGGTAATATCCGAAGCTTTACTACTTGTACAACAAAGCTTAGTTTACCTTAGAAAAATAGCTGTGAGCTAATCCAAGTCCAGCCCGATGGGTGAACTTTTTGATGATATCATATAAACATTTCCCTCAGTGTTAACAACTAATTTCTGAGACTAAAAGATGCAGGGCAGGCCTTACTACTTCACAGAACAAACATATTCAAATTTGTAAGAAACTCCGAAATTTCGGACAAGATCTAGAATATACATAACGTATGATATCTGGATACGCTCTGTTAGAGGTGAGAGAAAATGTACTAATTTTGAAAAGTTTAAAAAAATTCCGTCCAAATGACATTGTTTGATAGTTTGTCTTAGCCGAATCGTTTCCGGTATTGATCTAATCAAAACCTCGCACAACTGTTCACCATGCAAAAAGCATGATATTTGGGAAACATTTTAAGTCTCATTTCGGCCAAATAGGTCGGAAAATTTGGAAGTTTTTACAGGTCCTAAGCAAATCCAGAAAACAATTTCGGGAATTCCAAATGCCATTCACAGTAACACTACATTGTTTAATATAATTAGATTTTTGAGAAACTTGAATAGTTCGGACGAAATCCGGAAAACCACATTCCTTGGTTTCCATCCGTTAGTGGTGATAGAAAATTTAACGATTTTGCGGAAATAAGGCTTGCAAAGATCAGTCTATCGAATGCGAAAGAAACAACAATTCTCTTATAAATATTAGCCAAGGGTTATAAATGGAGTCATTTTTGTCAACTAAAGTTTCCATACCGTCTGCATATAATAAATAAAAAATAATAAAGATTTTTAAGAAACATGAATATTTCGGACGAACTCCTGACAGCCCTAGAACCTCCACAACAGGGGATGATGAAAAATATAACGATTTGGATAAAATAAGGCTTTTAATGTACACGAAGAATCAGTTTATCGAATGCAGATGAAACACAATTCCAAGGATCAATTTTTTCACCTAAAGTTTCTATACTCTCTATCAAAGGAAACTTAAGAAATGTATCCAAAGCCATTTAGTAGATAGCTACAAAGTGTCCTTCTTTTGCAATTCCTCACGAATTAAACCGCCTTAAATAATTTTTGATACCTATTCTTCTGCTAACACTTTAAGTTACACATATTCTTTCAGACTTTGTTGAAAAGCTTAAAACTCATAAAAGTCACCTTTAAATGCGTAAATACTTGAAGTTAAACCAGAGTATAAACATAACTTCTAATGTTTACCAAACTACCACAAAGACCAATTTGTAATTTCTCACTCTTTAAAGAGCAAGTACACACACTTGTACACATTATACAGTGGTTATATTTACAAAAGCTTAAGGACCTGCCAGCGATTTGTAAAAGTTAGTCTGGCTGAGCATAGGAGAAAATCCGCTTGAGGCGTTCTCAAGTGGAAATGTAAAATAGTCGAGGGCATTTAATAAACATAACATTTATTTAGAGTCCATCGTCCAAAAAGCAACAAATAGGGAGAGCAAGTTCTATGCTATAGAAAGCGCCAAGAGTCCTTTGACTTTCTACCAAACAAAAGACGAAATCAAACTCCCCAAACACAGACAAACACACACACAGACACAGACACGCGGCTCGACAAACAAACAAACCAACAACAACAACAACAAGGTGCAGCATGCACTTCCTGCTAAATGCCAAAAGCTAAGCTAAGCTGCTCATCCTACAATTGGGTTTCCAAAAACACCATTGCACCCACAAGCCACCCACTGTTCCCAATCCCTAGAAGCTCCTGCATACAGCTTTAAGCTTGTTGAACTCACAATTTTTTGTTTGCATTGCCTCTTTCTGTCTCTTTGTCCCGTCTGTTTGCATTTTCACTTTATCATTGTCTGTGCTATGTTTTTTCACTTCGCTTACAGCTTCTGTTTGCTGATGTATGTGTGTGTGTGAGTGAGAGTTTATGCTTGTATGTATGTATGTAAGTGCATTTTGTGTGCTTTCGCCTTTTGCTTTGGCTTCTTACTTCATTTCCTTATGGCCCCTATTTCCTTGGCTTTACTTGCAAGCAGCATCATCATCATCATCGTCACGTATCTACACTAATATTTTCCATGCAACGAAGCTTGCTAAGGTTGTGGCCTGCGCACATTGCACTGCATCTTATATGAAATCCTTTAGCGTCCTTCTGGACACCGACGATTTGTTGGTGGCATCGTCTTTGCAGCTTGTCGTGTTTGCAGCTGCGCAAAAATGCAGGATTTAATCTATTTTCTATAGCATACTTTTATGCGCCGCAAATGCTCGCCTGCTGGGAGGTTTTTTTATTTCTGTCGTTTGTGCACAGCACTTGTCCAGGGTTGCCATAGCATCCGGCACTTAAAGTACAAAGCATACAAAGCATATCTCTGACTGTTCTTTTCAGACAATAAAAAGGTATTTGTACCCCTCTGCTCCAAACTACAAGTCCAAAAGCGAACGTAATTTAAATCTAAGATTGTCAAGCTACGCATCAATAGTCATACAGACAATAAAAAGTAAAAGTACTTATAATATTTATTAAAGTAATTTGACAAATTTCTGGGGCTATAAAGTAACGTTTCTTGGCTACTTGAAAAGTGGAAAATGTGCTCCATAGCTCTATAGTGCTAACGTAAAAAACACGGTCTATGCGTGCAACTGGAACCGCGAAACAACTAACCTGAAGAAAACATATAAAGTCTAAACATATCCAGCTCAAAGCCAGCAGCAAAACAGCAGGAGCGCGTTCTCAACTCAGCTTAGAAAATAAATTTCGACTGTGCAAAGCGATTTGGAGCACAACAAGTATATCAAATATTTAAATTTTCCAATTCAAATTCCACTTTAAGGATTGCCGACGTACCAAACTTCCTTGATTTTATTGCTAAGCGTGCATAATGGGTATGGAACCCTGGTACACCATTTATTTTTTAAATTCAGGACCTCAATTTATATTATGTTAGTCAACAAATTAAGAAATAAACTGATTGAAAAGGCATAGAAACTCATTAGCGATAAATTTATGAGATAATAGCACAGATACTAGACGTCTAAGGAGATATCATATTTCCAAGTCAGAAATAAATACGACTCATCTCAAAGGCAATCCAGCTAGAATTATTAAAGATTTTGTAAAACTTGGTCCTCTCGAATAAAAAAATAAGATAAAAAGATGGCATACGTTAAAGTCGGGCGTGGACGACTTTGGGATACCCTGTACCACCACATTGCAATTAAATCCGATATAAAAACAGTCGAATTTGGCACCAACAATTTTTTGTTGACCGATCGGTTCTATGGGGTCTATATGATATAGTCAACCAGTTTTGATCAAATTTGGTACAGTGATTGGGAACTCTAAAAAACTTTTGAGTGCCAAATTTGGTTACGATATCTTCATAAACAAACGAATTATTTATCTAAATCTTTTGGGGTTTTTCGAGGTCCTGTGAAACACCTCTAAGGGAGCTATATAATATATCCCCGATATCAAAAATATAAAATAAACTTGCATCCCCTGACATAATAACGCATCTAACCTGAAAATTTGGTTGCTCTAGCTCTTACCATCTCTGAGATCTAGGCGTTCATACAGGCAGACAGACAGACAGACAGACAGACAGACAGACAGACAGACAGACAGACAGACGGACAGACGGTCAGACGGACATGGGTATATCGACTTCTCTAGTCACCCTGATCATAATTTGGGTAACTTTGGGGGTCTCCGACGTCTCCTTCTGTATGTTACATACATTGCACAAACTTAATATACCCTTTGTACCATACGGTACAGGGTATAAATATTACGTAATATCTCCAAAAATAACTAGTATCTTTGGTAGATAAGCTTTGACAGTCTGGGCGTAGATCCCGAAATTCTTGTACGCGGAAAACAGGGCCAAATATAAATATGATACCGGATTGTAAAACTTTATATGCCTAGTTCTCTTATTCAAGGTATTAACACGACCGGACGAAAGGACAGATAGACAAACATTGGTCAATCGATTGCCCTTGGGAAGACTTATTACTTTAGGCCTGCGAAACTCTGTGCCAAGCACTAAATAAGAGCACAACAGGTGTTTCGAATCAGTTCTAAATAAGGTTAAATAAATATTTCGATGGCGTGAAAAAATGTAAAAAGCTAAATCTTTTGGTGAAAATAAAATGTTGTGTTTAAGGTTCAGTCGAAACGCACCCATAAGAAATTTATTGGTGTATGTAGCCCTGGTTTTTAATGAAGATACGTCAAAACAATAATGTGCAATAAATTTTCCAAATATCAACGGCTTTCAAAGAGCATTGCTCATCATACAAACAGGCCTTACTAAAGTAGTGCAAGTGCTAACGTTTACTTCCCCAACTACTTGAAAGCACTTTTGTTTAACGATAACTATATTGTCCATAACACCATTACTCCAATTCATGGGATCTCATAAAAAAGTAAACAAACAGATAAGAAAACTAGAATATAAACACAATCGTAAGTGCAGAATTTGTATAGAACGTAATAAATCAATTAACACACGGCTGCTTTTCGTATTCCTAAATTTCCAAAGTGGATTTTAGTTTGGGATTGTAGACCATTTTGGGTTTTTGGATCGAAAAACTCATTTAGCCAACACTAGCATACAAAGAAAGAAAAGTTAATCCCTTTTTAGAACTTGAATTTAAAGTGGATTTCACTGCATGGCATCCAACCCAATGTGGGCTCTCTAAAAGTCATTGTCGATTAGGGTTCAATCACATTTTAAGGTATTGCCATTGGCTTGGGCATGTTAACCACTTACCTTTGTTGGCCAACTCAAGTGTTGTTGTTGTTGTTGCTGCTGGTGCTGGAGCTGCTGCTGTGGCTGTTGCCATCGTTGCTGGCAACGTCGTTGCCGCTGGCGACGTCATCAGTGTATATACATCACTGGCAGCAGTTGCTACGGTGGCTCCTGTTACCTTTACTACTGCTGCCGATGGTGGTGGTGCTACTGCTGCTGCTGTCGTCACATCCTTTAAGGGCTGTGCATGCAATTGCTGAGATTCAAGAAAACGTTGCTGATGCAAACATGGCATTGATGTTCCAGTCCCCGTCAGCGTTCCCATCATTGACGCTTCAATGACGGCTTTGTTGGTGATGTTGTTGTGGTGGTTCGCCTTTGTACCAGCCGACACCTTTAATGGCATGTTGGGCACCTGTAAAACACAAAATCCAAATTGGCATAATTAGTATAAATGCTTTTTGCATTAAAACATAAACAAATGAGGCGCAGCCGTCAAATCGAAAACGAAATTTTAATCAACGGGTCGTTTGTAGAAATCTAATGCATACAAATATACATATGTACTCACTAGGTACATACATAATTGGCGCCTGTAATTTACATACAAACGTGATTTGAATTTACGCAAAAATTAGACAAATACGTCAATCCCAGTCATTTCGATGGGTTTTCTATACACTGTACCCAAAGTTGAAGGGGTATATTAGCTTAGTGCGAAAAACCCATGAAGTCAGTTTGTTTTCCGGTGCGACTGTTTCTCGAAGATTATCAAAAAATTAGGAGCATGAAATTATTTCAAAAGTTGCGTTCCCACCTACCTACTGTATTAGAACTCGAAACGTACCGTTCTTCTCCCATTACCAACTCAGGATGAAGAGAAATTCAGAAGCAATGCGACAGACGTAAGGTGAGCCAAGCAACTTCTTCGCCCTTGGGTCTAGAAAATCTGCCAAAAGGCAAAGAATTCTCTAAGCATATTGACCGGATTACTAACGGAATAATTACAGGCCCAGACAGTGGCGGATCCAACCCCAAAAAAAATTTGTTTACAAATTTGTTGACAGTCTTCTGCGAGCTCTGATGAATATACACTTCGAAATGAAGAACCCCCCTAAAACCATATCGTGGATCCACACCTGAGCCCAGAAAATAGCTATCAAAGACTCTAACAGCTATAGGCTTTTGAAATTAATGTGAAATCCTTGCAACAAGTATGTGTTCTACAGATTTTGAAGCTCTAGCACGACATCGCCGATTATAAATGTTACTCGTTTGGAACCAAGTTTATTCCCTGCTCTAATTAAGCAACTTTGAATTTAGCACGGGTCGCGATTGATCCCAAGCAGTTCAAACGTTCCCATAAACATCTTATGATAAGAGAAAAATTCATTAGAATAGTTTTTTAAAAAAAAAAAGTATTGCTTAATCTTTAGATTCAAAACAACCCAAAATTTGTTGACTATCATTCCATCTGAAAGCTTCAAGTTAGACGTGCACAATAAATTAATTAGCCAAGGTTACAGTGCATATAAAAGTCGGAATATGCCGACTATCAACACAACCCACTGTTGTTGTTATTTTTAGCACACAACAGTTTTTGCCGCATTAATATGTAAGCCAGCCTACAGCCCCCGGACTAAACTCTGAGAACCCCTAAGGGGCGCTGAGCAAGAGGTGATTTGGGTTTAGTTACAGTCCAATTAGCATTTTGTAAATGAATACCCAATGCTATACATATGTAATCCAATCAAATTCAGTAAATTGTCATTATTGAACACATCAAAAGAAGACTGGAACGCAATCAGTTGCCAAGGTGGTCCCAAAACCACCAACAGCGAACCATCAGGTGCACAGACTGAAATTATGCAAATGAATATTGAGCGTTTCGGTTAACACCCACCAACCGCCGCCGACAATTCTCACTGTGATAGCGGTCGACCTTCTCGGAAATGGCATTTGGCATTTCAATCAGCGCATCAATTGCTTCATTGGACAACCGAGCGATGTGTCATGTCTATTTCTGGCCGCAATTTGTACAAAATACACAGCGGTGGTAAGCTTTTTGGAACCACCAACAAGTTGCACGCAGACGACGTGTCGTGGCAAAGGAAACTTAATCGATCGTTCAATCTTTCGTTGGCTATGAAACAATTTTACTATAATTGGACATAGCGCAGACCAAAAATGGTTATTAAACATTAAAATGTTTTGTTGCCGCTTTTTACATCAAGACACATACATCTGATGAACTGACTCCAAACTGACGACTGACTGCCTCGAGCCATAAGCGGGCAAATACAAGCTGAACTCAAGTTGTCGACAAGCCCGTGTGCCAAATGAATGCTCTTCTATTTTCAATAAATAAAAATGAGTTTATGACCAATAAAAGTTTTTTTTAGAAACTTAAACCTGCCAAGAGGCACCATTTCTCATTTCGAAGACACAGATTACATATTCACGATCCCTTAACTGCCTATCAAATACTGCTTAACTTCAAGTCCAATGTGGCGGTTAGAGTAGCTCCCTCTCTACTTCGAGCATCCAAGTTTGCGTTAACAAGTACGCCCTTAAAGGGTCAAACTGCGGGGTTGAAAGCTGGAATTTGATTTTGACAAGCACACCCTCGTGTTATTCACGGGTAAGCGCCTATTAAATGACTTTTAAATATATTTTGATTTGCGAAATATTTTTTTTTCAATAGTCCATTACAAAGCTATTTGCAAGTACTAAAGCTTGGTGTTTAGAAGTGCAGAAATTTATAATTATACCAAACAAAATTTGAACCCCAGATTTTCTTTAATTATGTTTAAATGATGTTTCGATTGTTATTAACAAAAATATGCAACAACTAGCTTGCGCCATCCAGCGACAGCAATTTGGAAGCGCCATCCAGCGGCCAATACTAAAGAAAGAGAAATAATAATGGGAAAAAAGACGACGACATCACTGCATAGAAATAGTGCTACAAAAACATCGAGTCATTATCGATAAATCGATGGTGACTTCAGACCATATAACGATATTTCTATTTTCGTTAGTTTTTCGTGGTTTGCACAGAAAAGTAAAAAATGTTTTGGACATCATTAAATAATTTAGTTTTGACAGAAAAGTTTTGAAAAATTTATTTTTATGTTTATAAATTGCGTGTTTTTTAAGACATCTATATAGGTGAAAATAAGTGAAGTGGGCCACTTTTTGGGTTGACCTCTTCGATATTGATTATTTTTACATATGTGAAAGAAGGTAATATTAAGCTCGTCAATCTTTACTGCAAAAATCCGATTATTTATCGAGTTATCGATAACAGAATATTACGATTTTTGCTTTAGACGTTTCTTTGACAAGACATATCTCCTGAGCGAATAAAGATTTTTGAACAAATTTTTTTTTAATGAAACTTTAATTTCAAACCAACCCATAGTTATTTTTGCAGGTTCAGCTAAGGAGTTCCAATCAAAACGGTCGGTACATATTTTCTAACATACTAGACGAAAAATCCAAAGACGTAGTCTTCTTAAGTGGTCACGAAAAACCCCTTTGTCTGTTGCACATATTTTATAAATCCAAGTTTGTTTGACCTCATACAGATTTCTGTCGAGGCTGAACCCTTGCGGAAGTTGTGAAAAAATTACATTTTTTAACAGTCACCGATAAATCAATTCGAAAATCCTAAGCAAAACCGGCTCATATAAACAAAAGTTACACTTTTTAAACCAATTAGAAATCGCAATAGTAAAATAGAAATAATTTAAACAGCTTACTGCCAGCTATAATCTTAATAGGCAATTACTTTTCACTTAACTTGAGCTTTTGTTAACAAGAAAATAGCTCTTCAAATTTTCATTAAAACCGTCAAACATTTGGCATAATTTAAAGTCAATGACTAAAGCAGTATTTTCATTAGCTACCACGCCCATTCGTTGCATATAAAATGAAAAACTCCGAAAATTCATAAACCTCAGCAAAACCGCCCATTCTGATGATTCTTGGTATGAAGCTCTGCTTCCACTGCTACTGCTGCGTGGACGCACGGAGTGCAGGCAGCTCTATGCAAGTTGTTGTAGATACAAATGTATCTATGAGTTCAACAAAACTAAGCTCTGATTGCTGTTTTCGTTTTTGCTGTTGTTGTGGCTTTGAAGTGCGTCCTCGTTGTTGTTGTTGTCATTGTTATTGCTGTTTTTCTTGTTACTACTGCCACTTAGTCAAACGATGTTGGTTGCCTTCTGCACTGCCTTCTTTTGCTATTACAGACATTCTACGAGGGCAGTTTGATGAGTCAAAAGCAAAATACCGAAACCAAGGCACGGCTTGGTAAACACTATGGATACTTTGCAACAACATTTTCAATGGCTAAGAGGTGGTTCGGTGCATTCCGTTTCGGTCGCACTAGGCCAACTAACTCCCAAAAGAGGCGGTCATGTCAGAAATCGTCGATTACATCCGTGGAAGATCGCATCTGATGGAGCGGTTAAAATCCCATTTTATATGCAAATTTTTGCCGCGTCTGCTCACACTCGACCATAAATGCAGCCGTGCGACCACTTAAAAGGTTCAGAAGTGGTGGTCACGCTAGAAATCGTCGATTAAATCCGTAGTAATGGAAGATCGGAGAGTGAAGGTGCATGAGGGTGACGAGGCTGCAGGCATTTCAACGGAGCGGGTACATCACATTTTACATGCAAATTTTTGGCGTAAAAAAGCCGTTTGCTCACATTCAACCATACAAGCAATCGTGTGATGAAAGAGTGTTTGACGACGGTCGAGTTATGGACCCACCAGAGGATAAACAGCAGCTAGGCAAGTGTATTTTTCTGGAAGAACGTGCAGCAATAAAGTTAGTTCTATCGGCCAAAAAGGTTACGACGAAAGTTTTTTTGCAAAGCATGCTGTGGCGTCATTCATATGGTTTACCTTTAAATGGCTGCATGCATCACAGGAGAATATTATTAATAGCTGTTGGACAGATTCGACAGTGCTCATGAAGCTAGTTTAAGAGAAGGTAGAATAATAAAGGGACACAGCGTCCGGTTGTCACATTTCCAGACCACTCTGGTCAAGGTAATTCTTCTTCTTATGACCTGTTACTCCTAGTGGAGCATGGGGCCATAGAGTCAAGGTACAATCTAAAACAAATATACGAGCCCCAGCAGCTCTACAAGAACGGGACCGGAATGATGACAGCAGTTGTAACGATAATAGCCAAGAGAATGCACGTTCCCGCGAAGATAAAGAGAAGATAGTCAGCAACTAAAAAGCATACCGGCACTTCTTTGAAGTCGCAGCCAATATCTGGAAAAGCCTTTGTTCACCTGGCTCTTTTAATCAATTCCTCAAAATGGTTAAGCATGTAAAGCGATTAAGTCATCCACAATAGCAAGTAACAGTTATTCTTACCATCTACATCACCCTCCCCCTATACACTCCACCCTTCTTATACTCCCTTTCTTTTTGATTGGGCATCACAATGGACAAGACGATCTCTAGGTGACCCCGGCCTAAGCTGAAGAGTTGTAGGGCTGGGAAAGAGGCCACAGAATTTCATTCTCAAAGAGGTCACTAGCTTATCAAACTGCCCTCGCAGCGTAGTTTGCAGCTGTCTCTGCCACAAAAAGCAAACATAATTTCAACTTTTCAACCGTAATAAAATAGCGCACACCAACAGCAAGTCAGCCGGCCCAGTAACCCCGCAACCCCCGCCAGTGGACCACATTGATGGCCAGCCGCATTTGGAACACGCGCCGAGTAGCAGCTACTAGACAACAAGTTGCCTTCCCGCTCCATAGCCCTTACGTTTTCAAGCTCTTGAGGAGCTTCAACAAACAAAAAATATGTAGCACATCTTTCCAACTGGGTCGTCATCGTTGTAACTGCTCAAAGAGTGCCTTGTAGTTGGCATTTGAATAGACGGCGCGGTTGGGGGTTAGGGTGTTTGTCTGTCGGTGTGGCAGTTTTGTAAATTATACAAAAACAAAATTCTCAGTCAATCGTCACTAGAGACCACAAAAACCAACTTTTGCCAGTGCATTCCACTCGAAACTTTTCACGAGTCATGAGACAAAAGCAATGGTAACCAGAGCCTGAAGCAGCGGTACGAGTGGCGGAGTGAAGAAGCAGCAGAACGTACAGCAAGGGACGGACTATAGGGCGGGAGGTGCAACCGACCATTTTGGAAAACGGAATTTAATAACATGAAATTTAATTGCCGCTTAATGGCAAAATAATTAAGCAAGTGCTGTGAATGCAAGCGCATAAAACAGAATGCAAACCAACCAAAAGAAAGAATCTTTGGTAGCGAATTTCCAATACCTTAAATGTTTCAGTATTGAACTTGCTGCCGAAGCCTAAAAAAAATCGACGTTGAATAACTCTAAAACACTTATTATGAAAACTTTAATGATCTTTGCCTTTGCTAGTCAAGTTTTCTGCTAAAAGCAACTACAACAGTGTTTTTTGGGTGTTGCAATAAATTCAAAAATCACTTTCTCGGGCATAAATGCATAATAGTAAAAAAAAGGAAGTGTCCAAAAACAACTTACATTATAAAAAAATGGGTATTTAAGCCCAACTCAGAGCATTGAAAAACTCGAATCGGAAAAATCTGGAAAATGTTGGTACCATATGTTTTTTAAAAAACCTGTCAATATAATATATATATTTGGAACTTTAAAACATAATAACTACGATGATTTTAAACCAGAGTTTCAAAGGTTTTTGACTAATGTTTCTTAATTATTGTCGGGTAAATTTTGGTCAAAGAAATTTATAGCACACTACCTAAAGAGTATAACAATATAGGGTATAATATATTGGTGATTCCAATGAACTGAGCATAGGGGGTTGATGGATTACCACGCTCGGTCTGGCCACTGATGATATTGGATAACGTACTATATACATATGTATATATATGGTGTATGTACTATATATGTATATGCAAACACATAAATACACTTAAACACATGTATAAAAAAAACATGCATTTTGCATTTTTGACATATTAACTGTCGCTGTTTTTGACGGCGACAAAAAAGGCGCACCACACAGCGTATGAGAGCAAGTGAGATGGAGGAAATGCGGAAAAGAGATGGTTGCATGGAACGCCCAACTCTTGTAAAACATGCAATAAAATCCACACGAAACACAACAAAAAATGGCTAAAAACCAACAAACATTGCACTTTTGCATGCATAATTGTGAAAATTAAAATGAAAATGCTTCAGACGGGTTGGCTTAAACAGAGAGGGCGAAGTGGAGCAAGGGTAGCAGCCACCAAAGAGGGGGTTAACAACAGGGGTGGCAACCAACGAGCCATGCAAATGAGAAAGCAGGTGGTGTGAAGCTAGCACAGGTGCATGGCCGCAGCCGACATAGTCGCCCCGGACTGGTGTTGGATTTCATTAACGTCATAATGACGCGTCCGACAGCTTTAATCCTTGCCGGGTAAACGATGCCGGCAGCCAGCAAACCACATACAGTGCAGCGCCAGCTCCGCAGCTCTGCTACCCCACACCTCCTTGCATTAACACCATCCAGCAAACTCTGGTCAGCTATTGGAATGGTTTGTTCGTCGGTGTGACTGTTGGTTGGTCTGTTACTTGGTCGGTCAGTCCAGACAATGCGCGCACTCGTAACAGGAACTTGCGGCGCAGCCGGATATGAGTAATCGCTCAGTCACGTCGCCATCAAACTGCTGCAGGACTCTCTAGCTGTAGCTGTAGCCACTGCAAGATTTTCGTGTCCGACTCGGTCCTGTTTCTTTAATGCCTGGCTACAACGCGCAGTTGGCACTTTGCAATGCATGACGTAACCTGCAACGGAAATAGCTCAACGTTTACTTCTCTTGCCGCATAGCCCACCCGCCCCTCCTCACGAACTCTGGCGGCCCCCGGCTAACTGCCAAGTGACAAGTATGGTGGAGTGAGGACTTTCGGGTTGCAACTTCCAGCACACAGAACGTGGTGGTCGTTGTAGAGCTCGAAAAGCATTTTAAACTAAATTGAAAATGAACAGCAGCAGTCTAGCAACATGGTTAAAAGGAAAACTCTACTACTTCAGCAGCCTGCTATTTGAGATAAAAACTAAATGTTTGCTCTAATAAAAGTTAAAGTATTAAGCAGAGTGTAAAATGATACCTTCCTAATTACGACACCATGCACAGTTGACCCAAGAGAAGTTGATCCAATTTTTGGCATTATTTTTGATTTAATTGCACAAAGAAAATAATCTTCTTAATTTGATACAGTGTTGTGTAGCGTCTTTCAGTAGCCATGTGCGTTGGAAGCTGTTCATGTAAATTGGCAACACTGTAATTTTTTGATACTTGTACGCAGTTTACCATGGAGCGCAACAAAACAACGATTTTGGTATTATTATCCTTTGATTAAAATTATAATTTTCAATCATAAGGCAAAATGTGAGCAAGTTTTGGGAGGGTGAGATCGGTGTGGGTATGGATGTTGTTCAGGCAGCTTCGTTAACCAATGAAGAGACGGTGACTGCCAATGGAGAACAACCTCGTCAAAACGACGGCGCTCTATTTTATTTTACATTCTACAGATTCTAATTATGATTTTGTTGAAAATATAAAAAAATAGGGAACCATCAACCATTATCATCAAATCAAACAAGATTCAACTTTATAGTGGAACAAAAGGGACGACCTGAGTTGCGTAAGAAAGACTAACAATTGGCCGATGTGTCAATTTTTCGGGATTTGAAATATGCCTTTTTTCAATTCTTCCATAATTTTTTCCCACAATATGTTTCAAGCTGAACAGTTGACGCTCAAGCGGTTTTTTTTTTTAATGAAAAAGTTTTATTCCAATCTTCTAGATGATTATCTAAAGACCAGGCACATTATACCTGTAATAACCCCGGATTTAGGAACAGAATAACAAAATATACTCTCAATTAATATCTATAAATTGTTTAAAGCATTAACTTTGAGAAAAATAAATTTTTATAATTTACAGATTCGAAGGTGCGCAGATCGGCTACCCCTCAAGGTGGGGATCTATCTCCTCTCTTGTGGGTTCTAGCGATGAACAAGTTCTTGCGGAATCTAGAAGAGAGTAAGAACCTCTGCGAAATCATGCAACGACTACTGAATGAGGTTGATCGGTGGTCCAAATCATGTGGGCTACTTAGCCAGCAAAACGGAACTTATTATATTCACAAGGAAACACAAACTACAGGAGGTTAGACCTCCGAATTTAAATGGTATCACTTTAACATTTGGTGAAAAAGCTCGATACCTAGGACTGATCCAAATCATGTGGGCTACCTAGCCAGCAAAACGGAACTTATTATATTCACAAGGAAACACAAACTACAGGAGGTTAGACCTCCGAATTTAAATGGTATCACTTTAACATTTGGTGAAAAAGCTCGATACCTAGGACTGATTTTAGACAGGAAGCTGCTTTGGAAATTAAATGTTGAGGGTATAGTGAGGAAAGCGGCGATAACCCTGTATTCAGAGGGCGGCTAGCTGGAGTATCAGCGGGGCCCTTAGAACGACCCCCACAGCAGCATTAAACGTTATGCTGCATCTATTGCCGATAGACCTATATTAGCAGTAGCAGTTAGCAGTGAAATCGGCCTTAAGGCTAAGAGAATCTTCGAATCTAGCCATTAGTTCTAGAGGACACTCGACTATTCTGATTTAATTTCCGCATATTCCCAGACTCATTGACTTTTCTAGCTCAATGGAGATATTCTTAGACAGACAGTTCAGTGTAAGTTTCCCATCTCGTGAAGATTGGGACAATGGTATACTGGACAGTAGTAGCAGGATTACTATCTTTACGGATGAATCTAAGCTCAATCGTCAGGTGGAAGGGGGTGTCTATTCGGAACCGTTGGGCATCAACGAATCCATCCGTTTACCACATCATTGTAGTATTTTTCAAGCAGAAGTCATAGCTATAATGGAAAGTATTCTTATCATTAAAAAGCGCGTATTATCCGATAGGGAGATTCAGATATATTCTGACAGTCTGGCTGCCTTAAAAGCATTACAATCGGTAAGGCTCATATCCAGGCTCATAACAGTACTAGATGTTGTACAGTTCTTTACTATTAATCTGCTCTGGGTACCTGGGCACCGAGATATCGTGGGCAATTGCAGGGCAGATGAGTTAGCTAAGCGGGGCACAACATTACCACTTCAGCCTAACAAGGCGATGGTACCTATGCCGCTAGCGATGTGCAAACTATTAATAGATAGGAATATTATGATTGATGCGAACCATAGATGGGTACAAACTGGAACCTGTCTAATTAGCAGAAAAACTTGGCCACAATGGAGCTTAAATAGAACTAAGCAGCTTTTAAAACTTAATAGACTAGACATAAATGCAACGATAGGGGTTCATACTGGACACTGTCTTATTGGTAGGCACGCTAGTAGATTGGGGGTGCCTCATTTTGACTACTGCAGAAGTTGTCAGGAAGTAGAAGAGGAGGATGCAGGGCACTATGCAGGAGAAGACTGAACACACTGGGATCCGAACTTATTATGTTACTGAATTCGCAGGATTCAGAATAAATGAGATTAATTCGTTTATTAAAACGACGGGATGTTTCAGAGAGGATCCAGGGGAGTAGAGATTTGCCCAAGTGGCAGCACAACGGGCCTTTTACAGGCCTAGGTGTGTCGTAAGACAACCCCTTCTACCTTCCTACCTACCTATAAATTACAGTGCCAAAAATGATTATAATATGTTCTTAAATATTGACTTTAAATTTAGCAACAAATACGAAGCATCAAAACTTATATTTTTAAACGAAACAACGAATTTTGTACAAAAAACTTTTTTTTGGTCCTATGGGAGCTATATGATATAGTCAACCGATTTTGATCAAATTTGGTACAGTGCTTGGGAACTCTAAACAACTTCTTAATGCCAAATTTGGTTACAATATCTTCACAAACAAACGAAACACAACGAATTTTGTACAAAAAACAAATTTTCGACCGATCGATCCTATGGGAGCTATATGATATAGTCAACCGATTTTGATCAAATTTGGTACAGTGCTTGGGAACTCTAAAAAACTTCTTAATGCCAAATGTGGTTACGGTATGTTCACAAATAAACGAAACACAACGAATTTTGTACAAAACACGATTTTTTGACCGATTGGTCCTATGGAAGCTATATGATATAGTCAACCGATTTTGATCAAATTCGGTATAGTGCTTGAGAACTCTAAACAACTTCTTAATGCCAAATTTGGTTACAATATCTTCACAAACAAACGAAACACTACGAATTTTGTACAAAAAACAAATTTTCGACCGATCGATCCTATGGGACCTATATGATATAGTCAACCGATTTTGATAAGATTTGGTACAGTGCTGGGGGTTTCTAAAAAACTTCCGATTGCCAAATTTGGTTATGATATCTTCATAAGCAAACGAATTATACATCTAAAACTTTTGCTTTTTTTCGAGGTCCTCTGAAACACCCCTATGGGAGCTATAAATTGTAGTCCCGATATCAAAAAAATAAAATAAACTTGTCTCCTATGGATTAATAAGGGATCTTATCTGAAAGTTTGGTTGCTCTAGCTCTTACCATCTCTGAGATCTAGGCGTTCAGACAGACGGTCAGACGGGCAGACGGACATGGGTATATCGACTTCTCTAGTCACTCTGATCATACTTTAGGTAACTTTGGGGGGTCTCCGACTTCTCCTTCTGTACGTTACATACATTTTCGGCTTGCACAAACACAATATACCCTTTGTACCATACGGTACAGGGTATAAAAATATTAAATATTAAGCACTTGGCAAAAATCGGCTCCAAATTTAACTTTACCGTAGCATGAACCTAATCTAAAAACCAATCTGAAGAGCTGACCTTGTTGTTTGGTTACAATTTATGTTGTTTGGTTTAATTTAGAACTAACAATTGTATAAATAAATAGAAATGTATTCATAACGCTCTTAATGATACTATTACTGACACATTGATAACTCGCTTTTGTTTCGAAATGAAAGAAATATAATACCTTCGGTTGAAATTCGATTAAAAGCGGTTTTCCACACCCACATATATGTATATATGCACTTATACACACAAAGATGCCCATCAGATTTCATTAAGCATTTATGCTCTACTCCCTTCTCCATTTTCATCTTCTCCCCCGTTCTGTCTCTGCCATCATCATATCGCCTAAATAAAGTCATTGAGCTTTTATTAAAGCTTCATTGCATTTATTGCTTTTGTTACCGTATCAGCTGTTTATTGTTTTTGCTGTTGCGCTCTGTTAGCTGCAATTGACGATAATTAAACAATTATTCGCAATTGAAATTTCAATCGTAAGAGCACTCACACACACGCACACAAAGCCATATACACAGATACATAAAAATAAAATAAAAAAGAAACCACACCGAAAAAAAAAAACAAAGCCAGACTATTGCAGCAAGTTTTCAAAAAGTGCGAGACAATTGAAATTGATTTTCCACAATGGCTCAATCGAGGCGAAACATTTCAACTAGCTGACTCTCTCTCTCTAAGACACACACACATACACTGCTACAATATATACATGCTTTATACATAGTAAATACATATATATGTGCATACATATATACAATATGTACTCCATTGGGGGCATATTTCTAAACTTGAGGCATTTTGTGTATATAACTGCAACTAACAACAATAATCAAATAAAACTTTTGCTTTAGCTTTTTGCCTTTGTTGCGTCTGTCTGTATCTCCGTTTGTCCGTCGCTTTTGGTGTCGTCATTTGGTCGGTTTGTTTGTCGGTCACACGCTCATTACACATGCCGACAAACAAATAAAATTACAACAACAAACAAAGCCAAAGCAAACAAACTTGAGAAGGTCAGCGCCAGATACGACGTCAGCAGCAGCAGCAACAAAGCGTCACCTCATCAAAAAAAAATTTACAACTTTCAATAAAATATAAAAGGTTAAGCAAGTTTTACCGAAGTGCCTATACTCTTTAGTGGAAAAATCGGGTACAGGGAGTACCTAAAATGCGAGCACTCATCTAGTTTCTGATTTTTAGTGCTTTAATTTTTGTAAAGTGAACTAGTGGACTATTTGATTTGAATTTTAGTCTTTCATAATCTCGGCCTTGAGTGCTCTGGGCCGCTTTAAAAGTCAACAATCTCACCAACTACTTTTGTGGACAATCGTTCTGCATTTCGATTCCGACTTGTCAACTTAACAATACAGTTGATTGTTTTTGCCTAGGACATCTATGCCTCTCCTCCTCTCTCTTTTTCTTCAACGGAACGAAATTTGAAACGAAAACTAATAATTTTTTAAAGAATTGCTTTGGGTTTGAAATTCTCTTAAGCTTGGTCTCACTTTTTTACAGAGTATAAAGCAAAACAATACCCAAATGAAAAGACACTGGAACTGTACACCCTTTGACTGGTTGTTATTATTGATCTTGGAAACAAAAGTAATTTGTTGCTTGTGCCGTTTTTCATGACGTGCACAGTGACCACAGTAGCCTCAGTTTTTACATGTAAAGCTGACTGAATGTGCGTCAATCTACGACGTGAAGGTTGCCATCAATTTTAAGCTCGACAAGATGTCAGGGCCAGAGCCATTAAATCGAGCCACTGTCTTTACCGACTGAGACCACAGACCCCTCCAGCTACTGCAATGTTTTGGGTATGCCGAAAAGCGAAAGTGAAGCAACGGGGCAGCAACCCATAAATGTCCAATTCATTGTTTCAAATGAGCAGAGCACCGCAGAGCCAAAGGAAAACGAGCCGAATGTGCAGCAGACTGATGGTGAGATTACACGGCACAACCCCACGTTGTCATTCACACTCACTCACTCACTCATGCCAGACAGTTTGGTTCGGGCTGGGCTGCACTGGCTCCGGCCTGGTTCGCTCTGACGCACGCTCTCACACATGGGCATGAAAATGCAGCGAAGCACATCCAAGAAAATAAAAAAAACTGGCGCTGCACTTTTCGGCCAATTTGCATTTATAAACATTTACAGAGCGCAGAACGCAGCAGACAATTTAGCAAACTCGCAGTTAAGACAATTAGCAGTTGAAGCAGTACAATGTGCCGAGGGAGAGGATTCGGTTTAGTTTCGGAGCAGCACCAGGTAGGATGATGTCGTTGCTGCTGCCGTTGTGTCAGTTGTTGTTCTCTTGTCGTTTTTTTATTTTGGGTAATTTGCACGTCACTTGACGTGAGCAGGAAGACGCGGGCTGCCGTCGTGCACTTAGTATAGTTTGAAGAGTAGGGGTACACCGGGTGCAAAGTCAGCGTCCGACACGTTCAACTAAATGTTAAATGCAAAATGCTTAAAATTCTGTTTTATTCACTTTTTATACCCTGTACCAACCAGAAAGTCATAGGGTATTATAGATTTTTGCGGGCAGAAAAAGGTGTTACAGACCATAACTAGTTTATACCCGAATGAACACTATTGACTAAAGTAGCGATTGGTCGTATGAACACCTAGATCTCGGAAACCATAAGAGCTAGCATCGCAAGTAAGGTGTCACGAATCGTTTTAATATCAGATGTCGTTCCCCAGTAGCCTGGTATCCTAGGCAGCAATTGAGCAGGCGCTAGAGAAATAAAACAAGTCGACTATATAATTTAATTATTATTACTAGAAGGCTCCGAAACCTAAGTGTTTCGCATACCACGCCTTCTCTGCGAATATTTTAATCTATTGTTTCCTTGTTGCTTTTCCCTTTTTTCTTCAATCTCCAAAAGTATACAAATTTTGCCTCGCCATTTGCTTCACTTGAGGGCTTGGGCGGAATTATTCAAAACTTTAAAAAGTGTTATTCTTTAAAGTCCAAAGAGGGCAGATTGCTAAGTAGTAAGTCGATTTGTTGAAAAAAAAAAAACAAGTTCTCTCTATAACTCTATTGACCAGTTATTAGCCACATTTGGGCGGAACTATCCAAAATCCTTCATCAGTATAGTTCTGGATAATTCCACCCAAACGTCCAAGAGAGCACATGTGCCAAGTAGCAAGTCAACAATTTCTCCCCATAACCCTATTGCCCAGTTATTACCCACATTTGGGGCGGAACTATCCAAAATCTTTTATCAGTGCCCGCTACTCCAGAAACCGAACTATATATATATATACAATTTCAGACTTGTAACTCTTACGGTTTGGACTGATCAATAGCATGAAAATAAAATATATATATCCCGATTTCAAATCTTTGGGACATAATAACCAAAAAAGTTGAAAAAAGTTTTCTTTAAGCCCTAAGTTGTATCAAGTTTGTTGAAAAAAAAATTGTCCCGATACAATTTATAAAATTTCGGACGTCTAGCTCTTACCATTTGGACTGTGATTAATCGCCATAGCCAATCACTCAGGTAACCTTTCTTAAAAAAAACTGGATGCAGTGTATCCCACCGTCTTGCACCAACTCGACTTATTCAAATTATTTTTTTTTTAGTAAAATTTTTCTGTGTAAAATTGAATTTTTTGAACTTTTGCTTGGTTGCGCGTTTGGGATGGCTACACAGTTTGGGAGTTTTGCCGTCTGTCGTGTGCAACCCCGGACAAAGATTCCATTGACGGGGCGCTTTTATAGAAACTTCATTAGTCCAAATTAAATGTTGTTCGCGCTGAACGCAGACAACGTGACAGTTGACGTTTCGACAGGGTTGCGGGTCAAAAGCTGGACTGGGGTATTCGGCTTTGCGTTTTAGCCATACTACAATGGCAGCTGTCAACTTGGTATAAGTGCATTGGCAAGGTGCAGACTAAATACTATTAAGGGCGAGCGCTATAATGAAAACCAAGCTGGTTGGTGGTCGGTCGTTTGGTCGGTTTTAGAGCAACTTGAAAGTTTTTAGCTATAAAAACTTGTAGCCTGTAAAATGGATAAAAAGGATTTTAAACGCTGCACAAGAATGTTTAAGGAAGCGGAAGGCTTGTCAGACGCCACAAAGTTTCTTCACAAATATTTAGGATTAACAGCCAAGGTGGTGCTGTCTTTTTTCGCCATTAAAATGCCTTAAGTGCTTACTCCATTAAGCTTAACAAAGTTGCCCACACTTTGCTTATACACTTTTCACCCTTCTTAATAGTATTTTGCCAATTTTAGTCTATCGTTAAAGAAAACCCGCAATAATCAGTCGTTTTATTCACTTAAAAATTTATGATTTTAATAGCGGCTTGGAGTTGTTTATGCTATAGCCACCCAAACGGGTTAGGGTATTAAAAGCAGATTTGTGGAACCTAAATAATAGGCAGGCTTTAGGTTGTTTACTATACACCACAAACTGTCTTTACCCTTTTTCCTGAAGAACATAAGCAAGTGGTCGCTATGGTATTGTTTAGGATTAGGATTAATATAACATGGCTGTACACACAGATTGGGACTTTTAGATCGTTTTTAAAATACTTTACATTTAATTTATAAGCGGAGAAATAATAATTTAAAAAATCACTGTAAAAAAACAATCCAAATCCACTACGTCAATGGGAAAAGGATGATGAGATTTGAATACTTATCAAATCCGAGACGAAGGCGGTACGCATGTTAGTGTGCGAAGCATGCAGGGGTAGTCTCCCCTGGTTATTTAATGTTTTTCAGTAATGTCAGTATGGTGGATCATCTCAAAAACATTCTTCGCTGTTATGAAGTTATGGAGTTACTCTTATTTGTGATTCCTGATAACAAAATGCAAGTAAAGATCCAGACCATAAGACGCACCTTTTGTCAACACTTGCGTCATAAGATTTTTGGACCTTCGAGAAACAGATGTATTAGGAACTTACGAATGGACAAACTGGCTGACAGAAAATCGATTTATTTTAAAGACGATCATTTTGGCAAGTATAGTCTTATACTTGTTTCGAACCAGATTTTATGCAGCATTTTAAAAATATTCCTTTTCCGATTTAGTTCAACCCGTCCCCTCAACCTTTCATTCAGATCATACTAACCACCAAAAATGATTATTAAACTTAATACCAATATGAAAAGTTCCACAGACACAAAAAAAAGTGACGTCATCTGTAAGCGAGGCCGAATCAGATCCGAATCCGATTCTGAATAGACAGATATTGATTCTATCCTAACCTCAAAAAACCCTACCACATTTTTTTATTTGAGACTGGTTGTCCGGCTATGTTTTTGGGCTCGATGAAACAGAATCCGATGTCAAAATAATCCCAGCCCAAAATAAATCGTTTAATGGAGTTGGATTCAGCGACACTAATAACATTGAGACAAAAAGGTCTGACCTGTGAATCCTGTGGAAAATCTGTTCATTTTTGTAATTTAAAGAGCATAAATTCTTAAAAAGTTCTTACAATCATGGGCATGAAGAGGAAACAAACCAATGGAACATATTAATACCAGAAAAATTAAATTTTTGCAATAATTTGTCAAACACCCTGTTTTTTTTTTTGTAACAATAATAATAAAATTAATTTTATATGCACAAATATTTTCCCCCAATTTACGCAAATTTTTGTGACGCCAATGTAAACGCTTTTTTGCTAGACGCAGTGTAAACATAGCATAATTGAATTCATTGTGAGTGCGACATTAAATATGACTTGCGTGTCTATACATACAATAAAATTGCCTAACGTATGGCCTTTGTATAATTTATCAATTTTTATCTAATGGTAGTAAAGGTGTTTACATTTTTTACATATAGTTATTGCCATTTTTTTGCATGCATTTTGTCATTTAAAAACGTGTTTTGGCCGATTAAGGCAAGGAAATTTTATTTTTTTAATCTTCGTGATTACCATTAAAATGTTAATTTAGCTTTTTCCAATTAAACGAGACTGTTTATTTTACAGTTTTGCTTTTTAACTTGTTTGATAATTGAAATATTTCAACATTAACAAGTATACGCCTATTTGGCCAAAAACAAATCTCCAAGCAATCAAGTTTTTATTTCCGCTATAAGAAAAATAGTTTACAAAAAAAACAAATAGAAAAACAATTTCCAACACTCCTCAAAATCATACTTTCTGATGGCAATTCTCTTAAAGCCTCTTAACTCTTCTGCTGCATATCAATAGCTAATGACTTGTCTGTCTTTTTTGCCTAACCAACTATCCACTTTCACCGTATGTACATAAGAAGTCCCGTCCCTAACCTACCACACCTTAGCGAAGACAAAGATACAAATAAAAGCCGTTAAGCGACAACAAAATGGCAATAATCAAAATAAAACAAACAAAACGAACGTAGACTTCATTATGCTGGGACATCAATCATTGCCAAAACGAAACCAAATGGAACGGTGGCAGAGCGTCAAAGCAGAGGCTAGGGGTTCCGGAGTGGCCGTGGCAACGAGTTGAATGTGCCAAAAAGCCACACGACATCGTCGACACATTGACGTTGCAAAAACCAAGACAAAAACTCAGCTGCCGTTGCCATAACTACATTGCGAGGGTACGTTAAAGAGTATTTGGAAAGGAGTCAAATTTTTCGAAACGATTTCGAATAATTCACAAGTTTTTCTACATGCTTTCCAAAAAATACGATTCATATAAGTGAGCTTTCGATTCGGATATAAACATACATATTCGAATGAAATCGTTTTTCACCAAGATGTTTTTTTGAAGTTTAAAATAGGAGAATATTTTGGCTGGAAGACCAATTTCCTTGTGTGTCATTTTCTTTGTCATATGCTGTTCTTTACCTAGTTTAAACCTGGGATTATAACAATTATAATTATACCCTGTACCTATAGGTACAACGGGTATACTAGATTTGTGCAATGTATGTAACGGACAGAAGAAGGCGTGGCAAACCCCAAGTCCTTTATACCAAAATGCTTATCATAACCTCGGGTAGCGATTGAGCCATGTATGAACACCTAGATTTCGGAGACTATAGGAGCTAGAGATACGAAACTTTACCAGCTGGTGCACATATTTCCTGAGAAAATAAAGTTTGTTGAATCATGTCGATATGTTCCCTCGTTTCCCCGCAGTAGAGTTTCGCGGTTTTTAGCCACACCGTTAAATATTTTCATCTGAAATTTAACAGAGCGATGCGTTGTGGTTAAATGCATCTGTGAACAAATGAACAAAATCGGACAAATACAGAAAAAGTTATAGTTATGTACACCACCCTTGCCTATAAACTGCATCAATATTTGACTCTTCGTAATTATGGTTACAAGTGACCTAGTTTTTGGTAAGCTGATTCATGTGGCTCTAATGAACAAATCCACATCCAAATTTTATAGCTGCGGTCCACCCACACACCGCAATCGATTTACCGTGTTATCTCCCACACCCCTCAACATACCAACTTGAAACTTACCCCATATACTTTAAATAACTTCTTTGACGTAACATTCGAGTTTAACCAAAAAAAAAAAATTCCAATTGGAAACTTCTTAGAAGGAATATGCAGGAAAAATTTTTTCGAGACAAAAGGTACAGGTACTGTCGGGCACCGCCTCGACTGTACCACATTTTTTTATAAATAAATATAAGATTATTTATTAAAAAATCCCGATATAAAACTTATTTTGTAATTTTGTTTAGCATAATTGATAAAAAATATATATTTAATTTCTATAACAAAAATTGATACAAAAAATTATTTGTCGATTATGCTAATCCTCCTTATGCCCGTTTCCTACATTACACAAATCTGCTACAATAAAAGTAGCATTACTTTTCAACCTACCCTCTTTAATGTATATACCTATACGATATGCAGATACAGATACAAATTGAGATACAGATATAAAAGCCAATAAATACAAGGCACATAATGTTGTCTTGCGGTCAACAATATAGAAGCAGCTGTATCTCTATATGTCTTTTGGGGGACTGGGAGGGGGGCCAACTTGCGAGGGCAGAAGCAATGAAGTGTTTAGTAAACAAATTGCGGTTGCTTTTGATAATACGCAGTCAGTCAGTAGCAACAAATGGCAGCCAAGGGTAAAAGTTGTGAAAATCTGATGAACTGCAGTCAAGAGTTTTAAGGCGTTGGCGTTGGTGTTGAAGCTGACGACGATGCTGCCAAGTTGTTAAGTGCAATGTACTGAAATATCGATTGATGAGAACCAACAACAACAACAACACCACACAAAGACAATTGACTGCAAAAACAACAACAACAACCGACAGCGACTGCGATTCTGAAAGCTCCGGAGTTTACTTGGGCGTGAGTATCATCTGGGGCACTACACTGAGCAAAAAAAAAAAACGCCAAAGGTTAATGTGTTTGCTTTAAAAAGAATACAAGCGTACTGTTCGTCTAAAGTATTGTTGTTTGTGGCTTTTACTGCATTCCGAAAAACTCAAGTAGGTTTGGCTTCTTCAAACAAAACTTAAAAAAATAACATTAAAAATTAAACGGCAGAATTGTGGCATTAAAACAATCCTAAAGAGCGAATTTTAAAAAAATTATGCTATGTTCACACTGGGAAATTATTTCGATCTGTGAAAACGTATGTGACTACTAAAAAGTACTTTTTAGATATGAAGATCAAGTGACACATAGTGATATTGCTTTGCGGTTACCTTCTCTACACGAAGATACCAAAGGTAACTAAAACAACCTTATACTTTCAATAGTCGGGGAAAAACAAAAACGTTAACAGTCTTTTAATATTCGCAAGTTTAAGCCAATTCTATAAATGAGTTTCGATACCAAATCCTTTTTGGTAAGACCTCTGGGCCAAGGTTCCAAACATTTGAGAAAACATTTTTTCATCCCATTGTTAAATTCATAAAGTTTTGATAGTTTAGTTAGTTTCATTTGAAAAATGCATTTTTGTTTGTAGTCCTATGTCTACGTACGTGTGAAAAAGTCTACATTTTATAGAACATTTCTCTAAAGTTACTTGTTTTTTTGCAGGTTTGCGGGTCCCTCAATTTTTACCAGTTCGGACTTAGGCTCTAAAAAAGCTTTGATTATACAAAAAGTAAGCTTTTCAGATCTCAAGAATTGAAATCATTGTTTAGGAAAATCTCTGCAAAATGACTCTTTCTGAATCTTTAAATCTGACAAATTTGCGGATCTCTCAATTGTACTCCGTTCAGCATATCTTTCAATTAGGCAAAAACTTTTTCGGACGTTCAAAATCTTAAGGTGTCATTTTCGGAATTGACTCCTTATGAGTCCGTTTTACCGCTAAGGATCTTTAACAAATAAGTCCTGTTTGCTTTAATTTTGAAGCTTAGCAGCGCTCTTTGATTGTGTATAATTAAAACCTTTTTGGGACCCTAAAACGGTGAAATCGTCATTTTCAAAATATCTGTGAAAAATTATATATTATATATATATTATATTCCATCAATTGTCTGTTCCGCTTCTGCTTTCTCACAAACAGACCCACCCTAACCAAAAAAATAAATTTTAAATCAAAAATATTTGTTCTTGTATTGTTAAATAAAAATATTCAAAAGTTATTTAAAGTTACAAGATGACAAGAAAGTCTGGCTAGAAAGCTGAAAGTTTATGTTTTGGTCAGTTGTGTCTATTTGTAAAAGCATCTTTCCATTTTTATTCCTTATATTCATTATATTATCTTCCTTTTTTCATTTAAGGTTATTACTTAACATTATTAGAGCCAACATTAATGTTTCATTTGAGTAAAATAATTTTAAAAGAAATTTTTAATAGCAACGCGCCAAGTAACGTCACGCCAAATACTAAGGCTACTAAAAAAAACAAGAACTGGTGTACTTATTTAATACCCGTAACTTTTTATTTGCAAATATACTACAAAAGCTGTGTACAAAAAGTCTTCCCAAATAAATTTTCCTTTTAGTAAGCCAAATCGAAATCCACTTAAATTTTTTGTAACGTCAAGCCATATCTTTTAATCGTTAAGTCAATTGTTATGACATTTTTATCCAAATACAGTGCTACTTAATCGCTAACAATGTACAAAGAAAATATTAAAAATTTAGTCAAAAATCGAAATGGCAAGTTTTTCAATGTATATGAAAAGTGCACTTTATCGTAACTTCAAACTTTGACATCGTAATTTTTTGAAATTTCTCTCTACGAGTCTCTGTCAAGTTATTTGCTCTGACCATATTTTCTCGCTGCTCTTTAAGCTTTAAATCGTTCGCTGCGAATTTTGCCAAAAAAATTGTTCTCAGTGTGACCACACACACACATCACGGCACCCAAGTCTACGGTAACTAAAAGGACATTGAATGTCGGGCGTTGGCGTTGTCGTTGGCGTCACGCAAAAACCAAAGAGAAACCATAAATTCAAATTAATGACCTCTCAGTCGCAACACAGCGTCGCGTCTCTGTCAAAAGAGACAGACAATAATAACAACAACATGCAACAGTAGCCAAAAGCAGGGAGAACACAAAAAGAGAACAACTTAAACAACAGCAAATTAACCCTGTACATGTGCGTATCTGTGTATCGCTGCGTGTGTGCCGGCGTGTAACTGTATGGATGTGATTTACAGTCAACAACTTTTATGTCGATATTGCTGCAATTGGGAAGTTAATCTTATTGGCCATGCATCTATTTCATTGCAATTTCACTACAGTGAACACTCGTTAAAGTATAACACGCTTGTCAATTTAAAGTGCTTGCCTGTACAAACAATTGAGAGAGCAGCGGGGCTGCAGATGGTTGCACGTTGCAGTTGCAGTTGACGTCGCAGTCGCTACAGCTCTTGTTGCTGCTGCAGTTACAGCCGATTTGTTGTCAAACTGGTTTTACAAATATTTCGCGTTGTCCAGTGGGCTTTTTAAGGCGGCGGGGGACCAGCTCGGGGATTGCTATGTACTTCAGTATATCAGTTGCAGCCAGTCGAACGCGCAGTGAAAGTCGCTCAGTCACCCATCAACAACCGACACCCGACCCCTTCGACCTACTGGCTAATAAGCCAACAACAAACACAGCGAGATTGTCATCCAGTGACGGAACCAGAAAAATCATTTCGAACGCAAGTCCATACTTCATACTCAGTTTAAGACTATCTCTGATTTTTGCACCCCCCTCGTTCCGCCACTGCCATCATCCATCCATTCGTAGCTAGTTAGTCGAGTGCACATTCAATTAGATTTTAGCTTTAGCTTTTAGATGATGCTGATGCGGCTTCCTTTTGCCACTCATCTCCAATGCGTCCGTCCGTCCGTCCGTCCACTATTCGCTGGTATTTACAGCCAATTATGAGACAAACAAGTTGTCTGCAAAATCCAAAAAAACTGACTTACCTGAGCATTGAAATCGAAAAAGTATTCCGGTCGCAGTGGACATGGCAGGCCGCACTTACAGGTACCCTGTGTTAACAAATAGTCCTTGATTTGGAATTGTGTGCGAAGCGTTTTACCCGTGGGACTGCAAGGAAAGACAAAAAAAAAACATTTTAAATTAGCAAAACTTGTAATAGAAAGAAAATGCGCTGCGTTCTTGAATGTGATTCGATTATTGCTCAATTGGGCAGACATATTTAAATACTGCAGACGCAGTAAATTAAGTTTTGGAAATGCAATTAGGATTTTTGTGAAACTAAAATAAATGATACCTTTACTGCGAGACCTTGTTGAATTTAATTCGGGAAATAAATCATTTGTAAACGGAAATAAAATTTCCTTAGCTTTTGCATTTTTATGATTATAATTTTATTTGAAATTTCTTTTTTTGCACTATGCAGCTGGGGACGCCTCCGGTAGTAACTAGCGTCGGTCCCCGAACTCCTTTCCCAAATAATTTAAATGTTTAAAGCTTTTTCAAATCTAGGGGCCCTTTAGACAATTCCGCACCTTCTCTTTGTCAATAGGCCTGTACTAGTTAAGATAATATACTACTACCACTACTTATATTCTTGAGCCAATGAATTTTATAAGAACCAATCACAACACACTCACAAAATCTTGAAAAACGGAGATATAAAATGTTATATTTTTATAACTTTCCGAAAACGAACTCCTCCACTTTTCCATTCTGCTTATTTGATAGCCTACATACTATATCGCCATATTTGCTTTATAACGAACAAAAATTCTACTCCCGTGTGAATTTGCATTCCACTGTACTGCATAATATTTCAAAAACTTAAGCCCATCAGTAGTTGTTACATTTATAGATTAATCAAAATCAATTTTCCTTAAATTTAAGGGAAAATGAGAGCCGTTAGAGGCGTGACAGTCAATGCGCCAAAAAATTTAAAGCGCCTATAATTTCTCAAATAGGTTAGGTTTACTTTAAAAAGTCAGTCATAATATTTATAAAAATTTTGAATTTTAGCTTTCATTAAGTTTTCTAAAATTATTGTTTTTTTAAAGTCAGTAAGTCAGAATAATTTTTTATTTTTAATTTATAGTAATACATAGTAATTTAATTTTTCATCTTTTCCATTTTGTTTTTGTTTTTACCAAAGAATAAGTCACTCTGACGAAAGTGATACACAAACACGATTTCAACTAAGATGTTGTACCACTTTTTTTTTTAAATATTGTTTTCCAAGTCGGTAACCACCTTTAATAAAAAAAAAAACCCTGTAGGCATAGGGTAAGCTGTATGACTGTACAAAAAAATGTTTGTGTAACAGCTAAGACAAGAAAGAAACGAGTTAGATCCTAAGAAAAATACGAGTAAAGGAATCGACTACCAAGTTTGAGCTATTTATGTTTAGAAGCTCCACTAATAAAAAAAGGAGGCACATTGAAGCTAAGAGGAGGCACATTGAAGAGGACGCACTTAAAGCTAAAGTCCAATAGCCTCCACTGTCGCTCTCCTCTTACCAAAGTAAGAATACCAAATCCCCACTATCCGCTCTTAAACCGATCTGGACTTATGGCTCCCAGTTATGGCAGGACTTTACCAGCAGCAATATATACAGTGGGATCAATCAAAGATCGCGAGAACCATCACTGGCGTACCTTGGTACGTTCGGTATAAAAACTTTCAAAGAGACCTAAATATTCTTCTCTTCAAGTACCAAATAGTACAACAAATGACAAAATATTTCATCAAACCAACATTCACACTAAAGATCTCATAAGAGATTTAACCTAGGTATGCAGCCGATCTCGTCATCGAAGCAAAAACATACAGTCTAACATACTGTCGGCTAATTTATTTTAATAAGATTTGTAGTGTTAGTCTAAATAAATAAAGAAGAAGAGCTTGTAGATTTATGATTATTTAGAACTTGGAACTTTACGCGAAGAATAAAATTATTGTTTCTTAACCATGTTTCAAAGCAGGTTTAAGATAATTTTAAAACTCTTAAAATTATGAAAAGTACAGAGCATATTAAAGTCGGTGTGTCCCGACTCTAAACAACCAACTTGTTTGTAAAAATATTATATTTTTTAATCAAAAGATTAATGCTATTGGCCTTAGAAATTATTAATCAATATAGTAGTATATCAACTACTATCATTATGTTTACTTAAAAAATAAACCGCCATAATTGGTTGTAAGGTTGATTGATTATGGATGAGCCAGTATAAAATTGTGATAGTCAACAAAACAATTTTTTTTTTAAATTTGACTTGGTAAATTAAATGACGTAATGCTAGTACAAAATACATAAAGCATAACAAAAACTAACAGCAGACTTTTCCAAACCACTAAACTTTCAACTAATTCCTTTTAAAATTAAAATTAAATTGGAAAAGTGCAAAAGACTGTTAACAAGCACATAAATTTAACTCCAAATTCAATTTTTCATTTAAGCCGTCAACAATAACGTCTAGAACGTAGAATTTATCGGCAATAGGAATTAGCAAGCAGAGTGTTCAAATTGGCTTTCGTCTACCCGTCTTATAATTTCTAAAGTGATTTTCCAACCTCTCCGTTTAATTTTTCAGCATAAAAAAGCTTTCAGCTCAACTGCAAAAAGAAACTTAAACGACCCATGGGACTAAATAGTTCTAATGAGTGTCTACTTTATAGGTAAACACAATGGGTCGTTGCAATTAGCTTTACATGTAAAATAACTTAGCATAACACAACGATGAACAACCCGAGCTATTCTATTAACAGCTCATTAACATAATGGGCCAATGGTTAGGCATTAACATGACAATGTTAAACGATGGAACGAGTAGACTAGTGTACAAAAGAGTAGAGTAGACTAGACTAGAGAAGAGCAGAGAGCGAAAAGAGGTGAGTAAACAAATTCAAATCAGAACTACTCGTTAGTTTTGATCGTAGTATGTCAAATAAGTGCGCATTTAAAGTCACATTTTCAAACTGGTTTCATCTTTTTTTTTTTTTGGATTTGATATACCTAATGTACTATTTATGTGTAAATGAGCTAAGCTAAGTCGCGTGACTTTATCATGAGATTGGCAACGCTGTGAAGTAGGCAACGTGTCATGCTTGTTACTCTTGGAATTTTTATTTTTAATGCCTTCTGTTAGCAACAATGTTCAAAATGTTATGCTTGAGAAAACATAATTAGCAATTCTACACTTTATTATAGACTGTATCTTAAGAAAATGGCCAAAAGTCTGTTAACTTGAGAAGGAGTTACCCTAAATATCATCCGTCCATCCGTCTGTATGAACGCCTAGATCTTGGAACTTATAAGAGGTATGCTAGCCAATCTTGACATTTATACACCTTATAAAAGGTAGTCCAATACTGGCGCAGAAAAATAAACACAAATTAAAACGAGACAAAATTATTTTGAAACCAAGTTGAGTAGTTTATTTTGAAGCTGCATCGATGATATTTATGTGTGAAAAATTATATCCGATAAAAGTTTACCACGGCTGGTTTAACAGATGTCGACACATTGGTCAAAATTTTTGATGGTATTTTTCAATAGGGACGTCTTAGCTCTTGGATGGTGACTGGACCATTGACGTACATTTTCCCTTTTAAAAAATAATAACATCACCGACTGATACGTGATATAAAAACTTACTCCCTTATTGGAAAATATTATTAAAAATTTTGACCATACATTCGACGCCTTTAAAGGACGTCTATGTTTTTCTTCCACCGCCAAATAATTTTAAGTAATAAGTCCTGCTTTAGTTTGTATAGGTAAAATGTATGTAATAAAAAAAAAATTAGATTAGTGCCAAATATCTTTATAATTGGACCACAAATATACGAGATAATCGCAATATAATAATTTAGAAGCCAGGGTTTGAATCGCCTTAGTAAGAAAATCATACATAAGCTTAGCAGTTCGAAAACTTTTAAAAAAATGTGTTTTTATTTCGTTATTTTATGTTATTTATTTATTTCTTTTTATGTTTTTCTCGTTTTTATGTAATTGGTTAGTACAACTGATCTTAAGATATACGAAATATATAACGAGACACGGTATTAAAAATGAGTTTTTTATAACGCAGCGAAAAACTTTTTTGAACTTTAAAATAATGGATATTTTTTCGGTAATACAATAAGCTTAGTCTCATATTTTTGCCATCCTTTTAAATACCTTTTAATTTTTTTATATGGTCTGTACATCTCTTCTTTTCAATCTTAGCCTCTCTGTTCTGAAGCTATCAAGCTGAATTATATCAAAGTTGCATGTAGTATCTAGTGATTTAAAACGATTAAAAATAAAAATTGATATAGGAAAATTTTTTTTAAGTTTATTTTTTAGAATTTGTTTTTGCTATTATGAAATGAAAAGGAATTTGCTCATCAACTCAGATTTTAAAAGTACGGTTTAAAAATAATGCGGATAATCCTTTCGTAGAGATGACTATGATTTTTTTCTTTTTAAAATATGTTTGTACAACCAATAAGCTTTTCAGAGTTAATTGAAAAATATTTCGAAGAAATTTAACATTATCAGTCGTGATCCGAATTTCACAACAAAAGGAATACATTTTATTGGTTTCGTTTTTGCATGCGCTGAATTTCACATTTTTTGTTGTAGATAACTTCTCAAACTTTCCTTAATCTTTTCGATAAAATCTCATATTTCCCTTACTTATTTCGATAAATTCTTAACTGGTGAGCGAATTTTTATATAGGTACAGAAAAGCATTACGAAGATATCTAAGAAAAAAAAGTTCAATAAGGTAATTAAACTATCAAAAGTTTAGTAAAAATCCAAATACATGGAAAATAGTAACTATTCAGAAAAGTTATAATTTAAAAGACCATCTATTAAAATTTTATCAACAGTCCTTAAGAACTGACATTGCAACATGCTACTAGAAAAAAAACTCACGCTGTTCAATTAATTTGACTAAAAATTCAACATTTTAATGGTTCTCAGAGTCTATAAATATTTTATTTATCATCAATCAAGTCTAATATGATCTTCATAATATAATGAAATACATCTTTTTCCCAACAATTCAAATTGTTGGGCAATGCCACTTTGGCCACAATTACGTTGAAAATCAAGTTTTATTCAAGCAAAAAAAAAATACATACATTTGTATGTAAGTAAGTATATATTTTTGTTGTTGTTGCTTCACAGGGCATGCAAAATGCTGCCCTAACTGAAACCACATAATCCAATTCATGTGCTCATAAGCTGTATATATGTATGTACCTATGTATGTACAGACAGACAACAAAGCCAAAAACTCGCTCGAATATGCGCCATAAAATTATGAAAAAAATCGTATAAAAAAAAATTGATTTAAATTTGAACAGCATTTAAATATGCGCAGAAAAACAGAAAACGATTCCAACAAATCCAGTTTTTCGGCTCAAAAAGCCTCGAGCCTCCCTATGTGTCTCTTTCGCTCTTTATACATATATGACCGCAATGTGCCAACATAAAAGATGTCGCATAGGGTTACAAAAAACAAAAAAAAAAAAAAAAAAAAAAAAAAAAAAAAAGGAGAAAAAACCTTATACATATATGCATGTATTTATGTATAAAAACTTGGTAAATCATGAAAAATCAACGGTGCTTATTAATTGTTAAGTGTGAGCATGTTCAAGATGAAATCAAGGGCGCTGATGTTGACGCCACTGTTGTTGAAGCAGCGCAGCAGCAGCAGAAGAACGTTGCAAAGCAGCAGGCAAGCAGCGCACAGTGGTTGCATTTGTATTTAGACAGCAGCCAAAAACACCTCTAGCAGAGATATATACTTTGATTATAAGTTTCGTTTACGCCCACGCCAGAAATAGGAATTGTGAATCGACTTGTTTGATACATGTCAATTATAAAAATAACAAATAATAATTATCAACTTAGAGCTTATTATTATTTAAAACGATTATCATCATGAATTTTAAAATTATATGCATATATGTATTTAAGGTATTCATACAGGTAGCTATTACATACCATAATTATCTTAATAAGCCGTAACTTAAAAATTTCAGAGCTTTTCGCTAAATTTTCATTTTAGAACTATATGCAAAAATTTATATTTTATGTATAAGTTCAATTAAGTATCTAGTCTGAGCAAAAACAGCTAATTAGCCTGTTACTCTTAATTCGCTACAAATGTTAGGGTCTCAAGTTTTGTTAGATAATTTTAAGGGGCACAAAAAAATTGACTAGATTATCATTACTTGATTTCGGTTTACATGATAATTATCTTTGATAGGTCGGACTAGGATCAGAACTAAAGAAAAGTCTAAAGCAAAAAATTTAGAGCGATTTTTTATGTTTTTATTTCGAGATTGAGCTGCTTCCTTAAAGAGTTCTTCTTAACTTAACTTCTTAGCTTTGTTTAAGTGCTCTTCTATAGATAATCGCGCATGTTTTATGACGTCGTGGGAGCATGAATTAAAATTTGGTGGAAGGTAGAAAAATAGACATGTACGTATCTTTAATTCTCTTAGCAGTGTCAAATGTTTATATTCTAAATTGTTTCACATTAATTTTGTTACCTAATAATTTGGCTAAAAAGAATATTTCACTACTGACCATAGGAACCTTATGAAGACAGTCAAGATACTACCTCTAATTAAAAAGAATTGCATTCAATTTTTTTAAATTTCTATGACGCAACCACTGTGCAGCGACACACTTGAATCTGAGCAAATCATTCAGCTCAGCTCAGGCTTACAGTGAGCAGAGTTCAATTGTAAAAAGCTTGATGACGCGACAGTCGCGTCATTCTAGTCTGTCGTCCTCGTCCTCATCATCATCATCAACGTCATCATCTCGCTGGCTACAGGGGGTATGGGAAAACTGAATAATGCATCAAGTGTGAAAGCGGCAAGGGAATTAAATGAAACGACGACAGGCAGCAACAACAACAGCAACAAGGGGGGAAACAATATAATTGAGGCAAACATAGCGACAGTCGAGGCAACAATAACATGTACAACAACAACGTTGTTACCGAGTTAAACAAGTATACGAATTGTTGTCAATTGAGCCCTTTTTAACTGGCAAGTTGCAACATGATGAGGCAGGGAAGCAACGGCAGAACCTCAGACGCACTGCATCATCATCAATGGCAAAACTGCAAACTGGTTTACTTTATTAATTATTTCCAACTACTTAGGGACCTACGCGTAATAGCTGCCTGCAAAAGGTGGAAAAATCGATGGACAGCCAATTTGACGAAGCTGAGGCCGCAGCGCCAAACAGATGAAGCAGCGAGATAGAGAGAGACGACAACAAGAAAGAGAGCAAGTAAGAGTAAGAAAGAGGAAGAGAAGGACAGAGCAAGCGCCCCGTCGACACTAAAGCTTATAGCTCAATTTGTATGCAGCTGGCGTGGCAAGCAGCTTAACCCACCACAGCCCCAACTAACAAGTAGATTCGACTTTGGCAACGTCTTTTGCTCGTTACATTTCTTATTTTATACCCTATACCCCAAAAAGGTTAAGGTGTATACCAAGTTGGTGCAATAAAAAGTTTTATGTTAAAGGAACAAGGAAATTAGTAATTATGGCCATCTACAAGCAAGGGTATCCGAAATTTTTGAATTTCTTACCATATTTTTACATGTTGAGCTCGCGCCGAAATTTTCATCCGCATGCTGCCCTGATTAGGAGCTGGAATTTTATTAAAAGCTGCGACTTATGCTTTACTTTCTCAGTTGTTTGATAAGCTTTCCCCAACGGAGTTTTCTGGTTTTTTGAATCTATAATCTTGAAGCTTGAAAAACATGCAAAGAATCCCGGTTGACTATCGGTGCTATTTTGTTACTTTTAAAATCCATGTATTTAATATGAACACGTGTCGTGAAGGCATAATCTCACGATGTCAAGCACAGATATGAAGAACCTACGATCCCACGAATCATTTGTTCACAAGTACAAAGACATTAGATTGAGTTCTCTGAGAAACCTCTGCCGAACCATGTATGAGTTGGCAAGCGAGAAGAAGAACTGTTCGCCCTGGACGAAGTTAACACTTTAGAAGAAGCTCCCAAGTATTGTGGCGGAAAAAGCTCATGGAGATCTTAGGAAGAAAGGCGTAAATGGTGAAAACGTAAGATCTTTAGAATTTTAAGCGTTAATGAGGACTTTAACCACTACGAAGAGAAACTTCACAGGCTAGTGTTGTTGTCCGTTTATATAAAAAAAGCTCCAGCGTGGAAATAGTTTAGAGGTAGACCGTGGTGGAAAAACCAGGAAGTGTATCGATGAGCGCTGAGACCATCAGGCCTTAAGCCAATAACGTGTTATTATGGACAGTCAAGATGAAGAAAAATAATGAATCAGTTGATAAAGCTGTCTTCAAAATATAAGAAAAGAATTTGAAATTTGACAAATGCGAATTGTGGACTTAAAAGGAACTATGACTTGTAAAGCGTAAAGGGTATTTTATAGCTAAGATATCCGAAGTGAGCCCGACCCACTTGGTTTTATTTTTTGTTATTTTGCTATTTGCTCAAAATGCGCCAATAAAGCGACGAGTGGCTGTTGGATGTAAGCTGTTGCCTGGTTAACTGCAAAAATCAACCGACGACTACCCGCCGTCTTGGGGCGAGAAAATGCTTTTGATTTGGTTGCAAGCAATCCAGTCAGCCAACCATCTAACCAGCCAGTCAGCCAGTTAGTCAGCCACATGAAAGGCGTTAAGCTAACGAGTTAAAATAATTTAATAAATTACACACAAAACGCCAAGTGCTCAAGTGTCTGGCAGACAGAGGAGTCGAGTGTAATAACACTGTGAAAAGGTAGAAAAGTTTTACGCCTCTGTGACCTTGAGTGCACCCTCGAGCGGCATAGAGTACAGCCGTGCTGGCGACGAAAGACGTGCGGACAGACAGAGCCTATTACTAAATTAATAATCCCAAACAGCACAAACACAAAGCCAACAACAACGAAAGCTTTGAAATAACGATAACTTTAGCCAAGGCAACGGACATCGACATCGTCATCGTCACAGAAGGATGGCAAACGATGCGGCGCATGAAACTGTAAAAAATTATGGCACAAAAGGCCATATACAATGGGTGGAGGCGGCTAGGGTAGAGAGGGCATGGCGGCGTGTGGGTGGCTTAGTAACAAGGTTGAGGCAGTCAAGAGTCAAAGGCAACTCCTATGGCTGCCCACAAACAAAAAGGCATTGGTTGTTTCTGTTTTACTTGTAATAATGTCCTTGACAACATCAGAAGAAAGCTGTACACCCAACAAAAATCTATAAGAAGTAAATGGGGGAAAGCCAAGTGTAACCGTTTTATGTGGTGGGAATTTGTTGACCTTTTTGAAAACTGGCTACCCAATAACAACATGATAATTTTTAAAAGCTTATTATCAATTTTAGATTAACATTTGTGTTGAAGAATGTTTTATTAGGATTAATACTCTACTTGATCAAAATTCATCGACTAATTTATATTGCTACCATTCGAAAATTGAACCTGTGTTCTCTTTTTCAGAGAGACACGAATAACGTACCTGCGCTTGGCGCGACCTTCTAATTATTGTATCATTTGAAAAATGAACTTTTATAAGGTTACTTCTAAAAAAATCCCATTTGGGATATTTTTTTTTATATATGAAGTTTTGTCATTTCGTGCGAAATATTTCGAGCTGCGGGGTCTACGTCTTTAAGATGAATATTTTGCGGTAGACTTAAAGTTGGCAAACTTTCGTGATTTTATAAAAAATTATTTTTCCTGCAAAAGATGCCCACTTTTGGAAGGAATTACAGATTGCTATTTATTGTTTTGTTTATTTTTTTTGCATGTTTATTTTATATTTCAAAACGACAATGGCAGACAAAAAAAAAAGTGTCCCAAAAACTTGTTTTCTATGCCTTTTTTACCTTTGTATGATTAAGTACACAAATGTTCAAAACGAGTATTTGTTAGTCATAACCGGTGATACCTCAAGGTCGTGCGAGGTCCCTCTACAACATCCGCAGCATCATATTCACATATTATATGCATATATGACATTGGAATTGCTGACAAAAAAACAAATAATCAACATTTTCAGAATGTTGAGCGTCAAGATGGTACATAGATATCCAAAATAGAGCGCTGCGGACTAAACGCATTATATAATATATAAAATAAACAAATAGAAAACAATTAGCCAAATCTCCACACCGGTTGATCTGGGCTAATATTTCGATTTTCGGAAAGTAAGAGCACATCCTATGACTAAGTTTTTCATTATGTGTGTCAGAGGAAATCCAGCTCTGTATTACTCAAGTTATCTTTATATTCACACTTATATTATTTTTATTATTCTATTATATTGCGATAAATGTAACAAAAATCATGAACTACATTGTTAGATCGACAAGTCGGAATCAATATCTAGAATAGGCATGTAACAAAAACTATTTTTATATATTATAAAATATACCTTACTATTTTATAAATATAAAAATAAATATAAAAAAAATTATAAATATAAAATATAAATAGACGAGCAGAAATAGATATTTATTGGTCTTTGAAAATATTAAAGAAGGAAATTGGCAAACCTTATATTTCTTTTCGAAAAAAACAAACAAGCCGTCTTATCTAGTTTTAGTTCTAAAAATTTTGCTTTCAATTTCAACTTCCTGTCCAGCTGGGCTGCTAGGTAAAAACAAAAATTTAACAAAAAAAAAATCTTTAAACAATTGCCAAAAACATGAAGGTCAGCAGTTTGTTTGCAGAAGTTTTGTATGGTGTACGTATGACAAGGACAAGGCGGCGAAGGAATTGTTTGAACGATATCAATTTGGACACTTTTGTCTGGTGTACCCAAGTGAATGCCAAGTCACGAGCGTAGCGAAAGAAAATCAACGACAAATGCTTAAAAAAGTGTGCAAAATAAACTCATTACAAAAGAGCAGAGGCAAACGATTGAGTGAACTGCAGGCGGTGTCCAGACTTTGAACGACAAACCTCTTCTCCTCTCCAACTGGGCACGTAGTTGGGAAAATTTAAAAGTGTTTGAAACTAGTATATTCCGCATTCCATATTTCGCATTATGGTTTTGAGTGTTCCCGGCCTTGCGGGACACTCGTTGCGCATGAACTACAACTTAACTCTTGTCTCCAGCTGGCTGCTTGGGTCTAGTTTTATGATTTATGCCTTTAAGTGAAGCCCCGTAGCACAGTGGGCGTTCCGATGTGCTGACCTGGTAATGTTAAACATTGCATATGTCACATTTGTGGGTCGCTCGCTTGCTGCTTGTGACGTCATGTAGCGCAGCATTCAGAGAGAGAGACATGAAATGCTTGCGCAACAATTATTGATTTGCGCTAGAGCGGCACGTTGGACGCGTAGACGTCATGCACCAAACTGATTGCAACATTCTTTCCAAGAAATAGTCATAGCATGAACAGAAGCTACACAAAAAGTTGTATTCATGTAGAAGTGCTGCCGCCGACTGCTTATCTTTTGCAAATACTAGATGAAGCCAACCAAGGAGTCAGTCCGAGAATCAACCAAGCCGCACAAGAGCTTAAATATTCGCAAGGGGAACCGCCGTCGCCGTCGCCAACATTTGGCCGTAGGGGAGCTACATGGTTGTAGTCACAAAACTTTAAGCAAACACTGCCGGCAGTAACAACAACAACAACAACGACGACAAAAACAATAATAACAACACGCAATGTGAAAATGAACAGCAGCAGCTGCTGGCTTCAAACAATGACAACGGTTGACACGGACACGGTTCTACTGGCAGTGGCAACATGTAAACAGAGTTAAGCCAGGCATCGCATCCACTCTCGAATGGCAACAAAATGTGGCAGCAGTAACCTATCCTGGCAACTGGCAATTCTTAAGAGTAACTAAAACTGTGGCATTTCAAAGGCTCTAACAAGATCACAATAGGCTGAAAAGTCTGACAACATTGGGAAAAGTGTTTACCAAGAGGTTACGCAGAGGAGTCCAGCAAAAATGCTGTTGCCAGCGTATTAGCTTGGTTCGACTATCAACTGTGTAATCTTGTATAATAGTATGCTTAATATAAAGGACTTTTTGGCTAAGAGTCGCAACATAAGGATAATAGTAGCAGTAATAGTAATGTTTGCGCTTCAGTAAACCTGAATAGATCAATATCCGCAAATCTTAATCCATTAATTGTTAGAGCATTGAAAAAAATGTGCTATGTACTTGGAACAGGCATGCATTCTCTCTATATGGAACCCAATAACGAAACCTATGCTAAGAGTCTGAAACTGAATACAAGTGGTGAACTAGACTATATAACGCACCTTATGGTAAAATTGTATACTTCTAGCTCTTTTGGTCTTCGGAAAACAGTCGTCCTGATCATTTTGATGTAAATGTTGTGGGGTCTGCTCGTTTCTTTTTAGGTGCTATGCACACGAATATTTGCATATTTTTTTTTTTAATTTAGACAAAGGAAATAATTTTTTGATGACAAAAAACAGAACAAAAAGTTAGTAGAAACTTAAGCCGTTTTGGAAGCATTCTCTAAGTCAGATTATTTTATTGTTTTGACTTTAAATTTCTATAGAAAAAACTTAAAAAATAAAATCTTCACAAATCGATTTTTTGGAATCTACTAGTACTCTATTTATTTGTGAAAATAGTTCAAATCTAAGCCAATTCTATAATCTAGATTAATTAATTTTTTTCTCCTTTTTTGAGGGCACTTTCTATATAAACAACTTTTAAATTCAAGGGAAATTCATTTTTTTTTTACTTTGGGCCACAGAACAATAAAGTAGTTGAAACTTAAGAGGTTTGAATAGCATTGTCTAATCTAGATTCATTTTTATTTTGGCTTTTTCAAAGTTACTTTCCAAATAAAAATGGTAAAAATATAATTTTTTAAAAAAAGTTGGGGCCACAGAACAGAACATTTAAAACTTACGCCATTTTGCAGTTTCTAATCTGGGGTAATTTATTAGCTGCTCTCTATTTAATAATTTAAAATGAAAATCATCAAAAATAAATGTTTAAGTATAACAATTTGCTTTATTTTTATAATATGTGTTTTGCTTAAAGCTAGCCACTAAAAAACTCAATGTATTTTTTTTTTAATTTAGTCAAAGAGAATTTTTTTTTTATTACGGAAATACTTGGAGCACCAGAATAACAGAGTATTTGAAATCAAGCCTTGAGCAATTATTGTCCACAATTTTTGACTTAATTAGCTTTAACCAAAATGCATCGATGAACTAAATTCGGAATTCAATTTTTATAGATGAGGTTTCTAGAATTGAATTTCTCGCGCAAAAAAGACTTTGGAAGCACCCGAATATCGAACTCGAACATCCGTCTTATAAAAGTTGAAATGTTACTCTAGTCTTTCCTCTAACCAAATAAAATCTTGATCTTTCAGCTTATGTTCCCAAACTGTAATAAGGAAGGTAAGATTGTGCTACAAAGAAATGTTTGCTTTACATTTTCTAAGTTCAAAATGTTTTTATTTCTTCGGTATCATCAACATTCAGTACTTGTTATTTATCATAAAGAATTGAAATTCCCTATAGCGAATTCGTTAAAGAAATTTCAATTTCAACGGTTTGCTTTATTGCCAAAGAAAGTAGAAGATTGTCTTAAAGCTAGCATTTATAAAAACAGAAACTCATTATAATTCTTTTCGGAAGTTTGATCTGTTATTTTTAATACCATAGATTTCATTGAGTAAAATGCAATTTTTTTTGGCTAAAATTGTATTTTTTGACTAAACTATTTTGAATAAAAGTAATCTTATTTGCGAACCGGTTTTTTAACAATAGAACTTTCTGCAACAACGCACATTAAAATCTTATGTGTTCTTTTGCTATTAAGGGTTAATCTTAAAAATTTTGAAAATATTTAAATGAACCATATGGCTACCTTGCCTCGATCGAGGAAGAAGCAATCTTGAATAAACAAACAAGAACTTAGCTATTCCTAGTAATCATTAATGAATAAAATGGCTTGACTTCAAAAGTAGAGGTATTGATTAACAACTAATTGCTCCCAGGCACAGAGGTTGCCATAGTATACGCTGTTCCCGTTTTCTATATACCTTCTATATCAATAGTAGAACCCTATCAAGTCGTTCAGTTGACTCATATGAATTCACAGCTTATTGTAGAACCGAAAACAATGCGAACCCAACCGCTATTGAGTGGAGTGGCAACCACTTATAAACTTAACAATTACCCAACAGAGGCGGCGATGGCAACCACAGGGCCGCAAACTATTTGCACAGCGTCAAAGAGTGAAGATGAGTCGAAAGCCAACCAACTGGCAAACAGAATCTGAGACAGATGGACAGACCTCGACGAACACTACAACTGACTAGCGGGACACAATGTGTGCTGTACTTGACGATTGGACAACCAGATGAACAATTAAAATACTACATAAATGCATAGTACGTACTAGGCTCAAGCCTTTCCGAGGTCCAATGAGCATGCCATGGCCGCCAGTTGCCGCAACTTTTCGACATATTTGGGTAAATATTTTATTTGTGTTTGTAATTATGTGTAGTACGAGTATGGGCTCGATGATAACTCGCAGATAATACTTGGTAAATATTTACACATCGCAGAGAGGTAATAATGCCAGCAAAAACAACTATCAAGGAACAGCTATAGAACCACTACACCAACAACCACAACAACAACAACAATGACATTACAATGACTGTTGTAGCTTCAGGGCTGAACTATATGGTTGTTGCATGTGGCATGGCAGCAAGGTGAAAGAATGGTTGGTTTACCTACGAGTGTGAGTGGAATCTGGTAGCAGATAATAATGGCATAACATTTGTATAACCAATGATGACGTGACTAGTGAAGTAAGTACACATAAGTATAGTAAGTAAAAATAAAAATAAAATAAAAACAACCCCAACTCTTAACACCCTAACCCGCTCTCGTCTGGCATTTCCTGTATGCTTACACCATACAACGTCCCATTGACGAACTTTTTTAGCTGGAGGTACTTCAACATAACGAGTTGATTTCATTAACAAAGAAATTTCGTTTAACTCTTTTTGGAATTGTGTCTCTTTAAATTGAATTCTCACATGGCACACTTTTTTAGATTACGAACCTCATGTATTCCACTCTTTTTAAACTCTATAAAATGAGTTTGTTGAAATTGTTAATTTCGAATAAAATTAAAAAAAGGGTGGTTGGAAGGCAAATTAGATGCTGACCGGTTCAGAAACAGGATAGTAGCTCGTGCAGCTGGTACGACAGAAACTACCTGCGCTTAAATGCAAACTTTTCTTTTTCTACGATTGAAAACTAACATGGAATCTTCTAAAAAATATAAATTTTACATCATTCTAAGCAATTTTTTAAATCGGTTTTATGTTTAGTGACATACAACCTACGAGTGAACAGGGATACTGTGCAGTTTTTTTTAGACATAATTATTATGACGTCAGCACAACACTCTTTTTAGGTGTTTAAAAAACATTACCTCAAGCTCCCAATTGTTTGGGAGATCTTACCGTGTGCAACTTTTAGAATCTCCTCATTAACAAATTGGTCAGAATTGGATTAAGGAGCATTAGACAACAGGAAAATTTCGATGTGCGTCTTTCTAAAAATCGAGGCACTCTCTCTCACTCTATGTCCTAGTAGCTCTCTGATCAATACAGGGTAGCTAGAGACAGCTCCGTGTTCGTAGAGATTTTATAACCACTGATATACACTCCTGTAGACGAATTCTTAAAAGACTCGACTCACAACTCGGCACAGCTCTCCAGCCGAGAGTCAATGCTCGCCATATTTATTCAAAATAGGGCAAAAGTATCTAAAATAAATTATCTTTCAAATCGATCTCTTTGATTTTGATAATTTGTGCATATGTTGCCAATATTCACTATGTTTGTTTTTTAAAAATTTCGACTATTTATCAAGTAATCGATAAGTGAATGTTTAGCTAGACTTAGGCGGCTTTAATATAATTTTCGTGTTTGTAAAGTATTCCCCTGGGCCAAGTGAATGGTAGTGTCATCATTTGCAAAGAGTATTCTCAATTAGGCAGTCTTCGAGGGGAGATTAGCAAGAAGCATCTCTTCTTCAGTCTAATTAGATGCTGCATATCTAGAAATAAGGCGGAGTACCTTATTCTGTATGGTTTGACCTAACAGCGCTACATCAGATCAAAATACAATATCAACAGGTAGGCGCTATAATCTACTGGTAGACCATCCATTGGCAGCGTAGGGAGAGCTTGCTACGTTTATTAAGAAGCCGATGGAGTCGATCCCTTTTGCATTAGCATAACGCCACGCTTTTAATGCAGTGTTCATGGTATATAAGTCGCTGGGTCCCGAGTAATGACCAGATATTTTGTTGTGCCGTTTTCTTATAAACAAGAAATATCACAATAATTTGCAACTCCTATAATTGTGGAAGTTACCTCATTTTAATGGTGCAATATCTCCCACAGATTATCTTTCTTGCAATGGAGCAGTGTTTCGAAGCGGAAATGCCATAAGCGTTACACTCCTAACTCTACAAATAATCGGAATTTTCAAAAAAAAAAAAAAAAAATAAAATTACGTGGTGTATATTGGAAATCATCAAAATGGAAAAACTTTATTTAAAAAGAAACTAATTTTCACTCAATAATATATTTTGCCGTGCAAATGCTTGTCGAAAATAAGCTAGATTAGACGTTCCATATGCTAGGTCGAATAAAAACTTAACCGTTTTTTTTAAATTTGCAAAAATCACGAAATCTTTTGCATTTCTATTGCAACGTCACCTTTGGGTGTCTATACCCTCAAAAAAAAGGAACATAAACAAACACTTTATTTTGTTTCTATATTTGACTATGAGTTCTCCATTTTAATTTCAATACACCTAATATATCTCCATAAAAAATTCGCTCTGGATAGGCTCAACTGTATTTACACATAGAATCGACGAACATGTCAAACATTTTTAAGGTTTCGATTGCGTTAAGGGAGCAGCAGCAACCTACAATTATCAGTAACCAGTAACCAGATTCGACTCTTGAGCTGGGGACCCCAAAGTGTTGTAAATGTCATGTAGAAATAAAGGATGAAGTAGGCACAACAAAGAAATACAGAGAGATTGGGATTGGGGCACCAAGCAACTAAGATATAACACACTCACCTGATGTAGGCAACTTCATTGTTGTTGGTGAGGCGACGCCAGCCTGGAGCCAAATTTGCATTGTAAGTGCAGCTTTTGACATTGTTGTTGGTGTTGCTATTGATGGTGTTGTTGTGGTTGTTGTTGGTGTTGCTATTGTTGTTACTTTTGTTGGCTTTGTGGCTGTTTATATTGTTGCTATTGTTGTTGCCATTGGCAGTGACGCTGACAACGCTGATGCCACTTTGATTATTGTTGCTGTTGGTGATGTTGTTGTTGGTGATGGTGTTGTTGGTGATGTTGTTGTTACTGATGTTGTTGTTGACATTGTTCACTTTAGCAACATTTTTAACATAAAGCTGTTGTGAACTATTTGGCTGCAGTTGACGTGCTGCAATTGTTGCTGACATGCCATGTGTTGCCGTTGTTGCAACTGTTGCAGTTGTTATTGACTTTATTGGCAACTTTATTTGTTGCATTGTTTGACGTTGTTTAACTTGTTGTTGCTGTTGTGGCTGCTGCTGCAGTTGCGGTTGTTGTTGTTGTTGCAGTTGTAGCTGTGAACTACTGCTTGAGGGACACAGAAAGATGTGCTGAGCGCCAAGACGTTGTTGCATTTGTTGCTGTTGTTGTTGCAGCTGTTGTCCGTTAACATTAACTGTGTTGCCATTTACCAACCCAGCTGGTAAGACTTGTTGTTGTTGTTGTTGCTGATGCTGCATTGTTGCATTTGTAACGACCCGCGATACAAATTTTGTTTGCTGCTGTTGAAAGAACTGTTGTTGTTGTAGCTGCTGCTGCTGCTGCTGATGATGTTGCTGCAACTGTTGCAGCGGCAACATTTGCTGTTGCTTATACATTTGTTGCTGTTGCAGGTTGATTTGTTGATGTTGTTGATGCTGCTGCTGCTGGCTTTGGATATCGTTGACATGCAGCATGCCGCCACCGCTGCTGCCAACACCAACAGAAGCAGCATTTGCAACAATATTCAATTTATGTTGCTGTTGTTGTTGTTGCTGCTGCTGTTGCTGGCCAGCGGATGCTGCAGCCATTCTGATAACAGCAGCCGTCTCTAAAAGCGCTTCTTCCTTTGTGTGCTGCAACAAAGAGACAGAGATGGAGAGAGAGTAAGCAAAAGAGTTCTATTCATTAGTCACTGTTATATCCATTGATGTGGCAAGAGGGCTCTGAGGCAGATGATGATGCATTACGCTTCTTTGTCTTAATACATGCATGACATAATTCTTGAGACGTTTGGGCTTTATACTTCGCGTGACTCAGAATGAAACATCTATTCTACTTAAGAAGGTATTTATTGGGGACACTGTTTCTGTGTGTTGTGTGTGTCTATCCATAATCACAGACACTCGCATATGTTGGCCATACCCTTGCAGAAAGTATTTATGTTTTATTCTGTTGTTTGTCAAATGAGAAAAGTCAGGCGCAAATACAAAAGACATCTTCGGGCGGGTGTCCAAATGTTATTTACAGTGTGATTTTTGGCTCAATATCGTTAGTTGAAATATCCGAAATTAAGAAGACAAATATATTTGAGATATATTTTAATAATCTGAGACCTTACTATACATTAGTATATATATTTCAATTGAAATGGTCGCTCAAGAAAAAATTTTGGCAGGACCAGTTTTAATTTTGAGAAATGAGATTACCGACTGAGTGGCTACAGTGGTTCATAAAACATGTTCAAAATTTGTTCAAAATAAAAAGAATAAAACCGAATCCGTAGAAGCCTACCACCGGATTACAAGTCTCATGATTTGTGTTATCGACTCTACCAATCGAAATCCAAATCCGGACCCACCTTAAATATTTGTCATTTTGTATTTTTTGGTATTTAAAGTTGCTTCCACTTGTTACTACGATTTTTAAATTAAAAGTCAAATCTCAGGATCCACGTAGATGAGAGCCGGAATACACCTGATTATGTTTTTTTTTTAATGCTGTTTAGTATTATTCGTACGTTAGAATAATTCTTAGATAGATTATTGGCATTTTACGGCTAATTCTGCAAAATACTTGGGCTAGACTAGAAATAATAATACATAAATATATTAAAGACTAAGTTTAACCAAATAGGAAAGTTTATTTAAAATCAGTAGATGGGATTAAAAGTTAATGAAGACTAGAAAGTTTATAACAAAATAATCATGATGACAAAAGAAATCAGCCAGTACATTTGTCCGCAATCCCTGTGTCACGAAAACCAAATGAACTCCTCATTTGCATTTAGTGTTTTTAGAATACCCACCAATAATTTTGCTAGTCTTTTACCAACTAAATTAAAATCAATTGAAAACTATTGGAATTATAGTAAACGAATTCGTATATTTTTCACACGAATTAGAGCCAATTTTTGTGAAAACCGGAAGAGAATTCATTTTGACATCATTTTGCATTGTTTCCCCTCATTTTCTCAATATGTTTAACTTTGCTGCAAGGGTATATGTACTTTCCAGACATAAAATTACGTGTTTTTTACTCAAGGTACTCACCTTTTAATATAATTTTCGTTTTTTTCATTTGCCGACATATTCAATTAATTTGAGTTATTGTGTAAACGAGAAGCAAGCATGTCATGTTGCTTTTTATTGTTGTTTTTTTTTTTCTTGTTGTTGTTGTAATGCTACTGTGGCAGTTGTTTTTTATAATTTGATATCTCTCTTGTTGTTGTTGTTGCTTGTTGTATGTTGCGTCTGTTGCTTTTTATGTACGACGCGCGCGCGCGTTTTAAAACACTTAATTCCACTTTTATTTTTTTGTGTGTGTATATGCTGCTTACAAAAAATGTATCTTTTACTTGCTGTAACATTTGTGACAACGACTTTTTATGTTTTGTGATTCGTTGTTGTTGTTGTTACTTGTTTTAGTTGCTTTTATATTTGGTCTACAACTGAAAAATTAGGGGTTTTAGGAAAGTATAACTTACACTAGGCAGCTATGAGCCATGAACTAAACCGGCGAAACGGAAAGATTGTAATTTTATTTAGGTTCGAACATTTTATCAAACGTGTCAAAAACAGCATTTGAAGAAATTCGTTCTTTTCCTCTTTAACTGAAATAAAAGTCTTGCTAAAAGTCCTTCATGTTGTCGGAGATTTTTGGTGCATATACTCCATTCTTAACGAACAGCCAGACCAAGCGAAAAAGTTCGAAAACAAAGTATGGGAGGCACAACTAAATAAAGATGCGAATTCTTTAAAAGTGACAAAATTTGTTTCTGCGTTGAATGATACGTGGGACCAAAAAAATGGATGAAATATGCCAACCCTAAGCGAAGTCAATAAGGTTTCGACATGAAACCATCGTCACCTGCGTGCTGACAATGCAATCAACCTCAGGTTTCGGTTTTCAAACAGCCTGCTCAAGCAAAAAAGTTCGAAAACGAAAAATTTGGAAGCAGTACTTAGTGAAGATCCGTGGCTATCTTAGGAAGAGCTACCAGATTCCGGGGCCTAAAGCAAGAAAACTTGAGGCCCAAAAAAGAAAATTATACAAAAAAAAAAATCAATTATGACCAGCCTAAGCGATTGAAATCATCAAGATATCGACATGAAACAAAATTAATCTGGGTATAGATGTTGTTTAACTTTTGGTAAAATTTAGTGAACCTTGTTGTCTGGAAACCAATTTATAGACCTCAAAGATGGATTTTTTTTAGAAAAATCATTGCCACTTGCTAACAAGATTTTATTTCGTCATATCCTTTGCTCACCAACAGAATCAGGATAAAAAGATGAAACAAAAAGGTTTTTTTTATTGATTTCAGATGAAATTCATGCTCACGAAAGGGATGTTATGTTTCGATTTGCTGTTTTAGATTTTTGCCAAGGTACCCGGTACCCCTAAGTTAGCAGAAAGATATACTTTGAACAACGTACTTAACAATCCGTAATTAAAATAAAACTATATTTTTTAATCAAAAATCTCGGCATTTTCAAGTTATAGACCCCCAATTTTACAAGCCGTTATATTCAATCTGCTGCTATGCTCCTCTGTTGCTCCTTCACTGCGCTGCTCTGCTCTGCCGCTGCTCGTGACTTCATTTGGAATTCAGAAAACGAACATCGTACACAGAGAACGCGTAAGAGCGCACACAAGCAAAAGCATACAACGCGTAAAAGTAGGTGAATGGAGCACATGAAGCAAAGCAGCAGCAGCAGCCAACAGACAACAACAATAAGTATAACAACAACAACGGCAACAACTACGACAAGCAGAGAGCCAAACAACACTAACATAGCGAGCGACGAGACGAGACGCGACGACGACATCCACAGAGACGACAACGACAACGAACAAACTTCGACTTTGACTCACCCACTCACTCACTCTAGTACGCTCAGATACGATGTCGTTGTTGTTGTTTTTGTTTTTATGCGTTATAGAAACATTTATGAAAAATTGTTGTACAAACTAAATTATGCGCGTAAAAACTGAGCAATTTGCGTTTGTTGTAACCTATGTACACACATATGTATATCAGCATGTATATAATGTAATGTGTATGTATCTGCTTGTATGTTCTTGTATATTAATAGCTTGTTTAAACAAACGCGTTTTATAATTAATGCGCGTCTATCTGTGTGTATGTTTGTGTGCGTGGACAACACCTGCCCTCTGGGTTCTGCTCTAATGATCAACAACAACGCACAAATAACAACAACAATGGCAATATACACCACATGTCATTTAAATAGCAACACTTACATTTTTTTATGCTTACAAGATTATATTTTGAAATTCGCATTTAAATATAAAATTCCCTCAATTAATAATACTTATATTTTTGTAATCTAATTCATATATATTTTTACTCAACTTTAGTGAAAGTCAGCACAGTAGCAGTTCTGATTATAATTCATTTTTTAAGTAAAATACTAAGTTCATACGTAATAATAATATAAAATATATCCACCCCCTCCACTAGCCCTTCCTTTTTCGTTCTTTCTTTTCGGTTTTCTTAAAGACTACAATGGACCTAACCGAACCTAACCATGTGAAATATACTGTGGATTTATATGGATAGAAAATTTAATTCTTAATCCTTAAAATGCAGTTCTAATAATTTCTGGTTTGTAATATTATTATAGTACTATTGATTGTTTGGCCAAAAATATGAAGGCTTTTTTTTAATCTGAGAGTCTGAAATCCGACGAATGAAAATAAATCTACATACTTAACATCTATTTTAGTTTTCTCCCTCTTCTCCCTTATTAGTTTTTGTTTACAATCGCGAAGAAAAAGTCCTTGGTTATCTTAAAAATAAGTGAAAAATGTATTGGGATACTTGAAAATTGTGTTTTAGTTTGGCTTTAATAGACATTTAAGTTTAGTTTTCTTACAACAACTATTAAAAAAAAGACATATAAGTGAAAAAATTTCGTGAGGGTCACAATTTGATTTTTATTGTAATTTTTGACTAAACATATTTAAAATTTGTAAGTAACTCCGATATTTCGAGGAAAAGGAGGTAGAGTTTGTTCAGGCATTGATCCAATTAGTCAAGAAACTAATTTCGCCAACGTAGCTTTATTTGTTCTTAAACAGTTTGTTAAACAAATGTGTTATTCAAGTTGTCTAAACAAGTGTGCTATTTCTACAGCTTGCTTAAAAAAAGAAATTATGCAAATTTTTACAAAAAAAGTATAAAATCTATTTCTTTAACAAAAGGTACGAATTTCTGGTCTTGCTGAGATGCGATTTATTTATTTTATAAATTGTGTTATTGTATTTTTTAGGTTGAATATTTACTTATTGGCTCGTAAAATTAAAAACAGCGAAAACAATTCTAATTTCTAATCTATAATTCTAATTAATAAAAAAGTAATTAAATGCACGACTTCATCATCGTTTTGGAAGGTTTATTCTGGAGTTCGAACAAAAAGTTGAGGTAATTTAAATCTGTAAAGACCTAAAGTTTTGGAATCTATCCTTATTATCATTGCACTGATACTTTATAATGGTATTTTTTATGTATAAAAAAATATGATTTTTTTTTAAAGAATTTGGTTAAAAAAAAAACTTGGATTTTTCTGTGAAAAGAGTTTGCGGCATTGATCAACTATACATTTTCAATTATTTAAAACTTTTTTCAATATTTTTAAAAAACGGTAAGAAAAAATAAAATACTTTTGATGGCGCTGAAATTATGTTCTTTAATTTAAGCCAACCGCCTTTAGAATTGTTGTTTTTGTTTATTATTTAAAAATATATATTTAAGAAAACCCTGTCATTAGTTTTTGAAAAATTTGAACAATATAAAAAAGTTTTAAATTTTAGTGTAAAATCGCCTGCTGTATTATTACTTTTGTGGCACACTGTATTAGATTTTGAGAAAATGCATAGCATAAGAAACATATTATAAACAAATAAAGTAATTATTTTTGTTCTCGGTCTGTGCCAAAGTAAGAGACTATAAAGTAAAAGTAAGAAAGTTTGAACTTTAAAACACCGATTTTCGGAGTATTTTACATAACGCAACCCACACAATTTTGGGAAAAACAATCCATAGAATTTTATCAAGAAAATTGCGCTACAACCCATAAAAATCGTTATTTCGAAATGATGCTGAAAAAGCATAACTTCGCTATATACATATACATTGGTTTTTATTACTCATGTATTTTTCGATCTTGCAATTTATATACCTCAATAATAATTTACCACTAGCTTAGAAGTTATATTATATACAAGGAGGGAACAGAAAAAATAATGGGGCTCCGCACCTGCGTGCTTCCAACTCTAGCCTCCGTAAGGCCTATTATATTTATTTCGAGATATCCCCGACTATCAATTCTTTTTATTTTAAAAAATTGAGTTTTTCATTCCACTGTATAGTTACCTACCCTTTATTCATGAATTTTTAGTACATAATATGTATTTGTAATATTTTTGGCAATTTTTATAATGCACGACTAAAAGCAAGTTGTAGAACTTAAACAAAGGCGGTTCAACCAATTATCTGCACTACTAAATATAAGCTTTTAATCGCAAAATTTAAAAAAATGTGCTATTTATGTGGCGCGGAGTGTAAACTGAAACGCACATGCACAAAGCACCAACCGGGAGCAGCAGAGGCGGCAGCGGCAGCAGCAGCTGTTTGCCTTGGGCAGTGGGATGTATTGAATTTGTTGTTGGCTAGCAAAGCTATTTGTTTGTTGGTATTGAGCAATGAACACACACACACACACACTATCTAGCCACTGTGTTACATCTATGTATATACTACGCATAAAAATGTACACATTTTTTTTGTGTTTGTTTTATATATTGACCTCAATATACGCATTACACTGTGCACAATTTCAAAAGCTATTTGTCAGCTGCACTTTAGCTTCATTCACATTTTACACATATTTTATTTTTTTTAACTAACTATGCGTTTAACTTTATTATATTATATACATGGCGCTAACGACTGTCGCGTCAGACAGACAGTCAGACATACCGACGTACATAAAACACTTACACCAAACAGCAATTAAATATGAATTAATTACAACAATTTCTGTCGTTTGCTTTATTCACGCAACATTTGACAAACGAACGTGAACATGAACGTGCACGAACACGACGACGACGAACAACAATCGTTACGCGTACTCGTTCGCACACCCTGGTTTTTTTTTGCATATGCACTGGCACTGCTCTGGCTCTCACAAATAAAATTTTTTACTCAATACAATTTTTTTGACTGACGTTTTTCGTTGACTTTTTTTTTTTAATATTTTTTTAAACAGCACTTACGCATTTAATTGGGCTAAATTTTTGGCTTTATTTAGACGCAGATTTGTTTTGGAATTTTTATGCTCCAATTTATGGCCCTTTTTTTAGCCAAATTCCATACACTTTCACAAAAAATTGCTGCGCACGACGCACGACCGTAGTGAGAATTGAGAGAATTTCTGGCTTGATTGAAAGTTGTGTTGCTGTTATGTTTTTTTTTTTTGGCTGCTGTTAAGGCAGTGTGTGCACACTAGCTAAAAATAAGGAAATGTTACTGTTAAGCGTGCAGAGAGTACTCTCTGAAGCGTTTTTACCAACAGTGCCAGCAAGGGAAATTCTCTCCCAGGCAAGTGCCAGCAAGGGAAATTCTCTCCCAGGCAAGTGCCAGCAAGGGAAATTTTGCACTTGCATGTAAATTAACAGTCTTTTAACAGCATTAGAGATGCACTTTTTTATTTCTGCAGAGTTGGCATGTCCGTTTTACTAGTAGTTTAATACTAAAAAAAAAACGAATTGGAAAACATTTGGTGTAAGAAATGACAGTTCACTTTAAAATGTATAAATTTAAAAACTACTAGTAATTGTTTTTAAAATGAAAATATTCTTTATTAAAATATACACAGACTATCTAACGTTTCAATTATATAAATCTTTGCATAGGACGGATGCAAACACAGTACTTTCAAAATTTTATTTATGGTTCTTTTTTAAATTGAATTTTCGCACATTTTTAGTGTTTCAATATTTTAAAATTTTGTGCAATTTAATAAGTTTAAGTTTCATTTTGTTTGCTTTGACATTTGTTGTCTACTGTTTAAACTTCCATAATAATAAGAATCGGGCATACTTGTTGCTGAAATTACCAAAAAAAAAACAGTGATTACTTTCTTAAGAGGAATATTCTTATCAGTACCGAAAAAACGCAAACTATTTATTTTACACTTAAACGGAAAGACATTAATACACCAAAAGAGTACATTAGGTTTGCAAGAGAAGACGTTAAATGGGAACCAAACGTCAAATCAATCAAAAATATAATTCATGGCAGACCGATGTCCCTGGCCTAGCCCCTTTATCTTCAGATTTTAATTAATTTTTATAGCTGACAAAATCGAAAAAGGATAACTTAAACATTTTAAATTATATTTTTTATTGTTAAAAATAAAAACAAATCTTTTACAGTCGGCAAGACACAACTTTAAAAAATACCACACATTATTTGAATATGGCAACAAAACCGTCGATATATATTTAATACTTTTAAGACATCGATATATTTTATTTGTGTCGAGTACAATCTATCGGTGTAATCGACTACATAACAACAACGCGCGCGCCGGCAAGCTTCTCAGACTGCTTATTTAGTGCATATTTTAAAGCTTAACAACGTTTGCAACATTGTGAAATATCCGTAGTAATAATTTGGACCACAAAAATGTCCACCGCAACAAAGACAAACGCCTGCAAGCTATTGCTTCTCAAACGTTGCATCCATGCGGTTCTACTTAGCGTGGGCATACAATTTGTTTTGCTGACTGTCTTCCTGCTTTTTGTCAACATCCAGCTACTGCATCCATTTATATGGGTTGCCAGCACATTTCGCTTAGTCTGTAGCTTTTATACGTGGTTTGCCAGCATACCGCTGCTTGGAGCCGTCGTTGTATATGGTATAACGCTCTGCCAGCAGCATCTGGCCGAGTATCGCTACTGTCCAACGCGCTATCGATGGTTGTTGCACAATGGACTGCGCAAACTGCTTTTTATGTTTGCACATCTGCTTGTGGGATATTTGACTGCTTGGCTATACACTGGCTATTTGCACACGGATTATCGGTAAATTGTTGTCTTTACCCATATATAATTCCAATTAATTTGTATTCCCTTTAGGCATCTTTTCTACAAATGCTATGGGCAAACTTGCCTAAGTTCCTATCATATATTTTTGGTAGGCATGGGTGCCACTGCGGGACTCTACCACTTTTTCGGCGCACACTTCAAACAGGAGGTATCCATAGAGTTTGCCATTGTTAAACACTCGCACAGCGAAAAACTGCGCGAAGTGCTTTACGCCACGCTACTTAAAGCGCCCATTATGGCCGCCTTGCCCACTTTATGCTTTGCTCTGTTTTTTTGGCTGTGCGGCGGTTTGATAAAACACCAGCTCAGTCATTTGTTTGATGTTGATGCAGATGAACGCCTTGACAGCTTATTGGATTTACTCACAAATCTGCGGCTAGTCTTCTATGCCTGGCTGCTCACAGCACAAATTCTATCCAACATGCATCTTATGCAACGTTTTTATGCCACCTTGCTAGCCGAGGATTTGCCTTTGGTTATAGCACGAACTCGCCAAGCCTTTGCGTTTGAACAGGAGGTCACTGTGGTTGCCGCTTTGGGCGTTTTTAATGTTTATGTGGTACAATGTTCGGCAGCTCATTATCTATACAAACTTGCGCGTTTGGATAACTCAGCCGCACGCTTGGAAATCTTTCAATTGACAGAGCCAGGCAATCGTGCCGCCAACTGGCGTGCTTTATGCGATCAATGTCTGAGCATTATTGGCGGTTTTACGGATGAACTTGTAGAATCCATGCGCAGTGAAAGCGCACTAAAAATCAACGATGCTCGCACGTCTCCATGCGATGACAACAGCACTAATTCAATTTCAGAAAAGTTGCTTCTACGTCAGTATAATCAACTGCATGGTATAAGACTCATTGCGTCCCCACTGCGCGAGTTTCCTGCACAGCAGCCGCAGCTCTTTAATGAGAATCTACAAACCGAACGCGTTAGACATATGCCCAATTGGTGTGAGCGCATCTCTAACCAATTGGAAATGTCGCTGCATAGACTGTTGCAACGCATTCCCGGCATGGTGTATCTATTCAGCGAGCCCGAAGGCGCAAAAATATCGCATTTACTAAGTAATTCGCTGCCTGTAATGTGGCTAACGCAGGCCTTGGCACACATATGCGTGGCATCGCTCAATGAAGATCGCTTTGGCGTGGTTCAAGGCGATTTGCCTGCAATAATCAATGCACTACAAAGACTTAAAGGAGAGTTGGATAAATTAGGCAATGTTTTGGCTAATAGTCACACAGAAAATACGCATTTTATACAACTTCAACGTGCAGTGCGACGCAGTTTATACAATATTTGCAGCAGTTTCTATGAATGTCTCAAAGATTTGTTTGCAACTAGTGAGGAAGTGCGTCAGCTTCAAAACATTGTACATCAAGAGTAAGTTAAGATTAACACACTCACTAAAAACTGATATAATAATTAGCTCATGTTCATTTTGTAATTTCACACTTTAAGTTTAGTTGTTTTCGGTAACAATAAAAACAATAAATATCCTACATTGTAAATATGTATACAGTTATATACACTTATTGACTTTTGACTTAAAAAACTATATGCATAAAAATGTAACAGGCGGAGGTTTGTCAAAGACATTTGTTTCGAAATAAGCGGCAATGAGTATAGTTATTTGTTTGGAAACAATTTAAAAGCATGCCAAGGTTTTTGTATCGAGCCTTGAATTACTACTGCTCCTCTAAAGCCACTGCATACATTAGCAGCGCCAGTTCTTGCTCTAGCTGATGTGTTGGTCATGGGCGCTCTGCTGCAGAAGCCGTTGTTGATGGCTCCGCATTACTTAAAGCCTCACCCAGCGATTGTTGCAGCTCTGTGGCCATTTCATCAATATGTTCAAGCGCTTTTTTACTTTTTTGAGTGCGCCTGTCTACAAATATTTTAGTTTGCAGGAAATTAAGAGCGCGAAATGCCATACCGCCTGCAGGATCATAATGACCCTCATATGTTCTGGCGTTACGTGCGCTAGCGTTTTGATCAGGCGTGTTGGGATCAAATGGCACGTAATCTGGCAGGCGTTCTTTACGCCAGCGGAAAATGTTGTGGGAATCTGCAAATTTATAATTTAGACAGTTATATTTATTTATTATAAATTGTAGGCGTTAACGCACCTATATCTGCCAGCACACGCGTTAATTCACGTATTTGTGCGTCCTGGCGCTCCAGTCGAAAGCTCATTTCGGTCAGTGTGTTGATTAGCTCCATTTTCTCAATTTGCAGGACCTCTGTCTTCTTGTTTTCCTTTGCGTTTTGGCTGCAATAAAGTTGTTCTTTAGTTGCACTTTTCTTTTTTCTTCACATAAATTGCTAGCTTGGCCTACCGCGAATACTCAAATATCAGCAGTCCCGCGCCTATAGAAAAGATAATGAATTCACCTAATAGATTAGCGCCTAATTCTATGGCCATGGCCTCATTAAGTGGTGGTACTGTTACAGGTCTGCCCAGGTTCAGCGCCCACATTTTGGTCTTTACCTCCACCCAATTGTAAACTAAACCAAAAAAGAAAAGATTAATAATACTGCATTAATCCGGCAGCTCAACACAAGTTCAGCGCAGAAGTTGATGAAATTACTTACACTGAGCTGGCGGCATGCATATGTACTTTCTAAAGAATGGACTTGACTTGGCATTTGCCTTAAGTACATTGGCAATAGGTTTGCTTATCTGTTTTATGGCCAAAACACCAAGTTTGGCCGCAGGAAATACGCCAATAACCATAGCTTTTCCTTTTTACCACAAGCTATTACAAAATCTGCAGGCAATATTTGCCAGGGTTGCAGTGCAAAAACAGCTGCTTGCGAGCGCCATCGATAGTCGATTAAGGTCAACTGCTTGGTATTTTCGATTTTCTTAAAATGGGCGCTCGTTATTTTTGAAAGGTCATCATTTTAATCAAGCCCTAGTAAAAGCAAACGACTCTGGACGTTTGACATTTTTATTGAAACATTTTAATAAGCATCATAAGCATAAGAAAAATGGGCATTAAAATCTGTGGCAAGGAAGCTTTGTGCGTTACATGTTTGAGACAAGATAAGTTATTTCAGTATAGGCATATAATGAAAAATGTGGATGCAACATCAAACCTACTCATATTTGAACTAATTCGCAAACACACTGCGCTGCAGCTAGAGCTGCCTTTGCCCATGAATTTTCCAGAAAAAATATGCAAAGAGTGCCTGGATGATCTTATAGCTGCCCATCGCATCACACTAAAGACCCAAAAAGCTAAACATATTTATCGCAAAGCGCAGCAGGAACTTAAGCTGGAAGAAAGTTTTGAAAAAGAAAGTTTGTCGGATGTCAAAACATTAGTGCAGCAAGATGTTCCAGATGTCTACGTTGAAGAGGGAAATCTGCTTGTAGCTTCCGCGTGGGAACGCAATGTCAATTATTGCCAGCAACTAAAAAATTTTCTCGCGGCGTTAAAAAAAAAACCCTGCTACACTCCAGGTGCTTGCGAAATATGTCACAGAGAATTTAAAAGCGCACAGGGAGTGTCATGCCACAAATCGCGTATGCACGCAGAGCTTAAGCTTCACAGCTGTAAGAAAGGCTGTGGAGAGCGTTTCTCCAGCAAGACCGAATTATTAAAGCACGAGTGTGGGCTATCCTTGGTGAAAAAGAGAATCTCGACTCCAGTTTGCTGCAAGGTGTGCGAGAGATGGTTAAAAGGCAAAACCGGATTGGGAAGTCATATGCGTACGCACCCCGGATTTAAGCTTCACCAGTGCACAAACGGCTGTGGAGAAAGTTTCTCCACCAATATTGCTTATAAAAAGCACAAGTCTGACTGCCCCGGGCGTAGCAAGCAATAAGGTGAGTTTTGTAAAATTATTTTCGAAATGTACATTTCTTATCTATTGATACATACTAGACCTTACGTTTGGAATCTGTGGTGGGCTAGAAGAAACTTCTAAAACAGATTTACATAAAATGGAAAACAAAATTAAGGTAAGTTATATGTTACCATCAAATTTTTTGCATTTTAAAATACGGTTTTAATTATTTTTCTTGCAGCTAGTCCATCCTAATTTATTGAAATTTATTCATCAACAACACTTAGCTTTATTTTTATAAAGGCCTATATCCCATTAGGGATTTTTTTTTTTTATATGGTTTTGTCATTCCGTGCTAAATTTTTTTGCATTCGTAGACCCCTTAAGGGAGAACTAATTCTCTGCCAGTTAATAGGACGTTGTTATTGTTAATATTTTGGAACACGTTGCGCTGTCGAGTTATACAATCACCAAGGCGATATTGGAAACTCCCGCAACATTCCCATGATACCCTATTTTAGTAACTAATTTTACAACTTTTTTTAATGTTCGTATTGTTGGATCTCATTTTTATATTTATTGGCATGAAACGCAATGAGATTAAGTGCATGAGGAGCAAACTTTAAGGTAAATTATACAACAATTCTTTTCGAATTTTATAATTTCTTTTTCACAGATCCTTCACTGAACAGAGCATCAATGATGGGGGAATAGGTTTTTTTATAATTAAAAACGTATAAATTTAAGTGCGTCCTATGCGAAGCAAATATTAAGGTTATTATACAATAATTGTCTTCGAATTTTCAAATAATTTAGAAATTTTTCTTTCAGGTCAATTTACTTACAATTTCACTCATTCAAATACCAACGCGGCTTAGTGGTGTTGGCTTTTCCTCTCCTAATGCCAGGCGATATTGGAAACAGCCGCAACATTCCCTTGAGAGTCTTATTAAGGCAAAACAGTAATACTTTCTGTAATGTTGCAGTTCGTGCAACCCAAACGTGCCTCAGGTGCGTCATTGGACCAGTATCTCGCTGTGAGCTATGAGCACATAAAGCGTTTCGAGATGATTGATTGGCGGCGACTCTGCGAAAATCAAATTGAAAAAGTGTAACCCCATTAAGTTGACCAACATTAAGGAGACTGGGCCAATGTGGCTGCCGGAGCAGATTCTCAATTGGAGCACATGTGCCGCCGGCAGTTTCGACTCACCCGTGCCTCATGTGCGCTTGTCGGGCATTGTCTGCACCATTGGAACAGCATCTCGCAGCGTTGAAATGCTGGAGATGATGATGGCCACTGGCATGAATATTGCACGCATGAATTTCTCGCATGGCTCGCATGAATACCATGCCAAGACTGTCGCCAATGTGCGTCAGGCTGTTTAGAACTATTCGACTAAGACGGGCTTCGAGCATCCCGCAGCCATTGCTGCCATGGATGCCAAAATTGGTACTGGCTTGATTAGCAGCAGCGACGTTGCAGTAATTGAATTGAAAAGGGGTGATCGCATTAAGTTAGCCACTATTAAGAAGACTATGGCCAATGTGCAACAAGCTGTTAATAACTATTCGACTAAGCTGCCATAAGAGCATCCCGTAGACATTCTTTTGGATACCACGAATCCTGAAGCTCGTACTGGCTTGATTCACAGCAGCGGCACTGCGGTAATCGAATTGAAAGTGGTTGACCCCATTAAGTTGATCAGCAACAAGGATTTTGTAAAGAAGGTCTCGCAAAAAATTGTTTGTCGATGATGGTCATACTTCGTTGGTTGACATTTCATGTGAAATGTCTGAGGAAACGTAGGTGTGTGAGGTTAATGACGATTCTCTGGACTCCCGGAAAGGTGTAAATCTGCCAGTTGCGCACGTTGACTTGTTGACTGCTTCTGAAAAGGCCAAGGCCGACTTGCAGTTTGGTGTTGAACAGCACGTCGACATGGTCTTTGCTACATTTGTTTGAAATGCGGCCGCTTTGGTTGAAATCCGCGACGCCTTGGGAGAAGAAAGGACATTAATATCATCTATGAAATTGAGAAGGCATGCACAAACTGGATGATATCATCGCAGTCGAAGGAGAAAGTGTTTTTGGCTGGCAAGCCAGTCATTTGTGGCACTCAGATTTTGGAATCCATGGTTAACACTCGCGCTGAAATCTTTCATGTGGCCAATGCCGTGCTCGACCTCGCCGACTGTTTCATGTGAGTCCGCCAAGGGCGGACATGCAAGGAAGCCACAACGGCACTCGGTCATCGCAATCTATTTACTCATTTGAATTTGTATTTTGTTATTGAGCTCCTAAAATGTTTGTTTGGAACGCATAGTGATCATATACCAAAATTGGGTTCTCATATTTTATTGCCAAATAATATTGTAAGTAACCGCAACATTCCCAGAAGTGCCATATTTAGATGCACAATTATATTATACGATAAATCAAATATTTTTTTATTTTGTAGAAAACTTTTTCATAAAATATTTATGTACATGTCTTTAATTTGTTCTAAAAAAATCATTTCTTTATCTTTTCTTATGAAATTCAATCATTTTTGTTTTTAATAACATTAATTCTAGATCCTGCTGATCAACTTGCACTTCCAGTTCACCCAATTGATACTGAATTTCAGCTTTGTCTAGTCTATGGGCCTCGTGTTTTTTACGATCCTTCTCATTTTGCCTAAAATTTTAAACATAATATTAAAAATAATTGACAATTTGCTTGTCTGACCAACCGTGAGACTTCATAGTATACCAAGTACATGCCAATAACAATCACAACCATTTCACTTAATATATCAGCTCCAAGTGCAATAGCCATGGGATCAGGTAGACGGGGTACTCTAGCTGGTTGTTCCATTTTTAACATAAGCATTTTAGAACGAACTTCCAATTTGTTGTACACTAAAGCTAAAATACAGTAGATACGTTTTTGGACTAAATAAAGTAACTTACTTTGAGCAGGTTCAATGCATAGATACTTTCTAATTTTGGGATTATGCTTGGCAAGCTCTTTAAACAATAAACTAACAGGTTTACTGATTTGTTTAATACCCAAAATAACAATTTTATAAAGCGGCAGCGGCGCCATTTTTAAAACGACAAATTTGAATTATGACTTAAGAATCTAAAACTAATGCTACACAAAACATTAAAACAAAATTTGGAGTTTACAAACAGCCCTCCTCTTCAACGTGGCCGCTATTCCTTTCCGTTTCCAATTCAGTTCCCAACGTGATTATTTGCTTTTTAAGGCTTTCTATTTCGTTGGCCTGTTGATATACGCGATTATGTAATTTCTCAATACTTTCGCCAAGTTCTTTTTTTTCCAATTTATGCTGTTCATGTTTGTATCTCTCATTGCGCGCTTGTCTAGAGGCATTAAAAATAAATTAAAATAAAACTTTTTTACCATATGCGTTGCATGTTTAGCTTACCTAGAAAACTCCAGTATTATCATGCTGGCTCCAATAAAAAATATTATAAACTCGCCCAGCATATCACCGCCTACATCTATAGCCATTGACTTGCTCAGCGTTGGCACACGTTTGGGCTGCTTCATACCAAGCATCCATAGTTTACTGCGTACCTCAACCCAATTGTACACTAGGAATAGATTATAACATTAAGTCAAATTAAATTTATTTATTATTATCAAGCTCTCACAGTGAGCTGGAGGCGTGCATATATATTTTCGAAAAAATTTATTTTTTTTGGCGGTGTTCTTCATCAATTTGCCAACAGGCTTGCTTATATGCTTAATACCCAGCACGGCAAGTTTTGCAATAGGAAAAGCGCCAACCGCCATTTATTTATCTAAATTTAAAATTTTTTCAAAATTTTTACTATTTTGTTTTGGCAGTAAAGTTAAAGAAATAAGTTTTGAAATATTAAAAGACATACATTGAGCACTAGGTTTTGCTTTTATCAATCTTTTTAAAAAAAAACAAGAACCGTCTGGCCATCAATGTTGAACATTTAAATGGTTTTATCATTATTTAAGAGCTTTACCTTTTTTAAAGTTTTCTAGGTTCCTAATTTTGTTCATTTCTATAAGCTTCTGTTTAAGGCACAAAACTTCATATAAAAAAAAAACCCAAATGCGGATTTTTCGAACTGCGGCCTTTAAATAAAATATGTTTAAATAGCTTAAATTATAATAACAATGTTGTTGTAAAACAGTAGTATGAATGAAGCTAAGACTTAAAGTGCTGCCAAACTTTTTTTAATGCATAGATTAGTTCAATTTGCTAAAAATATTGTACGGCAAGTAAAATTGCAACAAAATAGCTGGTTGCATTGATGCATATTTATAATGCAATGTCCGCGTAAAGCAAAATGCTGCCCAGCCAAAAAAAAAGTATTGTGCTATTGGCCACACTTTTTATAGTTGAGAAACCTTTTTGGTCTGGGCACACTTTATTACGAATTGCTGTATTTTTATCCTGCACCCCGCTTTAAGAATTGTTTCCATAGTTGCGCATTTAATTTTGTTGCAATGAAATAAAAAGCAAAGTGCTGCCAAGTCAATTTTGTTTAGGTATTTTTTGTGGCCGCACATTTTTATGTTAAAAAAATCTAGGTGGTTCCGACCTCAGCGCGATTGCCACGCCAACCCCAGTACAGCTTTTCAAGTACTTACAGTAAAGATATATTTTCACCTGGAAAAAAATGCGCAATTTTATTTATCTTGCTTAGAATTTTAAGGACCTCACAAAAAGTGTAAAACCAAAGAGATTATCTCCTTTAGACTTGCATGTTGTTCAAGGCGCGCGCAGACTTCAAAGCGTTCTAAATTGGGAACTGCATTGACCAAATAAAAGTCCTAAGAATAATCATTGAGCAATCAGTAGAGATGCAATCGCCGTTGTACCTAGTATTTGTTGATTACGAAAAAGCATTCGGCTCCATTGACAGAGAATGCATTTGGGCTGAACTCAAAAACATCGGAACACCTGAAAAAATTATATCTTTCATTGGACCCTACAGCAAGACTGGAATCACTCGACTATGCAGACGACAAGTGCGACCTTTCGCATAAACATGGTGACATGCAAAAAAAGCTAGGGGATCTAACGCTCGAATCAGCATAGGTTGGTCTACTAATTAACGTGACCAAGCAAAAGAAATACGAATCAATGCGACGTCAGAAGAGCCCTTAAAGTTGTATGACCGACAAATTGAAAGAGTCGATGAATTTCAATATTTGGGAAGCTCAATAACACCAAGCGGAGGCACAATGACAGATGTAACTGCAAGAATCAAAAAATCAATCGGTGCCTTTTCACGACTAAATAAGATCTGGTCTTCGAATTGTTATAGTATCCGAACCAAAATCTCGATCTTTAAATCTTTTGTCTTGTTCGTGCTCCTTTATGGCTGCGAAACGTGGTTCGTAACAGAACAAGTCCGGCAGAAAATACGCAGCTATGCCAGCCGATGTCTTCGTAAGATTTTGCAAATATTTTGGCTAAACCGAATACCAAATGAAGAACTGTGGTCAAGAACTGGCATGTTGGACATCAACATAGAAATTCGAAGAAGGAAGTTCAGCTGGATCGGCCACACATTGCGCAAACCACCGAACGACATCAACTATATGTCCTTGCAATACAACCCGCAAGGCAATAGACGCAGAGGCCGCCCGAAAATTACCTGGAGACGATCAGTCCTGAGAGAGATTAACACCAGCAGGCGATATGCTAATATCATCGAGCTCAGGGAGACCGCTTTACGAAGAAGACAATGGAAACTACTTGTGGATAGCTTATGCCCAACATAGCGGCAGTTCGGAATCTTTTGACGCAGAACAAGGCTTAATAATAAATTGGGAACTACTTGGAATAATTTTATGATTTAGTAAACAGTTTTTTTTTTTTTTTTTTTTTTTTTTTTTTTTTTTGTATTTATTTTGCAAAATTATCAAAAATACATATATTTTTATGAATTGCAGGTTTCTTATTTTATGATCGCCAATCCAGCTTGTTTAGTTAGAGATGTCTTAGGAGTGTTAAGGAGTCCTGTCAATCAGGAGGCCATCATTTGGTCCGCTTTTCTGTCGGTCTTCTTTTCGTTTTCTTTCAGTTCGGCGCTTGTTGGAGCAGATTTTTAAAACTTCTTTTTTTAAGCCTTTTTATAGGATTTTCATTTGGGAGCCCTTTTGCCAGCCTATTACGATGTCTTTTTAGCCTTTCGTTGTAGCGGCTTGTGTGCTTATTTATCTGGAGTTCGACAGTCTCCAGTCTGAGGTCGTGGTGCAAGGTCGAATTCCTTACATACCATTCACACCCAGTAATAAGGCGTAAGGCCCTGTTCTGGAGTGTCTGAATACGTGAGCGACTCGAGCGAGCCGCCATACCCCAGATCTGGATAGCGTATCTCCAGGTTGGAACCACTACCATTTTATATAAGGCTCTTTTGCATCGGAGAGGAAGACGGCTGCGGTGGCTCATGAGCCAGTTCATTTTAGAATAAACAGTTTTATATATTTTTTTAAGAATACAAGAAAGGGCAACTTCTGAGCATACATTCCATTACAAAAATCCGGGAAATTAAATATTTAACATTTTGTGTTCTAAAAGTTTTTTTTCTTCGACTTGTGGAATTCGAGATAAATGGTCTTAAACATTTAAATCTTTGGCCGTCCTAAAAACATTAAGCAAGAGAAATTCCAGTATGCAATTTTTTCCAGGTCAGGCACCAATTTGATACATCTTTACTGTACTACCACACTGATCCCCAATCCAAATTTCTTTAGCAGAAAGCTATGCTTCAATTCAAACGTAACGCTTTTGCAAACTTGTTTTTATGGTATTTTTTAGACACTTATTCGAAAGCTTTGCGCAGTTCCACACTGACTGGAAAAAGCTTTGTCGCTAAGTGTTCTGCATAAAGTTAATCAAAATCATTTCAACTCACATAACTAAGCAGAACGCGTGTGTTTTGAGTATTTGTGGCCTGTGCATTTCAATTGAAACAAATTAATTCCAAAACAGGAAGAACAATACATCTTTAACACATACGCTAATTTTAAAGCCCAGGTAATTAATATATAAAACAAATTTGATTATATGGAGCAAATTTAAAAGACGCAATTTCTGCGCTCAATTAATTTTAAATTGTCAAAATTGTGTGCCGTTTTTGCCTAATTATTTCTTTACTAAGTAATGATCATTGTTTGCTAAATTTTGATGATGCAAACTTTTTCTCCACATTATGCGGCGGTAAAGCGAGCACAGAAGCGTCTACGCACGCATACAAGCGCGCCATTGTGTCAGCCGGTCGGTGTATGGAACGTTTGTAAAGGTGAAATAGAAGTCATTTCAACAGCTGAAGCAGCTCAAAGTAACGCATACACATATACATATCTATGTATAAACAAGTGCAGTCGGAAATATTTGTTGTTTAGCAAGTGCAAAATGAAATTCGAGCGAGCTTATCGCAAAACTCTTTCTTAAATGCGTCACTTCATGTCATCATGTATATGTATTTCTATCATTATGTGCGCTTTATTTTTTATACGCGGAAAAGTACAAAGCTTTTAAATGTTATTATTGAGGAATTGTTGTTTACAAAATGCCGGCGTTGGACATTTGAATAAATATTTGCGCAGTGTGGTATTCATAGAGTAACGACTGTCATTGTCCTTGCCGCTCAAGTTCAAGGACATTTGCCCTATATACAATCAAGTTCAAGCTTACCCAGCATCTGTTTATACGTAATACATCTATGCGTTCACATATTTATGCCGGAAAAGCGCTTTCACTTTCATTGCGCTAAGAACTTTTAAATATTTATAGCCTTTTTGTTTATCGATAGATTGAGCTAAACAGCTTTGCGTTTTGTTGCTGTGTCCATTTTGTTATCGAAAAAACATAGATAAGCAGCTTTTCATGCTCACGCTTTTTATGCGTGCCAAAAAGAGCACCCCCACAGATTACTCACGCGCTGAGCTAATGCAATATCGTTTGCGCGAGCGAACGAGCATGCGTGCTTGCACGCTGTGCTTATTGTTGTTCTTGTTCTTAGCATAGAAATCGGGATGAAGGTCAGTTTCGGCGGCGACTAAATAAAGTCACAGCGACACATTTTTGTTGTTGTATGAAATGCCTTTACCGGCTGATAAGCAAACTTTTTTTTTTAATTGGAAACGAAACAGCTGTTGTTTAATTTTTTGTTTACACTTAGCAGCGCACACAGCGTGAACATATGATTATTTAAATTCATTGAACTCTATTTTCATACATATGAATATACATATCTAACGCAGATTAGCCAAGCCCACGAAGTAAAGAATAAATACAGACACATTACGCAGGTGCGTTAAAATTCAGTACAAAAAAACGTTAGCATGTGACGTCACATGGCAAAAGTTATTTATTCACTATGAATATATCTGCAGCTTTTTGCAATCAAATTATTTTTAAAATAAAGTTCTGTGTGAAAACTATAACGAACTAAGAACAATTAACTTTTGCTTTAATCATTCAGGATTTATTAATATCACCAATAGTAAACTGCTAACACACCGCTTTAATCACAATGTGTTAGATCATTTTTATAATTTGACTATTAAAGCAAATATTTATCGATCTTCTAACGCAGCGCTTAAATGAGTGAATTTTGACACTTATGAATTAAGTCGATCAATAGAGATTTTGCTGGTAGGTCCGTGCTACGATATTGCCTTATATCCATTTTGTCAAGCGCTGGTCGTTCAATTGAGTACCTCGCTAGATTAAGAGATAATATCTATTAAAATGGTAGGTACTTTATTTTAATTTGACTAAAAATTTCTATATGGAGCAGAAAATACAATTTATTTATATTTTAATATTAATTATACAAAAACATGTATGCCATAGATATCTTGTTTAGGAATATAAGCAGAAACTGATTCACCAAATTGCTGAAAAATTGCTGGAAAGTTGCGTAGATCACGCTTGTATTTTCTGCCATACGTAAATTAATTAAGTTATATACATAAGATACAATTAATAACATTTAGTTAGCAGCTAAAGTAAAACAACAACTTTTTTGCTTATCTTAGCAAACTGTCATATCTTAACAATACAGCGCAATTATTCAAATTTTGTGTCGAAGATGCGCGCAGAGAGTCGAAACGTTGCATACGGGAAGGCGCCACCTTTTGTTGTTTTTGCCAAAGCAGCAATTAACTTCGTCAAAGCTTTGCAAACTTACTCTCTTATCCTCTCAACTTGCCTATTTTTTAGGGGTGGCCTGTTGCCGCCGCCACCGCACTGGTTGACGGCAAGAGCGCCAGAGCTCAGAGCCAACGGTTTTTATGTTGGCCTCTTGCTTTGCGCTCATTTTCTAACCGACATTTGAGCGCACAGGCGGCCCTCGCCGTTCCGAGAAGGAAAAAAATAATTCCGACACTGTCAATACCTAAAATTGTGCGGCAGTCTAGTCGGGCAGTTCTACTCGTTGCGTCGAAAACCTTAGCGCGCTTTGGCTTTTACCTTGAATTTGTATCCATACAAACGGTTTGCTGTTTTAGTTCGATTTTTTGCGGCATCGTTTTCGTTTGCAGCCAAAAGTCACTGGAAAAATTCTAATTTTAAATATCGCCAGTTACACAAAGCCAACTTTGTAGGCAACAAGATGGTTAACGTAACCATTTACGATGAGGCACCCAAGTTGAAGGTAATAACGTAACGCAACTATATTTCGTTTAAATTGGCCATATGACGTTGCCGGTCCATAAAGATATTAGATACTGTGGTAGCAGTATCAGCAAATTCTTTAAAAATGGTTTTATTAACATTTTTTTTTTTTGTGCTGACTGCTTTTCTCTTAAACGCAAAATTATGCAACTTTTTCGTCGCAGCTGCAGCTGCAAATTTTTCCTCTTTCTTGGTTTTCTCATTGTGAGCTTTGGCGTTGCATCGCACTGCACGAAAATTCTGTCACGGACCGTGTCCTCTCATCTCTGCCCACATACGCATTTCACTCACTCACTCTCTCTCTATTTCAAAGTGGCGTACTTTGTGTATAGAGGGTAGCAGTAGCCACCTACTATTTATTGACATAATAACCATATATTATATCGACTTTGATAATTAAACGCTTTGACTTAAACATGGAGCTGGATAATACGCATTGTACTTGTTTTTTGCAGCCCAACGAAGTACCGCAAAATATGGCTGCCGAAGCAGATTCCCAATTGGAGCACATGTGCCGGCTGCAGTTCGACTCACCCGTGCCTCATGTACGCTTGTCGGGCATTGTCTGCACCATTGGACCAGTATCTCGCAGCGTTGAAATGCTGGAGAAGATGATGGCCACTGGCATGAATATTGCACGCATGAATTTCTCGCATGGCTCGCATGAATACCATGCCGAGACTGTGGCCAATGTGCGTCAGGCTGTTAAAAACTATTCGGCCAAGCTGGGTTATGAGCATCCCGTAGCCATTGCTTTGGATACTAAGGGTCCAGAGATTCGTACTGGCTTGATTGGCGGCAGCGGCACTGCTGAAATTGAATTGCAAAAGGGTGACACCATTAAGTTGACCACCAACAAAGATTTCCTGGAGAAGGGCTCGAAGGAAATTGTCTATGTGGACTATGTCAATATTGTGAATGTGGTAAAGCCCGGCAATCGTGTGTTTGTCGATGATGGTCTTATTTCGTTGGTGGTGCGTGAAGTGGCCAAGGATACGCTGGTGTGCGAGGTTGAAAACGGTGGTTCTCTGGGCTCCCGCAAAGGTGTAAATCTGCCAGGTGTGCCCGTTGACTTGCCCGCTGTTTCTGAGAAGGACAAGTCCGACTTGCAGTTTGGTGTTGAGCAGGACGTCGACATGGTCTTTGCTTCTTTTATTCGCAATGCTGCAGCTTTGGCTGAAATCCGCGCCGTTTTGGGCGAGAAAGGCAAGAACATTAAAATCATCTCTAAAATTGAGAACCAACAGGGCATGCACAATCTGGATGAGATTATCGCAGCCGGCGATGGTATTATGGTGGCTCGTGGTGATTTAGGTATTGAGATTCCCGCGGAGAAAGTGTTTTTGGCACAGAAGGCTATGATTGCGCGCTGCAACAAGGCTGGCAAGCCAGTCATATGCGCCACGCAGATGTTGGAATCGATGGTAAAGAAACCACGTCCAACTCGCGCTGAAATTTCCGATGTGGCCAATGCCGTCCTCGACGGCGCTGACTGTGTCATGTTGTCCGGTGAGACAGCCAAGGGCGAGTATCCACTGGAGTGCGTGCTCACCATGGCCAAGACATGCAAGGAAGCCGAAGCCGCTCTCTGGCATCGCAATCTTTTTACTGATTTGGTACGCTGCGCAGCTTCATCCACCTTGGATGCCGCTCATGCTGTGGCCATTGCTGCTGTAGAGGCTGCCACCAAAGCCAAGGCTGCCGCTATTGTTGTTATCACAACCAGCGGTAAATCAGCTTTCCTGGTCAGCAAGTATCGCCCACGTTGCCCCATTATTGCCGTCACTCGTTTCGCACAAACCGCACGTCAGGCTCATCTCTACCGTGGTCTGGTGCCACTTGTCTACAAGGGTAAGTCTGGGAGTGTTACAATTGGCAAGTAAGTAAATTTTTATTCAAATTTTTACTGTTCACAGAACCCGCTCTTGGCGACTGGCTGAAGGACGTCGATGTGCGCGTCCAGTTCGGTCTGCAGGTTGGCAAGAAGAACGGCTTTATTAACAAGGGTGATTCTGTGGTTATTGTAACTGGCTGGAAGCAGGGCTCCGGTTTCACAAATACCATGCGCATTGTGTAAGTTAAATATTGTTAAAATTGCAGTTTAAACGTTTTGATTTGTGGCCTTCTCTAATATGCATCCTTGTTTATACTTTTCCAGCACTGTCGAATAAACATCACCACTAGTACATCGTTGCGTCGCAGCTGCAGCGTTTGAAGCGTTGCACTACGGCATCCATTACTGTTATTAACCAGTTAATTTATTTAAAGTCTATAAAGAATAAACAAATTATTGGAAGTTCAATTTGTCAAAAGCCGCTGATCAGTCGCTACAGCTTGGTACTCCTTGCGTGGAGCTGCACACCAACAAACACACACAAATATATTAATTTATCATTGTTATACTAATTAGCGGTCTGCAAAGTAAGTTTATGAACAAAAATGTAATAAATAATATATGTAAATGTATTATTTATTATTATTTTGGCCATTACAACCGTTTATCGGTCATGGCCGCGGAAATTATGCTACGCCAGCGGTTTCTGTCCTGTGCTTGTTGGCGCCAATTGGCAATCCCAAGACTAAGAAAATCCTCCGTTGCCTGATCTTCCCATCGCAGAGGCGGGCGTCCCTGCCGTCGTCGACCTTCCAGTGATTTCCGCTCGTGGCTGGAGCATTATCATCCATTCGTGCAACATGACCTAACCAGCGCAGACGTTGTAGTTGTATGCGCAGAACCAGATCAGTGTCGCCGTATACAGCTCGTGGCTGTATCCATCCACATTTATCGGTCCAAAGATACGTCGGAGGATTTTCTCTCGAATGCCCCAATTTTAGAGAAAGCTCCGCAGCATGACACTCTTATAAAAAATAGTGCCTGACCTGTTGACATCGGCCCGTCGCAGGATAGCTTCCAGTAGTAAATTGAAAAAGTCGCATGATAGTGTATCACCCTGCCTGAAACCTCGTTTGGTACCAAATGGTTCGAAGTGGTCTTTTCCTATCAAGACGGAACTGCAGGAGTTACTCAACGTCATCATGCAAAGCCGAACTAGCTTTGCAGGGATACCAAACTCAGACATGGCTACGAAAAACTTCTCTCTATCAGGCGTGTCAAAAGCAGCTTTGAAGTCGACGAATAGGTGGTGTGTGTCGATTTGCTTTGCACGAGTCTTCTCCAGGATATGCCGCAAAGTAAATATCTGGTCTATAGTAGACTTTCCAGGCCTGAAACCACACTGATAAGGTCCAATCAGTATGTAAATGTATAGCTTCACTATTTTTAGCTGATCGCAGTAATCCAAGCATTTAGTTTTCAAAATTTATTAGGCATTTATTTCCATTTCTTATTTAGCTTTAATCATTCAAAATTATGCTACTCTTGGTTTCTCTTTCTAAAAACGGGGGCATATGCCGCTCTGCGTCCGCTAGTCAGACGAGCCACTTCTACAACGCACGCAAATATTCTGAAGAAAAAGAGGTAAATTCAAAGGGTTTTTTTTTACTTCTTTTATAATTTCTCTGCCGCTCTAGAAATCAAAAGTAGTGCTGGACCGAGGACCATTTTGCTCACATATTGATTATCTATCACGATTACAATACAATTCTACCCCTTTTACCTTTCCTCTAAGCGGTATTATTTGTACCATTGGGCCAGCTTCATGCAAGCCCGAATGTCTGGTCAAGCTTATGGAGGCTGGTATGAAAGTAGCACGCTGCAATTTTTCACATGGCTCTCATGAGTATCACTGTCAGACCATAGAAAATATTAGAAGGGCCACAAATTTGTATTGCAGAAGTAAAGGTGTTTACAAAGATGTTGCCATTGCATTAGATACTAAAGGTCCGGAAATACGTACAGGCAAAATTTCAGGCGATGTCAATGCTAAAATAGAGCTTAAGCAAGGCGACAATATGAAGCTATCGACCAAGAGAGAATTTGAAACTAAGTGCACTAAAGATGTGCTTTATGTGGACTATTCAAATATAACAAAAATTGTTAAGCCCGGAGTCCATGTTTTTATAGATGATGGATTGATCTCGTTGCTAGTACAGGAAGTTAGCGACAGTGAGATAACATGCGTGATCGAGAACGGTGGCAAGTTAGGCTCACAAAAGAGCATAAATTTGCCAGGGTTACCTGTTGACCTACCAAACGTAACAGAGCGGGATAAATCCGATTTACTCTTTGGCGTGCAGCAAAAAGTTGACATGGTATTTGCTTCATTTATACGCGAGGCGCAAGCGGTTGAAGAAATTCGCAAGATTTTAGGCTCCCAAGGTCGGCATATAAAAATCATACCCAAAATTGAGTGCCAACAGGCTCTGAAAAACATAGATGAAATAATAAAGGCTTCCGATGGAATCATGGTTGCACGAGGTGATCTGGGCATTGAGATTCTGCCTGAAGAGGTGACTATAGCACAAAAGAGCATCATAGCAAAGTGCAACAAATTGGGTAAGCCAGTTATATGTGCTACTCAGATGCTGGATTCCATGACTTCCGCGCCGCGGCCTACTCGTGCAGAGGCTTCGGATGTGGCAAATGCTATATTCGATGGAGCCGACTGTGTCATGTTGTCAGGTGAGACGGCCAGCGGCAAGTACCCGGTCCAATGCGTCAAATGCATGGCGAACATTTGCGCCAAGGTGGAACCTTGTCTCTGGTATGACCGCTTGCAGAACGAAGTGAAGAGTATTGCAAAAGCGACGTCAACGAATCATCTATCTGCTGTATCCTCTGCGATTGCGGAGGCAGCCATTGCAAGTAATGCTAGAATTATAGTCATTGCTAGTCCGTGTGCAATAGTGCCATCAATGATTAGCCAGTTCAGACCGAATTGCCCAATCATATTTCTTACAGGAAGCCCGGTCCAGGCTAGGCAGTCGTTACTTTATCGTGCTTTATATCCTTTGGTCCTAGCAGAGATGAAGTCGCGTAATTCAGATTTCAGCACAGTGCTTCAATCAGGCTTTAAACTGGTGTGTAAAAACAAAATGCTGCCGCCCGGACAAATTGTTACAGTAGTTGTTGTTGATGCCTTGAAAGCGGATAGAATATCCTTTGGGTTATTATCCGTGAGACAGTGCATTCCAGACAATTCTAAAAATGGCGAATCGAAACCAAAGGGAGGCATGAATAAATGTGTTAAAATAATGAACAAAAACAAAAGCACTAGCGACCTGGGGCAGGCAACCAAAGATAACTCGATCAAATCATCATGTGAGGCTCAAAAAAAGAATGATGAAGTAAAGCTGCGTCAAGAGAAATGCAAAGAGATAGAGACAAAATTAGAAGCAAAAGAACAGGAAAAGGAGATTAAAAGCATATCGAACCAAGAGTCATGTGGTGCAAATCAAACGACAGTCCAGGAGAAGAATCCTTGCGCCGAATTTGGCACAAAGAACGCTCACGATCAGAAAAGTGAATTAACCAAGGCACACTATTTAAAGAAATCTACGAAAGCTAAAAAGGGTCAGGAACAGAAATCTACAGACGCTAAAAAGGACAAAAACAAAAGCACTAGCGCTCAAAAACCGCAGGATAATGAAATCGAAGATAAACCGACCGAGTCTCAAAATGTAGAGAAATCTGCAGACGCTAAAAAGGACCTGCGGCAGGCAACCAAGGATAACTCGATCAAATCATCATGTGAGCCACAAAAAAAGAATGAAGTAAAGATGCGTCAAGAGATAGGCAAAGAGAAGGAGAAAAAATTAGAAGCAAAAGAACAGGAAGAGGAGGTAAAAAACAAATCGAACCAAGATTCATGTGGTGCAAATAAAATGACAGTCCAGGAGAAGAATCCTTGTGCCGAATCCGGCACAAAGAACGGTCACGATCAGGAAAGTGAATTAACCAAGGCACAACATTTAAAGAAATCTGCGAAAGTTAAAAAGGGTCAGGTACAGAAATCTGCAGACGCTAAAAAGGTCAAAAACAAAAGCACTAGCGCTCGAAAACCGCTGGATAATGAAATCGAAGATAAAGCGACCGAGGCTCAAAATGGAGAGAAATCTCCAGACGCTAAAAAGGACCAGAGACAGGCAACCAAAGATGAGTCGATCAAATCATCAGGTGAGGCACAAAAAAAGAATGATGAGGTAAAGATGCGTCAAGAGAAATGCAAAGAGATAGAGAAAAAATTAGAAGCAAAAGAACAGGAAGAGGAGATAAAAAGCAAGAAAAGAATGAACGGTCACGATCAGGAAAGTGAATTAACCAAGGCACAACATTTAAAGAAATCTACGAATGCTAAAAAAGGTCAGGAACAGAAATCTGCAGACGCTAAAAAGGACAAAAACAAAAGCACTAGCGCTCGAAAACCGCAGGATAATGAAATCGAAGATAAAGCGACCGAGGCTCAAAATATAGAGAAATCTCCAGACGCTAAAAAGGACCAGAGACAGGCAACCAAAGATAAGTCGATCAAATCATCATGTGAGGCACAAAAAAAGAATGATGAAGTAAAGATGCGTCAAGAGATATGCAAAGAGATAGTGAAAATATTAGAAGCAAAAGAACAGGAAGAGGAAATAAAATGCAAATCGAACCAAGAGTCGTATGGTGCAAATAAAATGACAGTCCAGGAGACGAATCCTTGCGCCGAATCCGACACAAAGAACTGTCAGGATCAGGAAAGTGAATCAACCAAGGCACAACATTTAAAGAAATCTACGAAAGCTAAAAAGGGTCAGGTACAGAAATCTGCAGTCGCTAAAAAGGACCTGGGACAGGCAACCAAAGATAAGTCTATCAAATCATCATGTGAGGCACAAAAAAAGAATGATGAAGTAAAGATGCGTCAAGAGATATGCAAAGAGATAGTGAAAATATTAGAAGCAAAAGAACAGGAAGAGGAGATAAAAAGCAAATCGAACCAAGAGTCATATGGTGCAAATAAAATGACAATCCAGGAGACGAATCCTAGCGCCGAACTCGGTACAAAGAACTGTCAGGATCAGGAAATCAAAAGTGAATCAACCAAGGCACAATATTTAAAGAAATCTTCGAAAGCAGAAAAGGGTCAGGAACAGGCAACCGAAAATAAATCGACCAAACAGTCATATGATGCTAAAAAAAAGAGGAATCAGGAAAAAAAGCGTAAAGACGCTGTCAAAAAAATGTGCGATGAGGTAACGAAAAGATTAGAAGCTAAAATAATAGAAAAATGCAGGAAAGCAGCAAAGGGTCAGAATGAGAAAAGTAATGCAAAAAATGATGGTTGCTAGAATCAATAGAATTCAATGTTTAAAAATTAAATAGCTTTGCCGATTTTTTCAAAATAGTTAATTATGTTTAATGATGTACATTTACAAATAAATAAACGCTTACCAGTGTTGGTAAATTGACACAATTTTAAGTTAGATTTTTTACAAACATCGGCCACCAACGTCTTAGTGTTTTCCCATCACTAATTCAATTTTGTTATTTAGAAAAGGAAAACAATCTTGTTTTTATTTTTGTCCAAATATAATTTTAGGCATTAAGTTTTTACCATGAGTTTCTCTGAGAATACATCGGATTCGGACTGGCAAGTTCAAGAGCAAACCATTTTCTGTTCTAGTTTTTACCAAATTTATCAACCACCTGCAGGAAGGAGGCCAAAATAAAAGTAGAACGCCACATAAAACGCGAAGCATCGAAGAGTAATGCCAATCTCAATAATAGCGGCGGCTCTACGGGCAGTGGAAAACAGAAATATTGCCAAAAGTTTTGTGAAAAGTGGCTAAACCTCTTCAATCCTTGGCTGGCGCGTTCGGCTGAAGATCGTAATAAACCATTTTGTCGTGCCTGCCAATGTCGCCTTGATTGCAATCGCTGTCATTTGGTTAGGCATGAACGTACAACAAAACATAAACGAAATCTGGAAGCACTCATTACAAAGGGAGAAGGAGCTGTTAAAAAAGAACTAAGCGTGCGCCGGGAACGCAGCAAGTACTATCATCAGCGGAAACGAGCTAGACAGGCGCTTAGGGAAGAAGCTGTTATTACCCAGGAAACAGAGCCGTATGAGGAGGTTGTAGCCGCCACAGTTAATATAACCGATAATGTTGCAGTCGTTAGGTAAGTTGGCTTGAAACTATAATGTGCGCGCTTGAAAGGCATGATATACATATGTATGTACATATTTGTAGCGCTGCGCAACCATTTGAACTACTACCTAATGAAAGCCAGGAAACAACGCTGCAACCGACCGCCGACATAAAGCCGCTAAGCCAGACAACACATACAGAGGAAGTCTACACAAGAATTCCGCCCAAAACAGCAAATATACCCTGTTCTATGCCAAAACAATCACCCACCCGCAGCGCATCCAATAAGGATGGCATTAAACTTTTAATGCAAATTCATCAAGACAAAAACGAATTAATGGAAGCCTTTCGTGAACTTATGGGTGGTCCAGCTACACCCAAAGAGAAGAACCATGTGGACCTATTCTTTGAGAGTGTTAGTTCAAGTGTAAAGGCATTATCACCAATATTAATAGCTGAGGCTAAGATGCGAGTATCGCAACTGATATGTGAGCTGGAATTACGCGGCTTAAAGGAAAATAGTTGTACAAATAACCCAGTGGATGAGAGCATAGCGACGACGACGGTACCAGCCGGTAATGCATTTAGGGTAAAGCAGAAAAACAGCGGCGAAAACCTCAATGTGGCACAACATCAGCACTTTAGTGCGTTAAGCTGAAAATGCATAGTTTAAAGTTAATTAGTGCAATAAATTTACTTTTGATTGTACATATTTATGTATATTAAATTAAATTTACATGATTCATTTCAATTTGTTGGGGTCTTATTTATTCGCTCATATAAAGCTACTTAAAGCATAGTTTGGTTTTAATAAAAAATGTTCTGTTTATATTCGGCATTTTATTATAAATATTTACGTTTTTGAGCGTAGATATATCGATATGTATTTGAACACATCGATAGGCATTAATATATCGAATCAGCTTATCGAAGCGCATGTCTCCATGCAGAAATGTATTTTTGTTTACATGCAGAATTTAGGCGGCTTTAAACAATTCGCGTTGAAACTGCTAAATTTGAAGTGAAAATGAGAAATTGCATGTATTTAAAATTCACGTGGTAAGTCTGGGTTAGTGTTAACACCACGACTACTTTTATCTACATTAGGCTCAACCAACTAACAATCTTTTCTAGCATTGGTCGAGATTGTTTAATCAAGAAACTCCAATAGATCTTTTATTAATTTGAGAACCTACAAATAAAAGGGTGCAACAACAAAAACAACAATCTAGCTGAAATCGGGTGGGCCTACTTACAGCAGCGTAACTTGAATACTTAATTCGATTTGCATGGAAATCAGACAAGTAAAAACCGAAATAAACATGGAGCACAAAGTAGATGATCTTGATCAATATCAGGAAATCCATTACACGGATGTCAACATGGCCAGAGTAGGTACACAAAAACTAATGACTTTTTAATTAAGCACCATTTTATATTTGCAGTCATTGGCGAAAGTGAACGCTCATAAGCATCCATACCTCTTGAGCACACAATTAGCTAGAGTTAAACGCGAAAAGCGTAAGCCCTGCAGTCGTCCAGAGCTATTACAACGCATTAATCAGGATAGAAATTTGATGAATGTCTATTTTGATAAGTTGTTTCAAAATGAAAAACCTGCCGTAAAAGAACGGCAGGCAATTGCCACAAATTCAACACTATGTCGAAACAGCTACGATTTATTCTTTGAGAGTGCCTGCGCCAGCGTAAAGAACCTACCTCCGAAACTGGCAGCCGAAGCTAAAAGTCGCATATCACAGGTTATAACAGAGTTTGAGCTGCGTGTTATAACAGAAGAGGAAGCAGAACAGGAGAAGCACAGAAAACTGACCAAAAGATCTATGTCAAAGGAGGACGAGGATAGCCAAGTTGTTTACACATTTGAGTCATATACTCGAAATCCAGCTTGTAGTTAATATGTTCAAATTACAATATGAGCACCACAGCAGCCTTAGTCTTAAATGCTAATATTGGCTTGGAAATAAACAATTATCACAAGTAACATAATGTCAGTTTTCGTTTAGAGAATTTAAATTGTAAATTTTCAAAATTTTTATATTTTCTTCAAATTAAAATTGCACATATTAGGCTAAGCTAAATTTATGGTTCGAATAATAGTTTAAGTACAAAATTAATCACTTAAATTTGTATGTCACTTGGGCATGGATACAAGACATAAAGTCTGTATTGTTGGCGCAGAGGCATGGTAAGTGGCATAGATTAGCTTAAATGTGCTGCCGCTCTATATAATGATGTAATTGCGCGCAGGGGTTCTGCTATTGCTACAGCCGTGGGCGCCAATGCATTTAAACAAGGCTTTGACGAACGCGTCCATATGTATGTATACGACGAGTTGATAAACAGCAAATACTTGTCAGATGTAATCAATGAGCAGCATGAGAATATCAAGTATCTACCTGGCATTAAGTTGCCAGATAATTTGGTAAGCATCAATAACAGATTTTAGTTAAATGCGCTCAAGTGGTAAAATCTTTTGTCAGGTTGCTGTTAATGATTTGCTGGATGCTACAAAAAACGCGGATATTTTGATATTTGCTACGGATCCCAATTTTCTCAAAGGTTACTTGAATATACTTGCTGGTCATGTTAAGAACAATGCCTTTGCTGTATCCATGATAAAGGGCTTGAATCACATGCAAGATGGTGAAATTAATCTATATTCGCATGTAATTTCAAACAGTCTTCAAGTAAGTACTTTTAAACCAAACCCTTGCTAAGAAGCCTTTATATGAGTTTTATATACGTTTTATAATATTTTCGCATTAAAGGTTTATTAAGCTTAATAGGCGAGTTACTTGTACTAAATTTTAAGAGATATTGGTTGGTCTATTTTTTAAATTGCGCTAGTTCCTACATAGTCCCTGTTTTAAATAGGGGTACTTACTCCTACTAATACGTTTTAAACGGAATAGAAGTGAATTAGTGATCCCTTGTGAATATCAGCCCAAATTCAAGAATGCATCCCCTAAATATGAATTACTTAAATTCTTACACTTAATAGATACCCTGCTATTCGATGATGTGTGCCAGTAGCGCCTTGGAAATGGCCCAGGGAAAACTTTGCGAGATCACAATAGGCTGCAATAATCGAGATCATGCGGAACTCTTAAGCAATGTATTCCAGACCAACAATTGTAAGGTGATATCCATTAAAGATGTTGACGGCGTAGAGCTGTGTTGCACGCTCAAGGACATTCTTGCTCTAGGCGCCGGTATAATTGATGGTCTGCGCTTGGGTGACAATGCACGTGTTACTGCACTGCATCTCGGCTTAAAGGAAATGATGCGTTTCATCAAAGGCTTCTATCCCTACACCAAGTTATCAACATTTTTTGAGAGCTGTGGTGTAGTCAATTCGGTAGCTTTTTGTTATGGTGAGTTAGAAAATGCACTGCGGTGCAATTAAACAACTAAGTGTTGTTTTTCACAGGTGATAAGAATATCACATTTGCCAAGAACTTTGTGCTCTCGGGCAAGACCTTGCAAGAATTGGAGGCTAATCGACTGAATGGCAAAAAATTGCTGGGACCCATGGTAGCTGCAGAGGTTAATGGTTTTCTGCGTATAAAAAACAAAGAGGAAGAGTAAGTGCATTATATATTTTTGTAATAAATTTAAGGCATGCCATGATATGCTTTTTAGGTTTCCCCTCTTCACGGCCATTCACAAGATCTGTCAGAATGAACTGCCGCCGGAGGGCATCTTAGATGCGCTGCGCAATCATCCAGACTTGAAGTAAGTTTTTTAATGAGTTATATATAAAAAATTTGTAGGGGCCTATGAAATTGGGTAATTTTATTTCTGGGTAATCTAAAGGAATTAAAATAATAGTAAACATACACTTCCCTAAAATAATCCTTTTTGAACTGTTCTTATTGACAGCAATCATACCATAGAGGCAATGCTAGACAAGGAGCACCAAGTGCACGATACAGAAATTATTAACACCTCTAAAAATGAAAGGTACGAGCACGTACCCAATGCACTAAAAGACACCGTGGGATCAGAAAAACGTTACGATATGCATTTTCAAATCGAGAAAACGGAAGTAGAAAAACGTGTTAAAAAACTCAATAATCTAGTTGTGGTACCAAATAAACAACCAATGAAAGAATTCGGTACGGAAAATATACAGATCTCGTTCAAGAACAATCCACAGCCCAATGTGCCTAACATTTCCCTTACCCTTACTGCCGACCTGCCACGTAAGCTTTCAGATGCAACTAACAAAATCGAAGATACTTCCAAAATTTCTTCAGCAAGTCGCAGACAACAGATGCTTACATTTTGGTATAAGGATCTACCGCACGAAAGGAAAAAGCTGAAGAAAAGACAACAGCAGGAAAAACTAAGGATGGCTGAGAAAAAGGAAAAATTAAATAACTTTGATATAGCCGGTGCAGATCCTGATGTCAGCACCCGAGTGCCCGAGTGGACAAACGATAATGAGTGGCTTGGCGAAAGCCAGAGATTTTATGAGATTACAACTGTACCAAAGAAGGAGCCAAGTTCCATGCATAAAGCAATTAAAAAGAGCATAACTGAAGCGAAAGATACTGTTAGAACTATAAATAACACGCTACCAAACAATGAGCCCTTGAATATACGAATAAGAGGTAAAGCTCAAGAACAAGTCAAACCCAAACTTAGCGCCAAAAAGATTGGTAAAAGCGAAACCCATTCTTTGAAAGTCGTAGCTGCCACAAAAGATGAAAAGCCAGTAAATGACTCCAGCACTGAGACTAAGGATTTACTTAAAACTATAGCTACAAGTCAAAATTCTAAAATGAGCATGCGAAATAAGTCCACCTTGGGCACAGGAGGTGATGAGCGGCAAGAAAAGAGGGAACAGTTGGCGTTTAAAACCAGAGGTAAATCCGAACGAGAATTTAATTACGAAAAAACAGAAACTGCAATGGAAACCATGAGTCTTAAGGAAAACTCCAAGCAAGATCACGTTGAGGACTCTAAAAAAGGCGAGAAGAAAATTATTTACACTAAGACAGAAGCAGATGCAGTGCAGCAAGAACCAGTTGCTTTGGATTACTATAAGGATAATAAGCTTATAGAGCCCACTGAAAAGCTGCTGAAAGAACAAGAGTTTTTGCTCAAAGAAATCAATGAACTGCAAGTTACACTTATGGAAAGGGAGGATGCTGAGCTAGGGGCTCAATCAAGAGATCTGGCCGTGCACGTCAAAAAAGTTAAGCTGGATAGAGGGGAAGTTGAAAATGACCAATTGCTGGACCAAGGAGCTCATGACGCTCAGTTAAAGGTTCAATCGAAAGATCTGAACGAATACGGCAAGCAAGTTAAGCTTGGAAGGGACGATGCTGAAAAGTTCAAATTGTTGGAGCAACAACTAGATGAGTTAGAGGCTCAATCCAGAGATATTGCCGAATTCAGCAAAGAAGTTAAGCTGATAAGAGAGGAAGCGGAAAAGTACAAATTGCTGAAGCAAAAAAAAGATGCAGCTGATTTAGAGGCACAACCCAGAGATCTGTCCGAATACGGGAATAAAGTTACTATTATGGAAAGAGAGGAAGCTGATAAGCACAAATTGATAGAGCAAGAAAAAATTGCAGCTGATTTAGAGTCTCAATTTAGAGATCTAGCAGAGTACGGCAAACCAGTTAATATGGAAAGAGATGAAACTGAAAAGAACAAATTGCTGGAGCAGGAAAAATTTAGAGCTGATTTAGAGGCTCTATCCAGTGATCTGGCCAAACACAGCAAACAAATTAAACTGGAAAGGGAGGATGCTGAACAGCACCAAAAAAATGCAGCTGAGCTAAAGTTTCAATCCAAAGATGTGGCCGACCAAGGATATCAAGCAACACTTATTGAAAGGGAGGATACTGATAAGTTCCAATTGCTGGAGCAAGACAAACATGCAGCTGATTTAGATTCTACAGATATCACAGAGCACGGCAAACCAACTAAAATCGAAAGAGATGAAGCTAAAAATTACCAATTGCTCGAGGAAGAAAAATATGCAGCTGAGTTATTCAGAAATCTTATGGAAAGTGAAGAAGCTGATAAGCACAAATTGCAGGAGCAGGAAAAATTCGGAGCTGATTTAGAGGCTCTATCCAGTGATCTGGCCAAACACAGCAAACAAATTAAACTGGAAAGGGAGGATGCTGAACAGTACCAAAAAAATGCAGCTGAGCTAAAGTTGCAATCCAAAGATGTGGCCGACCAAGGATATCAAGCAACACTTATTGAAAGAGAGGATACTGATAAGTTCAAATTGCTGGAGCAAGACAAACATACAGCTGATTTAGATTCTACAGATATCGCAGAGCACGGCAAACCAACTAAAATCGAAAGAGATGAAGCTAAAAATTACCAATTGCTCGAGGAAGAAAAATATGCAGCTGAGTTATTCAGAAATCTTATGGAAAGTGAAGAAGCTGATAAGTACAAATTGCAGAAGCAGGAAAAATTTGGAGCTGATTTAGAGGCTCTATCCAGTGATCTGGCCAAACACAGCAAACAAATTAAACTGGAAAGGGAGGATGCTGAACAGTACCAAAAAAATGCAGCTGAGTTAAAGTTGCGATCCAAAGATGTGGCCGACCAAGGATATCAAGCAACACTTATTGAAAGAGAGGATACTGATAAGTTCAAATCGCTGGAGCAAGACAAACATGCAGCTGATTTAGATTCTACAGATATCACAGAGCACGGCAAACCAACTAAAATCGAAAGAGATGAAGCTAAAAATTACAAATTGCTCGAAGAAGAAAAATATGCTGCTGAGTTATTCAGAAATCTTATGGAAAGTGAAGAAGCTGATAAGCACAAATTGCAGAAGCAGGAAAAATTTGGAGCTGATTTAGAGGCTCTATCCAGTGATCTGGCCAAACACAGCAAACAAATTAAACTTGAAAGAGAGGATGCTGAACAGCACCAAAAAAATGCAGCTGAGTTAAAGTTGCAATCCAAAGATGTGGCCGACCAAGGATATCAAGCAACACTTATTGAAAGAGAGGATACTGATAAGTTCAAATTGCTGGAGCAAGACAAACATGCAGCTGATTTAGATTCTACAGATATCACAGAGCACGGCAAACCAACTAAAATCGAAAGAGATGAAGCTAAAAATTACCAATTGCTCGAGGAAGAAAAATATGCAGCTGAGTTATTCAGAAATCTTATGGAAAGTGAAGAAGCTGATAAGCACAAATTGCAGGAGCAGGAAAAATTTGGAGCTGATTTAGAGGCTCTATCCAGTGATCTGGCCAAACACAGCAAACAAATTAAACTGGAAAGGGAGGATGCTGAACAGCACCAAAAAAATGCAGCTGAGTTAAAGTTGCAATCCAAAGATGTGGCCGACCAAGGATATCAAGCAACACTTATTGAAAGAGAGGATACTGATAAGTTCAAATTGCTGGAGCAAGACAAACATGCAGCTGATTTAGATTCTACAGATATCACAGAGCACGGCAAACCAACTAAACCAACTAAAATCGAAAGAGATGAAGCTAAAAATTACAAATTGCTCGAAGAAGAAAAATATGCTGCTGAGTTATTCAGAAATCTTATGGAAAGTGAAGAAGCTGATAAGTACAAATTGCAGAAGCAGGAAAAATTTGGAGCTGATTTAGAGGCTCTATCCAGTGATCTGGCCAAACACAGCAAACAAATTAAACTGGAAAGGGAGGATGCTGAACAGTACCAAAAAAATGCAGCTGAGTTAAAGTTGCGATCCAAAGATGTGGCCGACCAAGGATATCAAGCAACACTTATTGAAAGAGAGGATACTGATAAGTTCAAATCGCTGGAGCAAGACAAACATGCAGCTGATTTAGATTCTACAGATATCACAGAGCACGGCAAACCAACTAAAATCGAAAGAGATGAAGCTAAAAATTACAAATTGCTCGAAGAAGAAAAATATGCTGCTGAGTTATTCAGAAATCTTATGGAAAGTGAAGAAGCTGATAAGCACAAATTGCAGAAGCAGGAAAAATTTGGAGCTGATTTAGAGGCTCTATCCAGTGATCTGGCCAAACACAGCAAACAAATTAAACTGGAAAGGGAGGATGCTGAACAGTACCAAAAAAATGCAGCTGAGTTAAAGTTGCGATCCAAAGATGTGGCCGACCAAGGATATCAAGCAACACTTATTGAAAGAGAGGATACTGATAAGTTCAAATCGCTGGAGCAAGACAAACATGCAGCTGATTTAGATTCTACAGATATCACAGAGCACGGCAAACCAACTAAAATCGAAAGAGATGAAGCTAAAAATTACAAATTGCTCGAAGAAGAAAAATATGCTGCTGAGTTATTCAGAAATCTTATGGAAAGTGAAGAAGCTGATAAGCACAAATTGCAGAAGCAGGAAAAATTTAGAGCTGATTTAGAGGCTCTATCCAGTGATCTGGCCAAACACAGCAAACAAATTAAACTTGAAAGAGAGGATGCTGAACAGTACCAATTGTTGGAGCAAGAAAAAAATGCATCTGAGTTAAAGGCTCAATCCAAAGATCTGGCCGAACACCAAGTTACACTAATTGAAAAAGAGGAATCTGATAAGAACAAATTGCAGGAGCAGGAAAATTTTGCAGTTGATTTAGGTTCTCAATCAAGAGATATGGCAGAGTACAGCAAACCAGCTAAAATGGAAAGAGACGAAGCTGAGAAGTACCAATTACTGGAGCAAGAAAGTCATGCAGGTAATTTAGAAGATGAATCCAGAGAATACAGCAATAAAATTAAACTGGAAAGGGCGGAATCTGAAAAGTTATATTTGCTCGATGAAAAAAACTCTGCTGCTGAGTTAGAGGCTGAATCCAGAAATCTGGCCGAACACGCCAATCAAGTAAAACTTATGGAAAGAGAGGAAGCTGATAAGTACAAATTGCAGAATCAGGAAAAATTTACAGCTGATTTGGATTCTCAATCAAAACTTCTGGCAGAGAACGGCGAACCAGCTAAAATGGAAAGGGATGAAGCTGAAAAGTACCATTTCATGGAGCAAGAAAATCATACAGGTAATTTAGAAGATGAATCCAGAGAATACAGCAAAAAAATTAAACTGGAAAGGTCAGAAGCTGAAAAGTACAATTTGGTCGAGCAAGAAAAACATGCAGCTGAGTTAGATGCTCAATCCAATCAAGTTTCACTTATGGAAAGTGAGGAAGCTGATAAGTCCAAATTGGTGAAGCAGGAAAAATTTGGAGATGATTTAGAGGCTCTATCCAGCAAACAAATTAAACTTGAAAGAGAGGATGCTGAAAAGTACCAATTGATGGAGCAAGAAAAGCATGCAGCTGATTTAGAGACTCAATCCAGAGACCTGGCCGAATTCACCAAGCAAATTAAACTGGATATAGACGAAGCTGAAGTGTACCAGTTGCTGGAGCATGGAGATTTGGCAGAACAAGGCAATCAAGTTAAATTTATGGAAAGACAGGAAACTGATAAGCATACATTGCAGGAGCAGGAAAAATTTGCACCTGATTTAGATTTTCAATCAAGAGATCTTGCAGAGTACAGCAAACCAGCTAAAATGGAAAGAGACGATGTTGAAAAGTACCAATTGCTGGAGCAAGAAAACTATGCAGCCAAGTTAGATGGTCAACCCAAAGATTTAGCCGAACACGACAATCAAGTGGAAAGAAAGCAAACTGATGAGCACAAATTGCTGGAGCAGGAAAAATTGTCTACTGATCTAGAGGCTCAATCTACAGATCTGGCAGAGTTTGGCAAACCACTTAATATGGAAAGAGATGAAGCTGAAAAATACAAATTGCTGGAGCAAGAAAAATATGCAGTTGATTTAAAGGATCAAACCAGAGAAATGGCAGAGTACGGCAAACATAACGAGGCTCATGATTACGAATGGCTTAATCTTAATAAAGGCGAAGGCGAGGAAACTAATTCTAAAAAAGCTCATAAGCAAAAATTGGAAAATATAGAAGACGTGCTTGAGAGTTTTCCAAATTTTGAGAGCCAAAAGGATCGAGAGATGTATTCACGCAAGATTGAAGATCAGGCTTGGGAATGGCTACAGCTCAGAGAGAAGCTGAATGATGGAAGTAAAGAAACTTCAAAAACGCAGGCCAAGGAAGCAGACAATCAGCATAGGGAGGAGCAGCTGCAGCAGGCGACGAAACAGGAACAGCGTCGAGAGAGCACGAATGAGTTGGTACCCAAAAGGCATGCGAAACCACTTCAAACTGGCATGCCCAAGCCCATAGCACAACAGCCACAGACGACCAAACGTATCTCTCCCAAGGAACAGCAAAGCCAACCGGCTGCTACGCCAAAAACTTCAACTAGTATATTTTCGCCCAGAGTCTCCAACAGAATTACACAAGAATCTCAGCTTACTCGATTTTCCAATACGCTGCATCGCCTCATGCAAAGGGGACAACGCAAGCCAAACAAGTCAGTGGAAAAGCAAATCTCTGTGGTTGATTATACCGGCAAAAATCCGTACCTTAAATATGTTACAGAGTTAAAAAAATTCCGTATGCACACCATAGAGCCAGAGAATAGAAGATCGCACAGTCCTCGAAGACGTAAACTGTTGATGAGATTATCATATCCACCTTTGAACCCACGCGTTCGTTTACCACATCCTCCATTCGATGCACGCGACAAGGAGTACCACACATGGTCGAATACCGTATACATACCACCCAGAGCGGCTTTAATTCAAAGTTGTATAGCGTTATTGCCATATGCTAGAACAGGTGCTCAAGGTGCCTCCTCTTCAAAAAATCCGATTGCCTTATGGTGCAGCAGTTCACCTCTGCGGCTGCCAGGTTACTCCATAATGCCGGCAATCATGCCGCGTTGGAGCACTGTCTCCAAAGTGCTTTACATTGTACAGCTAGGCATATTTGCATCTCTATTTGCGAGCCGAAAGAAAAATGCTCGATCTGGCGGCAACTCGTAAGAAAATTGGCTATCATCTCAAACTGTAGTTTTTTTACTTTCGTTTTTTTGAAAGATGCCATCAAAAACTTTACTTCTACTTTTATCCCGTCAAACCAATGCAAAAACAATATAATGGGTACATTAAATTCGATTTAGTTTATTCTATTATATAGTACCTTATATGATATGCTTGGTTAAGGTTTTTACGTGCAAGAAATGTACCAATAAATTCATACAATAATAATTCTATTTGTAATACCATCTAAGTTAAAATAAATGACAAGCTGTCTTGGTTTTGGACTGCTTAAAAAGCTTGCTTTGTTTTTTAATATTCCATCTAGAAATCGAAACTTTAGTAGCAACTGGAAACTAAAAGTTTAATCTTTATACTATACTTATACTATTAAAAACGTATTAAAACCGCCATTTAAATATAAAAGGACGAAAAAATTTATATTTAGCATACTAAGCATGATGCCCCCTTCTCGTTGGCACATCATATTCTTAATTCTAATTCTATTTTGATTTTTTTTTACATTTTCTCTTTTTTTCTAAATCCTTTCCTCTTCAATCTTTTCTGATCTCTTCTGCTTTTTATGTATGCCTTTTTCGCTTACTCAGCAATACTCATCTCTTCATGCTTTTTAGCAGGGATACCACAGAACAGAAACAAGTTCCAAAATTGTCGGTAAAAGAGCAGGAGAAAAATATTTGAACCATGACAAATTCCAAAATTGTCCGTGGGAGGGCGCAAGATGAATAGATATCACATTAAAATTTCAAAAATTTTCCGCAAGAGGGAGCCACAAACAAAAAATTATTTTTTAGGGAGATTAAAGAAAATTTTTTAACCTTATTATAAATTAATACATAGTAGGTTGCAAACCAAGCTTTAAAAACTTTCAAAGGTCGTTTTGGGATAAACAGTGATAAACTGTTGCTTGGCTTTGGCGCTATCTCAGAAAAAGAAATAATGTAACACGAGGGCTGATTGATGAGTCAGTGACATTTTGAATTTTCCGCGTAGTAACTTTGAATGCAATACTGCTTCTCTCAATTACCATTGAAACTAGAAAAAATTTAGAATATTGACGAAAATAGAAAAAAGTGATTTAAGCTTTATTTTTTTCGTAAAAAAAAACCATCTCCAAAACTAAAAAAGGATTGATAAATCCCATAGGTGGTATTCTGAGTTCAGCTGTGCTGTTATCAGCAAAAGTGTTGCAAAATGTGCACGTTAGCCAAAAAAGGTCGTCTCGCCAGTAATCCTTAAGTCCATGGAGCGATACTTAACAATAACAGAATAAAAGTGTACGAGGAAGGTGAGGCTATAGGCATCTCAACTGAATGGGTGTATCATATATTATTTGACCCCCCTAGGGACAACTTGCTGTTTCCGAACAGGAAGAAATTGCTTCACTTTAAGAGATTTGTGAAGAGCTCGTAAAAAACTGTCAACCCATTTTTCCCATGCGGTCGGTTCACGACCGAAACCGAACAAATAAAACACAAACTGAGCCGAACACTTTTTTCGTTTCGCTTTTCGGTTTTGCTCCGTGTTCTCGGCTGAGCAAAACAAACGTGTCTCTCTCTGAGTAACACTTATATCGAGACACTTTGAGCAAGCGCTCACTGGAAAACTGTCTGCCTCAGACCGTTTCGTAAAAAGCGTCCGGAAAAAGTGTCTTTTGCGTGTGTATGCGTGCTTGTGTAAGTCGCCTGTGCTTTGCTGAAAGTCTCAGGCAAAAGTGTCTGGGAAAAACACAACCGAAATAAAACCGAAAACTTTTGAACAAAAACACAATTGAGTGTGTTTTGTCAATTGCTTTTCTCAAAGTGTTCGGAAATGAGTGTTTTTTTCGGACACTCTGAAAGTGTTGATAGTTTTTTACGAGCTCTGGATTTGTGTCGATCCTTGAAATTAGCTATATATTATTTGGAATTGGAACTAAATGTATCGAGTGATAAGAAGACTTTTTCGGAAATAAATGCCAAAAAAATTTATTTAATTTAAAAAGTCACTGAGTTTTCAAACTGTACTCGTATATTGATTTAAAAGATTGCTTAGTTTTAAGAGATTTAAAAATTTTCTAAAAATTGTTTAAAACAATTTAAATTTAAATTAAACATTTATAACAAAATTTTTTTAAATCAAAGTCTCAGTCGGAGAACAGGTGAGTATTTAACCCTGGTCTGATAGATCCGCAATGTAAAGGCCTTCTTCAAAATCTCTCAAAACAGTGTCATATTTTACCGACAAATACCATTGCCGTTGGAGCAATCAGAGAGTTGCTAAAACTGGAGTTGTGGACCCCAACCCTACTGATTGCTAATTCCCTGTTAAGGAAGCTCTTAACACTACGTCGTAAATTTACTAGGACTATGTACATTAAACAAGCTATGCCTATATAAGCATTACACTTCCTATTAATTCTAGCCTATTTTAGTTAGACCTACGCCAAAAAATAGTTAACAAATGGTCGACGCAGAAACACCTGCCGCGCCTCTAAAGATTGCAAGGGTCTGAAATTATTCAATAAAGGTTGCCCGCGGCGATCGCGCAGCTGCCAAAACTTTGGCAACTCTCGATGGGATATGGGCATTACCTCGGCAAAGATATGCCACAACACTGCCGGCGAGCAGGGAGGCGTTGTTAGACTGCCCTTATAGGCATAAAAGTTGCCACGATCCAATTGTCCCAAAAGTGAGCCCAGCGTGAGCAGTGCAGGCGGGGTATAGCTACTATTAAATTCGCCCACATGCAGCAGCGCAGTAAAGATCTCGTCTAGACCAGGCTGATGGTGAGAGTAACTGGTCTAAAAATTAAATTTATTTTTAAACCAAAATAATCTCGATAAATGGGCGGTCAACTTACGCGCACAACTTTAAATAATACGGAGAGCACTGCCAGCCCGTCCGTTTGATTACGTGCCTCTTCGTCACTAAGGTATCTGGTATTACGATGCACAATGTGCATTTCTAGATCATAACGCCGACCATTTAACAAGTGCTCGGATCCTTTGCGTGTGGGCGAGCCCCAGTGAAAATGCACACTCATGGCCTCATAGAAATCGCGTAATAGACCGCCAGTAATATAAGGTCTTTCACCATAGACGGTTGTGGGCACTGAGAATTCAACTAAAGACAAAAGGTTTCATCAGTTTTAGGATATTATGTTATAGTTCCAGCGGTTTTTACCTGTATGTCCATTATTGCGCACATTTAAAAGCTCATCAAAGGGCTCATCATAGAGTCCAAAATATAAAGGCGGTAGTCCTATGGGCAAAACCTTATGTGCACTGATTGCGACAGGTGATTGCTCGGCACCACCACAGAGCGGATAATCATTTTGCCATTGATTTGGTGTCTCATAGCTGAAACGGCGTTCCTCGGGCATAAAATCTGAAACGTTTTAAAAAAATCGTAATGCTGTATTGGAAGAACTTAAGCAAACTTTTAATAGTAGAATTCGGGCATAAGATTTAGGATAATGTATGTCAAAAAAATATAAATAATGCGAACATTAAAGTCGGGCGTGACAAACTTTGCGATAACCTTTACCCAGAACCGTTCAGAGAAAAGTAAGCGCACTACTTTTTTCAGGAGAATTTAAATTTTTAAGGCTTTTTTCAAATCTACGGGCCCTTTGAAAAGCCACGGGCACGATCGGAATTCCACCATTTCTGCCTTCCCCCACCAACTGTCAACAGGCGTGCCAAGAAAGAAATAAATGAACAGATCTCCATCAAAAACGAATAATGTCTTAGGACATATCTTCGAGCGATCGGTCCTTTGCGACCTTTTTGATATAGTACACTGTTTGGGAACTCCAGTTGCTGGGTTGCTCCAGTTGATAGTCGTGTATTTTTCGCTGTAATTTGTGGGGCTAGGCATAGGCCTATATGCACTGTGCACTGCGACCAGTTTGGTCTATTGTGCACCCCTTTTTCTTTAGACATTTAGTATGTCGAGGAAGCGAACCAGTTCTTTCGGAGGGAGCTTTTGAAGGTCATAATCTTCTAGTAGGTATGCACCTAAAATTTTGGGTCTAATGTGGCCTAGTGCCTCACAGTTTGTGATCCATAGACTCTTCCTTATCACAGCAGATTCTGCAAGTATTCGTATCGGATATACCTAATCTGTGTAGGTGTTTTTTGCAGGCGAAGTGGCCTGTAAGTGCTCCCGAGAGTGTCTTTAGACTTTTCCTGTTTAGAGTGAGATTGCTGTTTGCTCTTTTGGCGTCGAATTTCAAGAATTTTTTGGAATGATTAAGGCCGTTCCAGTATTCTGATATTTTTTGTTAAGTCCATTTTGGGTCTCTTGTTTTATGTTATTTTTGTTGAAGCCAAAGAAGGGCGTTGAGCCTACGAATGGCTTTTCCGCCCCCTTTTTAGCGTAAACGTCCGCCTTTCTCTCTGGAGTCCTCTTTTTGATAGTATTTCCACTGTTTCCATTATAGTGTATGAAAAATTGTAGTATCGGTACTTAGAGTAATTGATTTGTGTGCTCTGTGGCCCACTATTCCTGCTCCTACACCGTGAAGCGTTTGGATCCATCTGTATACCATTTTTGCGAGTCGTCATGTAACCACACTGGGTTAGCATTCAATTCCTCTCTAGATGCGAACATGACTTTGTATCTCTTGGTGAATTTGAGTACTGGATCTGTGTGGTCGTTTGCCTGAGTCATTATGTAGCATTTCTGACACTGTTAAGGATTTGTAGGTGACCAGTAAGGTTTCCTGGTTTGAATTTTTCTTTCAAGTGGATTGAGAGTGCTTGCATTGCAGCCTCTTCCTGTATTACTAGGTGTAGCGGTGGTGAATTTAGTAGTGCTTCCATGCCAGCAGTTGGGGTAGTTCTCATGGCCCCTGTGATGATTAGGCATGCTAGCCTCTGTAACTTGCTCAGTTTTAGTACAGCTGTGGTTTGCTTGGTTTTCTCCTACCATACCAATGCCCCATATGCCCCAAGGTCCAGAAGGTCATTTTCGGGCTCTGACCCCAGGATTTACCCAGAAGTTGTTTAGTTGTCCAGAGATTTTTCTTCGCCTTTGTTATTACAGAATCAAGGTGTGCGCCCCAGATGAGTTTTTTATCCAGGATGATTCCTAGATATTTGACCTCTTCCTTTAGGGGTACCTCTGTCTCATTTATTGTTAGTATGGGGATATGAAACGCCTTTTTGCTCGTAAATGAGACAATAGTGGTTTTTGTAGGATTGATTGACAATCTCTCTTTCTTACACCACTCCCATGTTGTGTCTAAGGCAGCTAGCATTAAGTCCCCAATAGTCCTTTCATGATTGCCTGTGATAATTACAGATATGTCATATCGCATATCGCATTGTTTTGTACCCTTTGTTGTTGAGGGTCTTCAGGTTATCAGCTATTAAGGACCATAGCAGTGGTGAGAGTACCCCACCCTGCGGACATCCTTTTACGGCTTTAACACTAAGTTCGACTTGCCTAGCGCCTTTTCTATAGGCAAATTGCAACTTGTTTAGCGGAGTATTAGATATAACCTCTTCTCTTAAGTAGCAGTCTAGAATCTTTTCCACGGTTTTTAGCATGAAAGACGTTAAACTGATAGGTCTATAGGATTTGGGAGATTCTGGGATATTACTTTGGTACTTAAATCACTGTGCTCACCAAAAGTCTGTGATAACTTTTTTTTTTACTTCCACTATTTTAGTGCATAATTTTGGTAGTGATGAAATTTTTCATTTAAAATTTTCAACGCTTCGTGTTACAATTTGAAATGCCGGAACGGGCCAATGAAAAAAAAAAATTTAAAGAAGATTCTTATGAGAATAATTACCTAAATTTATGGTTATCCGGTGATTCGGTAAGTTGTCCAACTTAAATTGCTAAAATGGGGGGTAGTAATAATCTGTGATTGAATCTGGGTCCGGGACAAAACGTTTTTGTTAGAACCTTAAATGACGGGACGCTTTTGAAAAACACAGCTTTATAACCCGCTCTTCCCTGCTCTTCTTGTCGTCTTGATTATAGGGCTATTGCAGAATCTTTTACTCTAATTCAACAGACCATTATTGCGAGTTTCAGAGCGGGCGGAAAGGTACTTGCCTGACTAATCCATAAAATTTAGTGTTCCCTACTGGCTTTATCTAGAACAACAAGTAATTCATACAAGTATATCGTATGAACTTATGTTTTGCCTTCAGGCCTGTCTACAGAGTGGAGAACTTCTTAAGAACCCTAAGTTTTCTAAGGGGATCAGGACCTGCCAACACCGGACATTACTTTTATATTTAACTCGGCATAAAAGCTTTTCTACGGCTGTCTTAGAAATTTAGTGTGTTGAGGAAATTGTCATCACACTGGATAACATGATCTCGACTTAACCAAACTTAACCTAACCTGAGGAAATTGTCTAAATTCTTTACTATAATATAAAAGCTTTGCGGATTCTTCAAAACCAGCACAATTGCTGTCCAGTTGTTTCCCACTTATAAGATTGCATAGTTTAGATGCTAGCATGTCTATAAGAGCATAATTGGATCATATTATGTCCAGTAATTGCCCAACACGATTCCCAGCTCATTTACTGCTGCACAAAAGCTTATGTCGATACAAGTGAAGTAAAACATAATTGTTTAATCCCAGTAGGCAAATCGATGAGGAAATTTTTACACAAAGTGCCCCAACCTTCAGTTATACAATCATAAAAGAAAAACAATGAGTTAGTGGTATCTTAAGCTGGCTTTAAGATTGACTCTTATGGAGCATTCGAGCTTGGTTACATACAAATCTAATTATTGTTATTATTTACAAGTCGCTTGTTTACTATCCATTAAGTGCGTGCCTTGTCTCTCTGTCGCTTCAATTCGACAGTTTTTATGGGAGCCCAGTGTTTGTGACATATGTGGGTCGAGATGGATCATAAATTCCCAAAATGTCAACTGCGCAATGGCGCAGATACCATGTAACGGTTCAGATGCGCCAATATCAAGGAAACACTAAAACAAACAAAAAAACAAGTGCGGCGGTTACAGTCGGGATATCCCGACTATAATATACTCTGTGCCTTGTATATTCAAACATTTTGTACCCGCTTTTGACACTTTTTTAGAGCATAAGTTGGAGAATCCGACTATAACATGCCCTGAACTCTGCCCAGTTTTTATACGATTTTGGCACGATGATGGAACCATCAACGTCTTCAACAGAGAAATTAATTTTTGTACCCCCTTAAGGTAAGAGAGATATTAAATTTGTGTACGGTGTACGGCCCCAAGTTACTTCTAATTTGGTCAGAATAACAAAGAAAAATGTTTTTAGATATGTCCATCCATCTGTCTGCGCGTCTGCCTTTACGTCTGTATGAACGCTTAGATTTTGAAGATTATTAAAGCTAGGATAACCAAACTTGAGATTTGGGTTCCTTATATGTGCAGGCATATCAGCTGATTTTTTTTTTTCGTCTACCATGCATCCGTACTTCCCCAACTATATAGTTTCTAAGTGAATGGTATTTATGTTTGGTCATTTTTGAACAGAAATTCGAATTTTAAAAAAACTTGTACCCGTTAATAGGGTTTCATTGCACATATAAAACATATTTTCAAACCAACTTAATAAACTCCTTACGCTTTAATTGTAGGGTACAAAAATTAAATAAAAACAATCGTAAGCGAAATCAACTAATATGAGAAACTTTGATTGACAAATGGAAATGTTCTGGGTTACACTTGGTTGATTTGCAGATAGATTTATATATATAGTTTTGATGTATCTTTAATAATACCCACTTGTAGCGAATGGTAGCAAAAACAAAAAACGCTGATAGAAGTTACCAAGCGCCGGAAAATGCATTTTCCTTAGACACAAAAACAATGAAACACCAAAAATATATACAACTCCGTACAATACGCACTCTAAAGATCCGACGCACGTTACTTTGCAGACTAAACCATGCGGCGCTATGGCTCCAACCTTTTATATGACTATTATGAGACCCCCAGCAGCCCAAAAGGGCCCGCCACTTCGACATCTAACGTCGATTGTGATGTCTATTATGATGGAAACGCGTCGTTGCGTGCGCCGCCGTTACATTACCGGTATTAACTGTAGATTTTTAGAGTTATAAATGGGTTGCATGTGCCCATCTCTAACGATCTTGCAAGCAATGCAGATTTCGTCAGTGAAAAAAAATATAAAGTTCGATATATTGCAATTCCGCTTAAAGATTCTGATTCCTATGAAAAAGTTATCGAAAATGTGGCTGGCCTTGAAAAATTAGTTGATTTAATTGTTATTAGTTAATTAAAACTTTTAGAAAGTTAAACTTTGATAATAAGTTAATTTAAGACTAATCTGATCATATTAATTAGTATAATTACTAAGCAGCCGCTGAAATTAAAGTTCTTTAGACAGTAACTTACCTAAATAGGTATTGATCAATTTTCATAAGTGCTTGACGAAAATTTTTTAAATAAAATCAAAATTTGTATAATGTGGTTATACTCTCCCCGACGTAAAGAAAAGTCAGAAGGAGGCAGACCATATCTACTTATATACCAATATACTTATCATAACCTCGGCTAGCGCTTTATCTATGTCCATCTTTACTTCAGTCTAGTGTCCAAGAGTACAATTTGTCAAACCCACAAGAAGTGGAAGTCAGAATGTTTGACTATTCTTGTATTTAATTTGTAATCGGCTTTTGCGGTTGTGGTTCTGTGTTGGTTTGGGACTGCTTTTGTTATGATGGATTTGGCTAACTCTAGAAAATGGTTGGAAAACTGACAAATATCATAGCATTTTCCAACAACAACCTATTTCATTCGAAATGATTCGATTGGTCACGGATTTATTTTCCAAAAATATTATGATCTAAAACATACTTTGGGACTGTGAACGGCGATTTGAAAAAGAAAGAAGACCTTGGCGTGCTCAACATCATGAATTGACCGCCACTATTGCCTGACATCAATCCTATAGAGATTCTATGGGATGAGCTCGACAGCCTTCCTCAAATCTGGCAGTGTCTCAACGATATGTGGCAAAACATACAAGTGGAAAAACTTCACAAACCCGTCCAAAAAATGCCAACAAAATTTTCAGCAGTATACAAAAAAATTAATAAGGAATAAAAATTAAATTTTTTTTTTTTAATTTAAATATATATACAGAATATACAAAATTAATTTAAAATAATAATAACACAATAGTAGGTTTCGATGGAAACTTGCTATTATATTTATATTGTATTAATTATTTTAGTAAATTTACTTATTGCCTAATAAAGACAGATTGTAAATAAAATGCAAAAAAAAAAAAAAAAATAATAATATTTAATAAGAGAAAATAAATTAAATAAAAAAGTATTAGTTAAAATTTAAAACAAAAAGATGAATGATTTTATGAAACATTTATAAAGTTAAGTGGGGTGAATTCGGAAGTGGGATGAATCCGGAAACGCATCCTCCGCATCCGGATTTCTGCTTTTTGATAATACTCCGACTCGAGATTTTCCTGTTCAGTATAATTTTTCTAAAAAAATTGCTACCTTGAAAGTTTTTGTGTTGCTGAAATTTCAACATTTTCTCGAATAAAATCAATTGTAAGTACATATATCCATAATATTGTTTAGACTGCTTAAAAAATGCTAAAGGATTCGTTTGATTTTTGTAAGCCACCAGAACTACGCTGCTCCGTTTCGAAAAAGTCAATTTGGGGTGAATCCGGAAGCTCAAATTGGGGTGAATCCGAATGTGTCGATCCGGATTTCAACTGTTTTTGTGTCATGCCTTCAACCATTTTTTACCAAAGATAAAGAAATAAAATGTTTGCGATGAAATTTTATGGCGGTTTTTATCATTTTTGGACACTTCCGGATTCACCACCAAAAAATCGAAAATCGCGAATTTGGCATTTTTTGCTCGGAGATCAATCTACCTGACAAAAAATGTTCGTATCGATCTGAAATTTTGACACAATGTAGCTTATTCAATGCTCTGAACGACACAACTTTCAATTTTGAAAAAAAATTTTGTCACTCAAAAAAATCTACGAAAAAATTCTTCCTAATTCACACCACTTGTCCCTATTATTAGAAATTAAAAAATAAAATAGTAACTAAAAAAAATACGTTTCATTGGATTATTTCTAATATGAATTTTGCGAACCGGAAAATAGGTTTATTTAAAAAGGAGCAATGTATGTATATATCTTAAAAATAAAAAATAGCTAAGAAATAAATTTAAGTTTTTAGTTTTTTTTAGTACGCTAACCAAAAACCAAATAATTTTTGGAGGCTGCGAAAACATTTTCGCTTTCTTCAGTGTGGTTCAAGCCTATTATGCTGTTCACATCATGCGGAACGCATGGAGTTTTTGAAAGATGTGAAACAGCGTTAATTTAGATGGGTGTCAAATAAAAATATAGCCATCAGTAGCTACCACAATAACTATAAAGTTATTTTATTAAGTTATTCATGTTCAATTGCCAATATTATTATAGCCCTATTACACTAGTTTACACGAAAAATGAACCTTCCTAAAAAAGTGTTTTTTAGGGTAATTTGGGGTCGAGAAACACGAATATGGCAACCTTTTTTTTTCTTAAGCACCGTTTTCGAGATATTTTCGAAAAACATGTTTTTGGACACTTTTTTCAGATATTCCTCAATATCTCGTGAAGAAAATTTTGTATCGACATGAAAGACGATTAGATCGAAAGGAATTGATGTGCACTTTCCAGTGATATATAATATGTACACAGATTAAGTAAAAATTATTGAAGTTACAGGCAACCAAAGTCGAAAAAAACCCATTTTTCAAAATTACACATTTTCGGTATGCTTTTTATTATCGAAAAAAAATTTTTAAAAATTATGTTAAGCTTTAAGTTGAAAGAGAATTCTTTTACAAACATTTCGAGTCTAAGATCTTTAAAATCGGGTAAGAATTTTAAGAATGATACGAAACCATGAACGGAATTTGACGACTACAGCTGCATACAAATTCTTGAAGAAGTTACTGAACGAAAATGAAAAACTTTAAGTGAAAATTTTTTTTTTTCATACAAAAGTGTGATTGAGTGAAGACTGGAACTTCCGTACATAGTTCCATAACATCTACAATTCTACAATTTTGTTCACGAGATATTGAGGAATAACTGAAAAAAGTGCCTAAAAACATGTTTTTCGAAAATATCTCGAAAACGGTGCTTAAGAAAAAAAAAAATGGTGACCATTTTCGTTTTTCTCGACCCCAAATGACCCTAAAAAACACTTTTTTAGGAAGGTTCACTCGATGACCCTTAAATTTGTAAACTAGTGTTATTAGAATAAAAAAATGTACCTACAGATTAAGTTACATATGTCAATATTGGGTCCCATTGAATCATCGCTGGTGCTAGAGGAGAAGTCCAAAAACTATGATGAATTTTTAATGAGGCACAATTTTTTTTTTTTTTTTGTATTAAAATGTAATTAATTAAATATCTTTATTTGTTTATACATTTTTTTTTTCTATTTTTCCAATTAGTAAGCCGACAAGCTGCGTCTGGAATGCCTGGTAACTCGCACTGGCACGATTTGTTAAACATATGTGGCCGCACACTTTAAATTCTATGCCAGTACTATAAACATATGAGAGTTCTTGGCGCTTTGTTCTAAAGTTTGAATTGCCAATCTTTTTTTACATTTTCGCAGTGAATAGCAAAAATTTTGAGGTGCACAGCACAATTATCGGAAAAATTTATATCGGAACGTAATAAGATTGGAACATTTGCATAAGCAGTTGGAATGATGTGGAAATTCTGAAACAGCAAATTTATACGCAACATCTTCGACAAAGATGTTAGAAGTTATAAGTATCCCAGTGTGAATAGACTATAAGTGTAAAGTATATCAAAATAATTTTTAACTATTTATCTTTAATAAGGATAAACATTTTTATAAAAATTTAAAGAAGACAATGGGAGCAAAGTATCCCACTATTTCAAAAAAAAAAAGTTTTTTCAAGGAAAATTAAAATATTATAGGAGCCAAAATACTCCTACGATGAAATTGGCAAACTTTGGTAACTTTGGCGTCTGAGATCTAGGTGAACAAGCGGACGGACAAGTTTCCATCGCAATATCTCTGACTGTATATCCTTACTCCAAAAAATCAGAATATAATAAATGTATACAAAATGTGTTTGCCTAGTTTTTTCAGGCCTGTTTAGTTTATTTTTGACTTTTTCGGTGGATCTCGATATCAAAGCTAATCCTTACAAAAGTCTCACATTTAATTTATTCGTAGTTCTCGATTCAAAAGTTTAATTTGGAAGAATAACGTAATAACTAAAAAGCCTATTTTGTGAAGTAATATATTTTGATATGGATGAGCCGTAATCAGCCAGGTTAATATGATGCGGTTTTCGTCGTGAGTACCACCCGTAGTGGCTTTAATTTGATTTAATTTTTATTATGTGCTATAATAATACAAACACACACAAGATGCAAGTTTAAATAGTGTCTGATACTAACAGATAACTAAAGTGGCGTGATTAATCTTAATTTATGTGTTACCTTGGGAAAGATAATGCACTTGAGTTTGTTTAGCAATTTTGGCCAGCCACCAAGCTACAAAATATAATTTGTTATTTCCAACACCAATTTATTAAAAATATTTGAGATAAATACAGAATTTTTGAATCAGTCTGAAAGTTATGAAAATTTTCCTTTTACGCAAAAAAGGCACTGGCAAAAGTTTGAGCTGATAAAAGTAAAATTTTGGCGAACGGAAAATATATTAATTTTAAAAAAATAGAGAATATATATTCAACAAAATTGCTAAGACGTGATAAAAATAACTTAAAAATTATTTTGATAAAAAATATAAATACGTGTTGAGAAAGTTTGGGCGTCTACAAATATTAATATTATTCGATTTTTTACAAGCCAGTGTTGGTGAACGTAACCAAAAGCTCTGGTTCAATCTCTCTTTATGTCCGAGAACATCAATATCATATTGAGAAAAAACATTTTTTTTTTTTTTTTTTTTTTTTATAAAGATGTTTATTTATTTTAGACAGTATTATTTGATTACTATTATAAACATTAGTTACAAATTTATTATTTAAAGCACTGACCCCGATGGGTACTCCAACTTTGGCCTATAAAATTTACATTTTTTTTAAAATAATAATATATTAATACATTTAACATTTTTAAATAACAAGTGAGCGAGTTTTCCAGAAACTAATATAAGAGGGGTTTCCTTAAATTTAAAGAGATCATCAACTTCTGACGGGATAGAGATTGAGTCGTAATCCTCCCAATCTTTACTTACTGAGTGTGACACTGCAGGACTTGGAATATTGGTGCTCGATGCAAGAACTTAGCAAGATATTAATTTCTTGTGTGGTTTTTGCTGTGGATCATACAACATAGGGACTAAATAATTAAAAAAAAAAATTGAACTTCAATTTCAATCATTATTACGAATTTATTGTGGGTATGAAATTTTTGCTTTGCTTTTTCCCATCATTTCTGCAATATCCTCAGTAGATTTCTCAGCACCTATCTGATTCATATCTTTTGATAAGACGCTTTTGAAACGCTAAACCCCTTCCCTGGCTACGCCTATGGCTCAATGTCACCCGTATAAAATAATACCAAATAATTAAGCTGATTTCGCAAATTGAACTTGCTGAGTAGATCTAGGACTTGAGAAACAGCCATAAGGGCAAATCCCAAGAAATATATACCAAGGAAAGGATTCTGAAGTTTTGAAGCTAAATATATTTGTCAATGGAATAGAAGGTTACATATATATTAAACCTTCAAAATATATAAAGGGTAAGATTTTTCGCTAATCTATTTATGTATAGCAGTGCTTGAACTTTCGAAAGCTCGAATTTTTAAATATATTCCGTTCTATTTGGAGCTTAGAATCATTTTAATTTAAACAATTGAACGCAAAAAAAAAAGATTTGGAAGGACATTCGAAAGTTATAATTAATGTTAAGTAAAGTTAGAAACAAAAATTGCTCTTGAATGATATTTATTGAATACAGCTTTGAACTTATATAAAGTGTTTGTGGAACGGGTAATACAAGTATGCGAATAGAATTCTATCCCAAAAATTTATGGTTTAAGTCCATTTGGGATATACCCCTTGGGATTTTTTTGTTACATGGTTTTGTCATTCTGTGCGAATTTTTTTTTGCATTCTGCGTAGACCCCTTTAAGTCATACAGAAATAATTCTGTTTGCTTCCGAGGAATAGTTCGAAAACCGTTTTTAGTCATATTTTATTCATATTTTATTGTAAGCTTAAAATAATATTTCATACCTAAAATTAAAGCCTTTTTTTATCCAATCAATAGAATTAAGGTTGTTGAACTTAATTTAAAAATACAACTTGTAAAGGCGCGAACGACTTTGAGATATCCTGTAGCATCACAACAAATAAAAACGAATCGATTTTTAGGCATAATGCTTAGCTACTTTAAAAAATTCTTGATTGTCGAATTTAGTTGCGATATTTTCATTAACAGACAAATTATGCAACAAAAACGGGGGGTTATATTATTTAGTTAACCAATTTTGATCAAATTTGGTATAGTAGTTGGAAACTCCAACTTTAATTACGAATCCTGTGTAATCAAAGGAAAAAAAATATAAATTATGAAATATGAAATATGAGACACTTTTTGGGATCGCTTAAGATATTCTGAATCCTTAATTTGAAAACCGATTTTGATCAAATTTGGTACTAAGAACTTTAAAAAATTCCCAACGCAAAATTTGGTTACGGTATCTACAAAGCTTTTGTTTTTTTCCAGGTGCTCTCTAATACCCATATGAGAGCTATATATTATAAAGGGTCATCAATCTTGACGTTTTTTTTTAAATAAAAAAAAAACAAAAATTTCAAATGAATCGGACAATCTTTATTATCAAAAAGAACCGTTCTTGCCATTCGTTTTTTAAAAATGTGGTACAGTCGAGGCGGTGCCCGACACTGGAATATCCTGTACCTTTTGTGTCAAAAAAATTTTTCCTGCATATTCCATCTAAGAACTTTCCAATTGGAATTTTTTTTTTTTTTTTTTTTTTTTTTTTTTTTTGGTGAAAATCGATATTTATACCTATAAGTTCCCTAAATTTTTACCCATTTTGATTTACTAATATTAGATTAAAGTTAAACAACTATAACTGATTTCTAATAAAAAAAAAAAAAAAAAAAAAAAAAAACCCCATTTTGATGAAACTCGAATGTTACAACAAAGAATTTATTAAAAGTATACGGGGTGAGTTTCAAGTTGGTATGTTGAGGGGTGTGGGAGAAAACACGGTAAATGGATTGCGGGGGGTGGGGGGACCGCATCGATAAAATTTGGATGTGGATTTGTTCATTAGAGCCACATGAATGAGCTTACCAAAAATTGTGATTTTAGGTCACTTGTAGCCATAATTGCGTAGAGCCAAATATTGACGCAGTTTATTGGCAAGGGGAGGTGAAATTTGCACATTTTTGACTATAACTTCTGTTGTATTTGTCCGATTTTGTTCATTTTTTACACATAGATGCATGTAGCTACAACGCATCGCTCTGTTAAATTTCAGGTGAAAATACTTAACGGTGTGGCTAAAAACCGCGAAACTCTACTGCGGGGGAACGGGGGAAGATATTGACATGATTCAACAAATGATGAAGAAGATGAAGATCTGCTTAGGAAATATGCGCACCAGCTGGTAAAGTTTCGTGTCTCTAGCTCTTATAGTCTCTGAGATCTAGGCGTTCATACGGACGGACGGACGGACGGACATGGCTCAATCGCTACCCGAGGTTATGATAAGCATTTTGGTATAAAGGACTTGGGGTCTGCAACGCCTCCTTCTGTCCGTTACATACATTGCACAAACCTAGTATACCCTTTGTACCTATAGGTACAGGGTATAAAAATAATCCCTTTCAAATGTTGGCCGCAACTGCGCCGTAGCTCGTCCAAGCGGAGGTTCCAATTTTCGATGACGCGTTCGAGCATAATCGGCGGTATCTCGCGAATAACACGGGTAATGTTGGCCTCTAATGCTTCAATCGTAGCTGGACTATCCACAAACAGTTTAGGCTTCACGTAGCCCCAAAGCAAAACGTCTAACGTTGTGATATCACACGATCTTGGTGGCCAATTCACCGGTCCGGAGCGTGAAATTAATTGTTCACCAAATTGGTTCCTCAATATGTCCATTGTTTCACGGGCTGTGTGGCAAGTAGCGCCGTCTTGTTGAAACCAAATGTCTCGGGTGTAAGTTTTTCCATGATGAAATGGCAAAGTAAACTGATTAAAAAACACATGGCAACTTGACAGTACTCACGCGTGGTTTATCAAAAAAAACCTAATTGAAAAAAGTCCTCAAGATTGATGACCCTTTATAACGCCGACATGAAAAAATATAATCAACTTGATTTCCGTGACATATTAACGAATCTAATCCAAACGTTTAGTTGCTTTGCCCTGATTATACTTAAGATAATTTTGGGGGTGTTCGCCATCTCCTTCAGTATGTTATATACATTTTCGTCTTCCACATTTGTACCTTAGATGGTATAAATATATACCGAGTGAAAAATTACATTTTTATTTTGCTGTCCATTTCAATGATCGCACCATTAAAATTTCATGTACAGCAGTGACTATTGAATATAAAAGAAAAATTTAAATAAAATGTTGAAGGTTGTTGATTTATTTACATAAATATAACACATAAACTTATAAGACTCATTAGACGCCATTTAGCATTCTCAAAGGCTCCTCTTTTTTTAATGAAAAATACAAATATTTATGATTTTTTCCATCTAAATTTGCCATACCGATCAGGTCGAAATCCTTTAGCTGCCTGTAAAAGATACAACAAAGCTCACAAACTGCTTGCATGGTTAGAAAAACGATCTTAAAGAGGAAGTAAATCACGGTTCAGTGAACCTCTAGTGTAATTTAAAATTCACAATTCATTTGTTAAAACACGCAGTGACTCATCGAAGTCGTTTTGTAGTAGACCTGAAAAAAAAAGTAAAATTTGTAGTCATACTAAATTACACTTTCAAAATAACAAAAATTCCAAATTCCAATTGTTTTGTTATTGATTTTTCCCCTCCCGTCAAAAACGAAGCAGAGAGCATAAATAAAAGCAACAAAAACATAAAGAGACAACAAAACATAAAAGCTCAACAACCGGTCAGCATCAGCTGTTCTTCGAAAGACTGACGAAAACGAAAACGACGACGTGACGACGACGACGACTAAAACGAAGACGACGATACAAAACTGAGAAAGAAACAACAAAAGCAACAATAAAAACCAACAGCAACTACAACAGCAAGAACCACAACCACCAAGCAACCACTACGAGAAATCTGCCTATAGTACATTTTTGCGCAGTACGGAAACCATTAAGCACTTACATAGACGTAAAAACTGCAGTGCACTGCAAGGCGGCACTACGAATCCGTCGCTCAACAAGTGAAGAAGTGAATCAAATGTTTGGCAAAGAACTTTGGACGTTTTTCAAAAGATTTACGAAAATTAAATAGTAACGTATTTCCGTGTTGTGTTGTGTTAAACATTTCAACAATGTCAACCTCGAACTTTTATACACAAAAACATAACATAAGGCATTATTACAGCATGCGTGAGGTTAGGCAGCTGCAGCAGTAAGTACTCCCCAACTAGTACTACTACCACCTAGTGTTAGCTTATAGCATATAGCATATAAGGGTACGTCGAGAGTGAGATACTCTAGAACAAGAAAAATGGCGCATCTCTTGATTTTTTCGAGAATATTAAGAATAAGGTGTAAAAAGCGTGTAAAATAAATATGTACAAGCATTGTAGCTATGTACATACATACATATGTACATATGTATATCCAACTAACGCTTCAAAACAACAACGGCGCAGAATAACAAATATTTTTTATTTCTTTTTTTAATGTGAGCATTAGGTACATATGCATGTGTGTATGTATGGGTTTTTATTTTTGTATGACTACGAGTACGGCGACGAATGAGCTGAGCAAAACACAAAATAAAACGTGGTCAGACTGATATCTAGACGTTTTTATTTTGTTTTGTTTTTGCTTTATAAGCGCGCTTTAACAAATATCTGTAAGATACACTAGCAGAAAAAAATGCGAGGAATGTGGCAAAGCATGACAAGTGGTTTAATTTATTATTTAAATTCTAACGTAAAAATGTGTTTTTGGGTAACTAGAGGGCTCTGCCCACTGCGTGCTTCGTACGCTAAGCCAAAAAAATATTTTCACGATGTGTGCCAGCTTTTCGATTAAGTACAGTCGAACTTCGAAATAATGTAGAATGTAGTTGTGCAAGCCGAAAAAGTATGTAACATACGGAAGGAGACGTCGGAGACCCCACAAAGGTGCCCAAAGAGAGAGAGAGGTGCCTAGAGAAGTCGATATACCTATGTCCGTCTGTCCGTCTGTATGAACGCCTAGATTTCAGAGATGGTAAGAGCTAGAGCAACTAAACTTTCAGATAAGATCCCTTATTATTCTACGGGAGACAAGTTTATTTTATTTTTTCGATATTGGGGTTATATTATATAGCTCACATAGGAGTGTTTCAGAGGACCAAACAAAAAGTTTTAGATGGATAATTCGTTTGTTTATAAAGATAGCGTACACAATTTTGGAACTCGAAAGTTTCTTAGAGTTCCCAAGCACTGTACCAACTTTTGATCAAAATCGGATGACTATATCAATCGGTCAAAATATCGTTTTTTGTACAAAATTCGTTGTGTTTCGTGTGTCTTTAAAGATACCGAAGTTTTTTATAGTTCCCAAACACTGTACCAAATTTTATCAAAGTCGGTTGGATTATATCATGTAGCTCCCATAGGACCGATCGGTCAAAAAATTGTTTTATGTACAAAATCCGTTGCGTTTCGTGTGTTTTTGAAGATACCGTGACCAAATTTGATGTTCCAAAGTTTTTTATAGTTCCCAACCACTGTACAATATTTGATCAAAATTGGATGACTATATCATATAGCTCCCATAGGACCAATCGGTCAAAAAAACGTTTTTTGCACAAAATTCGTTGTGTTTGTGAAGATATCGTACCCAAATTTCGCAATCAATTTTTAGAGTGCTTAAGCAATATATCGGACTTAATTACAATTAGTGGTACAGGGTATCCCAAAGCCGTCCGCGCCCGAGTTTAACGTACGCCATCTTTTATTATATAAAAAAATGTGGTACAGTCGAGGCGCTGCCCGACAGTGGAATACCCTGTACATTTTGTGTCAAACAAATTTTTCCTGCATATTCCATCTAAGAACTTTCCAATTGGAATTTTATTTTTTTTTGGTGCAAAACGATATTTATACCTATAAGTTCCGTAAATTTGTACCGATTTTGATGAAAATCGAAAGTTACGTCAAAGAAGCTATTTTAATTATATTGGGTAAGTTTCAAGTTGATATGTTGAGGGGTGTGGGAGAAAACACGGTAAATCGATTGCGGGGGGTGGGGGGACCGCATCGATAAATTTGGATGTGGATTTGTTCATTAGAGCCACATAAATGAGCTTACCAAAAATTGTGATTCTAGGCCACTTGTAGCCATAATTGCGTAGAGTCAAATATTGACGCAGTTTATTGGCAAGGGGAGGTGAAATTTGCACATTTTTGACTATAACTTCTGTTGTATTTGTCCGATTTTGTTCATTTTTTACACATAGATGCATGTATCCACAACTCATCGCTCTGTTTAATTTCAAATAAAAATATTAAACGGTGTGGCTAAAAACCGCGAAAATCTACAGCGGGGGAACGGGGAAAGATATTGACATGATTCAACAAACTTCATCTGCTTAGGAAATATGCGCACCAGCTGGTAAAGTTTCGTGTCTCTAGCTCTTATAGTCTCTGAGATCTAGGCGTTCATACGGACGGACAGACGGACGGACGGACGGACGGACGGACGGACGGACATGGCTCAATCGCTACCCGAGGTTATGATAAGCATTTTGGTATAAAGGACTTGGGGTCTGCCACGCCTCCTTCTGTCCGTTACATACATTGCACAAATCTAGTATACCCTTTGTACCTATAGGTACAGGGTATAAAAATCATATACATATATACCAATTGACCAAGTTGTAATTTCAATTGATAAAATAAAACTCTTTTGGCTTTTCACGATTTCTTTACGTCTATAAAGCTTAGAGCCAACTGCCGTTTTTCCGAGTTTTTTCCCAAAAAGCGAATCTACTGGACGGAAAAATCTCAGTCCGACTACAGATCCAGCATACATATAGATTATACCCTGAACACATAATATCATATATCACATATTCGTCAAGATCAAATCAAGACAAGCAATAATTTACTGCTTTATAATTTTTAATTTTTTTCTTCTCCTATTGATTTTGCTCAGAAGAAGAAAATCGCCGATTTTTTTATTGCGGTGTATCCGATCTGGTCACACTTAAAAATGGGTGGAAATGTAAATGGTGCAGAAGTTGGTGAAAGTTCTTTACACTAAAAGTTGTGCCATCAAATCGTGTAGTTCTCCTGAACATCAAGATCTCAGAGATCATTGAAGCCAGCGACACAAGATTTCATCAAAAGATGCACATGCAGTTGAAGTTCGTCGATCAATGATGTCTCTTTGAATATTTCAAGGTTTAGAGTAATGTTGATATATTAAAATAATTAACTCAGCAGTCGAAAAGTTTTTATAATTAAAATACCTTGTTATATTGTTATACGGAAATAATAGAGGACAGTGAGTCTATTCGAAAAAAGTATGACCAAATTTCAAAAAAGTACGGTTAAAAAAAAAAAGATTTTTTATAAGGTTTTTTTTTTAAAAAAATTTTAGGTAATGCATTGAATTTGGGGCTTTTAAGTCTTTAAGCAATCCGAAAAATAGTTTTGGATCAATTTCCAAAAAATATTCATGTCCTGGCTATCTTTTATAAAAAGTACGATTTTGACGGTTTTTTTTAAAGAAATCCATAAAATGATTCCCAAAAAGAACTAAAATAAACTTTATTTAGGTTAAAGAATTTACAAATTTTCAGCGCTTACAGATACTTCTATGAAAATTAATATGAACACAAAGCTTCCAAGTTTAGATATTTGATTCAGAGATAACAAGTTTATGAGCCCAATAAATTATTTCATGATTGGAAGATTGTAAGATTTCTCACTTTAAAATAGGTAAAATTAAAAAATAAAAATAAATTTGATATCGTTGAAATGCTTAAATTTTAAGATTATTGCTCCGACTATGTTTCAATACAAAACTGTAACTTATTTTATAGCTCTAGAAATTTCCGCAATTATAGGAATATTAAGCCAAATGACTTCACCTCTCAAACTTTTTGCGGTTTTAATATGAATCCTTTTCTGATTTGAAAGTGGTGACGATAAAGTTCAGTTCTCCTAAATGTTTCCATAAAATATCACATTAATAGTATTACATTTAAACTTAGTAAGCCAGAATTAAAAGTCAACTAAACTCGATTGTTTCATTTACACATTACACCGATTCAGTTAAAATAAAATATTTAAATTTTTTACTTTATTCCAAAAACAATAGTTCCCATATCATGATGAATACAACTCGTCTTGTGATTTTGCGACATGGAGAAAGCGAATTCAATCGTTTGAATCTCTTTTGCGGCTGGCACGATTCCCCACTTAGCAGCAGCGGTAAGTCTTACATCTTTATTAACTTGGAAACCAATCATCTGATTCCAACCCACCGACAGGCGTGCAACAAGCACGTTGCATAGCTGCAAAGACTTTGCTCTCTGAGCAAATGGAATTCGACGTTGTCTACACTTCGGTACTGTGTCGCGCCCGACATACCGCAGATATAATACTGGGCGAAATGAATTGCTCATTTCTTCCTGTTAAGGAGGATTGGCGTCTGAGCGAGCGTCATTATGGTGATCTGACGGGCTACAATAAGCCGCAAATGGTTAAAATTTTTGGCGCTGAAAAAGTACAGTCCTGGCGTCGCAGCTACGATGAGGTGCCACCAAATATAACGAAAGCTAATCCTTATTACTACAGCATCTGCGATAATCCAGCTTTTAACGATGTGCCGGTCGATCAGTTCCCGTTTGCAGAGTCCATGCATATGTGTACAGATCGTGTTGCAACCGCATGGGAAGAAATAAAATTGGAGATGTTGAAGGGTACTCGTATATTGATCATTTGTCATGGTACAGTGGCACGTGCGCTTATTAAATTAATCGAAGGTCTATCGGATCAACAAATTTCGAAGGTAAACGTTCCGAATAGCGTACCTTGTGTGTACGAATTTGATTTGAAGACGGGCCAACGAATCGGGAATATCACATATCTTGGCGATCCTAACTATATCAAGCGAAAAATGGAGGAGGTTGCTTCCATAGGTCCAGAAACACAATAGTAAACTAGTAACCAAAAACTGTTTTTGTAAATTTATATACATTTATAACTTGAAATATTGTAGTATTAAGAAAGAGAGAAAAATTATATAAACATAAATATAATAAAAAAAACTAAATCCAATTGTCTCATGAACTTGGTGCCTTGGGCGTTTGGCAGCTAGCTTTGTCGTGCAGAAATGCGGAAGTGCCAGACTAAGGACGTGAGCAGATTATGCAATGATGCAGATTAAAAAATAAATGTCTCGGACATTTGTCTGTACAAATTTTTGTTCCATGCAAAAAACTGGATTTACTTTTGTTGATTGTTTACAATCAGCTGGCAAGTTTTTTTATCACACTACTAAATAATATGCAAAAAGGTAAACACTGGGAGAAGTGCCTTACTTTTCGAAGTCGAGAGGGTTGGGTCTGGCATAAATGCAGAATTAAGTGTGGGTCACTTCTGCCTTTCTACGTTTCTGCTCAACAAAATACAATAAAAAACCATGGCTTTTACTGGAGTTTTCTCAAGGGCCCGGTGTAATTACTGTCATACTGTCGTGATTCAAGCTAAAGTTGTAACAGAGGGGCCGGTACATTTCCCCCCGGGCCCGGATTTTTTCTCTACGGCCCTGTACATATGTATATAAATTTGGGTGGCTCAAATATTTTGCGGTTTTGGTGCTATGGGTCATTCAAAAACACATTTGGCTAGAGAAAAAATAACATTTTTTGCCTTTTGAATACAATGTCTGATGATTATTAAATATTTTGGAAAATCGTATTTTAAAAATTCGGGCGACTCGAAAATCATTTTATCATGAGCCATTGTAGGTTTTTTTCGGCACGCAAGTAAGTAAGTAAGTATTTTGCGCTCTGAGACCAAAGTTATGTTCTTCTAAGTGCTTTTCCTATATCAAGAAGAGGAGGCCATGGAAGTACGCGCTTCAAATTTACGGAATCGCAGCGAAATCGAACTTAAATAAAATCAGAGTTGTCCAGAGCAAAATACTAAGAAATTTGTGCGGCGCTCCCTGGTACATGCGTACTAGGGATATAGAAAAAGATTTAAGGGTGCCTAAAATTGGGGACGTTATCCAATTGCAGGCCAAAAAGTATTGAGAGCGTCTTGGCCCACATCCAAATTTACTAGCACGACTGCTGAATTCAGAAAGACCGTCTTCGAGAGCACGATTGAGTAGATTAAAACGGTGCCACCCACAGGATCTCCCAAGGATAATCCTTAAATAAATGTATATAAAATCTTCAATAATAATAATGTTTTATCTATAGTAATTAAAGAATATTGTAATGTTAATTTTTGTTGTATATATATTAATGTTTCTTTTTAGTCATTAATTATCTTTTGTTTTTTGTATAACTTATAATTTGATTAAGCTGCCTTTTTATATGATTGTTTAATAAAATATACAATTTTTTTAACAAAAAAAAAGAAGAGTTGGAGCCTTATGCAACTTTTATCCCATTTAGCGCAAGTAGTGCGCGTGACGTCACAAGAACGAAATTTTCGGTTGCGCTTTTGTTTTCTTTACGTAAGTGAGGGTTTAGTTAAATAACAATTATTGTTAATTATTCTATTTACATTACGTATTGTGAAATACATGCGTGACGTTAAAATTATTTAATTTTTTATTTATTATTGAAGGTTTTTTAATTTATCTGTTCCGAATTAGCAAATATTCATTAGTTTTTTAAACAATTTTAATAAAGCCGTAAAAACATGTGCTATACCCAAACAATGGCAAGTAATCAACAAAACAAATAACATGTTTAACGTAATAACTAAATCAATGAAAAAGATGGCGTACGTTAAAGTCGGGAGCGGATGACTTTGGGATACCCTGTACCACCACATTGCAATCAAATCCGGAATATTGCTTCAGAACTCTAAAAGATATATTTTGAAATATGGGTACGATATCTTCATAAACACACGAAACAAAACGAATTTTGCACTAAATACATTTTTTTTACCGATCGGTCCTATTGGGGGACTATATGATAAAGTCAATCGATTTTGATTAAATTTGGTACAGTGCTTGGGAACTATAAAAAACTTTCGAGTGTAAGGTTTGACTACGATATCTTCATAAACAAATGAAATACAACGAATTTGGTACAAAAAACATTTTTTTGGCTATATGATATAGTCAACCGATTTTGAAAAAATTTGGTACAGTGTTGATGATCTCTAAAAAAACTTTCGAATGCCAAATTTGGTTACGATATCTTTATAAACAAACGAATTATCCATCTAAAACTTAAGGATTTTTTTCGAGGTCCTCTGAAAAACCCCTATGGGAGCTATATAATGTAACCTCGATATAAAAAAAATAAAATAAACTTGTCTCCTATGGAATAATAAGGGATCTAATCTGAAAGTTTGGTTGCTCTAGCTCTTACCATCTCAGAGATCTAGACACACGGACATGGGTATATCGACTTCTCTTATCACCCTGATCATACTTTTGGTAACTTTGGGGGGTCTCCGACGTCTCTTTCTGTATGTTACATACATTTTTGGCTTGCACAAACTTAATATACCCTTTGAACCATACGGTACAGGGTATAAAAATATATAATAACATAAAACACCTATATTACGTCAATTACATAATATATTTACTAACAATAAAATTAACGAAACTATTAATCAATAATTAATTTCTCTTATTCTCATTTTATTTAATCCCCCCTGTTGGTTTCAATTTAGAAAATTACAATAGTATTAATTTTTGGCTTAGTAAGCCGTAAGTAAGTGTTCAATTCCAAAAACAAATTTGAATTTAATGAAAAGCAAAATTTAACGAATTTTAAAAATTTTGATTTTTAAACTTCTTTTCGAAAACATCTCATCTCATGATGAACATTATCCGAATTGTGATTTTGCGACATGCCGAAAGTGAGCTCAATCGTTTGAATCTCTTTTGCGGCTGGCACGATTCCCCACTTAGCAGCTGCGGTAAGTCTTATATCTTTATTAACTTGGAAACCAATCATCTGATTCCAACCCACCGACAGGCGTGCAACAAGCGCGTTGCATAGCTGCAAAGACTTTGCTCTCTGAGCAAATGGAATTTGATGTCGTCTACACTTCGGTTCTTCGTCGTGCCCGCCATACCGCAGCTCTAGTACTGTGCCAAATGAAGTGCTCAGCTCTTCCTGTTAAGGAGGATTGGCGTCTAAACGAGCGACATTTTGGACAACTGACGGGCTACAGTATAAGCGAAATGGCGACAACTTATGGCGCGGAAAAGGTACATTCTTGGAGTAGCGCCTACGATGAAGTGCCACCGAATATATCGCCAGCAAATCCTTATTACTACAGCATCCGCGATAATTCAGCTTTTAACGATGTACCTGTCGAGCAGTTCCCGCTTACAGAGTCCATACACATGTGTGCGGATCGTGTTGCACCCGCTTGGGAGGAAATTAAGTTGGAGATGATGAAGGGCACTCGGATATTAATCGTTTGTCATAGTACAGTCGCACGTGCGCTTATCAAAATTATTGAAGGTGCGTGTATAGTTCAATTTTTTAGATTTTATGATCTCGTTGTTTTTTTTTTTTGCAGATGTATCGTATAATGAGGTTTCGAATTTAAAAATTTTAAATAGTGTACCCTTTGTGTATAAATTTGATTTAAAGACAGGTCAACGAATCGGACATTTTAAATTTCTGGAATAATCATTATATGCTTAAAATTTAACGGATTGCTTGCTTCAAAAAAATTAACAAGTAATAAATATATAATAAATAAAAATAAATCTATTTAAATTTTTTACTAATAGAAAATACTTTTGAATATATCTACCTAATTTTAAGTTTTACAAATATATGTATATAAAGGCGTACCATGCATGTGGGCAGAAAAATTTTGAATAGTTTCAAAAAAATCTAACAAATGGGAATTTGATTTTTTGATTTGTTTGGCAAAGCAAGACAGGGACCATATGTACTCAGTGCTTCACGTAACTTATTTGAGTCCATTAAAGATAATTAGGATAATTGCGAAATTAGCCCAGTAAGTAAGCTTAGAGGCTACAGCTATTTAAACAATTTAAAATTTCAAAAGTAATCCCTCGGATTATCCTTGCAATCAACGCATTAAATAATACAAATTATTCAAGGACGTTTAACCAAAGCGATTGAAAAACAAACAAAACATTTTGCCCACATATTTGCTTAAGAGGTCCTTAAAATAGATTGGCCACCCTAGATAAGGACTCCCACGCTCCCTTAAACACTCATTCATTCAGCAATTCAGCTCAATGGGCAACAGCTGTTCGTTCGATGTTCATATTGCCCTTCGCCATTCTCACTTGATTTAGCTTTGAGTAAGCTACTTAGGGTTACCAGGCGCACTCATTTGTTATTAAATATTAAATGTAACGAAAATTGAAAAAATCTGCAAAATAAGAATAAATATTACCGATTTAACTAGTTATTTTTTATTTATAAGCTTAAGTCTGATTAAGTATGCGTACTCAAACGCGACATATTTTTCCATCTCTTAAGTAATATGCATTTCTGCAAGTAATATTTAAAAATGCTTCTATTTATTTTAATAATAAGAAAATATAAATATATGTGTGCACAAAAAGTAATAATTCAAGAGTTGTGTGAAACGAAAGTAAATGTGTAACCTGAACAAATTAGGCTAAAAATCACTCAAATAGTAGTTAAAACAAGAGAAACATATATATATATCTTCAGAAGAAATAAGAAAAGTTTTAAGAACAATGCATTATAAAATTTAAGACATTCCAGACTTAAAATTTTGAAAAAGTCACTTGTTTCTTAAAATTTTATTTTTCGGCCCCGGTTGACAATTCTGAGGAAAGATAGGGAAGAGGTGTTAAAAACATTATTGACACCACCTGGACATAATAACTTCTACACTAACGTATGCGCACAGCATATTATTTTTATAAATGTATTTTTATTTGCAATCTGTCAGATAACAATCAGCAAATTTTATAAATAAAACAAAAACGGCAGGATTGATTGTGCTCTAGTGAGTCTTTTTATATGAAGTTTTGTCATTCCGTGCGAAATTTTTCGAACTGCGTAATTATTTATTTATTTTAATTTAGTATTATTTTTAAACTGGACATGTCTTTTTGACTTCTATTATATTATAACTTACTTATGACCAAAATAAAGTTTTCGATTTTTTGACAGCACTTGCAGTGCTGATTTAAGTTTAAAAGAATCGGTAAAAAAAAATTATATCCTCAAAAACGTCTAAAAAGCCAGAAGAAATAAATTACAAAAAATTTGTTTCATCAAGTAAGTGTTAGGCTCTTAATCAATTTAAAATAGTAGGTATATCGTCAAAAAGTCTAAAAATTAGAACAAATTTGTTTCATCAAGTAATTTAAAAAATAATAAAATTGCCTGAATTATTATTTTTGATATTTTTTTTTTATATTAAACTTATGTGCAGCTTATAGCCTATTTACGTTGCGGCTCATTTAACGTCCAACATATTTTTTTTTATATTAAACTTATATGCAACGTCTAGCATCTTTGTCGTAGATGTTGAGTATGAATTTTTTGCCGTTCCAAAATTTCCACGTCATTCCAACAACTTGTGGGGAATGTTCCTATTTTATTGCGTGCCGATGATAATTTACCCGATAATTTTTCTGTGCACCTCAAAATGTTTGCCTTTCACTGTGCAAATGTAAACAATGTCTACGCAAGAGACTGGCAATTTTAAATTTAAAACTTTAAAGTTAGCAGCCACATATAGATAACAATAGTACATATATTTTTAAGTATGAGCGATATACTAATTAAAGTTTCATAGCAGTTATGATGGAATCTGTAGCTGTGGATTTGGCAAAAAAAAGAAAACTAAGGGAGAAAATTTTAGAAATTTTTTTGTTTATTAGCAAGCACTCAATCATTTTTGAATCTGCGAACCATTGTATATATCCCCCGTGGACCCATTGTTGACATAAGTAGATCTGTAGCTAACATTTTATTTTATTTATAGGCTGACATGAACATGACATAACTTACCGGTAATCAACAGTGATAACCCTTTATACATACATATGTATGTAACTGTGGTGACCAATGACTTCTCCTGCTGGTGGCTTTATATGAAATTAACAAATAATAATATATACTTACACCCAATAAAAATATAATTTTAACAACTTTGGGTACTTTCCGTTCCCATATGGAAAATTAAAGTGAGAGATGCTGAAAAAATGAAAAAATTCCATGCGAATTTTTTGTAGACACTATTTTAGCTAAAGATTTTTTGGTGATATGTATCATTTTAAAAACTTTTTTTAAGTAAAAAATGGTTACAAATAATCAGTAGTAAATAATCAAAAAATGTACTCCATTGCCAACGATGCTTTGCTCATCGATAAATATAGCAAAAATAAAGGTAACAATAAAACAAAACAAAGTAAATAAAAAAAAAATATTCTCTAAATGCAAAATACTTAAAAATTGTATTATACCTTCGGTGGTCGAAGGGACCCAAGTTACTTTAGTCAAAAATAGTCCGTAACATCAATTTTATTGTTTATTTATTTATTTAAATATTAATTATAATACAATCACAATACTGTAACTAATAAAATGTTGATAATAATACATTGCTTGTGTTTACATAAAGAAATTATAAATTAAAGTTGCGAAAAAAATAAAAAACTAATGAAAAAAAAAAAAATAAATATATTTTTTGGCGAAAGGACTCCCTAATGTCAATCTTTTAAAAAGCCTTAGAAACAAAGTTTCAAGAACCTGGTGACCCATCTAAGATATCTCCAGTTCCATAGGCTGGATTAGCGATTTCAAAATAGAAAATCTGTAATTCATAAATATAAATGTACTTTTAAAAAATTCGCAAAACTAACAAAAAAAAATAATAACAATTTTTAACTTTCTAATGAAATGTATAACTTATAATTTGTTTTTAGGTAGTAGCACACAAATTTGATATTATTGTTTAATAAAATATACACATTTTTAACCAAAAAAAAAAAAAATATATACTATTCATATCTATAAACGTTTATAGAACTTTGTGGTAACAGGCCTGTACTTACTTAGCACTATTATCCAGTCTTGCAGGAATTTTGTTTATATTCGATTTCGCATTGATTTTGTTTGCTCTGTAGAGCACCTGGTCACCCTACAAAATTTTGCAGCCCAGCCCCACTCTCACTCTTTTGCCACATTCATTCAGCTATTCAGCTCAATGGGTTGCCAAATGACAGCTGTTTTGCCACTAAAACCACTCAATCTCTCTGTTAGCGACTACAGCAAGCGCTAACAGCGCAAAACGTGGGTGCAAGCAGCAAAGCAATATAAATGTGAAAAAGAGCAGCACTAGCTACAGTGTTACGCGTCTGTTAGTTAACATATTACTTTTTGAGCGCTGTTATAGCTAAATTTTTAAACTCGAAACCAACCAAACTAAAAAAACCAGCAAGACGTAACAGACGTCGTTCGTAGCGGCGCGCGTGTGTCAGTGATATTTTGTATATATTGAGTGTGGTGGTTGTGTGCGCGTGTTGTGTGTTGTGGTCAAATGAAAACGAAATATTATGTACACAAATTTACATAAATGCATATTTCGATGAAAATGTAACAACAAATTCGGGGCTTTTTCTTTTAAAGAAAAATACTTTAATGGATATCTACGAAAGATGCCCATTTGTGTATTTTGTGTGTGTGTAGTGACAGCAGGCGCAGCAGCAGCTGCCGCCATGTATGTCTATAGAAATTGTATAAATCTAAAGGGGAGAGCGAGTCGCAACAAAAGCAACAGCAACAACAACAATGACAACAACGAACAAGTATTAACTAAATCAATTGAGAAAGAATTAAAAGCAAATTAAAGATACAAAAAAAAAAATGCTTGAAATTGGCGTGACTCAAAGCCAAACGAAAATTAAACGCATTTGTATCTTACGTGCTCGCAACGCTGCAATCTAACGAAGGGGCAGCTGAAAAATCGATTCGCAACAGAGGCAGAGTCAGTGGCAGCCCGCCGCATCGGGAATTAGGAGCAGAGCAAAGGCAGCATGCAGTTGACATCAACGCAGACGCAGCAAGAATTCATACTGCAGCAGTTGCAACATTTTGCCCTAGGTAAAGATACAGATACAAGCTATCGCGCAAAAAAAAAACAAACAGACTCGAGTTTTGTTAATTAGCGCATAAGTCGTTAAAAATCAGCAAAGCAAAGCATTAATTAACATGCCCAAACAGTTTGGCAAAATACAGTTTAATCAAACGCGCTTTACAATGGCGGCGGCACTGGGGGTAGACTATTGTGCTAGAAACCCCTAATGAAATTTGCAAGTTACTAACTGTGCTTAAAATTTACTCCCCCAGCGAAATTGTTTACACTATACGTCCCTGGTTTCCTAACATGCGTGTATAGTATTTGCTCTCTGTTGTGTATTTCGTAACAACTACTCTACATAGTGTTTGTATAAAATACCAGTTTCACTTTGCCCCTTGTTATTGTCGTAGCTACGGACGGACTAAGACATATCTGTAGCTGTATCGAGTGCAAGCCACCTAACTAGCTCCATCCCCCCATACTACTTTATTTCAAGCCATTGCACTTGCCTTTTCCTGCTTTTTATGGGCTTCAAAGCCAGTCTATAGTTCATTTTTTCAAGGCAATTTCTTTCTTTTCCGCACCTAGTGACGTCTAACTTTGATATTGAGGGTTGTCTGGGAGCACCGCCCCTCTGCTCAGCACTTTTACGCACATTAACAACTAGCTAAGTCAGTCGGGTAAATACTGTTTCGGTATTTATAGAAATTTATTAAATTCATTAACGTCATGACTATAATTTTCGACCAAACTTTGGTTCCTTATTACTTTTTCGGTTGCTCTGGGTAATAAGGAAATGTGACTGAAATATAATTTTTAATTGAATATTTTTTCCAAGTTATAATTATACATATATGGCGTATAATAAGGTCGACGGTAGGGTCTAGTGATTCTACGAAACGGGCAAGTAAACAATGGTTGTTTGAGATAAACAAGCGGACCGGCAGTGTGTCGAAAAATATTTAGTTTGAAAGCCGTAGGTACTGCATCTTTGTTAGGCTTGGGAATAGAGGTGGGATACTATCGATAGTGCCACCACTCGATAGTTTAGACTTCGATAGTTGAAACTATCGTAAAGTGAAATATGGCACACAAAAAAGGGCACATTCTTTAAATAAGTACCATAGAGCAAGTGGGGAAAATTGTAATACTTACAAAAAAAGTATTTCAAAATTTTTAACAGAAACGTTTTATTTATGACATTGTAAAAAGAGATCCTCTTAAAATTACATCTTAAAAAACCAAAAACTGTCCATTCAACATTAACAATAAAAAAAAAATTATCTTTCAAGTAGCTTGTTTTTGTGGCAGAAGACCAACATGTCGACATTTCTAGGTTTAAGTCGGTTCCTTATGTCCAAAACTATAAGGCCACTTCTACTGAACATCCATCCTCTCACTTTTTATATATGTATATATTTGTTGACTAAGTTTTGTAGTCCAACACAGTCGGATCCCTGAAAGTAGAATAATTTTTAGTTACATTTTATAATTGTTTATACTAAACTTCCAAAAGCTCAATGGATTTGCATTTTGGCTTAAATTTTGAATGGCCAAATAATGTGGAATGTCAAATATTGCTGCTACCTAATTTTTAGAGATCTTTTTTTCTGTTTTTTGCAACACGAATTTTATAAAATTCGAAATTTCGTAGGCCAAAGTCGTCTACTATCCGGAAATGCTGGTGGTCTGTGGCAATCATTAAGGCTAATGCGGCATCGATTTGTGGTTTTTATGCGAAGAATTTTTATAAAAATTTGACTTACTTAAATAATTTTTTATGGTTCCCATCGGATTTGGTGACTCTAAAAGCTTAGGATTTTTAAAAAGGTTCGACGTGTTACCGCTGGTTTTGTATTCTTTTTGACATGTTGCCAATTTTTGTCCGTCGATTTGTCGAAAAAGTTTTTTACATACAAAAGAATACTATCGATATATCGAACAAAACCATCGATAGTATTCGTAAATTAAAACTATCGATACTATCGATAGTGCCATCGAACTCTAGTTGGGAACCTTGGGAATGTTTTTGGTTAGGCTTCAAAAGGTAGAATTTTTAAATTTATTGGCTTTAACAAGTTTATTCTACATGGATTTTAATACATCTAGTACCAATGGATGTTCGGTATAAAAAGTCTACAACGAGGCGCAGTTTTCTATGGATGACTTACAAAACAAAACAAAAGGTTCTCAGAGATTCTAAGAGGTAGACAACTCAAATTAACCAGAACATGCGCATTATTTGCACGCAGTAGAATTCCAACTTCAAAAAGTTATACGTAAAGATGTCGCAGACGACTTTGGGATACCCTGTACCACCACATTGCAATTAAATCCGATATATTGCTTAAGAACTTCAAAAGATATTTATTTGCCTTTGGTTAAGATATTTTCATAAACAAACAAAAAAAAACGTTTTTTTGACCGATTGGTCCTATGGGAGCTATATGATATAGTCAACCGATTTTAATCAAGTTTGGTACAGTAATTGGGAACTCTTAAAAACTTCCGATGGCCAAATTTGGTTACGATATCTTCATAAACAAACGAATTATTGATCTAAAACTTTTGGGGTTTTTCGAGGTCCTCTGAAACATCCCTATGGGAGCTGTATAATATATCCCCAATATCAAAAATATAAAATAAACTTTTCTCCCCTGACATAAAAATGCATCTAATCTGAAAATTTGGTTGCTCTAGCTCTTACCATCTCTGAGACCTAGGCGTTCATACGAACAGACAGACGGACATGGGTATATCGACTTCTCTAGTCACCCTGATCATACTTTAGGTAACTTTGGGAGGTTTCCGATGTCTACTTTTGTATGTTACATACATTTTCGGCTTGCACAAACTTAATATACCCTTTGTACCATATAGTACAGGGTATAAAAATGTGTGTTTTTTTAGACCCCCTCCCGAAATGTCAAACTCTTTGAAGAACTTATCGTGAAGAAGCTACAGTCACCAAAACCGTTAAGTAGACAAAGAAAAAGTTTTTAAACAAATTTGGACATAAACTGTCTATTTGGGTGAAAAATGGCGGTAGAATGTTAAAGTCAGCCGCCGACGACTTTGAAACTCACAGTATCCAATACATTGCAATCAAATTCGGTATATTGCTAAAGTACTCCAATTAAATTTTGATTGCCTTTGGTTACGCTAATTTCATAAACAAACGAAAAACAAACAAGTTTTGCTCTGAAAAGGTTTTTTTCTATAAAATATAGTAAAACAATTTTGATAAAATTTGTTGTAGTGTTTGGGAACTCTATCTTCGCAACGCAAAATTTTGGTTACGATATCTTTTGTTAAAGATATTTAAAACTTTTGCTTAAGTGCTCTGATATGTCCCTATGCACTATCGGAAAAATAAAATAAACTTGTTTTCCGTGACATAAGGGATTTAATCTGAAAGTTTAGCTGCTCTAGCTTTTACCATCTCTGAGATCTAGGCGTTCATACGGACGATCATGACTATATCCGCTTCTCTAGTCAACCAGATTATATTTTAGGTAATTTCGGGGTGTCACAGACGTCTTCTTCTTTATGCTCAATAGATTTTTAGCTTGCACAAACTAAAGGGTAGTCATCTTCCAGTTTGCTTAATAATCGTGAATTTTTTCGTAAATATTTTGACATACTGTATTGCTTGAAAAACTTTTTTGGCACTAAGTTAAAATTTCAAACTACCAAAAAACTTCAAACTGCGAATCATGTCTGTGGCACCAAGAATCGGAATGGCAAAGAAATTGCAAAGAAATTTTTTTCTGTGGCACCCCAGATGAAGTTTTGTCATTCCATGCGAAATATTTCGAACTGCGTATAGGTCTTAAATTAAGAATTTTCTGCCTCAGGCCTATACACAGCACGAAATATTTCGTACTGCGTAGACCCCTTTAACATCAATAACTTTTCCATTAAATTGCCTGCAAACCTTTTCTCTATTTTCATTACAAGAGGAAAATCAACAATTTGTGCTTTAGTTTTTTTGCAAGGAGTAAATATGGATTACAATTTTGTGACCCTATAAAGATTATTTTAGGAACATAAAATCATATTATTTTAATAATATCAATTATTTTCATAATATTATTATTATACAAATAATATTCTTCTTCTTATATTCGCGTAGATGCGGCTTATTTTCAAACTTTTCTGTTCATTTAATTTGTATTTAAAAATTTAAATTTTAGCTCCTCCGCTTTATATGCAACCCGATAAAAGGTTTTTATGTCTGGCCATGAAGAAGAATTACATTTCAGCTTAGAATGTCAACGTCTTTACATTCCAGTTCGGGTTTTACTTGTAAACAAAGATAACATATAATTAGCTTCTTACGAACAGGCTTGCCAATACTTTGGCATGATGAAGTATTCCTTTTCAGTTTCGAATGTCAACGTCTTTACATTCCTAATAAGTTTTTACTACACATATAATTAGTTTCTGTCAAAAGACTGCCAACTTGTTTGCATTCCTGTTGATAATTAAGAATTCTTACGAACAGACCAGAAGGCTGTTATATGCGTCGTATATTATGACACAGGGAGTTTTATAACTCAAAAATAAATGATAAGCTTACAATTATTAATATCGTCAACTTTTGTTTTGAAATGGTGTTCCATTGCACGCTTAATTGTGATAAGCTTTTTATGGTTTATAAAACAACGGAAAAACAGATGGCTTTAGAGCATTATTACCGTATTTTACAAAGCTAAACAGCAGCTTAGCTTTTTTGCGGATTTTTTTAGGATTATAATCCTTTTTATATTGTTAAGACTGGTAGTAATGACTGAATTAACTAAGTTAATTCAAAATTCTGAATCTTAAAGAAGCGTGGAAGAGATTGTCGGTTGATTGGGTTTTGTTAGCCTTAAGTTTTTTGAAATCATTTTAATTGGTGCGTAAAAACGCGTTATGTTATAAGTAGCTTAGTAATGTGTTATAGTTTACCATATTGTTGCAGTTTACTATGTGAGTTATATTGTTTAGTCAAGTCCAGTCTAAACAAAATTTCTTTCTATCATTTGTTTTTCTTGCGTCATCTCTTGCTCTTTTCAACAGTTGTCAGCCTGATACCACCTTTGCTATAAATCGACTTTCGTAATTACCATACAATCTTGATTGCATAGAGATTAAGCAATGTTTCTTTTTGACAGTTGACTATTTTCAAGCATCAAATCTTCAGTTTCCGTCGTGCATGTGAAAAGTCATCAACGCATTCACGACCTTTGAAAATTTTGTACCACTCTATTGTGCTAGTTTTTGATAAAGTCTGATCGCAAAAGTCTTTCAGCATTATTGCAACAGCAGAAATTTCATGATGACAACTAAATTTAATGGAATTTGCTTGCTCGATAAAATTAGACAACAATCGATAAGTGCACATTTGATTGTTTACACAAACTGACTTCAAACGCAAGTTAATAAAGATATCTAATAATGACCTTATGTTTTAAAGCAGATGTTAAAACAAATGTCAAAAACCGCTGTCCCAACATTCAATTTCAATTCAATATTATTCATTTGGAATTGTGTATCGGAATGTTGGTTTGTTTTTTTGTTTTTTAGCACTTTTGACAGTTTCCAGAAGGGAAAAGAATTGTTTCCAATGTAGATAGGATTGTGTTCCAAGACTCGTTTCTAAAATTGAACATCAATAATAGAGCTTAGCCATTTAACAGAATCAAAATCCGCCCTATGTCTGTATCTCATCCATTTTCTGTGAAGGCAATTTCTGCGCATAATGAGATTTCTTATATGCTGAGGCAGCGTTCTTGGAGTAAACTTGACTCTTTTCTTCGGAATACTTTTCTGTTTGGCTCTGCTGATCGTGTTATTGAAGACAGATATTAAATTATCAATATCGTCAGGCAACATTTCCTAAGCGTTTTTGAAATTGCAACAAAAGGAATTCAATATACATACTAGGAAGATGATCAGCGCCGAGGTCATTTAAAGTTATGGTATCGGTTAGCAATTGGGAATATAGAGCTTTGGCTTCTTCTGTCGGGAATATGCTGTGATCTGTTGGATATAGTACTACATTGATGTCACGTGATGCTACAAAATCATGCAATAAATTGCCCCAAACATTAGCCCTTTCACAACCGCACAGGCGGTGCCGACTATTTAAGTCTCCCTCTAACAGAAATTTCCCTGGTAACGCGGTCAAAATAAGAAATATCAGATACAAATTGTTCTTTCTTATCGGGCCAATAGCATCGATTAGTGTTGTGTTGGGTAGGGGCAGTAGGCTATTTTTGAATAATTATAGCTACCCTTCCCCCTCCCCCTTCCCCTTTGAACGATTGCATCTAAAACAGTGTTATATTTTATTGAAAAATCTGAAGTAAGCCAAGTTTTAGTGAGAAGGCAAATGTCAACGTTATTTCGAGTAAGAAAGTCAAATAATTCATCTTTTTTGTTTTTAATGCCTCTGGCATTCCATGTCACTACTGTAAGGTGATCTAACATTATATTAGGAACTTGCACGCTGATAAAGTAATAACTTCAAATTGATCTGCTTTGGATCTACAATTTCTTAAATTATTAATTAACTCTACAGTACGAGACTTGATTTCCTCAAAAGAAAAGAGATCTTGACTTGTACTGGTCGAACTTGACTGCGATGGCCCAGGTAGGATTTGCCAGTGATTTACCATGGTTATTCAAATAAGAAAACTCTTGAGTGCTTTTAACTGTGGAGCATTAGCGTAGTTATTAGATTGTGGACGACTATTTTTAGGCCGTGTTTGTTTCAAGGAAAGGTACTTAATCCTGCTGGGACAATCAGCAAAGTTGGATTTGTGCGGCCCATTGCAGTTAGCACATTTAACAATCACGTTCTCACTACAAACTTTTGTCTTGTGGCGTCCAGCGCAGACTGAACAGTAGGGCTTCACAGAACAGCGGCTCGATCCATGACGAAATATTTGGCAATTGTAGCATTGGTAGCTATGACGCTTTTGATAATCCCACTTTACTCTTTCGTTTACTCAGTTCGTTTAACGAAGTGGACTTCTTGGAGAAGTAAACCACGTAAATTACCAATATAGAATTATTGGGTCTCATCCTCTCAACAAGTTTTACATCTAGACACTTTAGTCCCATGTCGATGAGCTCTTTTCTGAGTGTTAGGGGGTCCATACTGTCAAGCCCGTGTACGTTTAAGTAATTACAGGCTGCTTCGTAGTCTTCCATTTTCTCCAAGTGAATTTTAATGCCAATAGAGATCAATTTGCTCAATGTTAACGTCGTTAATAGCAGAGTCATCAACAGCTTGCAGCGGCGCGTAGTAGTTGGAGACGACGGAGCTTGACCGCTGACCAGTGTCGAATTCAAGTAGTTTTTATTGCATACCCGGCGACATAGTGGCGCCGGTTTTTGTTTTTGTTCTCTTCATCTTGGTAGATGTTTGTCAACAACTTTTTGAACTAGCTTTGTTTCGCGATAAGACGGTTCGTACAGATCAAGCTATGTGCACGGATCGAGTGCTAATAATATTTGGCCACAGTTGTGGGTCTAGCTGGATAAGGTACTGCAAAAAGTTGTGTTTTTTTTAAATTCCCGAAATATACGGATCAGCCCACCAACAAGGCATTGTGATTACTTGAATACGCAAACAAATTTAAAATTTCTTATATTGCAAATGATTTATTTAGTTTAATTAATTCTGTTGAATATAACATTTTTGTTTAAATTTAAATTAATTAAATTTAAAAATTATTTTAGTAATATTGTAAAAATAATAATTAAAAACAATGGATATAGAAGTAAACGAGGAATTAGATATAAATAGTTTTACCATCTATGAAACATTGGTAATCGATTCGTTGAATGCCTTGAGATCGCCCGCGGATGGGGAAATGATTCTCCAGATTGTGAGTGTTACACTGGATGCAGAACAGGAGGCTATAGACGCTGACGTCATGAGCGCTATCGATGCTTTGTTGGCGCGCGGTGCTATAGCCATCGAATCAGGCCTCTACAAATTGACCAGCTTGGGGGATAGAATATTCGAGTTGATGGTTATCTAAATATGCTATTATCACAACTATAAGTTCTATTAAGTATTTTCACTACCCGGAGCTCTTGATTCTTTTGCGGTAACTTTTTAGATGACTTCTTGAACATTTCTCATCTTATAAAGATCATAAAGGCTCAATATTTTGGGTATTGTTTTCGGTAAATAAAAGAATACGCACCAATGATTCCTGTACGTAACCTTGAACAAGCAGACCATAACAACAAAGTACACCACATTTCAAATTAATTGTTTATAAGCCAATAATGTAATAATTAAAAGACCTAAAAAAAATAAAAAAATTTAAAATTGTTATATTTACCTACAAAATAAATCATTTTTTTTCAACGTTTAAACAAGAAGTATTTTATTAAATATGTAAATTTTTTTAAAAAGCAACAAATTTTCATTTTATTTTTTTTAACATTGTTCCATCAAATCGATTTGATTCATATTCACACCAAATAGAGAACGTATAAAAACAAATCTTTAAAAAAAATGGTGATTGACATAGAAACATACTTAAAAAAAAAATAATAAAATTAAATCTTTTTTTTTAAGAAAATGTGTTGTTTGGAAAAAAAATTAAATATTATATAATATAAACTTAAATTTAAAAAAAAAATTGGTTCAAAAATATTCAGTAGTTTAGTCACAATTAAATAAAAACGAAAACACGTTGTTTTAAATTAAAGGCCTATACGCAGAATGCAAACAAATTTCGCACGGAATGACAAAACCATATAAAAAAAGATGGCGTACGTTAAAGTCGGGCGCGGACGACTTTGGGATACCCTGTACCACTGCTTGCAATCAAATTCGGTAAATTGCTTAAGAACACCAAAAGACATTTGATTGCCAAATTAGATTATGATACCTTCATAAACAACCAAAAACAGACGTATTTTTAATCAAAAACTTTTTTTCGACCGATCGGCCCTATGGGAGCTATGAGATATAGTCAACCGATTTTGATAAAATTTGGTACAGTGTTGAAGATCTCTAAAAAACTTCTGAATGCCAAATTTGGTTACAATATCTTCACAAACAAACGAAACACAACAAATTTTGTACAAAAAGCGTTTTTTTCGACCGATCGATCCTATGGGACCTATATGATATAGTCAACCGATTTTGATAAAATTTGGTACAGTGCTGGGGGTTTCTAAAAAACTTCCGATTGCCAAATTTGGTTATGATATCTTCATAAGCAAACGAATTATCCATCTAAAACTTTTGCTTTTTTTCGAGGTCCTCTGAAACACCCCTATGGGAGCTATATAATGTAGTCCCGATATCAAACAAATAAAATAAACTTGTCTCCTATGGATTAATAAGGGATCTTATCTGAAAGTTTGGTTGCTCTAGCTCTTACCATCTCTGAGATCTAGGCGTTCATACGGACAGACGGACATGGGTATATCGACTTCTCTAGTCACTCTGATCATACTTTAGGTAACTTTGGCGGGTCTCCGACTTCTCCTTCTGTACGTTACATACATTTTCGGCTTGCACAAACACAATATACCCTTTGTACCATACGGTACAGGGTATAATTATGATAAGCCCAGGTTATTGAGATGAGTATTTAAGAGTCATATTTGATCATAGAAGTGATTTCTAAGAAAAGAGGGGAACAGCGGTGCCTTGTTGAGCAAGCTCGGCGGTAACAAGAAACTCGTATTGGGCTGTTCTGGCAAAAGAAAACGTAATTTCATGAACTATTTAAACAACACAGCTGAAAATGCAAATGTTTACTTGTATAATATTTAAAACCAAATAAAACTGGTTCGATTTGGCTGCTTGCAGTATTGACACAGTTCTTGAGTACTTATGCTTATCTAAAGATTATTGTAAATATTTCGCGAAACATTATGTATATTATAGCTGCATACAACCTTTACTGCAGTTGCAATAATTTTTCGAAATAATAGCACAAAAGTACATCTCAAACTATATGAGATGAAAAAAGCACAAAATTTCACATGTCAAGATGAACTACTACTCGGCAGTTCTATTTATATGCTCAATTGACGCGAGGCCGCTACCGCCGCCCACTTTATAAGAAAGAATAGACCTCTGTCTAAATTATTGAGCGCACTTTTGCAGGTTTTTGAGTTGGATTTACTTTTATGTACGAATAGTATTTATTAAGGCGCTCAATGCTAAGCTATGGCGAGTCACAATTTAAACGCTTACACGTCGTATGCGTAGTATGATTATATGAGGTGTTGTGCCAGAAATCTCTTGTAAACGAATTTGAACGCGATTTGCCAAAAACAACTTACGAAGCCTTAAAGCCTATGCATAACTGAAATTTTTAAAATTTTCCAAATGAAAATTAAGACATACCCGTTTAGATATTGATGGCACACACGCTGTCCATATTCTTGCCGCTTTGGCATTACGTGTCTGTGAGTGTAAATACTAAAATTTTTATCGTGCTGTTCTGATTAGCATTCAAATACAAATTTTGTAGTTAGTGCGCATCGCATAAAATTTACAAATTATCAGTTATTTGAAAGTCTAAGCAACGCAACTTTGTAACAAAACTTTATAACAAAATTCTAATAAATAATAAAATATACAAAATTGAAATTTTTTACAGAAACCAAAATGCAAACGCTTGCCAAGTAAACATTTGCTTCGAACATGGGCAAAATGTCAAAAATGAGAGGTAATTTAATGAGTTTTTTTTTTTTCTTGTATAAACCTAATGTAATTAAACTTTTTGTATTCGCCATAGGTCGCATACTAATACCCTTGCCCAATACCGGGGCAATGGGACGCAAACGTAGCAGTTTCTATATGCGCAGCATTTTGGTAGTGGCCCTGTGCATATTTGGACTGCTGCAATATCACAATTTTAACTACTGTAAGTATATCCAATTGTACTTTTAAGAAACTTGAGTCTAAAGCTGTTGTCACTTATGTTTTACAGTGGACAACCACGATGCGGTCATGAATGAGGTAACCAATGATTCGGTAGATGCCATTTTGTCCATGGTACCAGCGCCATTACACAAATATCTGACGCCGCATACGCGTAATCACACGGCTTTGGGCGCTGGTAAGTGCAGGCCGTAACGTCCCCTATATATATTTTTAGACTAAACAGATTGAAAACTTTGTTGTAATTTTTATAGCGCTCGTTCTGAATGCCAGTGGTGCAGTTTTGAGTGGAGCTGCTGCAGCTGCGGCAACCACCATCAATCTGGACGTTTATCATCCGCCAAATATTACGGAAATAAAACGTCATATTATGAGATACAACGATATGCAGCTGGTGCTAAACGAGGACTCATTCGGTCCACTGCAAAATGATTCTGTGATAATTGTCATACAGGTGAGTGGATGTTTGTTTCTTGCTTTCAATGCTAGAAACTTCTCTTACTCGCAGGTGCACACACGCATCACCTATCTGCGTCACTTGATTGTGAGTCTGGCGCAGGCACGCGACATATCCAAGACGCTGTTAATCTTCTCACATGATTACTATGATGATGACATCAATGATCTAGTGCAGCAAATTGATTTTTGCAAAGTATTGCAAATATTTTATCCATATTCCATACAAACACATCCGCATGAGTATCCGGGCGTGGATCCCAACGACTGTCCCAGAAATATTAAGAAGGAGCAGTAAGTTATAGTGTTGAAGTTTATCGTGTGTATCATGTCATCACTAAATTGTTATTGCTTGCAGAGCGCTGATACGTAATTGCAATAATGCGTTACATCCGGATCTCTATGGCCACTATCGTGAGGCCAAGTTTACACAGACCAAGCACCATTGGTGGTGGAAATCGAATCGTGTGTTTAACGAACTTGAAGTAACGCGTTTTCATACAGGTAAACAAACAATAAACCAAGTCATAACAAAATTGGTTGCCATTTTTGTTAGCGACATCGTTTCGTCGAAAAGAACAATAATAGCCAATTCAACAAAACAGTGTTGGATTCGGGGAAAAAATTATTCTATTGTAAAAATAACGAGCCCCAGCGAACGAGCTACTGTTTTCATATGCTTTTTATGATTTGTGAATTGACACGTACTTACGTTATTGACGCTTTCTGTAATGTTTATGGGGTCCAAGTATATGAACATGTCGATTTACAAGCATTAAAGGCAACTGCGGATACAGAAAGAAATGACGAAGAGGTAGAAGTAGTGTTTTTTTCTAGAAATCATGAAACTTCAGAGGAGGTCTGCTCTTTCAGCACTCTCCCTCTGCTTCAAAGTTATGCTAAAGCTTTTCACGTCTTTTACTTTTCCAGGTCTGGTTTTGTTCCTAGAGGAGGACCACTATGTGGCCGAAGACTTTCTCTATTTGCTGGACATGATGCAAAAACGCACCAAAGACTTGTGCCCTCAGTGCAATGTTTTATCGCTGGGCACCTATCTAAAGACATTCAACTATTATACTTACCACAGCAAGGTGAGTCTCCCAAGCAGCGTATATGCCTATGAGCAAGATAGCTAAACAATTGGCTAAGAAATTCGCTTTACAAGATTATTGGAATTCTCAAATTTAAAAATAATGCTTAAGAAAAATTACACGAGAACCAGTAAATTACTTTATTTATGTTTAACCAAAAGTCAAAATGCTTACGCCAGTATAACTGTAACTACCACATACTACATACATACATAAATATATACATATATGTTTACACAAACACCTACATACAAGCCACATCAAAATTCAAGACACCACTAGCACTAGATCTATAGTAGATTATTTAGAGATTATCATCATTAAGCACAAATATTGGGCAGCTCAGGCATAGAGGAGGTGTTTAGATGTTTAAGGAGTAATAAGATAAAAAAAATGATACTACATTCAAGGCTACTTTAGTTGAATGTTAAATATCTCAAAAAGTTTTGAGTTTTGTTTTAAAAAGACTGATACAAGTTTTACAATTAAAGGCCCATAAGGTATGGGCCTTAACGCGAAAAAAGGTGCTTAAGTTTAAACTTAAACAGTTTCGTTCTGGTTTTTAGTTTCAGTTGAATTTTGCGAAAGCTAATTAACTTGACTTTGAGCTAATGAACTCAATTCTCACAAACAAACTTCTTTATACCAACTATATACCAGCACTAAATCTATAGGGGAAAAGCTTGTAAGTTGACACAATACCAAAATTCCACCTGTCTAATGTGTTTTTGATGCGAACAGACTCAAAAACGCAGTGTGTGTGTGACAAAATATAAAAAGTGTTTTTAAAGAAATCGGAAAATAAAAAACATTATTTTTGATTGTGCTCAAAAAAAAATCAAGGAAAATATATGTGCTGGAACTGAAATTCAATGAACTTTCATAATTAAAAATGGTTTTCAATGCATTCCAAAATGGCTTCAAAAATGTAGTTGTCATACATCTATTTTAATTTTTTCCCATTGCTATGTTATTTATATGACTGTTTTATTGTGTGGAACTATCATTGAAACTAATTTGAATTGTTTTTAGTGCATTTTTCAGCCATTTACGGATATATTTTTTCAATATTTTCCATAACAATTCATTTTTAGAAAAACCGATCACAAAAAACCACAATTTTGACTTGTCTGGAAAGTTAAATTTTTCGTGTATTTTTTAAATTCAACTTTTTATTTATTTATTTACAAACAGCTATCTTATAATTACAAATTATAAACTAGCTTAAGGACTAAGAGCGGTGGCTGCGATGGCCTTCTGCCCGTCAGAGTAGGATAAATATATGTTATGTAAAATTTTAAATTAGGTGGTATATATTTGCTGATTTAAGGAATTCAATTAGTGTTAGTGTAGTTTTATGTGTTGGGTTGTTTAGGATGTCGATGGGATTAATGTTATTGAGGATTTGGTTTCGAATGTGTCTGAGCCTTGTGCAATGTAAAAGAATGTGTTCAACGGTTGTAGCAGTCGCTTGATTGCAAATGGGACATGAGTCTGGTGTGGTTCTGTCGATAAGGTGTAGGTGAGTTAATTTTGTGTGTCCCAATCTAAGTCTTGTGAATTTGATTTGGTCAATTCTGTTCAAAGATGTGGTTTTAAAGAAATCATGTGAAGTTAGTTTGCTCAAATTTATTGATTGGTACCAGTTGGACGTATGTTGTAAAGTGTTTTGGACGGATATTTGGTGGATATTTTTAAAGTTTAAGTTTTGTGTTGTCATAAGCGGATATCGTGAAGTATTTTTAGCTGCGGAATCTGCAAGATCGTTGCCTTTGATTCCTGAGTGTCCGGGGATATTAAATTCAACTTAATGCTCAGTTAAATTGTAAATCAATAAATTTTCATAAATTTCAGCAATCATGCGTTTTTATTTCAATTTTCTTTCGGCGATTTTTGCAGGTGTGACAACTTACAAGCCTTTTTTGTGGGTAGTCTTTTTTAAGCTCTTTTAAAAATTGTCTGTAAAATGTTTATTTTTATAAATTTCGAATGATTTGCTTATTGTGGATTGTAGCTCTTTCTTTTCTCTTTCCAAGGGTATATTTATATTGATGCCTATGTGTATTCAATGTCGAGATATAGGTAAAAAAGTTATGGTGTGTCAACTTACAAGCCTTTCCTCTACTAGATTATTTAGAGATGATTACCATTAAGCACAAATGTTTTGTCAGCTCAGGCATAGCATAGGTAATTAAGAAGAAATACGAAAAATCTTTTCGATTTTAAATGGAAAAAGCTAGTGCACTTAATTTAGTAAGAAAATAAATACAACGTTGGTTTGCCGGATTGTGAATTTAATAATACTTAAAATTTAATTCATACTGTCAAGTTCGCTTCAAAAAGTTAAAAGGGAAATATGTAAGATAAGATACTATATTTGTATGCACATAAAAACAGTGAGCTACCTTCGATGAGAGATTATGAAATTATTTGAAATTATGTCTGTATTTTAGAACTTTGGAAAAATACAAGTTTTGGAGATCTAAGCAAGTGACAAATAGTTTCTTGAATAAAAACTAAGCTTTCGTATTTTTATTAGCTTAAGAAGTCGATAAGTTATTACCTGTCACTTATATCTTCGAATATCTTCCTCGTAACAAGCAACATTTTTTTATGAGATCTAGAAACATTAACAAATTATTTAGAATATTCAAATGAGTAATTAGCTGTTGAACTTGCTTATAGAATTTCTACTAACGCTTTCCGACTGTTTTGGCTTGAAAAATTGGCAACTGCTTATAGTACCAAACCTTTAAAAATCTACAGTTTATAAATTTTGTTTAAAATCCGCATTCTTTCCGTAAACTGAAAATAAGAAAATTTATAAATCTCTATGCGCAGTAATTGTTTCGTACTAGAACGACTCATTAAAAATTTTGTATAATAATCCCGTGCAGCCTACTAGTAAGAATCACACAATAGTATACACAAAAAAGTAATCTTAATTAAACTTAACCTCTGGGGATCTATAATTCACTTAGCTTTAAATCTGGTCTAGTGCACAAACACATACATGCACACACACACACGAACACTACAAATCACAATTATAACTAACTCATTTGACATTTGTAATTGTTCATTCTAATTTATGTTACTTTTATTATTGTTAATACTCTATACACTCAAACACATACACATATGTATTCACTTAACTAGTCTATCTCTCACATTTTTTGTGCAAAGAAATCATTGTTCTGCGTTCTTCTCTACTTTTATGAACTTTTGACGGTGCTTACCATCCGACAGACTAACAAGAAATCCTATGCTTCTTCGCTGATCTCCACAAATAATCTATTAGGATATAATAGGAACAATAATAGAAACTCAATGCAATTAGCTGCGTCTTCATCATCAGTGCAAACATCATCAACGACATCATTAAAGAATGTGAAAGCCTATGTGGGCGATACCGACACTGATACAACTGACGTCAAAAATAATAATAATAAGAGAACAAACCACAAGAACAACAAAAACCATATCAACACTGTCACCGCCACGTCCTATTCCTTCACATCAAACACCAACAATGAGAATAGCAATAATAACAATAATTATAAAAATGGTGCACAAACATGGAGCTATCATGTCCTGCCGTCATTGTATTCCGTCTATCAGAAGGTAGCACAGCTGTATAAACAACAACAACAGATACGTTTTAGTTCAATGCACTTATTGTTAAAGACTTTTTTTTACTAACCAAGCAGAAAGCTAATGGAATTTTTGTCTTTTCTTAAGTACTTGACTTTGGGCCCAGAGGCGGTCTAGACGCAAGTGCTGCCAATGTTCAAAACAAAAGACAAAGGTTACTAAATTAAGCGTGTAGAGTCATGTATACCTGTTTCGGACATATATATCGATCAGTCGATTTATCGTAGTTATTTATCGATTTTTATCGAAATCTGGCAAACAAAATTGACTACTATCTCGATCTCTTCGATTTTTCGTTAATTTCTTGAGATTTCAGCTGACTTTAAAATATGTACACTGCAAAAAAAATTTGACAGTAACTGTATAGACTGTATAGAATAAATAAATCGATCTCTTCGATTTTATTTGCTAAACAACCTAACTGACTGTTGATCAAATAATCAATTCAAAATATCGAAAGTCTGCAAAAAATCAAACAGGCTATGTGACAATTGGGTAGCATCTCATTAAAAATAAATAAGTCGAAGATTCGATTTTAAAAGTCATTAATTTTCCAAACCTACGATAAATATCTTGAAATCAATCTGAATCGTACTAGAAATCTGAAACGAGCATAATAGTTTTCTTCTTGTTTAGTAAAAAGAGTATTTAAACCGCCGTAGCTAGCACTGTATATAGAGTAATTGAGAAACTCTGTCATATGGTAAACCCGTATCCTTACTGCATGAGCTTTCCTTACTACCCCTCGCTTCCTACCTCATATCTAAGCGTTTCATTGCTTTTGGCATTTTGCATGTTTTGTCTATTGGTTAATTGTTTTTTTTTTTTTTTGGTATTGTAATTTGTTGTTCTATTTGTTAATAACTCTCTCTATGTGCCTATGTTTGTGTGCGTGTATTTGTGATCTCTATGTGCGCCTGTGTGTATGTGTTGGTGTGTGTGTATGGCATACCGCTAAACTACTGCCCCCCGCATGCATCCCACAGCTGCGCGCACGTGTTCGCGTCGCTAAACTCGATAAGCAAAGTATCATCACTGACTATCGCAAGGTATTTGAAGGGTACTACAAATTTAATAATCTCTACTATACTAAGTCTTAAATAAATTTTTACTAGAGCACTGCATGAGATTTAAATCGTTATACTCGTTACTCTTAGAATAAAAGAATGCTGCAATCTTGGAGTCCGTTTGTCTGTATAAACGCTGCGATCCCGGAGATCGTTAATATCTACAAAAACCAAAGTCTATAAAGACTTGTTCGTCTGTCTATATAAACTCTAAGATCTCGGAGATTATAAGAAACTGAAAAAATTTCCGCCAAATGTGCCCATAATCCCAAGCAGATTAAGTTTCTCTTATCGAATCGAATCTGCTTCCCCAACGCAATTTAGCGTTTAAATCTTCACTAAACTAAGCTTCTTTGTTATATGCACCAGTGTTAAAAAAGTAAGCATAATTATGTAAGGCAATCTTTTGTTATAGTCTTAATTCCAGTCAGCTCCATAGTTGCATAAACCACTTTACAATTTAATTATATGTAAATAGATATCATGAGCTAGAAACACCTCGCCGCATGTAAGCCGTAAAACGTACAAAGATGTTGACCGGGAGTGCATCCAAAAACAATATTTCTGGAGGTTAACATTTCATCCATAAGTTTTATGTCTCAACATTTAGCACATGTCCAAAACTTGTAAGACCCCTAGTACGCTCCTTCTGAATCCACCGTGACTTCCAATTTTCTTTACTACCTCTTAGCGCCCGTTCGTGATTTGGTGTGTCTACTCGCCCTGTGGAATTCATGGTTTTAATTTGTTTTTTCCATTAAACTTTTTTTGAGTGTCTATAAAACTGCTTTAACGGTTTACGGCCACATAAAACGCGTCCCATACCTGTTTCTTCCAATGGAGAAACGCCGAATTCTTCATCCATATGCTCAACTAAACCAATGAAGCGGAGCTACTGTAAACTAATCCTGTGACCTTTTATTGCATCTGCTCGAGTAACAAGTATATCGTAGTCGGTCACATCCGACTTTAACGTTTGCAATATATTTTTTTTAAATGATTCCAAGTGATTCTTAAGCTGTACTTTTTATGCAATGCTCTAGTATTTACACGCTAATGCAAGTAGCCTTCCATTAATTAATAGTTATGTAAATAACAGATTGCTGCGAATGCGTGCTTAAGCACAATTTGGCTATGGCATCGTCGACCGATGATTAGCCTAATTCGCTGCAAGCCAACTAAATTGAATTAAATGTCATTAGGCGCACATTTTTGCTACTTATAAATCGACTTGGCTCGATTTTTTTATTTCTTTGCTTTGGTTTATTCTCCTAACGAAAAATTTGCATGCCTTACAATTTGTATGTGCCACTATTTGTTAAGCATTTCAATATTTTAGCTTACCTACTTATATTTGATGTCATTGACCTTCAATAAATACTAACTGCTAACATTCTTACAATCTTAGGTGGAGGTCATGCCCTGGATAAGCAGCAAACATAATATGGGCTTTGCCTTTAATCGTACCACCTGGCAAAATATACGCAAGTGTGCGCGCCACTTTTGCAGCTATGATGACTACAACTGGGATTGGTCTTTGCAACATGTTTCCCAGCAGTGCCTGCAGCGCAAGCTGCATGCCATGATAGTTAAGGGACCGCGTGTCTTTCATATAGGCGAGTGGTAAGTGCTACAATATGCAGTAGCTACTTTTTCAAAATTAAACTAATTTTTTTTTTTTTGCTTTTAGCGGCGTGCATCACAAGAACAAAAACTGTGAATCAAATCAGGTTATATCCAAGGTGCAACAAGTGCTGCGTATAGCACGTAAATCCCATCAGCTCTTTCCCAAATCACTTACGCTGACAGTGCCCAGCTTGGTCAAGAAATCCAAGTTACGTAAGGGCAATGGTGGTTGGGGTGATCGAAGAGATCATGAGCTCTGTCTGAACATGACATTGTCAACGAGGTAAACGAGTGTCATCACATCTTAATGACAACAACATCAACAAAAGCAGCAAGCATGACGTAGTTTAAATATACACTAGTACTAGCCTTAGATTATTATTATACAAAGCAACCAAAAAAATTAATATTTTAGTAGAAGTCGAAAACTAATTGATATACCGCGAAATCAAGATGGCATAATATGCGCCTTTACAACACAAGATATGACATTAATATATACACATAACATACACTGCTCCATGAAGCAAGTATACCCTTTAGTACTTCTAACTTGTCCGAATCGTTAGTTCCTCTTTGGAGAGTACTAAATACAGTACATGTACTTGTATATATCGACATGGACTTGGTTCAATTCACACCGCTGCAGTACAAATGAAAAGTCTTTTGTTATTCCATATCTGGTTGCACAGAACCCCAATGCTCACCAATTCGACAGACTGTCGTCAGACTCTTTATAGATAGTTCCAACACCGGGTACATCTCCTAAACGAACACATTTTGTGATTTTTGGAATTGATACTGCAACTACTTAAATTCATTTTTTTTTATTTTAATGCTATGCATTATAGCTAGGAAAGCTTCAGACAATTTTTGCATCTTTATAAGCTGGTTCTTCACTTGCACTACTTCCACTTTATAGAGCAGTATCAACTTCACCGCAGGTCTCAATACTTTGTACAGACCAAAGCATTATTAAATGTGTAGTCCCAAAAATTATATACGAGTCTACCTGTTTTGGATGGGGATCTCCAACGAAGCAATTTGATCTTTTCTAAAATTGCATACGATTGCAAGATTTCTTGGGTAAAAGAATGAGCCCTACAGCAATAACTCCAAAGTGACTGTCTAATTTTATGGCAGCTGTGAGAACTGAACCTCGAAAATACAAAATTACACATAGTGTGTACTGAAGGGTATCAAACATATAAAGTACGCGTACATACATAATAATTTTAGTTACAAGTGCAGCACAAAGTCCTCTTTTTGATTCTAAGCTCTAGTCACAATTTTAAGCCTAAAACCAATCAAAACACTAAATTCTCAATTGAGTAGTATTTGATTATTATGCTCTTATTTTGTTTAAAACTCATAATTTTGTATTGTTTAGGTTCCGTCCAAGATTAAGGCCGCGTAAACCCTATCTAACGCATAAAAGAATGCTACTACGAAATTATACCTTACTCAAAACTCCACTTATTAATGAATTTGAGCTATAATGACATATTTAACATTATAAATATACTCATGCATATAAGATAAGCCCCAGATTGTGCCGAAAATATTCAAGCTATGTGTCATGTAAGCTGATTTTGAAAGAACGCATCAACTAGTCATAATTTCCAAAAATTCAAATACAACTTTGAGAAAAAGTATATATAATACATAACGAGAAAATAGCTAAAAGTTAATTGTACCAAGAAATACGCATAATTAAAAAATAAAGAACAATTTTTAATAATGACTATATATTAAGCTTGTAAATACAAATATTTTGTTGTATATATAAGTTATTATTATTATTATTATATAATAGTAATGTAATTTGTTTTTTATTAATTGTTACTACACAACGCTTTTATTTGTATGTACCTAGAATATTTAATAAATTATATTAAAACAAAATAAACATACAAGCTATGTATAATATTCCAACTCCAATAAATAAAAATGAAATGCACTTTGATAATGGCGCCATTTTATTATAGATAACATCTTTTCAGTATGTGTAGTTAAATAATAGATAAACTTGTAAAACAAGTACCTTTTGAGATACGATATTTATAAACCATAAAAAAAATCAGCATCATCTATCTGTTTCTGTTTTAAGTTGTAAATTTATGTCAATCGAACTATACCTAGACCTTTTACGATAGAATAAAATTATAAAATAGAGTTATGACCATTTAATTTTAATATATAGTGCTGATTCCGTCTCATTGAGAGGACTGTATAAAATATATTGTCAAGTCCAAAAATCGACATGCGAAACAGGCCTAATTAAATCTCGAGCTAAACCCAAGAAAGCGAATTTCCTAAATTTTTAATCCTTATCGCCCGAGGTTGAAAGGTCATTGTTGTTTTAACAGCCTGTATTTAAACGGTAAGTAATGTATGAACAATGGGTGTGAAAGCTCTATGGGAAATCACGGTATTGGCACACGAAACGAAAATGGATCATTGCTCCTCGAGCTCTGCAGTGCATTCGGTCTTCTTGTTGGAGGCACTCTTTTCCCTCATAAGAAAACGCATAAGACCACATGGATATCACCGGATGGCAGAAACGAAAACTAAATTGACCACTTCTGCATCAGTGAATCGTGGCGCCACTGCTTAATGGACGTTCGAGTAAGACGCAGTGCCGATGTTGGCTCAGACCATCAGCGAGAACGCCACGATGCAATTAAAGGTGTCAGTCATAGGCAATAACACCAATAAGGCCAGAACCAAGAAGTTTGACGTCGATAAACTTCATGTTAGAAGCGTTCACGCCGCGTTTAAGAACATCCTGTCCGAGAAACTCCTAAATCAACTTAGTACCGACGAGGACATCGAGACACTGTGGTCGTTTGCTAAAACGACACTCCTTGATACCAGCAACAAGATCCTTGGCGTTAAGCCAAAAGAGAAAAAAGAGTGGATGAGCGCTGATACTTGGATGCATATTGAAGAGCGCAAAGAAGTCAAACGCACTAGAGACAACATCATAGACCCACTTCTCCGACGCACAGCCATAGGAAGATACAACGCACTCAACAAAATAGTTAAACGTTGCTGCCGGACGGACAAAAGAAATTGGATAATCTTGCAACTTCAGCAGAAGCAGCAAAATAAGTCGCCAGCTATCTGGGAATAAAAATTTTTCAAGGGAACACGCGATAAAATCTAAACAAGGCGTCTCTTTGCACACAACAGATGAATAAGTCAATCGAGAGCATTTTTCGGAGCTATTGAACAGAGATCACCAATCCATTCCTGCAGAACAACCTCCAACAGGCGGAGTCAGCGCAAATATATGCACCCAACCCCCTTCTACCAGAGAAATAACCGAAGCTATCAAGAGTCTTAAATCATGGAAGTCTCCTGGGAGGGACGGCATTCCAGCAGAGGTCTTAAAAGCATGTCCAGATATGACTGCAAAACTCCTTCAGCCAGTTTTTAATGCAATTTGGCGCGAGAATCGTCTTCCTGCGGATTGGCTGGAAGGCACCATAGTGAAGATCCCGAAAAAGGGCGACCTATCACTATGCAGAAACTACATAGGCATTATGCTGCTGTCCATACCTTCCAAAGTTCACACTACCATTCTGCTAAAGCGTATAAATGCCATACTAGACAATGTCATCCGAAAACAACAGGCAGGCACCAGATCAGCACACTCCGAATATAGTAGAGCAAGTCAACAAATGGCAGTCATCTCTCCAACTGACATTCATCGATTTCCGCACAGCCTTCGACAGTGTGCATCGCTCATCCATCTGGAATGCTTTGCATAAAGCTAGAATCCCCCTGAGCCTAATCAATTTGATAAAGGCACACTATGAGAATTTCAAATGCCGGGTTCTACACAACGGAAGCTTGTCTGCACCTTTTTCAACGAACTCTGGAGTTCGCCAGGACTGCCTTCTGTCACCGGTTCTATTTCTAATTGCCATCGACGGAATCCTGCGCAAACAGAGGCATTCCCTGGACGTTTACAGAGCAGCTTGAAGATTTAGAGTACGCCGATGACGTCTGTTTCCTTTCTGTTCGACATAATGATATGCAAAGCAAACTGGACGATCTAGTCGAAGAAGCTGGTAAGCAAAGTCTCGAGGTAAATGTGGAAAAAATAAAGGCATTGAAAGTGAACGCCAACATCCATGACGACTTTTTAATACGTAATGAGCTCATTGAGCTTGTGGACTCTTTCCCCTACCTTGGCAGTGTCATAGCCGCAGACGGTGGCGCAAAGGCAGACATAGAAGCCAGAGTAGCTAAAGCCACAGCTGCTTTCGCGCAACTCCGAAAGATCTGGAATTCCAATTTTCTATCGACAAATACGAAAATCCAGATATACAAATCTAATGTGCTATCCATTTTACTTTATGGGAGTGAGTCTTGGCTAACAACAGAAGCTATTCTTAGCAAACTACAAGCCTTTGTTGGAAGAGGTCTCCGACGCATTCTGAAAATCTGGTGGCCAAACACGATCAGCAACTCTGAGCTGATGCAGCGATGCAATATGAAGCCGATATCCTACATAATTACCAGTCGCAAATGGGGTTGGATTGGGCATACTTTGCGAAAGCCACCACATGAAGTTTGTCGTCAGGCCCTTGATTGGAACCCGCAGGGCAACCGAAGAAGAGGGAGACCCAGAGCAACATGGCACCGAACCGTCTTGAAAGAAGCTGAAGAATCAGGACGTTCCTGGAGGGAAGTGAAGCAATTGGCACAAAACCGGGTACGATTTAGATGTTTTACAGAGGCTCTATGCTCCTCAAGGAGTTAAAGGAATAAAAGAAGAATGTATGAAGTGTGTGCCTAAAAATATTGGAACAAATTTAATTGATTTTTAAAAAGCTTTAGCTCATAGCAAAAAAAATAATATATAATAAATACTAACACAAAAATTTGGGTCAAAAAAGCCAAACTTGTTAAAAAAAATGTTTTTAGCGGGCAAACCCGAAGTGGCAACACTGTTGCCAGCTGTTTGGCTATAAAATGTTGCCAGCTTTTTGTTTGGCATTGTGCAACACTGCGTATTCAATAAGAAGTCAAAATTTTTCAACACAAACTTAAATTTGGAAATGACATTATTTGTACAAAATATTTTTTGTTTAAATTTTGTGTAGTTAAATTATTATAGTGTACCGCCAAGGTGCATTGTTTGTTGTGGCCACAAAAAAAAATTGCATGATTGGGTAACGCCTAAAAAAAAGCTCATTAATTGAGCTCTGTCGGCGCTTTCGTGGCTCTTTGGCCATCCAGTTGCTCAACAATCGCGCGGCAAAGCTGAACGAAGGCAAACGGGCACGTATTTCTGACGAGATTTATCTTGCTAAACTGCGTTTTAAGCACGATATAAAAGTGATTAGCTAAATTCACAAGTAGACGCAACTTGGAACTTAATTGCCGTATATCCTTTTATTCTGTGCCTGTGTGTTAAATAAAGGACATCAGCATGAAGCAAATGGCGAGGCCAATTCGTCAAGTCAACCAACTACTGACTTCTATGAATGCCAAGACCGCGGCCGGTCAGCATAATTACTTTACTTATTCGCAGGAATTGTCTCATCCTATTAACCGTGAGCCACCAATTGTGTCCATTGAGGAGGCTGTATCCTGCATAAAGTCGGGTAAGTGTTTCTCACGAGGGTGTGTTAATCTTTCCATATAAGCGCATACAAATGTATATGAAAAGGGGCAGCCGCGGCATTAAGAACTCAAAAATGTGTGTTATGTAATATATGCAAAAAAAAAAAAAAAAGAAAAAGTCAGTGGAGGTTGTACCTTGTCTGGCTTAGAAAACTTGTAGAATAAAATCAACACGGTTTGTGCACAGCTCACAAGGCGAAAGCAGGAACTGAGGGAGGTTCCACATGTCAATGAATTTCGAAAACCTTGCATGTGTGGTAGTATACAACGCGCATTAGTTAGTTGGTGTGTGTTTGCATTACGAGCAACTTGGAATTTATAATGCAAACTAGAACGACAACAAATGTGTTCCTTTAGAGGGTGCCTCATGCTGCTTGCACATGCCATATTGACCACAATTAATTAGCCGAGTAATTTAATGCAATCAACTTATCAGTTTTTCAATAAAACCAGCCACACTTATGCAAATCATTGCCAGCAATAATAAAGGTTATTTATATAAATAATTTAGGCATATTGTGGTCGTCATCACGAACAGCTGCCTTGCTTTGTTGCATACAATTTATTTAAGTTGAAAATATACTGATTTCAAAATTGTACTTTGTACTTTGTGCTGCATATGAAACCTAAGCTCGAGTTAAGAGCCGACACAGCTACCGATTCAAAGAGAGCGAAACGAGCACTTTATTGATAAGAACTTAAACTACAGAGTGTGTTCTATTTACACTCGCAGGCATTTAAATAGGGACAGCGTTTTTTCTGCCATTACATTTAGATGCTCTGAACGCACAAATGTGGCCCGATTTACATCTGTTCCGCTTTGACTTAGTGCATTTTGTCGTTTACGCTCTTTTTCTGCAAAATATTGTTTTTTTTATATACATAGTTTGATAGTGGAAACAAGTTTAAAACAGCGGGAAGACGAAATGCTAACTTTTTTTATTTGTTTAGCTCTTTACGCTAATAAATATTAAAAAATGTGATACAGTCGAGACGGTGCCCGACAGTGTAATACCCTGTACCTTTTTTCTGGAAAAAATTGTATTCCTCCATTTTCCTTCTAAGAAGAAATTTATATTTTTGGTGAAATTCACTATTTATACCAATAAATTCCGTAAATTTTTACCGATTTTGATGAAAATTGAAAATTACGTCAAAAAAGTTATTTAAAGTATATGGGGTAAGTTTCAAGTTTATATGTTGAGGGGTGTGGGAGAAAACACGGTAAATCGACTGCGGGGGCCGGGGTGCCTTATCGATAGAATTTGGATGTGCGTTTGTAAATTAGGGCCACATGAATAATCTTACCGCGAAAATCTACTGCGGGGGAACGGGGGAAGATATTGACATGATTCAACAAACTTTATCTTCTGAGGAAATATGCGCACCAGCTGGTAGAGTTTCGTGTCTCTAGCTCTTATAGTCTCCGAGTTCTAGGTGTTCATACAGATGGACAGACGGACATGGCTCAATCGCCACCCGAGGTTATGATAAGCATTTTGGTATAAAGGACTTGGGGTCTGCCACGGCTCCTTTTGTCCGTTACATACATTGCACCCTTTGTACCTATAGGTACAGGGTATAAACACATAAAAAATGAAATACGTGTAAGCTCATTTGCATAATAATGATTCCAAACGCCCTGCATTGATTTAAAAAATGAATGACATTTTTGACATCGACGATATTTTAGACGTTATTTAATAAACAAAAGAACTAATTTGCCTCACGAAGTTAAGTAAGGGTGTTCACAAAGTTGTGTATCAATGCAGAAGTGCCAGACTATCAACGTGAGCAACCCTTCTACACAATCAGCTGTTTAAAAGTATCATATGGCTTGCTTTGATTTTATTAATAAAAAGTTTTTTCAATTCAATTTTATTCACTAAATCTTAGGCATTACGAAATACATGTGGAGTTTAATCGTCTTAAAATAAAGAGTTCAGGCTAAATTAATTATCTTTTCTACTGAGCTATTAAATTATAATGAATTTATATAATGGAATTAGAGTCATGAGGCGGGTGAAAAATTACAAAAAAAAAACCCATCAATATGAGGGACTTATATCTAGGACTTATTCTATGACTAAACTAGGTATTTAATAATAAATTATTAATGTGCTTAAACTCCGAATATGTACATCTATCCTTAATATTGTTGTGGAGACGGTTGACCCTCTCTGAAACGAATCCAATTTTTGCCCTGGTGTGTAGATCAATGGTGGAGTGATACCAAGTTAGGTTTAAAATCATTTTTAGTCCAGATAGGGGCTCCATAATACAACACTGCTTGACACAATTGATCTGTATAAAAAAATAAAATATAAAATTTTGAATGGAGGGCTTGTTGCATGTTGCAATTCTTTCGAAATTTATTAATTAAATTTTTTTATGAGAAAAAATGCATAAAAAATAAAACTTTAGAGCAAAAAGCTATTTGCATGATGCAATTCTTTCGAAATTTGTTTAAAAAAAATGTACAACAGTGCAATGACTTCATACACGATGTCCGCATAATATTTGTTTGCTAAAGTTTAAAAACTAAAAAAGTTAAACTTGAATTGTTAAAAAAACAACTGCTTTATTTACTATCAAGCTGCAAGCTCTAAATAACACCATATGTACACACTGGTGGATATTGTCGCTTTTTATAACACTGTTTAGTGCAGTAGTACAATAAAAAGTTTTTTAAACAAGTATAAGTGGAACATGTTATAATTAGGGTATTCACGCTTTGTGTTGAGTTGAGGAATTGAAAAGTTCAGGACTTTTACAAAAACAAATTACATGCTGTAAAACAACCCTACGTTTCAACTCAACTTTTCCTCAACCCAGACCCTATTCTACTTTTTCCTGTTGAGCTGTTGAGAAAGTGTTGCACAATGTGGTAATTCGCTGCCTTTTTAGCACTGCAAAATTTGTAATTTTTTAGCCATTATAGCGAAAATAATAAAAATCGATAGCTACAGGTTTAATTAAAATAGATTTTATGCTTTGACTCGGAATTTTTAATTCAAGTTTTTGAATTTTAGTGTAGTTTTTACCAATTTACAAATGTAAACAAACTCTGGATAGAAGAAGAAAACTCAACTCATAAAATTCAACAGGGCTGTTCACGCTTTGGCCTGTTGACTTTTTCCTCAACTTTTCAACTCCTCAACTCAACACAAAGCGTGAATACCCTAAATGAGAAGCTGACGAATCTAATCAACCAAGATAGCGGCGACAGCAGACGGTGGTTCGATAACTTTTCGGTCACCTCAGACGGCACATAAATATGTATGTATGTGCATATATGCATACACACATTTGTAGTTAATTCACATTTATACATAAACAAAATCGTGTTTTAGCGAGTTCATAGAATTTTAGGTATTGTGCATGAGTATTGCTTTGATTTAATTAACTTTAATTGACAAAATGATATTGTACATAAACCGCTAGAGTAGGGCTTTTATGACAAAATCACGCACCCCAAAAAAGTTTGTTTACACACAGGCATAAAGCCACCTTACATACATATGTTATGTACAGTGGTCAAAAGTTTATATTAACATCCTATTATAAATATTTAATTAAGCTCTTCGTATAGAAATATTTAACTAATATACAATTTGAAAAAAATAATTATATGCAAAATAGATTATTTTTCCATACCTAAAACGTACTAAAATTCTACAAAACTTTAAACAACTATGAGTGTTTTCAAAAAGTACTTATTTTACCTACATCACGGATATTGTGTCGTAACTAAACAAAATTCTGCATTCGATAGTAAGTTTTCGCACAATTTTGTAACTCGTTAACTAAACAGCAAACGCGAAAACTTCAAATATTTCACGAGTTTTCAAAAATAAGTTCGAAAATACTGTCTTTTATTGAAATTACACAAATAATGTTCTCAACGATAGTCGATTACCGATATCAAGTGGAGTAAAAAATGCTCGGTGAAGAATTAAGTGAAGGCTCAAAAATCCATTAATAGGATAAGGAGTTGTTAGTAGTTATGTTCTGAGCCTTCTATCAAGTCTTACAGATCAAATTTGGTGGCTATCAAATATCTTATCTATCTAAGAGGTAAAATATTGGGAACAGTTTTTGTCTTTTTGCGAAAAAGCAAAATGAGTGCTGTATTGCTTTTCTAGGGATCGAACAAACATATACTTCGCGAGGGACAACATTTATCTATTTAACATAGAAAATAAAATATTATCAATAATTTGTTGAACGCATCTATAGTCTGTTATATTTTTTAAAGAAGGGGTCCTTTTTAAATGTTTAAAATCCACTTAAATGTGTAATTTTGTTTGTAAACAACATTTTCTTTCTTTATTAGCCAACTTCATAAATATATGGATATGTTTTTTCCAAATAAAGTTGAGTAATAGTCTAGGCCAGTGCTTAAATATACAGAGTGAGCCATCAGTTGGGTTGGTTGTTAAACTTTCATAATTCGGAACATACCCGTCCAAAGTGGATGCTCTTCGACCGAACAACGCGTAAAAGTGAAAATGGTCGTGCTGTGAAAAAAACATAGTTAAGGCCATCGAGGCGCCATCGTTCGCAAGAATTACATTTTGAAATGAGTAGTTTCAAACTTGCATTTGGTATATACATTTTCCTAATTTTGTTGAAAAATATACGAATAAAGTGCAATTAACAAACAAACCAACAGATGGCCCACAATATGTTTTACATTTTCGAAGCTGCTATTTTAATTTTCGCTATCCAGCCCTACAAAATAATAAAGCAAATAATTAGTATCGACTTTGAAATGAACGATATTTGAAACATCGGATTAGTATCGCACATTCCTAGTAGACACTGTAAACAGCTACTGATGTTTGCATATGTACACAGTATGAGCCCTATCTATGCTCTCATTAACAAACAATCATGTCGCATTTGAACGGCTTCATTGGCACTGATATTCAAATTGATAAGGTTTTATTATTGACAATATAAATACATACGTACAAACATATAACGCTTGATTGACCGCTTCTATGCAAAATCAATCAACAATCTTGACAATCAAAGCCTCTTCTAGTAGTAATCTCTTCATAGCTAGCCTCTCTGCCAACGTCATAATAAAAAGTTGTTCTAATTTTAGGCAAATGTTTGGACACGCGCGGCAACTTTTGGCCAGACCGAAACCAAACTACGTAGTTGAACTTGTTGTTGCTGTTAATAGTGTAGGGGTGTTCACTACTTTCGCTGATTAGGTAGCTCTTCCGTCACCTTATTGTATAGATTATGTGAGCTACTTTTTATGATTAATATTGAGTACTTTTTAAATGGGGGTGTGTTACATACTACGAACAAATTCTTTATTTATCCCCGATACATCTGCTTAAAAGCATATGGCGTGCAATAAAGTCAAAAACTGCAGTTTTGATGCCAATCGTTGTGGCATGAGCCAAAAGTCATGCATAAAAATAGAAGAACGGCACAGATATAGTATAAATAGACATATACTTATGCACACAAAATGTGTATACATAGATATAAACTTTCCAATATCGCACAGTGCGCATAAAATGCGATCCAACACATTATTATTCAATTATACATTTTTATAATTTTTAGAGTGTTTTCCCCAAATTGCTTGCATAGTAGTCATATAGTAATGATGTTTGATCCTATATATTATTTACAAATACGCTTCACTTAGGTATTTATAAAAATTCTACAAAAAATTCAACAAATAACATTTTTGACAAAAAATCTTTTTTTATAGAGGCCTAAAATTATTAATCGGGAGTATTGTCGAAAATCGACTGTAACTACTGCATAAGAATATACCCGAAAAAAAACCACTTCGTTTTCCTTTCTTAAATTCTGACTCATTTTTAGCACCAATTACCGTAAAACCCTAGGACCCTAAAAAAAATAATTTAGTTCCGCTGAACTTAATATTTCGCCCACTGTGCGGCCGCTGTCGAGAAAATAAAAAGCAACAAACAAGTTCATGGCCGTTCGTTCATACAAATTTGTTAGAATTTTGAATTTTTTGTATCTATAAGTAACTAGCTTTTATTAATTTTATCTAACCAAAGTTTATAGTAGATGTGTTTTTAGCACCACACGCATTCTGAAACGGCTCAACAAAGAAAAGCAATTAATTCTCGTGACAACACTGACACTATAAAACAAACACAAGTGTTTGCTATTATTAATAATAATATGTATTAAAAACATACACAAGCTTCATAATGCGATCTTAAGAGAGTAGCTTGCCCTAAAGAGCAAGTAACGCCAAACAACAGAAAACAGTCCAATACCTGTTTTTTTTTTAAACAATTGAGCAAATTTTCCATTTTTTTTTTTGGAAAATGTAATCAAGCTAAAGGAAATAGAAAAAAAGCTGCGTTAACAAGAGAGCGATCGCGCTAACTGGCAACGCCAATTGTTAAGAGAGCAACGAACAGCTGTTTTGCTGAAGAATTACACTAAATAATCGAGAAAAAAAAATTCTCTTGAAAAACACTAAAGAGAATCATGATCCAATAATTTTCATTGCAACATGTAACAGAATGATTTTCATCAGTTTTTCGAAATATATTTTTAACGGATTAGTTTGCCACGCTTTGTATTTCATACTCTTTTGCGAAAATATGCCTTTCTGTAAATTTTGGGTCTTTAAATACGAATATAGCAAAGGGTTTTGATTTTTGCACGGCTTTCAACCATGACGTATTCTCTTAAATCTCTGATAACTGCATCATTGAAATGTCGCTTGAAATATTGACAAAAATAATTCAATTTCAGATGCAATCAATTTAAAATTACAAAATCTGTAAACCCAGCCCTGAAATATATTCGTAATCTCAAAGTTGCTGTACTGAAATCACCATACTAAAGTATGATCGAAAAATTAAATACGCAGGTCTGTTGTGTCTCTCTGAAAAAGAGGTCACAGGTTCAGTCTTTGTATGAACTATTTATATTATGTTACATATAGGGTAGCGCCGGAGACCCCCAAGGTTCATCCAATGTGCTCTAAAGAACAAAAAGACTGATTTAGACATGTACGTCTGTCCGGAGATCTGGGTGATTGTCAGAACAAGGATAACACACATTGATATCTCGACTCCTTATGTTTCCAGCCATAAGTTTTCAGCTTTAGTTTGAATGGGTAAAATGTAGCGGAAAATCTTTCGATTAACTTCAAACTTCAATATATTCGGACCATAAATTTTGGAGATAATCGTAAAAATAGTATTTTACAGGTTGGCAATTCGGAGGCAAAAGCATTCATAAGGATAGCTAAGTTAACGCCTAGCCATTTTATTTGTTTACTAGTGTTATTTACAGCAACTTAGAATCCCAACTGCTTTCAATTTGTTTGTTTACTAGTGTTAGTATTTACAGCAAAATCAGTTTTACTCTTAAAATAGAGAAACGAAAAACCGCAACAGCTGTTTTGTAAAATGAAATACTCTTTTTAGTGCTGAATCTTTTTTCTTGTTGAAAAGTAAAACAGAGCCAAATGAAAACAGAAGTGTCGTAAAAGTCACATTTCCCTTTTTTTATATATAAACAAAACTATTTTTTTTTATGCACATAGTATATTGAACTTATAGGAACGCTTGTGTATGCAATAAACTTTTCAAAAGTACTGCTGGTTGTCGATTAGCAAATAATTAACACTAGTTATATAGAAATTTAGCATAGTTAGCATGCAATGGGCTGGGTGAATGACGTAGATAGGATTGACCCCCACTGTAAGGCATCTGTTACATTTTCGTCTAAATCAGGTTGTGACTATTTTTTACAACATTTCCAAAGCTGCGAAGGCTCAAATGATGAAAAATGATAATTAACACGTTATCTTCGATTTTGATTATGTTTAATATTCATATTCTTTCAAACGATTTCTTTATAAAATAAAAATTTGATTTATATTGCCAATTTTAAATTTTTACAAAACTAATGTCTTCTGCTTTTATTACAAATTACAGGAGATGTAGTTTTTGCGCAAGGCGCCGCAGCCACGCCTGTTGATCTTCTCAATGCGATGACCCAGCACGGTAAATGCAATAAGCTTAAGGACATAACTGTCTGCCATATGCACACCGAAGGACCCGCCGAGTATTGTAAACCGGAGTACAAGGATATCTTCCGCTCGAATTCGTTTTTTATGGGCGGCAATGTGCGTCAGGCTGTAGCCGAGGGTCGCGGCGATAATTATCCAATCTTTTTGCATGAAATTCCTCTGCTCTTCAAAAAAAAGTTTATTCAACCAGAAGTGGCCTTGATTCATGTATCGCCCCCCGACAATCACGGCTATTGCTCGTTGGGTACAAGTGTGGACTGCGTACGCGCGGCACTAACTAACTCCAAAAAGATTGTTGGTAAGCAGCTCAACATTTTAGATTGTGAAGAAAACGTAATACCCAATAATCTTTTCTTTTTTTTTTAGCGCAAATCAATCCTAAAATGCCACGTACATTTGGCGACGCCATCATTCATAAATCACATTTCGACTTTGCTGTAGAGGTCAATTCGGATTTACCACAACATGGCACTGGAAAGATCACGCCACAGGAAGAAAAGATTGGTAAACTAATTGCTGAGAATTTGGTTAAGGACGGCGCTACGCTGCAGATGGGCATTGGCAGCATACCCGACGCCGTGTTGCAAGCACTGCACAATCATAAGGATTTGGGCATACACTCTGAAATGTTTGCCAACGGCGTGGTCGATTTAGTCAAGGCTGGTGCCGTCACCAACAACAGAAAGAAGATGCATCAAGGACGCATTGTTGGCTCCTTTTTAATAGGCGACCAGGCATTGTACGACTTTGTCAACGATAATCCTTTTATTGGTAAGATCACTAGAAAATATAAGGTAGTATCGGATCGTGAATAGAACTAGTCAGTCCACATCTTTGGCTTTCCTAAATTTTAGATTCAAGACCCAGTAAATGGATCATTATATAGAAATCATTATTCGTAAGATCAGATTGTGATTAGAACTAGTCAGTCCACATTTTTGGTCTCACCATCCTCAGTTTAAGAATATACTTATTTTGGTCAAACGAAGTTTATACTTAGTTCTCTTTTTATTTTGGTTCGTTTACGCCGGTTTAGACTCTATTGACTACTCCAGTGACTTTTTCTCTAGTCTTTCTTAATTATTTCCATCCTATGCCTTTCAGAAATGTACGCCGTGGACTATGTGAATAGCGTTTCAATAGTTAAGCTACAGCCACGTATGACTGCCATTAACAGTTGCATTGAGGTCGACCTGACTGGTCAGGTTTGCTCCGACTCGATTGGTACACGCTTCTTTTCCGGTTTCGGTGGACAAGTCGATTTTATTCGCGGCGCTGCCGAGGGTATCGATGGCGAAGGTGTGCCAATAATTGCAATGCCCTCAACCACTAACAAAGGCGAGAGCAAAGTAGTACCAACTCTTAAGCCAGGTAAGAAACAGCATATTTAACCAGCAGCAAAACATTTTTTAATACTTGCTTTTTTACTAGGTGCCGGAGTTGTAACCTCACGCGCCCACGTACACTATGTCGTCACTGAACATGGTATTGCCGCACTGTTTGGCAAGAATGTTCGTCAACGCAGCTACGCACTGATTCAGATTGCTGATCCCAAACATCGTGAAGCACTGGAGAAAGCCGCCTTCGAACGTCTTAAGGTTATGCCCTCGCTCGACTAAGCACTGATTAAATCAACTAAACTTAATTTTTGGTCAAACAAAAAAAAAAAAAAAAAAACAATATCGCGGCTTTTAATTTAGGGTATTATTGCATCAAAAGTCATAAGCTTGGAGCAAGATCGCATTAAATGGCTTAGGTTAAAAGCCCTATACTGTTTAAAATTCCGACTATCTTATAGGCTTGCGATTAATATCCTCTAGACATAACTTGGCATACCGAAGCATTGATAATAAAAAATTTAAAAATATATCGTAGTCTTTTGATTTACTCTTTGGGATCAAGAGATAGACATAAAGATCGACAAATGAGAGGAAGACAGAGCTACCTATCGATCGTTTGGAAATCTTAAAGTGGAAATACATTTGTGTTTTATTTGACTTGTCATCCAATTAACTTCTTAATTTTATGTTATAAAGTTCTGTTCCCATTATTTTGCATGGTTTTCTTAGCCGATATCTTTAATCATCGCGTTGATTAGGATAAACTCATTTTTAGATTACATAAGTGAGTGTCGACGTCGCTGCCGCAACTAATCCCTATATACGTGGAATAGGGCTGTGCTGACTAGTCCATACCTTAAAACCATTTATGATATCTTACAATAGAGGCAGTGATATATTTATATTAATTATTTTTTATATAAAACGACTTGCTAAAGCAGTAATCCAAATCATGTTGTTAAAAAATATAATATTGTATAATATTTGGTACGTTAATTTAACATTGGCCCCCTCACCGACCTTGCGATTACATGTTTAATGGGTCCAATTAGAAAATTCATAAAAATTTTATTTGTATGTCAAAAGACAGTTTTATTTCATTCCACTCAGAAAGTTGGCTTAGATGTACAAGATGTTTTGTAAGTAATGTACTATATACATTAATAGTGTTCGGAATAGTGTTATCTAAAAACTTTTTAAACTGCAATTTTTTATATAAAAAGAAAAGTTCCCATTGAAGATGGGAGTAGTAGAAGAAGTAGTAGATAATGTTGCTCTGCTTATAAATATATAATTATTATTGATTCTTTTGTAGTAGAGCAAGGAACTAAACATAGTTTTACATATGTAATGTATGCATTGTTTATATGTAGGCGACCACTTTACGTAAGTAGTAAGTAGCTTGCGCCAGGGCCTAAAAACTGTTTAAAATCTATGGATATATAGCTTATACAGCTGCGGTCTTCACCCTATGATTTACTTCTTTTTAGGATTATTTTTTGCATTTTTGCCATCAGCATTATGTTCAATTTTAGCCCTCTTTTTAGGATGATCCTCCTCATCATCTTCGGGCACATCGTCCTCCTCGTCTTCTTCCTCCATATCGACAACTTCAACATCGTCCTTGATGTTTTGGCCGTGAATGTAGACGGGTCCGCTACCCTTAATCAACTTAAATGTCACCTTCGATTCAAAGAACTCAACATCCGGATTGACCGCACGCGTTTCACCAGCCTTCAACACGGCAATGGGTATTTGAACCGAATCCTTGACTGTGTTTACCTGCGAAAAAAAAATAAAGTAATTTTAATTAAATTTTTTCATCTTATAAACAGATCCTTAGGGCTTAATCATTTGAAATACATTGTCTTGGAGTAACAGAAATATTACTACGGCTGAACTTTGTGAGGCAGAGCAAGCTCATTTCTTGTTTTGGGTAAACAAATAAAACGTTAATTATAACCAATGTGAGAAGACTGACGGAATAATAATTTGAGCGATTAAACCTCTATAAGTAGGTATTAATTTCTCTAAAGGCTTTATGCAATATGTTACATACAAAGTAAAACGCATTTTTATATTTTTACTACTTTATTGTTAATGCACCCTTTTCATAAAATTACCCGAGTTTTTTAGCCTGTTTGCCAGTGGTCAAACATACACAATAAAGACGGAAACAAATTTACAACGACTGGTGCATCTTTTGAAGTGTTCTCTTTTTCAAAGTCTCATAAGGCTTTATATTATATAATATAAAGTTATACTGTACCAAAAACCCAGGGCAATCCTTTCACTACATTTGTTTCGTTCTGACTAAATTTTTATCTGAACATTCAGCTTGGAAATGTATTCATTGAACTTTACTCCTAATAATAAGTTTCCAGCACACAATCTTATCAAATCTCTTATACATTCTAATTACTAATGTCAAATTGTCTTAAAATATGATTTAAAATCAAAGAAAGCAAATTTATGAAATACCAAGTACCAAGCCTAAAAAATTTTAGGTGAAAATTAAAAAAAAAACAAAATATTCCTACGTAAAGATTGTAAGATTAAGATTAAGATAATGAATTTGTAATTAAGCAATACGCTGATTAATAATCACTTAATAACTAATGAAAAAATAATAATGCGGCCTTCGATTATTAGCGCATTCCAATTTATTTTCTTTGGTTCCCCAAAATACAAACTAGGGCAACGGAGCAGGGCACTTGGCAGCGAAAGATGATAACAGCACGCGTCGAATTCAACACCAATCACAGCATTTGTATGGGAAAGTTGGGCTGATAAAATTAAAATTCATAATATACAAGCTTCTTCCGAAAATTGTTGAAATTATCGGCCAATGAGCCTGACGACAATCGCCTCAACGACGATGACATCGGCGCTAGCGGTGCGGCATTCACGCTTATAATGAGATAGCTCGAACACAACCTGCACATTCGTTAGCCGGCGCTTGTGGCATCCACATCAGCTCCTTAATGTTGCCGGAAATAAGCAATTACAAAATTACAACATCGTTTGCCATATAAATAGAGTTAAGACTTGAAAGTGCCTTATAACATTATCAATTAGTCTATACATGTAATACAAAAAAAAATAGTAAATAACCCGGATCAAGTGTCGTAAAATTGTAGCGTAATAGCGATACATATATACTATATAGACGGATACATCAGCAACATGTGCGATTATGAAGGTGCGATATGATTATTTAAGTATGCACAATGTCACTCCATGTGACGAGCAGACCCATTTAATAACTTTACTGCCGTAACGCCAATCGAATCAAGTGCAAAAAATATTGGTGAACGTTTTAGCAATTACATTAACGCTAGAGTGGAAAGTTACAGTACAATAGAAATTAATAAATTAAAAAAAAAAACTTACTACCAAGTGTGGATAATATGGTAACAAACAAGTGCAAACTCCTTCATCCGTCGTTGAACACGTTATTATATGCATAGTGCTATCAATTTTGGCCAAACAATTTATGCCAAAAGATTCGACAATTCGGGGAATAACTATCCTAAGATTACTTTATTACAGACTACAAGTTACTATCCACGCTATTCTGTTGTTATAATGACATACAAAATTCCGAAGTTGTCTGAGAACCCCACAGTGACCTCATAATCGTAGCTTTCAAAGTTAACTTTTACTTGAATCGGCATTATTAAACTCTCAATATTATTTCAAAAATAATACATACAATACTCGAGCTCGAATCTACTCTTTCCATAAAGAAAATATCAATACCGAGAAATTCGAGAATAAGATACACCTGCCTAACATGTAAAAAATCTTTCATTATAATAAATTGTTTTATATCAATAGCAATCTCAGAATTTTTTAAGCTTACACTACTTCTATGGGGCTGCGCGCCATGTACACGGCTTGACCGCTCTTCCAAGCCACTTTGTAAACAATTTTAAAGTGCAAATATCATCTGAAGGCCTTTAATTTATATCGTTTTCATCACGAGATTCGAGCCCCCTTTGACCACGATGGTCCTTAACTTTCGAAAGCACCCAAGTACTTGAGATAATGTAGACTAGTCATGTTCTTCGATTAAAAGTTGTTTAATAAATATTTTCAAAGAGATAAAGTACTTTTGCAAATTACCCCTGTTAGCGTTCAATCAGATATTTGCCACTGCTAAAGCAAAAAAGAAAAAATTGTTTTCTTAACAATTCTTTCCCTCTGTACTCCGCCATAGAAACTATAAACTTTTGCAATTACACAATTTGAACTTATGATACATTTCTATTTTTATTTGATAACCCCGCACCATAGATGAACTCTATCACGAGCGCCTGCCAAATCCATGTGGTGCCATGGCAGATAAGGCGCGTAATTGCTGTACCCCACAGACTGCATTGCGCCTCTTACCAATCACAGAATGGCTGCCCAAGTATAAACTTAAATATTTGCCGGTAGATTTTGTGGCGGGTTTGACAGTGGGCCTTACAGCCATACCACAAGCCTTTGCTTATGGGGCAGTGGCGGGTCTACCGGCCGTTTATGGTCTGTATTCTGCATTTATGGGCTGCTTTATATACATACTTTTCGGCACGTGTAAGGACATCACAGTTGGTAAGTTTAGGTAAGAAAGGTCTGGTCGAGTCGTAACACGTTTAACGATATTTACCCTTTTGTACAGGTCCTACAGCTATAATGGCCCTTATGATACATTCACATGTTTCTGGCAATCCCGATTATGCGGTGCTCTCCTGCTTTCTTTCCGGCTGCCTTATACTGATATTAGGTTTGCTAGATATGGGTTTGCTGGTGCGCTTCATATCCGTGCCTGTAACTACGGCATTTACTTGCGCAGCAGCTATTACCGTAGCCAGCGGGCAGATTAATAATCTCTTTGGCATAAAAAGTCCTTCCAGCGAGTTTATGTCTTCATGGATTAATTTCTTTGGGCATATTACGGAAACTCGCTTAAATGATGCGTTGTTAGGCTGCATCACGCTAGTACTATTACTGCTTATGCGGGTAAGTTCAGCATGTACCAAATAGTTTCGTTTTTTTAAAGTTTTCATTACAGAAAGTCAAAGATTTGCCCTTTGGTAATCGCTATGTACTCAAATATTTATCGCTCTCGCGTAATACTCTTGCCGTGTTTGTGGGCATTTTGCTTTGCTATTTACTAAGCCTGAAGACGGAGAATCTCCCTTTTCGCATCAGTGGCGACATTCCCGCCGGACTGCCACCGTTTCAACCGCCTCCTTTTCACACAACAAACGCCGAGGAGGAACGAGTGGGCTTTCAAAGCATGCTCGCACATTTAGGACCTTCACTGGTATCCATACCGCTGCTTAGCATACTAGAGAGTGTGGCTATAGCCAAGGCTTTCTGTGAGTCAGCCAAGTCGCAAGTCCATGCCTTGTAAAAACAAAATTTGTTTTTTTTTTTTTCAGCCAAGGGCAAAATACTAAAGGCCTCACAGGAAATGATTGCTCTGGGTTTATGCAACATTTTAGGCAGCTTTGTGCTGTCCATGCCTATAACAGGCTCCTTCACCCGCACTGCCATTAACAATGCAAGCGGTGTCAAGACACCTTTAGGTGGTGCTGTCACAGGCGCATTAGTGCTGCTGACACTAGCCTTTTTGACTTCTACCTTCAGCTACATACCCAAGGCTACTTTAGCGGCCATTATTATAGCTGCCATGATGTTTATGGTGGAGTACGAGACTATTGCAGAAATTTGGCGCGCAAAGAGTAAGTAGTGACAAATTCCAATTGAGCACTTTTTGTACTGATAATTGAAAATTGTGCAGAACGCGATATGGTGCCGTTTGTGGTAACCGTACTCTGCTGTTTATTCTGGTCACTGGAGTATGGTATTGTTGTGGGCATAGTTGTCAATGCACTTTTCATACTACAGAAAAGCATGAAACCGTACTTTCAGTTGGAAACGCAGAAGGTAAGTCAGCTTGGTACTTAATGAATATCACGTTTTATCGCTCAATTGCTTAATTTGGTTTACTGACGCAGTTAAACGGCGTGGCTATGTGTTTGGCCGAATTAAAGGGCAATGTAGGTTATTCCGCAGCCGAGTACTTAAAAACCACAGTTGTGGCTTACGTTACCGAACAGGCGGGCACTATAAAGCGTGTCATTATCAAAGGCGCAGAGATCAGTTCAATTGACTCGACAGTGGCATTGGTGAGTAGTGTAGGAGGTAAAAACTTAATAGACACAATACTCAACTTAATTTCGGACTTTCTATGTTTCTTGAAGAATTTGCTATCATTGCGTGAAGATCTGACGCTGCTAGAGTGTGAGCTAATCTGTTGGAATTGGAATATAGCGGCGGCTGGCGTAGTCTGTAGACTACAAGCGGGTGCGCGTAACATGTTCAAATTTACCAAAACGTTAACAGCATTGGAAACAATGATGGCAATGCCGGCACAAAGTGATGCCATACCGGCGGCAGATTCAATTGATATGAATATGGTAGAAGCAGCAGGCGGAGATGCTACAGTGACGCTACATTAATGGCAGCGTTTTAATTTTTATGTATTTGTTCAGCTGTTTTAGTTAATAAATGTGTATTTTTTAAGTGCTTATGCTTTGATAATGTTTCACATGCGTACAGTCAGTGTCAGTCTGGTAGCTTTTAAAAGCTTATCGGAAACGTTTTGAGCTGCTTCTTTTTGCATTTGGCTTATAAATTCAGCGCAATACAGATACAGACAAAATTAACCCTAACCCATAACTAATGCTGCTGCGCGTTGTTGCACAAAGTAAACCGGTCCGTTTCTTGGCCCTAGCAACAAACCACACACACGTACAGACACATACACATGTACACTTACCTCAACCACATTGAATTCATTCTCCTTGGCCTCGGCGCCCAACAGAATTTGTTTGATAACCAATTTCTGTCCTCGCGCGTAATCCTCATCGGTTACCATATCCCAGGTGACGCTGCTGTTTTCGCCGGTCAATGTAACACCTGAAATGATCAAATTTTCAGATTAATTATTATATGTACAGCATTATGCACACAGACTATTACGACCAGACACACCAATACATGCGCTGTTACATTAGCCGCAACCTTGAGCAAAAGACCGGCACCCGGCAATGTAATTTTGACATACAAAAAACTATATTTTATGTGTGTTTTGCTTTCTTAAATATATACAAATGAGTAAAATATATTTACCATAGAATGATTCATCAGCCATTGTAATAATTTGATTATTTTCGACTAAATTACTGGAGAAAGAACACGTGTTGAGCAAAAACTTTTCGCAAAATGGATGCTAGGGATACAGCGTCGCGGTTGAGTAAAGCGCTACCAGATCACTACTACTACTATCGATTGCGCTAATGCATGCAACTCAGTAATTTGAACTATCTCCAAGTTCATCTGTCTGTGTTGTTGAGACTGCTTCTTCACTCTTCTTGTTCATTTTGCTGAACCAGCTTGTTTTATATTTAAAAACTTACTTTTAAAAAAAATTTCAACATTTGCTGTTTGTTTAATTAAACAAACATGCTATTCTAAAGCTTCTCATTTTTTTTATTAAATACGTTTCTTGTGTGAACTAGTGACTCCATAGAACTAATTGCAGTGTTATATGAACGGTTACTTTTTGTTCATTTCACTGCTGAACAACACTACTTGAGCGCATCATTTACCTACAGCCATTGGCACGTGCGAAAGTACAACTACGAAATTTTCCATTAACATTAATTGACTGTACAAATTTGTTTAAGAAGCCTACAAATGGACTCCGAGTCGTTTTATGGTAAGTTGTTTACTATTTATATTATTATTATTGCCGCTTGTTGCAGTTAGCTAGCTTTGGCAGTGTATGCGGCTAAGCTTTTGCCGGCAAGCATTAAGACAACCAAATGTGTATTTCACATTTTACCACCTTTTTTTAATGCAGGTGTTACGCTTAGTGAAAAGGAGCCTATTGCACAATTTGATGTGCCCGAAATTCCAGAGGAGTATATTGTGCACTCACACAAACTGATAATTAAACAGATTTCATTGGGTCCCGAGGCAAAACAGGGAGAATTTAATGTGGTGCAGGTAAGCATTTTCGTTTGTACGTACTTTATGTACATGCTACATTTATAAGTGCGTACATACATATATGCTACAAGCATATAAAATAATTATTGATTTGATAGTTTATTTATAACCAACTTATTTTTTCCTACAGGCTGAAACAAAAGTCAGCGAAAAGGAAACTGTCAAAATTCCCATAGCTGTTTTAAAGGTAGGCGAAACTCGCAGCTTGCGTCCAAATGTGGAATTTCCCAATGGCTCAGTTACCTTCAAGCTAGTGCAGGGCACAGGGCCGGTTTATGTCTGCGGCAAGGTAAATCCTTAGAATTTCAGTTGCCTATCAACTTACTCATTTTCACTTTTTAAACTTACAGGCTGAAATGAACTTAGGCGAGTTTGATGATGGCCAAATGTACGAAGAGTATTCCGATGATGACGACAGCGAGTTGGAGCTTGATGATGATGTGCCGCCGCAAACCAATGGCAAGAGCAATAAAAAGAAGTAATATAAGATAGCACTCCTCTTAACATTAATATATCACAAAAATCCACAAATTCATATTTTGCACTAAAATATGTTGAGCAAATTTGACACAAAAATAAGACAGTGTAAAAAGCTAAAAAAAAGAATCAAATGTAAGCTTTTTATGCGACACAATGAAAAATATATATGAAATTGGTCTATACTATATGGAATTTTATTCAATTATGTATTTTTAAATTTGACATTTACTTAATATATATATAAAATAATTGTGGCAGTTTTGAGAAGAATGCTCACGGAAGATAAAACAATGGCAATTCCCCCTCTGTTCGTCTATGCTAGTTGCAAGTCCGAGCCACAGATATCTTCTGACGGGGTACACTGCATAATGGAAACAGAGTGACGTTTATTAATGGAAGACTTAAATTAAAAATTGTATTCATACCGTATGTGAATTACACGGCGTCTATCGCTGGGATGTATGAGATCTAGTTTTTGACTCCAATCAATTTGCTTCATTTCATAGCGCAACTTTTTGCGATCGAAATAGGAGATTACACAACTGACTGGTATCCAAAACATCGCGGTGACCAGCACAACAGCCACTGTAACAAATAAATCACTAGTTTTTAAACCTTTTTAAAACAATAGTTTTTACAATACTTACTGACAATGTTGTCTTTAAGAAAACGCAACGTTTTTGCTACATTAATTTCCTCAATGATGTCCCAAAAGCGCTCCACAACATCTTGTATGGTTTTCTCGCAAACGCCCTGCAAATGAATTAAATTTTTTAAGTTAGGAACATCTTGTAATTTTGGAAAAGCAAATCTAAACGACTGGTCGATACTAACCTTATTACAAAAGCCTGTGATGCAGGGCGTTCCATCGGGCAGCACATCTGGTGGCTCCACAGGGAAACAAGTCTCATTTATACTCATACGACAGCAGCGCTTGCAGGCATCCGCAATGATATCACACATGCAGCTCTGCAAGCCCTGTGTCTCACAATATGGCACACACTTGCCATTTCTGCACTGGCCACGCTCCTGGCAAATTGTTCCATCAGCCATGGCCGGCGACTTGGGGCACTCGGCATGGTTACCAGTACAGCGCGCCTCTTGCTCGCAGGTTGCGTACTGTGCCTCACGACATTTCATTGCCGCTGGCATGAACTGGCAGTTTTGACAGCAGGGTGAATTCTTGTCGCTGCACAATGCGCCTTGGTTACGACGCAGCTTACAGTTTTTGTCACAACAGGCATCGTTGTCTTCTGTGCCAAGTAAGCCAGCGTCGCATTGTTCGTCTCCTTCTACACGTAAATTGCCGCAGAATGATTCCTCGGGCTCCGAGAAGCAACGACCCGACTTAGCCTGAAGAACTTTACGTATTGAGCGCAGTGAGCAAGGTGAAAATTTCTGAAAGTTGGGTGACATGAAAAGGTCAGCTAAAGATGTATGCAGCCCATTTATATACCTTATTGTTCACATCATAGCCGCTAACAGAGTAGGTGTACATGAGAAAGCTACCGCCCTGCGAGGCACTTGGAGAGCATTCGGGGATATCAGGATCATGCTCGGAGCCCCAGTTGTGTCCGAATTCGTGTGCAGTGACCAGATCCGCCTCTCGCGTAATAACACGCTGTCCGTAATGATTGCGTGAACTGCTCAGACCCGAATTCAGATAGAGCGTGTAACCATTTTTGAAGTATTCTGTATAATAATAATATTAGATTAGCATGTAAACATTTGTATGGAATAAAAGAAATCATTTGGATATGCAAAATAAAGAAACCCAAAATGCTAACAAAATAAAATGACAATTGTTTTGGATTTATCAACCTGGTGTGCAAATGCCGCCTACGGAATTGCGTCGTGGCGAACCAACATAAGCCAAGCCTAAAATTCCGCCTTCAAATTTGAGATCAGTAAAAAGATGAGCTAAGCAAAAGTCTTTGTGACTATACTCCCGTGAAAAGACCTACATTTTAAGGATTTTACAAATAAGGGATAGCAAAATACCAGAAAGTACAAGAAGTTTTATACGCATGAATTACATGAATATATGATAATTATATAGTTTGAGTTCTAGCATATTCGTTACCTCTAGCAAATTTCGCACATCCCATTTTTCACGAATCATATTGTAATGCGCCTCACCACCGCGCAGTCTTGTAGGCTCCGAATGTACAACAATTTTCTTTATTACAAATCCCATTCCCTTGAAACCCTCTTGATCAGAACGATCCTGCCATACGGTATCGTTATAGATTTTGTGCACGCGATCGATGAGGCTTATCTGTAAGCGGAAATGATTATGACTTAGCAATGGCATTATTGATATGCGCTTACCAAATAATTAATAGTTGTCTTAGTATTGCCGCCGCCCATTTCCTGAAAAAACCGATAATCAGCCACCAGTAGCAATGGGCAGCGTGTTTTTGTAGGCGTATATTCATACTGATCTGTCTGGCGCTTGCTGCGCGAACGCCGACTTTCCACATTGTTATCCAGTTCAGGCTCATCCTCATTGCTCTCTAATTCCAAGCCCTCTTTAACATAGCCACATGTTTTGGGCATTGAGTCTTGACCATTTTGATTAAGCTTTACATCTGAAGCCTTATAAGCAACCATTGTATTGTTCTTGGCTGTGGGTAAATGTCGCCAAGAGGGCTCTATGTGGTATGTCTCTTCTGGCAGGTGAATGGACATAGTCATAGTACCATTCTCGATATGTGCACGCACCGAAGACTCCAATTCGCCAAAAACACGACCCGTATAAAAGTTATCATGTTCTGTAAGAATAAAAAACATTAATATTTAGTTATAATCAAAATTTTAAAACACCTACCCATATGTACAATCGTCTCATTGCCATCAGCATCCACTGCATAGGCACGAAATTTGCTATGTAACACATCGCGATGAGGATGCAATATTAAGCGAAAATTCTTGCCCAACGTCTTGAACTCTACCTCTTTGATAACATTAAAAGGATGAGAGCTATATTTGACGCCCCGTTTGACCACACGGTGTACAACATCGTCGCTATGGAACACCTCGTAGTGAAGAAGCGTGCGTTGAAGCGCCACTGCAAACCAAAAAGCACCTTATTAAATTGAGAAAAATGTTAACAAATAGCAAGAGCTGTATACGTACCACTATTTTCAACCAGAACTAATGCGAAAATAATATAAATTATTGTTAAGCCACAGCAATTAATGCATGTTGTGAACATTTTTCGCTTCAATTGGTATTTTTTTGCATTATTGATTTTCTATGCTACCAATGAAAACAGCTGTGTGGGAGCAACATGAAATGGGCTGGGTATCCCTGGAAAAATTTCGATAATAAGCGATAACTTTATCACTCACAGCAGCTGTGCGCGATAATAATAACAAAACCACTAGAGGCAATAATCGGCAATTCAAAAAGGCGTTCGTCTAAATTAATTTAGAAGTTTATAACTATTTGCACACCAAAAAATTCGAGTAACAAGATTAGTTTTTTTTAACAGCGACACTTAAGAGGGTTAAAATTACAAGTAGTTTGTTTTGTTGTCGATTGAGTCCTTAACTTTCTTTCGTTGAAGACAACCGGTTTTATCGTTGTTAATCGTCAAAGCCAACTGTACACAACAAACTCTTCGCCTTGATCTTATTTGGTATCATGTTTTTACGCGGATCAGGACTTTGTGGTATGGGTGCCAATTTATAATCAACGCCATAGAATTGTCCGTTCAGAGTTAATTTTTTTGGTATTTGTGGACTACAACAAAAAATTTATTTGCGAATCGTTTCGCCTTTTTAACTGTTATATACTCACTGCTCCGTTGCAGTTTCTAAAACTTTAACCGTCACGTATTGCTTAGGCACATTGTCTAGAAATTTTCTCCAGCGAGTTCTCATATACGGATCGGTACGAGTGGAGAGCACTGGTTTCAAATGATCCAAGTGACCCTTAAACTTCGGTAAAACATCCCAAACTTCTTCTGCTGATTTAAGAGATTGGGGTCGAGTGTCTGCCAAGGTATTTCGCTGCTCACTTTTAGGCTTAAGCTCAAGCGCTATTTCTTTTATATCAAATTTTACTGGTAAATTTGTAAATGGATCGCAAATGGGATTTATAATCATTTTGTCAAAATTTACACAAACAAATTTTGTTGAGAGAGAACTACAAATTTTCGTGTTAATAAGTTGAAGTTTTTCTAAATGTTTTATGATTCCACTATATTTTATATTTGGCTTATTTATTTAAACTGATACATACATTATTGTTACCAATTTACAATCGTTTAAGCTTTGCTATCCATCGATAAAGAGGAGATTGTTGAATAATTTTACAAATTCAAACCATAATTAAAACGTACATTACTTTACAATTGTGTGCAGCGTACAAAAGAATTTAAAAGCGGTGCAAGCAACAAAAACACATATGTATATATTAAAACTTATGCTAAATTTCTGCTAAAAACGCTTAGTGAAGATTAATAATTTGTAAGAGCACAGTTTCGCGCGTTTCATTTCTGCAACTCTGACATATTTGCCTCAAAAATGGCAGTGTTTATCTTATGCTTAAGCGCAATAAGCACTTCCCTGTTGTTAATGGCACGCATTTCATTGGCCACGTATTCTCCATACGTAACAAACTCATCCCGTGGAGGCGCTCCAATAGTGGGCGAGGGCACGGATAATGGAGAACTGGCTGGCTTGGGCGGTGAAAGCGTTGCTGTACTGCTTATTCTGGGCAAACGCAGGGTGCCAGCTGATGTAGCACTGGTGGTCAGCACATTGCTGCTATTGCCGTTTTGTGTGGCAGCAGCGGCCAATGACAATGATGTATCGTAGTATATACGTTTGGGAGGCGGCGGATGCAGCGCATGATGTGTATGCTGCTGTTCATCATAATAGCTCTCATCCGGATTGGACGTCTCTCGTCTTTGTATCTTTATAATACGCGTCGGTACCACATGCACAGCACTGCCACCAGCGCTACTGCCATTGCTGGCTGACTGATACTGTAGCTCGCCACTTTCATTGGCCTGAAAGCTCACGGCTTCTACAGCATTCGAGGCATGATGTATGTCTAGCAGGCTGTGTGCATGCTGCTGCTGCTGCTGTTGATGCGTCTGACTTTCCAGCCCCTCATCATCATCATTTATTTGCACATAGGGCACACTTATTTCTTTGCTTACTTTTGGCTTTGCATCAACTTCCTCCACTTCTTGCTCATCTATATCGTCTACATCTTTGGTCGTCTCTTCGATAAGCTTTTCCAATTCCTGTGCACGACTAGTGGCATGGCTGCGACGCGGCGATCCAATATATTCCTCATTCATGTTGTTGCTGTGGCCTACTGTGCTTCCCCCGCTGTTGTTATCCGCTGATCCTGCTCGAACGTCACCTAGCATGTACTTTTGCGCTGTAGCACTTGCAGCGTCACCTTGTATATCTGACTTTAAGCGTCCTTTGGTAGAACGACACGCATGCGGTGAGCTAAGAAATACCAGATTTTTAAAACCAAACCACTTGGAGTTATAGGGCTCTCTGCGTTTCGTACGACTAATTTCTCGATGATATTGTGTGCGCAGCGTGTGAAACTTTTTTTCCAACTCCTGTATGGGTATATTTCCGCCAAGTACTTCACTTACTTCATTTAAAAGTCGCTGCTTGACATCCTTCTTGCGATATTCATCACAAGTCATGTCCCACAGCCCACGCCGCTGCCGATACTCACTGATCAACAGCAGCGTCTTTTCTCTTGTCCACTCCATTTTTAGCTACACAGCTATAGCTGCCGGGCCGGGCGGGCAATCGATGTCAGTCGGACGGTTTGAACAAAAACGATGCTAAACAAACTGATGTGATGTGCAGTTTTTGCAGTCAGTTGCGGCTGTTCTGTTGTGTTTCCGAGCGACGGCAGCGGGTTCCTTTAGTTAAGACAGACAACAATTAAATACAAGGCGCAGAGGCATGTGTAATACTATGTGTATATAAATATATACACTACATATGTATGTTTCGAAAGGCAACACTTTTTAATAGCCTCGAGACACAGCAGAGAGAAGTTACCTTTAACAAGTATTACGGCACAGCTGTATAATTAAATATTCGCATAAATATTTTCTTCTTTACAAAGCAGTTGCAGCAGCTGCATATTCGTATGCAATTGTAGCTGCTTTGTTTATGAAAGTTTCACTTTATTTTTGTTTTGATTTTTTTGTGTTGAAGCTGTAAAAGTTATGCACAAGCGAAGAGCGCGCTTTAGCAAGGTCTTTTTTATGTTCAATAAGCCTTATTGCAATAACTGAGCTAAAATATTGTTTATGTTTTAAAATATATTTTAATTTTTTTATAATGTTTATGTTGCAATATTATTGTTTTGTTGGTTTAGATAAAATTGTTTTTCCTGCGCCCCCTACTCAAGAAATGCTTTAATAATTCGAGCTGCCAACCTGGCTCAAGTGCAAATCCGATAGCTTTTATTTCCCCTTACAAAATTTCCCTCATGGGCTTAATTTTTTCGTGCGCTCGATAAATTTATAAACGCATTCGATTTATATCTGCTTTGCGGCACATTGTTTATTTTTGTTAAAAAATAAAATGGAAAATAATAATTTGGGTAAACTAACCGAAGAATCTTTTAAACGAAAAGAGCGCTTACAGAAGCTTCGCGAAAAGGCCGGCAAAAACACAAACGCACAAAATGAAGGCTCTGAAGACACTGCAGAAAAGCTGACCAAGTAATTTTTTATAAATTGTTTACATTTGCAAAATATAACGTTTTCGAATCATTTTAGACCCATTTTTCGAAGCTACAAACCTTTAAATGAGCACACAGAAGGCGAAGTGCTTGCCCAAGAACCATCTGGCAATATAGAGACAGCGGTGAAGTCCCAGCTAAATTTGTTACAGGAACCCATGGTTATTGAGGAAATAGACATAACAAATCTAGCACCACGTAAACCCGATTGGGATCTAAAACGTGATGTTAGCAAAAAGTTGGAGCGCTTGGAGCGGCGAACACAAAAGGCCATTGCAGAGCTCATACGTGAAAGACTGAAACTGAATCAGGTCGAGGATATAAGCCAAATTGTGAATGTGGCTACAGCACATGCTGGGGAGACAGTAGAACAGGAGCTAGACTAGTGCACTTAGAAAGTACAATTTACAATTTAATTAAGCTAACTAAAGAACATAAATTACAAAATATAAATAAAATAGTAACAACTAATATTGATTTTATCGCCTATTTACGCCTAGCTATACTTGACTTATAGTTCTCTTTATCATTGCAACCCGCCAAGCGTTCTTTGAGCGCGACTATTTCTGCAAGCAATTAAAATTAGTTTGAGAACACGTAGAAATAATTGTACTTACCACATGTGTATTTCTTTTCTAGACTTTGAGCAAATTGCCGCATTGACTCCAATTGCAGTGGTATCTCTTCACGCAATTGTTGTATAGTTTTGCGTGATTGCCTTACTTCATCTTCACGTAAACTTAACAATTTGTCCTTTTCTGTAATGGCTTTTTCCTGCTGTAGAGCCACTTCCGTGCGCCACTCTATAGTTTTCTTTAGATTGAGCAGCTCGTGGTTTTGCTTTAGTATAATTTGATTGGCTTTTGAGATCTCCTCGGATGCCATTTCTAAGGCTTGACGTTTGGTGTGCAATATTTTCTTCTCTGCTTCTAGCTCAGCTTGTATGTTCGCCTAGAATATAAATTTTTTTTTTTTTTAATCATAAGTTTTAAAATGTTAAACAGTTAATGTCTAAGTGGATACCTTCTCTTTATTGTATCGTTGCATGTGCTCCTGCAATTCAATTATGTGCTGCTTTAGATCCTCGATTTTGTGCTCCAGTTTGCGTTCCTGCTTCTTGCCAGCGCTTATATCGCCATGCAACTTTTCATTTTGTTCTTTAAGGGTGCAAACCCGGGATTTGCAGCAAGCCAACTCTTCACCCAAAACCTGATTCCGCTGTTCAGTCTGCTCTTGTATAGTTTTTATCTCACTTTTCTCTGACATGGACTTATCAAGTTGAGCTTGTAGGCCAGAAATTGTGCGACGACTGCGTTCAAGCTCATTGCTTCTTTGTTCATTTATATTCATTAACTTTTCGTGCATTTGTTGCATTTCATGGCTGTGTTTTTCCTCCAAGTGGCGCAAATTTTCTGCTAAAGATTCTTTTAATTTCTTGTTGTCCGAATTTAGTTGTTCAACATGCGCCTGCATAGAGCCAAGTTCCATTTGCTGCTGTTGTGCACTTTGTTCCAGCAAGAACATTTTCTTGTGTGTGGCATCCAGCATGGAATTGATATAAAAGAGTACTGTGTTTAAAGGAGCTAAGTAGCTGGGTAAGCTCAGGTGCACCAAATTTTTAAAGGTGCGTATTTCTACAAATTGCAGATGGTAATTATTGCACTCGCTGTTTTGCGACACGGCCGAGGCATCTTTGGTCGCAAGGCAAAGTTCCAATTTTCCAGCTTGGCAATCCTTCAACATACGCACTACATTATCCATAAAGCCCGAAAATGTGACATTTAAAGACTGATCCCGCTTTAGCTCTTGGAAAGAGTTGCTATCCACTGTCGTTATGTACATGCGTCGTTGATCGCACTTTTCAGCAAGTCGTAACTGCTGCAATTAGTCTTGTTTTATAAATTTTAAAGTTCTATTAAAAAGAACGTTCAAAGCTTACAATTAATTCTTTAAAATCCATTTTCTCGGCGTACAGCATACAAGCTTTTTTGGCGCGCATCATATCAATATTAAAGTTGACCATTAATTCCAAATTGGGCATGATATTTATAACATTCTTACTGTAGTCTGTGCTGACAAAAAAATTATCTTCGTTACTGGGTGTCCACATATTTCATTAACAGGCCCTAAATAAGGCAAACAAGTGCTATAAACAAAAATTTACTTTGTAAACAAAACACGTCGATAACTTTGTTTACATTTAATATCGGATAGTGAACTTCCGACTCGTAGGCTTGTAATATAAACCAATCGATTTATAAATTATTTTCCACCTATCGATTCTACCAAAGTGAATAAAAAGGAATACGCGAAAACATATACAGAAAATACACATAAAACAAATATGTCTGTAAGTAAATAGTTAAAAATTATGCAAATCGTGAATCATAGTACATTCCTAATAAATGTATTACATTTTATAGACGACAGCAAAGGTTTTTGTCGGCAGTCTGCCACCTGGCTGCAAGCCAGAGGAACTACGGCATCTTTTCACAAGCTATGGAGTTGTTGTTGAGTGTGATGTTATGAATCGTTGCGGATTTGTGCATATGGAATCTAGTAATATGGCCGATGCAGCTATAGCCGCATTAAATGGGATTGAATTTAAAGGTCAAGCCATTGTGGTAGAAGCAGGTAGACCGAAAGACAGAAAGGGCCCCGGGGGTGCCGGCAATCGTAATCGTGGCCCTGGCGTTAGTATGAATCGCAGGCCAATGCCAGGTAATTTCTAAAAGCACATTCAAAAACGTATAGTCAAAATATATGGATTTTAGGACATGGTGGCAATCCAAATAATGGGCCACCAGCTGGTGGTGGCGGCAATTTCAATCGTGGAGGTGGCAACAACAATTTCAGAGGAGGTAGCGCTGGCGGTGGAAATCGGGGACAAAATTTTTCCAATGGTAATAGTTTCGGACCCGTACGCAGAGAAAACAACAACAGACAACAGCGAAGTGCACCATATAGTAAAGGACCATCGGAACAAAACTCAGATGGGCCTCCACAAGGCGGTTTTAAAAATAAATTTAGTCAAGGCCTTGGCGGTGGTAAGTTTGGCGGCGGTGGCTCTGGAAATTTTAGCAATACATCTGGCGGTCGATTCGGTGGAAATGCGAACAATCAATTCTCAAATTGGGAGAGCCAAAGCAGTGGTGGACCAGGAGCTTCAAACAGTAGCATGAGCATGAATGCATCTGGTGGTAGGCGAAACTTTAAAAACAGTCCGTCTGGTGGATTTGGTGGCAATAGCAGCAACAATGACTTCCATTCGGGCAACAGTATTGGTGGAGGAGGCGGAATGGGCAACCAAAGGGGTAGCTCGGGACCGGGCTCATCAAACAATGTGGCGCAAGATCGACGAGGCTTCGCTTTACCTGCTGTAGAGCATCAGCAACAGCAGCAGCTGCCTTTTGGCGGTCAACAAGGTCGCTTTGGCAATGGACCCTTAATGCAAAGTGGCAATAGTTCAGACAATGGATTTTTCCAGCGCCGTAATAACCCAGGATCAAATAGGTAAGCTTTAAAACAATTTGAAATTGGTTAGAATTTTAGATGTTTTTGTTTGCGTTTCAGCGGCAATCCGCAAGGTGGACGGGGTGGTTTCAATTCAAACCGCGGCGGTTTTAGCGGTAGAGGTGGTTTCAATGCACGTCGAGGTGATGGTCCAAATGATGAGCGTAATATGTCACAGAATCAAGGAGGTGGCTTTAACAATCGCGGAGGCTCTGGCAATGCAATAAATGCATATCAGTCAGACTTTCCACCTTTGGGGAGCGGACTTGGCAACAGAAATCGGTTAGTGCCTAGCAACTTCAATATACATTTCAGATTTTTGACAATTTCGTTTTATAAATTTACAGAAACGACGGACCCAGACCAAATATGCCTGTCGGAAACAGGCGGTATTAAAACTTTTCAATAGCAACTTTGGTTCGTAACTTTTGACGAAGATGCTGGATGCATTCAATTACTGACATAGCCGAATTTCGTTTCCAATAATTACTTACAACAACTACACATACAAGTATAGCTAAGAATTATGAAAAATTCAAAAATCCCTATCTCATTAAGCCCCTATACACTTTAAATTTAAGATCAACAGTACATGTATTTGTTAATTGCAGTTTAAAATGTTTCATATTGTGCAAAACATTTTATTTATAAACAAATAGAGCATTTTAAAAAATAAATTGGTTGTTTTATTTTGAGTGTTTCTAAACTATAGCAGCTTTTTAACCTCTACCTTAAACGAGTTAAACTCTTGGTATTTATAGATTTAAATTGTCTCAATTGCTAGTTCGGTTTCGTACTCAAAAATATGATGTAATTAACTTTTGTTTGCGACAAATATGAAAAATTTCAAAAAGATGCACATAAATGGCAATTTTTTGACTGTTTTCATACAAAAAATTGCTGAAAGTTAAATATAATTGGGGCAGGATTCCAACGCCATTTTAAATTTTTTGTTTTTAGAATTTATAGCCAAAAATCTTAATGCTTTAAATTCAATAAAAATTTACTGTTATAAAATTTTTGTTCAAAACTTAGCAAGCAATTTTTTGAACAAATATATATAAAGTGTAGACATATTAATGTTTTATATTTTCATGCCAGCGTGAGTTTCGTGACCGAATATTTTTTGAAACTGTCATCTCTACAACGAAAAATGCAAAATTTTAAAGGCAGGTGGCAACTTTGGCAGGCATGAAAACAAAGCAAAAAAAGTCTGAGCAATATGGCATTTGCTTAGTTTAAATTCAGTCTATTAGTAACTTCAATAAATTACAATAATCAAACATTTCTTAAGTTTTAGGTAAGTTATGCATTAACAGTCAAGGCTTCCAATATAAATGCATTGTTTTTGCTTTTATTTCTCAGTCGTTGCTGCTTGCTGCTGCCAAGAGCAACAATAAAATTAAAAATGAGGAAGTTAATTTGTAATTGGATCTCTTTAATGTTACTTGGTTTGATTTGCGTTCTTTGCTTTGTAAGCATAAATGCCATTCAAAGCACACCAGACGCGGTTACTACTCCATCCATGGCAGGGGACGTAACACTGCCGGGCAAACTGAAGTTTGTGCATGTGGTAAATATACTTTGTACTGGAGTTACGATAAAAAAAAACGTGTTTAGCTAACATAGACGTGGCAATTTCTCAATTTAAGATATATAGACATGGCGACCGAACGCCACTTGATCCTTATCCGAACGATCCGTGGAATGATGCCAAGTATTGGCCATCAGGCTGGGGGCAGCTGACAAATGTAAGTAAAGAAACCTCAATGTGTACTTCAAAATTCATACTTGAAACCTTGCAGATTGGCAAACAACAACACTACGAGCTGGGTAAATGGCTGCGCCAGCGTTACAGCAACTTATTAAGTCCAAAGTATAATGGTGATGAGGTTTTTGTACAATCCACTGATGTAGATCGCACTCTAATGAGCGCGCAGTCGAATTTGGCAGGCCTCTATGAACCTGTTGACAAAGACATATGGAATCCAAATATTCATTGGCAGCCAATACCAGTGCACACAGAGGCAGAAAAATACGACTATGTAAGCAGCAGCATGTAAGGCTTGCAATCCTTGACTTAAACATTTCTTTCCACAGATACTTGCTGGTAAGGCACCCTGTCCTGCCTACGACCATGCCTTGGATACGCTACAAAACACAGCCGAATTTCAACAATTATTTGCACGTTACAAGCCACTTTTTGACTATCTGACGGAGCAGACTGGACGCATTGTTAAGACATTTCTGGATGTCGAATATCTTAATAATACGCTTTTTATTGAAAGCCTTTATAACAAGACGCTGCCAGCTTGGACTAAGAAAGTGTATGGAGGGGAAGATATGACCTTTGTGTCGAATTTTGCATTTTCCGTCAATACTTATACGCGTGAATTGGCGCGCCTGAAGGCCGGACCGTTGCTTAAACAAATCTTTCAACGTTTCAATGATAAGACCACTGGCAAGCTAAGTCCAGATCGTTCAGTGTGGATATATAGTGCACATGACACTACTATAGCTAATGTTTTAAATGCTTTAAAACTATTTGAGGTAAGTTGCTGTTAATTTTTGCAAAATAATTTTTGCAGCGTTTTGTAACTATAAACCAAGCAGCATTCAGAGCAGATTTGGGATTATTATTTTTTTTTTCCCTCATGGGTTCCTCACAAAGAGATTGGGCACTGCGACCAGAAGATCTTTTGCACCGTACGCATAAATTAATGCAAAAGACTCCGCTTTTAGCATGAATAGCAGTAGGTATTTTGTTGGTACTGACCTATGATGAAAAGGACTTATCCGTTCCTTTCCCATGTGACAGGCTCTGTCTCACACCAGCGCTGGGCAGTCACAGAGAAAGGCGCAGGAGATGTAGTCGGGGTGGAGGCACCCTGTCGTGCTAGATCATCAGCGATCGCATTTCCACCCACTCACGCAACATAGCACGACTCTTTTTAGGAGGAGGAGATGCTCCATGATGATAGTGCCCTGATAGTAGCTTGTCTATCTGAATAAATAAAAATGTTTGCTCTCCTAGTTCCCTTGTGAAGGATACTGTGGGGAGATCTGCATCTCTGTGGTATGAATCTCTGTTTGAAAGACGCTGGGCCAAATACCCATTGCAATAAAAAGTTTTCGAGCTACAATTAGTCTATATTGGGAAGCAAAATATTATTAGAATTATTTTATGCAAAAAGTCACTGACGTTATGTCCTCTTATTTACATGATTCGTCCATAAACGTGACGCTGATTTTCGTCAAAATATACTCCCCTCCCCTCTCCATTGTGACACAGTGACGGAATATTTTTGAAGATTTTCCATATGAGCGTGACGTCTCGCAAGACCTCCCCCCACCCCCTGGAGCGTCACGTAGTTTATTCTTTATTTTATTTTAGAGGGGGTACAACAAAGACAGTTGGCCTTAAATTATAATAAGAAAATTTTAAATGAAATATTGAAAAAAAGAACGAGGAAAAAAAATAGATTTGAACTAATCCGCATCACTAGCCCGGTGGGTGAACTTTTTAGCGATATGGATGATACCTACTAACTTTAATAATAAATATTATATCCTACAGCTTCACAGTCCACCCTATACGGCATGCATTATGCTGGAGCTGCGCGTTGATGATAACAATTCGCCACTGATTTCCATTTTTTACAAAAACACAACTGCAGAACCGCTGCCAATGTATATACCCCAGTGTGGTCTTTCCTGTCCACTTAAAAAACTTTTGACACTTTATAACGACGTGCTGCCAGTGAATTGGGAACGTGAGTGTCGCTTGTCTACCATGCTGTTGACCTATGAAGAAGCCAATATAGGCGCTGCTACAGGTGCACTAAAATTACATTACATTTTGAAGCAAATTTAAAATAAATGATATATATTTTTATTTGCAGGCATATTAATTTTTATTACCGTAATATTGTTGTGCGCCTGTTATGCCTTGATGATACACTATCGCCGAAGAAATTATCATCTTTATTCGTCTTATGCCCAGATGGCTTAAGCTTGTAATTGGGGAGCTCTCCATATGCTACTTATATAAGTTGCGATTCCTATTTTGGATTGAAGTTTTTGAAATATTGGTGTATTGCTGAGCGTTTTTTTTGCCATATACACACAAATCGCGCATCGGAAATAATTATTTAAGTAAATAAGTTTCAAATGAATTGTTAACGCATTTAATTACATAACTTAATGTTTGCGAGTTAAATCAAAGTTTTGTGCATTTCTCCCTTATGTATTTAAAAATATGCATTTAAAAAAATTTATTAAGTTAAATAACGCCATTGAAAGGTGCTGTTGATATTTATTTATTTGAAAGTTGGAAAACAAAGACTGTGAATTGCTATCCTGAAGTTACAAACATGATCACACAAAGTATAAGCACATGCACAACAAATATACTTACTAATAATTGCACACCATTAAAAACTATTGTATATACCTATCATTCATTATACATATACAAATTTATGGATAAATATCTTGTTGTAAAAAAAAAATTATTGTAAAATGTAAAGAAATAAAAATTTACAGGAATGAAGGTGTTTAAAGATCCCAGAACAAAATTAAAATTATGAAATGTATGAATATTTTTTATTTAAATACTGTTAATGGAACCCTAGGGATATATTTTTGTAGTTAATTAGGTTTAAGTCCTAAAGTATGTGTAGCTGTGCTAAGTTTCGACCGTTTGGCATTAATAGTGTGGGCGAAATTATGCTTCGGATAATTAATAAGTATAATATTCTAAATAATGATTTTCTAAAATCTTGAAGAGTAGAACTTGGGTTTAGGTGTAAACACTTTTCACTAAAATTTAAAGACTAATAATAAAAACGTTTGGCCTCAGATCCAGACCATAGTATTATTAGTACATATTAGTATCAGATCCACAAGGCAGATTATAAAGCAGCATTTGAAAGCATGCTTACCTATACAGTACCTACATATATAGAGATTAAATTATTATTAAGAATCACTATTGCTCGTTAATTCGGTCATAACTAAACTATCGAGTTTTAGAGTTCACAAGCGTTTGCCGAGGCTTATGCCCAACAAAACGCTTATATTGTGTTGGTAAAGCTTTGGTGGTGATGTACCTCTCTTAGAGAACTTAAGTGAAAAAACTTAGTAAGATCTTCAACCCTTTACCTACTGGCTTGGACATGTTACGATTTTGGACGAAAAGCTCTCGTAAGAAAAATGTGCCAGGGGGAAAAAGTACCTACCTCTCTATTACACCTTTAGCTTGAATCACGACAGTACGACAGAAAAAACATATATGTATGTAGGTACTATAATTTATTTATTATTACGCATAAGCGATTTTCGCACTTAATCAGTTACAAGTTACATATAATGTACTAAGTCTATATACAACACGCAAATGACAATGACAATAGAACCTGTGTGTGTTTGTTTTTTTTTTGTATGGGCAAATGCTTCCGCTTCCTAAGCTGAGCTGAAACCTAATGCGGCTGACTGAGAGTTGATGATAGAGTTGGGGAAGACTGTAAGTAGTGCGGCAATAAACCAGCCACTTACAGCATCATCTATCTATACGCCTTCTCATCCGAATAGATAATATAAGGCTGATGCTGATGCTGATTTGCATTGTGCTGGGTCAGGCTCTCCGCTCCATCGGCACCAGCGCCCGCGCCGCTGAAGTATGACATACGCGACATGGTCGAGTAGGCGGCTGCCGCTTGTTGCGCCGCCTGCTGTTGCCGCTGCTGCTGTGCTAGATTTTGCGTGGATTGATGTATCGAGGCTGCCTTGTGTGGCAGCGTTGCATAGCTGGGTTGATAAGGGGGCACTGCATACAAGGCAGCAGTCGGCGCACCGCCGCCATTTTTATAGCTGTAGGCAGCATTGTGGGCACCCAAGGGCATTGATGGTATGCCAATCATGGCCGCATTGTGTTGCTGATATTCCGCATTACTCATGCGCAGCCGAATGATGCAAATGATTATAATGAGTATGGCTATGAAGGCCACCACGCCGCCAACAATACCAATGATTAGCGTATCATCATTGCTCATAATTGGCGCCTGTGCCTTTAAAAGAGGTGCCTTGGTTTTGATCTTTTTAAGAGTAGGCTGTGTGGGCTCCAAACTCCAGATGATCACAGGCTCTTCCGTGGTTAAGGCTGTGGTGCGCGTGACAAGCTGACTGGAGGTTTTAAGCATATGCGTCGCAGTGGGTCGTAAGGTGGACGAAGTCATGCGTCGCGCATCGCAGGTTAGCTCATCATCGCCTACTTCAATGAGCTTTTTACCAGCAAGATAAGCAGGAGCATGACAGCTGACATCAGGAGTATCAGAATTTGGTAGCCAACGACGCAGGGCACGTGCATTGCAGTCACAGATAATGGGGTTGCTGGCCAAGCCGCGCATGCGCAGACTGCTGCGCCGATCTTCCAGAGCATTAAGAAACTGTGGCACCAGCACGCCAATTTTAGAGCCTTGTATGTCCAGCGTAAGATGTGACGAACGTGGCACAGGGAATAACAAAGCTGGAGGTAATGCTGTCAGTGAAGTATTTTGCAGCTTAATGGTCAGCTCATTGCTCTTTAGTCCTGCCAAGGTACCCGAGGAAATGGACTTCAAACGCTCGCCACGTATGCCAATGGAACTAAGTCGCGGATGCTTCAAGGGCTGTATTTGTTCCGTGCCAATGCTGGCATCCTTGACTTCAATGTCTAAAGTCTCCAGACCCGGCAGCAGCTCAAGAATGCCCTGCAAATCTAAATAGCCCAACAGCGGCAAGTCATAGGCCTCCAGAGTGGCCAAATTGGGCAACTGCTTAAAGGCATTCTTCTCTATACGTGTACACAAGGGCAAATGATTCAGACGCAGCGTGCGCAGCATTTCTAATTTGCCGAAATCCTTCTGGGATATCAGCTCAAAGCTATTGTTGGAAGCATCTAAAGTTTGGAGCACCTGCAGCTGTGGCCAGGCCAAAGCCAATTCATTGAGACTTGTCAGCTCATTGTGGGACAAGTCTAAGGTTTCCAGCAAAGTTGTGCGCTGGAACACATCCGCCTGGATGTTGCTTAACTTGTTGTGTGACAAATTCAAGTATTGCAGGAAGGGTGTTTCCAGAGTTTCCAGAGCTTCAATGCCCGTGCCTGCCAGATTCAGCTCGCGCACAGTCTTTGGCTCATTTAGCACATTATGCACGGCCTTGGTGGAGAGTGGATTAAAAGACAGATCGATGCGCTTGATATTTACCATAATGTTATCATCGCTAGGTATTTCCTTGATCTTGTTGTGACTCAAATCCACGGAGGAGACAAAGAAAAACTGACGTTGCAGCGCATTTAGTGGTGCATATTCAAATTTATTATGCGCCAGATTAATGTTCTCCAGCATTTGCAGTTTGGCGCGCTCAAAGACGCCATCGGACAGTTCGGATAACTTGTTGCCTTCCAGATTCAGCTCCTCGAGTCGAACTAAACCCTCGAAGGTGCGTTCGCCTATACGATCTAAGCTATTGTGCGCCAAGTCCAGCACTTGCAGCTGCGTGGAATTGTGGAAAGCCATTTCGCTTAGCATGTCCAGTTGATTGTTTGCCAGACGCAGCACGCGCAGACGCGGTAGACGCGCAAAGTCCAGCTCCTCTATAGTCTTAAGCTGATTGTCGGACAAATCAATGTGCTCCAAGTACTGCAGACTGGCTATAAGCTCGGCGGGAAAGAAGGAAAACTTGTTGTGTGCTGCTTTGATTTCTCGCAGGCGTGGATGTATGCGGAATGAGGATGGGAACAAGTAGCTCAGCTGGTTTTGTGATATGTCCAGCTCTTCTATGCCTGTGCCTGTATTGAAATACTCGCCCTTGAAAGCAGATAGTTGATTGCCATGCAAATCCAGACGCTTCAATTGCATCACATTGACAAAAGCTCCGGAGCGTATAGAAGCAATGCGATTATTGGATAGATCTATAGAGCTGATGTTCCACAAATCTACAAAGCTGCCATCGTTCAGCTCCTGCAGCTGGTTATCATTAAGATATATGTGCTTGAGATCCTGCAATGATGCAAATAGATCTCCGCTTAACTGTCTTATGTTACAGTGGCTCAGATCAATGACCTGCAGGTTTTCCAGCGGCTTAAAGAGAGCTGCAGCAAATGGCGCCAAGTGATAATTGCTACTCAAGTTAAGACTTTGCAAGTTTTCCAAATCTTGGAATATGTTTTTAGGCAATTCGGATAAGCTATTGCCGCTTAGATCCAGGCTGCGTAGCTCTTCTAAAGCTAAGGGTGCGTTACCAAGACCGGTCAGACGGTTCTGCGACAGTTTCAGCTGCATTAAAGTGCTCTCCAAGCCAGCAAAAGTATCAGCATTAACCAGAGCTAAAGAGTTACCAGACAAATCCAAGGTGTGCAGGCTACTGAACATTTGAAAGCTTCCGGGAGGCAACTCGCGTATGACATTGCGTGAGAGCGATAGCGTGGTAATGTCTCCGGCTTGTAAAGATCCCAGTATTTCAGCAGAGAGTGCTGCAACGCGATTAAAGTCAAGCTGCAATGTGGTAAGCTGCGGCAAACGTCCGAGAGCGCTGCCTGGTACCAACAGGATGTTGTTGTCCTTGATAATAAGAGTTTGCAGACTCTCTAGACCTTCTAGAGCATCATCTTCAATCTGTAAAGTTTTAGAATAGTGAAAAAGGTTGCTTTTCGTTTGGAAATCTTCAGAATTACCGTGCGCAAAGAATTGAGACTAAGATCCAAGTATTTAAGTGCTGCCAGATTCCGGAAAGTACCAGATGGTATGGTGGTAATGCTATTACGACTAAGGTCCAAAGACTCCAGCGACTTGACCACTTCCATGTGTGTGTAATCCAATTGCTACATTAGAATAGTTTGTTGAGTTAAAAAAAATATACATTTCGGCTACTTGGGCATAAAGTTACCTGCAGCATGTTCGAGGACAAGTTGAGCGCCTTCAGCGAACCGATGGCTGTCAGTGCAACAGTTGGGAATTGTGTTATAAAGTTCTCGGATAAATCAAGCTTTTGCAGTGTTGCCATTTGCTCAAAAACATCGCTGTTAACGTGAGCAATGCGATTGCCCGATAATTTGATTTCGCGTATTTTTTGAAGTCCCCTAAATGCTCGACTGTCAATTATTTTGATCTCATTGTAGCGCAGATCGATAATTTCTAGTTGAGGTTGTGCGATGAAAGAGTCCGGATTAAGCATGGCTGTAAGGCAATAAAAACTGATTAGTCCAAACTGGATGGATATAAATTAGAGGATGCATCAGGGGTAACTTCACAAATTCCTCAAAAAATATAAATTTTAATAAAAATCAGAGTTTTTCATAAAAACTCATACTCAAAGATTATGATGATAATTATACCCCAAATTCTAAAACAAGCAATTGAAAATTCGCAACATAGGATTTTTTTTACTAGAAAAAGTTTCGAAAGAATTTGCGATCCTGAACAGAAACAGAGTCTTATGAAAGCGAATTTCCCACAATTTCTTTCGACAAAAATACTTGGATTACGTTCACTTGACGTTATGCTAGTGAATTCTATATAAAATTAATTAAAAAAACATTAACTGGCACTTCAACAAAATCGTGAAAATATATTCGCTTGAATCAGCAAAAAGAGGTTTGATAAAAAGTATGGGGGCTCTGCACCGTCACCCTGCTCTAAATTCATAAACAGGGCTATGAGTTTCGGCTCCATTCAGCATTCTCTCCAGATGTGGCGGCTATTTTTTGTTTAAAACCTGAATGATGGGTCGAAAGAAATATCTTTAATTTGAAAAGCCACGCATTTATCAAACGGCCCTCGCATAGTAATTTCTTACAATGTAGCGCTAAGCTTAATCTTATAACCAATGTGCTCCCAATGCCACTTACCTATATGATTTTGACGCAATGAGATATGCCTTAAGGCGCTAGGTCCATTCAACGAGTTAGCAGGCACGGCTGTCAAGCTATTGCGATCGATATAGAACTCCTTAAGATCGACGCAACCCTTAAGCAGACCCTCCTCAATCAGCTTAATCTTATTGCCAGATAAATCCAAAAGGCGCAAATTTATCAAAGCTTGAAACTCTGCTGTAGAGAATATGGGATTGAGATTATCGCCCAGTAAATTGTTGGCCAAACGCAGCTCTGTCAAAGCGTCCTTGAGACCCTCAAACGATCTTTCGGGTATGCGGCGTATCAGATTATTGGACATATCCAACTCCTCAATGGGCAATTTTAGCTGGCCAAAACTCTAGGCAATTAATAGATAGTCAATTATTTGGTATTTGTCAGTTTATTTTAGTCATTAATGCAAATTTACCTGCGCCGGCAGCACTTGTTGGCCGCTATGACGTTGCGTATACGCCACAATGGGCGCACCATAAGGCAGCTGCGGTGCATCACCATGAAAGACCACACGATCACAGTCCATTGCCACAGCTCCAAGTTGGCCTGTAGCTGCAAAAGGCACCACATTACACCTGTAATTGTAATGAATGATTAAAATCTAACAAAGTCAAACAAATCAGTTCGCAAATTGCATGCACTTAGTGACTACTCTCATAGATAGATTAAAATAATGCTTGGTTTGCAAAAGCGGAAATATATTGTCTCCGCTTGTTTTTTTTTGTTGATTTGTTGGCAAAGGCGGCTACTCACCTGCATGGTAAACGCAAAACTGGACTCAGCTCCGGACATGGCCGCCACGCCTCAATCTGTGTCAGGCAGAACAGCGCCAAGACCAAGACTTGGCCCCGACAACTCAGCAGCTGTTGTCGCGTTTTCATATTTTTTTCTTTACTGCAATTAAATAAGTTGTTGGTTTTTGTTGTTTTAAATTGTTTTGGATATGGCGGCAAAACTTGTTTCAAAAACTTGCGTTTATTAATAAGTATTTAATTCATAGGTGTAATTCGGTAAAGGTAAACCAAGCCAAGCAGCTACAAGAACGCGTTGTCACCACTCTATTTGGTCATTTCCGCTTATATCACTATGGGTTCCCTCTCCATCGGATTATTGGTAAGTCGTAGTATGTATTTGGCTAATTTGCATAGTGCTAGTTGGTGAGTTGGCTGGAAACTACATTTTTTTGTGCTCTTTTGTTTGGTTTTGTTTTGTTCGCTAAACCAAAGAATCCCATAATCAACAAAGACTACGAGTTGAAATTTTTTTGCTGCCTACGCAAGCAGAAGAAAAGAGAATGATGATCGTATTGGTCAATAAGCTGGCAAACAAACTTAAGCATATGCTAAAATATCTGGCTAATAACACTAGGCAACAAAATTCATCCCAATTAAAAGCTTTATGCGAATATAAACGCAAACTTGGAGTTGCTGAAACCTGTTTCGGCCAACGAATTTTTTCTAATACGATTTTTAAAATTTCGCAATTAAAATAACAAAAATCGCAATTTGACTTCGCATCTGTAACTCGTAAGTGTAGTCTAATCGCTAATTGATTTTTGATTGAGGATGATTTTTTTTATTGAAATTTTCTTAAAACTGTTTTAGTATAATACATTTATGCGAGTTGGTTTCGTTTTTAATTTTAAAATATTTTAATTTATTTTATTTTTATATAATTATTTATTATTTTTAGGAAATTAAATTTTTATCTGAATTAGATAGCCTCTAAGCAACATTATATTTCTGTTCCTCACAATTCAATGTACTACTTTTTTCGAAATCTAACTTTTGTAAAATTGGTCAGAAAATTTAAAAAAATGAATTGCATTTTAATTTACAAGCTGTTTGATATGGATGTCTATAAGCACCTGCGACCATGACAGTAGCTATATGTCATCCTCAAAAATTACGTAATTTTCTAATACAAGGATTGGCATCTTCGCAAATAATCAGTCTATGAGTCGAAAAATAAATTTAATTATAATAAAATTAAAGAAAATACATTTTGTACTTAAACCGTATGCTCACTCCAATCTCTTGACTTTAAAATCGACCTCAAAGAAAGTCACCATTAAATTTTCTTGATTCTTGATTCCAATCAGAATACCTTTTATTAACATGTTCGCTCTTATATTGTGGGTGTTTATCTAATTTTGGTGCACCTAACTCGCCTAGTATCCGAAGCCTAGGTTTTCATATAGACGGACGGACATACTACCTTGATAAAAACGGATTTGATTGACGATTGGATCAAGCGCTGGCATAAGAATAGAATGTCAATGACAGATTTGGTAATTTAAGAAAAAAAAGAGACATCAAATTTTTGATCAAGGCAGTAAGTCCGTAGGAATATACCCAAAAAGGCTCTTTGCATTTTTCACCTTGAGGCCTATACGCAGCACGAAATATTTCGCACGGAATCGCAACACTTCATATAAAAAAAAATATCCCAAATGGGATATCCCAAATGAGTATAAGAACTTGCAACAAAAAAAAAATATTTAATATATTTTGGAGTTTTCTGCCGGGTTTTTAAATCGAGCTCAACCTTAAAGTATACAGTAGGATACAATTTGTTGCGGATCATAAAACATAAATAATGCAAGAAACATTTTTTGTATATCAAATTAAATTTTTATTTTAAATATTATTAAATAATATTATTGGCTCTTCACGTCATTTAATTTCAGCATATATCTGTTCCGTATGAGTTTTGATTTGATAATTTCAATACCATATTTCTCTCAATAATAATTTGTTTATATTAAAAACTTTTTGACCCTGGTTCCAGGGAGGTCTAAACCTCGAAAACCCGTCCCTTGACTCGTACTTAAACCGATTAATTTACTGCTAGCGATTCAATTAATCTCTCTCAAGATATCTCTCTGGAAAAAAAAAGGTTTTAAATTTTTTTGTTGCCTAGTGTAATATTCGATAATGAGCTAAAGAGAAACTCTAAAAATGTTTTGTTGAGTAAACTAGCCACGGGTAAGTAATTTAAGTTATTTTGCTTCTTAAATTTAAAGCATATCTTTATAGGTCAGGGCTTTTTGAGATCTCAGTGTAACAACAGCTATCAATTGAAAATGTACACAACTTTTATGTTTATATTGATTAGCCATAATGTCTTCAAGGCTAAAATCAAATATATTGCCAAAAAAATTGAAAACCACTAATTATGATACATTTTTTTCTGGCATAATTAGGCCAATTTAAGTTAAGTTTTAAAAACTATGACTTTTTCGGTTCTGCTCAACAAGCGAACAAGCTCTTTGTATAGCTTTAACCACATTTTGGTATAGATCACTGTTAATTTTTAAAACAAAGAGAATTATTAGATAAAGTTGATTAATCGTGGAACGTGGCATAATCATACAATATAAAAATATGGAATATATTTCAATGTGTTATGCAAATCAAAACTGAATTTGTTTTATAAATATATTATGCATAATTTACTTATCCATATACATAAGCACAAACACTCGGATTAATTTTTTTAGCTAAAGGCCCATACGCAGTTTGAAAATTTTCGCACGGAATGACAAAACTTCATATAAAAAAAAATACCAAATGGGATTAGTGTAGACAATTATAGTAGAAATCATGTCACGAAGTGATGTCCCACTTATAAGCGTCGTTTTAAAACTTTAAACGCTTTTTTTTTTGCGAAACCCCTTTTTTGGAATGGCTTCACGAATAACTCAGTCAATTTTTATCCGATAATTTGAAATTTTGACACAATCTTTATAACATTATTTTCTAGTGAACTACCTAGGATTTTGTCAAATTAATAAAAACTTTTTATTTTACAGCTCATTTTTTTTGAGGAACAATAAATTTTTTTCGAACATTTTTTTAAAATTTAAATAAAGCTTTAAATAAAGTTGTGTGAACCTCAGTAAAAAAATAAATAAAGTAATTTTAAAATGATTTCTTTGTGTATCCTAATAAATAAATACAAAATTAATTTTTTATCACAGCTTTATTTTCAGTGTGTACACAAGTAGTCGATTGGTATCACGTACCGACTTTGAAAATTCAAGTGAAAAATATTTCCTTGTGACAAGATGAAAATTTTTCTTTCTTTCGTGTTAAATTTTCAATTACATATATTGTTTTTAAAAACCTTTGCTTTCTTTGCAGTAACAATAAAAAAACGCTGTGACAATGTGAACACTTTTAACATGTAACAACCCTTGGCATGTTTTGCCACATTTCACAGTGTCACATTATGATGCAGTGTAAACTTAGCATTAGTTCTATATAGAAGTATTTATCTCTATAAATTAAGACGCTTCGGAAGGTAATCTCTTTATAATATAATAATTTCCGCATAAAAAGAGTAGGATTCGCAACCTGTTTGCATTTTCTAAGTAATTTCTCTTGGGTAGCATAGTTTGCCACCCAGGCTAAAAGAATCAGCTCCATGTCCCATAATTATAGGAAATATAAATAAAATGCAAATAAAAAGCACAAATCGTCAATTAGCTGTTAAGTTTTTTATTTCAACTTTTACAAGTTGTAAAAATGTCATAAAAACTAGAAAAACATGAACAAGTTATAACCACCAAAGTGATAATTATTAAATGGATGTTTTGTAGCGAAGGTGTACTTAGCGGATGGCGGTAAGCTATCTAATTTGTTTATATTTTTGAAGACACTACTGCAGAATAAAAAAATTTGTTTAACATTATGAACTAACACGAAATGCTTTATTAGGGTTTGACGTAAAGAAGACTTAATTAACGATGATGTTTGTTGGGATTTTTATACGCTGTATTTCAAGGAATAAAGTCGAAAATGTAAGTAACATAGAGAAGAAGACGTCAGAGAAGCCCAAAAATACCTAAAGTACGTCCGTCTGTTTGTCCGTCCGTATGAACGCTTAGATCTTTCACATTTGGCTTTGAGAAATTTTTTAGAGTTCCCAAGCAGTGAATCAAATTTAGTCAGTCGAATATATGTTCCTTAGAAAAGGTTAAGTTTGAAACTCCCAAACTTGCCTAAAGTTTAATTAGGGTGACTAGAAAATTCGATACCCATCTGTCTGCTCGCATGAACGCCTAGATCAAAGAGATTATCAGAGCTAGAACATCCCAACATTGTATTTGAACCCCTCTTTCTGTTACGTGAAATTTGATCAAAATCTGTTTAGGGTCGGTCAAAAAAAAAAAAAGTTTTATGGCCAGAACTCGTTAGTGTGTTTCAGGCGACTTCGAAAAAAAAACCAAAAGTTTTTGATGGATAATTCGTTTGCTTATAAAGATATCGAAATTTATCCGATCGGTAAAAAATAGTATTTAAGACCAAAATTTGTTTGTTTATAAAGATATCTTAACCACATTTGCCAATCAAACAATTTTAAAGGTACTTAAGGATTATGCTGAATTTTATCAAATATGGTCTATTTATTTATTTGTTGGTGCTGATGGTACAGGGTATCTCAAAGTCGGGTGCGACCCACTATAACGTACGCTATATTTTATATTTTCAGTCTATTATAGTGATAAAAATCACGAGTTTCCTTGGACTATTTCAGATATGTGGACTTTGAGGTTGCTATCGCGTTGTTGCGGAATTCTTTTACTAAGTGTCTTCTAATATCGTCATGACATTCTACAGGAAGACTAACTTAGTCTATGGCGATCAGCAGCTATGAGCATCTTTATTGAAAAGTCTTGTCCCACAAGTCCGTACGCTTAATTGAGTTAAATGGATCGGCGAATTATCTGTGATAATTTGCCTTTTGATCGAATTTAAAAATATTCCACTGGTATGAGTTTTTACAAAGTGGTCATATGGATCTAGTAATTTTTACAAAACATCTTCTGGACTTTCACGAAAGGGGGATTCCCCCCGGCCTGTCGTACTGTCATGATTCAAGCTAAAGGTGTAATAGAGGGGCCGGTAACTTGATAACTTGACAAACTCTAGCTCTCAAAATTGCCACAACATGAAGCAAAAAAAATATTATGCTTAGCTCAAAAGTTTGTATAAGTTTCGAAAAACAATAAACACCAAAGAATTCTATGCATGTTAAATACCCTAAGCTAAAAAGAAAATATTTAACGATGTTAAACTTTGCTTTAAATCTTAAAGAACTAAAACAAAAAGCCATTGGTCTAAATATGTCCGAGTCTCTAAAGCTTCAAAGTTAGCTAGTAAATTACTTAATTAAGGTCAGTAAAGATTTAGTACAATCGAAGCAAAAAACTTTGAACCAAAACTGTCAGACTGCTGAACGGTCTTAAATGGCTAAAAATCAAAGTATGCAGAAACATTTTATAAACCATTTCTCACAAAGTTAACAGAGCAAACTAGCATAATTTTAATTAAGTTATAATTAAGAATTTGACCATCATTATTATTATGTGGCGTATGGGAAACCAAATGAGATACGTTTACTGTTTAGCTATGCTGATTTTGTATCTTTTCCGGATTCTTTGTGCCAATTCAATGTTCAGGTCAGTGATCGAATTGCATGCCCCAATAAAAAATCGCGTAAAGAATGGCCATTATTCACAGTAGTTGGTTTTCTATAAGGCATTCTAATATCTAATATAGTCTAATGGTCAAGTGTCTGTGAAGGCGCATGCGCAACTTGGCTTTATTCTTTATTATTTCCATTGCGGCATTTGCTGTACCGTTTGTTGACTTGTTTACACGTTTAGACGTACTAGACAAAGCGCAGGCGCAGACTGCTCGATGAATACGAGGGTTGCGCGTCAAATTTCGGAGCATGGCCACAATAGTGTTGTCACTCTAATATTGCACCCCTAGTGTTGCTATCCTAATGTTGGTAATCGACAGCCAAACGAAATATGAAGTCTTTATCAGTTGGTGGTTTATGGGGGAGAATGTTTGGTTTCACATCCGCCCTGTATAATAAATTTATCATCAAATGAAAGTTGGATTAGGTTTCATTAATTTTAAAAACCACATGATTATAATTCAATTCGCCACTGATCTGTATAGTAGATCTTGAAATTACATAGCCTCCAAATGGAACACTTTTGTACACTTTGTCAGGCAGAAATGAAGAAGTGCACAAAAACAACTTACATTAAAGAAAATCTACATTTCTGCCTAGCGCCTCGACTATGAGGCGCACTTTTGCAATGAACATTGCTGTAAAAATATAATATGTTGCCATATAGTTAATATATATATATATATATATATATATATATACATATGCTTTTAAAAATGTAATTTTCTTCACAAAAACTTTGCTTAACAAAAGCTGATCGTTTTTAGGGTCGCTCATGTTGTTACTGGGGCACTTTTGCATTTCTACCCATCTAAGGGAAGTCGTTGGCGTAGTGGTAGCGTACTCGCTTTACAAACCGAAGGTCGGTGGTTCGAATCCCCGCAGTAGCACTTTTACATTTGCCTAGCACTGGCATCGCTAGCTCAAAGACGCTATTTTCCCAAGAAAGTTTCCATTAATTCAAGACACCGCCGTTCGGATTCGGCTATAAACTATAGGTCCCTGTTCTCTTCGAACAGTTATTAATAGAGATCCCCAATTCTCCGCCCAGGGGCGACTGACTAAATAGTCAGCCAGGGAAATTATTATTATAAGGGAAGTCGTGCAATTGAACCGTCCGGAAATTTTTTTAAATGATCTTTTAATTTATTTCAATACTAAAGTGCATGATGAACTTTGTTCTGTTAGCTTAAGATCTTAGCTGCTACGGCCAATATTTAAGTTGGAAGATCCAATTGCGATCCAATTATTGTCAAATATATAAATAATAATAAATTAACGTTAATCAATATTTGATCTTTACCAAAGACAGGACGTTTTCAGAATTTAATGGAGGCTCCCCTGTCGCTGACCGACGAACTTCGTGCCCAAAATAAATTGTGTTGTGGGAAACCATCGATGCTTGGCGAAAAATGATATTGCACGAGCGTCGTATGACTTCTTAGAAGATTGAGGGGTTGTGGGTTATTGGCGTTTTGAAGATACAATAAAATTTACGCATGTTAACGATCGCTCGTAAAGCAGACCTTGAGCTGTTTTGCGCAAAGGAAAGCTGGGTTTTTTACTTAAAACATTTATAAGATCGTGACAAGCGATGCATCGTTTTATTCGTATTTTTTAGAAAATAAGCAGCAATTAAAAAAGACTTTGAAGACGAGCCAAAAAAACCAAATTTTGCTTGCAAACAAAGCGTTTTAAGAGACCGTTGGAATAGAGCTTTGTGGGACTGTTAATTGGGATACAATGGATACAAATGTACGCAGAGACACTGAAACGTTCTGACCACCACTCACAAATGCCTAAGTTTTTTTTTAATTTTAAAGATAAAACACTGTTTTTTGTAAGAAATCACGCTGTAAATTATAAAGGGTCATCAATCTTGAGGTTTTTTGTTCAATAAGTTTTTTTGATAAACCACGCATGAGTACTGTCAAGTTGCCACGTGTTTTTTATTCAGTTTTCATTGCCATTTCATCATGGAAAAACTTACACCCGAACAACGTTTACAAATCGTACAATTATATTACGAAAATTCGCGTTCTGTAAAAAATGTTTTTCGCGCGCTTAGCCCATTTTATGGTCGCCATAATCGACCTACTGAGACCACTATTCGCCATACCATCAACAAATTTGAGACCCAATATTCATTATTGCGACCGTTATCGCACCATGATAACGAATTATTTGCTACCTGAAATTGAAGCCCGAGATCTCGAAGACATTTGGTTTTAACAAGACTGCGCTACTTGCCAAACAGCCCGTGAAACAATGGACATATTGAGGAACCAATTCGGTGAACAATTAATTTCACGCTCCGGACCGGTGAATTGGCCACCAAGATCGTGTGATATCACACCGTTAGACGTTTTGCTTTGGGTCTACGTGAAGTCTAAAGTGTTTGTGGATAATCATTAAACATTACCCGTGTTATTCGCGAGATACCGAACGCGTCACCGAAAATTGGAACCTCCGCTTGGACGAGCTACGGCGCAGTAGCGGCCAACATTTGAAAGGGATTATTTTTAAAAAGTCAATGGCAAGAACGGTTCTTTCTATTGATAATAGAGATTTTCCGATTCATTTGAAATTTTTTTTATTTTTTTTTATTTAAAAAAAACCCTCAAGATTGATGACCCTTTATTTGAAACCTCCCCAACATTTTTTGTAGATCCGCCAATATTAACAATCATGTGTGGGGTAAAATAAATGGCCAAAGACGAATCACTCGAAATTTTGAGGTTTGGTAAGAAATTTTTTGAGCAGACAAAATCAATTACTTTTTAGCTCCGCACATTAAAAACCAATTGGAAATTAAATAAAAAGGCATAGCTCGAAAACGAATTCAAGCAAATGTAAGCGTAGGTAACATCACATTTGGATAAAACGAAAATCCGCTTAATTATGATGCATTTAAAAAAATACTGTATACATATATCATATATTTACCTCATTTGGAATATGGAATAATTTGGAAAGTATTTCGAAAATTGATTCTCACAAATAAATATGTATTGAATTTAATGAAGCATATTCTGGGTATATTCTTCCGCTTGAAGATTCGGGTTTTATTCGAAAAGAAGAATAGTTCGTTACGATGTTTGTTTCAAAACATAAAAATATTCGTATTTATTGGTTTGAGGTTAAAGTGTTTTAAAAGTTGCTTCTTGCAAAAGCAATTGTATTTGAAGATTCTTTATGAAGAATATTCTGGTGAAAATAGCACCGCTTGAAGATTCTTTATGAAGAATTTGCTGGTGAAAATAGCACCGCTTGAAGTATCTTTATGAAGAATATTCTGGTGAAAATAGCACCGCTTGAAGATTCTTTATGAAGAATTTGCTGGTGAAAATAGCACCGCTTGAAGGATCTTTATGAAGAATATTCTGGTGAAAACAGCACTGCTTGAAGATTCTTTATGTAGACTATTGTGGGTAAAAAATGGCAACGCTTGAAGATTACGATTTCATTTCAAAATAAGAGCAGATTCGTTTGAATATTTCGTTCAAATAATAAAAATATACCTATATCTTGGTTTCTGGCAAAGGTTGAAAAGTTAGTTCTTGCAAAAGCTGGCGTTTAGAACTTTATGAAGAATATGCTGGTGCAAAAGTAGTTTGGCTTGAAGATTCTTTAGAAAGAATATTATTGTAAGAATGTTGCATCGCCTGACCATTCTGTTTGCATTTAAATATAATAGAACGTTGTTTGGCTTAAATCATAAAAATTTCCGTATATCTTGGTTTGTATCGATTTCGAGGAAAAAGGTTTCTTTTGGTTTTCCGATGCCGAAATCTAGAAAGCGACCCTCGTAGCATATTAGTTAAAGCGCATGCGCAGACTATGCGGTCAATATGAAGAAAATAAATAAAAAAAGCTTTGCCTGTTTTTGGTATATTATTTGCCTAACGCTTTTTTGTATACAATTTGATTAAGTTTTGAAATAGTATTTGGTTTGCTGCGCCTAAAAATTGTGCATAGAGATCTTTGCATAGTTAATTAAAAATGACGGCAAGAGATTGCGTTAGTTGCATTTCGAAAATTGGCGTTTATAATGCCCGTGGGCTCTTTTTTTGTGTTATGCACTGTTTTTATAGCGTGTATTTGTGATTAAGCTTGATTTTTTGTTTTTATTGGCCTTTTTCTCATTGAAATGCATATGAGCTACGAAAAACGAGGCGAACTTCAAGGTCTTTGCTTGGACTGCGTCCACTTACACACACACACACACACACACACACACGCAGATGATACACAAGTGTAGCCCCGATAAAAATCAGTTTTGGAGCATGTCGCTTGATGTCGCATCATTTCGATGGGAATTATGCTAATAAGTTTAAACATTTCCTATACATACATATATATATATGTATGCATTGTACATAACCAGTTTGGATATTTTTTTAGTTTTCATATGATTTATATATTTGGCTTACATTTTGGTCGTTGCTTGTTATAAATTGCAAGCTACAAATCGTTGGGAAACTTGATGCGGAAAATTCTTTTGTTTTTCAACGTTTACACAAATCTATTGCACTTGTCTTGGTATGATGATTATTATAACTTGCGTATTGTTTACATTTATTTTGTTATACATAAGATATACACAAGAAAAAGAAAGCGCAAAAAAATAAAACGGCTAGAATAATTTCCCAGGCCGCCCAGAGTTACCAACGCGCACACGCACACACAATCGTACACGGAAAGCAAAGTTATTACATATGGACAGTTTTATGTACATATATGCACTATGTACCACTGCTTATATGCACAAGTACACTCCGGTAGCTCTGCACTGCTCAAAAATGCAGACAAACAAGTAAACTTTGCGCTAACTTGTTGTTGCTCCCGCTGCTGCTGCTACAGCAATAATTAAGCTGCGCGCTGGCGCAGAGCGAATACACTGTAAAAAACAACAACAACAACAACACTAACAATAGCACAAAAAGCAACAACCACAACAAGACTAAGAACTGCCTGCGCAGGCGCAGCCGCGACGCTTTGCGTTTTAATATAAATATATGTTGGAGCTTGGTGCAGAGCGTTCGGGTCGCACTCTGTAACGTATATCTAGATGTGCTCCACTTGAGCGTCGCGCAGTAACTGACGCGCGGTTTCTTGGTATGTCTAGCTGTAACCATGGCTTGGGCTATTTTGGGCTGCTGCTGAGATCTCTTTGTCTCTCTTACTGACCACGGAAACTCGCATAAAGTAAAGCGAAGAAAGGAGACGTCTTTACGTTTGCAACTATGGACTCTCTGCGCAACTACGTCACATGACGTGATTAAAACACATTTAAGCGTAATTTTTATTTCCTGTAGCAATGTTCTATATATATAACAGGCAGAAGGAGGTTTTTGCAGAAAACAAGTTATTTAGAACAACAAAAAAAAAACACTCATACTATGTTTTTAATTCTGCAATGTCCATATGATTAATTAGATCGCAGAGACTATAAGAACTAGGGCCCAAAATAAAAAAAAAAACAGAGCACCGTGCTAAGTAACGACGGTTCCTTAAAAAAGATACATTGATAAAAAAAGATTTTTGGTTCTAAAATGGGATCAAAAATTGGCGGAAGATTTTTTGTTGTCAGTTTAAGAATGCCTTTATTTTCTGAAAAGAACAAAAATGTTATAATAAGAATCTTCAAAAGAAAACAATCGTAACCAATGCCGTCATTGCGCATTTTGAACCATAACCATCTTAAAATGAGATTTTTGTAGCTCAATTTGAGAAAAAAATGTTTTCATTTCTAGAATGAAAGAACTGCTTTTGATACCGCAAATTCTTAAAGTTAAGATATTCAAGATTAAAATAGGACTGGAAAAAGTTTTTTTTTTTTTCAATTCTACGGGCCTTTTTGACGAACTTCGATATCCTGGCAAATTCGTCTGCATATGTTGAAATTAAAAATACTGTCACATCAAATCACTTTTTATTTTAAAAAATAAAAATCAATTGGTTATTTTTTTTAATTGAAATTTTCTTTTATTGGAAAGAAAAATACTATTCAAATAAATATCTCTTTTTTGCACGGTTTTCCACCAGCTTCTTTTTTCCTTGTTTATAAAATAACAATATCTAAAAAAAATAATAAATAATAATAAAGGGTGTTTTTTTAACAGCATCCGGATTTTCGAAAGGGATATCTCTGAAATCAGTTGTCACTTTTGACTAATTTCAATTTCATTTTATTCAGTAAGGACTAACAATTCATCATGGTAAGACTTACACCATAACAACGTCTTCAAATCTTCGAGATTTATAATCAAAATCAGTGTTCCATTTTAAAAACTTAAAGAGCTCTTCGTACGTAATTGCAAAAATAGGGTCACGTAATTTGGGTACGGCCCCTTATGTCAAAGAAAGTTATACAAAACTTAATGAATAAGCGGAAAAAAAGGAACTGTTGAATATTAACAAATACCTCCATTAAAAGTAAATAATTAATTTTACTGATTTGCGCTCTCTTAAATAGATTACATATGTTATTTCATAAAATGAACGCCATCTTTTTTATGATTTTCATTCATTTTTTAACATTTTTAAAAAAATTGTTTTATAGCGAGAAATAAAATTTTTTTTTCAAAATTCTCTAAATACCTTAGGGCATGGAAATCTAGCTTTGTCGCAATACATTATGTTGTTGGATTTTGTGACGTCACGCGCTAACATTCTGCTTTATAACGGGTTGAAGCTATGCGCTTGACTCTTTTCTTTGCTTCATGGCTGTGGGCTGCTGCTGAGATCTCTTGGTCTCTCTCGGACCGCGGAAACTGGTTTCGCGGCGTACTAAAAAAACCGAAGCAGGGTACTAAAAATTCCAGAGTTCGCGTTTGGATGCTCTTTTTGCAGCGCTGCTTGCTGCTCGCGCTTCGTGAATGAGTTTACATTGTGCGTTTTGTTGGGCCTGGTAAAAGTTTTTACCCTGCAGCCCGCGTCACCATTTTACAAGCTTGTTCTTTGGCTTGTACCTGCCGCAGAAAGTTTGTTTCTTTGCATCTTTTGTTGTACACTTGCCTCTTACACTACCTTGGTTTTTTTTCGGTTTTTTTTTTCTTATTTATTTTTTGTTGTTGTTGTTGTTGATGGCTGATTGGCAAGTGCGCCAATTTACGCTAATGGGGTTAAGTCTTCAATAACAATGAACATGTAGAGATAACAAAAAAGGCTAAGAGAGAGAGAACAATTTGAGTTACTTTCTTTTGGACAAATTGTAAGATCTACTATAATCAACAGACATCATAGTATGTGACTATTTAGCTAGCTTTGTAGAGGTTGTTCAACCCAATCCTGGCCTTAACCATTGTTGTTACCAACGGATGCTTTGCTGCAAAACACGTACCTAGTAATTTTTTTTTTTTTTTTTTGTATTTTTGTTGTATCTCTCTTTACCACATTTATGTTTAGGCATGCATGTTAACAGCAAGACAAGTAATTTATGTATCTACATATGTGAGTACCACATTAAAAGCCGCATTTATTTATGTATGTGCTTTATTTTAGCTATTTGTAGAAATTTTTCATTTTGCGCACACAAAATTACTTTCCATTTTCATTGGCAAATGTTACAAAAAAAAAAAACATGCTGCGCTTTAGCGTCATATAAAGTTATAATAATAATGAAAATAATGAAAATAAAAACAAGCCCAATGACGTGCCACATGCCACATGTCTAACCATATAAATCAAATCATTCGGCTGATAAATTATGTCTAAAGCGCAACACTTGACTTGTTTTTGCCACCAGAGTCAAAGCAGCGATGTTGCTGCTGCTGCTGCTGCTGACTGCGCTGCCGACGCCGCTGTCAACACAGTTGCCGGCAAATAGCGTCTAAATTTTGAGCCATTTTTTTGACTACGCCTTATACATATGGTAGCGTAAAAGGGTTTATTAGGTTCGTTCGAATTTATGCACTCTATAAAATATAGCCCCAATCGGTTAGTATTAATAGCGGTTAGTATTTAAGATTTCGAAGACTCTAAGAACATGACACGCCCCAATGCACAATGGACCCGCGTAGCCAGATTTTGGCCAAAAGTCCCCCAGAAGAAAGTGAAAATTTGGACAAAATGGCAATTTAATATGATTTTACACATATTAAGGTATCCTGTGCAAAAAAAATTATTAAATTATAATTAGTGGTTTTTAAGTCATTGACAATCAAAGGTGATATTTTGTATTTTATGAGCTTTCGCGATAATTTACGGAAAAAAAAACCTGCATTTACCATGATACATGTAGCAACGAAATCTTCATTCACTTTATTATTTATAAATATTACTTCAGAAAAAAAATAAAATTGAGTTTAAAAACTTTTTGGTTTTAAATATATTCGAGTAGATATAATGATTTTGTTGGTTTTTTATCATTTGGCTATTTTCTTTTAAGGGTACCTCCGACTACCACTCGATATTTGATCGAAAAAAACGTTATAAATTTCTTCACATGTTTTACAACAAATTGTAATTCCTCTCGATTTTCGGAAATTATATTTTGTATCTAAAAGTTGAATTTTAAAAAGTGACCCCCAGGAAATTTTACTATTTTTTGAATTTCTTAGCTGCGTAAAAGTATGCTTTAATAATTTTAGTAATTGGCTTGGAAAGCTGAAACTGTTTGGAGCTAGAACTCCAAAGCCATTCAATATTTTGGGTATAGGCTATTTTTTCAATGTATGTGGAACTCATAACTACCTCTGTATGAAATATGATCCAATTGCAATTAACATTTTTTTTTAAATTAAGCTAAAAATTATTTTTGTTTTTTTTTTTATATTTTTTCCGATTTTGGTCTAGATTATCTATATCTGAGGAGGCCCAAACTTCCCAGAAAAATTCAATACTTTAAGAACACGTGTGTAAAATTTCATCACTTTAAAAAAATTGTTATGGAAATAATAGGGTTTTGGCCAAAATATGAAAATCTGGGCCACAGTGCAATGTGCCAAAAGATGCAGAAAATCCTTAGAACTTTGAGACATAGTTATAAGCATCTGTATTGGGGAAATTTACAAAATCGGATGTATGTATATATCCAAAAAAGGGTAAGTTGCTTTTCGACTTTACGGCATCGTTTAAATTTTGTGGAAGATTTTGGGTACAAACTATTTTCCTCAAAGAAAAAGAATCCAATAGGAAACGGGTTGTTATCGCTTTTTAAAGTGAAGCAGTTTCGACCAAACCATAAAAACGCTTGTTTTGACAATAGTTTTGGTTAGAAAACTTTTTTGTTTTTTAAAATATCGCAACCAAAATTATTTCAGTTTTGTTTTGCATTAGTCTTCACTTTTTTACGCAGTTTGACCAAAATTGGTCCATTATTTCATATAGCTACCATACAAAAATTTAACCAGTTTTATGCGCAGCCGAACTCGCGCACTCTTTTGCGGCAGCTTGTTAAATTCATTGCACCATACCACCACAAGACCAGACTCTTTAATTAAAATCTCGGAAATAGGTGCATAGAGCATGACAACCATTATGCCTATTATTATTATTATTGCCATGACTATGTAATACCCACTTTCCATACTCTATCCTGAAACGGGTTCATTTAAGAACATTTTTCCGCTGAGAATTCTACAAAATCATTCGAATAAATAAAATGTTTTGATCTTGATTATCTTGAGACGCAGCTATTATATTTGTATTAAAAAACTTTTGTAACGTTTTAATAAATGAATATTTATACATAGTAGCTTTTAGATTATTATCTGCTCACAATAAAAGTGGGAATACACTTTACGTGCAAATTGGTCGCGAAAAATTTTTTTTTCGCGTTTTTTGACATTATGTTATAACAAATCGATTTCCGTTTTTGGAGGTCCTACCATATTTATTACAATCCGAGGTTCAAAAAACTCTAGCAAGTCAGGTTTTTAAGTTATCCGCCAAAAATAATTAGTTTTTGGCGTTATCTTAGTGTTATTAAGACCTCGGATTCGAATTCAGAGACCCCAAGCACATATAAAATATATAATAGTTAAAAGCCGTAATCAAAAACAATATTTATAGGACTTTTGTTGGTTATCTCAGAACCCTGCGGTGCTAGGGGTTTTTGGATATCGGATTAGTATTCTGCGGCTTAAAATCCATATGGGTGTGTTATTAGTATTGGAATTTATGCCAAGGTATTGGGTAGCATAAATAGTAATGATTCGTATTTTTCTTCATGAACAAGTCCAAATTTAAGTTTAGAAATTAAAATAAAATAAAATAAAATAAAATAAAATAAAATAAAATAAAATAAAAGAATCAATAAATAAATATGTAATAGAAGCGGCCATTAGACCAGTAGTAACTTAGTTCCTGCCGCTTATTTCTTTTCAAAGTAAATAATGTAAGTTTCCAATTCAAAACAATAACTAAATATTTTTTATAAAATAGTAAATTACAAAAAATATAATGTCAGTTTCTTTAAATATTGTATGAAAAATATTTTTTTATTGAGAATTATTTACAAAATAGTAGTCTATATGGTATATTTTTGAAAATATTATAATAAGTACTTACCTATTTCTTAGAAATTTTATACAAATTTCTTTTTTATTTTTTAAAATTATACACAAAATAATAAATTATGTAAAATAAAATAAATAAAATGAAATACAACATATTATTTAAAAAATTGAAAATAATTTTCGAATATTACAATAAAAATTATATTTATTTTTTTACAAATTGTGACTTGATTAAAAAATGCATACATTTAAACCCAAAATAAAATAAATAAATACTAATAATATTGTATTAAAAATTTTTATTTATTAAAAATTATTTACAAAATAGTAATCTATATGATATATTTTTGAAAATATTGTAATAAGTATTTATTATAAATTTTATACAAATTTCCTTCTTTTTTTTTTTTAAATTAGTCACAAAATATTAAATTCCATAAAATAAAATAAATACAACCTATTTATTATATATATATATATATATATATAATAGGGCGGGTCAATTTGTATAGGGCCGAAAAAACCTTATGGGGCTCACTCGGATTTTGATTCTTTGGATAATTCAAAGCAAATTTGCCCAAGAAACTATGGGTCTAAAATGAATTTCGAGTCGCCCACTTTTTCAAAATAGGTTTTTTTCGACATATTCAAAAATCGACTTGGAAATTCATTGAAAAGGCCTAAAATCGATATTTTTTTTTTAGCCAAATATGAATTTGGGGGTTTTTGGGGTCGAGGAATTCATTATTGACATCTATTTTTAATTTTGGGTGCCGCCAGAGGGCGCTTTAGTGTTGGTTTTTGATTTTTTTCGGTTTTTTTTCTTGAAAATTGACCAAATGTTGCGAAAATCCACAAATATTTCACTTTTTCATAGTGCAATCTCAAATTTGTAGATTCCCAAAATACTTAACGCTGGAAAATTAAAGTGATGGAAGGTCGTACTCTTTTACGACGCACATTAATTTTATTTAATTTAAGACAAGAAATCGATTATTTTTTATTTACTTTATAATCAAAAAAGGAATATTTTTGCTTTATTTATTTCTACAAATTGTATTATAACTTAATATATTATTATTATTATTAGAAAAGAATCAAATTGACTTATTTTTGAAAGTCTTTCTTGCTTTCAAGTCTAGGGGTTCGTTCACGGCTTTCTATTGTCACCATCATAACTTTTTCTCGATTCTGTTCCAAAATTCGTTTCGACACCTTCGATAACAACTGAACGTGTCTTTCCGCTGCTTGTATATGCAACGGAATTTTGGAATGAATTATCATTAATGTCAATCATATCCGTATAATACGAGCAATTCTTAATTTCGTCGGATCTTCCAAATGTCTACGGTAGTGTAAAATTTTTTTCAGTGCTGTTTTTCCAATTTCGTATTAATTTTTAGAAAGAATAGATCTTTGTTGTGCACTTTAAATGACTCTCAAACCAGAATGAACACAGTATAAAATAAAAAAGCATACTTTACTTTCAATTTGCGAAATTGTAACGTAAAAACTGAGAGATGTAACGGTATCCATTTGATTTTTAAGAGAGGAAATCTATTAACCCTAGTGTCAACTTGACGAAGACGATTTTAAGAAGTTGCATATTTGCCAATTATAACAATGATGTTAGTCAATTCGACTAACATTGTGTGTCTAGCGTTAGTAGCTTTGCTCAATAAACTATGTTGTTTGCGTAATTTGAGAGAGTGAATTATTTGAGTATCACCTCTCCTAAATCGTGTAAGCATTCCAGCAAGCGCTTTGTATGCATCGGCTACTGCGTTAATCTCTCTCGAACAATTTCTTGCCTTAAATTCCATCACTTTAATTTTCCAGCGTTAAGTATTTTGCGAATCTTCAAATTTGAGATTGCACTATGAAAAAGTGAAATATTCGTGGATTTTCGCAACATTTGGTCAATTTTCAAGAAAAAAAAACCGAAAAAATTCAAAAACCAACACTAAAGCGCCCTCTGGCGGCACCCAAAATTAAAAAAAGATGTCAAAAATGAATTCCTCGTCCCGAAAATCCCTCAAATTCACATTTGGCTAGAGAAAAAATAGCGATTTTTGGCCTTTTCAATGCAATGTCTAAGTCGATTTTTGAATATGTCGAAAAAAACCTATTTTGAAAAAGTGGGCGACTCGAAATTCATTTTGGACCCATAGTTTCTTGGGCAAATTTGCTTAGAATTACCCAAAGAATCAAAATCCGAGTGAGCCCTTATACCGAAAAAAATTGACCCACCCTAATATATATATAGGTATTAAAATAAAAATTATATTTGTTCTTTTAAAAATTGTAACTTGATTAAAAAATGCATACATTTATACCCAAAATAAGATAAACAAAAATAAACACTAATAATATTGTATGAAAAATATATATTTATTTAAAATTATTTACAATATAGTAATCTATATGATATATTTTTAAAAATATTATAATAAGTATTTATTAGAAATTTTATACAAAATTTCCTTTTTATTTTTTATAATTATACACAAAATAGCAAATTCTATAAAATAAAACAAATAAAAATAAATACAACTTATTATTTAAAAATTATACTTATTTTTTACAAATTGTGACTTAATTAAAAACTTCATACATTTATACCCCATTTATACGTCGGGCTTAGCGCTTCCATCTCTTCGACGTTCTATTCGAATCATCATACCATTCTAAATAAATTACACCAAAAAGCCAAGGTAAAACTATTAGCCAATACTTGTCAAAATTAAAGAGATTGGTTTTAAACGATTTTCGAACTATACAAAGTTTTTCGGAGTCCACAGTAAAGTAGTAAATATCATCTTTGGTAACAGATTGAAAATACAAAAATTTGGTACAAATAAATTTCTTCATAACTTGGAAAACTTTATTCAAAATAATGCAATAAGAATTTTACGAGTTCATAATTGGCTATAATATCTACATATATTCAAAAATTGCCAAAATTAAAGGGATTGAATTCAAAAGGGGCTAGCAGCGCTTTCAGTAAAGAGCATATCGAAGTCGTCCAAGCTCGTCTTAAAAGCGCGCAATTTTTTTGGACTGGAAAAAACGTTTGGTTCATAGACAGCACACAGCACATCCATAGGCAGCTGACCATATGCAAATGCTGGAATTGGTTTATGTCCAGACTTTTGACCAAGATGCATAACTATGTTTGGAGTCAAAAAAAAAAAAAAAATAATAAAAGTGATAGATGAAAGTATGTTGTTGGAATCTTTAATGAATATTCAGTTTTGATGAAATATTGTTGCTCTGTTGCATGCAACGTGCTAGCAGCTACTAGTCAAGAGATACTCCACATGAATACTATTTCATTGGAGATTGGAAGGTAAACACATTGCGCTAGTTGTTTAGTTTTGATCTATTGGTCAATGATGACTACAAGAAAAAAAATGAAAGTAAATTTGTAGTTTTAACGCTTTAAATGAGGTGTCCCAACTCAGAGTGACATGGCATATATTGCAATTCCAGTACGTAATTAAAAGTTAAAAAATTAGTTTAAAAGTGTTAAAACATAAAATTTAAGCCACAGCCCTTTTTGGAAAATAGGCAATGCAGCGTGTATAATTAAAATTATCTTTATTTTTTCGAAGCAATTAAAGATTTTTAGCGCTGCATAGTTAATTGTTGATATCTGAAAGAATTTAGAGTTGATTTCGTCAAGAGCTTTCCCAAGTGCTGCAGATTAAAATCATCCATACAAGCAGTACTTAAGCACGAAGTACATAACACATTTTGGCAGCAATTAAGTTCGAGTTTAATGCCCTTTTATACTATCTGAAATCTGAAAATATCGAGCACAAAATTATATGGTTTTAACGGAAATTTACAATTCACATTTAACATACTTTGACTTTGCTTAGACTTCCCCCGTTTGATGTCTTGGAAGAAAGTTCTTAACGTTTTATGTTTAGAAAGTTAGAGCAAAGCGAAAGAACCAAGAAATCAATTGTACATTTACTTGGTCTAAATAGTTAAACTAATATTAGAGTTGCTAACGTCATATCTAGAACTTGTAGGTGGGCAGTTTAAAAAGTTCATATCAACTTGAAATAGATAAAACGAGCGAGTTTTTGTAGCCTTTATGTAACTTTTTATCTACTTCACTGTAGAAAATAAAATAAAAAAGTTTTAAAATGTCATAAAAAATAAAAAACAAATTCCATTCGAGATTCACAATTTTATAGCTTGTAGCTACTATATGGCGTATACGTGATGTTTGCATATGCTTTTAAAGCGAAACTTTTTTTGTCTCCTAAATGCCATTGGCTGTGTCCCTTTTTAAACTGTTTCAGCCGGAATAAATATCAACTATGCTATATCCGGAAATCTATACTGCTTAAGGTTTGATTGAGCATTTCTTAGCATTTTTTTATGCCCAGTACTTTACAAAGGGTTTATTAAGTTAGTTTAAAAAAAATGTTGTCTAAAGCACTTAAAAGGCAACGAGTAAGACCCACATCTTTTATGCCAAAAGAAAGCGATTTAGAACTGTCCGTCTTTCTGCCCGTCCGTCAGTCTCTTCTTATTGCCTGTTGTAAGACCAAAAAACGTTTTATGCTCTGCTGGGGTTTTCGGACCTCGGATTCAGAGTCTGACCTTCAAACCTTAAATTGTATTTTTTTGTGCAGCTGCTCAAAACAACATATTCAAAATCTTAAAGGTGTCATATCAGGCAATGTTTTTGGGGTTGCTGAGTCCGAAACCGATGTCAGAAAAACCGCACCACGTCACGTTTAGTTAACCTAAAAAATACCTTTTTTTGTGAGGTTACATGCTGGATCTATTTTGACCCCGTACTCCGCGACACCAAAAACATAAAGAACACATCGTCTAACCTCTGGATTCGAAATTGTTTTTTTTTGTGCATATCGCATTTTTTTATACAAGTATTGTATTCATTTTAAGTTGAGGACAACTTTCAGATTTAAAAAAAATTTCCCGTATTTTCTGTAGAAAACATTTTACGTGCAAAAGTATCCGAATTTTTCCATAGTAGAGATGTTTCAAATTAATCTCTTTGAGCTTATAACTCACTGTCAGAACCCTGCTCGTTCACATATTTCTTTATAAACATGAGACTAAGCCCGAGGAATATTCAATCTCCAAATGGTATCCGGGTTCCTGCGGCTAATCCACCTGCTTCGGCAGCATGCACGATGGTTTAAACCACATGTTTAAGAAATACCAATGTAACGGAAACCATCATTGATGGCCCTATGCTCCACTAGGAGTAACAGGACATAAGAAGAAGAAGAAGCAGGCCAGGTGCGGATCTAGGATTTGGTCTTGGGGGGGCTCTTCACTTCGGAGTGTATATATATCAGAGCTCGCAAAAGACTTTCAATCTAATTTTCCAACTTCGAGTACTCGAGTAGCGATGTGGGCATCCGTAACAACGAGGTATAAAGGCAAAAATACCCGACTAGCAAAGTGAGCAACAATGAGCTGTTTGACAGTGTCATATTGTTTGATTAGAATAATTTGTTAAAAGAGGATTTTGTAAGTTGTAGCACAAAAGCATACAACTTTAATTATATAATAAAAAAAATATACCTTTGGCGGTTGTTTAGTTTTTGAACACACTAGAACCACTAAATAATACCAAAAACAGTACATATTTAACAAACAATTATTTTTTTTATATGAAGTTTTGTCATTCCGTGCGAAATTTTTCAAACTGCGTATAGGCCTTAACTCCGAAATTCCCGTTTATTTCAAATTTAATCAATTTTAGAGCTTACCAAATTTATTCAGGCCGACTCTATTTTTTTTTTTAAATATGTTTAGATAGATATGAGACTTTTTAAACCATAGTTTGTTTGATTGGAAATAAGTTTTAAAGTTTAAGGCCTATACGCAGAATGAAAAATTTTGCGCAAAATGACAAAACTTCATGAAAAAAATCCCACTATTATAACTTCAAGAAAAAAAGATTCGACTATTTGGGATTTTTTTTATTTGAAATTTTTTCATTCTGTGCGAATTTTTTCATTCTGCGTGTAGACCTTTATGTAGAACTATACATACTGTCAAAAAGTGAAAATTTTACCTATTTTCGCATCCATCAAATACTTTCAGATTGTCTTTAAATTTCACAGGCGCTATATGCAGGTACAAAGGAAACTTGTTAGGTGGTAGATTTATTAAAATCGTGAGATGTTGCTAAAATGGCCACCTTAATATACACTTTAGGGCAAGATTGCCCTACTTTTCGTAGTCAAGGCAAAGCACCCTTATATGCCAGTAATTTTTAAATTCACAAGGACCTTAAGCAAGCATAAGCAAACAGGTATGAGATAATATAACAGATGCCTGTTAGGCTCTAAGCTAGAAATATGTAGGACTCAATGCTATCCTGGCTTAGCTTATTCAAGTTTAATTGAGATTTTATACAATTTGAATTTGTGCAACGTCCTTTAGACAGACTGTATCAAATATATAATAAAAAAATATATCAAAAGAAAAAAAGAAAATCAAATTGAATATTCCAAAGTTTAATTTGAATTCGTAATTGAAGCCAGGCAAAGAATTAGCCGTTTATGGGACCATATACCGAAAAAATTATATTGATGCCATGGATGGCCGCTTTTGAAAGACCAGCTCCAGACAGATTACTCCCGTCTGCACTCTTTCGTCAGCCCTGCATGAAGGATCTAAGATCGACTTCAGTAACTCGTTATTTTAGAGTTGCAATGTTCCAAAAGGTAACTAGCTGGTTTTAACTGATTTTTGTAATTGTTGGACATTTTTCCAATAGCTTTTCAATTACAAAACGCTAAGGTTATATGTTAAAACGTTTTAGCCGCGTTTGGTATCAATCTCATTGAAAATCTAATCAGTTCTTACTGTAATTGAATTTAATCAGAATAATGATGATAAAATTGCATACTTTTTTTTTACTCCTAATTAAAAGCTTCTACGGCAGCTGCTAACCCAGTATAATGAGTGGTCTGTTGATGTCATAAAACAGGTCTTTAAATGATGCGCTTTATATGCCATCAAAGAGCTGCTCTTCGAATTTGCATAAATTCTATTTAAAAGCTGTTTAAATCAGAGGACACGCAGGCTCCAGTATAATGTGTACGTGAAAAGCACATCAAATTATTATAAAAATATACTTGGGTGAAGGTAATGATTCAGTAGTGAGTTATTTCCACACATTTAGCTGGCGTCTGAATGTGTGGAGTACATTAGGTGCTCTAGTGAAGCAGGCAAACACTTTTCATTTCCAATAAAGATTAATGCCTTGGTACACACATGCACATAAATAATAACTCAACGACAGCAATGCCATCTTAGCAGGGGCGCAACAAAGAGGAGGCAGTACCGAAGGTAGCCATTGAAATAATTGAGTTTTTTAAAAATATTGCACATGTTCTTTGAAAAACGGATAGCTAAATTTAAAGCCCCCCTCTGAAATTTTAGCCTACAAGCAACACTGCCTTGCACAACTAAATGCGTGTGCCCTTCATTGGGAAAGGCAAATCTAATCAATTATGAGGGAACGCTTTGCCGGCAGGAATGAAATGTCAACATAATAAGTCCTCATGCACGTACATATTACTTGCTTAGTCCCCAGTTTTCGTTTCCAGTTTATTAACATCGTTCGCCGCACGTTAATAATGTGACCATTTACACAGATACTCACCCATACATGCACACAGACTTGGGAACTCACTATAGGATTGATTTAGTTACTTTAGGCCTCAGAGCACACTTTATGGCCATTGCGTAGGTCGTCAACGTCGCCGTCATCATCCTTCTCGTTGTATAACCAACATGGCGCAAAATCGTTGACTACGCAAACTCTCATCTAGTGGGATAATTTTTTTTTTTTTTTTGGAATACAATTTGGAATACGTTTGAGTGTGTTTTTACGGATTTGTATTTTGATAAATTATTTAAAGATAAAACTTGTAGCGTTTCATGGGCGCTGCTCATGGGACGTATACTTAATGCCACAGTTTGTTATTTTTATATGACCAAGACAGGACATTCAATCAAATTACGCTCCATGTGACAATAAACATAAACATTGGCTGCACTTTGACTGAAGCGTTTGGTTATGTGGTCTAACATATTGATTAAATTGACCTAGGCTGGGGTAGGTGATTGGACTCATGTATTTATTTAGAGGGCATTAAGGCAGCATGTCTTAAATGGGCAGGTTCAAAGGTGTTGAAACATAAGGTGGCGTTGGTAAACAGGCTTTAAGAGTAATAATAATAGCTGGAACTTTTTTTTCTTCTTCACTGGCTTTAAGTACACTTAACTGGCCTACGATCTGATGGAGCGCGTCTTCCATTCGCTTTTGTACCCTCTATCAGGTACTTCTCCTAATGTAGGGCGTGTGCGAATCCTGTCTGCGCGGCTTAAGGTTTGCCCTGATATTGATACTAGGTCAAATTCTAAAACAATACTTTAATAAATATTGAGCCGACACCCACCATCTCTTTGAAATCTCGTTGGGGTATCACGCATCTACTAAAAGTTTGTGCAACTTTGCAGAATTTTTTTGAGCGTAGCTTCGACTTGATTTGAAAGAATCTCTCTGAAAACTAACACCGCACAGGACTTCATACAAGGATATGGTTTTTTAAAGCCTTGGTCAATCTTAGCCAATACGTTACAAATATCCTACAACTTTATCAAGCTAACACTCTCCCTTGACATTTATATCTACCAAAATGGCTGTACTGTCTCTACACAGGGATGCCCCAAAATAATTGCTGTGACTTTTGGCAAAAAAAACTCAACGCCTAAGCGGGAAGCAATATAATGCCATAATTTGTAGTATCTGTCTAGACTGCTTCCACAAGTAATACGGAATGAAGAAATTTGCAGACGAAATAAAAAATTCCCAGATGGTACCCAATGCGGTCCTCAGTGATGTCATTGGTCAGCAATGCCTGCTTAAAGAAGTTGGCACGCTTTCGGTTGCAATTCATGCGTTATGCTAAACCAATAGTTTCTTCTTAACTTCACCCAGAAAACCCACATTAGCAAAGGCACTGATTCCAGATTATTTGCCAGGATCTCCTTAATAAACTGGCAACCATTATCAAAGCTATTTTCCCGACCCTACAAGAAAAGAACATGCCTTGAACTTTCCACACGATGTCTATGGATAGCATCAGCAACAGCTCTAGGTCCAACGCGGTTCTTGGGGGAAAGCATCCCCACCATCAACTATACAAATGGCTGATGGCTGTCCTCGCTTCAAAGGCATCCTAAACAATAATTCTCACCTCTTCGGCAATCTACTAAGCTCCCATGATTTCATGCCAGCATCGCTTCAGTGGAGGAGCTTCCTAAAGATGAATTAGGTTACTTCAAAAGTTTGAGCGCCTTTATATTTAGTTTTCTCCTTTCGTACTTATTTCCATACCGGATGCTGCCATATATTTGAACTACAAAAGCAGACGGCAACTCATGCAGCCGGCCCGCTTGATACAGATGCCACTCAAGTGCTCCAAGTGGCATGCGATGGCATGCGATGGCATGCCAAACCTTATCATTTAAAGTGGAACAGTATGCAGTGTTTGTCTCTGGTTTGGGTACGTTGTGCGTATAGACAAAGGAGCTATGGGAAGGATAATGTTCAAGGAAGGAAGGAAGCCAGCGATTAACTAAACACTGCCTTCGCTGAAAAGACAGAGTGTGGTATGATGAAGTGAAGATTGCATGTGCAAAATAGAGCAGTATATAGGACTTCTTCAAGCCGTAACACGGTAACAGGTTGTTAAGTCCAAACTAAAAAGGCAAAAAAACCGTCTTCGTTATCTTTTATAGTAAGTAACCTTGCCACAATGTTAAGATATGCCCACAAGAGCCCATATTAAACAAGTTCTGATTTCATCAACTCCATAAACTTGCAACGCAACTGAAAGAAACCAGTTCCGTCTTGTTTTTATGCTTTTATTTTCAGTTCCTCCCAGAACATATTTTCCCAAGCAACATAACAAGTGTACTCATATACCTTACATTTAAGTATGTACATATGTATTTACCAAGAAATGATTTATTTTTGGCTGGAGCTACAGAGAATATAAAAAAAAAAAATGTCATTACCATTGAAAGTAAAACCAACCATCAATCAAGTACAAAGAAATCATAAAAAAATTTCCCCCTTTTATTATATTTGTTCTGTGATTTCATCTTATCTTCATCATCAACTCGGCTATCGTCACATTTTCGACAAAGTGCAAATCAAATTTACATCGATTCGATTTAAATTTCAATTTAAACTTAAATCCTCTGAAAAGCGGCTATAAGACGTATCAAAACCTTTATGGAAACAATTTTTAAGTGGTCCGTTCCAATCACAGCAAAAAACAAGAGACCTTTTCGCGAGCCTCATTTATACAGTCAGCACAAAATTTATTCGTACATCTTTAAGTTTTGGGTTTAAGCTAAAAAGAATACTTTTTTGCTCTGTTACCTCTGCTGAAAATTTTCAATAAAATTTCAGAATTCTATCACCCAACAGCAATAGACAAGAAGGCCAATAACACTAGTTTACACGAAAAATGAACCTTCCTAAAAAAGTGTTTTTTAGGGTATTTTGTGGTCGAGAAACACGAAAGTAGCAACCTTTTTTTTTCTTAAGCACCGTTTTCGAGATATTTTCGAAAAACATGTTTTTGGGCACTTTTTTCAGTTATTCCTCAATATCTCGTGAACAAAATTTTGTATTGATATGAAAGACATTTAATCGAAAGGTATTGATGAGCTCTTTCCAGTGATATATAATATGTATAGATTAAGTAAAAATTATCGAAGTTACAGGCAACCAAAGTCAAAAAAATGCGTAATTGTTGACCATTTTTTAAAATTACACATTTTCCGTATGCTTTTTATTAACGAAAACATTTTTTTTTAAATTATTTTAAGCTTTAAGCTTTCAGCAGAGAATTCTTTTACGAATTTTTCGATTCTAAGATCTTTAACATCGGGTAAGAATTGTAGAGGCTATAGAACCATGTACGGTTCTTATATCTTTCTGTCCACCCTGTCCTACGTTTTTCTATTTTAAAGTTGATGTTAAGTTTCGTTCTTTTTTTTTTTTTGTTTTGCTTAAACAAACAGCTGATTGATGATCAGGGCTTGCAAGCTTATCTGAGTTTGGGGTCATCCCATAAATTTTATTCATAGAACTTTTGTACTGCAGGCTTGTACTTTAAAAAAATATTTCTAAAATGAAGATATTTGCTCATAAAAAATTTCGACAATTCCAGTGTGCATTGCGGTCGTATGAAATGCAGTAGTGCGGAACGGCGAGCACATGTAACATTGAAACCCTACAATTCGATGAAATTTTGTAGCTATTCCTTGGTATGGAGGCAACTTCGAAATTTAGAAATACTTATATGCAGGCCCGTCGAGAGGGGTTGGTGAAGGGGGGGGGGGGGGGGGGGGGGATTCCCCCGGGCCCGGAGTTTTCTCAGTGGCCCGGTGTAATTACTGTCATACTGTCATGATTCAAATTAAAGTTGTAATAGGTGGGCCTGTACATTTTCCCCCGGGCCGGATTTTCTCTCTACGGCCCTGCTTATATGTACCATATTCTTACATAGGAACGAAAACTCTCTAATCATGAAAACTAACTTGCAAAAAGGCTGGTTATTTTTTTTTAATATGAAAAAAATTGGTGTACGAATAAATTGCGCGCTCGCTGTATGTTTACTCTCTAAGGGTCCTTTGTATACTGTAGGCCAGAGCTGTAGGCGTGGCTGGTCGAACGAGTGTGATCTATTTTAAGCCAGAATGCCAAGAGCTAAATGGCAGGCAGCCTGCTGTGTTTGTGTTAGTCAACTTCAACTTTATGGCCAACTTGTTGTAGTAGCAAAGTTGGTAGTAAAAGCTGGTAGTAGAAGCTTTAGTTACACTTAGCTGGAACAGGTCCTTTGTTGTAGCGTGTGCTGTGATGTGAGCAGCGTCATAAGCAGGATAAGCCCTGGGACTACTGCAGCAATGGGAGGTCCTTTGCTCCTTTGAAATGTTAAAAATCAAAGCATATTTGGGAGAGCGTTTGCCATAGCAGGCAAAGCAGTAAACTGCGTGTGTGTGTGTGTGGGGGGAGAGTGTGCTGAGCGCAAGTTAACCATAAACGAGTCAGAGAGTTTAACCAATCAAGTGTGGTAATTGAGCCATAATTGGTCAGACAGCAGTTCATTACAGCAGCTACGAAAACAACAAAGATTACAACAACGAAAACAAAGATAACAACAATAAAATGAACAACAACTACTTCGTTAACAACAACGAAGACAAAGGCATCAGTTGCAGCAGAGAGTGCAGAAATGCGTAATTAACACACTTGCATTATTGACAGTTCCATGCAACTACACTCACCCACACAGACGCACCTTAACGCACGCTCTCGCACGCTCATTAACCCGGCATACCAAATATCGAGTTCTAAGCGAGCAGTCCACAAAATTATAGCGAAAGGCATATTGTTAAATTTTTGGAATAAAGTCGAAGTTTTTATTAGCGTATATCTCCAGTTTAGCTATATTTTCTTTTACCTAGGGAACAACAATTTTATAAATAAAAGTAATTTTAAAACAATACGCTTGCGACTTCCAATGCATTTATCAATGAATGTGTATTCTTTACTCGCTGTATGTAGAATCATCTACCTTAATAGCATTTAAAAAACTATTGATTTTTTCAATGTAAGACGCAAAAAGATTCGTTCAAATATATTTGTTTTCACAATTTCCAGTGTCTAATCAAAAATGATGAAACTTCTAAATAAAATTAAGTATTTGCAATGTAGCCTAATATGGAAAGTAAAAATTTTGTGCAAATGTCATGCGTTGATGTTGATAATTATCAAATCCTCCAACTTTGAGATCTGTAATACTATTTTACAGACGCTGTGGTGGGATACGTGCTAGTTATCGGCTCGTTCTGATCGGCTGGAGAGTGCCTGATTACCGCCGCGGCAGTGCTTGACTACTCTTTATAAAATAGACTCCCGTACTAAAAGTGAACACAGGCAGCGACCAAGCCTATATTATTGCAGTGACGCGTGGCTCCAAATATAATAAATGCTTAGCACACATATAGTCCTAGTAAAAATTTATTTACACAGAACTTTAATTTAGATAATCTAAATAGTTTATGCAAACAAAAGAAAGGAAGTATACGGGCAAAAAGTAGACCTTGCCAAGATAAGTGTGTAGTTTTGGCGGGAGTTAAAAGAACAACTTCCATGTATGTGAAAATTTCTAAAATTTAAAAGTCGTCTGATTTTTAAAAAACTGAAATCAAATGATAAAACCGAAAATAATTGGAAGATGTTTATGGGGACTCTACGTTTGGCTAATGCTGTGAAAGTTTCAGCCAACTGCGTTTATATGAGACATAGGCGGTAGTAAAAAGAGCAACTTTCATGTTGGAAAAAAATTAACAAAATTGAATATATTGGGTGTTTTAATAGCTGATATCGAATGATGAAATCAAAATTGCACCTTCTGTTGATTGCTCTGCAAGTGTCAGCTACCTGCGCCACTTTTTGGCGATAGTTAAAAGAGAAATTAAGATTTACTCAAAAACTTCTGAAATTGAAAGTCGTGTCTGTTCACAAAAATTATATCAAACGACAATATCCAAAAACAAAGAAGACGATGTATGTTTTTGGGGATTCCGTACAGAACGAATACAAATTTTTAATGAGGACTCTCAGGTTTTAACTAAAGTCATCTCTTTCGATATAGATAATATGTCATGGAAGATTGTGAACGATTGCTTAGTAAAGTTGACATTTCAAAACATACCAGAGACCAAGGAATAGTCTCAGTATACCGAAGAATGCCAAAGCAGGTCTGTCAGCCAACTGGTTGATGACAATGGTTTTTTGCGATGCCTTATTTATATTGATTATTTTAAGCAAAGCAGTAAAAGGGTCGAGATTCAAAGCCCAAAAAAGTACTTTTCCACCAAGGCAACGCACAGGCACACAAATTGGTTCCACGCCCACTATATTCTGCGGATTTGGCTCTAGTGGTTATTATCCTTTTTTCAAAAATAAAGGAATGGCTTGGTGGAAAGAGGTGGAAGTGGTCATTTGCAAAATGAATGCCTTTTCTAAGAACTCTGACAAATCATGCTTTTTAAAAGGCATGAATAGATTAGAGTACCGCTGAGGCTTGAGGAACTAAAGGGAGATAAGGTATGTTGAAAAACAAATATTGTGTCGTTTAGGTTTCATAGCCTGCTATTTTTCACGCTGAATTAGGTTTCAGGATTTAAGAGAGATTATATTGAAAATCAAAATATTTTGATGATGATTTTTCACTTTTTTTCTTTTTCCCATTTGTTGGTATGTGTGTGGACGTGTCTATACATAGAAAAATCATTTTTCATCGTCTTCTTCGTTGCTTCTTTTTCAGTCATAAAACTTCTAATACGATTTTAATTTTTTCAATGTGGCAACACTGGTTCCACCCGCTAAGGTTTCGCGTAGGTACAGTTTGCGACTAGTCCACGAACATTTGGTTTGCTGGGTAATCACACCCACACATACACATGTCATATTCAAACACATACACTAACGCATGCAGAGAGTCAAATAGCCTTTGCTAACCATTTGTTTGAATGAGCATATTCCACGCAAATGCAGTTGAGCCTGTCATTTACAGAGAGACAGAGAGAGAGACACTAAGCGTAAGATTAATGTACATATGTATATGAATACATGTTTCTGACATATTACATATGCATAAAGACAAACTTCATCCAAAATGCATCCATTTGTAAATCATACAGTTTAAATGTCATACACGTACAAGTAATATTGATTTGCATTGAGTAAATTGTAATATTTTGATGGGAAATGTGAACATGAATGCTTGGCTTGACTTTAATTTGGACTAAGCATAATGTAGGATGTATAGTAATTGTTTTAATGAAAGCTCAATCAGACTTTAATTGGTAAGTACAACTTGTTTTGGAATAACTCATTCACATTTACTCAACACTTATTATTGTAGCTACATGTATTAATCTTTTTAATGGTCCCAAATTACCACAGTTGAAAAAGATATTAGGTTTCAGCATTGACCTAAACCCATTAGTTAATAGATGGTTTTCAGTGTTTTTTTTTTGCTTTTCGATATTCGATGTAGTTACAAAAATTTATTCGACAAATCTAAATTTTTTGTCAGATTTTTATATTTCTCCAATGCACGGGCCCATTGTCCAGATTTTGGCCAAAAGCCTTACAGACGAAATTCAAAATTTGGACACAATGACAATTTAATATGATTTTAAACATATTAATGTATCCTGTGCAAAAAATAAGTATTAAATTTTAATTACTGGTTCTTAAGTAATTAGCCATCAAAGTTGGCATTTTGTATTTTTTTAACTTTCCCGATAATTTACAGAAAAAAAAACCTGCATTTACTATGATACATGCAGCTACGAAATCTTCATTTACTTTGTTATTCATAAATGTTACTTCAAAGAAAAAATAAAATTGAGCTTGAAAATTTTTTGGTTTTACATATATTCGAGTAGTTATAAAGATTTTGTTGGTTTTTTTATCATTTGGCTACTTTGCTTTAAGGGTACCTCCGACTACCATTCGATATTTGATCGAAAAAAAATTTATAAATTTCTTCACATGTTTTACAACAAAATGTAATTCCTCCCGATTTTCGGAAATTGAATTTTGTATCTAAAAGTTGAATATTAAAAATTGACCTCCAGGAAATTGTACTATTTTTTGAATTTCTTAGCTGCCTAAAAGTATGCTTTAATTTTTTTCATTTCAAAAGTTGTACTTAAATATAAGAAAAATGTACATTTTGAAAATTTTATAGCATACTTACAAAGGCGCAAATCAAAAATTGTAAAATTGATCAATTTTGAAGAAAAAACGTAAATATTGATTTTTGAAATTTTTTTTCGGAAATTAAAAGAACATGCAAAAAAAAATTATAACAGTTAAAAAACATATTGATTAGTGATGTCGTCTTTTAGTTATGTGCTTGGAAAGCTGAAACTATTTGGGGCTATAACTTCAAAACCATTCAATATTTTGGCTATTTTTTCAATGTATGAGGAGCTCATATCTACTTCTGTGTGAAACATGGTCCAATTCCAATACACCGCTTTTTTTTTTTTATTAAGTTAAACATTTTTTTTTAAATTTTTTCCAATTTTGGTTTAGATTATCTATATCTTAAAAAAATCTGAGGAGGCTCAAACTTAAATAATAAAAAAATAACTCAATCCTTTACGAACACGTGTGTAAAATTTTATCACCTTAAAAAAATTATTACGGAAATGCCAGGGTTTTACCCAAAATATGAGAATCTGGGACCATAGTGCAATGTTTATGACCAACCACTAATTTTTTTTCGTAATCGATGGGATCTTACGAGCTATGAATAAAACTGTAAGGAACATTTTTTTAATCTTTTAATTAACGTTCAAAGTAGAATTTTTCTCAAAAATTTAGCAACCAAACCGCAAAGACAAATTTATATATGTCAAATGTTATCGATGGGCATATCAACTATCTATAGTTAAGTAAAAAAATTATCATAATCAGTTTAGTACAACCAGTGATATTTTTTCGTAATATCTCGAAATCCGTTCCATGAAATAATTTGTTCACTGCATTTTCGGTTTTAGCATGCCTTTTTACTATGGAAACGACTAAAACATGTTGAGGATACGAAAATTTTTTAAATTTGAAAACTAGTGTAATCTAAACTTGATCTTTAGACGTCGCGACGTTGAGTTTTGAGACTGACACTCTACCAACCAACAAGATCTAGGCGTTCAGACAGACTGACAGGCGGTCGGACACAACTATATCAAATTCTCCCTATGTCTCTTTCCCTATATTACATACATAAAAAATAAAAAATAAAATAAACTAAAAATATTTTTTATTTACTTAATATTAAAATTATTATTTTTATAAAGCCATATTTTTTAGATTTTTCTGCAGTCTACAAATTTTTAAATTGCATTAGAATTTTAAAGAATGATTTTCAACCAAATTATTCCAGCCCATGCGTGCTTCACACTTCACTACTTAAAAATATTGAGATGCGGTCTTGATATTTAGAATTACTTTTAAAATCTTTCTTATAATGTCAAAATTAATATTCATAGCAAGTCCGAAGCTATTATCTTTCCATTCCGAGTAGTTATGCTTATTTGTAATTATTAGAAGGTAATCCCATCGAATTTTTTATACTTTTTTTTTCGTGCATAAAATATAATTGATCCAATTTTTGATAGAAATTGATATCACTTTTAAATTTAAAACTTAGCAAAAATTGTTGATTTTTTTTTTTTTTACGCAATTCATTTTATTTTCTAGTTTTAAATTTTATTTTTCAATAATAAAAATGTGTTTAAATATCTTTATTCGCTTAGAGATATGGTTTGTCAAAGAAACGTCTAAAAACAAAAATTGAAAAATTCTGTTAGTTTTGATATCGATAAATAATCGAAATTTTTTAATAAAAAATGACTTGGCTAATATTGGCTATTAATATGTGAAAATCATCAAAATCAGAAAGTGGTCCGCTCTCTTATTACCGCCGATACATTTTCGACTACAATTCCTGAAGCTCTTGGGACTGGAGGAGGTATTAACACAAAGAAAAAATAAGTTTCTTTTTTTATTTTGCATAGTTCATAAACCAATTTTTGTCCGGGTAGGGTATAAAACTTCGAATTAAGACAGTCCTAGATACAGCAAACGCAAACTTCATCTGCATTGGAATAAGGTTCTTCTTTTAGTAATACTTCATGATATCCGAGATCTAGGTGTAGACAGGCATGGTTCAATAACATTCTAAGATGATGCTATGTAATTCATTTTGGTAAAAAACTTTTTGGCGAAACAAACGTTACAGAAATCTATAAAACCCGCGACCCTGAGTGCACAGGGTTTACAAAAATTTATTTTTTTTTTTTTTCAATTTTAAGTCTTACTTCATTAATGCTATTAAAATAAAAATTTAAACAATAATTAGTTTTGCCGCTTGTTGCAGAATATGGCTGCCACCTTAATACTCCTTAAATCCCTCATGTTCCTGCTTATTAAATATACTTCCGCATACTTCTGCATAAATTGCACATATTTCTCAGTTAATTAGCGCGTTACTTTGTGTTTGTTGTTTGACCAACGTGTCAAACCCAAAATACCAAAATACCAGGATAAACACAGCGTCCCAAAACCAACAGAACAAAGCAAAAAAAAAAAAAAAAACCCCAATCTAAATGGTTAAACAATACTGGTAAATAAAATTAAAAACGCGAAATCCGTAAAACCAAACAGCCCACAACAAACAGTAAACAAACCGCAGCCAAAAGGGCTTCCAATGTTGCCAGGTGAGTGCGTCAAAAAAAGGAACGGGCTGACTCACGGACGGACAGACGAACGGTAAGTACTTCGTACTTACGAAGCCGCAATTTAAAGTCGAAGACTCATTTCCGCAATGCCTGATTAGAGGCTAAAGCCCGGCTTGGTATGGTATGGTCTGGTCTGGCTATAGTGTGTGTGTGTGTGTGTGTGTGTGTGTGTGTGTGTGTGTGTGTGTGTGCGTAGTCGTCGCTTTTGCCACAGTTAATTAAAACTTTTTCGCGCCACAAAACTTTGAAATAAACCGCAAACAAAAGCGGAATTAGTGTTTTTTGCACCCTAAACGTGGTAGTAAAATAAAGCAGAAGAAATTTCTCAAGAATAAGACATTGCTAGGGTTGCCACGTAGACGTTGCGGGGATGGTAAAGCATAAAACGCAGTCAACCCGTTGCACAGTGGTCGAAATGGTCTCTTCAGCTGGTTTAAAATGAAATTTAAAAATTTTGATTGACTGCAAAATTGTGTTTGTTTTACATTAATATTTATTCATTTATTTTTACACTGTTTGCTTAAAGTTAAAAATTAAAGCTACAGAGAGGAGGACATCCATAGCTTTCGGCTGGACTTCATTAATATTATTATTACGTACGGGTACAGGTAAAAAAAATGTGGTGCACTTCATCAACTAAAACAAATAAAAGAATACTAACCAGGATTTCACGTCAAACATGGCCAGTGTACAATAGTAAAAGAACTAAAGAACTTTGCTGGTTAAATAGAGCTCATTGCTCGAAAGTTATCCGAGCGATCACCGGACACTGGCTAGTGGGGACTCACGCGTCAAGGCTCAACGCTCCTCACCACGATTTCTGCAGAAGTTGTGGCGATGAGGAAGAGCTAGAGACGGTAGAGCACCTTTTCTGTCACTGTCCGGGACTGTGTAGGACAAGATTCCGCTTTCTCAAGTCTTATTTTCTACATGACCTTTCCCAGCTCTCAGAACAGAGTCCAAAATGCCTCTCAAGGTTCATTCAGGCCACCGGATGGCTGTAAATGGAGACATCTAAAAGACCTACTAGTGGGGAAGGGTGGATGAAAGTCCATCACTGCGGTATCACAACGGGCCAAATTGCTGGCCTAAGTGAGCTGAGACGTGTCTCAGCTACTGCTCTAACCTAACCTAACCTAACCAAAAGAATCTGAATTTAAGATTTTTGGTCATAAAATCGTGATCAAATTTATTTTTTTATTATCTGTTTGAGAAAATCGTTCTTGAATTAAAGTTTTTGAATATAAGTCCGCTAAGTCTTGATTTGAGATTTAACCACAATTGTTTCATACTGAAAAAAAAAACTTGAAAAACTTTAAATAAGTAGACTTAAAAAGCCACGAACTTAATCTAAAACTGTGGCCATAATCGTAATTTCGGATTTTATATAGCCTTTTTACAAGATTTACATTTTAAAAACAAATTGTTGCCATTTAGGGAATGAAAGGACTGCTTTAAGACCGAAAAATCTTAATTATAGGAGAGTTTTAAACAAAATTAAGACTGAAAAATTGTAAAATAGTAAACAGAATCTTATATTCGTACTTTCAACCAGCTCGAAATACGAATAAATAAGGCTAGGAAAACTCTAAACTCGTTTATTAAAATTTATTATTATTAGTTTGAGAATTTGAAAAGTCTCTTAAATATAGAGAAGACTGAAAAAGTCTAAAATTTTAACCAATATCTTATTTTTGGATTTTTAACAAGTTGGAAATACAATTTTTCGGCAAATTGATTTAATTTCTAGAATGGAAAAACCACTTTCAAGACCCAAAAATCCTAAACATAAGAATGTTCAAAATTAAAATAATAATCTTATCATAAGAATGAGAAAAGGCTTCATTTTAGAATATTTGCTTTAATTTTAATAAGTTTTGTAAGTCTTGTGTTAGGTTTGAAATTTTATAATGCCATTTGAAGTTAGAAATTATTTTTCAAGAATTTTTTTTTGAAACAATTTAATTTTCTTAATTTGAGTATTTTTGATCATACCATCAAAATTTTTGCATTTCTTTAAAGTTAAATATATTTTTTTTAATTTCATCAATTATCATTTTAGAATTTTCCCTTTAATTTTAATAAGTCTTGTAGGTCTTGTTTCAAGTTTGAAATTTTATTATACCAAAAATTTGAAAAATTTGAAATATATATACTGTAGGTCCCTGTTCTCTTTGAACAGTTATTAATAGAGATCCCCGTGTCCCAAAAAAAAATTGTTGTCAGTCAGGGAATTATTATATATAAAATTTGAATTTAGGAATTATTTTACTAGAATGTAAGATTTTTTATTTGAAAAATTGTTGGTCTTAATTTGAGAATTTTTGATCATGCCATCAAAATAATGGCATTTCTTCAAAGTTAAATAATTTTTTTTATTTAAGAATATTGATTTTTTTTTTAAGATTTGTTGGGCTTTTTTTTTAAGTTATTTTTTTCTAATATCCAAATATATTTTTTAATATTAATTTTTTTTGTGAAATGCTTTTTTAAACAGATTTGTGCATAAAAAAATTAAGAAACCTAATACGAGTGTACCACGCATATTTTTCAAGCTAATTTCCATTTAGACCACTGTGTCTTGTCACAGTGACTTGTAGCTGATTGAAATGAGTTGGTTGACTGTAAAAGCCACGCCCCCTCCAACGCCCAACGTTGCCCCTGGCATTTCTCGTCAGTGGCGGTTCCGCTTCAATTGAGTGATTTAATTTCGCAGCTATTTATGCACAGCTTTTTTTTCTTCTGCACAGGCATTTAATTTTAATTTAATAAAATTTAATCGTTTAAATTCAAAGAAAGTAGAACTTTGAAGTGTGTGTCAAGAATTTGACAAGTTTGATGTCGACACTCAATCGATGTAGTAGTACCTACTTATATAAATATTACAAATAGAGTAAGAATTCGACTTACTTTGGGTATTGTAGCATATTTATAGGCATGCCAATCACTTGGCCAAGGTCTTTAGCAAAACTAGTGCACCCTTGTCAGACAGCCCCATTCTTTATAACAAGAGCCGGCAAGTTTTCAATGCAATTTACTTGCCATGAACAATAAACATGAGCTTCATTTTGACATTGAATATCCATCAAATATTTTTCACTTGCTTCTTTGCATACAAATAATTGAAATTTTACACATGCCAGTGGCGTACTTGGCGGGCTCTTGGGGGACTACGAAAATAATCGAAGATATACATATTAGGCTTGATTTATTAACAGAAATATTTTCCAATTTCAAAAAGTAAAAGTCTGATCCCATTGAGCAAATGCGTTTGGTCACCTCATAAATTTGGAAGAAGTTGCAAAACTTTTAAATAGTAGAATGTAGTAGAGGTGGGATACTGGGATACTATCGATGACACTATTGATAGTATCGATTGTTTAATTTTTCGAATACTATCGATGGTTTTGTTCAATATATTGATAGTATACTTTTGTATGTAAAAAAATTTGTTGACAAATCAACGAACAAATAATTGGCAAAGTGCCGAACATTTAAAAAAAAAGCAGTGGTAACACGTCGAAGCTTTTTGACCATCCGACGCTTTTAGAGTCACCAAATCCGATTTATGAAAATTCTTCTGGACGCCTTTCCGGATAGTAGAAGGCTTTGGCTTCCGAAATTTTGAATTTCATAAAATTCGTTTAATTCGTAAAATAAGATAGCAGCAATATTTGACATTCCACATAATTTGGCCAGTCAAAGTTTAAGCCAAGATGCAAATCCATTGAGCTTTTGAAAGGTTACTTGAAAGATAATTTTTATTTGATTGTTAATTGTTAAATGTTTTGGTTTTTTAAGATGTAATTTGAAAAGGATTTCTTTTTGCAATATCATGAATAAAACGTTTCTTTTAAACATTTTGAAATAATCTTTTTGTAAGTATTATAATTTGCCCCAATTGCTCTATGGTACTTATTGAAAGAATGTGTCCCTTTTTTTTTATTTATTTATTTATTTATTTATTGCTTAATTCCCTTAATATACAAATTTTCTTAAGCTAGTATATGAACAATATTATTTACAGTGTTGAGCTATCGCTTTTCATCTGGGAAATTTATATATGTCGTTTTACATGATGCGTTTTAGGTGTCCCTTTTTTGTGTGCCATATTTCATTTTGTTTGATAGTACTATCGATAATATCGATAGTTTCACATATCGAAGTCTAAACTATCGAGTGGTGGCACTATCGTTGCAACGAATATTGAAGGTTTTTGTCCCGATTATTATTCCTTTTTCACTCAAATATGTGAAAACGCCTTCTTTGGACAATGAGTACTGAATATTTTTAAACGATTATTATTTTACTTAAATAGGTGTACGTATACATTTTTTTTTTGATTGTTATTCGATTTTCACTCAAATATGTGAAGATGACATCTTTGGAACTACTACCGTGCATTATTATTATTTTTTTTAAACGATTTTTTTCTTCTAAATTGTTCTTTTCGTGCCACATAAAATGTAGTTTTTATGATAAAAAATTTAATTTTATAGATTTTAATACTTAGACGTTAGGACGCGATAAACGTAGTGACGGAAATGAAAATAAACTATAAATGGGTCCGCTAAGCCAGAGCCAAATTAAATAATCGTAAAATCATTCTTAGATGAATCACTGGCCATTAAAACATTGTCCGTAGCAAAAAAGCTAAGATGCTAGTCGGAGACGATGCTGTTAGACTCCTTATATAGCCAGAGAGCTATTGTGACATTGGAAGAAACAACACCAATGCACTGTTTAGAGAAGATGATAGACGGAGAAGAGACGCCAAGCTACGTTGTAGACTTACGAGACTCTTGAGCAAGTTGGTCATCAGCGACTCTTCTGTGAAATTGAAAAGGAATTTTAAAACTTAAATAGGTTCAAGAACATCTTCCAATTCGGCGAAAATTTTCTGTGGATGCTGAGTGGATTACTTACATGAGATTGGAGGCCTAGGAGACACTTTAGCAAGATGGTCATCACTGACTCATCTTCTATTGAGCAGAAATCCTCCATTTAATGACAATAATACTCTAGCCAAAAGAGGGATATCACTCTTTGGCGGGCATTAAAAATTTAGCGCTCCTTGTCAATCAGATAGAACCATCCTAATAAATAAGTTTTTTTTTTTTAAAATTTGGTCTAGCTCAGGAGCTTTATACTAGCAGCATAACTTTTTTTTTTTTTTTTTTTTTTTTTTTTTTTTGTATTTATTTTGCAAAATTATCAAAAATACATATATTTTTATGAATTGCAGGTTTCTTATTTTATGATCGCCAATCCAGCTTGTTTAGTTAGAGATGTCTTAGGAGTGTTAAGGAGTCCTGTCAATCAGGAGGCCATCACTTGGTCCGCTTTTCTGTCGGTCTTCTTTTCGTTTTCTTTCAGTTCGGCGCTTGTTGGAGCAGATTTTTAAAACTTCTTTTTTTAAGCCTTTTTATAGGATTTTCATTTGGGAGCCCTTTTGCCAGCCTATTACGATGTCTCTTTAGCCTTTCGTTGTAGCGGCTTGTGTGCTTATTTATCTGGAGATCGACGGTCTCCAGTCTGAGGTCGTGGTGCAAGGTCGAATTCCTTACATACCATTCACACCCAGTAATAAGGCGTAAGGCCCTGTTCTGGAGTGTCTGAATACAAGCAGCATAACTCAGCAGGGTTTCAGCTTTCCTTTTAAAATTATTAATTTTAATACAAAGCTATAGTCACCCCCCAACAAAAAATCTATCTACGTCACTGACACACACATATATTTACATATGTTATTCCAAGCATACCCACGACATGACTTAAGGTTTCTCTTAACCTGTCGTAAATATAATCAAGTGTAGTATTATGCCTAACACAGTACATAGATTTAGCATCAAAGGAAAATCCAATAATATTAATACTTTAAATTGCAAAATCTCTGACATGTTCGCATTTGCATATTTAATGCGATATATGTTTATATTTATTATTTTTTTTTTTTCGTCTAAAATGTAAATAAACTCCTCATAGAGCCATAACATATGATGATCCACAGATATGCTGACATTTTTTGGCAAGATAGAAAAAAAATGTACATAAAGAGTGTCAAGTGGATAGGAAAAACCAATTCGAGGAAGCAAACTTTGTGCGCCTGCAATGAGGTGTGAAATTGAAATTTGGTTTCTTTGTCGCAAAACAACTCTAATATTTATGTCTAATATATATATATATATATATATTTATATATAATATACGAGTACATATTGTGTTATTTAATGATATTTTACAATAGAATGACATGATTTTGATTTATGGCAAAGGAGTTCATAATGACACAGTACCTAGTTTAAAATGTTTTTAAAGTTGAGATTTCCTGCATACTGACTGTAAAGTTGAGAAGTTGTTGTACAGTGCCAAAACTTTTATGAGGATATAACATAACATTTTCACTTCTACCTTGAGCGTTCATATAAGGCTACATTACGTATACGTAATATTATTTACAATTCTTATAACTCATAATTCCACACTCGAAATTTTGAGACCATATGTTTCTATTTATAATTAATAATTTGTTTTTTTTTTAATTAAATGCAAATGGATATACAGCTTTAAATTGGGAATCAGAATAGTAACAAACGAATAAAATATTCGGATTCGTTTTGATTTCACATGTTTGCGCTCCCAATTTCACAATTTTTTATGTGGTTTGAAACCGATTGCTGCGTTGCAAGATAAATTCAATTGAAATTGATAAGTGCACGTATCTCAAACTGAAATAATTTGTTAAATATTCTTTGAAATTCTTAGATTATATCTATGCCAATTTAAAGTTAGAAATTTACTAATAATTATTTTATTTTTGATTCTAATCCAAAAATAGCATCCACACTAGGGTGGCCATTTTTGCAACATCTCACGATTTTACTAACGCCACCCCCTAAAAAGTTTCCTTTTTACCTGCATATAGCGCCTGTAAAATTTAAAAACGATCCAAATGTATTTGATGGGTCCGGCAATAGGTCAAAGGTCATAACTCGCACTTTTTCCGTTTTTGACTGTATTGTTGTACATAAAGTTTGAAATCTTATTTTAAATCAAACAAGATGGTTTAAAAAGTCTCATATCTACCAAAACATAATTTTAAAAAAATATAGAGTCGGCCAAAATAAATTTGGTAAGCTCTAAAATTGATTAAATTGACTAATTATACCAGTTTACAAATAAAAAAAAATGTTGGTATCCTTAACATTTTTGAATCGTTTCTGTAGTAAAATGACATGCTAAAACCGAAAATGCAGTCAAAATTTTTTTTCATGAAACGGGCTTCGAGATATTCTGAAAAAACCATTTTTCGAAATTAAAAAAAAAAAAGTGCCTTTACTTAACAGTAAATATCTCTGGTTATACTAAAGTGATTTCGATAATTTTTTTTTTCGACTGTAGATAATTGAATTACCCATTGATTATATTTGGAACATGTTTTTGTCAAACTTACGGTTTGTTCGCTATTTATGCATTCATATGAAACTTTTTTATGACCTTTGACCTATTGCCGGACCCATCAAATACATTTGGATCGTTTTTAAATTTTACAGGTAAAAAGGAAACTTTTTAGAGGGTGGCGTTATTGATATCGACGGTTTAAAAATCCTCCATACCAGCGGCGGCCACCCTAATCCACACGCTAACAAACACATAAATATATCATATATCCATAACTGATAGGTGCGGCAGGGTCTTAGTCCCAACTCACTTAGGCCAATAATAGGCCCGTTGTGATACCGATAATGGGAGTAAGTGATGAGGATATAGAGTCGCCCAGTTAGGGAAATATGAGAAGGTATTGAAAAACGTAAAGGGAAATATGAAAAGGTTTGGACATCAAAAAATGTGAAATTAGCATCACGCAAAAACGAATAAAATGTATTTATGAATAAATATAATAATACAGCAATTCTCACTAAGAGTCGCTCAGCTGTTTAGAGCAAGTGCCATATGAGAATTTAACTAAAATAGTTAGTGAAATATGAGAAGTTATCGAGAAGCGTAAGGGGCAATATGGGAACGTTTTGGCAACAAAAAATTGGCATCACGCAAAAACGAATAAATTTTATTTACGAATAAAATGTATTCGCCTTTAATTATTCGTACAGCAAGGATGTATTATTATGAATGCTTTGTAAGATTGGCAATGATAATTCTCAATGACCACAAAGTTACCCAAAAACCAAATGTAAAATAAATAACTTTTTCCAATTTCTTTATTTTTAGGTTACTTAACATTCTTTTGTGAGACACCGAAAGATACATAACTTTGTTAATTTTTGTAAATTTTTTTTCATATTGTCCCTGATAGAGTTAAGCGAAATCAAAAACAGACAACATTCTTTTTCAATTTGTGGTTCAAAGTAATTGTAAAGCATATTAAATACATATTCAAATTTTAAGCAGTTGAGACTATTTATTGTGGTTAAAAGAAAATTTATAATTAGTTAAATAAAATTCTACCATAATTAACTTTTAAGCTCATTCCTTCATTTATTGATTGAGTGAGGGTACTTACTCCAACCTCAATATATTAAGCCATTGAACGTAATTTTCCATTCAATTGGCAAACCGGAAATATTAATTTTAGAATTCCATAAAATTTATCGATTAATTGCTCGTAAATATAAATTTATGCAGCGCAAATGATGCGCCCTTAAGTAGGCAACAAATGTGGTACGTATTAAGTGAACATTTACATATGTATGTATCAGTATGTGCTTCCTATATTCCACTAGTTTATGTGCGCGGTTATGTAAATTAGTTTGGTAACGGCATGAATTATAAATCAATTAAGTATTCAACTTTCAAGTAATTGAATAACAATAATAATTTATTGCGGCATAAAATGGGCGTTTGGAATGCAGCAAATACACAGAAAGAAAAAGTTAGTGGGTGCACAAAAAATGAAAGATTAAAATTTTGTAGTCCTAGTAATTGATCCGTATAAGATTCGAATTCAAACAAGTTTTAGACCTCTTGATCCTAAACTTTTTGATCTTTGAAGGACAGGTGCACAGTGGGCGAAATGTCGCTTTAGCCGGGTCATGTCAGTGGTTGGAAATCTAAGGGTCATTTACGAAGTAATTTTCTGCGTACAATCTGAATCCGGGGTCAGAATTGGACCATCACGACAGGATTTTGAGATATTTTAGGTTATGTATCCGAAAAATGGCGTTTTTTTTACAACTTTTAAGCTACATAACCTGGGCTGTGACTTTTTTCTTACAACGACATTCAGTGCAGTCACTTAATCAAAAAAAGGGTGCTTTTTATATAGCTTTCACTACATGTTTGCAGAATTCCGGATATCGTTCGCCCTTGCTTCTGAAATGTCAAAACTTTTATAATGTCTGTTTAATGAATGAAAGAATTTCAAGCATCTTGTGTTCAAGAATAAAAGTTATTTGATATTTATAAGAGGTAGGCCAGAAAATGATGCTAAATCTGGTTTATCTAGTTTTCTGCTCATCTGAATCAAAATGCTTTTTTATCTTTTAACCTTCACTTGTTTACTTTTTTGATGCAGTTTTCTTTTTAGCACTATATAAACTGATAGCAACAAGTACCAAAAGTTCATAATTTATTATATTTTTTTTTCTGTAAAATCTTTTTACGGTCTTCCAGCTTGAATTTCAGAATCTTTCGAACATACTGCTCCATCCTTACTCGTTTTTTCTCGAGTTTTTCAAGAATACGATGCAATGTAATTTTAAAATCATTTAGTAATCATCTGTGAAATTTTGTTTCTTGATTTTTTTTCAAGGTAAATAGTATAAATTTCATTTAGTACTTATTATTATAATCTATAATATACAAAATATGCAGTAAACAAAGCACACAAAATAGAATCATATATTACAAAAATTTTAATATTTATTAATTATGAATCATGACTAAAAAGAACATCTCATAGTACCTACTTCAACATATAAATTACCTCTTTACCTACAAGTTTTGTTAAGAAACGTCGCACAGTGGCACGGCAGCCGCAAAAGCGTTGCAAAAATCGATTTTGCGATGTAACCATTTTCTAAATGTAATACATGCATCTGATTTAGAATTTCCCAGGGATCAAGAAAATAAAAATTTTATTCAATTCGGATGAATAGTTTAGTTGCTACAGCCGCTCAAAGTGGAGTATATTTTCAACTTTGAAAAAAATCGCAATTTTTGGAATAAAAATTCGTGTTTAAGATTGTTTTGTGGTAAAACTACGCAACCAATCCCTATTTTCTTAGTTTCTATAAAAAGGTACATGAAATTTAAACATACAAGAAAAAAAAAATGACTTCATATCTTTTATGGGTTTTTCAATACTTCCGTTTAACTGAACCACTATATTTGGACCACTTTTTCAACTTTGGAAGAAAATATTTTAAATTACATATTTTTACATTTTTTCAATTTAACATAAATGGTTTTGTTATCAATTTATTTACCTACTCTATAAAGTTTTCGTCTACCTTTATCTACCTTTGGCTGTAAAGCCACTAGAAGTGCAGAAACCCAACTGCAAAAAATGCTACCGCAGCACAGTGGCACGGAAGCCAAAAAAACGTTGCAAAAATCATATTTTCTAAACCAATTGAGATATTTTTATGAATTAGATTGTATTTGAAAGAAAAATGTTCAGGCTTGAAAATAAGTGCTCATGTATGGTGATACGATATCTGAGAGCTGCGCAATATGTTGTGGAAGTTGGATTTTGTTGCCTGTGCAACATTTCCCATTGAAAAATACGTAATTATTTTTTCCATATTTTCTAAACCAATTGAGATATTTTAATGAATTAGATTAAAACAAAATAGAGAACAAAATCCAACTTCCACAACATATTGCGCAGCTCTCAGATATCGTATCACCATACATGAGCACTTATTTTCAAGCCTGAACATTTTTCTTTCAAATACAATCTAATTCATTAAAATATCTCAATTGGTTTAGAAAATATGGAAAAAATAATTACGTATTTTTCAATGGGAAATGTTGCACAGGCAGCAAAATCCAACTTCCACAACATATTGCGCAGCTCTCAGATGTTGTATCACAATGTATGGGTACTTATTTTAAAGCTTAAAGATTTTTCTTTCAACTACAATTTAATTCATACAAATATCTCAATTGGTTTAGAAAATATGATTTTTGCAACGTTTTTTTGCCTTCCGTGCCACTGTGCGTCGTTCCAAAAATAAATATTTTGCTAAATTCTTTGTTAATATCTGAATATAACATAAAAGCACGCATCACAAACATATTTTTTTTTATCTTATTATAAGGTATTCAGAACTAAAAACTCTTGATTTTTTTTCTAAAATAAATTTTTTCACTTTTTTTTTAGCGTAACTCATTTGTTTAAACAATTTTTCTGCAAAAAAGCTAGTTGTTTGCACTAGCAATTAGACAATTAGCCTGTAACTCTTAATTTGTGAAGTTAATAAAATAAATTAAATAAAAAAATTGGTGCTTACTCTGTATGATTAGATTAATTTTTAAAAACAATTTTTCCTTATTATTGAGTCGAAGCAATTTGTAAATTTTGTTTTTTGTAAATATTGTGTAAATCTGTAGATATATAGGTTTATAGTAGTTGAAGTCCTATCACACACTAAATTATGTTTAATGTGTAGCGATTAATTTTATGTTCTCAATATTGGATCATAACCTTATATGTATCGGTTGATTGCTAATAAAAAATATGTGTCAAAAATAAAAAAATACTCCAAATTGAACTACACAAGTTGTATTCAATTTCTTACATTTTTCTCTATGTGCATAGATAAAATGGCGGCAACGGAAGTAGTCCTGTGGTTCTAGCGCACGCATGTGTGTATGTGTGTGTTTGGCAAGCGCTGTTGCAATTTGGCACACGTTAAACCAAATTACAGCTAATTTCATCTAATTTTACAGCAAGGCAGACGCCTGACGGCGCTACTCTACAGATTTGTTTTAGTAACAGGAGGCGTCATACAAACACGCATGTCTAAAGTTAAATCCTTGAAATTAACATGCAAATGAACTGAAAAGTGCCGAGGCAGCTGCCGGCAGCTAGTCCAAAGCAGGAAGAAAGCTGTGGCAACAAATTCACGCTTTTCGCTTGAAATATTGCCAACCATTTTCATGAATATGTAACAACTTTTCAATGATGTGAGACAAGAAAAATGAAAAAAAAAAAACGAAAAGCTCGGAAAATGCCGCACAAATCTTTTTGCCTTTGCGCCAAAAAGACGACGCTTGCCTGCACTTTAAATATATTTTAAAGGCGAGCCCAAAAGTATGCCACACATTTTTTACAAAGGCATTTTCTTTAATGGAAAAACATATGTGCAGGCAGAGACCAACACAGAGAGAGAGAAAGAGAGGAAGGAGAGAGTCAGAGGCTGCTGCTCATTGTCAAAGTTTTATAGCAGGCAGCTGCTGCGTATACGTATTGGTGGGTTGGCAGAGACGGTTTGCCGCACCTGTCTCTAGCTGTCTGTAAGTTTCCCGGCGGCAATGATATGTGAAGCTGTTTAAAATACTCTCAAGTCTCCAACGTCGATATGTCGCGAGAATGCCAACGAAATTAACTTGTGAGTGACTAACACGCCCACAGGACACGATAGTCAGCTGGCACAAGCAGGCATATATTCTTTGCAGTTACTCTGGCCAAGGATATGTACACTGGAACATCAATTTTGGAACGAATAGGCGCGATTATTTTACAATTCAAACGGATTTGGGTAAAACAAATAATTTCAAAATTTTTAAATTTTTACAAAACTGTCAAAAAAGGAATCCATTAATTTTGCAAACTTTTGCACAATAAATTTTTATGTTATACGCGAATCCTGATATAATCGACATTCCAGTATGCAACAGACACTGATTTGAAATCTGTTTTTAGCTCCGATTATGTTCACTCTGCTAATCAACATTAACGCACCAGGAAATCTCAAGGAATCCTTGAGAGTCATTCACACTAAAATCTATGGCTTCAACAGCTATTCAAGCAAAAAGATATTGCAAAAAGATATGGAATATTTACGTACAAATTTTAATAATTTTTTTTCTTTAATACACAACAAGCTCCAACAAGCGCCGAACTGAAAGAAAACGAAAAGAAGACCGACAGAAAAGCGGACCCAATGATGGCCTCCTGATTGACAGGACTCCTTAACACTCCTAAGACATCTCTAACTAACCAAGCTGGATTGGCGATCATAAAATAAGAAACCTGCAATTCATAAAAATATATGTATTTTTGATAATTTTGCAAAATAAATACAAAAAAAAAAATACACATATGATATTTGTTCTATATAATATTAAAAAAAAAATAATTATTTTTTGACTTCTTTAAAAAATTACCAAATAATAATCTTTTATATTTAAACAAATAAATAAATTAATAAAATTAATAAATAAAATTAAAATAATACTTTCACAAAATTTTAAAAAAAATTATAATTTTATTTTTTATAAACATTGTTGCACCTAATCGATATGATACGTATTTACGCAACAAAAGAAAGCGACTGAAAACATGATTAATTGATTTAAGAAGAACAAGTTTGATTAATTGCATAATCAAATAAAATTAGGAATATTTTGAAAAAATAAAATGAAATAAATCTAAAAAGTTCTTAAACAAAAAATTGCAATTGACATATTAAATAGTTTAAGGTTTCAAACGGCTTTTTTTAGCTTTTAATTTTCTTAAAAAAAATTAATATTTCAAATTTTTTTAATTTATATAAAGCTAGCTTATACTTAAAAGTTAAAAACTAACAATTACAAATAGTAAGCCATGGCTACCGGAGCCTTTAGCTAATTTTTTTTTTTATTTTATTGACAACTTAGATAAAAAAAATTATTATATTATAAGTTGAAATCAAGTATTTTTATTTCGTTTTATCTACGAACCGGTCTGTATCATTACTTTGAAGCCCCTTTAGAAAAATTTGTATAGCTTTAAAATTTTTATACGCTGTACCTATAGGTACAAAGGGTGTACTAGATTTGTGCAATGTATGTAACGGACAGAAGGAGGCGTGGCAGACCCCAAGTCCTTTATACCAAAATGCTTATCATAACCTCGGGTAGCGATTGAGCCATGTCCGTCCGTCCGTCTGTATGAACGCCTAGATCTCGGAGACTATAAGAGCTAGAGACACGAAACTTTACCATCTGGTGCGCATATTTCCTAAGAAGATGAAGTTTGTTGAATCATGTCAATATCTTTCCCCGTTCCCCCCTGTAGATTTTCGCGGTTTTTAGCCACACCGTTTAATATTTTCATTTGAAATTTAACAGAGCGATGCGTTGTAGTTACATGCATCTATGTGTAAAAAATGAACAAAATCGGACAAATACAACAGAAGTTATAGTCAAAAATGTGAAAATTTCACCTCCCCTTGCCAATAAACTGCGTCAATATTTGACTCTAGGTAATTATGGCTACAAGTGACCTAGAATCACAATTTTTGGTAAGCTCATTTATGTGGCTCTAATGAACAAATCCACATCAAAATTTTATCGATGCGGTCCCCCCACCCCCCGCAATCGATTTACCGTGTTTTCTCCCACACCCCTCAACATATCAACTTGAAACTTACCCAATATAATTAAAATAGCTTCTTTGACGTAACTTTCGATTTTCATCAAAATCGGTACAAATTTAGGGAACTTATAGGTATAAATATCGTTTTGCACCAAAAAAAAAATAAATTCCAATTAGAAAGTTCTTAGATGGAATATGCAGGAAAAATTTTTTTGACACAAAAGGTACAGGGTATTCCACTGTCGGGCACCGCCTCGACTGTACCACATTTTCAAAGTAAATTTTTTTTTCATTTGGGCAACATTCTAAAAAAACCCAAGTTTACTTTTAAGAAAAATAAATGAAATTAATTAAATAATAAACTATTAAATGTATGTTAAAGTTTGATCGAAAAGGGTGGTCGCTCATTAAAATCGAAATATAAACATAGAAATATGTGTATTTTGCTTAAAATTAAGTTAAATTTGGGTAAAATATTTAGCTACAATTAGATATAAAAACTATAGCAATCGCTTAAAAACATTTCCGACATCATTTTCGGTTTTAGCAAATGAATAAAAAATTTTGAGAATACTTTTAATGTGACCTAGAAGCGGATTATTTCAGCAGTTTCTGTTTAGAGATACATATATAGAATAATTTAAAATCTAAAATGAAGAGATCGATTGTTTAAACATAGGCGATATGTATAACTTATTTATTTTGTATTATATTTATATTTCAGAAAATGTATATTTTACAAAAGACGTATTATTTTCATAAATATAAACATATTAATTATACATTTTTCATTTAGATTTCTATTTATATAAGTATTTTTTTGAATGTTATTTCCAAGTTTCTTAAAAATAAACATATTGAATATACATTTTTTATTTTAAATTATATTTATATTTATTACATTTAATATCATATTTAATTTCTTTGAAACATCTAATTACTCATCGAAATAACATTCTACAAAATTCTACATTCTACAATAAACTATATTTATTTTTTAAGTGTATCTAAACTTTGGCTTGCAGAAAGTAATTTTTTTTAACATTTTTTTTATTTTTCATTTTTATAGCATTGTTGCTTTACACAACATTTTTCGAGTGCTTTAAATGCGACTCTGGGTATACGAGTAAATGTGCGTAAGAGTTATGTGTATGTAGTTAAGTGCACATGGCAAGAAAACAATTTGCGACTTTTTGTGGCATGTAGGCGCAGCACTTATGGAACCCAAACAGTCTATGCTTAAGAACCAGTGCCAACAAAAACAAATCTTATGCTTATGGCTCAAAATTGAGAACTTGTACAAATATTTGCAATATGCTCAATAAAAGTCTGAAAAAGTTTTGAAGCAAGTTAATCATATTTAACCTTAAACGTTGTTAGCAAAATGCTTCCAAAAAAATTAATAAACTGAAATTTTGTCTGCCTTAATTTCAAGACACAAAGCCTCTCGTCTAGCCAACTTAATTTTGTAGTAAATGTTTTACTAACATACTTTTAGGGGCACATAAGTCCATATTGTCGTCGTTTGTTGCGCCTCAATTGAAGCACGACAAAATGGCGGTAACCAGGAGCGGAGTCAAGGCGCAAGGTTCCAGCAGTGCGTGTCCGCCTCAAATATTTTAGTTTCTAACAAATTTTAAACGTGTTTCTACTATTCAATAAAAAATCATACTGAATAAAAGATTGAACCTTTTGAAATATTTTCCCGCATACGCTCCTGATGATACAAATTTGCTGACGCTGCATATTAAAGTCAAGTGCAAGTGCCTTCTTCTTCTACATATTTCACGCCATGATTGCTTACCTTAGAGGAAGACCTCAAGGAAGGGTTTGACAGCACTTCAACTGACTTCGTATACAAGCAGCATAAACTTGGCAGCCTTGGGTACAATTTTTTGGGTGGCACTCAAAGCTTTGCATAATTTTGTCAGGCAGCGCCTCAAGGTCGCAATGTCAGCGCGCCATTTTTCATTTTCTTAGCTAAAATGTGAAATACTTAAATGCTTCTTACTGTCTCAATTACTTTGTTTATATTTTTTTTTTTTTTTGCTTGACTTAGAAATTGCTCTTTTGTCTGGCTGGAAAGTTGAGTTCCGAGTGGGGATCAAGTTGAACGGGCTGCCTTTCCATGTAACTTGGCCATTACTTACAAACAGGCGTTTCCCTATACATATGCTGTCCAAGTACTGTGTAATTATGTTGGGATATTCGAGTAACCCTTAAAATTTTGTCATGTGTATGCATATCTTTATCAAGCTGCGCATGGAAAGAATCCCATGGTGAACCCTTTACTGAATGAAGATTTTTGCTTATCCTTTTCGTTAAGCTGACATTTTGAATTTGGCTTTGGATACTCTTTGGTAAGCTAAGAGCCTACTAAGTTTGTCAAGCAGTTGGTAACATATTGAGAGAGTTTGCAATTTTTGGTATTTTTACAAAATTGTATGGGGTGCATTTTTAAGAGTCAGCTCGAAGATAGACCGGTAGAGTGGTAGCGCTTTGGGAGCGATGACCAAGATTTTTGACCAACAAGTAAAGACAAAAGTTTGCATAGATCTTCAGATTGATGCAAGAGATGTTTGTACAATTTCTTAAAATTCTCGGCTAAAATACTGTCATTTCCATAATGATTTTTGTAGAATAATGAAAATTGTTACACATTTTCTAACAGATTAAATTCTATCTTTAAATTAAAAAATAAAAGAAAATTTGGGCCCACTTGGCAAAAATCTGGCATATCCATAATAATTTTTTAGAGTGATGAAATTTTACACACGTATTCGTAAAGGATTGAACTATTTTTCTGGGAAGTTTGTGCCTCCTCAGATTTTTTTAAGATATAGCTAATCTAGTCCTAAATTGGAAAAAATGAAAAAAAAAACAAAAAAAATGTTTAACTTAATTAAAAAAAAAAACAGTTAATTGGAATTGGACCATATTTCATACAGAGGTAGATATGAGCTCCATAAACATTAAAAAATAAGCCTACACCCAAAGTATTGAATGACTTTGAAGTTATAGCCCCAAACAGTTTCAGCTTTCCAAGCCAATTACAAAAAGACAGCACCACCAATCAATCTGATTTCAAAAAGTTATAATTTTTTAGGCAAGCTCTTTTAATTTTCGAAAAAAAATTTCAAAAATTCATATTTAAATTATTACGTTTTTTCGTCAAAATTGATAATTTTTACATTTTTTGATTTGCATCTTTTTAAGTATGTTATAAAATTTTCAAATTATACAATGTTTTACATTTTAGTACAACTTTTGAAAAAATGGTTATTAAAGCATTCTTTTAGCCAGCTAAGAAATTCAAAAAATAGTAAAATTTCCTGGGGGTCAATTTTTAAATTTTTAGATACAAAATTCAATTTCCGAAAATCGGGAGCAATTACATTTTGTTGTAAAACATGTGAAGAAATTTATAAAATTTTTTTCGATCAAATATCGAGTGGTAGTCGGACGTACTATTAAAGCAAAACAGCCAAATGATAAAAAAACCAACAAAATCCTTATAACTACTCGAATATATTTAAAACCAAAAAGTTTTTAAGCTCAATTTTATTTTTTCTCTGTATTAATATTTATAAATAATAAAGTGACTGAAGATTTTACATGTATCATGGTAAATGCTGGTTTATTTTTTCTGTAAATTATTGCGAAAGCTCATAAAATACAAAATTTCAAAATGTTGATTGCCAATAACTTAAAAACCACTAATTATAATTTAATAATTTTTTTTGCTCAGGATATCTTAATATGTGTAAAATCATATTAAATTGACATTTTGTCCAAATTTTGACTTTCTTCTGGGGGACTTTTGGCCAAAATCTGGCTACGCCGGCCCATTGTGACATGGTAAAGCTCAACCCCAAAGAAGCGAACGTTCGGTCCTTTCCAAGGGCAGCCCGAACAGAGCAGCCATTTGTTTGATGTGGCACACTGACGATGAAACGGATTTGATTGATGACATCTGGCGCTGGCGCTAGCGGGAAGACCGAAAACCATAATCAGCAATTAGACAGAAAAGTTCCACATTTCTCTTGTCACTCTTATGGTTGTGAACAAATTTTTTATGCCACAGGAAGTGTTTAAGAAAAACAATTTCCATGACCTTAGCAACGATGAGATCAGAACTTTAGGTGGCGAGGGACTCCGGCGGCTGAACAATGCGGTTATTAAGGGTCTGCACCATTTTACGCAATACCATAAAGAGCGCGCTCGAAATTCGGGATTATGGAGCTCTTCATATGTGGTGCACTGACAACACGGAAACGATGGAAACCTTAGAAAGTTAAGAAAAATTTAATTATTACTATTTTAAAATATCGACTTAAAAATAAACAACATATATGCCTTTTAAGAGCATAGAAACTTCGTATCTTAAACCATAGTATGCGCCAACTTTTTTCATACTTTTTAAGTACTAGCGAAATTTGTTTATTATAATCTTTAAGATTCCAGGACGTGCGCCCCACTTGACTGTTCCATATATATATGTATGCCCAACAGCTTTTTAGATATTTTTCTGATGCTAGTGAATTTTCTTCGCATAATAGGAAAATTGCTCCGTCTCTGTTTATTAACACAAAAAGCACCCCAAACTTGACTTTTTGCAACTTTTGATGTTTTTTTTTTTATCCATATCCAAAGGGTTAACTGGTCGACATGGTAACCACATGCTGATAGCATATGCTTAAAGATTGCTTAAAAGTAAGTAAATAAATTCTTAACTTTTTTCGGAGATTTTGAAACAGAGAAATCTAAGATTTATTTTCTTGTGCGAACGCTAAAAACAAAAGAAATCTAGACAAACAAAGTAAGGAAAATTATATCACAAAATAAAAGCAGGAAGAGCTTGCAAAGCTGTCCCAATTGTTGACACGCCCTGTCAGCAACAATTTAAATACCCACAGTGGTGGACTTAAGTCTGCGCACAACCTTCATTGCTGCTTTGTAATGAATATTATGAAAATGTTGAAAGCTAGAAACAATAAATTTGGCCAAGGAGCCTCTCCCAGTTGCAACCAAATTATAAAAGCCATCAAAATTGGTACATTTTGAAAACGATGTTTAAAATAGTTTCAAAAGATGTACTCGAAAATAATGTGGTTTTGGGGCTTTTCGTTACACTAAACTTTTACAAAATGAAGCTTTATGTAGATCTATATATAAATATGTCAACAAAAAAAGTGTGGTACCGATTGTGTTCGATTGCGTGTAAGTATCGAGGTGAAACTTACACTATGTGATAGCCACAGCTTATACGGTGTGCACAATGTAAGTTTCACCCCGATATGTTGAAATCATGCAGGTGAAAAGTCCTACGAAATATTAAAATGTATCAACAAAATAACCACACACATTTTAAAAATGTGTAAGGAATGGAAGAGTTTTACTTCAAAAAACGAAAAGGAAATTCAACAAATTTTATTCGATTTCCTTTTTGCGTGCTCGCAATTTCACATTATTGTTATTGATGCCTTTTGATATTTTCCTTACTTTTTCTAAGCGCTGAATCATTCGATTACGTTTGTCTGTCTGATAAAAAAGAAACTTGTTGAAATAAAAAACTATTTCATTTCAGGCATGTTTTAAGTTTCGAAGCTAACACTCTTGTGGTCCGTTCAGAAAAAAAAATAGTCGTCGTTGGGATTTTTAAATTTTCCTAACTTTACCCCACTAAATAACTGTTCAGACCAAAATAATTTTCTTTAACATTTCTTTTATTTATTCTTAAAATATTTTTGTATTTGTCCGAAATCGACAAGGCCTAGTATTTTTGGTGTTATCTTCAGGTTTATCAACCTATTACTTTATCTGCAGTTGAAAAAGGAAAATTGGTCGTTGATGGTGTTTACATTGAAGTCAAGGTAAAATTATTGAAGTACCATTCAGAAAAGCGGCGGAGTACCTAATTCTGTATGATTTTGGACATATGGCGGTTTGACTTAGCTGAGGTACCCCTGGTCTGAATACCATATCTACAGGTGGGCCCTATGAGCTGCTGATAGATCATCCTTTATCAACGAAGAGGGAGGTTCCTACTTTTTATTGAACAAAATAATAAAATTAACAGTTGCGTATTTTTCATCGTCCGGCATTTTTTCGGTTATTATTTGTAACTAAATATTTTATGACAGATTTCATTATTTATACTTTGTTGCATTTCCAAAACTAACACCCTCTATTAAATATCATTTTGGAGCAGTAAGTTTGATCACTCACTCATCGATAAAAATGCAATGTCGTATGTAGACTTTTGTCTGCCACTGTCTATGTCTAAAAATTATGGCTTTTTTTTATGAGCAGCTAAATATTAAAATGTAATAAATCTGTCATCAAGTTGAATGCAAAAACATCTAGCTTTGAATTAAATTTTTTGTTTTTTTGCCCAAGAAAAATGCTTAAAACAAATTGCGGAAGTCTGCCAGTTTTACATGGTGCCTGCGTGGGAAACCATCTAACCCTCTTATATACTTTCCCTCTCTTTGTTCCTCTTGTCTCTTTGTTGTCTGCCACATTTTGCCCATTTTCCTATGCTGTCCACATGCCCCGAGGTACTGGCTCACTCTGTGGTTACGGCCACCGCCATGCAATCCAAGTTGTGTCTACTTCAGTGGATACCCGGCTGTTGTTTGGCTGTCTGTTTGTCTGTCTGTCTGGCCGTCCGTTTGTCTGCCTTAATGTTGGTTTCTTCGCTTGTTCCTTGTGGTTGACTGCTGCAAGGACAAAGTTTTTATTGCTGGGCAATTGCTTGCTTGAAGATGCGTGCTGCACGTAACTGCCGCAGGATCTAAGAGGTGGACTAGGTGGTACCAACTAAGCTGCAGCTGAAGCTTGTGCAGCTTCAGTGTTCTAACAAGTTTTATTGAAAAACTGATTTTTATTGCACACCAACATTTTTATGTAGATTATACAACTACAAGTACTTGCATATATATTTAAATATAAAAGGTGTTTTTTTTATGATTCTTTTTTTTTGTATAATGATGAATGCTGACCAACAGGTGTCAGCTATTTTATGCGCAGTATTTTTTATCATTTAATCCTATGTAATAACGAGTAGCTACTGAAAAACACTAGATTACAAATTTTAAAAAATTTGTTCATGGAACGAACTTCGAGATATTTAAAAAAAAAAAACATTTCGAAATTAAAAAAAAAGTGTATCTACTTAAAAGCAAATATCTCTGTTTGTACTTAACTGATTTTGATTATGTTTTTTCCAAACTGTAGATAATTGAATTACCCATGGATTATATTTGAAACATATTTCTGTCAAATTTACGGTTTGGTCATTATTTATCCATTCCTATGAAATTTTTCGTAATTTTCAGAAAATTTTTGATTTAAATTCTATTTCGAACGTAAATTTAAAAATAATCCAAATCAGTTTAGTACAACCAGAGTTATTTGCTTTTAAGTAGAGACACTTTTTTTTTAATTTCGAAATGTTTTTTTTGTTAAATATCTCGAAGTTCGTTCCATGAAAAAATTTTTTTACTTCATTTTCGGTTTTAGCGTGCCATTTTACAACGGAAACGAGTAAAACAATTAAAAACAAAATAAATATTGAAATGCCTAATTAATTTTTATTTAAAAATTCGGAAAAACTCTTAATGTTTAAAATGAAAATTATTGGAAAATTTTTATTTCAAAACTTGAAAATATTTGAAGATAAAAATTGACATATCTTTCAATTTAAATAACAATTTTATTAAACTATTTTTCTTTACTTTATTTTAAGAATAATTTAATTTTTTTTTGTAAAAAGTGAAAATAAACATTTATTTTTCATTTAAAACACTTTTTGTTTTTGATTTATTTCAGACTCTTATTAGCGATAAAAAAATAGTAAAAAAAAAAAAGGTTTTGAACATTTTTGATTTTTGTTTTTAAATTTTAACTACTTTGTGTGTCTTTGAATACATCCCAAATTTTTTAATCCTAAAAAAAACTTTAAATATTTGAAAATTAAAAAAAAGCAACGCTAAAATTATCAAATATGCACAAAAAATTTTAATCTTAATTTTTTTAAAATTCTGTTATTATTTTATTTATTTCTTGTTTTATTTAATCTTACTAACGCAGCATATTTGAAATTGATCGTCTCACTATATAAGCTGAAATATGTAAAACCAACATTTTCATCTTTTTTATGTGTTTTTTGTACATCAAAAACATAGAGTGGCATCGCTCGGGTAAAAAAAAGTTCTAAACTTGCTTAAGGAGCCGCAACTGGTATGATTAAGTCAAGGTATACTTACTCCTGCCGAAGCCGCTTAACTATAGTTACCAATTTTTAGTTCCGTTGCGACTGCACATGAGGTAGGTTATCTTAACGCATGTTATTTTAATATATACATATGCATCTCTCTCTCTCGCTTTTTCTTGCTCTCACTAAAATTGGTGACGACTCTGGCAGCATTACTCTTAAATAAGTATACCTTGTGATGAATGAACCATGAAAAATGCACTGCTTTTTCAGTTTATTTGGCGCAGTGCTCTATTTGGTAGTCCTTTAATTAAGATGAAGTGGTTTAAAACGCTGCCTCAAAAAAAGCTATTCGCCTTTTTATTATTATTTATTCTAACGTATTGCATTTATGCTTAATTAACAAAGTGAACCTCTTGAAGAAACACCCTATATATACCTAAATTTCATGCCCTAATGCACTCGACTCGACTCCGAAGTGGCTCTTCTGGTTGCAAGCAAAAAATTCCATTTTGATGGAAATGAGGCACACTTTCAAGCGTCAAGTTGGCATTTGTGGCAGGCACTTAATCTTTGTTGGCTTAGAATGTTGTGCCCAAGAGCATGCAACGGTTAGATGCAATTACTTTATTAGAGTATTGTGTATTGTGTGTCCCACAGAAGTTGTTCTCTTTTGTTGTATTTGAATGAAAATGTCGCATCATGTGTGAATAAAATTCAAGTACTTCATTTTGCATAGTAGCTTTCCACGCATAAATCACTTTTATAAGTGTTGCTTAACTATCTTAAGTAACTTTTTTAATATAACTTGAGTAACTACACAGATTTTTAACCACAGCGGCAAAGCAATGCTTTATGCATATACAAATTTATTACATAAAGTGTTGTTTATTTGTATAAGTAATACAAAGTGTGGCTTCCATCTCAAACGTGACCAACAGGTGCATTTAAGCAGTAGAAGAGCTAATAAATCGAGGGAAGCATTATGCATCATCATCTAATTCCTACTACTAATGAGTAAATCTGGGCTCTGATAGAAGAAGAGTCGTACCTCATTAAGCGTGGATATAAAGATTCTATTCCTGTTAATTTACACTTTACGGCCCATACGCACCATGCAAAAAATCCCAAAAAAGGAAATTTTTATACCCTGTACCGTATGGTACAAAGGGTATATTGTGTTTGTGCAAGCCGAAAATGTATGTAACGTACAGAAGGAGAAGTCGGAGACCCCCCAAAGTTACCTAAAGTATGATCAGAGTGACTAGAGAAGTCGATATACCCATGTCCGTCTGTCCGTCTGACCGTCTGACCGTCTGACCGTCTGTCCGTCTGTCCGTCTGTCCGTATGAACGCCTAGATCTCAGAGATGGTAAGAGCTAGAGCAACCAAACTTTCAGATAAGATCCGTTATTTATCCATAGGAGACAAGTTTATTTTATTTTTTTGATATCGGGACTACATTATATAGCTCCCATAGGGGTGTTTCAGAGGACCTCGAGAAAAACCAAAAGTTTTAGATGGATAATTCGTTTGCTTATGAAGATATCATAACCAAATTTGGCAATCGGAAGTTTTTTAGAAACCCCCAGCACTGTACCATATTTTATCAAAATCGGTTGACTATATCATATAGCTCCCATAGGACCAATCGGTCGAAAATTTGTTTTATGTACAAAATTCGTTGTGTTTCGTTTGATTTGAAGATATTGTAACCAAATTTGGCGTTAAGGAGTTTTTTAGAGTTCCCAAGCACTGTACCAAATTTGATCAAAATCGGTTGACTATATCATATAGCTCCCATAGGACCAATCGGTCAAAAAATCGTGTTTTGTACAAAATTCGTTGAGTTTCGTTTATTTGGCAAAGAAATATCTTTTGGAGTTTGTAAGCAATATTTTGGACTTGATTGCAATGTGGTGGTACAGGGTATCCCAAAGTCGTCCGCGCCCGACTTTACCGTACGCCATCTTTTTTATATGAAGTTTTGACGTTTTTTGGTCAATTTTTGCATGCTGCGTATGGGCCTTTAAGGAGAATTAAGTTTAAACTATATACTTAAACATTTTTTATAGTTATAAAGTAATTAAATTTTTATTTTTTAAATTTTTTATTTAAGAATTGATTATGTTTTTTTGATGCCAACGGACCGAATTTTGCAGGACCTTGAATAGGCAGCCACTTAAAGCCAAATTTTATTTTTAATTTAATAACGATCAAGTTAATAGTTAACAATAAAAAATAGAATAAAAAGTAAATATTTGAAGCAAGAAGGCTCCGTTTCAAGCTTAATGATTTTTTCTAGGGATAGTAAATCCTATAACTTATAAAATAACAATTACAATACAGCGATATTTTTGTGTTATATATTATTATTATTTTTTATTTTTTTATTTTTATTACTCTTATTTTTAAACCTAAAAATAAAATTTACGAAATTATGACTTTTATTATCGCGAAATAACTCTTAGTTAATTTAATTAAAAATTAAAATTTACTAATAATATTTATTTTCAATTTTTGTTCAAAAATGTTTTAGAAATTTGCATTTATATGATGTATATTTCAATACCTTTGCAACGCTGCCTAACATATCCTTGAAGAAGGATATTAAGGATCTCACAAAATGAACATGTGATCTACATAAAAATTCCCATAATATAATGTTATTTTTACGCATTTATTACCTTTCCATCCATGCTTAATATATCTTTAAATGATACATATACAAAAAAAAAAGAAAAACGTGCAATCTAGATATTTATACCCTGTACCTATAGGTACAAAGGGTATACTAGATTTGTGCAATGTATGTAACGGACAGAAGGAGGCGTGGCAGACCCCAAGTCCTTTATACCAAAATGCTTATCATAACCTCGGGTAGCGATTGAGACATGTCCGTCCGTCCGTCCGTCCGTCCGTCCGTCCGTATGAACGCCTAGATCTCTGAGACTAGAAGAGCATATTTCCTAAGAAGATGAAGTTTGTTGACTCATGTCAATATCTTCCCCCGTTCCTCCGCAGTAGAGTTTCGCGGTTTTTAGCCACACCGTTTAGTATTTTCATCTGAAATTTAACAGAGCGATGCGTTGTAGTTACATGCATCTATGTGTAAAAAATGAACAAAATCAGCCAAATACAACAGAAGTTATAGTCAAAAATGTGCAAATTTCACCTCCCCTTGCCAATAAACTGCGTCAATATTTGACTCAACGCAATTATGGCTACAAGTGACCTAGAATCACAATTTTTGGTAAACTCATTCATGTGGCTCTAATGAACAAATCCACATCCAAATTTTATCGATGCGGTCCCCCCACCCCCCGCAATCGATTTACCGTGTTTTCTCCCACACCCCTCAACATATCAACTTGAAACTTACCCAATATAATTAAAATAGCTTCTTTGACGTAACTTTCGATTTTCATCAAAATCGGTACAAATTTACGGAACTTATAGGTATAAATATCGTTTTGCACCAAAAAAATAAATAAATTCCAATTGGAAAGTTCTTAGATGGAATATGCAGGAAAAATTTTTTTGACACAAAAGGTACAGGGTATTCCACTGTCGGGCACCGCCTCGACTGTACCACATTTTTTTAAATTGAAATAGTCCAACCTTTTTTTTAACCATATTTCTTTCAGTTTCACTGATATCATTGTTAAGGAAAAAGGTAAAGAATTTTTTAGATGCTTCCAAAGTCCAAAAGTGAAAAAATTTTAAATCAGCTTAATTAAATAAATAGCAACTGAAAGAAATTGACTTAATTTATTCATGTGATACTGGCCAGGAGAGTCGAACAAAATTATGAAGTTATTGTATTGTCATCGGCGCCTAATAAATTAATAGAAATTTTCAGATCAAAGTTGATAAAAATTAAGTTTAAAGGTTCCATTGAACTCAGCTAAAGCTAATAAAAACATTTGAATGAATGTGAACAATTTTATAAAACGATGATATAATATTTTAAATATGTATAGATCTTTTATATGCTTAAATTTTTATTTATTTAAGGCCTGTATGCAGCACTGAAAATCACAACCTTAACAGAACCAAAAATAGACGCGACATTTGATGTACAAACGCGTACGGCAAGAGTATGCAGATAAACAAACAAAACAATGTTGTCCTATGATTTTACTGGTGCTTTACCTAAGATGTCGCCACGATAACACGATAGATGGCGCCAGCAGTAACAGCAGCTGCTCTGTTTTGCCGCTACAATCAAACTAAAGTGCAAGCATATTATTACGGTCGTAAAAAAAAGCTGGTTGAAAAGATAGTTGCAAAATATTTTTAACAAAGCCGTTTACTGATTATTATTTATTGTGGGCAGCTTAGGAACAAAGTGATGTTCTAACAATCGAATCTAAGCGTTAAATTAACTAATTTTCGTAACACAATCTCACATTTCCATACAAATTGTATGTAACGAATAAAAATTTGCCAAGATACGTAGTAGAGAACTAGTTTAATTACATTATATACAAACTTTTTAATAATAAAAATAAAATAAAATAAACTAAAAATTCGTGTAATTATAATACTTCTAAAAGGAAAAAGTTGAAAAGTTTACTTAATTATTTTTAAGTGACCGTTTTAGTTAAACTACTTGTTCACTAAAGGTGTTCATTTAAAATGATTCATTCATAGCTATAACTTTTATTAAATTGCGTATAGCTTTTTCTATGGCTTTATAAATAGCATTTTAACCCAAATCACAAACTGATTCCAAGCCACCCGAATTAGCATGGACGACTAGTTCGACGTAAGCTTAACATATCCGGACACTAAAATCCTCAAATCATACAATTAGGAAAGGTTTCCATACGGTTCCATGACTTTTATTTATCTTTTAAGTTCTTCTTGCGTAAAATACATAAAATTCAATCAGCTTTGTCGCTGCTGTTCAGGTGCCATTTTGAACTCTTGTGAGCAACTTTAACTTATGACTAATAAAATGCAAACATAAGTTTAATAAGGCTGAAACTTTATTAAAATATGCGTCCTTTTTTCATATTGTTTTTGTTGTTGTTGTCGGGCTAAATTTCCATAAAGCAAAAAGTTTGCTTTTTTCCCTATATTAGACAGCTGGGTCGTAAAACTGCTCACTGTACTTACTAAGTAGAATTCATAAATGAACTTGTGTTGTATGTCGCGTATTAAGGAACCGAATAAACAACAACAACAAAAGCAACATCTAGACCAACAAATCCAGCAACAAACTGGCGTCAAGCAACCTGAACTTTTTGCCTTCTTCCCACACAGTTTTATGAGTACACTGAGAGAAATAAGTGTACCGGTTTATGTCGCGATATTTCTATTAAAGAAATTACTTAATAGTTTTTTGTCTACCATAAAGCATTATAATTTTCTTATCAATTTTTGTCTCTAAATAAGTAAAAAAATTTCGATTTTTTTTAAATTTTCTAATATTTTCTGTTTTTCTCGGAATGCCTTTTTGGATGTCTAGACTCACAATACAGTGACATATTTAACTTTTTTTTACCAAATCGTGTAACCGTCGCTGAGACAGTAGCTTTATCTTCATTAACGTTTTCAAAACTCATGCGATTTAGTAGCCTTATCTTCTGACTTTTTAACATTTTTAAGGTCTATTGATATTGATGCTCTGATAACACAAGGATGGTTAATTTAGAAAGATTGAGCGGAACAAAATTCTTTCAAGCATCAAAATTAAAATATTCGTCTTCTTATAAACATTTTCAATACTTCGCTATTTTCGCTTTTATTTTCATTAGTAGCATGTTATTTTTTTTATATAAAATATTGAAGCTGGACCAATATATCTCAAATCTAGTTTTTGATCTTAATTTTTTGGCAAAAAAAAAGAGGTTTTTTTTGTATTTATCAGAAGCAAGTCCAGATGAAAAAGAATTTAAGACAAAGTTGTAGGTAGCCAAATCTATAGCTATAGGACATATCCTCAAAACTAAAATAAGAAAAAAAACAAAAAAAAAAAAATGGTTTCTATGATAAAACCAAAATATTAAAAAAATCATAACATTTGTGAGAAAACAATTTTTTTTTAATATTGGAAAAGTAAATTTTTTTTAAATTAAAAGTTTTATCGTTCAATGAAAAAAAAAGTTATTCAAATATCTTTATTCGTTTACGCGATATGGCTTGTCAAAAAAAAAAGATCGATAACTCGATAGATAATCGGAATTTCGCTTAAGAAATTTACGAGATAAATAATGGCTAGTATATCTTTCATATACCCATATATATTTTTTATCGAATTCAAAGTTTTATTTGCATTAAAAATAATTTGTTCAAATATCGTATATGTAGCTTGTTAAAGAAAAAGCGAAATAAATATTTAGTTATCGATGACAGCAATTTTGGTAAAGAAATTTTATTAGATTTATTTATGTATTAATAGCATTAGTATCTTAATCACATATCTAAAAAAACATCAAAATCTAATAAATCGCCTTATAAAGACGCCCGCTTAATTGTATATCATTTTAACGAATAAATTTTTTTTCCTTATATATTCAATTAAACTTAAATTATTTGCCTTAAAAGAATAAGCCGGAAGAAAGTCATTACTAAAGCGGGTACCATGACCGCATTTTCTAAATTACTTTTAAATACTATTTATATACATAAGTATATTATTATAAGCATGTGGCTACACCGAAGCAGTATTGCCGATAGGCGAGAGTGCGATAAACTCATCGTTTTGTTGCTATCGGCACGAGCCTTAATCGAAGCATCTATCATCACTATCTCTCAATCGTCTCGCGCCTAAACTCATTACACTTCTTTTTTTTTTTTTTTTTTTTTTTTTGTATTTATTTTGCAAAATTATCAAAAATACATATATTTTTATGAATTGCAGGTTTCTTATTTTATGATCGCCAATCCAGCTTGTTTAGTTAGAGATGTCTTAGGAGTGTTAAGGAGTCCTGTCAATCAGGAAGCCATCATTTGGTCCGCTTTTCTGTCGGTCTTCTTTTCGTTTTCTTTCAGTTCGGCGCTTGTTGGAGCAGATTTTTAAAACTTCTTTTTTTAAGCCTTTTTATAGGATTTTCATTTGGGAGCCGTTTTGCCAGCCTATTACGATGTCTTTTTAGCCTTTCGTTGTAGCGGCTTGTGTGCTTATTTATCTGGAGTTCGACGGTCTCCAGTCTGAGGTCGTGGTGCAAGGTCGAATTCCTTACATACCATTCACACCCAGTAATAAGGCGTAAGGCCCTGTTCTGGAGTGTCTGAATACGTGAGCGACTCGAGCGAGCCGCCATACCCCAGATCTGGATAGCGTATCTCCAGGTTGGAACCACTACCATTTTATATAAGGCTCTTTTGCATCGGAGAGGAAGACGGCTGCGGTGGTTCATGAGCCAGTTCATTTTAGACATCTTTAGCCGGCAGTTTTTGACTGTGCTTTCTATATGTTGTCTGAAAGTCAGTCTGCTATCAAGGGTAACTCCTAAGTATTTAGCTTGTTTTTGTAGTTTTAGTGGTTAATTGTCTAACCAGACAGCAGGTGATGATTTTTTTCTTAGGGTATATAGAACTGCCTGGCACTTAGTTGGATTCATGGAGATGTTCCACCTGTAAGCCCATCTCTCAAGTAGGTATAGGTACTCTTGAATTCCATCTGCTGCTTCGTACTCACAGGTGGCACAGTGAAAAATTGCCAAGTCATCTGCGTATGTAGCTATCATTAGTTTTCCGTTCTTAACGGTTTCTGTGAGCTCCCTAGGTGTCGGGATATCCGCCGTGAATAAATTGTATAAAAGAGGGGCCAGGACGCTTCCCTGTGGTACGCCAGCTCTCATTTTCCTTTCCGTAGATATAGATTCTTTTATTTTAACATAAAATTTTCGGTCTTCTAGGTAGGTTTTTAATAGATGAAAAAATGGAGCAGGAAGTATTTTTTTAATTTTAGACAGAAGACCAACTATCCAAACTCTGTCATTACACTTCGACGCATCATTTCATTGTACTTTTTAATATTAATAAATATATTAGTTATTATTAGCAATCACTGCGTTTGATTGCTAAAAGCACAAATATGTTTGCGCCATCTAGCGACAAAACCTTTTTGGCTTATGATATTGCTGTTTGTCAATCCATCTAGCGGCAAAAAATTACCTATTCACATACGGCCACACTAAACAGAAAAATGAATAATGGCGATGACCACTATGTCGAAAATAAATTACATTCATTATTATAAAATACTTTTATACTATCTAAGGGCCCTGGTAGCCATGGCTGACCATTGGCTATAGTTAGTTTATATCTTTTAAGTATAAGCAATCTTTATATAAACAAGCATTTACACTACACTATTCTCTCTGTGTAGTTGTAATGAAATATGATAGTACATAAATATACTATATGTATACATATATAGCCTTATGGTACAGTAAATTTTTCAGTAGCCTATTTGTGCCCGCCTGTCTGATCCTAGGCGTGTATATGTATTATATATATATATATATATATACATATGCCTGACCCTGACTGGCTGTTAATTATGCGTCTACGTGACTTTTTTAACTGTCTCCGGCAAAGAACTTGTTGCTATTGCAACCCGTGAACCCAACTGAACTTTGAACTTCTCCCAATATATTTATGCCGACCACACATACGACCTACACAGAACCTTATCATATTTCAAAAACCTTGCAAAAACAGTACCTAGCCCATGTGTAGGAACCGCCGAATCAATGCAAACCGGTTTTAAACAAAACTCCGGGCAACTGTGCCGAAAAAAAAAATATTGGACTGGGTATTGTTTGTCTAGGTGTCGCTATAGCATCAGCTGCATCATATAATTTATATGCATTTGAAATTTTTAAGTGCCAAACTTTGTGCAGAGCCATAATGAACAAGCTACATTGAAGCGGGGTTTGGGGATTCCCAGAACTGGAACAGAAGCAGCATACAACATTCATATGTAAAAGATGTAAGGAATTTTGTTTATTGTCTTAAACTTTGATTCGAAATGTGCACACGCACACAAGCGTATAAGTTTTGCAAACAAATTGTAGTTTTGAAAAAAATGCGCTTTGCATATACAAAAAGTCAATTCTATAGGGTTTAAGGCAAACAAAGGAATATTTCTTAAAGAACTTAAAGTTTTGAGTTAAATTTGTGGAAATACGCTTGTATTGTAAGTTGAATCCTTGGTGTCTCATTCCATTTAATATTACGAGCTTTAATAGAACACAAATGTACTATTTGTGGCGCAACAAGCAATTTTGTGCTCCGGGGACTGCTTTATAGTACTTTTGCTTTCAGGTAATGCGAGCAAGTAAATAGGACCAACAACAATGGCTCTAACGACAGAAGTTTTGATTTCCAAACATTAATGAACTTGTGTGTATTTTATAGATAATAAACATGTTAATGGGCAAGTTACGGTAATGGGTTATGTTAAATGGAAACATATTGCAAAAAGTATGTAATTATTTTGTATAAAAGCAGGTATAGGTATCGGGTCGTATACATAATTTTGAGTGAAAATTGTGCTTAATTTGATGCAGACATTTTAAATTCAATCTATTTTTAGTTTTTATGTATATTCGGAATTATTTTATTGTTATAATGCTAGTACGTACGTTCATTTCTTTACGCAATTTAAATAGCGGCTAAAAGTATGCAACAATTTTTTTATTTTCTGCAAACACATTGGGTCATAACAAGTATACGCAATGTTTGCTGGCATTTTATTCTTGGATTGAATGTTTTCAATATATATTTTTTTTTTTTCATATATTTATTTATTGGCAATCAACCGATAAATTCAAAAGGTTATAATCCAATATTGACACAAAAATAAAACGCTACACACTAAATGTAACTTAGTGTGTGATTGGGAATATTTTTGTAACATTGTTAAGTCAGCATTACATAGCCAGTTGAGGTAACGCGTATACGCCGCATTGGCTGAGCTTATAATATATTCCTGCGATGTTGTTGCGTGTTTGTTGGAAAAAATAAAGCAACAAAGCAGAAAAAAGACCTATCGAATTATTGAGCAAGTGACTAATTTTTTTTTTGGGTTTCTTGACCAAAACAATCTTTAAATACTTTTATACTAGAATGCCCTGAAGAAACAAAATTCTTTAAGAAAATTTTAAAGTCGGAGCTCTTTAAGAAGCTGCTGACCGCAAAGATGAAGACACATTGAGAAGGGAAGGATTAAACTAAGTAAGTATTTTGGTTACATTAAAAAATAAAAATTGTCAACACTATTTAATATAATTATAATTCTGACTTAAAAAAAATTTAACTAAATAACTTAAATTTAGTGCCGTCCTGCAACTGTTGACCACCTACCCCTACCTATCCTACCCACCCCAATATTACCACAAGGAATTAAAATTAAATAATAATTATATATAGATCATTTTTGGAAAAAACAAGCAGATAACTTAGATAAATTAAGTGTAATGGAAAGATACCTAAAGACTTTTAGAAAAAGTATAAATAACTTGTGGATTAAATTATTTGAATTAACTTACAAAATGTTATGCTTAGCTTATTATTTGCAAAACTCTAAAAACCCTTTAAAAATAAAATTTTTAAAGCATCCTTGTTCTTAACTAAATAATTGAAAAAATATATTCCTTAGACAAGCAATTTTTAAATAGTGTTTGGGAAATCGTAGACTTCATGTTTTGCTGCAGGAGTCCATTATTGGCGACATCCTTTAAAAATTAACTTCAGCAATAACATTTTTATTAAAAATGAAGTGCACCAGTTATTTCAGTAGAATTTATTGAAAATAAAAAAAATGGAAAATTGCAGCAGCCATAGGCCAAAGGATGATTATAAAGTTCTGGGTAGACAGCAAAAAAAAAAAAAAAATGGCTTGCATGACCACTAATTGCCAAAAAACACTCATGCATAAAGTGGCTCCAATGAAAAAACATTTTATGCACTAGATTTCGACATGGTATCAGTTTCACGGGTTTTATATATCCACTTGTTATATATATAGGGAGCAAAGTGTTTTCGCTTTTTGAGACGCCTTAATGGCACGGAATTTAACGCGCAAGAGAACATCCTGTTGAAAATTAAATTTATTTTTAGGTCTAAACAACATAAACAACAACTTGCCGTCGTCCATCAATCAAAAATGGTGTAGAACCTTGTCATGTTGTTGGAATATAGGCAGCCGGATAAGGATAGTCCTAGATGAGTATGGCCATTTATGACAGTTTCTGTGCGGGCGTGAGCTGCTCTTTAAACTTTGTATATTAAGTTGACAAATAAATTGCTCTCTTTTAGATGCTGTGCTGACAGCAACAACAACAAGGACTAAGATGACGTAAGCAAGTGCGATTAACTGTGATTAAATATGGGTCATCAACATTGTTTTTTTTTTTATTTTAATAAAACAATGGCATTCTGCATATATTTGATACTGATAAATTACAGCTACATATAGCATATATGTACATGGCTATATTGTATATTAAGCATACGCCATGTGGCGTTTTTTATGCTTTCATAAATTTGCATTGTTTATTGTATGATTAAATATGCTGTTAAGTAATCAAGAGATAAATATTCAATTTGCTTATTAATTGTTTTAAATTTTTCATGTAACAATTTTTATTTTTAACTCTCAGCTTAAGTTATAATTCGTTGAGAGTGTATACAAAAATATTACACTAGCTTACAAAATTCAATAAGTGGCTCGCCATTTACTGACTACAATGTATACTGTAGCCTCAGGTATTTTGACAGCTTTCATAAGAATTTAAGTGCTTCGAAATGAAAGGATCAAATTATGTTTTTGTTGTTTATGCCAACTACCTATAGAAAAAGGCTTATAATGAAAATGTCTGCTCATTATAATGAATTTAAATTTTCTAGTTTTAATTTTTTTTTTAATATTTATTATTATATATTGTATAAATTGCAATATCAGTCCTAGCAGACTAGAGCAATATTTGTATCTTTTTCTAAGTAAGACAAAAATTTTCAGAAGTTCAGAACGAAAACTTTAAATGTTATATTAAGAAAATTTAGTATTATTTTGAGCATTTTTGGTTTTGCCTTTAGTTTAATTATTTTATTTCTGTATTAAGACTTTTAAATTTTTTTCATTATTTTTTTGTCTTTTTATAAGAATTAAAATCAATTAATATTGAATATCCTTATTCATTAATTTATTTTTTTTATCAGTGCACAATGGGCCCGCGTAGCTAGATTTTGGCCAAAAGTCCCCCAGAAGAAAGTCCAAATTTGAACAAAATGATAATTACTAGGATCTTACATATATTAAGGTATACTGTGAAAAAAAAAATTATTAAGTTATAATTATTGGTTTTTAAGTTATTTTATGAGCTTTCGAGATAATTTACTGAAAAAAAAGTCGGCATTTACCATGATACATTATTATTTATAAATATTACTTTAGAGAAAAAATAAAATTCAGCTTTACAAATTTTTGGTTTTAAATATATTCGAGTAGTTATAAAGATTTTGTTGGTTTTTTTATCATTTGGCTAAATTGCTTTATGGGCACCTACGACTACCACTCGATATTTGATCGAAAAAAATTTTATAAATTTCTTTATACATTTTACAAGAAAATGTAATTCTTCACGATTTCGGAAATTGAATTTTGTATCTAAAAGTTGAATTTTAAAAAATGTACCCCAGGAAATTTTACTATTTTCTGCATTTCTAAGCTGCCTAAAAGTATGTTTTAATAACTATTTTTTCAAAAATTGTACTAAAATGTAAAAAAATGTACAATTACAACAAATCAAAAAATGTAAAAACTATGAATTTTGACGAAAAAACAAATTTAAATATGGATTTTTGAAGTTTTTTTTTCGGAAATTAAAAGAGCATGCCAAAAAAATTATAACTTTTAAAAACCAGATTGATTGGTGTTGTCGTCTTTTAGTAATTGGCTTGGAAAGCTAAAACTGTTTGGGGCTATAACTCTAAAGCCATTCAATATTTTGGGTATAGGCTATTTTTTCAATGTATATGGAGCTCATATCTACCTCTGTATGAAATATGGTCCAATTCCAATCAACAGTTTTTTTTTAAATTAAGTTAAACCTTTTTTTTGTTTTTTTTTTTAAATTTTTTCCGATTTTGGTCTAGATTATCTATATCTTAAAAAAATCTGGGGTGGCTCAAACTTCCCAGAAAAATAGTTCAATCGTTTACGACATGTGTGTAAAATTTCATCACTCTGAAAAAATCATTATGAAAATGCGAGATTTTTGGCCAAAATATGACAATCTGGGCCCACAGTGCAGCGTTTTAAATAAACTAATAAAAGCCGTGAACTGATTTCGCCATTTCAAACTAGCCAGTTCAAAAAAAAAAAATGATGGCTGGTGGAGTGTAAATGTTTTTTTGCCACCGCTAATAATAATGCTTTTCATAATAAATTTTGTGCTTGTGCCTGATTTTTATTAAGAAAGTCTATTAAAATTTATCAAAAAAATTTGTAAAATATAAATATAATAATTAATATAATAATTATTATAAAATATACTATATTTACAATCTGTTTTCAGAAAATAAGTAAACTTATTATTATAAATAACACTAGCTTACACGAAAAATGAACCTTCCTAAAAAAGTGTTTTTTAGGGAAATTTGGGGTCGAGAAACACGAAAATGGCAACCTTAACATGAAAGACGATTAGTTTGAAAGGTATTGAAATGCGCTTTCCAGTGATATATAATATGTACAGATTAAGTAAAAATTATCGAAGTCGATACAAAATTTTGTTCACGAGATATTGAGGAATAACTGAAAAAAGTGCCCAAAAACATATTTTTCGAAAATATCTCGAAAACGGTGTTTTTTTTTTTTTTTTTTTTTTTTTTTTTGAATATATTTATTTATTGGCAATCAACCGAAAAATGCAAAAGGTTTTAATCCAATATTTATACAAAAATAAATCGCTACACACTAAATATAGGTGTGTGATAAAACGGTGCTTAAGAAAAAAAAAGGTGGCCATTTTCGTGTTTCTCGACCCCAAATTACCCTATAAAACACTTTTTTAGGAAGGTTCACTCGATGACCCTTAAATTTGTAAACTAGTGTAATATATAATAAAAAAAAAGAGTACATAATAGGAAGATAGGAAGATTCCAGTATTGTATTAAAGTACTATATAAATATGCTACACTACGTAAGCACTGGTAACAAAAATAAAATCGTGTTGTAAGTTTTTTAGCATTAATTATTTTATTCCCAAAACAAATTTTAAAACAATAAAACATCATTATAAAAAGTTAAATATAAATAAAATTTAAAAAAAAAATTATTAAAATTTTTAAAAAAAGATAAAAGGTTTTGAATTACGATGCAAGATTTCCAAACATAAATATTTTTTGGGCTTTTTAATAAACTTAATAAAGCTTAAATGACAAAAAAAAGTATGCGCTACGTTCTTATATAATACAATAATCTTAGTTCGTTTTTTTGAACAGTGTACGTCAGTCAAATCGTAATACCAATAAGAACCAAAAAAAAAAACCCTTTAATTATCAATTTCTTTTCCGTGAATTTCATGCTTACAGAAGAGGATACTCTAAAAAAAAAAACATAATCAGTTTTGGTTGACATAATTGCTGTAAGCCAGTGTTGTTTAACAAATAAACAAAGCACTTAATCTGTTTAATTGTAAGCTTTATAGAGTTGTTCATCAATAAAAGTGACATAAATTTATTGCTAAATTGTATTTTCGTGCTTGCTGTCTCCTTAATCCCATCGGATAAGAAAATAAGTCTTACATTTCAATACGCTTTGATTGTTTCAATTTAGCTGGCAGTCCACATAATCCTTACAAGTTAAGTGACTTGTCCTTGTGTTTTGTTTTTCCTACTAGTGCGTTTTCCTTAAGCTCACTTTCATCCCAATCATTTGCTTCATTCTCCTACAAAATAGTGTAAGCGACAGGTTATCATTTTAAAATGGAAAAGCATTAGTAAGATAGATTGTTTTAACAAGCGGATACGTAATAAAATACGTAGCCGACTTTGATTGGGCCCTAAAGCCATGCGCGCTGATTACTACGGTTTTGAATAACTTTGACATAAAAGTAGCTTAATGTACTTATATAAGTGCTCCTCCATATAATAAAATGAAGCTTACGCTATGCTTGTCTTGCACTTAATGCTCTACAATTTATCGCTATTAGTTGTTTATGGCGTTTTTAATGTCAAACTGCGCATTTTTCAGGCTTGCAAAACACTGAAAATAAGTGTTAATTTGCACTCAACTATTTTAACACCTTTTGTAAGATTTTGTGTTTATTTTTATGAGCTTGTCTGTAGCATACAATAAGCACTAAATGACTGCTGGGATTGTATCCTTTAACATAGCTATCTAAAACTTAAAGCTCGTCTAGTAGATGCCCTTAAACTACCCTTTAACTTGCTTGAAAAGTTCTTTTAGTTGGCAAAACGCGTTTGCTTCATTAACAAACAATTAAGATACAGCAGAACAAGGAAGTTTTAAGGGATTTCTAACAGGAAGCATTAGTTGTTTTTAATCGCCTTGGACAACTTCGCAAACATCTTTACAAAACAAGGACATGATGATGCTATCGTCCTTTTGGCGTTGCGTAATAATAGAATTGTTTATTTTTTAAAAGTCAAATACGCGGTAAATTTTGCTTTAATTTAAGTAAGTTGTAGCGGAAACTGAAAGAGCCTTATGAGGATGCATCCGTTTTATTTTGAGAGCATTTGTTCAAACTGTTTTAAAAGAGATGAAAACGAGCCCAAAGAAAGGTTGAAAATGTTGTTGTACCAGGTTCCAGAGCAGAAGAAAATCAATCAATGACAGAACTCGTAATTTTATTGCTCCTGTAGGCTAAGGATATGATCCAAAAAATGCGAAATTGCTTGGACTAAAAATGCCATAAATCAAAGTGAAGTTCGATTGTTATCACAAAGGAAAGTATCGTATCAATACAAGTGACAAGAATTGGATTTATTAAGGCAACACTAATTGAGGAAAATCGTCTATAGGGCTTTTCTAATCAGTTCGAGGTCGAAGTTGAGTAATAAATGGGCTCAAAAGAGATCAGAGAGTATAACGTGTGTATAAATTTAACAAAACAACGTATGCATACTGCTTTGTTGGTAAACCGCCTTCATTTTGTTGAAAAAATTAAGAATTATCGCGATTTGTAAATAATATAAAATTCTTTTGAACTATTTTCTATAATTTTATTTTTAAACATTGACACGTTTTAAGAAACTTTCCTGAGAGTAGAAGTTGAAAAAATATTTTTGTACTCTGTGCAAAAGTGTATAACATAGAGAAGACATAGAAAACCCTTCAAATTTACCTCTAATATGGTCAGGTGGACAAAAGAAATTGATCTAGAAATGAGCATTCGTCTGTCCTCCGTCCTTCCATCTGTCAGTCCATCTCAGAATTGGTAAGAGCTAGATTAAGCATATTTTATTTAGGTATAGTATCTAAATTTTGCATTTGGTACTTTTTTAAGGTACTTCGAAATTTTATCGAAATTGATTGACTAAAACATATAGCTCTCATAAGACCGAACGGACAAAAAAACATTTTTAAGGAAAAATTTGTCTATTTTTTGCTTTTTCATGAAGATATCCTAACCAAATTTGTTGATCGAAGGATTTTTCGAGAGCCCAATCACTCTACCAAAGTTTTTTCATCGATTCATCCAAAAAAGGTTTTTGCTGCACAATTTGTTTGTTTTTTGCTCATATACAGAGATATCGTTACCAAATTTGGCGTTGGGAAGTCCTATCAAAATCAGCTTACTATATCATAAAACCCGCACAGGATCGACCGGTCGAAAATAATTCTTACGGCTTAATTCGTTTGTTTATGAAGATATCATAATCAGATGCAGCAATCAGAAGTTTTTTTTGGTGTATATTTATTTGCTGCGATTTTTACACGGAATCCCAAAAACGTCCGCGCTCGACTTTATCGTAACTTCGAGGGCTCTGCTCCCTGATAACTTCGCTTTCTTCTTTTCGAAAAAAATTAATTCTACTTTTCAACTCCTTTTTTTTCTCCTTACATTAAACCGTTTTTTGATTCTTTCCAAATAAAAGGTTTTGTCAAAGCTTTTAAGATAGGAAATTTTTTTTTATGCCTTTTTCATTCAATACAAATCTCTTACCATTAAGTCATTTGAAAACTGAAAAGATCAAGAGACACAGTAAAGAAAATAAAATGTATGTTGGCTTTATAAAGGGTCATCAATCTTGACAAAAATTTCAAGTGAATCTGAAAATCTTTATTATCCATAGAAAGAACCGTTCTTGTCATTCACTTTTTAAAAATAATCCCTTTCAAATGTTGGCCGCAAATGCGCCGTAGCTAGTCCAAGCGGAGGTTCCAATTTTCGATGACGCGTTCGAACATAATCGGCGGTATCTCGCGAATTACACGGGTAATGTTGGCCTCTAATGCTTCAATTGTAGCTGGATTATCCACAAACACTTTAGACTTCACGTAGCCCCAAAGCAAAACGTCTAACGGTGTGATATCACACGATCTTGGTGGCCAATTCACCGGTCCGGAGCGTGAAATTAATTGTTCACCGAATTGGTTCCTCAATATGTCCATTGCTTCACGGGTTGTGTGGCAAGTAGCGCTGTCTTGTTGATAATTCGTTATCATGGTGCGATAACGGTCGCCATTGACGGTTACGGTCTAACCAGCTTCATTTTTGAAGAAATATGGACCGATGATTCCACCGGCCCATAAACTACGCGCTGGACGTGGTCTATTCGATCGAGTGTCATCCAATAATGAATATTGAGTCTCAAATTTGTTGATGGTATGGCGAATAGTGGTCTCAGTAGGTCGTTTAAGGCGACCATAAAATGGCCTAAGCGCGCGAAAAACATTTTTTACAGAACGCGAATTTTCGTAATATAATTGTACGATTTGTAAACGTTATTCGGGTGTAAGTTTTTCCATGATGAAATGGCAATGAAAACTGAATAAAAAACACATGCCAACTTGACAGTACTCACGAGTAGTTAATCAAAAAAACCTTATTGAAAAAAAAACCTCAAGATTGATGACCCTTTGTTTGCACTCAACATACATCTCGGCGCGACTGACATGAATCTGGGCTTATTTTGGAAGTTATGAGCTGCTAAAGTCCAGAAAATAGTGATCAAGGATTTCGCTTTTTTTTTTTGGCTCTATCTCTTCTAGTTAAGTAGTTATGAGCATTTAAAGTTGAGAAAATAAAATTAGTCCGATTGCCACACACACTTGTAATCCGCGATCGTTTTTTGGATTTCAGCACGAGAAAATCTCTTTTTTCACTCTCTTTAATATTGCTAAAGTAGTCTACATTCAATAAATAATGCAGCTTGCTGCAAGTCTTACTTTCACTTAAGTGGTGCATTTAAAGTTACTAAGCGGAAAGCTCAAGGGCTCACTAACTTATCAAACTGCCCTCTTAAATAAATTTAAAAGTGTAGCAGAAATAATGAAGAATCGTGCTACTGGAGCCATTTGGAAGAGACAGTTTGGTTAAAAACAACACAAACAAGCTCTATCAGATATTTTTTATCATCAAAACAATAGAACGTTTACACAACTTGTTAAACAACTGAAAGCAGTTCTAATTTGGCACCTAGCTTCGATTTGCTCACAAATATTTACATATTTTTAAATACAAAAATTTCGATTGATAAATTATGAATAATTTATTAATTTGATCAAATGTTTATATTTTGGCTGCCATAACTTTCCGCTGTCTTCAAATCAAATTAAATTTTTTTTTACCAAAAAATTTTAATCAATTCTACTTAATAAATTATGTTGCCAAATTAAACAATCATTCTCAGTCTTTTTCGTTAATATATTAAATCGATGATATAAAATGAAATTAAGCAAAAACCAGCAGTTAGGCCGCTGGGCAATTAATTTATAAATAAACAAGTAAGATGGAGCAATCTCAAACACTCGAACATAAGATACACTAGCCACCGAAACTAAAAATTATAAAAAAGTTGGAAAAGTTTTTTATTATTAAGTATTTATTATGGAAATTTTTTCTAATAAATATGTTGGTAAAAGCAGAGCAAGTAGTTGGAAAAAAGGATTTCCGCGTCGTATTTCCGATCTGATGCATTGTAGAGTAAGTATGTATCGGAAATAACGAGAAGTTGATACTATAACAAATTTCAACTTATATCATAGTAGATTAAAATCGCAAATTTGAAAATCTTTTTCTAAATATTTCAAAATTTTATGACTTACTTTTCTTTTTTTTTTTAGAAAATTGTTACGCAATTGTCTTAAGATCTTCATGGATTCTTAAGAAAGCTCAGCTCCCCTCGTAGGACTGACAGCCTTCATATAATAAGTAATAATCATAACAATCAAGAAACGAGCAATGCAGAATAAGATTTACCTTGATACTGTGAATATTCTACTGCAAAAACTCGATTAAAATCGGTTGAAAACTTTGAAAAGATATACGGATGAAGTTTATCGAGGCCCCCCTTCCATATTATCTTTCACTAAACACCACGGTCTGTAGACTTTGCATGTAAACTCATGTGAGCTCAATAAACATAAAAATGTTGAATGTTGTTTCTCTAAATGAAGCCTCTCATTACTCTACACTAGCATAATTTTTCTTCGACTTGGCCAAAACTCTCAACAAATTTTTGTAGTGGCAAGATGGGTGCAGGGTAACCCACTGCCAATCACCGACAATACTTTTGATATATTCTGGTGATTTCCATGTTAAAAAATACAAAACATGCACAATTTTTATATAATTTTCATAAAAAAATTTATTTATTAACCTAAAAAAATCTTATCCAAAATGGCTATTAGAATGGAGTTTGGATGGACACCGCCTAAACTGATTTACATTTCCCTACAATTATGTAAGTGTGAAGCATTTGAGCTTTTGAACCCCGTACAAAATTGTTTTTAACAAAACCAATATACTCCTCCAGAAAAAGAGTATAAATAGATAGAAGCATTGACAGCTAAGGTAGCAGCAATTCATAAGCTTTTTACTGTTGCTTATTTAAGGCATACTTGGCTACACCTGCGTGTTGTCTGAAAGAAGACATTTGGTGTCTAGAACATGTGCACACAAACACACGCAAACACACACACACATAGACAAAACCACATTATACAGATACATGCATACCACTACACTCAAAAAAATATTAAAATGCTTGCCTTGGCCTGACTGCCGGCCACAAGTGGCGCTCATCTTTTTGTGCCTTTTGTGATGTTATCTCTTACAATGACTGCTCCACGTGGCATTCTACGTATTTTGTTTACGAATGTGCATATAAAAACATAAAGAGCACAAAAGCTGAGCACTGTGCATGGATGCTCTATGGGAGCGGGAAGCACTCAAAGCGCATGCGCCAAAAAAAGGTAGTCAGTGTACACTTAAAAAAAAAAGTGCTTTAGTCAAATGTGTAATGTGTACCAAAATCAATTTTAGAACTAAGCAGTTTTTTATAAAGTGCTTCTGTCATTTTAAGGGCACAAAAGATGAGAATTTTTTTATAACTTGCAAACAAAAATATAAATCCAGTAAAATAATATGTATAATCAAAAATAAAAACTTCAAAAAATTAATATATTTCTTTTAAATTTTTTATTGTAGAAATATGTTTATTGACGTCGTCACCGTAATCATTGATATTGATTATTCATTCGGCTCATGCTACGAACGTACACCACATCAAGTGGCGAAATATTGTAGCTGTGCTTACCAGTATTTGTTGCTAGATGGCGCAAGCATGTTATAGCATAATTGTACTAAAAATAGTATAAATATTTAAAATAAGAATTTGAAAAATTGTGTTTAAAAAAATATTTTGTTTGTGTTCATTGTAATCATAGTGTCAAGTATTTGAACAAAAGATGGGTAATATCTATACCTCGAATTATATTTGATTTAACCGAAGAAAATTTTGTCTTAAGGCCTAGACGCAGAATGCAAAAAAATTTCGCACGGAATGACAAAACCATATAAAAAAAAAAAAAATCCCATTTGGGATATGCCAAGCCCCTTTACATAAATATAATATGTGAACAAAAAAAAAAAAAAAAAAATCCGTCAATCCAAATCAATCTTCATTAGGTTTTTAAAATTTTTCTAAAACAATGCTAATTGGTTTTCACCATCGATCATGGAAATAAATTTGAATTGAAAATTGACTTGGGCTAAACTATTCCCATCGCTTACACTACAACATTTATAGTTATCGATAAAAAAAATTGGTTGTATTTACTTCTATTTATTTACTTCTTCGTTATAACAAACCTACAAAAAAGGTATTACTTATAAAATTGGAACAAAATTTCACAGTCTGTAGATACAAAAATAATTTATTTGGTTAAAGCCATTAAGTTTTTGATATAGACCTTGTGTGACACCATCTTATCTCCACATATCGTATATTTTCTTTTTTTCAAACCGTGACTGATGCACATGAAAAAAAAACATTATTAATTTATTTTATTTTATACTCAGTAATACAATTTGAAAAAAAAAAAAAAATTCAAATTATCGAAATGCCTAAAGTCGTGGATACGAACTGGGTACAAAACTTTTTCAAAACGATTATAAAACATTAAACATTCAAATTTGGAAATAATTAAACTTTAAGCTCGAAATTGTTTTTATATTTTAATAATTGATTCATATTTTAAATAAGTAATTTTATAGTAATAATATTGAATTAAAAAATTTTTTGTTTTTCTGGTATGATTTACTAAAAAAAAATAACTTTTAATTTTAAGTTTTAACAATTGGCTTTAATTTAATAACAAAATTAAAAAATTTGATTTACAATTTTTAAAATTGTTGTAAATTATGTTTATAATTGATTTATATTTTGAATACATATTTTTATAGTAATAATTTTGAACTCAAATATTTTTATGTTTTTTTTGATATAATTAATAAAAAAAATAATAACGTTTTTTTCTTTAAAGCTACTACGCAACTATTAAAATATACTTTTTCTAGTGCAAAACGCCAAAAACTTTGTAAAAACTAAGCGCTTAAAAGCAAAGCTGGTACATTTTTTTCTTGAGTGTATGACGGCAGCACAGCAACACTGGCAAGTAAAACTGTCTTATTTGAATTTTCATAGCAAGTTTTTGAATATTTTGTTTTGTAATTGTTGCTAAAACTTAAATAATTATTAACTTTATAAAATAAATATGTTTTATTAAAAAATTTAATATAATTTCAAGTAATTTTCCGGCAAATGAGAGAGCATGCAACAAGCTGCAGCAGGCTTTGAGGAAGCGCTGCTTGAAGCATAGGGCAACATCGTTGTACAACGCCAAGGGCCCCAACCGAGTGGAAAGTCAGACAGTGCCGTCAGTTCTACGGCAAACTCGCGCGCGAACAGTTCGAAAAGAAAACCTTTGACGGCAGATGCCAAGTGAAAATTCGCAGAAGCCATTCTGTTTCATAGTGAAAAATTATACGCGTTTTGCCGGCGGGCATGGACTACTTACTACATACTAGATATGTATGGTGAATTTTTAAGGAAATAAATTTGAAAAGCTATATTTAAAAGAAATTTAACAAGTTTACTGAATTCGCGTGAAATAAACATTAAGCATAAAAATGTTGTTTAGAAGCTGTGTGTGAGAAATGTATTTTTAAAGACTGCGAAACAGTGAAACGTTTAACGTCAATACAATTTAGTTAGTACTGGCAAATAAAAGAATTCCATGTGAAAATAATTCTGCTTGTTTTCAATTAAACTCATAAATATTTACGCAAATAAGGCATTTCGTTTGCTGAAAATTCGTATAAAATAAAAAGTGTTTTTTTTAGTTACTGCAATTAGCAGAAGTGTTAATTTTTGAAAAGTAATTTACGCGGAAATTATTTCAAGCGCCATCTAATGGGCGCTAATGGCTGGTAAAATATTTATAAATCAAAATTACGCCCAGGGCTGAACTGTAAGCTGACTAAATATTTTTGGTAAGCTTTGGAAATTTTTGTTGCCGGCAGCTATGAAATTTGATCTCATTAAAAAAGAATTTTTATACCCTGTACCGTATGGTACAAAGGGTATATTGTGTTTGTGCAAGCCGAAAATGTATGTAACGTACAGAAGGAGAAGTCGGAGACCCCCCAAAGTTACCTAAAGTATGATCAGAGTGACTAGAGAAGTCGATATACCCATGTCCGTCTGTCCGTCTGTCCGTCTGTCCGTATGAACGCCTAGATCTCAGAGATGGTAAGAGCTAGAGCAACCAAACTTTCAGATAAGATCCGATATTTATCCATAGGAGACAAGTTTATTTTATTTTTTTGATATCGGAACTACATTAAAAAGCTCCCATAGGGGTGTTTCAGAGGACCTCGAAAAAAAGCAAAAGTTTTAGATGGATAATTCGTTTGCTTATGAAGATATCATAACCAAATTTGGCAAGCACTGTACCAAATTTTATCAAAATCGGTTGACTATATCATATAGGTCCCATAGGATCGATCGGTCGAAAATTTGTTTTTTGTACAAAATTCGTTGTGTTTCGTTTGTTTGTGAAGATATTGTAACCAAATTTGGCATTAAGAAGTTTTTTAGAGTTCTTAAGCACTGTACCAAATTTGATCAAAATTGGTTGACTATATCATATAGCTCCCATAGGACCAATCGGTCAAAAAATCGTGTTTTGTACAAAATTCGTTGTGTTTCGTTTATTTGTGAACATACCGTAACCACATTTGGCATTAAGAAGTTTTTTAGAGTTCCCAAGCATTATACCAAATTTGATCAAAATCGGTTGACTATATCATATAGCTCCCATAGGACCAATCGGTCGAAAATTTGTTTTTTGTAAAAAATTCGTTGTGAATCGTTTGTTTGTAAAGATATTGTAACCAAAATTGGCATTAAGAAGTTTTTTAGAGTTCTTAAGCACTGTACCAAATTTGATCAAAATTGGTTGACTATATCATATAGCTCCCGGTCCTATGGGTCGGTCCTATCGATCGGTCGAAAATTTGTTTTTTGTAAAAAATTCGTTGTGAATCGTTTGTTTGTAAAGATATTGTAACCAAAATTGGCATTAAGAAGTTTTTTAGAGTTCTTAAGCACTTTACCAAATTTGATCAAAATTGGTTGACTATATCATATAGCTCCCATAGGACACAATCGGTCAAAAAAACGTATTTTGAACAAAATTCGTTGTGTTTCGTTTATTTGGCAAAGAAATATCTTTTGGAGTTTGTAAGCAATATATCGGACTTGATTGCAATTTGGTGGTACAGGGTATCCCAAAGTCGTCCGCGCCCGACTTTAACGTACGCCATATTTATAACGAAAGTTTTACAAATATTTTTTTAATGTTAATGAAAAATGCAATGCTTAAGCTTTCCGGCAATTCCCAGCAGCTGGCTACTCTATGTTAAGTTTTTACAAGCCACAACTAAATAACAAACATAATTACTTAAAGGGTCAAACTAGTTTGTCGCAGGGCAATAAATGCCAGGCGTTTTGTCAAAATTTGTTGCAATTTTAGCATAAAACTTTTGTTTTTCATAATTAAAATGCGTACTTCAAGTTTCGAACTATGGTTTCGGATGTGCCCTTAAGTGACGTTTAGTTTGTAACACTCTAAAATTTGACAATTTTTCTACATAAAGCATAAAGCTGTCAAAAGCAGCTGGGTCAAGTTTTTTTTTTTGGTTATAAACCCTAATGAAACCCTTTGCATCTAAATAATTAAGTTAGATCTGCGGCACTTGAGAAAACTCATTTGAATTAGTTATATTAAATCTTGGTACTGTGACATTAATTAAGCTGACGATTAACTTGAGTGAAAGAAAGATAATTTTCAAACTTTTTTTTTTTTGGCTCTGATGTCATTCTAAGAAGGACCATAACTTAAGGCATCATAACTGGCAAAATGAAAGAGTTGCAAAAAATGTGAACCCTTTTTTTGTGCATAGTATTAAATAAGATTAATTTCTACAAAGACTTGGGCAAAAATACCTTTTCTGAGTGCCAACACACTTTTCTCATTTATACACGTAGTGTAGCAAGCAAAAACTTAATTTTTGTGGGTCACCTTTGCAAATTCACATTTTCATACAGACCTCAGAAAATAACTTTATCTTTATCACTTTAGGTGTAAAGAATTCTAAATTTGTTACACTTTAAATCAGAGATTGTAAAGTTTATAAGTTCACGAATTTTAAGCGAAATTCGTTTTTATCTTAAAAGTGATTTATTCTTGAGTGGCTCAGCAATCGTCTTAGTCTCAAGCAGCGCTGAGGCAAACCAAAGGCAATAAATTTATAAATTTTTGATGAATTGAATTTATGAATCTAATTCGCGAATTCATGTCTTAAAGAAATCTAAATATTACAACCTAGTGCATGCTGGGTTATAAAAAATTATAAAATTTATTTGACACTATTATGTTTAAACAAATTTTCATATTTCTAAATATTTTAAAACTTAAATTATGTTTATACACTTACAAATACAGAGTATTTTGCATTGGTTAACTAATTTGTAATACTTAAAGGCAGACTAAGTCAAATACATAATTCGACCTGTTGTCGCTACCACTTTATTTTTTAGCGAATTCAACTTCGCGAATTTTATTCGAATTACGATTCCATTTTGCCTTCTCCATTCCAACGAAAATTAAATTCTTTTTTATTCAATAAAAATTATACTTTTACACTGTTCTCACTTTTAAGAGCTTTTTATGCGGATTTTTTTTTAATAAAAAAAAACACAAATATTCTCGGAACTAGTTCATTATGCTTTGATAATTTAAAAAATTTAATTTATTAGGTGCGCAAATAATATAAATATTTTAAAACTTAAATTATGTTTATACACTTACAAATACAGAGTATTTTGCATTGGTTAACTAATTTGTAATACTTAAAGGCAGACTAAGTCAAATACATAATTCGACCTGTTGTCGCTACCACTTTATTTTTTAGCGAATTCAACTTCGCGAATTTTATTCGAATTACGATTCCATTCCAACGAAAATTAAATTCTTTTTTATTCAATAAAAATTAAATTCTTTTTTATTCAATAAAAATTATACCTTTTTTATAAAACAAAAACACAAATATTCTCGGAACTAGTTCATTGTGCTTTGATAATTTAAAAAATTTAATTTATAAAGAAGAAATCTAGCTGGATAAGCACAAAAAACTGCCCCCAACGATTTAAAAAAATTATTTTTTATCTTCTTATTTAAAAACAATATAAACATAAATAAACATTTTTTTTCAATACATACAGACAAATGAACTCGGAGCTAATTCATTTTGCTTTGATGATTTTGAAACTTAAATTTATAAAGATGAGATCTATCAGGAAAAGCACAAAAAACTGCCCCCAACGATTTAAAAAAATAATTTTTTATCTTCTTATTTAAAAACAATATAAACATAAATAAACATTTTTTTTCAATACATACAGACAAATGAACTCGGAGCTAATTCATTTTGCTTTGATGATTTTGGAACTTAAATTTATAAAGAAGAAATCTATCAGGAAAAGCACAAAAAACTGCCCCCAACGATTTAAAAAAATAATTTTTTATCTTCTTATTTAAAAACAATATAAACATAAATAAACATTTTTTTTCAATACATACAGACAAATGAACTCGGAGCTAATTCATTTTGCTTTGATGATTTTGAAACTTAAATTTATAAAGAAGAAATCTAGCAGGATAAGCACAAAAAACTGCCCCCAACGATTTAAAAAAATAATAAATAAAAATAATTTTTTAATATTTTCCTACAAAATTAATCAATTTTTTTATCATATAAAGAATAAATATATATTCAATTAAATATTAAAAAACATTTCTTTTCGTACAATTATTACAAAGTTTTCGCTGTAATTATTTTTAACATTGTTGCATTCGATTTGGTAATATGATTTATATTTACACCATATAGGTAAAGAAGTAGTAAAAAGACATATAAAAACTTGGTATTTGACCTATTCAAGGAACATTTAAAAAAAAATGGTTTTCAACTCCTAAAAATGGTGCTTAAGTTAAAAAAATAAATATTCTTATGCAATAAACATTTGAATTTACTGACTTTCTTCGACAGATAACTTTTTTTTGGTAGAAAAATAAATTTGTAAGTTCTAAATTCACATACAATTTAAGAAAAATTAATTAATTTTTGTTGAAAAAAAATTTCGGAAACAACAAATATTTCTTGTCAACCAGGATATCTCCAAAAATTTATGAAATCAGAAAAGTTTTTAAATCAGGAAAAACAAAATCATCTTTTTTTCAAGCAAATGTCATAACTAATTAAATAAAATAAATTTTGACTTATTAAGTGTACCAATAAAATTGTTTGCTCGTTTTATGAAACAAAAATTATAAAAATATTATAAATCTATAAATCGATTCTGAATCTCCCTAGGCGTTTATATAATAGAGGCTAGCAGAATTTGATCAATATTGAATCTAGTTTAATCTTGGGCGTAAACTTAGAAGCCTTTGCAATTTCATTTTATTTATGCTACACTGTTAAATGCTGGAGCAATTTGTTAAAACAAAAATATTCTAAAAAAAAAAAAATCCGCTTAAAAAGGTAAGCAGAGTACGTCGTGACTAATCCACTCATAAATGAGATTACTCTCTTGGGAAAATGCATGGAACTGCCGCCAAATAAGTAGTCTATTATATATTTAAGGGCATAACAAAGCTCACTTGGTCTTAGATTAAAAGAAACGAAAAAATGAACCATGAAAAATATGATATATGTCTCTAGCTCGATACTTTTACTCGAAACTTTTTAACAATATGCAACGACTCTTATTATTATTTTTTAACAAGTGAAAAATATTATTTAATGTTATTTATATTGAAGCCAAAATTAAATTTTAGTTTTATTTGACCTGGATAATTTTTTAAAAAATCTATGAATAATTGATATTTTATGGAAATTTGAGTAACGTCACGACAGATGCTAAGGCTAAAAAAAACCAAATATTATTTTTTTGATACAATAATTTGGAAAAAAAAAACTAATTTGCGATTTTGTAGTCCATGTCAAAAACTATGTACTTAAATTTCTTTGTAACGTAACGCCATGCGTAGTTTGGCTTGTGTTTTTTAAGCATCATGCCAAAAGACTTGTTCCATTCGCGGAAATTTGCGATTTTGAAATTCAAGTAAAAACTTATTTATATTTTTTGTAACGTAACGCCATGGCTTGGGTCTTATTTTTTAAACGGTATAAGCGATTGCTGTAATTTTTATACCCTGTACCTATAGATACAAAGGGTATACTAGATTTGTGCAATGTATGTAACGGACAGAAGGAGGCGTGGCAGACCCCAAGTCCTTTATACCAAAATGCTTATCATAACCTCGGGTAGCGATTGAGCCATGTCCGGCCGTCCGTCTGTCCGTCTGTCCGTCCGTATGAACGCCTAGATCTCGGAGACTATAAGAGCTAGAGACACGAAACTTTACCAACTGGTGCGCATATTTCCTAAGCAGATGAAGTTTGTTGAATCATGTCAATATCTTTCCCCGTTCCTCCGCTGTAGATTTTCGCGGTTTTTAGCCACACCGTTTAATATTTTCATTTGAAATTTAACAGAGCCATGCGTTGTGGATACATGCATCTATGTGTAAAAAATGAACAAAATCGGACAAATACAACAGAAGTTATAGTCAAAAATGTGCATATTTCACCTCCCCTTGCCAATAAACTGCGTCAATATTTGACTCTACGCAATTATGGCTACAAGTGACCTAGAATCACAATTTTTGGTAAGCTCATTCATGTGGCTCTAATGAACAAATCCACATCCAAATTTTATCGATGCGGTCCCCCCACCCCCCGCAATCGATTTACCGTGTTTTCTCCCACACCCCTCAACATATCAACTTGAAACTTATCCAATATAATTAAAATAGCTTCTTTGACGTAACTTTCGATTTTCATCAAAATCGGTACAAATTTACGGAACTTATAGGTATAAATATCGTTTTGCACCAAAAAAAAAATAAATTCCAATTGGAAAGTTCTTAGATGGAATATGCAGGAAAAATTTTTTTGACACAAAAGGTACAGGGTATTCCACTGTCGGGCACCGCCTCGACTGTACCACATTTTTTTTTACTAAATATGGTATAGTGCTACATAAGTATAAAAAAAAATATTGAAAAATTTGTCATTTTTATTTTGTTATATTTTGTTGTAGAAGTGTAACGTCACGCCAAAATGTAAAATGCCCTTGTATATTAACATCTTCGTTGTGTTATTATAAGTATTATTAAAAAAAACTGCCATTTGTTCAGAATTCCATTTATTTGGTGCGCCATAAAGTGTATATCAACTTCGACGTACCATATTTAGCCCACTTCTTCTTCATTTGTTCTGCAAAACTTTTTAATTCAATAATGTGACACGAATAAAACTCTTAACAGGTATTATCCAACTCAAAAATCATTTAGCTAAAGCGACAAATTTTATTTAGCATGTTTTTAATTTTTGTGTCCCCTAATGGATATCTAATTTATTTGCATATACTAAATCCTTACGAAATTTAAAGCTACCGAACAAAACTCATAATTAACTTACCCGACACACCATCTAAGCTGAGTCATATAAAATGGATTTAATAAAGCTTAATGGAGCCAGTAACTCATCTAAATCAATTTGCTGTATTTCATCGAATTAAATTGTCACTGAGCAATTATTCCATTGTCTCTGGAAAGTGCTTAAATGTGATAAATTTTACGATCTCATAAATTGCGATTTGCAGCTTGCTAATCGGAATTTGAACACGGGTGTTAAGAAATTTAATACATATTTTTTTTCGTTATACATTATATATTTACTATATGCAAATCTTTGACTTATAATCGGTTAAATTTGCTGAAAAGCCCATTATTTTTATCTCAATAATAATAAATTCTAAGAAATTTTTGCTTATATTCTTTGTTTAGCTTTTGTTATTATTTTAAGTCGTTTTCTTTGCAAATAAATGAAATATTTAAAAATTTATACAAAATAAAATAAGAAAATTATTTAAGGTAGACGCAGCGTAATATACAAAAATTAATTGCTTTTCGTTGGTTTTAAAAAGGAAATATAACTCAATTATTTGTATATAGTCAATAGTACATACGTGTGTATGTGCTTTGTGGTTTTTATGCCAGTGTGTGTGTATTTGTGTGTGTATTATGTGGTTTTTGATAGAGCCAAAAACTCGTAAATCAATCAAAGCAGCACTTACACTTGGCTAGTGTTAAATATTTGATGTCAACTATGATCGGATACCCCCCAGCATTATACCCAGCTGCCTTACTGCGTTGGGGCTTCATTTTGGGGCAAGCAGCTCCCATACAAATACGTGGTGTACAAAAAAAAGTCGCATTTTAGGGTTGCTCTGGATTCCACTTCTGTTTTACGATTTCTAAATTAATGCTCTAAAAAATATTTTTTTTCCTATCCGGGTTACTTTTTAAGCATAAGACGTGGGGTAACCAAGTAAGATATTATGCAAATTTGGATGGTCAGAAAAGGCCAATTCTAATTTCCGGAGTTAAAAAACAAAAAATGCTTACATATTAAAAAAAGTTGCCGAAAAGCTTATTTTAGGTGCACCCCTTTTTCTTTAAGAAATACTTAAAAGTATTAAAGCTTTTCAAAGAAAAATTTCAGCTTTTTCCGCTCTAATGTCAGTGCCTTCCTAAACCACTGACCTTAATATATCGAATTGTACTGAGTTTTGATAAATCTTTAAGATCGAATAAATATGCCTTTCTATATACAAATTTAGAATTTTAGGCCTATGGACGATTCTTTTCAATTCAAAGATTATGTAAAAAAAAATTTAACTTTTTAAAATTTTTTGTAAAAAATATTTGAAGGAATTTAATATTTAAGCGTACAACCCATTTAAAACATATTTTAAAGTAACATACAGTTATTTTCACAGAAATATAAAAATTTAGAATTATATATTATATATCATATAATTATAGAAACAAAATGAAGAATAATAATTAAAAGTTGATTAAAAATATGTTCTTATTTTTGTTATTAAAGAAAATATATTTTAAATTCAAATAAGATTAAAGAGTTTAAAGCTTTCCTATCAATTGAGGATGTCAGATGACGAGAAATCCGTCTAAAAAGCTTAAAGTTCATGTTTTGGTCAATTTTTTTTTTTTAACTGACTTCTTTTTAGTGCTCTTTATCATAACTGGTATATTATTATTATCTTCTCAACATATATTCACAAGATATTAATATCACACAAAAAAAAAGGGGTGTGAACACGTGTAAAATTCATGTAATACTGCTGTTGATAAACCCCTGCACCCCAGGGTTTTGAGATAACCTTCTCATAAAATTTTTTTCGCTTTATGGCTTTTAACTATGTCTTTAATATGTTATTGGGGTAGCAAAACCTCGTTTAAGACAAATTTTGAAGTTATGTCAGAGACCTGAAGTACTCGGGCCTCTTGGACCTTGGTATTCGGATTTAGGATTCATAAGGGTAACTCTTAGTTAGCCTGTGTTATTAATATCTTTTGAAAGTATCTCGAAAAGATAATTATAATATAATGATTAAGAACGTTAGAGTGAAGATACGCTGGGCCTGTGAATTGGAGGCAAAATAAATGTTTTGTTAAAGGTGAATAATTAAAATAAAGTTATTATTAACAAATTTAATTGAAAATTTAGCTAAAGTTGCACCACGTAACGTCACGCCAAATTTAGCGTAAATTTTCAAATCATTCGAAAAATTTTATAGAAAAATTCTGGCCAAACGCATGGAATTTTGTGATTTTTTAATCCACCTAAAAATCCGCTTCAATTTATTGTAATGTCACGCCAAGTGTATTTTCGTTTATATCTTTTAAGACCCATTGTTGGCATTTTTTTTTTTTTGCTAATTTAAAAGAATGAAGTTTTTGCTTTCTTTTGTCATATTTTGTCATACAAATATAACGTCACGCTAAAAAAAATGTGTAAAAATGATCCAATCCCCTTTACGTGAAATACAGTATCTCCGGTTCTACTTTTTCAATCGATTCATTAATTTTTTTGTATATTGACTCTTGATTTAGATAACTCTCTAATAGGATCTTGAAAAGACAAGAAAAAAGATGGCGTACGTTAAAGTCGGGCGCGGACGACTTTGGGATACCCTGTACCACCACATTGCAATCAAGTCCGATATATTACTTACGAACACCAAAAACAATTTCTTTGCCAAATTCAGTTACAATATTTTTATAAACAAACGAAACACAACAAATTTTCTTCAAAAAACTTGTTTTTGACCGATCGGTCCTATGGGAGCTATATTATATAGTCAACCGATTTTGATCAAATTTGGTACTGTGCTTAGGCACTCTAAAAAACTTCCAATTGCCGAATTTGGTTACGATATCTTCATAAACAAACTAAACAAAAAGAATTTTGTTCAAAATACGTTTTTTCGACCGATCTGTCGTATGGGAGCTATATAATATAGTCAATCGATTTGGATCAAATTTGGTACAGTGCTGGGTATCCCTAAAAAACTGACAAACACCAAATTTGGTTACAATATCATCACAAACAAACGAAACACAACGAATTTTGTACAAAAAACGATTTTTTTGACCGATTGGTCCTATGGGAGCTATATGATATAGTCAACCGATTTTGATCAAATTTGGTACAGTGTTGAAGATCTCTAAAAACCTTCTGAATGCCGAATTTGGTTACAAACAAACGAAACACAACAAATTTTGTACAAAAAGCGATTTTTTGACCGATTGGCCCTATGGGAGCTATATAATATAGTCAACCGATTTTGATAAAATTTGGTACAGTGCTGGGGGTTTCTAAAAAACTTCCGATTGCCAAATTTGGTTATGATATCTTCATAAACAAACGAATTATCCATCTAAAACTTTTGGTTTTTTTCGAGGTCCTCTGAAACACCCCTATGGGAGCGATATAATGTAGTCCCGATATCAAAAAAATAAAATAAACTTGTCTCCTATGGATTAATAAGGGATCTTATCTGAAAGTTTGGTTGCTCTAGATCTTACCATCTCTGAGATCTAGGCGTTCATACGGACAGACGGACATGGGTATATCGACTTCTCTAGTCACTCTGATCATACTTTAGGTAACTTTGGGGCGTCTCCGACTTCTCCTTCTGTACGTTACATACATTTTCGGCTTGCACAAACACAATATACCCTTTGTACCATACGGTACAGGGTATAAAAATGTATTAGACAAAACTTTACAGCAATCCTTTTTACATTGTGTAATAAAAATCGAAATCTAAAATTAATGGATTAATAATCCATACGAAAGTTAAAAATTAGATTATCAAACTTGATATTTTTTACACGAAACGAGATACCATCCCCAACTACTACAAAGTCCCAAATACCATAAACAAAAATCTAAAATTTACCAAAAGACAAAAATTATCATATCTTTTCAATTTCAAGGCTTGGGAGCTCCAAAATATTAAAGAGGGTCAACTTGTGTCTCTGCATCTAAGTCATATTTGCCACTTCACAAAAATATATATATCACTAAAATTTAGTGAAAATGAAAACCATAACATATCAAAATATACTAAAACACTGTAATGCGAAATGTATTAAAATACTAGTAAAAATTAACCACTTTTTTAAATAAAATTAAGCAGCCATGTTCGTTTTTTCAAAAAGTTTCACGTTAAAAAACTTTCAAAACTCACCTCAAGATGCACTGGTATGTGTTCTTAAATCAGCTGTCAAAATATTTAACAATTTATGTTTGCTATGCCGTAGAGCGAAAAACGGAACAGCACTGATTTTATTTGTTGTAGGCCAAATTAAAATCCTTTTAGCCCAAATTCCTTTTAGTCCATGGCGGCCGCGGACTAACCAACACCTCGAACCCCAACCATAACCCTCCATCAGAGTAAGCTTGGCGGACAGTCGAAAGTGTTTTTTGTTTGACAGCCAACGCATTATGAGGCCAAATAGGAATAGTTGGTGGGCAGTAAGTTCCTATTTCCTAGAAAAATCATTCTGCGTAAAAGTCTTTAAACGAGTGAATTCCGCTTGAGTGAAATGCTTCTGGCTTTGGCCCACAATGTGGCATGGTCATGTATTGCTGCCATTGCTGTGCTGTCATGCATCAAAACATTTAATTAAATTGGAGACGTAGCAGCGGAACCACAGAACAGCAGCAGGGGTAGTACATTGGGACGACTCCAGCACCAGGTCGAGCTGTATGTAGTACTGGTCTATGGTATCTATCGCATATGAATTTAAATGAAGGTAACGAACGCTGCCTTGACTGACCTAAACAACTTTGTGAATAATGTGCATATTTTAAAGATTCTTATACTTTTTTAAGAAATTTCCACAACGATGAACTCTCCACGACAACTGAGTCGTCAACGCTTTGTTCCTTCAATGGTGACACAAATGCTGCACAGATCTTACACGCAGACAGAACTTGCTACCCTTTGTTCCTTAATTTACACATAATTGCAATAAATTGACTGAGCTAGGTTGTCTTGGGAAGGGGCGGTGGGCGAGGGTTGTGGCAAGCGATGACATCTGCAGGGTGTGCTCACAGACACATGGTGCTTTAAACTTTAATATAGATACAATGGCATAATGCAAGCGCTATATATTGTTGTAGTTGTTGCTGCACAGCAGCGTAGATAGCTTTGTGTGAAGGGGGTAGAATGGCTGGCTAGTTTAGCATTTTGGCAATCAAAACTTTGACAATACGAACAAAAAATTCCATAGAATTATTTAAAAACAATTTTTTATTTTTTTTAAATGTATATTTTTTTTTTTTGATTAAAGCGAAATTTGCATCTCGTTTCATTTTAAAAAATTTCAAGCTGAACATAAATTTAGTGTCTATAAGATTTTTATGACCATGTGAAAATTTGAGATATTTTTTACAAAAATTCGGTTTTTTTCTTACTTTTTTCGTGAACTAGTTTAATTTATTTTTTTAATTTTCCATCAAAAAACTATTAAAAAAGTTTTATTTTTTTTATTATTTATTTCGTTTTCTAATTTTGAATAAAAAAAGTTTACAAAATACGTTATAAAATAAATGTCAGTTAAGTTTTTTTTTTGTAAAGTATATTCTTGTTAGATTTTACCAATTTTTTTAATTTTTAACTCTAATTTGTGTATTCTAACGAAACTATTTAAATAACAAACGTCACGAAATAAAATTTGTTTAACGCAAAAATTTTTAAGATCGGATTAAATTATCAAAAAAATTGTAGTTACTATTTAAGATCTACTCCCTTATAAACTGCAACAATGTTCCTCTGGGTTTTATTAATACACAAGTTAGATTCAACAAGTTCGGTTTGTCGACTCATGTGAGCCTAGTGAACATTGATTTGCTGACTCTTGTAAAAAAAAAAAAACAATCGAACCTGCACTATATGGCATAATCTCTAAAAATGATTGTTCAGGTCTGAAAATTTGCATATGCATATTAACTGCGCTAAATCTCAGCTCGATTCGACCACTCCTTACATCAAGTCCCTTATAACCTCCATTGGCCATAAAACAATCAATTCTGATTGTGGTATTTAAATTATTCATAAACAATTTTTAAATATTAACAAAATTATAAGTCAACTAATCTCAGGTTCGCTTTCTTCTAATAGTATGCAGGATCTTCCTCATTATCAGAGTCTGTCATATAATGTATTACATCGTGTGGAACTAGTTGCTATTATTCCTTAAGTGATCTTCTGTCGTTCATATAAACTTTATTTCGATCCTCTGAACCATTTTCGCCAAGACAATCCACAGTTCCGGAGACTTTGGAAATCATGGATAGAGGCTTTCATGTACATACTTTTTACTTTATGAGCATAAGTCATGGTTAGTATTTCCTTATCAGGAATGGTTACGAGCAGCTCATTCTCAATACGATGAAAACTGTTGAAATTAGGGAATGTGCAGGGAATACCATAGTCGGGAAGTCTCGAAATTAACATAGAAAACAGTACGAGGGATGGATTGCGAAGCACATCGTTTTTTTTTAAATCTGGGCCCAGCAGCAGAAAAACTAGTTCTTCGGATTCTTCTGGTATCTTATTTTCCAAGTTAATTGTAAGATACCAACAAGCCATGCTAAGTGTTTAGAAAAATTAAGCACAAAATACCTTCAAAATTTTGAGATTTTAAAATTTGGTTATTTAGTTGGGTATTCCCAAATAGTTAAAAATCAAAAATTCAAACTTCGCTACAAAAAATCTGAGGCGTTCCTTTAAATTTTAAATTGATACATTTTTATTCAAAAAAAAAAATCAGGCCTTAAAAAATTTTACGACAACGGAAGTTTTCCAATTCTTTCATAATTTTCGTAACCGAGGGGATCCACAAAATCCCCTTTCTACGTCACTGTAGCTGCTTAACTTTGCTTTATGCTGTCATGTATGGTTTCTTGCTAGAATTAATTTTGGTTTCCATGCAATATATAGATATGAAAATCTGCGGGCTTCAACTGCTGCTGCTGCTGCTGCTGCTGCTACAGTTGCTAGTCTTTGTTTGCTGATAAGCTGCAAACGATAAGATAATATATCGAATATATATATATGTAGCAACTTGGCAGCCATTTCTTATTTTAGGGCTTTACTTTATGACAGAGTTGGGAGTATTTATGAGTATGACGTTACATGTCCATAAGCATAACTGACATGAACTGCGGTACAACAGGTCGTATGAGGACTGCATATGGCAGTTATCTTAATGTAAGGACTATGTCTGCCTTTTTTTTATGGCATTTAAGCATCTTCGTCCAAATGGAACAAATGGCACATAAGTGCCACACAATTTCCTGCCAAACGTGCTTTTCTGTTTTTTTTGTTGTTTTTTTTTGCAAAAAACAAACCTTTTGTCTTTGTTTGCCAATAAATTGAACAAGGCTTAATGACTTACCTTAAAGTTTGCACTAAACAAAGCAGTTGAAGCGCATTTCCAGTCATCCAAGTCAAGTCAAGATTTAGGTTTGTTTACACTTGCAAGCGCTCAACTGGAAGATGCAAAGATTAAAAACTTTACAGAAAACAGCCGCAAATGAATTGCAGCTAAAGTTTAAGTTGAACTAAGCGCTTTAATACTTGAAATATTCACCTTGCTGGTAAATAAATATTTGTGGCGGCTGTGACCGACTACGCTATACCCCTCACTCAAGGCTGTGCTTGACAGTGGAATTGACTGCAACTTCAAAAAAATCAATGCCAGCAAAAAATGGACTGTCAGCTTGACAAGCAGTTTTTATTTGGAGCTTTTAGTGGCACAAGTAATGTTGATATCCATTACATCTAAACTAATGTTTAAAAATTCTTAAAATATGTACCGATTGCGGTAATGGAGGAGTTGAATAGACGAACGTTTAACAACATATTGCTTATAAGGATCCCTTCCAAACATAGTGACTATACCACATATAGTAAACCAATATGTATTACCAATATTACGAAATTCAGCTGGCAATAAGAAAAAGAAATCAACTTAATTCAACAAATTTTATCTAATTAGAATGTTTTTTCGTTAAATTGGTGTAAATGAGATGTCAGGACTTATACCAACTGTCGCAGATCTTGTACCACAAAGAAAGGCTTTTTCAACTTTACTATGAACAAAAAAAAAAAAAAAAGTTCCTGTAATTGCTATTAACTTTATTTGACAACGCTGATCTCCCAAATGAACAATTCGGTTTCCGTAAGGAACTCAGTTCAATCCATCCTCTAATCAGAATCAAAAAGTACGTCAAACAAAACTTTAATAGAAAGGAATCCACTGGGATGGTTCTGTTAAAGCAGCTTTCGACTCCGTTTGGCACAACGGACTCATCTTTAAGATGTCATCTTTAAATTTTCCCATCGAACTTATAAAAATAATTCAAAGTTTTTTAAGCAAGCGTTCGTTCATGGACGTGCCCATTCTGCTCCTATTGAAATCCCTGAAGGATGCCCTCAGGGCTCCTACCTCCCCCGCATATTCGCCGACGATACAGCAATATTCACTGCAGGGCTAAATCCTGCTGATATTACACGCAACTTACGGAGCGCTTTTGACACCCTCCAATGTTATTTCACTAGGTGGAAAATTGTGATCAACGTCGATAAGACTCAAGCTATATATTTCTCCAAAAAAAAATCACACCTACCAAACAGTCCCATAGAACTGGATGGTTCTGATATCCCCTGGGAAAAATAGGTTCGCTACCTAGGAGTTGTATTAGACTCAAAACTAATCTTTAAGGATCACATAGGGTACACTGTTGACAAAATCAACTCCCTAACTAGAATCCTATATCCCTTCACCAATAGGAGCTCACGATTGTCTATTGAAAATAAATTACACTTGTTCAGATCTGTATTCCAAGCAGTAATTTTTTATGGAGCCCCTGTGTGGTCCTATTTGGCTAAGTGAAACATTAAAAAACTCCAAACTACCCAAAACAAACTTTTAAAAATGATTTTTAAGCTTCCTCGGCTCCATCACACCTCAGATCTGCACTATAAAATTTCGAAATGATTTCTGACACACTAGCCTGCCTGACCCTTAACTTAAGTTGTAGATCTAGATACAGATACTCAAACTACAATCTCATTAGCCAATTGTTATGTTAACATAGATATAAGTAGTTTTAGTTTTTACTTTTTTTTTCTTTTGGTTTTAAGTTTTTATTCATAACACTATGGTTTTTTTTTCTCCTTTCTAAATTTTTAATTATTACATTAATTATTTCAATTTTTATAACAAAGCTGAAAAAGACTGGGGTATTGATCTCTTAAGAAATATGTATTTATTAATATTATAACAAAATGAAGATGCAATAAATTGAATTTAATTGAGTTGAAAAATCTTTATATATTCGACTTTCCAATCCTTGAATTATTACGAGAAGTTATTTTGCGGAATGGTTATTTAGAGGGTAGAATCAAAAAGTAGTCGTCGTCCGGGACTCCCGTCAGAGATGCCGTCACCAAATGTGTACTGCAAGGGAGAAGGGCAACGTGGTAACCCTCTGCTTGGACAGAATTCCCTTACCAGCATGGGCATATATTCGGTAGTAATTTTTTGGACGCTACCGTACGAGATCCGAAGTTTTTCCGGAGTTTGACACAAGAATTATTTGGCTTGCGCTGCTCGAGATTTGTCTACGTCTTGTGTCACGACGACGCTTCTTAACAGAGGTTCACGGAAGTCGTCGTGAGTCTAAAATTTAGTTTTTGGGATAAACTCTAGACCCTTGTACCTAGATGTAAACTGAGATCTTTTCTTGTATATTTAAGTTTATTTACACCCGTACCTTTTTGAGAATTGTGTCTTAAAAAAAAAATGTTATAATAAATTTGGTTAAGCAAAAAAAATTGAGTTCTACCAAAATTTCTTAAGTAAACCAAACCTTATAAGACTTGGGCCTACCAAACTAACGCATGTGCACTATTTAAAAAAAAAATAACTTGAACCATTGCCAATTATGCCAAGAAAAACAAGTCGAAAATTTTTGAAATTTTTACAAAAAAAAAAAACAGATCTTAAATGAAGGCTAATATGTATATACATAAATTTATTCGTTTTTTTTTTAAATTATTGTTTTAAATACAACCAGCTGACTGACCTAAAGGTTTTTATGGCTTATACTTTAAGATAACGAGTACATAACGTTTGTACAAATCTATGAAGCATATAGAGCGAGAGAGAGAGACCCAAGAGATCACCCAGAGTAACTTTCAGTATGGTAAGAAGAACAACAGAAATCGATATGCAGATGTCCGTTTGTCCGAACGTCTGCATGAACGCCTAAATCTCGGAATTTATAAGAGCTACGATAATCCAACTAGAGATTCGGACAGATTCATTTTTTTTTCGCCCCCTTCCATAAGCAAATATTTTCGAAACTTTACAATTGCTATAAATTTTTGTATAGATTGTAAAAGTAAATTGTGTGAATTAAATAATCCTTCGGTGAATACTAAATTATATCAGATAATAAATATCGGAGATCGCAATATAGTATTTTAGAGGCCATAGTTTGAGAGAGATGCTTTAGGATAGGCAAGTTGGTAGAGTGTGGACTTTGAAACTTAAAATCTAATTTTTTATTAACTAGGCTGCGCACACAGTCAGGCAGAAATGCCCGACTAACAATGTGAGTAACCCTAACAACGATGCAGAAGTGCTCGATTTACAGTGTGTGCATCAACAGCTCTAGCTGGTCTAGAGTTTTTTTTTTGAGATTTATAATATGACACAATTGAAGTTGTCTTTCAATATAATGCAAAAGGGTATCCCAAAGTCGGCTGAGTCTGACTTTTATTTTCGCTATACATATTTACTTTTTTTTTAATATGCTTTGTTTTACCGGAAATTTCTTCTCACTATTACTATGAACTTTACACATTTGCGAGGAAACTCTTGAATAACTAAAGTATTCAATATGCTGATAAATGACTGTAGCTAAAATTTAAGCTGGAGCTTACTTAAGCTTAACCAACATTACAACCCAATTGCCATGGTTAAGATAAGAAAATTGTTTACAAACAATGTTTATAGGTTTCTTCAACTTGTTTTCAATTCGCACTTTAAGTAAATACTCGTATATTATGTTTATGTTTTATGTATTTACTTACATATGGCACTGTACTGTTGTAGTTGCTCATTAAATATTTTATGGTTAAAGCAAATATTTGTGCATATTATTTGCTCACATAATAGCAACCAAAATTGTTAGGTTTGTTGCCTTTTATTGTGAAGAAAAAACAACTTAGGCGGAATTATCATATGTGTGCATTGTACGGCGTAAAACTTTTTTATATTCAAAAATATTTTTTCTTTTGTGTTGACCTTTTTTATTTGTAAAAAAAAAAACAACAAAAATTCTATGAAAGCCAATGAAGGCAACAATGTGTTTTTATGCTACGTATTAACCCTTGTTAGGACATATTTTTTTTTTTTTAACACAGTTAAGATCTTTCTTGATTGAATTAAGTGTGTTTTATGCTATGGCACTAAAAATAATAATAAACATGAATTGCTGGTCAAATATATTTATATGCCTCGAAAATAAAGCACGAAAATAAATATATTTCGTGGGAATCGCGTTTATTGATTTTTAAACTTTCTTCATGAAGTTCGAAAAAGTATTTTCGTAATAATTTTGCCTCACAAAGAGCGATTTGATCGATTTGAAGTTTTGGCTGCTCATGTATCAGATGATATTTGACAGCAAGTATTATCCTACGAAACATTCATCTTTTTGGCAAAATTTATCACCTGGTCAATGCATATCATTTAGTTTTTTTTTTTTGAGAAAACGCTATATAATTCGTTGAAATTAAAAAAAAGGTTATTAATTAATTAATATTATTGGTAGGGAATACTGCACCGCGACCCGTAGGATCTATTGTGCTCCCTTCTAGCCCTAAAGCTCCTCAACTAGCCCTATATCTGCAACAAACTTAATTATTTGAGATGGGTCTAGTCTGGTGATGTCGTATATCGATACTCTATACCCGCCAAGAAAGGATGCCCTTCTTCTGGCAAGGGCATCACACTCTGCAAGTATATGTAGAGAGGTTTCCTCCTCAATCTCACAAAACCTGCATGTGTTCGAGCTAACGATACCAATAGTACTCAAGTGTTTCCTGAGTCTACAATGTCCCATCAGTAGCCCAGTCACTATTCTAAGGGGATTTTTGCCCAGTTGGGATAGTTTCTTGAATCTATTTAGGTTATAGGAGCTTGGCTTGCCGTAAGCCAGCTGTGCTCATCCAGTTCGTTACTCGTCTGGACCTTTCCTCTTCTCTTATCAGCTGTCTAGTCGTATGTCTGTAAGGTTCAGGCCCTACTAGTGGTTTTGCAGCACCTTTTCTCGCCAGTTCGTCAGCTGCTTCGTTCCCGGGAATATTCTTGTGTCCTGGGATCCATCTAAGGGAGACTTTGTTCGATTGTCCTAGATGGTTGAGTTTGGCTCTGGTTTCCCAAACCAACTTTGAATTGATCTTCAAGCCAGTCACCGCATTGATCGCGGCTTGGCTGTCTGACAGTATGGCAATGTTTCTGTCTTTATATTTCCTTTCCAGGTTGATGTCCACACATCGTCCTATGGCACATACCTCTGCCTGAAATATGCTGATATATACACCCAATGCTTCTGAAAGTCGCGTTCTGGGTCCCGCGACTCCCAGTCCGGTTTCTTCTTTGGTAAGAGACCCGTCAGTATACCACACAATGGTATGCCTATTCATAGGATGTATCTCCTCTAGCGTTGTCCAATTCTTCTTGTTGCTCATACTAGTTGTAAAATGTCTTTCGAAGTGGTACTCTGTGGTCATCTCATCTCCGGGTAAGAGGATTGAGGGGACCATTTTTCCCAGGTCGTCAGCGTCTCTAGCACTTGTTGCTTTCATTTGGAGCTTTATAACGATATGGAGTGGTGTTAATTCCATAAGGACTTCCAATGCTGCTGTAGGACAGGCTCTCATGGCTCCTGTCACACATACACATGCTAGCCTCTGTAACTTCTTGAGGTCTTTTTGTACGGAGGTAACCTCCACCCGAGCACCCCAGGCAATAGCTCCGTATGCGAGCATCGGCCTAAAGATCATTTGGTATAGACAACGTATGATCTTGGGCGATGTTCCCCACGATTTGCCGGCTATCCTTCTACACGTGTATGAAGCTCGTGTGCATTTATTTATCACGCCATCTATATGAGAGCCGAACCTAAGTTTGCTGTCAAATATAACTCCAAGGTATTTAACTTCCTTGCTGCTCACAATAGGACACCCTCTAAGGCGAAGTTGCCGCATATTTGGTAGTTTGTATCTTCTAAAAAAGGTTAAAAATCGTAATTTATTTTTAAATTGAATGTTGTACAAAAAAAAGTATTAATATCAAAAAATTTTTTATGTCTTGTCCAAGCAAATGCTACTAAATATTTAGTTATTAATAAACTGTTTAATTGGAACTTTAAAAAAATAAAAATTATCAAAACCAAATCGATCCAATTAAAAAGTATATATAAAATATAGGGTATTCACGCTTGCTCTAAAAGTTGAAGACTTTTGCAACGACAAAATGTGCAGGCCTGAGTTTCAACTCTTAACTCAACTTTCGTTAGCCCAGACGCTATTGTAGCTTGTTGCTGCTCGATACTCCAATATTTAATAAATTAAACTGCAGTAAAAATGTGGTCTTATAAATGTCTTATATGGTTACAATATTTAAACTCTAAAAACTAGTATATCCTATTTTGAAAATATAAAGTCAACCCTCGTTTCTGGGGATACTATAAAATATTAATCGTATTAAGTCGCATATATTTCGTTGTTACTATGTCAGCACAAGTAGCGATTGAATAAATCCAGCAGCCCTGGATCAGCTCATAAAAGTTTATTGCGTATACGTCATGTGTGACGAAACACAGATATAGGCTATTAAATTTGTTAGCTTTTCGGCCTTATAGTCATAGAGTTTGTATGATATTATTTTATGACCGACTACTGAAATTACAGCTGCAAATTGCTAAATAATTGCTTTAACCATTAAATCAACAGTAACAACAGCATAAATTACATTTTATTTTTATTTTATCGATTAAACTCTTGAAAACCTAGTATAATATGTTTGTTAATGATGATAAGTATTTCAATAAGTTTTCGTTGATTTTTGATAAGAAATAATTGCTTTTATAAATAAAGCGTACATAGGTTATATAGCCGAAATCTATTTCCCAAATAATAAGTAAGTGCTTTTCAAGTGTAAAATGGTAGCTTGAATACTTGCGGTTTCAATTTACACTGCTTAAGTGAGTTTGCTGTCAAGCAGTTTGATCTGTTTACAATTAGGCTAACAAGCAGTGCAAAATGGGTTATAAATACGTTAAACATATATACTCTTACATATATCTTGCACTTTAGCCCTTTCAGTCACTTAATTCAGCCAATAGAGATAAAAATCTTAAAACTTGTATATTAGCTAATTTTGAGTCACTGAGGGGTGGCTCACATGTAATTATTTCTAAAGTATTAAACTGCTTTTAAATCAGCATTTTTAATGAATTAACAATATTATAAAAAGATAGTCTTCAGTTTCGGTTCTAGCAACAGGATAGCATGAATTAAGTGCCCATTGAGTCAAGGTATTTTTGGAGTTTTCACAAAGTCCATTTTACTGTCATTTGAATGTGCATTATGCAATTTTATTATTTATATATTTTCTATCTTCTATTTTATTGCTTCTGCAGTCTTTTCTGTATGCTATGTCAAGTCAATAATATTCATAATTAATATGGTAGTGGACAACATTTTTCCGATACATAAAATAGACCATATAGAATCAAAATTAATTAATAACACTAGTTGAAAAATTTTAAAAAATTTTGGTATCCTCAACATGTTTTAGTCATTTCATTAGTAAAATGGCACGCTAAATCCGAAAATGAATTCCAAAATATTTTTCATATTTCGAAAAAACATTTTTCGAAATTAAAAAAATTGTGTCTACTTAAAAGCAAATATCTCTGGTTCTACCAAGCTGATTTTTTCACTAAACTGTAGATAATTGAATTACCTATCGATTACATTTTGAACATATTTTGGTCTTTACGGCTTGGACGCTATTTATCCATTCATATGAAATTTTTCGTCATTTCAAGCAAATTATTGCAAAAATTAAAAAAAAAAATTTCACACATTTTTTTCATGGCTCGTAAAATTTGATCGATTACGAAAAAAAATGAGTGGTTCTTTAAAATTTGGAAATAACAAGAATTTTTGTATAAAGTGAAAAATGTAAATTGGTTTTAAAAACCAAAAGTGTTAGATGAATAACTCGTTTATTTATAAAGATATCGTTACCAAATTTTGCATTCGAAAGTTTTTTAGAGTTCTCAAGCTCTGTACCAAATTTTATCAAAATCGTTTGACTATATCATATAGCACTTATCGGATCGATCGTTCAAAAATACGTGTTTGGTTCAAAATCCGGTATATTGCTCAAAAACTTCTATAGATACATATATATTTGCCAAATTTGGCTACGATATTTTCTGAAACAAACAAATCAAAACGAATTTGGAACAAAAAAATTTATTTTGACCGATCGACCCTATGGGCGGTATATGATATATACAACCGATTTAGATCAAATTTGATACAGTGTTCGGTAACTATGAAAAACTTCCGAGTTCCAATCAGCCCAAGTTGAACGATTATGAGAAGAAATTGTTGGAGGCAGCCATTCCTGAACTCAAGAAGAACATTCAGAAGGGTATTGATTTCGCCAATGCTCAATTCAATCAAACAACAACAACAATACTAGCCAACAACAATAACCGCTATCGGCTTTGATCGGCGGCATCTTCTGTACTTCATTAGTCAGTTGTAATTACTTTTTATTTCTCTTAGTTTCATTGCCATCACATATTTTGAGGTTGTTTATATTTTCTACATGGCACCGTTATGTAATATCTTTTTTTGTATTGGATATTTTTCTTTTTAGTTGAAATTTGTAAAATTTAGTGAAATATTTGATATTTAAGTTGAAAGTCTAAAACATTTGATTATCCAAAGATTAAATACTTAATAGCTACAAGTGTTTCTTATATAAGAGAAATAATACTTAAAAAGATGGCGTACGTTAAAGTCGTGCGCGCACGTCTTTGGGATACCCTGTACCACCACATTGCAATAAAGGCCGAAATATTGCTTACGAAATCCAAAAATATTTCTTTGGAAATTTGATTACGATATTTTTATAAACAAACGAAACACAATAAATTTGGTTCAAAAAACGTTTTTTCGCCCAATCTGCCCTATAGGAGCTATATGATATAGTCAACCGATTTTGATAAAATTTGGTACAGTGTTGAAGATCTCTAAAAAACTTCGGAACACCAATTTGGTCACGAAATTTTCAAAAACACGCGAAACACAACGAATTTCGTTGAAAAAAAGGTTTTTTGACCTATCTGTCCCATGGGGGCTATATGATATAATCAGCCGATTTTGATAAAATTTGGTTTAGTGGTGAGGAATTCTAAAAATTGGCCAAACACAAAATTTGGTTTCAATATCTTTAAAACAATGGAAACACAACGAATTTTACATCAAACACGTTATTTTGGCCGATCGGTCCTATAGGTGTCAACCTATTTTGATCAAATTCGGTACAGAACTTAAGAATTCTAACTCTCTGCTTTTAAGTAGACACACTTTTTTTTTAATTTCGAAAAGTGTTTTTTTCGAAAAATCTCGAAATCCGTTCCAAAATTTTGGACTTCATTTTCGGATATAGCGCGCCATTTTACTACGGAAACGAGTAAAACATGTTGAGGATACATTTTGCTGTAAACTAGTGTAATCGGCGAAGCGAAGCACCGTATACGGTAAGCAATAACGCCAATCTCCCACAAACATCTAGGATAGACAATGCGCACTTGCATCACAGAAGCTTAACCTTATCATACCGAAAACATTGCACTGGCCCTGCTACGAGTTCACTGCTTCTTGTACTGGGTTATTGTTTAGACATATGCATATTTTGTAGATTCTAATGAGAGGTAAAGCCATAATAAATAGGATCAAAATTAATTAAAAATCGGTGAAGCGAATTATCTATCGTATACAGTAAACAATAACGCAACTCGTCGATGTGGCCAAATCCTTAGTGCCATTTGGCAAGAGTCGCTAGACGTCTACTGAAGTGATGATGGGAGCTACCAAAGTCAAGCATAGTGGACAATAAAGATTAAGACGGTAACTCCTGTATTGTTATTTATTTTGTGAAAGTTTGAGGATGCAAGTGCATTTAGCATAATTTCGAGCGAACGGGAGAATAAATAGTACCAAGGCGTAAGGAACACATAAAGTCTAATTTTTGTCTTCGATCTGAACAGACGTGCTCGCAAGCACTGGTAAAAATGAGATCGCACGCTTTTGTTGATGGATAATATGTAAAATGTTGAAGAACAACATTTTTCGGTTTATCAACATTTTACATATTACCTATTAGAGGTCTGCATGAATGCATTCAAAACGGCGAATGAATAGCTCAGCCTTAAAACATATGCATATTTTTTGGTACCCATTTGAATGAATATAAGTGAATGGTGTACTCACACAAACATGGGTTCCAAAATTGTGAGTAGAGTACTTTTATGGTGTACTACAGTAGTGTACTCTACTATACTCTAGTAAAATACGTTTGAAAAAATGAAAAAGAGCAGAGAGCGACAGAGCAGCGATCGTGAGCGTAATGAAAGAGATAAAATTAAATAAATGACATAGTAAATGCAGCAGGCATGAGCGAGAAAGCATAAATATTTTCTTTGTCAAATTGGGGTGGCTTGCGTGCTTGAGCAGTGTAAACGGGAAAATGTATACCCTTTCGAAGTAAGGTAACTGCTATGACACTTGTTAGTCGTGTTTACATTCACGCTAAGAATTGTATGTATAAAATGCGAAAAAGGGTACATTTGTATCGGCTTTCAATTCTTACAGCGTGCAAAAAAAAAACAGAAATGCGTTTTATGTTGTGTGTTCTTTGGTTTAACAAATAATTTTTTAATATTTGAATAAATATTATTTAACAAATTTTTTGCTTCAATTAAAGTAATAGATTTATTAAAAAAAAAAATGATGGTTACACATTATTTTTTACTTTATTGATTTGCAATATGTTTTAAAGAAAAAAAGTCATATAATTAGAAAAAAAAAAAATAAAAGTATATAAACGCAAACAAATAAACCAACACCTAATTTTTTAGCTCTAAAACAGATCAAATTAATGTCAATTTAACTGTCTAAGCCAATTTACTACAACAAATACACACAGTTTCCAAAATGTTCATTGCGCAGGCTTTGTTTTTTTTGCTTTCCATTTTTTTGCCGCAACAGCTACTCACGTACATGCATGTATGCTCATTTTGTACACTACTATACTCAGTGTATTCATAACACTTTGCCTATGCTTATGTTAAAAAGACAGCATACATAAATATTCACTGTTGGCATGTATTCTATAGTAGTATACATTTTTTCTGTGGATACTGCAAAAATGGGGTACTGTAAATTTTTGAGTACGGCATTTGTGGGTACCACATAGTACTATATAGTACTATGTGAATAGAAGTGAATGTAGCCATGCAGACCTCTATTACCTATCAACAAAAGCGATTACCACGTTATACCAAAAGTAATCGATTTCGTTATACAACAAATCGATTTCGATTCATATTTTGGAAAAATTTTTGGTTTCAACGCGTACGATTTATGTGAACTTAGTTTTTAATAGCATCTAAGTATAGACCGGCAAATATATTTTTGTGGTATGAATATTTTGATTTCTGCGATATCCTCGTTGAAAATTTCGCTTTCCGCTAGTTCAATATTTTTTTGAGCCCCATGTCAATCACCATCGCATTCCGATAGCTCAACTAAAGCTGCATACATTTTTTCTCAGTTAATGCGCTATTATCTAATATTATAACAATTCAAGAAAATCCTGAGAATCCCGCTTTAAAAAGCCAAAAAATTCAAATCCCAATACTACATGAGGCGCAAAACGGCATACCCCAGGTACTTTTGTCCAATGTATTGGACCACATGTTTTGAAACGGCTAAGACTTACCATTTGAGCTATAATTTTAAAAAATGTTTTTACTCGTAAGCATACGAATCATTTCATACTCTCAATTTTTTATTTCGTTATATGATATAAAGTACTTCACTGAATTTCATAATTTTTTCACGGAACAAAGTTTTGAGTTAAAGTAACTGCCCCAGTAAAATTTTATTATAAAAATACAACGAATTTTCATTTTTATTTTCTATTGGACAATTCTTAAAATATCTCCACCAACTGTTTGTTCAATTAACGTGATTTCAATAAGAAAAATCGATAAAATAAAAATGTCCAATCCATTGGACGCAATGACTGAAAAGGTTAGAGAATGCATATACAAGAAAAGAAAATTTACGTGAGTCTAGAAAAGGCGTCAAAAGCTGTAATTAACAAAATAATTATTTTTTTATTTAAGTCTAGTTAAAATAAACCTAGCTTAAAAAATGAAATAAATTAAATTACTTTTTTGAATTGAAGAAAAGATTTTTCGATAAATCCTCTTAATTAATTTGATTGGTATAGCTGGAAATGTAACCAAAGAAACGCGACTTTTTAAAAATCGTTAAGTAAATTTAAGATGTAAATAAAATTCATAAAATCTGTATTAATAAGAAAGAGATTCAACCATTATCAAAATGAGACCATTTATCATTCTATATTTTTCTTAATCTTATTTAAACGTATTATGAAATAATAAAAAAAAAAATAAATCTTCATTCTACGTTTGAAACAAAAAATAATCTTTAAAACAGCGGTGGGCACTTAGAGTGTCAAAGAGTTTTCACATGTACGCGTTGAAAGCTTTCTTTCGTAAAAGCTTAACACATATGTATGAGCGAGCTTTACAATGGAACGCAAAGCAGGCTAAAAAATGTTCTATTTGGCACTTTAGGCAAAAAACAAACAAATTTTTCAATTGATCGGTGTGGTGCAAAATTTTAAAAAAAGATTCGAACAATTTCATTCGGATTCGGTTTTGCGTGCTCCTAAATCCGAATTTTTTGCTGTTGCCATCTACTCCTATACCCTTACTCATTGTTAGCACAGCTTCCACACATTTCGAGGGAAATTATCCACGAGTATGCTATTTATTTTACAAGGGAAATTTTTTTATGCACGGCATGGACCATAAAAAAATTTGGTTTCAGTTGTGCACGCTATTTTTTGGGTTGATTTAGAAAAAAAATATTTTTTAATAACTATTTAACTTGAAATTCGCGTAAATAGAATCTGAAAATTTCAAAGAATATTTAAAAAAGTACTTCTTCGGTTTCAAACCACATGAAAAATACGGTTTGGTAAAATTGGGAGCAACAAACATTTGGTTTCAAAATGAATCCGAATAAAAGGTTCGGATTAATTTTCCGGAGCACGGCAGATTATTTTTTTTTGCTTTCGTAATATATACTTATTAACTTAAATGTCAAAAATCAAAATTTCAAAAAAGGTTGTTTTCGTCAAAATAGACACAGGGACGGAATATTTTTGACGATTTTCCATATGATCGCGACGCTTCGCCGGACCCCCCCCCCCACCCCTTGGAGCGTCACGTAGTTTATGCATGATCCCTAAAGTGTCCTAATCAATTGGCGCCAAATTAAAACTCTCACTGTCACGGTTTTCATTAAATCATTTTTTGTTAATACCCTAAGATTTATCGTTAAAAATTCCTTTTAGTTAAATAGCAACAATTAAATGAACTTTAATTTAAACAAAAATTAAGTCTTCAGCAAGCATACTTCAGGAGCAATGGGCGATTGAAAATAGTCATAAAACTAATACATTTGATTTATTTTTGCCTACTTTTCTCACAAATTTTTGAGATCTTAAAAACTATAAAAGTTAACTTTAAGTTGTATAAATTCAAAGAAATATAAGATAAAAGCTAATAGAATAAATAAATTTAAACAGCATTTTTTTTATTTTAGAGTCTTAATGCTTTTTATGAGTAATACCGCCCATATTTGGCATTACATATAAAAAGTAAACATGTTCTGTTGATGTTCATGAATTATTCAACCAACAATCAATTATTTCAAATAGAATCTCCTGCTACCACATCCTGTTCTCAGTACAGTGTGTTATTTTACTATTTACTTGTTTTTGTTTATCACGCAAGTGCTACGTAATAAACCTTGTCAAGCCAATTACCATGTTGTTCTGAATTGAAAACAAGAACCAACCAATTAAAGAGAAAAATATCGAGCAGCGCCATTATTGTTATTTTTTTCTCTTATAAATACCAGCCCCAATCCTTAGCTCATCATTGTAGAAACATTTCAATGAAAAACTGCTTCGATATGCGAGTTTGTCATGCAAGTGCCAGCAGGTAAGGTGCTTCATTCATTGCCATCCGTCATGGCAACGATTGTTACTAATTTATGCATCAATTAAATTAACCCACTCTCCAACGAGTAGCCGGAAAATTCGTTGTGGAAAGTGTTTGCGCCAAGCAAAGGTTAAATTCTGATATATTACGTAACGCCAATGAAAAGAGCTGCGAAGTTCCACATAATTCAACCGCAACTCTCACGTTTTTTTTTGTTTTTTACTTTGTTTGCATATTAAATATTATAATGTCTAGGCATACATATTAAAAGCATAAAATATTTAGTTTATTTTATTAAAAAAACACACACACCCATAAACACATGTTTGTTGAACGCAACGCGAAAAACCAGATTGCCACCGATAGCACCCATTGTGGCATGCCTCAATGTATATTATATACAGTAGACGCTCTCTTTACGGAAACAAATACTGTTTATATTTTTAGATGGAAAAAAAAAAATGTTTTTTTCTGCATTAAATGTTTATTTGATTGTGTTTATTTATTTATTTTTATTTTTTTCGTAGGCAGCATAAATTTGTTTAGATTTGGGTATTTTTCGAAGATTCGTCTAGTACTATGATTTATCGCTTAGAGCTATGAAATTTCTATTCTGAAGATTGTTGTTTGTTGAGCATTTACTGTACTGTATCTATCAAATAGTCGTAAATCGACATATATTACAATTTTAAGGTTCTTATTTTTTATAAATAAGTTAAATATTTTTTTTCCAAATTGCATAGATATTATCATATTACGTAGCTTAAATTCAATTTATAGAAAACTCGTCACGTAACAGTGTCAGTTATGCTGCATGTGTATGCGTGAGGCAATCGAGCTCAAAGTTTTAAAGTTAAGCAGTACCAGGTTCGATTCTCAGTCGAGACCAATTTTTTTGTACTTTTTAAAATTTGTTTTTTTTGAAGCATATCTCTTTTAATCCCAATTTGAAAATAATTTCTTTTATAATTTATAATTTTCTATATTATTTTTTATAAGTAAATTTTTCTCCTTAAATACTAAATGAAACGTAATAATTTTTTTAAAATTAGTCTTAAATTAAAATATTTATTTATTATATATAAATATTTACTACATTTTAATTCCTAGGAGGAACATAGGGCTGTTACAAAAAGTTTCCATTGAACTTTGTTTAGAGCTAGCTGCTTGATTTCACTCCAACTTTTTCCGGAGCTTCTCAGTTCGGCTTGTACTGGCTTCTTCCAGGTGTTACGCGGGTGGACTTGTCTGCGGCTACCTCGGGGATTGAAGTCTAACGCCTGCTTTGCTAGATCGTTTGCCGGTTTCCGCAGGGTATGGCCTAACCTTTTATTTTTTCGACATACAATTTCTTCTGCAATAGCAGGTTGCCTAGTTCTGAACCTTACGTCATTGCTTGATATAGTATTCGGCCAGAATATGCGAAGAATACGCCACAGACAGCGATTTACGAATATTTTTTTTTATTTTATTAGATTGAATTAATTATTTAAAAAAAAAAAAAAAAAATAAAAAAAAATTAAAAACATTCAGCCGTGCTCCGGAAAACGAAAAACCCAAACCGAACAATTTTATTCGGATTCGTTTTTGCGTGCTCCGGAAAACGAATTTTTTTGTCAATAACTTCCATTTTTATTTTCGATAAATTCGATTATTGCCCTTATTTTTTCAATAAGTTCTAATGCTGTGTTGGAGCGAAATTATTTTTGTTTGATACAAAAGAGCTGACATGGTTGCTAGTTACTATTTGTTGCTTACATTTCATTTTTATTAAAATATTGTTGATTCTTTATTATTCTATCTTTTAAATAAAACTACGCAAAAAATATTACATGAGCAACAATATTTATTGAAATTAAACGCGACTATTTTTGTTACAAGGGAAATTTTCACAAAAGAAAAAAATTCGTTGGGTTGAGTCAGAAAAAAATAATTAAAAATAAAGTTCTAAGAATATCAAAGAATATTTAAAAAATTATTTCAGTATAAAATATACAGTATAAAACCAATTTTGCCGATTCGTTTTAATTCCTCTTGCAACAAATCATTCGGTTTCTAGCCACATGAGAAATTCGGTTTGGTGGAATGGGGAGCACCAAACATTCGGTTTCAAAACGATTTCAAATAAAATGTTTAGATTCGTTTTTCGCAGCACGGCCGATTATTGTATAATAATTCGAAAATAGTATGGGTCTTAAAAACTCGAGCTTATTGATAAGTGGCTTTGAATACTTTGAAGATCATAAAATCCTATACAAACTTGAGACGAAGATTATTTCATTTAATTTTCATCAAGTTTTCATAATTATTGTAATTAAAAAAAAATATTTTAGATTATTTCTTATTTATTTATACAATTAGAAGATATATTTCAATAAAAATTACAATGTAATTTTATAGCCAGAGCAACAGAGGTCTGTAAGCTGGTTTCAAGATTGTGATATAGGCTTAATACATCTACAATAGGTTGTTATCCGATAACAAATTGATAAGAAGCAGACATAAGCTTATAATCTTTTTGAATAGTCACAAATGACAAGGCCACAAAATAAGAACAAACTTAAAAATTTGTTTTTTTTTTTTTACTTTTACACTTTTCCATATATTCCACCCCATTTAAAAGATTTGAAAATTTACAAACATGGAAGGTATCTTATAATTTGGATATATCGACTGTAACCGTAGCACTTATTTTGAGCAAATTCAAAGAAAACTAAATTAATCAATTTTTTATGCAAAATAGATTTCAACCTATGTTTAAAGTTTAAAAATTATTTTTTAAAAACAAAGCACAACAAAAACTCAAACAAAAAAAAGTAATTCAAAACAAAAGCCTCGTTAGCGAAGGTTTCTTCTTCTTTCTTAGGCTTATTGAAAAGGCAAATCATGTAATTCCCATTAACATATAAATAAGTTGAGGTTTGACTGTAGACTGTTACTTCTAGTCATGGGTGGACCCAGTGGGGTGGCATGCAGGTGTACCCACATGGTCCGATGTCATCAACAAGCAGGCCGCCTGGACAGGATTGTAAACCCTGCTGACAACCTGGCGGCCAGAAAGACGAGATTAAACGCGTTTTCAGTATTCCTCTTGTATTGAAGTCTAAATTAGTTCCTATCCTATTGTGTTATAAAATATTAAACTAACTTTAAGAATTCATCCTATACTCTGGTTATAGAGGAAAATAGACATAAGTTAAAAATTGAATGGTCAGAACAGCTGATTGGATTGGTCAGGGCCAGTGGCGCAGCCACGGGGGGTTTTCCGGTCCGGACTTGAAAGTCTTTTGCGAGCTCTGATATAGATACACTTCGAAGTGAAGAATCCCCCCAAGACAAAATCCTAGATCCGCACCTGGTCAGGGCACTTCTTTTGTGGTAGGGGCTGCAAGTAAAGATTTCTAAAGGACCTTATTTTTAGCCGTCTAATGCGATGTGATTCCTCAACAAACTGTTTTGATGACGCATAAGACATTTATTGTAATGACTAGTAATGCCTGTAAATTACAAAAATAATAATGCAGTGAAACTTCCGAATAAAGAATTCTCCCTTTGATGAAATTTCTCAAGTAACTTGTTCGTTCAGGATTTAGTCAATTTTGGCATTCTTTATTTCTTTCATTTGTAAGCCGTAAAAATTTGTAATATAAAAGTTATACTCACATAGGGTTTTTGTACTTCCTTTAACAAACATTTTCGAATAATACTAAAAGGAAAAAAAGTAAAACATATTTTAAGGGACTCTGAAAAAATAAATAAATTGTATTTGAAACAGGCATAACGTATATTCTTAAATGAAACTACAAATACAGGCTTCTTCTTTTAAATATCTATAACGCTAAAACCTATCGAAATCGAAATATGAGTGTGATATATTTTGATTTTGACTGAATAAAAAGGTTTTAAAATTGTTTTAAAGTTTCCTTTTTAGTAGTTGACATAAAAAGTAATTGGTTAATTTCATTTCGATAAGATGATCAGATATTTCGTTTTATTTTCATCAATCTATATTACAAATTTTGTATTTACAGCAGATTTACGAAAAGTGTCGTAGTGTTGTGTAGTACAAAGTATATTCGAAAATTATTTTTTAGCTTTTAATATAAATAAATGGAATTAAAATTTTTTTTTTAGAAATCAAATGATTTTCTTTTCGGAAGATGCTGACAATAACAAAAATTGAATAATTTGTACAAACAAACAAAGAGAACCTATCAATAAATATCAGGTGAGAGCTGTCAGCTGGAGGGACGCTAGCTTTTTTCTCTTTGCTTCAGAAAAAGAGCTAGAAATAAAAACGATTCAAACTCTCTCGAAAGTAAGAATACCGAGCATCGAAATTTCAATCATTTTGATTTTTCAAAACAGAACTGATTATTTCCTTTAAACGAATGGTCTGCATCCATTCGAAATCACTAGAAATTAAAAACACCAAGCATTGAATTTAATTATTTTGAGTTTGAGAGCAGACGTGGTAATTCATTTTTTGTATAACCAAGCAATTTTTTCGCTCCCGTTCAAATTCGTTTTGGGGAAGGAAGTTCAACTGTAATTACAAATTTTGTAACACGCAGAACATGTTTGAAATTAAATTAGGACCCCTCGTAAATTATTTCCGAATCTGCCTCTGGCTTCAAATGTTCTTGTTTTTCTTTGTCTTACCATATTTTCTTTGGCACCCCTCTCTTTGTCTCTCTACCATTCTCCTATACTCCTTATCTATGTTTTTCTATCACACTGTGTTCGTTTTACGATGTATGCGTGTGTGTGTTTGTGTGTTTGTGTACTTTCCCTCAATTTTATTTATATTTATTGTTTAAATTTCAGCACGGTTTGTTTTTTTGTTCTGTTAGGTGCGAAAATTATAAATAAACCAAAGCAAAAATAAAAAAAAACAAAGAAAAAACCAAAAACAAATTGCGCAACTTTTGGCTATGCATAAAGCTCATTAAACAATTATTTAAATTTTGATGAATTTTGCATTTTTTTTGCTCCTTGGCGAAATTTGGTTTGGGTTCGTTGTCGGGTTCAGGTTTGAGGTCCTTTATGTGCGTTAGGCACTTAATTGTATTTTATTTAAATATGGCTGCCATGATTCTCCATGTTTACGCCTATGAGCTTGCATGTGTGTGAGTGAGTTAGAGCGTAGGTGTAATTGTATTTGTGTATGGCAAATTAAAAATGCTACGTGAGACGTCACTAGACTCTTTGGTGACGGGGGCAAGACGTGTGTTGCCTGTTGCAGGCACCTCCTTTGCTTCCTAAATGCTGGTAATTGTAATTCCAGTTCATTTCCATTGTTTGCCTTGCTTTTATTCCCTGTATTTTAATTTTTCGCACTCTTTGAACAAAGCAACAGCAATGAGAAATTAAGTGGAAGTGGTCTAACTCCTAACTCCCCAGGGGTCGAAGTTTATATGCTCTACGCGTAGCTACCAATAAATAATTGTATTCATAAATAAGGCAAAATATTTTCGTATTATATTTTTAATTAGCGCACATTTTCATGCAAAGAATTTAAGATAAATTGACTTTTTGCTAGCACTCGCATAATTTACGTCTCGAAACTTTTTATAGCTTATGAGATCGATATAAATATATTTTTGCTGTGACTTTATTAAGGCTTTTTATGAAGTGGAGGTCAAAATTAATTTTTCTACAGGAGCAATTTTACCATAGACTAGTCGATGGCAGACCATAAGTTGATTATGCCCAGAATTTTCAATATCGACTCGTGTAACAAATGAGCCATGTTTGTATGAAGACCACCTAACACCAAATTTTAATATTATTAACTTCGTTTACACGTAGAAGGACTTCGCTCCTGTAAAAGCTACACGGTAGACAAAATAAAGTTAAAATTAAATGTTAAATTAAATATGCCGCAAAAATGTTTAAGATCTGATAAAGTTAAGACCTTATTTCCTATATACTGCTGCAACATTCAGTCTGCTGTTAATATAATAAATACTAGATCTATCCATTTTGCTATGTTTACTCATGTGAGCCTTATAAAAAAAGAAACATTGACTATTCCTTAAAATCATTCCACTTTTGCCCCATCACCGCAGCATATTTCATTTCATATATCGCGTAGCTAACTTTTTGCAAATCGTTTATCGATTTTTAATCAGTGTTTTCCGCAATTATAATAAATAAATAAAAATATTGTCATTACATAGTCTCTTGTAAGTTCTCGAGATTACTACAATCTTTTCATTATTTATATAAAGGTAGCATACATTGTAAAATCTTTGTTTATCTGGATTTTGTTGTCGTTTTTTCTCCTGAATTAAATATAGAATATTAAGATTCCGTTTTGGCTTTGGATTAAGCCTCTACTATTAAAGGCATTATAGGCTTCAGTAGAGGGATACCATTTTCCAGGGTTATTTTTAATCTGCTTATTATTCGATGTACGATAAAAAGACTACTTAAATTTCAATTTACCTATATCTCTTAATACATATTTTTTTTTTTAATTTTTTTGTTTGGAAAAATAATCAAACCCCAAATTATTCTAAGAGCACTCTTTTAGAGAAATTTATTAAAAACTATCTAACTCTTTATTTAAGTTTCTTCTTTCTTTTAAAAAATATACTGTTAAGCTTTTAGCAATAAATTTATTTATAGCCTTAACTTTCAAAATAATTTTAATGTATTGAATTAAAATCTCATCCAATATCTTTCGAAATTGCCAAAATCTTTGCAGACCGTGGGATTAAATTTTGAAAAGGAACTTCCACTTTTACACTAATGTAAATTTCTGTATTTGCAAAAGATTAATTTATCGATAATTATTTTAATTTGAAAATAAATGATATACGTCCTTCGAAATTGTAGGAACCGTCAGATTGAAATTAAGAATTGCACAGTTCAGACATTTTGACTTAACTAATTGAATGAAATTTGAAATCTTTTACTATCTTCTCTATCTATATTTAAGTGTCATTTTTCTTTTCAAAAAATCACCTAATCTTTTTTTTTACCGATAATTTCCAAAAAAAAAAAATGGATTTGGAAAAAAAATATTGGATTAAAATAGTTTGGAACAACAATTTTGGAAATTGTAGAAGTCTTGAAAGTCCGTGAGATTGAATTTAAGATTTATACATGTTGACTATTTTACCCATTGTACAATATTTCTGAACTTACGTTGAACTTTAAGGGAAATTCAGATATTTATATTTAATGGAGTTTTGTGAATTAGGAAAGCTGACTCATGATGATGGGATTGAACTAAATCCTCATTTTTATGTTTTACGATCGATTATTCCTTCGAAATACTTGATTTAGATAGAACAAGTACAAAAATTAGACTAAAAAAACAAAAAGATTGTAAAGAATGAGAAAATTTAAAATACGGGAAAATTTTATTTTGTCTACGGATAATCCAAATGCTAGATATGTAAATATTTCTAAAGTTTTTTGAAAAGGAACTGTATGCAGCCTGTTATTTCAATGTGGAAAACTTTTCTTGGAGACATGCTCGATTATTACAAATTGACTTAATCATAACTTGGACAGCGAAATTTCGGAACTATAATAAATTGGCTACTAAAAGATGCGAAAGAGAAAACTTAAAAACAAACAGACGGACAAGCAAGAAAAAAGAAGTACTTTGTTTCCGATAGACCGACTTATGAACACACAAAAGTACGGGCAGACAGGATAATGTTCTGAAATTATTCGAGGAAAAAAAGAAAAAGAAAGACGGAATAAGAAATGCTAGATAGTTTCACAGATATACCGACGAATGGACAGAAGGAGTGATGGGGATGGTCTCCCAAAAGTGTTCAAGAATGAAATGCCTATGAAGGTACATCTTTGGTTGCTCAAAGATCAGAAAGACGGATTAAGAAATACCAGATAGTTTCACAAACACACTCACAAAGAAAGATGGGGATGGTCTCCTGAAACTGCCCAAGCAGCTAGTTTGAAAGACAGATGGAGGGTCAGTTGGATGGCACTTCGTCTGATGGTGTTCAAGAACAAAACCACTATTAAGTTATTTTTTTTGATAAATAAAAGATGCGAAAGACGGCCAAGAGACTTCGCAGATATTTTAAGCGACACAAAGACTCACGGACGTTCTGAAAAAAAGATACTATACTACTACCATACTAGTTTAATACATTAATCTTTCGAAAATATATGAGCTTTATGATAAAGCCCGCATACTCTTTCTTTATTAGACGGCATAGGAAACAAAAGCATGTTGCTTCTAATATTTTGTAAGCTGTTTGCCTTCTTGGCAAATGAAATGCCAATGTGGCACGTAGGGGACCAAAGTAAAAGTCAAAGGGGGGGAGGAGTGAAACAAGATACACCACGTGGCAAGCATTTTTTGTTAAATTGTTTTCAGAACTTTTCTCTTGTTTAGCTGCTTTTCTTCTCCATTTGGCAGGAAGTAAAAACGGCTAGTTGTAAAGCCTGAAAGTAGACCAACGCAGTGCCTTTTGACATACACAACTACATAGATTTACATATAGACACGCATATACATATACATATATATACTTATATAATATACATATGTGAGTTACGTGTAAGGACTTTCTACAAAAGCCCGGTTGACCCACACACTCGTTGAAGGCAGCTTATTGTTTGGCATATTGTGTATGCGCCCCCTGCACTTGACTTGGCAAATACAACTACACAAAAAACATATGCACATAACAAAAAAAAAAATGCACAGTAAAAACAAAAGGGCTTACATAGGTACATAACTACATACGCCAGTATATAAGGCTTTAAATATGTACACCTAAAACTACATTGCCGCTTAACTAAATAGGTTTATTGCTTACATTAAAGCCAGAGGTGAAGGTAAAATTAACATTCTAAAGCTCTGAATTGACACCAGAAATGAAATAATCGCCCCTATTTTAGCTCTTACCTCTTTAAACATTTTGGTAGTACATAAATGACACATACGTAAACACATTTAAAAACTTTTTGCTGATATAGAAACATGAGAAGGGTTGAAAATATCTTTTAAAAATGAAAGTTTGTACATTTTACCCAAATATACAGTTACAGTTTCTTTAATATGGCGAAATTTTTTGTTGTTTCTTATTTTTTTATAAATTGTTTTATAAATTCAAAATTTATCAATCTTAAAGCTTTTTATATTTGTGTACTCTTAAAAATAAGCAACATACTAAAAAGCTCTACAAATATATCAGATATTTTTTAAGACTTCTCCTTGAATTAAATTTACATGACTCAGATAAAATTTATGCATCATTATCCTAATCATCTCTCATAATGACGACATAACCATATCAGTGAAGTTGTTCTTATATTATAAATTTATTCTCCACCTAAGATGTCAGTGTTCGAGCACAATTCTCGTCATTTGCGGGAAGCTTTGATTTTCTGATACCATTTAAAACAAACTGCGGATGAGGCTCTTTACATGTCAAACATATCGTGAGTGGTTTCAGGTTGGACGAAAGAGAGTTTTCGAAGATTTTGAATTGAAGGGGTTAGATGAAACGCCTTAAGCTCATCAGAATGGTACAGAGGCAAGAGAATGGTACCTACTAGGTGAACAGCTGTTTCAAAGGCAGAGTCAGAAGTGGTTTTTCACCGAATTGAGACAGGCAACAAAAAATTACTCCAGTACTATAGTCCTGAAAGCAAAGAAAAGTGGAAATGCCTGTAAATACCTCCACGTTGAAAGCCAGACCGAATATTTGCGGCGCCAAGGTTATGCTCTGTATTTGGTGGGACCAGTGGCGGATCCACTTCGGGTCCATACCCCCCGAAAAGTTGGAAAAATGGGTTGAAAGTCTTTTGCGAGCTATGATATATATACATTTCGAAGTGAAGAACCCCCGCCTTGACCAAATCCTAGATCCGCACCTGGATGGGATTAGCTCGTTGTAGTACATTATGACCCATTGAAACCAAGTGAAACCATCCCAGAGTATTAGTTTTGAGAGCAGGTGATGCATTGGAGCTGAGCATTGAAAACCCTTGCTAGACCATCAAGACATAAGTGAACCTTACATCAACCTCAACTCTCAAGATATTTCTGGATGACCATTTGTTTTGAACCATACAACAGAGATTAGTTGACCAGAATTTCCACTGTCATAAAGTCAAAAATGATGTGAGACGGTAGCCGACAACTACCAAAAAGTTGGGAAAAATTAGTATTATTTATTATATTATATAAAAAATAAAAAAGAAAACAAAAATTTAATAAAACACTGCATTTTTTAAAGATCCCAATCACTTTCTCAAATTTTACCAAAATTTTCGTACTTTATTATAATATTTATGAACCCTACCTACCGTTGTAGATGTTGTAACCTAATTTGGCGTTAGTAAGTTTTTCAGCGTTCCGAGCGAAATTTAATCAAAATCGGCTTACTATAAGATAGGCATCTAAAATTTCCATATTTGATGCCTTTACCCCTATGGTCAAAAGCGTATACTATGCATGTAAGTGGCAAAAAGAGGCGTAAGATTTTTATATCAAAATGCTTACATATCACAGCCTCGTTTGGCAATTGAGCTATGTCCGTCTTTACGTCCGTCTGTCTGAACAACACCTACACAAGAGACACAAAACTTTTCCAAAAATAATCGAAAAGTGCTACTCAAACATTTTTACCGAATTTATTAATAAACTGCATCAAAATTAAACTATAATATGTAATTATTGTTATACACGAACTATAGTAGATAGTTGGCTCTTGTGGCCCTAATAAACAAAACCACATCGACTTTTCTTGACTGCGATCATCCCACCTCCAGCCATCTATTAAACATGTTTTCTTCCACATTTATCTACAAATGCTCTTTAAACTTACCTTACCAGAAATATTTTAAATGCCATTTTTAAATTCACTTGCAAACGACATAAAAATTGGTGAACATTTTTGCAGGTGTCAATATAATCCCACCAAAAAAAACATCAAAAATGTAAATTTTGGTGTTTACTGCAACAAAAAGATCTCGTATCTTAAAAATGCGCCGCAACAAAAAGATGTGATACCCACTCCAAAGTATCATTGAAAGTTAATTTGGAGTTTCGTGTTAATAATTTTTCACTACTTCTATCTTTGCAAATCAGTTTTCACTAATATAGTCTGTATCAATAGGGCAATCGTTGGATTGTCTTGCGAAGCTTGTGATGGTGTATGTTCAAATTTGCGGTGAGCTTTTTGGAATGACTTATGTCAGTGTCCTTAATGAACAAATCCACATTCAATTTATTTTTTAATTTTTTATAGGTATGGGGTACTACACTGTCGGGCACCGCCTCGACTGTATCACATTTTTTTATTTTAGGGTTTTGCTCATATAGTACATATAGTACACATATAAGTTTAATAGAGAAATGCAGTGTGTTACGCTACTTTACTTAAAAAGAAAATGTAAGCCCCTTTAGCCTTATAGGAACGATTCTTAGTAGAAACACTTGCGTCGTTGATATAGATCCAACCTGTCTTTTGCTTTAAAGTGGCTACATAAGGACTGCTGTTTAAAGTCCCATTATGAAATGTAGCGCTTATTATCAAGATGGACGTAGAAACCCCTTTAATTTAACTATTTTCAATTTTTATTGTAACCTTGTTTTCATTGACCTTGTTTTCATTGACCTTGTTTATCTGCATAAGCGCTTCTCTCTTTATCACATTGTGCAAATGACGGATCAGAAATTGAACAAAAATTTTTCACAAAGTACCACCATAGTTTGCTGACAATTCTGTTTGTTTTATTTAAAAATTTTTTGCAAGCAATATACTAGATAGTCGGTTTTCCCTCTTACTACCCCCACAGTAATCAGTTTAAACTCAAAACGAAAATAATAAAAATAAATATTTATTTTTTGTTTATAATGCAAATAATAAAAAACCAACAAAAAATGAGCATCAATACAAAAATAATAAATATTTTATATTATAATAAAATTAAAAAAAAAAAACAACTTTGACTCTTTCGAGAATCGAACCCACAACATATTCGCGACTGATCGATACTCATCCCACTAAGCCATCAGCTTACACGCAGGATGCGTATCAAAGTCAGGAACTTAACATCTTGTCTCTTTTACATTTTTAATTTAATTTCATTTCATAACGTCCCGACAAAGGCTTCAAATGTATTCGTGCATATACGTGTGCACACTCTCGGATCTCTCATTCTTCCTTATTCATCCGCATAAGTGCTTTTCTCTTTAACACGTAGTGCAAAGACATATCAGAAACTGAACAAAAATTTTTCACAAAATACCACCATAGCTTGCGGACAATTTTGTTTGTTGTATTTACAAATATTTTGCAAGCTAACTAACTAGTCGGTTTGCCCTGCTACTACCTCCACAATAATCAGTATTGAAATCAATACGAAAATAATAAAAATAAATATTTATTTTATAATAAAACAACAAAAAAAAAATGGATCAATACAAAAATAATAAATATTTTATGTTATAATACAAAAAAAATAAATATTTATATTTATTTATTTATTTAATAATAAAAAAAAAAATTTCCATCAATATAAAAGTAAATTATATTTTATGTTACAATAAAATCAAAAAAAAGAAATAACTTTGCCTCTGCCGAGATTCGAACCCACAGCGTATTCGCTGCTGTCTGATCGATGCTCATCCCACTAAGCTATCGACTTTCATATATTAAGTGTATCAAAGTCAGGAACTTAACTTGTTCTTGTTTCATTTCATTTCATTATCAACGTCGCGACAATAGCTTCGAATGTATGCGTGCATATACGTTTTTTGCCCAAGAAAAATATTTTTGCAAAAAAATTTTGCTTTTGAGAACTAGCCGAACGTTAAAAAGAGGCAAAATCCACCACCTTATATATAGCGCATCATTTCAATTTTTTAAACTTTAATAAAACTCAGTAATTAAATAATAAGAGTGCTTAAATCTATGTAAATTGGAACAAAACTAAATGTATATATGCAAAAAACATTGAAACAGCAGAGTCTTATTGCAAGTATTGCTTTAACCAGTTGTGAATTATAAGTGCAATTTTTGACTTTGATAAATTTCGATCAAAGCGTGTGTCATCTTTTCGTTTTTTATTGTCAAATTTATTTTAATTCGTTGACAACCTTGGCAGTTATAGCTTACGGGGAGGTTATTTCTTTGGCCGAAAAAAGGCCGAAGTTTTGGATTATGATAAAAAGACATACAAGCATTCTGTTTTGATTGTTAAATGCGATTTTTATTGTAAAATAATTGGACATTTTTAACTCGACGAAATTCAAAATGGCGGCTCTTTTCTGCCGCTACACCTCCCCGAATTTCAAACATAGGTCTTGATCTATTGTTCCGATTCCCTTCATATAAAGCATATTTAAAAGGATATAATTTTGTGTATGGCTTATACTAACAATATACCTACATGAAAAATTGTTATTTTTAAGCAAGGTCAAATCACAAAAAAAGTGAAAAAAAGGTCTGCCGAATGCCAAATTTGGCTACGATATCTTGGTAAACAAACGAAACAGAACGAAGTTTGCACCAAACACGGTTTTTTGACCGATCGGTCCTATGGGAGCTATATGATATAGTCCACCGATTTGGTACAGTGATAGGTATCACTAAAATACTTTCGAATGCCAAATTGGGTTACGATATCTTTATAAACAAACGAATTATTCATCTAAACCTTTTGGTTTTTTTCGAGGTCGTCTCAAACACCCATATGGGAGCTATATACATCCCCGATTGCCTCCCCTGGTATAATAACGCATCTGAAAATTTGATTGCTGTAGCTCTTACCATCTTCGAGATCTAGGCGTTCATCATCATCGGTATATCGACTTCTCTAGTCACCCTGATCATACTGTAGGTAACTTTGGGGGGTCTCCGACGACTCCTTTTATATGCTACATATGATACAAGTATGATTAGAGAATTCGATATAGATATGACCGTCTGTGCGTTCGTATGAACGCTTAGATTTCTGAAATGATAAGAGCTAGAGTAACCAAGACCCCTAAGTATGTCATGGGAAACAAAAACAAAGGTTTTAAGTGTATTATTCATTTATTTAGGAAGATATTGTAGCACTTAGAAAATTGATTAACATCTTATCATTGAGCCGAATTTGATTGAAATTGGTTCATTTATTTTCTTTGATTTATTGGTAAAGGGTATCTCAAAGTCCTCACATCCGACTTTAAGAATCTCTTATTTTTTATTTTACCTAATTTTGATTTATTGAATGTTCAGCTTTAATTCTTAACATAAATGTACATTTTAGTCCACTAAGCTTTAAAAAGGAGCGTAAAAATTATGAGAAATGCTCAGCAATATTTACTTCAAGTCCTTTTTTTGTTCTATTAAATAGATACCTCATCATAGCCAGTTTGATTGGGATTTAAGTTAAGCTTCAGCATAAATTGCAACATGACATTGATGGAGCTGTCCCAAGCCTAAACCTATTCAGTTGACTGACACGGTACCCATTACTCGTACATATATATATATATATATATATATACATATATATACTTGTGTATACTAACTACCGCAGCATTTAGCCGCGTGTGAACATTGTGATAAACTTTTTTCCAAAAGCCTACCCATAACATTAACAGAAAAAAAACGACTGAATGTCAGTTAAACAACTCGGCATTTAGACATACAAATTCATTTTAACTTTTGAAGGTCTGCTTGGGGAAATGGAAAATGGTGAAATGGAAATGGTAGAAAAGTCTTAATGGCCTGGCTTGTAGGCGAGTCGTATACGCAATCTGCTGACCGCCAGCCTGCGTAGTAAAAGTCTAGCTGACTCCTGCTGACTTTATCAGTTTTAAACACTGGCTCATGGTACGTGACAGTTTGGTCATTTCTCAAGTAGAAAAAATGAAATCTAATTTTTTGCGATTATTGCGCAAAAATGTTCAACACCATTTGAGCTGAGGGCGTGTTCTGGCCCACGCCCATTGAGCACTCCATCAGTCAAATGTTGAAGAATTGAAGTCGACTGAAGCTGAAGTGTGTTTTAGTAATGCCACATTTTTCTATTTTCACCAAATATTTGCGCACATTGCTACTTGGCTATAAAGTTTGTTCTGGCACGAGGGCGGGCTGAAAAGTAATGCGAGAAACACTTAAAAAAAAATCGAATATTTTATTACTCAATAGAAGCTTTTTTTAAAGCTTACTGGAATTGGCGTGCAAGTTTATTATGCCTCCTTTGAAGTATGATTTGTTAAGATCCTTCAAGTGGGCACTCGGTTCGCAGATGACCACCACGCCACTTCTTCAAGATTGAAGGGAAATAATGCTTAAGGAAGGTCGAATCCGCAGAATATGGTGGTTTTATATATCCCTTTAGTGTAAAAAAATGTAGAAAGAAAGAAACGAGTTAGTCCCCATAATCTTTGATGCCAAAATTATCAGGACGACGAAAAAAAAACCGGGCCAACCAACTCCGTCTGTTTGCCTCTCGGACCGTATTGCCAAGAGCTTTGGATCATGAAATGATGCCTCAAGTTGCATCTTATGGAAAAGTTCTCCACTTCCAATCAGTTTTTTGATATTGACCCAGTAATGAAGCAAAAGTCAACCAAATAAAAATGGAATCAAATATGAAAATAGTTTTTACTTTTCAGAGATCCCAACTTTCATCCCTCGCTTAAGTTTTTACTTATTTATTCCAGATCATCGTTTTCTTAAATTACTCATACATAGTAAAAAATTTTGTTTAAATCGATAAAGAATCCCCATTAAAAACAAAATAATGGAAAATATATTTTAAAGAGGCTGTCACCAAAATTGATATGGTTACTCACATAACAAAAATAATAAATCCGAGTCAACAACAGTAGCTGTTTCTCGTAGGTAACCAAAATAATCTTTTCAAAATGTGCATCAAAAATAACAAACTCAGTTGAATACTGAGAATATTACGAAAGTAGAGTGTTTATTATAGTCAGGATGTTCTGAATGTTGCGTTTCATCAGCAACACATTGGTAAAACCGATTTGAAATCCCTAGACAACCTGCTGCCTTGTCCAAGGTAATCGATATGCATAATGCTGCGGGTATCCCGTGACTGACATACATGTAGCTGTTTCTCGTAGGTAACCAAAATAATCTTTTCAAAATGTGCATCAAAAATAACAAACTCAGTTGAATACTGAGAATATTACGAAAGTAGAGTGTTTATTATAGTCAGGATGTTCTGAATGTTGCGTTTCATCAGCAACACATTGGTAAAACCGATTTGAAATCCCTAGACAACCTGCTGCCTTGTCCAAGGTAATCGATATGCATAATGCTGCGGGTATCCCGTGACTGACATACATGCCTTGGTAATCTTTGGTGTCGATTCCTTAATAGAAGCTAACTGCTATCTCTTGGATGGATTCAAATTTTATTCACAATTCAGCGCAAAAAGTCCTAATTGCGATTGAACATTCAGATTCAGATTCCTCATTTTGATCTGAGCATATATTTTCTTTTTTAAGGCCTGTACGCAGCAAGCACAACGATGGCTCGCAATATTGTTTGAAAGCCGTACGCAGAGTTCATAACAAAACAGTGTTGCCCCATTTTTTTATGAAATATAACAACTTATTTTAGAAAAACTGCCAGATTATATACCAATGGTAAAGAACTGGGCTAAAACTGAAAATTTATACAAAACTAGTGGACCTGGCAGACGTTGTCCTGCCCGATATTAGCGGGTTAGATAACTATTTTTAGTTGGAATTTGGATTAAATTAAATTTGTAACTCATCGAAATTGTTTTTGTGTGATCTTCACTTAAGCCTTAAGTGGATCCAGCCGGTTGACGTGTTTGTTGCTTTGGTGGCCTACGGTCTTTCGTTTGAGGTCGAATTTCTTAAGTACCATTCGCAAACTGTAATGCAGCGACTGGATGTTGGTACAGTGTACCAACACATGGTTAACTCTCACCAAAAGTATGTCTGTTCGCAACGAAAGCACGATATAAAAGAACTTAAAGCACATAAGATAACTGTCAACTGAATTCCAATGACAGCAAATTAATATTAACATAATGCACTTACAACCACATTTGCCAACGGTGTACACATATACAGTTATACAGTACAACAGAAACGCACATAAGCGGCTGTGTATTTGTTGTTTGTTTTTCCCATACAGGCATTTCATATGAGAGGAAACCATTACTCACATAAAATGTCATAACTCAGGAACGGCTGCACCGATTCCAAACAAACTTCACACAAACCACCTCCTCATAGATGGGAACGAACTCTAAATTTTTTGTGTCAATCGGTTTGGCGGTTCTTGAGTTATAAGATTACCAAGGAAATGTAACTTCTTTTTATATATATAGATGATATTTTGTATTGCCTACTTAGCATATGTAGCATATTATTATCAGCTGAATCTATTAAGTCCATTTTTCTTTTGTATTGCCTACTTAAAATATATAGTTCTAGGGACACAATTACAGCGTTTAAAAAGTAAACTACTTTTTCGTAGATGTACATTTTCAATATCTGCGGCATGGTATAATTACTAAGGTAGAGTAATGCGACCGGCTCGAGGCCATACATTTTGTGAGAGCAAAAAAAATGTGAGAGAGAGAAGCAACACACAAGCTGACGCATACACACTGACACTCGTTTACATATGTATGTATGCATGCTTGAATTTGAACAAAACAAATAATAAGATGCAATATTTGTTGCCGTCGTATTCCCACAATACATACAACAACAACTCTTGCGTTTAGCATGTCATTTTACTACAGAAAAAAAAAAAAATTCCAAAAATTTTTTTTTATTCGGAAACTAGTGTAATGAGTCAATTTAATCAATTTCAGAGCTCACCAAATTTATTCAGGCCGACTCTAAATTTTTTTAAAATTATGTTTTGATAGATATGAGACTTTTTGAACCATAATTTGTTTGTTTGGAAATATGTTTTTAGAGTTTATATGAAAAAGAAAACTTTTTAGGGTGTGGCGTTATTGATATTGACGGTTTAAAAATCCTCCATACCAGCGGCGGCCACCTTATTGGACAAGCATTTGAATATGGCTACGGTACCCGTACGATTTCAGCATACACAAAAACTGCCGTGCTCTGTTGAGAGCGGCTCGTATAGAGCCTGAGAGCATTGCAAGTAGAAATGTTGGCAGCCTTTTCATTATGCTGAGATCTGCTGGCAGAAATTTTTAGAGCCTTTTCATTATGTCGGGAGCTGCAAGTAGAAATGTTTAGAGCCTTTTTCGAATGTTGATATCTGCTGATACAAATGTTGGTACTTGCAGGCAGAACTATTAAAGGCTGTTTAACTTTGCTGATAGAAGTCGACTGTTAGTTTGATGTATCATAGTTTAAATTTCTTTTCTATTATTACTACTAATTAACAATGTTTAGCATATAACAATTAACATTTTTCTCTTTTCGTCTGCGACTGCTACCGCAGATACTGAAAAGTTACAGAGCTGAAATAGCAGCAGCAGCTAAAATTGTGGGATATTTGGTTGCACAATTATCGCTCTTAAATGGAAGTAAAAACCACAAAATAAAAAAAAAATTGAAAAAACCACAGAAACCCAAAAAAAATATCGCATTTTTTTTTTGAAGTAAAATCAGTTGTAGTTTTTGTTTGGAAGCGTTTTTGACTGCTGCGTACAAGTTTTTTAAAAAGGCGAGCTGCCTCTTTCAACCTCCGCGAAAAAAATAAAAAACAGTGTAACCCAGGTATCTAAAAAATATTAACATTTATCATCTGTTTAAAAATTCGAGTTGTTTCTGTCTGCCCTCGTATAATTATTTACTGTGTATCACTGTGTCTTACTGTATGCATGTCTATCTGTGCAAGTGCGGTTGCTTGTTGACCCCTTTCCTAGCTCGTTCCCCTGCCAATTATAGCCAACATTCTTTTGAAGTTTGTTTACTTTTCATTAAGACTGCATCGCGTTGTGTCCGCTGCACTGCATCCACATCTTTATTCACGTTTCTGTCCACGTTCTAGCAGCATTCCAGCGAGTTATTAATTTTTGGCATATGTTTTCTTGTTTTTGTAATCATTGGCAAAGCCTAGACAGCTTGTCAGTAATTGATTATGCTCTGTTTGTTTAAAATCTGTGCAACATTTTGACGCATATTGTTGTTGTTACTGTTGATGGGCTACTTTTCCGCGTAATCCACTTTAATTTATGGACACATTCATACCAGCTGCTGTCGCATAGCACCTGCATCTACTATGTACTACACGCAAAAAAAAAAATTCCAGCGATTAAATCGAAAAATTACAAAAGTAATTTTTATATAGAATTTTACAATAGAAATTGTAGGGCATAAATGCAGAAAGGTAAAAATGCTCAAGTAACGACAAGAGCAACTCTAACAACAAGGCTTAGAGGCAAAAATTAAAGAATAACAACGTAAGCAACTACAAGCAGCTGTTTGCAAGTGTTGTATGGCTTTTTTAAAGTTAAAAAAAGAAAAAGTTTCGGATATTTGTCAGTACAATATAAATTTTTTGACCTAACAACCACAATTAAAATTTGTTTTAAAACTTATATCGATTTGTTAGAAGCAGCTATTTAGATTTCTCTCAACACAACAGACACTAAAAAATACCAAAAACAGTATAAAAAATATGCTTACCCTCTTCTGAGCAAGAATACTCTAATTTTCGTTGTCAAGGATCTGGATCGGACATAAATGCTTACTTTTTTAGTGCATGTTGTTTTTGGACACTTTGCCCTTTCACCATTATTCATTTATGCCCGACAAATTGATTTGCTAATATTTCACTGCAAAAGAATTACAATTTCAATTGTCCCCAAAAAAAATTCATAATTTTGGCTACAAAACTTTTATAATGTAGAAAAAATTAGCTGCTTAGAATTCTTTTACACTCAAGCACTAAATAACACCAAAAAGAGTATTAAAGTATGTACACACTGGTAGATATTGGCGCTATTAGCAACACTTTTTGGACAAAGTCGTTGAACTTTTTGTTAAAGGTCTGAGTCTGGCAGTTGGGCACTTCTGCATTTCTGCCTGACAAAGAAAACGCCCTGAATGCAATGATTAACAGCATTGACTGTAAGTCCAGCTGGCAAAGTTTTATTAGTATTTTGATGTATCTTATTGATTCACAAAATAAATATGTTTTTATAAGCACTTTGTATTTTTACTGATTCTGGAGCAATTTGTGCCTCGTCTTTACAAAAACAATTTTTTTTTTCTTTGAGTGTTTTGTTTATAGACATCAATTCTAGCCCCCACCCTCTTCAAAATGATTTGTATATTTTCGATTTTCCACTAAACCGCTCGAAAATTTGTTTGTCTACACCCAAAACACACGCACACTCATTGTGTTATATAAAAGCTATGAGTCTCTGCATCATGGTTTAGGAAAACAAAACATTTCCTAGTCTCCGGCTATGACTGTGTTCTCTAGGTTCATCTCAGTGCGATGTACGCGCCTGTCAGCGGCAATTATCTCAATCTGTCAATGCCAAGGACAGATAGAAAGCAGAGGCAGTGCACCTATCCTTACACACACACAAATGGAAAGTATTACATCGACAAGCCGCTCCTGTCCAGATACAAACCAACAGCATTTTTCATTTCTTTCTTACGGCAAATTTTGTTGAAAAAAAAAGGAAAACACAAAAAACTATTTCCAACATCATCTGTTCGTCCTTTGCGAGTCACCAACAGTTACAGGTAAAGCTGACTCGAGGGATTTAAGTATAAAATGAGTGCCAGCGGGTTTAGTTTGGTTTAAGTTTGCGTGTATCTACGAATAGTACCATGTTAGCCGTGAGTTGATCAAATTTTATGTTGCTCTTGTTTTTGTTTTCCGCCATTTTCTACAATGCGTTGATGATAAAAACTTTAAGCGACAACTTTAAGAGAATATCGCACGAAACTGTCTAAGACTGTCTAGGAATTGACAAATGAAAAAAGTTGTCTTGAATAATTTTATAACTAAAATGCTTTAATATCTACTTATCAAAAAACTTTGAACTTTGTGTATATTGGATGAATTTTCTAAGAATATTATTTATATATATTTTTATAGTCAAATTTTGAAATTAATTTTAGAAGAAAGCAAGTTTGCAAAAGTTTATGAGCGCTTGCGTGGTTATGAAGTTTGAATGTCTCCTCTTTTTATCTTTTTTTCCTTATACAACATTTATACATTTTTTAGCTTTTTATTTAATTATATTTTTCATACATTACCAACTAAATAAACCAAATAAACATTAGTTTTACAATTTAAATTTTATATGTACAATGGTCCTTAAAGGAACTCTCAGTTACATAACATACATATACTATTTCATTTAGGATTGATTTTCTTTGTAATATGTACTTAGCAGTAAAATGAGGTACAAAAGGTATCATTTATTTTTATATCCCAATAAAAACAAAGAACAAAAAATATATCCGAAATTTTTTACTAACCTAAAACTTAAATCTAAAAAGATGGCGTACGTTAAAGTCGGGCGCGGACGACTTTGGGATACCCTGTACCACTGCTTGCAATAAAATCCGGTAAATGGCTTAAGAACACCAAAAGACATTTGATTGCCAAATTAGATTATGATACCTTCATAAACAACCAAAAACAGACGAATTTTTAATCAAAAACTTTTTTTCGACCGATCGGCCCTATGGGAGCTATATGATATAGTCAATCGATTTTGATAAAATTGGGTACAGTGTTGAAGATCTCCAAAAAATTTCTGAATGCCAAATTTGGTTACAATATCTGCACAAACAAACGAAACACAACGAATTTTGTGCAAAAAACGTTTTTTTGACCGATTGGCCCTATGGGAGCTATATAATATAGTCAACTGATTTTGATCAAATTTGGTACAGTGCTTGGGAACTCTAAAAAACTTCTTAATGCCAAATGTAGTTACGGTATGTTCACAAATTAACGAAACACAACGAATTTTGTAAAAAACCCGATTTTTTGACCGATTGGTCCTATGGGAGCTATATGATATAGTCAACCGATTTTGATCAAATTTGGTATAGTGCTTGAGAACTCTAAAAAACTTCTTAATGCCAAATTTGGTTACAAACAAACGAAACACAACGAATTTTGTACAAAAAACAAATTTTCAACCGATTGATCCTATGGGACCTATATGATATAGTCAACCGATTTTTATAAAATTTGGTACAGTGCTGGGGGTTGCTAAAAAACTTCCGATTGCCAAATTTGGTTATGATATCTTCATAAGCAAACGAATTATCCATCGAAAACTTTTGCTTTTTTTCGAGGTCCTCTGAAACACCCCTATGGGAGCTATATAATGTAGTCCCGATATCAAAAAAATAAAATAAACTTGTCTCCTATGGATTAATAAGGGATCTTATCTGAAAGTTTGGTTGCTCTAGCTCTTACCATCTCTGAGATCTAGGCGTTCATACGGACAGACGGACAGACGGTCAGACGGACAGACGGACAGACGGACATGGGTATATCGACTTCTCTAGTCACTCTGATCATACTTTAGGTAACTTTGGGGGGTCTCCGATTTCTCCTTCTGTACGTTACATACGGCTTGCACAAACACAATATACCCTTTGTACCATACGGTACAGGGTATAAAAATACTGTGTACCTACTGGTATTATTTACATGTACGTGTGTATTAACGAATTCTATAAGCCACCAGTGCTAGCAAACATTTATGTTATAGAATCTTATATACTTTTTAGATAGGGATTGGTTAAATCTAACTACAGGTGTTGCTGGAGTGCCAATATCTAAATCTTTTATATTATTTTATATATTATGATAAAGAATAGATATGGCCAATTCTTAATAATAATTTGTATATACGGCAACATAAGAGAAAATTTCTAAAATACAACCAAAAGCTCTAGCGATAAAACCAAAATTCTTGAAATAAGACAAAAAAAAATATTAAAATTTTAAAAGTTTTGATTAAAAAAAATTTCAGGTTTTAAGCAAGACCATAAATGCTCAAATTAAGACCATAAGTTTTTAAAAAATTTTAGAAGTCCTGAAAAGTCTAGGTATATAAAAAAAAAAATTTTATTTTCATGACAGATAGAAAAGAAAATCTTCAGTTAAGTAGGATCAAAACCTCTTAAAAGAAAACCAAAATTCTTAAAATAGGACAAAAATAATATTGAAATAAGATTAAAAAACTCGAAAAAAAACTAATTCTAAAGTTACGGAAGACTACAAATTCTTATGGCTTATGGACCATAAATACTTAAAATAAGGCCATATATTTAAAAATAATATTAAAAATCCTGAATAATATATATAAATAGGTAAAAATCTTTTTTATACACAGATAAAAAGATAAATTCTTAAGTTAAGACTTTCAGCTTTCTTGGTTTTAATTTCTAAAATGGGACCAAAAGCTCTTACGATAAAACCAAAAATCTTAAAATAAGAATAAAAAATATTTAAATAGCCTTACATCAAATAAATTCTCAAATTAAGATTAGCATCATAAGGTTTCAAACTTAAATATTCTCAAAAAATACCAAACATTTTTCAATTAAGAGTAAATGTCCTCAATTAAGAAAATAGTTCTTAACTTTCGATTTTAAATTAAATATATTAATAAAATCAACAATTTTTAAAGTAAAATGCAGAATAAAACAAAAACTCAAAATTAAATTTTCAGTTATCTTAAATTTTAAACTTAAAACAAGAATAAAAATTTTTAAAGAAAAACATATAAATAGGTAAAAAAATTAAAAAAAATTTAAAACTACAAACAAGCTAAAAAATTCTTAATTTAAGATTTTTTCCAACAAAAAATTAAGATGTTGGTTACGAGTTTAGACTTTTTCCAGGCTTAGTTTAAGCATGAAGATTCTTATTTTGATAGTCTATTCGGTGAAATATAATTATTTCATTATTATTATTTTCATCTGATAATAAAAAAATCTTGCGTAATTTTATTATTAGCTTATTTGATCTCGATATTATGACCAAGAGAGAAAAAAATATTATATTATCTATATATATAAAAGAGAGTTAAAAGTTATGTTAGTTACACCATTTATAACTCAAGAACGGCTGGGCCGATTTTGATGATCTATGGTTTGTTGGATTCGTCTCCGCACTGGTTAACAGAGTAACTCATAAAATAAATCATATATAAAGAAGTAAACCGAGAAATTCTCCTACGGATGCAGGGGCCAGATATCGACATAAATCGAGAATATTCATCTGCGCAAAATTTCAGCTGCATCGCTTTAATAGTCTCTGAGATCCTGACAGTCAGACATGGCTATATCGACTCGGCATTTCAACGTCGGAATCAAGGCGAACCGTTCCTGGTCATCCAAATGCGCGTTCTATACATGCTCTTGGTCGTATTTATACAGTTCATCCGAAGAATTATGAATGCTTCTATTTATGGTTGGTGAACATTCGTGGCCCAACATCATTAAAATCAATACGAACTGTTAATTATATAGTGTGCCAAACATATCGTGCTATATGTCAAGATTTAAATTTGCTTCAAAATGATACTCATTGGGAAACGACAATCGTTGAAGCAATTATTTCCGCAACTCCATGTCAGATTTCGACATGGTTCCCATCGAATCCACGTGACCTTTGGAAAATATAAGGATAACATGCCAGAAGACATTTCATAACAAATTCGTGTCATTTCAAGAAATCCCTATCTTCAGGCGAATGAGGAGATTCAAAACCAGGCTTTGCAACTGATCGAAAACATGTGTATCTCATTTGCGGCAGTTTGTAAATCAAGTAAGGACTGACAGCGCCAGATCGTGGAGAGAGGGGAAAAGCGGGGTTACCTCCGGGCCCGGAGTTTTCTCATGGGACCGGTGTAATTACTGTCGTAATAAATAAGGTGTAATAGAGGGGCCGGTACATTTTCCACCCGGGCCCGGATTTTCTTTCTACGGCTCTGGTGAACATGAATGAAACAGAATGGCGCACAAACGCGCACTTGATAGAACATTGAAAGATATGCCCAATGATTCTAGATGTTTTGGAGGCGCAATGATTTTATAGTCTGGCGATTTCTGGCAAACACTGCCAATCATTCCAAGATCGACTGCTGCCGATGAAATAAACGCTTGCCGCAAATCTTCTTATCTGTGGCGCTATTTGAAGAAACTTCAGCTAACATCAAACATGAGAGTTGGTTTGCCAAACGATCCATCTGCTCAAGATTTTTCAAAAAAAAATTGATTGATTTCGTTTCCTCCGAGTTTTTTTTACTTTTGTCTCATCGAAAGACGAGCTCATCAACAATTCCCGATCATTGTTGCCAACCACAAATATAACGAATGGTTGATGAGGATGATTTATACATTGTAATACAGAATCAAATCGTTGGTATTTTGTATTCATTCAAATCTATTGACTGTGCTTCAAACGAAGACGAAGCCAGCAACTGAATTTTTAAACTCCTTGGATATGCCTGGCTAGCCAGCACACAATTTAACACTAAAGGATGGCGCGGTAATCATCATGCTTCGAAATATAAATCAACCAAAACTATGTCATGGAACAAGTTTGGTGATAAGTCAAATGATGATGAATGTGATTCATGCGACGATACTCGAAGGAAAATTTAAAGGTGAGGAAGTTCTGATAGCGAGAATTCCGATGATCCCAAAGGACGTTCGCTTTAAGTTTAAAAAAGTTCAATTTCCGATTCGCCTGACGATAAACAAATCACAAGGCCAATCCTTGAGTATTTGTGGATGGAACTTAGAAAATGAATGTTTTTCTCATAGTCAATTGTACGAGGCATGTTCACGTGTCGGCAAACAATCCGCTTTATTATTATTATTCTTACGCTTATTATTCTTGAATTGTATAAAAAAGACGGGGGTTGGCGTGCGAAGCACGCAGGCAGCGGAGCCCCCTAGTTATATATAAATTGAAAAAGTAACACCCAAAATAAACGTAATGGAAAAAAAATTCTTTAAATCAGAAATTTTTCAAAAGCATAATAATTGTAACTTTAAAAAAAAAAAATATTAAAGTCAATGGTTTCGTAATATATTATAAGCAAATGGTTTGCTTTGGGATCCGCTTTTAACTACAAAAATTAGATTTACATCGTTCACCAAAAAACTGAAACAAAATAACTGCAATGAATCCTTAAATATGGGGGAAGCGACTAACAGAATTATTTTTAACCTTGTATTCGTGTTCTCATGTTTCAACACATTTCCGTGTTCTAGGGTCCAGAGGACCCATAATATATTTCTTATGGAGAATAGCTATTTTTAATACATATTCATTTAAAAGACCGAAGTATTTCGCAAAATAGTGACTTTATTTTTCATTAAAAAATAGGTGGAGACAGGTGAACAAGGTAAAAAAAATAATAACGATAGTTTGATATGCTCTGAATACGACGCAATACTAACTGACTTGCAGAGCTCGCAAAAAACGGTCAACACTTTCAGAGTTTCCGAAAAAAGCCGTTAACGTACTCTCAGTAAGAGTATAGAAATAATATAAAGCTCATTCTCAAGCTGCACTCAATGCATTTTGTGTTAGCTTTGAGATATGTAAGTTTATGCTCAAAGCTTGGAGAAGCTTTGAGCTATATTTAGAGTTGGAAAGCTTGGATTAGGGTTAGTACAGTTACGTTTAGTCATAATTTGGATCGAAAATGAAAAGAACATAAAAATATGTTCTCTCTTGTCCTTTTGACTCTTTTGTCTCTCACACACATTACAAAAATAAAGACACTTTTCGCGGCCGCTTTTTGCAACGCGGTGTTTTGCTGAGAGCCTTTTAGTGAGCGATCGCTCAAAGTGTCTTAACATAAGTGTAATTGTGAGAGAGACACATTTGTTTTGCTCAGCCGAAAACACTGACCAGAACCGAAAAGCGAAACGAAAAAAGTGTTCGGCTCAGTGAGAGACCGTTTTTGTTTTATTTTTTCTGTTTTCTACCAATATAGCATACATATGTACATACGTGAAAAAGAGACGGGTCCTATGGACCCGAGAACACGTACGCGGCATGTGTGCGTTTCGCTTCTCTCATTCACACATTTTCCAGACAAACACATTAAAACTCACACAGTAGGTAGATTTTAAGTCCGCTTACATGAATAAATTTACTTTATAGAAAAATATTACATACAAACATTAGTATTTAGTTTCAAAATTTTCTCCGGGTCCAATGGACCCAGAACACGAATACAAGGTTAAACAGAAAACAGAAATTCGTTTTTGTAGTTAAGCTCTTAATAAGCAAAAAGGCACAACTTTAAAAATTGCAGTTTATACAAAAAAATCTTTCTTCAAGTGTTCTTAATGCCGTCGTAGAACTTAACGAGGGACAACAAAAGTCAGAAGCAGTTTTCCCAGACGTGGCTTTGCACCAAGTCATTCCGAATTTTCTTTTTCAATTTAAGTTAATGGAGCAGCTGCTAATTTGGCATTAATTTACAAAGAATTGTTTGTTCGTTGTCCTAATTAAAGATGTGTGTCGACTATTTATTGGAATTACTTGGCAGTGTGAAAAAAAAAATAATACATATTTGAGAAAACTAAGTTTATTGCACAGCTGTTTGATTAGGGTCTTGTGGGGATAACAGCTGTAGAGTAAACTTTGGTATGCGTTGGGCATAGCATTAAATTTACTTTAACAAACAACGAATACCAAATGTTCCTTTTTGTCACATAAGTATTGCTAGAAAAGAATCTCCGCATAAAGTTAAAGGATTGTTGAAAAGAAAATGTAGCCTCTATAAAAAGGAGTTTTTGCTATTAAGACATAAATAGAAATGAATTACAAGGCAGGAAATTAGGTCATAAGACCACGTAATGATAAGAAAGCCTCGGTACAGTAGCAGTAGCCAATAGTTGGGATTGAACCAGTGTTTCATTCATAAAAGCAACCTCTTAATTTGTATAAGTGACTAAAAAGGAAATAGCCAAAGTTTCTGTTTATATTATATCTTTGAATCAATACTGAGTGCCAGGAAATTAGGTTTCACCTTATTATTTTGTGAGCTGTGCATAATTAACTAGGTCTATTTTGAGGCTTATATATTTTGGGAACTAAAAATGTATAGTTTTAGTCTAGTTGAGTTTTCACTTGTCAAAACACTTTATCTATGAAATGTATTATACAGTACTGCCCAAAAGTATAGATACCACTACGAAATTGCGTTTTTTCTTCTTTGTCATCATGTTTTCATAAATTAAATGCTGCCGCAAAAATTGGTGATCTATTCCATCTGGAACTGATTTTATTGATCGCGGTTTCACGTGCCAACAAGATAATAGTTCAGAAACTATTTCGGGATTGTGTACCAGCTATTCGAAAAAAAGAAAGAAAATCTTGGCGAGCTCAAGGTCATGATGTTTAAAAAAATCGCCTTAAGTGTTATAAATATATTTTTTAATATACCATGCTTCCAATTTTTAATAAAAATATGAAAAATATTTATTAGCAGTAAATTCATAAGAAGATATATATTGCTTTTTATTTTTACGAAATTAAAACTTTAAGGTTTATTTTAAAAAAATTTAATTTTTGTATATTTCCGTTTAGCTTTAATTAATTCCGACATACCCATGAAATATAAATTTCAATTCAATTCAATTCAATTTATCTCACGGTTTTCATTTACAATATTTACAGTGTACGTGAATTCTAATATACTAACTTTAAGAGTTCAGGTTTTAATTACCTTTTCTACTTAATTAGTATAATATTATATGCTTTCAAAAAATTTACAATGATAGGATTATAATATACAAGATTGTGGAAAAAAGTTCAAAAACCACTTGAAGAATTTTTCTACTTAACCTACTTAAAAAACTAATTTAAAGCTAGAGATAGGCGGGCTAGGCCAGTTCATTGAGGTGAGGGTATGTTGAACTGCAACATCTAAGGGAAAAGTTGCAAGAAAGACGTTCTAGTCTGTCTACAATAAGTTCTATTCTTGCTTTGTTATGTAAATCGATCGTTGCATGGAACCAGGGTAGATTGAACATCATTTTCAGGATTTTATTTTGTGATACCTGCAACTTGTTTAAGTGACACTTTGCGACATCAGCCCATACTGGTGCACCATAAAAAATAATTGCTTGGAAAATCGATCGGTACAGAAGCAATTTATTTTCCATGCTCAAGCGCGAGTTCCTGTTGATGAATGGGTATAATGTTCGGACTGTAATGTGTAGCTTTTTATTGACATTGCTGATGTGGTCTGCGAATTTAAGTTTTTTATCCAATATAATTCCGAGGTACTTAACGTTTGACTCCCATTTTACGTCTACCCCTCCCAATCTAATGTACTCTCTTGGCGTATAAATGTCTTTCCTTTTAAGCGTAAAATAAATTGCTTGGGTTTTTTCTGTATTGACAAGAATGTTCCACTTGCGAAAGTAAGTGCTAAGCGAATCGAATGCTGATTGCAGTTTGTTGGTGATATCAGAGGCAAGTATCCCCGAGCATAAGACAGCAGTATCATCTGCAAATACTGACGTAGTACAGCCATACAGTGTTGGAAAGTCTGATGTAAATATATTATATAATATAGGGGAAAGGCATGATCCTTGCGGACACCCTGTTGGTATGCGAGCTAGAGAGGATGTTGTCCTTCCAATATGTACATTAAATGTCCGATCTTTTAAAAAACTCTGTACTATTAGGATGACTTCTGGGGGAAAATTTAAGCAGTACATTTTATGAACGAGACCGTTGTGCCAGACCGAATCAAACGCAGCTCGAATATCCAACAGCACCATCCCTGTTGATTGAGAGTGTGAGAAGCTATTTTTGATAATTTTCTTAATTCTCAGCAGTGGGTGGACTGTACTGTGCTCGCGGCGGAATCCAAACTGGAATGATGGCAGAATGAAATATAAAAAAAATAAAGAATTTCTCACAATTTAAGTTTAATTATTGGTGTCAAAATTTTTTTATTGCAATTACATTATTTAATGTCAAAATATTGAAAATGATATTGAACCTCCCTCATTACTATCCAACAAAATATTTACATATAAAAGCTAATATTGACTTGATCGATAAACTTATATCTCGAACAACAAAAACATTTTATTTAAAAATCAATGAAACTCAATCATCAATGCTTACCATATATGTATAACTAATTTTTTTTTTCTGTAAATTTATTCAAAAAAAAATTTTTTTTTTTTTTCTTCGGTCCAATGTTTTTTGACTTTACTTTCCTTGACTACACAACGACGAAAAAATATTCATGTCTCAGCTGAAAAGATTTTTAAACTAAAGGCCTATACGCAGCTCAAAATATTTCGCACGGAATCATAAAACTTTATATAAAAAAAAAATCCCATTTGGGATAATTTTTAAATGGCTAGCTTTACATATATTATAAAAGTATAGCAAATTGTTAAACTTTACGTTACGTTACGTTTGCAAACAAAAATTTGAAATAGATTTTTAGTAATGCTTATGTTGCAATTATATTAAAAAGTAACAAAATGACATGTTTAAAAAAAATTGACATGTGCGCAATGTCTATTTTGGCGTTACATTAAATTTGTAAAAAAATATGAAAAAAAAAGAAAAATTTCAAATATACCTATATTTTTTTTTTGTTTTGCTTATGTTGCAATTATGTAAAAAGAGCAACAAAAAATTGCGATTGACATATGGGGATTTCCATTTTAATGCGACGTTACGTTTGTACAAAAAATTAAAAAAAAAATAAAAAAAATTGAATTTTTAATTAAATTTTTTACGCTTATGTTGCAATTATGTGGCCCTGAATTAAGTTAAAAAAATTGGCAGATATTTGTCTTGACGATTAAAAAATATAAGCAAAAATACGCTTGGCGTGACGTTACTTAGTTTTGGGTTTTTTCTTGAAATACAAATTCGTAAAACTCTGCATGACGTTTTGTATAAATTTTTGTTAAAGTGAATTCAAAAAATTCAATTTAATGCTGCAAGTTAGAAAGTAAAAAAAACTTTTTTCGTTTATTCAAATTAGTCTTATTTTTTAGGGGGACATTCACCATGTAATGCAGTCAGTCAAAAGGTCTAGCTGGATAAGGTACTGCAAACTGCCCAACGATTTTTAAAAGCTTATAATGCAGATGGATTCGTTGGTCGAAAAAAAAATTTATCAAAATTTCTGTTTTTAAACTTAACGCATTTTGGCTTAATTTGACAAACTTGTTTTTCACTTTTTATTTAATTGTGACTAAACTACAGAAAATTTTTGAACCAATTTTTTTTAGACTAAGATGTCAATACGGCTTCTTAAAAAAAAATTTTTATTTTTTTTTTCTAACACATTTTCTTAAAAAAATATATGAAATTTTCTTATTTTTTTTTTAAGTATGTTCCTTATGTCAATTACAATTTTGTGAAAACACGTCTTTCTGACCCATCTTTTTATGAATCAAATCGATTTGATAGAACAATGTTTAGAAAAAATAAAACGATAATTTTCTAATGGTTTCTTTTAAATACGTATGATAAAAAAAAAATTTTTTAAAGATATCAAAAATTATCATACATTTTTGTAGTATTTAATAGAATACATACTTCTTGTCTATATAATGAAAAAATTGATTTATTTTGTAGGCAAATATAATAAATATTTTTTAAAACTATTTTACTCAAGAAAAACAAAATATTCGTTTTAAATTTTAATAAATTTAAATAATATGTTTCGCTTGTCAAAAAAAAAATCCTTTTTTTTAATAATGTATTTTTGTAAGATAACAATCAGCAAATTTTATAAATAAATGGCAGGATTGATTTTGCTCCAGTGAGTCCAATCAATTTACAGCAACAAAAAATTAAAAACTAAATAATAATTAAAATAATGATAAATGGAAGACGCTCTTAGAAATAGCCAAATCTGAACACAATATAAACTTTTAGCTTTCTAGTTAGATTTTTCGCCATCTTTAAAAACTTTGAATTTTCTTTTCTTTCATAATACAAGTAAAAACTTAGTTTTATTTTTTTAATTTAAATTTTTCGGTCATGCTGGAACTTTCTGGGGAAAAAAATGAGAAATGTAATATATTTTGTCAGAAAATGTTATTAAAAAAAAATTTTTAAGAGAGCCTTAATGACAACTTAGAAAACTTACAAAAACTTGTTTAAATAAAAAATGAAATCACATTTATTTTGTAAACTTATCAGTAACGTTTTTAGTTTGAAAACTCAGATTCTCCGAAATATTTTTAAAAATGGATGGTTTTTGTTCTCATCTATTTAAAACCTTAGTTATTTACAAAATCAAATTTTTTAGCTTTGAGCTTTAATTAATTTTCGTTACAAAATCCTAAGCTTCACTTTGTTTCAAGCCATTTAGTTTCAAAAGCTTCAAGGAATTATTTTCCTACCGGCCTTACAGCGAACACAGACACTGCGGCGTATACGTTATTTCTTAATGTAGACTTACAGCCTGCTTTATAATCGACATAGAGATGGTGTCTGTCGTAATGGAATTTGTGGATTTTGTCCAGTATTTGAAGTCAAAATATGTGGCCAATATTGGACATGGCAAGCCGAAGCAATTACTAAAATATTCCAATGAATATCCGTATATTTTAGGAATATAAGTTCAAGCCCACTGCTTGTACCTGAAGTTAGAGTAATTTAGTAGCGAACAGATTTGACTCAAAGAAATTCTGAATTTATGGATATGGTGTACTATTAATATTTGGGTCACGGGGGGGCTCTCGACGCCTAAAACAATACAGATAAGGTGTGATCCGACGTTAAGTTGCGCCAACGATTTTGGAAAAATTGACTGGGGTCGGTTGGTTTCCAATTGTGGATGAAAGTGCTCGTATGAGTATTGTACACCATAGGAGCCTTTAAGTTTTGATTCGAAGTCCCAAAATATTCGAAAATTCCGTAGTGCAACCTAAAAAGCTAGTTAATATTATTTCGCAGTATCTTAAATCAAATTGTCCGCATCTCTCATTAAATTGACGCTACTATACCATTAAGTTTTAAATTGATGAGATGCTTTTTTCTTTTTGAACTTTGAACAGTTGAAATCGCTTTTTGGAAACCGCATCAAACATATCTTTTTTTTTTTTTGTCCAGCCAATCCAATCGTAACTTTTTTGACTGGGGGAGGGGTTGAGGATGTTTTTCAACATCTAATCAAAATCAATATGCTTACGGTTCTGCGCGCCCACAAAAGTCCGGCGTACAAATGTGCAGCAAAAAGTTTTCAAACAAACCAAAAAAAAAGGCGCATCAAATGTGGTTCTTGTCCAGGACAACAGCTACAACAAAGATTTACTTTTGCTCTTTTTTATTGTAGTTCAAAGTGTGGCAACAAAGCAAAATGAATTTTCTATTTTCACTTGGCATTTTTCCAGGCGTACGGGTACCAAACAAATGGAAACCAAATAACAGAGGCTCAAACACGCACACACCCGTACACACCATACAAACACTCGCATAAGGAGAGGGAGTGCCACATTAGAGACCCATAAATAACTGGGCGCTACATCAGCGTAAACTCAAAGAATGCTTGACCTGGGGCTGCACACAACAACAACAGCAGCAACAGCAACAGCTCTCGAGACAGTGCCGGACCTTGGCTACGATGACCTTGAAGAAGATGCACTGAGTCCGGACAATTGGAGCAACTGGAGCAGCTACAACTACGCCCCGGCTATGCTCTATAGTGCGCTGAGCAGCGTCATAACGATGTCCAATCAAACCTTCTCAACAAGCACCGCCACGCCCTTCTTTGCCACCGCCTACAGCTTTAATGGCACCCTTGGAAATCTAAGCAGAGCGTAAGTAGCTGCCAAGAATTATGACACATAATTCAATTAATGCACAGCATCTGCGGAGTCAGACATAGCCAATGTGGCGGATATTAGTTGATAGAGTCCTATGGAGTGTCATGCCGACAATTAACAAAACGAACAGCTTTGTTTGCGTGAGCTCTCATAATGATGCCTATTGTGGATATGTATTTAGTTCATATAGTATCTATATGTTAGTAGCTCCAACTGGTGCGTGAGTGACCAATCTACAGTACCTATTTCGGCAGGAACAGGTCTCTTGCTACTTACAGTCTTGGCTTTATATCAGGACTTAATCGTAGTTGTGAAACGGACGAAAACAGTTTTCTTCAAATATAAAAAATGTTTTATGAAAGCTAAACTTTCCATTAAAAATAATATAGAAATTAAAAAATCAAAAAATTATAGAGCCACAACAAAAAAAAACGACTTTCGGACTAAGAGGTTTACCATCTGTTTTTAGGGTTGTAATAGTTTTGGCATAACCTCCAAAAACCAAATTAAACGTGTTATTTTGCAGGTTATCTGAGAGAGCCGACGTGCTGAGGTATTTTGAACTAGAAATGGAATTCAGCGATTCCAAAATTATATAAAAAACCGTATGGTATAAAGGGTATATTAAGTTTGTGCAAGCCGAAAATGTATGTAACATACAGAAGAAAACGTCGGAGACTCCCCAAAATTACCTAAAGTATGATCAGAGTGACTAGAGAAGTCGATATACCGATGTCTGTCTGTCTGTCTGTCCGTCCGAATGAGATGGTAAGAGCTAGCTTATTATTCCATAGGCGACAAGTTTATTTTATTTTTTTGATATCGGGGTTACATTATATAGCTCCCATAGGGGTGTTTCAGAGCACCTCGAAAAAAACCAAAAGTTTTAGATGGATAATTCGTTTGTTTATTAAGATATCGTAACCAAATTTGGGATTCGCGAGTTTTTTATAGTTCCCAAGCACTGTACCAAATTTGATCAAAATCGGTTGACTATACAAAATGTACAAAATTTGTTGTGCTTCGTTTGTTTATGAAGATATCGTAACCAAATTCGGTATTTGGAATTTTTTTAGAGTATCCAAGCACTGTACAAAATTTAATCAAAATCGGTTGACTATATCATATAGCTCCTATAGGACCAATCGGTCAAATAAACGTTTTTTGTACAAAATTCGTTGTGTTTCGTTTGTTTGACAATATAACCACATTTGGCAATCTGAAGTTTTTTACAGTACCCAAGCACTGTACCAAATTTGATCAAAATCGGTTGACTATATCATATAGCTCCAATAGGAACGATCGGTCAAAAAAACATTTTTGGTTCAAAATTCGTCAGTTTTTGGTTGTTTATGAAAGTATCGTAACCTAATTTGGCAATAAAATGTAATTTGGTGTTCTTAAGCAATATACCGGATTTTATTGCAGGCTAGTGGTACAGGGTATCCCAAAGACGTCCCAAAGTAAACATCACTAACTGCATAAAAATTTGGTTTAACTATTACACTAGTTTACACAAAAAATGAACCTTCCTAAAAAAGTGTATTTTAGGGTAATTTGGGGTTGAGAAACACGAAAACAACCTTTTTTTTCTTAAGCACCGTTTTCGAGGTATTTTCGAAAAGAATGTTTTCGGGCACTTTTGTCAGTTGCCATTTTCGTGTTTCTTAAGAAATTAATCTAAAATCACTTTTTTAGGAAGGTTCACTCGATGACCCTTAAATTTGTAAACTAGTGTTATTTCCCTAATTTTTATTTTTATTTTTTTTTAATGAAAAAAATTACAAAATAATTATTTCAAGATTTTTATTTTACAAATTATAAGATTTACGATCGCTGGTTCAATCTAGACAGCAAATTGGATTTTTATTCTACTTTTAATTTGGATAAAATTGTTCACAACTTTCGATTTGGACTTTTAAATAAATGTGCTCACAGTTAACATTGAACAGGGTTGTATTTATGTCAAATTTAGAAAATTGCTTCTCTGTAATCTGGAGAAAAAGTTTCCACAAATGTTATAAGAGTCAAGAATTAGCGTAGGGACACACAATACGTTGTTCAGACAAAGTTGCCTCTCTGGTCCTTGCACCTGACCATGCCAATGGCATTGCCAACATACTATAAATAGAGTGACGAAACACTGTTGAATAAGTAGCAGTGCAGCATTGGGCGGTTGTCCCCTCATAAACACAAAAGTTATTTGCTCATATTGCGTACTGAAGGGCATACATACTAGGCGCAGACACATACATAAAGATATGTAGAGTTATATAGATGCTGTCTGCGTAATGATGAAACTTTTGCTCATTAATTTATTCACTCTATCCGGTCATTCAATCAGTCATTTGCTCTGTACACTTGCACTACCATTGAGTTTGTTTTCTTTGAATAACGTCAAGCTTTTGTGTATACCCTACCCTGACAAGCAATAGGTGGTAGCGATTTAGCCATGTCCGTCTGAACAGCTAGAGCTCAGAGATTATAAGAGCTAGAGACACCAAATGTTGCCAAAAGATGGACCTTATCTGTAAGATTTTCGTTTCGTGAAGAAATGTACCTTCTCAGGAGAGTGGCGGAAATCTGGCGCAGTTACAGTATACACATTGAATTATGCAAATTATATTTCAATATTATAATGAACGGTTGCAAACTTCAATAGATTAGATAGAATTGCATTAATTTTAGATCTCCTACCCCGTGCTGGAACAAAATTTTACTTTATTTACCTAAAATAGTAAGTATAAGCTGGAATATTAAGGAAATGTCATCTTTTTCAGCAAATATATCGCTGTGTGCCTGCCTAAGTAAGCCCCTTCCTTTGAGTAGAATTTCTACAATCCGCACTTGTAACAAATCCAAATTTTTTACAGAAAGTCATTTTTTTACAATTTCAGCAAAATGCGAATCTAACTCAGCCCAGCTGGAAATTGCAAATTTTTGAGATTCCTTGTTGAAAAAACATAATGCATTTGTTCCGATATCAATCAAACCATTCAAAATTGTGTGGAATACAACAAATTAAGAAATGATTGACTTCTTTATTCAAAAAAAAAAAAATAAAAATAGAATAATATCCCCTAAAAAGACTCTATTTTAGACAGTTGTATGACAGTTGTATATTGATGGTGCGATCTGTTAGATCTTGACAAATCATATTATTGCAAATATAAGAAGATTCTGCGACAAGTTTCGGGTTCAGCTTGCAGAGTATCCCACCGTCGGGCACTGCCCCACTTGAAACACTTTACTTTCATAATCCTGTCTTTACTTGACATTTGATTTTGACATATTATATATGTACGTACTATATATCTACTTGCTTTACAATTTCGTGTTGCTGCATGCACAAAAAATACATTTCTTTTCAACTGAAATTGTCTAAATGTGTTTGTATAAATGTGAGTCTGTGTGTGTGTATCTGTGTTCTGTATCTATATCTCTATCTGTGTGTGGAAATTCTTAAACTTGACAGTGGCAGTTTTTTATGTTGTCACTTTTATGTAGTCAAATTTGCTTAACTGCAGTCAGGCACGTAGGCACACACACACACAGATAAAGACACACACAGATACACCCCAATATAGACGCAATATAAACGCACACACAGCACCCGTACCACTACATATACAATACATAAAGATACCATGGCTGAAAAACCTCGGTAATTTAGTAGTGCATGTAAAAATAATTTTAAGAAAATATCTCTAAAATTTAAATGCTTACAACAAAACTTTATTTTTTAAAGGGGAAGAGATTCTGTTTTTATGTGTTCCCTTAAATTTTATTGTAGTTGAGTTGGCTTCTTGCTCTATTGACTTTGTTTTTGAAGCAATACATAAAATATGCTTTATATAAAAATAACTTTATTCCATAACAACTGCATTTCTATAGGAAGCTTAACAATGAAGTTAGTACATACATATGTATAATTTGTAAGGCTTTTATGGCAAATGTTGAAAAATAGACATACAGCGCTGTGTGAAAAATCGTTTTTAATCGAAAAGATACTTCCTTCCATCCATTAGTAAATTACAAAGTAAAGCTGCCTGTAACTTACTTTAAACCAAAAAGTATTTCAATGAATTGGAAATTTGTGCAAGTGAATGTAACATACAGAAGAAGACGCCGGAGACTTCACAAAGTAATCTTCAATACGTTCAGGCGGACGTCTGCCTGTCTGTGTGACCGCTTGTCTTGATGACAAAAAAAAACTAGGATAACCAGACTTGACATTTAGAGCCAGATCGGGTATTTTTTTTTGTCAAGTTCCCTTTCTGCAGCAAATCATTTGAAAAGCTATATTTGCATGTATAGGGTGGGCCATCTGTTGGTTTGGTTGCTAAACACTCGCAATTCGGAACATACCCGTCCAAAGTGTATACTCTTCGACATGTGTCAAGTTTAAAAGTACTCATTTTTAGTCATGAGTCGTTTAACAACCGAACAACGCATAAAAATGGTACAGGCGTACTATGAAAATGGTCGTTCCGGAAAAAAACATAGTTGAGGCCAGTGTCGACGAGTCGCAACAATCGAAGCCCACGGACCATTATCAGCGTCACATTTTCGTGCAATGGATGGGAGTACAGCCAGATGAGTTTTCGTCCAAAAAAAAGTATCGAATATTACGATGTTCGCTTACGGGCCTGTAGAGCCAGCCGCGGCAGGCATTTGGGCGATATTATTTTACATATATAAATGAGTAGTTTCAAACTTGCAGTGGGTATTTACGTTTGCCAATTTTTGTTGGAAAATATGCGAATAAAATGCAATTAACAAACAAAGCAACAAATGGCCCACCATATATAAATGTGGAAAGTAGACAAATATTTCGATTGATTCCCAACATCATTATAATCGCAATATTTTAGAGGCGTGAATTCAAGTCGCCTCAGTGGCAAAATCATACATAAATGTAGCTGACTTAGAAGATTATTGCCCTCAAAGCTTAAACTTGTGACGTCTAGAGAACAAGCCAAAAATTTCCAGTTAATGCTAATTTGCATTTTTGTATTTAAGCTGCTGTTTTTGTGCAAAAGTTATATTACTAACACATACATGTATATCAGCCTGAAGGCCCATGTTGCTCCGGCTACAAACCATTTATAACTAAGAATTAACTTCTACTTTTTAATTATATAAATAAAATAAATTAAAAACATACGTACTTATATATTTTCAGATACTAAGTTGCCTTATAGTTGAGGTATTCACGGTTGCTGCTGAGTTGAGTAGTTGTAAAGTTGCGCAAAAACTCAACTAGTTAAAGCGTGAACGCCCTTTTTTGTTAGTTTATCAGTTGTTATTTTCGTTTGTGCTTCTTCATTCCAGATTTTGTTTTCATAAGATCTGTAAATTATAAATTTATTATAGGTATATATTAATAAATGCTTTATTTAGTAAACAAAATTTCAAAAACTTATTTTGTAGTTCCGTAAACTTTTTTAATTTATTAAAACTCACTTTGTTTACTTTTTTGCCGCTATTTATATCACAAAATGGCTAAAAATCCCCAAAATATTGAAGTGTTGAAAATGCTCATTTTCAACATTTTATCCTCAACTCAACAGCTTAAAACTAGTATAGGTTCTGGTTGGTGTTGTTGCGAAAGTGCTCAGCTATTTTTTCCTCAACTCAACAGCTAGCGTGAATACCCAAAATTTGATACTACCGGTTTGCTCAAAGTCGCCATTTTTTAAGTTTAATTTATTTAAAGTTTTATTGAGTTTTTGTTTAAATGTTTTTTGTAGTTTTTTTTTTTATGGCATTATTTTAAATTCATAATCAAGAGCCTTATAGCCTTCAAAGTCCATCGTAAAACCATTCAGTCATTTTGGTTACACCGGATTTTGTTGCCTTTAAGCAATTGGATACACCTGTGCAATACATTCTTAAGGAACAAGGAAAAAATAGCTTTACAATTGGATACACCTTTGTAATATATTCTAATTGGAAAATACAAAAAAAAAAAATTTATGGTTAGTCTGCGTGTTTATTATTTTTCCGAAAATTATATTTTGAATTGAACCAGAAGGAAAAGGTATTGGGTGCGTGTTTCGCGAAAGACTAATATATCTTTATGACGCTTCTAAACACAAGCCCTTGTGGCCATTTTGCATAAACACCCACAGTTTTCAACAGACTTTAAATAAAATAATTACAATTCCAAAATTCATGCTCCTTATGTCAGACAGACGGATACGCAGACTTGGTTAAAACGGTTTACTTTGTCGTCCTTATTATTTTGGCAAATATTTTTTGAGGTGCTACTCGTTTTCTACTAAAATTTTGTAATTAGAACCTCTGAGCCTTTAACTAAAATTTTTTATTTTTAGGTACGATTAGAATTATACTTCAACTACCATCCAAAAGTCCCAATCTCATTAGTTTGGGCTAATTTTTGGTGACTTTAATTGGCGTCTGATATAAAAATGTGCCTTTCTCCTAGGAGATAATTTCCTTTTGAATAGCACGCACTCCTCATTGGCTACCACAGTGCGTGGCCGAATCTATTTTAATATTATTATTATTATTATTGCTTTTTAGTGCTAGAACCACATTGTGATTTTTGTAATAATTTCCTTCAAGATAATTTGGTGATTGGGCAGCTGTATCCTGGTGTTGTCTGTTGTCAGTCATGCGGTCATGCTTCAGTGAGGACATTGTTTTACCCACTGACCTGAAACGCTTTTTAGAGCTGTCACAAGACATTACTGTGGTCCATCACGAAATACGCCGAACTGTCACTAGAGGTTTACGTGGTCTTATGCCAGAAATTGCGAATTGTTTCATTTGAAACTAGGCGCTGCTAAGTCCGACAATTCCATTTGGAAAGCATATTGCAGCCCTGGTAAATACTTATGGTATGCATGCTTTTTACATATCGAAAATACATTTCTGCCGGTTTGTGGTTTTTATGGTAGCTTTTTGGAACCTCCCGAAACCCCTTCCAGCAACTGCTTACATTTTACTGATGTGACCCGCAGAAAAACCATTGCAACATTCTAGTTGAGTCGCAGCTACCCCCATCCCCAGCAGCTGCTCAACTAGAAGTATCTTATAGGAATGATGTCAATGCCTCATCTAGCATAAAAAAGTATCTCAACTCATGATGCTGCCGGCGTCGCTGTTGGCTGCGCAGCCACCGATTTTCGATGTTTGCTTTTGTGTACGGTTTATTTATTTGAATTGCGTGTTTTTTTTTCTTTTATACCCTACACCCAAGAGTATATTAGGTAGGGTATATTAGGTAGGGCAAAAAAGTTTTGCCAATAAGCTGATCGATGAAAGGATATGATGCGTCTCCGTTCATCTGCCCGGCCACTGCTTCTCGAAGACCGTAAAAGCTTGAAGCTCGGAGTTCAAGCCTTGTATTTAATTTGCTTACCACCCAAGGAAATTTTTCGATTTACACCTACAATTTTCAAGTGATCTTGTAACTCGATAAAGATATATCTTTTGAAATTACCTAATCACAACAATTACCTAATCAACGTATATTAATGCAGTGTCCTTAAAGGAATTCCTGAAGTGTTACTCATTTCCATTCTTAGATCTAAGATTCGTATTATCATTTAAAAAAATTTAATACGTAAAAAAAACTTAAACTAAGGATTTCCGGTCTAACTGGTGCCTATTCTTTGCCCTCCCTTATATGACAAATGCGAAATCACTCTACATCAGTGGCCCCTCGTTGGGCGCAAATAAAAGATTTAAAATGTAATGCATCGCATAGAAGTTCAGCAATAAACAATTCTTATCCTTCGTTCTTTCTTGCGATACACTTGGGAAGTGAATTCAATTAGAGGTAATAATTTGTCGTTAATACAGGGTACATTTTAGTCGTACTTTGCTGATTCTTGTCCATTTGTTATTTCTGTTGGTTGTGAATGAGCTGCTAAGGAATGGCCCTTGTGGTCGGCATAAGTTTTATGTTAAAATTGAAGAGGATTTGGTTTTTTTTTTGTTGCCAGCTTCAGTTTGCCAAGGGCTATATGAGGGATTCTTATGGGGCTTTTACCATAAAGCAGCCCACATAAAATCAATAATCCTCTTTGGACTAAGCCAATAAACAAAAGCAGCTTTAGATGAAGACCGGGCAAAAAGTGCGCACAAAACGCTGCACATCAACGGAGAATTATGGGCACATATTTTTAATTGCTCTGAAGCTGGCCGAGTAGGTCGAGCCGTCAGTTACTAATGAGCAACGGCATTGGCACTCCTAGGCTCCTAGGCTCCACCTACTAAAGCAGCATATATCATATAGCGTACATATTAAATTACTTGTGCCTGGCCCTTAACGAGCCATAACGTGTGACGCATACAGACGCAGACACACACACACATACACACACACACACACATATACAAAAACACATCAATGCAGACCTTTCTATATGACCCAGGGCGACGCCATTTTATGCCTCTTTAAACAAACCACGGAATTTGTGAACCTCTCTCGCATTATTACTATAGCCAGGGACGGATTAAGGCAACAGTCGAAGGGGCCAAAAATCCACCTCCTCGAGTTGATTTAAATAAAATCTTTAAAAAAAAAAATGTGTTTAAAGCATGTACATGCAAGCAACAGCAGCAAAAAATGGTTCCAATCGGATGTACTTTGACTTCTCACACTCTTAATCACAAAATTAAAAAGGTTGCTGGAAAATCTTTAAGCTCCTATGGAATCAAAAGTCGTAGAGAAATGTTTTTTTATCTTTAGGGAGCTGGGTGTTTTATCTAACATAATTCTGAACACCAACTTTTGCAGAAAAAACAAAGCTCTGACAATACGGGGTATATGCAACGGAATATAAAATGCTCCTTTTTAATTTTGGGGAACTCCCTACCCCAAACAGGGACGACATAAAGTGTCTGCGATTGAAAGAGGACTGCTACAATAGTTAGCACGTACAATAGGGCTATGCTTCCTAAATCCAAGACAGACAACCCCTAGATTTCAATCATTTGCCATACTTATGACCGCCAGTCTTGAACAACTCTTTTGAAAGTTCTTGAACCGCTTGAAGGAGCTAGGCGTCACAATGTTCTTGCCATCATCTATGATTGTGGACGTCGTAAAGTTTATTTATATATTTCCTGTATGTATTTCTACAAGTAAATGACTCCGGTTCTTAATTCTTGGATCGCACCTTTTATAAAAGCTTCATCATAAAAGCTTCTCATGTGTTTCTAAAAGTACCTGACGATATTTATTTTTACAGCAGTTTTCAGACACAAATTCTCAATTTGAAGAATGCTTTCATGACCAAGTGCACTTGACAAAGCTTAAATCTAAGTATTACCTCTAAAGCTCTCGATGAAAGCCCCACAAAAAAAAACCCAATATTAGATACAGAGGTCAGCTAAATCCAAATCCGAGGTCCAAAAAATCCCAGTTGGGCGAATTCTGATAGCGAATTCGGCTTTAGCGCATCGAAATACATAAAACAAAACATGCATCGACTTAAAAAGAGGATTTTGTACTTATTGTAAGAAGTTTATTCTTAATGTTTAGATTGAGAGTAATTTTATCTTAATTCAAGGAATATAGAGAATCAAAACTCTCGTAAGCTATGTGTTCTGAGTGTACTTCGATCCGCCACCCCATCACGAATCCGGCACTGTCTGTCGCTGTGAGTAGATGTACCATGCCTTTAAGCAAACTACGGAATCTGTGGATCACACTCTCTTTCCTAATAGCTGCAGCTGTTGGGGGTATCCTGCCTCGACCTCAGTTTGGCTCCTAGTCACATGCGCCTATTTAAACACTTGGCACTCACGCGCGTCTACGCACACTAATAGAAGCACTTATACAACCACAAGCTTCCTTCACAAACACCAAACACACACAGATACCCACCTACCCACACACACACGCACACGTATCTAAATAAAGACTTTGAAAACAGAAAATATCGTATAAAGAAGCTGACGACGATGTTATCGTCTTTGGTTTTGTAACCATTGGGTCTGAATGGCATAAGGCTTTAAGAGCTTGAGGTCTGATGGTTTGCCAGTCAGACGCACAAAAACACGGATTTGTTCACGCACGCACAATTACACACGTTTTATGTCTACACACACATTTAAGCATATAAGTCCCCCCCACCGAGATGGTGTATACTAGGTAGTACCCAAGTTGGCACGGTAGGCACTCACCAGGCACTCATTTTGATTTAAGCAAACATGAAACACATAATCCCGATGTCACTAATTTCCATAGTCAACTTTCCTTGTTGCTTGCATGGAGAGCGAATCATTCTACACTCTCTCCCTCTCTCTCTTTCTCAAACAAACACTAAAAGAAAAGAACAGTTGTAAAGAGCACGTTTGGACAGCTAAGCTAATAATAAATGTGAAAGTTTATTTTTGGATCAATGAAGTACGAAAAAGGTTCTAAAAATGGAAAATGTGTTTATCTACTCTGTACTAAAAGCAAAATAGCATAGTTCCACAGTTAAGAATTTTAGAAAACTAATTTAAAAAAAATCATTTTTTGGCTTATTTCAATTTAGAAATCCGAGGCCCCAAAACCCACAGCACGTCTAGGCTCTGACATAACCTAAAAAAACACCCATTAAACTCGGTACTTTGAAGGTTTTTTGGACATCGGATTCAGAGTCAGCGAACCGAAACATCGTTGAAAACCAAAATTCGAAAACAATGTATGGATGTTTTGAAGGTTATCTCAGATACCTGTGGTTTTCAGACCTCGAATTCCGATTCAGCGAAAAAGCTGATCATACCACTTATTTTTGTGGGCCTTATAAAAAAAAATACCAAAAATTCTTTAAAATGAACCAAAGTTCTTAAAATAGTACCAACAAATTTTTTTTAAATATTATAAAGAAAACCAATTACACAGGTCCGGGGTCATGTCAGTTGTTGGAAAGCTAAGCGTCAGTTCCAAAGTAATTTGCTGCGTAGAATCCGAATCCGGGGTCAGAATTCGCCCATCACGTCAGGATTTTGAGATATTTGAGGTTATGTACCCGAAAAACGGCGTTTTTTCCTACCTTTGAGCTTATGTACAGCGTGCAAAAAATTTTTGTGGTCTGTCTCTCCAGTTACATCATTTAGTACCACTCTTACCCTTTAATTTAAGAGTTAGATCAATTACGATTTTTTCGCAAAGTTATAGCGATTCGAAATACTTTAAAATATAAAATTTTTCAGTATTCTTAATTTTAACTTTAAAGGCTTAAAAAATATTATAGATTTTAAACAAAATAAAAATTTACTATACTAACAACAAAAATTAAAAAGTACCAAAAAATTGTACAAATATTAATTTTAATAAGACCAAAAATTTTTCAAAATAAGACTTAAATTCCTAAACATATCATGAAATAAGATTTAGAAGAAAAATAAATTATAGAACTTAGACCAGATCAAAAATTTTTATAGAAAAATCAAATTTAAAAAAAATAAAATTTTTAAATAATATTATTTGATTCAAATAAAAAAAAACTTAAAGCTTTTTGTCATAATCAAGCTTACTATAAAACCAAATGGTTAATAACATAAAAACATATTCAAAATTTATATATTTCTTATATGATCAAACATTCTCGAATTTAGATTAAATGTAAACACAATAGTAGGTTTCGATGGAAACTTGCTATTATATTTATGTTGTATTAATTATTTTAGTAAATTTACTTATTGTCTAATAAAGACAGATTGTAAATAAAATGCAAAAAAAAAAAAAAAAAAGATTAAGTGTCTGCAATTAAAAAATAATTATTATACCTTTGTACCTTTAGTACAGGGTATAAAAATACAAAAAAAAATTATAACCAATTTGTATCAAGATTTTTAATAATATTATTTAAGATTATAAATTCTTATTTTAAATATTTTTATTCTTTGTTTTATTTGAAGATTGTTAAAAATTCGAAAAATATGATTTTGGTCTTAAATCGTGACTTTTCCAGTCTTATTTTAATATTAAGCATTATCCTGAAGATTTTTCGGTGTTAAAAACCGTATATCCATTTAAGAAATGATAACAAATTATTCTTTAAATGAGCCATAAAATTTTTATTTGAAGATGAATTCCGAAAATAAGATTTTGTTCAGACTTTTGCAAGGCTTATTTTAACCTGGAAGAGTCTTTATTCAAGATTTAATTCGGCGTGAAACAATGACACTCTCAAAAAAAAAGCTAACGTTATCGTCTTATGACAAAAAAATCTTGAATTTAGACTTTATTTATCAATGTAGTAGTATTCAGTCAGAGTTTGAGTATATATATCTATATTAGGGCGGGTCAATTTGTATGGGGCCGAAAAAACCTTATGGGGCTCACTCGGATTTTGATTCTTTGGATAATTCTAAGCAAATTTGCCCAAGAAACTATGGGTCTAAAATGAATTTCGAGTCGCCCACTTTTTCAAAATAGGTTTTTTTCGACATATTCAAAAATCGACTTAGAAATTCATTAGAAGGCCAAAAATCGATATTTTTTCTCTAGCCAAATGTGAATTTGGGGGTTTTTGGGGTCGAGGAATTCATTTTTGACATCTATTTTTAATTTTGGGTGCCGCCAGAGGGCGCTTTAGTGTTGGTTTTTGATTTTTTTCGTTTTTTTTTCTTCAAAAATTTTGAAAAAGTGGGCGACTCGAAATTCATTTTAGACCCATAGTTTCTTGGGCAAATTTGCTTAGAATTACCCAAAGAATCAAAATCCGAGTGAGCCCTTATACCGAAAAAAATTGACCCACCCTAATGTATATTTATCATTATAGTAAACCCAAGATGGCGCATAAACTTTAATTAAATGAAATTCTCGAATTCTCTCCCGTTTTCACAGAAATTAGTCTGTTGCTTCTGTAGATTTTCTTCCTAAACAGGCATTTTCTTTATTTTAATATTTATTCTCAGTATAGATGACGATTAGAATAAAGTTTTTGGTAGTTCCTCTAATAAAGCGTGCTCGTTATCATAGAAATTGTTTTTGTCAATTTTCTTGGTAAAAACGGTTTTTCTTTATTTTGACATTTATTCTTAGTTAAGTGTCTAATCTTTAGAAGAAGATTTTAGATATTTATGCCCGTTTTCACAGAAATTATGTTGAAGATTTTTTCTGGTAATCGGATTTACTTTATTTAAATATTTATTCTCAGCTAAACGATTATTTTTTTTCTTTATATTAAAATTCATTCTTAGTTAAGACCTAAAATAGAAGAACATTTTAGCGATTTATGGACCACTTTTTAATAACTTTAATACCAATAAAAACTTTATTGTGGCCTTAGGAAATAGTACTTAGTAGAAAAGAAGCTTGGGCTAGAGTATAACCCCCAATTTTTATCCCTGTGCACATACACAACATCATCATCAGCTATCTATTGGTCTATGCAGCTCACACATCCCGATTCTTCATCCACAGCCTAACAACCAGCGCTACAGGTCTGGGTCCGACCGTGGGGACCGATGATGATGGAACTGGCGAGGAGGATGTTGCTGCCGCTTCGTTTGCATTTGTTTTGCCCTGGTGGCGCCAAGTTTTGTGGAGCATACTCTTTGGCGGCATGGTTATTGTTGCAACTGGCGGTAATTTAATTGTTGTCTGGATTGTGATGACTACCAAGCGTATGCGTACGGTGACCAACTATTTTATAGGTAAGTGCAGAGCATACAGTGAGTACATAAAGTATGTAAATGTAGAGCAGGTAATAAAATTGTGCGTAATGAGTGGCCCAGCACGGCGTATACGCAATGCAAATAAGTCGCAAAGGCAATATGAAAATTATTGCGTATACGTCGTCGGGCCGAGCCCATTAGAATGCGCTGACGACAGTCGAATGTTGACTTTTATTTAGTGCGGATAGTAAACTTTTATTATGTTTACTATTATCTCTTTTATTTTTTTTTTTTTTTGTTGGTTTTATTTTGTGCTTATTGTGGTTCAACGGCAGCTGTAACTACTGGATTATGGTCTAAATGGTTTTTGGTCAAGCCGTAAGAGCTACTCCAAATTGTGCATATGTATAGTAAGGCAGCATTAATTAAAATGTTTGCTTAATTAACTTTATATTTTTACAGCTGCCCTATGGATATTTATCCAGTGCTAGTATGGGCGCAATAATTAATTTAAATCAGGCTTTTGGGTAGCAATCCTTTTGCTGCAAAGTTTCTGCTCTGGTACATAAAACATTCCATTACCATTTCTCCATTTTATTTATTTTTTTTTTTTTTACTTTCTTCTCTTTTTGTTTTTGCTAGTACACGCTCTGGCGCACTTTCAAGCACATTTCGCCGGTTGTAAAATATTTTGCATACAAAGCTTACATTCGTTTAAATTCCTGGCGAGGGAGAAGCTTACCGAACTGACAGATGCTCCTCAGATGTGTTTTAAAGACGACAAACAAAATATTTTATAATCTGAGCAAGAGCAGCTTCAGAATTATAAGAGCGTAGTCAGTCATAAGTGCATCCATGAAGGTCAAGGTTAATTAAGATTTGTGCCATATTCATAATTGCCAGATGAATGTGGGGCAGCAAATATGTTGTATGGCCATTGACCGAGTGGCGAAAGATCTCGGACATCAAGCGAACTTACGATGCGAGTCCTACTGCAATCAAGCTTAATTATTTGAGTTAACACCTGATTCCCATTCCACGACATAAGGATGCAAACCTAGTTGTCTCTTTCTTAAAAAAATCTGTTTAAACATAAGCACAGCTAGCATTAAATCTTTCTCCTCCCTTTTTATTCCTTTTGCGAAACCGGAATTAAAAAGGAATTGAAAGAGCTGCATTCAATCTTTTGAAAATTTAAGTAGGGGGCTCTGCCCCCTGCATGCTTCGCACGCCAAACCTTTACGGTCTTCTTTATTCAATTTAGACCATCCGACTTTATTATACTTTACTTTTTATAGTCATAACTTTCTTCTTTCGCAGGAAAAGTGCGTATGCCTTTTAAAACCCTATAGCCCTCATCATGACGAATTAAGTTGACAATTTCACTCTCATTAAGTTCTGTTCTAGCTGTTATGTCTTGTGAGGCACTATGCTTTCGAGAGCAAATTGGTTTATTGTCTCTTATATTGATCAATTCGAATTTCCTATAATTTAAAAAAATTTATCTATTCTACAGACTTCAATTAAAGTTTCTTAGCTCGGACCTAACTGTTTTTGTGTATCTCTCCGTACACTTTCTGGTAATCCCGGCATAAACATTGGAAAAAGACAATTCCTCTGAATCACAATCTAAGATCATATTCAGAGGTTGCCGACCCTCTCCTGGAGCAATAGCTACTCCTCCTCTTTGGCCAGGAAGTCAGTTTCTAACACAGGAACTGCATATATTTATATCATTTGGTCATTAATGTGGCGTGACTGTATTCTTGCAATTCCTCTAGAGATGCAATTACTCGTGCCTGCTCAACTAAATTTCGTGTTGGATCAGCCCTAGCCTGTATTCCTTACAACCTCTTCTCGCTTAACCTGTCTACTCTGCGATCTACGCATGCTCTTGCTCTGGAGTCCTTAACTCTAAGTTTTCTCTGAGCTGTGTTCTATGCAAAGTATTCCTTACTTGCTCTTCCCGCCTAACATCTTCAACGTGTCTGCTCTGCGATCTACGTAATGTAGCACTCTTCTGCTCTCTAATGCTAAACTCTTCCTGCTCTGCAATCCAAAACTCTATGTCTTCTCTGTGCTGTCTTCGTAGCTTGCTCTTGTCGACGAAAATCATGGCGTATAAGCGTAAGAAAAGTGAATCCTATATCTTTTGTAGTGTGAGTGTCAGCCACGAAATGCTCCAACGAGGAAACGGGAAAAGATATCGAAATAAATCGGAAACTTGATCTGCCAGACTATTATGCGCATCTTTTGGTAAAATTTCAGCTCCATAGCTCTTATAGTCTCTGAGATCCTTTCTATCATACGGACAGACAGACAGACGGACAAACAGACAGACGGACAAACAGACAGACGGATAGACAGACGGACAGACAGACATGGCAATATCGTCTCAGCTGTTGACGCTGATCAAGGATATACATATACTTTATGAGGTCTACCACGCCTCCTTCTGACCCTTACATTCATTTGCACAAACTTATTTTACTCTTTGTACTTTGTAGTACAGGGTATAAAAATATAAAAAAAAGGCAAATAAATAATGTGGTGCCCAATAGTTATGATTAAACTTTTATAAATTAGAATAAAATTATTATGCACTGCACTTCATAGTTAGGCGGCAGAACATATTATCTTTGAAACCGAAAGTAAAGAACAAAAAAAAAAGATGGCCAAGTTCAGCAAAGCTGCAAAAGTTTATCTACAAAAAAAAACAACAAATTTCGCCAGAAAAAAAATAAAATCGAAATTTCTCACTTCATTAGCTGTTTTTCTGAAATAAAGTCAATTAAAAATAAGAAAACAAACCCAAAGTCTCGACGAAATAGAATATAAAACCTGGGCATGTCTTAAGCCCATCGTGACCTTCAGGTTAATTTAAAAATTTATATTATCTTACTTTAAAAAAAAAATTAAGTGTAAACAAAACTACTGGTTCCAAACAGTTGTTGAAAGGGAATAAAAGTAAGTTTGGTGATCTGGTGAGACTTGACCTTTTAAGAAAGACATTTGTCACTCCTACATTAAATCTTTCTGTGACACTTGAGCCTGTTTTTTAATTTCTTCATAATCGATTACAAATGGTACAAGAACGATAGAGCGCTACGTTTACTTAGAAAATAAAAAATAAACAAAATTTATTTCAATACACTTTACTAAATTATAAATAGTACTTACATTAAATTAATAAAGTTTTTCAAAGCATACACTAAATTATCCTCACTATGCTTTTTACATCAAACTACTTACAACCAGTGTGAAGGGATTAACTTGTAGCCTTAGTTCTGAGCATGCTAATTGCCAATAAATGAAAATAAATATAAAAAAAAAATAGAAAACAAAAAATAAAATATAAAATATAAAAAATAAAAAATAAAAATAAAATTTAAAAAAAAAATAATAAAAAAAAATAATTACATGCAAAAAAATGTGCTTGAAGTATAAGAATGTTTTGTAATCATAAACTTTTAAATAAACAAAATTGCGTTAAGAAAGTTACAGAAGAATGCCTTGAAATTCAGTTAGATTAAAAAGCAAAAATTGTATTTTTTTTTTATGTCTATTAATATATATATAGAAGTACTTAAAAGTAATAATTGCTTAATTTAGTAAGTGAATAAAACAAAATGAACGAGACTCACTTGTTTAATCCAGTTTTTATTAAAAATCCCTACAAAGGGGATTGTTTTCGCAACACACTCTCCTCAACTCAACAGGCAGAAACTGGTATAATATCTGGGTTGAGGAAAAGTTGAGCTGAGAGTTGAAACTCTGTACTATAAATGTTGTTGTAAACGTACTCAACTCAGCAGCAAGCGTGAATACCCTAATTAAATAATATTAAAATTAAACAGACACCTGCTAAAATATGTGTTACATTCGCAAGGTCATATTTTGAATGAAATGAAAAAAATGTTTAGTACTTCGCAGGAGCTTTTCATGATAACCAAAATTTAAATAAAAAGTAATTAACATTTTTTGGTTAGGAATTTGTCGGTTTTGAAATGTTCTGCACGTACCCACTAAAGCGGAAAACTTTAAGAGAGAATAAAACTAAAGCTATGCGTTCATCTAATGTTTTTAATCAATGACTTGGCAACAAACATTTTTTTGCAATCGTAAATATTATTTTGTATAATGTTTTATTTTTTAACTGGCATGGGTAAATGTTTTGGTAAAGGTCACGAAAACAAAGTTTATCGTTCGTGACGCTACATGAGTTACAATTAAGGCAAGGGAGAGAATTTAAAGCTTTAACTTAAATCTTCAACGAAGTTTTCAGAGGACTCTGGAGAAGAAGATTGTATCTCCGCAGTCTCCTTTATAGACAGTTAATTTTTAATGGCTTGTTAAACAGCCAAAAACAGGATACTTGTATAAAGCGCTTTGCAATATGTTCGCATGGTTCATTAGAAGTTTGCCAAAAAGTAGGCAAACATATTTTATGCATAAACTTGAGCACAATTAGTTCAAATGTCTTGCAACAAATAATACTCGTAAATTTATTTTAACTAAAATTTTAGTTTAACTTTTTAACAATTGCAAAGACTTTATAATTAATTTCAGTTTTTGCGACGCAGACACGTTTTTTGGCTTTTAAGAATAATTTAACAACTTTTTGCTAAGTAAAAACTTTAGAAAGTGTACTTTGTAAACAAATTTTAATAATTAAGATGCATATCAAGAACATGGAACAGGTGCTGCACATACCATATAATAAAAACACGCCCAACAGTGCCAAAGATGACTTTTTGTGTTGAAGGGGCGACATATTTTAGTATTGAATTCCTTACATACATTTGTTGGAAATTTAATCTATGCAAGGATATTTATTTTTTGTGGTAACAAAATCAAGTGGCAGTAACTTAACTTAACTATTTGATAGACTCTTTCAAGAATTCAGCTCTGGAAATACTTTTAAAATTTCTTGGAATGGATAACGCCCTAAAAGCTCAACAGCCGAGGTAAAAATTCAACAAATTTCTTTTTCATGGTTTTTAACTTAAAAACACATACATAGCTGTTTTGATATAGTAAAATATTTAAACGATTTACGGATTTTCATCAAAAACTTTGCGTCAGTGGGAAAAAACTTATTTATTGTAGTAATAAACTTTTGACGAAGGTGAAGGGACTCTACTGACTGCACAAATTGCAACTTAAAATTTCGTATTAAATACAAAAATTATAAAATAAAATTTCAGAAAAAACAAAAAAAAATTTAATCTTAAATCCGAAAAAAAAGATGGCGTACGTTAAAGTAAATCCGGTAGATTGCTTAAGAACTCCAACGAACATTTGATTGCCAAATTTGGTGTCTTCATAAACAAGCAAAAAACAGACGAATTTTGCGCCAAAACAGTTTTTTTGGGAACGATATCTTCATAAACAATGAAATACAAACAAATTTTTTACAAAAAACTTTTTTTTGGCCGATAGGTCCTATGGGAGCTATATGATATTGTCAACCGATTTTGATCAAATCTGGCACAGTGCTTTAAAACTATACTATACTGTAATAAACTTCCATCAATTATCCATCAAAAAATTTTTGTTTTTTCGAGCTCCTCTGAAACACTGCTATGGGAGCTATAATAATAATTATCTCCCGTAGGATAGTAAGGGATCTTATCTAAAAATTTGGTTGCTCTAGCTCTTACCATCTCTGAGATCTAGGCGTTCAGATAGACGGACATGGATATATTAACTTCTCTAGTCACCCTGATCATACTTTGGGTAACTTTGGGCGGTCTCCGACGTCTCCTTCTGTATGTTACATATATTTTCGGCTTGCACAAACTTAATATACCCTTTGTACCATAACGTAGAGGGTATAAAAAGGCTTTCTCCGACCAGACCATGGTTATTAAATGTTTTTGAATCGCGGAATTATTTTATAAGTTCAAAAAACTAGTATTTAATTCAGATTTAATATCGATAAGTAAATTATATCTTTAGCAGTGTCTAATTAAAGTAAGCATTTACAGATATTGAAAAATTCATAGCATACATTTAGGGGCAGTCTTGAACCACTAATTAAAAGTGTATACTATTTGTTACAATGAATGTCTTCCACGACACTAGAATAAATGGAAATCACCCAATGCCATAGATAGACAAATCAAAAGGTCCATCAGAGACCTTCTCCCTGCACTTCCACCTGATATCGTATTTCGTGTATTGGGCAGACTCCAATCTACCACCTAAGCATTCCTTCTTGGCAGCGAACAAAAGTTAAACTACCAGTCTATTCTTTGGTTTTTTGATTAATTATATAGGATAAAGTAAACTCATAAAACTGTTTATGAATTTTTGATACTTTTCACCATATAAACAAAAACATCAAAAATCAATACGTCGTAAAACCAAACTTTTTTGTAGGACTGTGTAGTTTTCTCTAACTGGGTACAGAGCCCCAAAGCCGCCACCACCTATTGACGCCACTGAAGCACACACTCTCACACACACACTGAAGCAATTAGAAAGTTTTGCCTTAACTTAAGATGCAACAACGGTTGCTACTGCCATTAATGTCTGAGCTTTTCATTAATATGATGCGTCTCGTTCTCTTTACAACGAGGCTCAGTTGCATATTCATAAGGGCATCAAATTTTCTATGACCAACTGACATTCAGACACAAGCGACACTGTGACATTGTGGCACTGTGACATTGTGACATTGTCATTGCTGAAACCATTAAAAACAAAACACATAAAAATGTACGATAAAGTAGCACAAAACAACTAACCATGGACATATGTTTCTTGGCTGCTCTGTTTTCCAACTGAATGCTTTACTCTAGGTATACCCTGTGCCGATAGGGTACATAGATTACTATGCTACGAATGTAACAGACAGAATCTGGCTTGCCTACAAACAAATTGTTTTTAACACAATAATCGGCATTGACATAAGGTAGTGAACTATGTGAAGTGAGTTAAATTGGGTCGAAGATTGCCTTCTCTCTAAGATAATTGGACTGTTTTAAATCTTTTATTCCGAAACTTGCAGGAGTTATGCGTCGAAGTCGTATGCATTCGCGTGACGAAAATGAACAGAATCGGTTAAGTACAACAAAAGTTACAAAATGTCAGCATCTACCAAAAATGTCAGCGGAGGATGCAAAAACTTCGGTGGCTGCTTTGTAGAAGGAGCACACTTTCATTAAGGGCCAAGTATATCGCCACAATATGGTTTTATAGCAGATTACTGACAGCTTCTGGTACCGAGATCTTTATCTGCATACTACTGTGGAGCTGGTTCGAAAACCCGCCTCTGTTATGCAAGACCACTCCAGCACATACTGGTCGAAATTGTCAAAATTTTTCATTAAAATCGAAACTTTTATGAATGAATGTTAATTTTAGCTATATTTTCTTAAATACGATGACAACACTGAAATTTTGATGAACTTGCAAAGTCAGATCAGCAATCAGTGGAAACTAAACCTTATCTTTTAAATAAAAACCATAAATAACGATTGTAATAAATGATAATCGCATAATATTTATTAAATGCTTCTATTACACTAGTTTACACGAAAAATGAACCTTTCTAAAAGAGGCAACCTTTTTTTTTCTTAAGCACCGTTTTCGAGATATTTTCGAAAAACATGATGGATATATTTTTCCATGTGGAGCTTATAAAATTGGGTCCATTGTTATCCTAAATGTGCAAAATAATTCTGAATGAAGAAGATTTAGCTTAGTTTAAAGATTCATCATTTCGTTTTTAGAAGCGTCTTCAATGTTATTGATAGATATAATATATAATAATAATGCCCTCTTAAATGGTTCTGAATGAGAAGCTGTACAAAAATTTAAATTTTAAATATATGTAGAGAATAATAAATTATTTTTGGCAAGCTTAATTAAAAAAACAATTTTTTTTAATGCCACTCTTTTAAAAATGTTTTCATATTTTAAGTTTCACGTCAAAATATAATATATTTTCATCTGAGAGTAATTTATAGTAATACGAATAATGTGCAACTGTCTGAAAATTAACTTTATATTGTATATAAAAGCACATTTGCTTTCTAAAATTACGAAAATTGTAATTAAAGATTATGGACAGTGAATTTAGGCCAGATCGGTCAACAATTTTGTCCAAATGTTATAAAAATCCTGAAGCTTAAACTCTGTTCCAAAATTTCTCAATTTTATTAAAAAAGTTTGTATATTTAACCGAGTATAACCGAAGCATCAGGATGAAGAGTTTTAGTTCTACCAATAACTAAGCACAACATTTTATATAAAAATTGTTTGTAAACCAGAACGACATTTTATTAATAAACAATTTCCACAATCGATTCTCCGTATCAACGCCTAAAATATTTAATCAAAACGCGCCAGTGGCAAGTCCAATGGCTTTTTTTTAATCCTTTTTGAATCAACTTACCAAGTGACCAAAAAAAATCAAAATTCTGCTGCTTAGACAAGCTACCATTTGTTTAATCGTGTAAGAAAAGAAGTTGACGAAACACTAAAGATACAATTTTACAGTACACAGCAAATATTTATTTTAATGCAAAAATTGTAAAGGGTATCTCACTTCCGACTACTGCCACGACTCTATCCAATTTTTGGTATTGTAAGATAATACACACATACACAATGATACAACTAACGCTCTTTTCACACAGATAGATATAGAGAGCGAGAGAGCGACAGCGATGCCTGCCGGCCTTTTGCATGTGCCAGCAGACAATAGAAATATGACAAACTAGTGATGCTGACGTCCCGCTCGCTCTTCCTTGTTTGAGAAGCTGTCTTGTCATGGCAGCAGCTGCCGACGCTGACGTTGACGCTGACGTCGACGCCAGTCTTTCTCTGACAGACTGACTATGAGAAATGATTATTATTGTATAAGCTAAATGCTTTTTAAGCCAAACGGCTCTATGAGGCATTAGAAAATTTGCATTTATAAATAGACATTGGCAATTATTATTAGTAACAAGATTGACGTTTAATAATTTCTAGTCACGTAAAGTTAAATTCAACTTTAACGCCTGAGGGCGTGCAACACCAACTGGAAAAAAAAATGGACCAGTTGATGCTGTGCTCGACAATGTGTTACACTGTACCCGCTTTTTGGATTATACACTAAATGAGCAGGCACTCATGCGAGTGGTCTTCCTTTTATTATATTTAAATCTCTTATTTTTAAAATTAGGTACACGAACCATGTCAAGAGCAGCGTCCAATTTATGATCGTTGCATTACAATTAATATAAGAAACAATATTGCTGTGTAGGACACTTATTGTCCAACCTGTCCCTATCCTACACATGGCAGGTCGTTTGCATTATAGTCATAAAATATCTTATTATGTTGCGTGCTGTGAGAACCAGGTGTGACGTCACATATTCATGCTCGAATATCTACTTGGGCTGAAAAACAAACATTGAGGATTCAAAAAAAAATGGTTTGCATAGGTGTGCATTAAGGTGGCCGCCGCTGGTATGGAGGATTTTTAAACCGTCGATAACAATAACGCCACCTCTTGAAATAGTTCAAAGGTCAAAATTTACACTTTTTACGTTTTTGACTGTATTGTTCTACATAAACTTTAAAAACTTATTTCCAAACAAACAAATTTTGGTTCAAAAAATCTCATATCTATCAAAACATAATTTTAAAAAATGTAGAGTCGGCCTGACTAAATTTGCTAAGCTCTAAAATTGATTAAATTCACTAATTACACTAGTTTACCAATAAAAAAAAATTTGATATCCTTAACATGTTTTAGTCATTTCTGTAGTAAAATGACATGCTAAAACCGAAAATGCAGTGAACAATTTTTTTTCATGAAACGGGCTTCGATATATTCTGAAAAAAAAACATTTTTCGAAATAAAAAAAAAAAAAGTGCCTCTACTTAACAGCAAATATCTCTGGTTATCGATAATTTTTTTACTTAGCTGTAGATAATTGAATTACCCATCGATTATATTTGGAACATGTTCTTGTCAAACTTACGGTTTGGTCGCTATTTATGCATTCATATGAAACTTTTTTATGACCTTTGACCTATTTGAGGAACCATCAAATACATAAAACTTTTTAGGGGCTGGCATTATTAAAATCGTGAGATGTTGCAAAAATGGCCTCCCTAGTGTGCATAGGTGCGTTATTAGATGTATAATGAACTTTTAACTGGGCTGCTTTTATAATATTAATGGAATTTTGCGACGAAAAAACATATATGTCATTATGAGTATTAATATTATAATAATTACAGTTGGTATTATTATCTTAAATCGATCAGTCTATTTTTTACTGTTGTTAATGTTGTTTTTGGGCTCTTTTTATCTTCGCTCTTGTAAGAGTGGCTTAAAAAATTAACTTTTTAATTTTGAGAAATCAAAGCTAAAATTTTTATGTGAAACATTTTAAACGAAACGAGTAAGACCCCACAATCTTTATGACAAAACGATCAAATCGATTTGGCCATATCCGACTGTCTGTCCGTATTCCCTTTTCCGTTCAAGCACCTAGAACTTTTTATAGTATCATACATAGCATAATTATTCGAATTCTTCAATTTTTTGAAGCACTTATTCATTACCGACAAAATTTTAAATCTAAACGATAAAAACACGTTAAAAAAGAAATTCAAAACTATCCAATACGTATCGTCCGTTTTCCATGCTCTCAGGCAAATTTGGATATCCTGCTTATATGACAAACTTATAATACTTAAAATAACGAGTAGAGTATTAAAAACAATATCTACTAAAAAGACAAATCAGGTAGTTGGGCACACATCTAAATGTGGCAGATCCATTATTAAAATGCATTTGCATTTCCAAACTGCCTAATCAAGCGACCCTCTTATTTCTTTTATTAGCATTTTTTTTTTGTCGTATTAATTAACATAAAACAGAATCGATATTTTGTGTACGTCAGACGTGTCGGTCGTTTGTCTCGCCGTCAGCAGATCCTTTGTTTAAGGTACCACGCATATTGCGACGCCGAAGGGGGGGGTATACTTATTTCCACCTTAAGGCATACAGAAACTACAATAACTAAAGCTGAAAAGAACATTTGTTTTATTGTCTGGGCAAGGTGTCTGTAGCTTTTTATGTTTTTTTTCGTTTTTTTTTTTTTTTTATATATATCTATATAGATAATGAAAAGTAAACAGAGGCACAGGCAGGCCATAAGCATTTTGAGGATTTTTTATTCTTTTTTTGTCTTGTTTTGGTCGCTGGCAAAGTTTTTTGTTTTTATGCTAGTAAGTGGCGCCCAATGGAGGGCGTCTGTTGATTCATTGGCATGTAAATCGTTATATGGGAAATAAAATACAAATGGCAAAGAAAGTATGCCAAGTAATAAATGATGTCGGTCTTAGCAGAGACAAATAAAGCAGCGGGTAAATAAATACAAACTCAAAGGCAAAAAAACCCCAAGAGGTTCACAAAACCAGAGGAAGTGCAGCCAAGAGTAAGCTCAAGTGTTGTCATTTCATTTTAATTATGCCAAGTCTTGAACTGCTTATAGTGCCTGCCCATTAGAAACCCTTTCTCGCCATGCCCATGAAAACACTTTATTTTTTACTAATTATAAATTTATACAAGTCATAAATAAATATAAAACTAAGTCTGTTTGAATTTCTTCTTAAAAAATGTGACTTTTTTATATTTTTGTTTATAATTAGGCAACTTTTTATAAAAAACTGGGGTTTTTTTTGGCCGCCTTGTTGGCTTTTGTGCCTGTTTTTATACACTTTTATCATAAAATCGAGGCAATTTTAGATTTGTGCCTTGTATGCAACAGGCGGAGAAGGGCGTGACAGTGCATATGTTTGATATACCATTAGGATTGAGCTACATCTGTAGTTTGCCCATCTTTATGGCCACTTATAGCTCGGGGTTCGTAAGAGATAAGCACACCCAATTTTATCAAAATAATTCGCAAATGAAGTACATCAATTAATGTTAATTGGGTTACTCCAAAAGCGAATTTTCTGACTTTCACCCACACTAAAAAAGTCATACGGTCAAAATTTGGTGTTTGCTGAAAACTTCGTTTGGGGCGAATATAAGTGAAGCAGATATCCCTTTAAATCGATCTCACTGATTTTTATAATTCTTACATAAATAAGGACGTATTGACTATTAATTCTGATTCTGATTTATAGTCATCGATAACTTAGTCATTGATAACATATCATAAATAAAGATGAATAATTTGAATCATTTTTTTAATAGATTTTTTAATAGGAGATAAAACATTGAATTTAGAAAAATTTAATTTTTTTATATTTTTTTTATAAATAATATGTAGGTATGTACATATTAACCCTTAGGATCTATTCTGCTCCCACCTAGCCCTAGAGCTCTTCAACTAGACCAATATCCGTTGATTTTTTAATTAGTTTAATTTAAGAGTTTTGTTTTTGAATTTAAAACTAAAATGTGGCCTCATCTTGGTTCAAAAAAAAAAAGAATACTTTCATTTAATTTATTATTATTGCATATTTAAAAAAAATTCAAAATTGGAATAATCGTTTTAAAATGTAACCCACCCAGTTCGCCCTTGCTCTAGAAATAAAGAATACTTTGCTGCATTTTTTCATTATCGGTTGCATTTATGAATATGAATTTTAATAAAATTTAAAAAAATATATGAAATTATGTTTGTACCTTAGAACCCCTTCTCTTTGAATGCCATAAAAAAATAAAATTTTAATTAATATACATTAATGGTTAAGAGCTGCGAAATTTGCTTATGTGAGCCTAAGCAACAAAGAAATGTTAACAATTTCTAAACAAACTATTTTTCTTTAATACACCCAAATGTCTCACCGTTTTATAAATACAAAAGATAACTTTTTATTGCGAAAAAAAAATGCTTGCTGGGTATTCCAAAGTCGAGCACAGCTCCAACAGATTTAAATATTTTTTTCTTGGCCACTTCAACTGATAAGCATATTTCTAAGCTACTTATTTATTTACAATCTCACCAACTTGTTTATGTTTCTTATGTTCGCAGTAAACCTTTCCATTGCCGATGCCATGGTCTCGAGCCTGAACGTTACCTTCAACTACTACTATATGCTGGACAACGACTGGCCATTTGGTGAATTTTATTGTAAGGTTTCACAATTCATTGCCATGCTGAGCATCTGTGCCTCAGTGTTTACTCTTATGGCCATTTCCATCGACAGGTAGGTAAATTTACTCCTAACACAAGCATATAAACAAACATATGTACAGTGGAGTAAGGAAAATTTACTCCTTACACACCATATAAACTAGCATATATATGTATATAGTTACACAAATGCACAAACAAACATGCAAGCTTATATACTGTATGCTTTGATTACAGCTAAACTGAGAAATTTGCGTAAATAAAGAGATATTTCAGTAACCGACTCTTTTGTTAGATACATGAGAATTCAAAGCATTTTCTATGGAGCAAAACTTGCTCGTTCTTTAATTTTTAACTAAAAATATTTTGCAGTAAAAATTTAAACTTTTGAAGATGATATTTATGTAGGATTGATGATTTATCCAGGTTCACTTAGTTTATTACATAAAAAAGGGTTTTAAAGCTAGCGCGTCTTAAACAACTATAGCGACTTTGACAACTTCAACAACTTTAGCAACTTTAACGACCTTAACAACTTCAAAAAATCGGCTGCTCTTGACGACCGCTTTAACAACTTATCCATTCGACTGCTTATTAACTACTCTTTCACTCTCGGCTGCTTACGGCTCTCTGCTGCTTCTTATCTCTGCCATTATCAGTGCTGCCAACTCCTGCTAGCCAACTTTACATTTAATACTAGTTGAAAAAATCGCTTATACTTGCTTTCTATGTGTTCCTAAGAGTCCATAAATGAGCTGGCTTTATATTTCATGATAAAATACATTGAAATCCCTTTACTTTCGCTCGAAAATATTGAATTTAATCAGAATAAACAATAAAATAAAAAAAGATGGCGTACGTTAAAGTCGGGCGCGGACGACTTTGGGATACCCTGTACCACCACATTGCAATCAAGTCCGATATATTGCTTACAAACTCCAAAAGATATTTCTTTGCGAAATAAACGAAACTCAACGAATTTTGTACAAAAAACGTTTTTTTGGTCCTATGGGAGCAATATGATATAGTCAACCGATTTTGATCAAATTTGGTACAGTGCTTGGGAACTCTAAAAAACTTCTTAATGCCAAATTTGGTTACAATATCTTCACAAACAAACGAAACACAACGAATTTTGTACAAAAAACCAATTTTCGACCGATCGATCCTATGGGAGCTATATGATATAGTCAACCGATTTTGATCAAATTTGGTACAGTGCTTGGGAACTCTAAAAAACTTCTTACTGCCAAATGTGGTTACGGTATGTTAACAAATAAACGAAACACAACGAATTTTGTACAAAACACGATTTTTTGTCCGATTGGTCCTATGGGAGCTATATGATATAGTCAACCGATTTTGATCAAATTTGGTATAGTGCTTGGGAACTCTAAAAAACTTCTTAATGCCAAATTTGGTTACAATATCTTCACAAATAAACGAAACACAACGAATTTTGTACAAAACACGATTTTTTGACCGATTGGTCCTATGGGAGCTATATGATATAGTCAACCGATTTTGATAAAATTTGGTACAGTGCTGGGGGTTTCTAAAAAACTTCCGATTGCCAAATTTGGTTATGATATCTTCATAAGCAAACGAATTATCCATCTAAAACTTTTGCTTTTTTTCGAGGTCCTCTGAAACACCCCTATGGGAGCTATATAATGTAGTCCCGATATCAAAAAAATAAAATAAACTTGTCTCCTATGGATAAATAACGGATCTTATCTGAAAGACGGACAGACGGTCAGACGGACAGACGGACAGACGGACATGGGTATATCGACTTCTCTAGTCACTCTGATCATACTTTAGGTAACTTTGGGGGGTCTCCGACTTCTCCTTCTGTACGTTACATACATTTTCGGCTTGCACAAACACAATATACCCTTTGTACCATACGGTACAGGGTATAAAAAGTGTGTTTTTTTCCAAATCCAAATTTTTTTTCCTAGTATTGATTTCCTCAGACAAGTAGCTCAACATATGCCAAATCGATTTAGAACGGTTAGTAATTAAGAAAATATTCATGATTGGTATATTTTATTTTATTTATTTATTATAGTATAGGCTTTAAGTAAACTGCTGCTGGGGCCTTCGGCTCTGATTGGTATATATTTGAGCCGAAACATAAGGTAAATTCCCATATAAATGTATTTAAATACATAGGGTTCCAGCCAGGCACCATGTGTCCGTCCGAAGGTAAACTTTTATAAATCCTTTTTTTCGTCCGTTTTAAGAACTTTTTGATATTTCTATTATACATGGATCGACAGGCAATAAAATTTTAGGAAGCTACCTGGAAGCGCAAGTCGATATCTAAATTACAAATACTTTAAATTAACGCTCAAAAAGGAAAATGTCTGGCCAGACCCAGGTGTCCCACGGAGTGTTAAGAAAACGAGTGGTCCTGCTATAATCAGTTAAGCTAAATTCTATGCTCAGTACCAAAGACTTCAATAAAAAATATTCATAGCCGAATAATAACGAAAGGCATAATGTAGTCTTTGACAGGACGCCATCTTGGTTTCTGTCATCTTTTTTTTTTTTTGTTGGTTGAAAGCATAGTGTTTGTAGATCGTATTACCACCATCCAAAACTCAAAAAACCGCATTAATGATTAGATAAGCCGTTTCAAAATTTTTAGAACTGATTTTTACAAAATGAGCGTTGTGTCAGTCCATCTTCTTCTTCTTCTTCCAGAGCGTTGACAGTCCGTGTAAGAACTAAGCCTGTCGTATAACAGCATTCCACTCTTCTCTATCTCTTGCTCTATCTTTCCAATTAGTGATTCCAATTCTTCGTAGATCTGCCTGTATTCCGTCTATCCATCTCTTACGTGGTCGACCTCTTCTTCTGTTACCTGGTAAGCTACTCGTAAAAATTTTCTTTTGCGGCCTGTCGTCGGGCATTCGTGTAACATGGCCGGCCCATTTTAATCTTTGTCTCTTGATGTATTTTATTATTGTGTCTTCATTCATCAATTCATTTATTTCATCGTTATAACGTATTCGATATGAACCATCGCTTTCTCTGAATGGGCCAAAAATTATTTATTTCTGTCTCTGTTAGTCTATGTATTTCACAACCATAGATAACTACGGGCCTAATAAGCGACCTGTAGACAGCGATTTTTGTCTTTCTAGAGAGCAGTTTACTACACATAATTTTGCGTAGACTCAAATAGCTGTTTGATCCAGCTTACATTCTATCGCTTATCGTTATATCGGCGACATTGTGCTCATTATATAGTACACCAAGATATTTAAAACTTTTTACTCCTTCAAAACAGTAGTGGCCAATTTTAATGGATCTAGGTCTATTGTTATCTTTTGAAATCACCATGTACTTCGTTTTTTCGTTATTAATTTCAATTCCGACCAATTTGGTTTCGGACACAATTTTAAGGAATGTTTGCTTTAATATGTCTTTATTGGTTGCTATCAATGCAAGATCATCCGCATATCCACATAGCTGTACTGGATAACTCAATACAGTTCCTTTTTTGCTTACTTCGTCAACTCTTAATAGCGCGAAATTTTGCACGAGATTGAATACAACTGCTGATAGTGAATTAATAAACTGTCTTACTCCTGAATTAATGTCAAATGTGTCTGGTTGCCGGTTTTGTATGAAAACGGCTGCATTAGATTTTTTAAGAGTCATCATCACTAAACGTGTTATTTTTTAAGATACACCTTGGAACAGAAGTGCTTGACGGGTTATTTCTCTCTTTATGCTGTCGAAGGCTTGCTTGAAGTCTATAAACAGGCAGTGAAGATCGATTCCATGTTCTACACATTTTTCGGCGGCCTTCGCAATAACTAATAGTTGATCTGTTGTACTTCTTTGATATTCTTCTTGATATTGTCCCAGCACTTCTTCAGCAGTAGTACTAACTCTTTCGTATGTTGGTAAGTACTTTGTATGCCGCGCAAAGAAGAGATATACCTCGGTTTGCACAATCACTTTTGTCACCTTTCTTAAATATAGGGCATATAATAGCTATATTCCACTCCTCAGGCATTTCTTCTTGTTTCCAGATAGTGACAATGATTTCGTGAAGGCGATTAAGTGCAGTTTCTCCAACATATTTAAGAAGTTCTGCATTTATGGAGTCAGCACCTGGTGCTTTATTGTTCTTGACTTCCACAAGGGTTGGTTCATTTATATATGGTTCTGCAGTGTATATATTAAGTTTATCTTCTTCATCGAGCTGTGTTGACGTAAGTAATTCGTGGAAGTGTTCTTTCCGTCGATCGAGTATAGATTCTTCTTCAGTTAACGGACAACCGTTTTTATCTTTGCATACATTTGTTCTTGGTTGATAGCCCGATCTCATTTTGGTTATGTTTCTATAGAAATTTGTTGTATTGTTTGGCGTCTAGTTCTATACTTTGAATTTGTTTTGCAATAGCTTGCCTTTTCTTTTTCCTGCATAGCTTTTTCACTATCTTTCGTTTCTGGTCGTACTCTTCGCTTATCTGTCTCGTTCTTTTATTTAGCATTTTGGTTCTGGCTTGGTTGCGCATTTCTATGGCCTTTTTGCATTCTTCAGTCCATCCATCTAGCAGAAATGTTCATAAGAACAGGAATGTCAGTAGGAAAAATCAGTAGACAGATTTTCTCAAATCACCTATAGCCTTCTTTTATGGGATAGCTCCTGTTTTTTTAAACCTAATTTTTGGTGTCGTTTTTCGATTTTTATAACGCAGGTTCATTTAGCAGCATCGTAAAGTGCTGTGATTAGGGACTATGTTCATATTTTGTTAAATAGGACTAGGTTTTTTTTTAAATAATCATAATTGAGATTAACTCAAAGACAAACAAAAATGGCAAAATGTTAGATTTTAATTCTAAAACAAATATACAGAATATTTTTTGAACCGTTTTTTTATTATTTAAATTATCAACAAGATTCAAGATTTTTAATTAATGAAAAAAAAAAAAATGTTCATAAGACTAAAACCCGAATCCTAAATTTGTAATAAATCTAGCAATTATTTAAATTTACTTTGGGTTATATTGTTTTACATTTAATCAAAAACTTTTATAAATTAAAACATATATTTTATAAATCAAACTTACCGCGATCTGTTCGATAATCGAAAAACGTAATAAAAATATTGATGATCGGAAAAAATTAAAGAACATCGAAGTTGCTTCCAGTACTACCGTGTACCTGTAGATACAAAGGGTATACTAGATTTGGGCAATGTATGTAACCTACAGAAGGAGGCGTGACAGACCCCAAGTCCCGTTGCATCCCAGTAGAGCTATGCGTCATGGTTTTATGCATTTGTGTGTCAATAATGAACCAAATCGGATAAATGCAACAGAACTTATAGTCAAAAATGTACTAATTTCAGCCCCCTTCGCCAAATAAGAAATTACATAGAATCACCAATTCTGGTAAAATTATCAATGAGGCCCTAATGAACATTAGAAATGAATTCGAATTTGCCACCAGTAGGACTGTTATTTTTCAGTTATTGACACCGCTATTTTATCATTGCATAATTAAATAAAAATAACTTTTATGATATTTTTAGCCAATGGAACCCCATAGAACTTTTTTTTTTAATAATTTCTGGTAAAATAAATAAATCATCAAGAATGATACGATTTGATATGATGCTTTACTCATCCGAGACTATCCATTTGTCGAGTAATACGCCAGCGTTGCGTACACGCAACATGACGTCACGGCGTTCCTAGGTGTCTGAAAATTTTGAAATGTTGCAAATATCTTGTCTAAGGCATATGTAACGCCTCTACACTGATTTCATTCCAATACAAATTTTTTTCGCGAAAACAGCGAAAATGGGTAAAGAAAAAAAAAAAGGTTGCCATTTTAGTGTTTCCCGACGCCGAATTACCCTAAAAAACACTTTTTTACGAAGGTTCATTTTTCGTGTAAACTAGTGTAATCAGACTGCGATCCAAATTTATTGATTAAAAACCTTACAATTTTTCAACTATCTCAATTCGTATCGTTGTTAAACTTTTCTGTTTTTTATTTTTTTATTTATTTGTTACGATTACCGCAGGTATTGAGGATATATCCATATACATATCGATGTGGAACTATTATAATATATACGATATTTCTAAATTAAATAAAAAAATAAAAATAAATAAATCCTGAGCCGTTTTTTCTATTTAAGTTCTTATTTTGGAATACTCTCAAAAATTTATAACAACCATATACAGAAACTAACCTTTTTTTGTCGTTTAAATTAATAACGTCGTTTCACTTTTTTAATAAAACTTTTTGAATATGAACGACCTATTTATTGAAGTCCTAAGAAGATCTGTAACAAGCAACAAGTGACGAATTGGAATGCGACTTGGTTTATAATTGGTCATGTCTGTACAATATTCAGTATTACATAATGAACTTCAATACAAAAATATGTAGAAATGAATACGGGTCTAATTTTGGGAAAGATCATATGCATTAAATTCCTGCGCTTGTGCATCAATTAACTTACTAAGTCCAATGCCTGAAACAGATTTCCAATATTTAAATTGTTTTTTATTAGAAATTACAAATAAAATTGCCGATATACTCAAATATTTTAATTCTTATTTAAACATTTTATGATAAAAATAAAAATGATAAGACGAAGATTTTCTCGCAATCATAGCTGTTATGGGTTTTCTATTAGCTTAACGACATCATGGGGTATGACGAAAAGGGAAACATTTCTCATGGGAGTGTTTAACGATGCTAGTTTATTCGAAACATTGTGCACTGGATCGTACTCCTCGACAGTCGAAATGGCACCATTAGAGTTTGAGCCGCCGGCCACAATAATACGATTAGCAAACAGAGCACAGCCTTGTTCATCCCTGCTGACTGACAGCGAGCAAACCGTTGTCCATTTATCACTAGTGTGATTGTAACACTCAACAGAAGCTAAATATTTACTATTGCCACGACCGCCTACTGCATAAAGAAGCCCATTTACTTGTTCCACTCTAAAATATCCACGAGCTTCGCTCATGGACGATAAACGACTCCACTCGTTTGTGCATGGATCATACCTTTCCACGCAGCTCAAATACTCATGTCCATCATATCCACCAATAACATATAAGCAATCGTTGAGAACTGCCACACCGACAGATCTTCTTTTGGTGGGCATGGGGGCAACACTGCTCCAAGTATCTGTTCTAGGATTCCATCGCTCGACTGTATTCAAAGGTGAACTATTAACACCGCCTACAGCGTAGAGTAATCCCTTAAGCACTGCCACGCTAACACCGTTCCTTGGTGAACTCATTGGTTGAAGTTGGGTCCGGATCATGCTCTTCAAATCCAAGCTCACCATCGTTTTTAAGGGAAGTACTGCAGTACGTCCCCCAACCAACATCAGTTTATTCTCAATAAATGCTGCACCATAATATTTACGTTGTAGTTCTAGTTTCCTCAAAAGTGTCCATTGCTTCTGAATAGGACAGTAGCTCTCAATAGCAAGATCATGTTCCGATTCGTTTATGTTTCCAATTGCAAGCAAACAATCATTCTTTCTCCGGGCAATCGATAACAGTCGCTCGGGCCTTAATTGACTCTTATATGCTTCCAAAAGCAGATTCTGGCACTCATTAGCACTGCACACGCTCTCCACATGATCCTCAATAAAAGACAGCTTCAGTAGTGGCAGCCTCACCTTGGCCATCAGTTTTGGTATGTGCTGTTTGCGGACGGGTTCATCATTGCGCACCCAACACATTAGACTCTGAAACACAATCTCCTCGGATGGCACTCGAATATCATCACTAGCGAGAAGCTTTTTCAGCTGATCGGCATCCAGTTGTAGGAACTCCTGACTCTGGCTTACATCCACAAAGTGCTTGTTGATATAGTCCAAAGCGAGCTCCATCAAAGTGGTGCAGCTGTGCTGCTCTGCAATTATGCTTATGCCCAGACAGTTCGATGAATCCAACTTGCGTGCCATAAAATCCACGCAGGCCGTGACTGCAGAGTCCATCTGCCATCTATGGGCAGTAGTTAGCAGCATTTCAGCATTCTCGTCATGCACTTCAAGTTTTCCCGTGTAGCAGTAGTTCACAAGAATGGTAATAAATGGTAATAAATGGTAATAAATGGTAAATGGTTCGGCTTCCACAAAATGTATCTAAAATACATCGGACATCGGAGAACTCACAAATATATCGTTTTTGGTGCAATATTCGACTGCTTTTAGTTATACCCTTTACCCTTGTTACAAAGGATGTATTAAGTTTGTGCAAGCCGAAAATGTATGTAACATATAGAAGGTGACGTCGGAGACGCCCCAAAGTGACCTAAAGTATGATCAGGGTGACTAGAGAAGTCGATATACCCATGTATATCGGTTGACTATATCATATAGCTCCCATAGGAGCTCGTTTTTTTTTTCACAAAATCGTTTTGTTTCGTTTGTTTGTGAAGATAGTGTAACCAAATTTGGCACTCGGAAGTTCTTTAAAGCTTGGAATCACTGTAGCAAATTTGGTCAAAGTCGGTTGACTATATCATATAGCTCCCAAAGGACAGATCGGTCAAAAAAAAGTGTTTATTGTTTGTTTATGAAAATATCGTAACCAAATTTAGGAAATAAAAAATCTTTTGGAGTTCTTAAGCAATACACCCGATTTAATTGCAATACGGTGGTACAGGATATCTCAAAGTCGTCCGCGCCCGACTTTAAGGTACGCCATATTTTTTGTTTATTTTTTACTGTTCACTGTTGGAGACGATAGCTATAATTTTTAACACTCTCCTGTTTAGTATTTAATCAAAAATCATAGTACGTGACTGTATGGGCAATTATAGTATTAAATATTTAATGTGATATGGTCACACTATCAGTTTCTTATCAATCAAAGAGTATATAATAAAAAGATTGCGAGCAATACCGGCATTCCAGCTCAAAATAAGATAACGCCGTTCTTACGCCTCTCTTCAATATATACTCTTTGCTTATCAATATTATGAATCAGTTAACAATACGAATACATTAGATACGCAATGTCTACGGAGAACAAAGAAAACTGCAACTTTTGCAATAATAATAGCCATGCTGACGTGGTTTTAAAACTTATGAAATCGCATCTGGACAAGGAACAATTGTGCGATGTGGTTCTTATCTCGGGCGTAGATGGAAAACGTGTGCCAGCCCATCGTTTGGTGTTGTCCGCCAACAGTAAGTTCT